>CM028137.1:528032500-532832500 GCA_016271365.2 Neoceratodus forsteri | reverse complement strand
GCCATGTCTTAGATGGCCTCCTATACTGATAGTCCATCCAAGGCTTGTAAAGCCCAGGGTCACCATAGGTTAGGAGGAAGTATCTTTTGAATGTAATTTGTTCCCTGTTATGGATCTCTTCCACATTTCTGATTCAAGTGGGTACCTGTGGGGTCAAGTCCATTAACCTTAGCAGTGTTACACATTTCAGAACAGCCAGTGTAAGCATATGCACCAGTCTCTTAAGATGCTTGTTTTTGCAACTGAGGGCTGATGTCATCTTTGCTACCAAACAACATGATAGCGTGTTAAAATAGATTATTCTGCTGAAACCTCATTACTAAGCTGCCTGTGTTTGTATAGGAAGCTTTGGAGCACTATTTTCCTCTGGCTTGAGAAGTTAATTGAGCCCACAGAAAGTTTACTTATTATCTTCTGGGAGCCATTCTGTGTCAGATTACCAGTGGATAGTACAGACATCATAGAAAACTATTGGAAGTAGAATCGGTTAAACACTTCCTGGAACTTTCTGCATAACAAGTTCCCCTAGGCACCTCACAACACCTCATTATGCCATTTGACACCACCATCCTAAGAGCAGTCAGTGTGCTACTTTGTAGTATATTGCATAACAAGAGACCTAGCCTTGCCTTTTTCCAAATAATACACCAACTTCATTCTCAGGAAGGCAGTTCTGGGCTACTGTTTATATTCTATTGAATCTTCTTAACTTGCAGTTTGTGGCTATAGCTGTTTACAACTGAATGATAGTAACCACATTTACTTAAGCTTGCAAATAGGTAGGCAAGTGTGTGTCTATTTTCTGTTTGACTTACTGTAGGTTACACATAGAACCTGAAAAGTTCATAACATGCTGTATTGTGATACAATGAACTGATAAATGGGGATTTTGGTTTCTTTTACAAATTCATTTTTCCTGACCATGGATATACTAAAACAAAAATTTCTCAACAAAATTTTTAAAAATAAGGGGCTGGATTTTCAAAGCCCCGATGCAAGCTGTGACAATGGCAGCTTGCACTGAGTGTGGTTGCATCTGGGATCCTGCACCCGACTTTCTATTCCACAGGGTCCCGGCACCAAAGTCCAGCAGCATGCGGCAAAGGTGGTGCTACGCCAAACAGATGGCACACCCACCCGGAATGCTGCAATGGCAGAAGGGTGCCTGTGGCAACCATAGATGGGGCATGATGCAGGCTAGAGCCCCCCTCACACCACCATACCTTCCCCGGCCCCCTGATATTGCGACCGGCACAGCCCCCCTCACCTCACCATGGCCGGCCGCCGAATGCACTGTCAGTGCATGTACCATATACTGTATACAGTGCGCACACTGACAGTTCATTCAGCAGCTGGCCATGGTGGGTGAGGAGGGCTGTGCCAGTCCCTGAATCTGGGGTATGGATGGGGGGTGCGGAGTTGTGGGCACTATGTGCCAAGTGGGAGGGGCACCAGGGGTATTACATCCAGCACATGGACAGTCAGGGTAGGGGGGCACTGGAACTCCAGGAGCACCCATCATGGATGGATTGGGCAGGCTACACAGTGGCATGTACGGATGACCTCCCAGGAGCTAAGTACCGCTAGACCAGCCTTCACTGATCTAAGGGTACTTGGCACCTAGTTTCTGGGAGGTCTTTGAAATTCCAGATCTGAGGATTGTGGCAGCCTGGGTCTGCCACAAGCCTCCTAGCACCATGCTGCAGCCACTTTCATGGTGCAAGGCGGGCGCTGGCACACATTGGCACAGGTAGCCTGCTGAGTGATGCAAGCTGCCTTTGAAAACAGCACTTGGTGCAGCCCTTGGTGCAAGGTGCCTCTTGCATCAGACCTGTTCAACACAAGCACCCTGTGTCAGTCTAAGGCCTTTAAAAATCCAGCCCAAGGAGTTTAGCAGTAGTTTAGTTGATATGGTGTAAAGAGCAGCTCCCTGGAAAATTACCTGTTTTGGGGGAGGCTGCCACAAGCTGAATGGGACTTCACAGATGGGGGAGCTCATAGCAGCAGAAGAGGCATGTTGACATTAAAAACTTAGTGGTGTGGATGTAGAGGCACCAGTATTTAAGCATGACTTTGGTAGAGGATTAATTGTGACTAGAAGGTGAGGGAGTGAGTCTTGGTATTCTGAAACTTCAACCTTCAATGGGTTACACTCTGTAGCCATCTGTACAGTATATCACTAAGTCACATGCAGTGTGATATGGGTAAAACCCAAATCACCAGACCCGGACCAGTGCTGTAAAATGTGGACTTGGCACAGCTTGTGCAAATATTGCTGATCCGGTGGAGCAGCAATAAAGTATTGCTTTCAGAAAAGGACTGATGTCATCTTTGCTACCAAACAACATGATAGTGTGTTAAAAATAGATTCTTCTGCTGAAGCCTCATTACTACGCTGCCTGTGTGTGTATAAGAAACTTTAAAGCACTATTTTTCCTCTGGCTTGAGAAGTTAATTGAGCCCACAGAAAGTTAACTCATTATCTTCTTGCAGTCAGAACTTGCTGCATAACAAATTCCCCTGGGCCCCTCACAACACCTCATTAAGCCATTTGACACCACCATCCTAAGAGCAGTCAGTGTGCTACTTTGCAGGACATTGCATAGCAAGAGTCCCAGCCTTGCCTTTTTCCATATAATATACCAACTTCATTCTCAGGCAGGCAGTTCTGGGCTACTGTTTATATTCTACTGAATCTTCTTAACTTGCAATTTGTCACTATAGCTGTTTACAACTAAATGATAGTAACACATTTGCTTCACTTGCAAATAGGTAGGCATTTGTGTGTCTAATTTCTGTTTGACTTACTGTAGGTTACATAGAATCGGATATGTTCATAACATGCTGTATTGTGATTCAATGAACTGATAAATGGGGATTTGGGTTTCTTTTACAAATTCATTTTTCCTGACCATGGATATACTAAAACAACAATTTCTCAACAATTGTTTTTTTTTTAAATAAGGAGTTTAGCAGTAATTTAGTTGATATGGTGTAAAGTGCTGCTCCCTGGAAAATTACCTGTTTGGGGCTGCCACAAGCAGAATGGGACTTCACAGATGGGGGAGCTCATAGCAGCAGAAGAGGCATGTTGGTGTTAAAAGCTTAGTGGTGTGGATGTAGAGGCACCAATATTTAAGTATGACTTTGGTAGAGGATTAATTGTGACTTCGGGGGGTGAGTCTTGCTATTTTTAGCATAATTCTGAAATGTCAACCTTCAATGGGTTAGACTTTGTAGCCATCTGTACAGTACATCACTAAGCCACATGCAGTGAGGTATGGGTAAAACCCAAATCACCAGACCCGGGTCAGAGCTGTAAAATCTGGACTGGGCACAGCTTGTGCAAATATTGCTGATCTGGTGGAGTAGCAATAAAAGATAAGCTATGCAATACACTGAATAACACTCATACCCCAGTTTACTTTTACCTGATGCCCATTTTTAGACTTTATACAGTAATATCTTCCTTCAAGAGAACAGCTTGTAATGAAATGTGTAGGATTTACATTGACATTTGGGTATATGCACTTTTATATTATATGAATTATGTATGTGAACTGTATAGCAATCTCTAAAAAAATCAATTAAACACATCAAATGTCTTCAAAAACATGTCTCAACATTGTGTTTATCTTCCACCTTGTCACAACATATAATTGTCTCAGCAGTGTTTTCGGTTAGGGTACAGTACCGTCATGTATATGATGGCCTGGTTCTGTTGAGTTGGTTGCTATAATAAAAGTGAAATATATAGGTAACTGTAATACAGATGATGGCATTATTTTTAAATAAGCCCTTTTCTCAATGTACCATACTTTGATTCAGTTAGTGTATGCAACAGCAATTCATGTTGATGTTTAAGCCTATGAAACACCCTTATCTAGTTAATGCATTCACAGTCGTAGCGGCTCTGCCAGATCTTGTTTAATATAGTGGGGAATATGCCCAAAACTAGGCACTGAAAAGTATATAGGATGTCTATCCCCCAAGACTACCTGGATCTTTTCTCTTACCCTCGCCAAGTAATTCTGTACCCTCAAGAATTCCCAAAAGATATGATGATGTGACCCTCTGCCCCCACAATGCCTCCAGCAGAGGTCTGTATTTGTTGTCTTGATATATAGAAACATAAAAGCATAGAATTTGACATCAGATAAGGACTGCTTGGCCCATCCAGTCTACCCATTCCTCCCTACCTACACTACTACCACAAATTGTGCCCGATCAATAGCTCTTTCTCCCTCCCCCTCTTCCTTAACTATGATTCCCTTGTGCTTACCCCATGCATTCTTAAACCCCACCACTGTTTTGGCCCCCACCTTCTCTGCTGGAAGTCTGTGCTAGGAATCTACCACTCTTTCTGTGAAGAAGTATTTCCTCATATCTCTTCTGAATCTACCTCCCCCTCCAGATTCATAGCATGTCCCCTTTTTCTTGAGCACCTTTTAAAAAATAATTCTTCCTGTACCATATTTACCCTCATGAGGTTTTTAAAGGTCTCTATCATATTCTTCCTCTTCCTCCTCCATTCCAAGATGTACATATTGAGGTCCTTTAGTCTCTCCCTGTAGGTCTTTTGATGCAGACCCTGCACCATTTTAGTTGCCCTCCTCTGGACCACCTCCACTCTGTCTATGCCCTTTAGGAGATGTGGTCTCCAGAATTGGACCCAGTATTCTAGGTGGGGTCTTACCAGTGATCTATACACCACCACCTTCCTTTCTGCTGGTGATATTCCTCCCTATGCACCCCAGCATCCCACTAGCCCTCCCTACTGCCTTGTCACACTGCCTGGCCACCTTTAGGTCATCTGATATGATTACACCCAGATTTCTTTCCTGCTTGGTGGTCATCAACACCACTCCACCAATTTTGTACTCCTTCCCTGGGTTTCTGTGCCCTAAGTGAATTAGTTTTCCTCATTGCAACCCAGTTGCCAGGCCCTTGACCACTTCTTTAGTTTTCTTAGGTCTCTGATTATCCTTTCCACCCCCTGGAATGTTCACTGTATTGCAGATTTTGGTGTCATCTGCAAAGAGGCAGACTTTTCCTTTCAGCTTCTCTACAATGTCACTTATCAAACATTAAAGAGGACTGATCCCAGCACTGATCCCTGAGGCACCCCTTCTTTCTTCAAAGTGACTTCCATTTGCCACACCTTCTGTCACCTATCCCCTAATCAATTTCTTACCCAGTTTACCAACTTTGGACTCACTCCTAAGCTAACCAGCTTGTTGTGAATGGTGTTGAAAGCCTTAATGAAATCTAGGTAGGCCATAGGCCACGTCCACCGCTCAGCCCTGACCTAAATCCTTTGTCACCGCGTCACAGAAATCTATCGGATTCATTTGATATGACACACCCTCCCCCACCGTGAACCCATGCTGCCTCAGATCTTGTAACCCACTGGAGTCAAGATATTCCACAATCCTTTCCTTCATGAGGCCAGTGGGGCACAGGACCCAAGGCAGCATGGGTTCAAAGCAGGAAGGTCATGTCAGATGAATCTAATAGATTTTCTTTGACTGAGTGACCAAAGTAGTAGACCAGGGAGGGGCTGTGGACATGGCCTACCTAGATTTTAGCAAGGCATTTGACACAGTCCCACACAAAAGATTAATAGTCAAATTAACCAGCCTGGGAGTAGGTCCCAGCATGGTAGCCTGGGTAAAACATTGGCTGGACAACAGGACACAGAAGGTAATTGTAAATGGAGTCCACTCTGAAGAAAGAGGGGTTACTAGTGGGGTACCACAGGGTTCGGTACTGGGTCCAGTCCTTTTTAATATCTTAATATGTGACATTGCAGAGGGACTGGAAGGAAAAGTATGCCTCTTTGCAGATGACACAAAGATCTGCAACAGGGTTGATACACAAGGAGGCATGGAAAGGATGAGAAGGGACTTGGCAAGGATGGAGGAATGGTCAGAAGTATGGCAGCTAGGATTCAATGCAAAGAAGTGCAAAATAATGCACCTGGGAAGCAAGAACCTAGGGGAAGATTACACAATGGGGGGGAGAGGTAGTAACAACAACAAAAAAGGAATGGGACCTGGGGGTAATCATATCAGATGACCTTAAGGTTAGCAAGCAATGTGAGAAGGCAGTAGGGAGGGCTGGGGGGATACTGGGATGCATAGGGAGAGGCATCACCAGCAGAAAACAGGAAGTTGTTATCCCTCTGTACAGACAGTTGGTGAGACCCCATCTGGAGTACTGCGTCCAGTTCTGGACACTCCATCTCCGCAAGGACATAGACAGGATAGAGGCAGTCCAGAGGAGAGCAACTAAAATGATGCGGGGTCTGCAAGAGAAGCCGTACGAGGAGAGACTAAAGGAGCTTAATATGTATACCCTTGAGGAAAGAAGGGAGAGGGGGGACATGATAGAAACTTTTAAGTACCTCAGTGGAATCAACAAAGTCCAAGAGGGTAGCATCTTTCAGAAAAAGAGACGTGCAAGAACAAGGGGACACAATTTAAAGATAGAGGGGGGGCGGTTCCGGGGCAATGTGAGGAAGTAATTTTTCACAGAGAGGGTAGTGGATGCATGGAGTAGCCGTCCTGAAGAGGTTGTGGGGTCTAAAACTGTGGGAGAATTCAAGAATGCATGGGACAGACATTAGGCAGTTCTTGTGGGGGGTAGGAAGAAATAGGCTGTTGGTTAACTAGGACCTGTGGCCTATCTTGTAGGTAAGGAAATGGGCAGACTAGGTGGGCCAAGCGGTCTTTATCTGCCATCAGAGTATGTTTCTATGTTTCATCAGTGATTCCTTTAACTTTCTCACCACCAATGTCAGACTGACTGGCTTATAGTTGCCAGCCTCCTCCCTGTTACCACGTTTATGTAGTTTTGTATATGTTTTGTTACAGAGGGAGTGTTAAAGAATGTCACAGACACCTTCCACTGAAACACCATCCAGACTTGAGAGAATGTAACATTCCACCTGGTTTTCAAGGTTTTATCCTAAGTTTCTCCTTCCATCAACACCCAGCTCTCCCTTTCTCATCTTAGTTTATAATCTGTCCCAAAGGATCTGTCCTGAACTGCTGTAAGGGGAAAGGGGAAATTACTTAACCAGGAAAGGCACACTAAGCCAGAGCTTGTTTCCAAGTGCAACCTAGAAGCACAAGAAAGTTAAGTGGCTTGCTCAGGATCACACAGTATGCAAGTGGGGGGTTGATGGGATTCAAACCCAGGTCTCCAGATTTGCAGCTCAGTGCCCTTAACCACTATGCTATACTGCCTCCTGTAAGAGGAAGTATAGGTCAGATACAGTACAGTATATACTGAAATCTGGTTTTTAGGGTGGTCCCCAGAAGAAAAAATTCTCTAATGGGTTCTGTTCTCTAGTGAATTTATCAGCATCACTGCCCTCTTGTAAAAAGGGTTACATTTGTAAATATCTAAAAAATTCTGAGTTTGGCAGGTTGAACTGGTGTGACAACTCTTGGAAACTTTTTTGTTTCCCATTGATACATTGAGAGACTCTAGGAAGCCCTTTCCCTTCCCACAATCTAGAGCCAGAATCTTGGATTGGAGGTATATTTTATAAGTGAGAGGAGACTTATGTCATCTTGGATCTTGATATGTCTCTTTACCTTGTCTAAGCTGTATAGTGAGTGCCCCACCCATAGGTTAGACAGCTTCCTTCTTTTAACCTGAGATATAGACCCTAATGGGAGGGCAAATAATGGAATGTCTATCCCGACTTTGTTTTCCATATTATACCACTGAAATGTTATTCTTTGCTTAGCCCATGTGATCAGGGAGTGCCGTTTGTGTGGCCAAGCAATATAATTGCAGATCTGACATGGCCAGGCCTCCTTGCCTTCTGATGTGGTCAAGATAGTCTTTTTGACCCTAGGCCTGTGTCCTGCTGATATGAATGTAGAGAGACCTCTTGTGACTTTAGGCCAGAACAATTCTGGGATGGCTACTGGCTGCATCTGAAATAAAAAGAGGAATCTTCCCTGTTTGGCAAATGAATCTACCCCATGGGTATGTGACTGGATGGAATGCCTTATTGCCCCTCTGAAGTGATCGTGGTAGCTACAGATATTGGATGCCGGGGGGGGGAGGGAGGAAGGAGGGAGTTTGGGGGGGTTCTTTTTGTGTACTGTATGTGATTGTGTTGTATTGTCCTGTACAGTATTGATTGTACTTGTTTTGTTTGTTCTTGTATGGGAAACTAATAAAGAAGGTAAATTAAAAAAAATACATAAATAAAGGAATCTTGATAGGAGGTTCATTTTAAAGGTGCTGGCATACCCATACAGAGACAGTAAGAGTAGCTTCCATCTGGCCATATCAGATTGCATCACTGCATACAGAGGTTCATAACTGATACTGACTAATTCAGAGAACTGTGGTGTGACCTGCACCCCTAGCTATTTTATTTGATTACTCATATAGCCCAGGCAAAAAGAAACATGCTTTTGAATTCAGAGGTGCATCTTCCACTGATCGAAAAGGCTTCCAGTTTGGAGTTGTTTAAACTTATAGCCTGACAGCTTTCCAAAGAAGGCCAATGTTTCCAGTAAGGCAAGTACTGAGGAATCTATGTCAGACAGGGAAAAATAGAGTCATTGGCATAAAGAGATAACTTAAGTTCCTCTGTGCCCATCAAGATGCCTCTAATAGCTGGGTGTTGTCAGACAGCAACAAATAATGGTTCCAGACTGACTGCAAATCATAGTGGGGAAAGAGAACATCCCTGTCTCGTCCCCCTCTCCAAGGCAAATATATCTGAAGTATAACTGTTGACCTTTACTGTAGATTCTGGGGCATGATACAAGGACTCAGCTGTTTTCCACCTTCCTGCTGATAGCCTAGCCCTTTTATATCTGTTCCCATTCATAATTACTGCAGGATCTTTTTTAAAGTCCTGGATCCAATACGTGTTACCATCAGTACACACCGTAGACCTGGGACTTGTTACTAACCACATTACACAACAAGCACATCAATCCACCTACACCCAAGAACTGGCCTGCCATTTTAAACATGGCTGCCACTTTTACTCACTAAAAACATTCTACTAGGCCCTAAAAACAAAAACTTCCTTAAATTAAAAAAAAATGTAATTAATTAAAATGTTGTTCCCCCCTCATCATTCCCTTCATATACACACATACACAAATTAAAAAAAATGAAGTACCACGACACTCAGAGTTTTAATTTCCAGTGTTCTTTTTCTAACCATGAACAATTTTCACTCCTATACTTACCTGTTTATCAAAGAAATTTCTTCTGATTACACTGCCACACATCTGTGTGTATGTGTGTGGAGGGGCATTCTATCTGCAGAATTATGAATCTTTGTATTCTATGGTAAAATTTCCATCTATTGCATGTGGGAAAAGACAAAAAATAAACAGGGTGAGAACATGATGCAATTATATAAAGAAATAGAACAAAATGTAGGGGTAACACATCTTCTTGAGCAAAGGCAGACTCAGACTGTTTAAAGAGTGACCTATAGTTTTTACAAGTAAGTATATTGGAGCCTAGAATGAGGAAACCTGTTCTGGAGAAACCTGACTGCAACCCCAACAAGTTGGCAAGTTCAAGAATTTTGAACATGATAACCTTTCCATTAAAATGCCTTGATTGGTCTGAAATGCAAATTAGATAAGTTTTTTTTTGTTACAAAAGATGAAATGCCATACAGAATTGTCACTGCCTTTTTTGGTTTTTATCTTTTTAAAACCTATATTTCTGTTAGCTGAATTATGGGAGAAAGAAAGCATAGCATACATATGAAGAGTGGTGGTCATGGATAAAGACCAGACAAGAAAGCTGTTCTGCAGAAGCTGCCTTTAAAGACTGAAGAAACAAGTCATGCTCAAGAATATTTATTTCAAATCCCCATTGTTCACACATTTTCAGGAGGGGGTAGGGTGGGAGTGGGAGGCTAGCGTGTAAAAGTTGTACTTTTAGTCAATCCAGTAACTGACCAATTAATCAAATATCACAAGTAATCATTTCATGCTGTATTCTCTGGACCAGTGCCCAGCATGCTGTCTTTAGTCTTCTTAGAGTTGGGCCAGTCCCAGACCTCTTGCCCGAAAAATTACTTGACATGTGTGAGCGGCAATGATTTCACTGTTGGCTTGGATGCAACTCTGTCTCGCAAGATCAATGGAACATGGTAATCAGTACTACAGACTCTGTTTTCAAGGCCTTAGTCCCACAGCCACAAACCTAGCTTCAAAATGTCATGGAACTGCCTTGAACAAACTCAAATCTGTAGACTTATAAAATGCACCCTGAAAATCCTGTCACCTCATTGGTGGAAGCACATCATATGACCATTGTATGTCCAAATTAAAATGTAGGCATATGTCAACGAAAAGTCATCATTTTTATCTTTTTAAAATTTATATCTCTGTTAGCTGAATTAGGGGAGAAAGAAAGCACAGCTTGCATATAAAGAGTGGTGGTCATGGGTAAAGATCAGACAAGAAAGCTGTTCTGCAGAAGTTGCCTTTTAAGACTGAAGAAACAAGTCACACTCAAGTATGTTAATTTCAAATCTCCATTGTTCACACATTTTCGGGAGGGTGGGTGGGAGTGGAGGCTAGCGTGTAAAGGTTATACTTCTTGTCCAATGCAGTAACTGACCAATCAATCAAATACCACAAATAATCATTTCATGCTGTATTCTCTGGACCAGTGCCCAGCAGGCTGTCTGTAGTCATTTTAGAGTTGGGCTAGTCCCAAACCTCTTGCCCAAAGAATTACTTGGCATACACAAGTGGCAATGATTTCACTGTTGGCTTGGATGCAGTTGTGTCTCACAAGATCAATGGAACATGGTGATCAGTACTATAGACTTTGTTTTCAAGGTATTAGTCCCACAGCAGCAAACCTAGCTTCAGTGTCATGGAATTGTCTTGAGCAAACTCAAATATGTAGACTTTTAAAAGGGACCTGAAAATCCTGTCACCTCATTGGTGGAACACATCATATGACCATTGATTTTTCAAGTGATACTATTCAGTTAGCCAGAATATACAATGGAATAACCAACTGATGTGAAACATAGAAACATAGGAACATAGACTTTGACGGCAGATAAGGACTGCTTGGCCAACCTAGTCTGCCCATTTCCCTACCTACTGGATAAGCTGCAGATCATAGTTAACCAACAGACTATTTGTTCCTACCCCCACAAGAATTGCCTTAAGTCTGTCCCATGCATTCTTGAATTCTCCCACAGTTTTAGACCCCACAACCCCCTCAGGAAGGCATTTCCATGTGTCCACCACCCTCTCTGTGAAAAAATACTTCCTTACATTGCCCCTGAGCCATCCCCCCCTCCATCTTCAAATTGTTTCCCTTTGTTCCTGCACATCCCTTTTTCTGAAAGATGCTACCCTCTTGGACTTTGTTGATTCCACTGAGGTACTTAAAAGTTTCTATCATGTCCCCCCCCCCTTTCCTCAAGGGTATACATGTTAAGCTCCTTTAGTCTCTCCTCGTATGGTTTCTGTTACAGACCCTGCACCATTTTAGTTGCCCTCCTCTGGACTGCCTCCATCCTGTCTATGTCCTTGCGGAGATGGGTCTCCAGAACTGGATGCAGTACTCCAGATGGGGTCTCACCAACTGTCTGTACAGAGGGATAACAACTTTTTGTTTTCTGCTGATGATGCCTCTCCCTATACATCCCAGTATCTCCCCAGCCCTCCCTACTGCCTTCTCACATTGCTGGCTAACTTTAAGGTAATCTGATATGATTATCTCCAGGTCCTTTTCCATTTTTGTTGTTGTTACTACCCCAACCCCCCGCCATTGTGTACTCTTCCCCTGGGTTTTTGTTTCCCAGGTGCATTATTTTGCACTTCTTTGCATTTAATCTAAGCTGCCATACTTTTGACCATTCCTCCAACCTTGCCAAGTCCCTTCTCATCCTTTCCACCCCCCTCCCTTGTGTATCAGCCCTGTTGCAGATCTTTGTGTCATCTGCAAAGTGGCATACTTTTCCTTCCAGTCCCTCTGCAATGTGACTTATAAAGACATTAAAAAGGACTGGACCCAGTACTGAACCCTGTGGTACCCCACTAGTGACCCCCCTTTCTTCAGCGTGGACTCCATTTACTATTACCTTCTGTGTCTTGTTGTTCAGCCAATGTTTTATCCAGGCTACCACCCTGGGATCCACTCCCAGGCTGGATAATTTATTAATCTTTTGTGTGGGACTGTGTCAAATGCCTTGCTAAAGGACCGGCCCCAGTACCGAACCCTGCAGTACCCCTCTAGTAACCCTCCTTTCTTCACTGTGGACTCCATTTACTATTACCTGCTGTGTTCTGTTGTCCAACCAGTGTTTTACCCAGGCTACCACCCTAGGACCCACTCCCAGGCTGGCTAATTTGTTTATTAATCTTTTGTGTGGGACTGTGTCAAATGCCTTGCTAAAGTCTAGGTAGGCCATGTCCACAGCCCCTCCCTGGTCTACTACTTTAGTCACCCAGTCAAAGAAATCGATTAAATTAGTCTGACATGACCTTCCCACTGTGAATCCATGCTGCATTGGGTCCTGTACCCCCACTGGCCTCTAGATACTCAACAATTCTTTCCTTCAGAAGTGATTCCATCATTTTCCCTACTACAGAGATCAAACTGACAGGTCTGTAGTTTCCTGCCTCTGTCTTGCTCCCACTTTTGTGAAGGGGAATCACATCCGCCCTCCTCCAATCCTCATGTGGGTGATTAAATACTAATGCCAAAGTCTGAGGCACTTAATCAACTGCAGAAGCCCATTATTCTGAGCATGCACTGGCTAACTGAATGTTATTACAGTATTATTACAAGATTATGAGTTTTGAAACCAGGATTTAAAAAGCTCTGTGGTAGTTGGAGTGAAAGGAGCCTTTTTTCCCCTGTTTTCTGTGGACTAAATGTAGATAAGCTATCATAGGTGTATTCTAAATGTGGATAAACTATCATGGGCATGTCTGAAATGTGGATAAACTATCATGGGTGTGTCTAAAATGTGGATAATTAACTAAAAGGTTGTAGCAGTTTGGTGGGTACGACATGACAGTTTTCTTTTATTCTGATTGGATTAAAATAGATACCTGTCATATCAATTCTGACAACTGCATACCTCACCAGAACTACATATTTTTTAACAAATAAAAGCCCATTTACGTATAGGATAACTTACTCCAGTGTGTGCAGTCAGAAGGGAATAATGCCCTTCTCAGGTGATTGTGCCACTCAGCTATGCCTCATGCCTAACAATGTCCTGAGGTGTGCATTATTCCCTTATACCTGCACAAGCTGTCATGTGTCATCCCTTACATTTAAACATATTTTTTTTTTCTTTTTCTTTGGAGATTTTCTGTCTGTATTTGAAGTTTCCTGGAATAAATTCTGATTGCACTACAAAAATCTGCAGAGCCCTGCAATGAAGAAACATGACTTGAAGGCAGTAGATACACTAAGACATTATGGAAATTATTTTATTTTATATCCTAATAAATATCAAAGTGGTCAAAGTAATTTCATGAAGGGGCAGTACAGTTTTAATTATACAATGTTTAATTATACAACACGTTGCTGTTTGAATACATGACATCATATCTTTAGCTCATTCCAGCACTATAATCTAATAAAATGTAATTTATAGTTACAGGATATTGGATATGAGGTGACCAGCCTGGTGATATGAGAATCTATGATAACTGTGTTCCCACAGTGACCCATTTTACTAAGAAAAATAATAAAATGTAGAGAAAGCTTGTAAAATGTATCTATAAAAAAATGAATATATAAATAATCTGGGGAACCAACCAAAAATGGCAAATTGATCGTCACTTACCCCTTATGTTTTATAGGTACTGCAGGGTGTTTTGGGAGGTGCTCAGTTTAGAGGAGCCAATATGAGAGCGGCGTGAGGTCATGACCTCCCCTGCAAATGGTTCTCCCACACTATCAGTTTTTTTCATTTCAGTGTTTCATGTCAGAGAATCTGTAGATAATAAGATCTCTTACCTTCACTCACTTTGTGAAGTTTTGACATTCAAAGCCTCAAGAAAAGACTACCAGTATCATGCTGTTCAATTCTTTACTTTAGTGTAGATGGAAGCAACACAAGTTCTTTGGGTACACAACAGTCCCTCACTTTAAAAGTCCATAGGAGATAACCGCAGCAAACTGTTCTACCTGTTACTAGTTCTCGAAAAAAAAAACTCATGCAATCTTGGGCCAATTTTATTTCCCCATGTGGAGGTTGGACTCCTTACATGAGTCTGCTACTGGGGCCATAGCCCTCCTTCCTCCTCGATGGGTGAGGCATGCACACTGACACGCATCGCTCCACCGATGTTTCTGAGGCAAATGCCTCCTACTCTAGAGTTGGGGCCATAGCCCTCCTTCCGCCTCGATAGGTGAGGTGTGCACAAAATGCACAAAACTGGTCCACTGACATTTCAAAGGGAAACTCCCCCATCCAGCTCTGAGGAGGGGCGAGTTTCTCTCCAAAACATCAGCAGACAAGTGCATGCATCAGTGTGCATGCTTCACCTATCAAGGAGGAAGCAGGGCTAGGGTCCCAGTAGTAGACCCTAGGAGTGAGTTGAACCTCCATGTGGGAAAAACAGTGTTGGCCCACGTTTGCTTGATATTCTAGAGAACCAGTGATATCAGTAACAGGCAGCATGGTTTGCCATTATTATCATATAGAAACATAGAAACATAGAATTTGACGGCAGATAAGGACCGCTTGGCCCACCCAGTCTGCCCATTTCCCTACCTAATGGATAAGCTGCAGATCCTAGTTAACCAACAGCCTACTTCTTTCTACCCCAACCCCCTAGAATTGCCTTATGGCTGTCCCACGCATGCTTGAATTCAACCACTGTTTTTGAATCCACAACCTCCTCCGGAAGGCCGTTCCATGCATCCACAACCCTGTCTGTGAAAAAATACTTCCTTACATTACCTCTGAGCCGCCCCCCTCTATCTTCAAATTGTGCCCCTTGTTCTTGCACACCTCTTTTTGAAAAGATACCCTCTTGGACTTTGTTGATTCCCTTGAGGTACTTGAACGTTTCTATCATGTCCCCCCTTCCCTCCTTTCCTCAAGGCTATACATATTAAGCTCCTTTAGTCTCTCTTCATATGCCTTCCGGTACAGACCCTACGCCATTTTAGTTGCCCTCCTCTGAACAGCTTCCATCTTGTCTATGTCCTTGCGGAGACTGGGTCTCCAGAACTGCACACAGTACTCCAGATGGGGTCTCACCTGCTGTCTGTACAGAAGGATAACAACTTCCTGTTTTCTATTGGTGATGCCTCCCCCTATGCATCCCAGTATCCCCCCAGCCCTCCTTACTGCCCTCTCACATTCCTTGCCCACCATTAAGTCATCTGATATGACTACCCCCAGGTCCCTTTCCATTTTTGTTGTTGTTAGTATCTCACCCCACACTGTGTACTCTTCCCCTGAGTTTTTGTTTCCCAGGTGCATTGCCTTGCACTTCTTAGCATTAAATCTAAGCTGCCATACATTTGACCATTCCTCTAACCTTGCCAAGTCCCTTCTCATCCTTTCCACCCCACCTTGTGTATCAACTCTGTTGCAGATCTTTGCATCATCTGCAAAGAGACATACTTTTCCTTCCAGTCCCTCTGCAATGTCACCTTACAAAGACATTGAAGAGGACCGTTCCTAAT
Source organism: Neoceratodus forsteri (assembly GCA_016271365.2). Lineage (NCBI taxonomy): Eukaryota > Metazoa > Chordata > Ceratodontiformes > Ceratodontidae > Neoceratodus > Neoceratodus forsteri. The sequence goes on along the minus strand of CM028137.1, from coordinate 532,816,807 downwards.
ACTGAACCCTGCGGCGCCCCACTAGTAACCCCTTTCTTCAGAGTGGACTCCATTTACTAGTACCCTCTGTCCTATTCTCAGCCAATTCTTTACCCAGGCTATCATCTTGGGACCCACTCCCAGGCTGGCTAACTTGTATATTAATCTTTTGTGTGGGACTGAGTCAAATGCCTTGCTAAAGTCTAGGTAGGCCATGTCCACAGCCCCTCCCTGATCTACTACTTTGGTCACCCAGTCAAAGAAATCTATTAGATTTGTCTGGCATGACCTTCCTGCTGTGAATCCATGCTGCCTTGGGTCCTGTGCCCCTCTGGCCTCTAGGTGCTCGACAATTCTTTCCTTCAGAAGTGATTCCATCATTTTCCCTATCACTGAGGTTAAACTAACTGGTCTGTAGTTTCCCGCTTCTGCCCTGCTCCCACTTTTGTGAAGGGGAATCACATCTGCCCTCCTCCAGTCCTCAGGTACCACCCCATCCTCTCATGATTTGTTAAAGAGGATAGTCAGTGGTGTCACTAGTTCTACCCTTAGTTCTTTTAGAATTCTGGGATGAATCCCATCAGGCCCCATTGCTTTGTCCACCTTCAGTTTAAAGAGTTCTTTCAGAATTCTTTCTTCTGTAAATGGGCTGGTATCAACTTCTGTATCCAGAGTGTTTCTATTGTTTGTTTTAGGTACCTCCCCCTCTTCATTTGTAATACTGAGCAAAAATATTTGCTTTAGTATCTCTGCCTTTTCACAGTCAGCCTCTGCCCACCCCCCTCCCCTTTATTAAGCCTCACTATCCCTCCCTTAGTCTTCCTTGCTCCTGATGTACCTAAAAGGTTTTATCCCCCTTCTTAACTGAGTTGGCTATCTTTTCCTCAGTTCAGGCCTTTGCTGTTCTGACTGCCTTCCCAGCTTCCTTTTGCTTTAACTGATACAATTCTCTGTCCTGCTCCTTCTGTGATTCTTTGTACTTTCTGAATGCTTTCTTTTTCTCTTGAACCTTCACTGCCACCTCCTTTGAGAACCATAGTGGTTTCTTACATCGTTTTTTTGTTTATTTGCTTCACACAAGGCTTGTTACCTCTGTGATGGCAGTTTTTATTATTCCCATTGTTCTTCCACCCCTCCTTCCTGCCCATTTGCTAGTGCATTCCTTAGGCACTCACCCATTTTGGCAAAGTCAGCCCTCCTAAAGTCCAATACTTTTGCCTTTGTATGGCTTGACTCTATTGCTGTGTTTATTGTGAACCATACTGTTTGATGGTCGCTAGTTCCCAGATGGCTACTCACTTCTACATCTGTGATCCTCTCTCCATCTCCATTTGAGAGGACCAGGTCTAAGATTGCTCCCTCTCAAGTGGGTTCCAATACTAGTTGTCTAAGGCATGCCCCCTGTAGGGCATCTAGAATAACTCCACTCTTAGAAGTGGATGCTGCAATTGCACTCCAGTTAACATCTGGCATATTCAGATCACCCATCAGCAATATCTCCCCTTTATCTGCCATTCTAAGTATACTTTCTATCATTTCCTTGCCCATTTCCTCCCCCTGAGAGGGGGTTCTGTATACAACCCCTGTGTGGATTGGGGTGCCACTGCCTGCCTCCAAATTGACCCACAGTGCTTCTTCTCCTCCCTGTTTACCCTTTTGTTCTGTTGCTTTGATTCCTTCTCTTACATAGAGAGCTACTTCTCCTCCTCTTTTACCCTCCCTGTCCCTCTTGTAGATAGTGTATCCTGGTATGTTTACGTCCCAATCATGGTTCTGTGTGTACCATGTTTCTATGACTGCCACAATATCCAGATGTTCCTCCTCCATCAAGGCCACTAATTCAGGAAGCTTGTTACCCAGACTACAGGCATTGGTACTCATTGCTCTCCATTTTTTGATGGCTTTACCTTCTGTAGCAGCATCCCTCACTGACCTTTCTACCTTGGTCTTTTTCTCATTTAGTACCCTGTTTTGTAGGGGGAGGCTGGGATTTTCCTGCTGCATATCAGTGCCTCTCCCCCTTGACTAGTTTAAAAGCTTGCCAATGAAGCATTTAAACCAATTGCACAAAAGACTTGTTCCCTTCCCGGACAGATGCAGAACATCCTGCCAGTATAGGCTGATGTCCCTCCAGGTGGAACCCCAGTCCCCAGTGAAGCCAAACCCCTGTGCTCCACACCATTTTTTCAACCATTCGTTAAACTGCATGGTGCAAAGTACCCTCACCTCACCCATGCCACTGACAAGCAGTACCTCTGAGAAGGATACTGTGTGTGCTACTTGTCTTAAGCTCCTCCCCAACTCTACAAAGTCCTTCTGCACTGCTCTGATCTCATGATGAGCCAAGTCATTTGTCCCTAGGTGGACAATGATGTCCAACTCAGACTCCCGTGCAACTGTTCTTGTGATCCTAAGGATGCACTTCCTGTCCCTCCAAGCCATGGCACCAGGCAGGCACCTTACTTCAGTTTTCTCTGCTCCCCCCAGTTCTCTACCCCTAATAATTGAGTCCCCACCAGGAGCTGCTTCCTTTCCCTGTGGTGCCCTCTGCCTCCTTCCTGAGGGCCTCCCTTGTGACAGTTGTCTGCAACTTCTTTAGTCTCCTCTGCGGGTGCATCCATAGGGGAACTATGCTCCCCCAGAATGGTGTATGGATTGTGGAGTGGAACAACTGACTGGGTGTACCTCTGTTCCACCACTCTTACCCTCCCTGAGCCCACTGTGGTCCAACTGCTGTGCTTTCTTCGCAACCTCTGAGGTAGCAGTGGTGGCTCTGGTGGTCCCTGGATGGGGGAGGTTCCCTTGTTACTGTCCAGTGCAGGCTGAAGACGAGCAACTTCCTCTCTCAGGGCAGATAGTTGTCTGCAAACAGGGCAGCATCTCAGCCTCCAGAAAGACTCCCGGAAGTCTCCTATGGACATTTAAAGTGAGGAACTGCTGTATACTCAAATAACTTGTGTTGTCTGCACCTGCACTAAAATATTGAATAGTATGATATTGCTGTGGTCTTTCCTTAATACTGCCTGTGAATGTCAGAAATTCTATATAAAGTAAGTGAAGGTAACAGATCTTATTTATGGACACTCAGAAATGAAACACTGAAATAAGAAAAAAGTGACATAGTGTGAGTGCCATCTGCAAGGGAGGTGTTGACCTCCTGCTGTTGTAAGCAAAATAAAAGTATAACAAATCCCTGCACCCCCCCCCACACACACACACACATACACATTCGCAGATACACACTCTACATTGATGAAAACTGACCTAGAAGACATCTACCAACAGCACTATATGGAATTCAGGACTTAGATTTTCTTTAGTACAAAGTTCTCATAGAATGGCAATAAGTCTAGTGTTATACAAAGAATCCTCTCTAGCAATATCACCTGAAATGCTGTGGGAGAAATTGTTGCGTTTGTTTAGTAAGAGATAAAAGGCACTTTGTAGCGCTTTGCTAAATGTTCCCCTGCAACAAGATTCAACAATGAGGATGCAGGAGAAGCTTACGCTTTTGGGGCCATCATTTTAAAAACACCAGAAATCGTGCACATGTGGCAGGCAAAGCTGGGCAATGTGGGGGTCCTATTGCCCTCCCACAATTCCTAGCATGTGCATGACTTTCAAAGAGGATGTTATTTCATGACCTCTTCCATGCTTTATGGAAGCTTGTGGCCATTTTGTATGCACACATGCTATGCCTGATGCAATGGTCACTCACTTTATGCCACCATCAAAGGGACTACTGGTTCATTCTCAATCGCTCAAACCTGATGTTCATCTGACTTGCAGGAAGAGGCAGGCATAAGTTTAGATGCAATCAGAAGATTTTATTTTAAAGAGGTGTGTGAGTGTTAAGACAGAATATAAATAAACTGAGCCACTAGAAAGACTGTTACTAACAGGCTACTCAAAAGCAATTGTAAGGATTCTAGACTTCTATAAAATTACAATACTTTAAATGATTTCAAGGATTTCAGACTCTATGACTTTCATGAAATTATAAAACTCTATAAAGCTGCAAAGATTCTAAAGCTCTATGACCCTGGCCAGGGGTAATCCAAGACAACAGTCTGGTTAACCTTTGTTGCAGCAGTGAAGTATGACCTGCAGGTGGACTCTACAAGCAATAATGTGCATGCAAAAAGGGGATTTCAGGGCATTAATGCACTGGAGTGAATTAAGGAAAGACGCCTCTATGAGGGACAGAAAGATAAGCCTTACTCCCAAGAGAGGGACCACCAGAGGATGCTCCTTGTCCCCTGAACTGAAGAATTTAACTGCCTGGGAAAGGTTGTAACAAACCGCCAGGTCAAAGGCACTCTTAGACTTCTGCATCAATATCAGTTGTGGCAGACCACCAATCACTGTTGAACAATTGGTTCCTTTCACCAGACCCTCTGGGCACTGGATGGGTGGTCAATACAGACCACAAAACAGGGTCACACTGAACACCCAAGGCTTTGTAATTTGGGTTTCTTGAGCTTCCATCACTCCAAGTTTTGCCATTTTCATCGCTCCAAGTCTTGCCATTTTTGTCACTCCGAGTCTTGCCACTTTCATCGTTCCAAGTCTTGCTGCTTTCATTGTTCCAGCAACAAAGAAAATTCCACCACACTGTACATCAGAGTACTTAACTATTGAGCCAGGGTGACTCCTGGACTCCCTTTACTTCTTTAATGGGGTACGGACACAGCATGATGAGTAGCTGGAGGAGCCTGTCCTGACTTTCCACTAAATCTAGCTGGGATGACCACCCCAATTGTAGTCCCAAAAGGTGTATGTTGAAACTGTTCCTTTTCAGAAGTACAACTTGGGTTTGGCAGTCTGTTTCACACTTAGAGTACAATACAGGTTTGACAGTTTGTTTTGCAATCAGTGCACAACACATGTTTGGCAGTTCAATTTGTAGAACAAGGCACAACGCAGGTTTTGCAGTTCATTTAGCAAAATAGGGCATAACACAGGTTTGGTTGGCAGTTCACTTTGCAGAATAAGAATAGTGCCCACCCCCACTGGGCTGCTTCTAGGGGCTTTCTTTATTCCGCCTTATGGACAGTGCTTTATTTCTAGGGCCCTGCTGGGGGTCCAGTTCTAGAGTTGTGTAACAACTTTCAGCCACCTCTGTGGGTGGTCCAGAGGTGGGACAACACCTGCCCACCCATGCAGCCTCGGACACTTTGCTGGGCACCACACAGTGCGATTTATTTAAATTGTTAAGAAAACCTTGGCTTGGGGGTTACCCCACCCCTTGTGCTGCTCTCCAAGAGCTACAGACTGAGACAAGGGACTCTGGCCCCCTAATCCACCTTCAAGGCACTTTTCTGTCTGGAGCCCACCCTGCTCCTTTTTCCTCCCTCTTGGAGTGCCTTCTATTTAAAATAAGGGCCTATTTCATACTGCACTGCCCTCTTGGCAGTCCCTTTTACTTGGAGTGTGCTTGCCCTTGTAGTCTTAGCCACTTGCCTCTTGCACTCTTGTGCTTTCAATAAAAACATATTTTTTAAAAAACTGTTCTGGTGGTCAGCACTGCCCCAATCCAGTGTGAAGCACTGCTGAGGGGTTGTGCTCTGGGAGGCTGTCACTGCCAGTGACTGAGGAGGATTGAGGTGACTTTGTGGGTTGTCCTGGAGATAGGGGCCTCGCTTGCTCTGCCTATCAGAACTGATGCTGTACACTGTGCTTGCCTCTCACACCATGGCCCCGATATTAACTGCTGGTGACAAGGCGCCACTTCAACTTTTAACTTTAAAACAAAATGCAAGTGGGGCAAAACTGATCCCACACCAGCTGCTGGCTTTCTGCTGCTGCTTCTGTGTCCAAACTGCTGGAGCCTCTGCTGCTGGGGGACGGTCGTCATCACTGGCTTCAACACTGGACAGATGGACAGGAGTCAATGGACCTACTTCAACCTCTTACCTGCAGGTAAGTTTGGGTTGCTACTGTTCCTCTGTCCACTCCCTTGGCCTGAACTACACTGCACCCCTCCCCCCTCTCTCTGCCTGCCACAATGGTTGTGCCAGCTGTTATATTAAAAGTTCAGGATTCCATTGCTCGAACCATTAGCTTGAGAAAAATGACTCTTTACCTTTTGAATAATGCCCACACACTGGACATGAACAGTAGCATCAATGTGTGGCTGCCACTGTCTCATGCTGCCTGCTTGGAGGGGTGGGGTTCTACAAGAGAGCAGACAGTGAGGAAAAAAAATTGAGGAAAAAGAAAAATAAAATTTGTTAAAGCAGCACAGGCCTGGGCTGGGAGGGCCACTAAGTGCTACTTTGCAGGAAAGGTGTGAGGCTGCTGAGGGGTATTGGGATATGGCTACTGGGGAACCACACCAGCTAATGGGGAGCTTCAGGGGTAATTACAGTGGGCAGAGTGCTCAAAGCAAATGCTGTCTCATCTCCCACACTACACTTTGGGGCCCCTGACACACACTGTTTCCCGAGCACCTACTACGCTCTCCCTTTGCTTCCTCTGGGGTCCCAGACTAGTTGCCATGTAGCGCCCCAACTCTGGAACACTACACTGATATGACCAAGGGTAACATTATTTCATTCATTTATTTTATTTTATTGAAAACTTTGGAGATACCTTTGAGCACAAGTGCTCATTTACAAAGATTCCATGTCAAATGCATAGTCACAAAAAGCATTACAAGTACAATAAGTAGTTCCAGTGGAAATGCAGTTGAGTCAGGCTCAAAACACCTAAGACAGACCAATTACAAACAATTTTGAAAAAATATATGCAGATCACGGCATAAAAAGTCACAAGACATGTACAGAGAGAAACCGAATAAAACAGTTTAACAGTTGCATTGGACTGAATGCAGACAGGGAACTTGATGTGTCTGAGAGGCACTGCTGAAATACAGTAGCAGATTGCCTTAGGTTGTCAATGCAGAGCTTTTTCATCTGCACCAGTAAACTGAGTACCCTTCAACCCCTACCAGTCCTCTGAAAACCATTCCATCTGCATTACTACCCAGAAATTACTCATTTGGGGCCAGACTGCACTTTTTCAGACACTTCTGTTGTCCTGAGGAACAATCACTGGCACAAGGGCTTACATCATAGTATTATATCATAGTATAGTACTGTGTCAGCAGAAAAGGGCCATCCTGGTCCATCTAGTCTGCCCATTTCCCACCCGCCCCTACCTGTCTCCACTTCCCAGGGATATTTTCCTCTGCCCACCAGCCAACCCTTTGTGTCTGTCCCATGCCTTCTTGAATTCTTCCACTGTTTCTGAACACACCACCTTATTAGGTAATCTGTTCCAGGGTTCCACCACCCTCTCAGTGAAATAACAACTCCTTACATTGCTCTTAAATTTTCCCCCCTCTAATCTTAAATTATAACTCCTTGTTTTAACTCCTACTTTCCTTTTGAATAATCTACCTTCATTCACTTTATTTATCCCCTTCATTTACTTAAAAGTCTCTATCATGTCACCTCTATCTCTTCTAACCTCCAGGGGGTATAGATTTAATTCTCTCCATCTAGTCTCATATTGCTTCTCTTGCATACCTTGCACCATCTTTGTTTCCCTTCTCTGAACTCTCTCCCAACCCATCTATATCCTTTCTTAAATGAGGCCTTCAGAACTGTACCTTGTATTCTAGGTGTGGTCTGACCATGGTCTTATATGAAGGCATAAACACTTCACTCTTCCTACTTGTTATACCCCTTCCTATGCACGCCATCATTCTATTAGCTTTACTTACTGCCTTACTACATTGGCCTCCTACATTAAGGTTGTTTGAGATTATAATCCCCAGGTCCCTTTCCTGGTCTGTTTGCTTTATCAGTTCTCCCCCACTGAGTACTCAACCAGTGGAATTTTATGTCCCACGTGCATCACTGCACACTTCTTAGCATTGATCTTTAGCTGCCAAATGTCTGACCACTTCTCTATGGTGTTCAGATCTCTCCTCATGACCTAAACCCCTCCTGCTACATCAAGCCTATTACAGTATATAACTTTGATCATCTGCAAAAAGGCACACTTTCCCTTCAAGTCTCACTGATATATCACTGATATCTATTTTGACAAGCATTTATCAATGCCGAATGTTGATTGCGTTGGTCTGTTGAGTTCGCTCACTGCCCCTCTATCACTCTCTCAGTCTGTTTCTCCCGGTGCTGCAGGCTGCTCTTTTGTACTGGGCTCCTGCCTGCGTTGGCAGCTTTTTTTGCCCACTAAGAAATCTGCAGCTGTCCCGACAGAGCTCTGTTGAGGTGGCTCACTCCCCCTCTCTCACTCGCTCATTCTGTTTCTCCTGGCACTGCAGGCTGCCCTTTTGTACTGGACTCCTGCCTCTGTTGGTGGCTTTTTCTGCCCACAAAGAAATCTGCATCAGTCCTGACACAGGTCTGTTGATCCTGCTCACTCCCCCTCTCTCACTCACTCGTTCCGTTTCTGCCAGCACTGCAGGCTGGCCTTTTGTACTGGGCTCTTGCCTGCGTTGCCGCCTTTTTCTGCCAACAAAGAAATTCACAACTGTCCCAACAGAGCTCCGTTGAGGTCGCTCACTCCCCCTGTCTTACTCACTCATTCTGTTTCTCCTGGTGCTGCAGGCTGCCCTTTTCTACTGGGCTCCTGCCTGCATTATCGCCTTCTTCTGCCCACAAAGAAATTTGCAGCAGTCACAATAGAGCTCCATTGAGCTCGCTCACTCCCCCTCTCTCACTCACTCATTCTGGTTTTCCCACCACTGCAGGCTGCCCTTTTGTACTGGGCCCCCGCATGCATTGCTGCCCTTTTCTGCCTACAAACAAATCTGCAGCAGTCCCAACAGAGCTCTGTTGAGCTGACTCACTCCCCCCCCCCCACTTGCTCATTCTGTGTCTTCTGCCGCTGCAGGCTGCTCTTTTGTACTGGGCTCCTGCCTCTGTTGGTGCCTTTTTTCTGCCCACAAAGAAAACTGCAGCAGTCCCGACAAAGTTCCGTTGAGCTCACTCACTCCCCTTCTCTCACTCGCTCATTCCTTTTCTGCCGGTGCTGCAGGCTGCCCTTTTCTACTGGGCTCCTGCCTGCATTACCGCCTTCTTCTGCCCACAAAGAAATTTGCAGCAGTCACAATAGAGCTCCGTTGAGCTCGCTCACTCCCCCTCTCTCACTCACTCATCCTGGTTTCCCCACCACTGCAGGCTGCCCTTTTGTACTGGGCCCCTGTGTGCATTGCTGCCCTTTTCTGCCTACAAACAAATCTGCAGCAGTCCCAACAGAGCTCTGTTGAGCTGACTCACTCCCCCTCCCTCACTCGCTCACTCTGTGTCTCCTGCTGCTGCAGGCTGCTCTTTTGTACTGGGCTCCTGCCTGCGTTGGCAGCTTTTTCTGGCCACAAAAAAATCTGAAGCAGTCCTGACACAGCTCCACTGATCTCACTCACTCCCCCTCTCTCACTCACTCACTCATTCCGTTTCTGGCAGTGCTGCAAGCTGGCCTTTTGTACTGGGCTCCTGCCTGCATTGCCACCCTTTTCTGCCCACGAAGAAATACACAGCAGTCACAATAGAGCTCCGTTGAGCTCATTCACTACCGCTCTGTCACTCACTCATTTTGTTTCTCTTGGCGCTGCAGGCTGCGCTTTTATATGGGGCTTCTGGCTGCGTTGACACTTTTGTCTGTCCACAAAGAAATCTGCAGCTGTCCTGACAAAGCTCCATTGAGGTCGCTCAGTCTCACTCTCTCACGTGCTCATTCTGTTTGTCCTGGCACTGCAAGTTGCCCTTTTCTACAGGGCTCCTGCCTGCATTGGTGCCTTTTTCTGACCACAAAGAAATCTGCAGCAGTCCTGATAGAACTCCATTGAGCTCACTCAATCCCCCTGTCTCACTCGCTCATACTGTTTCTCCCACCACTGCAGGCTGGCCTTTTGTACTGGGATCCTGCCTGCATTGATGCCTTTTTCTGCCCACAAAGAAATCCTCAGCAGTCCTGACAGCGCTCCAGTGAGTTCGCTCACTCCCCCTCCCTCACTTGCTCTCTCGTTCTGTTTCTCCTGGTGCTGCAGGCTGCCCTTTTGTACTGGGCTCTTGCACTGGGGCCTTTTTCTGCCCACAAACAAATCTGCAGCAGTCCCGACAGAGCTCAGTTGAGCTCGGTCACTCCCCCCCTCTCACTTGCTCAATCTTAATCTGTCCCAAACACTGATTTCCCACAGCCACCATGCAATTCTCTGGCAGGAGTGCAAAAACATATTTTAGCCAGGATGTGAAAAATGACAGCTGTAGTGTTCATAAGGAGGTGTGAAAAAATACCACTTTTGAAAATGTGGCGTGAAAATATTACAGATTTGCAAAGTTACAAGGCTGCATGGAAACAGTTCAATGCATGCTTGCAACACAGTCATGCTATGGATTTCATCACCAGATTTTCAACATAGGGATTTTAGGACCTCTGCCCATGAACAGTGTCACTGTTATTTTCTTAATCTGTCCCAAACACTGATTTCCTACATCGAACGTGTTATTCTGCGCTGGAACTGTGAAAACACATTTTGGTCAGGATGTGAAAAATGACAGCTGTACTGCTCATAAGGAGGTGTGAAAAAATGTCAGTGTTGAAAATCTGGCGTGACAATATTACAAATCTGCGAAGTTACAAGGGTGTGTGGAAAGTGCGCAATGCACACTTGTAACACAGTCATTTGCTAGGCTATCATCACCAAATTTTCAACATAGGCATTTAGGACCTGAACAGTATCACTGTAATTTTCTTAATCTGTCCCGAACAGTAATTTCCCACAGTGACCGCTCTATTCTGCGCCGGAAGTGTTAAATCACATTTCAGCCAGGATGGGAAAAATGACAGCTGTACTGTTCATAAGTAAGTGTGGGAAAATGGCAGTGTTGAAAATCTGGCCTGAAAATATTGCAAATTCACAAAGTTATGAGCGTGTGTGCAAACTGCGCCACGCACGCTCATAACGCAGTCATTGTATGGAGTATTGTCACCAAATTTTCAATATAGGCATTTTAGGACCTCTACTCATGAACAGTGCCACTGTCATTTTCTTAACCTGTCCCGAACACTAATTTCCCACAGCGACCGCGCCATTCTGCATCGGAAGTGTGAAAACACATTTCAACCAGAATGTGAACAATGAGAGCTGTACTTTTCACAAGGAGGTGTGAAAAAATGCCAGTGTTGAAAATCTGGCCTGAAAATATTGCAAATTCACGAAGTTATGAGCATGTGTAGCAGCTGCGCAACTCATGCTCGTAAAACAGTCATTTTTTTGGATTTTTTCCATCAAATTTGCAACATAGGCTTTTTGAGAGCCCACCTCATGAACACTTGCACTGTCATTTTGTTAATCGGCCCGGAAAGGTGATTCCACGCAGTGACCGCAAAATCACCATTCGAGGCCAATTCGCATCATGACAGTTCAGGAATTCATGAGAGGGTCCCAAAACCCTATGTTGAAAATTTGGTGCCAAAATTCAAAAATGACTGAATACTTCTATAAGTTGGAAAAACATTTATTCCATTATACAGCTTACCGGCATTTCCTCAGTTCGCAGTTGGCTTTGAAGAGTGCAGATGTGTTCCCGGTCCACCGAAGATCATTGCGCCAAGCTCGGTAAATATGGAGTGGCGGAGGTGTGGGAGGCAGGGTACAGTGGGTGGGCGTGGGTTGTGGGAGGGCAGGAGACCGCCGAGGACAGTTTCTTTTACAGGTAAAAAAAAAATCAGCGGGACCATTTTTATTTACAGAAGCATGTGGCATGCTGTGGTGGGTTCCCAGCATGCCACGGAGTCTTTCTTTTGGGGAACAAGCTGTTGCCCGACCCGAAGTTGGCACCCGGTGACACTATTAAAAAGGGGGTGACGTATGCTGACGAGTTGGACACCCGTCAGCGAACCAACTATAAGTAGGGGGTTTATATAATGTCGACAGGGGAGGGCCCTGCTGAGAACAGAAATATTAGTACTGAAGCCGACTATACTGGGGCCTCCTGTCTGCAAATAAACACGGTGGGAGGGTTAATATTATTTGTGAACACAGCGATAAATCACCGCCATGTTCACAAACAATAACAGTGTGTCAAGATCCCTCCCTGCAATGACGGGTCGCTCCCTCATTGCAGTGAATGGCTTACGCTGCAATGACGAGGCAGCCCCTGATTGCAGGGGCTAAATTTTTACAACTTGGTGGCACGCTGGCTGAACTAGTGTCAGCAGCAGCATGCCACTGCATTGGGGGATGCTGGACAAGCCTTGAAAGACTGTGGGGGCACTGGCCACAACAGTGCCGCGCCTCCACAATCTGCTTGTGGAGAAAGCTGCCACAATATGTTTCTTGCACATGCATGCAATCAACATAAAAAGTATTGGTCCCAGCACTCAACCTTGAGGAACACTGCTCATCACCCTCATTATCCTAGCATGTACACCATTTACCACCACCTTCTGACTTCTATCCTTCAGCCAGTTTTCCACCTATCTAGTTATTTCTGTCCCACCCCAGGCCCTCCGTCTTATTTACTAGAGTACGGTGAAGAACAGTGTCAAAGACCTCACTGAAGTCCATACATAACATAAGTCAAGAAACTCTGTTACTTTATAACGAGCTAATGTATCCTTTCTTAAACTTATTTATTTATTTTGTAATAAAATATAATAAGAGGCTTTTGTTTTGAGGGGGAATATCTCAACTGTAACCACCCAGTCCCCTGGGGTTACTAGAATCCTATCAGAGTTAGTGTGAGACAGGAAGAAAAGGCAGCTAGTAGACAGCTCACTTAGGGGCTGTTTACACAGTGACATCATAATTTACTCAGCTAGCCTGAGGGAAGAATGATTATGTCATTTGGAACTCTCGCAGCAGCATAACCTTTTTCTGTGTGTGCTGCTCTGGGGAGCTTTAGAATGTTCAGTTGGTCTGAGTTTAGAGTTTGAGTGTGGAGGTGAGAGTGGCAGGATCTCTGCCAATGGGATCTGTGCCTAGGGCCCAGGATTTCTAACCCTAGTTTGGATTAACATTACCAGCTTCCAGTGAAGTGGTGGAGACCTTTCTTCAGCAGGATTTCCTGATTTTCACTCCAGGAGAAGTGGAAGAAAATGAAGAAAACAGGCATGCCTGGCTGTGGGAGGATGCTTGTGCCAACCTGCATCCAAAAGTAAACAAATTTGTTAGAGTAAAAGTGTGTAATGAAAGACTTCAGTTCTGGAAGCGTGGCAGGACTTTGTCAGTTGATTTAGTGAGAGTGGCAGACAAAGCTGGCCAAGAGACATTTTACAATGTTCCTGTGGTTTGTCCAGATGCCCCACACCCCGAGTGGTACTACCCATAATGATGCCACTCATCAGAAAAGTGTCCACCTGCCAAGTATGCTCAGTATCTGCCACCAAAGAGGCAGCAACCGAAGAAGAGGTGCCTTCTTCTGGTGTTCCAGGTTCATCTTCAGCAGCATCCAAGTTCGACTCCAGCAGTATCCATGTTCATCTGCAACACCATCCAGGTTTGTCAACCCAGCAGTAGGAGAAGATTTTCAGTCCAGATTCAGTAGGAGGTCATGGAAGCATCTGATCCGAACATTTTATCTGCCCAGCAGCTGAACATCATCAGGCCGCAGGTCCAGGGAGGTGATGTTGACATCCATGTGTCACCTAGAAACTGGTAAGGTAATTTTTTTTTTCCATTTTATTTTGACTTTTCAACCTACAATTGAGGATGTCCTTAGAACTTTATTTACCTATAGACTTTCTCAAACTGGACTGCAGTGCTAGCAGGTTATGTGCTTGTCCAAGAACTGTGCTTCAGCAGGCTTCTGCCTAGGAGAGACTCTATGTGTGGTGCCTTGGCACTCTGGACTCCTCCCTAGAATATAGGACTTGTAGGGTCCCCTCCAGCAAACTGTTTTGTAAATGCGTTTATGTTTTCTATTTTTGCACTTTTATAGAAAATTCTTTTAAAATGCTTTTTTGGGATTGTGCAGTATCCACAGTAAGAGGGTTTGGCCACTGTTTGGTTTTACAGGTTGTGTTTGTTTGCAGAATGTGTTTTGCAATGTTTTCTCTTGCAGGTGTTCCTGAAAGAAGACAAGAAGAATAGAAGAGGATTTTTGGGGAGTCCTCTGTTGTGCAGAGTTGCTAGGCTTTGTGTAACTGTGTAGTACAATACTAACATACTAACATACTATGAAGCCAACAGAATAGGCCCTGTGGTCTATCAAGTCTGCTCGATGGTCAGTGCCTATGCTGGGCACCGATTTGTAGCCCTCCTTCCCACCCACACAAGGACCCTTATTTCCCAGCTGGGCTCCTGGATGTACCCTCCCCATGCACCTATCCCAGCCCTTCTTGAACTCCTCCACTGTAGTAGCAGCCACCAGCTCTCTGGGCAATGCATTCAGGGCTCCACCACTCTCTCAGTGAAGTAGCGCCTCCTTGTTTCCCCCTCAACCTCCCCATCCAGCTTCATGGGGTGTCCCCTGGTGGCCCCCAGTTTCCTTAGCTGTAGGACCCCCTCAAGTCTTACCCTATTGACCCCCTTGAGATACTTGAAAACCTCTATTATATCCCCCAGTCTCTTCTCTCCTCCGAGTATAGGTTGAGCTCCCCCAGTCGCTCCTCATAGGGCATTTCCCCTAGCCCCAATACCATCTTAGTCACTCTCCTCTGTACCCTCTCCAGTAATGCAAAGTCCTTCTTTAAGTAGGGACACCAAAACTGCATGCAGTATTCAAGGTGTGATCTAACCACACTATTGTACAGCGGAAGGAGTACCTCACTACTTGTTGAGGTTATCCCCCTGGCTATGCACCCCAGCATTTTATTTGCTTGTGCTACCACCCTTTTACACTGCTCTGAGTTGTTCATTTTGGCATCCACCACCACCCCAAGGTCCCTCTCCCCCTTGAAACCTGCAATGTCTAAACATTTTTCTATTTTGCAGGTGTAAAGTATTTTTGTAGTTCTTAAATTTAGGAAATGTATTGGTAAATGCATGCTTCTAAAGTGGGCTACAGTTTCTGGTGTAAAATGTTTTTTGGGATGGGCACCTGGTAGGTAGCACAGGTCAGAGAGATTTTCCCTAGAGGGCTAGGGGGGAAGGCAAGTTGGTGGTCCTTATTCTTCATAGGGGTCACCAATGCTGTCTGTTAGGACATGCTTCAGGCAGTTTCTTGTAGCCACTGAGAATCCATAGATAGTACAGTAGGAGGATAGGAGCTGAAGTTCTTCAGCGGGCCTCTATCCTTTAGTGTTACCTGCCTGTGCCTGGCACATGGTAGGGGTGGACCTGATCAACCATCCCCATAGGGAGCACAGAGGAAGGATGGCTTGGTAATAGGCCATAATCTGGCTGCGGACCGCCAGTGGTCTGGTTGCAGTGAGTGTAACCATCCAGTCCCCTGGGATTACTAGAATCTTATCAGTGTTAGTGTGAGGCAGGCAAAAAAGGTAGCTAGTAGGCAGCTCACTTGGGGCTGCCTACACAATGACATCATTGTTTACTCAGCTAGCCTGAGGGAAGAATGATTATGTCATTTGGAACTCTCACAGCAGCATAACCTTTTTCTGTGTACAGCTGCTCTGGGGAGCTTTAGAATGTTCAGCTGGTCTGAGTTTAGAGTCTGAGTGTGGAGGTGAGAGTGGCAGGATTTCTGCCAGTGGGATCTGTGCCTAGGGCCCTGGATTTCTCACCCTAGTCTGGATTACCATTACCAGCTTCCCGTGAAGAAATGGAGATCTTTCTTCAGCAGGATTTCCTGATTTTCACTCCAGAAGGAGTGAAAGGGGCTGCTAGTTCAGTGGATCCAGTGGGCACTCCCCTGAAGGTCCTTGTGTGTTACAGCTGCTTTTGAAAAGGACTTTGTATGAGACTGTTCTCACAAGCTACCCAGGGAAAAGGTGCTTTTCTGGTTCTACCCATGCCTAGAGAAAGGGGCAACATGTTCATTAGTACAGACTGAAAATGTGTTCTGGGGGTGTTTTCCATGCCTAGAGGAAGGAGCAACTACTTTGTGGGAAAGGGTACTTCATGGGTTGTTTTCTATGCCTAGAAGAAGGAGCAACTATTCCGTGAATACTTCTTGGGAGACAAGTTCTCCATCTAGGGGGTTTGTTCTCGGGTGTGTGTGCCCACAAACAAGGCTAGATCACACCCATCAGTGCCCCTTGTTCACCAAGTGTGTGAAGTACAGAAAAATTGGAGTCTTTAGCATTTCAGTGGAAAATGGAGGCTTCAGTGGTGTAACCCTAAAAGGAATGGCAGAGACTGTTGGTTGGGGCAAAGGGTGAGAGGAACGTCATCTGGAAGCTTACAAGGCAGGGCTAACTGATTCATGTAAGGATGTCAGTTTTACCTGAGCAAAGGCCATTGCTGCATGTTCAGGTGTGTGGCACAGGTCCACAAGCATACACCTATTTGGGAAGATGTTCTGTATGTGGCTTAGTTTCACAAAAATACACTCGGGGAGAACGGGAATGTGTTCGGGTGTGTGGCACAGTTCCACATTCATACACCATGGGAAGGGAAAAGAATTGCTGTTTCTCTGGAAAAGTGTACTGCCAAGCAAGAAGAGTTCTGCAAGTGTACCTGTGTGCCATGACTGACCTGTAGGGATCCATTGATGCTTCAGTAACACCTGTTGAATAAAGTCATACTGCAAAATCTCAGCTGCTGTTTTGGACATTCTGATCCTTGCTTCTGGTGTGGAATTACTGGGGCCCCCTCAACAGTTAGATCTAGCATACACCTAGCATCCTCTACCCTGGACCTATTGTAGTTACAAAGGTTCATGTTTTTGTTCTTTTACCCCCACCCCCTTCCTCTTGATAATGAGCCTGGTATACATCCTAACACCAAGGGTAATACTAATCTTTGAATTTCTGCTAAAAGTAAATGATATGCCATATGTGGGTACCAGTCCTGTTTTACGGGGGGTGTCCAACTTACCAAAAGTGGCATGGGGGTTACACAACTAACACCTATCATTTTTTCAGTCTGGGTGTTACTTAACTAGACCAGAATGTCACGAGTTTATGTCTCAGATAAGGAACTTGGACTTTTATCCAAAGCAGAATACTAGAGCACAGAAAGCTTCACTGTTAGAGATGCAGTATTTATTGATTTAGTTTTTATTTAACAGGTAAAGTGTCCTAGACAAATATTTGCCTATTTTCAGGCACAACCTGGGAGAATTGCAAGTATACCAGTCTTCAGAGTAGGTGTTAAACCACTAAATAAAATGTTACAAAATATGTCAACTAAAAGTTGAGATATATTTTGTCTCTGAATAGCAATGTCTCAAATAGAGATATTTGACCTTCACAAGTTTACTGTTCATACTTCCAAACTGTTTCAGAAATTAATGGAGAGTAGAGGCAAATGTCTGCAGATCTGTATGCATGCACGCATAAGAGAATCTTAGGCAGGGAGTTGGGTCTCAGGCAGCTTGTGCTAACATAACACTAACTTTGACCCTTTGATTCAATTTGAATCCCTCATAGGACTTTGGAATGGCTTCTAGATTTTTTGTTGTAAGCAAGCATGACACAGTATTTCTCTTGTGTCAGGTTAACAGTTCATTCGTTTTAGTACTCCACAGCATACATGTACATTCACTGTGCCCTTTGTCCAGCCAACAATAACTAGTTTAGATTGATCTGAGTTTTTAAAAGGAACATTTTACATTGCGGGAGGGCAATGATACCTCTTTGACAAATTCCATGGTCAATCCTTGGGCACTACCAATTTAGCAGCCACTAAATGAGATGTGAAACTGGGTGTTAGCACTGTTGTAACACAAACAGAGCAACCCTTTTTATGCTTGCTCTGTGAGCTGAACAAATCATTTTTCTCTCAGGTAGAGTTGACTGAGCAAAAAGGAGCATAGATACTTCATTGCTGCAGTCTCCGCTGTTTTTTATACTCTATTCAGTTTTTGGTATCAAGGATGATAATATAAATCACTGTGAATAGGCAAATTTGAAAACAATAGTAGCTGTAACTAGACCAAAATCAGGACTGAATACCACTATCATATTCTGACATGTCATACATAAACAGTCTTCCTTTATTTGTAACTGGATTAATCTTCCTACTTATTATTCTAAATATTATAGTAGCAGTGCAATGAAAAATGTTCCCCAAAAACTCGTTTCCAAAACAATTAATAAAAACATTAGCACAAAGCTGTGCTCCATGAGGCTTTTTTTTTCTTTTTTCAGTCCTAGTCCTTTCCAAGTCTACAATGCTGTTTCTAAGCCAAATGTAGTGACCATCTTTTTTTGGGGGAGAAAAAAATTATATGAAAACATTTATAAAATACTTACATGTTGGTGGAACCAGGCAATTTTTTCAGTAAATAAATAAACTGGAAGATGCCTGAAATATTTTGTGAAAAAAGGTAGGGTCAAATGTTTTGCCCAGTTTTGTTGTACTGCTGCTTTAATAATAATAATAATAATAATAATAGCAATAATATTATTAGTTTAGTTAAGCAATAAGCCACATGGGGGTGTGGGTTATCGGGGGATTTACCATGGCTGGAGTGGTTTGCCCACAAGGCTCAGCCGAGAGGGTAAATCCTCGCCAGCCGTGGTAAATCCCCCATAGCCCACATCCTCCAAGTGGCTCATTGTGATTATACCAAGGTTCATTTTTTTACTATAAAAAAAAATAACTTTTAAAGTGGTTGCTTTTTTTTTTTATTGTATTTATTCCTGTGCTGCAGATGATTAGGATTTAGATTACCACTATTTGCTCATCAACAGCCAGTGATTATCAGAGGATTTACACCGGTGGTAAACTGCCAGTCTGACCATTTCATTGGCTGTTCACTTATGTCCATGGTATAATTAAGCAATAAGCCACGAGGGGGTGTGGGTTATCGGGGGATTTACCATGGCTGGAGTGGTTTGCCCACGAGGTGCAGCCGAGTGGGTAAATCCGCGCCAGCCATGGTAAACCTGATAACCCAGATCCCCCGAGTGGCTTATTGCGATTATACCAAGTACTGCTTTTTTAATTATTTAAAAAAAAACAGTGCTTGCTGTAATGCTTAAATAAGCGACTCAATAGTACAGCAGTCAGTGTTTTTGTTTACTTTCCCCTGATGTACGGAGTAGTTTTACAGTCTCCGCTTAGCGGCGAAACAAGATGGCGGCTGGCGTTCCGCGATTTCGCCCATTGGATTGCTTTTTTTCCAAGATGCGGCTGGCTGGCACCTTTGCGGTGATTATCAGAGGATTTACAATAGAGGTAGGGTGCCAGCCTGCCGTTTTCATTGGTCGGTGTCCGAGGTCCATGGTATAATTAATAGTAACTAATAAAAGCATTAATAATATCATTGCTATTGTTTAAATGTTTTCTGTTGGTGTAGTGTAAGTATATTACTAGTACTACAAGTAAATATACATTAGTATACATCATTTTGTGCTACTAACAAATTCTTTCTGTTAGTTCAGTGGAAATGCATCATTAGTGAGTCAATTTTGTAAAAGTGCAATTCCAGTTCATTGATGTATTAAAAGTGCACTGAAGTAATATACTGCATCATGTTGACTTGACTCAAGCTGTCATTTGAAGAAGATTAAGGGCCAGATATTCAAAAGTTTGCCCACTGCTAAATTAGCACTGCCTGGCGTGCTAATTAGCCCAGAACAAATAGCCCGCTATATTCAAAAGGACAGCCCGATGCAAAACCAGTTGAATATAACATGCTAATGAAGCCGGGCAAACTGATCTGCAGGTGCAGTGTTAAAATAACACAGGATGTAAGACAGCGCTGAAAATAGCAAATAAGACAGCTCTGAATATAGCAAGCAGTGAGGCAGTGCAAACACCCACAGAGGCATAGTGAAGAGAGGAGCTTGCAGTGCCTTAGAGCACATGCAGAGACCTACAGGCCAGAATGGGACCCCCAAGAGTAGACAGCAGAAAAAACCCAGAGTATGGCACACACACCCAGCCATGGCAATGGCCTGTAACATCGCAGGACCCAAGAATGTAATCCAAATGCGAAACCCTGCAAAAAACCCCATGCACTCAAGAATGACACTGGACACAGTGATGCCAAGAATGTTGAATGTAATATTGGAAAAACAGGCAATAACAAGAACAACATGAAAAAACAAAACCCAGAACTGGAGCTACAAACATAACACATACAAAGACTACAGCTAACACTATTCAACAGTACAACTACTGCAGACAACCCCATAATTACTACCACTACTACTATTACTACTACTGCTACTATGACTACTACTACTAGAACAACAACTACAAACAAAAAACAAGAGAACTGCCATATGGCAGGTGCAAAATGTCCCAGTCCATGAAAAGGGGGGAGGGAGGGGGGGACAAGAAAAGTAATAGGGGAATAGAGTTTAGGGCTGCTGCTGCTGCTCCTGCTGCTGCTGTTGCTGCTGCTGCTCCTGCTGCTGCTGCTGCTGCTGCCTGGTGTCTGACAGCCTGGCCTCCAGGATGGCAGCCACCCTCCTCATCTTGGCAATTATTACCACCTGCTGCTCAATCAGAGTGCATTGCTGCCAGACCACCCGGCACAGAAGATCATCCCTCCCCTCAAATTGTTCAGGCCGAGTGGCCCAAAGCGAACACTGACGTGGACCTAGGGAAGTGAGAAGGACCATGTCAGGATGGCATACCAACAAGGAAGTACAATGCAAACCCCAGGCAGATGGCCCAGGGGTGGACAGCATGTCGCAACAACCATGCCCATGTGGCAATACAATGGGGAACTGCATGCACAACCTGACATGTGCCTGTGGCTGGGTGGGTGAGGCCCGTATTGTCATGCTACAGCATAAAGTACACAGAAAGGCATGGAAGGTCAATGGCAACATCATGAACCAGAGCAATCTACACAGCCCAGTGGAGCACACAGTGACACAGTGCAACCACACAGGCAACCCCTGAGGTGACCAGGACTGTGGCCCAAGGCACAAAATAATCCATGGAACAACACACTGGTTGGGACATGCTGCCCAAAGGAACAGTGCAATGAATCACACAGCAAAGCACAACCACCACAGGAATGGCCACAGCCACACCACTGTACAATGGAATGTGACCTGTACTTGGCAGGCCACATTGTGGGCCCCCCACTCACAACAACATCATAACCAAGTGGACAAGTGGAACACCCTGCCAGAGGAAGTGGTGGGGGCTGAAACAATCACAGGATTTAAGAATGCATGGGATAGACATAAAGGAATTCTGGAGGTCAGGGGTAAGGGGCAGCAGACTACTAGGAAAACATAAACTGAACTTACAAGCTCAAATGGGCAGACTGGGTGGGCCATAGGCCCTTATCTGCCGACACTGTCTATGTATCCATGTAACCATGGCAGCAGTATACAATGTGGATGTGCAGTGCACAGTCTACCCCATGTAATGAGGTGACACAGCCCAGAGCTCCCCCCACCACCCGGCAGGACAGCAGTAAGCCAACCACCCATGCCAGGCACAGTGCAACACAGGCCAGTACAGTACCACAGCCTCATACATCCACCCCCCAATAGCAGGACGGCAGTATGCCATCCACCCATCCAGAACCATAGTACCCCATGCCAATACAGTAGCCCAGCCCCATCCATTCCCCCCTGGCATGGCAGGAATACCCCAGCTAGCCACATCATGGACCTAGGAACACAACCAATATAGGACCACAGCCCCAGCCACCCCTATACCAGGACAGCAATATACCAGTTGCACACATCATGGACACAGCAACACAGGCCAGTACAGTACCACAGCCCCATACCCCCTCATAGCAGGTTGGCAATATGCCATCCACCCATCCAGAACCATAGTACCCCATGCCAATACAGTATCCCAGCCCCATCCAAGTGGCACAACACAGTATACCATGTACACAGCTGTGTGCACTCCAAGGCCACAACTGCATAATGTGGACAAACCACCCACTGCACATGCAGGAAAGTGTGTGACCAACCACGATAATTATGCAACACACCTTGCTGCCCGTCACTGCTCTCCTTAGCTCGTTGGGGCATGGCTGCCATCTTTTGCCCATTGCCTCAGCTCCTGGCTCCCCGGCCATCTTCCTGGCCCCTGCCACTGTCCCAGCTCCTGCCACTGTATTCTGCAGGGTGAAGAAGATACATCACTGTAGGTACCTGTGGTAATGCCACGGGAAGTCCCACCAATGCCCATGGTACAAAGTGGTACTCAAAACTATGCCCCCCGTGCCACATGTCACATGGCACATGGCACAAAGCATGCCAGTGTGTGTGCACCCCCCACTGGAGCAGTGTGTGGACACACTGTGGCATGTGAGACATGCACAACCACGGACATAGGGATGGTGGAGGAAACCATGCCCTGCTGTGCAGACCAACCACAGCTGCATGGCAATGGGGATGCACAGTGTGAGCAATTGCAGAAAACCAGGGGCAGAACACACACAGCAGTGATGTGCAGATGGAATGGGACACATACACATGCACATACACAGACCTAAACACCCACACAGACACATGGACAGACAGACAGACACACACACACACACGTGACATAGAATTTGATGGCAGATAAGGACCTCTTGACCCACCTAGTCTGCCCATTTCCCCTACTTAATGGATAAGCTGCAAATCCTAGTTAACCAACAGCCTACTTCCTCCTACCCCCCACTAGAATTGTCTTATGACTGTCCCATGCATTCTTGAATTCCCCCACAGTTTTTGACTCTACGATCTTCTCAGGAAGGCCATTTCATGCATCTACAACCCTCTCTGTGAAGAAATACCTCCTTACATTACCTCTGAGCCGTCACTCCTCTATCTTCAAATTGTGCCCCCTTGTTCTTGCACATCTTTTTTTCTGAAAGATGCTACCCTCTTGGACTTTGTTGATTCCCTTGAGGTATTTGAAAGTTTCTATCATGTCCCCCCTCTCCCTCCTTTCCTCGAGGCTATGCATCTTAAGCTCCTTTAGTCTTTCTTCATATGTCTTCTGGTGCAGACCCTGCACCATTTTGGTTGCCCTCCTCTAGACAGCCCCTGGGCAGCTGTGTGAGGTGCACAGACACAATGAAGGAGGGGGACGGGGATGGAGTCTGCTGCAGGGATATATGTGTGCCACACGGCACGTGCTGTGCCATGGTGGAAAGCTGCAACATACTGCCACATGAAGACCCATGCCCCCGGCAATGGGCAAATGCACAACATGCCAGGCTCACAGCCCCCATGGGTCCAATGTGCTGTGCACCTACATTGCTGTCATGTGCGGCGTCCCACATTCACCCAGCTGGATACTTGCATGGTATACAGGGATTCCAATGCTGCACACACAGTAACGTCATGTGTTTGGTGCCGTATTGCACACAGGCACGGCCATGGGAGACATGGCTACAGTACACTGTGGCCATGTATGGACTGTGTGTAACACTGTGTGTTGCTACAGTCATGTGCCTCAGGTACACAGAGACTGGCATGGCCTGTCCAATCTGCAGGGTGCTGTGTCCATCAGGTACACACACACACACACACACACACACACACACACACACACACACACGATGTAGCCACCTGTAATATAGAAACATAGAAACATAAACATGCATACCTGTGGCACTGCAATAAACTTACCTGGCACAGGCACAGTCCCATACCGGACCATGCACTTGAAACACTCCAGCTAGTGGGGCTGCTTCCGCTGAAGGTTGATGAACTTATGGCGGCACTGCTCCCCATCCCTGTCTATCCTGGTCTGCCTGGTCAGATGAAGGCCAATGGATGCCCAGACCTGTCTATGGGGCTTGTGCCCCTCCCTGACCTCCCTAAACAGTTGCCTGTCACGCTGCAGGACCAACTCAACCAGGTTGGAAGTTTCAACATCCCCCCATCTCTTGTCCCTCTGGACAACTACCCTCACCCTCCTGCTTGATACCATGATCATCAGGGAAAAAGACAGTAACAAGAAAGCTGCTACTGGTAGAAAAGGGCAGCTCCCTAGCACACCTGCCACACCCTGCTCTGCTTTCCTGCCAAGTGCTGTGCATTCACCCTTACGCAGCGCTGAGTGTGTCCAAGGCTACACAATCCATTAGTGCCGCACTACCTGGAAGTGCATGTACTGAACATTTGTGACCCCACTGTGACCCCAAGAAAGGAGGCATTTGCACGCATGCACAAATACACCACACAATGACCCTGTAGCACAGCACTATGGCAATAGCGCAGTGCAAATGATGATCGTGTGCCTGGTACTAACCATTTGCCTGGCACTAACCATTTTGCCCAGTGCTAACGTTTTCGATATTCAAAAGCTGTATGTAAATGCATGCTAATGAGAATACTTGAGTAGTCGCCAGGCAATCTAACAAATTAGCATTTCATTGCAGCCTCATTTGCATAGATGACTAGGTGGATTGCTCGGCCGGGCTATTTAAGGGCAAACAGTGCTCCACCTCTGTAGCTGACAGGTACTGCACTGCTTTGGAGGAAGTCATTGTGAGACACAAATTGTAGGATGTCCCAGGAGTTACAACAGGCAGGTCAGTAACAGTCACAGAGCATGATGCTGTTTGGAGTGTCCACACAATGGACAAATGGGTAGTTGGATACATGCATGGGAATGTTGTGGCATGTTGCTGTGATGTCAGTGGGACTTCATATACACTGCATTGTAGGCCAACATGCTGCAGGCCTGTGGCAAGGTCCACACTGACAGTGTTCACTGTACACACGGGGCAGGCCATGTGGTCATTGTGTGTGTCCCTGTTACACCACACAGTGGGACATGGATGCCTGCATACTGCCAATATCACTGCCACAATGGGGTGTGGGGTGGTGGGGGGAGCCGTTAGCCAAGCTGCACCACATGCATCCCCACTGCAGTACACGGGATGTTGCCTTGGTGGTCAGGCAGAGCATGCAGGACCAGTGCAGCTGATTGCAGGGTACAAGCACCACCACAGCATGGTGTGGCAGGCAACATTGCCTGTGTCAGTGGTCTGTGTATAACATGGGCAGCAGTGTGATGTGCACAGACGCAGCGAAGGATTGGGCCGGGGATGGTAGTCTGCTGCAGGGATATGTGTGTGCCACACAGCATGTGCTTTGCCATGGTGGAAGGCTGCAACATACTGCCACATGACCCATGTCCCCGGCAATGAGCACATGCGCTACATGCCAGGCTTACAGCCCCCATGGGTCCAATGTGCTGTGCACCTACATTGCTCCCATGTGCAGCATCCCACACTCACCCAGCTGGATACCTGCATGGTATATAGGGATTCCAATGCCACGCACACAGTAATGGCATGTGTGTGGTGCTGTATTGCACACAGGCACGGCCATGGGAGACATTGCTACAGTACACTGTGGCCACGTATGGACTGTGTGTAACATTGTGTGTTGCTACAGTCATGTGCCTCAGGTACACAGAGACTGGCATGACCTGTCCAATCTGCAGGGTGCTGTGTCCATCAGGTACATACACTCTCTCACACACACACACGCACAATGTAGCCACCTGTAACTCACCACTACCATTCCTTCTGTCCCATACAGGTGATGCAGACAGGCAGGCATGTCTACGTGCACATAAGTTCTCGGGCAATGAGCTGCAGGCCCCTGTCCATGGGTATAAAGTGAGAGAGCTGGTAATGCTCTGTAACAAGAAATCAGATGCCATTGTCCACCAGATGTGGCCCGAAATAATGGCTGAGGTCAACACTGTGGGTGGCCATGGTCAGAGCATCGAAGCAGTCAGGAAGAGGTGGAACAACCTGCTGTGAAGAATAAAGGAGAAGGAGGCACAATGGCTCAGGGACCACCTGCGGACAGGGAGGAGGACCACAGCCCATTGACCAGCGTGATTTGGACCCCATCTTAGTATTGGTGGCATTGATCCTGAGGCCAGTGGTGGTAGAGGGTGTTGAGGGTGGGGGATGTGAGACACAACTGTCACCCCCCAGGACCCCAGGACATGTACATAACTGACAGTACTGCACCATTGTATGCATGTCACCTACAGGGGGTTTTGGTCACCATTCCACTGTTGTGGCCCAGTTGCATTTGCCACACACACACACACCCATGGGCTTGTTCCGGTGCATCATGGTGCCTGGGTGGGACTGCACAACCATACTGTGCGGACCAGTGTCTTCCAAGTGCACCCCCTGTGGGGGGCCACACTCTCACCTATGGACTGCAACCATGTGCACCTGCCAAGTGTCCAGTGGACAGCCTGTGTATGGCCAGTCACACAGGCATATGGCATGCAGAATGGCTAGGCACATCCCACCGTACACGATGCATGGCCACTGCCTGTCTGGTAGCATGCACAACATGTGTGTGCATGGGTTGGTAGTGCACAGCTTTCAGTGGTGTACAGCTGCACTGTTTGCTGAGTGCTCTGGTTGTGGGTGGGTCCACATTGGCTGCAGCATCATGCACGTGGGCAGCACAGGGGGATTGTATGGGCTGTGTGCATGTTCTTCACTGTTGGATGTTGCATGTTGTGGTGGTGGCTTTGGATCCCTGTGTGTGGTACAGGCCTCTAATACTGCTTCATTCACTTCACAGTGCAGAGTGGGCATCAGCAAGTGGCACAACAGGAGCAGGGATGATGATGTCACAAAAGCGGTCCTGTCAACATTAGGCATGGTTGTGGCCATTGGACGTACATACCTCAGCTGCACAACATCAAGGGGTTCTGGGACATGCTTACTGTCCGGCCGGGGGTGCCATTGTGGATGATGGAGAGGAAGATGACAAAGACCTTGAGGATGCTCAGGTCGAGGAACTCTCATGTGACCCTACACTCACTCACCATCTGGGCAGTGACCTTGGTTGGAGGGAATCTCCATCAAGTGATGGGCAGGTGGAAAGTGACATTGGGGATGTCCACAGAGGCCAGGGCACTGCAGGAACTGCACACACACAGGTGCAGGGCAGCCAGAGGACATCATGGGCTATGGCCCCATGATGCAGCAACATGTGAGTGGCCAGGCATCTGTCCAGCTGGTGCCATTGGTTATGCACTGTAGGCCAGAAGGTGCAGCACAGGGTCAGAAATGCACACACCCTCCTGCCAGACCACAGCAGCAGCAACAATAACGACAACACCACCACCACCAACAACAACAACAGCATCAGCCACCACCACTCCCACCCGCAGCACAGGGTGGGATACCACCCCAAGGCCAGGACAGTCAGGGTTCCTGACCTATGTTCCGGGCCCCCATGGAGTTCCAGACCGCCATCCAGCAGGACTTGCATGCCTTCCAGCATGAGCCTCACCATGAACTCTCTCAGTTACGGGGGTGGTCAGTTCAGCCTTGCTCAGCGTGGAGCAGCAGGCAGAAGAGCGCATGACATGCATACTAAAAACCATGGAGTGGTGTTTTGGTGACCTCACTGTAGCCATGGCAGCAGTGCGGGCTGCAGCCATGGGGGGGTCAGCAGGGCACCAACACCACGCGGCGCAGGCAGTCCACAAGTGTCCCCCAGTGTGCGTCCCACACACGGGGTGTAGGCTCAGGGTCATCAGCTGCCACATCACAGTCCTCCACAGGCCTGGCACGGCATCATGGATGCTCGGCTTCCCAGGTTGGGGCTACAACATGCCGTGGGCATGGAGGTGCTGCAGGACAGGCATCCCCACAGAACTCGACTGTTGGGTCATTGACACACAGCATCCCCACCTCTCTGGCCCGCCTCCCAGGGACACATCGTTTGTGTGGTAGTAGGTGCCAGTGATGCTGTCAGTAGCCATGCACCCTGGGCCATTTGCTTACACACACACACACACACACACACACACACACACCACTCACATGTACAACATTCACACTACACATTCTGACTACGCACACCCCTCACACTTACACCACACACACTGCACACCCTTCATTCATACACCCATCACAGCCACGCACTTCACACTGACTTCTTCCACACTCATCACTTGTGCACATTTATGTAGTGTGCAACAACACAGGTTTGCACTGTTGTCACTGTACTGCACTGTTCAGTGTATGTCATTCATATTAAAGGCACTTTTCCTGACATGTTGGTTGTCTGTGTTGTATTCACTCACCTTCCCATCTGTGCTGGGGTTCCTATGATGCTGCTCCTGTGCTCCAGGGACCTCCGGGCCACTCAAGGATCTCTCCTCTTGAGTTGCTCTACTATCCCCTGGACCTCTGGCTCCAGGTCACTGTCTGACTGTTCCTCGGGTTCAGGTGCATGTATACCATGGTTTAGCACCATGTTGTGCAGCATACAACATGCTAGGAATATACAGCATACCTTCCAAGGGCTATACTGTAGGGCACCACCTGACCAGTCAAGGCAGCAGAACCACATCTTCAGCATGCCAAAAACCCTCTCTATGATGTTTCTAATTACGGCGTGTGCCTCATTGTATTCCTCCTCGGCCACTGTGGTTGGTCGGAGGACTGGTGTTAGGAGCCAGGGTCTCAAGGGATAGGCACTGTCCCCTGCGAACATATGTGAACATGTTAGTTGCTGTTTCCCATGTTATTGACATTGCCTGTCTGTGGCATTTCTGTTGCTGTCACCTTGCCCCTGTCCACACCTCCCCCCCACCTTGTCTACTGTTGCTAGGAACTATCCCCCACTTTGGTGGTTTTATTGGCATGGCTGCTGATATTCACTGACAGTGTGCCTACTGGGTATCCTGCCATCCTCAAAGACCTAGCACAGCCTTGATTGATGCCATATGAAAGCATCGTGGGCACTGTCAGGGTACTGTACAAAGATACTGGTAATGTGCCCCGTTGCATCGCACACCGCCTGGCAATTGATGGAGTGGAACCCCTTACGGTTGACATACACATCACTACCATCACCAGGCGGTGCACAGATGGCAACATGGATGCAGTCAATGGCACCGAGTACAGCTGATAGGTGCGCAACCCCATAGAGTTGCTGCATGGTTTCTTTGTGATCTCCTGCCATGCTGTGGAATATAATGAATTCGGCAGCGTGCAGCAGGAAAGTATCAAGGAACTGGGTCAGGAGGCGTGAGGTGGCAGACTGTGATACACCGATGGTGTTTCCCACAGGGGTTTGGAATGTCCTGGTGGATAGAAAATACATCGCTGCCGTCACCTTCTCCTCGACTGTTATGGCATGGCTGGGTCTGGTGTTGGGCTGCAGCTGCTCATGCAGGAGTTTGCATAGCTGCCTCAACATGACCCTGTTCAGTCTGTACTGGCCAATAAGGTGTTCATCAGGCATGGTCTCAAAGGAGACTCTGGGCCGGTACAACCTGTGTGCAGCGTACCTTGGCCTGCGGTGTGGACCAAAGTGGACCTGGTCTTTCTCCTCTTCCTGGACTACCTCCTCCATCAGAAAGTATAGCAGAGCATTGCTGGTGACTGCCATCTTGTTTGCAACACAGTCCACATACCCCTCTGTAGATTGTCCTGGGTTAAGACCTGCCTTTTATAGGCGGTAGGTAGTGCCACGCTATGTGCCATGCAATGTCAGCTAGTGCAGCGCAGCCGCTTTGAATATACTGTTGCACCTCTATGCAGGTCCCCACCCCTCACTTTGCTCCTTACATACGTTATCTTTTTGTGCCGGTGCTAACGCATTGTGCTGGCACTATTTCCAGTTTTGAATATGGCGGTCCGGCGCTAACCCAGCGCAAAGCTTTGAATATCCTGGCCTCTGTTTCGAACCCTAACAGTTCCAGAGTTAGCCCTTTCTATAGATAATATGTAACCCCTCACCCCTGCCTTTTAGCAAAAATGACAGGTGGCATGCTGTTGAAGCTGACAGCAGTACCTGGTGAGGACTGGATTCGGGGAGGATGAGGTTACTCGGCACAGGGGGCCTAGGTTTGGCTACTCTGCACAGGGGCACTCAAGTAAATCCGACCACAGGAAGCAATAACTGTAATGTCCAGAACCAGGAATGGGATTCTACAGTGTGGCTTTTATTCACATCCAAGCTGAACAAAACAAAGCATAGACGGATCCCCATGGGGCTACATTCCTAGTAATGCAGATTAGAGACAACAGAAATACTTCTTCACTATTTCCAGCCCTCAGGCTCTGAACCCACCAGGCACACAGCCTGAACTTGCACGCAGCTTTGGGTACACAGCCCGACTTGTACACTACTTGGGTTTTCCCCCACTGGCCCGGCTCCCCCGCCTGCCACTTGATCTGCGGTCCATTTTGGGAAATGAACCAGTTATCCTGTTGTGGCTCCCCAAACCACACTAGAGCCTTCGACTCCTAGAGGGAATTTTCCTTCCAATCCCACATCTGGGTACTTCCCTCATCACTGGCCAAGTGCATGAGGCAAAGTAGAAATCCACAGAGCAAATCTGTAGAGGTGGACCTGGTCACTAAAGATGGGGGGTCTCCCACCTCCAGCTCCCACAGTCCATACCCGGCCATTTCTCTGGAAACTAAACAATTCCTTTACTGAAAGCTTGGCAATGTAGATTCCTGGGTAGACGTATGTCACACCTCCTCTACATATCATCTTGATTTCCCAGTAAGCACTGGACTTGAACCTACTTTTACTCTTTGGCTAAGCCCATTACTCTAGGCCTCCCACTATTTCAGTAGTCCAATCCCCACATGTCACACAAGTCCCAGGGTGAAAAACATAGGCCCTTTCAGGAAGAGCAGACACTCATCCTCCAGTTGCAGGTGCCCCACAGGCGATTCACAAATCTTCTTGTTCTCCCAAAAAACTCTGGAACAAATTGGCAGCTTCTTCTCTAGTAGCAGAACCAGGGGGTTGCCCCAGGAATATGCAGGAAACCCTTTCCTGCCCCCATCCCCGGAGGGAGGGGGCACTGAGACCCGAAACAGCGGTCTCCACCACTTCAATTATTTTCTGTGTCTCTCTTTTGGTGGAGACACACACACCCTTTCTTACCTAAAAATAGCCCTCTGTCAGGGCTGAGGCTCCAAGAGCCTACACTGAGCTGCTATGCTGCTTTCACAGCAAGCTCCCAACACCAACTGACCTACTGACTACTGTTCAAACCTCCCAACATTCTATTCCAACTCCCTTGCTGCAGATTCCATTGTGGCTCATGCAGCTGCGATAGTTCTATGGTGATGTCATCCCTCAGTCTCAGCTGAGACTGAGACTCAGAACAGAATGAGACAGTGTGAAACCCATTTAACTGGAGTTTCACAAGCTGCCTTCCCTGCCTACCACTAGGTCTTACTGGGATTCTAGTAACCCCGGGTAACAAGGGGGTTACAAATATATTTGAAAAGGCCTATCTTTGAAACTTTAAAATGTAATCCCCCTACAAATGGGGGTTCCTAAAAGCCTTCCCGGAGCTTGCTTGGATGCTCCATGCCTGGCTGGTGTTCGGCGTAAGGCCGCTAAATGTGGGGATTGTGAGTGCTTTTAAAGCCTCCAGTACTGTCTCTTTAAGAGCTGCCTGTTCGCAGGCTTTAGTGGTTCAAATAGGGGACTGGGGTTTCTCTGCTCGAGTCCCACCCTGGACTGCTGTCTGATCGCTCCATTTTTGCAGTCGCTAGGAGCGCTAAGGGAGCCTATTTGAAAGATATAGTTGTCCCCCTAAAACATGTATAGTATTGGTAAAATGGCAGTTTGTCTAACACTTTTTTTATTGCAGCTGGGACATTGTGTTGTGCCCCACCATATTGGACCTGGACTGTGTAAAAGGAGTCCAATAGTGGCAGGGGGGCATCAGAACTGGCGTGAAGGTGACCAACCAGGAATCAGGACTCTGGCCGGAGCCAGCTGACCAATTGGGACACAGCTTGTAATTCCTGGACGTGGCATTATGGGTCATGGTGCCTTTTCGCACCACTGGGGGCCAGATTAAGTGACTGGCATGTGTAACCAGCCAATGGAATCGGGTAGCGCCTGAGCTGTAAGGATTGCCCCATGCTGTTAGGGGCAGATGCGTTGTGACTGTGAAAGAGAAGGGAGCTCTGAGCTCCTGCGCCGTTAAGTGTTCATGCGGGAAGCGCGTGAAAGGCCTAAGGTGACCGTTTTCGTATAGCACTACTGGATTAAATCCGCGGCGTCACGGTCAGAGGAGTGTGTACAAACACAGCTACCTACCAGGCTTCACCAAGAGGACTGGAGAATCTGCTGAATTGCGCTCGGTCTGTCAGGACATTGAAGCTGCAGTGAAAAGCCCGCATAGCTGTGAGTTCGGTCGGGTTCAGGAAGCAGGTGCCTGGTATGGTACCCCTCTGTTGTTTCCATATAAATGTGTGAGGAGGCCGTTGAAGTTCAGGTTCAGCCCTGCAAGTGGTGAAAGAGTGGTTCTCTGCTGGGGTTGTGAGTACTGGATCAGGGTAGCTCCCTGTTAGAGCTTATAAACAAATGCAAAAAATCGTTTCGTTGTATTGCTGACTGCGCTAATTGAGCTTTCTGACGCCCTCTGATCTGCTCAGGAATTAAATGCTCGCTTGTGTCAGGGCCCCAACCAGCTGCATCGAGGAACTAGCCATTAGGGCTTAGGTACCCATAGACAGCAATTAATAGGTTAGGCCTGTGCACAGAGCCATAGATAGATTTTCATATACTGTAGTGGTAAGCTAATCACCCTGATTGCCCCCGGTCCTTGTTATTCCCCCTCAAATAAATCAGATTGCCTGTTTTGCAAAAGTACACGGTCTAGTCTGTGTATTAATAGTGAAATACTGCACGGTGAATGTGGTGTAACTGTGCCTTACTTTCAAGGGGGTCCCCGGAGAGAGCTGTCTGGATCGAGCTGGGGGATAAGTGTATATGGTAAGGACGCTGAAATTGAACTGTGTGGGCCACTAGTGGGAAGAAAGGGGGGTTGCAGCAACCCAGAGGGCTGTGACCGAGTCAACCTTGACTGTTCTAACCCCGACCTCTGGGTGGAGGCACCCACCAACGGATCTGAGCCCCTCACCCTGCTACAGATAGGGCAGGCAGGGGTAGTAGCCCTTGGGATAGCGCTCCCGGGGGGCTACAAAAAGCTAGACACATATTTTCTTTAATGAAAGTTTGGAGTCAGGCTAATATGGATACATTACATTAACATTTTCAATGCATCGGTGTTCTAGAAATGCACTTTTACTACATTATTAATATTCTAATAGTGTACTTACATTAATGTGAAAGATGTTCTTTCAGTAAATCAGTATAGTGGAAATACACTTATATCATATTAAAATAGTAGTAAGTATACACTTACATTGCAGCACCATAATGACTTTTTTTTAATCTAGGACACTTTAAACATGTTGCAGTTCTTTTTGTGTTTGTTTGTTTATTTGTTTTATAAAAGAAAACCAAATAACAGTGGTGTGATTTTTGTTATAAAAATGTGTTTGCAAATGGGGCCTTATCATATAACATGATACCCACATATCTATCTAGTAACGCCAACTCTTTCTATGCTCTCGCTTGTGATCACAGAAGATAATAATATAGTAACATGATTTGTGTGTAACCATTGTTAAGTAATAAATGTCAACAGTTACACTGCATGCATTACTAGAGATAAGGAGAGAGTTATTTTCCATAGGGGAATTGTTCTCACCTAACACCGGTTGAGAAGAAGGTCCTCGCTGCACTGCCCACTGTTCACCAGACCGAAGGTACGCTGCAGAAACTGGACTGTCCAGAACCATCGACTCTGCCTGCTGACGGGCTGCTGCAGTTCTTTAATTCTTTGCTACTGCTGTTTCCTCTCTGGACCTTAAGCTAATGTTATATTCTGATTGTGGTACTTGTTAAGTCTCTCCAAATTATCTTGTAAATCCTAACTTAAACGTGAACCTAAGCTTGTTTACAGCAATTTTGCATTGTAAGGGTAGTTTGAAGTGCAAGTTCAATTAGGCTGCAGGTTTGTAGATTGTAAAATCTTTTTGTTTTAAGGTCCAGTGGTAAGCTACCCTGGATCAGAAAGTAAGTTTAAAGTGATACAGTTTTTTCTGTTTAGACCAGATTCCATTTTGGGTCACAGTTGTAAGCTTTGCCCTGCAAATAATTCAATTTCTCTTTCACTTTCTGTCCTTCTGTCTCCTTGCTGCTTGAATTTTTATGCCCACCCCTCCATGCCCCACCTGCAGCCTTTATTAAATACTCCCCTTCCCCCCTTGGCACAACCCCTAGCAATGTTCATCCTCCCCTCTCTCTAATATTGCAACTCCTCTTAAAGATACAGAGCGCAGCTATTAGGCCTAACACTTGTTCTGTCTTGCCTTTAAAGACATTTTCCTATTTTCAGCACCTGCTTGCCTATCAGCATTGTTTAGTTCCTGCTTTGCTATCTGCTGTCCCAACGCCTTCAACTACTGCAAGCTGCTGACGAGAGGAGGGGAGGCGTGGGTGACCTACACCGAGGTTCCCCCCCCAGCGCACTAGTTGTGGTGATCTGTTCCTTTTGGGGCCCTACCATACGGGGTGTCCTGGTTTGCCTCTTTTACAGGTTTCCAGGAGCCCTGGTTTGCTCCTTTCTAGGTCTCCAGTTGCCTATAATCTGTGGGGTGGTTACTACTGTCCTTACCATGGAAGAACTGGAAGCCACCTCTGTTCATCAGGAGAGGCGGCAGGTCAGTTTTCGACACTAATAATTATGGTACTGGCCCTGGGGCTAGTCCTCCTTTATTGTGCTACCTCGACTCCTAGCCTATTTATTGACCCAGGGTTGTGGCCTTCCTCCCATGATGATACTGATTTCTCCTTTTCCAACCTACTTGTAACTAAGGTAATGCACTACGGTACTGTCCTTAGCCTTGACACTAGATGCCTTATGTGTACGGTCAGGGTGAAGAAAGTCCGAAGCATGCACAGGCCTGGAGGTAGGCCGCTCGTAAGATTGTTCCTCCCCTGGCTAGCCCTACTCTCACTTCTCATGGCTGGAGATATTGAGCTCAATCCTGGGCCATCTAAGCTGATCTCTAATATTTCTGCCACCTGGAATGGGAATAAGGGACTAAAAATAGTGCATATGAATATTAGGAGCTTGCTTCCTAACCGAGACGATCTCCTAGCGTGGACTGAGCTATACAAGCCAGACATCCTAGGGATAACTGAGACTTGGCTCAAACCCTCGATTCCTGACTCTGCCTGCTTCCTAACAGGATACGAGTTCATTCGTCTAGACAGGACTGGGGGGTAGGAAGGGGTGGCACCCTCATCTACTACAGATCCCATCTGAAAATCTCCTGGTGGCACAGAGTAAACCTGATCATCCACCTTGTGGGAGTTTCTTCATGTGCTCCTGCTGCTGAGCGATGCTGAAGCTGCACTTGGTGTGCACCTATAACCCCCTAGGAGGGTCTGACAGGACTCACTTACCTCTTAGATGCAGTTAGGCCCAGTATAGGTGACAATGAACTCATTATTATGGGTGATATCAACATGAACTGGGAGTGTGGCAATATTAGGAAATGCGAATCACAGCACTGCCTATCCATTAACCAACTAATCCCTGACCGGCCAGAGACAGGCAGCCAATGGTTCCTCAAGTTCCCTGCTGGACTGGATCCTGACCAACCGGCCGGAGAGGATTGCCTCTTCAGGCATGCTATCAGACTCCATATCTGACCACTCCCCAGTATACTGTGTTTGGAAAATCCCCATCCCTAGAATTCCACACAAAATCATTCAAGTCAGAAAATACTCCAGTTTTGACCCTGAGGCTTTCCTGGCCGATCTAGGATGTACTGACTGGACCAGGGTGCTGAAGCCTCTGACCCCTCAGTGGCAGCCTCCTGCTTCATACATTCCTTTGGAGTTCTCCAAGATGAACCGCCCCCAGGGTCACCCGGAGGGTGAGGGGAACAGCCACCTTCTGGCTGAATGGTGACTTACTTGCCCAGATGCGGGAGAGAGACAAATGCTGGGCAAGTACTCAGGGTTCCAGAGATCCTGCTAATCTCCTGAGATATCGGCAACTCAGGAATTGGCATAAAAAAGCCATTAGGGCTACCAAAAGCAACTTCTGTAAATCGGCACTACTTAGCTCTGTCAGAGATCCTAGGAGGTTCTGGAGGAACATTAAATCTCTCGTCAGTGGGCCCTCTCACTCGGGTGTCGTGGACAAGATTATTGATGAGTCTGTGCAATAACCTTCACACTATAGCCGACCACCTCAATCTCACTTCTCCGACCTTCGGCCCTCACCTCTCGTTTCACGACCGATGGGGTCGCCGCATAACATCCCTCCGTGCAGAGGAACATCCTCCTCGGAGTATTTAATCTTAGGCAATGTCTGTCCTCGATGTTCGAACTACTTGGCTGCCCTCTCCCAGCACTCCAGTGCAGGGCCTGACAACCTTGAGCCCAGGCTTCTCAAGCTGGGAGCAGCTTACATTGCCCCTCTGATTGCCCATATCTTTAACCTATCCCTTAGCTCGGGGATAATCCCTGACATCTGGAAGGAGGCAAGGATAGTCCCTGTTCTGAAGCAGGGAAATCCCAAACTCCCTGACAACTATCGCCCTATTGCTATTCTCCCATCCCTTGGTAAACTCCTGGAAAAGGTTGTGGCGGAGCAACTCTCTGAGTACGTGGATACCCATGAGCTGCTTTCTGGGGCCCAACATGGTTTCCGGAAGGTCATAGTACCACTACTGCCCTGATTACTGTAACCTCTAGTATTAGATCCACCATGGATCAGGGCAAACTGTCAGGTGCTACATTTATTGACTTGTCAAAAGCTTTTGACCTTGTCAACCATGACCTACTGGGGGAGCAGCTCAGGGCTCTCGGGTTCTCTCCGCATGCCATGAGTTGGATTATGGGCTACCTAACGGGTAGAAAGCAGCGCACCTGCTTTAACAAGGTCCTCTCGGAGCCTAGGGCTGTGACCATGGGAGTTCCCCAGGGATCGGTACTTGGACCTCTCCTATTCTCACTTTTTATTAATCAACTCCCACGGGTGACCTCTCGTTGCCAAGTCACGCTTTATGCAGATGACCTTGTGCTAGTGGCCCATGCTCGTAATGCTGCTGACCTTAACCAGTGCCTATCTGAAGACTTCAGCAGAGTCTCGGCCTGGATTATCAACCATAGACTGGTATTGAATCCTAACAAAACTCAGGCCATGCTCTTTGGTTCCACGGCCAAGTTAAAAGCCCCATCAGCTATGCTCAAAATAGCTTGTGATGGAGGCCCCCCTGTTGCCAACAGCGAGCTCAATTAAATATCTTGAGGTCACCCTCGACCCACAACTTGACATGGGAAGCCATATCCAAAACATCTGCAGAGCCACTAGGTGTAAGCTTGGCCTTGCCTACAGGGCCAAATACAAAATGACTCCGGGAGTGAGGCTGGCACTTGCGAGGGGAGTGCTTCTCCCCCTCCCTTAGTTATGGATACCACCTATTTGCCAGGTCACCTCAAATCAGGGTTTGACCTTAACATTGTTTTACTAGCCCTGAACCTAGTGCAAACTAGCCAGGACTAGTGCAGCTAACCCTCCACTTGTCCGTCTGGACTAGTGCAGGTTTTTCATGGCTGTTAATGAAGTTGAAAAAGTCCCTACTTTAGCAGACTGTAGTCCTTTTGCTAATCTTCCTCAGTGTTCCAGGTGGCCTGGTGTGATTAATAGCTCATTAAGAGCTGCAATTATCTGGCAGTTTAAGAGAGGAATCCAACAAAAGACTCAATGTGAGTCATTATCACTCAATTGTTAGGACATTCAGCTAGTGTGCATGCTGTGATCACTGGCAGAGTGCTGTTAAGTAACTAGCTTCCAGTTTGCTGAACTTGTCTTTGATTTGTCCCACAATATCAGAACCAGTGTGCCTCATTTCCCAACCTTTTGAGTGTCTGTATCCAACACTGCAGTGACAGAATGCTATCATGTATTCATGGTCTGCCCAGCCAGGTGGTCTGTCCACTCTATATATTCTCTGGACACCACTGCAGACTAGGCTCTGAAGTGGCCATCCATAGACCCATAGCTGCCATTACTGACTGGTGTATTGTTCACAGCTCCTCTTAATGGATCACACCTGCCAATGCCATCAATGCAGTACCACCCAGCATGTCATTTCATCCTAAAAACAATGCTTTGGAGCATGTATGGTACAAAACAAAATCTTAGTAAAATATATAATTTGAAAGGTTAAAATAGGTATTCCTGGTGTGCACAGATCATCCTATATAGAAAGAGGTAGTACAGCATCATGCCTATATACTGCTCCCCTTTGACTGATGAAAGGACACTTATGAAAAATCTGTTTTTGTTAGGGCAGAGCATGTTAAATCAATATTTTTGTGCCTGGTATATATAAATAGATATGTCAAAGTTTCTTACATCTCAGCCCCCTGTGTTTGTTTAAGAAAACTTGCAGAAGTGCAGTTCTGGTTAGTCACAGGGTAGGGGGTGAGAGTGTCTTTCTCTGCCTGATTC
Organism: Neoceratodus forsteri; assembly: GCA_016271365.2. Classification (NCBI taxonomy): domain Eukaryota; kingdom Metazoa; phylum Chordata; order Ceratodontiformes; family Ceratodontidae; genus Neoceratodus; species Neoceratodus forsteri. The sequence continues at coordinate 532,778,487 of CM028137.1, read as the reverse complement.
TGTACATTGCCCTGCAGGTCAGGGTGGGACTGTGGTGACGTACATTATGATGTTGGCTATTGTGTGTGCAGAGCTAGAACTGCCTGGTTGAACAACTTGCTATCATGGTATTCTCTGGTTTGGCAGGGATGAGGTGTAGAAAGAGGAAGCAAGGGGCACATGGTTAAAAAAAAACAATGGGGGTACACACTGTGTGTGATTGGACTGCAGTTTTTTTTTTGCTTTTTGCTAGGGCAGAAAGCAATGTGGGACCAGTATAAATATGCAATAATCAGAGTATTTCTTGGCTTGCGTTTTTTCCTGTATAACCAATAAAAATTGACCATTTTTATTGTGGGCTAGTGCAACCACCTGCGGGCTAGTGCAATTTTTAATGAACTTGTCCGTCTGGCTAGTGCAAAAAAAAGTTAAGGTTGACCCCTGCCTCAAATCCATCTTAACTGGTGGAACACGGCATATAATGATATCTGTCGGTTTGCACTTGCTGCTCCCAAACTCACCCACCGATGTGAGCTCTATGACAAACTCAACTGGCTCCCCCCTGCGGAATTCCTGATCCTTGGTGTAGGAAACTTCACCAGGAAAGTGCTTGCCATGGGCATACCGTCGGGACTGGCACATCTCCTCCCAAAACTGGACGCCATCCCCTACCAGCTCAGGTCACAGACCGCCGAGTTGTAAAGTTACCCTACTCGGACCCTTATGGGGATCGCTGACTTTGCCGCTTTTTGTGCCTAGGCTCTGGAACTCCATTCCGGACTCTGTTAGCTCTGCCCCTTCCATGGGACCTTTCGCTCCCCCTGTGGTCCCACCTAAAACAAACAACAAGATGTGACTGTTCCTAGTCTCTGTAATGTAATACTCTGCAGTCCACTATTGTCCACTCTGGGTCCATGATGGTCTATGAAATATGTATTCAGTGATTCTAATGTCTATCTATGTCCTGTAACAATTTGTACTATGTGTGGCAGTATCTCTGCCCTTATACAAGCGTTGTTATAGCTGTTTTTTACTGTATCATGCTGTTTCGCCAATGTTGCAATGTATGTATACTGTATGTTTTGTGCTCTCCAGGGTCGTTCCTGAAAATAGGCATACTACTTGTCTAGTGTACTTACCCGGTAAACAAAAGCTAAATAAATAAATAGAAACAAATAATGCAATAGCAAAAAAAGGACCATTGGCCTATCCAGTCTGCTAACTGTACTTTTGAGATGGCCCGATTGACCACATCCCCCTGTGTCACCCCCCTCCTGCTCTTATTAGGTTCTTGTGACTGTCCCAACCATGTTTGAACCTACTCACTGTTTTGACACAGACTACATGGACGGGTTGGGCCTGGAGAAAACACAAATCTACTAAACATCCAAACGACTACGCCAAGTACAGAATACTACACAATTTATGTACTAAAGCTACTAGACTGGCTAAGTCTGATTATTTCAACTCCTCATTCCTGAATAACATTAACTCTCCATCTAAGTTCTGGAGGGTAGTTCATGCCCTATTCTCTCCCCCTTCCCCCTCCCCCTCCAGTTCTCAAAATAAATAACTCCCTAGTTTCCGACCCTGGCTCCGTGGCCAATGAACTTAATGCCTACTACACCTTGTGCGCCACATCTCTTCTAAATTCCCTCTCCCCATTTCCACCTACTAACTTCAGCCCTTCGCCTCAGCCAGTGCCTACCCCCCCTCCATTTTCCTTTTCTACTATCTCCTCTGATGAAGCTCTTAATGCTCTCCTATCCCTCAACCCCTCTAAAGGATCCTCACCAGATGAGCTCGATCCTAAACTTCTCTACCTTTCTACTCCTGCAATTGCTTATCCTATCTCCCTAATCCTTAACCTGTCCTTTTTTCTGCCCAAGTACCCTCATCCTGAAAACACACTGTAGTCCTTCCTCTCCCCAACAGTGGTGACACATCCACTCCTGGCAACTATTGCCCCATTTCCCTCCTTCCTACCCTCTCTGATTCCTCCTTCTTCACCCCCATTCCAATCTGGTTTTCAGAAGAACCACTCAACTACCACCTCCCTCCTCAGGCTTACTGACTCCATCCTTTCAGGGATGGACGATGGCCTGATCACCTCGGCCATCTTTGCTGACCTAGCCAAAGCTTTCGACACTGTTTCCCATCCCCTGCTTCTTGATTCACTCTCCTCAGCTGGCCTTGCTCCCATCAGCCACCAACTGGTTTAAATCCTACCTCATTGGCAGCACCCAGTCAGTGAGAATCCTTGATTCCATCTCCCCTCCACTCCACTTCAACACTGGTGTCCCTCAGGGCTCAGTGCTTGGTCCTCTACTCTTCTCCATTTTCCTTAATGATCTCCCCACAGCCTGCTCATCCTTTTCTATCCACATGTACGCTGACGATACTGTTTGTAGAATTCCAGCAAAAACCCTGCTGCTGTACAAACCAGCTTACAGCATGACTTCAACCAAGTTCAGTTCTGGTTTGCTTCTCACCAGCTTTTTCTAAACACCAAGAAGTCAGTCTGAATGACCTTTGGCACCAGGCAGAGACTCTCTAGGGTCCCGGCCCTACCCACCTTCCACACCCTTGATGGGACCATCTTGGAGGACATCTCCTCATTTAGATATCTGGGAGTTTGGCTGGACCAGCACCTCAACTTCTCTGTGCATACCGATGCTATCCTGAAGAAACTGCCCCCCAAGCTTGGTACTCTGTACAGGAATCGTAGTTGCATCCCGCTGACTGCGAGGCACAAAATTGTCCAGAAGATGATACTCCCCATCTTTGACTATTGTGACGTAGTCTATGGTGCTGCTCCCAAATCTTCCCTGACCAAGTTGGACACTCTCTTTAACTCCTTTTGCCACTTTGCTATCGACTCCCGTTCCCGCTCCCACCACTGTGAACTCTATCACTCTCTAATCTTCCTTCCACTATCTCACAGAGGCATCTCTCACTATGCCAAACTAACCTACAAATTCTGGTTTAGGGGGCTCCCCTATTATCTCTCATCCTCTCTCTCCACTCCACCTCCCCCACCCACTCTCTCAGATCACATGACACCCGCATCTTGACAGTCCCTCACCGCTCCACCCTCATTGGTCAGACTGGTTTCGCCCATCGTTTCCCTAAAATCTGGAATTCCCTCCCCCCCCGATATATGACACTCCTCCTCCAGCTACTCCCTTACCTCTGCCCTACACAATTACCTTTCCCTCAGCTGTTCCTGATTTAACCCACCTTAATATATATCCCCAGTTTCTGCCTTCCTACCATGACCCCCCCCCACCCAGCAGGGTTCTCAACATCCTGATGGGAGAAATCAGGAAATGGCTACCCTTCCCTCATATTCAGTTCTTGCCTCTTCCCCCTCTCTTCTCCACCTGCCCTTCTGGGTCACCAGTGTGCACAACCTAACCCCATCCTTTTTACTCCAACAGCACTTGCGTACTACCTCAAGCCTGGTCCTGGTACAGTTTGGTACATTTATATGTTCTTTTGTATGATTTTGAACATGTATTGTAATTTTCCCAATGTTCCACTATTGTTTATTGTACAATACCTTGTGTTCCAACTGTTGCACAACCTTACAATGTTGTATTGTTTGTACTACCCACATACTATTGTAACTGATCATCCTTCACAACCCTAAGTAACCTCTCCCCCCAGGCAGCACCGTGAGATGAGCAACTTGTTGTTCAGTGTGCCCTCCAGGTGAAACATTTCAATAAATAAATAAATAAAACTCTGGCAGTCTCTTCCACCTGCCAACCACTGTTTCTGTAAAAAGTACTTATGGACATCTCTCTTGAACTTACCCCATGCCAGCTTTATTGGGTTCCCCCTTTTTCTTGATTTTGCACTTAGGATGAATAATCCACTACATTCCACCTTGTTAAATTCAATGGAGATATTTGTTTGTTCCTGTTATGTCCTCCCTTTCATCCCTAGTCTCCAGTGTATACAAGTAAAGATCCTTCAACCAATCCTCATGTGTTTTCTCCCAAACCCCTGGACAATTATGGTCACACTTATCTGTGCTACCTCTACCTTATCACAATCCTTCCGGAGGCCTGGGATTCAGAACCTCACAGAGTACTGCAGGCATAGGCAAACCAATAAGCTATACATGTGAAGGGTCACCCTCCCTGCTTCTACTACAGATCCCCCATCTTATCCCTCCCAGCATCATGTTTTGCCTACCCACTGCTCTGTTGTACTGTGCTATACATTTCAGACTTTCCAATATTATTATCCCCAGATCCTTTTCCTCAGCTACGCTATCTATTGTCACCACCCCCCATCAGATATTGCATTTTTGGGTTCCTGTTCCAGATGTGCATTATTTTACATTTCCTGTCATTGAAACCTTAAATGTCATATCCGAGTCCTCCCACATTGCTGCCCACCTGTCCACAGTGGAAGACTAGGTTTGCTGGCAAAGGCATTTAGCTTCACCTGAGCTCTTTTCTTCTAGGTTTGCTTGTAAGGACAGAGTAAGGAACAACATTATCAGAGCAAGGAAAAAGATTAAGGCTTTATTTGGCTAGGCAGATTTACTGTGTTATTATTTTCTTTTGTGCCCACAGGTTTTGTTACTGTTTATTGCTTACATGTTACTGCCTTATTTGTTCTCTGATTCAAATTGCTGTTGCAGGATTTACTTTCTGCTGCATTATTACAGGGTGTGCCTACAGGTTTGTTAATGTTGTATACTTACAGATTACTGCTGTAATCTTCTCTGATTCAAATTGTTTTTTGCAAGGTATATCTTCTGTTAAAGTGTTCTGCAGGTTGTGCTTATAGGTTTTGTTACTTTTTCACTGCTTTTTTTTTCTCTGTAGCAAAGTGTTTTTTGCAGGCTATATCTTCTGTGAAATTGTTACAGGTGGTGCTTACAGGTTTTACAGTTTTATCTATCATTAGGCTAAGCTTTCAGGGCTAATTACAGAAGCACATACGAGATATAGATTGAGGGATAGCGACTGCATTTGTTGTTGGTTGATTGTTTCTGCTCTTACCTCCTTGCTTCTTTCGTCCATGGTTCTTCTTTTTTGGCAGGGATAGGGCCCAACCACCAACCCCCATCCCCAACCACCCCATGCTACACTCCTTTTATAGAGTAGCACAGTCATGACATTTCCTGTAGCAAAGCAGGAAGGGGAGGATCAGAGGGGTATCCACAAAGTGACCTCACTTACAGGGGCACAGTTAATTTAACTTGTTATAAAAAGTTATACAATAGCAAACAAAAAAAATATATTAACAAAAACAAAAATCTTTTGCTTTCACTTTCCTTCTAATTACTCAGACCAGGTTATTAACTCGGCAACTCAACTGGAATGGATATTATTAACTGCAGATGCTGTGGGACACTTTTCAAAAAGAATGCTGTCCTACATGCTGTACCATCGGAGATCTAAGGGCTCAGCTCTGGGAAGCATGGGCAGAGATTGTGTGCCTCAAATTGCATATTCAGGAGGAAAAATATTACAAGAACTGCCAGCCATTTCCCCAACATCCAACTGAAGCAACTCAACCGCAGAGGGTAGTTGGTCCGGGAAATTGGCAGGTGGTTGGGGGGGCAAATTGGGTGTCCCTTCACTCACTGCTCACCAATGTATCATCTCCACAAACCGTATAAAAACTACAAACAGGTATTTGCCTCTATCTCCAAAATCAAATAAAGGGGCAGAGGACACTGCAGAGCAGGTCACTGCAGCACAGGAGCTAATGCTACAAAACTCACCCAAAACAGAGACCAAAACAAAGAAAGCAAAAAGGAAATCCAAAACACTTCTGATCATAGGAGACTCCATGATTCAGGGAGTTGATACCTATCTCCAGCCAGGGGTAATGGTCAGATGTCTCCCAGGTACATCAGCATGGAAAGACACTGACCATATTGCTAAAATCATGCAGGAAGCAGGAGAACACATCAACATCCTGCTACACATAGGGACTAACGATCTCACCAGCCGGTCAGTTGTGGAGACCAAGGAACACCTGACCAGGCTGGGAGACAAACTGTCATCCATTTTGTCCTGCATCTCCTTCTCTGAGATCCTGCCAGTCTGGAGGAGGGGGCAGATGGACGGAAGGTCAGAGAAGGGGAGATGGGGAGCTAAACATGTAGCTCAAGGGCTGATGTCAGGAAAAAGGTCACAAATTTGTAGGTAACTGGCAACAGTTTTGAGAGTGAAAGTTTTTTAAATTTTATGGACTGCATCTGACTAAGGAGGGAGTCAGTCCATTGGGGCAGAAGTTTGATGTCTTTGCAGAATATTTAAACTAGCAAATGGGGAGAGGGGTGCAACATCCAATACATAGAATGGGAAGAACACTCTTCCCCTCTCAGCTAGTGATCAAACAAGAGTTCAGCATGTTTGTAGTTCATTTGTATCACCAGGTAAGGAAAAAGATCTGGCTCCCCACACAACACGCAGGGGAAACGCCGGACCTCGCCCAACAACTAACGCACCAAAATCTGGCCAATGAAAAATCATGTATACAAATGCCCACAGTCTAGGAAACAAGATCCCAGACCTGGAGGCAACAATGACAGAGGCTAAACTGGACATAGTAGCCATTAGCAAGACATGGTTCAAAAGTAACCACACTTGGGAGATTTCAGTACAGACTATGTACTGTTCAGAAGAGACCAAGGTGCAAAAAAGGGTGTGGGGGAGTGGTCCTTTATGTCAATGAAAATATCAAAGCTACAGAAATTCAGAATACACATATGGAGCCAGAAGAACTGTGAGTCACCCTGGAAACAGGAAATGGGACATCCATACAAACTAGGGTTGTCTACAGACCTCCAGACCAGGGGGAGGACATAGACACATTACTGTAAGAAGATACACAAACCATAACAGCTAAAGGGGAGGTTCTGATAATAGAAGACTTCAACATGCCAGATACAAAGCCGGCCCAGTGGCGCTGAGGGTTGAGGCACTGGACGCCACACCTCACACCGTACCGGCGACCTGGTTCGGGAATGAGCCGGGCCATCAGGGGTCGGCTTGGGCAGGAAAAGATCGAACATCCAGAGGACTGCTCTCCTTTCCTGGAGGAGGGTTAGGGAATGTGTTACTGTTCGAGCTGCCCCTGGCAGTGGCTGGGTGCCACTGTATCTAGTGGCACATAAAAATAGGGGGAGTAGCTCTGACAGAAGCCTTACACATGGGGGTGGGAGTGGTCTCATCGCATGCTGGGCTTCAGTGTACACTCGGGCTCAGGGGAAACACCAGAACAAGGGAAAATCCCTGGTGTCAGCAGTAGGCGAAGGTGGGACCAGGAGCCAGTCACCACTCCAGCACTAGATCTTCCAGCCTACCCAAGAACCTCTCCTTGCAAACCTCTGACCACCCATTAGATTATAAGAAAGATCACCAGAGGAGTCAGCGGTCCCGCCCTGGGAGGCTTAAATCCAGGGGGTCAGTGGCTCAGGGGCGAGCGAGAGAGGTCCCCGCCATCCGGTGAGTAGAGCTGGGGATTTCAGGTAGGAGGGATAAGACTGGCTGAGAGCCCCACTGGAGAGAGTCTGGTGGACCAAAGTAGGAGGATAAAAATAATGTACAAAAAAAAAATGCCAGATACAGATTGGTCAATACCAGCAGGAACCTCCACCAGAATTAGACACATAGTGGATTCCCTGCAGGGGGAGGGCCTCAAACAACTGGTAGAACAGCCCACAAGAGACAGGGCTATCCTGGATCTAGTACTGACTAGCAGGGAAAGGATCACAGATCTCCAGATAGAAGGTCACCTGGGGGCCAGTGACCATAACACGGTATGATTCAATTTGGCCACTAGGACCAAATCATCCCATTCCAAGGCAAAAATATGGGACTTCAGAGGAGCTGACTTTGATAAGATAGCCAACAAAGTTAAGCTAGCCCTGGCAAGAAGAAATACAGGTGAGGGGGTACAGGCAAAGTGGCCAAGCATTAAGGATGCAATACTTGAAGCAACATCCCACTGTGTTAGGGAGAAAAGCAAGAGCAAAACAAGGAGGAATCACTTTGGTTCTCAAAAGCAGTAGCAGAAAAGATCAGAGCCAAATGGTTGGCCTTCAGGAAATACAGTATAAGGCAGTGCAGTAGGATGAAGCTAGGGAGGCATATCAAACTTCCCTAAGGGAAGCAGGGAAGACAGTAAGGCAGGCAAAGGCCCAAATCAAGGAAACACTAGCACGAACAGTAAAAGAAGTGGACAAGACTTTCTATAGATACATTAGTGAAAGGAGAAAGTCCAGAGGGGGTATTGCTAAGATCAAAAAGGATGAGGGGAAGTGTGTGGAGGAGGACCAATGAAAAGCAGTTATCCTAAATAGATGCTTCTGTTCAGCATTTACTGAAGAGAAGGTAGGGCAGGGCCCACAGCTCAGCACCATGGACATGGGGATGGGGGAGGTGTGCGCAAGTCCCTTCACAAAAGAAAGGGTCCTACAAGACCTCGCTAAGCTCAGGGTGGACAAGGCAACAGGACCTGATGGCATACATCCCAGGGTACTAAAGAAGCTAAGGGTGGAACTAGCAGAGCCATTATCAGAACTGTTTAGTGAGTCTTTGAGCACATAAGAGGTCCCAGATGACTGGAGAAAGGCACATGTGATCCTGCTCCATAAAAAAGGCAGCAGGAAGAAGGCAGGGAATTATAGAACAGTCAGTCTTACCTCACTAGTGGGCAAGATTATGGAGGTACTCCTTAAGGAAAGGATATTGCAACAACTGGAATCCATAGGAGCACAGGATCCAAGACAGCATTGGTTTACAACAGGAAGGTCCTGTCAAACTAATCTCATAAATTTCTTTGACTGGGTAACCAGAGTGGTGGACCAAGGGGGTGCCATTGATGTCACCTACCTTGACTTCAGTAAAGCTTTCAATACTGTTCCACACAGAAGATTGATTAATAAGTGGGGTAGGCTTAGGGTGGGTCAGAGGTTGGTCAACTGGGTGGAAAACTGGTTGCGGGCAGAAAACAGAGAGTGGTGGTAAATGGTATACAGTCAGAAGAGATGCAGGTCACAAGTAGGGTACCTCAGGGATCAGTCCTGGGACTAGTCCTCTTCAATATTTTCATCAGTGACATTACAGATGGACTGGAGGGTAAGGTTTGCCTGTTTGCAGATGACACCGAGATCTGCAACAGAGTAGATGATCCAGATGGGGTGTGCAGAATGAGAAGAGAGCTGAAAAAACTGGCAAAATGGTCAGAAGAGTGGCAACTGGGGTTTACCGCAAAGAAGTGCAAAATCATACACATAGGGAAGAGAAACCCTGAAGCTACCTATAGGTTGGGAGGGAAGTTGCTGGCAATCACAACGGAAGAAAGAGATTGGTCATCAACATCACAGATGACCTTAAATCATCCAAGCAGGCCACTAAAGCAGTGGGTAATGCTAGAGGGATGTTGGGGTGAATTACTAGGGGTATCACAAGTCGTAAGAGGGAGGTAATAAACCCTCTTTACAAGACACTGGTTAGGCCCCATCTGGAGTACTGCATGCACTACTGGAGGCTGCACTTGCATAAGGACATTAACAAAATGGAGACAGTCCAGAGAAGGGCAATCAAAATGGTGCAGGGACTGCATCAGAAAATATATGAGGACAGAATAACGGAGCTCAATATGTATACCCTAGAGCAAAGGAGGGAGAGAGGTGATATGATCGAAACATTCAAATATCTTACGGGCATTAACAAGGTGAAATAGTCTAGCATGTTTCAATATAAGAAAAATAGCAGAACAAGAGGACACAGCATGAGATTAGAGGGAGGCCGATTAAAGGGTAATGTGAGGAAGTTCTTTTTCACAGAAAGGGTGGTGGATGCACGAAACAGCCTACCTCAGGAAGTGGTGGATATGAATACAGTGCAGGGTTTCAAATAGACATGGGCTAGGCATAAGGGAGCAATACAGATGAGTATGAATAGATAGGCCATTGACAGAGTAAAGACCTATGGCACATTCACAAGGTAGAAAATATGGACAGACTGCATGGGTCTCGCGGTCCTTATCTGCCATTAACTTCTATATTTCTGTTTCTATGATCTTAGTGTCATCTGTGAAAGAGAGCTGTTCCTTTGCACTCCTATCTTTGTATCAAAAATGAATATGCAAACAAGATAGGCCCCAGGACAGAACCTTGAGGCCCTCTACTTCTCATGTGCATAGCTTTTAAGCACTATCTATTTATGATCATCCTCTGCTTTTAACCCTTGAGACAGTTTCTACCCATGTTGTTAGCCCTTGCTCTACCCTGAGATCCCTTAGTTTCTTGACCAGCCTCATGTAAGGGACTGAGCTGAAGGCCTTACTGTAGTCCAGATATAGTATGTCTATTGCCTGACTCTTATCAGCTACACATTTTATCTGATCAAAGAATTTGATCTGGTTTGTCTGGCATGACCTCCCCCTAATGAACCCATATTTCTTGCTGTCCTGAAAATTATTTGCTCAAGGAGATCTACCAACCTTTCTTTTAGAATGGCTTCCAGCAACTTACCCACTATAGACGTCAGGCTGACTGGTCTATAGCTTCTTGGATCATCCCTACTGCTGCTTTTGTGCAGGGACACTACATGGACTGCACTCCAATCCCTAGGTACTGTACCATCCCAGTGTTTAGCAGGCAAATGAGGGTGCCTGCTAGCAGTGCTACTAGGACATGCACCATTTTTCTCTCTTAGCAGTCTTGAGTTCCACCCAAATGACCCATTGATTTGTCCACTTTTAATGCTCTCAGACCCTCCAGCACCCTCCAGCAGTGATAGAAGCAAGCATCGTTGATCCCCACTCCTTCCTTACCCAGCTAGATTGCACCCTCCTCATTTATGAATACCAAACATAAATACTGGTTCAGTATATTGGCCTTACCTTTATTCCCTTCCTGGGACCTGGCTAATAGGCTGGGGGAGAAGAGCAGCAAGATGGCTGTGATGCCACTCCGCTCCCTGCTGCACTTTGCTATCGGGCATTTTGTAACTTTTATTTCTTCACTGTTCCAAATAAATTAAGTGAAACCTTTATTTTTTTTTTTTTATTTTCTATATGTACATTTGTCCTCCTGTCCCTGGCTACCCCCTTCAGACTGACCCCCCCCAGCCCCGTCACCTCAGTATCACCGGGACTTACCCCTGCCAGGTTGCCGAGTGTGGAGCCTGTGGGAGGTCAGTCATCATCCACAGCCAGAGGTGTTTTTCCTCTTTTTCTCCCTTCCCCGTTGCTGGGGTGCACATGCAGGATGTGCACATGTAGAGGCGTGAGCGCATCCACAGAAGTCCCACAGCCCCCTCCCTATGTCTGGCCCCACTGACCTGCACTACCCTCTGGCCTCCACCTGGGGGTAGTCATTCAGCAGGAGTGCCAGTCCTCCCTCCCTGGGAGAGGAGAGTTGTCCTCTGGATGCTCAATCCTCTCCCTCCCCTGCTGATCCCCGATGGCCCATGCTTGTTCCCGAACACGGGTCGCCGGCATGGCGCAAGGTGTGGTGTCCAGCACCTCAACCCTCAGTGCCACCAGGCCAACCTAGTGAAACCTTTGTTATGGTAAGGCCAGAATAGCAGAGTTGAACCTTTTTTAGTAGTCCGCTAACAAGGAGCTGTTGTTCGGAGTAACACTGTCGCATTGCCGGTTGCCCTGTCCCATATACTAGGAGGTGTTACTACCTGTCCTCTTATCTCGGGGGTAGCTTATGAGCTGGTTCATGCTTTTTTTGGTTTGCTTCAGTGTCTCTTGAGGATTTGGTGGTAACTGTGCATGGTTGCACCCCGATTTCTTACCAAGAGTCAGAAAATTTTCGAAGAAATGGAGCCGCACCTGCACAGGACCAGACACCAGATATAGATTCATCTGACCTAGAGAGTGGAAAAACACTTTTTGAATTTGAAGTTCTTTTGAGCTCCATATGATGTCCTGCAAGTAATTAATCTACTGATGAGATACAGGAGAAATGCAGCCTAAAAAATGATGTAGGACTCCCAGGTGGAGAGGTGAAAATGATAAAAAGGTGTTTTGTGGTTTGCAACCACAGTATAAGTAGGTAGCGAACCCTAATATGGGAAAAGGGAGCTGATTTCACTGCTGGTCCCTCTGTGTATGGGTGATGCCTCACAACTGGGGAAAGTGAATAAAAACATTTTTTCCCTGCAAGGTATATTTAACATTGACATAAACGATATAATTTGGAACCTGTGTAGTCTTTATTTCTTCGGCCACCTTTTGGCCTCCGGAAACAAGTATATTGATTTAAGTCCCAGACAAAGAACTTATACACTGCCTAATAAATGCAAATTACCTCAGGGTTATACCCTACTGTTTGCTCATTAACTACATACTTAATTCAGGCCTAGACATGCTATGATGCATGGAGGCCAGTGGGGATGTACAGTACTTGAAAGCCATTCAGAAGTCTTAAAATGAACTCTTTGGTTGTACACAACTGCCCTGATACTGAGCTGGGATATTTTTAAAAGAACCTTGGCTTTGCTTAAGTATTCCAAGAACTCATGGCTGTTTCATGAAGACCCTATTATACTGCAGTTCTATTCAAACTTATTCATTAACCCACCATCAAGAAATGAAGGTTGGGGTACTTCACCCATAATAGGGTTTTTGCATATGAGTTACTTAGAGGCAACAGTTACTGTGAATGCAATATTTATTTATTATTATTTATTATTAAGATCTAGGAATTACACATTTCTTTGAACCACTGGTTCTTTTAAAAAAGCTCTATGTCATGCACAAATATACAGAAAATAAAGAGGAGTAAAACCAGAATAAATATTCATACCATAAAAAGAGGCAAATAATAAGTATTTCTATTATGATTTCAACAGACACAAATTAATTACTATCAGGAGCCATCACAGGAGTGACGTTGTCAGGGTGTAAGTAGTGACAAAGCAAGTGCTGGCAGAAAGGAGTTGGCGGGGTGGGTTGCAGGGGGAGAGAAAAGGAGGTGGGGGGCATTGAGGGGCATGGTCATATGTGACAGTAGTGGGTGGCGAGATTAAATGAGACAGAGGGGGAGCCAGATGGGGAAGTACCAAGGGGCAGCAAGTTAGGGGAGACAGCAAGAGTGTAGATATTATGATGGGGAATGGAAAACAGTGACAAAAATAGGGAGGCAGTAGGGTGAGGTAGGAAAGGTAAAACATTAGGATGAGGAATAAAAAGGGGGCACGGAAGGGGAAGGAAGGGGGGGAGATTCAAAGAACAGTGTAAATATCCTATGAACCTCATATTTCCAGTTTTTGTAAATTAAAAAAAAAGCTTGAAAATTTGAACAGAGATATTCTGAGACTAATATAGATTTTGTTGCAGCACGTGTTTTACTTAGAACTTGGAAAACCAGGGATATGACACAGGGACCTCTGTGATTTGGATAACCTGGAATGATCTCTATAATGGAGTTTATTGCCTCAAAAGGCTCCCATGAGATCTAGTACCTTGGGAGAAACTTGAACAATATAACTATATGCTTTTTTCTAGATCGTATACCTATTGATGTTGTTATATGTTGTATATATTTTTTATTTTATATATTTTTAAGAAGGTATATATTTTAGCTATCACCTGCACTCAGACTCTTAGGGAGTTATAAATCATATGGTTTATCCAAAATATTCGAAAAAGCCCCCCTCCCCCGCGTTACAAGGAAATTTATTATCAACTATTTTCTCGATAAATTTGAAATTGGAGTTATCCTTTCTAATTCCCTGGGATGGGTCTGCATGTTTTAGCTCATAAGCCTTATTATAGTTGACCCACTATGGGCTCAATCAACTCTCATGAGGAATTCCAGTACTGTGTTGTCCCGTATATATTGATAATCTCCTCTAAGGAACCAGTCAGTGTGGAAACAGATGGTTAGGGAAACTACTTTCTCTTCGCTACAGGATAAGATGGGGGATAACATGAATATTGTTTAGTACATAAACTTCATAACTACTAATATTGCATAGTTTATGCACTGTAAATTGGCCCTAAGCACTGTGGATGGCATTAGTACCTTAGCCCAAGTTTTACTATGACAGAAGCTTCTTGTAGGTTTGTCGTGCCATAAATGTTCTGGATATGACTGCAGGTCTGATTTGCCCTTAGAGTGGGGTGGGGCTAGGTGAAAATCCTCAATTATGTGTTTGTTTTTTTTGTGGGACCATTAATGCAATTTTATTTCCATGAGGAGATTAGAACTGAATCCAATTCTATTAGAAAGGAAATGAAACCATGATGTATTTTCTTTCACTAAAATATATGCTTTTTTATGCCTTTTTATGTTTCCTTGCACCTGGGCAAGAAACATCTTGCAGTTGCTTTAGAACGACATTTGAGAGGTGTGTCAGGGATGAGTCCAATGCAGAGCACACTACAGTGGGCTCGTCCCTGACAGACCAATGAGCAGGCAACCAGACTGTGACACTAGTCAGTTTCACAGCTGGAAGCAGTTATTTAGTTGAAAGAAATGAAGCACTTCAATGAGAGCACTTCGCTCCTCTCATTTGCATACTAGCAAGCAACTGAGGTTTTGATCACCAGCCATTTTTTTCCCCCTGTTGTCCTCATACAAATATAGTACATTTTACAAACCTCAATCTCCACCACCCTAGCAGCACCAATTCTCCTCACCTATCACATGCAACATCGCCCTCCTGGCTACAGTATCTAGTGGATGGTACAATGTTACAGAGGGCAGGTTGTGAGCCCCATCCCGTGCCCTCCCGAAGTCCCCCTCTCCTCCTGAGGAGGTCAACTAGGTGGCCTGCCTGCTTCAGAGACTGGGATCGAGGGAGAGGGTGTGAGCGAGTACAGTCCTGTCCAATCTCCCCACCCTCCATGATGCCATTTCCACACATCATTCTCAGTACACTGCTCACCACTGAGGTCCGGGAGCACACACTCCATCTCCCAGTGGTAATACAGGTAAGAGCGGCCACCCACCCCAGATCTCATGCTGCCGCTATTCAGAGTAATCCACAGGGTGCCCCGGAACTTTCCCTTTATTCTGCAGCCGCAACTGCCTAGCCACCGATACGTTAACAAATCCAACTTTTAGAACCAGAGAAAGAGCTTCCAGAAAAAAGGCACTGTGGCTCACAACCCCTGACTGATTCCTTTCATCTCCCCCATTCATCCTTCTGTAGAGCAGAATAGCCAGTCATTAACATCGATTCCTGGTGTTCCTTCTGTTTATGGACATCTACAGTGCAGAGACAGCAAAATCGCCAGTCTGTTCTTTTTTCCCCCTACGATCACATACAAGGCTGATGTAATGGTGTATCTGCTGTCTCTTCTAACAGCTGACAGCAGACAGCAGACTCTGGGACTCAGCACTAGCAAATGTACCTAATGCTATGAGCGTTCCTCAGAGGATTTCTTTTTTCAAATTTCATTTAGTTTCTTATTCCTTTGTCCAGCATTCTGTTTTGGGTAATTGGGAACGCATGGAATCTGCCAGGGTACTGAGCACATAGCATTTGTGCTCGCCTACTATGGCCACCTGGTTTTGTTATCGACAGAAAAGATCAAATTTCTCCCTCGCTCTGTTTCTGCCCTGCTATTGATGATTATTATGAAGGCTGGTTTCAAATGAGCAGGATTCAATAACAACATTGTTGTCTCTTTTTATTTGCTCAGTATCCCGGCAACTATCACATGTTACTGATCACTCCAAACAGGAGGCTGGGTAAGGGAGTAAGAAATTAAACAACACTTGGAGAAAAAAAGGAATTCCCTGGTGATCAGCTATGTGTTCCAATAACTTGTCTGTAACTTTCACAAAGTGCTGCTTAAGATTGTTCAGGCCCCCTCCCCTCCCCAGCACTTCACTCCACTGTCTACCTCTGTATGCCCGTTGTGACCTAGTCATCCTTCTGCATTTTAAAGGTTATCACTGGGAACCTTGCTGAAAACTTCTCAGGTCATTCTTCTCATCCAGCATTTTTGTGTGCCCTCATGTACCATCCGTAAACACAGTGACTGACCAAGGAGCAAACAGAATGAGAGCGATACTGATGATTTTCAGGCTGATCACCCACCCTCCTGTATTTTAGCCAGGTCTGTCCCTCTGTATCCCTGTTCTGGCCCATTCATCCTTCTGCATTTTAATGTGTTGTAAAAAACACAAAAGAAAAATTAAGTTTTCACCCTGGCTTTGCTCTCAGTCATGTGAGTTCTGGACACCTCCCATGTACACACACACACACACACACACACACCCAAGCCAACTGCCTCACAAAACATTAAAGACTTTTTACCTTGAGAGGGTGAGGAGGTTTTCATTACTGTTTTGGATCTGTTTGATTATTGGTCTTCTTACATATAGCTGTATATATATATATATATATATATTTACAACCAAGAAAGGACAGTCATTAAAAAAAGAGTTTTCACCCTGACTGTGATGTCAGTCACTGCCTGTTGAGGCTGTAGCTGGGTTTGAAAATGGGAAAGTACCGCATTCTAAAGTTGTAAATGCACTTGGTGGAATTATAACTTATTCTTAGTTATATTGTTTAACATCAATGTGTAAAGGTGCTTTAAAACTATTTATTCAGTGTGTTTAATACAGTTAATTTAAAATTAAGCCAAGTAACTACAGTATGGTACAGCGATGTGTGAGAAAGAGACCTCTAAAGTGCCTGAAATGCAATAAAGTGCAGTAAGTTAAAGTGCTGAAAGTTAAAGTGCTGTAAGTTATAGTGCTGTAAGTTAAAGTGTTGCAAGGTATAGTGCTGTAAGTTAAAGTGATGTAAGTTAAAGTGCTGTAAGTTAAAGTGATGTAAGGTATAGTGCTGTAAGTTAAAGTACTGTAAGTTATAGCGTTGTAAGTTAAAGTGCTGTAAGTTAAAGTACTGTAAGTTATAGTGCTGTAAGTTAAAGGTACGTAAGTTATAGTGCTGTAAGTTATAGTGCTGTAAGTTAAAGTGATGTAAGTTATAGTGCTGTAAGTTAAAGTGTTGTAAGGTATAGTGCTGTAAGTTAAAGTGATGTAAGTTAAAGTGCTGTAAGTTAAAGTGATGTAAGGTATAGTGCTGTAAGTTAAAGTGCTGTAAGGTATAGTGCTGTAAGTTAAAGTACTGTAAGTTATAGTGCTGTAAGTTATAGTGCTGTAAGCTAAAGTGCTGTAAGTTATAGTGCTGTAAGTTATAGTGCTGAAAGTTAGAGTGCTGTAAGTTATAGTGCTGTAAGTTAAGGTGCTGTAAGTTATAGTGCTGTAAGTTAAAGTGCTGTAAGTTAAAGTGATGTAAGTTATAGTGCTGTAAGTTAAAGTACTGTAAGTTATAGTGCTGTAAGCTAAAGTGCTGTAAGTTAAAGTGATGTAAGTTATACTGCTGTAAGTTAAAGTGCTGAAAGTTAAAGTGCTGTAAGTTATAGTGCTGTAAGTTATAAATGCTGTAAGTTAAAGTGATGTAAGTTATAGTGCTGTAAGTTAAAGTACAGTAAGTTATAGTGCTGTAAGTTAAAGTGCTGTAAGTTATAGTGCTGTAAGTTATAGTGCTGAAAGTTAAAGTGCTGTAAGTTATAGTGCTGTAAGTTAAAGTGCTGTAAGTTATAGTGCTATATTGTATTTAGAACGTTGATTAACCTCTGAAATCGGCAAGATTACAAACCTGTAAACCCACTGACATGACGTCAAGTCAGTGGGTTTACAGAAAAGAATGTCATCAATAAGCAGCATTCCACAAAGAACGCGATCACTAGTTTCAGCAAATTATTCAAACTGCATTCCAGTCATAGCAGTTTACAGTCACTGAGACTAGCGATCGCGATGTCGGGCTCACAGTTTTTTTTCTTTTACTCACTTACATACCTTGCTATTTCCACCACGCAGCTCCTCTTGCTAATCCGGATGTCTGGGCCAAATGTAACGTGACCTCCCACAGTTCCCCTGTCACGCATGCCACCTTGACCTCAACGGGTCAACCAGATGGTCCCCCCCTCCGTTCATTTTTTTCTCATTGTCTGTGACAAACTGTGGCTAAATACATTATAAAGATATCGGTTACACATAGGTGATAACACCTCAATCACCTATTGTTAGAAGCGTAAACACTCTCGAGTTACGCTCTCGAGGTTTACTGTTTCCCTAGCAACAACTCGAGGTGATTACACCATGGTTATCACCTATGTGTTAGCCATTATCCTATATGTAAGTTATAGTGCTGTAAGTTAAAGTACTGAAAGTTAAAGTGCTGAAAGTTAAAGTGCTGTAAGTTATAGTGCTGTAAGTTAAAGTACTGAAAGTTATAGTGCTGTAAGTTATAGTGCTGTAAGCTAAAGTGCTGTAAGTTATAGTGCTGTAAGTTATAGTGCTGAAAGTTAGAGTGCTGTAAGTTATAGTGCTGTAAGTTAAGGTGCTGAAAGTTATAGTGCTGTAAGTTAAAGTGCTGTAAGTTAAAGTGATGTAAGTTATAGTGCTTTAAGTTAAAGTACTGTGAAGTTATAGTGCTGTAAGCTAAAGTGCTGATGGTTAAAGTGATGTAGAAGTTATACTGCTGTAAGTTAAAGTGCTGTAAGTTAAAGTGCTGTAGTTATAGTGCTGTAAGTTATAATGCTGTAGTTAAAGTGATGTGTTATAGTGCTGTGTTAAAGTACAGTGTTATATAGCTGTAAGTTAAAGTGCTGTAAGTTATAGTGCTGTAAGTTAAAGTGCTGTAAGTTATAGTGCTGAAAGTTAAAGTGCTGAAAGTTAAAGTACTGTAAGTTACAGAGCTGTAAGTTATAGTGCTGTAAGTTAAAGTGCTGAAAGTTAAAGTGCAGTAAGTAATAGTGTAAGTTATAGTGCTGTAAGTTATAGTGCTGAAAGTTAAAGTGCTGTAAGTTATAGTGCTGTAAGCTAAAGTACTGTAAGTTATAGTGCTGTAAGTTGTAGTGCTGAAAGTTATAGTGCTGTAAGTTAAAGTGTTGAAAGTTAAAGTGCTGTAAGTAATAGTGCTGTAAGTTAAGATGCTGAAAGTTAAAGTGCTGTAAGTTATAGTGCTGAAAGTTATAGTGCTGTAAGTTAAAGTGCTGAAAGTTAAAGTGCTGTAAGTAATAATGTAAGTTAAAGTACTGTAAGTTATAGTGCTGTAAGTTATAGTGCTGTAAGCTAAAGTACTGTAAGTTATAGTGCTGTAAGTTATAGCGCTGTAAGTTATAGCGCCGTAAGTTAAAGCGTTGTAAGTTATAGTGCTGTAAGTTAAAGTGACGAAAGTTATAGTGCTGTAAGTTAAAGTGCTGTAAGTTAAAGTGCTGTAAGTTATAGTGCTGTAAGTTAAAGTGATGAAAGTTATAGTGCTGTAAGTTAAAGTGCTGAAAGTTAAAGTGCTGTAAGTTAAAGTGCTGAAAGTTATAGTGCTGTAAGTTAAAGTGTTGAAAGTTAAAGTGCTGTAAGTAATAGTGCTGTAAGTTAAGGTGCTGAAAGTTAAAGTGCTGTGAGTTATAGTGCTGAAAGTTATAGTGCTGTAAGTTAAAGTGCTGAAAGTTATAGTGCTGTAAGTTATAACGCTGAAAGTTATAGTGCTGTAAGTTAAAGTGCTGAAAGTTAAAGTGCTGTAAGTAATAATGTAAGTTAAAGCACTGTAAGTTATAGTGCTGTAAGTTATAGTGCTGTAAGCTAAAGTACTGTAAGTTATAGTGCTGTAAGTTATAGCACCGTAAGTTAAAGCGCTGTAAGTTATAGTGCTGTAAGTTAAAGTGACGAAAGTTATAGTGCTGTAAGTTATAGGGCCATAAGTTATAGTGCCGTAAGTTAAAGTGCTGTAAGTTAAAGTGCTGAAAGTTAAAGTGCTGTAAGTTATAGTGCTGTAAGTTAAAGTGCTGTAAGTTATAGTGCTGAAAGTTATAGTGCTGTAAGTTAAAGTGATGAAAGTTAAAGCGCTGTAAGTTATAGTGCTGTAAGTTAAAGTGCTGAAAGTTATAGTGCAGTAAGTTAAAGTACCGAAAGTTAAAGTGCTGTAAGTTAAAGTGCTGAAAGTTAAAGTGCTGAAAGTTAAAGTGCTGTAAGTTATAGTGCTGAAAGTTACAGTGCTGTAAGTTAAAGTGACGAAAGGTAAAGCGCTGTAAGTTATAGTGCTGTAAGTTAAAGTGATGAAAGTTCTAGTGCTGTAAGTTAAAGTGCCAAAAGTTAAAGTGCTGTAAGTTAAAGTGCTGAAAGTTATAGTGCTGTAAGTTAAAGCACTGTAAGTTATAGTGCTGTAAGTTAAAGTGCTGTAAGTTATAGTGCTGTAAGTTAAAGTGCTGTAAGTTATAATGCTGTAAGTTAAAGTGCTGAAAGTTAAAGTGCTGTAAGTTATAGTGCTGAAAGTTACAGTGCTGTAAGTTAAAGTGACGAAAGGTAAAGCGCTGTATGTTATAGTGCTGTAAGTTAAAGTGATGAAAGTTCTAGTGCTGTAAGTTAAAGTGCCAAAAGTTAAAGTGCTGTAAGTTAAAGTGCTGAAAGTTATAGTGCTGTAAGTTAAAGCACTGTAAGTTATAGTGCTGTAAGTTAAAGTGCTGAAAGTTACAGTGCTGTAAGTTAAAGTGCTGAAAGTTAAAGTGCCATAAGTTAAAGTGCTGTAAGTTATAGTGCTGTAAGTTAAAGTGTTCAAAGTTAAAGTGCCGAAAGTTAAAGTGCTGTAAGGTATAGTGCTGTAAGTTAAAGTGCCAAAAGTTAAAGTGCTGTAAGTTAAAGTTACATTCAGGCATATTATGGCATCTCAAACTCATTTAATTAAATCAGTAATTTTACTTTGCTGTGTGTTTGTTTTGGCCAGTCTCTCAAGATTTCTTTCAAAGGAATAAAACCAATTGTAATCAGTTTGTTCTTTTGATTCAATGTAACACCATACCTTTCACATCATCACCCACAACTCTGCTGTACTCAGGGCTGGCTCATCTTCCTCATCATCCTCCTTGCAATCAAGTGCTGTGTCCTGAGTTCCAATCATAGACACACAGATTTCTGCATCTGTTAGCTCGCCAGATGTTGGTTCCTCATCATCGATTGATAGGTAGGCAGCAAAGTCCTCGGGGAGCATTCCTGGTGGTGGGGGCAATGTCTCCATCTCACTGGGGTCTGAATTGTCCTGTACCTGCTCACTCGGCTTACACAAACCGGCCTTCTAGAAGCAGTTGCATATAGTGTCAGAAGACATGACTGCCCATGATTGGATGCCTAGATGGGTGGCATCAAGGATGTTTAGGGACTGTGCTTTGGGATTAAAGGCTGCATTGTCACTGTCAATTTCAGTAACAATTTTAGACACAATTCTCTGACATTAATGTTGTTTTAAACTGTAGATCACTCCCTGATCTGAAAGATGGAAGTGCAGTTTGGTGGCAAGAAAAACAGAGTAATGTGATGCAAGATGATGTCTTTATGTGTAGGGCAGTTGTCAATAATCATATCAACTTTATGGCGTTGCCTCTGCATTCTTCTGTCAAACCTCTGTACCCAGTCATGTAAAAGATCACAGGTCATCCGAGTGTTTGCATTAGCTGTATACTAAACAAAGTAATGCCTCCACATTCACCCACTTGAAGCAACTCAGTTTCTTAGACTTTCCAATCATCAGCAGTTTTGTTTTCTCACTCAGAATTGGCACACACCAAGATAGAAACCCTTTCTTTTGCTTTTTTTGTGCCCTGTTAACTGCTCAGCCTTAAACGACAATGTCCCATCCGGAGTGGCTCTAAAAAACAATGCTGTCTCATTAGCCTTGTAAATGTCCCTTGGCTCGCACTGTGCGAGCAGGTTGGGGAGCACAGTACGGAGCCAGTCGTCAGCAGCATGCTGGTCTGCCTCAGCTCACTCACCATGATCTCAGTGGTAACTTACTGAGTGCCACTCCTTCCACCATGAAAGCCATCCTGAAGTTGCCTCAAAGTGCAGGCCCATGCTGATCTATAGGCTTTTAGCTTTTTCAAGGAGGATATGCCCAGAGACGGTATTCCACAGTCCCTAGCCGCAGAGAACCAGTGCAAAAGGGCATCCTCCACTCTCGCATCCTTGCCATCCCTTTTTTGCCTTCTGCCTTTGGGACACCCGCTGCACCAGTCACTTAGGATAGATTCACAGTTCTGCATTATACAGCCAACACATGGGATGTTGACACCAAATTCTGCAGCCAAATCCTTGCGGCTTGTTGTTTTTGACTTTTCCAGCAGCTTAATATTTTGTTGTAAGGACAAAACATTTCTCGTTAGCCTGTCCATGTTTCAGCACATAACCACACAACATGGTACAAAGGTAGGGAATAGGCAATCTAAAGGGTGGCTAGCTTACATGCTCATATGCACAGCTGACAGCAGTAGAATAATTAACAGTTTAACAAGTTTTGGTTAATGTGTTAATGTGCTGCGGTTAAAAGTAGCACCTCAGAGTGGGTGTCAATGAATCTGAATTGCTTGACTGAGAAGCAAACTGCTCAAAATAAAAGGCACACAACCGAAATCAGTGTGCACACAGCCGAAATGTTTAACAGAGCCAGTATAGTAAATGAATCGGGACCAGGATGATTTGTGCACATTTCCAAAAAATGCACACAACCGAAAGGCACACAAGTGGACTAGACTGTTGTTTCCTTACAGAAAGAGTGGTGGAGACCTGGAACAGCCTCCCAAAGGAGGTGGTAGGGGCAAAATCTGTAATAGGATTCAAGAAGACATGGGATAGGCATATGGGAACCTTGTGTCAGGGGAAGTGGTGGATAAAGCCAAAGATCAAGTAGGGTATGCGGTGTTACAGTAGGTAGAGAAAATGGGCAGACTGGTTGGGCCAAACGATCCTTTTCTGCCATCAAATTGTGTGTTTCTATGTTTCATTCCCAAACCCCGGCTTGCTGACAAGGAAGCTAATTAAGCCATCAAGCAGACCTTTATGACAATGATTTCAAACTACTTCTACAAGTTGAAAGACAAATAGGAATAATTTTCAACCCCAATCCTTAACCCACCTCTTGCACTGTGCAACCTCCTGAAGGAGGCTTCCAGTGCATGTAGCATTCCCCAAGCATAGAATATTTATTAGCCCCTGCTTATGAAGTGGGTGGGGGGGTTATGGACCTGGAGGCTGGAGCAGTGGCAGTGCTAGAATTTAGAAACATGGGTTTTCCACCAAAGAACTCCCATTATGTAGTCCCAGCGTACCAAATAATCTTTTATTAAATTTTAAAGGAGGCAAGATGGGAGATGGTTTCTGAGCAAATAGGACCCCTCCCCCAACACACACACACACACACACACACACACACACACACACACACACACAGTTATACAAATAAAGAGTTCCTTCTGACTAGGGATGCACAGATATCTCAGAATTAGGATAGTTGGATATTAGGATTATCCATATCCAAATCAGTTCAAGTTCAACCATCGGATAGCATTGGATTTTAGGATATTTTTGGATATTCAGATTTATGATTTTAGGATGCCCTAAACTCCGAGTTATTATCCTAGGTTTTTAGGATATTGGATTTTGAGAATCAATATCTTAAAACTTTAATAGCCTAAAAAATACTTGTTATCTTAACTATCTATTTTTCAAAATGGATATCTGAGCAACCCTGCTTCCCACTTTATATTAAGTATGTGGCCATGCCAGTTTCCAACAAAAGAACTGAAATAGTAGCAGAAGAATGATGAAACAGTGCGGCTGCATGGTCTCCCTGACCACGTCTGTAGTGATCGAGGTGTAGAAGGTATAGAACCTGAATTCCACCTGCTTCAGGAGGTCTTCCACAAACTACATATAACTGAAAAAATAACTTTGTGTTCAATCTTCTTGGTAACAGTGGACATGCAATAACTTTCCTCTTGCATTCATTCTTCATTCCTAGAGCTCATTACTTTCAAGCTCTTTTGCTCTCCCATATCACTTTTCCTGTACCAGGCAGTACATCCTAGGACTCAGCACCTACCACTGAGTGACCAACCTAGAGTAGATAGATATGCCCCATACCTCATGTCTTTGGGTGTATCGTTGCTCTGCTGGTCTGCTTTAGGATCTCACTCTCTCTGACAGACTTCCTTTGACCTTCTGGAAACTGACACTGACAGGTGTCCTATGCCACCCCTCCTAGCCCACCAGGTCCACCCAGACCGAGTATATCAAGAAGCCTAGTCCCACCCAGAAGGCAGGGACAGCTGCTCTCTGCTGTACTCCCTCCTTAGCACTTTCTCTAGACTCCGCTCCAAACTGGAACTAACTAGACCTTTCCAGCTCTCTCACTGTTGTTCTCTCTGTCCTCCCTCCCTCCCTCCACCCCCTCCATACTGCTGTATGGAGCCTACCTTACCCCCCCTCTAATTTTGTCATGTAAAGCTAGCTTAGCCATGTATTTTTTTTTTCCAATTGTTTAACCAGGTGAAACACACTAATCTGAAAGTTTGTTTACAGGTGCAACCTGGGAGCACAGGGAAGTTAAGTGATTTGCTCAGGGTCACACAGTATGCAAGTGGGGTCTGTTGGATTCAAACCCAGGTCTCCCGATTTGCAGCTCAGAGCCTTAAACCGCTGTGCTATACTGTCTCCCTGTATATTACTTATGGTACTGCAACTTGACAAATATGGTATAAAACTGTCTGTCGCACCTCATTTGTAATCTACTCTAAATATTGTAACTGTGTATATGTTCTTATGACCTACTATGTTAAGAAAATATTTTCGATTGTTGTCAAATTTTGTCAACTGTAACTACCATTACCCTTTCCCCTGGGTTGCACCTGGAAATGAGCCTCAGCCCAGTGTGCCTTTCCCGGTTATCAAATGTTAAATAAATAAATCAATAAAGTCCTTTTAGCTCCCATTACACTCTAACAACAATACTTTTTAACCCTGACAACAAACAAAAAGGACAGTGGTGCCCACACAAGCTCTAGGTTGGAGGACAGCATTTCTTTAATGAAAAAAACCCACTGTTGGAGCACACCACTATTTAGGGAACACAAGAACAGCACCCCTGTGAATTGGTGGAAGGGCTTTCTCACGGGAGTCATAGATTTGATTCACAGAATGAAGTAAGTGGTTTGATAAATACAATTTGTCCACAGAATGAAGTAAGTCGTTAAATAAACATTTTTGTCCACAGATTAAGGGGTTTAATAAAATTCACTTTGTCCACAAAATAAAGTGAGTAGTTTGCCAAATTATATAGGCCATAGATTTTTTGCATTTGCATTTACAGTTTATTTACCCAGGAAAGCCCAGGTGAGATGCAGCATCTTGTTTTCAGTGCAGTCCTGCATATAACCATTTCCACATGTGGGTGGACTGAAGCACTGGGGAGAACCAGTGTCATTCCTAAGGTCACTAGTATTTAGCCCTTGTAGGGTTGGAACCTGTGATCTCCCGATTGCCAAACTGGCACTCTAACAATTAGATACCACTGCCCCCCCCCCACCAATAAAGTAAGGGGCTTGACAGAATGCAATGAGGGCCCAATCCACAAAGAGGCCTGGGATATGCAAAATCTGTATGTATCCCACCCACATGCCTTCGCATCCCAATACCCATCTGCACCAGATGGCATCCACTACCCCGCCTGATGCTGCCCATGAGTGCAGAGCTCCACACAAGAGCAGGGGGTGCCTGCAGGTGTGGAAATGGGATGGACACCAGGCACCTGGATTGGCACTGCAGTGGATCCACCATCATTTTAGCCAGGGAGGGGGACCTTTCCATTTTTACCATCCCAATCCTCTGTCCCTTTATTGCCCTAGTACTGGCCCCCCATTTTTAATCTTTACTACACCGGTGCCCCCCCCAATATATTTCCTGCCCTGGTGCCTGCCAATATAGATTTGCTTATCTTTAGTGCCCCTGTGCCAGCCCATCAACCACTCACCTTTACCGATCTGGTGCCAGCTTCACCACCTCCCCATCCTAATTTAATATTGCCCCACTATGTAGGTCAGTCAGTACACCATTCCGTTTTCAGTTCCAATTTCACTGGTGCAGCCCCTCCCCAAGACTTTTTTATAGTACCTTTTTTAAAAACTGTATCCCAATGCCTTTTACAGTCTGGGAGAGGGAAGAGAATGTTACTGCCATTGACCATTGCTGGTTGTTGTGGCATCATGAAGCAGGTTCACAAGTCTGATGGCCCCCTGCATTCTACTGCTTCCCTCCAGCCTCTAAATACTCTCTAATCACTAACACTAAGGCAGACACAAAATCAACACTTAGATGTCCATAGCAATTATTCAAAAGTGACCAGAAAGTATATTGTGCATAGTTTTATTGTCCAAGGATGCCAGCTTACTGCACCTAGGACTAACACTACTTACTTGATGGGTCCATTTAATAAAATAAACTGGTCCTAAATCTTCAGAGTAATCCCAGACACCCCCCATCTACAAAACTGACAGTTGAAATTACTGTAACCCCTAGGTGGCACTATCCCAAGGGCTACTACCCCTGCCTGCGTGGCTAGTTGCAGGTTAAGGGGCCTGGGTACTGAAACGGGTGCCTCCACCCAGAGAACAGAGTTGTTAGTAACAAGGCTAACCAGAGTACAGCCCTCTGGAATACTGTAACCTACCTCTTTCCTCTCTAGTGGTCTAGACAATATGCAACAAACACTTTCACAGTAGCTCCTATTCAGCATACAAATCCCCACACTGTTTGCACTTACCACCAGGGCTAGTTCCACCAGTTCGACCCTGGAGACCCCCTGTAAAACAAGGTTAGGATCAGCAAATAACAACAGTACAGTGCTGTTGGTACAATCTAGCACCACAGTCAAATTAGATGCAAAAAAAGTTAGATCTGATTTATTCAGGGGACTTGAACAAGGGAAGGGCGTAATCAGGTTAATTGATTCTATAACAGATCTAGTCAGGCAATTATGCATGCACTTTTTAGTCCCTCAACACAGACACACACATGCTGGGTACCCAGTTGGTCAGATAGGCTAGCCTGATGCATTGCCCGGGGTAGGCCGGCGTCACAGCTGGTTGGGGCCCTGTGATGAAAAGAAAAGGCATACACAACCACACACAATTTGTAATCTGCAGCCAGGAGGCTCAGTTCGTAATGATTAGACAAAACAATTAAATCAGATGACACACTTTGATTGAGCTGCTGTTGCAAGCAGCTACCCTGGTGTTTACTCACGCTACCCAGTACAGGACACAGGATGAATGAAATGGAGACTGCAGGATGACTTGCTGGTTTTCCAGGAGAAGCAGGGCCCACACGATTCACCATGGTGTCATTCCTGTTCATGATGTTGGGCAGGGGCTGATCCCCAGGCAGGTCTCTCGTCGATGGTCTTCTCTGTGGCATGAGTAGCTGGCTGGGCCGAAGTGTGGAGGCCCAGACCAATTGGAGAAGAATGCGGATTCAGTCCGGTAGGTGCTGGATGCAGCTTCCAGCAAGCAAGACACAATTAAACAGTGGTAAACCAAATCGCGACCCACTAGCAGGTTACAGCACATTTATAGTAAAGCAATCACCATAGCACCAAACGGATAGAAGTCCAGTTGCAATATCAGTGTCTCTCAGCAAAACCAGGAGTTCTATGGTGAATGGATGTCCTGACAGGCCGATCGCATACAGCAAATCTTCGGTCTTCTTCAGGTTTAAATCTGATCACTCTTCAGTGGCTTTATCACACTCCAATTCGGATACAGTCCGATTGCTAAGCCTTTCAAAGGATTCTCTCTCGAGGGACAGCAGGCAGGCAGGCCAAACTCAGCCTTTCCACCACTCTCCCATGTGAACTACGCAGGAGCTGCTGCTCGAATCACTCGAGCTGTTTGCTCCCCAAACTCTAACTCCAGCCTGACACGCTGCAGCAGGCAGCTTGGGAATTTCCCCTTCGGTCCAAAAGGTTCTGGTTGGTTGATCCATCAGTCTGTCAAAGCAAGGGCTCCCCCCCAGGTGCATTTAGGCCCCAAAATCTCAAAACTACATTTCCTACAGAAATTCACTCCCACAAGATCCCTGGGGACAGACTCCATTTTAGGGTCCCCAAAGGTACTGATTGGCCCATTCTGGCAGTCCAGGACCAAGATGGTGGTGATAAACAGAACTGTCTATGCTGCAAAGAAGGCAGGTTAGACAAACTACAATATCATTACTAGTCTAATAGATAATCAGCAAATAAGTACAGCTACTAATAGAGCTCCCTCTGCGCAAATAGCGATGGCAGAACGGAGCAACTATCCGGCAGCCCGGCCGGGACTTGAGCATAGAAACACTCAGCCCCCTCCCAGATTAAATAAGCACCATGTTATAGGCAGCTGTTAAAGAGACAGAGCACAGAAGCATTAAGGCACTCTCATACAACACTTTTAAAATGCTAAGACACAGGATACCAGCCTGGCAGTGGGCATTTAGGCAAGCCCAAGGAAGACTTTTGGGAACCCCCATTTGTAGAGGGGTTACATTACCATCCCAGTTGGGAATCAAAAGATGATCCATTGTCCAGATAGAGGTGAGCTTGATGGATAACTGAACTGGCAGCTGGCCATGAAAACCTAGCAGCAGGATGGACAACACAGGCAAATGGCACAAAATAGTTAGAGGCAGTACTCGGAAAATGTCTAACCATGCAATTATTCTCCATCCAGAGGTGGTGATTGAGTAAGGTTTGGGTAAGTGGACCAGGGTTTACTGAAGGGCCTCCAATCAGCAAAGACAACCTTCGATAAACCCCAACCCGCATCCCCCCAACCTCACTCTAGTTCTGCCCGTAGTTTGAAAATGCTTGTGCACTTGGCCTGCCTCCAAGTCTCCCCTCCAGCAGCTTTTTAACATTCAGCCATGCCCTTTATCCTACTGCTGTCTCCTCTGAGTCAGCAAAAATAGTGTTGAGGGGGTTGAAGGGAATTGGAGACACTTGCCCATCACCACACCAAGCCAGCAGAAATCGAATGGGGGGGTAGTCTGGATGGGGTAAAGCCCTGTGCCCATTTAGTTTTTCCAGGGGAGGGCAGAACCTCTTACCCCCATGTTATTAGAAACAAAGATGCCCTCTCCCTGTTCATCAGATACTTCATACCAAAACCATCCTACCACTATTCGACTATGCTGATATCTATGGCTCTGCTTCGCATCCACTCTTTCCTGATTGGATGTCCTTTGTAATGCTTTCTGTCATTTCTCCTTGAATGCCCCACTCAGGATTCACCATTGCTCCCTCTATTCTTCTCTCTCACTCCCTCCCTTATCCTCTCACCAATGCCACCACACTTCCATCATTTCTGTCAAATTTTAGTTCAGCTTTCTTCCCCCCATCATGCCTCCCTCTTATCTCCTTCCCCCCACTCAGCCTGTTCCCTCCACTCACATGACCCTCATTTCTTCGTCCTCGCCTGCCCTCACTCAAATTCTGGTATGTTGGCTTTCTCCTTCTTTTTCCCTCATTTGAGGAATTCCCTACCCTCTTCACTCCATATGCTACCCTCGCTTAACCTCATTAAATGGTCACTCTACTGCTCCCCCCTTCCCCTCTGCTCTTGCCATCCACCAGACTAATCTCCTTCGTTGCCCTTATTCTTTAATGGCAGCTTCAAGTAAATTTTAGATCCCTCCCATGTCCCTTGTCTGCTTTATGTTCATTCTGCTGTACCCCGTGTCCACCCTGTATTCTCCAGAATTCCGCTGTTTTTATATGCTGTGTTATTTATTATGGTCTGTTTGCAGTTTGTAAATTGAGTTATTTTTCTAGTTTACGTTTTTGCCTGTTTCTCTACATTGTACTTGTTGTTAACTCCTCAGGCATCATTGTAACCAGCCCGAGCCTCTGCACTACTGTACTTACCTTTTAAATCAGGCCAGTTGTAACCCTGCCTGAGATGTACTTGTATACTGCTCTACATTTTTCATGTATGTTTGTATGTTATGCTCCCATTACCCTTCCCCCTGGATCGCACCTGGAATCGAGCCTCGGCTCAGTGTGCCTCTCCCGGTTATCAACTTTTAAATTAATAAATAAATGTAGTCAGTGCCTGTGGTCAGCTACATTCTAGGAAGAGTAGAAGTTAGGGATAGGGGAATTCCTAGTACATGTTGAGGCACAAGGCTGTCTTGTTAAAAAGAGTTCTAACTACAGTCATTTTAAAACAACATCTGAGGGTTCCTCTACTGGGAGTGCAGTCAAACCCCCTTAAGAGAATACTGCTTAAGCATGCATTACTTATTTATTTTATTTTTATGTATTTGAATTGTGATGACCAGGTAGGCCCACAGAGACTTACAAGTCCCTTTTTCAGGGGCAACCCAGAATTAGTTACATCTAGTTCAATAAATCATTTCACAGTTATTACAGTGCAAGATAATGTAGTAATATTATACTACAGTGGGCAAGTGTAATAAAAATAAAAGAAATGGAGGCCTATCTCCGGAAAATATAAGTTAGTTACAATTCGACTGCAAGAGGTATTGACGTTTAGTTTCAGTGGTATAAACTTTCAGTACCAAGTAACAGAAATCACAGATTCAGCATGCAACTTAATAACCAAGTATTGCAGGAAAAAAAACACAGCATACCCCCGGTTAGGAAGGTTATACCACCAGGGTCCTTCTCAAGATTTTTGAAAGTGACATATCACCATTTGTACCTGCGTTGGTTCAACCCAAGTAAGTAGTCTTTGAACCTCTTTTTAAATAAAGCAAGGGTAGGGCAGTTTCGTGTTGCACACGTAGTGAATTCCATTGGAAAGGGGCTACATCCCACTTAAATGAATAAATATTCAATGTCCCGATTTATCTCTAATGTCTACAGTGTTATTTTGTCCTGATAAAAGAACTGAGAATTGAGTAGCCCATTTAAATGAATAATTGCAGCACGAGTTTCAGACACAGAGATCCAATACTGTATATGTAAAACTAGAGGTGACATCAAGTGGTATTTCTGGGGCACTCCTTTGTAGTATGAAAAAATTACTTACCATAGTAATCTTGTTTCTTCCAAGGGATCCTTCAGTATTCTTGACTATAGCAGTTAGCCAGCTGGGTTCAGCTGGCCCCTGAGGAGGAGTTTATGTAAATGTGAAAACTAAACTACCAGTCAGATTGTAGTAAGAGATTACTGCCTGTAGGTCGTGCTGTTTGCTAGTCAGATTCTTTTCTAAGCTGAATGGAGGCAGAAAGACCTACTCTAAATGCTATGCCTAAGGAAAAAAGAACGATCTACAAAAAGAGAACCAGAAAAAACACCAAACTGCCCAAGGTGAACAATAAAGCATTGCATGAACTGTGAAGCCTTGTACTAGAAATGCTGCTCTACAAGAAAACATTCAGCCAGAGTTAAGGACTGTATAACCTCAGACAGAGGGGTTCTGTGAGGGGAGGATGGGTGGGAGGTCAAGAATACCGAGGGATCCCTTGGAAAAAACAAGATTACTATGGTAAGTCATTTTTTCTTCTCATCCCAGGAATCCCTCAGTATTCTTGACTATAGCAGATCACAAAGCAGAGCAGTTGGGAGGAGGAAACAGAACCTACTTCAGAAACAGGTTCTGAAGAACTGCTATGCCAAATCTGGCACCTGATCTAGACCATACATCCAAGCAGTAGTGCTTTGTGAAAGTGTGTACAGTTTTCCAAGTAGCTGCTTTGTAGATATCAAGTAAAGGAATGTCTCTTTGAGCAGCCACTGAGGCTGCAGTGTCCCTGATACAGTGGGCACTGAGGCCTTGGGGAGGCTGCTTGCCAGCTTTATTATAACAAAATTGAATGCAAGAAACTATCCAGCGAGAGATAGTTCTCTTAGAAGCTGGCCTACCTTTGCCTACCTCACCATAAGTAAGGAAAAGATGGGTATGAGAGTCCCTGAGCTCCTTAGTGTGCTCCAGATAGTAGGTCAGTGCCCTCTTAACGTCTAGGCTATAAAGCCTGCATTCACTTAGGATAGATTTGTCTTTAAAGAAGACAGGTAGGGAGATAGATTGGTTGAGGTGGAATTCCGAAACTACTTTGGGAAGGAACTTCCTATTGGTTCTGAGAACCACTTTGTCTCTGTGGGAGACAACATAGTTGGGTTCAGTACAAAGAGCATGTAGCTTTGAAATTCTCCTGGCAGAAGTAATTGCTACAAGGTATACTGTTTTCCAGGTAACATACTTTAAGTCTGCTGTAGCCATAGGTTCGAATGGGGCATTCATTAACATGGCTATACACAGGTTCAAATCCCAGGGAGGGACAGGTTCCCTAAGTGGGGGTTGATAGTGCAGCAGACCTTCAAAGAATTTCTTAAAAATATGGTGAGAAATAACAGATTTCTCTTTGCCACCGAAATGTAAGGTGAAATTCCTGCCAGGTGAACTTTCAGAGAGAAGGCTCTCAGGCCTAAGGTCTGCAGGTGCACAAAGTAATCCAGAATAGAGAACAGGCTTGACTGCATGGGATCAGTTCATTTCTGTTTGCACCAGAAAGAAAATCTCTTCCATTTGGAGGCATAAGTCTTTTTGGTGCTAAGCTTTTTAGCCAGTTTGAGGATTTTCAGGACCTGCTCTGAATACTGAGAGTCAGGGAACTCTAGCTTCTCAAGTACCAGGCTGTAAGGTGAAGTGACTGGACACTGGGGTATGGGACTGCCTTCTGAGGCAGAGTCAGGAGACTGTCACTGAGAGGCAGACGAATAGCCTGCTGGACTGATAGGTGGAGAAGCTGGGGGGTACCAAGGCTGTCTTGCCCAGTCTGGGCCTATTAGGATTATTGTTGCAGGCTGGTTCCTGAGTTCGAGGAGTACTCTGAGAATCAGGGGACATAGAGGAAAAGCATAGAGGAACACTGCAGCTAGTACCTGGCTGTTCAGAGTCCACTTGTGGTGGCCCTGACTGATATGGCTCAGAGAGTCTGTAAGGACATTGTCCTTGCCTGGCAGGTGAATGGCGGTTAGTAAGCTAGCAGCCAAATCCACATGGCATCTCTGCAGAGTTTCAAGGATTTTGGGCCTCCTTGTTTGTTGGTGTAGAATACAGTGGTGATATTGTCTGTCTTGACCTGGACAGAGTGACCCTTGAGCTGAACAGTAAAGTCATTTATGGCCACACTGCTCTCAGCTCAAGGAGGTTTATATGACAGCTGGATTATGCAGGGGACCATACTCCACTTATGGATTGGTCCTCCAGATGGGCCCCCAACCTAGGAGGGAGGCATCTGTTGTGGTGACCTTGGAGTGCTCCCTCTGCTGGAAGGGAACCCCTTCCCTGAGATTTTGCCTGTCTTTCTACCAGTCCAAAGCTTGCAGAAGCGTCTTTGTCACTGGAATTAACTTTGACAGGGAGTCTCTTTTCTGAGACCAATGCACCCTGAGGTGGTATTGAATGTCCCTCATTTGAAATCTGGCAATTGGAACCACTGCTGTGGTAGAGGCCATGTAGCCTAGTAACCTGAGGAAGAGTCAAGCTGATCTTGGTTGGTCTAGCACAAACAAATTTGCCAGGGACTGAAGATTCTGAATCCTGTCCAATGGAAGCAGAGCCTTTCCCTGCTGGGTGTTCAGTTCTGCTCCAATGAATGCCAGTATTTGGACTGGTTCCAAATGAGACTTCTGCAAGTTATCAGGAACCCCAGGGTCTCCAAGATGAGCTGAGTGAGCTTTAGGGAGTCTTTGAGCCATTGAGAAGACTTGCCTACCATGAGCTAGTTGTTCAGGTAAGAGAAAACTGAGACACACTGTCTCATGAGGTAAGCTACCTCTGCAGGCAGGCACTTTGTGAAAACCCTGGGTGCTGCAGTAAGGCTGAAAGGCAGTACTATAAAAGTGTAGTGTCCAGAAGGCAGTCTGAATATGAGGTACTTTCTGTGTGAAGACCATGTTGGAATATGAAAATAGGCATCCTTGAGATCTAGGGAGGCTAGCCAGTCTCCCTGTCGCAAGGAAGGAATGACCACTGACAGGGTGGCCATTTTGAACTTTGTTTTGCACAGATGCTTGTTTAAGTATCTGAGGTCCAGAATAGGTTACCAGTCCCCATTTTTCTTCAGGGTGAGAAAGTATGTGGAGTAGAGGCCCTTTCCCAACTGGGAGGGGGGGTACTCTCTCTACTGCATTTTGTGACAGAAGGGACTTTACCTCTAACTCCAGCAGAATCTTTTCTGTTGGGGTGAGAGGTTTGAAACTTCTGTGTCCCTGCTGATTGGGGAGTTTTTTTAACTGCAGGGTAAGACCCTGGCCCACTACCTCCAGCACTCACCTGTCTGTGGTGATGCTTTGCCAATTGTGGAGGTAGTGAGTCAGCCTTCCTCCCACTGGGGAGTGGCCTAGACATTCCTGTTAAGAGTTTTGTTTGAACTGAGTTTTTGTGGAAGGGGCAGGGTCAGGATGCTTCTGGGTTCCTCTGCTTCTTCCGCTAAAGAAACCTCTCATTTGAGAGTAGTCCATTGATATAGGCATGGGCATTGGACAGAAAGCTCTGCAGTAGTAACCCCTGCCTCTGGCTCCCCTTCCGTGGGGCCTGTAGGAAGTGGAGTCTTTTTCCTTAGCTGAATTGCTTTTGTAGGTGGGTTTTGTATTCATCCACCTTTTTCATATAGACCTCAGTTTTATCAGCGAAAACTGAGTTGTTCTCACAGGGAAAATCCATGGCCTTATTCTGGGTATCCTGAGTAAGGTTCATAGTCCATAGCCAAGCAAAACTCTTAAGAGAGATAGCTTGCGCCATTGCCCTGGAGGAGGTATCGTTTGTATCCACAGTCATGTAAAATTGATACCTGGTGGCATCCAGGGAAGTCCATATTGTTTTGGACAGGTCCTGAGGAATGTTGTCAGGGAGCTTCTGGCTAATAGCCAGAACAGCGTTCACAGAGTTTTTTGGTACTGTGCTGAGTATGCCATATATATGGCCAGGCGAATCGGCAAGGAGGCTGTAGTATAAGATTTCTTGCCTATGGTGTCCAGTTTTCTGGACTCTTTGTCAGGAGGCTGTGATGATAAGGGTACTTTAGGGCTGTCACAGGCTGCCACTTGCACCACACTGTCCTGATCAGGATGTGTATAAAGGAAGTCAGCGTTATTCTTATGAAGCTGACACTTTTCTGTTTTCTTGTCCACTCCTGGGATGGACGCTGGGCTTTGTAGCAGTTTAAAAGTCGCCTTGTGAAGGGACTTGTGGACCGTCAAGAGCAATTTCTTGGGTAGGAGGGAGATCCATCATGTCTAAAAAGTATGCCTCCTCATCCTCTTCAGAGGCTTCTTGAATAACGAGGTTAAGGGTGTCCACCATCTGTTGGACAAACGTGTAATGAGTGGTGAAATCCTCCTGACTTGGTAAGGGGGAGTCAAATTCCTGGTCAGGGGACTCGCCTAGCTCTACACCATCCTCCTGATCCTCTTCATTTTAATCATAATAAAAACCCTGACTTTGATCAGGGTTAGATGGAGCAGGAGTAGAAGGCCCAGGCAGGTCTACAAACAGGTTGCCCATAGCCTGGAATGTCTTATACATTTGACAAGCCTTTGCCAACTCCTCAGGAGAAGGCATATTTTAATTTGTCACTGGCATCTCCCTTTGCCGTTTGGTGGGAGGGGCAGTGATATGTTTGTTTTTTTTTGTTTCTTTTTGGCAGGCAGCAAATCGGAAACCTGCTCAGAATATCTTTTATGTTTGCTTGGTCAACATTATTTTTAACAGACTTATTTTCACTGAGGTCCTTAGAGAACCTATCTTTATATCTATTATGGGAAGAAGTCCCCTCCTCAATGGGCTTAGTAGATAGGGAGGGAGACTGAGAAGCCATAATTCTGACTGCTATTCAACTTATATTTTTTTACTGAATACAAGGCAAATAATAAAAACTTAGACCCACAGGAAAAACAGCAAGATTGTGGTTGTCAGCAGTGATCAGAATTAAAAATAAATGAAGCAGATTTTTATAATAAAAAAATGCAGGTCCAGCTCAGTTTAAAAGCCTGCCTGACAGAAAATAAAAGTCAGAAACTGAAAAAATGTTTCCCAAAGGGAGCTAAAAATGTAAAACAATCTGTACCAAGTGCTGTGGAACTATGGAAATGATTCCCAAAACTAAGTCACAAAAAAAAGTTGAAAATAAACAAGTTTCCCCTAAAAATGGAGACAAACAGTAGAAAATGAGTTTAAAATGAGAAATAAATGAGGCTTGTGTCATGAGCCCCTGGCCCCCAAACCCCAGGCAGCCAGGTAGGACCTCTTGTTTGCAGAGAGGATCCCCCTTTTTAAAGAACTCGTGAGCAGTTGTGAGGGTTCAGGAAGAATCACCAACCTTCCTTTTCCCAGTGGTAGGATGGAAACTGTAGTTTTGAGTTCCCTTGACTCTGCACTATGTTCAGTGATTGAAAACCACCAGGGCCACTGGCTACTTCTTGCCTAAGTAGTTTGGTAGGATAGCCAAGCGGTACTATCTTTCAAGGCACACAGTCTTTTCAAAACCCTTCTGTTAAAATGTTAGACCACACAATCAGACCCCAGGCAGAGTTGATAAGAAAATCATAAAAGTTTACTTAAAATAAAAGCAATACAGAAGATTCTACAGTTTGGAAGAACTTTGAAATGAAGACAAAACCAAAAGTAAAACTGGATGATTTACAGAAAACACTAGATACAGTTATTCTAAACTATACTTCATTTTGATGTTAAAGTCTAGACAAGATTTTAAATGTTCTGGTAGAGATGAGTCCTTAAGCAACAGTTTTGTAGCAAGTTTCTATTCCAAGTTGGCTCTCCGAAGGTCCTTTTAAAAAGTATACAGGCGCTTCCTTGATGAAAAGTCTTGGTTTCCACAATTCTGACTTAAAATCTGAATTTTCTGTTCAATATGTGAAAAGTCAAATTTCCACACACTCCGGTCTGGTTTTAGTGATTTTTCCAGGCCTACACATATGCTTCTGGTTTACAAGTATATACCAGCTGGTCAGGCTATCTGACTCCCAGCTAAACTGTTCAGCAACTGCTCTGCATTCAAAATGTGTGTCTGATGATATACCTAATGGTCATTTTTAGGACACA
Source organism: Neoceratodus forsteri (assembly GCA_016271365.2). Classification (NCBI taxonomy): domain Eukaryota; kingdom Metazoa; phylum Chordata; order Ceratodontiformes; family Ceratodontidae; genus Neoceratodus; species Neoceratodus forsteri. Next base: position 532,741,593 of record CM028137.1, on the reverse strand, counting down.
CCCACCCTTTTTTCCCTCTGATGTGGGGTTAATGGTTCCAAGACAATACAGATATTAGAATGCAACAGTTCACCTTTTCTTACAGGTGTCATTGTGGTCCCATGTCAGATTTCATGTTAACCCCAGTAACATCTGGTCCATGCATCTGCCTTAACCCCTGACCCCAAGGTCACACCCTGACCTCTTCCTGTAATGAAAAGCTACAGTAGGATATTTTATGTCTTCCTGGGCCATATACCTTTAAATGATTAGCTATAATCTTTTGATTATAGAAGATTAAGTGTGATCTTTGTTATGTATTCAATGCAAGCAAAAATAGATTCCTATGGGAGTCCATAGGATTACAGAATTCTAGCAACGTAATGAATACTAGTATATGAGACAAATACAAGAGGTCAATGGTTCAGTCAGCGAGTGGTGAATGCTTGGAATGCATTACCAGAAACAGTGGTGTCATGTAGTATTGTGTCAACATTTAAACATAAATTGGATAAACACACGGGATTACAAAGATGTAGGAATTTCCACTAATTAGTGGCGAGCTATCAAAGGCCTTTCAACCACTTGGCTTGTAAACCACCTATGGACCTATACCTGTCTCCCTTATCAGGAGACATAACAGATCTACACTAGTCGTTATAGAAATTCTGGCTATTTTGTAGTTACTCCTAGGGAGCCCTGTTAAAGGGACAGTGTCTTAATTCTAAAGTCCATTACAGCTATACAATATGAACCCACATAAATGGATCTGGCCTATCATGCAACATTCCTCCCTCCTAAAACAGAACCTGGGGGGAACATGCCCCTATTGGGGGCAGTTCTTCCCAGTTCTGTTATAGATCCATTGCACGTGATAGGCCATCTGCATTCCCATTTTTGGACCCAGGCCTATGTGAAATCTCGATGTCATAAGCCTGTAAGGCAATACTCCATCTCAGAAGTTTTCTATTTGTTTTCCACATTTGGCCCAACCATATTAATGGGTTGTGGTCCATTTGGATCTTAAAATGCCTCCCATAAAGGTATGGTTCCAGTTTTTTTAATGCCCAAGCTAAGGCAAGACATTCCTTCTCTACAGCTGAATAGGCTTGTTCCCGTGGAAGCAGCTTCTTGCTTAAGACAATGGGGTGCTCTCTCCCGATTCGATACTTGGCTGAGGACTGCCCCTATTCCCACATCTGAGGCATCCATCTGTACCACAAATGGCCTGTTGTAGTCTGGGCTATCCAGCACTGCGGCCCTGCACAGCGAGGTTTTCAGCTGTGTGAAGGCCTGCTCACAGTCTGTGTCCCATTTTACCTTCCTAGGCTTGTTCTGTTAGCAACCCAGATAAAGGAGCGGCCAGAGAGCTGTAGTTGGGAACAAATTTTCTGTAATACTCTGCTGTCCAAAGAAAGCTTCTAACTTGTCTCTGGGTTTCAGGTGTGGGCCATGATGCAGTCGCCTCTATTTTTGCTTGGTTTGGGCGGAGTTGGCCTCACCCCACCACATGTCCCAAATAAGTGACCTCTTCCATGGCCACCTGACACTTTTCTGCCTTAATAGTCAAACCTGCGGCCTGTATTCGGCCAAACACCTCCCTCAGGTGTATCAGATGATTCTCCCAGCTATTGCTGAAGATAGCAATATCATACAGGTAGGCAGCCGCAAAGTCCTCTGTATCCTGTAACACCCGATTTACCACCCACTGGAATGTAGATGGGGCATTCTTCATCCCAAAGGGCATGACCTTGAGCTCGAACAGGCTGATTGAGGTGATCAATGCTGACCTTTCCCTAGCCCTGTCAGTCAGTTCCACCTGCCAGTACCCCTTTGTCAGGTCTACTGTAGTCAAGTATGTCGCCCCTCCCAGTTTGTCAGCAGTTTGTCTGTGCATGGCATTGGGTGGGCATCAGATTTTTTGATGGTGTTAAGCTCACAATAATCTATGCAGAACCATGTAATCCCATCTGGTTTTGGTACAAGGACTACAGGTGAGGCCCAGGGGCTGTCGGATTTCTGGATCACCCCTAGATCCAGCATCTCCCCCACCTCCCTCCTAATGTCCTTGAGGACTGTTTCTGACACCCAGTAAGCTGTCCTACGTATAGGTGCTTGGGTCCCCATGTCTATGTCATGCACCGCTAGTGGTGTGCACCCAGGCTGTGCCATAAATAAAGGGGCAAAGTCTCTCAAAACGGTCCTCAATTCTTGGACCTATCCAGGTGTCAACTGGGGTGACAGCATGATGGTCTCCACAGATAACGCCTGCTTACTCTTGGCTACCAAGTCGAGAAGTGGGTTTTCCCCACCTAGCTCCTCTCCAGGACTGCAAACTGCAAGTACTATACCATGTCAGACCTATTAAAATATGGCTTCATCATGTTCACGTGATACATCCTGTGAGTGTGTTTTTGGTCAGATAACTCTACAATGTAATTAACATCGTTTGCCTGCCAGACTACCTTGTATGGCCTTGCCCACTCAGCTTGCAGCTTGTCCTTTTGGACTGGGATCAGAACCATTACCTCCTGTCCTACCCTGTATGAGAGAGCTCTGGCCCCACGATAGTACCAGGTCTTTTGTTTTTGCTGGGCAGCTGCCAGGTTGCTCTGGGCCATGCCCATAAGCTCTTTCAGTGTCTCCCTAAATTTTAACACATACTCCACTATGGGAGTCCCCTGGGTGGCATGCTTACCTTCCCAGTCCTCTCGTATTAAATCTAGGGGCCCCCTCACCTTGCGTCCATACAAGAGCTTGAAGGGTGAAAACTCAGTTGACTCTTGTGGCACTTCCCTGTAGGCAAACAGCAGGTGGGTAGGTATTTCTCACAGTCCCAACCATGCTGTTCTGCAAATGCCATAAGCATAGTTATTAGCGTCCCATTAAATCTCTCTACGAGACCATTGGCTTGTGGGTGGTAATGTGTTGTGTGCCTCTGTACGACATCACACTTCTCCCACAAACACTTCATTAGGTCCAGCATGAAGTTACCCCTCGATCAGAGATAACCTCCTGTTGAAACCCAACACGGGAGAAAATCCCCAAGAGAGCATCTGCCACTTATCCTCCTCAGTGGAGGTCAGCGTGATGGCTTCGGGATAGCAGGTAGATTAATCAACAATTGTCAATATATACCTTTTTCTGGAGGAGCGTGGGGTATTCAAAAGACCCACAATATCCATTCCAACCTTCTGGAATGGTTCCTTCACAAGTGGTAAGGGAATCTGAGCAGCCTTAGCTTTGCTTCCAGCCTTCACTATTTCCTGCCACCGGTGACAGGATTTGCAGTATTCCTTCACCTGCTTGGTAATATTGGACCAATAGAAATTGTGCGCTAAGCGCTGCATAGTATGAGCAATGCCCAAATGTTGGGACATGGGAATATCTTGAGCTGCCTTGAGCACTAACCCATGATACTCCTGGGGAACAACAAGCTGCCTGCTCATCACCCCTCCCTCTGTCCTAATGTCCTGTGTGTATACCAGTCCCTTTTCCCAATACACCCTATGTTTTCATTCAGCTCCCTGCATCCCATCAGATTCTGCACAGGCCCTCAGCTTCTCTAAGCTAGGGTCTGTCCGTTGTGCTACTGCTAAGTCTTCCCATTTACCCAGAGCATGGGGAATGCCTCCATCAGCTTCCAGGCTGTGGTCCATACCTGTGGCAGTAGGGAACTCAGTATCACAACCTTCCCCCTCCCCCGGGGCTATGTGTCACCCCTCCCTCCTGAGAGCAATCTTCAGTAGCACTTGGGTTAACTGCTACTAGGATAAGTTCCATCCCCCTGTTATTACCCTTCTTTACAAGAGCTACAGGTTGGCTGGCCTGTCTCCCTACCTCTCCTGTCTGAATTTCTGTGGGGCCCCGAGGATCACAGGAGCCTCTGGTCTTTTGGCTCCTGGTCACAGCACAAACCACTCCCTGTGGAACATCATTCCCCACAATAACATCCATAATGAGTTTTTCAGCTAGACCCTCCTTCCTTACCCCTTTACCTGCACCTCCTCAATCCAGGGTAACACTGGCTAATGAGTACATTTTCCTTTCCCCTGTATAATCCCTCACAGAGACAAACTGATTTGGCAGTATTTGTTCAGCCTCCATCAAATCCCCTTTCACCAGGGTAAGAGATGCTTCTGTATCCCTTAGCCCTCTAGTTTGTACCTCATTTACCATGACTGGGTGAATGTGCCCCCTCATATTGTCAGGGAGAGCCTCAGTGATACAGTGGGCTATTGTCTCCAATTGAACAGGCCCTTTTACTATCTGGGCTTTCTTAGGACACTGCCTAGACAGATGGCCTGTCTGGTGACAATACCAGCATTCATCATGTTTCTTGTCCTCAACCTCCCATTTGGGCACCTGGGGATTCCTTTCTTTTTGCAGAGGCCCCTGTGGTTTTTGGTTGTCCAAAATGCCCACGTTTCCCTTTCACCCCTGAATTCCCCTTGGGAGCAGCCCTGCTTTGAGCATAGCGATCCGCCAGCTCTGCAGCTTCTTTGGCAGTCTTAGGATCTCGGTCCTCTAGCCAAAGATTTAAGTCAGGTGAGCAACTCCAATAAAACTGTTCAGGCAATACCACCCCTTCAATAGCTTCAACAGAATCTGCTTTCACTCCCTCCCACCAATGCTTTAAATATTGATGCTGTTTAGTGGCTAATTCCTCAAAGCTCATTTCTAGACCCTTTCAGAGTTTCAGGAACTTTGCTCTGTATGCATCAGGGTTCAGATCATATTTTTTTAATAAAGCAGTTTTTAACTTGTCAAAACCTTTACTTTCAACATTGTCCATCTGCCCCAATGCTTTCCTCCCCTTGCCAATAAGTAGTGGAGCCAGGTGGAAGCTCCAGGTCTCTTTGGGCAGATTGGCCTGGATACAGACCTTTTCAAATGAATTTAAAAACATGTTCATATCCTCCCCCTCTTTAAACTCAGCCATTAATTTTGAATTTAACTTGTACCCCAGTCCTGGAGGTTCAGAACCAGCTCCACCACTTACCTGCTCAGAGGTTATTGGGGTCGCTGTCTGTTGGAGCATCAGCTTTTTCAGCTCATGTTCCCTCTGGCACTGCCATTCTTCCACCTCTGCCTGGTGCTGCCTTTCTTCTGCCTCTGCCTGGTGCTGCTGTTCTTCGGCTTCTCTCTGTTGCCGTTGTTCCTCCATTTCCATCTTGAACCTCTTTTGCTCATTCTCAAGCTGTTTCTCCAGCATCCACAGCCTCCTCAGCTCCAGCTCTTTGTCTGTAGATGGATCCTTCTTCTCTGGGCCTCTGAAGTCACCACCTGTGACTCTAAGTGGGGTAGCACTTCCTCCATCTCAGCTGCCATAAGGGCCTCCATGAGTTGCTTTTTATTTTTGTTTTCACTGTGAATGCCCTTCTCCCCACAGATCTTCCTCAGTTGTTCCAGGTTCATAGTGCTGTACTGGACAGACATTCTTCTATCTACACTACTCTGCTCAGAAAAAAAAATATTCAAACAGGATAGGGTCTATTGTCTGCAACCACATTTCTTTTTCCCCTTTCCAAATTCTGCCCTTGATTGTATGATGGTTTTGCAAGACCATTCAAAATCCCAGTAGCTGGCACCAAATCTTTCACGAGCCCCTGGCCCCCAAATCCAAGGCAGCCAGGTAGGACCTCTTGTTTGCAGAGAGGATCCCCCTTTTTCAAGAACTCATGAGAAGTTGTAAGGGTTCAGGAAGAATCACCAACCTTCCTTTTCCCAGTGGGAGGGTGGAAACTGTAGTTTTGAGTTCCCTTGACTCTGCACTACATTCAGTGTTTGAAACCCACCACAGCCACTGGCTACTTCTTGCCTAAGTAGTTTGCTAGGATAGCCAAACTGTACAATCTTTCAAGGCACATAGTCTTTTCAAAAACCTTCTGTTAAAATGTTAGATCACACAATGAGACCACCAGGCAGAGTTGATAAGAAAATCATAAAAGTTTACTTAAAATAAAAACAATACAGAAAATTCTACAGTTTGGAAGAACTTTGAAATGCAGACAAAACCAAAAGTAAAACTGGATGGTTTACAGAAAACACTAGATACTTTTATTCTAAACTATACCTTGTTTTGTTGTTAGAGTCCAGACATGATTTTAAATGTCCTGGTAGAGATGAGTCCTTAAGCAACAGTTTTGTAGCAAGTTTGTATTCCAAGTCAATTCTCTGAAGGTCCTTTTAAAAAGTATATAGACACTTCCTTGGTGAAAAGTCTTGGTTTCCAAAATTCTGACTTAAAATCAGAATTTTCTGTTCAATATGTGAAAAGTCAAATTTCCACACTTTTAGTGATTTTTCCAGGCCTACACATATTCTTCTGGTTTATAGGTATATACCAGCTGGTCAGGCTATCTGACTCTCAGCTAAACTGTTCAGCAACTGCTCTGCATTCAAAACGTGTGTGTCTGATAATATACCTGACGGTCATTTTTAGGACACACCCACCCTTTTTTTCCCCTCTGGGGTGAGGTTAATGGTTCCAAGACAATACAGATATTAGGGTGCAACAGTTTGCCTTTTCCTACAGGTGTCATTGTGGTTCCATGTCAGGTTTCATGTAAACCCCAGTAACATCTGGTCCATGCATCTGGCTTAACTCCTGACCCAAGGTCATACCCTGACCTCTTCCTGTCATAAAAAGCTACAGTAGGATATTTTATGCTGCCTGGGCCATATACCTGTCTCCTTTATCTGGAGACATAACAGATCCACACTAGCCATTATAGAAATGCTGGCTATTTTGTAGTTACTCCAAAGGAGTCCTGTTAAAGGGACAGTGTCTTAATTCTAAAGTCCATTACAGCATATACAATATGAACCCACATAAATGGATCTAGGCCTATCATGCAACATTTTGTACCTCAGAAAAATGTAGTTTCCAGTCAGAGTATACATGGTGGAAAACTTAATGTAACTCCTGTGAGGGAAACATTAAAATAAAAGTTGAAAATAAACATGTTCCCCTAAAAATGAGGAAAAATAGTAGAAAATTAGTTTAAAATTAGAAAAAATGAGATTTGTATCTCAGAACAATTAGTTTCCAGTCAGAGAATACATCATGGAAAACCTGAAGTAACTCCTATGAGGGAAAATGTAAACTGTTCCTGGAAACCACTGGAAGCCCAGAAAAAGACACTAAAACCCAGATAAAAATGCAAAAAAATTTAGCCTAAAGCCAGTAAAAGTGAAAAATAATACACTATAAACAGAAAAGAACTTTCTTCAAGTGAACAGAGAGAGACTCCGGGAGCCAACTGTCCACTGCTGTGGAGAAAAGAATCTGACTTGCAAACAGCACAATCTACAGCAGTAGTCTCTTACTACAGTGGAATTTATTTAAATGCATAACTGTTTTGCATGGCAAAAATGTGCATTTAAGTGGAACATGCATTTAACCGAAGTTGCCTTTCTGTGCCTTAATTAAGTATTAGGTGACCACGTTTACCATAAAAATAACATTCATTGGTCCAAATGATAACATACTGTAAACTCATTCATTATGTACCACTTTAAAAATCACAGCTCAGTGTTCATGGCAATGTTCTCACCCAAACTGCCTTTGTTCTGTACTCTCTATTGCAAGCTGGGTCACGTAATGTTCAGACTCGCTGCTCTCTAGTGCGCACAAATAAACTTACTCTTTCAAGGCAACCACTCGTGCTGCATGTTACCTGCAACAGATCTATAATGGAATTCTGCAGAATATAATTACTGTAACAAACACATTTCATTTAATAGAACAGCCTTCAGTTTTACAGAACTTGCTGTCAAATTCTTTCAGTGAAATACAAAAATTCTCATATAGACCTATTTAAAAAAAAAAAGAGTCTAAATCTGACATGAATTGGTTGGATCATGAATGTCATAAGTCCAAAAGTGAGCTCACTAAGTTAGTAAGATCTATCCATGGAATACTGCCTTACAATGCTGCTTTCTGCTGGCTGCTGACTGATGGAGAGAAGCATTAACAGCATTGAGGGGAGGTGTTAAATGCACCCGCAACACCTCATTAAGACCCATTAAAAACCAGTGCACTAATCTGGCGCTAATTACACCTGATTAGATGTGTCAGTGATCAGGTGGTTGGTGTATTTAACCAAAAAGTGCACTTATACAGTGTGCATTTATGTGGAATGTTTAACACTGTAGATATAGAAAAAAAAAGGGAAATCAAAAAGCTATGCACTAAAATGGAATGTGCACTAATCCGAAATGCACTTAAGTGGAATCCACTGTATAATCTGATTGGTAGTTTAATTTTCTCATTTACATAAATTCCTCCTCCGGGGCCAGCTGAACCCAGCTGGCTAACTGCTATAGTCAAGAATACTGGGGGATTCCTGGGGTGAGAAGCAAGTTATTCCATATGTTTAGCATTAGAAAAGTGAACGATAGGAAACACCCTTTTCCCCATTGAAAAATACATCATTTTTCCCCCATGATTGATGGTAGCCAAGTAGGGTATTAAGACTTTAACTAGCTACCTTTTAGGATGTATGACCCCAGCTAGCTACATATTAGGATTTATTACCTCAGCTAGCTACCAGCTATGGTATTGTCCTCATCTAGCTGCCAATTAGGGTATTATGACTTAAACTGGTTGACAATTAGGGTATTATTACCCCAAGTAGCTAATTACACTGAATTAAAGTGTCATGAACACCTAAAGAACTCATTAACACCCAATATACACTCACAAGAAATGCTGTCCCTCAGAACTAACAATAACAAATACCACTGCATTATGGAAAGATGCAGGACACAGCAAAAAGGGTCCAACCTTATGTATTATATAAAGCAAATGATGGCAAAGTGTGGTATATGAGGAAATAATACCATGTTGGGGTTGAACAAGCTCATAAAGGCCACTTGCCCTTCAGGCTCATGCAGGCCCCTTGAGAGGAATTCTGGGTCCCAGAGAAAGTTCAGACTCTGGGGCCCCTACCAGCTTGCTACCCCTTTCCTGCATACAGTATGCTGGGTGGCGTGGGCCCCTCTTGGCGCTAGGCCCCAGAAATTATCCCCTGCTCCCCCACCCTCTCAAGGGCCCTGGGCTTGAGGCTTTATGGCTTGTTCAGCACCTTGATGGTATTATTTCCTTGTACATCACACTTTGCCATCATTTATTCTCTCTCTCGATATATATATATATATATATATATATATATATTTGTTTCTATTGTTTCAGACTACTTGAAGTAGATAAAATAACACAAGTATGTTGCAGGAGATACCTTTCACTGAACTAACAATATTTTTTGAGACTAGCTTTTGAGAGTTATACTCCCTTAATCTAACGAAGGGAGTGTAAGTCTCAAAAGCTAGTCTCAAAAACAATTTTTCTTTATTTAGTCCATCGAAAGGTATCACTTGCAACATATCTGTTGTGTTTTTCTTCTACATCATCAACTGGACTAATTCGACTACCAGGTTTATTTGTGAGACTACCTGATGATCACTGGCAGAGTTGTGCCCCAAACTTTTGGTCAATTGATGTCACCGGGTGTGTTCCCGATTCAACCTAATTAACTGTTGATTTCTAGGGAGATTAAATAATGCTCCCTATTGTCTCATACCTTTCTAATCCTGCTAACATGCCACACAGTCATGGACTCCCCAGCAGAGAAGCACTGAGCTTTCTCTTTCTGAGAATTTCAATGCCCTCAGTATGCTGTCACTCCAAGGAATGACATAGTAAGAAGTTGTATGTTGGTGGGGTGTCTCACAGCCACAGATATGTCAGCTGCATTTTATATAATGTTTAAATCATGTTTTGCACTGTTCTCAACAATTTGCATTACCTACATAAAAGCGAAAAGCAAAGCATGTTAAAAATGGACATTTTCACCATTTTATGTTGGCTTGCGCATGCGCAAGCAACATCTTGCAGTAGTAGTACATTTCAGAGGTGTGTCAGTGTTGTGGCCAATGCAGGAGATGCTTTACTGGATATCTCCCTCAGCCACCAATCAGTGAGCATGCAGGCGATGACAGCAGTTTCAAACAGAGCCAAAACCTTGAAAGAAATCTGCCACTCCAATGAGATGCAATTTTCTCACTGCAGCGGCAGATGACAAGACTCCAGCCATGCGCATTATAGTGCACAGTAATGCGCATGGCCGGAGTTACCAGTGGAGTTTCAGTGTGCCTTTCCTGGTGAGACATTTCAATAAGTAAAATAGCCATGGTGCAGCTTTCCACAATGACTACTCCTGCCGCCCAACACACACTCCCCAGAAAGCCGACATCGGGGTGTCCAATCCCCGTGTCAGCATGTCCCCCCATTATGTGGCACACTAGGAGCCCACCTCAGTGTGCCAAAGCATGGCAGCTCCCGCCACCCACCACACAGTCTCACAAAGCCAACATCAGGGGTGCCCAATCCCCATGTCAGCATGTATTCCCCCCCCATTAATGTGGCACACTGGGAGCCCACCCAAGTGTGCCAAAATAATTGTTTCCGACATGGGATGCCCACTCCCAGTGTTGGATGCACCTCTCACCCAACCCGTATATGTTCTTTGCTGACAACTGGGTGCCCAATCCCCATGTCAGCAATGGCATGTGCCCCTCCCATTGTGGCACACTGGGAGCCCACCCCAGTGTGTCTAAATGTTTTTTTAGTTGTTTCCCCCTGTAAAATAGAAAAAATGTCCCCCCATAGTCTTTTTATTTTATTTAATCTGTAAAACAGAAAGCAGTCCCTCATAGTCTCCCCCGTCCCCCTCCCCCAAACTGCACCCTCCCTCTGCACACCCACCTCCCTGCACCCCACTCACCCCATACATACCTCTGGAGATCAGAAGCAGCGATCTTCTGTGGTGCCGGACACGTCTGCCCTCTTCAAAGACCAACTGCAAACTGAAGAAAAGATGGTAAGCTTTATAATGGGAGTCAATGGAGGGTTTCAACTTTGGTTAATATCGCAGACATTTTTTTGGAATTTTGGCTCCAAATTTTCAGCATGGGGTTCTTGGGACCCCACCTCATGAACATGTCACAGTCATTTCATTACTCGGTCCTGAAAGGTGATTTCAAGGTCGCTGCACAGAATCACCTTTCGGGACTGATTAACAAAATGGCAGTGCCACTGTTCATGAGGGGAGGTCCCAAAAAGCACATGTTGCAAATTTGGTGAAAAAATTCCAAACAATGACTGAGTTACGAGCATGCGTTATGCGGTTTCTAAGCACGCTTGTAACTTTGCCAATTTTTATATATTTTCACTCCAGATTTTCAACATTGCCTTTTTTCACATCTCCTTATGAACAGTACAGCTGTCATTTTTCACATCCTGCCCAAAATGTGTTTGCAGAATGACGCAGTCACTGTGGGAAATCAATTTTTGGGACAGATTAACAAAATCACTGTGCCATTGTTCATGAGGAGAGGTCCAAAAATACCCATATTGAAAATTTGGTGAAAAAATACAAAAAAATGATTGTGTTACAGGCATGCGTTGCGCAGTTTCTATGCACGCTCATAACTTCACCAATTTTTCATATTTCTCTCCAGATTTTTAACATTGTCATATTTTCATACCACCTCATGAAAAGTACAGCTGTCATTTTTCACATCCTGCCTGAAATGTGTTTTTGTACCTGTGGTGCCAAATGGCGCAGTCACTGTGCAAAATCACCTTTCAGGTAATGAACTGATAGTGCCACTGTTCATGAGGTGGGGTCACAAAAAGCCCATGTTGAAAATTTGGAGTGAAAATACCAACAAACGCCCGGGGCGTTAGGGTTTCCAACCATGACGCCCAACCCTTAGGCATTGGGGTGTGACTTGGGATCATCAGCTGTAATGCTCATGCCATTCCACCCCACCCCCACCCTGCAGCCAGTGACAGGCATCAAGGTGTGCCTCGGAGTCTTCGGCCCCAAAGTTCACCCCATTCTCCTATACTGCACCCATCTCAGCGTATTTCCTTATGTAATGGGGTGAGCATAAGGCCTGAAGACCCCAAGGCACACCACAACACCTGTTGGTGTCTGCAGGGTAGGATGACTTGAAATGGCATGAGCGTTATGGCTGATGACTCAAAGGCACACCCTCAATCACTGTCAATCTCAACAGGGTGGGGGTGGCATTTGTTCAATACTTCACTGCCATTCCTATTATGCATCTGTCTAACTCCTGCACTACTAATGCCAATGCCAGCAAGCCAACATTTGGCATTGACAAATGTTTGCTTCTATATGCCCTCTGTAACCCACTTAAGTGAATAAAAACTCCTGGCAAAAAGGGTATTAACGTAAGAGGGCTACATTGTACTCCTTAAAGCTACAGCTGGTTGGTCACAGAGTAGTGCTACCCTACATCTGACTCACAACTAACAGCTGTCTGATGGTGGAATCCCTGCTGTCAAGATTATTGGCAGACCATGGCCAGAAATTATTTGTTCATGGTAACAAGAGCAGGAATACCCCAGTTATAAGAAGCAATATCTAATAATTATTTATGTATTCCTACTAGAATAAAACAGTTAAACATCAGAGCTGTCCCACTTATAAATGTGCATACAGGAATGATACAGTGATTCTAGTCCCTGCCCCTCCCAACGGAACTGCATCTGCTACAGATGTTAGGTATATCAATGCCTGCTGAGGGATTTCGGAGGGAAAAAACAAAGAAAACTTAATCACTAAAAAAAAAAATATATTTTGACCTAGTTTTATTTCTTAGTTTCATTTGCCAACTGGCCATATGGTTATGAGTTTGAACCAGTTAGGTTAACATTTTATAACTTTTTTTTATTACTCGTGCTAAATGCCATATACCAGCATTCCTTCCACAAGAACGCTATCAATCACCTAGAAGGATTCTTAAAAGTAAATTAAACAAGTAACTCCTGAGGTGACCCAAAGTGTTCTACGGCAGTAAATGTTTTATTAGCTTCCATCTGTTGAAAGACGTAAAACATTCAACACAAAGCATGTTTTGGATTATCTATAGCTGTTTGTACACAGGTTATATTTGAATATCATTTATATTCATTAAGACTCCTGACAAAATAGACATACTGTGGAGCTCAGATTGGCTCTGATTGTTTGATTGTGTATTTTGCCAGATGTGGTCCAGATGCATTTATCAGCATCTGTCAGGGAGATTCTTTGCAGGCTTTTTTTTTCAGTTTCCCATATAGCAATGATAGATAATTGCTGTTATCCATCATAATTTTTCAGCTACTGATTGTCCTTGAGTTTAAAACTGCTTTGCAGCTGTTTGGATATATCATAAGTTGACAAGCTAACATTTTCCATGCAGTATAGTAGCATTGCTGAAAGAACAAGTACAGGTTACTCTGATCTACTTTTTTTGTTAGTCAAAGAATGATTTATAGTACATGAATGTTTCTGTGACTCGGTGTATTTTATTGGGACAATAAAAGATAATCCTAAGAGGATGGACTGAACATAACATATATTCAGAATGTTCCCTGTCAGATATTTCATAGAAAAAGCTAATCTGTAAATGTTTCTTCCAAAATTTATTGCCACAATATTGGACAGGTAGAAAAGTGTCAGTTTCAGTGTAACTGAAGGGCAGGTAGTCATTAACCATGTGCAGTGGAGGTAATTATGCAGTAGTTTGCTGCATGTAACTAAATTACAGATACTCTCCAGTTATGGTGTATGTTAAACATGGTTCTAATTTTTTATAGAAAATGTGCAGTCTCCAAAAGTTGTTATAATATTGATAACATTGTTCTGATGTCAGGAAGTCATAATACCATCAATCTGACATCAGAACAATACTATTGCAACTTAGAGTTGTTGTTAAGCTCCCACTCCTGTCATTGGTTCAAATAAGCATTTTAACTGTGACAGGAGATGTGCTGACAGTGAACAGACTGCAGTGGGGGAGGCTATGATCAAAGGCTTTCCTGGTCCGTTACAGGCTGAAGTGTGTGTGGGGGGTGAGAGGGTGAGTTGCGAGTAGAGATGTTGCAAAATTAAATTTTGCCAGAGAAATTGCCACAAAATTGGCAATTTTACCTCATAAAATGTTTTGTGAAATTGTGGCGAAATGGTTAAGTTTCACCACACTTTCGCACCCTGCCATTCCCTAAAAACTCTCCCTGGTGTCAAGTGGTCCCCCCACCTGCCTTCCCGGCTGCCAGCCATGGGGATGAGTGGAGGGCTGTGCCAGTGGCCCTATCAGGGTATTGGGGGGAGTGGGGTGGGCGCTTTTTTTTTTTTAAGAATAGGAAATTAGGGTGCCAGGGTAACTGGAGGGGGACAGCTTTATTCAATTATGACCAGTGATCGGAAGGAGGGGCCACTAGACACTAGGGAGAATAATTTGGACCATGAACAGCCATGGTGGGGGGAACCAGTAGACACCAGGGAGTGTGGGTTTAATTTTTTTTTATTTTACAAAAGGAAGGGGAAATTGTTTAACCAGGAATGGCAAACTAAGCCAAAGCTTGTTTCCAGGTGCAACCTGGGAGCACAAGGAAGTTAAGTGACTTGCTTAGGGTCACACAGTATGCAAGTGGGGGCTGTGAGATTCAAATCCAGGTCTTCAGGTTTGCAGCTCAGAGCCCTAAACCACAGTGCCATACTGCCTCCTTAATGAGGGGACCAGGGTAACTGGAAGGGGGGGCTTTATTCAATTACAGCTGGTAATCGGTCAGGGGGGTAACCTGCAGGGACTCAGGACAGGAGAACGCAACATAACTAAAATTTCACCTGCAGGTGGCTAAATTTTGCCTGTGGATGCAAAATTTCACCCATGAGTGTGAAGTTTCGCTGGTTTGTGGGTGAAATTTCACTCACTCCGGGGGTAAAATTTTGCATTTCGCCCAATGAAATATTTTGTGTAATGCTCGAATTACGCAAAATATTTTGCTGGGCGAAATTTTTCTATTTTGCACAACTCCATCTGCGGGTAACTGCTGTTTTAATTGGAGTCACAAGTGAAAGGCTGGAGTGGGAGGGTGAGCCTGTGAATGGAAGTGCCACAACAAGAGTGACATGAGGGGATAGGTGTGTGATTTTTAAACAGATGAGTCTGACAGAGTACCATGGGTGACAAAAAAAACAAACATCTGGCACTATATGTTATGGTTTCTGTAACTCTGTCTTGAGATTCCAGTGACATCATGAACCTCTCAAGCTTTGCTCTTGGGATTTATTATATCACTGAAATACCTTGATGGATTTACAGCACCATAAGATAGTGGAGGGGCAACAGTGAACAACAACGTTGTATTCACTCCGAGAGGTTGTCATGACAACCTAGTAAACATCGAGAACAAAGCTCAAGAGGTTTACCGTTGTCATGAAACCTTGAGACGTGACTCAGCGTTGTTTACTATTGCATATCCACTGTCTTTTATTGTGTATGGACAACAGTTAAACAATAATGGAGCACTTCATGCACATTTTGCCGCTGATTCAGACTCCCCCTCCCCCCAGAACAAGCCCTGCTCTGTCCCAGTACTTTGCTCTCACTGACTCAATCATTTCTTTTTAAAATAAATCATGAAGTGCCTACTGTTGTATCAAGGAGTCCACGGTATCCATGCCCATCTTCATTGCCACGGTACTCCCAATACTGCACCCACAAGCAGGGTTTCAGCATGTTTCATCAGCATCACTGTGACAGGAGTCGGTACCAGCAATGCATACTGGCATTCCATGTTGTCATACCATCGATGTGACATACTCAGGATGGTACAACAACATCTTGATGTCAGATCAATGGTACAACAACACTGGGAAATTATCGATTTTGGTGAATAGTAACCCTCTCCCATACATTACAGATATAGTGCCATATGTTATTTTATTTTTTACACAGTAACTACATCATAATTGTGGGATGCTAAAGTACAGTGTTAATACAATGACACAGCAGAGGCTGATCTGACAGCATATACTGTAAGCTGCGGAGCCACTATGCTATGCTTATGGCCCGGGTTCCTGTGTTCCAAGGGCAGTAGTGAAGCATTGGGAGAATACTGTACATTTGAGCAGAGTTGGGTGCACCCTTTTGTAAGGTCCCTCCCTATTTTGCCTCCTGCATGGGAGGAGCAGGACTGAATGAATAATATATAATGGAGCTAACAAAGTCGCATATGTTGCCTCTGCATTTAACCCCTCCACACCCCCTGGAGTACAGCCCAGAGTCTAAGTGGAAACACATTCATCTGCCTGTCTCCAGCAGCTGTATTCTGGATTGTACTCTCCATAGGTGTTTTAGGTGAAGCCCCGACAGAAAGGTAAACTCAAAGGACTAGGTGGTTGAGAAAACAAATACCAGAGAGAGCACCTTCTATGGTGAGAGATACCAGGCAGTGAAGATGGTCAAAGGATTGTTATGCCCTTGAGGGAAGGCAAAAACAATTATAGCAAGTTGTGTTCATTTTATTTCATAAAAGTTACAGGATGTGTAAAGCTGCCATAATATTTGTGACAGAATGCTATTTCCCAGATTTAGCTTGTTCACTGCTACCAGCTATCTCAAACCCTTCAGACACATGCAATGGTCCCTCAGTAGCTGAACACTGAGCATGGACACTTTTTCAGGGTATCTCTAGGTCTGAGTCCCACCACATCCATGCCCACACAATACAGGACTCATTACCAAAGGGCAATTGACCCACTCCTCTCTGTCACAGCTGAGAACATGTCACTTTAGAAACAAAATATGATAACTGTAGCCTTCTCTTTAGAGACGGAAACAGTTTTGCCAGGTATAACCCTGTTATTTGTACTGTACCTCACAGGACTCAGTCACAGAAACATAGAGTATATTAAGACTAATATTTTAATACTTCAAGATATTTACACATATAATGCAGGCTACTACACTTAGACTATGGGGAACAGTACTTCTACAGAGATAAAAAGAAAATGTTTGAACAGTAAAAGAAAAACACAGAAAACTCAAACTACCCTTCCTAACTTTCCCAAAGCAGAAAGAGCTTACCACACAGGATGGACAACTTGGTCAATCAGGGCAGACTTGAACATTGGATGTTAACTGCTCAAGGTCCCAAAACCTGACTATTTTGTCTCTCACAAAGCTCAGGTTAACAAGATTCCCCAAAAAACAGTCTCCACCCACTCTTGGCATACATGTCCTATGACATCATTTCCAGGCTAGTTCCTTTTGTCTTGAGAGCTGGGTCCTCTTGGGAAACCGATCTGATCCTGACTTCAGCAGTTTGCATAGTCCAAAGGACCTTTACTTTGTCCTTTCTCTTATCTTGCACAACAGGAGTGACTACATTAGTCATTAGTCATGTAACATGAAAAGGTCATTTTGGGCTTTGAAGCATGAAAGGGCTGTTTGGCTTTCAACTCCCCCATTAACTGCCAGGGGTCCTGTAGTACAGAACAAAGAGATTGTAATCACTCTCCAGAGTCATTGTCATGACTCTGGCAACTAACTTTATCTCATTTCCCCCTCACAGATCCATTCAAACTTATCAATAGAATTAGAAAGAATACAAGAATAAGCTACAGTATAAATGTATATGGCAAATGTTACACCTTCCCCCCTAGGGAAATGAAAAAGAAAACCAATCTTTTAGCACCCCTTTTTCATGTGGGCATACCTCTCGACTGCTATGAATTTCGCATAGTGCTATGATTTTACACACAAATGTAACCTTTTTCTGTGAAAGTTTATGGATGTTCCTCATAACGTTAGAACTATTTCTGACAAACTATGAATACATTGTACTAACTTGATAGAAATATTACTTAACACTAAACATATGGGGGCCACTATTCTTAGACATATATACAGTAATTCTTTAAAAGAAGAAAGTGCTACACATTCTCGGCATTTGCTCTTAATTTTGAAAGCCAGTGCTACACATTTTAATGCTGAAAGGTTAAGCGGTATGCTTGTGAGCTGACTGGCTCCCACTGCTATGCCCTCAGTTCAATCTTTGTGTGAACCCCACATTTATTTATTTATTTATTTACTGAATTTTGTTGACCCAGTAGACCCACTGAGACTAGAAATCCCTTTTTCAGGGGTGACCAGGGGAAGGGGGGATACAGATGGTAACCAACTGAAATTGAGCCAGATTAAGCTGTTGGTATTGTTGGCGAATGGAAGAAATTTGACCAGGACACCAGGGAAATTTCCCTACTCCCCTGTAGGGAACTGCTGGTCTGTGAGATGGCCACTTGTGATGAGGCAGCAGAGAGGATGGAGGTGCCTGAAATGGTGGAGCAGACTGCTCTCTTGAGGGATGATACTGTTGAAGCAGAGGTTTTCTTTGATGCTAACGGAGCTGATATTACTGTGGAGAACAAACAAATATCAATTGAAAGAATGCCTGACAACTCTGTAGATATTCAAAAGCAAGATTCTGTTCAACCTGTAATGATTCACACTGTTTCACCTGGAGAAGAGATTCCGTTGGGAGATGTTTCAGTAGAACTACGAATGCTGTTGTTGGAAGAGGACTCTCGCTTTAAAGCGAGACAACTAGCGTTACAAGCTGCTATTTCTGTGGTGCAGCAGCAGACTCATTCTGAACAGGCCAAAAAGCCAGAGGTGACAGTACAGCTGCTAGATGCTGACGTGGCAGCTCCTAGATCGACATCACAGCAAATGCCTTCTAGTGTGGATGAAAGCGGTAATCAAGAGGTACAACAAAGGATGCAGCAGCTGCTTACATTCTCCTCTGGTACAGGACATTCTCCCTTATTTGTGTTTTCTGGTAATTTGTTTAATGCTAAAGCAGGAGCCTCACCAGGAATGGCAGTTGCAGGCACTTCAGAGCCTGGCCTAAGATGAAGCTCCGTAAATGACAATCTAGTAGACCTACAAAAAATGAATGACACTCCAGCAGAGCTACAAAAATAGACTGTAGATCCAGCTGCATGGTCAGTGGATAAGGCATTAAGAGCAGCCGGTTGGGAGAAATCTACAAAAACAGGTGATTGGGTATCAGGACCTACTAGTTTTTCCATGTCTGTCCCTAGCACTTCTAAAGATAACAATACTGTTTGTACTTCAAATTTTACACGCGCACCTGTGGATTGGGGTTCCGAGATGGATATCACTTCCCCATTACATGTCCCAGAGGGTCTGGAACTAACTCAGAATCCAGTTCTGACTATGAAACACACACTGGTATCTCGGCCTAGGGGTACATGGCCAGTTGATGGTCATACTACTAGGCCTACTACACTAAATGATGCTGGGGATGAAGTACGGGGTTCTGAGTCTGCAAGAATGTATGCTTCTTTATTTAGAGCTCCGGTCTTCCCAGCCAAACATCATAATGCAATATAACTTATCTATAAAGGGAGTTTAACTGTGTTTCCAGACTGTAAGCCTGTGGCAAAAGTTCTACTGAAAGGCTCAATGCACTTCACCCCAGTGGAAATTTATGCATTAATTCATGTGTCCAGGGAACCCGTTTTTGACATTAGCTTCAAACAGGGGAGTGGATTACAGAATTTCTGGCCTTTGCATCACACTCTAAAAACATCTCCCGTATGGTCACCCTTCGAAGTAGTCCCACTGACAAAACCCGCTCATCACATGATAACTGTCTTGTTTCAAAATGAGTGGGTGAGCGTTACAGACTTGGTTTATTGCCTAAAACAAAAGTGTACTGTCCAGGGTAATCCAGAGCCAGTCTTTGATGAAGATCACATATGGACTGGGGGATAGAGAGTTCAGGTGATTCTAAACACCTCTGATACAGGACTGATCCATCTGCCAAACAGTTTTTTCCTGGGGAAAGACAGAGGAGTTTTGTTTTATGTGGGTCAGCCAAAGGTCTGCTATCATTGTGGTTCTACGGGACATTTGAGTAGCATGTGTGATAGGTTAAAGTGTACGAATTGTAATGAACTAGGCCATACTTCAGGTCTTTGCAGAAATTACCAAGTCTGTAACTTATTTGATAAGAAAGGTCACACGTATCATTCCTGCCCCTCAGCTGCTCACAACCAGGTAGATCAAGCTGATTGGAATGAACAGAAATTCACGATAGCTCAGGCACAACGCACCAGCGCTCAACGGGCAGCACCCAGGCCCAGAAAGGCACCCTCTGGGGTGATAGGTGTTGCTGGCCATGTTCTAATAGAACCAGCCCATGATGTGGGATTATTGGCTGTAACTCCACAACCTTAGTCACTTAGGGAGGAGCCCCCATGGTGGTACCCCAAATGTTTACAGAAACACAGGACCCCCTAGTAATGCATAACAGTGATGAAGGTATGCCTCCACCCCAGCCTATTCCGCAACCTCCTAGAGAACAGTTTGTACGGTCATCCACACACCAACAAAATTGGCAACAACCTGTCTCCAAGAAACCTAAAACATCTGAGACTCCCACTAAAAATAGGTTTGCTCCTTTACCGGTAGAGGGAGTAGGTTGAGGTGATGAGTTTGATGGTTCTTCGGTTGTCTCCTCCCTACTGGACCTAGGTTCAGAGGTAGAGGACCCCTTGCAGGACACAGTTGATCCCCCCCCCCGCCCCATAGAAAAACACTGCTAAGATTAAAAATACCAGAACCACGAGAGCTTCTTCTAAGAAGCCCCCCTGAATAAGATAACTGTTAAATAAACTGTGGTTTTCTTTTTTATCCCTGCTTATGATGTCTCTACTCTCCTTATTCTCCATCAATGTGAATATCATTAAGAGTTTAAGGAAAAGACAAGCAGTGTATTCACATTTACAATATTTTTCGTCAGGTATGTTTTTTTCTGCAGGACACCATGTTGCACACAGTGCCAGAATTAAAACAGGCAATACAATTCTGGTATTCTGTCCCTTCCTATTGGTCCATTGGGGCTGATACTTTTTCTGGTGTAGCCATATTGTTTAAAGGTGTTGATGTACATATTATTAAATTAGTGGATCTTGTGCTGCCGGGGGTTGTCAGGGAGGAGAAGGATGGAGCTTCCCCAGGACTGCTCTCCTTCTCCAGGAAGAGGGAATTGCAGGGCTCGGCGATTGCCTGCCACCTAGCAGAAGCTGGGAGGTAGCACGTCAGCACTGGTGATCTGGGCGCGAGTTGTGGCAGGTGCTTGGCGGGACATGCACAGGAGCGTGCGTGCTGCTGCCGCTGGCGCCATTGCACACCGCAACCTCGACGGGGAGAAAGGAGCACAGAAAATGGTGGAGTCCTCTGAGGATGGCGATGGTCCCCTTCTGTGCTGGCCTGGGAAGATACCTCCCCGAACGCTAATCATGTCCGGTGGTGAGTCACTCCCACCCCTGCCACAAAGGGTAAGTCATGGGGTTACGGGAGGGTCTCATACCAGAGCCTACATGGGGGGACATCAGATGTAGGCAGAGGACTCCGGGGGGGGGGGGAGAATAAGTAGCTGTAAAAAAATTTGTGGATCTTGTGCCAGGCTGTGCTCTGATTTTAGATGTTTGAATACAAACTGTACTATTTCGTTTCATCAATGTATATGCAGGTCAAACTAAGGTGGACAGAATAGAATTGTTTCAGGCCATACAATCTTATTTGTATTCTGCACAAAATGTAGTACTGGGTGGTGATTTCAATTGTGGGTTGAAGCTCTGGGATAGGGGAAAACATACGATCACAGGAAAAGTTTTTTGTGACATGACATTTTTATCCAACATGATTAAAAATTCTAATTTGAAATGCATACTTATAGAAAACATGGAAAGCAGATCCCACATTTCATAGGGTTACCTCTGCCACCAGAATAGATTATTTTTTTTATTTCTTCTCATCTACATATTGCCAGGGCCAGGACCTTGGTGGCAGAATTTTCTGACCACAAAATGTTGCACTTGTTACTAGGTGGGATTAGTGCACCCCCTAATGGTCCTGGGTACTGGACGCTGAATGTTCTACTTTTAGCCAGAGCAGATACACATCAGAACATGCTACACTTTATTCAGGCTAGAAAGTCGGTAATGATTATGTATGAGGATCCTAGTGGGTGGTGGGAAGATATGGTAGCGGATCTAATTACCATTTTAAGAACACATGGAAAATCAACCCAGGATAGTATTTATCAGGATTACCTGTTACACAGACATCAGCTACAAAAATTGTTGACCCTGTCAGCCACTGTAAAACAGGACTTCTCTGCACAGATCCACAGTCTAAAACAGCAAATGGTAAATTATCATATACAACAAGCTAAACACAAACAGTACCAACAAAATATTGGCACCCAGGGTGAGAAGGGTCAGATCTGTCCCTATGAGGGGAGTCACACTAGAAATCAAAACAAAAATATGGATCACTTGTTTAATAAAGATAATCAGTTATGTACAGACCCCAAGCTTATTCTTGATATTGTGTCACAACATACGAGACAGCTCTTGAATCCCTTACACTTAGAGGTAGATACCTTGGATGCCTATAGCAATACTATTCCTCCATTACATCTCCTTAGTGATCAGGTAACACACTTGTTGGCAGACATTTCACCGCAGGAGGTAGATATGGCCATTAAGGCCTTGGGAACTGATAAGGCACCGGGTGGAGATGGTTTGACTGGGAAATTGTATAAATTTATAGGTCCGCACTTACTGCCAGAACTAGCTACAGTTTTCACTGCAAACTTACAGTCTGGGACCCCCTCTTTACGCATGACAGGGGGAATATTGATACATATTTTTAAAAAAGGGGACAGGCAACATATGGACAATTGGAGACCAATTTCATTATTAAACTTAGATTTTAAGATTTTGGTCAAGATACTGAACAGCAGGTTATTGTTGGTGGCAAAACAAATAATTTCACAAGCCCAGACATGTGTCATCCCAGGTAGAAGCATTTCCGAACATCTTATCCTCCTGAGAGAACTATTTGAACATGGTAATAGAAATAGAGCTGATGGTTTCATACTTTCATTGGATCAAAAACTGGCATTCGATTCAGTTAGTCACACCTTTCTATGGAAAATAGAAACATAGAAACATAGAATTTGACGGCAGATAAGGACCGCTTGGCCCACCCAGTCTGCCCATTTCCCTACCTACTGGATAAGCTGCAGATCCTAGTTAACCAGCAGCCTACTTCTTTCTACCCCAACCCCCCAGAATTGCCTTATGACTATCCCATGCATGCTTGAATTCCACCACTGATTTTGACTCCACAACCTCCTCCGGAAGGCCATTCCATGCATCCACAACCCTCTCTGTGAAAAATACTTCTAAATTACCTCTGAGCGCCTCTATTCTTCAAATTGTGCCCTCTTGTTCTTGCACACCTCTTTTTGAAAGATGCTACCCTCTTGGACTTGTTGATTCCCTTGAGGTACTTGAAAGTTTCTATCATGTCCCCCTCCTCCTTTCCTCGAGGCTATACATATTAAGCTCTTGGTCTCTCTTCATATGTCCTCCGTGCAGACCCTGCACCATTTTAGTGCCCTCCTCTGGACAGCTTCCATCCTGCTATGTCTTTGCGGAGATTGGGTCTCCAGAACTGCACACAGTACTCCAGATGGGGTCTCACCAGCTGTCTGTACAGAGGGATAATAACTTCCTGTTTTCTACTGGTGATGCCTCTCCCTATGCATCCCAGTATCCCCCCAGCCCTTCTTGCTGCCTTCTCACATTGCTTGCCCACCTTTAGGTCATCTGATATGACTACCCCCAGGTCCCTTTCCATTTTTGTTGTTGTTAGTATCTCACCCCCCATTGTGTACTCTTCCCCTGGGTTTTTGTTTCCCAGGTGCATTACCTTGCACTTCTTAGCATTGAATCTAAGCTGCCATACATTTGACCATTCCTCTAACCTTGCCAAGTCCCTTCTCATCCTTTCCACCCTACCCTGTGCATCAACTCTGTTGCAGATCTTAGTGTCATCTGCAAAGAGACATACTTTTCCTTCCAGTCCTTCTGCAATGTCGCTTATAAAGACATTGAAGAGGACTGGTCCTAATACTGAACTCCTGCGTACCCCACTAGTAACCTCCTTTCTTCTGAGTGGACTCCATTTACTATTACTCTCTGTGTCCTATTCTCCAGCCAATTCTTTACCCAGGCTGTCATCTTGGGACCCACTCCCAGGCTGGCTAACTTATATATTAATCTTTTGTGTGGGACTGTGTCAAATGCCTTGCTAAAGTCTAGGTAGGCCATGTCCACAGCCCCCCCCGATCTACTACTTTGGTCACCCAGTCAAAGAAATCTATCAGATTCGTCTGGCATGACCTTTCAGGTAATCATTTGAAGACTGATATTAGAGAAATATGGAATACCTACATAATACATACAGTAAGTTGGCTTCAATGCCTGTATAGGACAGCTACTGTTACCCCTACGGTAAGAGGTTGTAAGGGGCCTATGCTGCCAGTTCAGAGGGATGTTAGGCAGGGTTGCCCCTTAAGCCCCTTGTATATGCATTCTGTGTAGACCCCTTACTGAGGTTACTTAATAATGCAGCATTATTGAAACCTATTTCAGTCAATTCAGTTCCTCTTAGACACGGAGCCTTTGCATATGCAGATCTTTGTATTCTGGTGGCAGATGAAGAATCAATTAAAGAGGCATTACATATTTGTGAGTCTTATAGCACTTATTCTGGTATAGACTTGAACTGTGTAGGCACCTAGATTGGCTCACCTACCCAGCCCCCTATAGAGGTAGTGGGGATAAGTCTTTCAGGTAATCATTTGAAGATCCTAGGTGTAGTCTTTGGTCAGGGAGGTATGGATATGTTGAACTGGGAGCCTCAAATACATCAAGGTACAGCTTTAGTTGCTCAGTGGAATAACTGGAAATTAAGTAAACTGAAAAGGATGCACTTGATAAAAACATTTCTTATTCCTGTGTTTCTTTATATTAGCTATGTTTTTCCCCCTCCTCGACAATTAGAAACTGCCATATATAGTCTTTTTTTTTTCAAGCAGTCTGGGGCAGCAGACTAAACCCCTTAAAAAGGAATATTGTGTATCTTCCATTAGAACACGGTTGGTTGGGAATGATAAATCCCATCTTACTTTATTACAGCATATTTATGTACTGTATGCAAACTTTAGACATTTCTTATGTTTTTTTAGATCAGAGCTGGGCGTCCTTGTTTCTTTTGAACTGTGGATCATGGTTTAGACAATGGGATAGGAGGTACCTAGGCCCACTAAAGAGATCTTTGAATGTGCCAAGTTATATAACAGAAATGTTTGTTTATTTTAAGAGATGGCAAATAACCAGTCAAATGTTATTGTCTAAACAGAGGAAGGATACTTATAACTGGGTAATGTTGACCCAATTCAGGGAACCAGATATGTTTCCAAAGTGCCCAAAACAGCAAAGGGAGGCCTTAATGGTTTTATCAAACACCCCCAGGATACCAGATAAACTGAAATATTTCCATTGGTCAGCTGTCATGATTTATTTATTTATTTAGTTAGTTTTTGTTGACCGGGTAGGAACACTAGACAAGTTATATGCCTATTTTCAGGAACGACCCGGGAGAGTACAACAGGTTCAACAGTTAACAGTGATAGGGTATAGTAAGTACATCAAATACAGCAAGCAGTAGAGAAAGACAGTTTACAATTTACATTGGATTGGAAAGGTACACACAGTTTGTGAAATAAGAGTGAGAATTCTGGTATTGTGATGTCAGAAACTGCCAGCTGCTTAGCAGTCCAATGTATTTCAATGGAAAACACATATAAATATATATTTTTTTATCTTTTTCAAAAAAAATTGATACTTCTTTCAGTAACAATCTTAGGACCAACATTAAAGCCAATCAAAAGCATAAACAGCTGGAGGAGTGTAGTTGCATTAGATCCAGGTGTATACTACAGCTTGAAACAACAGAACACCTTTTCTTTACCTGCACATACATTATACCCTTCTGGACCACTCTGCGGACTACCTGGGGTCCTTATGGTTCCAGAATATTACAATGGATGCCCTCATGAGGAGTACATATACTGGAGTAGGGAGTCTCTGGCACATGGATACGTTGCACAAGGTGTTGTTGGTAATTAAGTGGTTCATATGGAACAGCAGATGTCTATTTGCTTTACAACAAAAAACTGTTGTCTCATGAGAAAATTATACAGAAAATCACAGGTGAGTTGCAGTCCCAGTATAATGATGAGATTAAGAATATGTAATATAGAGTCTTGATTAGTGTTTGGAGAAATATGCCATGGATTATGGATTCAAATGTGCCTATCACATAATATGATTTGGGTAATCAGCACAACTTGCACAAGTTCGTACTTGGGTGTACTGAAGCATTGTTTTCTTGGGGAGTTTGCATGGGGCGGGTGGCCTTTGTAATGCGTTTGTACATAGCATCAAGCAATATATTGTAAGGACATCCTTTGTTTTTGTTTCTTTTGGTGCCTTTTGCAGCTTAATTTTTTTTTTCTTCACCCTTTTTTCTTGTTCCTGTAATAATTCTTGTTCCTGATTAGATGGTTGCTGTGTGTATCATACATGTTATATTCGATATGTTCATGATATTAATGATTGTATTGTATTCACTGTTTTTTTCTCTCCCTATTTGTTTTTTGTTTGTACAGTATTTGCTTACTTTTCTTTTAAGTATGATTTCATGATTCCATGTATGTATCTCATATTAAGGATTTTGTGACTTATACTGTGATTATTGTATGATTTTTATTTCCTTCAATAAACTCCCCTGCACTTTTTGAGACGTGCCATGGGATCTTTAATGTCCACCTGAACAACCACCAGAACAGGCAGACAGGACCTCGGTTTAATGTCTCATCCGAAAGATGGCACCTCAGGAGTGCAGCACCCCCCTCATGCTGCACTAAAGTGTCAGTATTGGAATTTAACCCAAGTGCCTAGTGTGGGGCTAGAACCCACAGCCTTCTGATCTTCTGGCCTCAGAGGTGAGTGTGCAACCTGCTGTTACATGTCATGTGTGTTAGTTTATCATAGCACCTCTCCAGTTTAAAAAGGGGCACTAACTATTGTCTGGACAACCCATTTGTGTTGCCATGCTGTGACCTAGTGCAGTGCATAATGTCCATATTATTGGAATGCAGCAAGAGGCTCCACCTTAGCAATTTTTGGCTCTCTTTGCTGGTCCTATGCAACCATGTAAGGAGATTGTAGTCAGTGAACAGAGTGCACTCCTCCCATACAAATAATGTTGCAGCTTCAGCAAAGCCCAAACAATACCTAGCCTCTCCTTCTCTATTGTGGCATACTGTAGGTCTTCACTCTGGGCAGCAGCTTCCTGCTCAGGTACACAATTAGGTATTTCTTTCACAAGTGTGTAACCTGACTCAGAACTGTGTCTATGATCAGATGCATCTATGCGCACAATAGACCTGAGTGAATAGTCTGGGCTGGTGAGCACAGGTGCCCAACACAATGCCTCTTTTAGTTAGTGGAATACAGTATTGCAGGTTTCCATCCACTGAACCTTTTCTGGCATTTTCTTCCTGGTGAGATCAGACAGGGTTTTGGCCATGCTGCTGAAATTCAGAAGAAACTTAAGATAGTACCCTGCCATCCCTAGGAAGGCCCGTACCGTCCTCTAGGTCATGGGCATGGCCCATCCCTATATGGCCGCCTCAATTTTCACTGGCCCAGACCAGATGTACCCACTCCCCACCCTGTGCCCGAGGTATGATACTCCTGCCATTTATATCTGGTACTTCTCTGCCTTGACTGTCAGTTGCAGTTAGCAGAACACTTTGGTCATGCACAGGACGTGATCCTCTCAAGTCTGGCTATAGATGGCGATGTCATACATGTATACCAGAGTGAACTCACCTGTCCCATTCAGAATGTGGGCCATGAACTGTTGAAAGGTGGTGCATTCTTCATCCTGAATGTCATTACTCTGAACTTGAATAATCCAAATGGGGTGATGAAGGTTGACATCTCTCTGGCCTCGGGGGTCAGGGGTATCTGCCAGTAGGCCTTTGTCAGGTGTATGGTGGACTGATAAAAGGCTCTCCCTAACCTTTCTAGGACCACATCCATCCTGGGCATGGGGTATGTATCTGACTCCATGCAGCTGTTGAGATTGCAGTAGTTGATACAGAACCTCGTGGTCCCATCCTTTTTGAGGGATCAACACTACTGGGGAGTCCCAGGGATTACTGAACTCCTGGATCACCCAGAGAGCCAGTATCTTCTTGATCTCCCTTCTATGGTGTGTCTTACTCCTTCTGGAACTCTGTAGGGTGGCTGTCTCAGAGGGGCAGGGGACCATGTATCCATGTGTTGCTCTGTCAGTGCGGAATACTCTGGCTTCCCTGTAAACATTTCAGCAAATGTATGCAGCACCCCACATATTTCAGCAGCTTGTTCCAGTGCCAGCTGCTCTGAGAGTGTAACAGCATCCACTAAGAATTCTCCCTTAACCTCTCCCTGGAGATCCACTATTGGATCTGTTTTGGCCTTCTCCTCTGGATAGCTGTACACAGCCAGGACCATCTCATCCTGGTCATGGCAGGGCTTCATCATATTTATGTGGCAGAGTCATTGTTTTCACCTCCTGTCTGGTAGCTCTACCATGTAA
Source organism: Neoceratodus forsteri (assembly GCA_016271365.2). NCBI lineage: Eukaryota > Metazoa > Chordata > Ceratodontiformes > Ceratodontidae > Neoceratodus > Neoceratodus forsteri. Next base: position 532,713,144 of record CM028137.1, on the reverse strand, counting down.
TTAACATCATTCACCCTCTTGACCACCGAGTAAGGCTCCTCCCAAGCTGCCTGTAATTTGTTCTGCCCGACAGGGATGAGCATCATCACCCATTGCCCAGCTTTGTACTCCTGTGCTCTAGTACCATGGTCATACCATGTCTTCTTATTTATTAAGTATTTATGTTTTTTAGCTGTGATGATTTTGTGTGCTAGTGCTATGTTTCTTGTGAGAATAGCGTTATTGTATAAATAAAGTTGCTTGCTTGCTTGCTTCTGCCTCTGTTGTGCTAGGTGCTCCTGGGCAAACCCCATGAGTTCCTTGAGCCATGACCTCAAATTCAGGACATATTCCACAACAGATTCTCACTGGGAAGTAAGTTCACCCTCCCATTCATCCCTTTCCAGATCAAGGGGACCCCTTACCCTATGGCCAAACAGGAGCTTGAAGGGTGAGAACCCTGAACTCCTGGAGGACTTCCATACTGTATATATGCAAATAAGAGACAAGGAAGGGAGTTGTTCCACTGTCTCACATGCTGGTAGGCAAATGTCCTTAACATGGTCTTGAGAGACCCATTGAATTATTCAACCAGACTGTTAGTCTGAGGGTGGTATGGCAAGCCCCTGAGCTGCCTTACCACACACTTCTTCCAAAGACTAACCATCAGATCAGACATGAAGCTAGTGTTCTAGTCCAACAGAATCTCCTGGGGAAAACCCACCAGATTAAATATCCCCAGCAATTCATCGACTACCTTCTGAACCTTGACGGAGAACAAGAGCACTGCCTCTGTATACCTTATGGGATCATCTGTGGCCAATAAAATGCATCACTTATCAATGAGACTTGGGGTGCTGAGTGGCCCCACAATGTCCATGGCAACTAGCTGAAATAGTTCTTCAGTAATTGGCAGGGGAATCAAAGCCACCTTAGCCTGTTTCCCAGCTTCTTCCACAATCTGGCACTGCGGACAAGTCTGGCAGTAGTTTGGCATGTCTTTAAAAATTCTGAGCCAGTAAAAATTGTGTCAGCTGTTTTTTTGTACAGCTGACCCCCAAGTGTCCAAAAAAGGGTATGTCACGAGCTAAGGCAGAAGCTGCTTCTTATACTCCCCAAGAATGACTATCTGCCAAAGAATCCCTTCCTCCAGTCCTCCCTTAGGAACCCACTCATGTTCAGTGATGACTTCTGCAACATCGAGAAATACAAACTCCCCTCATGTGGCACATTATGTCCTCTGGATTCCAGCATGCCTAACTCATGGCCATACATCCTCCATTTTTTTTGTATTTGTAATTTATGGGGGTTTTCCCTGTTTGCGCCCCAAACCCTGGACCCAGCAGACACATACGTGTACATGCGTGGAGGTGCATGCACACACCGGGTACTGGCTCGGAACTTTCCGCCCCACCCCTGGCATTTGCTGCTGTCCCCCCTCACCTATGCTTCCTACCAGACCTCCACCTGGTGGGAGTAGAACTATGAGGGAAGTGGACAACCACCCTCAGGAAGGGAAAGCTGCCTATGGCAGCTCAATCCCATTCTGACCCCCCCCCCGTGCTGGCTCCCCAGTGACCTGAGGTCATTCCCAAACCCAGGTCACCAGCGTAGCATGAGGTAAGGCATCTAGCACCTCAGCCCTCAGTGCCACCGGGTTGGCCCCCTATTTCCTTTTAAGAACATTACTGTCAAGGAAGTCTGCAAACTGCTGTTTCATCTAAAAGCAAACAAGTTGGATGGCTGCAGTGATCTAATTCCCAAATTCCTTAACTTGCAGCCACACAAATTGCTCTCCATAATTCCAACATTTTTTTCTCAAAAAAATCTCTGACAACTGGAAATTGGACTCTATAGTACCATTGCACAAAAAGGGCAAGCAAACTGTCCTGGACAACTACAGACCTATTTCTGTACTATCAGCTTTGGCTAAGGTGCAGGAAAGGACAGTACATAATCAGCTCACTTCCTACTTAGACCAACAAAGACTCCTCTGTGAGGAATAACACAGCTTCAGGAAGGATTAGAGAACATGCACAATGTTGGTCAGCTTTACAGACACAGCACACTGTGTTATAACAATGACCTGCTGACCAGTGCCAAGTTTGTGGACCTGACCAAGACCTTCAGTTTGGCAGACCATTATTTGCTCACACAGAAGCTGACTGGACTGGAACTGGGGGGCCCAGTTACTCAGTGGTTCTTCAACTATCTGCAAGACAGGTCACAGTTTGTCAAAATTGGTTTTGTCCAGGACAAACACTGTCTCTTGTGTGGCCCCCAAGGGTCCATTCTAGGTCCCGTATTATGAACTATTTTCATCAATGACCTGCCCAAGATCTGTAACACTGCCAAGACCCTTCTCTATGCAGGCAACACAGTCATCTTTGTACATGGGAAAGGCACCATCACTGTCAGCAAAGTCATTGGGTACAACTTCCATTCACTTCAATAGTGGTTCACAAGTAAGAAACTGACCCTAAACATCCCTAAACAAAAGCCATGCTGCTCAGATTGTCCCCAAAGGTTATAAGATTTTCCCAACACTTCAGTATCTCAGCCTGAGATGACATGAAACTTGAACATGTTAATGAATTCAAATACCTTGGTGTCACCATTGATTCCCAACTCACATTTGATGCTCATATGACCAATACTGTAAGAACTGTTCATCAAAAACTGGGTCTAATCTATTGTATTGCAAAGTACCTGGTACCTGACACTAAATTCAGAATCACCCAAAGCTGAATGTCCCCTGACTGAATATGGTTCCATCGTTATGGATGTCACTCCCCTCACAATCCAGACAAAGAAAAGAGTCTTAATGCATAAGGTTGCCACCAAATTTGCATCCTCACAGGGCCCACTGTCCCATCACTACACCAACTTTGAATGACTCGGTTGGTTGCAACCCCAAACCAGAGCCCATTTAACCCTAGCAAATTTAATGCACAAAATTCTACATGGAAGTTCTCCCCAATGCCTATCCAAGCAATTCACGTATGTAAACAATCCCTTCTCTTGATCTTCTGCAAACAATTTATTGAAAGTACCATTCATGTGCCCAGGCATGGGCTGGAACTCTTTCAGATACAGAGAAGTATCATTCAGGAACACCATTCCTTTCACAATCAGAGCTGTCCCTTCCCCTAAATGTTCACTGCTAGGCTGAAAGTACATCTCTAAGAGTCTAATGTCTGTACCTGCTTTGTATGACTTACAAAACACTGTTGACTTAAAGAGCTGGTGACACATCCAGGTGAACTTTAACAAAACATATTTAGACACAGCCCAGCTTGTAGTTCCCATTAGTTCTGTATTTCTCCTCCCCATTATTTATTACTGAGGTCATTTGTATGAAAACATGATTTCTACTCCTGAAGAGTTCATCTATTCCTGCTGCTTTCTCCCTACCTGAAGTTGTAATGCACTGCTTGTGACCTCACAGCTACTCCCATGGCAACAAACTGTGATGCCACAACAGAGGATTATGACTTGGAGTAGGAAGTAAGCCATGGAGGCAGGCAAACTCAAAAGAAACTGTAAGGGACAACAACCATACATTCATACACATTTCCTTCGAAATAAATTATGGGCAGGAGAAATATTATAGGTTGCGGTAGCATCCCTATAGTTATGGTTGGTACAGCACCTCAATGTTTAATCTTAATTTTTGCACTTTAATAACTTTGGGATTTTTTGAGGAAATTGCTAAAACATTTCAGATTAGTGCCATTTTGTAAGTGTTGCAAGATCTGGAAAGTTTCATGATGGCAGCTGATATGGTTTTTGAGATATAAAGTAGTCAAAAACAGTGCAAATGAAATTATTTTCTCGTAGGTTAACATGGGATTTTTTGCCATCATCTACAGCCCCCAGGGATTGAAAAATTACTCTGTAATTTTCATGGATGAAGTGGTGTGTACCAAGGGGTGTTCCTTTGGATGGTTTGGTGAACAAATATATTATAATTTTTTAATTATAATGACTTTTGTGATAGCTGCAGGACAGGCAGGTAAATTAAAACTGTTAGAATGGTAAATAACCATACGAATGGTTCATTTACTGGTCGATTCTCAGACAAATACTGTTTGAGATGTTAGCCATCTTGTTTTTGTGAAAAAAATTCAAAATAGTCTTGTACACAACTACTGCACCCTGAGGACAGCACAACACCCGTATTTAGTTTTCCATGATATGCCTAGTTAGTTGCTTGTTTTTAAATTAGGATATCTCTGTGGCAAACAGGTGTTTTTTCACAGAAAATCATGTCACCTGTGTCTCGCTAAGTAAGTCCGTTCGGTTTGTTATTTACTGTTTGAACAGTAAATAACCATTTACACTCATTAATAGCTGTAACTTAATTGTGCAGTGGTCCCTCCCCTGTTCCCCATTCTGCGATTGCTGTCCACGATGTTCACATTAGCCCTGGTAGTCTAATGGTCCTTCCCCCCCCCCACCATTCTCTGATTGCCATCCCTTCATTCATTCATTCATTCATTCATTCATTCATTTATTTATTTATTTATTCATTCAAGTCTCGGATTACAACCTTTGAGCTTGAAGCTCATTTACAAAGGTTTCACGTCAAAGGATATAACACAGTAAACATTAAACAACATTAAAAAACATATTCATTGCTAGAAACATACAGTAATAATGTTAAGAAGAGGCATCGGAGGTACTAGCTGCCCAAATTATGATGTAGGGTAAATTGAGCAGAATCATAAGGGCATAGGTAAGTTGCATTAAGTTGTGCAGTGACAAGGTCAGTGGAGGCAGAAACAAGGAGAAGGAGGACAGAAAAGTGAGGAAAGAAGGGAAGAATTCAAGGCAGGGAATCAGGTATGCCATAGATTCCCTCTGTCAGTGAAGGAGCTGTATGGGAGTGTGGGAGGGAGTTTGATCAAGGCAAAGAAAGGAGGAGAGGGCAGGAGGAGGGAGGAGGGAGATGGAGAGAATGTGGCAAAAGAGGTAGGGGAAGGTGGATGGGATTGTGGGCAGAATGGGGGTGGGTGATGGGAGAGGTGGCAGGGAGGGGTTGAGAGGGAGAGATAGAGAGAGGTGGGTGGAAGTGGAGAGGTTGAGGACTGTTAGAGACAAAGGAGAGGGAGAATAGCAGGCAGAGGGCTTGGTTAAAAAAGTGCAGGAGGAATAGGTTCATGGTCTAAGCCACGTGCAATTGTTATTGGGGGCATGAGCAGGATGACTGGCTGGTGAGGAGGGAGCGTAGTTTTGATTTGAATGGTCCTAATTTAGATTCAGCCAGGAGGTCACCCGGTAGTGAGCTGAGCCACTTTGGGGCATGATATCCAATGGACCGCTGTCCTTGGGTCATGTGGTAGAATGGGACTTTGAGTTGAGTGTTGTGCAAACCCCTGTTCAGTCTGGTAGTGGTTGTTGGGCACAGCATGGACTGAACTCAAGGGGGGGGGTCAAGCCAAGGGTGGCTTTCTTGGCCATGAGGCAGAGTTGATATTGAATACGGTCGTCAAGCTTTAGCCATCCTGTAAGTGAGTATATTTTAAATATATTTTCTTTATTATTATTTTAATCATTGGTAGTTCAGTGTCCCCCCCATATCCAAGCACTGTGCCCCTACTAATAAAAATATTCCCTGATAGTCTAGTGGTTCCTCCCCCCTTCCTCCTTCTCTGATCACTGTCCCTGTCTTAATAAAAATCTTCCCTGGTAGTCCAGTGGCCCCCCACCCAGTTCTTCGATTGCGGTCCCTCTTATATTTTATGCATCAGTAGTCCAGTCATCCCTCCCCAGTTCTCTGATCTCCATCCCCATGTTAGCATTTATGTCCCTGGTGGCTAGAGGCACCCCCTATCACTAAGTCCCTGCAACAAAGAAAACTGTCCCTCAACATTTTTTTTCTCTCCATGCAAAAAAGAAAACAGTTCACTGCCATTTTTTACAAACCTGAAAAAAAGAACAGTCCCTCATTGTCCCCACCTTCCCTCCCCATCCCATCCCTCCCACTGAGCACTTACCACCCCACTCACACCCCTTACACCATACTTACCACTGGAGGTAATATGCTGTCATCTTCTGTGGACTGGGACATGTCTGCACTCTTCAAAGACAAACTGTGAACTGAGGGATAAAGGTAAGTGCCGTATAATGTATTTCAATGGCATTTTAAACTTATGTTCATAACTTTGCCATTTTTGGGAATTTTTTCACCAAATTTTTAACATGGCCATTTTGGGACACCATCTCATGAACTTTGTCACTGTCATTTGTTAATCAGGCCTGGAAGGTGATTTTGCGGTCACTGCATTAAATCATTTTTCTGGACTGAATAACGAAATTTCACAATCAGTGTTCAAGAGGTGGGATTCCAAAATTGGCATGTTGGAAATTTGGTGAAAAAATTCCTAAAAATGACCAAGTTATGCACATTCATTGAAATTTTTCTACACAGGTGCATAACTTTGGTAATTTTCAATATTTTGACTCCAAATTTTCATCATAGCCATTTTTTCACACCACCTTATGAACAGTACAGTTGTCATTTTTCACATCCTGTGTGAAACTTGTTTTTGCACCTGCAGCACTGAATGGCGTTTTGGCACAGATGTGAACATTTTCACTTATGGGGTTTCTGAGGTGGGGTCATAAGAAGACGATGCTGAAAATTTGGGGTCAGAATATGAAAAAATGCCAAAGTTGTGACCATTCATTGCAATTTCCCTACGCCTGCTTGTAACTTCGGAAATGTTAAATATTTTTATCTCAGATTTTCAACATAGCCTTCGTATTACCCCATCTCATATATGTCACAACTGTCATTTTTCAAATCCTGTCCAAAGTGTGTTTTCATACCTGTAGTGCGGAATGGCGTTGCAGTTGCGCAGAATTAAGTTTTGGTGGGGATTCAAACAATTTCTGTACTGGGTACATGAGGTGGGGTAATAAGGTGGCTATGCTGCCAATTTGGTCACTGTTGCCCTATAAATCAAAGCGCAGGGCTCGGAGGGCCCTATGCTTCCACAGCTACATACATATATGCACCTTTGGAGGAATGGGAGCAGAGAGTCTGAAGGACCCTGCACTCCCCCAGTAAAATAAAGATACCATTATACTATCTCAAAAAGTAAGGAAATACATTGAAAAAAACTGTGCTAATGATCTAGTTAGGGTCAAAGCCTCAAAAGTAGGGAAATGTGGCATTAGAGTTTCCAACCCTAACACCCAACCCCACCCTGCACTCACCAACAGGTGTTGGGGTGTGCCTTGGGGTCATCATCCCTAACGCTCACTCCATTCTCCTATACTGTACCCATATAAGGTTATTTTCTTATGGAATGGAGTAAGCATTAGGATGATGACCCTGACACTTGGTGATGATGGGGGTAAAGTGTTGAAACGCAAAACAATATTCTATACTTTGTGGCTTTGACCCTAACTAGAGCATCAATGCAGTTTTTTGCAATATATATAAAATATAAATGGATTGCAGGTAGAACTGTACCTAATTATTATGTTTTTTTTAAAGTTTTCTTTGAGGCATTAGTAGCTCTCTAGTGTGTCATCTGAATGCCTTACTTTTGTGCCGTGCCACTTTACTTTGTATTATGATACTCATAAGCCTGTACCTGTTATACTGTTTTATTGTGTACTCTTCTATACCCAGGTCTTGCCTGAAGAAGGTGCTTCAGCACCTCTGCACTTACCTGGTCATCAAAATAAATAAATAAATAAAAGTGTAAGCAGCAGAGATTAATTGTAATTGTGAGGCACAAGAACATTGGATTATGCCAGACAATTACTGACCTTGTTCCATAATCACATGAAATATCAATAATGTTATTTCATAAAATTATGGGCCAAGAAAACCTACCAATATGGCTATTAAAACAATGGTAAATCCCTCCTCTGTCCTGCTGCTGCCCAATCCCTCCTCTGCTCTCCCTACCCAACTGCCACCAGATATGGCTGCAAAAGGGTTTGTCCACATCCACGTACCTGCCTAAAACAAGGCAACAAAAAAAATTAAATGCTTTCACAATCCTAGTGCTCCCGATCATATCCCTCTTACCTACCTAACCACCACTGATAATAAATTGAGTAACATCATCATTCCCAGTACTGCCTGATCTCTCCCCCCTCTCCTTCCACTCAACTGCCACTAACAGTAGTAACTGAATGTCTTACCCATCCCTGTGCAGCCCAGTCCCTCCCGAATCCCTCATCTGAATGCCAGTGATAGTTAATTGAGTACCTACACCCTTTCAGCTACTGCCTGAACACTTCCTGCTCCCCAACCCAAATGTCACTAATACTAATAATTTAATACCTACCTGTACCTTGTCCCACTACTACATAAGCCATCACCACTCCCCCATCTGATGAGGGGCTAGCTGCACAAACGAGCAGACTCGATAAACCACAAGGCCTGCTTCTGCTGGCATGTTCGTATGTCTGCTATCAGTAATATAAATACCTGCTCCATTCCTGCTCCTGCCTGGTCATTCCATGCTTACCATACAGACTGGCAATGATAATAAAGTGGATACCTTCCCCCATTCTGCTGCTGCCCAGTCCCTCACAACTACATCCAACCACTAAAGATGATAAGCTAAATACACTCCCAGTCCACTCTTGCATGATCTTTCTCCACTTCCTCGCCTCACCGCCACCAGCAATAAACAAAATACCTTCCCCAATCTAGCTTCTGCATGACTCCCCTTCCTTCCCCACTTCACTTACACCAAGAAGAAATTGAACACCTTTCCTTACCCTATTCTTGCCCGAACCCTCCCTGCTGTGCCCAAACACCATCAATACTAAATTGAATACTTCCACATCCTGCTGCTGCCCAATCCATCTCTACTCCACCACATAACCACTACTGAAGATATATTGCATAGCTTCCCTATTACAGTGCTTCCTGACCACTTCCTGTTCCCCACCCAGCCTCAGCTGAAAATAAACTGAACACCTTCCCTCATCCTCTTGCTGAATAATCCATCCCTGCTCATTAATCTTCCCACTAATGCCTGCCAAAAACATCATTCTTTGTGTTTGTTGGCACTCCCCAATTTCAGCCCCTCCCAATGAGATGACAGCTGGTGCAACTTTCCAATTATCTCCACCACTAGCCATCATCTGATAATAAAGCTGCTGCTGCTGCATTCTTTCATTAAAAAGCCCAGTTACACATACCAAGCTTTTCAATGTCATGAAATGTAGTAGCATTTTTTTATTAGATTGCATCTTGCCATGAGTGCAATAGGGAGGGTTTAATAATTAATTTGGAGAGTTTATTAATTTATTTCAAATTTTGGTAACCGGGAAAAGACACACTGAGCCGGAGCTAATTTCTAGGTGTGATCGGGGGGGAAGGGGGGGGAGAGAAAAATACAACAAAAAATGTCATAGATGAAAGCACAGCACAGGTAACAATAACATAGATTCATGGTGTAGCACAAGCAGTTCATGATAAAGAACAGGAGTATTGCAAGTTATAACAAAGAAAATGATGTACATAAGTGCTAGCAGAGCCCTAAGTATTAAGAAGTAGGATATTTTACAAACTAAATATGGGAAGTAGCAAAAGACTTGAATGAATGCTTTAAAAACAATTATTTCTGGAGGGGGTTCTAAGCTTAGGCAACAGTAAAAGTGCATGAGGTCACTAGTCAGTTGGAGAGTGAGGACAGGGAGGGACAGGGGTGTCACTGGATAGCAGTTAGTGCTTAGAATCAGGTTGGGAGGGGGAAGGGGACCTACTGAACCATTAATTGAATACCTGCTTTAATTTGGCATGCAGGTTAATTAAATGCATTATACCTAATAAAATACCTCGCGCCCTTGCTGGTGCCAGGTGTCATAAATTCCCTATCTCACTGAATATATACTCTTTACCGGAGAATCACAACATATATTTCTTTCTATGTTTTGTGTACACTATCTTATACAAAGTATTTTTGCCAATTTATTTATTTTTATTTATTGAAAAGTTTCACCAGGAGAATTACACTGAGCAACAAGATGCTCGTCTCACAGTATGTCCTGGTGGAAGGGGAGAGGGAGCATTTACATAGTACATCAGTATACATCACACAGGAAAAAATAGCTACACTGTACATAGTCAATTAAAACGAGTTCACAAGCTGTAGGATATTTACAAATCAGCAAAGGGGTGGAGCAGGAGGGGTAACACGTTAGGATGCAGGAGGGTTTAGGAAAGTGGAGACAGTTAGTTGGTTCTACTGGAGGGTGGGGGAGAAATAGACCCTCAGCAGAGACCAGTCCAGAGGGACTAGGTGCAATTGCAGTTTGTCACTAGCTAGTTTGTTAAGGATGTGGAGAGAGAATTGACTGAGGAGGAATGTCAGATTTGGGATGGTAGTTGATTCCAGAGTTTAGGTAGTCGATGTGAGAAAGCCATTTGGCCTAACATAGTGCTTCTATAGGGTATATTCGGGAACGTGAGTAGTCAGATCTGAGGGTGTATTTGGAGGGGAGCAGGGCAGCTAAGCAAGTAGAGAGGTAGGCAGGGAGAGTTCCTAGCCAGAATTTTGAGGTGAATTTATCCACATGCATGGTTCTCCTGTCAGCAAGGGTGGGAACGTTCAGAGAGTGGTAGAGTGTGCAGTGGTGGGTCAGAGCAGGAGCATCTAAGGCAAACTGACAGAAAGAGTTAAAAAGAGGGTCCCGCCTTGATAAGGAGGACTGAGGGGCAGCTCCATATACTAAGTCACAGTAGTCAAAAATTAGCAAAATCATTTTATGTACCAATTCATGTCTTGCTGGAAGAGGGATACATTTACTGTTTTGGTATAGGGCCCCTAGCTTAGGCTGTAGTTTCTTCTGAATGGCATCGATATGTACCAAGAAATTTAGGTTTCTGTCCAGCCAAACTCTGAGGTATCGGAAGAGGGAGGAGGTGTCTTCTAGTACAGTCCCATCTGAAGTGTGGCAGTAGGGTAAGGAGGAGAGCCTGACTAGCCTCTGCCAAGTTCCAAATTCTGTATTGTAATGATCTTATCTCAAACTGAATTGCATTTTTATTTCCCTGCCCTTCTCTTCTGTAATTCCCATTGTCCCGGCTCACACCTGGAAATAAGCTTCAGTTCAGAGTGCTTCTCCTGGTTACTAATTTGGAAGGAAGGAAGGAAGGAACTCCCTTTTCTTTGCCTCCTACAAACCCTTGTTCCCTGGAAAGTAACACACTCCATATGTCTGGCTATTGTACTACTCCAGGATCTTGTTTAAATTTGTGAATTGTTAATTTACTGGAATGCTTATTGCAATGTTTTTTTTATGTCATCATCATCTATATCATTAAAGAGCTAGTGTACTACCAGGAAACTGCCTGCAATTAATTGTAACTTTCAGATGTAGTCAGCTATCACTTCCTATATCTCAAATATATTTTCTTTCTGTTTGCTAATTAGAAGATTTTTCACCTGGCAGTACTGGGGTGATGTGTGGAGCAGCACTCTGTCTGGAGGGGGAAAAAAAGTCAGCTCTGTTCCTCCCACTACAGCAACACTGAGAACACACTAACTATGACATCAGTAGTAACCAATGAAAACCATTTCTCACTGCCAGGTTTCACTTTCACGTGAAGCAGCAGGGACTGGCTCTCCCTGGTTACTAGTGATGTCACCATTTCCTGCATTTTTATTGGTAGTTTGTGAGAGTCACTGCTCAGGCTGCAAGGATTTTGGTGACTCAAGGTGTTTGATCTAATTTCTGATGATGTAGTGCGAGGAACAAAACTGACTTTGTTTTCCTCCAGACAGAATGCTGCTCCACACATCACCCCTGTACTGCCAGGTGGAAAATCTCCTAATTAACAAACAGAAAAGAAAAAATACTTGAGATATTAGAAGTGATAGCTGACTGCATCTGAAAATTACTATTAATCCCAAGCAGTACACTAGCTCTTTAATGCTGTACAGTTGTACCTAAGTCTGCTTTCTGTTTTGTAAGTCTCCAACTTTCTGTCCTCCAAGTTGCACTTGAAAACAAACGAACATTTTTTTTAAATTCTTCGGTAACCAGGTAAGGCCCACTAGGCACAAGTGCCCGTTTTCAGGAGCGACCCAGGAGTACTGAGGAGGTTTCAATGACTTGCTCAGAGTCACACAGTATATAAATGGAGGTTATGAGAATCAAACTCAGGACTGCTGGATGTACCAAACTCATTCACAGCTCATCACTCTAACCTCTAGGCTATACTGCCAGCTCAATGTTCCCTCCTTGCCACATATCTTAATAAATATATAAATACTGGACACCAAGAAGTGTTTAGAATGGGATGGGGGTACCACTGGACACAAGGGAGGGTTTGGGATGGGGCACGGAGAGGTGTATTACTGGGTAATTGAGTAACGGGAAATTCTTCACAAAAAGTACTGTTAAAGCTGGCCCAGTCAGTGCAGATTAGTATGCATCTGGTATTAAATAACCTTTTAAAGAACTGTGTAAATTAATTGCAAACATCTATGTTAATCATGAATTATGGTTGCTACACAAAGCCACAAAAGAAGGGAACTTTGACATTGGGTTAGAAACAATCCTGGGGCTTTCTGGTGATGTCATGGAGTTGGTAGCATGCTAGGCTCAGGAGATCCCCTCCCACTAGTCGTGTTTACCTCCCTCTACAGCTACATTTCTGCACATATTTGCAAATAGGCCTGCAGGACAAGAGGAGGAGGAGGACAAGAGGACCTGATCCAGAACTCAAAAAACCAAAAATTGGTCAGGTTGATGTCAAATCCAGGCCACTGAGTTAGGATCACAGCTGTTGTGTCTCACCCGCCAGCTCAAAAGACTGTGAATATGACACAGATGCTGAGGGAGAGAGAGAGAGTGACCAGAAATTGGTTTAAAACACTGTTGAAGGGGATTAGGGCCTCTAAAAAGGAGGAAAAAAAAGAATTAAGACATCTCAATGAGAGACTTACCAGAGTGGAGAAATGGTTGGAGGTGGCAGAGGGACACATTGCAGTCATGGAAGATGGTGCACTTCAGCTTCATTCTGCAGAAGACTCACTGCTGCACTACACAGAGGCCCTTCAAGAAAAATGTCTGGACCTGGAAGGAAGATCTTGCAGGGACAATCTTCAGTTTAGTGGCTTACCAGAGTACACAGAAACCAGCCTTATGAGTGATTTCCTGGAGGATCTGTTGAGCGATGTCCTAGCCCTCCCTCCCACTTTCTCCTTCAGAATCAAACAGAAGTACAGGGCTTTACTAGTGAAACCAACTGATCCAAAAGCCTGCCTGCACCCGATACAAATGAAATGTTTCAGTTTTTGGACTGAAGAAGATATACTGTGGATGGCTTGGCAGAATGAGAAAATCAAGTATAATGGGCCCTGACTGTAATTAGATAAGGATTACCTGCCTGAGATCCAGCATACACATCTCCAGTATGCCCCCATTCAGTGAACACTAAAGGAAGAACAAATTAAGTTCCAAACCCCTTACCCTCTCATTTGCATGTGTTCTGGGAGCAGGGTATCCAGCTGTATCACTCACCTGAGGAGGCCATTTTGGCTCTAAAAGAGCATGAATGGCAGGTGGAACTGAACAAAATGGACTTTTCCAAATATTCACAGCCCCAGGGAACAGAATGGTTAATAGTGTGCTGCCAACAAATCAAAGTCATGGAATGTCGAGCGGCACCACATACTCTGAAGAAATACTCAATCCCCTGCAACAACTGCCTGGCACCACCAGTACTGCAACACCTTGAAAACACCATGCAATTTGACTCTTGCTGCCACTCTCTGTTTTTTTATTCTCTGAAGTTGATGAGGCAGGAAAATGTGTTCCTTCTCACTCCCACAGTGTGTTATCACCCCGGATTTTAGGGGACCGCCTTAAGATGGGTATTTTTCCTCTGCAGCATTTTCTGGACTTTTAGGGTCTGCAAGTTGTGCCTGGGATAATAACCTTGTTTAATTCCCACAGCTGTACTACAGTGCCCTCAGGTGGACTCTTCATATATGAACTATTTAGCATTTCTCTTTATGTGTGCCTGGGTGGGGTGTGGGGAGACTTTGTTTTATGTTAATGTTTACCAAGTGCCTCTTGATAATAGTATTTCACTGACCTCTGGCTTGCAGTTTTCAGTTAGAATTATGTGTGTGTGTTGGGGGAGGGGGATTTTTTTTCTTGGTCTGCTTTTACTGAACCGTAGAAGTCGGGATGGAGGTGGAAGTTGTTCAGAGACCCAGGCCACACTCTCCTTCTGATCGCTGGAGGCCAGGTTATTACCAGTTTTCACTATGGGGATCATAGTTGCAGGACCGGTTATGTTTCTATGCTGCACGACTTGTTAGGAGTATTGCACAGAGCTGTCTTTTTAGGAGCTTACTATACTAATATGCAGCGGTGGCCTTGGGACTTCAGGGTGGGGATTCTCCTTTAGAATTCATTGGAGCCTGGTTGGGTGGGGAGGGGACAATCCTATCTGAAGGGCCTGAGAAGCCCAAACCTGTCATTCTCCCAACTGAAGTAACCTGTGGCTTTTGCTTAGTTAGATTCTTTACTTATTCCTGCAGAACTTAAAATGGACTTGAGGCATGGATGAAAATGGGGGGCAGGGCAGGGGCAGTTCCAGGAGTAAAATTTACAGTCTGGCTTAGTTCCAGGAGTAAAACTGGAAAATACTACTCCTGTTCAAAATGAACTCCCCAAAAGGCTTAAAACTGACTGAGTGTTAAATGCTTTAAAATAAAAAAACGTAGCCATTCCCCATCGGGTATATTTGATCCTGCATCAAAGGTGGTGAGTTCCCCCAGTAAATGTTTCCCATTTCCAGTTAATGACTTCAGGTGGAGTGTGGCTGCACAGCATGGATCTGGGACATGGTACTCTCATACAATGTCAGCAGCTTCAGTACTCCTGGATAATGACTTTAGTGAGCTCTGGAATTTTCTATTTTTTTTTTGTTTCCAGGGGCTGGTGGGGGCCTCAGTGGGAAATATGCTTACGAGGGATCGACTGCTGCTCTGGACCATTGCATCTGTGCTTGTTTACCATCATGGTATGAGCTCTTGCTTTGGTGTGTCTCAGAGGGTGGCCCCCCATAGAGAGGAACAGTGTCACTGCCTTCCCTCTGCTGGAGATCTATGGCAGGATAGAGGGTACACCAGGAAGGCAAAGAGAATGTCTTGAACTATTCTCCTGTTTTGTAAGTTACAGGGTTTTTTATGTTGTCTTGCGCATGCAGTGCAAGCAACATTTTGTGACAGCTTACTGCAGTAGCAGGTTGTGGGGGTGCAGCCATGTTGTAGCCAATGCACCACTGCTTTCTTGGGCTGGTCTGTGTAGCACCAATGAATGAGTATGCTGTCCATGACAGCAGCTCAGAAGCATGCCACCAACTTGAAAGATTTTCACCGCTGCAATGAGGGAGTGCCCCATCATTGTAGGGTGTGCCTTGCCTGGTGTAACATTTCAATAAACATAGAGGGGGTGCCCAATCCCACAATTGTCATGCCCCTTCCCCAGTTAATTTGCCAATGGGGGGGTGAGTCCTCGTAAGTTTAATGTCTGCCTTGTGAATTTGTGTGATGAGGGGGGTGCCCAATCCCCTTTAGCATTATGCCCCGCCAAACACAGACACGCTTTTATTGCCAATGGGGGGCCCAGTCCCCATTGACTTCAATCCCCCTCCCAAAAAACACAGGTTGCACACTGGGAGCCCACCCTAGTGTGCCTAAAGCAAACCTGGAAAAAAAAGAAACCTTCCTGTGACGTCCTTTTTTTTTTTTTTGGTTACTTGTAAAAGAGAAAACAGTCCCTCGTGGTCACGACACCTCCCTCCCCAACCCGCACTCACTCTCTGCGCACCTCACCTCCCTGCACCCCCCTCATCCCATACTTACCTCCAGAGCAAGACTCAACAATCTTCAGTGGAGCGGGAACACGTCTGCACTCTTTAAAGTCGACCGTGAACTGAAGAAATGTCGGTAAGCTATATAATGGCATAAGGGGGGGGTTTCAACTTAGGTGGATATCGCAGCCATTTTTGTGACTTTTGGCTCCAAATTTTCAACATGGGGTTCTTGGGACCCCACCTCATGAACTCAGTCACTGTCATTTCATTATTCAGTCCCAAAATATGATTTCGCGGTCACTGTGTAGAATCACCTTTTGGGACTGATTAACAAAATGACAGTGTCATTGTTCATGAAAGTGAAGCTCGAAAAAGCCTATGTTTACAAATTTGGTGAAAAAATTCAAAAATGACTGTGTTGTGAGCGCAAGGCAGAAAGTCTCTATGCATGCTCGTAACTTTGAGAATTTTTATTATTTCACTCCAGATTTTCAGCATTGCCATTTTTCCACACCCCCTTATGAACAGTACAGCTGTCATTTTTCACGTCCTGCACAAAGTGTGTTTTCACACATCTGGTGCACAATGGCGCAGTCGCTGTGGGAAATCAACATTCTGGACAGATTAAGAAAATCAGTGACATGGTTCATGAGCAGAGGTCCCAAAATGCCTATGTTGAAAATTTGGTGAAAAAATTCCCTACCACACCAGATGTATTCCAGGCTGGTGAAGTGAGTGGCGCACTCCATAGCTTTTGGATGGGTTCTATGGGCCAATCAGATCACACCCCTCTCTTTCTACAGATTTATTTACAGTTAATGCATAAGAAACATTCTGGAGACTTAAAGGGACATTGTCAACCCCCTTAGGCCTCAAACTGTCCCTAGATTTAAAATATATGTAATGATTGCTCACATTTCGTATAGATTGCTGATGTAGCTGGTAGTTTGATTCTGATTCCTTTTATCTTTTTAAAAGTAAAAAAAAAACCTGCCTACCATACTGATGTTACCACACAAAAGCATGCTTGTTCACTTTGTTTACTCAGCTTCCACTGCATCTTTCCTAGACTTGTGAATGCTCCTAACACAATCCAGCCACTTGTGATGCTGTGGGAGGAAAGGAGACTATTGCATCTTGAGTGGCTATACTCTTTGGGGGTGTTCCTAATATTCCAGATGTATGCAATAAGAGTAGATTAACGATCAGAAACAAAACAAGGATGCATATATATGCACCATTCCCATTCATTTCAGTTCTATTAGGAAAAGAAGCAGGTCAAACAGTCAACAGTTTCAATGAGTTTTACAGAAGGTAAGCAATCATAAAATTTGGGATTTTAACAAGAAATATCAAGATGCAAAAAATGTTGACAGTGTACCTTTAATGTCTCCTTGCTAAAGGACCCTGAGATACAGTAACAGATCCCTCAGATCAGTGAGCAGGCAGTCCAGGGTAGCACGACCATAGAAATTACTCCCAGTATCTTATGTGCCACTGTTAAAGTGATCTTGAGGGAAAGGTTGATTGCCTTGACTTTTTGGGGAAAAAGAACAAGGGAAGCTAAATAAAAGGAGTTAGAGGTGCAGATTCAGGAATTAGAGGCATTTCAACAAGTTAGGCTTAACAGACAGAGAGGGAAGAGCTTATTAGAAAGAAGAGGAAGTTAAACCAAATGTTGGATATCAAAGTGGAGCAAAATTAAAAAAAATCTTAGACAGCAGTATTATATGGGATGCCCCAGAGCCCTTAAACTGCTAGCATGCTGGCTCCACAATCAATGTGTGAAGGCTCATATTATTAAAATGTTCCACCCAGAGTGAGGGTGGGAAATAACAGGGAGGGATCCAAGAGATCTTGGAAAGCCTTCAATCCTATTACACCAGTCTGTACAGGGTAAGACTTGGGAAATCTGAACAAGAGATACAAGAATATCTCACGCCATCTTCCGTAGGTATCGCAGCCGTAGAATGAGGCCGTTTGTGCCCTGATATTGGTCATGGAAATAGAATAGGCAGTTGCATAGAGTAAGACAAGTAAATACCCAGGGTCTGATGGGTTCACCTCAGAATTCTATAAGCAATCTAGGGAAGTAATGATTCTACTGTTGCATCAGGCCTACACCTTTGCACTATCTGTGGGGGATCAGTTAGCCCCTTTTGGAATCAGACCATGATTTAGGTTATACCCAAGCCCATTAAGGACTCCTCCCTCTGCCCTTCCTACAGACCAATCACCATACTAAATGTCAACTATAAGTATCTGATGGTGATTTCAGCATAGAAATTGGAAACTGTAATCACAAGGTTGGTACATGTGGACCAGAAGGCTTTGTAGAGGGTAGATAGGTACCTGATAATGTTCACTGAATGCTCCACACCTTTGATCACCTCAAGGTAACAAAGCAAGAAGCAATGATCATGAATATGGAGACAGAGAAAGCATTCTATCAGGTTGATTGGAAATATCTCTATGGGGTCACTGCCGGGTTTAGCTTCTCACCCACATTTGTGAATTACATGCTTTATATACAAGAGTAAAAAGAAGCTTATGTACAGCATCCACAATATTATTGGCAAGTTTGTACAATATGTACACTATATACATATGAAAACCTAATGGGAAAGAGGCGGGAGAATAATCCAGAGAAAACTAAGATGGGGAGGGAGGCATGGAAACAGTCAGGTGGGAAGGGTTAGAGAAAACGTGGTAATTCGAGAAAATGAGGGAAAATACTAGTAGAACTTGTAGGAGTTATTAGTACAGGTGCCCTTTAGGTTTGACTCAGGAAGTAGTAAAGATATACTACCTAGGACAGTTGCAGTGAGTTTATTGAGCAGGGGTTCCTTCAGTTTAACCTTAAAAGTACTGAATGAGGGGGTTCCTGCAAAGTTAGGAGGAAGGGTGTTAAAAAACTTGGGATTTCTGTAGGTAAGTGATCTGTGCCCCAAGAGGTGCTGCAGTAAGGGACACAAAAATGGGATGTGGGAGCACTCCTAGTGAGCTGAGTGGGGCAGGCCTTCTTGAAAAGAGAGGTGAAACTGTGAGGTAGAAGGTTGTTGAGGATTTTGTAGAGAAACATGGAAGTCTTCTAGGTGAACCTGTCCTCTAGGGAGAACCAGTGTACTGTCTGGTATAGAGCATAGCTGTGGGTGCGATGGGGGAGACCAGTCACAAATCTGATAATGTTATTGTAGGCAGTTTTGGGTTTATTGAACATGACAGAATTACTTTGAGGTGAGTAGATGATGGATCCATAGTCTAGGAGAGGTAGAAGTAAGCTGGAAGCCAGCCTATTTCTAGATTACGGGATGAGGAATCACCTGATCCTGTAGAGGAGCCCAAGTCTCTGGTGAATTTTGTTTATCAATTGTGTTATGTGTGGAGAGGTGCTCGTCCAGTGTTAGACCAAGGTATTTAAATTCACGAACCTGCTCAATGACCATGCCATCATTATCTAGGCAGGTGGAATTGAAATTTGATGGTTTACTTGTGCCTGTGAAAACCATACGTTAAGTTTTTTTGGAGTTCAGGACCATTCCTTTAGTGGAGAACCAGAAGTGGAAGCTGTGGAAATCTGTTTGAAGTTTGGAGAGAAGGGTGGAGGGGTTAACGTCCTTACAGTATAAGGCAGCATTGTCCACATACAGGATGATGTTAGTATGCGAACAGATGGAAGGTAGGTGGTTAATAAACAGAAAGAAAAGGAGGGGCCCAAGTATAGACTCTTATGGTACTCAATACTTAATAAGGCATTCAGACGAAGGATGTCCCTCAATAATTGTATTGTGGTACCCCGTGGGGAGATAGTTTCCAAACCAGTTGACCATAATTGTAGAGAAATTCATAAGGGCAAGGGTAGTTTGTAGTAGGTTGTGGTCCACCAAGTCAAAAGCCTTGGTAAGGTCTACGAAGACAGCACCTGTGTATAGATTGTCATCCATGACCTTGTATATGTCCTGTGTGAACTTAACAAAAGCAGTTTCCATATTGTGTTTAGCCCTAAAACCATGTTTAGCCTTGGTCATGATGTTGTATTTGTTTAATTGCTCAGTAGTTTGTGAATTAACTATTTTTTCCATCATTCTGGAGGTGGGGGAGAAGTGAGATGGGCCTCTACTTGCTTCTTTCTTGCTTAATACCAGCTTTGTGCAGGGGCCTGATGGAAGCAGTTTTCCAGGCTTCAGGGAGGGTACTGGAACAGAGGGAGAAATTCAGTATATTTGTGAGAGGGGTGGCAATTTTCTTTATTATGAGTTTTAAGATGAGAAAATCAAGACTATCTGGCCCAGTGTTGGATCTAGGGTTGTTTTTTCTTATAAGTTTTATAGTATTAGCAGGCAAAAGAGCTTTGAAATAGAAACTAGGGTAGGAAGCTTTCAGGGAAGGGGTGGGTTTAGGAGGCTGCTTGGGGGCAGCAGAAGGGAGGGGGGTCTTGTACTTGTCGAGGTCCCCGAAAAAGTAATTTAACAAGTTGGCCATGTAAGTTGGGTCACTCATTAGTTTCCCTTCTGCCAGAAGTGTAATCTACTCACACTTTTTATCTTTACCCAATAAGGAGTTTAATGTCCCCCAGAATTGTTTGGAATTTGCTCTGTTGTATAGTTCTTAAGGTGGTTGATTTTCACCGTACAAACCGCTGACTTGCAACTGTTGCAAAGTGTTTTATACTCTTGGAGGAGACCGAGGGAGGGTGATTTCCTGTACCTAGCCCAAGCCTTGTCTCTAGCATGCATAGGTTTGAGGAGGTCAGGTGTGATCCACTCACTAGATCGCCCGCATACTCTAATCTTCTTTAAGGAGATGTGTGAGTTGCATATGGCATTAAACGTTTTGGTGAAAACATCTAGGGCAAGGTATATGTTTTTAATATCAGACATGAAAGACCAGTCAGCAGATTTGAATGCATGAGAGAGTTCTTCTAAATTAGCTTTTTTTTTTTTTTTTTAACTTTCTTTTTATCCCTCTATCTCGCCCTCAACATTCCACTCCTTCAGGCATTGCTCATGCCATCCATGCCTCCTTGACCTTGAGTCTGCCCCGTAGAGTGCCTCAGTAACTCCTTTTTCTCCCCTCCTACCTCTGTGGAGCACCTGCACAGCAGGGTTCTGCTCATGGTTCCTGGACTGGATGGCATGGAGCAGCCGTCATCTAGACCCGCTGAGGATTTTTCCGCTTTTTCTCCTTTACGGTCCCCCCTCCCCTGAGGATGTCAGCTCGGGCAAGTGCGTGCCAACGCACGCCTGCCAAGTGCCTAACAATGTCCTCCCTTCCCCGACTCCAGCCCTCTGAAGCTGCCAATGCCCTGTGAGAGCCGGTGCTCTCAATGGCCCCCAGGGATGTCAGGTGCGTACAGCACCCCTGGTAACCCACCCGGAAGGAGGAGAGCATCCGTTGGGATGCTCAATCCTCCTTCCCCCTGCTGACCCCTGATGACCCAAGTCCGTGCCTGAGCCCAGGTCGCCTGCGAGGTGTGGCGTCCAGAGTCTCAACCATCAGCGCTACTGGGCCAGCCCCAAATTTGCTTTAATTGTCTAGTGAAGATGTAGTTAGGAGCAAATTAGGGTCTCTATGGCTGACCAGCAACAGAACACAGCACAGTGGTCGCTAATGGAGTCAGGGAGAATGCCCAAGGCTATCACTCTGGTGAGGTTAGCAGCTATGATCCAGTCAATGGTAGATCTGTTTCCCATTTTATAATTTGTTCTGGCTGGGGTGGATATTAATTGGTGCAGCCCGGTGCTGGCAAGGAGTTCTTTAGCGCAGTCGGACTGGTTGCCATCCCATTTTAGATTAAAATCCCCCAATATGATCCATTCACTATTACTTGGGAAGGAAGACTTGTTTGAGAGCAGGGATTCAAGCTCAACAAAAGGTGTTCTAGGGAGTTGATAGACAGATGTGACAGTTAAAATTTAGTTTTTTCCTATGATTAGATTTTTGGAGAGTGATTCGTGCACGGAAGTTTCAGATTCCATGTCCAGTTCTGTGTACAAGAGCCTCCCAGATATAATGAACAGGCAGCTGCCTCCTCTTTTTATGTTTGCTTGCGTGCATACGCAAGAAACATTTTGTGGCAGCTTGCTGGAGTAGCAGGTTGTGGAGGTGCGGCAGTATTGTGGCAAATGCTGGCAGTGCTTTTTGGGGCTGGTCTCTGTGGCACCAATGGAGGAGCACGCTGTCGATTACAGCAGTTTTAAAGTGTGCCACCAACCTGAAAGAAATTTGCTGCTGCAATCAGGGAGTGCCCCGTCATTGGAGAATCAGCTGTTTTTCCTGAACAGTCTGATGCTGGGGCGGTACCTGATTGCAGCAGTAAATAGCAGCTTGCCTTGTCTGGTGTCACATTTCAATAAACATGGCGTCGGCTGTTGCCGTCCACCTCTCACAGTCCCCATGATAGCTGATGGGGGAGCCCAATCCTCCTGTCGACATGCCCCCTCCCCAGTTCATTTGCTGATGGGGGAGCCCAATCCCCACTGGCATAATGTCCCACCCATTCATTGTGTACCAGGGGGGTGCCCAATCCCCCTTGGCTCATGCGCCTTCCCCAAACACATTGTATGTGCCAACGGGGTGCCCAATCCCCATCGGCTCCAGCCCCCCAACAAACACCCAGGTGGTATGCTGGGAGCCCACCCCAGTGTGCCCATTGTCCCTGTAAGTAGAAAAAGTAGAAAAACCATCCCACAAGGTTTTTTTTTTAAACCTGTGAAAACAGAAAACTATCCCTCATTGTGTCCGTTGCCCCTCCTCCACCCACACCCACCCACCCACCTCAGCACATCACACCTCCCCACACCTTCCTCACCCCATACTTATCTCCGGAGCCTGCGATGATCTTCGGTGGAGCGGGAACATGTCTGCACTCTTCAAATCCAACCGCAAACTGAAGAAATGCCGGTAAGCTGTATAATGGCATAAATGTTTTTTTTTTCAATTTAGGTGGATATCTCAACCATTTATGCAAATGTTGGCACCAAATTTTCAATATGGGGTTCTTCGGATCCCAGCTCATGAATTCAGTCACTGTCATCTGGTCATTCGGTCACGAAAGGTGATTTCTCGGTCACTGTGCGGAATCACCTTTCAGGACTGATTAATGAAATGACAGTGTCACAGTTCATGAGGTGGGCTCCCAAAAAGCCTATGTTGCAAATTTGGTGAAAAAATTCCAAAAAATGACTGTTACGAGCATGCATTGCGCAGTTTCCACGCACACTCGTAACTTCGAGAATTTGTAATATTTTCACTCCAGATTTTCAACAATGCTATTTTTTCACACCTCCTTATGAACAGTATAGCTGTCATTTTTCACATCTGGCCCGAAATGTGTTTTCGCATGTCTGGCGCACAATGGCATGGTCGCTGTGGGAAATCAATGTTCAGGACAGATTAAGAAAATCACAGTGACACTGTTCAAGAGTGGAGGTCCCAAAATGCCTATGTTGAAAATTTGGTGACAAAAGTCCACAAAATTACTATGTTACGAGCATGCATTGCGCAGTTTACAAGCACACTCGTAACTTCAAGAATTTATAATATTTGTACTCAAGATTTTCAACATTGTCATGTTTGCACACCTCCTTATGAACATTACAGCTGTCATTTTTTACACCCTGCCCGAAATGTGTTTTCGCACATCTGGCACACAATGGCACGGTCACTGTGGGAAATCAACGTTCGGGACAGATTAAGAAAATCATAGTGACACTGTTCATGAGCAGAGGTCACAAAATGCCTATGTTAAAAATTTGGTGAAATAATTCCACGAAATGCATGCTCGTAAATTTGAGAATTTTAAATATTTTCACTCCAGATTTTCAACATTGCCATCTCTTCACACCTCCCTATGAATGGTACAGCTGTCATTTTTCACATCCTGCCTGAACTGTGTTTTCACACATCTGATGCAGAATGGTGCAGTCACTGTGGGAAATCAACTTTTGAGACAGATTAAAAAAATCACAGTGTCACTGTTCATGAGCAGAGGTCTCAAATGCTTTCATGAGGTGGCAGGTCAAAAAAAGGCCATGTTGAAAATTTGGAGTGCAAATAGCAACAAACACCAGGGGTGTTAGGGTTTCTAACTATAACGTCCCACCCTGTACAGACTGACAGGCATCAGGGGTGTGCCTTTGGATTGCCAGCTGTAATGCTCATGCTTTTCCACCCCCACCCCCACCCTGCAGCCAGTGACAGGCATCGAGTTGTTCCTTGGACTCTTCGACCCAGAGTTCACACCATTCTCCTATACTGCACCCATTTCAGTGTATGTCCTTATTGGATGGGGTGACTGTAAAGCTGAACACCCCAAGGCACACCTCAATACTTGTCGGTGTCTGCAGGATAGGGTGAAGTGAAATGGTGTGAGCGTTATGGGTGACGATCCAAAGACACACCCCAATGCCTGTCCATCTCTGCAGGGTGGAGGTGGGGTTGACGTGAGTTCAATACTTCACTGCCATTCCTATTCTGCGTCTGTCTAACTCCTGCACTTCCAATGCTAATACCAGTAAGCAAACATTCGGCATTGACAAATGCTTGTTTTCTGTCTGTGTTTTCTAATTAGAGAATAGCCTTTGAGAGTGATTTCGTGTGAGGAAATTTTGGGAGTAAGCCAGGTCTCTGACAGGGCGATGATGTCAGATTTGTTGCATTCAACCCAGGCTTCGAAATGGGTTTTCTTGGCTAGAAGATTTTGAATGTTGAGGTGGGCAATGCTGATATATTTCTTGTCATGGCCAGCAAGGGGGGGAGGGTCAGGGTAAGATCAGCGGGTACTGGTCCTGGGCTGGGGTTCCTCTTCTACACTGTCATGATCTGACTTGTTACATTCATCTTCCAAGTCAGGTTGTTCTCATCTGGGTTTGGGTTCTGGTGTGGAGATTTGTTTGAAGGAGGTTCATCATTTTTATTAGAAATAGGTGGAGGAGCAGAGGGTTTAGGTATTCCCTTTGCCATTGCCTCCATCTGCTCCATCATCTGCAGCATAAAGGCTTGCTGTGCTTGCATATTTTTTGCAATGAGAGCTACTGTGTTGGAGTTATCTTTTCAAGGGGTGTTCTTGTCCATGTTCTCCTCATCATCATTATTAGTTCCTTGCAGAGGGGTCTGAACCATCGGGCTCGCACACTGGGCATAGCGGTCCTAGCTAATTGGTTAGAAGTGGCACACTGCTCATCTTGCACTTTTTAACTTTTCCAGTCTTGAGATCTGGTGAGGATGGGTGGGTGAAGTATCAAAGAAACACTTACTAACTGCATGATAGTGACACAGAGTATCAATACTGCAGTTCATCAGGCTTGTGGAGCTGGTGGTAACCCCATGAGTGACACAGTAACTCCTAGGAACAAGGAAAGTTGTCCCTGTACATTCTGCATAAAGAGGGGTGATATACTGAAGAGGCAGAGTACTCTGGAGGTTTCTGTGAGTAAGCATCCTCCTCCAGTGCTGGCATGAAGATAATGTGGACAGGCAATCCTTGCCCACTCTGGGCTTAAAGAGGTTACTGCCATGAGCAAGATGGCCACCAAAAGTGATGCCCTGCACCACTTCCGGTTGACCTATAGTAGTACTGCCATGTCTAAGATGACCATTGGAAGTGACACAGTAGTGTCTCTTCCAGGCCAGCAGTAGCAAGGTGTGCATGCATGTCCCCTGGCTCGTGAGTGCAGTCTGCTGAGAGTAGGGTGGTACCTGCTAGTCAGCTGTGAGCAGGTTTCCACATAACCACTGGATTGGGGGCTACAGTTGCACTCATGCCAGCATCACAGTAATGCCAACCCCACCATGGGGAGTGGGTGACTGCCTAGCGTGATTGCACCTCCACTAGGGCAATACTTTCAAACTGGGTATTATGCATGCATTACTCTAGAACAGAAGAAATCATGATTCTAAACCGGTAGAATGTCTGTAGCTCAATGCCAAATGTGGTCCTGGGGCCTTAGAAAGCAAAACAGTTGTACCCAGGTACAAAGGAAGAAGAAATATAAGTAGAATTAATAAAATGCAGCAGATTGAAAATATAAAAACCTTTCTTTGCTATCTTATTGAAAACGAACATGCTGAGATCACAGTGTAACAAAAACTCTCACCTTAAATACATCAAAAAAACTTCAACATTTTGCTAAAAAGCAGGAGCAAGGCAGATGTGATGCAACCTAACTGATACACATTTAGAAAACTGGAAGATCCTCAGGAGCTAGGTGGCATACGATTTCATTTGAAGTCACATGTGCATCAAGCAGCCTAGCAGGTGGACACAACCCTTGAAGTAATGGTTGGGAGTGCAGTACAGATTGTAGCCCACAATTTTAAGTCACCTCCTGATTTGAGGTGTAGTTTCTTAATGAACTGGAATCTTACTAAAATATCTTGGGGGTCTTCTTAGGTACAGACTCCATGTCATTATTTGCTTACAATTTTGTCCCAATTACAGAGGCTTTCAAGGAGGACATACAACACTGGTTCTTGCCTCCTCTCCTTGCGTACTCAAGGATCCTCTCAGTCATAATGAATTTACTCCCTCATTATCTGTACCTGTTTCAATGTGCCCCAGTCAGATTCTTTCAGTCCTGGTTTCAGCGCTGTCAGCAACAGAGAAATATATGTGTCTGAGCTGACAGGAGGCCCAAAGTCCACACAGGATTGTAGGGTTGTTGCAGGCTAAGAAATGCTGGGGTGGTTGGGCTCTACCTTTCCTAGAGGAGGATTGGTTGGCAGCATAGGTTCATATAGCCCTTCTATAGGATGTGGACGTGTATCAGTCCATTTGGAAAAACAGAGAATTAGAAGTCAGAGAAGAAGTTCCTCTAGAAGCTTTGCATTGTAATGTCCCTTCGCACCAGTTATACAGATCACCCACTCTCAGGTATACTGGTTACTTTGGAGGTCTGGGATAGGTGTGCCAAGTGATGTAGGATCAGAAGAGACTTCTGGAGATATAAATGGTTAAGGTGAGACCTGCAATACACCCCTGATATGTGGGATGATTGGTTCCAAAGATAAGCATGCAAGGGTTTCGTGCTCCATGGCAACTTTTGGAAGGGGATACCATCAGAACATTTCAGGACTGTAGACAGGTATTTGAATGGGATTTGAGGTACTGCATCAGATATTTCCAAATACAGGATTTTATTTCTAAAATTTACAAATTTCCCCAGGGTATGACTCATGAGTTGTCACTATATTCCTTGATTACATCCCTCAAAGAGATAGTGACACGATCGGGTGAACTTTAACAAAACATAATATTTAGACACAGCAGAGCTTATATTTCCCATTACTTTTGTATTTCTCCTCTCCATTATTTATTATTGAGGTCATTTGTATGAAAACAGGATTTCTGCTTCTGAAGAGTTCATCTATTCCTGCTGTTTTCTCCCTACCTGAAGTCGTAGAGCACTGCTTATGACAGCACAGTTAACCTCATGGCAACAGACAGTGATGTCACAACAGAGGATTATGACTTGGAGTAGGGAGTAAGCTATAGAGGCAAATGAACTCAAAATAAACTCTAAGGTGGCTGACCTGGTGGTGCTGAGAGCTGAGATGCTGGGTGACTTACCTCGTGCTATGCCAGTAATCTGGGTTTGGGAATGAGCACAGGCTATTGGGGATCAGCAGGGGTGAGAGAGGATCGAGGGTCCAGAGAACTTCTCTCTCTCTCTCTCAGGGAAGGAGGGATCATCATCACACCTGTTGATTGCCCTCTAGTGCGGGCTGGAGGGTAGTGCAGGCAGGGAGACAGGCAACCAACGGGCATGGCATGTGTGTGCCCCCACGCACGTGTGCCTACGCCTTACACCAGGAGAGAGGGAGGGACACAAGAAAAATGGAAAACAGAAGCCGGGGACTTCATGATATCCTGACCCCATTCTGCTGGTCCACCACTGCAGCCTCCCCAGATTTGGATTGTGCTCCGGGAAGGGAGGTAGCTCCCTTCCCAGTCCCACCACAGGGGGTAATCCATGGGGGGGTCTCAAGGATTGTTGGGGCAGTCGGACTAGCGGACAGGTGGTGTGGACTGAGTTCCTGCCCTCGGCGCACCCAGGAGGATAAAAACTTGAATGAAAAAATAAATAAATAGATTCTAAGGGACAACAGTCATATATTCATACACATTTTCTTAGTAATAAATGATGGGGAGGAGAAATATATAAAATATAAATGGAATGCAAGCAGAATACCTAATTACTATGTTCTTTTAAAGTTTTCTTTGAGGCGTCAGTAGCTCTTTAATCCCTTAATGTTAGGGGTGCTATCTCACAACTCTATGGATTTTTGCAACAAGATAAGAGGGAGGTGTTAAGCTATACAAAACATAAGTGGGAAGGGTAAACTTGAGTCATGATGCCAGACAAGGAATGGGAGTTGGTCTGGGAGGGCTCATTCCATACCTCCTTGTAACCAAGATGGTATGGGTTTTCATCGTAAGTGAAGTGCAGATTCTTTCTTGCCCCAGTAATACAAAGTAAGTGGGACATAACTAGAACCCCTGCCTGTTGGAAAGATTGTGGGGAGATCAGGGTGACACACAGCCACATTTTTTGTCTTTGTCCTACACTCCAGGAGTACTGGCAGAAAGTGTTGGAGGCAATTCAAGGTGCATTGTTCATCTCAGAGTAACTCATAGTCAAGCATTTGATTCTAGGGGTTAGGAGAAAGGAGGCCATATATATGTAGTATATATTGGTTGTAGCTGCAGTCCAAGCCATCACACATACATGGCTTCAGCACACTCTCCCAATACTTTACATTTTTTGGCACATGATAGTATCTCAGCCTACATCAATAGATGGACTAGGTGGGCAGTGCTCCAGTAGGTGGAGAAGTCCATTGCTGGAGGTGGTGGGAGACTAAGAGTACTCTCTGGGCTATATTAGTAAAAGGGTAGAGAGCCTGCTGGTCTGTGACCCCTTTCCATCTGAGACTACAGTAGATAGCAGTTTAAGCCTGTCTTCATTTCAACTTTGGCTGCTATATGTAATTTTTTTAAGCCTTGTTTTATTCGGTACTGTGTGTCCAATCTGACCACTAGCCCTTCTTTTCAGCCTTCGACCACGTCGGGTTTGCAGTATAAAATTGGATCTATAAATTCCTCAGTGACTCTGGTTTTAGTTCTTGGTTCTGGTTTTCAGACGCATGCTCAATCTCATAAATGGCACGTAGTAAGGGTGCCTTTGTAGCTATGCTACGTTGTCGTTTGCATTGTTTGTATAGTTTCCATCTGTACAGTGTTTTGTATGGAATTCAGTTTCTGGAGTGATGTGCTATGTTACTCAATAAAGGAAATATAAAACAAGGTGGCAATAATGCTGATTCTTAGTGATCTGATGGAGCTCCCTGTGTGTAAACAATTGTTTGATGAAATTTTGGTGTAACCCAAACTTTGGCACTCTCTCAAAGCATACCAAGAGTATATGTTGTGTGTGACTAAATCTTCTTGTTTTAAAAGACAGTACCAATGTTAGGTTTATGTCAATTGTACTTCATACAGTCATTCTTACTCCAGTTCTATGAATGCCACACAAGAAATTTTGAATTTCCTTGTGTTTGAGGCTCTATAAAGCAACACTTTTACTTAACATAGCTCTATTTCTGAGTTAATATTTCGAATATTTCACACACCACTCAGCACAAATACACACAATAGTGCACTTTTTACAAATCAAAATACCACTCTTACGTATATGTATTTGTGATAGACCAAAGAAAGTATTATTAGACATTGGCTGAGACTCATTTGACACATATACTGTAGGAGTATGATGAATATTGTTCATAACACAAATGCGTATTTTATAAGTACTGTAACGCAGTATAAGCATGCATTTAAAGTGGAATATACCTAATACAAAACATTTATTAGCAGTATGTCTTACATAAAATGAATGCTACAGCAACAGTAAGCCACTTTAGTGATCACTGGCCCCACTCAGTTAGAACCTCCACCCCCACCCACACTCATAGACATACATGTTTGTATGTTCCTTTACCTTTGCACCCAAATATTTCAGAGAGTATGATCTTAGATTTTTTATTATAATGTATCAAAAAAACAATTCCCATTTGTTTTGTACTTTCACAACAGTCATTTTATTTATTAATATATTTCTTTCCTTACCTCTGAAACAACTAACAGATGAAATGGTGAGTGGTCAAAGCACACTTGGTAACATATATTGTGTCTATTAATGTATTTCTGCAAATAGCCAGATACCCCTCACTCTGTAGTCCCCTAAGAGAAGGCTGTATTAAACATGGAGTGATGCTTCTTGTGAGGCCAACTGAGTTGAAAAGTATTGGTGCAATTACAAAATAATAAATGAGAAGATATAAGATCTTAGCAGTGGGATTTGAGTCCCAGTTGCACTTGCTATTATATTTAATGCATGCACAGTCTGGCTGTCATTTTATATTAAGACTGAATTTTAGTTTTCTACTTATCTATTGATTTTATTGATTCCGCGTCTGTTTGTTTGTCCTCTCTAAGCTCTTGAAAGCATCTCGGCTCAGGTCTGGACTGAAAAAAAAATTACACTTAATAAATGCAATAATGCACTAGTCTGAGAGCAAAGAATGACACATTTGCATTGCATTCATTTTAGCAAGTAATTACTCCAAGGTCTGCAAGGGCAAAAAAGCTGCTAGTACTGTAGCTCAACATAAATGAACTACAACTTTAGTGTTTCTGAAGTATTCACTTGTACTTTTACACAGGAAAATCTAACAGCTACATTTGAGTCATGTGAGTATAGAAAGGAAGGCCCCACAAAACATGCATTATTCTCAATTTTCTTTACTACCGAGTTACTGTCATTGACTCAGCTGATACTCACTGAACACTATCACCTCTATTCAATAACATGTTATAGTGCTCCTTTTCCACACAATTTCTTAATAAAATAAGGGTTTTGGTAGACAAAGGGCTAGATTCAGAGAGGTCCACCGCAAGCTGCGGCAATGGCAGCTTGCGGTGACCTGCCCTGCACCCTGATCCATGCACCTGATACAGGATCAGAGCGGTTGCAGTGGTCTGCATCCTGCAACTTGCGGTAGCTGCGCAAGGTAGGGCACAGCACCAGGAATGCCGCAGGTCGCAGGACAGCAGTTGCGACAGGCGAGGGCCACCATGACACTCCCATGCCCACCTCCGAGGCCCCATATGGTGTGGGTGCCAGCCCCAAGCCACATTGCCATGGACCCCCTCCAGAACATGGACCCTTACCTGCCCTGGTGGCCCAGTAGTCCCCCACCTACCCAACACACACACCCGGCAGGTTCATTGGTGACTGGCCCTGGCAGTGAGGGAGGGCTGTGCCAGTCACCAGCGGGGTATTGGGGGTGTGGGGGGCTTGCACTGTGGGGTGGGGAGCCACTAGACTACCAGGGGGTTATGGGGATGGTGGGGGATCATGTCCCAGTGCATGGGGGGGCTTGCAATGTGTGTGTGTGTGTGTGTGGGGGTCTGGGCATTGGAGGTGTGCCACACATGCTGCCTGGCATGGTGCATGCCATGCCTGGGACCAGGAGCCCACGGGGGATCCATAACCCACAGGGGTTGTGGGGATGAGGCCCAGTGGTAACCTCCAGTGAACAGCAAAGACCAGTCAGACCACCTTTTTGTTGGCATAATTGGATGTTTACTGATGGTTGTCTCTGAATCCCATCAGTGGACATAGTGGCCACCCTACCTGAATAGGGTGCAAATGCTGCCAGAAACCCCCTTCCACCATGTTGCAAGGGGGTTTCAGGCACATAGGTGCTGTTGGATGCAGGCAGCCTGCTGCATGTCACAAGCTGCCTATGTAAATCCCGCGGGGATGCAAGTGCGACTTGTACCTTATTGTCTGATGCAAGTTGCCCTGTATCCTGCGTTGGCTTCTCTGAATCTGGCCCAAAGTGTTTTTGGGCAGAAACCTGACTCAGAGATTACGTACTTGATACTGCCTGCTCTCTGCATATCTGTAAGTTCTTACACAGTGACAGATGCTCAACTAGACATGGTGAAAGGGTGCTGTTATACTATAGGGACACCTCAATTGATCCATGATTGTCAATGATGTCCCACCAGATTCTCATTATGAATATATCCACCCCACTTTATTATTAAGCAATTGTAAGAAACTTCACATTGTATGTGCATATAAAACTCCATGTAGTAGCCAAACTGTCCTTACTTTGTTACTGGATTCTCTTGCTCCTAGCATCCTGAGCAAAGAGTCCATCATAGTTGGTGACTTCAATCTCGACTGTACTGGAAGACTTCACAAATTAGTTCAGACTAGTCTCTGCAAGTTAAATGTTTTTTTAAGTTTTTTTTTTTACTCTTTTTCCCTCTGGTCATCGACTATTGGACCACCCCCCCCCCCAAGTCGACAACCAGCTGCTCCTGCCCCATCTGAGATTCTCCCTACCTGGGGACCCTGGACCTCTGACCCACCCACAACACACCTGCAGGCAACCCTCCCCCCCAGCTTGCACCCCTCTGAGTTGGGGCTGCTTTCTGCTCTTCAGTGCTTCCTTACCACTATCCAATGGCCTGCAGGCAGAGGTGAAGATCAGAGGGTGATGGAACCCAGGAGGGAAGGAGACGATGGTGGGCATGGTGCTATGGTGCAACATCACCCATGCAGTCATTGGGGTTTTTCCTTGTTCTGGTGTAGTAACTTCCCCACCCCTGTCAGTGAGCATGGACCTGCAATGATTTCCAGGGGGAGATGCACATGCTCCTGTGTGTGCCACACTGACATTCACTGCATCCCACCACCCCGTAATATGGAGGACTGTCAGCACAATACTTCCTAGCCACTGCCCGGAGGTATACTGTTGCCAGAGCCCTCTACTCACCTCAGAGAAGGTGAGCTGTCTGTCAGACACTCAAACCTTCCTCCTCCGGCCAACCCTTGATGCCACAGGCTTGCTCCCACACCTGGTTTGCCAGTGTGGCACAAGGTGTGGTGTCCAGTGCCTCAACTCTCAGTGCCACTGGGCTGGCTGCAAGTTAACTCTTGCCCAGCTCATTAATTCCACTACTACTGTAGGTCATCAAACTCAGGCTCCCATTCTCTCATTGACTGGATTCTCACTAACAGGTCTGGTGAGATTGCTGGGGCTAGTATTCTAATTGACTCCTCTAGTGCCCACTCAACCACTTTTTGCATCTGGGGTGCCCATCACCCCAATCCCCCCCTCAATAAAAAACGAGCTTATTTTAGGGACCTTTCCAAATTATTGCAGTATTATATATTGTACTTTCTCCTATGGTCGCCATTGTAAATGAGCATTGCTCAGTGGATTTTCCCTGAATAAAAATTGAAATTAAGAATTGAAACTGAATTAATTAAAGTGATTCCAAATTGCTTTGTACAGGACATATCCATTAATGATTGGACCTGCATGTAGTATATTAATTGTTTTACTACATCTTTGTCCTACTTCCTAGACACCCTTTCTATCTATTCAAAATAAGCATGCTCCATCCTCAAGGAGGCAGCTTAGAGGCTGTTTTACCCAATGGCTCTCTAAAGAGCAACTGAATAAACTTAAGTACCGGGACAAGTGCTGGAAAAATGTAAAGTAACTGGTCTCCACTCTGACTGGTTTATTTACTAAACTTGCAGGAACATATGTCATGTCTGTAAAAAGTGCCTCTTATAAGAATCAGCTAAATGAAGTCATTGGTGATCCCCACAGAATTTGATGCAGTGTGAAGCATATCCCAGGGCAAAACAAAACACACTGCTTAACTAGCATTGTTATTGATTGTACTAGGTGTAGTGATTCTGTCTTGTTGAAAATTCCTTCGGTAATCAACTTTCTGATTGATTTGTTCTCATCCGAAGGGAGCAGCTAGTCCCTATACTCCCCCATCCCCAGTGGTTTCTGAGTCTTGGAGACCCTTGCTTCAGCTTTTCAACTTCCAATCGGTTGGCTTAGCAAATGCTGAAAAACTTTTATTGGGCATTAAAGTTGATGGCAGCACCAATCACACTGATTTTCAAATCAAGCTGTTGAGGCCAGCTACATGTGTGATTGCTGCCCCATTGCCTAGTTCTTAAACCTGTCTCTGCCATCTGGTGTTGTTCCAGATGTACTATATGGAAGATATCCAATATACAGTAGCTCCTGTCCACAAATCTGGTGATCCTAGTTCACTGGACAGCTACTGCCCAATTGCTATTCTCTGTACCTTGAGTAAGCTTCTTGAGAAAATTGTCCATTTCCAATTGACTGACCACATAACTAAACTCTCCCTCTTTTCTGACTCCCAACATGGGTTCAGGAAAGGATCATGGGCCTCAAAAGCTCATATAAAACTCACCAGTGACATGGAAAAACTAGGTGGGCCATATGGTCCTTATCTGCAGACAGAGTCTATGCTTCTATGTTTATATTATAGACTTATCTAAGGCCTTTGACCTTGTAAACTATAATATCTTCTTAACTCATTACCTCCTGGCCTGGGCGGCCATTTTGTGTCGGGTAAACAATGGATAGTTCGGACTTCATATGGAGCTATTGGAGGCAATGAGTTAAAGGGAACATAATCAATGTTGTTTATATTTCTTTAATATGACTGTGAATTTGAGCTTTTGAGAAGTCTGTTTTATCACCCCAGTATATTGTTTTGTGTTTTTGTTTTGAAATAGTCCTATTTTTCCTTATTTAATGAAACCTTTCCCCTCCATATATTTATTCTTTTAATTACTTAGCAGTGAACCTGGTGACATCAGTTGAGCTGAAGACTACAATGAGGCTGAGCCGATTTCAGTATGTTCCACTTCACTGTAGTCTCTGAGTTCTCGAACTGCTAAGTAGTGTGATTAAAAAAATGACTACTGGGTGAGAAAAAGGTTGCATTAATATGGAACCTTAAATAAGGAAAAAAATAGGACTATTTCAAAACAAAAGCACAAAATAATACTGTGGGGTGATAAAACAGACTTCTCAAATGACCAAATTTACAATTATATTAAAAAATTTCAGTGGTTTTCTTTATGTTCTTTTTAAGTAAACTTTCTGTTCTGGGGGTCTCCCCTGATGTACTTTGACTCGTTAGCTATCTCAGTGGTCACTGTAAGCAGGTTAAGATTGGCATTTCTTTTGCAGTTTATCTAGAATCTTCACTGGTGTTCCCCAAATGTCAATTTTGTGTCCTTTGTTATTCCCACTATTTATAAATGGCCTCCCAAAGTCTTTGGTGCATTGCAGTAGTCTTTTACATGCAAACAACCTTGTGATCTATAGCAGTTCTATTAGCCCGATCAGTACAAATAATACCATTAATATTGACTTTGGCTGCATCCAGACCTGTCTAACTCACCATATGTGTGTCATAAACACTGGGAAAACCAAATTCATGCTCATTTATGTATGTATATATTTATTTATTTTACCAGGTAGACAAACAGAGCCCTGAGGACTTGTTTCCAGTTGCAACCTAGGGTAGGGTGTGGAGCATGGCAATTAATAGTAACTACATACAATCTCTACTGAAATGCAGTATATATTTTATGGGACCTGTCAGTTGGTTGGACCACCATACTGTAAGGTTCTGGTTCGAGGCACCCCCATTAGATCTGCCCCTATGGAAATGGTCCAGTACCACCCTTTAAGGGGCTTGACCCTGGATGATCTTATGGAGGTACTGGACTTATCAGGCTTGATGAGTGTGTGTGAGGAGCCGGGGGAATGGGTGCTAGTCTATAATAGGGCAGTGATTGAGGCCCTTGACTCCGTAGCACCTGTCTGTGTTTGCCCCCTCTCCCTTCACCAGACATCCACATGGTTTGATGGGACTTTGAAGGAGATGAGGCAAGGGGGTTGATGGTTGGAGCTGTGTTGGAGGAAATCCGATCTGGCAGATGACAAACTTAGATTGACAGCCCATTATAAAGACTATCAATCAGCAATCTCCTGTAAGAAGGCAGAGTTCCTGTCCAAGGAAATTGCTGCAACAAAGAACAGACCAGTTCAGCTCTTCCAGACTGTTGACAGGTTGTGCAATCCAACCTGCCTTCAGGCTTGGGGAGCTTTTTCACAAGTTAGATGTGACAAGTTTGCTCAGTTCTTTGCCAAGATTGCCACTATCAGATCGGAAATCCATTAAACACCCTCAAATGGGCCTTGTGGTGATGGACTTGAGGTTTCAGGCACCCGGCCTGTCTGGTTCAACTTCAGCCAGCTGGCGATTGTGGACATTGTGCAGGTCATCCAGGGACTGCGGCAAACCTACTGTAGTCTGGACCCAGGCACAACACACCTCCTAGTGGGGTGTATTGAAGTCATCGGCCCAGTCTTTGCTAGGATAATCCATTGTTCACTGGAGACAGGAGTTTTTCCAGAACCCCTGAAGGAGGCAGTAGGAGTACCACTCCTGAAAAAATTATTCTCTAGATCCAGATTGCCTGGCTAACTACAGACCTGTCTCTAACCTGCCTTTCATGGACAAGGTTATTAAGAAGTTGGTGGCTGCACAACTGAATGACCACTTAACAATGCATGATGTCTACGATCCTCTTCAGTCTGGTTTCAGGAAGAGGCACAGTACCGAGACCACCCTTGTTCAGGTACTGAATGATCTCCTGATGGCGAGGGATCAAAGGAGTTGTTCCATCTTAGTTCTCCTCAATCTCTCCATGGCATTTGACACTGTGGACCATGAGGTGCTGATGGAGTGCCTGCGGGTTTTCTGTGGACTGTCGAATATGGTCCTCATTTGGTTTAAATTGTTCCTCACTGGCAGGACACAGAGAGTAGTGTCAGAGACCTATTCCTCGGTACCTATTCCCCTGTCATGTGGGGTCCCACAGGGCTTGAGCTTATCCCCCATGTTGTTCGCAGTGTACATGCAGCCATTGGGGGACATTATTAGGTGGTATGGGCTAAGTTTTCATTGATATGCAGATGATTCTCAGCTCTACATGTCCTTTGTGCCCAAGCAAAATGGGGCAATCTCGGTCTTTAACAATTGCCTCACTGAGATCTGAGGCTGGATGAGAGGCAACTGGCTGAGGTTGAATCCAGACAAAACCAAGGTGTTGGTAGTAGAGCTAGATCACAAAGGCATGAGGTTGCAAGCTGGTCAGATCTCTGGACTTCAGCTCAGAGATGCACAGCTGCTTACTTCAAATCAGGTGTGAAATCTGGGCATTGTGCTTGCTAGTTGCCTAATGCTGAAATCTCAGTTGTCAGCTGTTGTCAAGGCCTCGTTTTACCACCTGAGGAACATTGCTTGGATCAAGCATCTGATTCCTCCTGGTGACATGCCAACACTGGTTCATGCCTTTGTGACCTCATGCCTTGATTACTGTAATGCCCTATACCTAGGGCTATTGGGGTTGACCTCTGCCAGTTCCAGCTAGTGCAGAATGCGATGGCCAGGCTGCTGACTGGCTTTCCAAGATCATGCCACATCACACATGTGCTCCGCTATGTGCACTGGCTGCTGGTAAATTGGCAGTTCACCATCAAGGTTGGTTTGCTGACTTACAAGGTCTTAGATTGACAGGGACCTGGCTACCTGCAAGATCTTCTGTGTCCAATGAGGGATTGCTAGAGGTTCCCAGGATCCATTTAAAGACATCTGGGGTCCGCATGTTTGCTTTTGTAGCCCCAACCCTGTAGAACCCGCTACCTCATCGGATTACAGAATGCCGGACCATTGACAGCTTTAAAGCCAAATTAAAAACATTCCTTTTCAGTCAGGCATTCCCTGAGGAACTTTAAGTTTAAGCATACTGTATTATGATTTAATATTTAATTAAGAGTCTATTGTATTGTGATTTTATCTGTTTATGTTTGTATTATGTATTTTATTCTGCATTAGGACGTAAAGCACTATAATCTCTTGGAATAGCGCTAGATAAATACAACTTTGATTGATTGAGGAGACACAGACTGTGCAAAGAGCAAGTGGGTGCATTTACAGCATAGCCTCAGTATGGATGCAGGGAAATTACAAACATTAGAACCCAGTATTTGCATTTATAAATACGATCATAATGCATAGATCTGGAGCCATCTGAGTACAGTGGTTGCCTTATATACCAAATTTATTTTGCATACCTAAGTGCCAGAGAGTGTAATGAGGTGAACTGCACCAGGTCTAATTTAGTGTCTTGGGGGACCTCCAGAGAGTGTCTGGGACAGTTGTGGCAGGACTGTGTGGAGTTGTAGTAAGCCTTGATCAAGGTTGGCAGCTTAGAAGCTTAGTGAGGTGGTGATCTTGGCAGGGAGGCCATTACAGATGCTGAGGAGCCCACAGCTGATGGAGGCATTCCCAAGATTGCATTTTCAGCATAGGATTGGTAGCCAGTAATCTTCCTCTGACCTCAGCGAGCAGACTGGGTTAGAGGAAGGAGAGAGGAGGAGGAGGTCAGAGAGGTAGCTTGGCAATTTGCCAGCCTACAGGTTGGCACGCACCAAAGTGGTGTGCAGTGAATGTCTCACAGGAGAAGGGGCCCACTCCAGATCATTTTACATGGAACAATGGTTGGCACAGACAGAGCAGACCAATCTGCACAGGGCATTAAAGATTGATGAGTTTAGTTAAGGCGATGAGGGATGCTCCAGAGCAGACGACATTCCTGAAGTCCAACAAGGGTACGACTGTGCACTCAGTCACCTGCTTCCTGGTAGTTAGTGACAGGCAACTCTCTACCTTGTAGATCACATCAAGTTTAGCAAAGGTCTTGCTGCCATATGTGTTCTATGCCCAGAGTAGTTGAGGTATTGATCCAAGAAAAGACCTAGGTATGTGTAGGTGGATATAGAGTCTGTTTGGTTAACCTGAAGGGGGCATAGGTTCAGTGAGGTGGGTGGGGAGTTTAACCACTGTCTAGAAATGAACAGCATGGAGACTGTTTCTTGATGTTCATGGTTAGCCTTTTGATTTGGAACCACTTTTTCACAGTTAGAAAGTCCTATTGCAGGGTCTGTTCAATGGAGAGGCAGAATGGATAAATGTGTATAGATAATGGTATTGTCAGCATGCATGTGGACGTTACAGTTTGAGAGAGCCAATGAGAGGTTGATAAACACTGTGAAGAGGAGAGG
Source organism: Neoceratodus forsteri (assembly GCA_016271365.2). NCBI lineage: Eukaryota > Metazoa > Chordata > Ceratodontiformes > Ceratodontidae > Neoceratodus > Neoceratodus forsteri. The sequence goes on along the minus strand of CM028137.1, from coordinate 532,674,284 downwards.
TCCCAGTACAGAGCCTTGGGGAACCTCAAGTGTGACCAGGCTGGAGGAAGAAGTAATTGATCCTAGCTTGACAGACTGGGTTTGGTTGGACAGGTAGAAATTAATCCAATTAGCCACTTGGGAGGAGACTCCTGAGGCCAACAACTTGTTTAGGAGTAAGCAGTTGCCCACGGTGTCAAAGGCCTTGGTGAGGTCTATGAATATGGCACCCATGCCCTTGACCATACTTGAATGAATTTAGTCGATGACTCTATAGAGGGAGGTGGAGTGGTTGGACTGGAAGCCAGACTGGTATGGTGTTGGGTAGCCAGAACTGGAGTAGAAGTTGGAGAACTGCTTGTATACTATGAACACAACTTTAAAGGGGAACATGGTTCCATGTGATAACGGTGATCATGGAAAGGTTATTGCCATTAGGGCGAGTGTACATCACCAAAAATCAATTTTGGCAATGTACACTCCAAGTGCACAGCAAAAGGGCACCAGGGACTTGTTTTTTTTTCTTTTATGTGGGGGGCTATGCCCCCTGCATCCTGCACCCACAGGGGGCTTCACTCCCCGCACCCCTCTACTAAAGGATTCTCAACTCCAGGGGGTGCAAATCCCCCCCCAAAAAAACATCCGGGCGCAACAAAATGAACGTGCACCCAGAACTGAACCCAGCACCTTTGCAACCCTAGCCTGCCACCACCCACCATGCCACAGGGCCAGCTTAGCAGCCCACCACCACACTACACCTCACAAACCCTCCCTCCTGCCCCTTCTGCCCATCGCATGGCATGCTCACTCCCAACCATGTGCGTGTACATATAGTGACATCCTGTCACTATATTTGTGGACCCCCCCCCCAATCCAGTCACCCTCCCTGGCCAGTAACCCAGTGGACAGGCGCCGCAATTGAGTCACCTATTTTGAAAGCGCTCAGTTGCAGTCACCATTGTCACAGGCTACTGGGAACATAACGAATATATATTTTAAATCAAGTACAGTGCAGCCCAATTATAGCAAACACACTTAAACAGGACACTCACTTTATCTGAACAAAACCCTGTTTCCAAAAGCCATTGTCATATACAACAATGTTAATCAGCTTGATTACAACAAGTTAAGTCGCCCGTCTACAGTGGATGACTGAGGCTACCAACCTCTTGATCAACAGGCTGTCAACTGTTAGTTATCACCTTGCTCCCTCCCACTGCTTGCCAACACTGATGCTTGTTATCACCTCTCTCCCCACCGCTGGTAGCTGATGTTGTCACCTCCCTACCTTCTGGTAACAGATGTTAACACTGACTCCCCTAATGTAATTCAACTCTTATTTTTATAGTGGTAAAGCCTGTTGCAGCCTGACTCTGATTATATAGAGTCTACTGTATGACTCAGATGTTCTGTGTGCTCCACCAGGTCCTTGTACCCTCCATTTGGAATGTCCAAATTCCTCACCATTCAGTAAGTGCTCCATTTCCACTGGCTATGACTTTCCTTTCCCTGTAGTGGAAAACAAATCACACTCTAGCAGTGTTTGTGGACTATAGGCAGTGGTCAGAGACAGCAACTCTACAAAGTACTAGCACCTGTTTAAACCACAGTATTTTTAATGCACTATAATTGCGATCCCACTCTCTCTAGTAGTGTTTGCAGACTATGGGTCAGTGGTTGGAGACAGCAAATCTACAAAATATTGGGGCCTGTTTAAATCATAGTACTTTCCCTGTTGTGTAATTAAGATATCACTCTTGCAGTGTTTGCGGACTATAGGCAGCAGCTGGGGACAGCAACTCTATAAAATATTGGTGCCTGTTTAAAGCTCAGTATTTTCCCCGTAGCATAACTGAGATCACACTCTTGCAGTGTTTGTGAACTACAGACAGTAAAGATTTTATTGAATTGTACACTCCTGAGAGGGTAGGTGACTGAGTAGCAGCTACAGGTAGGTGGGTGGGTAAGTGACTTGAAAAATGAAATTATCAGATCTATATATTGAAGCTATAAAAACTAAAACTGACACCTCCTATAACAGACAAAACCCACATGCTTGAAGGTATCCGTTATCAGTGGCCTGCAATGTATTTCTGGTGGTTTCTGTTCATTATTGACATGTTGTTAACAGATTTGATGCTAGTATATTTGCAAACGCTGCAAACTGGGAACCAGGAGCAGAAGTGGGTAGACAGGCAGATAGAAAACTGCAGCAACCTTGAAAGTCCCAAGCACTTAAAATGAACAATGCATCAAGCTGACAATGTGACAAATCAGCAAACAACCTGATCACTGCACCAATAATTTATTAAAAATGAGAACATACATAAAGCTGCAGCCTTGTGCCTCACAACTCACACCAAGATGTGCGTATATCACAGCATGATTGCACGCCCTGTAGCTGATTATCTGATATATATATATATGTATCATTGAAAAAAACTGTGTTAATGTGTATATATATATATATATATATATATGTGTGTGTATGTATACAGAGAGAGGAATATTATAGGTAGGGTTGATACAGTTTTTACACCCAAGGTGTGTGATATTAGGAAACCTCGAGGCGAGCGAGAGGTTTTATCAGTATCACACACTGAGAGTGTGTAAAAAAACTGCCAATCAACCCCCTACAAATGTTTTATTTTTTATAATAACTGGTGCAAAAAGACAAGAAACTGCAGTAAGCCAGCAGCCCACTTACTCAACCTGTGGAACACAGCCCAGTCAAAGCAACCGACGAAAGAAGCCAGACACAAATTTTCATAGGTGTCTCAAAATCTCCTTCCAACTGACTGTACCTTACTCCTGATTCCTTCCCACACCAGCCTGAGCTGAGCTTACAGATACGTGGTGGACAGACTTCTCTAACTTCTCCTGTTTGGAGAGCGTGTCAGCTAAATTGACAGTTTTAGGCCAAACTACAGGACACTACTGGCTGCTCCCAGCACGGCGGCTACGTCAGGCTCGAGGCAAACTGAGTCATGGTGAAATCCCTATCCAGTCTGTTTGATTGGTCTGGACTGCTGCAGGCTTCTTGGCATAAGACTCCAAAAGTCATATCAACCCGCGGGTTGATACGAGTTTTTTCGTATCAACCTACGGGTTGATATGACTTTTTAAAGTACTCAAAAACAGGTTGATAATAAGGGTCACCAATTATTTTATATATATACTGTATATATATATATATATATATATATATATATATATATATGTATCATTGCAAAAAACTATGTTAATGCCTCAGAGTTGAAGATAAAGTGACAAATGTAAGGAACTATGACGTTAGGGTTTCAAACCCTAAACACCTGCTCCACCCCTGAAGCAAATGAGGGGTGGAGTCTTCCTTGGGGGTTGTCAACTGTAATGCTCACCCCAATGCAGTATCAGAACAGCTAAGATGTGATGGAGACAGGTGTGTATGTTTCATGAGTGCATACAATGGGGTGAACATTAGGGGTTGACAATCCCGAGGAAGACGCTACCCTTCATTCACTTCAGGGATGGGGCAGGTGTTTAGGGTTGGAAACCCTAACATTATATTTCATTACATTTGTTGCTTTATCTGCAACCATAACTGATGCATTAACATAGTTTTTTGCAATGAATTTCCTTGCTTTTTGAGATAGCGTAATCATTGCCTTATTTGCGCAGGGCCTTCTGGGGCCCTGAACTCCCACCCATGTATAGCTTTTATGATACAGTAATCATATCCTTATTTTCTTAAGGAAGCTCAGAGCAAAGGGGCCCTGTGCTCTCATCTTTCCATAGATGTATATATGTTTTAGCTGTGGAAGGGCCCCATGCTTCCATTTATAGGACAACAGTGACCAAATTGTCAGCATAGACATCTTATTACTCCACCTCATGTACCAGGTACTGAAAATGTTTGAATCCCCACCAAAACATAATTCCACACAACTGCAACACTATTCCATGCCACAGGTGCAAAAATGCATTTTGCACAAGATTTAAAAAATGACAGTTGTGACATATGTGTGGTGGGGTAATAAGAAGTCTATGTTGAAAATTTGGGGTCAGATATTTAAAATTTCCAAAGTTATGAGTGTGGATAGTGAAGTTGTAATAAAGGGTCATATCTCTGCCATTTTTACATATTTTCACCCCAAATGTTCAATATAGCCTTCTTATGATGCCACCTCATGAATAAGGTCATGAATGAAGTCACAGAGTTTGGAACTGTCTGTTTTTGAAAGCAGCACAAGGGAAGTCACAGAGTTTGGAACTGTCTGATTTTGAAAGCAGCACAAGGGAAATCACAGAGTTTGGAACTGTCTGATTTAGAAAGTAGCACAAGGGAAATCACAGAGTTTGTAACTGTCTGATTTTGAAAGTAGCACAAGGGAAGTCACAGAGTTTGGAACTGTCTGATTTTGAAAGCAGCACAAGGGAAATCACAGAGTTTGGAACTGTCTGATTTTGAAAGTAGCACAAGGGAAATCACAGAGTTTGGAACTGTCTGATTTTGAAAGCAGCACAAGGGAAATCACAGAGTTTGGAACTGTCTGATTTTGAAAGTAGCACAAGGGAAATCACAGAGTTTGTAACTCTGATTTTGAAAGCAGCACAAGGGAAATCACAGAGTTTGGAACTGTTTGATTTTGAAAGCAGCACATGGGAAGACAAAGAGTTTGGAACTCTTATTTTGAAAGCAGCACAAGGGAAATCACAGCGTTTGGAACTGTCTGATTTTGTAAGCAGCACAAGGGAAATCACAGAGTTTGGAACTCACTGCTTTGGCTTCTCAGAAGGAACTAGAAGGGGGACAAGATCAGATCTACAGTACAGTAGCTTCTTGTTGTTTTACATTGTTTCTTGTGGATTCTACTTGGTAGAAGGTTATTTCTTTTCTTTCTTACTACTAAGGGGCTAGCAGGGTATTGTTTGGGGCTATTGGAATTTTGAAACCTGTTTTGGTAGCTATAAGTGGGCTCATTTGTTTTATTCACTGTGTGGCAGGCTGCATTTGTAGAGACCTATTTCTTCTGTTCTAAAACATAATTGGTGTGATTTAACTGGATCTGTTTCTTTGAATTGGAGACATATATCTTCTAATTCCAAGCCTATTTTGATGTGTTGTTGGTGAAGCTGTTTGAATTGGAGTCCTGTTTCTTTGGGTAGCAAACTTATTTTGGGGGCTTTGAGTAGAATTGTGATTCATTGTTGCTGGCTTCACTAGCTGCAAAGTTTGAGTGCAGAGTGGGGGAAGGGTGCTAATGGTCTGACCAGAGGCCTCAGCTACCTGATTGTTTCTGGAAGACTTGGACTGGTCCCACCCTTGGTCCATTATTTCCTTTATACCAGGGGTTCTGACATCACTTCCTCAAACAAGCAAAGGATATGCACCTGTCATAGCAAAAGCAGACATCCAGGAAAGGAACAGCAGCAAGTGAAGAGGTGACTGCTCTCTTAGTGGAAGGGAAGTAAATGCAAATCTAGGAGCTTTCATTATTACTTCTTCGCATTGATATTGCATTGGGGAAAGGAGGAGTAGGAGTTTGAAGAAGGTTGTGCAATGGCTACTTAAAGTCTGTTTTTGAGTGTGGATAGGAAGGATAGGAATATAAAAAGCAGCTGCTCGATATATCTAAACGTGTGCAACAAAGGAGGTAAGGGAAATAAAGAAAATGTTTTGCACTGATAGAGGAGGGAGAGGGGAGACTTGGGGGAGTGTTTGGAATCCTGCATCTGGAAGGGTGGGGGGTCACTAGTGGGCAACGTCAGCAATGGGTAGGGTGGTAGGCTGCAACAACTGCAGTGCACCAATCTTTCTAAAAATTGCCTGGAGTGTGGGAAGATGTTTAGTGTGCAACCACATAGAAAAACTTAGAAAGGAGTTTGAGGGTCTGCAGGAGGAACTAAGACAGGCAAGGCAGATTGGGGGTGGGTTTAGCCCAATACTGGAGGGAGGAAGAAGGGGTGATGAGGGAGGGCGATTTAAGCCAACAGTGGTGAGAAGAGGGTCAGAAGAAAGGAAACAGAGACAAAGCGGCCCAGGTCAGGAAGAACAATTGCCGGGGAAACCAGGTCAGGAGACAAAAGACAAATGGAAGGAGGAGATAGGGACTTGTGAGGGGAGGCAAAGAAGTGGCAAAATTCATGGAGTGGAAAGGAGAGAACAGGTTACTATGAAGAGAGAGTGAGTGGGCATTTGTGAAGGGCCTTCAGAAAATAGTTGTGCACTGCTAGAGAGGAAGAAGGTGGAGGAGGGAAATGATGAAATTAGAGGAGTAATTGATAAATGCCTGGACCAAACTGGAGCGGGGGGAGGTTCTGCTGGGAGAATTGCAACAGGGGTAAAAGGGGGAAATAATGTGCAGGAGGAAGAAGAGGAGCTGGAAATGAGAGAGGGAGATGAATGGAAGCAAGTAGGGAGTAAGAGGGGTGGAATCTTAGTGCTGGGGAACTCAATACTAAGAGGAGTTAGGTGGGATAGCAAGGGTGAGAGGCATAGTCGCATTTGGGTGGAGGCCATGCCAGGAATGACAGTGGAAAGGGTGGGACAGTCTGTTCTGAAATAAGCTAGAAGGGGTAGGGACAAGCCTCATTTAATTATACATCTTGGGACAAATGACCTGGCTGACAAGACAGTAGATACAGTCCAGAGGAGGGTTGAGGAACTAGCACAATTATGTGAGGGGGCAGGAAGATCAGTAACTTTTTCAGAGATACTTCCTGTGCCAAAGGCAAGCACAACAAGAAAGCTGAGAATAGAGGAATTTAACAGATGGCTAAGAACCTGGTGTTGTGCTAAAGCATATGGGCTGTTGGGGGTGGGAGGGACCTGGGAGGACAGTAGTCTCTATGCCAAGGACAGACTACACTTGAGTGAGGAGGGAAAGAAAGTGTTGAAACAGAGGATGGAGGAGAACATAGAGGAAGTTGAGAATTTAAACTAGGAGCGGGGGGGTGGCATTTGGGAAAGAGATATGCAGAGACCACATGTTGGGAAACCATATGAGCTTACCCCACATAACAGTGACAAAGGACAAATGGCAAGTACTGTTGGTGATGCTAGGAAAGGAGGGCAGAATGGGAGGGGGGGAAGGGTGGAAGGTGGTTACCCTTAATGCTAGGAGCCTGGGAGGAAAACTGCAGAGTTACAGGTTCTCATGGCAGAGGGAGAGGTGGACATCGCAGCCATCACGGAAACACGGGCCACCCAATACAATGACTGGGACCTGTCTGTACCAGGGTACAGATTATTTTGTAGGGACAGTGTGATTGGGAAAGGAGGGGGGGGTGGCACTATATGTGAAGGAAGGACTGAAGTGTGTAAGGGAGGAAGGGGAGGAGGGTAGTACGGAGTCACTTTGGATGCAAATCCAGGATTCCAAGAATAGGATTTTTAGAATGGGAGTGGTGTACAGGCCACCATCTCAGACGGAGGAGTTAGACAGGGAACTAACAGGACAGATCAGGAGGACCTGTGAGAAGGGTAGTGTGGTGATTGTGGGGGGACTTCAACATGCCAGGAGTGGACTGGAGCACCCCAACAACCAGAAACAGAAGGGAGCAGGTACTGCTGGATGCCTTCCAGGACAGCTTCCTGCTGCAAATGGTCAGTGAACCAACCAGGTTAGGAAATACCCTTGACCTTGTGCTGGCAAATGGGGACTTTGTGAGAGAACTTACACTGGAGGAACCACTGTCAGGGAGTGACCACCGCTCAGTATGGCTCACATTGGATATGGGCAAGGAAGGAGTGGAATCTGGCACAATAGTGCTGGACTTCAGGAGGGCCAACTTTGGGAGGATGGGGGAAGTGGTAAAAGGGTACCTGACCAGAATTCAATCTAGTATGGACACTAACCAGAGGTGGGAGCTCATAAAGCTGAGGATAGTGGAGGCAACCAAAACCTGCTGCAAAGCCCAGAGCAAGAAGGCTAGGGCTAAGAAACTGATCTGGTTGAGCAAGGAGATCATGAAAAAGGTAAGGAGGAAAAGAGCTGCCTTTAGGAAGTACAAGAAAACAGGCAGGGGGGGAACAGGGAGGAGTACTTGACAGAATCGAAGGAGGTGACAAGGGCAGTAAGGAGCCAAAGCATCTACGGAACTCAGGCTGGCACATTAGAAGGGGAAGAAGGACTTCTTTAAGTACATTAGGAGAAAAGGAGCTGTAAGGACCACATAGTAAGGATGGGAAGGAGGGGTTGGGTGGGAAGCAGGTGCGATAAGGCGGAAGCACTAAATGAGTGCTTCTGCTCAGTATTTACTAAAGAGAAGAGGGGTGACACCCAAGGTGGGAGAAATGGCAGAAGCAGGGGGGGAAGTGGTGACAAATGGGGAAATCATGGAGAGCAGAGTTCAAGAGGGTTTGAAGGCACTGAGGGTGGACAAGGCGACAGGCTCAGATGGCATCCACCCCAGGGTACTGAAGGAGCTAGCAGAGGTCCTTGCAGGAACTTTGGCAGACCTATTTAATGCCTCACTAGATTCGGGGTGTGTACCTCAGGACTGGAGGATGGCTCATGTGGTGCCCTTCCACAAGAGTGGCCCCAAGGATGAACCGGGAAACTACAGACCAGTGAGCCTCACATCCATCGTGGGTAAGCTAATGGAGACTATCCTGAAGGAGAGGCTGGTGACCCTCCCAGAGGCCAAAGGACTACAGGACAGCAGACAGCATGGCTTCATACATGGCAGATCCTGCCAAACCAACCTGGTCGAGTTCTATGACTGGGTAACTAGGCAACTGGACAGGGGCCATGCAGTGGATGTCCGTATCTGGACTTCAGTAAGGCATTGACCCAGTGCCACATGGAAGGCTGGGAAGAGAAGTAGGCACAGGAGTGGGTGCAAGCTGGTGAGATGGGTAGGAAACTGGCTGCAGGGAAGGCAACAGAGGGTGGTGGTGGGTGGGAGCTCACACCCAAGGGCAGTGATGAGCGTGTGTTCCACAGGGCTCAGTGTTGGGACCAGTGTTGTTTGGGACATTCATTGCAGACATATCATGGAACATCAAGAGCAAGATCAGTCTGTTTGCTGATGATACCAAGGTAGGCACGGTGGTGAATGACCTAGGGGGATGGCAGGGGTTGCAGGATGATCTGGCAAAGCTTGAAACCTGGTCAGACACCTGGCAACTGGGCTTTAATGCCAAAAAGTGCAAGGTGCTGCATTTTGGGATGAAGAACCCAAGGAGGAGTTACCAGCTAGGGGGAGTGCAGCTAGCCCAGACAGAGGAGGAGAAGGATCTGGGTGTGCTCATTACAGGGTCAATGAATAACTTGGCACAATGTAGGAAGGCAGCTGCAAAGGCCAACAAAATGCTGGGTTGTATTGCAAGGGGTATATCCTCAAGGAGGGAGGAGGTGATTCTGCCACTGTATAGGTCATTAGTTAGACCACACCTGGAGTACTGCGTGCAGTACTGGCATCCGTATCTGAAGAGGGACATTAAGTTACTGGAGGGTGTGCAGCGCAGAGTGACAAAGATGTTCAAGGGGCTGGGGGACTTATCATATGAGAGGAGGTTGAAGGAGTTATAAAAAATGTACTCACTGTAGGAGAGGAGAGACAGGGGTGACATGATTGAAACCTTTAAATACATGAAAGGAATAAACAAGACGGGTACAGAGGGGCTGTTCAAAGTAAGGGAGGAGAGGGCCACCAGGGGCCATGATATGAGACTGGAGCGAGGGAGGTTCAGGAGGGAGATGAGGAGACACTTTTTTACAGAGAGGGTGGTGGCTGGGTGGAATGCGTTACCTGCTGAAGTGGTATGCAGTAGAACAGTGGACTGCTTCAAATGAGGATGGGACAGGACAAGGGGGAGGGTTAATGAAGGAGAAGGGTGGAAGGGAGGGGCAGCTGCAGAATAAGGGGTGCTAGCTGCACATTTGAGCAGACTTGATAGACCTGTAGGCCTTTATCTGCAGGCAAATTTCGTATGTTCGTATGTTCGTAAGGTGAGGAACAATTGTCAAATCCTGCCCAAAAGGTGAATTTACCAACTGAAAGCAAATTCCCCTTTCTGGCGGGAGTTGCGTAATGACTGTCATAGTGTTCATGAGGTGAGATTCCCAAAAGGCCATGTTGAACATCTTGGGTCAAAATGTTAAAAAAAAATGACTGAGTTATGCCTAAAAGTTGAAACCCCATTGAAATACATTAAACTGCATTTACTGTACCTTAGTTTCTCCTACTGCAGTTGCCAGTTCCAACAGCAAGACGTGCCTTCAATCGGAGATTAAATCTTGAACCTGGGACCTGTTCAGTTGAATGAGGGTGTGTGGGGTTGTACTGGGGATGTGGGAGGTGGGTGCTGAGGGGATGTAGGGGTGGGGGGCTGATCGCTGAGGGACCATTTTTTTGCAGGGAAAAAAACATCAAGTGATGGATTTCTTCATTTCAGGGACAGATGCCAAAGGAGGTGGGTAGGAGGGTGCCACTAGACATAAGCCAGCATGGGACAGCAATCAGGGAATGGTGGAGGGGGAGGGACCACTGGACTACCAATTAATTTTATTTGACATGGGGATGGTGATCAGAGAATGGGGGAGCAGGAAGGGAAAACTGTACTACCAGGAAATAGCAATAAAAATATAGGGACGGCAATCAGAGAATGAGAGAGGGGAAGGGACCACTGGACTACCAGTGAATGTAAATGAAATATTGGGGATGGTGATTGGAGAATGGGGAAGGGGGGAATATCTGAAGTAAAATAAACATGAAACATAATTGCTTCTTTCCAACATTCAATATTAATTTGCTCCATAAAAATTAAGTTATAAAATATGGCATAAACTAGTATGTTTCAGACACCATATAGATAGATAGATAGATATACCTTTTTTTAAGAAAACATGAATGTGTGTTTCATTTTCTGTCCCAGCAGTAAAATCTGAACTATTAATAAGTGCATATGGTTATTTACTGTTTGAACAGTAAAGTTCGAATAGTTAATAAACTGAGTAGTAATTACTTAGTTCAAGTTTATTGCAGGAAAACTCCATTGAGCAAGCTCATTCACAAGGAGGTCCTGTGACATAAACACTTAAAGTACAAACACAGATAGGTAATAACAGTATATACATGAAATGCACGTTACATGATACAGGCTGGATATACATACAAGGGTACCACATAGGGTGACCGCAGGTGGTAAACATTGATATGAGACAGGGAAGCGACTTACAGGTTGTATACTGATAAATGAAACATGATGACTGGTGTGTGCAATACATATACAGTATTTTGGCTGCTAGAACAAACAACAGTCTACAACTGATATGGGGGGGAGAGGAGTGATTTGATAGAGTAGCAGTGGAGCGTAAGCAAAGATAAAGCCAGGAGTAGAAGGGAAAGGGAAAGCAGTTAATATGACAAATAAATTATACCTTACCAGTGGATAAATATGGCACACATGGGGAAGGAAGAGACTTAATGACAGTTACATGTGTCTTTTATTTTGGCTGAACTTAGCGATTTGTAGAAGTTTATTGAAACTGTGCTAGTTAGTTTCAGTACGGTTTATAATTAGTTCCAAATGGAGGGAAGGGCATATGCACTAGCACGTTTAACAAAGGATAGATATACCTTAGTGAGTGACGGGGGACATGATTGTCAGTAAAACACAAATTTGCCTTGTAGAGATACTAATTTTAAGACAAAGGTCCAACTAAGCAAATCACTGAGACCTAAATACAGGTGTTGTAATGTCCTTATCAGGCAGTAGTTTGGTACAGCACTATTTTTCAAATTGTTAGAAAAACAAGTTGGCTAACATCATGAACAGTATTTCTCTTAGCAGGACCAGTAAATTTACAGTTCAAACAGTTATTTTACAGTTTGAACTGTTTTCATTTACCTGTCTGTCTTGCAGCTATCACAAAAATCATTATAATTAAAAAATGGTAAAATATTTTTTCACCAAACCATCCAAAGGCACACCCTCGACACATGCCACATTTCAGAGAAAAATTAATTCCGTCTACTCTGTAGATGATGACAAAAAATCCCATGTTAACCAATTGGGGAAACAAGTTTTTTTTCTGTTTTTTATCACTTTATATCTCAAAAATCATACAAGATGCCATCACAAAACATTTCATGTCTAGAGACTCTGGTAGAATGACTGTGCGTGCCAAATTTTGGGCTATTTCATCGAAGTTGCCAAAGTTATTAAGGTGCAAAATTTTGAATTAAAAATTGAAGTGCTGTACCAACCCTAACTATAGTGACATTACTGCACCACTATAATATGATACAGATTACTGTGCTCCATCACCTGTCCCCTTTTAGGAAATTGGGTAATTTTTTTTCTTCTCTGATATGGGAGAACATAATCATTTTATTTAGTTATTTATAATTGTTAAAGAGGGACTCCCACCAAAAGTGCTGCATTTCAGAATTAGAATAAGCATACCCCCAATAAATCTCATACCAAAATGAGGTTTCTACATTACTTTGTTTTAAAGTTTTGAGCTGTTTTGTAACCCTCATTTCACTACCTATTCAAACAAGCATTTGTCAATGCCGAATGTTTGCTTGCTGGCACTGGCATTGGTAGTGTAGAAGTTACAGAGCTGCATAATAGGAATGGCAGCAAAGTATTGAACTGAAGCCAACCCCTCCACCACCCTGCAGAGAGTGACAGGCACTAGGGTGTGCCTTTAGGTCATCAGGCATAATGACCACGCCATTTCACCACACCCTACCCTGCAGACACTGACAAGTGTCATGGTGTACCTTGGGGTCTTTGGCCCTTATGCGCACCCCATTCCATCAGGAAATACGGTGAGATGGGTGTGGTATAGGAGAATGGGGTGAAGTTTGAGCCTGAAGAGTCCGAGGCACACCTTGATGCCTCTCACTGGCTGCAGGGTGTAGGTGGGGGTGGAATGGTATGAGCATGACAGGCAAGAATCCCAAGTCACACCCCTGATGCCTGTCATACTCTACAGGGTGGGGCGTTATGGTCGGAAACCCTAACACCTCAGGCATTCGTTGGTATTTTCACTCCAAATTTTCAACATGGTTTTTTTGTGACCCCCACCTCATGAACAGTGGCACTATCAGTTTGTTAGCCGAAAAAACTGCTTTTCACAGCGACTATGTCATTTGGCACCACAGGTGCAAAAACACATTCGAACAGGATGTGAAAAATGACAGCAGTACTGTTCATGGGGAGGTGTAAAAAATGGCAATGTTGAAAATCTGCTATGAAAATCTTAAAAAAACTGGTGAAGTCACGAGCATGCGTAGAAACTGTGCAACGCACATCCGTAATGTAACTAGTTTGGGGATTTTTTTACAGTGGATTGTTAACACAGGCATTTTGGGACCTCCGATCATGAACAGTGTCGGTGTGATTTTCTTTATCTGTCCCGAACAATGATTTACCACAGCGACCATGCATCTCTGCACTGAAAGTGTGAAAACACATTTTGGCTCTGTTGTGGAAAATGACAGCTGTACTGTTCATAAGGAGGTGTGAAAAAATGCCACTGGTGAAAATCTGGACTGAAAATATTACAAATTCATGAACCTACGAGGGTGCGTGGAAACTGCACAATGCTCACTCGTAACACAGTCATTTTATGGAGTTTTGTCACTAAATTTTCAACATAGCCATTTTAAGACCTCTGCTCATGACCAGTGTCACTGTGATTGTCTTAATCTGTCCCAAACATTGTTTTGTAAACCGACTGTACCATTGTACGCTCAGTATGCGGAAACACATTTTAGGCGAGATGTGAAAATGGTAGCTGTACTGCTCATAAGGAAGTGCAGTAAAATGGCACTGTTGAAAATCTGGAGTGCAAATATTACAAATTCTGCAACTTGCACAGCGTAGTGAGGAACTGCGTAGCGCACTCCTAAAACAGTCATTTTGGGAATTTTTTCACCAAATTTTCAACATAGCCATTTTAACACCTCTGCTCATGACCAGTGTCACTGTGATTTTCTTAACATGTCCCATACATTGATTTCACACACCGACTGTGCCATTGTGCTACATGGGCAGAAACACATTGTGGGAGAGTGAAAAATGACAACTGTACTGCTCATAAGGAGGTGTGGTAAAATGGCAATGTTGAAAATCTGGAGTGAAAATATCAAAAATTTAGAACTTATGAGCTGCATAGGAACTCTGCAACGCATGCTCAGAAACAGTCATTTTAGGAATTTGTTCACCAAATTTTCAAAATAGCCATTTTAAGACCTCTGCTCATAAACAGTATCACTGTGATTTTCTTAATGTGTCCCGTACATTGATTTTGCACTTTTGAGAGCCCACCTTATGAACACTGGCAGTGTCATTTCGTTAATCATTCCGGAAAGGTGATTTCGCACAGTGAAGGCGAAATCACCCTTCGGGCCCGAGTATCGCCATGACAGTGCAAGAATTCATGAGAAGGGGTCCCAAAAATCCCAAGTTGAAAATTTGGTGCAAAAATTCCAAAAAATGCCTGAGACATGCAACAAAATTGAAAACCCCCTATCTATCCCATTATACAGCTTACCAGCATTTCCTCAGTTTGCGGTCGGCTTTGAAGAGTGCAGACGTGTTCCCTGTCCACCGAAGATCATCGCACCAGACTCCGGAGGTAAGTATGGGGTGAGAGGTGTGGAGGCAGGTGCGCAGTGGGTGGGCACGGGTGGGTGCAGACACTGCAAGGGACGCTTTTGCTTTCAGGGTTTTTTTTTTTGGATGACACAGGACGTTTGCCATGCTGGGGTGGGCTCCCAGCATGGCAGAAGGACAGCTGGGGGGGTGTGGAGCCGACGGGGGATTGGGCACCCCCATCAGCCATGGCATCTGTTGCCACGCTGGGGTGGGCTCCCAGCATGGCACCCTGTACTCAGGGGGGGAGACAGTGAAGCCGACAGGGGATTGGGCACCCCTGTCGGCCATTACATCATTTTGCCATGCTTGGGTAGGCTCCCAGCATGGCATCTGGATGCTTTGGGGAGGCATGGAGCCAATGGGGGATTGGGCACCCCCGTCGGCCGTACAGTGTGGAGGGGGGGAGGGGGAAGACACATGAGCATGCAGTGTGCGTGCGTGCGTGCGTGTGTGGGGGGGAGAGCTCTGCTCACTCAAGGGGAGCTCTCCCTTTCAACTGTATGCCACTGCATTTTCCTGCTGTCATAGACAGCTGCAGCAGTGATTGGCGCTCTGCGACTGCGCCTGCAAATACATTGAGTGAATTGGAAGAGGCTGATACACCTCTAGAAAACTCATATGATGGCACTATGTTTCTTGCACATGCGTGCAAGCAAACATAAAAAGCCAGTTTAAGTGAAGTGCCGTTGATGATGTCATCTCCTGAACTCACAATAGAGTCCTCCGTCAACAACCTAATAGGACCTGCTTTTCCAAAGTTTAAGAAACTGTAGCTATAGTAATCCTTTAAAAAAAATTATGAAATGGGCATCAGAATATACAAGTGCTGATTGGTCCATACCTGTGTAATATTCTGTCTAACGCACAGGAAAAAGGACCAGCAGTGCCCTGTGGGCACTAATCCTAGTAAAATGGCAATTAGAATGTTGGCAAATTGAAAATCAGCCATCTTATTTTCACCAACTGCGAGTGAAATACAAGGCTGCATTTTCAATATGTCAACATATCTACTGACTGCATGGCAATAAAAAAAGCCCACCACCGGCTCACTCGCTTCTGCCAACCTCCATCCCCTAGGTAGCAACTAGAAACAAGATTTCTGGGCTGTAAGATTAAAGTTTGAACAGTAAAATTATGCGATCTTCGCTACCACGCTCGCTCACTCAACAGGTAAGTGTTTAAAAGCGAAACTCAGTAACCCGTCCTGCTCACCGGCTCACTCGCTCTGCTCTATTATCTTGCTACGCTGTAGATCACAACTGGAAACAAGATTTCTGGCTCTAATATTGAACTTTTAACATGAAATTATGCAATCTCACTACCCGCTCGCTCACTCAGCGCGATGTGTTTAAAAGAAAGTGCAACCGCTTACCAGCACACTCACTGTACCTGCCTGTCTGCTCGCTCTGTGTGTCTCTCTCTGTAGCAGCCCACCTCATCTTCATGCTTAACATTAAACTATCATAAAAAAAAAAACAGATGCATTTTTCTCTCTGTACACACAACGTGTGTGGGGGGTGAAGTGAATACTGCCATGACAACCAGACCTAAAGTAGAGAAGCCTTCCTAGGACAAAAGTCCTTAAGTGCAAAAAAAAAACACACAGGACACTTAGGCGGAGGAACTATTTTATTAAAAATTACACAAACATACATGTTTTTTCCTACTTTAAATTGCAAATTTAACCTACCAAATGCAATTTCCACTAAAGATGGCAATTTCATAAGCACAATAAGTCACTCCAGGGTGTGCGTTAGACACTTTAACACACGACTAGGAGGCTGGATGCACTCGGCCGGTGGCCTCGTGCCTCACTATGCCTCCTAGCCATGTGTTAAAGTGTCTAACGCACACCCTGTCATGTCTTATTGCTTACTTAACATGGGGTTGGCAGCAGTGCTTGCATTTCCAGAATGTTCAGAGGCATGGCATTGTACTTTAGAACACATCAGGAGGTGGTTCTGGAATGCAGCACTGAACAAAGGAATAGAATGTCAGGTGGTGCACAATTTTAAAGTGTTGGGGGGGTCATGCAGTCTCAGAAAGTGGTAGGGATGTGCCATGTCAAAATGTGGTGGGACAATCAGTCTCACAATGCGACAAGGACACACATCAAGGAATTTGGTGGGAACTCGCAATTTCAGAATATAGTGGGGATGCATGCTGTTGGAATGTGACAAGACATATCACATTTTTTTGAAATTTCTTGTCCCTGCCACATTCCAGAATTGTATGCACCCACCATATTTCAAAATTGTGCATCACATCCCCATCCCATTCCAACAATATGCATCCCAGTCACATTCTAAATTTATGTCCCTCTGTCGTATTCTGAAATTGCACATCCCTCCCCATTCCCAAATTGTGCATCTCTGCCATATTCTGAATTGGCGCATCCCTGCCAAATTCCAAAATTGCACCTCTCCGCCAAGTTGTGCTTCAGTGCCACATTCTAAAATTGTCACTGCCACATTCCCAAATTGTGTGTCACTGCAACATTCTGAAATTATGCATCACTGCCACATTCCAAAAATTGAGCATCGCCACTACATTCCAAAATTGAGCATCACCGCCACATTCTGAAACTATGTGTCATCACCACATTCCAAAACTGAGCATCACTACCACATTCCAAACCGGTGCATCACTGCCACATTCTGATCCCGTGTGTCACTGTTGCATACCAAACCTGTGCATCACCGCTGCATTCCGAAATTGTGTGTTACCACCACATTCTGAAACTGTGTGTCACCACCACATTCCAAAATTGTGCATCACCACCGCATTCCAAACCTGTGCATCACTGCCACATTCTGATCCTGTGTGTCACTGTTTTATTCCAAACCTGTGTATCACCGCTGCATTCCGAAATTGTGTGTTACCACCACATTCTGAAACTGCATGTTACCACCACATTCCAAAGCTGTACATCACCACCACATTCTAAAATTGTGCACCACTCCCACATTCCAAACCTGTGCATTACTGCCACATTCCGAACATGTGCGTTACTGCCGTATTCCGAAATTGTGCATTACTGCCATATTCTGAACTTGTGCATCACCGCCGCATTCCAAACCTATGCAACACCTCCACATTCCAAACCTGTGCATAGAAACAGAAACATGTACTTTGACAGCAGATAAGGACCACTTAGCCTACCTAGTCTGCCCATTTCCCTACCTAGAGGATAAGCTGCAGATCCTATTTAACCAACAGCCTATTTCTTCCTACCCCCCACAAAAATTGCCTTATGTCTGTCCCATGCATTCTTGAATTTTCCCACAGTTTTAGATCCCACAACCTCCTCAGGAAGGCTGTTCCATGCGTCCACCACCCTCTCTGTGAATAAATACTTCCTCACATTGCCCCTGAGCCTTCCCCCTCTATCTTCAAATTGTGTTCTCTTGTTCTTGCACATCTCTTTTTCTGAAAGATGCTACACTCTTGGACTTTGTTGATTCCATTGAGGTACTTAAATGTTTCTATCATGTCCCCCTTCTCCCTCCTTTCCTGAAGGGTATACATATTAAGCTCCTTTAGTCTCTCCTTGTATGGTTTCTCTTGCAGACCCTGCACCATTTTAGTTGCCCTCCTCTGAACTGCCTCCATCCTGTCTATGTCCTTGTGGAGATGGGGTCTCCAGAACTGGACACAGTACTCCAGATGGGGTCTCACCAACTGTCTGTACAGGGGGATAACAACTTCCTGTTTTCTGCTGGTGATACCTCTCCTTATACATCCCAGTATCCCTCCAGCCCTCCCTACTGCCTTCTCGCATTGCTTGCCAACCTTAAGGTCATCTGATATGATTACCCCTAGGTCTCTTTCCATTTTTGTTGTTGTTACTACCTCCCCCCCACTGTGTAATCTTCCCCTGGGTTTTTGTTTCCCAGGTGCATTACTTTGCACTTCTTTGCATTGAATCCAAGCTACCACATGTAAGCTGAAATATGTACATGGTTTTGATTCTAATTCTAATACATTTTTTTAGTTATGCCTACTGTGGTGGTCTCTGATTTGCAGCAGGCTATTGGTGCTCAGCTGCTGTGGTGTGCATGGTGTTGGGGTGGTGCTATCATGGGTGTGTGTGTGTGTGTGGATCCATAGGGGAGGCAAGTTTGGTGTGGGCATAGGTCTCAGTCACTATCTGTGGTTTGTGTGTTGTTCCCTGTGCACTGGATGACTGTGTGCAGTGGTACACGGTGCATGATGTCCATGGCGCACCTGTTAGACCATCCATGGCCTGTGCAGCTGCCACCCTTGCATGTCTGTGGCCTGCACAGTCTGCTGGCATGTCGGTGGTGGCTTCCCATGCTGGACTGCCACTGTACCCAGCGTGATGCTGGGTTGCCTCCTGTCACTGGTGGGGTGTACGTCTGCCTTGGGTGGCACTGTTGCCTCCACTGTTGTTGTCCCATCTCGATGCTGTCCCTTGTGTCTGTTGCAGGGGATGTGCTCCACTGTCTGTGACTTGTGCTCCAGCCTCATCCTGGTGGTGTACAGTGTCGTGGTGCCTGCACAGGGTTGCTGGCACACCTGTGCTGTGGAGGGGTTCTGACCATGTGCACACAGCTGCCATGGCCACACGCCGGGGGCTTGGTTGACCCGCTACTGTGTCCCTGTGTTGGTGTGCCCTTGGGTATGGGTGGCTCTTTGTCTGTGCACTGTGTTGCATCCTGTGTGGCGCATGCTTCCATGCAACACTGTGTGTGTCTGTACTGGCTGTTGTGGCCAGTGCTGGGATGGGATGTGTCCTTGGGAGGGTGTGCAGGGTGCTGTACTTCTGGTGGTGGGGTCTGGGGCATGCCCTGTCACATGTGGGGTACCTTGTGTGCCAACGTATGGTCGGTCTCTCAGCTGTACCTTGGGGGGGGACGTGCAGGGTGGCACTGTGTATGCTGTTGTTGCATTGCTGTCTGCTGTTGCCCACTGCAGGGTGCACATGGTGGGGCTGCCTTGCATAGCTACGTGGTGCACAGGGTTGCATTGTCACAGTGGGGGTGGAGGCATGCATGGGGTGTCCTGCACTGTTGGGCGCTACTCCTGGGAAGGGTGCACAGTGATCGTAGTGCAGGGTGTGCTCTGTATTGGTGGGATGGTGTGGCACGGGGTGGTCGGCCCTCCTTGTGTGCCAGTCACAGCTTGCCAGGGGGTGTTCTGGAGCACCATGGCCCGGCTGTGGGTTGGTTGCTGGTATCCTTGGGCAGGTGGTTATTCCAGCTTTCCACCAGTTGTGCAGCACATGGGGTGTGGGGGATGATGTCTGTTCTGCTGTGTGCTCCTCTGCCCATCTGTGGAATGGGTGGTGGGCCCCTGCATCCCTGGTTGTGCTGTTGCATTGTTGCCCAGCTCCACGGGGCATCCCTGCTTGCACTATGGCACATCTGGACTGCTCCACTGAGCATCCCTTGTTGCGCTATGGTGCATCAGAAATGCACAACTGCACATACCTGGTTGTGCTATGGCGCAGGTGGTGTGATATTTTTCATGTGCCGTAGGTGCATCTTGGCCTGCGCAGTTTTTGAATATCACACTTCTTGTGCATGGGCACAGTGGACTTGCGCTTGCTCCTGCTTTTTGCTCACTTTTTGGGTGCAGTTTGAATATCTGGGCCTATATGTATTGTACCCAGATAGGTGATCACATGTAAGAGGGTTAGTTGGGTCAGTAGCAGTTTTAGAGGGCCAGGAGAACTTTACTTGGCCTAATTAAACAAATCTGGAAGGGTGGAGAGTGGACCTATGGAAGAACAAACTAACTAGGCTGATAATTAAGGGCAGGCCTTATGTGGCATTGGCAATATTCAGTGAATCAGGCAATTTGTAAGTCACAAATCACAGAGGAGGGCAATAAGCTAAAATGGAAAACAGGCCTACCATAGGTAGCATGTTGGATATTCAGTAAGTCAGGACCATTTCTAAGACACAACCACAGAGGAAGGCAGGAAGCTTAGATTGCAAAAACAGGCCTAACCCAGATAAGGTGTTTGGCTTTATTTAGTAACAGGCAATTTGTACGTCATGACCACAGAGAAAGGCAAATAAGCCGAAATTGAGAACTAGGCATACCCTAGATAGAGTGTTGGCTATTCAGCAACACAGGCAATTTCTAAGTGGCACCCATAGAGGAAGGCAGTAAGCTAAAATTGCAAAATAGGCCTACCCTAGATAGGGTGTTTTGTTTGGCTAAATCCAGTAACATAGGCAATGTCCAAGCCACAACCACAGAGAAGGGCAATAAGCTAAAATTGCAAAACAGGCCTATCTTAGATAGGGTGTTAGGTTATATTCAGTAACACAAGCAATTTCTAAGTTACACCCATAAGGGAAGGTAATAAGAAAGAAGAGGATAATATTCTCACTGGAATAGACTAGACTGTGTACAGTATTATATGGGAGAGAAGCACAATTTGATTTCAAACCAGAAATCTGGAAATGTATCATGTCACTGGGTTGTCTTAAAGGACACCTAAACCATCTTTTTTACACATTTTTTTAATTATTCCATAGGCTTGTAAAGGAGAGGCTGTTGTTTACATTTATACTGAAACTGCATTTATTAAAGTAAGATAAATGCAGTTTCATAACATTTGAAAATTGTAAACACAGCCTCTCCTGATTCACAAATCCTGCTCTAAGAATCCTAAAATGGCTGCCTTGATGATGTCAGTCAAGTGTGCCAGCTGTGCAGAAGTAGTATAGCTCTACTAACCGTATTCAAATGCAAATAACTTTAAAATGAAAAATTATAGCATGGTACTGTGAGAATGAAATTTGTTCAGCACAATAATATCTGCAAAATGAGTGGTGTTTCATTTATAGATACCTTTTAGTTTTTTTTAATTAGCAAAAAAGGCAGCAGAAAATTCAATTTGTGCCACTTTTTCAAGAAACAAATGCAAATGACTTTTAAACAAAAACTAAAAGCATGGTACTGTGAGCACGACATTTCTTCAGCACAAAAATATCTACAAAATGAGTGGTGTTTCATTTAGTAATTGGATGAGGGCATGAGAATAAAAATTATTTACAATATTTCCAGTAGGGAGTTAGCATATTCCATTTATGCCATGCCTTCAAGAAAGTGAAAAAAAATGAATTTCCTGACATTATTTTGCTGACTGTAAACAAATCTAAACAGTATCTATAAATGAAACACCACTCATTTGGTAGATATTTTTCTGCTGAACAATTTTTGTGCTCAAAGTACCAGACTATCGTTTTTTATTTTAAAGCTATCTGCATTTGTTTGTTGCAAAAAGTGAAAAAAATGAATTTTCTGCTGTATTTAGCCAATTATAAAAAATGAAAAGGTATATATAAATAAAACACCACTCATTTTGTAGATATTTGTGTGCTGAACAACCTTCATGCTCACAGAAGAGGCTGTGTTTACAATTTTCAAATGCTATGAAACTGCATTTATACTATTTTAATATATGTAGTTTCAGCACCAATGTAAACAAGAGCCTCTCCTTTACAAGCCTATGGAGTCAATTAAAAAAATGTGTAAAAAGATGGTTTAGCTGTCTTTAAGTATCCTTAGGAATCATCAGAGTGAATACTGGTGCACTTGAAACAGCCCTATGGCTGTTCTACAGTGTGAATAGACTATAGCTTCTACGGACAAGTAACTTCAATAGCATAGTATGGCAGCAACAACATACAAAGATAGCTTTTAACTTAGTGTCCTTACATATACACTGCAGTGCAAGTCGAGTCCAGAGGTGAATGGAGCAGAGCGGCAGGCAGACCAGCTGAATACCGACTGACTCCAGCGGACTCAGGGCAGACAACTATGCTGTCCTTAGCATATGGTCCTTTGCATGGATGGGCCACTGTGTGGATGGACCGCTTGGTCTGATGGCAGTAAAATACAGTAGTCAGCCCTCCAATTGGCTGAAAACCTAGCTAGGGCAGTGATTGCAGGTAGGGAGTCCCCGGGACATCTGAGGCAATCGGTGGTAGGAGGGGTTTGTGTAGGCTGGGAGTATTCATCTCCTAATAGGAAGCCCAAGAAAGAAGAACAACTGCCAAGTTCCATTTCTGCAGCACTCTGACTGGCTGAGAGGCTAGCTAGGGAAGAGATTGCAGACAGGAGCCCCTGGGAGGTCTGTGGCACTCAGTGAAGGGAAGGGAGTGAAGGCTGGGAAGCCCCTCTCATGGCCCCTTTTAGCAGGTCCAGGTGTGTGTCATGGTCCAGGAGTGGTGGAGGTCTTAGTCTCCTAATAGGAAACCTGGTAAAGAAGATTAGCAGCAAAGTCCCACCTCCTCAGCCCTCCTATTGGCTGAGAGGCTGGCTAGGGGAGGGATTGCAGGCAGGAGTCCCCCGCTGGTCTGAAATGGTCAGTGGGGGGGTTGTGTAGGCTGGGAAGCCCCCTCACGACCCCTTGTAGCAGGTCCAGGTGTGCACTGTGGTCCAGTAATGCAGGGGGCCTTTGTCTTCTCGTAGGAAGCCCAGAAAAGGAGAATGGAAGCCAAGTCCCACATCCTCAGCCCTCCTATTGGCTGAGAGGCTGGCTAGCGGATGGACTGCAGGAGTCCCTGGGAAGTACAACGTGATTGGTAGAGTGGGAGGGGGAATTGTGTAGGCTAGAAAGCCCCCTCACAACCACTGGTAGCGGGTCCAGGTGTGTGCTGAGGTCTAAGAGCAGCAGGGGGTCTTTGTTTCCTCATAGGAAGCCTAGCAAAGAAGAACACCAGGCAAGGCCTGTCTCATTAGCTCTCTGATTGGCTGAGAAGCTGGCTAGGGGAGGGATTGCAGGCAGGAGTCCCTGGGAGGTCTGAGGTGATCAGTGGGTGGCAGGAGGGTTGTGTATGCTGGGAAGTCCACTTGTGACCCCAGAAGCAGGTTCAGTTGTGTGCCGCAGTCCAGGAGCAGTGGAGGTCTTTGTTTCCTCATAGGAAGCCTGGGAAAGAAGAACAGCAGCCAAGTCCCACCTCCTCATCCCTCTGATTGCCTGAGAGGCTGGCTAGCGAAGGGATTGCAGGCAGGAGTCCCTGGGAGGCCTGAGGCAATTGGTGGGGGGGTTGTGTATGCTGGAAGCTCCCTCGCAACAATTTGTAGAAGGTCCAGGTGTGTGCCATGGTCCAGAAGCAGCGAGGGTCTTTGTCTCTTCACAGGAAGCCCGAGAAAGAAGAACAGCAGCTAAGTCCCACCTCCTCAGCTCTCCAATTGGCTGAGAAGATGGCTAGGGGAGGGATTGCAGGCAGAAGTCCTTGGGAGGTCTGAAGCAATCAGGGGGCAGGGGGGTTGTGTAGGCCAGGAAGCCCCCTAGCCACCCCTTGTAGCAGGTCCAGGTGTGTGCCGCAGTCCAGGAGCAGCAGGGGTCTACAAATTAGGTGTTACAAGTACTGGCACACTACATAAAGTGGTACATAGGTCCAAAAAAGCTTACTCTGCCTCACTATTCCATTTTACTATGTCTGGGGCTTTAGCGTTAATCAGATCTATCAATGAAGCAGCCCGTGTAGCAAAATGGAGAATAAAGCGCCTGTAGTAGCCAACAATCCCCAGGAATGCCCCAATTTGTTTCTTCCAAATGGGCCAAGACCAATTCTGTATTGCTTCAGCTTTGTTCACTTAAGGTTTGACCAGCCCCCTCCACACAGTATGTCATAGATATCTGGCCTCTGCCAAGCCTATCACACATTTCTTTGGATTGACCATAAGTCCTGCCCTCTAAGTGTGTCCAGTACAGCCTACAGTTTCTGCAAATGAGAGTTCCAATCTGTGCTATAAAAAATTACACCATCCAGATATGCTGATGCATATTGGGAGTGGGGTCTTACCAGCTTATTCATCAGCCTCTGGAACTTAGCTAAGACTCCATGAAGGCTGAAGGGAAGTACTGTATATTGGAAAATGCCACCTGATGTTGCAAAGGTTGATTTCTCCTTAGCGGACTCTTGTTAAAGGAATATGCCAGTATCCCTTTGTTGAATCTAGTGTGGTTAGGATCCTGGCTTTTCCCAGTTTTTTAATTAATTTATCCACTCTAGGAATTGGAAAGGCATCGAATTTTGACACCTCATTGACTTTCCTAAAGTCATTACAAAAACAGATGAACCCATCCAGTTTAGGAACTAACACAATCAGCTAGACCACTTGCTATGGGACTCCTCAATAACCCCTAGCTCTAACATGTTCTTTATCTCAGCCCATACCTCTTCCCTTCTGGCTTCTGGGATGTAATAGGGCTTTAGCTTAACTTTCACATGTGACTCAGTGATTATGTCTGTCTGTGTTCTGCCTGGCTTATCAAAGAACACATCCTTGTTCAAGTTAGCCATCTGTCTAGCCTCCTCATACTGATCAGATGTTAATTTTCTGAGATCCTCGCCTCCAGCTCAGGTGAGAAGCCACTTTCAGGTAACACCTCTAGTGTCATCATATAGGCCTCTCTATCCTTCCAGGGTTTGAGGAGGTTAATGTAATAGATTTACTCAGGCTTCCTACGGTCAGGCTGTCTAATCTTATAGTTCATCTGGCCCACTGGCTCTATCACTTCATAGGGCTTCTGCCATCAGGCTAGCAGCTTGCTTTCTGCTGTGGGCACTAGGACCATGACCCGGTCCCCTGGTCAGAATTTTTGTATTGTAGTCTGCCAGTTATAGTAGGTCTGTTGGGAGCTCTGAGCTCTGACTTTGAGAAACAGGCTGAGGAACTAACCAGTAGGCTACTAAAAAGAGAATATGATATGTCCACCCTGCAAAGTGCTGTAGAAAAAGCTAGAGGACTGGAAAGAGAAACTTTACTGACCCCCAAAAAAAGAAATGAGAGTATTGAAATACCCTGTGCATTTAGTATTAACTACAGTCCAGTAGCAGGGAAGATGGGTAGCCTAATACACAAATATTGGCCCATTTTAAAAAGTGACAAAACATTACAAACAGTAATTGGTAAGAAAACCAGAGTCACTTTGAGGAAAGGAAGGAACCTAGTAGATATTCTCACAAAAAGTCACTTTCAGAGAGCAACCCTGAGTACCATCAATAACTGGCTTCCCTACAGACCAGAAGGATTTCACAGATGTAGAAATTGCAACATCTGTTGCTATGCCTCAACAGGAATCATCTACTGTATGTACATCCCTTAGAATATGAAAAAACTGTCCAAATTGGACAGTTTATAACCTGTTGGAGTACATATGTAGTGTATATTGTCTGGGGTACATGCGGCCTTCAGTATGTGGGTATGTCTACCCGCATGCTGAAGATGAGAATACAAGAACATGTGAGGGCAGTAATAAACAGAAATTTTGAGAATGCTATTGGAGCTCGTTTTGGAGTGGCACACTGGTCAAGTCCGGTAGATCTCAAATTTTGGGACTGTAACAGGTGCCCCACTTACTCTGAGGTGGAAATAGACTAAATCTACTTCTGAAAAAGGAGAGTAGGTGGATCTCCATGTTAGGAGCTTTAAATACTGAAGGAATGAAAGAGGAAATAGACTATAGGCCTTTTTTGAAAGATGAATAGAATAAAAGGGAAAAGAAAGAGGAATGAAAAAGGAGAAGAAACAAAAGAACCTCCATTGGAAAGAATAAATATTATTTCACTTGAATGTTTAGTAATCTAATGGAATTCTTGTATTCTCTCTATTTCAGACCTTTTTTCTTCTTCGGCCAGTGAAACCATGGCAGGCCTGGACTTTAAATATTGTCACTTCCTAATTAGAAGTACTGGAAACTACTTGTACAGTGGTGTTCTGGTTTCCTTTGTCTTCTGTTTTTTTCCCTGACCCTCACATTTCTCCTACCCACCATACTCCTCACATTCTCACTTTCTCCTGTCTTCCCCCTCTTCCCCTCTCCACTATCCATTTATATATGTCATAGAATTTACAACTCTTACACTCTCTCATCTAATTCCCTACAGTAAGTACCGTGTACGATTCCTCCCATTCATAATTCTTACGCTCATCTCTTTTGCTGCCTTTACCTATATTCTTTATATATTGGAATTATGAGAAATATGAGTCTCATTAAAACTCATTATAAGAATGATTTAAATTAGGCAGCATTTTTACCTCACCCATTGGGTTTAAAGCTGTTTGTACATATCTCATTACACGTCTTTGATCACATTTAATCTTTTGTACTTTTGGAAATATAACCTAATAGATTACACAGTAAATACATGTGACAATAAAAATTGATGTGAGAACTTGAGACTATAAATAGACCTTATACATTACTATATATAGTTAGTATACTCTATCCCTGAGCCTAAAGTGAACACAAATGTGATACACTAACCTTATTTCTATTAACCATTTATTTTGGTGACCCACTTCATCCCTGTCATACTTCAATGTGATTATGATGGTACTTAATTCTTACCTGCTCTTACCATTTTAAATTGTGGGTCTCAAAAACTAACGGACTTATGAGATACTTACACCCTTGTATTATTCTTTCTTGCCTTTTTACATAATTTTCTAAGTTTGAGATACATGTTTTGTAAATATATACACACACCCATTGTATAATAACTGTTGCTTTATGCACTTAAAAAATGTTGTTGATTGAAGTTATAGTGAAAGTAACCTCTGATACATTTAAATTGGGTATATCTTTCATGTATGACATGGCCCCGATGAAGACCTTTACTGGTCAAAGTGCTGTTTCAGCATACTTCCAAGCTGGATTAAATTCTTGCAAACATTCCTGGTGTCCTGATGATGTATTCCCTCAAGTGCAGCTCACTACTTTTGTGTCTGTCTGTGTTCTGCCTTGCTTAGCAAACAACACATCTGTCTAGCCTCCTCATACTGATCGGGTGTTAATTCTTCTGAGCTCCTCACCTCCAACTCAGGTGAGAAGTCACTTTCAGGTAACACCTCTGGTACCACCATACAATCCTCTCTATCCTTCCAGGGTTTGAGGAGGTTAATGTGATAGATTTCTCAGGCTTTCTATGGTCAGGCTGTCTAATCTTATAGTTTACCTGGTTCACTGGCTCTACCACTTCATAGGGCCTCTGGGAGCCCTGAGTTTTTTCCATATGCTGTCGCACTATGGCAGTGACCTGAATGTTGCGGTCTTGCACCTGCTCTGTGTGGGCTATTATATTTTTCCCTGGGGGAATTTGTTCCTCTCATAATTCTTTGGCTATGTCTAGGATACCTCATGGATGTCACCCATACAAAAGTTCAAATGGGGAAAACCCATAGAAGCTTGGGGAAACTCTCTAACCGCGAAGAGTAGATGCGGTAGTAGATTGTCCCAGTTCTTTCTATCTTTGCTGATTACCTTACATAGCATACTTTTGAGAATTCTGTTAAATCTCTCAACCAAGCCATCTGTTTGGGGGTGGCATACCAAGGTTTTTATACCCTGTAGTTTAAAGAGGTCACAGAGCCCACTCATTAGTCTTGATACAAATGGTGTGCTCTGATCAGTCAAGATTTCTTTCAGGATATTAACTTGGGAAAACACCTGAACCAACTCTATGGCTATAGTCTTGGAGGCTGTATTGCGTAACGGAATCACCTAGGGGTACCGTGTTGCATAGCTGATTATACTGGCTGGTTACCACTAAAGTTCAGCAGTTTATACAATTTATTCTGTATTGTGGATAAAACAGTGTGAACAGCATCTGAGTCCTTATTATCCACCCTTTCAGATTTGAAAAAAGAAACATAAGAACCTTAGATCAACTGGAAAGTATTTGTTATCCACTCCAGCTTCTTCATCTGCTATAGGTGATCGTGTGTTCTCTGTCTATGCTGCAAAATGTTGAAATAATTTGCCTCATTCTCTTCATAACACAGAAAGTCATACTGTTTTTAAAATTCAGTTATTGTGTTATCTGTTAAAACAACTGGATTGTGTATGTTTTAAGTGACTACATATTTTGGTATTATTGAGTTTAAGCATTATTCCTGTACATTGCATGATGTTTTACTGTATTATGTGATGTTTTACTGTATTATGTTTAACTTACTGTATGTATCATTTTGTAAAATCTTGTAGCTCCTATGTTCTTGCAGCTCCAGTTCATTCCTGAAAAAGAGCCTCTGGCTCAGTGGACTTAGCCAGTAATAAAAGTAAATAAATTAAAAAAATATATAAAATATAACCAATATATATCGGTGACCCTTGGCTGACTTCTCAAGGGGTCCTACTAGATCCATTGCAATTCACTCAAATGAAACATTAATTATAGGTAACAGTACTAAGGGGGCTTTCCAGTGTGGCCCAAGTACCATCAGCTGGCAATCAGGACAGGAGGCACAGTACAGTTTAATCTCCAGATACACACCTGGGCAGAAGAATCTTCTCAAAATTCTCTCCTGAATCTTTTCCATTCCAAAATGTCCCCTGAACAAGTGACTATGGGCTAAGTCTAATTCCTTTCATCTGTAGGGTTGGGGTATGAGCAACTGTTCAACTTCTTGACTCTCAGTCTGGGCCACCCTGTACAATAATTAATTTTGAAGAATAAAGTAGGGTCTTGTACCTCTTGTCAGCCCTTCTAAGGGGACACCATTAATTTCAACCACCTCATTGCATACATTCTGCAGTAGGGGGTAGCCACTTTTCTCTAGCTCACAGGCTTCATCAGGGACCTGCTCTTCTGTCTCTTGGGTGGTCTCAGATTCATTACATTGGGCTGCCACTCCTTTTCTAACAAGTTTCAAAGGTACATTAAGCAGAACCTCTGTGTGGGTTTTCCCTGAAGTTTTAGTACCCCAAAGCTTGTCTTGTCTACATTCTCGCTTAGTTTTACAATGCTTACAGTTTCCCAGGTGCAGGCCTGGGTGGTGAACGGGAAAATTCTTAGTGGACTCTCCTTTGGAAAAATGGGTTCTGGCTCAGGTTCGGGGCTGTCCCCTAGCTATGATTGCAGCAGGGCTTGGAAGTCATGGAAGTCCCTTCCCAATATCAGTGGGTATTGTAGTTTGGGTATCACCCCAGCAGTGACAGTAATGGTTTGACCATGTATACCTATTTGCACAGGGGCTGTAGGATACTATTTTACTGATCCATTTACACAGGTGACATCTGCCTTCTTAACCTTGTCAAATTGGGAAGAGGCTATCAGATTCCCTGAAATTATGGTAATTGCACTCCCTGGGCCACTGCTGGTTTCCCATTCACTGTAACCAGTGTCCAGTAGAAATGAATACCATCAGCCACCCCAACTACACTCACTAGCCCACAATAATCATTGTCTGTTTCCCCCACTCTGCATGGTTCTGAGATATTAGGACAGTTAGTAACAATGCACCCCCATTCCCCACACTCAAAACAATGATAAGTTTTTTTTGGGCTTAGTCCTCCTTTAGTGTCCTATTTGCTAGGAGCTTCAAGTCCTTTCTCAGCTTCTGGATGCTCTTCAGCTCCCCAACTCCTTGTCCCATTTTTACAAGTTTTACCATACCTCTGGTTCCTTGGGCTTGGGGGTCACCACTGGGTCCGAGGTATCTCCATAGGAGTAGTGCAGAAAAGTTATTTGGCAGCCAGATATTGCTCCACTAAGGCTACCAGACTGTCATATGTGGTGGGGTTGCCTTGCCCCACCCACTCATGTAGACCAGGTAGAAGTCCACGAACAAAATGGTCCAGCATCAACATCTCAATGATATGGGATGGACTATTGATCTCCAATCTTAACCATTTTCTTGCAAGGTGGATCAAATCAAACATTTGTGATCTGGGGCCTTCCCCTCCTGGAACTGCCAGCTATAGAACCTCTGAGCCCTCACCACTGGAGTTACTCCAGTTCTCACCAGGATCTCCACTTTCAGAAAGTCATAGTCTGT
This sequence comes from Neoceratodus forsteri, assembly GCA_016271365.2. NCBI lineage: Eukaryota > Metazoa > Chordata > Ceratodontiformes > Ceratodontidae > Neoceratodus > Neoceratodus forsteri. The sequence continues at coordinate 532,643,929 of CM028137.1, read as the reverse complement.
CACTGCTTCTCCATCTTGGTCATAATAAGCTTTTTGGGCTCCATGATGCCAGCCCATTGAAAGCAGGACCAGGCCTTCCAAAGTGCAGTTCATTCAAAGGCCAACAAGTATGTTTCCAAGTCATCCTCAGGTGTAATTTTCTGTAAGCAATGGCTCACTCAGATTGGCTGTTGTTCTTCATTATGTGGCTTTGTAGAGGTTGGTTGGCTCATGAGTTGCACTACCTCTTTGAGAGCTACATGATCCTCCCATTATGCAGCTTGGAGCTCTGCAATCTGGGACACTAGCAAATGGTTAGTCTCCTGCTGTGCAGTTGACTGTAATAGGGCTTTTAGGACCTCATCCATTTCCTTGGCACACCAGTGGGCTGATGAATCCCACCACTGCCACCATATGGGGTATAGTGACCTCCATTATATCCCTGGGGTGGGATGATGCAAAACAAAAAGTGAAGCTGCACTCCAATGGCCACACACTAGGAGAAATGACTCAGATGCTCCAGTATCTGCTGCTGAAAGCTTTTATTAAACAATGCAGTACACGAACGCCTAGTGACTCAGTCACTTGGGAGAAACTATGAAGGCTTCATCAGCGGGCAGAGTACCAGAGACCGCCCATCACTTAAGTGTGCAAGATTTTATGACATTATTCAATTACATTATAATACAACAACCAAACGTGAAACAAATACAACAGTCATAATAAAGAATAGTGATAAAGCAACAAACTGAGCTATGCAAATCACAGAAATATTTAAAAATTGAGAGTTAATATAAATTACTATGCAATCTGAGAATAGAAGTCCCTTTCAGAATTTAACATGAGTGGTCACCCATATTATGATTATATTGCTGCAGTGACTTGGGGATCTGCTGTACTGTTGTATCCTTCACGTGGGTATTCTCATACATGGTGCCAAAAAGAAAGCCGGGGGGTTCCATGTGTTCTTTGAAAGATGCAGAAACAAAAATGCAAATGAAAACAAGTTTATATTAAAGTTACATTGTAACAATAAATATTGCTGTATGCACAAATTTCCTATAAGCTTTTTACTTAATAAATGTATTTAAATCCCACACTTTGTTTAGACCATTAGAGTTCACTGTGTAAAATAGAAAATCCAGAAACTTTCTCTTTTAAGTAGCATATTAACCCTATCCCCCCAGGTGGTTTCATATATTACCAACCCATAAACCTGAGAAATATGGGGTCTGAATTATGATATTCCGGAAAGTGCCTGCCCATTGTCTGTCCATCTTTTTATTAATGACGTTCCTTACATGTACTTGTATATGCTCTTTAAGCATCCTAACCATTCTGCCCATGTATGACAACCCACAACTGCACCACAGGATATATGCTACAAAAGTGATTTTACGTGTAATGGAATCTCTGATCTCAACTTGTCTAGGGCATCAAGCATTATTAGCATGTTTACCTGGAACTATGTATGTACAAATATTGCAGTTATGACACTTGAAACAAACAACTGGTCTAGTAGGTAACCAAGAATGGAGGCTTGTGTCCTGACTTCTAAATTGACTGTGAACCAGTCTAGCCTTTACATTTTTACCCCTAGCTAAACATTACCCTGGGATGTTCCCCTATTTTCCCTTTCAAAGGCTGATCATTTAACAGTATGGCCCAGTTTTTCCATATCATGTTACCTATTCTCCCAGCAATGTGACTGTAGTCAGTAACAAATGTTATATTATCTGACAGTACAGTATTTTGTCATACTTGGTGGGGTGGTGTAGGTGTGTCCAAGGAGAATATACAGAGTCTGACGTAAAACAAAACTGTGCAGTTTATTTAAAGAGGCAGTGTACTGCCTGAAATTGATAGTAATTTTCAGATGCTGTCAGCTATATCTTCTTATATCTGTAGTATTTTTTTCTTTTCTGTTTGTTAATTAGAAGATTTTCCACCTGACAGAACTGAGCTGATATGTGGAGCAGCATTCTGTTTTTATAGGCTAAAAAAAACAATCAGCTCTGTTCCTCCCACTACTTCATCAGAAATGTAATCAAACACATTGAGGCACCACAACCCTTGTAGCCTGAGCAGTGACTTTCACAAGTTACCAATCAAAATGTAGGAAATTGTGATATCACTAGTAACCAAGAAGAGCCAATGCCTACTGCTTCCCATGAAAAAGAATAATCTGGCAATAAGAAATGGCTCTCCTTGGTTACCAGTGATGTCACAGTCGGTGTGGTCTCAGTGTTGATGATGTACTGGGAGGAAAATAATTGACTTTTTTTTAGCCTAAATACAGAGAGCTGCCAGGTGGAAAATCTTCTAATTAGCAAACAGAAAAGAAAAAAATACTTCGGATTTAAGAAGTGATAGATGACTACATCTGAAAGTTACTATTAGGTCCAGGCAGTACACTGGCTCTTTAAGGCAGGTTTGTATCCAACTAACTGGGGTCGCAGCCCCTTTAACAAACATAAACAAAATCCCTCTCCTTTCTGAAGTTCTTTTTTGTCATTTAAAAAGTTATTAGTACGCAATAAGCAAAAACAAAATAGTGAACAGTATGACCGAATGTCAGGCAAGAAAAACATAGCATAGCATAGCACAACATTTGTACAAAAGCGTAGCACAGCGTAGAAAAGCAGAAGAATCAAAAATTCCCATAAAGTATAAAACACTACCGTGTAGCTTCGGCCTGAAGCCATACTCCAGTAATAGCCATCCTCGAACATAAGCCACAAGGAATGTGACCGTAACTTAATAATAGCTGCCCTCGTTCATTAGCCATGGCTTACAATAGATAAATTACAGTACATACATGGCACATACTCGGAAGTATGGCAAGCTCCATACTATGTACTACAGTAGCGAACACTGTTAGCCCAACTATGGTAGTTTCTGTGCTACTCCCCAAGTAGGTACTTATACTTATAAAATATCAAGAAATAGAAAGAACATGTTATCTGTCATTTGCTGCCGTGTTACTTGGCATGTTTGTAGTGGCGTGGGTGTTTAAAGTATCGGAAGTGAGGGCAAGTGATTTCGAATTCAGTTCCCATACCTACATACATACAAAGAAATACATACAAAATACCTAGAAAACCAAAGAATCATTACCTTATAAGTTACTGTTACCAGGTATTACCTGGTGTGTTATTTGGCATGCTTGGTGTGATGTGGTTGACGTGGCTGTTTAAAGTACCAGAAGTGAGGGCAATTGGTTAAAAATGATGTTATTTCTTTATTAAAAATCAAAGTAAACAAACTCATACTCAGATCATACACATATGGTTCTTATATACACAAGATCAAATGCTTTGTGTTTCTGCACTTCCTTTGCTGGCTGCAACTCACTTTTCAAAAGGCTCTCAATCATACTGCACTGCAGTTAATCACAATGTATCTCTCCTTTTTTTTGAACAGCCCATAGTCCACTTTTATCTTGTAACACAGCTGATTGCCAAATTGGCAATTTGTAATACAAGCCGCCCTCAACCATAAGCCACACATCACAATTGTAAATATAAGCCATAGCTTTTGATTGAAAATATACAGTATATGAATAATGTCATAAATAGAGGATGAAAAGAAGTTAATTATACAAATACAGCGAAAAGGCCTGATAGACATTATGTCAGAAACAATCATGAGTAACAGTAACAAACATAACGGGGGGGAAGCACCACTATTAACTGTCCGGAGTTCTAACTAAACAAAATAAACCCTCACTACCTCTGGTTACGAGTTATTTTGGATCCCAGCCTCCAGGTAGTATCATAAAATAGAATCCAATGGATAGTAGTGCACAAGGAACCATAGTGTACTATAGCTTGCTGATACAAAACAGACTTTACTGAATATTCAAAGTGCACAAATAATCACAAAACAGGAGTTCAGTGCAGTGTAGCTGCCTGTAGTACCTCGACTGAAGACTCGTGTAGTCAAGGGACTAGGGGCAGCTGCACTGAATCGCTTTGTGTGATTTATTTGCTACTTGCTAATATTCAGTAAAGTCTATTTTATCGCTCAACGCTGTCTTACTAATGGTTCCTTGCGCTCTATCCGTTGGATTCTATTATTGCAGAGGTTTTCCGCTTCAGTTCTGTACTGCAGCAACAACTCTAACACGTAAGCGCGGTGAAGCTTTGTTTGTTTAGTATCATAAAATACACTTATAAACTTCACAGTCCTTTCCAAAGGTTTCTGTAGCTTGAACTTGCAATTTGCAGAACAGCTTCCAGCTTTCCCCAGGGCTCTCTCTCCTGTGTTGCCTAGCCAGGGTTTATACACTGCCCCTGATCAATATTGACTGTAGCTGTGTTTGATTAGCTCCAGAACTTTCTGTGTTTGATTAACTCCCTACCTGGTTGCTTCTAGAGCTTTTTGTGTTTTACCCTTTCTGCATTTCTAAAAAAGGAACAGAGCTTTATCCATTCTTCTGCTGACATAAATTCAATCTACTACTCTGTCACACTTTGTAGTTTAAGTAATCAATGCAGAAGTTGCTACTCGAATGCTTTGCTAGCACCCTATTTAAAACTAGATGACACATCTATGTGAGGCTATACAAATGTGAAAAATTTCAAAATAAATAATAACTAGACTGGTCCTGCTATGTAGCAAAGTAATACCCACTAATTCCTTATGCCAACAAAAGATAACTATTTGAGCCCAATCTGAGTCTCAAAAGGGAACATTTAACATTATTTTAGGGAAAATGCTACTCCTTTTTTATGACAATGTTTATTGATTATGTATTATAAGACAGACTAAATTTAAAATATGTCAACTTTAGTACAATAGTGCAAAATAATATGTATTCTGATACATTTACTGTATGCTACAGAGAGGAAGGAATAGCTGACAAAGAAAAATCGTGAAGAGCAGAGATTACACCAAAAATCCCAATCACATCATATTCAAGTACAAGTTTCTTGGTGTATAATTATTAATTATACAGCTTGTTGCTGTGCCTCACTGCTCTAAGCAGCTTAACACACACAAAACAAACCACAACAGCCAACACATACAAAACACATTAACTCTGAACTTCCAGTGCTGTCAGTTCTGACGTTATAATCACAGCAAAAAAGCCACCACAGCTTGATTCCATATTTTAAAAATTCTAACAAAAATTCCTCAGTTTGAGTCAGGAGATTCTAGAGAATTCTCTTAGTACAGTGTATTTCCCCATCTAAACAAAAACACTTTAAAACTATTTTTCAAACAGGTACTTAAAAAAGAAAATGGTTGCTGGCTCATAAGAAAACAAAATATGAGTTTGTGAAGGATAACATTAGCTTGACAAACATGAGATCTTTGAAAGGCTATGAGCCAAAAGGGACATCATAAACAGCAAAACTGCCATCCATCTTAAAAAAAAATCAACATGACCTTTGACATACACCACAACTCAGACAATGAAAATCCAGCCCTGCAGTTTCACCACAGGGACAACAGTCCAGCCCTCAATTTTAAACCAGTCCCCATTGCCTACAGCAAAAGCAGTCCCACCACTTGGGTCCATGTCAGAGTCCTGAACAAGGCAGGAAAAGGGGAAGGCATGGCAGAGGAGGAGGGAGAAGAAGGGCAGGATGCAGTGGGCCCCAGTCATTTCAGCACTCCCGGAATCACTCTGCACAGGGAGCAGTGCACACCATGGCAGAACTTGGGCACTGAAAATACAATTCTGTGATTTAACCATGGGGAAGACAGCCCACTCCTCAATTTTTAACTGGTCCTCACTGCCCACATCAACAACAGCCCTGCCACTGTGGTATGTGTTGGAGCCCTGAACAAAGCCGGAAGAGAAGAAGGCATGGCAGAAGAGTAGGAAGAAGACAGGCATGGTGCAGTGGGCTTTGCACATTTCAGCACTCCCAGGATCACTCTGTGCAAGGAGTGGTGCACACCACGGCACTGGGAAGTGATTGGGTGGTGGGAAGGTATACGGTCGAGCATAGGAATTGTTTTCAAAGGACCATGCACCGGAGAAGTGATTTGGAGGAAGGCGTGTATATGGCAACAGGTGGGATTTCTTTTCAAGGGACCACAGTTGCCGGGGAAGCAACTGGGAGTTGTATGGGTGTACGGCAGAGGGTGGTATTTGTTTTTTTTTCAAGGGACTGTGGCACTGGTAGGTTGATGATCAAGGCTGTGGTTGTGTTGTGATGCGATGGTAGGCAGAGAGACTCCATAGCATGACCTATCCCAGTGCTGCTGCTGCTGCTACTACTGGGTGGATTTATGCAGATAAAAGGAGCCAGCCACTCTGTTAATGGTGCAGTTAGCTACTTTCAACTTTGAGAAGTTTCCATCCCACAAAAAGATAAACATGCCACAATCAGCCTTGCTGATCACTGGGCTGTCACTGCCAAGCTCCATGCAGCCTGAGCTGCACTGGGCCTGACAGTGATACACCTCTGAAATGCAGTTCATTGTAATAAAATGCTTGCTGTGCACACAAGTATAAAAATGGGCCTATATCATTTCATTGCGTCCTCGGACACTCTCGACCCCTGGTTACTGGAAGCCACTATTGTCTTACTTCTCAAACCAGATAAACCACCAACTTGCCCAACTAGCTATTGCCCTATTTCTTTATTAAACTGTGGCATAAAGATTCTTACTAAGATCCTAGTCTCTAGAATAGAAAAAGTTTGGTCTTGCCTACTCAGTCCTGAACAAGTGGGGTTCATCTCTGGGAGGTCCTCTTTGGACCACCTTCATAAACTCTCCAACATTTTTCAGATGGCTTGCTCTTCTCCCTCTTCTATGGCCTTGGTTTCTCTCGACACCGAGAAAGCCTTCAACAGGATGGACTGGCTCTTTCTGTGGTCCACCCTATGCAAGATGAGTTTTCCTCTTCCATTTCTATAATGGTTTCAGGCGATATATTCCTCTCCGATGGCTAAAATATATTGTAATGGTGTATTTTCTTCCCCCTTCTATTTATACACTGGTACGCATCAAGGATGTCCCATTTCTCCATTTCTTTTTAACCTGTATCTTGAACCACTCATTAGACAATTGAAATCTTCCCCCAGTATAACTGGCATCTCAGTCGGCGATCTAATGCCCTCGCTTTCAGTATACGTGGATGATATTCTTCATCTTTCCAACCCTATCTCTTCCCTTATAGAGGCCCTAAAGATAATAGATCACTATGGCAGATACTCCAACTATAAATTAAACCTCAACAAAACAGAAATGTACCCCCTCAACCACTTAACTTATAAACAAGACTTCACTTCTTTTGGTATGAATTGGTCCTCTCATTACATAAAATATCTCAGCATTTACTTAACCACTGACCCTACGTTATCATGTAAATTAAATTTAGAGGACTTGTGGGATACCATCCATCAAGACTTAGCCCACTGGAAATGTCTTCCTCTTTCTTTATGGGGTAGAATTAATACTATTAAAATGAATGTGCTTCCTTGGCTTTTCTATTCATTAAATATGCTCAATATCTGGCTTCCGCTCTCCTTTTTTAAACATCTCCATTTCGACATTACTTCATTTCTTTGGTTAGACAAAACCCCTAGATGTTCCTATCTTAAGTTAGGACTACCAAAAGAATCTCGCATCCTGCATTTGCCTAACTTTATGTTATATTATTGGGCCAGCCATCTTTATAAATGCAGAAAATGGCTTTCTGTACCTCAAACTGCAGTAGATAATGAATACATCCCTATCTGGCTGCAGGTAGAATTTCATCTCATGTCTACTTACAATTTGAATCCCACCTCTACCTTCTTTTCACCTTGGAAACTCATGCAGAAGGCTCCAAGTTCTTCCCCAATAGGCACATCTCTCTGGGTACTTCTACAGCTCAGTGCCTACTTGAAGTTTTCCCCCCTTGAGAGACTTTTCCCAACCTATTTTCTCTAATTAAAATATTAAAATAGGAGGTATGTCGCTGCCTGGCTCCCGGTACCCCCTGAATTGAAGGTCTCAGACTTTTACTCTCAGATGTCAATACTCTCTTCACCTGAGCTCCTTACTAAGTTTCAACTGGCACCTACTTATATCTTTAAAGTTTACCAATTACGACATCTTCTGGTAAAACATTTTGGCACCTCATTACAACACCCCCTATTTGGGGATTTTCTACAGCAGATTCGGGACTTGGCTTGTAAACCATATGGTGTCTCCTCTTTGTACCTGTACTTGCTTCTCCACTCTCAACCCTCCTCCCAAGAGGGCTCCAAGGTCTGGGGGATCTCTTCTTCCAGATCTTGAACTTTAATCGGGTAGGTATCTAGAAGGACTTGTACACTTACTTATATCAGGACCACCTCAGACTTACCCAGTATCGTATCTAAATAATATGTACTATACTCCTGTTAAATTGGTTAAAATGGGCCGTCTCTCCCTTTCTACTTGTTTCAGATGTGGCAAGGAAGAAAGCACTTTATTACATATATTTTGGTCCTGTGAAAAGGTATGTTCCCTGTGGGTACAAATTGAGGAACGATTGGATCCCATCTTAGGTCTACAAGGTCTCTTTTCCCCGGATATTTAAATAGTGGGTGATTATTCCCGGATACAAGTCAGAGAAAGGAGATATCATATGGCCATTATCTCCCTGGGAGTTAAAAAGGTTGCCCTTAGGCACTTGCTAGATCAATTACCCATAACATATAATGAATGGTTACAAGAACTTTCTTTCTTGCTAAGGACGGAACAACTCATTGCAAGCATACAACACCATATGCCTTTATTTAACAAAAAAATGGGGCAAATTATATGCTCTTTATCTTTCTTAAATACCACCAGTTCTCTGACTCCTCAATGATGTGCAATAAGCCATTTATAACTCTTATATTTGTATTTATGTCTCTTATCACCTGCACTCTGGGGAGGGGGGTTGGGAATAGGGTCTTGGGGGTGGAGGGGTGGGGAGGATTTGTTTACTTCAGTATTCATGTTTCTCTTGGATTGTAAGAACTATTGTAGTTTTACATTTAAAATTAATAAAGTTCTTTCAATTTAAAAAATGATAAAAATGGGCAGTGTGTCCATTATTATGTATTTGGGTATTTACTTATTTGCTACTTCCTCATTGTACTGGTGCCCTGGGCCTCCACGGAAGGGTGCCATAAATAAATCAAACTACTACTACTACTACTACATAGAGTGGATATATAGACATTCAGAGCCCTCTCTGTCCACCTGGCATCTTTTTTCAGCCTTTTTATCAATGGCCAGTATATGGCAAGTTGTAGCTAGCAATCTCATAGTAGCCTTTTTAAGGGAGTTTTGGATGGAAACCAGTGTATTTTCAGAAGTCAATCCCAAGCTGGCCTGGTGGTGCAGAGGGCAGAGGCACTCATGCCTCACCTGCCTTCACACTGGTGACCCAGGATCAGGAATGACCCTGGGCTGCTTAGGGGTTGGCTGGGGGGGGAGGAGGACTGAGCATTCCAGAGGATACTCCTTGGATGCTCTCCTCCTCTGGGGAGGGAGGGTAGACTGTGCTGCTGCAACACCGCCACTTAGGTGACCATTGGTAGCGGTGCAGTTGGAGCAACATTTCTTGGTGGGGGACACTCCCTGGTGTGAGACATAAGTACATTCTCTGATGTGCACACGTTAAACTGCTGCCTCCATGGAGCATCCATGGGTCAGAAAGAAAACCAGAAAATCACCACTAGCTACAGAATGCTGCCCCACAGAACCCCACAGCCCAGACTGCCTACTGGACACAGGGACCACAGATCTTAACACATCACTGGAAGGGGGCTTGGGGGACTTCCTTCCAATGGCCTCGCCACAGGGGGCAATCTGTGGAGCACTCAGTGGCCCTGAGGTAAATCTCTGGGATGGTGGGTGATGGAGTTTGGGAGCCATTAGAGCCGAAGGAAGCTGCCAGCTCAGGGGGAGGGGAGGGGAGGGTTAAAAAAGAAATTAGTCCCAGCATGCTCATAAATTCATCCTCTATAGTTGCTTCAGTCTTAGTGGATAGAAGATTCAGTATATTTACATTTGGCTTACAAATACAGAGCAGGAGGACTAGTCCTCATTAACTCTGGTAAGGGAACCAAAGTCCTGATTTGGGGACACCTTAGGTTGGTTCCCTCATCTTTCTCCTCCTCCTCAGCCATACCTTGTTCAGGGTACACAATTTGGGGAGGACAACAGCAGGAATTCCCATAGTCTGCATGGCTTGGAAGAACTGCCATATTTCTTCAGGTTCTCTACAGAGGGCATTTCACACTCTAGCACTGGATCCTCTTGTTTTTCAGGCTGAGGAACTGTGAGCTGCTTCTCTTTTTACTGCTTTCTGACAGATGCAGTAGGTAAGAGCTGGTCAGACCCATTTTTATGTTTTTATGTTTTTTCCTATTATTATCATTAGGACTCCCCCCTACTATACACCCTGTGCTCTTTACAGGAATATGTGGATGATGTGACAGTTTTATCATTCTCCTTCAGCAAGATGATGCAGAATTTTTCATCCCCTTTTGATTTCAGAGGTGGCTGTGAGGACATGGAACCATCAGAAGCATGCTTTCCAGCTCCAAAAGAGACCCCTTCCATAATTATGTCTGTAGTTTTCACAGGATAATACTCTTGTGACACTGATATAGGAAGCTGGTGCAGACTATGACTGCCATTTACCTGACCCTTTTCCCATTATTTTAAGACAGAAAACTTTGCAGGATTATCAGAACTGGGACTGGGGGCCAAGCAGATAAAGCACACAATATGGCTGCCTGCTCTTGTCAGCCATTGCTCACAAGATTTACATTTAAATCCTGTGGGGTCTGTTTTCTTTTTCGGAATGTCTGTCATGATGATCTGAAAGTAAAAGGCATCAAAAACTTTCTTGGTTGTTATACTGAGAAAAAAAGGTACAACCATTTTAAAAATAAGGCCAATTTAAATTTGTTAACTATTTATTTTTAGTCAGTTTCAATAGCGGAATACAAAAATCACACATAGCCCCATAATGCAAAGCATCGTGGGCTGTATATGCAAATCACCATGAAATGTTAGACTGACTCATCTTTAAGTAGGCATGCATGGTGCCAACAGGCCTCTCACACAATCTGCAAAGGGTGAAAACAGAAGACACGTGTGCCTCATCTGTATGACACCCCAGGGGAAATTAACTAGCTGTCCAAAGTTAGTCTTATGGGATTGGGTCATGGTGAGCCCCCACCCAAAAAGCTAAAAGATGGAGAACCTCAGTGCACTGAGGTTCAATAGTGGAACCCTAAACTGGGAACCACTGTAAAATGCGGTTTCCTCAGTTCCAGGAACAGTCCAGAAACACAGAAAAAATTTCAGTATCACAAAATTAAAAAAAAAATAACTAAACTAATGAAGAGTACTGAATTATTAAATAAAACAATTACAAATTATTAAGAATAATTTAATGTAATTTGGAATATCTTAAAATAATGTAATAACATTGTTAGATTCGGTAGGATTATATGTTTTATCCTGTGTTTGCTATCACAGGTGATGGGTGTTATAAAATTGTATATTCACCCGGGTCATTTATTTTTAATTTTGTGTTTATTGAGAGGTTTATGATTACAGTAGACAGGGCTGCACGAATGTATAAAATATAGATGAATTTTTCTGCAATGTATCTAAATATATTATATTGAAATAGGGTCCTTATGTCTTTGTTTTTAACATTTAATATAGGGGATTTTGTTTGTTGCTAATATGGCGTACCCATCATTTTGTATATGAATTTCTTCATACACTATCTTGGTGTGATGCACAACAAATGCAAAAGGTCATGTGGATTCTGATATTTTCTATTATGTACAGAGAAAGGAAAAAAGGAAAAAATAAATAGATTTGGGTAGAATACACATAAAATAATATTTTGTCCTTTTGCATACAAAAATCTGTATCTTTACAAGATGCGTATCACAAGGAAAGCATTGTGTGTAGTCTGATGTTCATTATGCATAAGAAAAAGAAAAATCAAGTTGGTTTAGGTATAATATGCAAAAAATAGTACTTAACCTTTCGCATAATATGCTGACATTCTAGCTTTTTGGAGCACATTACTATGGGTGCACCTAAAGGTGCTTTATTGATATTGTACTTTATGTATGTTTTAAAGATGTTGTAATACATTTGTTACATGTGTTTTGCTGGTACTTTTGTCATAAAAATGTACACAATTGTATCATGTGGCTTTGTGTATTAATGTGAAAATTGAGCAATGTCTCTTTAATATGCGCACTTAAATATTGGTACAATAGCCACACTAGCCATCCTTGAGAAAGCCCACAGTCACGTGGGTAAAACATTGGCTGCTGCTGGTGAGGTGAGATACTTTTGAGCTATTTATACAAATGAAAGCTTTTTAACTATATTTATTTAGCTTTTTTTTACCAGGTAAGCATGCTAGACAGTCAAGTGCCTATTTTCAGGTGCAACCCGAGGGAATTACAAAGGTACAGGCAATAACAATTCAGAGATAGGGTAATAGCAAACAACAAGGTGAAGTCAGAGGACTCAGGCAATATACAGATACAGAGATAAGGTAGCAGCTATCAATAAATTACAGACAGGTATGGGCAGAGGGCTACAGCCAGGTGCCACCAGAGAACAAATATAATACAAATACAGTGTTAAGGCGAGGTAATCTCAGGAGGCAGCCAAGGAAGCAAATCAAAGAATCAGCAGGGCATTTTTGAGGAGAACACTAAAGGAGCACATAATCAGTCATCAGATGGGCACTTGACCCACTGTGGAGGGTGGGACAGCAAGGAGCAAAGGCGGGCAGAAGGCATATGCCCACACTTGGTCGTAGACGGGCACTGGTGTACCATGGAGGGTGGGACAGCTAAGAGCAAAGGCAGCCAGAAGCTTGTTTTAGGTATCCCAGAAGGAGGACCTGAAGCAGCTGTGGGAGGGGGGCAGCTCTTACATGAGCAGGGAGAAGGTTCCAAGCTCTGGGGGTAAGGACTGCGAAGACACGATCCACTGCAAGGGAATGGGTTTTTGGGATCATGAGAGCCTGGGAGTCACTAGACTTCAGCCGATAGCCAGAGGGGGCGGGCTGGAGCAGTTCGGCAAGTGCCAGAGGAGTTGATGATCGGATGATGTTGTCAGTAAAGTTGCTCATAACAAAGGATTGATGTTTACTAGGGGAGAGCCAACCCAACCTAGAGTAGAGCTGGCAGTGATGGGTGAGCTGGGGGCTGATAAGTGACAACACACGTTGTGCTCGTGGTGTTCCATTTAGTGAGCCAGGAATTGGGGGCATTCACAAAAGACGTGAGCCCATAGCAGAGCATAGGGAGAAAGACCCCTTTTGCAAGGGTGAGTCGGGCAGCTGGGGTGAGGCAGCTTTTGACCCTGTACGCCAGTCCCAGTTTCCAGTTTGTGGCCTTGCAGGAGTTACATATGTGCAGGGAGAGGTCCAGCTGAGGGTCAAGGGTTACCCCCAGGTACTTCAAAGAGTCGACAACCGACACAGGGATGCCTTCGGTTGAAGTGATTATGAGATCAGCTTGACGCACTCTGACCTTGGCAGAGGAGCCGAATAACATGGCCTGCATCTTCTGGAGGTTGATGACAAGCTTATTAGCCCTGAACCAAGATTTGATGTGGTCAAAATCAGAGTTTAGTCTAGAGTTTATGTCTCTGATATCCTGGGAGCTAGCTAGAAGCACCAGGTCATCGGCATAAAGGGTGACGTGTCCAGATGCAGGGACCAAGTGCAGCTGATTGATAAATAGGGAGAACAGTAAGGGGCCTAGGACAGACCCCTGAGGCACCCCACAGGTTACCAGTGCCAGCCCAGGAGAGCTTTCTGGAACTTCGTGTACTGTTGCCTACCCATGAGATAGTTGGAAAACCAGGCTAGGACTGGGGAGGAAAGGCCAAGGGACTGGAGGGCAGTACCCAGGAGAGTGTGATCAACCAGATCAAAGGCCTTTGACAGGTCAATGAAGATGGCCCCCGTAAGTTTGCCCTGGTCAGTCACCATTCTGATTATAGAGGTGACCTGTGTAAGGGCAGTGGAGGTGCTGTGCCCTTTATGGAACCAATGCTGCACAAGGGAGAGGAGGCTATAGGTATGGAGGAAGAGAGCAAGCTGGGCGGCCCCAAACTTTTCAAGCAGTTTGTTTACCACAGACAGAATTGCTATGGGGTGATAGTTTTCAAGTATTTTGGGATCACCATGTTAGAGTACTGGGATCAAGCGAGCCACCTTCCATATGGCAGGGATGGACCCAGATATGAGAGAGGAGTTGAGAATGTGGGAGATAGGCTGGGCAATGAGGGTGGATCCCAGGTTGAGTAATTTGGGCTCAAGGTTGTCATGCCCAGTGCCAGAGTGAGGGGAGAGACCAGCAAGAAGCTTCCATGTCTCAGTGCAGGAGACAGACTTGAAGTAGAAGGGAGGGGGAGTAGGATGGGACACAGTGCCAGAAGTGGGGCCCAGATTATAGACTATAGAGACAAGCTATCATCTCTTTATTGCCATTATACACACTAGTTGTCTAGTTAGCACATTTTTCACTGTTTTTGGACTCTTTTCATGGTGGTCACACCCATCTCACCTGACCTGCCCAGGGTGCATTGCTATAAAGAAGCAGGAAGCAGTCGGGCTCCAAATGAAAAGCCATAATGGGGCTAAGAGGATGCCAGAAGAGAAGCAGCTGAATGCAGCTGAAATTAAGGTCAAATACAAACCTATAATTCTTGCAAAATGAATGTAAACACTTAGAAAAACAGAATAACAATAGAGAGAACTGAGCTAACTAAAGATGTTTGTTGTTGCAGTTAGCACAGCTACATAAAAAAAGAAAAACATGGGGCTGCACATTGAAAATGAAATAAATATTGCTAACTACAATCAAGGTAAGCAAGGAATACTCCTCATAAATTGAATAACTAAGCCAGTGTTTGTTTATTTATTTATTAGCTTTTGGTAACCAGGTAAGTACATTAGGCAAAAGACCTGCCTATTTTCAAGCATGACCTGGAAGTGTACAGAACATCAATGGTACAAGTTTACAGAGGACAAGACAGGGACAACCCAATCCAAGTAAAACAGGACCCTGTACAGGGAGGTCAAAAACATAGCTTCAGGTGAAGTGAACACTCATGTAGGAGTCATAAAACACTAAACAGGTCACGCAATACACAGGGTAGCAGTATACTGCAGACATGGCAGGCGTGTAGTAAACAGGAAAACCAGAGTGAGAGTTTGGGGCAGTTGCAAGCACCAAGTGTGTTCAAGTAGGAGAAAAGTGCTTTTTTGAAAGTACTGTGAGAAGGTGAGTGCTTGATGTTGAGGGGAAGGGAGTTCCAGAATTTGGGAACAAAGTGGGCGAAAGCTTGCTCACCCATCTTGGTAGAACAGAGAGGAATGGAGAGCAGGTGAGAGGCAGAAGACCTTAGAGAGTGAGAGTGGATCACAGGGTTTAACATAGCTGCAAGTGAGTTGAGAAGGGGTAGATAGGTTAAGGAATCAATGAAGCATCCAAGAGTGTAGGAGCACAGGCCATTGGGAGATAGCTAGTTCAAGGCTGAGTAGAGCAGACAGTGGTGGGTGCGATGGGGAGCTGACAGGGCAAATCTGCAGATGTTGTTGTAAGTGGTATCCCATGTACGTAGATCAGCAACCTTGGCATAAGAGAAGACAGGTAGAGCATATTTAAGCCCAGGGAGCAGAACACCCATGGCTACAGAGATCCTGGCTGAAGGAGTGAGGGAGTGACGTACTCTGTATGTGGCTCCTTTCTTTAAGATGACATGTCTACAAACCTCATTAATATGCAAGGTGAAGTGGAGTTGGGGGTCAAAGTCACTCCCAGGTATTTAAATGAGTTTGTATTAGTTAATGCAGACCCATCAGGGCATTGGACCTGCAGATGGGGGGACTTGGTTCTGACTTTTCTTAAGGACCCGAAGAGCATAGCCTGAGTCTTGGATAGATTAAGAATGAGATTGTTTAAGAAGAGCCAGGATTGGATCTGAAGAAAGGAGGATGATAGGTGAGCATTGACGTCATAGACAGACGTTGAAGTGGCATAGAGAGGGCAGATCATCCACATACATGATAGACTGACAGTGGGGCGTGGAGGCAGGAATATTATTAACAAAAATGGAAAAGAGCAAGGGGTCAAGTACTGAACCCTGAGGGACACCACGGGATGTGGAAGTAGTGGCTGAGTGGACTTTACAGAAGGAAACAGACTGCGAACGACCATCGAGATAGCTTTCAATCCAGGATAAGGTAGGACCAGTAGCACCCAGACACTGCAGTTTGCTTAATAGCAGAGAATGGTTAACCAGGTTGAACGCTTTAGTGAGGTCAGTGAATACAGCCCCAGTGAGTCGCATATTGTCCATTTTGGTCTTAACCTCGCTAGTGAACAGTGTAAGAGCAGTAGTAGTAGTAGTACTATGCCTAGGCCTAAAGCCATGCTGGATAGTGGACTGAAGATTGAACTCAGTTAGATGAGAAGAGATCTGTCCATGGATTAATTTTTCTAGCAGTTTGCTAAGGGTGGGCAGTATAGCAATGGGCCTATAGTTTCTTAATATCTTAGGGTCACCTTTTTTGAACACGGGAATAATCCTGGCAGATTTCCATAAAAGAGGAACAGTAGCGGTGGAAATGGAAAGATTAACTAGCCTAGTTACAGGGGTAGCTAGAAGGGATGCAGCCAGATGAAGGATCCTTGGCTTAAGACCATCGGGACCTGCACTACCATGTATGGAAATTGATCTGAGTAGTTTTAGGACTTCCGGTCTCATGACAGGGGCTAGCATCAAAGGTGCAGGGGCAACAGTGGTATCCTGATGTGTTTGTGGACTATGAGGCAAGGCCTGAGGGATATTGGGAAGCTTAGTGAAGAGAGGGTTAAAGGCCTCGGCAATAGTAGAGGGGTGGTTACACTAACATCATTCACCAGCATTTCCCTCAGAGTCTGCAGCCTTCCATTCCCCGGGATCTCATTAATTTGGGACCAATATGTCTTTGGATTGGATGTGGAGGAGCGAAGTAGTTCATGGTAGTAGGTGCTTTTGGCCAACCGAATTTCCTTCTTGCAGGTATTCCTCAGAGCACGATATTCCTCGTAGTCGGATGGCAGTGTGGTGGATTTCCATTTCACCCAAAACTTATCCCTCTGCTTTAGGCATTGGACTAGAAGGCGCCTAAGCCACTTAGTAGGTTTGCCCTTAACCCTGTGGGTAGAGAAGGGGATATGTCTCCTCTGTAGGGAGAGTAAGGAGTTGGTGAAGCATTCAGTAGCCTTGTTGACATTGTTAGTGGTGAAATTAGGGGACCAGTCAACAAGACAGAGGTCTTGAAGAAGGGCGACTGGGTCCAGGAGGGCAAAGTTTGAGAAGGATAGTACTTTAGAAGGGATAAGATGGGGGAGAGGCATCCCACATGCAGTATACGGGACAGTGGTCACTGATAGAGTCAGCTAGGACTCCAGATGAGTTGATCCGGTCCATCCTGTTAGTAAGTATCCAGTCTATGAGAGTGCAGCTGGTACCACTGGGAGAAATCCTAGTGGGAGATATGATAAGTTGGGTTAAGCTGGCCTTACTGATGGTAGATTCTAGGTGAGAGGCATTTGGGCCAAGCCAGTCCAGGTTGAAATCCCCTAGACAGATGATATCATTTTTTGAGTATACTGTTGGTATTAGGTCAATGAGCTCATCAAGACCAAGTTTGCTATTTCTCGGTGGTATGCAGACGTTAAAAATGTGAAGTTTTTTTGTACCTCCGATAAGTAGGAGAGAATGCAGAACTTCACTATGACTAAGTGGCTGGCCTGGTACAAGAGACACATTGAGGTGAGATTTGTAATACATGCCAGGCCACCCCCTCTCTTGGAGGTGGGACGATCAGCATGAAGCATGTTATACACTGTGAGAGCACATGCAGAGTTAGGGACTGATGACTTTAGCCAGGTTTCGGATAGGGTTAGGATATCCGGGTTATTAACTGGTACCCAAGAGTCAAGCCCAGGGAAATTGGCAGTTAAGCTTCAGATATTGAGGTGGGCAAAGGATAGTCCTGGAGACAGGGGCAAGAGAGGTAAGAAGACAGGATGATGTTGTTTGGTGATGCCCATGGGGCCAGGGTTGGGCTCAATGTCACTCAATAGTGAGAGGGCTAGAGTAACAATTCAAATTGTGGCATGCACAATCGCACGAGAAGCACAGCCAGGGTTAATGATTTTCTTCTGGATCAGGAGCTTAGTAATTAATCCTATGGGTTTGTTACTGAGGCCCAATGGAGTTACCAGAGCAGAGGATTTCTGCAGTAACATATTTGAGTATGCAAAGTTATTAAGGGAGGCATCAGTGTAGGTAGGGGAGGTCCCAAAAATTAGTGTCAATGAGTCTACAGCCAGTAAGGAGAGAGAGTGGTGAGGAGGCATTTAATCAATACCATCATTCTTAACTCAAGTGTGGACACTGGGAGAGGAAGTAGAGAGTGTGCACAGAGAGCAAAAGGACCAGAGCACAGCCAGCACAAGGAAGTACAGCCTACAGCAAGCTATTGTAAGTACATTAAGGCTGAACAATGAAATGAGGACCTCTAGTGGCCATAAGCTATAACCTGCAGATGAGAACTTAAGGAGAAATGTGTTTGTACCTCCTAGGCAGCTCCAACGATAAATTGTGGCTATATATTCAACACCAGCTAAGGGTCGGAGGGGAGCAGCCACGAAGCAGCTATGGGGTTGATCAAATTAGTTAAACTAGCTGCTGCCAAGATCAGCCAGAAGGCTAGTAGAATTCAGCCCCATTTGCGGTAGCTGAGATACACTCCTGCCAGGTAAGCAAGCTGAGTTTGAGAAATAATTAAATTTAGACAAGCACTGAGAGCAGTTTAGTTTTAGAACTAAATTTAGGCAGCTCGCTTAGCTTTTAGAAATACTTTAGGCAGCAGTTCCTCAATCAAGTGCAATGCCAGGTAGGCAAGCCGTGGGTTAAAAAAAAAGTTAATTTGGACAAGCACTGAGAGCAGTTTAGATTTAGAAATAAATTGGCCAGCAGTTTCCCGATCTAGTGCAGTGGAACAAGTGATTGAGGAGCACTCTGTTCCCGCTAGCAGCGGAATAACAGCTGATAAAAAGGCACCAAGTTCAAATTCCAGCAGCAGGGATGCAACAAAAGAAATGTTGGGTCCTCCACAGGTGTCAGAATGCATACCTTAGATGAGTCGGCAAGTCGGCAGGGGGCTGCTCCAGGGACGGCTAGACCAGCTAAGGTCAGCAGCTAAGGAGAAAGAAAGAAAGACAGGGAGAAGTCTGTTAAATAGGTGCAGTAGGGGAGGAGTAAAGAAAGAAGCATGAATGGGGACAGAGAGAGAGATGAGAGAGAGAGAGAGAGAGAGAGAGAGAGAGAGAGAAAGTAGGTGGGGGGGGAGAGAAGGCAAGAAAAGTTCTGAAAGATCAACACAGTTATAAGTCAGTTCAAGTGAAGCACCAACAGTTAAATTAATCAGAACAATCTAGTGATACCATTAATTAAAACATGAAATGTAAATAAATATAATAAGCAGATCTTGCCTGTACAACTGCAAAAGCCCATGTCTAACTTAACGAATTGATCTCAGTTAAACTAGTTGCTGCTAGGATCAGACACAAGGCTAATAGAATTCAGCCCCATTTACGGTAGCTGGAACACACTCCCACCAGGTAAACAAGCCAAGTTTGAGAAATAATTAAATTTGGACAAGCACTGAGAGCAGTTTAGCTTTAGAACTAAATTTAGGCAGCCAGTTGAGCTTTTAGAAATATTTTAGGCAGCAGTTCCCTGATCAAGTGCAATGCCAGGTAGGCAAGCCGTGGGTTAAAAAAAATAAAAGAATTTGGACAAGCACTGACAGCAGTTTAGATTTAGAAATAAACTGGCCAACAGTTTCCTGATCTAGTGCAGTGGAACAAGTGATTGAGGAGTACTCAGGTCCCGCTAGCAGCAGAGTAACAGCTGAGCAAAAAGGCGCCAAGTTCAAATTCCAGCAGCAGGGATGCAATAAAAGAAATGCTGATTCCTCCACTGGTGTCCGAATGCATACCTTAGATGAGTCGGCCAGTCAGCGAGGGGCTGCTCAAGGGGTGGCTAGCCCAGCTAAGGCCAGCAGCTTAGATGAGTCGGCAAGTCCGCAGGGGGCTGCTCCAGGGGCAGCTAGCCCAGCTAAGGCCAGCAGCTTAGATGAGTCGGCAAGTCAGCAGGGGGCTGCTCCAGGGGTGGCTAGCCCAGCTAAGACCAGCAGCTTAGATGAGTCGGTGAGTCGGCAGGGGACTGCTCCAGGGGGTGGCTAGCCCAGCTAAGGTCAGCACCTTAGATGAGTCATGAGTCAGCAGGGGGCTGCTCCAGGGGTGGCTAGCCCAGCTAAGGCCAGCAGCTTAGATGAGTCGATGAGTCAGCAGGGGGTTGCTCTGGGGGCAGCTAGCCCAGCTAAGGCCAGCAGCATAGATGAGTCAACAAGTTGGCAGGGGGCCACTCTGGGGGCTGTTAGCCCAGCTAAGGCCATTAGCTTAGATGAGAAGGCAAGTTGGCAGAGGGCCACTCCGGGGGTGGCTAGCCCAGCTAAGGCCAGCAGCTTAGATGAGTCATTGAGTCAGCAGGGGGCTACTCCAGGGGAGGCTTGCCTAGCTAAGGCCAGCAGCTTAGATGATTCAGCAAGTCAGCAGGAGGCTGCTCTGGGGGCAGCTAACCCAGCTAAGGCCAGCAGCTTAGATGATTCGGCAAGTCAGCAGGAGGCTGCTCTGGGGGCAGCTAACCCAGCTAAGGCCAGCAGCTTAGATGAGTCAGCGAGTTAGCAGGGGGCTGCTTTGGGGTGGCTAGCACAGCTAAGGCCAGCAGCAGGGAACTGCTCCAGGGGTGGCTAGCTCAGCTAAGGCCAGCAGTTTAGATGAGTCAGCAAGTTGGCAGGGGGCTGCTCTGGGGGTGGCTAGCGCAGCTAAGGCCAGCAGCTTAGATGAGTTGGTGAGTTAGCCGGGGGCTACTCCAGGGGTGGCTAGCCCAGCTAAGGCCAGCAGTTTAGATGAGTCGGCGAGTCAGCAGGGCGCTGCTATGGGGCAGCTAGCCCAGCTAAGGCCAGCAGCTAAGGAATATGTAATAATGTACATATCTTTAGAATAAAATAAAATTTCTTCTTAGGTAACAGAAGAAGACTTTGAAAGTCCAAAATGAATGGACTACAGTAGAAATAAAAGTCAGAGGTGATACTTTATTTTACTGAAACCATTGTTGAAAAGGTAATGGGGGAAAGAGGTTTAAAGGCATAAGAAGTGCTAGCAAAGAAATTTAGAATTATAGAGACATACAGTTATAACAAATACTATTTTTAAGAGAATTAAGTACTAAGAACAAGGCAAAAATGGAAAGACAAACAAGGAGGTTGCAGTTACTAAAGATAATGTTGCATTATGTGTAAGTTTGGAATGAAATTTTGTGAGAAGAAATGGCAAAGCGCATTTTGTATTTGAAAAAATAAAGTCTATAAATGCAAATTTCACATTACTGTAAATAAATATAAAGGGGAACATAGTGGAAATATATTATGAATGAACATAAACAAAACTAATAATTATTCAGAGAGTAAAAGCAATTAATTTGGGAATTTTCTTTCTCCCCACTTCCCCATAAAAGAAAGAAGAATATATTAAATGACAAAAGGAGAAATAAATTGCTGGATTATTAAGATTTATGTGCACTTGGTTCAGCCAGTACTGGTAATTTGGTGACTTATCCACTCCAAATTCTTAATAGTAATTAAAAAAAAAAAAATAAATATTCATGCAATAGACATAGAATAAAAAAGTCAAAGAATGTGACATTTATAATGAATTTATCTGTTTGATTTTGAGCCATTATTCCCTGATGAAGAGGTATGCAAACCTTGAAACGTTGGATATATAAAAAAGAAGTGATGTTAAATGGCTGGAAAATAATGGACTGTACATAATAAATGTTCTTTGAGAGATTTCCAATGACAAAAATAACTTTTTGACCCAGAACTGAATTATTTATGTATCTCTGATCCGGAACAAGTGGGGTCTATGGACTAAATGGAGAAACAGGATATTGAAACATCTGGAAAATAAGTTATACATAGACATTAATAGGCAGTACATAGACAATTTGTTTTTAAAATGGAAAGGGACAATTGAGGAGTTGCAGAATGTTATTAAGTATTTGGAAGATTCAAATGAGAACCTTAAATTTATGGCAACATGAGATTTACAAAGAGTGACTGTTTTAGATTTATGTATAGAAAAAGATAGGGAAGGTGGGGTGGTTACTAAACTTTTTCAAATACTCACTGATTAAAATTCATAACTGCACTGCAGCAGCTGTCATCCAAGGCATTGCGATGATAACATCCCTGTAGGGCAGTGTCTACATTTACATAGAAATTGTAGTAGGCAAGAGGATTTTTTACATGGGGTTACAGACTTAACCTTAAGGTTTAAAAATAGGGGTTACAGTGATGCCAATATATTTTTTTACTCTCTTTTTATCCCCACCACCTTATCTACCCTCAGCTCTCCACTCAATCAGAGCCCTCAATGCCTCAAGTGCGCCATCCTACCTGACTCAGGATCTGCCCCTAGAGTGCTCCAGCTCGACTCCCCTATGTCCTCAATGGCCCGGATTACCCCCCGGGTGGGGTGAGGAAAGGTCCCCCTTACCTTTTTCCCTGAATGTTTTCAGGGAGAGGGCTTGCACTACAGAGTCTTCCCTGATGATGTCAGTGGTGATGGTGGTGCACATGCTGCTGGAGAAGTGAAGGATTTTCCTCCTCCGATCCCTCTGTTACCCAACCCTCTGAGATGCTGGCATGTAGGACGTAAGTCCAGAGAGTCAACGTGCAGATGCACACTCCTGTCAAGCGCCTAACAGCATCCCCGCTCCCTGGCTTCGGTAAGCAAAGCCGCCATGTCCCTCGAGAGATGGTGCTCCCACTGGCTCTCTCAGGATGTCAGGTGCTTTATAGCACCCCTGGTATCCCACCCCAAGGGAGGAGAGCATCTGTTGGGACACTCCATCCTCCCTCCCCCGACCAACCCCCGGTGACCCGAGTCCGTTCCCGAACCCGAGTCACCGGCATAGCCTAAGGTGTGGCGTCCAGTGCCTCAACCCTCAGTGCCATTGGGCCAGCTGTGATGCCAATATTGAAAAAGGAATAGTAAGAGCACAAAATAGTGACAGAAATGGCTTGATTGTAAATAATAATATGAGAAGAAGCAGTAATACAGGGAACAACAATAATAATAAGTAAGAGGCTGTAACTGTGTCACAACCTTTAATTTGCAGGACCAAGGTGTCTGTGAGACTATGGAAAACATTGGGATGTACTAAAGATGGAGACCAGGTTGAATGACATTACGAAGGATCCCCCAGATGGTCTTCAGGAGAGCCAAGAATCTCGGTGATCATTTAGTCCACAGCCTATATCAGGTGCCCAGTCCTTCAGATTTACATCCAGTACTGCCATGTGGAACTCATAAATGTGTAATTGCAAATTTTGCATACATATTCTACAAACAAATTTGACATTTGAACATCCCATCACAAAGAAAATATATACAATACGGGACTTCATTACATGTAGTTTGGAGGCAGTGATATATGCAGCTGTTTACTAATATACATCATTCCATATTGGAAAGACTAAATGAACTTTTAAAAAAATGCACTGGTGAACACCTTGGAGCAATCAGCAGAATGGATGTGACAAATGCATTGGCTTTACATAAAAAGAACTATCAGAGTGATAATTTTGTACACTTCTTTTTATTTACGGGACTGGAGAAAGTAAAAGTAGGACCACGTGGGGGTGATCTAAACAATGACTTACCTAAAAGAGAGACTTTTTGGCAGAATACCTTTGGGGTGAATAAGAGCCTGTATTTGAATGATCTGTTTCAACTGGCTCCTTATTTAAAATGATTCAGAATAATGTAAATTAATTTGGAATAACCTAAAATGATGTAATAACATTGTTAGATTTGGTAGGATTATGTGTTTTATCCTGTGTTTGCTATCACAGGTGATGGGTGTTATGAAATTGTATATACACCCGGGTCATTTATTTTTAATTTTGTGTTTATTGACAGGTTTATGATTACAGTAGACAGGGCTGCATGAATGTATAAAATATAAATGAATTTTCTGCAATGTATCTAAATATATTATATTGAAATAGGATCCTTATGTCTTTGTTTTTAACATTTAATACAAGGGACTGTGTTTGTTGCTACTCGGGCACACCCATCATTTTGTATATGAATTTCTTCATACACTATCTTGGTGTGATGCACAACAAATACTAAAGGTCATGTGGATTCTGATATTTTCTATTATGTACAGAGAACATAAAAAAGGAAAAAAAAAGGAAAAAATAAGTAGGTTTGGGTATAATAGACATAAAATAATATTTTGACCTTTTGCATACAAAAATCTGTATCTTTACACGATGTGTATCACACGGAAAGTATTGTGTGCACTCTGATGTTTACTATGCGCAAGAAAAAGAAAATTCTAGTTGGTTTGGGCATAATATACAAAAAATAGTACTTGACCTTTGGCATGATATTTGACCTTCTAGCTTTTTGGAGCATATTACTATGCGTGCACCAAAAGGTGCTTTATTAATATTGAACTTTATGTATGTTTTAAAGATGTTTTATTTGTTACATGTGTTTTGCTCGTACTTTTGTGTCAAAAATGTATACAATTGCATTGTGTGGCTTTGTGTATTAATGTGAAAATTGAGCGATGTTCCTTTAATATGTGCACTTAAATATGGGGACAATAGCCACACTAGCCACACCTTGAGAAAGCTCACAGTCATGTGGGTGAAACTTTGGCTGCTGCTGGTGGGGTGAGTTATTTTTGCGCTATTTATACAAATAAAAGCTGTTTAACTATAGCGACAAGCTATGGTCTCTTTATTTCCGCTATACACACTAGTTGCCTAGTTAGCCACCTTTTTCACTGTTTTTGGACTCTTTTCTTGGTGTGCTCCTGGCATGGATTCCCTTGGCCACTTTTTGGATCTTTCAAAAACAGTTACATTGGGGCATCTGATTTCTTGAGCAGATATATTCTAAAGTCCCATCTGTGGGGCAATAACTCAAGGCTGAGATGATGCCATTTGTATGATATCACTAATAAACTCATTGCCAGAATCAACCTCCTCCTACTCCTTGGTTGACGTCATCTACTTCCAGTGCCAGGGCTCAGCCTGATGACATAGAAGAAGACTTGGATAGTGATGTCCAGAGACAAAAAAGGACATTTGGGAGCTTTTTGATACTGACTGCTGGAGTCAAGAAGACATTTTGAAGGAAGGCACAGATATCTCACCAGAGTACATGATGGAGGCTTATCTAGCAAACTATGGCAAGACAGAAAAGTAATTTGTCCTGCATTGGCTAAACTTGTTTTGTAATTTCTTTGATGTCCTCCAACATCAATAGTTTCAGAAAGATGTTTCAGAACAACTGGTGATATTGCCTCACCATATCCCTCCATGCAAGATCCTGAAAGTGTTGAATTCTTACCCTTTCTCAAACTCTACTTATCCCAGATCAGCTTCAGCTATCCATTTGATTATTTCCATGTCCAATAAATCACATCTACTGCTATTTCCATTCCGAAACCTCCTGCTGGCAAGTCTCCCTGGACTTCCACTGGCACTAGCATCACCACAGTCCAGCTTATCATGCCCAGCAGTGCAAGAATCACAAGGATGATAACCCACACTCCAGCTCAAGTCCCTCTGAAAACAGTACAACTTGTACAGTGTCATCACCAGCAAGCTCGATGTGATAGGTGTAATGTACAGCTCACACCAAGTCATTATCAGTTAAGTGGCAATATGACACGAGGGAGTGTGCATTAGAAATTACTAATGCATGGCCGGGGGCATAGTGAGGCACAAGACTGCAGGCTGTGTGCCTTCAGCCCTTGACCATGCATTAGAAATGGCTAATGCACACCTCTGGAGTGTCTTATTGCACTTATAAAATGGGATTCTGTATTTTACAGTGATATTACAATTAAAATTAAGAAGTGTAAATACTAAAAAAGTAAAATGTTTTATGTATTTGTACGTAAGATAGTTCCTCCACCTGGAAGCATTTGTTGTGTTTTTGTTTTACTTGAGGATGTTTTTCCTAAGTAGGCTTCCGTAGTTGTAGTTTTAATTTTGTGTCTGGTAGTTCTCCCATACCACCCACTGACCTCACTAGCAAATGCACAGATAAGACACACACACTGTTTTATGGTATATGTTTCTTTACAGTTTGATTTAGGTTTAATACAGCACTAGTAGTTTATGAGTAATACCACTTTTAGTTTCATTTTCTTTTTTGACACGGCGAAGTTAAAAGGAAAGCCCCTCAACCCACCATCCCATCTCACATCCCTCCAAATCATCAGTTTTTCATTGAATTTATTTATATTGCCTTAAAATGGAGTGGAACAGCTGAGAGCCAATATAGTGCTGTGAAGTGAATGAGGTGCATAACAGA
Source organism: Neoceratodus forsteri (assembly GCA_016271365.2). Classification (NCBI taxonomy): domain Eukaryota; kingdom Metazoa; phylum Chordata; order Ceratodontiformes; family Ceratodontidae; genus Neoceratodus; species Neoceratodus forsteri. Next base: position 532,617,431 of record CM028137.1, on the reverse strand, counting down.
ACAGTGTATAAAGACTGTTGGCCGTGGATGAAATGGAAGCTCGAGCACAAAGTTCAACTCAACAGTTCATCTTAAACAGATTAGTGAGTTTGATCTTCCTTTAGCTGGAAAAGTAATAAATATTTTAAAAAGAAGTCACTGACATAGAGAAATGTCTTAGAGACATGGGAAAGTGAGTGCCAGAGTGAGAGCGAGCATGTCTCACTGAAGTTACTGGTACCATGAAGTGTCATCAGCAGCACTTCGTGAATTCAGCCTGTTATAGATGTCCCATGACAGACAGTACTGTATCTTTAGATAAGTGTCATTTGACACAAACATAACTTTGTTTTTAAATGTTTAAAAAACTTGATGTGAGAGAATGGTGGTTGAGAACCAGCAAGTGGCTGGCAGACGAGGGAGTGATGAGTGGGTGGACAGGAGCAGCACACAGATCTCTCAAAATATGCAAAAAGGTGAGGATCAGTATTTGGCTTTCCCTGCTGTTTCTATGTAGCATGTTCTGGTTATTTTCTGAAGTCTTTAGATTGTTTTGTGGTGGTATGGACTGTTTTTCTTATTGTGGAGACTGTAGTTTTTCCTCACTAAGAAGGAGCAAAAAATGGTGGCTTTTAAGAATTTGAACATTCTATGTGGCACATAGATTTCTATTGTACTGCGTCCTGTTTTTTTTTTAACTTGTATAATTTTTTTATTAATCATATTAAAATACAGGTTAAGTCATACAGTTACTGTATTGATTACAATCTATAATCCTTAATACATTTTTCTTAACAGTCCTTTTCTTGTGATATGTTTCTAGATTGTTCATCTGTCAACTTGAGTTGAAGATTTGGATGATCCATTGTTTTTATTCCTTGGTGGTCGGTTTTCTATACAAATGTGCTATCTCAACTCTCAGATTTACACACTTCATGTTTACTGTATCTTCAGATCTATGACTGTCTCCTGTAATTACTAAATCAACAAATATCTACTATTCCAAGAAGTAAAAAAAAGAATAAAATACATTAAACAAAACCATAAATTAAAATCAACTTGTGTGGAGTCGTATTTCTTATTTTTACAGTTCTTAACTTTATTTACTGTAACTATGGTTAACTTCATATTTGGTAGCTGCATGGGGTTTGGAGTATCTAATGGTGTGTCTATATATGAAGTTTCTTTATTTGAGGTTTCTTCTGTAGTTGGTAAGATGATGGGTGGAGTCTCTAATTAATTACCAAGGGGGCAGTTGTTGTTCTATCACTGCTATCCCCTACCTTTTCTCTACAAAATCATAAAAGGGTAGCCATCTGGAGTAGAATTTGTCTGTTAATAACCTCAAGTGGGATGTAGCCCCTTCTATTGCTTTTATACTTTCCACATTAGCCCTCCATAGATCAAGTGAGAGAGAATGCGGGTTGAGCCAATGTTGTGTGATAGTTTTCAGTGCCGCCGCCATTAAAATATTAAATAAATATTTTTGACCTGCTGTTGTGACCTCTTTTGGGGGGAGGCCTACCACTAATATAATTCCAGTTAGGCTGGTTTCCAGCTGGAGGATCTCTTGGATTGCTTGTGTTACTGTATTTCCCTCCAGTAACTAGTAATCTGTGGGCAGTCCCAGAAAATATGTGAGAATGTTCCCTTTTGCCCACATTCTCTCCAACACCTGTCCGTGGAGGGCAGGGAGTGGTGAGCTGAAATTGTTGGGGTTATGAAAAATCTGGAAGTGACCTTCCAGCGGTATTTTCTCCACATGGGGGAGCTTGTTGTTTTGCTTACCCCGGCCCACACCTTAGTCCATTCTTTCCCTGTCAGTGATATGGAAAGCTCCTTCTGCCACCTCTGTTCTATGGCTTGGATCGCTAGAGTGCCCATTCCTTCCTGCATGGTTTTGTATATAAAGGATATGTAGCCCCTCAGGTCCCCTAAGTAGCTTTTTTGGTGAGTCCGAGCCAATGGTTGTGCTATGGGTTCTGTGAGTGCATTTATACCTACCCGTGTAAGTAGATAGTGCCAGCATTGTAAATATTTATAGAAATCCCTCTGTGAGATGTTAAATTCCTGTTGCAGATTCGTAAACCTTTTGATCACTTCTTAAAGAAACTGAGATAGATAGATTAGTCCCCTGTCCCTCCAGGTCACTAAGCAATGGTCCTCAGCTGTAGTAGGGAACTGGGGTAGGTACATTAAGGGTATATATTTCCAAACCGGCGTAATAATCTCCCAGCTCTGTCTAATTTGTGTCCAAACTGTTACTGTATGTTTAGTCCAGAGATTCTTAATTTTATTGATCTCGGATGGTACCGCTGTCCTTAGGAGGTATTGCAGGGGGATTGATGGATGGGCGCACTTTTCCGTCTGATACCATCCACACAGGCAATCTGCAGATAACATTTTTAAAATGGGTTGGCTCTGAGCTGCTTGATAATAATTGTAAAAATTAGGGACACCTAATACTCCTTTATTACTTGGTTCTGTTAATAGGTCCCATCTTTTCCCGGGCCACCTTCCCGCCCACATAAACCCACTTAGTTTGAGTTCGAGCTCTTTCCGGTCCTTTTTAGTAAAAGGTAGAGGAAGACATGCAAATAGGAACAAATATCTGGGCAATATATTCATTTTCAGTCTCCACTCTGTTTGATAGTGTGAGAGGTAGGTTTTGCCAGCGATTAATATTTGTGAACACCTGGGGCCAGATTCACAAAGGTCCGCTGAAAGCTGTGACAATGGAAGCTTGTGCCAACCATCCCTGCAACCTGGACCTTGCACCTGATTCAGTATTGGAGCGGGTCCAGGGGTCTGCATCCTGTGACTTGCGGTAGCTGCACAAGGTAGGGCGCAGCTCCCAGGTATGCCACAGGTCACAGGACAGGGTAGGCGGCAGATGCGCCAGCCGAGGGGAGCCATGGCACCCACATGCCCACCTCTGATCCCCCATAAGGTGTGGGCTCCAGCCCCAAGCCCCCTTGCCATGGACCCCCCCAGAATAAACACTCTTAACTGCCCTGGTGGCCCAGTGGTTCCCCTCCCAGTAATGCCAGCCCCCCCAACACACACACACACCTGGTGGGTGAGTCAGTGACTGGCACAGCCCTCCCTCACCACCAGGGCCAGCCACCAACTGAACTGTGCCAAAATCACGTCCTGTAATTGTATGCGCTTTGTGAATGACAGCCGCTATCATTCACAGAGCACGTGTTATTACAGTACGCGATCTAAGAACAGTTCAGTTGGTGAATGGCCCTGTGGTGAGCGAAGGGCTGTGCCAGCTACCAGTGAGGTATTGGAGGGGTGTGGGGGGCTCACACTGTCGGGTGAGGGGGTGGAGGCCACTAGACTACTGGGGGGTGAAGGGGGGATCTTGCCCCAGGGCACATAGGGGGCTTTTAACATGTGTGTATGAGTGGGGATCTGGGCATTGGGGGTGTTCTACACACCCATCCTAGCACAGTGTGTGCCATGCCTGAGACCTGGAGCCTATGGGGGGGCTGTAACCCACAGGAGATGTGGAGCTAGAGCACAGTGGCAACCTCCAGTGAATGGCAAAGACCACTTAGACCAGCTTTTTGTTGGTGTAAATGGTCTCTGACAGATGTTCACTGGTGGTTGTCTCTGAATCCTGATTTGTGGACATAGCAGCCACCCTACCTGAATAGGGTGCACATGCTGCCTTAAACCCCCTTACACCATGTTGCAAGGGGATTTATGGCACATAGGTGCAGTTGGGTGCAGGCAGCCTGCAGCCTATCGCAGGCTGCCTTTGTGAACCCCACCGGGATGCAACTCAGGATGCAAGTGCTACTTGCACCATTTTTTCTGATGAAATTGCCTTGCATCCTGATTTGCCTTTTGTGAATCTGGCCTCTGTTGTTTAAGTGACCCATAATTAATGTGGTAAAGCTTTGATATCTTTGTGGGTATCTGTATGCCCAGATAACTTATTTTAGCTTTGGCCCAAGTGAAGGGTATGCTTGAGTTATTCCCTTTCCATTTCTTCCCCTTAATCAAAAACATTTTGGATTTCTCTTTGTTTACTTTGAATCCCGAAATGTTCCCAAATTGGTCTAGTAAGTTTAAAAGTGTGTGGGGAAGGGGGTTTCTGGGTTATTTAGGTATATCAAGGTATCATCTGCGTACATTGAGACCTTGTTCAGAGTTTGTTCCACCTTAATCCCTCAATCTTATCTTCCTTCCTGATGGCCTGAGCAAGGGGCTCAATGCTTAAAGTGAACAGAAGGGGGTAAATGGGCATCCCTGACGGGTGCCCCTATTTATTCTAAATCTTTCCGAGAGCGTACCATTAACCCTTACTCTAGCCATAGGATTTTGATATGCCAATGTCACCCATTTAAGAAAATTCCCTTCTGTCCCCATCTGCACTAGAATTTCTTGCATGTATACCCAATTAAGGCAGTCAAATGCCTTTTTAGCATCTAAAAACAAGGATATTTGGGATGTATCTGTTTTAGTTTGGGCTGTTAAGATATTGAGCAACCTCCTGATGTTGTCAGAGAGGTATCTGTGGGGTATGAACCTGGATAGGTCAGGATGAACCAGAATTTCTATCTAATTCTGTAATCTGGTGGCCATTACTCTAGTTAGAAGTTTAAAATCTTGAGTCAGCAGTGAGATAGGCAGGTAAAATTCACAATAGATTTTAGGTTTTCCTGGCTTCGGGATTACTGAGATTATGGCTTTGGACCATGATCTAGGAAACGTGTTTTCTTCCAAAATTGTATTCATCACTACTGTTAGCTTTGGGACTAATACTTTCCTAAGTTTTTTATAGAATTCAGTGGGGAACCCATCTGATCCGGAGGATTTACCTCATGGGAGTTGAAGTATAATGGAGTTAAGCTCCTGTTCAGTGATCGGTGCTGATAAAACCTGTTGTTCCTCTACTGGTAGTCTGGGGAGTGCCAGGCTCCTTAAAAATTGTTTTGTTCTCTCTGCCACCTCCTGCGGTTGTTTGTCCTCTGGAATACAGATTTTTATAATATTGCATAAATTGCTGAGCTATGTTTAGGGGTTGTCTCCAAATTTAATTGACCTGAGTGTTACTATGGATACATTGAACGTATCTACTGGCCTGGGTTTTCTTAAGCCAAACTGCTAGCAGTTTCATGGCTCGGGGCCCGCCTTCATAATACTTTTGGGTAGAGAATCTCAACAACCCTTCTGCTTTCCTACTGTCCAGGATCTGCAGTTGGTCTTTAGTAAGTTCTTTTAAGATCCTGGAGTTAGTAGGGTCCAGTTTATGTTTGGTCTCCCATTCCGATATTTCATTTTTAGTCTCTATGTATTTTTCATTTGTACTTTTCTTTTTAGCAGCTGCAAAGCTTATGATTTTCCCCCTGGGAACGGCTTTCATAGTATCCCACCAAATTAGTGGGGAACTATCTGCTGGGGGGAATCAATTACCAAATCCTGTATCATTTTAGTTATGTGTTGAAAGAAATTCTTATCATTTAGTAAAGGGACGTTCAGTTTCCATAATGATATTTTAGGTGCGTTGCCCCAATATAGTTCAAGGGAAATCGGAGCGTGATCCAACAATGTTATAGGATGTATTGTGGAGCCTACACATACATGGAGATCAGTTTGACAGGTGAGAAACATGTCAATGCATGAATATGATTGCTGGGCCACTGGATAATATGTGTAGTCCTTTTCTTTGACATGTAAAGACCTCCAGATGTCTACTAGCCCCTATTCCTGCATCAGAGCTTTCAATTTCCTAGTGGCTAATTTGGCTGTTGAGGTTTGCCCAGAGGAACAGTCTATTGTTGGACATAGGACGGCATTAAAGAAACCCCATTTATGAGCTGGCATTCTGTTAGTTCAGCTAATTTGTGAAACACGTCCTTAAAAAATTTCTCTGCTCCCACATTTGGTGCATAAATGTTTATCAGATGTACTAATTTGTTCTGCAGACTGCCCAAGACTCTAAGGTATCTCCTCTGCAATGCCCCCTCTACCTCTTGAACTTGGAGTGGGCTATTCCTTTTCAGTAATATGGCTAGTCCCGCTTTCCTGCTGAGTCATGTGAGGCCACTTCAACATGGCCCACCCATGACCGCCTAAGTTTTAAATGTTCCTGGGGACTTAAATGTGACTCTTGTATAAGAGCTATATCACACCCCAAGTGCTTTCATTCGACTAGTAGTCATTTATAGGAGAGTTAATGCCTTTTACATTATATGATATGATATAATATTTAGCTGAGTAATTTTAGTGCCTGTAAGTTAGCTAGTGATCCTTTTAATTTGGTCCCTTTGCTATCCCATGCTCTGTTCAGCTTTGACATGCTGCTTTCTTGAACTCCAGTTACAATCATAGTCTGGCTAATAAATTTCTGTAATACTCCAAAATAATAAAAATTAAAAGTAAAAAGGGTATGTACACCAATAAAACTGTTTGCTACTAACAGGTGGCCCTGAACACGTAACAGGTGGTTGCCTACAAACATTGGGAACTACTAATATTTAACAACATAACAGTAAACAGTAAAATATTATGAAAAATTATATCTAAGCTTCCTAGACTTTACCTGCCTTACCTCTGACAGGCAATTAATGTTTATATTCCCCCGTTAGTCAAGATCTTACCCTGGGGTGGGTGGTTGTCCACACGGTATTTGCGTGTACCTTTACACTTGTTAAAGACATCATGTCCCATATCAGCACCCCGAGAGCCCCCCGTTCCATTTCTCATATTATTTCCCCTCCTAAATAGAGAGAAAGAAAAACTCCACCTCACCCCATGATCCCTACTCCCTCTGTATATTTAGGAATCATACCCCGCCATTCTATAATGTTCCCTTGTTTATTTTCATTTCTTCTCTTCCTTCAGCCAATTGCCATCTGTCCCACCTTCTCCCCCCCCCCACCACCAATATCTAGGAGATTTTTATTAAGCTACACAAAAAATCATTTGTTTGCAGAGTACTCTGCTGTTTGCTCAGACCCTAAGCAAGGAATGTAAAGGTCAAGAGGTTTTGTTAGCTGTTGATGATCCCCCGCTCCCTTCCTTCCCTTGTGCTTACCTAATAAGAAAGATTCATCCCCCTTCCACCCCCATATCAACCAGTATTAAAATAACACAATAATCAGTCCTTTCATTACCCCAGATGTTATTGTTGGGCAAATAGCATTTTAACACCACAAAATTGAGTCCTCTGGTGTAGACTGAATAGTATTAGTCTATGCTGGGAATGTCAGGCCTTTTGCAACCGGCCGACGTAGTAAGGCCTTCCCTCATAGGTCCATCTCTTTCCCTCTGTTTGAAAGAAAATAGTACCTCATCTCTAATAAAATAAAAAGTCAACTCCTCGGGGAATCAGAAGAAGAGGTTGTAATGGAATGCTTCTGGTTCCTGTGATCCAATCGTTTCAGGAATTTCCTAATGTCCATTGTTGTCGCCTGCGGTATAGAGCTGAGTAGTCCTCTCTTCGTTCCCGCATTTCTAGCCGTGATGGACCAGGAGTCTGCACGTAGCTTTTTCTTCAGTATTTCTGCTTCTAAGTCAGGTATCTGAATGCCTAGTTCCTTTAATAAGGGAAATGCTTCAACCAAGGATGGAAATGTCCTAATTCCAGATTCTAAATTAATTTTTAGTTTGGCTGATATAATACTTGAGCATGAATATCTTTTTTAGCTTTTAAGTCCCTGATAATGCCTCTCACTCATTGCCTCTCCACCTGAAGTACATTGAAAAAGTCCTGGTCAAAATATATGAGGGCATTGTGACATTTTAGCTCTTTGTGACGCCAAGCTTCTTTTAGTATCCAATCCTTGCTTTGATAGTACACCATCCTAATTATGAGAGAGTGGCATCTAGCTTTAGGATCAGTGGTCTTAGCGAGTAGCAATCTGTGCATTCTATCAAGTTCCAAACTGAGGTCTGAGGGGATGGATAGGACTGATAGATGCAACTGCTGTACAAAATCCACCAATGTAGCAAATCCCTCTTCCTGACCCTCTGGAACATCATGAATTCTGAAATTGTTCCAGCAGGAACTATTTTCTAAGTCCTCCATTCATTGTTGTGATTCCTGGTCCCTCTGCAACAGATAGAGTAGCAGGCACTCATTTGTATCTTGGGCCTCCATCAGCTCAGTAACTTTTGTGGCATTATCCGACACTTTCTGGTCCAAGGTACGTACATCTCTCCGAAGGTTGGCTAGAGCAAAATCTATTTTATTTACTGTTTTTTAAAATATGGTGCAAGGTACTGGCTGTTTTAGTTGCTGAATCTTGTTCTTTCTCATCAAAGTCGACGGATGAGTCAGATGCCAGGCACCGCCATAGAGGGAGCATGGTTAGGCCTTCCAGGGTCTCGCCCAAGATCAATTGTTTCATTTTGCCCAGCGTTGTTGCTGATTTCAAACTTTTGGGTCTCGACGATTTCCCCCGTCATCCTGGTCCATTGTAGGGTCCATCAATTTGTTTGTTATAGCTTTGAATGGTGAGGATTTGGTTAGATTGTGGTAGGGTTGTGGAGGAGCTCATTGGGTTAGTGTGCGGCCATGTCCATGATGTCACTGGAAGTCCTTTGTGTCCTGTCCTGAATACTAGTATTTAGCCATGCATTAGACACTTCTAATGCATGGCTAATGACCAATTATGATGCTGGATTTTCCCTACCCATTTTATAAATAAGAACTATCATGTCACCCAACCCATCATAGACCTGCCTACCTGCCAAACTGGCCCTCTTAAATCTCTTTTCATAGACAGTGGAAAAGATGGAGATGGAGAAACCAGTCCAAATGAGCAGCACTGACAGCAGCAGCTACTCAGTGAAATCCAGCACTGACAAATTTGAAACTGATTGTGGGAAAGGGAACGAGACCTGTGTAGATTATTTTATGAGATGATGAAGTTGGGTGGAACTGGGAGCCTGATATGCAGTGTAAGCTGGACCTGCCACCTTCTCTGTTGATGGTCCCACTCAGAAGTCCCCATATATATGCAAGTTTATCCTTATAGTCCAATCCTAACATTCACTGTCAGTCCAGGCAATGTAGGACATTGTGTTCAGTACCAAGAAAATCCAGACAAGGCGTTGGGGGTCCTGAGTCAAAATCTTGTTGCTGCAGCAACAAGTTTTAAATGGGTCTGTGCCTGACATAGCAGTTGCTGAATGAAGGATAAGGCTGTCACAGCATTGCCTGTGTAAAACATAACAGCACCAAGTGAAATTTACAGAAATTTAGTAACACAGTGATAAATACAACAAATTACCAAAAAAAAAGGCAAGAAAACCACATGACAAACTACACTTGAACAGTATTTGATAAAAAAAAATGTTCTGGTCCCCAAGGAGATGAGCTATGCACTATGATGGTGTGAAAAAAGGAACTGAAATGGTTGGGGCTGTTGCTATTTATAAGTTGTGGGCATCAACATGGACAGTGGATGTGGCCTACCTGGACTTCAGGAAGGCCTTTGACTCTATCCCTCACAGAAGGCTGGTTAATAAGTTGGAAAGCTAGGGGGTGGGACCAAAAATAATGAGGTGGGTAGAAAATTGGCTGAGGGACAGGAGCCAGAGGGTGGAGGTGAATGGTATGCATTCCAGAGAGGAAAAGATGACAGGCAGGGTGCCCTAAGGGTCAGTGCTAGGGCATATATATATATATATATATATATGGGATATACAATGGTGAGCTGTCAGATAAATTAGTTATCTACAAATGTGCTGTTTGACCTTGGGTAACCTCACGAGTGGCGTAAGCCCGCGAGTGGAAATCTCGAGTCAAACAACAAGTGTAGATAAATCATTTAACTGACAACTCACCATTGTACATTTCATTTATGCAATAGGGATGCTTTCTATCAGTGCAGGAACGTTTAGTTTTGACTGTTTATCTTTTTTTTAATTTTAATTTCTGGGAGTTTTGGTTAACTTTCCTAGAATATGTCCGATTAGCACAGTGGTTGCTATTAAATGAAACATCACTCATTTTGTAGAAAACTTCTTACTGAACAAATGTCATGCTCACAGTACCATGCTACCTTTTTCATTTTAAAGTTATTCACATTTGTTTGTCAAAAAATGGAAAAGAAAATTGAATGTTATGCTGTATTTTGCTAATCATAAAAAAAAACTAAAAGATATCTATAACTGAAACACCACTCATTTTGTATATATTTGTGTGCTGAACATTTTTCATGGTCACAGTACAATGCTATTGTATTTTGTTTTAAAGTTATTGCCATTTGAATATGGTTAGTATTGCTTCTGAGGCTGAACATTCTAAATGAATTCCGAAGAGATCTGTGACATAGAAACTGTGTGTATAAATGAGTAACTGTGTGTATAAATAAATTTATACACACAGTGACTCAGATAAATGGATTTATCACACTCTGTTTATCTCCACACCCATTGCATATACTGTAATATATATATATATATATATATATATATATACACATACACATCAGCGATATAGGGAGGGACTGGAAGGGAAGGTGTGCCTGCTTGCACATGATACCAAGATCTACAATAGGTGGACAACACAGCTGGGGTGGAGGCAATGAGGAGGGACCTAAAGAGGCTGGAGGGGTGGTCAGAATTATGGCAGCTGAACTTTAATGCAAAAAAATGCACTGTGATGCAGATGGGGCATAATAACCTGTAAACTAGCTACATTCTGGGAGAGGAAGAAATAAAGGTGACCAGGCAGGAGAGGGATCAGGGCTATAATTTCAGATAACTTCAAGGTAAGGAATCAATGCAGCAAAGCGGTGGGCAGGGCAAATGGAATGCTGGCATGAATTGGGAGGGGTATAACAAGCAGGAAGAAGGAGGTACTGATGCCTCTCTATAAGTGCATGGTGAGGCCTCACCTGGAGTATGTGGTACAGTTCTGGAGGTCCCACCTGAGGAAGTATATTGATTGGATGTAAAGAGTCCAGAGAAGGGCAACAAGGATGGTGCAGGGCATGCATCGGATGGACTTGGGCCTGTACTCGCTGGAGACTAGGATGGAGAAGGGGGATATGATGGAAATGTTCAAGTACATGAAAGGGATAAATAAGGAGGGAGAAGGGAGCCTATTCATAAGGAAAAGAAGTGATAGAACAAGAGGTCATAGTCTGAGGTTGGAAGATGGGAGGGGGGAAGATTCAGGGGCAGTACAAGCGCATTATTTCACCAGAAGGGTGGTGGTCCACTGGAACAGTCTACTGGAGGTCCTGGTGGGAGTGAAAACTGTAAAGGGATTCAAGAGGGCATGGGACAGATGGATTGGCCGGAAGGCGACAAAAGGTGCATCTGGACGGGGGTGAGTGGAGGGGAGCATCGGGGCAGACTTGATGGGCAATAGTGTCCTTATCTGCTGACAGTCTTCTATGATTCTATGAACATAGTGTTGCATGTGCATCAGCAGCACAAAAACTTCTAGCTACCGCAGGGGTCTTAGTGCTTCCAAACTAAGATCAATGAGTGTGGCTCTATGGAGGAATTTGTCTCCAGAAAAATACAAAAGTAACTATGGACTCCACTGGTTGCTTAGCTAAAGAAACCAGATCGAGTGCAAGGCACAAGTTATTAAATGTGCAAGCACAGACAAAATTAGGTGCTCTTAGTGCCAGCTGTAAAGTGTTTCTGGCACAAACAGATCAGTGAACTTTGAATGAAAAGTGAGGGAGACTTAAACTCCAAAAATATTTTTCCAAAATTGTTTTTTTCTATGTATGCATAGCCACCTCTTTAGATTGTCGGACAATGTTTTGTGGCCTAGGGCCACACTGCCTCAGGGGCAGAGGTGGTCACTAACCTATTTGCATTTCTAACGCCTTCTAGCCTTTGTGGCTGGTCCTGTTTGCTTGACCGTTTCATAATGTGGGTTTGCTAAGCTACATCAGGCTTTCCAGTATGTATTGCTCAGAGTAACTTAGTTAGTGTTCCTCCTTACTTGACTCTATTTTCAAGCAGCCCACGCCACTTGGTGTCATACTTTCCCCGAGCAGCTGTTCAGAACAGACCAGAAAATACCACCTTCATTCTGCCCAGCATGATCGCAGTGGCAGGACACCTAACTAATGTTACACTGGAATCTGCAAGGCATCCGCTTGGCAAACAGCAGGTACTTTATTTTCTATTCTGTTCTGAAATGTATATAGCAGGCATATTTAGGAGCATTGCTCCATTCTTGGACCACTCTCATGTACTGCTGCTCTGTGTAGTGCATTGCCTGCATTAACATTTGCTGTGCTATGGACTGATATATCAGTCCAGAATTCTCATACGTTCTAATTCTGTTGGCAGCCTAAAGGTTAAGACTGTCAACATCTACAGTCCTATTTTACAGACTGCCCTCCCTCCCCAACCAAAGTCAGACACCTTTCATAAGCAGTGACTAACACTTAACTTGCGGTGCTTTGTGTGATTTAAGCTACACTTAGTGAAAATAAAACACTTTTGTACCAATTCTGGATCTGGTAAGATGTTGTTTTTCAAATCTTTCACTGTGCAGTGTGTGACTTACTTCCAACTTTAGGTTAGATTTTATGTGTGTGTGTCACAAGTTATTACATCTTCTATTACCAGTAAAAATTACAGACTTGGTCTTTTTTGTATTTATGCTAAGTCAACTGTGCAGTATCCATTTTTGTAAGTAGTCAAAACTGGATTGAATAATGTTAGTCAAGTCAGACAAAATTTTGCCACTCAAAAACAGAACAGCATCATCTGCATATATGATTAAAGGGAAACATCCATATTAAAATTTCCACACCATACAGTGGGACAGTCCCCAGTTAGAGTTTTCATCTAAAAATGAAAATCTGACCGTATGACATTGTGTACTAATTTCATTTTATCTGGTTGATCCTTCCATCTCTCCTGCTGGCATTTTTTAGCAAGCACCACATGAGGTGCATCCCAGAGCTTCCCACAACTCATGTCAGAGTCAGGGATCAGCCGTACTCTGGCTCATTCATTAAGTTTTAATTGCATTTCTTATAAGTTCCTGTATTTTCCAGAAGTATTACGTATGTGTGTGTGTGTGTGTGTGTGTGTGTGTGTGTGATCACGCACCCCCATAACTGCTCAAAAGAAGTTGTAATCCATTAAATGTTATTTTACTTTTTTACTTTTTTCATTATTCATAAGTTTTTGAAGGGTTTTTTGGTATCAGATGTCAGCTGAGACTTGAATAAGTCCAACCACTAATGACATGATTAACTCCATGGCTGGGTACTTACTCTAGCATGTTAGTATTTATCTTGCTTATCTGAACTGGAATCGCACTGCTTTTCTCTCCATTTTATGTCAGACTATTCTCAAGCTTCCCAATGACCAATTATATACACAGTAGAGTGTGGTCACCTAGAAAGTCACATGAAAAGGAGAAAATAGCAGTGAGAGTCAAGCTCAGATAAACAAGATAAAGACTAAAATGTTAGAGTAAGGCACAAACCATGGGGTTCACCTTGTCATTAGTGGTTGGGCGTATTCACCTCTCAGCTGACATTTGATTAAAAAAAAACTTTAAAAATCATGTAGTAAAGAAAAGGTGAGTGAAGAAGTAAAACATTAAAATTATTGTGGGCTTTTTGAGAAGCTACTGTATATGTTGGAGGAATGGAGTGCACTAGATTCTGTTGATTTTAAACTTGTAAAAATGTTAAAACCAAGCCATTTTTCCGCTAAACAAATGTGTTACATAAACCAAAAGATGGCAAAGTACTGTACATTTCTAAAATAATTCCATGTCATGGGCCAAATGAGCTACTAGGACTACTTGGTATTAGACCCTGTGGTTTATTAGCTCATGTGACACACTCAATGGAATTATTTCATTCATATGCTACCACTTTCCTAGCATTTATTCTATACTTAAGACCTCCAATCTATTTAAACACTTAAAACAGAACTTAGGCCAGTTGAACACTACCGCATTCTCGATAATATTAATAGAGGAGGCTCTACTCACCACATCCATGGTAGGCTTAGGTGCAAATTGTCCATATTCCTAAAGAAAATATTAATCAGACCGATCCTAGATTATTATATTCTGACACTTTCACAAGCAAAGTATGAGAAAGTAAGGAAGTGTAGGGATTGATAGAGAGCAGAGGGTCACAGTGCGATTAAAGGAGAAATATAAATGAAAATGAAGTTACAAACTGCACAGTTGTTATTTAAATAATGTGCAGGGTAGCACATCAAGTCCTTGCGGACAAAAGGAGCACAGTCAATAGCGCATTGGTCAACATCACAAAAGTCAGAAGAGCACAGTGTACAAAACAGCAAGGTGCCTTAACCGCATGACCTCAAATTTCACACAAGTTTTGTTTTTTATTTTATTTAAACAGCAGTTTGGAAAACCTTTGAGCCATAGGCTCATTTACAAAGGTACCTTGTCACAGTAAGACAAACCAAAATACACAGTATAGCAGTACAACACATAAGTATAACAGTAAAATTAAGACATAGATATAAACAAGCTGGTACAGGTAGGATGGATGCAAACAATACCAGAGTTATGTTGTCCTTAGCAGCTTAGTAATAAGCTTTGCCATAAGTATTGATGCTGACTTTGACTGATGGCAGTTACAGCATCGGTGTTAATAAAGGTGGTTACGTGAGAAGTTTTAAAACACGATATAGTTGGAGCTCGGAGATGGAGGGGCAGTGTGTTGAACCATGAGGGGCCCTAAAGCTGAAGGCTCTTTGGCCGTGAGAGGTCCTAGCTCTAGGGATAACAAGAGAGGTTTTCCCAGAGGTCAGTGAACTAGTGGGACAGGCGGCGTATGGTGGTGGTCAATCCTGGTGGGAAAGCCCAAGGAGGGTCTTTTTGTAGGGTACAGGTAAGATATTTGAGGCACTCGTCGAGATCAAGTACCCAGCGCTTTGGCATACAGTGAGACAGGTGTGTGTCATCCTAGGTGCTCCAGTAATTAACCTGCAGGCCTTATTCAGAGTAGTGCAAATTTTATGGAGTGCGGTCTGATCAGCAGCACTATACACCGGCAGTCCATAGTCCACTAGGGACAGGATAGAGGAGGTGACTGAGAGTCGAAGAGCCTCCGGGGGGAGGCAGTGTTTATACCGATGTAAGATGCCCAATCGGATATTAGTGGCAGTGGCTAGGGCAGCAATGTGTCCATGGAAGGAGAGGGAGGGAGGGGTCAAAATGGATCCCTAGGTATTTATAGGAGCAAACTTGTTTGAGTGGGAATAAGGACCCAGAGTGAATGAGGAGTTTGAAGTTGCAGGACTTGTTTTGGGGATGAGTGAAGAACATGGTTTTTGTTTTTTTAAGATTTATCACCAATCTATGTTCCTTGAACCAGCCCTCGGCTTCAGTGAAGGACTTCTGCAGCGAGTGGAGGGCAGTGGGAGTTACCGATTTGAGGAAAGATGACTGCATCATCAGCGTACAATAGAATGTTCCCGAGCAAGAGCGTGGAAGGGTGTTAAGGTAAAGGGAGAATAGTAAGGGGCCCAGAATGGAGCCCTGGGGAACCCCAGAAAAGATGGGACAGATGTCTGAGTAGGTCCCATTAATTTTTACGCTGTGAGTGGTCAGACAGATAACTGGTGCACCAGGAGATAGGCCCAGCAGCAAAACCAGAGAGACTAAGGGCATCAAGAAGGAGGAGGTGGGAGACAGTGTCGAAAGCTTTCTAGAGGTCAATGAAGACAGCACCAGCCAGAGAACCAGTGTCTAAGGAGGAGTGGAGAAAGTTGGAGAACTCTAGGAGGGCTGTGTTGGTACTGTGGCCCGCTCGGAAGCCATGCTGCTCAGGACAAAGGACATTGTAGGTGGAGAGGTAGTCAGAGATTTGAGAGGCCACCACTTTTTCCAAGGCCTTGGAGAGAGGAGAGAGAATGGAGATCGGTCGATAGTTCCAGCCACAGTCCTATCACCACCTTTAAAGATAGGGGTGACAGTGGCAACTTTCCAGGCAGTTGGAACCTTCCCAGGCAAAGAGAGTGGTTGATGAGGCATGTGATCAGGGTAAGGACTGTGTCTAAGACCAGCCATAGGATACACGGATCCAGGGTGTCACTGCCTGTACTATTACTCTTGAGGGCAGTGACAAGGTGCTGCCTAAGTTCTTGGGCAGAAACACAGTGGAGGAGAAAATAAGGGCGAGAAAGATTTACGGCAGGTGCTGGGGGAGGAGGGTCAAAAAAATCTGTAAGGAGGATAGGGCTAAGGTCAGTGAATGAGGTGTTGAGGTGGTTGGCTATGAGGGCTAGGGTCTGAGGAGATCACACCATTAATGTTGATCTGGTGGGTGGGGAGTGTGCACTCCCATTTAACTGTTTAATGTTATCCCAGAAGGTTCTGGGATTCCCATGTGAGGCAGTGAGTGAGGACCGATGGTGCTCAGACTTGGCCTTTCTGATGGCCGTGCACTTGTTTCAGGCGGCAGCATATAACCCCTGTCATTGGGCCTGCCAGTCTCAATGGCACGTGCCATAGGTTGTCCCTATGTTTGAGCTGGTGGATCAAAGCTGGGGTAACCCAGGGGCATTCTTCCTTTTAGAACGCAGCGGGTCAACACTGGGGCAAAGATATCACAGGCATTATTAAAGTTTGGGTAAAGAAGGAGAGGCTGTGTCGATGTCAGGAGTTGCCTGTATAGGAGACCAGTCAATTTGGGACAGAAGTTCCTAAGTTTTATCAGTCCACCAGGTATTAGACGCCGCATGTGGACTGTGCTATGGGTTTGGGGACTGAGGTTGACCAGTGGAATAGAATGGGGGAGTGATCGCTGAGAGAGTCTGGGAGGACTTGTACATTGGGGATCCGATTAGGGCGGTTGGTGAGTACCACATCAAGCAGGGTACTGGAGCCTCTCTTGGGGTTAGTCCTGGTAGGGTGGGTAACTAGTTGCGTTAGGTCTATTGCAGAAAAGGAGTCTCGGGTAGAAGAGGAGGAGGGGCTGAGCCAGTCGACATTTAAGTCACCCACCAGAATTTGATCAGAGGAAGGAGGTAGCGAGGTAAGGTATTCTGTAAGAGAGGTAATGGCCTGCATTTGGTCCCTGGGGGGCACGTATGCAGTAGTCAGATAAAGGGGTCCCTTTAAAGGGTCAGGGTTAGTTTCAGCGTAGCGCCTGGGCCCTGGGCCAAGGATGGAGTGGGCAGGGCTAGTCAGGGAGAGATTCCTTGACATAAATAGCGCAGCCGCCGCCCGTCTCCCAACACGGTCGGACCGGAAAGGGTGAAACCAGGAAGGGAGACTAGGGAGTCAGGGGAGGATTTTGACAGCCAAGTCTCAACCAGGGTGATGACATCAGGGTTAATTGATGTGACCAGGCATTGTAGTGAGTCAAACTTTTTTAGGAGGCAAGTGGTGATCCACGGTGGCATAGTGTTGTAATGGTAAATCTGTGCTTCTCTCAAATTGCACTGGAGTGGTGACCCACGGTGGCGTGGTGTTGTAATGGTAAATCTGCGCTTCTCTCAAATTGCACTGGAGTGGTGACCCACGGTGGCGTGGTGTTGTAATGGTAAATCTGCGCTTCTCTCAAATTGCACTGGAGTGGTGACCCTACGGTGGCGTGGTGTTGTAATGGTAAATCTGCGCTTCTCTCAAATTGCACTGGAGTGGGGACGTGGTGTTGTAATGGTAAATCTGCACTTCTCTCGAATTGCACTGGAGTGGTGACCCACGGTGCTGTGGTGTTGAAATGGTAAATCTGCGCTTCTCTCGAATTGCACTGGAGTGGTGACCCACGGTGGCGTGGTGTTGTAATGGTAAATCTGCGCTTCTCTCGGATTGCACTGGAGTGGTGACCTACGGTGGCGTGGTGCTGTAATGGTAAATCTGCGCTTCTCTCAAATTGCACTGGAGTGGTGACCCACGGTGGCGTGATGTTGTAATGGTAAATCTGCGCTTCTCTCGAATTGCACTGGAGTGGTGACCCACGGTGACGTGGTGTTGTAATGGTAAATCTGCGCTTCTCTCGGTGCACTGGAGTGGTGACCCACGGTGGCGTGGTGTTGTAATGGTAAATCTAGCTTCTCTCAAATTGCACTGGAGTGGTGACCCACGGTGGCGTGGTGTTGTAATGGTAAATCTGCGCTTCTCTCGAATTGCACTGGAGTGGTGACCCACGGTGGCGTGGTGTTGTAATGGTAAATCTGCGCTTCTCTCAATTGCACTGGAGTGGTGACCCACGGTGACGTGGTGTTGTAATGGTAAATCTGCGCTTCTCTCGATATGCACTGGAGTGGTGACCCACGGTGGCATGGTGTTGTAATGGTAAATCTGCGCTCTCAAATTGCACTGGAGTGGTGACCCACGGTGGCATGGTGTTGCAATGGTAAATCTGCGCTTCTCTCAAATTGCACTGGAGTGGTGACCCATGGTGGCGTGATGTTGTAATGGTAAATCTGTGCCTCTCTTGAATTGCACTGGAGTGGTGACCCATGGCAGCGAGGTGTTGTAATGGTAAATCTGCACTTCTCTTGAATTGCACTAGAGTGGTGACCCATGGCAGCGAGGTGTTGTAATGGTAAATCTGCACTTCTCTCGAATTGCACTGGAGTGGTGACCCATGGTGGTGTGATGTTGTAATGGTAAATCTGCGTCTCTTGAATTGCATTGGAGTGGTGACCCATGGCAGCAAGGTGTTGTAATGTTAAATCTGCACTTCTCTCAAATTGCACTGGAGTGGTGACCCACGGCGGCGTGGTGTTGTAATGGTAAATCTGCGCATCTCTCAAATTGCACTGGAGTGGTGACTCACGGTGGCGTGGTGTTGTAATGGTAAATCTGCACTTCTCTCGAATTGCACTGGAGTGGTGACCCATGGTGGTGTGATGTTGTAATGGTAAATCTGCGCCTCTCTTGAATTGCACTGGAGTGGTGACCCACGGTGGCGTGGTGTTGTAATGGTAAATCTGTGCTTCTCTCAAATTGCACTGGAGTGGTGACCCATGGCAGCTAGGTGCTGTAATGGTAAATCTGCACTACCCTCGAATTGCACTGCAGTGGTGACCCTTGGCAGCGAGGTGTTGTAATGGTAAATCTGCACTTCTGTTGAATTGCACTGGAGTGGTGACCCATGGTGGCATGGTGTTGTAATGGTAAATCTGCACTTCTCTCAAATTGCACTGGAGTGGTGACCCACGGTGGCATGGTGTTGTAATGGTAAATCTGTGCTTCTCTCAAATTGCACTGGAGTGGTAACGGTAAATCTGCGCTTCTCTCGAATTGCACTGGAGTGGTGACCCACGGTGGCATGGTGTTGTAATGGTAAATCTGTGCTTCTCTCAAATTGCACTGGAGTGGTGACCCATGGCAGCGAGGTGTTGTAATGGTAAATCTGCACTTCTCTCAAATTGCACTGGAGTGGTGACCCACGGTGGCGTGGTGTTGTAATGGTAAATCTGCACTTCTCTCGAATTGCACTGGAGTGGTGACCCACGGTGGCATGGTGTTGTAATGGTAAATCTGCGCTTCTCTCAAATTGCACTGGAGTGGTGACCCATGGCAGCGAGGTGTTGTTATGGTAAATCTGCACTTCTCTCGAATTGCACTGGAGTGGTGACCCACGACAGCGAGGTGTTGTAATGGTAAATCTGCACTTCTCTTGAATTGCACTGGAGTGGTGACCCACACTGGCGTGGTGTTGTAATGGTAAATCTGCACTTCTCTCAAATTGCACTGGAGTGGTGACCCACGGTGGCATGTTGTTGTAATGGTAAATCTGCACTTCTCTTGAATTGCACTGGAGTGGTGACCCACAGTGGCGTGGTGTTGTAATGGTAAATCTGCACTTCTCTCGAATTGCACTGCAGTGGTGACCCTTGGCAGCGAGGTGTTGTAATGGTAAATCTGCACTTCTGTTGAATTGTACTGGAGTGGTGACCCATGGTGGCGTGGTGTTGTAATGGTAAATCTGCACTTCTCTTGAATTGCACTGGAGTGGTGACCCATGGTGGCATAGTGTTGTAATGGTAAATCTGCACTTCTCTCAAATTGCACTGGAGTGGTGACCCACGGTGGCATGGTGTTGTAATGGTAAATCTGTGCTTCTCTCAAATTGCACTGGAGTGGTAACCCATGGTGGCATGGTGTTGTAATGGTAAATCTGCGCTTCTCTCGAATTGCACTGGAGTGGTGACCCATGGCGGCATGGTGTTGTAATGGTAAATCTGTGCTTCTCTCAAATTGCACTGGAGTGGTGACCCATGGCAGCGAGGTGTTGTAATGGTAAATCTGCGCTTCTCTCAAATTGCACTGGAGTGGTGACCCACGGTGGCGTGGTGTTGTAATGGTAAATCTGCACTTCTCTCGAATTGCACTGGAATGGTGACCCACGGTGGCATGGTGTTGTAATGGTAAATCTGCGCTTCTCTCAAATTGCACTGGAGTGGTGACCCATGGCAGCGAGGTGTTGTTATGGTAAATCTGCACTTCTCTCGAATTGCACTGGAGTGGTGACCCACGACAGCAAAGTGTTGTAATGGTAAATCTGCACTTCTGTTGAATTGCACTGGAGTGGTGACCCACACTGGCGTGGTGTTGTAATGGTAAATCTGCACTTCTCTCAAATTGCACTGGAGTGGTGACCCACGGTGGCATGTTGTTGTAATGGTAAATCTGCACTTCTCTTGAATTGCACTGGAGTGGTGACCCACAGTGGCGTGGTGTTGTAATGGTAAATCTGTGCTTCTCTCGAATTGCACTGGAGTGGTGACCCACAGTGGCATGGTGTTGTAATTTTAAATCTGCACTTCTCTCAAATTGCACTGGAGTGGTGACCCACGGTGGCGTGGTGTTGTAATGGTAAATCTGTGCTTCTCTCAAATTGCACTGGAGTGGTAACCCATGGTGGCATGGTGTTGTAATGGTAAATCTGCACTACCCTCAAATTGCACTGTAGTGGTGACCCTTGGCAGCGAGGTGTTGTAATGGTAAATCTGCACTTCTGTTGAATTGCACTGGAGTTGTGACCCATGGTGGCGTGGTGTTGTAATGGTAAATCTGCACTTCTCTTGAATTGCACTGGAGTGGTGACCCATGGTGGCATGGTGTTGTAATGGTAAATCTGCACTTCTCTCAAATTGCACTGGAGTGGTGACCCACGGTGGCATGGTGTTGTAATGGTAAATCTGTGCTTCTCTCAAAATGCACTGGAGTGGTAACCCATGGTGGCGTGGTGTTGTAATGGTAAATCTGCACTTCCCTTGAATTACACTGGAGTGGTGGCCCATAGCAGCGAGGTGTTGTAATAGTAAATCTTCACTTGAGGGAACTGTATACTGTTTTTGCTGTAGCTGTTTTTCTGAAGGATGGTTTTGTCTTGCAGCATTTTCACCACACTGGGTTTTATTGCATCAGATTGTATTTGGTTCAGTTGACATGAAACCATGTGCAGTATTACCAAAACTCTGAAAAAGTTAACAAAGTTAACATATATATATATATATATATATATATATATATATATATATATATATATGGGATATGACATGGCCTGACTGAAGATGTCATATTTATCTTCACGAGAGGCTAAGTGATATCATGGTATATCATGAATGGCAGAAGCCACGGGTGAGATACTGTATATAACTCTGGCCTCGGTGAACATAAATATGATATCGGTCAGGCCATGTCATGTTCTGTTTATACAATGTATGCTTTGTCCCCCAAACACAACTCACCCACATGCCCTCTCAATGCAATGGGTGACATAAAGGTGATGGTCCTAGCAATACAACGTCACTTACACAAATGCTGCCAAAACAGCAGATGTCATTTATTGTTTAAAAATATCTGGTGGATTCTGCTATTTATGGTTAGTTTAAAGAAGAGTTATCTGGTTTATCCTGCCATGCCCCCAACAGAGCTCCACATGCCCCCCCCCAACATAACAGATTATATAGGGTTTTTAAATATCTGGTTGATCCTGTCAATTTAAAGTTACTAAAAATATCTGGTTGATCCTGCTATTTTGTGAAAAAGTGATATTTTAAATGCTTATCTGGTTGATCCTGCCACTCTAATCACTTTCACTTTCCCTGTAATTGCAGCGTGACCGAGCGCTATCCACACTGATGGTTGTTATATTGCCATAAGTTTTCTAGGAAGTACCCTGGGTTCAAAAAGTCAGAAAACACTGTTCTTTATGCACAGCTTAGTGTCATTTGTTGAGAAAAAAGCTGTTGACTGCATACAGAGTGCAGTATGCAAGTTTGTGGCTTCAGAGCAGCAGAGGGAAGCGCGAGCATCTGTTGCCTGGCAACAGACACTCGCGCTTCCTTTTACTGTTCAAAAGCCGCTGACTCGTTCACTGCTGCAGTCTGTGTGCAGTCGGCAGCTTTTTTTCAACAAATGACACTAAGCTGTGCATAAAGTACAGTGGTTTCTGACTTTTTGAACCCAGGGTATCTCCTAGAAAACCTATGGCAATATAATAACCATCAGTGTGGATAGCGCTCAGTCACGCTACAATTACAGGGAAAGTGAAAGTGATTAGAGTGGCAGGATCAACCAGATAAGTTTCGATATGACATATAGGAACGTGGAGATAACAAATGACATATAGGAACATGAAGATAACAACGTTATCTTCACTGGCCACCTGAGATATCATGTTTTATACTGTTATTTATCTGAAAACATAAATTGTATAAATATATATATATAACATTTTTAAACCAGTCATGTAATTGTATGTACAGATGCAAAAGAAATAGTATCAGTACAGTTTGTAGAGACAAAAGAATATCAATACTATGTGTCTGCTATTTGTTGGTGTCAAAAGTTAAAAAAAAATATCAGTAATATACAAAAAAGTCAAATTGTATTGACACATTACAACTTTATCAATACGACAAATTCTAAAAGTCCTGACTCCAACCTTTCATTAAAAGAAAACTAAGCTTCTTGCCCTATCGATTCCAAAGTCAGAATTTTCAAACAATAATTTCTTTAAAATGATATTATTTTGGAACCGTTAAGGTTAGAAATTAATTTTTCTTAAAAGGGCACTGTCAACTTCCTTAGGCCTCAAAGTGTCTCTAGTTTAAAAAATACACGTGTTATGACTGGTCACATTCTGTTGAGACTGCTGATGTGGCTGGTAGTTTCATTCTGATTCTTTTTTTCTTTTTAAACATGAAAAACAGTCTGCCCGCCATACTGGCATGGCCACACAAAAAATGTGTTTGTTTACAGTCCTTGATTAACTCTCACTGCATCTTGCCTTGGCTTGTGAACACCCCCAACACAATCCAATCACTCATCATGAAGTGGAAGGAGAGGAGATTATTGCATCGAGTGTGGCTACATTGCTTTGCAGCATTTTTGTTAAATATATATTTTTATTGTTTTTTTAATAAGCATATTAAAAAGGACATAGGGATCAATATTGCAAGACAATATAAACAAGAATTACAATTACAGTTTCATTGCATTGTGAAGAACTCTAATTACACATGTGATGCAAGCACATAAATAAAAATATTTCTTACATAGCAGTATTCATATATCTTCAAGTAATGTGCAAAGAGAAATAAGACCTAGGAATTACACTGACCACACATTCATAAATTAGCCAGCTGCCCAATTCTTACTAATCTCTACTCAGTCCTACTCGCACTCCATTCCTTGTGCTATCACTATACACCTACTATTTGTTGCTTTCCTCCTTCTTTTCCCTGTCACCTCCCTTCCCCCTGTCTTTACTCCATGCCTCCCCTAATCTCATCCTCACCCACTGTCTCTCTCACCCTTCCTATTAATCCTCTTTCCTTCTTAACCTCTACCTCTTATGTTCCCCCCCAGTCCCATAATACTTGGATTATAGGACCTTCTGTTCTCCCCCTTCTTGCTTCCTCGGTATATCCTTGTTTTCAAAATTTATGTTTACTAGCTTCCCCTCACACCCCTTCCATCATTGCCCCTCCCCCCAGCCTCTCTAAAGTGACTTTCTTGCTCTGCCAAGTTACTACTTGTTCTCCTGCTCCTACTAGCAGTTGATGTTGAGCCTAACCCTGGCCCCTCATCCTTCTGCCCTTCCCAACTTCCATGGGCACTCAAAATTGCCCACTTAAACACTAGGAGTTTGCAACATAAATTCCCCTTGCTGCATCCCCTCATTGCTACTCTGACCCCTGATATTATTATCTCTGAGATTTGGTTAAACTCTAAAGTCCCTGACTACTCTACTGGGTCACTGTCTTGTCCATCAAGACAGAACCAGTCATAGTGGTGGGGTGGCCATGTACATTGCCTCATCATTGCAATTTACCCCCATACTCTCATCCATTTCTTCCAATGCATATGAACTCCTACTCATTAAAATGACTCTCCCCTGCTCCATCCCTATATTTTTAGCAGGAGTCTACTGTTGTCCTAGCAACCTCTCCCCACCATCTCTGCCCTCTTTTACACCATCCTGTCCCACACTACCTCAGGAGAACTCTATGTCCAAGGCGACATAAATCTAAACTGGGTATCACCACAGCACTCCAAAACACATAACAACATATCCTCCCATAACCTGAGCCAACTCAACAATGAACCTACCCATCTCAACAATAAATCCCTTAACCATTCTCTCATTGACTGGGCCCTCACCTCCCACCCCCACCATGTCATCGCTGCTGGCCTTTGTCCAGATGTCATAAGCAGTCACCACTTTATCTACCTTGTGCGGAATATCCACCACCCCAAAGCACCCCCAAGATATATTATAACGCATTCCTATAAATCCCTGGATCTTAACCCTGTACTTACTGACTTATCAACTGCTGACTGGACCCCCATCACTTCAGCTTCTTCTATCGACCAGGCTTGGGATTTCTTCTGTACCAAATTCCTCACCATCTGGAATAAATGTGCCCCACTCAGGTGGGTCAGTCGGAGTGTGGGGAAATCCCCTCCTCTGGATCACCCCTGAACTCCTTGTTTGCATTCGGGTGCATAACCTAGCCTGGAAGTCTCACAAATCCACAAGATTCCCAACTGATTTCCAACATTATCAAACTGTCTGCAACTCGAGCACCTGCCCCATAAGGTTTGCAAGAGAAGAATATTTCTAAACTGCCTTCCACATCAACCTGAACCACCCATTGCAGTTCTGGAAAGTTGTCCAAGCCCTTTTCTCCCCCCCACCACCACCCAAACATCTGTCCTAGTTCTTCATGACACTGACTCCATTATATCCAATCCCTTAGAGGTTGCCTCCAAATTTAACTCCTATTTTACATCCTGTGCTACTGACCTTCTCAGCTCTCTCTCCTCCCATCCCCCTTATCGCTTACCCCTACATCACTCTCCCCTCCTTCTTCACTATACCACCCTCCACCACCCTCAAGCCCCTTCTGGCCTTCAGCCCTTCTTCTGGGACCTCCTCTGATGGTCTCGACCCAAAACCCCTTTTCCTATCAGCCCCTGCCATTGCCAACACTCTCACCTCACTCCTGAACCTCTCCTTCTCCCTTTCACCAGTCCCCAAGGCCTGGAAACACACCTCTGTTCTCCCCCTTCCTAAAGGGGGTGACTCCTCCTCTCCTGGCAACTATTGACCTGTCTCCCTCCTTCCTATCCTGTCTAAGCTCCAAGAACACCTTGTCCTATCCAAGCTCTCCTCATACCTAGACTCCACCTCCTTCTTCACCCCTTTCCAGTCTGGTTTCAGGAAGAATGACTCCACCACTACCTATCTCCTCAGGCTCACTGACTCCATACTTACCAGTATGGCAGTGACCTCATTACCTCCACCATATTCATCGAGCTTGCCAAGGCTTCTGACATGGTCTCTTACCCGATCCTTCTAACCAAACTCTCATCAGCTGGGCTCTCTCCCTCTGCTGTTGACTGGTTCAGATCCTACCTGATTGGTAGAATCCAATCAGTCAGGATTACTGACACTGTATTCCCTCCATTCCCTATCCAGACAGGTGTCCCTTAGGGCTCTGTTCTGGGCCCCCCACTCTTTTCCATTCTTCTAAATGACCTCCCCTCTGTCTGCTCCTCTTCTAGCATCCACATTTATGCAGATGACACTGTTCTGTACACATCTGGCCCATCCCCCTCTAGTGTCACTGCCAATCTACAGCTGGACTTTGATAGGGTCTAGCACTGGCTAGTTTCCCACCAGTTATTCCTCAATGCCAAAAAGACTATCTCCATGACCTTTGGTACTAGTCAGAGATTGTCTCGCTTCCTCTCCCTGCCCACCTTCCACACCCTTGATGTTAAAAAAACTGGGGGATATTTCTTCAGCTAAGTATCTTGGTGTCTGGCTTGACAGGCACCTTGACATTTCTGTGCACATGGATGCAGTTACCAAAAAATTTCACCCCAAGCTTGGTGCTCTCTACCGAATTCACAGCTGCATCCCACTGCCTGCCCACCACACTGTACTGCAGAAAATGATCCTCCCTGTCTTTGATTATGGTGACATACTTTTCCATGCTGCTCCCACAACCTCCCTTGCCAGGCTGAACACCCTCTTCAATTCCTTCTGCCATTTTGTACTTGATGCTCCCCCTCTCTGCCATCACCATGACCTCTATAACTCCCTCTCCTTCCTCTCTCAAGGATAGGAGATGCTTCCACTGTATCTCCTTCACAGCTAAATACTGGTTTGGTTCCCATTCTTCCTATCTTTCCACCTCCATATCTCCACTACCCACCACTTACTTTCTCCATAGTTATGACCCCTACTCTCTAATTATCCTAGAAGATCCACTTCTAAAGGCCAATCTGCATTCTCCGATCACCTGCCAAACTGAGGAACTCCCTCCCCCGCCCCTTTGGTATGCCTCCTCCCCTGCTGTTCTATCCTCTCTCCTTCACAAACTCCCTCCCCACATCTGCACCTGCTCCTAATGTTTCCATCTTCTACTGTCTCCTTATGGCTCACCTCCCTCTATCCCACTCACCAGCCTCCCTCTAATTGGTACCTGTATCTTCTGCCCTCTCTAAGGGTTATCCAGTCTTAAAGTTGCATTTCAGGTTAATGTAACTTCAACAGTGCTTTACACTTGTATCAGTACTCATGTCTCTATATATTGTTCATCAATCACTGTACTGTTGCTCTAAACTTACTGACTGCTGTACAGTGCTATGTATTATCTGTGACCTATTGTGTGTGTGTGTGTGTGTGTGTGTGTGTGTGTGTGTTGTGTGTGTGTGTGTATATATATATATATATATATATATATATATATATATATTTATTTATTATTGTATTTCCCTTTACCACCTTCCCCTAGGAAGTACCTGGAAATGAGCCTTGGCTCAGTGTGCTTTCCTAGTGAAACTTTTAAATAAATAAATATTCTATGGATAATACAAATCTGAATTTGATTCATTCTTTTATTAGTTGCACTATTCTGTGTCATACATATTGCTTCCCATTTCTGCTATGAGATATTAATTTTGTAAATCCGCTTCCTATTTTTTCAAAGGTTGTGCATTACTATTTGTATTATTGACAATGAAAGTGTACCACTTTGAAACTAGTTTAGATCTATTTGGCAATACATCTAACAAATCATATCAAGGATCACTGCCGAGCTTTGTTTTCCCTTTACCCATTAGCTACAAAATAGCTAAAACAATGTTCCCAGGTACATCATATTGATTCTGCATCTGTTAGAAAGACGTAATAATGTGTCCTTCAAAAAAATCTGCTGTTGAAAGGATTTTGTTATTCAGCAGTCTCCTCATCAGGGAAAGGCTAATAAGGAATGAAAATTATTACAAAAAAGAGAAGATAATTTACACATTACTCTCACAGTTTTATTCCATACTATAAGTTTATTCTTCAAAAATGTATTATCTCCTCCATTCAGTTTTTTATTCTTCAAGATTTGAAACAACAAATGTGTTATTTTTTTATGTTGTCTTGCAGGTGTGCAAGCAACATTTTGTAGCAGCAGCAGAAATAGAGAGGTGTGTCAGTGTTGGAGAATGCAGGGCACACTTTAGTAGGTGCGTCCCTCATTCCCCAATTAGCCAGCATGCTAATGGTCACTTGTCATCTCGGTGCCCCTCCCACAACCGCACCCACCCTCTGCCCGCCCCACCATACTTACTTCTGGAGGTCCGGCTTTCACGATCTTTGGTGGAGTGAGGGAACCGTCTAGACTCTTCAAAGCCGAACTGCAAAATGAAGAAATGCTGGTAAGCTGTATAATGGCATCAATGGGGGGTGAGGGTCAACTAAGGTGGATATCGCAGCCATTTTTTTGAATTTTGGCTCCAAATTTTCAACATGGGGTTTTTGGAACCCCCACCCCATGAACACATACACTGTCATCTCGTTATTTGGTCCTGAAAGGTCATTTCACAGTCACTGAGTGGAATCACCTTCCAGGACTAATTAATGAAATGACAGTGCCACAGTTCATGAGGTGAGGTCCCAAAAAGCCTATGTTGCAAATTTGGTGAAAGAATTCCAAAAAATGACTGTGTTATGAGCACGCTTTGTGCAGTTTCCATGCATGCTCGTAACTTCGACAGTTTTTAATATTTCACTCCAGATTTTCAACATTGCTATTTTTAACACCTCTTTATGAACAGTACAGCTGTCATTTTTTACATCCTGCCCAAAAAGAGTTTTCGCACATATGGCACACAATGGCGCAGTCACTGTGGGAAATTAATGTTTAGGACAGATTAAAAAAATCATAGTGACACTGTTCATGAGCAGAGGTCCCAAACTGCCTGTGTTGAATATTTGGTTAAATAAATCCCCAAAATAATTGTGCTACAGGTGTGTGTTGCGCAGTTTCTACACATGCTCATGACTTCAATTTTTCATATTTTCACTCCTCATGAACAGTACAGCTATCATTTTTCACATACCGCCTGAAATGTGTTTTCTGTACCTGAAAAAAAGGAAATGGTCCCTCATCATCTGCAAGGGCAGACTAGGTGGGTCAAGTGGTCTTTATCTGCAGTCAAAGTCTATGTTTCTATGTTCTATGTTTCACACCTGTGGCGCCAAATGGCGCAGTTGCTGTGTAAAATCACCTTTCAACTAACGAACTAATAGAGTCACTTTTCATAAGGTGGGGTCACAAAAAGCCCATGTTGAAAATCTGGACTAAAAATATCAACAAATGCCCAGGGCATTAGGGTTTCCAACCATAACACCAAACCCTGTAGAGACTGATAGGTGTCAGGGGTGTGACTTGAGATTGTCGGCTGTAATGCTCATGCCATTCCAACTCCACCCCCACTCTGCAGTCAGTTACAGGCATCGAAGTGTGCCTTGGACTCTTCAGCCCCAAAGTTCACCCCATTCTCCTATACTGCACCCATCTTAGCATATTTCCTTATGGAATGGGTGGGCATAAGGCCCAAAGACCCCAAGGTACACCGTGACACTTGTCAGTGTATGCAGGGTAAGATGAGGTGAAATGGCATGAGTGTTATGGCTGATGACCCAAAGGTACACCCCAATGCCTGTCAGTCTCTGCAGGGTGGGGGTGGGGTTGGCATCAGTTCAATACTTCACTGCCATTCCTATTACGCATCTCTCTACTTCCTGCACTACCAATGTCAATGCCAGCAAGACAACATTCAGCATTGACAAATGCTTGTTATATGGGTAACTTCACTAATTTCAAACAAGGAGGGGGGTATCACTAAAATATTTTTTCAGTGGCTCTGTTGGAGCCTCCCAGCAGCAGCTTCAACTAGAAGTGGGAACATCCTGGACTCCCTGCAGGGGGCATTTCTCAGGCAATTAGTCAGTGAACCCACTCATGATGGGGCAATACTGGACCTGGTACTCACTAATAGGAACAGCGTTGCAGAAGTCAATGTGAGAGGCCACTTGGGGACCAGCAATCACTATACAGAGTGGTTCAGTATAAGGATGGCTACATAATCAAACCAACACAAGGGTGAAGATCCTGGACTCCAGGCGGGCAGATTTTATAAAGATGGGTAAATGCCTCAGGGCTGACCTGGTGGGGGGTGGTGGCCTTAGTGGGATCAAGGAACAGTGGATGAAGCTAGAAGACAGCATAGTAAAGGCAGCAAACCTGTGTGTCAAACAAGTGAGAAAAGGCAAGAAGAAAAAGAGACCACTATGGTTTTCGAAAGAGGAGGAAGGGGGACTGTGCAGAGGGGGACCAGGATAAGGTAGACATCCTGAACAAATACTTTTGTTCAGTGTTCACACAGGAGGGGGGGGGCAAAAGAAAGTAACAATATTTGGAGGGAAGTGGGCACTAGTCCTTTTCTGGAGGGCAGAATCCTGAAGGAACTTGCTAATCTGAAGGTAGACAAAGTAATGAGGCCAGATGGGGTGCATCCATGGGTACTTAAGGAGTTCAGAGAGATGCTGGCTGCACTTCTGAAGGTCCTATTTAATAGATTACTGGAAACAGGAGTGGTTCCATTAAACTGGAGGAGGGTGGATGTAAACGCACTACACAAAAGTGGTAGCAGGGAGGAGGCTGGCAATTATAGGCCAGTCAGACTGACATCAGTGGTAGAAAAGTTAATGGGATCACTGCTAAAGGAAAGGACTATGAAATATCTTGAATGCAGTGGGCTACAAGTCCGAAGCAGCATAGGCTCATGGGGGGAGGGGTCATATCAAACATTTCTGATAGATTTCTTTAACTGGGTGACAAAGGATTTAGAACAGGGTGGAGTGGTAGATGGGCGTACCAAGATTTCAGGAAGGCTTTCAAAACTGTTTCACATACGAGGCTAGTAAGCAGGCTGGGTAGCTTAGGAATGGGTCCAAAGGTAGTAAACTGGAAAATAAATCAGTTAGGGGATAGGCAACAGAGGGTGGTGATAAATGGAGGTAATTCCAAGGAAGGGAGGATGACCAGAGGGGTGCCTCAGGAATCAGTACTGGAACAGGCTCTCTGATACATATGGGAGAGAAGGAGCTGCAAGAACCAGATAGTTAGGATCAGAAAGGACGGGGGTGGATCAGGCAGAAGCACTGAATGAGTACTTCTGTTCTGTATTCACAAGGAAGAAAGGGGCATCTATCACAGGGGATAGGCAGTGTGGGCAGGGGGGGAGAGGGGGTAATGGATGGGGTGATCACTGAGGGTAGGGTATTGGTGGTGTTAAGGGCTCTGAGGGTTGATAAGGCACCAGGACCAGATGGCATACACCCCAGGGTGTTGAGGGAAATGGCCGAGGTCCTGGCTGGACCATTGGCAGAACTGTTTAATACCTCCCTGGACACAAGGTGCATACTGCATAACTGAAGCATGGTCCACGTGGTACCCATCCATAAAAGTGGACCAAAGGATGAGCCAGATAATTACAAGCCAGTAAGCTTAACTTCCATTTAGGGGAAGCTGATGGAGACGATACTAATGGAAAGGTTGGTGACCTTTATGGAAGACAGAGGGCTCCAGGACAGTCACCAGCATGGGTTTGTCTTTGGAAAATCCTGCCAGATAAACCTAGTTGAGAATTATGACTGGTTCATGAGGGAACTGGACAAGGGTCATCCGGTGGAAGTCATATACTTGGACTTCAGTAAGGCCTTCTATTCGGTGTCACATGGGAGATAGGGAGGGAAGTTGAGATATGTGAGGGTGGGGACTAAGATGGTTAAATGGGTTGAGAACTGGCTGCAGGGGAGAAAGCAGAGGGTAGTGGTGGTGGGGACTCTCACCTCCAAGGGCTGTGATGAGTGGAGTGCCACAGGGATCAGTACTGGGGCCAGTGCTGTTTGGAATATTCATAGCGGACATCTCGTATGGCATCAGGAATAAGATCAGTCTATTCACTGACGATACCAAATTGGGTGGGTGGTGAACCATATAGCAGGTTGGCAGAGGATGCAGGATGACCTGACAAAACTGGTGGAATGGTCAGAAGCGTGGCAGTTGTGAAAAAGTGCAGAGTCCTGCACTTTGGAGCAAAGAACCCACAGAGGGGTTACCTGCTGGGAGGGGTGCAGCTAGGATCCACCGAGGAGGAGAGGGATCTAGGGGTGGTTGTAACAGGGAAAATGAACAATACAGAGCAGTGTAGGAGGGTGGCAGTGAAAGCCATCAGGATGCTGGGTTGTATCACAAGAGGGATCTCCTCCAGGAGCAGGGAGGTGATCCTGCCTCTCTACAGTGCACTGGTCAGGCTGCACCTGGAGTACTGTGCACAATTCTGGTGCCCATATCTGAAGAAGGATGTGAAATTACTGGAAGGGATACAATAAAGGGCAACAAAGATGATCCAGGGACTGGAGGACAGATCAAACAAGGAGAGGCTGAGAGAGATGAACATATACTCCTTGGAGGAGAGAAGGGACCAGGGGGATATAACTGAAACCTTTAAGCACATAAAGGGTATAAACAGGGTGCGCACTGAGGGAATACTCAGGTTAAGGAGGGGGCGGGACATGAGAGGGCAAGGCCTTAGATTGGAAGAGGAAAGATTTAGGATGGAAATGCGGAGACACTTTTTCACAGAGAGGGTCGTGGCAGAATGGAATGCTCTCCCAGAGGAGGTGGTAGCCTGTTAAACAGTGGGTAGTTTCAAAAGGGGATGAGACAAGGTGAGAGGGGGTGTAACTGGGAAGGGGGGGCAGGGCAGCTGCAAGGTGAGGGTGCTAGCTGCACACTTGAGCAGACTTTATAGATCAGATGGCCAATTTCTGCTGGCAAATTCGTATGTTTGTATGTCTTTATAAGTGACATTGCAGAGGAGCTGGAAGGGAAGGCCTGACTCTGTGTGGATGACACCAAATTCTGCAATAGGGTAAACACTCCACAGGGGATGGAAAGGATAAGCAGTAACCTGAGAAAACCAGAGGAATGGTCAAGTGTATGGCAGCTGGGTTTCAAAACAAAAAAGTGCAACATAATGCACTTAGGGCATAGAAACCCAGGGGCAGAGTACAGGTACTGACTATTATGAAGCAGGAAAGACACCTGGGGTTATCATATTGGATGACTTAAATGTGGCCAGACAGTGTGACCAGGCAGTCAGAAGGGCTAGAGGAATGGTGCAGTGCATAGGGAGGGGCATCACCAGCAGAAAGAGGGAGGTGGTGTTGCCTCTGTATAGATCACTGGCAAGTCCCCAACTAGAGTACTGTGTTCAGTTCTGAAGATCACATCTCCAGAAGGACATAGACAGAGTGAAAGCTGTCCAGAGGATGGCAACTAAAATGGTGCAGGGTTTGAATCAAAAGCCCTATGAGGAGAGACTGTAGGACCTCAATATGTATACCCTGGAAGAGAGGAAGGAGAGGGGAGATATGACAGAGACCTTTGAATACCTCATGGGGTAGATAAGGTACAGGAGGGAAGTATGTTTCATAAGAAAAGGTGCTCAAGAGCAAGGGGACAGCTATGAAGCTGGGGGGGGTAGATTCAGGAGAGATGTGAGGAAGTGCTTCTTCACAGAAAGAGTGGTGGATTCCTGGAACAGCCTTACAGTGGAGGTGCTGGGGGCGAAAACAGTGATGGGGTTTAAGAATGCATGGGATAGGCACAAGGGAATCATAGTGGAAAGGAAGGGGGGGGAGGGAGAAAGAGCTGTAGATCAAGTACGGTCTGCGGTAATAATGTAGGTAGGGAAAAATGAGCAGACTGGATAGGCCAAGAAGTCCTTATGTGCCATCAAAGTCTATGTTTCTACGACAGCAATCCAACGATAATACTGTAGGTTAGATCATTTTAATCCTAATTGGTCATAACCTATATGAAGTTTTTGCTTGTTAAGTCTAGGACATACATTCTTCCAAACAAATGTACCCATTATTCTATCTATTCTGGCAAAAGTCTTTTTAGGAATCACAATTAGAAGTTTTTAAAATAAGTATAAAAAATAAGCTAGGATATGAATTTTTATTACTCGAACATGTCCCTGCAATGATAGGGAGAGGCCCTTCTACCCCTCCAGGTGTTGACCAACAGCAGTTATTAGGAAGGTCAAATTTATATTCAATAACTGATTCACGCTATTAGTAAGTTGTATACGGTACCTACTGTAAATACACCATACTGTACTATGTTTTTTAAAGTAGCCGGAAAGTTTTCATAATGTATGTTACTTTTCTCTGGTTGGATAGGAAGTGCTTCTGACTTTTCCAGTTTACAAGGTACCCAGATTGTTCACCACAATCTTTTAGCACCTGTAAAATACACTCCCAATTCTTTTTCTGGATCTTTTAGATAAAGCAAAGTATCATCAGCAAAGAGAGAAAGTTTCAGTACTTTTTCCTTTCCATTTTTTAAATCTATTTATGGTGGGAGTCTCTCTTATCAGATTTGCCAGAGGCCCAATAACCAGAGCAAAAAACAAAGGGGTATAGTGACAGCATAGATGCTGGAATGGGGGGAGGGGCACTAGGGCCATGGTCCTACCACTTTCATAAGTGGCCCTATCGGTTTTTGCAATCGTGTTAATGTTTTTAATAGGGGAGAATTTACCCCTTACAATCTTGGCCCTGCCACTTTTCAAACTGTTCCAGCACCAATGAGTGACAGCCCTGTCTGGTACCCCTAAAGAAAGAAAAGGAGTGGACACAGTGCTGTGGGGCAGGACCTGGGCCTTAGGAGACTTATATATAGCTATGATCCAGCTGTAAAATTTGTCACCTATATTTGCAGATTTTAATAATGCAAACAGATAGAGTAATTCCACTCTATCAAATCTTTTTCAGCATCCAGGGACACTACCATAACACTCTGATCCTTGACAGTATGCAATACATTCAGTACACTTCTAACTCTGTGGTGGCCCCTTCTTCCCTTGGTGAATTCCGTCTGGTCATCCTCAATCAGGGAAGGCAAAACCCATTCCAATCTAATAGCTAAAATCTTTGCAAATATTTTATAATCTGTCTGCATTAAGCAGAGAGATTGGATGATAAAATGTATATAATGTCTTATCCTTTCCCTTTTTGGGGATGACCAGAAACACAGAAACAGACTTTAACAGCAGATAAGGACCTCTTGGCCCACCTAGTCTGCTCATTTCCCTACCTATTGGATACGCTGCAGATCCTAGTTAACCAACAGCCTACTTCTTCCTACCCCCACCAGAATTGTCTTACGTCTATCCCATGCATTCTTGAATTCCCCCACTGTTTTTGACCCCACAACCTCCTCAGGAAGGCTGTTCTATGCGTCCACCATACTCTCTGTGAAAAAATACTTCCTCAGATTGCCCCTGAGCCATCCCCCTTCTAGCTTCAAATTGTGTCCCCTTGTTCTTGCACATTTCTTTTTCTGAAAGATGCTACACTCTTGGACTTCATTGATTCCCTTGAGGTACTTGAAAGTTTCTATCATGTCCCCCCTCTCCCTCCTTTCCTCAAGGGTATACATATTAAGCTCCTTTAGTCTGTCTTCGTATGGCTCCTCTTGCAGACCCTGCACCATTTTAGTTGCCCTCCTCTGGACTGCCTCCATCTTGTCTATGTCCTTGTGGAGATGAAGTCTCCAGAACTGTGCGCAGTACTCCAGATGGGGTCTCACCAACTGTCTGTACAGAGAGATAACAACTTCCTGTTTTCTACTGGTGATGCCTCTCCCTATGCATCCCAGTATACCCCAGCCCTCCCTACTGCCTTCTTACATTGCTTCTAACCTTAAGGTCATTTGATATGATTACCCCAGGTCCCTTTCCTTTTTGTTGTTGCTACTACCTCCCACCCATTGTGTATTCTTCCCTGGGCTCTTGTTTCCAGGTGCATTATTTGCACTTCTTTGCATTGAACCTAGCTGCCATACTTCTGACCATTCCTCCAACCTTGCCAAGTCCCTTTTCATCCTTTCCATGCCTCCTTGTGTATCAACCCTGTTGCAGATCTTTGTGTCATTTGCAAAAGGCATACTTTTCTTCAGTCCCTCTGCAATGTCACTGATGAAGACATTAAAAGGACTGGCTATACTGAACTCCATGCGGTACCCACTAGTAACCCCTCTTTCTTCAGAGTGGACTCCATTTACAATTACCTTCTGTGTCCTGTTGTGCAGCCAATGTTTTACCTAGGCTACCACCCTGGGACCCACTCCCAGGCTGGTTAATTTGACTATTAATCTTTTGTGTGGGACTGTGTCAAATGCCTTGCTAAAGTCTAGGTAGGCCATGTCCACAGCACCTCCCTGGTCTAGTACTTTGGTCACCCAGTCAAAGAAATCTATTCGATTCATCTGACATGATCTTCCCGCTGTGAACCCATGCTGCCTTGGGTCCTATACTCCACTGGCCTCTAGGTACTCAACTATTCTTTCCTTCAGAAGTGACTCCATCACTTTCCCTACCACAGAGGTCAGACTGATAGGTCTGTAGTTTCCTGCCTCTGTCTTGGTCCCACTTTTGTGAAGGGGAATCACATCTGCCTTCCTCCAGTCCTTGGGTACCACCATCCTCCCATGGTTTATTAAAAGAGTAGCCAGTGGTTTCACTAGTTCCTCCTTAATTCTTTTAGAATTCTGGGGTGAATTCCATCAGGACCCATTGCTTTGTCCACCTTCAGTTTTAGGAGTTCTTGCAGAACCCTTTCTTCTGTGAAAGGACTGGGATCGACCCCCATCAAGAGTGCTTCTGTTAATTGGATTAGGCACTTCCCTCCTCTTTTGTGAATACTGAGCAGAAATATTCGTTCAGTATCCCTTCTTTTTCACTGTCCCCCTCTGCCCACCCACCGTTCATTCTATTCAGTCTCACTATCCCTCCCTTTGTCTTTCTACGCTCGCTGATGTACCTTTAAAAGGTTTTATCGCTCTTCTTAACTGAGTTGGCTATCTTTTCCTCAGTTTGGGCCTTTGCTATTCTGACTTCCCTCCCTGCTTCCTTCTGCCTTAACTTGTACAGCTCTCTATCCTGCTCCTTCTGTGTTTCCTTATACTTCCAGAATGCTATCTTTTTTTTCCTGACTTTCACAGCCACCTCTTTTGAGAACCATAGTGGCTTTTTCTTTCATTTTGATTTGTTTATTTGCTTCACACAAAGGCTTGTTGCCTCTGTGATGGCAGTTTTGATGATTTTCCACTGTTGCT
This sequence comes from Neoceratodus forsteri, assembly GCA_016271365.2. NCBI lineage: Eukaryota > Metazoa > Chordata > Ceratodontiformes > Ceratodontidae > Neoceratodus > Neoceratodus forsteri. The sequence continues at coordinate 532,580,495 of CM028137.1, read as the reverse complement.
CCACACCTCCTTCTAGCCTGTTTGCTAGTGCTTTTCTGAGGCACTCTCCCATCTTGCCAAAGTCAGCCCTTCTAAAGTCCAGTACCCTCACTTTTGTATGGCTTGACTCTGTAGCTGAGTTTAACGTGAACCACACTGTTTGATGGTCACTTGTCCCCAGATGGCAACCCACTTCTAGATCTGAGATCCTGTCACTGCCCCCGTTTGAGAGTATGAGGTCTAAGATTGCTTCCTCATGAGTGGGTTCCGAAACTAGCTGTCTGAGGCCTGCCACCTGTAGGGCATCAAGAATGGCCCTGCTCTTGGATGTGGCTGCAGGAAATGTGCTCCAGTTAACATCTGGCATATTCAGGTCTTCCATCAACAGTACCTCCCCTTTCTCTGCCATTCTAAGAATGCCTTCTATCATATCCTTGTCCATTCCTTCCCCCTGACATGGGGGTCTGTACACAACCCCTGTGTGGATTGTGGTGCCCTTTCCAGTCTCCAAGGTGACCCACAGTGCCTCCTCTCCTCTCTGTTTACTCTTTTGTTCAGTTGCTTTTATCCCTTCCTTTACATAGAGAGTTACCTCCTCCCCCTCTTCTCCCCTGCCTGTCTCTTCTGTAGGTTATGTACCCTTGTATGTTAACATCCCAGTCATGGTTCTCTGTGTACCGTTTCTGTGACTGCTACGATATCCAGGCATCCCTCTTCCATCTAGGCCACCAGCTCAGGGAGCTTGTTACCCAGACTACAGGCATTGGTACTCATTACCCTCCATTTCCTGATGGCCTTACTCCCCTTTTGCCCCATCCCTGTCCTTCTTGCCTTTGTCACTTTCTCCATTTACCTCAGCCCTTCTCCCTATCAACACCTCTATGTTGGTGTTTGCCACACTTACTACCGTGATTATTTGGGGGGGCTAGGATTTCCCGGCTCCTTTCCAGTGCCTCCCCCATTGGCTAGTTTAAATGCTTGCCAATGAAGCATTTAAACCTATCACCTAGGATCCTGGTTCCCCTCCTGGACAGATGCAGCCCATCAAGCCAGTATAGGCTTGCATCACTCCAGGTGGACCCCCAGTCCCCAATGAAGCCAAATCCCTGAGCTCTCCACCAGTTTTTCAACCACTGATTGAATCCCATGGTGCAGAACACCCTAGCCTCTCCTATGCTATAGATGGGCAGCACTTCCGAGAAGGTTACCGTGTGTGCTACTTGACTAAGGCCCCTCCCCAATTCCACAAACTCTTCCTGCACTTCTCTAATCCCTTTCTTAGCCAGGTCATTTGTCCCTAGGTGGACAATGACATCCTGCTCCCTCCCCTGTGCAGCTGCTCCAGCAATCCTGAGGATTTGCTCCCTGTCCCTCCAAGCCATGGTGCCAGGCAGGCACCTTACCTCCCTCTCCCCTTCCTCCCCCAGTTCTACCTTCCTAACAATGGAGTCCCCAACCAGGAGTTGTTTCCTTCCCCTGCAGGGTCCCTTGCCACCCTCCTGTGGGTCTCCTTTGTGGAGGTTCCCAGTATCCTCCTTGGTCTCTACTGTGGGTGCCTCCATAGAGGAACCACACTTTGCCAGAATGGCATAGGAATTGTGGAGAAGTACATCCCAAACTATGTTAGTGGAAATATCTTCTGAATTATTATTATTATTGTTATTATTATTAAATTGAAATCTGTTTCCTCTGTTATTTTAGCCACAGAAGTAGGATCTTTCAGTAACAAGGGATCCATTTTCCGCAGTCTTTGCTTGGTGGTGTCCCAGCACACTAGCACAAGACTTACTGGAGCATGATCAGATACAATAATGGGCTCATAATTCATAACAATTGCATCATAGTATACAGATCTAGGACCCAAAACTAAGTCATTTCTAGAGTATGTCTTGAATCTTGGTGAAAAATAAGAGAACTGTTTATTTCTGGGATTATTAATTCTCCAGTAGTCTAATAATGCAAGATTCTCAATCCTTCCGAAAAGGTACCTTGAGTCTTTTCTATTATATTCCCTATTATAGAAGGTAGTATCCAACTCATTATTTAACACTAAGTTGAAATCAAATCTCCACCAATCATAAATGGGTGTGAGAATACCACAAGTTAAAAAAAAATGCTGATAACACTGCTACTGCATTACCATTGGGAACATAAATTGACACTGTTGTTAGATTTTTCCCAATAGTTTAAGAGGATTATAGTATAGATTCCTTCCTGATCCAGATAGCACTTTTCTACTTTTGCCCCAGATCCATTTCTTATCAGGATGGAGGATCCCTTGATTTTGATGTGTATAGTGAATGGTATCCTTTTCCTCCCAAGATTGTATCTAAATGTCTGCTTCTGTTTGTATTACATGTGTTTCTTGTAAACACATGATATCTATTCATTTTTTGTTAATGTAGTTCACAATTTGTTCTTTTTGTTGCCTTGCTGAAACCCATTTATGTTTCAGTTTATAAACTGCATTCCTTCCTTCATATTACTATATAATTGCACAAATATAAACACACATGCTGCTTCTGTGTTTTGCCTTCACAAAACACAGTTATTCACAGTTCTCCACTCATATGTTACATAAGTATATCTCACCAGCTTACTAACAGTTGGATATGTCCAATCCCCTCTCCCCCGACCTACTTAATCATCACACTTAATATAAACACAAATCTAATAATCCTGCACACCCTCATTTCCTACAGGATGCTCTGACACAGTCCACTGCACTAGGTGATGGAACACCCCTTTTAATGTAAATGTACAAGACAGTGCTATCTCCTCAGAGGGGTATGGAGCAGATCTCCCCCAACACAATACATACCCACAAACCATCACTTCATTTCTTTTTGAATTCTTTCTTATTTCGTAATCCTGTATGAATCAAAGATAGTCTGGCAATAGTGATGGCTATGCCTGTTTGCACATTAAGAGTACTTTTTTGTTATACTCTTTCTTAACTGTTATTAGTGTATTATTTGTTCAGAGCCCATATGAATTAGCCAGTGGGTATTACCACTTATATAACTCTGTTTCCAATCACCAGTAGGACCCTCAATGTCAAAACGTTCACACACATTACTGTTTCTAATTACCTTTACTTTAACAAATTTAGGATTAACAATAACAAAAGAGACATGCCAATAGCTAACAATATTAAAAACATGTTCTGGTCCCTGTTTCACCCAAATTCTTTTCTGGAGTAGCAGACTGTATTGTATATAACATAATATGCCATCAAGCCAAAGATGGATCAGGCAGTGGCTCTTGATGCATTAGAACCAGTGTTTCCTGAGTTATTTTGTTCATAGGTTTTAAGCTAGAACTGCAGTCAGCCACGCATTCTGCCTGAATGTAATTATTACCAGATGTTTTGTTTTCTTCTGTTACTTTTGGCTGTGCAGGCACTGGTACATCTAAAGACACTTTTTATGTTTGCTTGTGTGCATGCACAAGAAACATTTTGCCACAGCTTAGGAGAGAAGCGGGGTTTTGGAGGTGCGGCACTGTGGTGGCCAATACCCCCAGTGCCTTTTGAGGCTTGGCCTGCTTTCCCCAATGCAGTGGCATGCTGCTGCTGACATTAGTTCAGCCAGTGTGCGACCACCTTGAAAGGAATCCACTGCTGCAATGAGGAAGTGACCTGTCATTGCGGGGTGGTTCCTTACCTGGTGTAAAATGTCTTATAACATGGCTGTGGATGGCGACTCTCGCCGCCCGCCTCAGAATCCCAATGAAAGCTGACTTGTGGGCTTCTAATCCCACTGTCAGCATGTTCCCATCCCCAGTTTATTTGCTGATGGGGTAGCCCAATCCCCGTTGGCATGATGTGCACACCCCATTTGTTATGTGCCGAGAGGGTGCCCAATCCCCCGCGGCTTATGTGCTCCCACTCCTCCCCACCACACTGTATGGCCAACGGGGCTGCCCAATCCCTGTTGGATCCAGCACCCACCTTGCCAGCAAACACCCAGCCAGGTGGCACACTGGGAGCCCACTCCAGCAAGCCAAAAGTGTCCTGTGATATCTTTGTTTAATTTTAAATCCTGTAAAAAAGGAAAATGGTCCCTCTTTGAACTCCATGCCCTTCCCCCAACCTGCGCTCACCCACTGCGTACTCTACCTCCCCACACACACCCTCACCCCATACTTACCTCCAGAGCCTGGTGCAATGATCTTCAGTGGACCAGGAACAAGTCTGCACTCTTCAAAGCCGACCGCGAACTGAAGAAATGCCGGTAAGCTGTATAATGGCATAAATTGGTTTTTTACAACTTTGGTGCATATCTCGACCATTTTTTTGAATTTTGGCACCAAATTTTCAACATGGGGTTCCTGGGACTACATCTCATGAATTCAGTCACTGTCATTTCGTTATTCAGTCCTGAAAGGTGATTTTGCAGTCACTGCGTGGAATCACCTTTCCAGACCAATTAGTGAAATGACAGTGTCATTGTTCATGAGGTGGGCTCTCAAAAAGCCTATGTTGCAAATTTGGCGACAAAATTCCAAAAACTGACTGCGTTATGAGTGTGTTGCATGTTTTAAGCATGCTCATAACTTCGCCAATTTGTAATATTTTCACTCCAGGTTTTTGACATTGGCATTTTTCCACACCTCCTTATGAACAGTATAGCCGTCATTTTTCACATCCTGACTGAAATGTGTTTTTGCACTCCTGGTGCAGAATAGCGAGATCGCTTGTGGGAAATCAGTGTTCGGGACAGATTAAGAAAATCACAGTGACACTGTTCATGAGCAGAGGTCCTAAAATGCCTCTGTTGAAAATTAGGTGACAAAAGTCCATAAAATTACTGTGTTACAAGCGTGTGTTGCTCAGTTTCCACGCACCCTCATAACTTTGCAAATGTGTAATATTTACACTACAGATTTTCAACATTGGCATTTTTCCACACCTCCTTATGAAGAGAATAGCTGTCATTTTTCATATCAAAATATGCGTGTGCACATCTGGCGCACAATGGCGCGGTCGCTGTGGGAAATTAATGTTCTGGACAGATTAAGAAAATCTGAGTGACAGTGTTCATGAGCAGAGGTCACAAAATGCCTATGTTGAAAATCTGGTGAAATAATTCCACTAAATGACTGCGGTACAAGCATGTGTTGTGCAGTTTCCACATATGCTCGAACTTCAAACATTTTTAATATTTTCACTACAGATGTTCAACATTGCCATCTCTTCGCACCTCCCTATGAATGGTACAGCTGTCATTCTTCACATCCTGCCTGATCTGTGTTTTCACACATCTAGCACAGAATAGTACGGTTGTTGTGGGAACTCAAAGTCTGGGCACATTAACAAAATCATAGTGCCACTGTTCATGAGAAGAGGTCCCAAATACTTTCATGAGGTGGGGGTCTCAAAGAGACCATGTTGAAAATTTGTACTGTTAATACTAACACACGCCCGGGGCATTAGGTTTCTAACCATAAAGTCCTACCCTGTACAGACTGACAGGCATCAGAGTTGTGACTTTTGATCGCTGGCTGTAATGCTCATGCCATTCCACCCCCACTCCCACCACCCTGAAGCCAGTGACAGGCATCAAGGTGTGCCTTACACTATTCAGCCCCAGACTTCAACCCATTCTCCTGTACTGCACCCATTTCAGCATATGTCCTTGTGAAATGGGGTGACTGTGAAGTCAAACACCCCAAGGCACACCTCAACACTTGTCGGTGTCTACAGGATAGGGTGAGGTGAAATGCCATGAGCATTATGGGCAATGACCCACAGGCACACCCCAAGGCCTGTCCATCTCTGCAGGGTAGAGGTGGGGTTGGCGTGACTTCAGTACTTCACTGCCACTCCTATTCTGCATCTGTCTAACTCCTACACATCCAATGCTAATATCAGCAAGCTAACATTCAGCATTGACAACTGCTTGCATATATTGGACCTGTGGAAAGACTGAGTAGGGTGGCTAATGAAATTTGCAGCTGGCACAAACATAGGGAGCACTGTATCAATAAGGAACAAAGAATATCAATGCAAAATTATTTGGACCAACTTTCAATATGGTTGATAAAAATAAAATGTATTTTAGTGCAGGTAATGTATGTGCAAATATTAATTCTGTTAAAATAACTGTAAGCTGTATCACCATATGAATAACATTAAAATAATTGTTTCTGAATCAGAAAGAGACTTGGGAATAACAATTGCTGAAAAGTAAAATCATAAAATGCAATGCAAGGAAGCAGTAAAGAAACACCAGAGGGTGTAGACAGAATGAGAAGGGACCTGCAGAAACTTGAAGAATGGTCAAGGGTTTGGCAGTTGAAATTCAATGCAAAGAAGTGCAAGATAATGCATATGGGGCACAAAAACCCTGGCACAATATATCAGTTGGGGGGTGAGGATATAGCATGCACCAAGCAGGAAAGGGATCTTGGGGTTGTCATCTCTGATGACCTCAAGGTAGGGAAACAGTGTGACAAGGCATCAGGTAAAGCAAATAGGATGCTGGGATGTATAGGCAGGGGGCATCACCAGCAAGAAAAGGAGGTCATAATTCCGCTATACAAGACACTAGTGAGGCCCCACCTGGAGTACAGTGTACAGTTCTGGAGACCATACCTACGTAAGGACACAGACAGGTAGAGAAGGTTCAGAGGAGGGCAACAAAGATTGTGCATGGGTTGCATCACAAGTCCTATGAAGACAGGTTGAAGGAACTGAACATGTACTCCCTGGAGGAGAGGAGGGAGAGAGGGATATGATAGAGACATACAAGTATCTTACAGGGAGGAACAGGGTGCAGGAAAACACTATTTTTAGCGAAAAGATGTTTCAGGACTAGAGGGCATGGGATGAAGTTGGAGGAGGACGATTCAGAGGAAACATGAGAAAGAATTTCTTCACAGAGCGGGTGGTGGACAAGTGGAACACCCTGCCAGAGGAAGTGGTGGGAGCTGAAACAATCACGGGATTTAAGAATGCATGGGATAGACATAAAGGAATTCTAGAGGTCAGGGTTAAGGGGAAATAGACTTCTAGGAAAACAAACTGAACTTACAAGCTCAAATGGGCAGACTAGGTGGGCCATAGGCCCTTATCTGCCGACACTGTCTATGTATCTATGTAAATGCACAAAATCTGGGTATTAGGATAACATTTATCAGTAGATACTGTAGGTCTATGCTGTTGCCACTGTATTGGGCTCTGGTTAGTTCTCAGTTGAAGTTCTGTGGTCAGTTCTGTGCTCTGTATTTTAGAGGTGACGAGGAGCAACTGAAAGAAAGAGAGGGTGCAACAGAGAGCCACAAGAGAGGTAAATGAATTAAATGGATCTATCACATGAAGGCAGACTTAAAGAATTAAATCTCTTCACACTGGACAAGAGACAATGGAGAGGAGGGACATGATACAGATATATAGGGCTATCTCTGAGAGATCATTACTTACATCCATTAACTTGACAATGAAATATAAAACAACAGCTATTAGGGGACACAATTTAAAGCTGATAGGAAGTCATTTCAGAACTGAATAATGGAGATGTTTACAGAGTGTGTGATTGATACCTGGAATAAAAGCACAACAAGAAGGCACTCTGTTTGGGTAGCTACAAAAAATCCAAAGGAAGGTTCAGTGCATATCTTCCATTTAAGTGTAGCAAGGAGTGCTGGAGTTTCAGGTCTAGTGTGACCCTTCCTCAGGGAGCATCTAACAAAGGGTCAAATTCATGCTAGACCCAAAGCGCCAGGGCTCCTTCTTACACTTTTGTCTACATTATCATCTTTTGAAGTGCACTGACTGCAGGACTCAGAGCACAGGTGTCCTTTTGTTTCCTCTGACGCCTTGAATGGTCTACCAGTAAATGTGTTTGAATGATTACATATGCATTGCAATGGCTATAACCATGGAGAAAGAGAGGATGGTTACTATGAGCCTCTAGGCTCCTACCATCTAAATTTCATATGTATTTGTGTTTTGCTGCTAAGGTGGAGGAGCTCAGTGTGTTTGGGGGAGCAATGGAAATATCAAGTGATGCCCTATATGGGGAACGGTGGCACTATACATCAGGGAGGGCATTAGTGCCACTAGAGAGGAGATGGGGAAGGAACAGTAGAGATGCTATGGGTACAGATCCAAAAGTCAGCAGGAAGGAAATTGAGACTGAATGTAGTTTACAGGCCACCTAATCAGGTCATTGACAATGATAGAGAATTGAGTAACATAATCAGAATGGCAGCAGAAGGGGGTGAAGTGGTATAATGGTGGACTTACTTCAATTTGCCAAAGGTGGATTGGAGAGTCCTGTCCACCCCTATGCAGAATACAATTGATACTGGACACAGTCCTGAATGGTTTCCCAGTTCAGGGGGTCACATCTTTGACCTGGGATTATTTATTTATTTTTTATATAAGATTTTGTTAACCAGGTAAACAGCATTGGGCCACATGGCCCATTTACAGGCTCAACCTGGATCTAAAATGCATACTATAACATCATTATGCAACTAACACATATAACTATTCAATTACTCACATACCTTGCACATATTTGTCAGTGTCAGTGGCTCAGCAGGTAGCACACTCGCCTCTGGGGCTGGGAGATCAGAAGGCTGTAGGTTTCATCCTCACACCAGGCACTTGGGTTAAATCTCAATACTGACACTGCAGTGCAGCATGAGGGGGGTGCTGCACTCCAGAGGTGCTGTCTTTCAGATGAGACGTTAAACTGAGGTCCAATCTGCCTGTCCTGGTGGTAGTTCAGGTGGATGTTAAAGATCTCATGGTACTTCTTGAAAAGAGTAGGGGAGTTTCCCTGGAGGTCTGGCCAAATGTCCCCCCTATTCACTAAAAAAAATACCACCAACAGCTTAATCTGGTTCAAGGTCAGTTGGCATTCATCTGTATCCCTCTCCACTGGGTCGTGCCTGAAAATAGGCAAAATTTGTCTAGTGCACTTACCCGGTCAACAAAAATGAAATAAATAAATAAAAAATATTCACAATCATGGAGGCAAGCTGGAGACATATATCTGTCTATCTATATATATATATATATATATATATATATACACACACACACACACACACACACACGTGTACACAAAACAGTATAGTGATACAATTAATGGCTTTGCCTTTTTTCATAGGGAACCTGTGGCATAATTTTCCATTATAAAGGAGTGTTTATAATGGCAAACCATGCGCACAGTTTCCCTCGCTCTGCACATGCCCCACTGCACTTTTCCCTTTAGAACGCTGGCCACATGTTTTCCCCCAGAAGATTGAACCACCACTCAGAATCGGACTCGGTGGTTAGCTTCATTTTTAAACAAAACCTGCAAGGGAAAAAAACCTGTTTGTACTGCTCACTGAAACAAAAAACAGATTTAAATAAATAGAAAATGACACTGCAAGGCGCGAGTCACGGACTGGATGCTGAAAACGAACTGGGCAGGCCGCGCAGCAACCTCCATTCATTTTATATAATTGCTGAGGCGAAAAAGGCAAACCCAACAATTATATAAAATAATATATGGGTCAATGTGTGTAAACTCAAAGTTTACACACACCCTCGGGGTTAGATGCTTTTAATAAACCCCTTGAGCTTCACTCTCAGGGTTTATGTAGCATCTAACCCCCTTGGGTGTGTGTGTAAACTTCTCGTTACACACACCAACCCATACTTTGTTCTATATGTAATGTACATACATATATTAACAATACAATGTTAGTATTATAAGTGAGATCTGGAGACAAACCAAGGATCATGTCAGGGACATCAAAGTGGAGGAAACCCTGGGGAGTAGTGACCACAGAACAGTGAGGTTCTGAGTCAATATGAGGAAAGAAACATCAAGCACAAAAACAAGATTGCTGCATTTCAGGAAGGCCGACGATGGCAAGATGTATAGGATACTGAGGGGACACCTAGCTAGCCTTAAGGAAGATATGGCAGTGGATCAAAGGTTGACAGGGATCAGGAAAGAGATTGCAGCAACCACTAACATGTGCCTTAAGAAGAAGGGAAAAAACTCCAAAGCCAGGAGACCATGATAGTTCAATAGGGAGGCGTGTCAAGCAGTGAGGGACAAGAAGGAATACAGGAAGTGTAGGGAGTCCCAAAAGAATGAAAGGGCCTACTTGGAGAAAGCTAGGGAGGCTAGTAGGGTAGTCAGGCAGTCCAAGGCTAGGAAGGAGCTGTCAAGTGCTGAAGGGATTGAGGGGGAGGCCTTCAGATACATTAGCAATAAGAGAGCTACAAAGGCAGGCACAGTGAAGTTAAAAAGGAGGAGGAGTGGGTGGAAGGCAGTAAAGAGAAGGTGGAGGTGTTGAATGATCACTTCTGCTCTGTCTTAATAAAGGAAAAAGATGGATCAATGCCACACGGGAGGATGGGGGAAGGAAGAGGAATAAGGGGGACATGGCTGATGACAAGATAACAGAAGGCAGGGTTAGGAAGGGGTTTTTGTCCCTAAAGTTGAACAAGTGCCTGTGTTCAGATGGCATGTACTCATAGTGCTGAGGGGACTGACGGCAGAACTGGAGAGTCCACTGGCAGATTTGTTCAACAGCTCATTAGATATGGGAGTGGTACAACAGGAGTGGAGAACTGCATGTGTGGTACGTATGCACAAGAGTGGGTCTAAAGATGACCGTGGGATCTACAGGCTGGTCAGTCTGACCTCCACTGGGGGAAAACTGAAGGAGACCATTCTGAAGGAAAAGCTATTTGGGTTCCTTTAAGCAAACTGGCTCCAGAACAAGAAACAGCATGGATTCGTGTCAGGGAGGTCCTGTCGAACCAACCTGATCAGCTTCTTTGACTGGGTAATGAAGGCATAGACAAGGGCCAGGCAGCTGACATTCTATACTTGGATTTCAGCAAGAACTTTGACTAGGTGCTCCACAAGAGGTTGATAAGGAAGCTGGAGGGCCTAGGGGCAGGTAGCAAATTAACAAGGTGGGTGGCAAATTGGCTCAGTGGTAAGACTCAAAGGGGTTGTGAGGGGAGCTCTCAGGTATGAGGGAAGTTAGCAATGGAGTCTAGCAGGGGTTGGTGCTCAGCCCAGTGTTGTTCAATGTGTTAATTAATGACATTGGGGATGGCATTAAAAGCAAGATCTGCCTCTTTGCAGATGACACCAAGCTCTGTGGGAGTGTGGATACATATGAAGGGGTACAGGACCTACAGGAAGACCTAGTGAAGCTGGAGAAGTGATGTGGCATCTGGCAGCTGGTATTCAATGCTAAGAAGTGCAAGGTCATGCACATAAGAGGAAAGAACCCAAGGGCTGAGCACAGGCTGGGGAGGGGGGCAGGTCAGGGTCCCTACAGTGGAGGAGGAAAAGGACTTGGGGACAACCATTACCAGCAACCTAAAGCAGACTTTGCAGTGTAGACAAGCAGTAGACAAGGCTAACAGAATGCTGGCCTATATTGCTAGAGGGTTGATGGGAAGAAGGGAGGAGGTTATCCTGCCACTGTACAGAACCTCGGTGGAGCCGCACCCAGAGCATAGTGTGCAATATTGAAGTCCCTACCTATGGGAGGATACCAAACAGCTTCATGCAGTACGGATGATGGTGACAAAGGTGGTTCAGGGACAGCAGAATAGGGTGTATGAGGACAGACTGGGAGAACTCAATATGTGCTTCTTTGAGGAGGGGAGGGAGAGTGGGAATGTTCAAGTATGTGAAAGGTATAAACAAGGTAGATATTTTGGACCTGTTTCATCTTAGTGAATACAAGACCACAATGGGACACTGTTACGGGGAAAGTTCAAGAAGGAGGTCAGGAGACACTTCTTTACAGAGCGTATGGTGTCAGGGTGGAATGAACTCCAATCTAAGATCATCAATCAGAAAAAGGTGAGGGGGGTTCAAGAGAGGGTGGGACAGAATAAAGGGAAAGGTCAGGGTTCGCTGGGTGCAAGGCCAATGGTGATTTCTGGATCAGTGCTGTGCAACTGAGCAGATTCAGTAGACCAAACAGCCTTGTTCTGCTGGCTAATTTGCATGTTCGTAGGTGGTGCCAAGTGTTACTTTTAAATGTGTATGTAGTCAGCTGTGTTGACAGGTGGTCTTTGCCTTTCTCACTTCATTCACCACAGCTTGCAAAATTGATATTTGGCAGAACTAGCATGGTGGTACCTTTCCCTGCCTCCTTTCATCCCCTGTGTCCATTTCTCCTCCAGTTCTTCTCCTCATGGATTTTATACACCAGCACAACAACAGATGCTCACACATGTGCCTGTTGCCCACTCTGATACACCCCTGAGTCCTCCTTCTCAACCACACCGAAAGACTTAGTGTCTCACTGCAGCAGCCTAGTTCTTTCAGTTTTCGCTTACAGGAAAAAAAATATAAGAAAATAAAGATGGATGTCTGCCCAGTACACACCACCAGAAGTCATATTATTTCTCAAATAAATCCTCCAAACTCCACCTGCACCTTTTGTAGTCTACTAAATTCACTCGGCCCTGCTAATCAATCAGCTACTATGTTGTGAAGGTTAGTGACCAGTTTACGACAAGTTCCATGCTGGAGCACAAGATGGACTGCTACAGGAGGAGCAATAAGTACTGGCAATGTGTTCAGTCAAAAGCTGTTTCAAACACAGGCATCATTTTTATGTTTGCTTGCACAAGAAACATTATGACAGCTTAGAAGAGAAATGGGGTTTTGGAGGTGAGGCACTGTGGTGGCCAATGCCCCCACTGCATTTAGAGGCTTGGCCCCCTTTCTCCAATGCGGTGGCATGCTGCTGCTGGCACTAGTTCAGCAAGCATGCCACCAAACTGACACGAAATTGCTGCTGCAATGAGGGAGCGACCCATCATTTCAGGACAGTACCGTGCCCGGTGTAACATTTCCAGTAACATGGCGGAGACTGTCGCCATCTGCCTCAGAGTCCCCATGAAAGCCGATAGGGTGCCCAATCTCCCTGTCAGCATACTCCCTCCCCAGTTCATTTACCAATGGGGGAGCTCGCTCCCCATCAGCATAATTTCCCCGTAGATCTTATTTGCCGAGGAGGGGTGCCTAATCCCACTAGGCATCCTGCCCCCCAACACAGATCTTTTTTTTGCCAACAGAGGGCCCAATCCCCATCAGCTTCAGTCCCCCCAAAAGAAATATGCAGGTGGCATGCTGGGAGCCCACCCCAGCATACCAAATCTACCTGCAAAAAAAGAAAACCTTCCCACAATGGTTTTTTGTTTTTGTTTTTTGTTTTACCTGAAAAGCAGAAAACAGTCCCTCGTTGTGTTCCATGCCCATCCCCCAACCCACATCCACATCCCCGCATCCCCCCCTCACCCCATACTTACCTCCAGAGCCCGGCGAGCAATGATCTTCGATGAACCAGGAACACGTCTGCACTCTTCAAAGCTGACTGCGAACTGAAGAAATGCAGGTAAGCTGTATAATGGCAATAATGGGTTTTTTTCAACTTAGGTGGATATCTCAGCCATTTCTGAGAATTTTGGCACCACATTTTCAACATGGGGTTCTTGGGACCCTACCTCATGAATTCAGTCACTGTCATGACGTTATTCAGTCCCGAAAGGTGCTTTTGCGGTCACTGCACGGAATCACCTTTCGGGACTGAGTAACTTAATGACAGTGTTACTGTTCACGAGGTGGGCTCCCAAAAGGCCTATGTTGTAAATCTGGTGGCAAAATTCCAAAAAATGACTGTGTTACAAGTATGCATTGCACAGTTTCTACACATGCTCATAACTCTGAGAATTTTTAATATGTTCACTCCCTGATTTTCAGCATTGCCATTTTTGCACACCTCCATATGAACAGTACAGCTGTCAATTTTCACATCCTGCCCGAAATGCGGTTTCGCACATGTGGCACACAATGGCGCGGTCGCTGTGGGAAATTAGCATTCGGGGCAGATTAACAAAATCACAGTGACATTGTTCATGAGCAGAGGTCCCAAAATGCTCATGTTGAAAATTTGGTGAGAACATTTCACAAAATGACTGTATTACGAGCGTGCATTGCACAGTTTCCCCGCACGCTCGTAACTTCAAGAATTTTTAATACTTTCACTCCAGATTTTCAACATTGGCATTTTTCCACACCTCCTTATGAACAGGATAGCTGTCATTTTTTACATCCTGCCCGAACTGTGTTTTCACACATGTGGTGCAGAATGGCAAGGTCCCTGTTGCAAATCAACATTCGAGACAGAGTAACAAAATCACAGTGCCACCGTTCATGAGCAGAGGTACCAAATACTTTCATGAGGTGTGGGTCACAAAAAGGCCATGCTGAAAATCTGTAATGCAAATACCAACAAACGCCCAACTAATAGAAGCACTCTGTGCAGAGGGGTTGACACTAGTCCAGTTACAGAAGAAGGAGTCCTGAAAGAACTCCTAAAACTCAAGGTGGACAAAGCAATGGGGCCTGATGGGATTCACCCTAGAATCCTAACAGAACTAAGGGGGGACCTAGTGACACCACTGGCCACCCTTTTTAAAAATCATGGGAGAATGGAGTGGTACCTGAGGACTGGAGGAGGGCGGATGTGATTCCCCTTCACAAAAGTGGGAGCAAGGCAGAAGCAGGAAACTACAGACATGTTAGTTTGACCTCAGTGGTAGGGAAAATGATGGACTAACTTCTGAAAGAAAGAACTGTTGAGTACCTAGAGGCCAGCGGGGCACAGGACCCAAGGCAGTATGGATTCACAGCAGGAAGGTCATGTCAGATGAATCTAATAGATTTTTTTGACTGGGTGACCAAAGTAATAGACCAGGGAGGGGCTGTGGATTTGGCCTACCTAGACTTTAGCAAGACATTTGACACAGTCCCACACAAAAGATTAATAATCAAGTTAGCCAGCCTGGGAGTGGGTCCCAAGGTTATAGCCTGGGTAGCAAACTGGCTGCACATCAGGACACAGAAGTTAATAGTTAATGGAACTCACTCCAAAGAAAGGGGGGTTACTAGTGGAGTACCTCAGGGTACAGTACTGGGTACAGTCCTCTTTAATGTCTTTATAGGTGACATTGCAGAGGGTCTGGAAGGAAAAGTATTCCTCTTTGCAGATGGCACAAAGATCTGTAACAGAGCTGATACACAAGAGGGGGTGGAAAGGATGAGAAGGGACTTGGCAAGGCTGGAGGAATGGTTAGACATATGGCAACTTAGATCCAATGCAAAGAACTGCAATGTAATTCACCTGGGAAACAAAAACCCAGGAGAAGAGTGCATAATGGCAGGGGAGGTACTAACAACAACAGAAATTAAAAGGGACCTGGGGGTAGTCATATCACATGACCTAAAGGTGGGCAAGCAATGTGAGAAGGCAGTAAGAAGAGCTGGGGGGATACTGGGATGCATAGGGAGAGGCATCAGAAGTAGAACAAGGGAAGTGGTTATCCCTGTACAGACAGTTGGTTAGACCTCATCTGGAGTACTTTGTCAAGTTTTGGATACCCCATCTCTGCAAGGACATAGACAGGATGGAGGCAGTCCAGAGGAGGGCAACTAAAATGGTTCAGTGTCTGCATCAGAAACCATATGAAGAAAGACTGAGAGAGCTAAATATGTACACCCTTGAGGAGGGATGGGGGTACATTTTAGAAGCTATCAAGTACCTCAAGGGAATCAACAAAGTCCAGGAGGGTAGCATCATTCAGAAAAAGAGATGTGCAAGAACAAGGGGGTGCAATTTAAAGATAGATGGGAGACGGCTCAGGGGCAACATGAGGAAATATTTTTTCACACAGAGAGTGGTAGATGCTTGGAACCACCTTCCTGGGAAGGTTGTGGGGTATTAAACAGTGGGAGAATTCAAAGATGCATGGGACAGACATAAGGCAGTTATAGTGTAGGGTAGGAGGAAGTAGGCTGTTGGTTAACTAGAATCTGCAGCTTATCCAATAGGTAGGGAAATGGGCAGACTGGGTGGGCCAAGTGGTCCTTATCCGTAAAGTCTATGTTTCTATGTTCTATGGGGCATTACGGTTCCTAGCCATAGCATCCCACCCTGTACAGACTGACAGGCATCAGGGGTGTGCCTTTGTGTTGCTGGCTATAATGCTCATGCCATTCCAACCCCATCATGCAGCCAGTGACAGGCATTGAGGTGTGCCTTGGACTTTTCAACCCCAGACTTCACCCATTCTCCTATACTGCACCCATTTCAGTGTAAGTCCATATGGAATGGGGTGACAACAGTGAAATCGAACAACTCAAGGCACACCTCAACACTTGATGTCTGCAGGATAGAGTGAGGTGAAATGGCATGAGCATCATACGCAATGGCCCAAAGGCATACCCCATTGCCTGTTGATCTCTGCAGAGTGGAGGTGGGGTTCACATGAAGTTCAATACTTCACTGCCATTCCTATTCTGCATCTGTCTTGCACTTCCAATGCTAATACCAGCAAGCAAACATTAGGCATTGACAAATGCTTTTTTTTTTTCTGATTTCTTTGTTCACATCTTGCTGAGCCAAAAAGTCACTCTTTTCTTTAAAAGCTATGCTTCCCACATCTTGTGCTGCTGTGCCTCAGCCCGTTTGCCCTGGTCTAGGCTGCTTTTCCACTCCTATAAGACCCAGTACTTCTTTCACAAAGATTTTGGCAGTTTCCACAGTGTCAGAAATCTTATATTTTCCCTGATGAAAAATACTTAAGATATTAGGCAGAAGATGTTGACACTTAATATGGTTCTCCCATAATAGTGAAAAGTGTTCCCTTTTTGTACACATTGGTTCTAAGTCAGCAAATGCCAGAATTTAATTTTCACTTAGATAATCCCTTTGTTCATGCAAAAATAAGAACATCGTCTTTATCTTGATATCTCAAGAATCTTGCTTTAACAACTCAGGGATATTTCTGAGTGAAATTAGATATTCTTGTCATTGCTGTATGTTAGAGGTGTATGAAGTCAGCAAACTTCGCTTTGCATAATATTTAGTGGAGTTTCAACTTTCCACGAAATTTTACGCCCTGCGAAATCACTGTTTCGCCTTTTCCAGTGATTTCATGAAAAAATACAAAACTGCTGACTTTGCTTGCATTGTGCCACTATTCTGGTTACTACTGATATGCAAAATGACAATTTCGCCAGCAAAATTTTCTCTTCATGAGAAATTCACACTGCAGCATGGGATAGGATGTCATCTGATAATCTGTGGGGTCACATGTTGCTGAACAGCCTATAGGAAGCTGAGTAGGTTGTGTCTGAGTGCAGTGTGGTTGAGAGTCTCTCAGAGAGCACATTGTGTTAGCCTGACTGATCAAAAAAAACCGTTAAAACATAAAAATAAGTTCCATTTGAATAACATTTTGATCAAAATTTGTGAGTGCATTGTGGATACACAGTATTGTTTTTTTTATTCACTCAGCTATTAGATAGTGTAAAGTACATTTTCAGTTTTTGCATTTTGGTGGAAGTTTCTGTGGATTGTGTGGGGGAGGGCAGCAGCAGCATTGCAGGATGCTAGGTTCAATCAAGCTCTGTAGTTTTGTCATTTTTTTCTTAGTTAAGCTGTGTTTTTTGTGTTATATGTTGTTTCTGTTTCTTTTCTTGCCATATTTCCCACTGCTAAATTAAATCCCTGTGCATTTAGTGTGTGAAATACTGATTCTGTGTTGAGTTTCACTTGCCAGATTTCCCGGTGCTAGTTGAAAACCAGACCTGTGTTTTGGGCGTATAAAATACAGATTCAGTGTTCAATTTCACTTGCCAGATTTCCTTATGCTAGAAAACCGGACCTGTGTTTTGGGCGTATAAAATACAGATTCAGTGTTCACTTTTACTTGCCATTTTTCCCTGTGCTAGAAAACAAGACCTGTGTTTTGGGCGTATAAAATACAGATTCAGTGTTCTGTTTCATTTGCCAGATTTCCCTGTGCTAGAAAACCAGACCTGTGTTTTGGGCATATAAAATACAGATTCAGTGTTCACTTTCACTTGTCATTTTTCACTATGCTAGAAAACCAGACCTGTGGTTTTAAACATATAAAATACTGTTATCTGTGTTGTGATATATAATTAAAAAAAAAAAAATTACCATTAAAACACAAACAGGAATCATGACTGGAAAAAAAAGGGTGGGAAAAGGGATGGACGCCCGTGCGTCAGAGAAGAGGGTTGGTAAATCAAAGGCAGCAATTAATACTCCACTACCAAAATCAATGTCTGAGCACATGTCATGAACAATTCCTGTGGGCTCAGGGGCAAATAGAAGTGAGAGTACTGGAGTTGTTAGCAGTGGGGGCATATCTATCACAAAATGTTTCAAAGCTAAATTGCTAGTGGCAATGATGGTGGGTGAGATGACACCTGAGGAAAAAGGTAGCAGCATTGCAAGTATCAGCAGGCAGGAAACAGTGGAAGAGAAGAAGGTAGTCTGGGTACCTGTGGGTGGAGTTGACAGTTGTATCTTCTGGAGCAAACAGTGTTAAGACAGTGGTAAATACCAGAGAAGCAGAGAATGTGGTTGAGACTGCACATGTACAGGTTGAGGAGGTTGAAGAGGCATACATGTTGAAGAGAATGAGAGCATTGTTGATGATTATGATGATTATGTGCAGGATCCACTTTGGGAGCCTGACTGTAAGAATCATAAGTCATATGATTTAGATGCTGTTAGGGAGGACGTTGCATCCACTACCATCACAGCTAGTAAAGAAAACACACCTAATATTTTAGATGTGCTGAAATCATTTCAAAAAAACAATGTCTCCACACCTTCCCCTCCGCTGTCACAGTCCTCCTGGCACCATGGAAAAAGAAGGGTAATTAAATCCCCTGTGTGGGATTTCTATGTTCTTGACCCTGCTGATGACTCAGTTGCGATCTGTCAGCTCTGTCAAGTGCGGGTAAGCAGGGGTAAACATGGAAGCCATCTAGGCACTGGTGGGCAACTCACCCATCTCAAGAACAGACACCCTGCACGCTGGTGTCAGCATGAAAAGAAATCTAGTGGCAGAGTTCCCAGTGTCAGTCCAGTTGATAAAGTGGTTGAAGGGTCCACAATGTCAAATACTGTGGACTACATAGCAGAGGAGCTTGATTCCACTCTGTCTAGTAGTATGGGGCACAGCAGTAGTGCTATTAGTACCACCCCTCTGAGTCATAGAAGCATTGTCACTGTATTGCATAACACAGCTAAAGTTAGTAATGAAGCACCAGCACATAACACCCCAGCAATGCCACTGCAATGATTACAATTGTTTACTCCAACTGCCCAAAGGAAGGCCCAGCCCACACTCCACACCATGCTTGATTGTAATTTAAAATTCCCACCAAATCACATGACTACAAGGGAGCTCAATGCAGCAGTGGCTGAAATGTTGGCAATTGATCTCTTGTCATACTCCTTTGTTGAGAATGTCGGTATCTGGCGGTTCAAGGCCCGTGCATGTCCCAAATGGCAGATACCATCTCAAACATACTTTGCAAAACATGCTATGCTGGAACTATATGGTGGAATATCAGATATGTTAAATCATGCCATTAGTCATTCAGCAATGCCTTATGTACATCTGAGTACGGATATGTGGACCAGTGGCAAAATAGTTGGCAGTTCATATTTGTGCATTATAGCTTTTTGGGCACAGATACCTGGGGTACTGTTCAATTTGGGAAGTGGCAAAAGTTGCAACAAGGCAAACTGTGGTGGTAGCAACATTCTGCGTCTTCGTCAGCAGACCACACTGATGATGAAAAGCATAGCGGGTCACATACGGGTGAGAAGATGTTGGAAGCACTTCTTTCAGAAATTGATGAGTGTCTCCACTCACACTCACTGAAGGCAGGTTTCATTGCCAATGATAATGGATCTAATGTCATCAAGTGCATTAGTGATGATGTTTTTTTCAGGGTGCCATGCCTGGCTCACTGTCTGAATCTCATCGTCCAGCAGTTTCTCACCCATCTGGAGATAAGGGGATTTTGTCTGTTGTGCACCGCATCTGTGTGCACTTTGCACAGTCCACAAAGGCACATAACCTGCTGCGTGAGCTGTAGATTCACAACAACTTGCCTCAGCACTGCATGAAAATGGATGTGGTGACAAGATGGAACTCCACGATGTACATGCTGGATCACTTATATGAGTAGTACAAGGTAATTTCCGAATATATGTTGGTACATACTAGCAGGGACAGTACTGATGCATCCACGAGTCTCACAACAGAACAGTGGTGTCATATAGATGGACTTGTCATGATTCTCAGGCCATTCAAACATGCCACTCTGGCCGTGACTGCCAGCAGTGCCTGTATGAGTCAGGCAATTCAACTCATGCATGTGCTGAGGCAAACACTGTTGAATATCCAGCAACAGCTTGAAGCTGGTGTTGACACTAGCACTTGTGACTTGATGGATCACATGTTGAATATGTTTCAGTCCAACACATATATTAATTGAATTCTGCACTCAGAAGAGTTTGGCATTGTCACAATGCTTGACTCACGATATAAACATGGTGTGGCTTCAATCATTGAAGGTGGGAGCCAGCAAGTTAAGAAGTTGACAGACCTTCTAATAAGAAGGGTACATGGTGCACAGATGCAAATAAACACACAGATGCAGATGAAGCCAAAACCTGACACATCTAATAGACCCAGTGTTGCTACCACCACTCACACCTCGAATTTGAAAGTTTCTTCCAAAGCCTGTACCATGAATGAAAGAAATAATAGTCCCATTTGGGATGTCTAAGTCAGGTGGATGTGGCAGACATATAAGACAATGAGGAGGAGGTGAATGATGAATCAGCAGGAATGCAAGCAGCGCAAAGCATGATTGATGTGCATCTTGCAGACACAAGGCACCTAAGCATTGGAGACGAGCCCCTGATGTACTGAAACACAAAGGTCTCTGGCTGGCCAGCACTGGCATCAATGGCCATGAAGTACCTGAGTTGTCCAGCATCAAGTGTAAGTGTGAGCGAGTATTTAGTTCAGCCGGTGCCACCGTGCAAGCCAGGTGCACTAATCTGTCACCGAAAAATGTTAGCTTGTTAACATTTATTAAAGTGAATCAAGGACACATTCCAACAAAGTCAATAATGTCTGTGTTCAAGCCTCAATACAGCAGTGAAGAGGAACCAGAAGGTACTGTCAGCATACCGAGTAGTAGTAGCAAAAGTGAGGTGAGAGGAGCAGTACTGGAGTTTCCATCTGGTTACAGCTCTAGTCTGAAGGACTGTGAGGGTTGCTTCTTTGCGGATGTTGATTAAAATACGGCCTGATTTTTCAGTCATTAGTCCTCTG
The DNA here is from genome assembly GCA_016271365.2 of Neoceratodus forsteri. Classification (NCBI taxonomy): domain Eukaryota; kingdom Metazoa; phylum Chordata; order Ceratodontiformes; family Ceratodontidae; genus Neoceratodus; species Neoceratodus forsteri. Next base: position 532,559,281 of record CM028137.1, on the reverse strand, counting down.
CAGTATAAACACTTTAATTATGACTTATTATGTTACTTTATTTTCATTCATGTTTTGATGTTGTGACAAGTAATTTCTTTTCTTTGATTAACTTTGAGAACAGCAAGAGGAAAGAGCTGCTGTTAGAACTTTACTACTCTACTGGACTAAAGAACTAGAACCCTACTACTGGGAACTTCAATTTAGGGTAAAAAAAAAAGAGTGTGTTTGTCTGAGTTGGGTGAAGGAATTATTATCGGTGCAGTTAGCTAGGTGAAGAAAGAAACTGAATTGGGGGAGTGGCTTACAGACAAGGAAGCCAGATGTTTGCATTTAAAAGCTACCTAGATAGCTTGAGGCAGAGAACAGCAAGAGGAAGGGGCTGCTGTTAGAACTTTACCACTCTTCTGGACTAAAGAACTAGAACTTTACTACTGAGAACTTCAATTTAGGGTAAAAAAAAGTGTGTTTGTCTGAGTTGGGTGAAGGAATTGTTATCTGTGCAGTTAGCTAGGTGAAGAAAGAAACTGTGAATTAGGGGAAGTGGCTTAGACAGAAGCAAGCCATGTGTTTGCATTTAAAAGCTGACATAGATAACTTGTGCAAGAGAACAGCAAGAGGAAGGAGCTGCTGTTAGAACTTTACTACTCTACTGAACTAAAGAACTAGAACTCTACTACAGTACAAGCCGTTTAAGTGGGACGACTGGGTTTCAATCATGGCATCCAACTTGTCTGACCATCTCTCTAATGTGAAGCCTATTTCTACCGTGTTGTTAATTGTGCGTTGGTGAAAAAAGCACATTATGTGTTGTGCTGTATGTTTTATTTATGGGATATGGGCAATAGGCTCGGGCTAGGGTAAAGGAATGTTTTTTTTTTTTTGTGCTGTATTCTGTGCTTATTTTTTTTTTTTGTATTTGCTTGTGCTCAAGTGTTTTAGTGTGCTTTTCATATAGTACTGTATGCTTGCAACTAAAGCATTGTGTAATTTTTTTCATCTAGATCCTCCATTGGGTCTGTTGTGTATTCAGCAGACTCAGAATCAAATAACTCACCAAAAAACAGTTCTGCGGTCTGCAGCACTGTATAGAATTGGACAGAAGAACTGCTGAGTGATGCTGAGGTGGACGGCTATGCAACTTCACGTTCCCCAGTGACCAGAAAGGTCATCGAGTGATCAGGCTCACTTCTGGTCATCTCTGGCAATGATGCAGGGACAGGAGAAAAGAAATCTTTTATGGGTCTCTGCTTCTTCTCACTCAATGCTTGTTGCTGTAAAGTGCACTCTGCATCGAACAATCAGTCCCACAATTCATTTTGTCCTCGTTGCTGGCACCACTTCATTGCTGTTCTTTGTCTCACCAAGGCATCGGAAGTGGACACTTGATGATCTTCTTCCGCACTGTCCTGTGAAGTGCCCTCAGAGTCATCTCGTTTAGTTATGGCACTGACCACCTCAGCATCAGACAGTTCTCCCACTGTCAGCTCGTTCTCATCCATTGCAACAAAAGCATTAAATGCTTCAGCATCCATAAAGACTGGGATGCTTACATCATCCAAAGCAGTGCTAGGTGTCATTGTCTCTCTGCTGTCAGTGTCCATAGCGACACTGATGGATCTGTCAAACCCAGGTTTCCTGAAGCAGTTTTCTATTGTCTCTCCCTTGACTGCCTGCCAAGCTCTGTGCAACATATAGATGCCATCAGACAAATTGACCATTCTGGCAATTTCAGCTGCGTGTGCTGTTTCACCCTCATCGATGGACTGGATGATTTTAGCAGCAACAAAGGATCGATAATGTCCTTTTAAGTTTCTGATGACTCCCATATCCATGGACTGGATGATGCTCATGGTGTTGGGAGGGAAAAACACAAGCTTTATTGCTTTGAGCAGTGGTGCAAGGTCGTGTGGGTGTGCTGAACAATTGTCCACAAAAAGTATGATTTTTCGTCATTGTTGACATAGTCCCCCATCCCAAGACATCAACCACTCTTGAAAAATAAAGCTAGTCATCCATGCATTTGCTGAACTAGTGTAAGAAACTGGAAGGACTTTTAGATCTCTGGGAAGACATTTTGGCCTTTTGCTTTTTCCTAACACAAGCAATTTACACTTCTGTGTGCCCGATTGATTGGTACAGCACAGAAATGCAATCTTTTGCTTTCTTCCCTCCTATCAACTCATCTTGCTTTAAAGCATGGCCACAGCCTGGAAAACTACAATAAAACAACCCCGTTTCATCAGCATTCCAGACATCGCAAGGGGAATAACCAGCCAGGAGACCAGGCAGCACATTGGTGGTCCAACTGTGAGCAGCGCTGGCATCAGCATCCTGCTTTTCTCCATGCTCATGCTTAAAAACAATTTGGTGCCTCTGTTTCCACATAGATAACCATCCGTCGGTAGGTTCAAATGACACATGGCCCATCTCAGTAACCAAGTCGCTTGCTTTAGCCTTCAGCATTGGCCCAGAGATTCGAGCATCCTTCTGCAGAGCCTGGGAGAACCACAGCAGCAGAGCATTGTCTACCGTGCTGTCTTTTCCCTCCCTTTTCCTCTTGTGGCTGGCATTAGAGTTGGTCTGCCACTCTGCAAGGATCGCACCGTGGTTCTTACTAATGCGCACTCCCTGGCTCTTAGAAATCTTAAACTCTGCCGCCACAGAGGACAGTGACCGATTGGAAGTGGATAGTGCTTCAAGCACATGAACTCGGTCTGCCAATATCTGCTCATTCCTTGATAGAGACATTATCACCAGCAGCACAGAAAGAGACAATAAACTGAAGCACTGAGAAGAATCGACTTAAATGCAGCTTAAAGGTCAAAATAATTACATTACAGCTAAATTTCAGCCACAAACAGGCTCGGAAGCAACCCACTAAAGTGGAATGCTCATTTTACGCCATCCCGACTAAGCATTAATGGGACCATATAAGTAACACACGCCTTGATTTGTACATGACGAGACGTCCCACTTAAGCGGTCGTCCCGCTTACGTGCACCTCATTTAAGTGGCTTGTACTGTACTGGGAACTTCAATTTAGGGCAAAAACAAACAAAAAACAAAAAAAAAGAGTGTGTTTGTCTGAATTGGGCGAAGGATTTGTTATCTGTGCAGTCAGCTAGGGAAAGAAAGAAACTGTGAATTGGGGGAGTGGCTTAGAGAGAAGGAAGCCAGTTGTTTGCATTTAAAAACTGACCTAGATAGCTTGTGGCAGGGAACAGCAAGAGGAAGGAGCTGCTATTAGAACTTTACTGGGACTATATTAACCTCCCCCCCCCCGCACCCTTAGCTGATTCTCCTTTTATAGGCACAGGATTTGACTGACAACAGGAACTCCCTGTTTGGGAGCAGGAAGGGAGTAATTACAAAGGCACAAAAGACTCACCATCCTAGAAGGGAAAGAGTAGCTCTCCATCCCACCCCACCCGACTCCAGCTGCTGGAGGTCTGACTCTGAGAAAGTAAGAAGGAGACTACTGAGGAATATAGCGACTTACTGTCTCAGAACAGGAAGATCAGGAGCTTTAAGAGCACGGAGCCAGTAGAAAAGTAGGGAGAAAAAAATTATATAAAAAAATAAAATAAACAGAGAGAGGAAAGAGTAAGTATATAAAACAACAGATAAGGGGCCACAAATAAGACATGATGGGAGTGGTGCGGTGCAGTGCAGTGGCTGTGGAGCAGCAGTCTTCCAGGAGACATTTTGGAGGATGCAGTGTTGTCCCATCTGCAGGCACCTCTCTGGGCTGAGGGAGGAGGTTGCTCATCCCCAGGCTGAGTTGGTCAGGATTCGGGAGACCTCCTTTCCCACCCAGAGACCACAAGGGCCACCACCGCTGCCTCAGAGGATGCTAAGAAAGAGGAGCAGTTGGACCACAGTGGCTCAGGGAGGGTGAGGGTGGTGGAACAGAGGTGCATCCCTCCAGTTGTACCTCTCCACAATTCATATGCCGTTCTGGCAGAGTGTGGTTCCTCTATGGAGGCACCCGCAGTGCAGACCAAGGAGAATGCTGGGAACCTTCACAAAGGAGACCCACAGGAGGGTGGCATGGGACTCCACAGAGAAAGGAAACAACTCCTGGTGAGGGACTCCATTGTTAGGAGGGTAGAACTGGGGAAGGGAGGGGAGAGGGAGGTAAGGTGCCTGCCTGGTGCCATGGCTTGGAGGGACAGAGAGCGAATCCTCAGGATCGCAGAAGCAGCTGCACAGGAGAGGGAGCTGGATGTCATTGTCCAACTAGGGACAAATGACCTGGCTGGGAAAGGGTTCAGAGCAGTGCAGGAGGAGTTTGTGGAGTTGGAGAGGGGCTTTAAACAAGTAGCATGCAAGGTAAACTTCTCAGAGGTGCTGCCTGTCTATGGCATGGGTGAGGCTAGGGTGCTCTGCACCATGGGATTCATTCAATGGTAGAAAAACTGGTGCAGAGCTCAGGGTTTTGGCTTCATTGGGGACTGGGGGTCCACCTGGTGAAAGCAGGCCTATACTGGCACGATGGTCTGCATCCCTCCAGGTAGACCCAAGGGCCGCACGTTTAGAGGGTCGGTACCTCAAACTGCTCTGGTTTCCAACCCAACCCGCACAGTGTTGTGCAATGCCAGATCTATCAAAAACAAGTCAGCTATCATAGCTGATCTTGTTGGGTCATCTGACCTGGCTTGCATCACCGAGACCTGGCTGGATGAAAATGCTGGTCCCATTTTGGAGTTAGCAATTCAAGCCGGTTTCTCAGTGATACACCACGCGAGATTGGGTCGTAGGGGCAGGGGTGTAGCAATCTGTTTTAAATCAGAATTGGGTCTTGTGGATGTGCCAGTTGAGGATACCAGGTCCTTTGAGTGTACCATAGTCACAGGTGTGGGGTGCAAAACTGCTTTCATCTATCGGCCACCAGGTGGCGAGAGTCAGTTTTTGCAGGAGGTCGTGGATTTCATCGTCGATCTGGTATTGGACTCCCGCAGGCTGACAGTACTGGGGGATTTCAATGCCTAAGTCGATGATGAACTTTCACAGTTTGGACAAGACTTCCTCCATCTTATGAGTTCTTTGGGCTTCACACAAGTAGTTTCCTCTGCGACTCATAATTACAATCACTCATTGGACCTGGTCTTTCTCCTGGGGTTGGAGGCCTCTGACTTGGTGGTGGAACCAGTCGGTTGGTCTGACCACCACACCATCAGGTTCAATTTCTTGGCTCCCCCTTGTAGGTCTGCCCCTGTGGTGATGATCCGATACCGCCCATTACGGGGTTTGACCCCTGATGGCCTTTTAGAAACATAGAAACATAGAATTTGTTGGCAGATAAGGACCACTTGGCCCACCCAGTCTGCCCATTTCCCTACCTAATGGATAAGCTGCAGATCCTAGCTAACCAACGGTCTACTTCTTCCTACCTCCACCCCCTAGAATTGCCTTATGCCTGTCCCATGCATTCTTGAATTCCACCTCTGTTTTTGACTCCACAACCTCCTCAGGAAGGCTGTTCCATGCATCCACAACCCTCTCTGTGAAAAAATGCTTCTTCACATTACCTCTGAGCTGTCCCCCCCCCTCTAGCTTTAAATTGTGCCCTTGTTCTTGCACACCCCTTTTTTCTGAAAGATGCTACCTTCTTGGACTTTGTTGATTCCCTTGAGGTACTTGAAAGTTTCTATCATGTCCCCCCTCTCCCTCCTCTCCTCGAGGCTATACATATTAAGCTCCTTAAGTCTCTCTTGATATGTCTTCTGGTGCAGACCCTGCACCATTTTAGTTGCCCTCCTCTGGACTGTCTCCATCCTGTCTATGTCCTTACAGAGATTGGGTCTCCAGAACTGCACGCACTACTCCAGATGGGGTCTCACCAATTGTCTGTACAAAGCGATAACTTCCTGTTTTCTACTGGTGACGCCTCTCCCTATGCATCCCAGTATCCCCCCAGCCCTCCTTATAGCCCTCTCACCTTTAGGTCATCTGATATAACTACCCCCCAGGTTCCTTTCCATTTTTGTTGTTGTCAGTATCTCACCCCCCATTGTGTACTCTTCCCCTGGGTTTTTGTTTCCCAGGTGCATTATTTTGCACTTCTTTGCATTGAATCTAAGCTGCCATACATTTGACTATTCCTCCAACCTTGCCAAGCCCCTTTTCATCCTTTCCACCCCACATTGCATATCAACCCTGTTGCAGATCTTTGTGTCATCTACAAAGAGACATACTTTCCCTTCCAGTCCCCCTGCAATGTCACTTATAAAGACATTAAAAAGGACCGGCCCCAGTACTGAACTCTGTGGTACCCCTCTAGTAACCCCCTTTCTTCACTGTGGACTCCATTTACTATTACCCACTGTGTCCTGTTGTCCAACCAGTGTTTTACCCAGGCTATCACCCTGGGACCCACTCCCAGGCTGGCTAATTTGTTTATTAATCTTTTGTGTGGGACTGTAAATGCCTTGCTAAAGTCTAGGTAGGCCATGTCCACAGCCCCTCCCTGGTCTACTACTTTGGTCACCCAGTCAAAGAAATCAATTATATTTGTTTGACATGACCTTCCTGCTGTGAATCCATGCTGCCTTGGGTCCTGTGTCCCACTGGCCTCTAGGTACTCAACAATTATTTCCTTCAGAAGTGATTCCATCATTTTCCCTACCACTGAGGTCAAACTGACAGGTCTTTAGTTTCCTGCCTCTGTCTTGCTCCCACATTTGTGAAGGGGAATCACATCCACCCTTCTCCAGTCCTTAGGTACCACACCATCTTCCCATGATTTATTAAAAAGGGTAGTCAGTGGTGATACTAGTTCTTCCCTTAGTTCTTTTAGAATTCTGGGGTGAATTCCATCAGGCCCCATTGCTTTATCCACCTTCAATTTTAAGAGTTCTTGTTCTGCTTTCTATCTGCCGTCAAATTGAGTGCCTATCTCAGACTCGAACACCATTGACATTTCTTGCTGTTCCACACGGCAACATACTGTACAGCACTTATTCCTCTTTCGCCACCAGTGGACTGAGTTGTTCTATCATATAAAGTGATAAACATCATTGTCAATCCACATTGATGCAACATTATAAATGGCTCCTCACCACCAGTCTCCATCGTTACATAACTGTGTTTCTGATGCTACTATTGCTCCTAACGGAGTACTGTCCACCACCACCAGACTGCAATGTCCACATAACACACCTGCTCCATACAGAGGGACATATCACTGTTTCATCAGACTCCTCCTCCTACTCTACTGTGGCCTACTTGTGTTGCTCCTTCACGATCAAGCACAAACAGGATGCTTTGTCAGCTGCATACAGTGTGATGCAGCACAAAAATTAAGTTACAAGAATCACAATACTAAAACAGTTGTGTTGCTACTCTTCAGATCAATATGAGTGACATCGTCAAGCACCGCATGTTTGCAAAGCAGCAGCTATTCCAACAGCAACACACAACAACAACATGCGATATCACAGCCAGCATTGCTATTATTCATGTAATGGTAAGTATTGTTTTTTTTAATCATCTTCCTCACTGTAATGCAATAATATTTTTTTGCTCTCACAGGTCAACACGGCTGCGCTTCTGCTTCATCATGATCATTCCTATCTGCCTTTGACACATCATCTACTTGTTCTTCTTACAGCCAGACAATGTGACACAGAAACATCTTGGGAAGTACCTGAAATCAAACAACAGGAACACAAAACATGTACTATGACTTGGATGACTGAGTCTGACATTAAAAAAAATATGCAAACTTCAACCGCCACCCCCCCCCGGTTAAAAAAATACTTACCTTTATGTGGTTGTTGCTGAACTCACAGAGATACAGGATGCAGAGTGGCATATGTCATCATAATCATACCTGGATATGGAAAAAGTAAAAATACATGGTTATTACACCAAAAAACTGCCCTTCCCCAATAAGAAACATACAAAGAATACATACTTACTATACCATGGTTGTGTGTGAGATGTGGTTAATAATGACATAGTGTATAGTGGAACGTCGTTGTTCACTGATATCTAGCGCTCTCAAAATGTTCTGCTGCACTAGTGATGTCCGCAGGACAGCAGAACGAAAAACGTCACACATGGTGTCCTCGAGTAGCAATCTGACAGTTAGTTTTATTTAAAAAAAAAGATGTAGTATTTTCTTTTTTGGAGTCAACGACGTTTCACTATACACTATACAGAACAGTGCATGAGTACCAGTTACTGTAACAGCAGGGCTGTTCTTTCACCTCGTTGGTACTATGACGACTGATTACCTCTCGAGCTGCGCCTTCTGGCAAGTTTAAAAATGTTAAGTTGTTCCTTCGGGAACGCCAATCTAAATCGTCCAATTTCTCTTTTATTTCTTTAATGTCTTTAGAGTGGTTGGACAGTCAATCTTCGACATCTAATATTCCATTTTCAAGTTCAGACGTCATGTTATTAATCACCTTAACTTCTACTCTAGTACTCACAGTTTATTTTGATATCTGTTCCATCCTCAAGTTAAGACTGGTAAAAAACACTCTGCACCTCTGTCAAGATGAGATTTAAGTATACAACTGAAACTCTTATGAGCATTTACTTGTGCACTAATATCTTCATTAGCGCCGGATGTTTCACATTGCTTACTTTCTAAGGCCTTTGTGGTTGTTATTCCTGAGGCCTTGTCTTTATTTAAAAGAGCTTGAAGTGTCTTATGAGTAAAGGAAAATTCAAAACCTTTTGGCACGGGGTAAATAGGGCCATTAGTAACTATCTTATGCATTGCCTCCCTTTCCATTAAAACACCTGGGTTGGGGGGGGTGGCTTTCAGTTGTTACTTTGTTGAAGACTGTAAAGCTGATAGGTTATCTGTTGGCCTTTCATCCAAATTATTTGAGTGGCTGACCAGAGTACATGACTCTATCTGGAACACAGTTTAGGGCACTGTGTATGTTAGAACACTTTTCTTGAGACCCTGCATTCTTTAGGCCATTTGTTAAGCCAAAATAAAAACTAAACAAACAGCTCCATCCCACTGTGTACTACAAACAACTATGTAAAAAAAAACATACAAGAATAAGCACCACCATACAGCTTGGAAAATGTATAAAAAATGATTTATTTACTCACAATATCCCAAGTTAAAAACAACCATCTCAGACATATACGAAATATTAGCTCCAGTATTACACATATGATTTGCTGTGTACAAACTACAGCATACTGTGTGCTGACTGCTACATGCTGCGATAGCAGGTGACAATGGGAAAAACACACTCCAACCAGTTTCACTCATTAGCCTCTTCATAGACTCTTTTATTTAATGCCACTCATATAGATCTTCTTAGACGATGTCATATTAGAATTAAAATAAAATGGATTTATCTCACCCTAAATGCTCATGGTGGCCGCTACTGCATTCTCTTCAACTGTAGGACTGCTGGAATTGTGCTGTGGCAAAAATGCAGGCGTCAGATTTCAGTTGAGGCCGCTGCACTTCTTCCCCCTGCAGCACATTTTGCTGCCCCTCCACGTTCATTGCTACCTTGTTTGTGGTGTTTAATGGTGGCACTGTTACAAATTCACCAAATATCGTTTTCTCCTCCTCCTCCTCTGTACTTTTTTGTGGTGGTTGTATTTCCAATGACTCTTCCTTTCCCAAGTTTTGGTGCTTGATTCTAGTTGAAACTCTTACTGCACTCCTGTTCAGTCTATATACTGTATGCCTGCTACAGGTGGTAGCCCCTTTTTGTTTTCTGTTCTATTCCTTTGTCTTTCCATTACTCTTCTAAAAGTCTAAAAAAAAATCTTTAAAGTCTTTTGGTTCTTTTTTACTCATGCTGGGAGCACCTTTTAGAGTCCATATATCCTCCACATTTATAGTTCTTTTACATTCATGTGCTGCGGTGTTTGTTTGTACTAAGCACATATACCAAAGTCACACTCTGTGGGTACAAATGCCAAGGTAACATATTCAAACAAATGCTGTTGCCCCACGTATAACTTCAGCTGGTATCAGATCAGCACAATACTTTGCTTTTTCAAGCATATTACTCAAGACAAATGGCAACTGCCCACGCGGCTTAGCTCTTGCTCATCTAGCAAGTAACATTTTCTCTGTTAACCCAGTACTCTTTGGCTGGCAGGGTCATCAACTTACAGAGCTGCCTTAGTGGTCAAGGGCCAGACTTCACCGAAATTCACCAAAAGGTTACTACAGTCTCTTCACTGGAAAGGAGAACAGGTACTGTTGCTGCCATCTAGTTTCTTGTTCGAATGAAATTCAACGTTCAGCATTTGGTAAAAGCAAGTTTCTTACTTATGCAGAGGGAGAGATTCCTCATGCTCCACACTCTCCTCTCACTCCCCTCTCACTGGTGCCATCTTGCTCCGAGTGTGTTCCTAATGTTAAGGCAGTATACAACAAGAGTAGATCAAGGATGTGAAACAAAACAAGTACAGGTAACTACACAATTAGCTTGCATTTTAGGTCCACTAAGAAAGGAAGCAGGTAAAACAACCAGCAACATCAATGAATTTTAGAGAAGGTACTCAATCATAAAATAGAGGGTTACAACTAGAAGTAATATGATACAAAAAGGGTTGACAGTGCCCCTTTAAATGAAACCTTGTAGTCTGCTAAGCTGATATATGAGTTGGCTAAATCTCCCATATATTAATTAAGCAATAAGGCATGACCAAAGGTTATGTTAATGGTCTATTAATCACCCTCTAGGGGTGTACTGTGGCACGAGGTGTAGCCGAGTGCCACATGCCCCTAGAGGGTGATTAACTGACCATTAACATAATCCCTGGGACTGCCTTATTGCTATTATAATAAAAAATGCTTTTAAACAGTGTTAAACCTTGTTCAGCATATGGCTAAGCTCTACATGCATGTTAATCAAACATTAACATAAGGCTGTTAGAATGTTTGCAGCCAATCAGAAAGCTCCATTTCTCAGACCCTTTTTATTATATATGAAAATATAAAACTGTTCAAAAATGTTTTCAATCCTGTTATTTTGAACTACATACTATATTCCCATGTATAGATTGAATCAACACATGAAACTATATTATTATTTATTTATTTTATTTATTTATTTGTAAGTCAGTTTACAACCTTTGAGCCAGGGGCTCGTTTCCAAAGGTACCTCGTCACATTGAGGACAAACATAACAAATTTAGGTTACAGAGTACAAGTAGCTGAAATTGGCGTTACACAAGTTGATTTCATACATTGTACAATCTAGTGGCAATTACAATAATACAGCAGGCACAGGCCTGTTATAGCATGGGTATGGTGCACAGGGGGAGAGGTGGAGGGGGTGAGGTGGAGAGCCGCCCAGCGGGCGTTGTCATGTGCGGAGAGGTCGAGGCCACATTCAGAGACAGGAGCAGCTATGAGTGTTAAAGGGTTGGCTCCGAAGGGCAGTTTTGAAGTTGGAGATTGTGGGGGCATTGGAGATGGGAGCAGGAAGAGAGTTAAACCAGGATGGGGCTCTGTAGCAGAAGGACCTCTGTCCATGGGTGGTCCTTGATCTGGGGACCAGTAGAGTGGTCTTGTTGGAGGTTCGTGTTGCAATAGTAGGTAGGGTATGGTGGATGGAGGCTGTCACCCCAGGAGGGGAGAGACCAAGTATGTTTTTTTTGTGAGGAAGCAGGTTTGATAGTGTAGCCGTTCATCTAGGTTAAGGAGTTTAGCCTTGTCATAGAGCTGACAAGTATGTGAGAGCCTGGGTGCACCAGTAATCAGTCTGCAGGCCTTATTTAGGGTGAGGCGAATTTTTTTGAGGGCAGTCGTGTCGGCGGCACCATAGACTGGCAGGCCATAGTCTACAAGGGACAGTACTGAAGACGTAACAGCAAGCTGGAGAGCATCAGGGGGGAGGCAGTTTTTATAACGGTAGAGGATGCCAAGCTGTGTATTAGTGGTGGATGCAAGGGCATCAATGTGGGTGTGGAATGTGAGGGCTGAATCAAAGGTAACCCCAAGGTATTTGTAGGAGCAGACTTGTTCAAGTGGTTGTTTGGTCTAGGAAGGATATGGAGTGGGTGGTTTCAGGCTTTGTTTTGAGGGTGGGCAAAGAGCATAACTTTGTTTTTTTTAAGATTAATGATGAGTCTGTGCTCCTTAAACCAGGCTTCAGAATCACCGTACGATTGTTGTAGGGAGTCCTGAAGGGAGATGGGATTGCAGTGGGTGGCAAAAATGACAGCATCGTCTGCATACATAAGAATTTTGCCAGAGCATGTACTGGGCAGGGTGCTTAGATAGATTGAGAAGAGAAGGGGGCCCAGGATGGAGCCCTGGGGTACCCCTGAGTGGATGGGACGGGTCTCAGAGAGTGTCCCATTGATTTTTACACACTGTGAGTGAGCGGATAGATAGCTCATACACCATGTGAGGGGGCCAGCAGAGAAACCAGCGTGGCAAAGGGCATCCGGCAGAAGAGGGTGGGAAGACAGTGTCAAAAGCCTTAGAGAGGTCAACGAACACTGCACCAGCTAGGGAGATGGTGTCCAGGAAGGAGTGTAGGAAATTGGAGAACTCAATTAGTGCAGTGCCAGTACTGTGACCAGCACAGAAGCCATGCTGCTCAGGGCATAAGATGTAATGCTTAGTCAGATATTCAGTGATTTGAATGGCCATCACTTTTTCTAGGGCTTTGGGGAGGATGGAGATTGGTCGGTAGTTGCTTGCGGAGGACCTGTCACCCCCTTTATGAATGGGCGTGACTATGGCTGTTTTCCAAACAGTGGGAAATTGCCCCAGGCAGAGGGATCGGTTTAGTAGGCTGGTGAGCGGGGCAAGGACTTCGTCCAGCACCAGCCTGAGAATACTGGGGTCCAGGGAGTCGCTGCCAGGACTATTGCCATTTAACACTTTGATTAGGAGGGTTCTGGCTTCTTGGGCATGTACCTTGCGCAGATGGAAGCTGGGGTGGTGGAGGACAGAGGGAGGTAGGCTTGGGGAAGGGTCAAAGAAATTACTGGGGAGGACAGAGCTAAGGTCAGTGAAGGAGGTGTTAAGGCAGTTAGCTATGAAGGCAGGATCGGTGGAGGTAGTGCCATCAATAGTGAGCTGGGATGGGGAGGGGAGCGTGATTTTCCATTTAGCTGTTTAATATTGTCCCAGAAAGTCCAGGCAGACCCCGAGGAGGTGAGGGTGATCTGGTAATGGTCGGCCTTGGCTTTACGGAAGGCCCACGAGCACCTGTTCCAGGCAGCATTGTAGGCTTGTCTATCAGCCAGCCGGCCCGTTTCAGTGGCAAGGTGCTAGAGGTTATCCCGAATTCTAAGCAATTGTAGTAGGGCAGGGGTAACCCAGGGTGCTTTATGTTTTTTGGATCGAATTTTGGTGAAGGGTGCAAAGAGGTCACAGGCCTTGTTGAAGGTTTGGAAGAAGAAGGCGTGGGCAGTGTCAATGTCGGGTGGATGATGAATGGGGGACCAGTTAATCTGGGTGAGAAACTTTAAGTTTTTTCAGCCCATCAGGGCAGAAGCGCCTTCGGAATGTGGTCTGGGCTTTGGGTTTGGGAGTGGGGGCTGCCCAAAGAAATAGGATAGGGGAGTGGTCACTTAAGGAATCTGGGAGGATCTGGATGTTATGGATTTTTTGTGGGCGGTTGGTGATAATTACGTCCAGAAGGGTACTGGTTCCTCTTTTTGGGTTTACTCTAGTGGGCTGGGAGATGAGTTGCGTCAGGTCTTGGGCAGCGAACGAGTCTCAGATCGTGGAAGAGGAGGCACTGAGCCAGTTTATGATAAGGTCCCCTACTAGGATTTGTTCCACCTTGTGGTGGAGGGTGGCCAGATATTCAGCTATAGATACCAGCACTGGGTTCTGGTTCTTTGGGGGAACGTAAGCAGTGGTGAGAAAGAAAGGGCCCTGGAGGGGTCAGGTGTGAGTTAGAGGGTAAGGGCTTGGGCCCCATTTACAAGGGCAAGGGCAGGGAGCGCTTGTCCAATGATTGTGTCCCTGGTGTAGATTGCACAGCCTCCCCCTCGTTTGCCTACCCGGTCCTCCTGGTATAGGGTATAGCCTAGGAGGGAGACAAATGAGTCAGGGGTGGATTTGGACAGCCAGGTTTCAACCAGGGCTATGATGTCTGGTTGATGTACCATGGCCCAGCACTGGAGGGCATCAAATTTTTTCAGTAGGCTGCATATGTTCATGGAGGCTATTCAGAGTCCAGTGGACCCAGTAGGTGGGCTGGCGGGGCAGGGCCTGGGTTAGGATGTATGTTGCCAGATAGGAGTAGTAGGAAGACCAAGGCTCTGGTCAGGGGGTGGCAATAAGTCAACTTCCAGGGTGTACGCTGGGATGGGGAGGAGGCCATAGTGGAACAGGGAATGGGCAAGGTTTGAAGGGTTGGGAGGGCAAGGACAAGTTGCAACCATGGGGAGCCAGGATAGGCAGTGGGGGGGCAGCTAGGGGTGGGTGCTGTGGGCCAGGGTACATGGTCAGTGTAGGGTGGGATCGGACTAGGTCAGGGGGAGTTGGGTGCTGGGACAAGTGGGCCTGGGAATATGTCTGGCTGATGGGATGTGGGTACTAGCAAGTGAATGAGGGGGAGACATTTGAGGAGAAGGTGTACAAACATAATGCCTACAGTAGCAGCAGGGCAGAAAGGGTTCAAATACCTTGGCTACCCCTCAGAGAGTGCGGATACCACTTTGGAGTAGTGGTAGGGTCATGGACTCTGGTGGACAGGGTACAAGGTTCAAGACCCTGATAGGGCAGGTGAAATAGGACCTGGGTGAGAGTGGGGATCCACGTTCTGGGTGGCTCAAAGCAGGCTGGAATTGGGCAAAATCCATGTTGGAAATAGTGACTCCTAGTGGTCACTGAGGGTTAGTGGCATGCTAGGGTGAGGGTCTGGTGGTAGGGCAGGGGCCAGCATGTAGGGCTAGCTTGGAGGCTGGGTATAGGGGGTAAGGTGTGGGCAGAAGCAAAAATGAGAGTAAGAGAGGGAAGTAGTGTATGTGGGTAGAGGGGTTCCAGGAAGAAGGAGGAGGAGGAAGTTCAGGTAGGGAAACAGAGGTGAGTAGTCAGAGGGTCCCTCTGACTACTCACCTCTTACAGAGCTGCCTTAGTGGTCAAGGGCCAGACTTCACCAAAAGGTTACCACAGTCTCTTCACTAGAAAGGAGTGTGTGTTGACTGATCTCCAAGCTTTCATTTAAAAAAAAATTGTTTATAAGTCTAACAGTTCAAAAGACACAGAAAGAAAGGAATATTATTCCAAGCATTATAAAATATGATAAAAATATTATTTTTGGAAATGGTCTTCAGATATTAGTGGTTCTTCTGTTTAAGAATAAACACATTGTATTGTAACTGCTTAATTATAAATGCAATAAGAAAGAAAAAGCAGTTAACAGGACTAGGTTTTTAAAAATAAAAAAAATCTGGTGAAAATGATTCTCTGCCAAAATGTTGACTAAGTTTAATTTTGTACCAGATTTTATGTCACTTTTAGAAAGCAGATCTTTTTACATCTACCATCTGGATAATTGTACCTTGAAAATCCATAATGTTATTTATTTATTTATTTCACAAGTTTAATCAGGAATGACATATTGAGCTGGTACATCTCATTTCCGGACGTGTCCTAGGGGAGGAGGTAGAGGAAGACAACAAAATAAGGTGAACTAGTGCAACCAATGCAAACGTGATAGGCCTGACATCTCCTATCACTGTTTAGCAATTAGAAATAAAGAAAGGAGAGAAAGAGAGAGACTGAGCTCCCCCCCCCACACACACACATTTTCCCCTGTTTCAGGCAGTGGAGTCCTTTTTCTATCCTGTCCTTTTTATGTTGGCTCAACTTGCGCACCAGCCAACATATTGCATTAGTAGCAGATTTGGAGGAGCGGTCACTGTTGGGTGAATGCAGGGCATGCATCAGTAGGTGCGTCCCTCATTCCCCAATAAGCCAGCATGCAGGCACCACATCAGGAATACATAATGTGGCAAGCACATCTAAGAAAAGGTCCACTGCAATGAGAGCCAAGCTCGTCACGCAGCGGCACCAAAACACACCCTCCCTACGTGCCTTTCCTGGTGAAGCCCTTCAATAAACATGGTGGCGCTGACTGCCGCCACATGGAGAGCTGACTTCAGGGGTGCCCAATCCCTCTGTTGGTATGCCCCAACCCACTTCATTTGCCGACAGGGGAGCCCACCCTATCGCATAATGCACCCCATTTAAAGTGTGTACCGAGGGTGCCCAGTCCCCTCGGCATCATGTTCCCTCCTGGTTTAATTTCACAATGAGGGAGCCCACCCCGTCAGCATAATGTCCCCCATTTGTTGTGTGCCACCAGGGGTGCCTAATCCTCGCTGGCTACAGAACCCACCAAAAACACTCAGGTGGCACTCTGGGAGCCCACCCCAGCATGCCAAATGCCCCAGTAAAACAAAAACAGTCCAGCAATGTTTTTTTTTTTTTTACAACCTGCAAACCAGAAAATGGTCCCTCATCGAGTCCGGTGGACCTCCCCCGACCTGCACCCACCCTCTGCACACCCTGCCTTCCCACCTCCCCTTACCCCATACTTACCTCTGGAGCATGGCGTGATGATCTTTGGTGGACCGGGAACACGTCTGCACTCTTCAAAGCCGACCGCGAACTGAATAAAGGCTGGTAAGCTGTATAATGGCATAAATAGGGTATTTTCAACTTTGGTGCATATCTCAGGCATTTGGGGGAATTTTGGCACCAAATTTTCAACATGGGGTTATTGGGACCCCTCCTCATGAATTCAGTCTCTGTCATGGTGTTATTCGGTCCTGAAAGGTGATTTTGTGGTCACTGATCTTAAAAAGGGTGACTGGATCCTATGTGTTCACCCTGCTGCATCTGCACCACTAGTGAACTGCCTGTAATGTATGCATTGTCAACCTTGCATCCTATGCTTGGTCCCTGTACTGATTCTATATGTATGCTGCTCCTATGAACTGCCAGTACAGTAACTGTTGCATCAATCTATTATGTACTCAACTGCCATGAACCAGCTTTGTAACTGTATGTATGTATTCGCCATCTGCTATGAATGTATCTAAACTCTCACTCTGTACATCCCTCTCCCCATTTCCCCAGGACATACCGTGAGATGAGCATTAAGTTGCTCAGTGTATCTTACCAGGTGAAACAATTCAATAAATAAATAAATAAATCACCTTTTGGGACCGATTAACAAAATGACAGTGCCACTGTTCATGAGGGTGGCTCTCAAAAAGCTTATGTTGGAAATTTGGTGAAAAAAATCCAAAAAATGGGCTGTTTTACGAGCGTGTGTTGCGCAGTTTCCACACACACTTGTAATTTTGTGAATTTGTAATGTTTTCACTCCAGATTTTCAAAATTGGCATTTTTCCACACTTCCTTATGAACAGTATAGCTGTCATTTTACATATCCTGGCCGAAATGTGTTTTCGCATGTCCGGCATAGAATAGTCGCTATGCGAAATCAGTTTTCAGGAAAGTCTGAGAAAATGACAGTGACACTGTTAATGAGCAGAGGTCCTAAAATGCCTAAGTTTAAAATTTGGTGGCGAAAGTTCCTAAAATTACTGTGTTACAAGCGTACGTTGTGCAGTTTCCATGCACCCTTGTAACTTAGCAAATTTGCAATATTTTCATGCCAGATTTTCAACACTGATATCTTTTCACACCTCCTTATGAACAGTACAGCTGTCATTTTTCACAGCCTGCCCAAAATGTGTTTCCACACCTGTGGCACACAATGGCGTGGCCGCTGTGGGAATCAACTTTTGGGACAGATTAACAAAATCACAGCACCACTGTTCATGACAGGAGGTCCCAAAATGCCTGTGTTGAAAATGTGGCTAAAAAAATCCCAAATATAATTGGGTTACGGACATGTGTTGCGCAGTTTTCATGCATGCTCATGATTTCACCAATTTTTCATATTTTCACTCCAGATTTTCAGCGTTGCCATTTTTTTACACCTCCTCATGAAAAATACAGTTGTCATTTTTCACATCCTGCCCAAAATGTGTTTTCATCCCTGTGTTGCCAAAAGGCATAGCCGCTGTAAAAAACCACCTTTCAGCTAACAAACTGATTGTGCCACTCTTCATGAGGTGGGGTCACGAAAAGCCTATGTTGAAACTTTGGAGTGAAAATACCAACAAACCCCTACGATGTTAGGGTTTCCAACTGTAACACCCCACCCTGTAGAGACTGAGAGGCATCAGGGGTGCGACTTGGGATCATTGGCTGTAAGGATCACGCCATTCCACCCCCACCCTGCAGCCAGTGGCAGGCATCGAGGTGTGCATTGCAGTGTTTGGCCTAAAGTTCATCCCATTCTCCTCTACTGCACCCGTCTCAGTGTATTTCCTTATGGAATGGGGTAAGTATAAGGCCCAATAACCCCAAAGCACACCACGATACTTGTCAGTGTCTACAGGGTAGGGTGAGGTAAAATGTCATGAGCATTATAACTGATGACCCAAAGGCACACCCCAATGCCTGTCAGTCTCTGGAAAGTGGGGGTGGGGTTGGCGTCAGTTCAATACGTCACTGCCATTCCTATTATGCATCTCTAACTCCTGCACTACCAATGCCAATCCCAGCAAGACAACATTCGGCGTTGACAAATGCTTGTTCTGTCCTGTGTTCTTTGTTTCACCCCTGGTCTGGCCAGACAGGGTCTCTTGCACAACATTTTTGTCCTATGCTCTCTGTCTTCCCTCTTTTGCCCTGAACATACTCCCTTCCCTTGCTAGTTGGGCAAATTTCCTGGTACCAGTGTCCAGACAGCATTTTAGCCCCATACAAAAACAAAAAGGGAAAAGATAGTAAACCCAGATACAGCCATCTGGTGGGGAAAGCTGATAAAAAGAAACAGGCAATGATATAATGTATGCAGAAATTGTTAAACAGTAACCTAAATGTATAGTGCCATCTTGTGGCTAAAGAAAAACAGTGAAACAGAATTACAACCAAATTACTGGCATATTCTAGAAGTTTTATGACAATTGATCCAGATAGCGTGTACCGCATGTCTAGTTAAAAAGTTAGCAAATGTTTCATAGGTGTTTGCCTATTTCTTATGCATTTATAGTAGTAAAGCACAGTTTTGATATTGAATAACACTGTACTAAATACTAAATGCATAATCTGTTTATGTACAATGTCATATTACTGTTGTGTACATTCTAGTACTTTCTGTGAAGATTGATGTTTTGTGGAACCTATGAGAATTGAGAGATGGACCTTTTCCTCTAAAGGAATTCCTGCTTACTGGGACTTGAGTCAGTTGGTGCCTGATCACTGCAGAGAAAAGATTTCTTACTGGAGGCACTGAAGGATGGGACTGTGATTCTTGGAGAGACCTTGTTGGCACAGATTGCTTCACAGAGACTTTGGATTTGCCACCCAGTATCCTAGGAAGGTTCCACAGTGTCAGAATTTAATTACGGTTGCAGTACTATTCCAATCTTTTTTTATTTTATTTTGCTTGCTTCTTCAAATTAATACATACCTACTGAATTTTCCTTGAGATTTGTCTGTCCATGTGCTTTCTGAACACCCATGCTGTGACACTTACGGTTGACAACATCCACAAGCACCATAAAATTGAGATAGCAGTCTAGTAAGACCCCATGGCACTTAAAAGAGGACACATCCTCAATTGCATTGCCATCAAAAGTAAGGAAGGAGGGGGAAGGGGCAAGCCTGACAATTCTCTGCTGGGAGCCAAATGTCGTGGAGACTGTTTTCTTGGCATTGAGGTACAGCTGGACATATCAAAAGAGAATAGTGGATGGGTAACTATGCACAAACAGTGTGTTCTGCCACAGAAGTACTCTGATTCCGAAGCTCAAGAGGTCTGTGCGAATCCTAACCCCAAGGTGGCAGAACACACTGGTTGAGCATAAAGTTGCTCATCCAGTATTTTTTCTAGTATATTGTTCCCTGTGAGTGTAAATTAATGTAGATACACATTTTTCAGAATTTTCCATTTCAATGATTAAAAAAACAAGGCAGCAGAAGTTCATCTTAAAAACAAACAATTCATCAAGAAACTTTTAGTTGAAATGAGCAGGCAAGTCTTGACTGCGGTGGCCATTTTTTAAATGTGCACTTGGTCTCATTTTCTAAAATGAATTGTTGATGCTCATGAACAATCTTGAAAAAAATGCCATGACCATCTCTGAAGTGAGATTTCTATTAGGTTTTGATGTGTGTGCAGCGGTTCTCTCAGCTGGGTTCAAATCAGTGTATATCCTGCACTTTCCAAATCAGATGGAATGCTACTGTACCACAGAAGGGTACAATCGCATTCCATGACCTTCACACTGTGGTACAAGAGTGTTTCAGCTGATATTGAATTTGATGTAGAACTAGCATTCACTATACACTATAACATATTAATAGCCAGATCTAGTTGAAAAGTGGTGGTCAATGGCCCTAAAAGGGGTCATATTAGTTTCCCATAGTCTGGTATCTTGCATCAGTTTGCAGGCTACTGAGAAAGTAGCCCCCGATTAAAATCTATGAAGTCCTGTTTTTTTTTATTATTATATATTTATTTAAATTTTGATGACCGGGTGGGCCCTCTGAGAGGGTCAAGTCCCTTTTTCAGTGGCGACCCAGGGAACCAAATGTTCCAAGCATAAGAAAACAGTACAGATAATTATGTACAAATATCACTGGACAGTTACATACACTGATGGACTAAACTAGCCATCCAATTCATTGGGAGACTGTACAAATTACAGACGTCAATTGCAACATAGGTGAACAAACAGTAAGGTTGATATGAGCACACAATATAATCGTAGTAGAGTCAATTAATACATAAGTGCAGAGTATAAAAAATTGGCTGTGTACAGACTCATAGCCCTAGAAACTGATCATACACACTAGGAGAGTACAGGCAGCAGGAGGAGAAGTTTTGAAAAGATTAGGTACAGTTCCCTTTGCAGAGAGGAGGCTTGTAAAATATTTCCCTATATTGTCTTTTGAAGAGAGTAATGGTCTTGCATGAGAGTAGTGAGTTTCAGATTTGTTTATTTGTTTGGAATGTCTGTGTTTATGGTTTATATTCAGGGTCATATTTTACTGTGAGTTCAAACAGTATGCTGAGGTGCAATGCTACCTACCAACAGCAACAGCCTCTTTATTATATTTATAATTAAGTTAATACCAGATCAAAAGCTGCAGAGGAAAAGTTCTTATCAGTGATTTAGATTGGCAGGAAAAACGGTACAGTATATCAATAAAGATCAAACGTCCTTGACTCAATCAACATAAATATGTGCACATTATCAAGTAATTAGCAGCTAATGTAACCATAAATACATGATTAATGATTTTGATAAATCACCCTTAAATGTTAATGTAACTAAATTTGAGAATTAATAACATTTTAAGAAAGTTCTATAAAGTAATGCTTATTTTTGATCAAGCTACATTAAATAATCTGTTGTTTCCTTCCTTTAGACTTTGACAGTAAGGAATGCTTTGAATGCCAACGTGTTTTTTTTTTTGTTTTGTTTTGTTAGTTCCATGCACACAGTTAGCTTTATTTGCTCAGGAAGAAAGCGTACCCCATCTCTACAGATTGGCATAGCCTGGTGGATGGCAAGACATGACTGGTGCTTTTATACCTTTAGGTAGATGGCCCTTGCATCATGTATATAGGTTTGATATCCTTTCTCTAAACAGCATGGTGCCTCCATCTGATGCTGCCAGGGTGCTGTCAACCAGAAATATGACAATATTACTACCCCCACCCTTGTCAGATACCCACTAACTGTTAACAATAATCCCCCGCCCCAAACAATCAATACTTTGACACAACGATGCAATAGGACACAAAAGAACAGTCCAAGAAGGGATAAGGTTTATTAGGGAGGAAACAGGAATACAGTAACAAGGATCTGAAAAGGAAAATGGGGCAAGGCAGGTAATTAAAACAGCTGAATTTGTTTGTTGGCAAAACATTTCTTCATATAGTTTTTTTCACAGTGATACATTTCCTGACATGATTTAGACTCATCATCAGTATATTTTTATTGCTCTCTGATGTTGTATAACACCTTTTATTACTAATTTTATAATTAATGCCTCAAGTCATCAAAGACGGCCATCACTGGCAATTTTCTAACATTCCTTCCCTCAAGGTTACTTTTTGAATTTCATTGCTAGATTCATACTGCGGTTGCATTACAAGGTTGCTAGCACGCATTTTTGATGGAAAGCATCACAGTACCACACCAACATGTTTAATTTATTTCTAGTGGATGTGGCCAGAGGGCAGTCAAGTCTAAAAATATCAAAACCCCTATATCTCAGTCCAGGAGAAAAAAACAATGAAAAGAAAAAACGTTTTTTGCCAGAAGTACAATATTACTAAAAAAAAAAAAAAAAACATGATTATTTTTTCTGTTAACAGATATTGCTGCTTTAAACACTTGTCAGGCAAACGTTCGGCTCATATCCCATCACTCTCCATATCAGCAATCCCCAAACACAGTCCCATACAACCCCTCTCCCTCTGGTGCACCAAATTACCAAAGTCCCTTCTGGGAGCTCCCATAGTCTATAGGTGCATGCAGTGAGGTAACAGGTTGCAGGCCTTATAGTTAAAAGTGCAGTGGTGTCAAAAGCAAGGAGGCTGGATAGGATCTTAATTAACAATCCCAACTGAAACAATAGAGTATCTAAATTAAAATGTCTTAAGTAGCAGCATTATCCTGTCTTCGGGCACTTCTAACACTGTATTGTTCAGATCTTGTCTAATCTATTGACTTAGTCTCTAACTATCTACTAAGGTTGTAGGGCCGGGCTCTGGTCTGTAGTCAGCTTACAAGGAATCAGCTGCACAGCAATCATTTCAAGACATCTTCCATGTAGAGTCTGCGGCAACCTTGGGTAAAGTTGTGCCTGACCCAACAAGCCTGCAGTGGTGAAAAGTGCAGGCTGTGATGAAACTCTATGATAATCGTCATCAGTTTTCTTCAGCCCAAGTTGGGGATTATCCTCTTAAGCCACCTACGCAAAAAGCTGGTTGTCACTCAAGGTCTTGGTGTCTGGATCCCCTATAGGATTGAGTCCCACAGCAGAATGAGAGAAAAGCAGGCAGGATTCTAACTCACAGAAGTGAGAATTTTTTTCAAGGGCACCCCTGTTCTAAAGGCTGAAGTCTAGGGCAAGCACTTCAGTTGCCAGGTTCTGAAATAGTTGCTGAGAGTCACACAAGGACTGTGATGGCATGCTCACCCCAGAGACTGAGTCGAAGAAATTCCTCTCTACCAGACTAGCAGACCAGAGATAGTGTTGGAACTCTGCAGATGTCCCATCTCCAAAGCTGCCATGTCTATTGAAACATAGAAACATAGAAGTTGACAGCAGATAAGGACCGCAAGGCCCATCCAGTCTGCCCATTTTGTTTCTACCTTATGAATGTGCCACCGGCCTTTGCTCTGTCAATGGCCTATCTATTCATACTCATCTGTATTGCTCACTTATGCCTATCCCATGCCTGTTTGAAGCCCTGCACTGTATTCATAGCCACCACCTCCTGAGATAAGCCATTCCATGATTCCACCACCCTTTCTGTGAAAAAGAACTTCCTCACATTACCCCTTAATCGGCCTCCCTCTAATCTCATGCTGTGTCCTCTTGTCCTGCTATTTTTCTTATATTGAAACATGATAGACTCTTTCACCCTGTTAATGCTCTTAAAGTGTTTGAATGTTTCGATCATATCACCCCTCTCCCTCCTTTGCTCTAGGGTATACATATTGAGCTCTGTTAATCTGTCCTCATATGTTTTCTGATGCAGTTCCTGCAACATTTTGGTTGCCCTTCTCTGAACTGCCTCAATTTGGTTAATGTCCTTGTGAAGGTATGGCCTCCAGTACTCCACACAGTACTCCAGATGGGGCCTAACCATTGTCTTGTGAAGAGGAATTATTACCACCCTCTTATGACTTGTGATACCCCTACTAATACACCCCAACATCCCCCTAGCCTTACCTACTACATTAGTGGTCTGCTTGGATGATTTCAGGTCATCTGTGATGATGATGCCCAAGTCTCTTTCTTCCTTTGTGATTGCCAGCAATTCCCCTTCCAGCCCCTGCAGTAGGTGGCTTCAGGGTTTCTCTTCCCTATGTGCATGATCTTGCACTTCTTTGTGTTAAACCCCAGTTGCCACTCTTCCGACCATTTTGCCAGTTTATCCAGATCTCTTCTCATTCTGCCCACCCCATCTGGATCATCTACTCTGTTGCAGATCTTGGTGTCATCTGAAAACAGACAAACCTTACCCTCCAGTCCATCTGCAATGTCACTTATGAAGATATTGAAGAGGACTGGACTCAGGACTGATCCCTGAGGTACCCCACTTGTGACTTGCATCTCTTCTGACTGTATACCATTTACCACCACTCTCTGTTTTCTGCCCGTCAACCAGTTTGCCACCCAGTTGACCAACCTCTGACCCACCCTGAGCCTACCCAGCTTATTAATCAATTTTCTATGTGGAACAGTATCGGAAGCTTTGCTGAGGTCAAGGTAGGCAACATCATCTGCTCCTCCTTGGTCCACCACTCTGGTTACCCAGTCAAGAAATCTATGAGATTAGTTTGACAGGACCTTCCTTTTGTAAACCCATGCTGTCTTGGATCCTGTGCTCCTATGGATTTCAGGTGTTGCACTATCCTTTCCTTAAGGAGTGCCTCCACAATCTTGCCCACTACTGAGGTAAGACTGACTGGTCTGTAGTTCCCTGCCTCCTCCCTGTTACCACTCTTGTGGAGCGGGATCACACAAGCCCTTCTCCAGTCTTCTGGGACCTCTCCTGTGCTCAGAGACTCACTAAACAGTTTTGATAATGGCTCTGCTAGTTCCACCCTTAGCTCCTTTAGTACCCTGGGCTGTATGCCATCAGGTCCCATTGCCTTGTCCACCTTGAGCTTATCGAGCTCTTGTAGGACCCTTTCTTTTGTGAAGGGACTAGTGCACACCTCCCTCGCCCATGTCCATGGTGCTGAGGTGTGGGCCCTGCCTTACCTTCTCTTCAGTAAATACTGAGCAGAAGTATCTATTTAGAACAGAGGCTTTTACATGGTCCTCCTCCTCCTCACACGCTCCCTTATTCCCTTTGATCTTAGCAATACCCCCTCTGGACTTTCTCCTTTCACTAATGTATATATAGAAAGTCTTGCCACCTTCTTTTACTGTTCGTGCTAGTGTTTCCTCGGCTTGAGCCTTTGCATGCCTTACTGCCTTCCCTGCTTCCCTTAGGGAAGTTTGGTATGCCTCCCTATCTTCATTCCACTGTGTTCCCTTGTATTTCCTGAAGGTCAGCCTTTTGGCTCTGACCTTTTTTGCTACTGTTTTTGAGAACCAATGTGGTTTCCTTCTTCTTTTGCACTTACTTTTCTCTCTAATACAATGGTATTTTGATTCAAGTATTGTGCCCTTAATGCTTGCCCACTTTGCCTGTACCCCTTCACCTGTATTTCTTTTTGCCAGGGCTAGCTTAACTCTGTTGGCCATCTTATCAAAGTCAGCTCCTCTGAAGTCCCATATTTTTGCCTTGGAATGGGATGATTTAGTTCTAGTGGCCAAATTGAACCATACCATGTGATGGTCACTGGCCCCCAGGTGACCTCCAACTGGAGATATGTGATTTTTGTCCCTGTTAGTCAGTACTAGATCTAGGATAGCCCTGTCTCTTGTAGGTTGTTGCACCAGCTGTTTGAGGCCCTCCCCCTGCAGGGAATCCACTATGTGTCTGCTTCTGGCAGATGTTCCTGCTGGTATTGATTAATCTGTATCTGGCATGTTGAAGTCTCCCATTATCAGAACCTCCCCTTTAGCTGTCATGTTTTGTATATCTTCTAATAATAATGTGTCTATGTTCTCCCCCTGGTCTGGAGGCCTGTAGACAACCCCAGTTCGTATGGCTGCCCCATTTCCTGTTTCCAGGGTGACCCACAGTTCTTCTGGCTCCTTATGTATATTCTGAACTTCTGTAGCTTTGAAATTTTCATTGACATAAAGGGGAACTGCACTCCCCTCCCCTTTTTTGCACCTCGGTCTCTTCTGAACAGTACATAGCCGGGTACTGAGGTCTCCCAAGTGTGGTTACTGGTGATCCATGTTTCACTAATGGCTACTATGTCCAGTTTAGCCTCTGTCATTATTGCCTGCAGGTCTGGGATCTTGTTTCCCAGATTGTGATTATTTGTGTACATGATTTTCCATTGGTCAGATTTTGGCAAGTTAGTTGTTGGGCAAGGTCTAGCATTTCCCCTGTGCGTCGTATGGGGAGCTGGACCTTTTTCCTTACCTGGTGATGCAAATGAACTATAAACATGCTGAACTCCTGTTTGATAACTAGCTGGGGGGGGGTGCTCTTCCCATTCGACTTAATGGTTGCAGCAGTAGTGGAGTGGGGTTGGAAGCCTCCTGTTGCTCAATTTTTGCTCCCATTCTCTATGGAAACTACAGGTCCCAAATCCTTCACTTGGGCTCTGTCTTGCATGCAGTGTTCACTGATTGACTAATGAGATCATGTAAGACTTGGCTGCCTCCTGACTGGCTCCTCAGTTTACCCATTCGTGATGGTGCCCCTGACCACGTTGCAATCCAGTTGGGTCAGGGGCAACCTAGATGGCACTGCCCATGCCTTGGGCTTGGTTATATTAGTCAAATGTCCCTTGGAGTGGCTTCCACCATTCTATGGTGCCGCTGTCACCCAGACAAACAAATCTGGTGTCTTTTGTATGTGCCCCCTGTTTACCAGCAATTGGGGTAGGCAACCTGGTGTGGAGTGTTCATGTGTACTCTTTTTCATGCCATTCCCTGGTATCAGTTGTGCACAGCTCCCTGCTGATACCTCCAATCAGGGAGTCAAGTACATTTTAAATAGAAATTGACCCTCATTGTTGGTAGAAGGCCTGGTTCCAGTCTCCCATTGTTGGAGCAACATCAGCAAGAGTTGATGCACCCCTCTCACTCAAACAAAAGAACAACCTGCTCCTAGTATGCTGCCCCCAGTCCCATTTCCATACCTGGAGCCAGGAGTGGAGAGCTGCAGCACTTTGCTATCTGGTGGCTATACTGGGCTCCAGACAGGAAGTATAGGTAAGCTTGTAGGAAGGATGAGGGAGGAGCTTCATATTGTTAACACCGGGGAGACTAGTGCTTTGTGGGAGGCTAGACTAGAGGGTAGGCAAAGTACAAGGCAGGGCATGTACAATTAAGGTGTAAGTTGTAAGGTATGTATTGTTTTTTGTAAGGAAAATGTGGATGAAAATAGCCATCATGAGGCAGTCTTTTAGTGTACAAAACTATTAGTAGGCCAGACTGTGTGATCACAAGGTTGGTGGTGATTTTTCTAAGTCTCCAAAGTTGTTTTGCAAGAAGTTCTTTGCAACAGCAAAATGAGTTTGCTTCCTGGTTCTCAGACATATGCAGAAAGCACAGCTACTTACTAACCACCGGGATATTCAGCAGCAAATTCCTTCCCCGAGTCCAGCCCAGAGGACACATCTATTCCCTTCATGAACTGGAACTAAACAGACATCTCTTTCATACTAGGGCCATTTAATACTGAAATCCCTGGACCATATGATCCTCCCATTATGAACATCAAGCAGAATTCCATGCAGATTATTCAACTCTTTTAATTTGGGAATGCTAATAAAAATAATGTTGTTTTTTTTGAACAGATTTTTATTGAAGAGTTTACAAAATGAATACAAACATTAACAAATAAATAGTATAGTTGTATAAATCATACACTTCATTCAAGCAATCTTGAACCCTGCTCCTGCCCTCTATCCACCCACTCCTGTACTGGTTCCTCCTAGTTGTCTACCGGCTCCAACCTCTACTACTGTACTCTCAAACCTGCCTGGAAATCTTGTTGTTTCCTCTCTTCTAGCACTTACTCACTAGTTGTATGATTTATGACTGTTAGTTATTTGCACTTATATTTCTGTTTTGTTACTACATATGGATTCCTACAAATGTACTGTCATTGCTGAAAATTTTGTATAAGTGTACTATGTCTGATTTCTACTTGTTCCCATAATGTTTTCTTGTATCTACCATTGTCTACATATCCTTTGTTGTAATCTACCGGGTCGTACCTGAAAACAGGCAGCTATGCTGTCTAGTGTACTTACCCGGTTAACAAAAAATAAAGGGTGGGAAGCAGCAAATGCAGTCTACTCCATGCTGAATTTTGCACATCCTACGGTTCAGCATACAGTAGTTAATAACTTCTCCACACTCAAGGTGCTTCTCAAGTTATTCAACCATTCGTTAGGTTAAAGTTTGTTATTGCAGGTGAGTTCCAAAATTCTAGTATCATGTGCTTTGTAGTTATTGTAGCTATTGACAAAATGCATTGTTGTTTCTTTGTTAAATTTAAATCAGAAAAATCAGTTAAAAGTAATCAATCAATCAATCAATCAATATCTTTATTTATCCAGGCGGGCACCATTGAGCAAGCTCATTTACAAGGTAGACCTGCGGTCCTACAGTAATAATACAGAAAGACAAGTTACAATAGTACAAACAATAAAAATTGCTGCTATTATAGTAAAAATGAACATTTACAGGTAATATACATTGAACATAGAACAACAAGGAGTCGTGGATAATGAACTTGTGCTGGATCCAAGCCCAAAAATTGGGCATTTTGTAGTGGGAAATGTTAGGGAGAGGGTAGGCATACCAGATAGAAGATATCAAGCGCATAATGTAGGGAGAGGTAGGGAATAGGGGCGCAATCGAAGAGGACCCAATTGTTAGAGCAGAGTGAAGGACTGGGAGGGTGGAGGACCGTACAAAAGGTGACAAAGTGATTTTTGCCCCAAGACATGGTGACATATGGAGGAGAAAAGCTGCCGTTGTAGCAGGGGCATAACTGGGAGGGTCCTGGAGGTTGGGGCAGAGGGAGGTGTTGGATGGACGAGGGACTGACTATTTTTTTGGGCAAAAGACAATAATTATCCCCAAGTGCAATAGTATATGCTAGAATCAGGCTGCAGCTGTGCAGAGCGTCAAAGAATAAGATATGGGAGTTCGGCAATAAATCCTGTGGATCTGTTGGTGGGCATGCTAGAGGCATATCTAGAAGGTTACTTTCTGGTACTGTATGTGGCATCCTAATAACTCCATTATATGTGTTTGGGTTTTGCTACACCATTTCTTTACAGTTAGTTAGTTAGTTAGTTTATAAAACTTATTAGAATTGCCCCCCCCATGGATTCCATTTTGTAAACCCAGTGCTATGACACAGATGAGATGGGTTTATACGTTTCTGCATACAACAGTGGGATTACAAGGTTGTAAACAGCTTACTTTCAGTGGGTAATAAGGGCTCCCCATACATTATAAAACATGTACGTGAACAATCATAAATAAGCCTATAACAATGAACAATCATAAATAAACCCACAAGACATACCAATTACATACATAAATAAAAACAGTCATTCTGTCTCACTCCTGTGTTCTCATCTACAAACACAGCAGAAATCCAGTGGAGTAGCTCTGGCAGAATTAATCAAAAGCTAAGTGGAGTAGGTAGCATTTCAATTTCTTTTTAAATGATAGCATAGATCTGGCAGTGAATTCCAGAGTGATGGGGCTGCCACCAAAAAAGCCTGATCACCAGCAGACTTTAAACGAGATGGTGGCACACGCAGCAAGCCCTGCTCCCTGCATCTTAAGTCCCTAGGTGAAATGTGGGCATTGCCATATCTGATGGAACATATGACCCTTTTACCACAGTTACACCAACAGTTTGAGGATTAAATCTCATGCCCATTTTGTGTAGTCTGTTGTAAAACATGCATGTGATATAAATTTGTATTGTATGGTTTTATTGACATATTGGTATTAATTATTTTGTTAATCCATACCTTATTCCATACATTGTCTTTTATTTTCTCCACTCCTTCCTGTTCTAATTTTATTTGTATTTTGTTCCTGTAAGTGTCAATCTTCTTGATTGATATTGTCAAGTTGTTCTTATATACTTCATTATTTTTTGCAAGTATTAAGTTTTCTCTCATCTGAGAACTTATATTTTTCCCAATCTGTATTGTCTGATATGTATAACTTTTTCTGGATACTTCCACATGTTGTTAAAAGTTTGTGATCTAACCATGAACACCGACTTTTTTTTACGTTTGTTTTTAATATGTACTGTAAGTAGTGTAATATATATTTTACATCTATCAAGTCTCTCCATGAAACAAGCTGTTCCTTGTATAGTTTACTAATACATTTTTTTTTGTTTGTCATTTTAAATTTGTCTTTTTATTGTGGTTTCTTTCAGGTACAGCAGAAGACAACAAGACATCATGTCAAACAACAACAAATAGTGCTGCTTCCAGTCACCTTGCACATCAAGATTACGCCACACCTTATGTTCACAGGACTCTTAATATGCATGCCCATCTTTCTGATAATTCAATAGAGATCTAAGCAATGATTAAGAGATGCAATAAAAAAAAATTCAGAATTCACCTCATGGCATAAAGTCTGAGTTGTGAGTCATTGTGTAGCGCACCCATCTTCACCAATGTACTTCAACAGCTGGATACCTATCAGTTAACATTTCCATTTGATAAGTATTACACATCATATCCCTCCACATTTCAATCTGACGTACTGTTTGCCTAAACCATAGTTTCATGATTACTTTTTTGGTCATAACCACTGCTATATTAAGGAGTTTTCTTGTTTCAGGTGATCTGTAATGCTCTGGTATACCTAGAAAAAGGAATAAAGGGATAGAGAGCTGAAGGTCTGTGTCCTAGATCTCTTGTATTGCTCACAGGAAAGCCTGAAACAAAGGGGTCCAACACTGGACAAGACCATAAAACATGCCCTTAGGTAGTTGTCGGCTCTCCACTCTGCCAACAATAGTGTGCCCCTCTCTGGGGAAGATACTTTACTTGCTTGTCTGGTGTAATAACAAATCTGACAATTGTCTTCCACGAGTACTTCTTCCATATAAGGGAAGAAGTAACATGCGAACATGCAAAGAAGCCAGCAGAAGAAGGCCATTTGGTCTGCCTAGTCTGCTCATACTGCAAAGTCTACAGCTTGAACTACTGACCCTGCCCCCTTCCCCACTCCTCCCATCCTCCCAACCCATGATCTTTACCTTCCCCATATTCCTATCCTAGCCTCTCTTGAAGCTGCACACCATCTTCAATGAGATCACCTCTTCCCATAATGCATTCCAAGTGTCCACCACCCTCTCTGTCAAGAAGTGCTTCCTGACTCCCCTCGTAAACCCCCTCCCGCCAGCTTAAGACTGTACCCCCTTGTGTTATGGTTGCCATGTGTGGAGGGGTTGTGGGATAACCTACTGGATAAGCTGCAGATCCTAGTTAACCAACAGCCTATTTCTTCCTACCCCCTACAAGAATTGCCTTATGTCTGTCCCATGCATTCTTGAATTCCCCCACAGTTTTTGACCCCACGAACTCCTCAGGAAGGCCGTTCCATGCATCCACCACCTTCTCTGTGAAAAAATACTTCCACACATTACCCCTGAGCCGTCGCCCCATTATCTTCAAATTGTGTCCCCTTATTCTTGCACATCCCACTTCTCACACCAAGTCTGTGGAGGGGTTGTGGGATAACAGATGGACAAAAGACTAAACTTCAAGTTCACCACACAATCTGTGTGTGACGTTTATTCAGAATACAGAAAAATAACCTTCAGCAATAGCATAGTCCTTCTTGAGTACATCAGTCTGCAGCAACAGACTATGAATGTCCTTTCTCTGCACTTAGCCAGCACCTACTGACACTGATCTCTGATCTAACTTACCAGTTGAGATTCACCCTCCATCCCTATGTGGGCCTTGCTTGCTTGGGTAGTGAGGGCTCAAATTAGAAAAAAAACAAAACAAGCTAAAAACAAAGAACCTCAGAGCAGTAGCACTGAAAAAGGGTTACCCCAAAGGGCATTGGCAACAAATCAAGTTTCAAAGAAATACAACATCATACATACTTCCATAATGCAAAGTATCATGGGATATATGCAAATCACCATGACATTTCAGACTTGTTCAGTTTATAGCAATTTACATGCATTTTAAATAGCACAACTAACTTAATTTCTATAATAGTCACCTCATACTTTTTACCATTATCAAAAACACCTAGTGCCATGGTATTTTCAACATTTACAGGTTTCATAAACATAAGGTATATACATCAAGATATTTTAAGACATAGTGCTATTACATATGAAATCCAACAACAATAACTACAACCTGTTTTACATACACTTGGAGATCACCACAATAACCTCCCTGTACGAGGACCTTAGAGAGAGAAGGAAAATTAAAGAGGACACTATAGCATAGTCAAAAAGGGAAGGAGTTACCTACAGGTGGCCAACCTTATGGACTAAAAATTGTAAAGGATAGATTAGGCTAAGCAATAGAAGAACTGTTGCAACAGATTTAAGAAAAGGTTGGTCCTCAAGAGTGGCAGGAGCTCCCAGTCACACCATATAGCTTAAAGAGACCCTCCTTATCCACCTTATTTATCCCTTTCAAGTTCTTGAATGTTTCAATCATCTCCCCTCTCTCTCTCTCCTGTCATCCAGGGAGTAGATGTTCAGACCCCTCAACCTCTCCTGTTGTGCCTTACACTGCTAACCCACTGTCATCTTTGTAACCCTCCTCTGGACTTTCTCCATCAGGTTAATGTCCTTTTTGAGGTGTGGGCACCAGTACTGAACTCTATACTCTAGATGTGGCCTCCCCAGTGACCTGTACAAAGGCAGTATAACCTCCTCTCTCGTACTAATCATCCCCCTAACTACGCATTCCTGCATCTTGTTTGTCCATGCTGCTGCTTTCTTGCACTGTGTGGAGTGCTTCAGGTCACTAATCATCATTACTCCCAGGTCCTTCTCCTCCTCCTCTGATGCAGATACCTGGAATCCACCCAGGTAGTACTCCATCCTGGGATTCTTGGCTCCAATATGCATAACTTTGCATTTCTTGGCATTGAAGCCAAGCTGCCAGATCCTGGATCACCTCCCCAGCTTTTCCAGATCATCCTGTAGATCCTATATCCCTTCAACTGTGTCCACTCTCCTGCAGAGCTTGGTGTCATCTGTGAATAGGCACATTTTGCCCTTAATGCCATCCCCAATGCCATTGATGGAGACATTGAACAACACTTGCCCCAGCACTGAGCCCTGCAGAACCCTACAGGTGACTTCTCTGGTGTCAGATAACTCTCCCCCCACAACAACCCTCTGGGTTTTGTCCTTTAGCCAGTCTTCCACCCATCTGGTCATCTTCTCCCCAACCCCAAGATCCATCAACTTCCTGATAAACCTTTTGTGGGACACAGAGTCAAAGGCCTTGCTGAAATACAGATGGAGGATGTCTACCACTTGGCCCCTGTCTACTGTCTTAGTGACCCAGTCAAAGAAGTCAATCAAATTCATCTGACATGATCTCCCCCCATGAACCTGTGCTGCCTCGCATCCTGGAGACCATGCTCCTCTAGATATTGTACCAGCTTTTCCTTAAGTATGGTCTCCATGAGCTTGTGCATGATTGAGGTCAGACTGACTGGTCTGTAATTCCCTGGGTCATCCTTGGGACCACTTTTGTGGAGGGGCACCACATATGCTGTTCTCCAGTCCTACGATACCATGCCCGATTCCAGTGAACTATTAAACATGCCTATCTGTGACCCTACCAGCTCCTTAGCCAGTTCCTTTAGTAATCTTAGATATACTTTGTCTGGACCTGGTGATTCATCCACCTTCAATGCTAGCAGCCCCTCCCTCACTCTATCCTTCTCTATCACTACATC
Source organism: Neoceratodus forsteri (assembly GCA_016271365.2). Taxonomy (NCBI): domain Eukaryota; kingdom Metazoa; phylum Chordata; order Ceratodontiformes; family Ceratodontidae; genus Neoceratodus; species Neoceratodus forsteri. Next base: position 532,525,467 of record CM028137.1, on the reverse strand, counting down.
TATGTTCCCCCCCCACTCCTCTTCTCCCTCCTGAAGGCACTGATCTGTCCTTCTCACTGGTGAATACGGAACAGAAGTATTCATTTAGTATCTCTGCTTTTCCCCTATTATCCTTCACCCACTTCCCCCCTTTCTTAAACCTAACAATCCTGTCCTTCTTGTCCCATTTCTCACTTATGTAGCAAAAGAAGGCCTTCTCCACCTTTTTAATTCCTTCAACTATCTGCAGCTCCTTCTGTGCCTTAGCTCACTGGACTTCCTTAGTTGCCTCACTAGCCAATTGTAGGTAATTTTCCCTATCCACCTCTCTCTCTTGGTCTTCATGAATTTCCTATAGGCTAACCTCTTTTCCCTTAATGCCGGGGCAACCTCAGAACTGAACTAGCTGGGTGCTTTGGCCCATTATGTTCATTATGTGTATTCTTAAGGTAGTGCTCCCATTGTTGGTTGGTCACTATCACATTAAGATCTTTTTTCAATGCTCTCTGTATGTAAACAGCTGCTGTACCCTGAAGGGGTAACAGGGCTTGATAGAGCTTAGAAATTAGATGTCTAGTGCTACCTCATCCTTTCAGTGACTGTTGTATCAACCAAACAAGAAGAGGGGTTCCCCCTCTTGGACTGCTCCTGTTGCAAAGAGGGTCGTAAATAGGCTATGGCCTGCACCTATCTAAAGAAGTGGGTACAGGGTATGTTTCATATGGCTACTATCTCATCAGATGACTCAATTGTATAATTTTGCATCAGTTGGTACCAACATTTAAGACCAAGTTGTGCCCACCTAGCAAAACCAGTTATTACTAATAAATTTTGTATCTGCTAGAGAGATATCATTAAAATATTGCTCCTTACCAATAGGTAAATAGGACTATAGTAAATCTTTAGGACTAGTGCACATGAAGCTCTAGGGGGTAATACCAACAACTGACACTGCAGTGTGGTATGAGGAGAGTACTGCACTGGTGAGGTGCCATCCTTTGGATGAGCCGTTAAACCAAGGTCCCTTCTTCCCATCTCTGGTCACTGTCCAGGTGGAAGTATACAATCAAAAAAAGCAAGAAGTTCCCTGAGTGAAGTGCTGGGCCAATGTGTTAAGTTCCAGTCTGCAAGGCTGGCATTTCTATTTGCACATTTAGTTTACTGCATTGTCTCTGCTGGCCTGCTTTATGTGTAAGCTTTTACAATAAGCTGAAAACTGTCCAGCCATTGGTGGTTTTGACTATACTTTGTGGCTGGCTTTCCTTGCAACCTGCCCCCACCCTACACCCCTGACCTATGGCTCCTGCCCTGGGATTTTTTTGAAAGTATAAAATCCCATGGCACTTACTGCAGAACGGTAGGGGAATTTTTATTAAAAGGAAATAATATAAAATACAGTGAGTACAAAGAAAAAAAAAGTAAATAAACCAAATAAACAAGAAAGAAAGAAAGAAGGAAGGAAAGAACTGAAAATCAAGGAAATACAAAGAAAAACTGCAAAACCAAAATGTACTCTACCTGTCATCATAATACCTACTTATGATCTGGCAGAAATTAAAAACAATTAAGCCTTCAAATGGTGACCACCAGATGTAATCAAAATATCCCTACAGGATGTCTCTTCAACGGCTTTGTGTTTGGGATTACCATGAACTCCTAGTTTTCCACGACAGCAAAGCCATCAGACATTCTACATTTTTTGGGTACCTTTTTATCAGTCAGCTAGTCAGTCACCAGGGAGTTATTTTACGATCAACAGTTTTAAAGATGAGATCCTGTAGATATAGCTGTAATAAAACTTCATTATATAGTTGCTTCCTTGACATTTGAAGGATCTGTTGTTTCAAAAGGTTACAATAAGTTAATTTTCTTAAGACTGGAAAAATATAATAAGGTAGAGACATGGACCAGAGTGGCTTTGGAGATGTACTAGTCCAAGCCTCTACATACTTCCCCATATTTCCTTGTACCAATTGACTAGATAAAGAATCCGAAAGCTCCAGGCTCAGTTTAATAGATGCCATAAAAAAATCTTTGTCACTTCTATCTGCATAGAATTGAGGCAACTGCCCCAAGGCATCTGAAGAAGACTCTAAAAATTCTGGTTTCCAACAGAAACAAGGTGGAAAGACATAGCTTGGGAACAAAAGGACAGGAAGTAAAAACTGCAGAATGATATGTACCTTTTTTCCTTTGCTATCCTCCAAGATTTCCATCTTGCCTCTTCTGCATAAATATCCAGTTTTTCCTCCCAGTTAAACTGAGCCATAGTACAGTTGCGTAAGAACTTACTGTAACAGTAAATCTTCAAGAGAATCTCTTGCAGCAGGTCATAACATATAGGAATATCTCAGCTGCAGGCATCAATTCAGCAAGAGGATTTATTAGCAGTCAACCTGGGACCACCCCCAACGACACCACATGTTGCATCCTGGTACTTATAAAAGGGGGCAGTCCCAGATGCTCCTCTGTTCTTATCTCTCTCAGTGACCATATTTGATAATATGATTATCAAGGCCTTCGAGGGGAATGGAGGAGGAAGTAGGAGTACTCTGAAGTTTTTTCAGAGAGCAGGGGTAAATCTCCTTCCTAGAGTGGGAAGGAAGGGGGATGGAGGGAGGGGCAGCATGACCTGCTGCAAGAGATTCTCTTAAAGATCTACTGTTACAGTAAGTTCTTATGCAACTGTACCATCTTTATCAAGGAACTCTCTTGTAGTAGATCGTAACATATAGGAAAGAGTCCCAAGCAGTTGGGAGAAAAAAGGGTGGTGAGTCCAGTAATAAATAGGACAGCAAGTCTTGTAGGACCATTAAACCAAACGTTGGTATGGCTGTAGGAAGCAAAGTCCAAACCGTAAAAGACAGTGAAGGTATGAACTGTTGACCTTAATGCTGTTTACCAAATTTCAGTAGTTTTCACGCCCCCAAAGGCATGCCGCCTAGGAGGCCACGCCCGGCATGGAGGGAGGAACCACAATGCTTGGTGACATGAACAGTATAATTTTTATAGTAAAAATATAGAACAGTCACCATGGGGACAAGTACTGCCAAAAAAGCAGAATTGCTCCTTGCAAAAGAAACAATAAGTGCGGTAATGAGCACGTTGGATGGTGACATAGAAGATGGAACTCCAAAAGCTATGTACTCCCAACAAATGAAGTAAAGTGTCCCCTAGAGAAGCAGTGCTCTGCAAAGTACTTAGGTTATCTTGTATAAATTAAATGCAATGGAAGGCTGACACCTGTGTCGGAAGGAAGATAATAAGCCGGAGCACATAAGTGCACATAAATCTGATATATGTTTAACCGACTTAAGTGCAATCCAAAAAAACAAAAAGGGGTTTCCTAAGGAAGGCACTGCAGCTCACCCTCGCCCATAGGTGTAAAAGGTCAAAGAGAGTATATCTGGATACAGTGAATGGGGATCACAGTAGTAGTGGGTACCAAACAGGGGTGAGGATGAGGATACCTCTGAAGATGGCTTCCCACCTTTCTATGTAGGCAAGAGTTTGTCACCTATTAGGTATATGTGAGAGGCAGATAATGGTTGCTAAGGAAACTTGTACTGGAGAGTATGAGTCACTTATCTGATGGACATATATGTGTGAATCTTTGAGCTGCTGCCCTCGTAGTAAAATGTGTCCCTTTCTTGGGAGAGGACAGTCATATGGAAGGACCACAAGCTGCCTGTAACAGCACCCTCATTAAGAAAAAGGGGGGGACTCGAACCTTGAAAGGACTAAGGCCTCAAGGGCCCATCATGGAGATGAAGTGAGGTATGAGCAGGACAGGGAAGGGTCACCAGCACTGGAGTGAGAAGGGTGGGCCACAAATGGGAAGGGGACAAGAATCCAGGACAACAAAATATTGTTGTGGCAGATATCAGACTGAATTCAACTCTTGAGGTGCCATGATAATCATGAAGGTATGTACTCTGGGTAGTGTGAATATAAACTTCCTGTATGAGGATGAAAGGAGACAAGCATGGAAACATGACAGTCCAAAGAAACTTGTTAAGTTTAACAGCCTCACATTAATAGAAATGGCACGAGTGAACAAGTGTGAGGCAGGAGGGTGCTCCACGGAGCGGTGGGGGGGGAGCAAGCCCAAGTCAACCTTTTGAAGGGAAGATATCTTCAACTACTTTTAAGGGGATGTTCTCTTTGTGTCCGTGAACCCACAGTCAGCCAAAAGTGGCACAAAGGGGTGAGAATGGCGGTAGGAACATGAACTGCTTACCCCTGGTGAACTGTCCAGTACCATATACTGAGGGCCCCGCCATTCACGTTGTGGGAAGAAAAGTAACACTCCATGGCAGTTCAGAGAATGGAAAACCAAGGACACATCAGGGTGATGTTGTAAAAAGCACCAAGCTGAAGGAGGCCTCGCAAGGGGAGGGCCCAAGTCCTGGGAGACAGGGCTCCCATAGCAGAGGGAGGGGCATTCGTGGGCAGGGTGAGGGCTTGTAAGGTTAGAAGGAAACTGGAAAATTGGACACAGCAGAAGCAGGGTTCCCAAGACAGCTACCACTGAAAGGTGATTACTGTGTCAAAACCTATTTATAGGCGGGATCCTATGGCACCCTTCCGGCCCACTGCGACAGACGCCTATGTAGATAGGCATAGTGAAATGGTTCCACTTTATGTGTCCCAGGGACCATAGAGGTCATGGTAGAGACCAAACCACTGTCAGAGAGCTGGACATCCAGTGACTGCCTGGGCAGACCGATCTCCTGGTAAACAAGAGTCTGCTTCATGAAGCATCCAGCATGGTCCTGTAACTGAAAAAGATGACATAGAGCAAGGGGGATATAATGTTTTCTACCCACCATGTGACAAGGCCCAAAAAGGCCAGTCGTCTATTTAATGAAACAGTGAGAAGACCGCCGACAGGTGGTAGGGCCAAGAACCTGTTCCTCATATTAGTGGCAAGGGGAGCGTATCTGACTGTAAGGCACGAGCCAAAGGGCAGAAGGAAGAACAAACATTCCAAGGTAAAAAAAAACACATTCCCGACACCCTGAAAGGGGGGAAGAGATGAAAGAATAGTATACCAATGGGTGGCAAAGCTGGCCACCCAGAGCCTGGAATGGCAGCCAAAACAGAGTGCGGCAGTGGAAGCCCAGATCAGAGAGCCAAATGTATCCTAGGGTGAACGTGAAAGACTGGCAATGTGCCACCAAGTCAGAGGGGAATGTGGTTAATACAACCCTCAGCAGAGGTGCTCCAGAACTGGATATGAACCCTCATAGGAGCAGAGGAGGTGATCCATCTAGGTTAGAATTATTAGTGACAGTGTAAAAGGTACAGTCATTGGCATGCCCATAGCAAGAAGCTTCCGGGCTTGGAATGTAAGGGGCTAGTCCGGGCATGAGAAAGCTTGATTTTTTTTCAGTCAGCCAGTAGCCAAAGAGATAGAAAAAAAGACTTGTACCCTCTCATGAAATGTACAGGGTCCTGGGGGTGCAGCCAGGGATCCACAAAGAGGAACATGGAGCAGCCAGAGAAGACCATGCAGAACAAGCACCCCCGCCTCAGAGGAGGCAGAGAGGCATGAGAGGGGGGAATGCACTCCACCCCATCTGTTCTAATTCCGTGTTTCTGCAAATATGGATACTGTCCCATTTTTAGTTTGTCAAAAAGAGACCCAGAGATGCCAGCAAAATATGTAACCAGTGGACCCAGATGAATCCATAACAGGGTTTTGAAGAAACAACCACCATAGGGAAGAGTGTCCGTAGGGCAGAAAACCAACCCAGCAGATGAAGAAGGGCCCTTTAGTAGAGGTAAATGAGATTGTTCTCAGAGAGCTCGAACACAGCGCTTTTTACCAAGTGTACAATACAAGGGACTACTTAGATGGGATTATTTACAGACGGTCCAGAGGTGGAAAGGGCTGCAGAAAAAGACTACAAAAGCAGTCATAGCCCTAGAGGGCATCGACAAGGACCCTGGTGACAAAAGGGAATGCCCAGGGTCATCAATGGAGCAGAGGATGACAGTGTCAGTCAGCCACAGAGAAAGCTTTAATGTAAGTCACCCGGAAAGGACTCCAACAAGGATGCCTTTGGTAGAGAGACTGAGAAAGGCACGAGGCCACCAACTGCCAGGGTGACAACAGAACTGCAGCCACACTGGCGATACAGCTGGAGCAGCAGCTAGAGCTTAAATATATCCAAATAGACCATCAACGAGGTACTCACCAAAGAACGGGCAGAAGAAGAACACAATACCATTGATGGAAAAGAAGACAATAGGGCCAGAACAGATACTAGAACAGAGAAAAACTCCTCCTGTGGCAGGAGATCATCAAAGGAGTCAAAAACAAAACATCCAGGAGTTGCCGCCGAAGCAGAAACACACCCAGAGAGGTCGGCGACTAAGGCATTGGCTTTGAACAGTTTGTAAAAAAGGCTGGGTGTCGACAACTGAGGAGAAGAACACACAGCACATAGCATCTGCCACAGTAGAAAACAGAGAAACACAGAACATGACGGCAGAAAAGGACCACTTGGCCCACGTAGTCTGACCATTTTCCTACCGGATGGATAAGCTGCAGATCCTAGTTAACCAACAGCCTATTCCTCCTACCCCCACTAGAACTGCCTTATGTCTGTCCCATGCATTCTTGAATTCCCTCACTGTTCTTGACTCCACAACCTCCTCAGGAAGGCTGTTCCATGCATCCACAACCCTCTCCATGAAAAAATACTTCCTCACATTACCTCTGAGCCATCCCCCTCTATCTTCAAATTGTGCCCCCTTGTTCTTGCACATCTCTTTTTCTGAAAGATGCTACCCTCTTGGACTTTGTTGATTCCCTTGAGGTACTTGAAAGTTTCTATCATGTCCCCCCTCTCCCTTCTTTCCTCAAGGGTATACATATTAAGCTCATTTAGTCTCTTTTCGTATGTCTTCTGGTGCAGACCCAGCACCATTTTGGTTGCCCTCCTCTGGACAGCCTCCACTCTGTCTATGTCTTTGGGAAGATGGGGTCTCCAGAACTGCAAACAGTACTCCAGATGGGGTCTCACCAACTGTCTGTACAGAGGGATAACAATTTCCTGTTTTCTACTGTTAATGCCTCTCCTTAAGCATCCCAGTATCCCCCAGCCCTCCTTACTGCCTTCTCACATTGCTTGCCCACATTTAGGTCATCTGATGTAATTACCCCAGGTCTATTTCCATTTTTGTTGTTGTCAGTATCTCACTCCCCATTGTGTACTCTCCACTGGTTTTTGGTTTCCCAGGTGCATTACCTTGCACTTCTTTGCGCTGAATCTAAGCTGCCATACATTGGACCATTCCTCCAACCTTGCCAAGTCCTTTCTCCTCCTTTACACTCCATCTTGTGTATCAACCCTGTTGCAGATCTCTGCGTCATCTGCAAAGAGACATACTTTTCCTCCCAGTTCCTCTGCAATGTCACTTATAAAGACATTAAAAAGGACTGGTCCCAGTACTGAACCCTGCGGTACCCCACTAGTAACCCTCCTTTCTTCACTGTGGTCTTCATTTACTAGTACCCTTTGCGACCTGTTGTCCAGCCAATTGTTTATCCAGGCTACCACCTTGGAACCCACTCCAAGGCTGGCTAACTTGTATATAAATCTTTTGTGTGGGACTGTATCAAATGCCTTGCTAAAATCTAGGTAGGCCATGTCCACAGCCCCTCCCTGGTCTACTACTTTGGTCACCAGTCAAAGAAATCTATTAGATTTGTCTGGCATGACCTTCCTGCTGTGAATCCATGCTGCCTTGGGTCATGTGCCCCACTGGCCTCTAGGTACTCAACAATTCTTTCCTTCAGAAGTGATTCCATCATTTTCCCTACCACTGAGGTCAAACTAACTGGTCTGTAGTTTCCTGCCTCTGCCCTGCTCTCACTTTTGTGAAGAGGAATCACATCCACCCTCCTCCAGTTCTCAGGTACCACCCCATCCTCCCATGATTTGTTAAAGAGAGTAGCCAGTGGTGTCACTAGTTCTACCCTTAGTTCTTTTAGAATTCTTGGGTGAATCCCATCAGGCCCCATTGCTTTGTCCACCTTCAGTTTTACTAGTTCTTTCAGAACCCTTTCTTCTGTGAATGGACTGGTGTCGATCCTCCCCCATCCAAAGTGTTTCCTTGTTTGGTTTAGGTACCCCTCCTCTTCCTTTATGAATACTGAGCAGAAATATTTGTTCAGTATCCCTGCTTTTTCACGGTCACCCTCTACCCACATTGCCTCCCCTTTATTAAGCCTCAGTATCCCTCCCTAGGTCTTTCTTCACTCCGTAATGTATCTATAAAAGGTTTTATCCCCCTTCTTAACAGAGTTGGTTATCCTTTCCTCGGTTTGGGCCTTTGCTATTCTCACTGCCTTCCCTGCCTCTTTCTGCATTAACTCATAAAGTTCTCTGTCCTGCTCCTTCTGTGTTTCCTTACATTTCCTGAATGCTATCCTTTTCTCTTTAACGTTCCTTGCCGTCTCTTTTGAGAACCACAGCATTTTCTTCCTTTGTTGTGTTTTGATTTGCTTCACACAAAGGCTTGTTGCCGCTGTGATGGCTGTTTTGATTACGCCCCATTGTTCCTCCACCCCTCCTTCTTGTCTGTTTGCTAGTACTTTTCTGAGGCACTCTCTCATTTTCCCAAAGTCAACCCTCCTAAAGTCCAATATTCTTGCTTTTGTATGGCTTGACTCTATGGCTGGGTTTATCGTGAATCACACTGTTTGGTGGTCGCTTGTTCCCAGATGGCTACCCACTTCTAAATCTGAGATTCTTTCTCCATCCCCATTTGAGAGTACCAGGTCTAAGATTGCTCCCTCCTGAGTGGGTTCCAATACTAGCTGTCTGAGGCATGCCCCTTGTAGGGCATCAAGAATGACTCTGCTCTTGGATTTGCCTGCAGCAAAGGTGCTCCAGTTAATATCTGGCATATTTAGGTCCCCATCAACAATATCTCCCCTTTTTCTGCCATTCTAAGGATGCCCTCTATCATTTCCTTGTCCATTCCCTCCCTCTGAGATGGGAGTCTGTATACAACCCCCATGAGGATTGTGGTGCCATTTTCTGTCTCCAGGGTGACCCAGAGTGCCTCATCTGCTCCCTGTTTACTATTTAGTTCTGTTGCTTTGATCCCTTCCCTTATATAGAGAGCTACACCTCCTCCTCTTTTACTCTCCCTGTCCCTCCTGTAGATTGTGTATCCTGGTATGTTGAAATCCCAGTCATGGTTCTCTGTGTACCATGTTTCTGTGACTGCCACATTATCCAGGCATCCCTCTTCCATCAAGGTCATTAGTTCAGGGAGCTTGTTACACAGTCTATGGGCATTGGTACTCATCACCCTCCATTTTTTGATGACCTTACCCCTTTTAGCCCCATCCCTGTCCTTACTACCTTTGCCTTTTTTTGCATTTAACTCTGTCCTGCTCCCTAATGACTTCTCTACCTTGGTGTTTACCTTGCTAATTACCATGTTTTGTGGGGGGAGGCTGAGATTTCCCTGTTCCTTTTCAGTGTCCCCCCCCCTTGGCTAGTTTAAATGCTTGCCAATGAAGCATTTAAACCTATCATCTAGGATCCTGGTTCCCCCCTTTGACAGATGCAGACCATCGCACCAGTATAGGCCTGCATCCCTCCAGGTGGCTCCCCAGTCCCCAGTGAAGCCAAAACCCTGAGCTCCACACCAGCTTTTCAACCATTCAATGAATTCCATGGTGTGGAGTGCCCTAGCATCACCCCTGTCATAGACAGGCAGCAACTCCGAGAAGGTTACTGTATGTGCTACTTGTCTAAAGCCCCTCCCAAACTCTACAAACTCCTCTTGCACTGCTCTGATCCCATTCACAGTCAGGTCATTTGTCTCTAGGTGGACAATGACATCCAGCTCCCTCCCTCATGCAGCTGCTCCCACGATCCTGAGAATTTGTTTCCTATCCCTCCAAGCCATGGTGCCAGGCAGGCACCTTACCTCCCTCTCCCCTTCCTCTCCCACTTCTACCTCCTAATGATTGAGTCCCCCACCAGGAGTTGTTTCCTTCCCCTGTGGGGTCCCATGCCACCCTCCTGTGGGTCTCCTTTCTGAAGCTTCCCAGCATTCTCCTTGGTCTCCACTGCAGGTGCCTCCATAGAGGAACCACTATTCACCAAAACAGTGTATGAACTGTGGAGAGGTACAGCTGGAAGGATGCACCTCTGTAACACCAACCTCTCCCTCCCTGAGCCCACCTTGGTCTTGGCAACCTCTGAGGTAGTGGCTGTGGCCCTGGTGGTCCCTGGGTGGGGAGGAGGTTTCACAAATCCTAGCCAGGTCAGCCTAGAGAAGGGCAACTGCCTCCCTCAGACCAGAGAGGTGCCTGCAAAGAGGGCATCATGGCAGTCTCCAGAATATCTCCCAGAACACTGCCGCCCCACAGCAATTGCACTGCACCACTCCCATCGTGTTTTATTTTGTGCCCCCTCTCCTGTTGCTCTGTATGCTTACTTTCTCCTTTCCTTACAACTCTCACCCTTCCTGTTCTGGGACATCAACTTCCTGTATTCTTCAGTAGTCTCCTTCTTCCTTGCTCAGAGTCAGACCTCCAGCAGCTTGGGGGAGAAAGAGCTACTTTTTTCCTTCAGGGTTGACAAAATGAATGTTTCTCTATCATCCTTCCCTTCCTACTGCCAAACAGGGAGTTCCTTTTGTCAGTCAAATCCAGTGTCTATAAAAGCAGAACTGGCATAGTGTGTGAGGGTGGAGGGGTAGGATGGAGGGCAATTAGTAAAAAAACTGTAGCTTTTTAGTCAGCTGCTTTCTGCTCTAAAAGCAAGAATTCTGTCTTCCAAAAGCTAGCAGCAGGAAATTGTAATTGGAGTCACCTGCTTTTCTACTGCCTAAGCCACATCCCTAATTAACTTCTTTCCCCTCCTACTGATTTAGCAAACTAAGTTGATACAGTACCCTTCCCCAACACAGAAATACACCCTGAGAGGTCGTCGATGTAGAATTGTTGACGAATGGACAGAAGGAAGGCAGAAGGCCATCAAAGGAGTAGAACATGTCACGCCAGGAGTAACTGCCAAAGCAGAAACACATCCGGAGAGGTCAGCAATGACAGCATCATCGAATGTGTGGGAGAAAGGCTGGTGGCCACCAGTGGAGCAGAAAATAGCACAGCATGCAGTGTCTGCAAGAGCAGACAGCACACCCTGAGAGGTCATCGATGAGGAAGTACCGATGAATGGGTAGAAGAAAAGCAGGAGGCCATCGAAGGATTAGAAGACGACACTGCTAGGAGTCACTGCTAATGCAGAAACACACCCAGAAAGGCCATTGATGAGAGTACCAATGATGAGCAGGTGGAGAAAAAAGCTGGAGGTCAGCAACAGAGTAGAAGACAATTCAGCACAGTTTCTGCCAGAGCAGAAAGCACACCCTGAGAGGCCATTAACAAGAGCATCATCGATGAATGGGTGGAGAAAGGGTGGAGGTTGTCAACAGAACAGAAGACGACTCTGCACGGAGGTTCTGCCATAGCAGAAAGCACACCCTGAGATGTCATTGACGAAAGCATTGTCGACGAACAGGTGGAGAAAGGGTAGAGGTCGTTAATGGAACAGTAGATGACTCAGCTCGGAGTATCTGCCAGAGCAGAATGCACACCCAAAGAGGCAGTCGACAAGAGCTTCATTAACAAATGGGTGGAGGAAAAGAGTGAAAGTCATCAATGGAGCAGAAGACAGCACAGCACAGAACTTCTGCCAGAGCAGAAAGTTTTTTACTGTCTCTGAAGTGCTTTGTAGAAAGATATTGACGGGGAGGAGATCTGTGCACACCGTCAACAAATGGAACCCACCAGCGGCTGGAACCGGAGGGTGACAAAGACATACAGAGCAGCCCAGATTATTGCAGCCAACCCAGCTGAAGGGGTCTTTATCTCCTGGTGATGTTTTGTCGATGATCTTCTGGGGACTATAGTCACTTCTTGCATCCGAAAATCACAGGGGGAAAGGCCGTGACGCAACTGAGAATGTTACACTGAAGAAATCACATTTCAATGACTGAAGCTATACTCCGAACAGAGAACATGTAGCATGTAGGTCACAGTAAGAAAAGAACTGAGAAGCATCTGGGACCACCCCCTTTTACATATACTAGGATACAACACTTGGTGTCATCAGGGGTGGTCCCAGGTCAACTGATAACACATCTTCTGGCTGAATTGATGCCTGTGGCTAAGATATTCCTATATATTATGACCTGCTCCAAAAGATTTCCTCGACGAAGATCTCTTTTTCCAAACTTAATTCCTGAGATAGTAATAGGAGCATCACTAAGTCTTATCCCAGCTACTGACTGTATGAGGAAATGTGTCCAGGCCAAAATGAATCCGAACCACCCTTATTTAAATTTAGCTCGGGACCCGAGACTTTTGAGAAATCTGCAAATGTCTCAAGTGCCACTCTTCCTGAGGCCAAATCAGCTACAAATAAACAAATATCATCTGCATATGAGGTGATTTTAATAGATCCACCCCCCCAATTGTGCTTCAATGCCTCTTATTTCAGGGTCAGAAAGGATTTTCTGTTGTACAAGGTCTAAGGCAAAGACATATAATACTGGACTTAAGGGGCACCCCTGCCGTACACCCACCTTTAAAGAAATTGGGTTACCAAAATGGCCCCGTAAAAAGGAGAGATTGTAGCAGTGGAATATAACAGCCTCAGCCAGGTACTATATACAGTAGGGATCACATACAGGTGAAGTACAGTAAAATATTCTTGTGATACTTGATCAGAAGCTTTCCTCTGATCAAGGGATAAGAGAAAGCCAGGAATCCATTTAGAGCTAGTGTAGTCTATCAATTCCCATATTACATATAGTAAGTCAGAAATCTTCTTGTTTGGAATGGAGCACACCTGTACCGGCACAATTATGGAACTGGCAACCCTTACCAGCTGATTAGGGAAAATTTTTGCTGGGGGTGAGGGCTGGGAGAGGATTGTGTGGCCACCAGGCAGCTGTTCTCTCCTGGATTGAGGTGACATGCTATCTCTTGGCTGCCACCAGAGGGAGGCCTGGTGACAGCTGCTAGAATGCACAAGTGGCAGACTAAGTTTGGTGAGGGGGGAGAGAGCCACAGTCCTGGGATGCATGTGTGTCTCCACATACAGTATATGCGCAATCCCAAGTCTTGTTGCAGCTTGAGGAGAGGAGAAAAGGAGAGAAAATGCAGTGAGACAGGCATAAGTGATGCCCTGCGCACCGAGCCTCCACCCACCCATCGGGAGGACCACCTACTGGCATACCGGATATCAGCTCTGGAAGGAGGATGGACCTTCCCCTCCTGGCCCCACCATCAGGGGAAGGGGGAGGGAGAGTCTGTGGGGGTACTCACTGTTTTAGGTAAGCCTGCAGAGAAGGTGGACGGTTGGGGACAAAGGCAGATGGGAGCCAAGCCTGCCTTGGCCAGGGAGCATGAACAAAATATGGGGGAAAAAATTGATTTTAAAATCAGAGTTGAGTAGGTAAACTAGCCTCCAATTATCAATACTGGATCACCTTTCTTATAACAAAAAAAAAATCAAAATTCCTTCCATAAAGGATGAAAAATGGATACAATTAAAGGGGCCCAACAGAAATTCTGCCATACAGTGCTGAAGGTTTTTATAAAAATCATTAGTAATTGCATTCCTACCTGAAGATACCTTTTTTTTTTAAATCTGATTATACAACCAATACTTCATCTTCTGTGATCGGGTTGCACAAAGCCTGACACTCGGCAGTCAAAAGAGAATGATGGAGCTCAGTCAAAAAATTGACTTACTGAGACTGTCAGACACATGCACTGCAAAAGTGGAGCGGATATGATCTTCGGTCAGGGAAAGCAACTCCTTAAGATCTGAAAGTACTGATCCTGAATTATCCTTCAGCTTTATCTGGGTTTGGTCAGTCTAATTTCTACATACTGCAAAAGGGTCTCTATTAGGAGTATTTTTGAGTGCCATATTTCAACTCAGCAACTAGAGAGGCTCCTCTATTGTAACGGCGCTGCAGCACTTCCAACTTCAACTGTAGGATCTGGTCTACATAATTCCCCATACCAAGCTGATATTAAAACTCTATACAGTTGTTCCCTGAGTTTCAAGTATTTCACATACTCATCTCATTGTCTCTTTTTACCAAAGACCTGAAACCATTTCTGAATATCAGCCTTTGAATATTTCCACCAATCCAGCGGATTATCATAGCAACAGAGAACCAGCTCTCTGGCCTGACACAAAGTTCTCATGGCAGATCGTGCTGCACGATCTGCGAGTACTGAGGAGTTTAACCTCCATCTTCTAGTTGAGGGGGCCAGGGTTTCACTAAAGGAAACCTACCCACACAATAAAGGCGAGCCGAGACGTATATTGGGATTGCTTATTTTTTAAATGTGACGAAAAAATAAGTAATCATTTCTAGTAGCAAGATGTTTTTTTTTTAATGTGGCACCTCCAGTCTGACGCTTAAATCGAAACCCATCTATTAAACCTGCAGTGGTCACCATTTTCTTCGAAGCTACAGAATCACAATAAACTTTATTTCCCACCACCACTTGATTTAAAATGATGTCAAGACCACTCTTTTATATAGGCAGTATAGCCTAGAGGTTAGAGGAACGAGGCGTGAGCGAGCTTGATACATCCAGCAGACCAGACCTGAGTTTGATTCTCACAACCTTCACTTGCATACTGTGTGACTCTACGCAAGTCACTTAATCACCCAGTGCTCCCAGGTCGCCCCTGAAAACAGGCACTTGTGCCTAGTGGGCCTTACCCGGTTATCATAGACTTAAAAAAAAATAAATAAATTGCCTCCAAACAAAATTGTCTAAGCATTAAAAATATATGAAAATACATATTCAAATAAGGTTACCCATCCAGCCTTCATCTGAGGAGCATAGACATTTATGCATGCTAAATTGTGACTTCCCCATTTCACATCTAATAAAAGAGCCCTTTATGAGCAAATGTCCACTATCTTATCAGCCCATGGAGCGCTCCTCACCTGCCTGCCACTCACTACATTAACCCCCCCTGCACCACCTTAGGCATACCTCCTCTCAGGAGCCGTTGCAGCCCATGGAGCAGCTCCTCACCCACCCACCACTCACTATCAGTAACCCTCCCTGCGCCATCTGGGGTATATCTCCTCTCAGGGATCATTGCAGCCCACGGAACAGCTCCTCGCCCATGTGCCACTCACTGCCAGGTATGGACTTCAGGACTCGAATGGAGACAGACACTACATCCTGCTTGTGTGGACAATTTTGAATCTGATGCCTTTTTGCCTTTTCAATTCTGCTCTACAACTTGATTTTTCTTTTAAATTCAGTCTGTATATATCAGATTTATCAGCACAGCATTGCTTTCCAACCTCTGTTACATTAATACTTGCAGCTGATTACAGTTTTAAAATCATTTAGTCACTACGGCAAAATGTATTCTTTTAGTCAGTACTGCAAACTGTATTTATTTATTTCTTGTCTGGATCCCTGCTGATTTCTGCCACCCCCCTCCCTCAGACTCTTAATCTGAGCTACTGTAACATCCCTCAGGCTGCTTACTTAATTTCTTTTTCCCCCCTCATTTCTTTCCCCAGTAACCCTCCCTGCACCACCTCAGACATACATCCTCTCAGGGGCCGTCGTAGCCCATGGAGCAGCTCCTCGCCCGCCTGCCACTCACTACCAGGTATAGACTTCACCCAAACAGACACTGCATCCTGCTTAGCCCATCACTGCTGCACAGTGGCTACCCCGCCAACCTTCCACCCCTACCCTTGGCAGCCCCAGAGTTTATGGGCTTCTGTGGTCACATAACAACTCTTGGCTGCCCCTAAATTTATGGGCTTCTGTGGTCACATGATGAGTTTTTTCCATCTCCCTACTTGCCCATTAGCTCCTTCTCAGTCCCCACCACTAGATGTTGTTATATAACTTTCTTTCACTATTAACCTTTTTATCACACACACACTCCTCCTATAATAGTCAGTCCCTGCAGCACCGCCACCCTAATCCAGTTATGGCCCACTCTCTTTTTGCAGGATTATTTAAAACTCAAAGATAATTTTGTCTATTCAATTTATCCTCACTTCTTTCATGATCTCTTGCAGACTACACCCACATCCTCTCGCCTCACTACATAATGGTCCCTTACATCACCGGCCAGTTCCTCCTTCTTATTGCTCTTCACACCACCCCTCGCTACTTCCCTCAAAAGTGTGCTCCCCTGGCACTCACCCCTCCTTTGTCTCCTTCCCCCTACTCACCCCTCCTTATTATAGCCATATCTCATCCATCCCATTCACCCGGGCCTTCTCGCAGTCTCCCCAACAAAGCATCAATCCCTCCTTCTCTCCCTACAACAGCCCCCTAGAGCCCCCTACTCCCTCTACCTATTGTTTGCATCTAAAAATTGTCTACTGTACTCCTTTCTTCTCCTCCTTCTGCTGATCTCTAGAGATGTCGAACTTAATCCCGGTCCTCTCTCCCCCACTTCCAGACCCCATCCCCACAAGGGCCTTCAAATTTTCCACATAAATGCCCACATTCTGCTACCCAAAATGGATGCCCTAAAAGTCTGGCTTACCCAGCACCCATTGGATGTACTTTGCGTCTCCGAGTCATGGCTTTCCTCTCGCACCCCTGAAACCTAGCTAGCACTTTCTAACTTCACACTCTATTGCCAGGACCACGGCAAGTAGAGGGAGGACGGAGTCGCCATGTATGTCCGCAGCTCCCTCCCTTGCTCTATCTCTTACCAAAAAGCTGTCCCCAAATCCCACGAGATCCTCTTTGTTTGAGTCTCTCTACCACCCACTGCCCCATCTACATCTACACTGGTACCCTCTATTCAGCCCCTAAACTGGCCCCTGAATCCCTCTTTTCATGCCTTAGCTAAATTGTCTCCCTCTCCTCTGATGCAGAGCTATTCACGATGGGGGATTTCAACACTGATTGGCTCTCCTTTACTCCTCTCACACCAGAGCCTCTGTTGAGTCACTAAATCTCTCACAGCTAGTAACTGAACCAACCCAGTACAACCTGCATTCCACCAATCATACCCTTCTCGAATGGATCCGATAGATAGATAGATAGATAGATAGATAGATAGATAGATAGATAGATAGATAGATACTTTATTTATAAAGCACCCCTTTCCAAAGACTCGGGGCACTGTACATTCAGAATAATACAATTCTTAAAAATCATACAAAATAAATTAACTGAGAGTCAGCAATTAAATGGTCTATCTGTCCCAATTTAAAACATTACAGTAAATTTATTAACCATTGAAAGCCCATTGGAACAAGTAGGTCTTCAGGCCTTTTTTAAAGGCTTCTACAGAGGGAGCTTCCTTCAAATAACCAAGTAATGAGTTCCACAGGGTAGGTGCGGCCACCAAAAATGCCCAGGCTCCCACGTGCCTCAATCTAACCCAGGAAACTCCAAGGAGTCAAGGCAAGTCAGTTTTATTTATAAAAGGCACCTTTCTAAAACCAAGGTGCCTGTACAATAAATACATAAAAATAAAATATAATAAATTATTATAAACAAACATATAATTCCAACAGACAACAATAAAATAGCAGCATAGCATCGCTAAAGCAAAACATCAATCAAATGCCAGGCTAAAAAGATAAGTTTTTAAAGCTGTTTTAAAACTCTGGATGGTTAGGCAATCTCGAACCCAATGAGGTAGAGAGTTCCACAGGGATGGAGCAGCAAAGCTAAATGCCCTTGCTCCGGATGTTTGCAAATGTACCCTGGGAACCTCTAGCAATCCCTCATCAGAAGATTGGAGAGGACGGAGGGGACGGTAGGGGCAAAGGAGATCTTTCAGGTAACTCGGTCCCTGATTGTATAGGGCCTTATAGATTAGCAAAGCAACCTTAAAGGTGATCTGCCACCATATCGGCAGCCAGTGCAGACCGCAGAGCACAGGCGTTATATGACAGGTTCTTGATGCACCAGTCAATAGCCTGGCTGCCGCATTCTGTACCAGCTGCAAGCAGTGGATATCAACCCCCGGCAGCCCTAGGTAAAGGGCATTGCAGTAGTCAAGGCGGGAGGAAATGAAGGCGTGAACCAGTATTGGAAGATCATTGGGAGGAACCAGATGTTTCACCTGGGCGATATTTCTCGGATGGTAAAAAGAAGTTTTAACAACTGCTGACACCTGTAATTTCAGGATCAGGCAGCCATCAAACATAATGCCCAGGTTCCATACCCGGTCTGAGGTAGCTGATTGGACACCTCCTAGCCATAAACCCGAAGGTGAACCTGCCAACATACCCACCTCACGACGACCCGGGTTCACAACCAACACCTTAGTTTTTTCAAGGTTCAGCCTTAGCCAGCTCTCATTCATCCAGGCCTGAATTTCAGTCAGACAGCTGTTGAGCACTGAGACAGCATCATCTTGTTCAGGGACAAAAGACATGTATAGCTGAGTATCATCTGCATAACAGTGAAAACTCAAGCCATACCATCTAATAATCACTCCCAATGGCAGCATATACACTGCAAACAACATGGGCACTGGAATGGATCCCTGCGGAACCCCACAGGGCAGGGAGAATGGAGATGAGGTACAAACCCCTGACACCACTCTCTGCATCCTACCCATGAGGTAGAATTGAAACTCTCTGAGGACAACCCCTGAAAGTCCGCAGATAAACCGCAGGTGATCCAACAACACACCACGGTCCACAGTATCAAATGCTGCAGAGAGATCAAGAAGGACCAAGATGGAACGAGCCCTTCAGTCTCTCGCTATCAGGAGGTCATTTAGTACACAAACAAGGGCCATCTCAGTACTATGTCTCTTCCTGAAACCAGACTGGAGAGAATCATAGATATTGTGGCTGGTCAAATGGTCCTCCAGCTGTATAGCCACCACCTTTTCAATAACCTTACCCAAAAAGGGAAGGTTAGAGACCGGCCTGTAGTTTGCTAGACAATCGGGATCCAAGGAGGGCTTCTTAAGAAGAGGCTGAACTATGGCCTCCCTAAGGGAAGCTAGAAAAATTCCCCTCTCCAAGGATAACCAGACAATCTCAGCAAGGATCGGGCCGATAACATCAATGCAGCCAACAAGCAAGCGTGTAGGGCCCGGATCCAAACCACAGCTGGTAGGACATAAGGTCTGGATAACCATCACAATATCATTGATTGTAGGCTGGCCAAAGTTGCACCGTTCACGCTGGGGGTTCGACATCTCCTGCCGACCACTGCTACTCCCTAGAGAAAGGGTCAAGCGTATATCAGACCTGATCGTGGCAACTTTATCTGCAAAGAATCGAGCAAACTCCTCACACTGCTCTTGTGAAAAAGCATTTCTGGGCTGAAGACAGAGTGGATTGCACAGTCTGTCCACAGTCCGGAAAAGCTGAGCTGGTCGATTCCACGCGGCAGCAATTTCCCTGGACAGGAATTCTGCCTTCTTATGGGAAATTGTTGATTGATAGACCAAATAATGATCCATCAAACTAAGCCTGTCACACACCAGGCCAGACCTCCGCCATTGCCTCTCTAGCCTTCATCCAACTCTCCTCAACTCCCTCAAGTCCTCATCAAACCATGGTGACCTAGGGTGAAGGAGAGTGTGCACAACAGAGTAATGGAATCCAGGGCCTCTGTCACTGCCTTGTTATAGGCAAGTACCAGATCCCCTGGATCCATGCATTCCCTTGACATGCCCGATAGGTCCAGCGCTGCCATCAGACCATCTGGGGATACACCCTTCAAAGTGCAGTACTGGACCATCTCCATGGGGGCAGGCCTCTTAGGGGAGGCCTCAAAACTGAAGCTGATGGTATGATGGTCTGACCACCCGACTGGTTCCATCACCAAATCGGATATCTCCATCCCCAGGAGAAACACCAAGTCCAATGAATGACCACCAATGTGGGTTGAGGAGGAAACAACCTGTGTGAGGCCCAGTGAACTCATTAACTGGAGGAAGTCCTGTCCAAACTGCGAGAGTTCATCATCGACCCAAGCATTGAAATCCCCAAGGATCAGCCATCTATGGGGTCCCAATGTTAGGTCAGTGATGAAGTCCGCAACTTCCTGCAGGAAAACATTCCCATCTCCTGGTGGATGGTAGATGAGAAGAATCCTGCACCCCACACCCTCACCCACGATACATTCAAAGGAGTTGGTGGCTCCCACTGGAATTTCCCTCAGGTTCAGTTCTGATTTAAAACAAAAGGCCACACCCCCACCCCTATGACTGATCCTTGGACGGTGTATCACCAAGTACCCAGGAGGAACTGCTGAAGCCAAAATTGGGCCAGCATTTTCATCCAACCAGGTCCCGGTGATGCAAGCCAGGTCAGCTGAATTAACAAGATCGCCAATTATGGCGGTCTTGTTTTTAATGGACCTGGCATTGCATAACACTGCCCAAGTTCGATGAGCAGCCGGGGAAGACCAAGTTTCCCGTCTGCAATAAGCAGAACCCTTGGATATGGGAACCAAGCAGGGAGGACCCCTTTCCTGGACCCATTTAGCCCCAGGGCATCTCCTTGTCCCCACAATCCAAATCCGCCCCTTCCCATCCATTCCCCCAACATGCCGAGTCCCTGCCCTAACCCTCCTTGCTATTCCCAATCCCCTGCATTGTCTATATACCTCCGGGAATAAAGGGGGGGGCAACAAAAAGGGCGAAGATCCCTCAGCATGGAGGGGGAATAATGCCTAACCATCAACCCCGGCCAACACATTTCCTAAAAATAAATAACCCAAACAAATAATATAAAACCCAACCTATTACAAATACCACCCCCAAACCCAAAAAAGCAATAAAGAGTCACGTATACAAGGTGTAAAAGGTTTCCAGGCAGCAGCAGCTAATGAAATTGTCCCAGTTCAACAATTCATCTCCTCTAGAGAGCTGCCACCGCTCCAGAAGATAAATGTTGAAAATTATTAAACATTTACCCCCAAACACTATCTCTCACAAATGTCAGGGGAACAGTTAATGATGTGAAAATATAATCAATTATTAAGACTCTCTTCACTGTCTAAGGTTTAATAGTCACTGGGCTCTCTCAATGCCCATAAACCAATAAGAAATCCAGTCCAAAATAATGAGGTCAAGTAAAAGGAAAATCAAACCAGGCTGCGCAATCATCCAGGTTCTCCAGTCTAAATTTAAAACTTCAGGATCTCCAGCTCTGATTCCAGGGATAAATAGCAAAGTGCACCTTCAAAGCTGCAGGGTGGCCACCCCAACTTTAGTGCCGCCAATGACCCAACACCTCAGCTCTCCTTAGAAACAGCCCACTGGCAAAATCACAAGAGAACTCAGGGTTACCAGATCCAGGTCGGCCCTCCAGCGAACCCTGTCTCTGACCCCCGTGTGGAGCACAGGCTAAGCATAACAGGCGGCCATCCCAAAACCCAGGGGTACAACATTTCCAAATAATTCAACAGGGCAAACAAGCCCTGGTCAGAGAAACAGCCAAGCTCTCCAAACTTCCACAGGAAATCAGCCAGGAAATAATCTAGCAAGGTGCCGAAAACCATTCCACAGTAAACGAACGGTCTGACATCAAATCCATTCCAGGGAGCATACGCCCAACACCGCTCCTCAAATAACAGTTCTGACGCTGAACTCAGAATCCCACCAGAAATGCAGAGTTTCCAAATCCTCCAAACAGCAAAGCCACAACACTCAAAAAAGGCCGGGAATGTAAGGGCTTCACGTATTCCATCCACTCCACCTCAGCTCCTTTGGGCCAGAATAATAAGTTAAGAATAGTACTCCACATCCCTTGGAGTCCAAATCATAATAAGAAAATGACTCTGGAGCTCACAGTTACGTTTTACTGCTGCCTAAAACCGATACAAACCTGGCAATAGCTGACTCACTAAAATTCCCTCTCTCACTAAACACTATATACTAATCTATAAATAACGCTAAAATCAATTAACGCAACTAATGCTGCTGCAAACTAAAGTAAACAAAATACAAAAAACAAATAAAACAGTAAAATAAAATTAAAATACGCTGCCCAGAGTCCTGCTATCTGATAATCAGCCCAGCGTGGCCGCCATCTTCCATTCCATCAGGCAACCTTCAGCAGAACTGAGTGCTCGGGGTAGCCGGTAGGGGACAAGGAGATCTTGCAGATAAACCGGCCCCCTTTTATGCAGGGTTTTGTAAGTCAACAGCCCTACCTTGAAGACAATCCTCCATCTGACTGGCAGCCAGTGCAGTTGGCGGAGGATCGGGGTGAGATGATCACACCTTTTCACACCCATCAACAGTCTTGCCACCGCATTCTGCACCAGCTGCAGTCGGCGGAGGTTGCCTCCAGATAACCCTAGGTACAGAGTATTACAGTAGTCCAACCAGGATGTGATGAAAGCATGCACCAGCATAGTAAGATTCTCAGGCAGGATCAGGGCTGGTATCCGGGCAATGTTCCTAAGATGGTAGAATCCACTTTTAACCAAGGCTGACACCAGAGCACCAGGTGTCAAGCTGTCATCCAGGATCACACCCAAACCCTTCACCCATCTAAATGGAGTAAGGGGAATCCCCCCTCAGCACTAAGCCAGGGGGTATACCATCTCCTCCCCCCCCTCCATCCCCGCCACCACAACAACCTGGATCCACCACCAGTACCTCAGTCTTGTCTGGATTAAGTTTAAGCCAGTTTTGAGTCATCCATGTCCGGATGTTCTCTAGGCAGCTGTTAAATACAGAGGTCACCATCTGGGTATTGGGCACACAGGACAGATATAGCTGGGTATCATCTGCATAACAGTGAAAACCCAGCCCATGCCACCAGAACCCTGCAGCACAGAGGCTTCAGGTTAGATGAGGCCAACCCCATCGTCACCCTTTGCACTCTGTTTGTCAAGTATGACCTGAACCAGTTGATGACATTACCGGACAGGCCACACCAGAACCGCAGGCAGTCAAGTAGTACCTCATGATCCATGGTGTCAAATGCCGCTGAGAGGTCCAGGAGGACTAAGATGGTATGGACTCTCCTGTCCCTCACCATCAGGAGATCTTTAAGCACCTTCACCAGGGCAGTCTCCATACTATGCCTAGCTTGGAACCCAGACTGAAAAAACTCATAGATGGAAGAACAGGCAAGATACTCCTCAAGCTGGATGGCCAGCACTTTTTCTATAACTTTCACTAAAAATGGGAGGTTAGAGACCAGTCTGTAGTTGCCGAGACAGTCTGGGTCCAAAGAGGGCTTCTTAAGAAGGGGTGTGACCCAGGCCTCTTTCAAGGTCGATGGAAAGACCTCACTCCTCAAAGAACTCCAGACAATCTCGGCCACCACAGCTCCAATCAGGTCCAAACATCCAACCAAAAGGTGGGTCGGACCTGGGTCCAGATCACACTGTGTTGGTCGCAGCCTCAAGACTATTTCCACCACCTCCTCTACCCCAATTAGCTCAAACTCATCTCAGACAGAAGAAGTGTTTCAACATGGCTCAGGACGGACCCCCACATCCCTTTTGAGATATACTTAATGAGACCTCGGCACTGATAGAGGACACTTTGGCGGCAAAGAACAGAGCAAGCTCCTCGCACCTAGTGCTTGAACCTGCCCCACCAACACGGTGACAGGCAGGATGTAAAATCCCATCTACAGTGCGGAAGAGCTGAGCTGGTCTGCTCCTTGCCGCAGCAATCTCCCTAGACAAAAATTCAGCCTTTTTTCAGGAGATTGCCTCCTGAAAGTCAGCATAATGTGATTTCAGGGCCAATTTGTCCTCCATCAGGCCAGATCTCTTCCAACACCTCTCTAACCCCCGACCTCTAATCTTTAAACCCCAGAGTTCCTCATCATAACATAACATAACAGCTAACATTTTTCAAGTCAAACTATCTCTGGCTGGAAGCTGCAATACTGAACATAGGATTTGCAAGAAAGTGAGTTGTGCTCACAACAGAGGGAGGTGAACCTTACAATTGTCTTTGGTTTGGAGCAGATATTCTGCAGGTGGAGGCTACTTCTAACTGAAAGGTAAAAGAAGGAACTTAGAATTATCAGGAAAAGACAGTCTTTGTTACAATTCTTAAGATTTTCAATGCAGGAAGAGTTTAAACCTTGGGCTAAGAATTTGTCATAAATCCTGAAATAAGTGCAGGTACAGGTTGTGTATTTGACCCAGACAAGTGCCCTAGGGGGTGGAAACTGTTTTTTGTGTTTATCTGTGTATGCCTTAAAAGGAAATTCCAGACTTCAGCAGGAAGTGTTTACATCACAGCTACTTATCAGCCAATAGCTTTGGTAACAGACCTGAGAACAATTGTATTATAAGCAAGTGTTTTATAGCAAACTCATCAGAACAGCTAACATTTTTCAAGTCAAACTATCTCTGGCTGGAAGCTGCAATACTGAACATAGGATTTGCAAGAAAGCGAGTTGTGCTCACAACAGAGGGAGGTGAACCTTACAATTGTCTTTGGTTTGGAGCAGATATTCTGCAGGTGGAGGCTACTTCTAACTGAAAGGTGAAATAATGAACTTAGAATTAACAGGAAAAGACAGTCTTTGTTACAATTCTTAAGATTTTCAGTGCAGGAAGAGTTTAAAGCACAGCTGCCTTATTTTGTGGCTGACTGCTTTCAGAGCACAAACCACCAGGCTGTTTTGGGGCTGTGGAGGTTTTACCTGTGTTTGACTTGGATGTCTGGATTTTTCTCTGTTTGATTAACAGGGTATTTTCTCTGTCAAATTGTTGTGTAGGGTATGTTGCTGACAGGAAGGCACTCATCGCAGCGGTGGGTCAGAGCTCTTAGCTGGTTGTTTTGTGAGGGCACAGTTTAGGCCCAACCCCTTCCCACCCCTCACCCCACCCACCCTTGGAAATAGTTCCTTTATACCTGGGGTTCTGACATCATTTCCTCAAAAGTACAAGGTGCATATCACTGCCATATCCTCTCTAGCACACTGCACTGACAATATAAGCATACACATTGTATAATATATATATATATATATATTTCTATATAACAAACCAATCACACACAACACACACAAATAACAAAAAAGTAGATAAACATGTGGAGTAGTGCAATGTAATGGCTGTGGGGCAGCAGTCTTCGGGAGTCTTTCTGGAGGCTGAGATGCTGCCTATTTGCAGACAACTCTCGGCCCTGAGGGAGGAAGCTGCCTGCCTCAGGCCACACTGGCAGTAGTAAGGAAACCTTCCCCCAGGCCACACTGGACGGTAGGAAGGGAACCTCCCCCATCCAGGGAGCACCAGAGCCACCACCACTACCTCAGAGGTTGCAAAGAAAGCACAGTAGTTGGACCACAGTGGGCTCAGGGAGGGTGAGGATGGTAGAACAGAGGCACACCCAGTCAGTTGTTCCACTCCACAATCCATACACCATTCTGGGGGAGCATAGCTCCCCTATGGATGCACCCGCAGAGGAGACTAAGGAGGCTGAGGACAACTATCACAAGGGAGGCCCACAGGAAGGAGGCAGAGGACACCACAAGGAAAGGAAGCAGCTCCTGGTGGGGGACCCAATTATTAGGGGATAAAACTGGGGGAGCAGGGAAAACTGAAGCAAGGTGCCTGCCTGGTGCCATGGCTTGAGGGAGAGGAAGATCCCTCAGGATCACAAGAACAGCTGTACGGGAGTCTGAGCTGGATGTCATTGTCCACCTAGGGACAAATGACTTGGCTCAACATGAGATGAGAGCAGTGCAGAAGGACTTTGTAGAATTGGGGAGGGGCCTAAGACAAGTAGCACACACAGTATCCTTCTCAGAGGTGCTGCCTGTCAATGGCATGAGTGAGGCGAGGGTACTTTGCACCACGCAGTTTAATGAATGGTTGAAAAAATGGTGTGGAGAACAGGGGTTTAGCTTCATTGGGGACTGGGGTTCCACCTGAGGACACCAGCCTATACTGGCAGGATGGTCTGCATCTGTCCAGGAAGGAACAAGTCTTTGAGCAATAGGTTTAAATGCTTCATTGGCAAGCTTTTAAACTAGTCAAGGGGGAGGCACTGATAAGCAGCAGGAAAATCCCAGCCTCCCTACAAAACAGGGTACTAAATGAGAAAAGACCCAAGTAGAAAGGTCAGTGGAGGATGCTGCAACAGAAGGTAAAGCCATCAAAAATGGAGAGCAATGAGTACCAATGCCCGTAGTCTGAGTAACAAGCTCCTGAATTAGTGGCCTTGATGGAGGAGGAACATCTGGATATCATGCAGTCACAGAAACATGGTACACACAAAACCATGACTGGGACATAAACATACCAGGATACACTATCTACAGGAGGGACAAGGAGGGTAAAAGAGGAGGAGGAGTCGCTTTACATAAGGGAAGGAATCAAAGCAACAGAACAAAAGGGAAAACAGGGAGGAGAAGAAGCACTGTGGTAAATTTGGAGACCGGCAATGAAACCACAATCCGCATAGGTTAGGTACAGACCTCTTCTCAGGGGAGGAAATGGACAAGGAAATGATAGAAAGTATACTTAGAATGGCAGAAAAAGGGAGATATTGCTGATGGGTGATCTGAATATGCCAGATGTTAACTGGAGTGCAGTTGCAGCAGCCACTCAAGAGTGGGTTATTCTAGATGCCCTACAGGGGCATGCCTTAGACAACTAGTATTGGAGCCCACTCGAGAGGGAGCAATCTTAGACCTGGTTCTCTCAAATAGAGATGAAGAGAGGATCACAGATGTAAAGTGGGTAGTCATCTGGGAAGTAATGACCATCGAACAGTATGGTTCACAATAAACACAGCAATAGAGTCAAGTCATACAAAGGCAAAAGTACTGGACTTTAGGAGGGCTGACTTTGCTCAAATGGGTGAGTGCCTAAGGAATGCACTAGCAAATGGGCAGGAAGGAGGGGGAAGAAGAATGGGAATAATAAAACTGCCATCACAGAGGTAACAAGCCTTGTGTGAAGCAAATAAACAAAACAAACGATGTAAGAAACCACTATGGTTCTCAATGGAAGTGGCAGTGAAGGTTCAAGAGAAAAGAAAGCATTCAGGAAGTACAAGGAATCACAGAAGGAGCAGGACAGAGAACTGTATCAGTTAAAGCAAAAGGAAGCTGGAAGGCAGTCAGAACAGCAAAGGCCCAAACCGGAGGAAAAGATAGCCAACTCGGTTAAGAAGGGGATAAAACCTTTATAGGTACATCAGGGAGCAAAAGAAGACCAAGGGGGGATAGTGAGGCTTAATAAAGGGAGGAGGGTGGGCAGAGGGTGACTGTGAAAAGGCAGAGATACTAAACAAATATTTTTGCTCAGTGTTTACAAAGGAAGAGGGGGAGGTACCTAAAACAAACAGTAGAAACACTCTGGATACAGAAGTTGATACCAGCCCATTTACAGAAGAAAGGGTTCTGAAAGAACTCTTAAAACTGAAGGTGGACAAAGCAATGGGGCCTGATGGGATTCATCCCAGAATTCTAAAAGAACTAAGGGTAGAACTAGTGACACCACTGACTACCCTCTTTAAGAAATCATGGGAGGATGGGGTGGTACCCGAGGACTGGTGGAGGGCAGATGTGATTCCCCTTCACAAAAGTGGGAGCAAGGCAGAAGCAGGAAACTACAGACCTGTTAGTTTAACCTCAGTGGTAGGGAAAATGATTGAATCACTTCTGAAGGAAAAACTGTCGATTATCTAGAGGCCAGAGGGGCACAGGACCCAAGGCAGCATGGATTCACAGCGGGAAGGTCATGCCAGACGAATCTGATAGATTTCTTTGACTGGGTGACCAAAGTAGTAGATCAGGGAGGGCTATGGACATGGCCTACCTAGACTTTTAGCAAGGCATTTGACACAGTCCCACACAAAAGATTAATGTACAAGTTAGTCAGCCTCGGAGTGGGTCCCAAGATGACAGCCTGGATAAAGAATTGGCTGGAGAATAGGACACAGAGAGTAATAGTAAATGGAGTCCACTCAGAAGAAAGGGGGGTTACTAGTGGGGTACCGTAAGGCTCAGTATTAGGACCAGTCCTCTTCAATGTCTTTATAAGCGACATTGCAGAGGGACTGGAAGGAAAAGTATGTCTTTTTGCAGATGACACAAAGATTTGCAAAAGAGTTGATGCACAAGGTGGGGTGGAAAGGATGAGAAGGGACTTGGCAAGGTCAGAGGAATGGCCAAATGTATGGCAGCTTAGATTCAATGCTAAAAGTGCAGGTAATGCACCTGGGAAACAAAACCCAGGGAAGAGTACACAATGGGGTGAGATACTAACAACAACAAAATGGAAAGGGACCTGGGGTAGTCATATCAGATGACCTAAAGGTGGGCAAGCAATGTGAGAGGCAGCAAGGAGGGCTGGGGGATACTGGAATGCATAGGGGAGGCATCACCAGTAGAAAACAGGAAGTTATTATCCTTCTTACAGACAGCTGGTCAGACCCCATCTGAGATTATGGCAGTTCTGGAGACCCAGTCTCCACAAAGACATAGACAGGATGGAAGCTGTCCAGAGCAGGGCAACTAAAATGGTGCAGGGTCTGCACCGAAGACATATGAAGAGAGACTCTAAGGAGCTTAATATGTATAACCTCAAGGAAAGGAGGGAGGGGGGACATGTAGAAACTTTCAAGTACCTCAAGGGAATCACAAAGTCCAAGAGGTAGCATCTTTCAAAACAAGAGGTGTGCAAGAACAAGGGGCACAATTTGAAGATAGAGGGGGGGTCGCTCAAAGGTAATTTAAGGAAGTATTTTTTCACAGAGAGGGTTGTGGATGCATGGAACGGAGGTTGTGGAGTCAAAAACAGTGGTGGAATTCAAGCATGCATGGGACAGTCATAAGGCAATTCTAGGGGTTGGGGGCAGAAAGAAGTAGGCTGCTGGCTAACTAGGATCTGCAGCTTATCCATTAGGTAGGGGAAATGGGCAGACTGGGTGGGCCAAGCGGTCCTTATCTGCCATCAAATGCTATGTTTCTATGTTAACACAGAGGTCTCCGGTGAGTAGACAGGGGCTGGACATGAATGGGTGCGATTGAGTCAAAGGCCACACACACCGACAGCCCCATTATAGGTTGACACTGCTTCCTTCATCCCAATCACACATGCCACCTTCACACTCAATATGTCCAGCACTGCCTGAAGTCCTACTGAGGAAACCCCTCTTAAAGGGCAGTACCGGACCACCACCACCACAGGGGCAGGACCATCTGGGGGGCCCTAAACCCCACAGTGCTGTGATCCGACCAAACTAGTGGATCCACTCTGAGGTCAGTAATATCAAGAGCTAAAGGAAAAACAAGGTCCAGCATATGGCCGCCTGAGTGCGTCGCTGTCGTAACATTCTGTTTCAGGCCCAGAGCCTCCATATTCCTAAGGAGATCATTTCCAAATCCTGAGAGCCTGCCGTTGACCCAGGCATTGAAGTCCCCCAGAATCAGCCATCTGGGGGACTCTACCACTAGGCTAGTGATGAGCTCATCGACTCCCCCATAAAAATCCCCATCTCTTCCCAGGGGACGATAGAGAGGGAGGATACTGAAGCCTGCACCAAGACCCCTTCAGGCAGCTACACACTCAAAGAACCCTACAGGCCAACAGGTAGCACTGTGAGGTTCAGGCTAGATTTAAAACAAATGGCCACCCCCTTCCCTGCCCCTGCGATCCTCCCTCAGGGCATGTATCATGGAGTACCTGGCCGGCACTGCTGCCTCAAAAATGGGTGCAGCATTCTCATCCAGACAGGTCTCCATGATGCAAGCCAGGTTGACCAAGGATATCACGTCTGCCATTATGGCAGTCTTGTTCCTCATTGACCTGGCATTGCATAACACAACCTAAGTAGGATGGCTTCAGCTCCAGGCAATTCTTCGCTGTACTTGTTGTAGCAGAACACAATGCAGTTAGCCAACCATTTGGGTTTGGAAACCTAAACGCCCTCTCTACCTGGAGCAAAAGAAACAAACAACTGCTTCGACTTTCTACACTTTGGTTCGGAGCAAGTAGTATTTCAAAGTTCTGTGCATATCTAACATATCAGAACACTGCCCAGCTGAAGAGCTCACATCAGAGGACTCCAGAGGGACTGTAAGAGGACTCAGACTCCCCAGAATACTGCCCAGCTGAAGAGCTCACATCAGGGAACTCCAGAGGGCTGTAAGTGGCCTCAGAATCCCCCCAAGAACACTGCCCAGCTGAAGAGCTCACATCAGGATTCCAGAGGGGCTGTAAGAGGTAAAGCCTCTCTCCTTCCAGCTTACTTTCTGCAGGGTTCCAGCCATCTGCCCACCATCTAAGGTGGAGCCCTTGGCTATGGGAACTAAGCAGGGTGGACCCCTCTCCGGTTTCCATTTCACCCCAGGGTGTCTCCTTGAGCTCACCACCTGAATCCCGGACACCCCAGCAGCCACTCAGACATGTCCTCCTCCAGACTCCCCCTCTGAGCTATCCCTAATGCCCTACACCTCCTATAAACCTCCACAGGAAGTGCTGGGAGCTTGAAGGGGTGGAGGTCCCAAACTAGAGATCCCCGAATAGCTGCACCTTAAGGATCTTTGTCCCAAACACATAATACCTAAAAAAAAACCCCAAAACAAAATAACACACTTAAATAAACTAATCCCACAGTTCACTAACAAACCACCCCAAGACCCACCCAACTTACAATAAAAAAAAAAACACAACCTAATAACTACAAAAAAATAAATCCCCCACTCTAAACCACCCGCCACTACAAATGGTAATTACAAAATTTAAATTCACAGACCACTCACTCACATATGCAAACCCCCAGGCACACGCACAGTCTCACAAATACAGCAAATAATACTAATTAATACACAATCCTGTGTAAGGGAAAGAAGAAAACACCAGTCCAACAAATCAAAGCCTATAATGACTGTTCAGTCCAATTTTATGCAGTTTTATGTTTGAAGACTTGTTAACAAAAAGATCCCTTCAAAGTCTGACTTCCCATATAGTAACCAGACAACTAGATAGATGCTGACAGAGCTTTCACCTCCTCAGCCCAATCAGTACAGGTACCAAGAGGCTCTCACCTTCCTGAGACTGATCGTTTTTTGCAGTTTAAATGTATATATTAAATCAAACTTTGCCCAGCTTAACAAAAGAAAGAAGCTACCAACCAGCCAAAATCAAAGGAGGCAGTCAAAGCCAGAGTTCACATAGTCCAGGTGATAACAATACTGCTCACAATCCTGAAGGAATGGCTCACCAAATAAGGAGAATCTGCTCCCATTCTCATCGTATATCTGCCAATAGCGTCCTAAACAATGCCATCAGTGACCACCTGTTTCACTTACTGCACCAGGAAAGTTCACCTCCCCAAAACCTCCCCAAAATAAGTACAACTTATTTGCTCGACTCGCAAGCTTACCCCCCCCCCCAAAACCTTATCCTGGATGACCTAAACTCAGCACACTAGTCCTGTCTTCTTGGCCTGAGATGTAAACCAGGCCCTCACACACTTCTCCACCATTCTAACTAATATTTGGAACCTCCACGCCCCACTCCACACCGCTAGGATCAGATGGCTCCATCTTCCCTGGATCTCACATCATCTCCTATCTCTTTGCAAAGCCTGTGACAAAGCTTGGTTATTATTCAGATCATCCAAAGATATCCCTGGCCTCCACCACTATCGCAAACTCAGAAACTCCTGCACTAAAACAATATGCCTTGCTAAGTCAGAGTATTTTAAAACAAACCTCTCTACCTGCCCTGACCCCTCATCCTTTTGGAGCACTATGAAATCCTTAACCAACCCCTCCAGCCAGGTAGTGTTGCAGTGAAATTTAAATTCGCTGGGGCCATTCCAGTGAAATTGTGGGTTTTGCTGCATGAAACATTTTGCAAAATTTGCTCATTTCACCTGTGAATTTTGCAGGTGCGAAATTCGAAATTCCACCAGCAAAATCGTGAATTTCGCTCATGAGCAACGGAATTTTGCCAGAGTGGTGGAATTCCACCAGTCGTGGGTGAAATTCTGCATTTCACTGGCAAAATCTATGATTTTGCTGGCTGAATTTCGCATTTCACACTCGTGAAATATTTCACGAAATGCACAAACTTCGCAAAATATTTTGCAAAATGAAATTTGTGCATTTCGCACATCTCTACAGCCAGGCAACGGCCCACACACTCCTTCTAAATAGGTCCCCTGTTTCAGACCCTTCCTCAGTCACTGACATGTTTAATAATTTCTTCACATCCTATGTACTACCTGACAGCCTGGTCCCTCCCTACCCCCCCAATGGGTTCTGCCTCCAGCCCACCACTCCCTAGGATATCTTTCAAGCCCTTTGTACTTTAAATTCACAAAAGTCCAGCCCTGATGGCTTTCATCCCAAGCTCCTGTGCCTATCTACCCTTGCAATAGCCTCTCCTTTATCTCACATAATTAACCTCTCCTTCCTCACCAACACAGTCCCTACTTAATGGAAACTGTCCAATCTTATCCCACTGCATAAAGGTGGTGACCTATTATCTAGCTGTGATCCTGGATAGCAGGCTGACCTTTGAGGATCAGGTGTCATCTGTGGTTAAGAGTGTTTTCTACCACTTGCAGAACATTGGCATAATCAAGCCCCTCGTTCCACCTGAGGATCTGCCGACTCTGGTACATGCCTTTGTTACCTATAGGTTCGACTACTGTAACACTCTCTACTTCTGGGTCACAGGAGGGACCCTCCGCAGGCTGCAGCTGGTGTAGAATGCAGTGGCCCGGTTGCTGACGGGCCTGTCCAGCTCCTGTCTTGTGACCCCAGTCCTGCATGCTCTGCACTGGTTGCCGATCAGGTGGAGGGTCCTTTTCAAGGTGGGCTTGCTCACCTACAAGGCCCTATATGGGCTGGGTGCTGGCTACCTGTCGAAGCTCCTGACACCTGCAACCTCTGCTTGCACCCTCGGCTCCTCTTCAAGGGGCCTCCTGGACATTCCCAGGGTTCAGCTCAAGACATCTGGTGATCAAGCTTTCAGTATCTCTGGGCTGACCAGGTGGTATGCACTTCCAGCTGCAATCCAGGAGGCCCGTTCGATCTGTGTTTGCAAGCAGAGGCTAAAAGCCCACCTCTTTAGCCTAGCCTTCACAGAGTCATCAGTACCACATAGTGAATTTTATTAATTGAAGTCTGATTTTTATCTTTCTGTTATTTCTGGATTTTAAATAGTTGTTTTATTTGTAATACTTTGTTAGGTGCTCAGAGCCTTTGGGATTGGGTGCCGTAAAAATAAAGTTAGCCTTGCCTTGCCTTATCCCTGGGTAACTACCATCCAATTTCCCTGCTTCCCTCCCTTGCAAAACTCCAGGAAACTTTAGTTCTCTCTAGGCTGACCGAGTTCCTCACCTCTGCAAACTTTTTCTCTGACTTCCAGTCAGGTTTCAGGAAAACAACATTCCACAATTTCTTTCCTTCTTCGTGTCACATACTTTATGCTCTCAGCAATGGACAAAGGTCACTTAACAGCAGCAATATTTATTGATCTAGCAGCCAAAGTCTTTAATTCCATCTCCCATTCTCTCCTTCTACAGAATTTGCACTCTGTAGGCCTTGCTTCCTCCTCTGTCCTCTGGTTCATATCCTAGCTCTGTGACCAAAAACAGTCTGTCATAGTAGGCAACTCTACTCCCCCCCATTCTAACTGGTGTTCCCCAAGGTTCCATCCTTGGCCCTATCCTCTTTTCAATTTTTATAAATGATCTCCCCTCAGTCTGCACTCAGTCCAATATTCACCGTTATGCTGATAACACCATCCTCTACGTTTCTGGCCCCACCACCAACTCAGTCCAGCTACCGCTCCAGTCTGACTTCAACCATGTCCTAGCATGGTTATCAGAAAGCCACCTAAAATTGAACACCAAAAAAACTGTATCCATGCTTTTCGGTTCCCCCCAAAATTGGCCAAACTCCCCTCCCCTCCCCTCCCAGGTTTGCCATCTCGGATATCTCCACCCATGATACCATCACTTCTTACAAATACCTTGGTCTTTGGCTAGACCAACATCTCAATTATGCAGTCCATATCGATCCCTTCTGCTCAAAGGTATGCCCAAGGCTAGGCATAATAAACAAGCAATCCCCATACAGTACATATCCACAGCAACCTAGTCCTAAAGACTATCCTCCCCATTTTTGATTACGGGGACATTAAATATGCCTCAGCCCCTGCCTCCTCACTCTCTAAGCTCAACATCCTACTCAACTCTTTTTGCAGATTCACCACAAACTCCCCTCCATGCACTCACCACTGCGCTCTCCTCTCTTCTCTAAATTTACCTCTCCTCTCTCATAGGCAGTATATTCACTCACTTATAGTTATGGCTAAATTCTGGCACAACCTCCTCCCCTCTTATCTCTCCTCTCCTCTGCACCCACTCCTGCCTATCCCCTCAGATCCTGGCACCCCCGCTCTTTCTCCATTCCCCACTGGTGTTCCTCAGCTGGTGCCTCCACATTCTCTTACCTCCTTCCTCACCTCTGGAACCAAACTGCTCGCTCCCATCTGAGAATTCAGCTTCCTCCCAGCTTTCAACCGTCAGCTCAAATCCCCACCCCCCCATGCACCTGTCCCCTCAGCCACATCCCCTCCTCCGCTGCCCCTCACCCTGCTACCACCCCCTCCTTCTTCCCCGTCACACCTTCCCATAGTCCCTCTCTCTTGCTGAATGTACTTTATTGTATAAAGTGTAAATAATGCTGTAACTGACATTATCTCTTGCTTATTGTACTATATTATATAAAGTGTCAAATTAATACTGTAAAAAACGTTAGCTCTCTGATTATCTAACTCCTTCAAATGTAAGTTAACAGTTGTACCATTTTCTACAGTATTTTGGTTTTCTGCTATTTTTGTGTAAGTATTGCATACCCCCTGTTTGTTTATATGTCTGTATATGCCCCCGGGTCGCACCTGGAAACAAGCCTTGGCTCAGTGTGCCTTTCCAGGTTAACAAATTTTAAATAAATAAATAAAATAGAAAAACCTGCCCATTGAACAGAATCCCCATCCCATTTGCAGTCTTCCCACAAAGTCCAAATAGTAGGTTCCCAGGGCCACTCCTGCTCCCGCTGATGTAGATCATAGGATGTAGACATCCAGGTTTTCTGCAAAAAAAAACAGATATGAAACCCTTCTTCCTGTAACTGGGAGAAAACAGCATCCATTTTCTGTAAATTCTTTAAAATGTGAACATTAAAAGCAGAAGTATTTGTTAGACACCATATAGGTTTTTTTCAGTAATAATGCTTTTCAAGCAAAAATATCAATATACTAATTTTTCTTCTTGTTTTCTTTCATTCCTGAATTGAGATATGGGATCCTGAAGTTTTGGAAAGTTTCCACTCCTGTGCCTCTCCAACCATTAAAATTAAATATCTTGGTACAGTGCTATGCTGTTTACCATCAACAACATGTGGTGACACCGCCCTAATATAGCCATATTAAGAATCTAACATGTACATGCAACAGGTAATCTCAACAGAAGACATTTTTAAAAATTGTGAGTGGCAGCCATCTTTAATGATGTGAGTCTTTAATTACAGAATTAGCTATAATAGCTGTTTTACAAGGTTTCACCATGCTGCATCGACAAGGAAATTGTCAACGTGTTGCATGGCGAAAGCCACAATGTTAACAGGCGAAATTTTGCCTGTCAGACATTGTGTGTTTTTTCTCTGGGGTCTGCACCCCCTGCATCCCCCTCTTCTTATTATAACTAACTCTGAGTCAGAGTTAGTTCAAAGAGGGGGCGAAGGATGTCGAAAGGGTGAAATTTCACCCTCAGGTCCTTTACAGCGACAATTTCGAAACTTGACGAAATTGTTGCTGTAAGGGATTTCGCCGTGTTAGGTTAGCTATGCAAACAGTATACTGTTTTACAAATAGCTGAGACAACTAAATACATACTGAGTGTGAATCTAAGTAAATCAGAAATATATCTTTGCTATAAATTGTATGATGACATTTTTTTGCCAACTCACAAATATTGCTGCTTTAAGGAGGCGATTTTTAACAGGTCCATATTAAATCAATACAATAAACAAAAAAGATATCTATCAAGTTATTTCCATCCTGAGTCGCTTTCTTCTTCCATCTCTGCCAACTTCTGACTCTGGAAATTTCCACATCAGTTGCTGGCCAAGATTGCAAAGATCTGGGTGAAGAGGCACCGGAATCTCCATCTCCCAAATCTGAATCTCCTCAATTTCTTTTTTCTTGTAAAACCACAGATTTGTTTGATCAGGGAACTGGGCTGTGGCTAGGTAGATTTTTTTTGTCAGATGCAAACTCCTTCTTGGCACAACTGGCAATATCCCTGTGTTGGGTGGGCATCTGTGTTTGCTCCACTTCCTTGCTCGGGGCCCCCATCACTACTAGAAATGCTAGGAACCTCTGACTCAATATATAGCTCAGGTACCACAGGTTCTGCAGGTGGTTGTGAGTTGGGGATTTGGGGGGGAGGGCAGTTCAATAATATTCTCTGGAGGTGGTGTGGTGACCAGAGTTAGAACCACCAGTAATCATAACTCTTCCATCGTAGGTCCTAGATTTATGGGGGGGGGGAGACGATCTGCTCGTGGAGGCCTCTGTAGGTCCAGCTTGTTACACCTTCTTAAGAGGAGAGTCCTGATCATACCCATCATCACAATTAAGGGCAGCCCATGGACAGTTATGAAATGAGTGTCCTTTTTCTTCGCATAAATTACTCAGGACCCAATTTCTGCATGCTAAACCAAAGTGTCCTAACTCCCCACAGAGGCCACACCATAGTTAGTCACATGCACTGGAGAGGTGCATTCTGTCACCACACTTGTAGCAGACCTTCAGTTGGCCAGCACAGATGCATACTTCCCTATCCCTCCCCAAGAAAAAACTGTTGGGAAGATGCACCACTCTTTTCTAATTTTGCAAACGCTTCACCGAGAAATGCCAGCCTCCAGTCCAAATAAATTCAGTATCTACAATGGGTTCAGGGGGGCCCAGCATGTCACATGTCCATTTTAATGAAAAATGGATGTCACCCATGTGCACTCCTTAATTTGCAAACATTATGGTGACTGGCTTAATCAGTAGCTTCATTAAGGGCATCCACAAGAAAATATTCTTCAGCTGGTTATACTTACTCCCAAATCACTCCAAACACTGGGGTGACTTAAAACTAATGTCAAAGTTAGCCTCCTCAGAAATATGAATCAGTGCACAAATTTCTTATGCAAAGAAACACACTAATTCCTTGAGCAGCTAGCAAATGACAAACATCCTGTCTAGGTGTTCAGCCATCCCTCCCCAATATCTCAGCCAGACTGCATTCTTTCTGGGGTCAGGTTCTACTCTATTGTAAAAAAGACCTGCATATGATGGGCCAGCATCTTTCTGTGACTCCTGATTCTCATGATTATTGTGAGTCTCTTCTTCTAAGCCTGAAATATCAAAGTCCTGAGGGGATGCCACAGTTTCGATAGGCTGTGCTCCTCGTATCTGAAACTCTGGAGGTCAATGGCCTAGCATCTCTTATCATTTGGTCATCTTACTGCCATTGGGAACCTATGGAGTTCTGCTCCTCCTGGTTAGGTATCATACCCTGTGAATGCGTTGGTGTCTTTGACACCTGTCCCTCCAGAGAAAGGTCAGTGGTCAACTCAGGAAGGGGGGAAGACTGGAGCAGGTTCCTGCATAACAAACTCAGGTGCTATTACTGTGTACTTGTTGCCACTGAATCCCTTACCCCCGTACCAGTGCTGCCTGCCACCTTGCACTCCATCCCTCTGCCCATTACCCTTATCCCCAGTACCTGAGGTCCTACAGTCATCTGAAGCCATGTTGTGGTAATGAAGATGCTTGTTGCTACTGCTGCTCCCCTTTGGGCTGCATCATCAGTGGTTTTTGATGTCCCTGCTCCTGTACCTGCTGGTTATCCACGTGTAGCTGTGCTAGTTGTTGTTTTTGCCTCCCCTGGTCTGATGACTGCTGCTGCTCCTCTCATGTATCAGGATGAAATCCATATTCTGTCTGTCACTGTTACAGAGATAGCATATTCTCATTTAGGCACCACTGCTGCTGTTAAAAAACAGAAATCTGCTTTGCAGAAGCAGTCCGCTGTAGGCCACTCAGTTTAGGGTCATTGACTCTGTCTCACTCAGAGCTCCATTCCCGAGTCGGCAGTTCATCCCTGTTGAGAACCAGCACTGCTGCACCTTGTAGGATATGTATGTAGCAATTCCAGACACAATACTAAAGCTAGCATAAACAGGGGCTAATTTATTTATTTATTGTAGTCTAGGAATTTACAACCCTTTGAGTCAGGGACTCTGCTTCAAAGGTTCTACGTCAGTGCAAAGTGTGGCAGGCAAATGTTACAGACATCATGAACAATGACAGTAATTATATACAGAGAGAACAATTATAGAATAGGGAGTTATCTAATAACAATGCAATACAATAAGTATTGTCAATTGACATGGGAGTAACCAAAATTGTTGAAATAAGTCAGAGGAGAAAAGATAAATATTGGAGACAGAAGCAATGGAGCTATGGAGGAGAAAGTGAGAAACAGGCCCAGGAAGTGGACCAAAGGAGAGCTGGAAATATAGTAGAGACCAGAAAGCCACCCAATGGGCATTGTCATGCGGCTAAGGTGCAGGAGAGGAAATAGTTGGAGGGTTATGACAATGTTATGGGCAGTCACAGTTTGATGAAACCAGAATGTGGTCCCTCAGTTCTTTTCTGAAAGGGCCCAACCTAGGTATGGATAGGAGGGAACTGGGGATGGAGTTCATCCATTAATGGGCCCTATATTTGAAGGACCTTTGACCGGCAGTGGTTCTATAGAAGGGGACTTGGAAAGCAGTTTTGTTGGTGTGTCTGATCACCTGCCTGTGCTGCCCTGGACAGATGAGAAGGTTACAATTGGGTGATGAG
Source organism: Neoceratodus forsteri (assembly GCA_016271365.2). Lineage (NCBI taxonomy): Eukaryota > Metazoa > Chordata > Ceratodontiformes > Ceratodontidae > Neoceratodus > Neoceratodus forsteri. Next base: position 532,486,577 of record CM028137.1, on the reverse strand, counting down.
TGGCCTATAGATATTTTTTTTGCTAGTAGGCAAATCTGATAGTACAGACGCCCTTGGAAATTTAGCCAGGCCGAGCGTTGATAGAAATCGCAGGTATGCGTCAACCTGTTGCAGCCAGTGGCCAGGTGGCAAGCTTTGTTTAAGACAATTTTTTTTTTCTCAGGGCAGAGTTTGAGGCAGACCCATAGATGACTATACCATAGTCTCCCAGGGATAGAATAGAGCTGGAGATAGCCAGTCTATGAGCAGCAGGGGGAGGCAGGACCTAATTCTGTAGAGGAGGCCAATTCTGGCATTAACTGCAGAGCAGGTAGTGGTAATGTGTTCACTGAAGGAGAGGGCAGGAACAAGGATGGTACCAAGGTATTTAAAATGGGGAACAGATTAAAGGGTGGTGCCATGAGAATTGAGGATGCAGAGTGTGGAGGACTTATACTTGTTTTGGTGATGGGTGAATAGCATTACCTTTGTCTTTGTATAATTAAGAATAAGTTGATGGGTTGAAAACCAGGATTCAACCTCCTTGAAGGAGAGCTGAAGGTCCTGTTGAAGCAGGGCAGGGTCAGGGTGGTGGCTGAAAATCACTGCATCATCCGCATAGAGGAGGAGATGTCCGGTGCAGGCCAAGGGGAGAGAGTTCAGGTACAGGGTAATAGGAGTGGGCCAAGAATAGAGCCTTAGGGTATCCCAGAGTGAACCTGCAGACTAGTGGATAAGATTCCATTTATCATCACTTGCTGGGCTCTTCCTTGCAGGTAGTGGGTGAACCAGGTAGTGGCCTCTTGGTACATGCCAGTAGAAAGGAGAGAGTCTGATAATAGGGAATGATTGATCATATCAAAGGCCTTGGTGAGGTCTATATACATAGACCCAACCAAGGCCCCTTGGTCGAGGGCATCATGGATGTATGAGGTGTACTCCAGGAGGGCAGTGGTGGTGCTGTGACCCTTCCAGAATCCATGCTGATGCTGGAAAAAGAGGTTATGTGATTCCAGGAAGTCAGTGAGTTGGTCGGCGACAATTTGTTCGAGCGCTTTTGAGAAGGGGGTCAGAATGGAGATATGCCTGTAGTTATTATGGGAAGTTCAGTCACCGCTCTTGTGGATAGGGGTTACCCCCACCTGTTTCCACTGGGAAGGGAACTGACCAAGGCATAGCAACATATTCAAGATTTTGGTCAAGGGGGTTAGGACTGCACCTAGGGTCAGGTTGAGCAGCTTAAGGTCTAGTGTATCTCCACTCTGTCTGGGTTTGCCAAGGAACTTAGAGAGGCAGAAGCAGGCAGTACTCAGGGAGATGGTCTTGAAGTGGTAAGGTGGGACACCAGTAGGAGGGGAAACAGCCCAGGGGAGGGGGAGAAGAAGTCGGGGGGGAGTACTGAGCTAAGGTCAGTAAAAGCCACATTAAAGGTGCTGGCAATCTTGTCAGGCTCTTGGGTAGGGACCCCATTTATGAGCAGCGGGAAGGGGGGATTTACCACTGAGTTCCTTAATATTCTCCCAGAAATTACATCCCTGCCCCCAGGAGGTGGTGAGTTTAGCTTGGTAGCAAGCAGCCTTTGCCTGGCAAATGGCCTAGGTGCAGGAGTTTCAGGAAGCATGGTATAGCTGACGGTCTGCGGGATGGCCAGATTCCAGGGCTCTGTGCCATAGGTTGTCATGAGCAGTCATTTGGTCAGTTATAGATTGGTTGACCCAGGGAGAGAAGTGATCTTTTACCACCCGCTTAACAAAGGGGGCAAAGATATCACAGGTGGAGTTAAAGGAACTAATAAAGAAGGACAGTGCATCATCGACAGATGCAATATAGTCGAGAGGGGTCCAGTCAAAGTTGAGAAGATAATTGCAGAAATGCCCTAGAGCACCTTTCCTAAGGTGTCGGTGTCTGGTGATATGAGGGGGGGCAGTTTCCAACTGTTTGACCAGCGGCAGGTGACTAGGGAGTGATCGCTAAGACAGTCAGATTAAGACCTGGACATCGGAGGTATGTTCAGAGTGATTGGAGAAAATTAGGTCAATGAGGGTTCTGTTTCCAGTGTTTCAGTTAAGCCTGGTTGGAGAGGGGACCAGCTGAGTTAGGTTTTGGGCAGCAGTGGCATCTCTGAAATAGCTTGATTGAGGGGCAACTCAATTTGTGTTAAAGTTGCCAAGTGCGGTGATGTCAGAGTTTTTGGGGAGTTGGGCTGCGATGTCTAGAATCGAAGTGAAAGCCTCTTTCTGGTTACTGGGGAGTATCTATACAGACATCAGGTACACAGTTTTACTGGAGGTCCCAACGGCAGTTTTAAGGGTAAGAGATTGGGAGTTAGCAGAGGGGAGGGAAGTTAGGATTACATGACACTGAAGTGTATCACGGAGATAGATGGCACAACCCCCCTCACTTTTTCCCATTCTATTTGATCTGCATAGGGTGTAACTAGATAGCGTGATAGCAGAGTCAGGGGTAAGGTGGGATAGCCAGGTTTCAACTACCGCAAGAGCATCTGGGTTGTGGTGGCATACCCAGACTTGGAGTTGGGCATGCTTTTTAGAAGGCTACAAATGTTCATGGTATCCAGTAAGAGGCCACCAGTATGCTTAAGTTTTGAGGGGGTGGGCATAGGGTCTGGATTGGGATGAACATTTCCAGAGAGAAGCAGGAGAATGAAAGAGAACCTATACAGTATATGTTTGGGAAGCTTCTTTAAGGCGAGTTGGATGCCCCTAGAAGTAAAGCGGCAGAGCTGGTTTACAGTAGGGGATCGTATGAAGACCAGGATTTCAGGGCCACAGAGGAGTTTGGGTTGGAACAGATACACTACAGGGTTGCACAGGGGGGATGTCAGCGAAATGAGGGAGGCAGGATGTGGTGCCGTAAGGAGGGGTAATGTGGCACGTAATGGTAGGAGTACCATGGGAGAGGTGAGTGATGATGAAGGGGTGTAAGAGGGAAGAGAGGATAGAAGGAGGAGCACAGGAAGAAACAGAGCAAAGAGATATATTATGGCAGAAAAGGAAACAGAAAGTAAACAATGTGGAGAGGGGGAAATAAAGGGAAGATGGATAGGATCAGGGAAACAGGAAGTAAAAAATGGAGAGGGGAAAGAAAGGGGGGATGGACAGGATAAGGGGAACAGGATATAGGAACAGAAAAGCAGGAAGCAGATGACACTAGCTAGTGGTACAGGGGTAGAGTCTCCACCTTTAGAGCAGAGAATAGGAGGTTTGAGACCCATGAAGAAAGTAGAGCTAAATGGGAGCCTGAGGCAGCTGGGGTACTGAGAGAATTAGGCAAACTTGGATAGTGAAGCTGGTGAAAGGATAGAGTTAGGGAGAGGAGGAGTAGGTGCATTACTGAACCCTAGTGGCCAGAAATTATAACCTGCAAATAGGAGTTGGGGGACTTTGAAAAAAGTATACAGGCAGTCACATGCCATAGGCGGGTTAATAAATTGAGAGTCAGCCTTGAGGGGAGAGTGATTTCATTTTAACTCTCCAACCTTTTTACTGCCAGGCCCTGTTGAGTGGTTTCCTGAGTGCCTTGGGGGTCCATGGAGTTAGCTGGTTAAACGTCCACCCCTTCAGTTAGTGGTTTCTCTAGTTGAGAAAGCTTTACATGTAGTGATGGCTCTACAGTTAGCTCCGACCCATGTGGTTGCAGAGTACCCCTGTTGGAGCTGTCAGTGTTAGCCAGTGCAATTCCTATCTTGGCCAGTAGTACTAGTGTCGAGTATGCATTTTACCTGCTGAAATACAGACTGATGGAGTCCAGTCTGGGTCAGGGACCCACTGCCCAGAATCACAGCATATCCATCATACACCCAACAAAGCCTTCTCTGGGGACCAGTCTGCTCCATACTGGCCTCCAGACATGACATCTGGAGGTATAAAAGCCAACTTCAGTTTGCTCCAGGTTGTTATAAATTTCCCAGCCGGCACACTCAGCTGGCTGTCACTATCTGCTGGCTTGTGGTCAGATGCCACTCCTGCCTTCCAAGGTCTATCAATTCCAGAAGAAGAGTATGGGAATTTTATTTAAAATGAAATGATAATGCAGAACTTATAGATATCTTACACAAATCAAAGAAAATTCACTTAAGACAACCAAAGAAAAAAGAAAAAATGTACAGAAGAATTCATTTTCATGGCATGATAAATATCTGCAGAAGTCAGAAATATGTGCAAAGAGATCCTATTTACAATATCCATGAAAAGTTCTCCAAGAGCGAATCAACAGTTGCATGAGGTAAGGATAACATTTCAGATGCATACACTTTCTTTTCCTGCCTATGTACCGATTTTGCTACAATATGATTCGCTGTATTTGTTTGCTGCACAGTGAGCTTGCCAAAGGTAATATGTACTACATGTCACACAGCTTTGCAAAGTGCTTTCATTGTATTTCACCCAAGTAACAGGCAAAAGGCAGAAACACACTTCCTGGGATGAAACTACAATTGTTTCTAGGAATAATATTATTCTGTTTTTAGGAATAATGTATATTGATGTTTAAGATGTTGTTCGCATTTGTTTAATTGTTATTTATGCTGTTTTGTAATTTGTATGTAAAAGTTCATAAGATTGTAACTTTGTAAACTTGTCGCATATGAAAACGGGCAATTATGCTCATTATGCTTACAAGTATAAAATAAATAAATAAATAAAAAACAGGAGCAAATAGAGATCTTCCCACAACTGACCTAGGGCCACCCAAAAGGAGTCTGCAATGGGGCAAGATGAAAAAATTACTCACCTTAGTAATGTTGTTTCTTCTAATGGAGTCTTGCTATATTATGACAATTGCAGTATGACCGCAGGTTAGAACAGCTCCGGAGGTGAAATAGTTAACTTTCCATGCAGGCATGGAACTTAGAGAGTGAGCTCGGTTGAAAACTCTGTCTGTTGTGCTTCAAACACAAACTGTCAGATCTTTACAAGCTAAAACTCACTAAGGTTCTGTGTGGAAGCTGTAAACCTACACTAGCCAACTGGCTACTAAATAAACACTCATTTTGGCCTAAAACAAAGACTCAAGTCAGAAGACCCAAAATGCAAAACACAACACCAATTCACCCAAAAGGTAGGTGAAAACAACAAGGTGGGCATCAAAAGTGCCAACCCTGTACTGCCCACCCACATCCCCAAAACAGAGGCTCTGAGAGTGGCAGGCAGGGACGGAGGTCATAATATAGCAAGACTCCATTAGAAGAAACAACATTACTAAGGTGAGTAATTTTTTCTTCAAACAACATGAAGTCTTGCTATATTATGACAATTGCAGACTACACAGCACTACCCCCATAGAGGAGGGACATAACCTACCTAGGAAACAGACTCTGAAGCACGGCTGTGCCAAACCGAGCATCACTCCTAGCCTGGATGTCCAGGGAGTAATGCTTGGTAAAAGTGTGAACTGTTTTCCAGGTAGCTGCTTGACATATTTCTAGAATAGGAATGTCTCTGGCAGCAGCCAGAGAAGCAGCTGTACCTCTGGTAGAGTGAGCCCTCAGGCCTGAGGGGGATCTTACCCAACTCTCATAGCAGAATTGGATACAAGAGGCAATCCACCTGGCAATGGATCTTTAGTGGCTGGCTTCCCTTACCAACTTCGCCATAGGTGAGGAACAGTTGAAGGAGTCAAACCTATGACCCTTGGCACGCCTATGTAGTAACTAAGGGCTCTTCACATCTAGGCTGTGCAGCATCCTCTCCCAGAGGAGGAGTGGTCAGTGAAGTACACTGGAAGTGAAATAGATTGATTAAGGTGGAAATCTGAAACCACCTTAGGCAGGAACTTTCTGTTAGTCCAGGACCACCTTATCTCTGTGAAAAGAGATAAACTCCTGCTCCACTGACAACGCTTGTAATTCACTTTATGCCTGGCAAAGGTGATGGCTACCAAAAACACAGTTTTCCAAGTCAAGCACTTGAGCTCAGCTGAAGACAAGGGCTCAAAGGGGGTTGCATAAGCTGAGCAATGCAAACATTAAGATCCAGGCAGGGGCAGGATCCTGAATGGAGAGTTGTGTGAAACAACCCCTTAAAAAACTTGGAAAATACAGGATGAGCTGAAAGGGAAGAGGATTTACCTGCTGAAATAAAAGCAGACACAGCTGCCAAGTGCACCTTCAGGGTAGCTGGTCTCAGCCCCAAAGAATTCAGGTGGACCATATAATCCAGGACTGTGGGTAGATCAGCAGAGACTGGGAAATATGCTTTTCTGAGCACCGTATGGAAAACCTTTTCCATTTGGAATTGTGAGTAGCCCTGGTGGAAGGCTTGCTTGAGGCCTTCAATATATCCATTACACCTTGGGAAAGGTGTAAATCAGCAAACTCTAACTCTTCAAGAACCAAGCCTTGAGATTGAGAGATTTGAGATTCAGGTACCAGACCCTTCCCTGGGCACAGGGTAACAGATTGTGATTCCTGGGAAGGGACGGGGGGGACTGCTAAGGACAGCAGGAGCAGATACCAGGGCTGTCTGGCCCAATCCAGAGCTATCAGAATGACTTTGCATGATTGGGATCTGATTTTGACTAGCACTTTCAACAGGAGAGGAAAGGAAGGGAAGGCATAGAGAAACTTCCCCTCCCAACTGAGGGCTAAGGCATCCAGTGGAGTGAGCCCAACACTGGGGCCTGCAGAAAAGAAGAAGTTGGTGATTGCCTGGGGCTGCAAAAGATCTATTTGGGTGCCCCATCTGGCAAATACTACTCCCAAGACAGGGGATCCAGTGACCATTCGTGGTGGCCCTGGGAAATCCTGCTGAGAGCATCCCAGGACATTGTCCTACCTTGGAGGTGAACTGCCGTAAGGGAGGTGTTCGGGAGTAAGCCAGAGACCACAATCATCGCTTCGGCACAAGGTCGAGACCGAGTGCCCCTTGCTTGTTGATGTACCACATTGTAGTGGTGTTGTCTGTTCTGACGTGAATACTCTTGTTCTGAACAGATTTGGAAAAAGCTTGAAGTGCTAGAAAACTGCTCTGAGCTCCAACAGGTTGATGTGGAGCAGAGATTCCTGGGGAGAGCACAGACCCTGGGTGGTGAGGTCGCCAGTGAGCTCCCAGCCCAAGAGGGACGATCTGTAGTAAGGATTAGAAAATGAGACTGAGTGACAAAAGGAACCCTTTGTCTCAGGTTGCTCTGATCCTGCCACCACTGTAGGGCTTGGATCAGGGTTCGACTTACTGGGATCAGCTTGGTAAAGAGGATCCTTTCTTTAGACCAAAAAGCTCTCAAATGGAACTGGATGTCCCTCATATGAAATCTTGCTCCTTGCACAACTGCTGTGGAAGCAGCCATGTGTCTTAGGAGCTGCAGAAAATGCCTTGCTGGCCGGGAGACCTGCAGGGTAAATGAGGAGGCCAGGGAGACTAGGGTCTTTGCCCTGTCCAGGGGGAGGAAGGTCCTGGCCTCCTGTGTGTTCAGTTCTGCGCCTATGAAGGTAAGAAGCTGGACCGGCTCTAGAACTGACTTTGAGAGATTCTGAAGGAAACCTAGAGAGGTAAGCAGTTGCTGCGTTATCTGAAGGTGTAAATTGACCTGGTCTGGGGACTGGCCTACTAAGAACCAATCATCCAGGTAAGGAAAGATGGCAATCTTTTGCCTTCTTAGGTAGGCAACTGCTACAGCCAGGCATTTGGTGAATACCCTGGGGCAGAAGTGAGGCCGAAGGGCATTGCTCTGAACTGGTAGTGGCCTGGGGGCAGCTCGAACCTGAGGTACTTTCAATGGGAGCTTCTGATGGGAATATGGAAGTAGGCATCCTTGAGGTCCAGGGAAGCTAGCCAGTCCCCTGGCCTTAGAGAGGGTAGGATAATTCCCAGAGTCACCATTTTGAACTTTGGCTTTAAAAGGTGCTTGTTTAAATATCTGAGATCCAGGATGGGCCGCCATTCTCCTGTCTTTTTTGGGGTAAGGAAGTACCTGGAGTACAAACCTTTGCCCTGGTGTAGGTGAGGAACCCTTTCCACAGCTCTGAGAGCCAGGATGGTAGAGACCTCTGCCTCTAGGGTGAGTGCCTCTGATGGAGTTGCAGGGGGAAAAGATCTGGTTCTCAGCTTCGGAAATTTTTTGAAGCTGAGAACCAGTCCCTGGCTTACTACTTCCAGGACCCACTTGTCCGATGTTAAAGACTTCCAGTCCTGGACAAAGTAAGCCAGCCTGCCTCATACAGGTAGAGGAGAATCGGCCCTGGCAATCCCATCAGGGTGCCTGCTTGGCAGGGGCTTTGGGCTGAGGGGTGGAAGCAGACCTGCTTGTACCCCATCTGCCTCTCCCTCTAAAGAACCCCCTCTGAGCATAGGCGGAGGAGGAAGCTTGGGCTTGATAAAAAGGCCTATGAAAAGGCCTGCCCCTGCCTCTAGGAAGCTGCTTTTGAGGAGTGGCCTGCCTTTCCTTGGCCTGTGCACTCCTATAGGTGGTCCTATATTCATCCATTTTCTTCATGTAATTCTCTGTTTGCTCCCCAAATAGAGAATTTCCCACAACAGGAAAATCCATGGCCTCAGACTGGGTATCCTGAGACAGGGTAGTACATCTGAGCCAAGCCATCCTGTGAAGTGCCACAGATGTAGCCATGACTTGATGAAACATCATTAGAGTCCACTGCAGCATGAAATTGCACCTCGGATGCCTCAATACCATCCATAGCCACCTGTTCCAGCCCCTGGCAAGCTGGTCAGGACTTGTTTCGCTAGGGCCAGCACAGTATCCCATCTGGATTTCTGGTACCTAGCAGCATATGCCATATAATTTGCTTGTCTGAGTCCCAAAGATGCTGCCATGTACTGTTTCTTTGCCATAGCATCAGTCTTCCTGAGTCCTTCTCAGGGGTGTGAGCTAGGGAATATTAGCCTGTCACAGGCTGCAGCCTGCACTACCCCCACATGGCTGCATTGTTGAGTGAGGAATCAGTGCCGGAGCCTGATAAGGTATACCTCTTGTCCATCCTTTTATCCACAGGAGGTATAGTGTGAGGAGTTTTTAAAACTTTTACTGTCTGTTTCCGAAAAGATTTATGCAAAGGAATAGGCAGTCTCCTAGACTCTGGAATATCCATCATTTCTACATAGTCTGACTCCTCTTGGTCATCAACAGCTTCCTCAACAGGGAGCTGGAGAGTTTCAGCAACTTTTTTATAAAACATGAAATGAGAAGGGGACTCAGAAAGCCTTGGAGGAGAAACCCCTAGGGGAATATCTGGAGAGATGTCCGGATCAATGGGCACATCCAGATCTTCAAAACCATATTCACTCTCCTCATATTCCTCTTCCCTCCCCGGTTCATAAAAATCCTCAAAATCATAATCTTGCACTGTGGAACCGCCGAACCAACTTACCTGAAGGTGTCGGTCTGCAGGAACCGGAGAGAGAGACTGGACATTTTGAATTGCTTTAGCTATTTCCTCAGCAGTTGGGGAGAGAACTTTTGGCTCTATGCTAGCTGACTTTCTAGTCCTTTGTGCTGGAACTGGCTCCTCAGAACCGGCCCTTTGTTTGCCCGAGGAAGTATTGCCCTGGTCAGAGGGCACTCCCTCTCGTTTGGTTAGCACCGAACCGGGCTGGCCATCTGGGTCAGCGGACTTTTTGGCCTCTCTTTCCCTGAGCCTACCAACTCGCTTATCTATGGTGGCAGCAGAGAAGTTGCGACAAATCTGGCAGTCTGAATTGAGGCGGTCAAACCCCAGACAATAGACACATATGGTGTGTGGGTCAGCCTTAGCAAAAGCTTCCCCACAAACACTACAGTGTTGAAACCCAGTGGGTCCGGTTTTTCTTTTGGGTTTCTCAGACATAATGCCAGCCTAACCAACTTGCCCATTTATGGCAATCCACCAAGCAAGACACCTTTATCGGTTCCTAACCGTGTCACAGGTCGTGGAAAAAACCGTAATGAAATCCGTTTTTTAGAACCGATAAGAACCGGGAACCGCACTCTAAAAAAGGACTAGTAGATTTTAAATACAACCTGATTGGTTCAAACCAAACCGATAAAGAATTACAAGTTCCACACAGAAAAAATAAATGTAAAACCTATCTATTACTTACATTACCACAGACAGAGCTTGAACCGACCGGTTGCGGTTTAATTTCGGCTAAAAACCGAAAAATAATACTTTTAAACCGACAAAATGAACCGAGCAGAAGGAGAAATCTCTGGAGCGACTGTTCAGTGAGGCAGAGTAAAGAATCTGACAGTTTGCGTTTGAAGCACAACAGACAGCGTTTTCAACCGAGCTCGCACTCTAAGTTCCATACCTGCATGGAAAGTTAACTATTTCACCTCCGGAGCAGTTCTAACCTGTGGTCATACTGCAAGTGTCATAATATAGCAAGACTTCATGTTGTTTGAAAGGAAGGGTACCTCTGTCTCAAGAGTATCACTGCAAGATTCTCTTGGGCACATCCTCTCTTCCACTGTCTTGTGCTTATGTGGTGCTTTCACTGCCATTTTACCATGGGCTCCTGCTCTGCACACATCCCATATCTGCTGGGGTATTCTTTCATCAAATCGTTTCAAATTGGATTCTTCAGCTCCTATAGGGCACTCTTTTATTGTTACTTCCACTAAGAAATTAGAGGCTATCACATGTAGATATCTTTCCGGAAGAATTCTGTATTGTCTCTACTGTAAGTTTCCATTTCCTTATTTTAACAAGAGTCTGATGTAGAGCGAAACTAATGGGGCCAGAGAGTTATTTAATGCTTGAAAGTCTTTACACTGCCAGTTTCAAAAACCACGAGACTACACATTGTTCCACTAAAGGTGACCATACTGCCTATTTCCCCACATAATAAGGGTGCAAAATTAAAAAAAAAAGAAACAGTGACATAAAAAAAGAATTAGGTTTGCCATCCAAACCCCACCACTTTGTCTGTCTCTGTAAGTCCATTCTCTTTTTACTGGATTTAGCCTACTCCCCCAAGCCCCTGAAAAATTATGCACTTTAGCTTCTAAACATACTGGTAGATAGTACCAAGAACTTATGTACAAAAAGCAAGGTAGAAGCAAGGTTTTAATCAAAAATACCCACTTACTCTTGAACAGTGGTCTAGTTTTCCATATGGTGAGTTCTGTTGAGGTGGCCCAGTCCCACGGCGCCACCCTGGGAGGCAAGCCAGGGAGGACTCCAATAGATTCCTCTGCTAGGACTCGTATTCAGTCATCCACGAGGGCTGTGCTTATTTGGCAGCCCCACCCAGAGGGGGCAAGCCTGGGTGGATTGTCTCCCAGGAGAATCCCAGAGGGGGTACAGGGGGTGGTGGGGCGGGGCTGAACCCTGGGAGCCTAGCACCTAAAAGTATACCAAAAAAAAGACTTCACTTTTTAATGCAGCTTGTGATAGGGAGGCCCTATATGATGAATGAAGGAACAGCAACATTGTTTTTTTTTTATTGTTTTATTCCCTCTTCTAAGTTGGTGGGGAATGAAGATAAAAGGGGCAGCTGTCATTTGAATCGGGGTGACTTGTGCCAATTTAGAGGGTAACATTGATTTTAAGGAAAATGAAGAGAGATGCTATAATAATCTAGGTGTGTAAACATGCTGTACCCTATTTTCTTAACAAATATCATGATCTCATGTCAGATGAGTCAGCCTGTCTGTGTTTATTTAGAGAACTGTAAGTCAGACAGATCACATGGTGCTGACATCATCAGTATGCAGGTATAAAAGCCTACCTCCTGAAATGTAAAACAGATGAGTCAGTCAGTGGAGACCTGACTATTGTGGAGGAAGTATCTCATAGTACATGCAAGTTTTCATATGCTAGGAATCTATTTGGCTGGAAGTAAGCCTGGACGTTGTGCACTGAGGGAACTGTGCACTGTTTTTGCAGAACTGAATGACTAATCACCTATTTCCTTTCTTATGTCTATTATTTTATTTTTTATTTTTGGAAAATAAATATTGCAAAGTGCATTCTACACCTTTTATCTGAGTTTGTACATCTGTCTCATCCACTAACCTTCACATCTGGTGTTAGAAGTGCGATACTGGTGCATCTAGGCTGGAAGAGAGACATGACCAGGGGATATCACCCAGATATCCAGGCAGATGTCACTGTAACAGCATGTGCAGAAAGGTAAATATGTGGAATACAAGTCACCTATCTTGACCAGAGCAATGGCAGAGAAGACAGGTGAAAAACCTCTTCCAGGATTTGACCTAGGAGCCAGGAACAAAACCAAACCTGAAGTAGACGACAGCACACCAGAGGCTGAAGAGGATGTCGCATCTGCACCACCAGAAGAGGTCAGCGGGCTCCTAAAGTGACTGTGCATTAAACAGATGAAAATGAAGAGACAGAGGGATGAGGGTCAGAGGAGACAGGATGCAAAGTGGGCGGGCACTTTGTGAGCTCTACAAGGCATAGGCCCCAGGCATGCTGATCATAGTGCCCCAAAGGATATTAAGCTGACAAAGCTTACCGAGACTGACGATATAGAGGCATACATTGCAACTTTTGAACATATTGCCAGGACATGTGAATGGCCCAGAGACCAATGGGTAATAAGTCTGGCACCTTATTTGACTGAGAGGGCCCAGTTGGTTTATAGCCATTAGAGTGGACAAGACGCTGAAAACTTTGATTGGGTTAAAGAAGAATTTCTACGCTGATATGATATTAATACCAAGACATACTGACATATATTATGGTCCCTGCAATTGCAGTCGATAGACACCCCAAGGGAAGCATATGTCAGATTAAAAAAAACTGTGTCACAAATGTCTACAACCTAGCGTCAAGACCTCAGACAAGACTGTGGAACTGGTAATCAATGAACAGTTTATTCAAATCCTTCCCCAAGAAGTGCAGATCTAGATTAAAGAGCATAAGCCGGTTTATGCAGAAAGAACACTTACCCTTGCAGAGGACTACATGGCTGCATGAACTTCCAAATCTAGAGGGTACCAAGGCACCAACCTCACCGTAAATGGTCCGGAAAGAACCCCTCCTTTTTTTAGACCTACTAACCAATACCCTGCTAGATCAGAATGGAGGCCTGATAGAGGGGGAAAGTATACTCAGCAGATGTAATATGTCATTACTGTAAGGGGAATGGACATATCATTAGGAACTATCCTAACAAAAGGCGGGAACCAGTACACTTGGCATTGGTCAACATGGAATATACTGCAGCCATAGAAACTGATACCAAGCTGATGATGGGGCTTGTCGATTTTGGGAGTCACCAGACCCTGGTCTGAGCAGATGTAGTGGATGGTGCCCAACCCAAAAGCCCTGACATGGCTGTTATTTGTGTGCATGGGGATGTTCATAAATATCCTGCTACTTCTTTACAAATAACAGTGGAGCAAGAGACACTTGAAATGACTGTGGGCCTTATACCCAGACTCTCCATGCCAATCATTATTGGGCAGGATCAGCCACGATTTGGGCGACTGCTTAAAACCCCACATGCCAAGGAAACTTTTGTGACTATAACTAATAGGGCCCAGGGACAAAGAGAGCAACTCCCCACTGTGTTTCCTTTTGATGATGAATTGTATGGATGGAGAAAATGAAACTGAAGAAACAGTGGGTTGACTCACATGTAGACATACCAACAGTACTTGTGGGCACTTCATTCATGAAAGCACGCTTAATAATCTGGTACATTTCTACTGGCCAGGAATGTACAGACAGGTATTAGCTTACTTAAAATCCTGTTTGGTCTGCCAGTCAGAGATGTTCCCTGCCTCTAAGGGAGAGCTCATGCACAACAGTTGTGCTAGTAAGCAAGAGGTAGAAACTCCATCCCTTCCAGGGTGTTGGAAGGAGAAAAACTGTTTACATTATTTTCCTCTTAAGCGGGGGGATGTGTGATAGGGAGGCCCTATCTGATGAATGAAAGACCAACATTGTTTTTTTGTTGTTTTATTTCCTCTTCTGAGTTGGTGGGGAATGAAGATAAAAGGGGCAGCTAGCTACAGAGATGCTGTAGCTATCCCCAACCTGAAGAGCTAACCACTCGGTCGGATGAAAAGTCAGTTCTTTTATACTGTTACCATAAAATGTGATGTCATTTGAATAGGGGGAGCTTGTGCCAGTTTAGAGGGTAACACTGATTTTAAGGTAACTGAAGAGAGATGCTGTAATAAGATTTGTAAACAATGCTACACCCTATTTTCTAAAGAAATATCATGATGTCATGTCAGGTGAGTTAGCCTGTCTCTGTTTATTTAGAGAATAGTGACTAAGACAGGTCACATGGTGCTGACATCATCAGTAGGCAGGTATAAAAGCCTACCTCCTGAGATGCAAAACAGATGAGTCAGTCAGTGGAGACCTGACTGTTGTGGAGGAAGCATCGCATAGCGCATGCAAGTTTTCATGCACTAGGAATCTATTTGGCTGGAACTAAGCCTAGAAGTTGTACACTGAGGAAATTGTGCACTGTTTTTTGCAAAACTGAAGAACTAATCACCTATTTCCTTTCTTATGTTTATCATTTTATTTTTTTATTTTAGAAAATAAATATCACAAAATGCGTTCTACATCTTTTACCTGTGTTTGTTGCATTTGTCTACCCACTAACCTTCACACAGCTTGACCAATTTGCCATGACTGAGTTGGGCTAGCCAAAGGCAACCCCCCAATATTTTAGCCAGTGGAGGGCCAATACTAATTCCAGAACTTCCATGCTCATTTTCAGAATTGTCAACATGCCCAAGCTCTACACCAATGCTTTTATTAAAATTAATCCTGCATCTCAATACTAATGAGAAAGTACATAAAATCTCCTGCACAGGGGCACAGGAAGCTGAGGCTTTTATTATAATGCATAGGTCATCGGCATAAGCCAATGTCTTAATTTCTTGAGGGGACAGCTGTATGCCCTGAACTGTCTTCTAACTCAGGAGCATTTGAAGCAGAGGATCTAGGGAAAAGACATACAGCAAGGGAGCAAGGAGCTAAGAGGGCACCCCCATCGCACCACTCCCCTGACTTGCATCAGTGGTCCTTGACTAGAATTCGGGGGTGGAAACAGGGATTCAAGATGGCTGCTGCACACTGTGCTTGCTGAGGAGTAGCTGCACTAGTAGTAGTAATGAAGGCTTTATTTGCAGTTTTAACAGATATGCCACCATTGCCTTAATTGAGGATATTTCACTACTCTTTCCGGATTTTCTTGTGTAACTATCTTGACTTGGGGTTTCTTGCTGTCTCCATATTTTGTTTTTCCCCAGTTGGAAGGGGCACAGTCTGAGTAGTGGAAGAACTGCCCGCGGGCTGATGAGAAGCAAGCTTCCCTGTAGAGGGTCGTAACGGCCATCAAGAACCTTGTCAACTCTGTGCACCCAGATGAAAAAATCTCAAGCTGTGCATACTATTGCAAATACTACTGAGACCTGATCAGTTTGGGACAGTTGAGATGATGTGTTAAAGTGTGGGTGCTGCCTGAGCCAAAGAGCTCTAGAAGAGACTGAAGAGAATTCAGAACTGTTTTAATAAAGACCTTAACACAAGATAGTGGTGCCAGCAGTTCTCCACAAAGCCCCTTCTGACTTTAAATTTTGAGTTTGGAGTCACTAACATTTTAATATTTTTACTATTGTTTTCTAACTTTGACTTTCCCGGCCTATTCCCCCACCCCCATCATTCTTACTTAAAACTCTGCTCTCCCTAACTCTGCTATTATTGTATTTAGAGGCAGCTCAAACATAGCTCTAAACACAATTTATTGTATTACCTAGTACACTGAACATACAATTAGGTTTTACCTCGTAAATTTCTTTTTTACCCTCGTTTCTATAGGATTGTTTTTAAACCCCGTAAATTCCCCATAGATTCCTGTAGTCCCTTTTGCTTTCTCCCGTAGAACTAGAACGGGCATTGTCTGTTTCTGTATACTTCCGGGCCTTTGATTCAAGCTTATAATTGGCCCACTCTACCAGCTGTCTGCAGGATTTATTGTACGTGTGTGACGTTCTGTTTAGTACAGAGCCATTTTAACTTCAGTCTGACCGACCACTCTGTCTGATTGCTCCAGGTAGTCAGTCCAGGACAACTGTTCATGCTCATCTCATTTTCCTTTTTCTTTTGGCACTGAAATGGTTTTAAAACTGCTTGTTCTGAAAATAATCATGGTAGCAAGAACGAACTGGTGCAACAAAGAAGGAATTTCTGACTTTAAGCTAAATTGGAGTTAATATTAGTCATTGCCTGACCTCTTTTTTCTTTTTTAGTTTAGCTATTTTAGATATTGTACCTTGAAGTGCTTATTTGTATTTTTCTGAATTGTAAACATTATCAATTCACTTATCTCTTTCTAGGGCTGACAGCATATCTGCTTTTATTTAAACATAATACCTTCCAGCTTATAAAGCAATGGATTTTTCTTTGCTCTACCCACTCTCCTGAGCTTGATCAGAGATAAGGGAAAAAGGGTAAAGGGCATAAGTAAGTACAAATACTCGAGTATTTTGTGAATTATTAAACTTGCACCAAAAAAGCATTAGTTCTTGCACAAAGGCTTGCAGGAATTTTTGTATAAACCCTGAGGAAAGATTCTATAAGTTGCCAAGTTTTTTAGATTAATTTTAAGATCCATTCTTAGTGATCTGCAAATCGCAATATTGAAACAAAATAATTAAACCCCTTGCTTAATAAACAGTAATAGTCCTCTTTCTATATTTGTTTTAAACTTATTTCATAGATTGGTTACTGAATATTTTGTCACTCTCTCTGTTCTTCTCCTCTCTTCTCTTTTTTCTTTGGCATAGTGTTTGAAACATCATCTGAGCTAATTCTGAAGAAAATGACAGATTATAATTGTCTGCTGCTCTACAACATCCACTCCACTTTCACATAAAGGAGCCAACTTCAATTTCAACTTCAATTTCATCAGACTTCATATAGTGGCCTGTTGTGATATAACTTGGAATTTGATCTGACACAGATTACATAGACTTTTCTCTAATGTTCTAAACTCCTTTCATCTCAAAAGACAGTTTAAAAGACTGTTAAAAAACATTTTCAGGACATTCCTTGGACCAGATTTGTTTGGGTTTAGACTCTGTATAGAGGTTTTTAGGAGTTGTCTGGTAGACATTTTTTAGTTGTAGTAGACATTTTTTCTTTGTTCTTATAAGTAGCTCAGTTATCTTCCCATTTAACAAATGTATACCAGGAGTGGGGAAATGGTGATTGTACTAAGGAAGAAATCAAATGGAAGTCTTTTTGATGAGACATTGCATATTATTACTTCATCTCCTACAGACACAAAATTAGATAACAAATGTTTTTTCTTATGCAGAGGTATTGAAAATAGATCCCAATAAAGACTTTGATACTGAGAAGACAAAAAAAACCTAAAACTTCTAGCTGTGAAGACCTAGTGAGCTCAGATAAACAAGTAGGGGTGGATGAGGCCAGTAAGAACCCTCAGGGAGCAGTACCTAAAAACAAAAAGAAGAAGAAGAAGAAGGGTGCTATGAGTAAAAATCAGGGATTAAGTAATATAGTACAAAAAATGTCACAGAAAAATATTACTAAATTTTTCCCCTAACCAGCATAAAACCAGTGACCTGAAAAATTCAGGATGCTACACGACCCCCTTACCAAAAGAAAAGTTAGATGGTAACCTATCTGCTTCTAATAATTTACAGGTCACTAAGATGGAGCTTTTTAGCCCTCTCTAAATCTCTTCATGCCTTTCTGAATTAATAAACCAAGCACAAGCCCAAGAGAATGATAATTTGTCTATCTCACCTGGATCCCCAGTACAGTGTTCCCCAGATTAGATAAGGAAGTGGAACAAACTGAACTGGGGGAGGACTTCTTTGCTCAATGCCCAGACACTCTGTTCAAATATACAGTCAAGGCACTGGTACATCTGGTAATGGCCAATGTTTTTCTACTAGAAGCCCTTAAAGAATTGAGAACTAATATGGAAGGTTTTACTAATTCTATCTATACAAAGATCCAGAATTTGGATAATAAAATGGAAAATATTATAAAATAAATGAAAACAGAAAAACCTTCCTTCTCAACAGTTGATATCCCTGACACTCTGAAAAAAGGACTGGGAACTAGAAAGGGCCTCAGAATCAAAAGAAAAGGAGAAAGAGGAAGAGAAAGACGAGAATAGTGCTGTGCGAAATTTACAAATTTTGCCCAGGTAAATATTTTGCAGAATTAATGCATTTTGTGAGATATTTCGCGTGGGTGAAATGTGAAATTTTGCCTATGAAGCGTATGAAATTTCTCCCATGAACTGGCAAAAGTCACTGGTTGTGGGCAAAATTTCACCACCCATGGGTAAAATTCCATAATTTCACCACTACACTAGTTTTCTTCCCTAGTGTCTAGTGGTCCCCCCCCAGCTGCTCACCAGCCCAACATTTTTTAAAACATTCTTCTCCATGTGTCTAGTGGTCACCCCTGGCTGATCATGGCTGAAACTAAATAAAGCCCCTCCCCCAGTTACCCTGAGTCATGTCCTTCCCGACTCCCGACTGAGTCCCGAATCTGACCTTGTGTTAAAATAAAATAAATAATTAAACCCCCAACTCTCTGGTGTCTAGTGAACCCCCACCCTGGCATCAGATAGTGCCCACCCAGCTCCCTCCCAGTACCCCATTCAGACCACCGGCACAGCCCTCCACTCACCTCCATGGCTGGCAGCCTGAGCATTTCAATGAATGAGTGCATGCTTGTACAAGCACATACACATTCATTGTCAGACAGCCAGTGCTCTCCCCACACTCCAGTAATAGTGAGAGCACTGGTTGTCTGAATCCAATGCATGAGCCTGTGCTTGTACAAGTAAGCACTCATTCATTGAAGTGCTCAGTAGTCAGTTAGGCTGCTAGCCATGGAGGTGAGTGGAGGGCTGTGCTGGTGGCCTGATTGGGGTACTGGGGGAAGCAGAGTGGGCACTATCTGATGCCAGAGTGGGGGCTCCAATAGACACCAGGGAGGTGGGGATTTAATAATTTTTATTTTTAACACAAGGTCAGATTTGGGACTCATTCTGGAGTTGGGACACGACTCTGGGTTTCTCAGAGGGAGACTTTATTCAATTTTTTAAATTTTGGTCATGGTCTGGCCAGGGGGAACCACTAGACACCAGGGAGAAAAATTTTTAATTTGGGCTAGTGGTGGCGGAGGGGGGACTTCTACAGATACCACTGGGAGATGCCCATTTGCAGTGGGTGAAATTACACCAAAATTTCACCATTTCGCCACAATTTTGTGAAAAATGTCAAATGACGAAATTGCCAATTTTGCAGCAACTTCACCAGTGAAATTTGATTTCACAGTATCTCTAGAAGAGGAGTACACAAGGACAATTAATTAAGTTAAAAAGCCCAGTTATAACTAGTGGCTCAAGTAAATGGGAAGAATCTAGACCTATTACAAAAGAACATCAGAAAGTTGAAATGCCTATAAATAGACCACAACAACTGGAAGGACCTAGTAAAACAGAGATAAAAAGGGACAAAATAAAGAAAAAAATGCACAGATATAAATGAACAATAATAGTTCTGACATAGGACCGGCTAAAGACATTTTGACACTCACAGGAAGTGAAGTGTGTCTGATGGAACCTTTGAGAAAGATAATGAATCTGTGGAATCCCTTAGAGATCTAACTGAATACCTAATAACAGCAGAACTGGGTATCTCTCAGGCAAAAGGAAATATCATTATGACATGTAGGGATCCTAACAGTGAACATAAACCAGTGTACACCCTAGTTTCTGACATGAATCTAGCTAAGGAAATCTGGTCTAAATCCCCCAAGCTAAATCATCTGGGGTTAGTGTCATGGTCACCGGTCACTTGGAAAACAATTACTTTATAAGTGACACGGGGGAAATTCAAGTTTATTATTAGATTAGAGTGTTTTTGTAAATAAAACGTGACACTGAAATGGAAATTCAAGACATCTGAACCTCCCAGGATGAAAGAGGAACTTTACATATTTTCATTATTCGGGGTTGATAGGTTTCCAGGGGAAAGTTAAGAAATGCTAACTTCATATGTTAACTCATTGATTGCCTCCCAATTAAACTTGAACTCTGGAAAGCAACATATCAGTTATGCAGAGACAGCCTCCCAGAGTGGCCAAGGAAACCAGATAAATTTCCTTTGTGCAACTGCTGATATTTACTATCAATTGAAGAGCAGTACTGGAGAATTTGACAAAGAGGGCATTTTAATTGTTGATATGTGTAATCTACATGTGAGAGGAGTGCAAGAAACAGAAGTTGGACAATGACTGGATTTAGTGAATAAAACTTTAGCAGAAACCTCTAGGGACATTGAAGATACTGAGTCTATTAGATTTGATTCCAATTTTTTATCTTGGAATGTTGTGAGGCTATCTAGTAAGATGACAGATCAAGAATGCTCTTCATTTATAACCTCACATGCATTAATTTTCCTGCAAGAGACTTGGGCTATAGAGGTTGTAAATATTAATGGGTACCAGGTGACGTCAAATTCTGCTGTCAAGATGAAAAAGTCTGGCAGTTCAGCGGGGTTGGCCATACTGTATGTATTAAAATAGGACCTACCCTTACTGTTTTAGAAGCACTTAAAAACACACAAAACTATACAATAATGGTAATATATTGGGACCAACTTCTTTTTATAGTCCCTAAAACAACCTCTTACAAAATTCAAAGACAACATGGGAATCACTTACTATATGGACCTCACATTTAAAAAATACCCACAAGGTGCCTTTCTGATAGAAGAGACTTTAATGCCCATATTGCTAAATTTGATAATCTACATGTACTTGAGACACAGCTGAGTCTTAAAGATTGTATATGAGACAAAGTAAGGATAAAGGAGAGAATGAACAAGGGAAAGAACTAAAGAAATTAATAGAAGAAAACACACTCTTAATATTAAATGGTAGAATTATGGGAGACAAGGAAGGAGAAACTACTTTTTTTCTCATCAATTGGGCAAAGTACAATAGATTATGTGCTTATTAGTCCAGAGAGTTATGGGATTTTTGTATTACTTTTAAAGTACAAATGAGAACTGAGCATGGTCATGCTTCTCCGAGCTTGTATATTAAGACAACTATAGGAAATGAAGGTATTTTTGATGACATAAAAACCCTCTTGGCACAGTTAAGTTCCAAAGGGAAACAGCGCTTAAAATATAATCAAATTAAAGGTGGGGAGTTAAGAAACATATTATACAATTGTGAAGGTAGTTCAACTTTTTGGGAAGAGAATTACTCGGATAATGCTCAGCTATTTGAATTAAAGCTGGAACCATTAAACCAAGAAATAAGAAATATAATTTATGCCCCTAATAATAGTAATGTGCCTCATGAAATAAAATCATGGTTTGACTGAATGTAGAAAAGAAAAAAAAAGAATTCCAGAAAATTAGTTAAGTGGACTAAAAAACATCCAACAAGGAAAAAATCACAAAATGTTAAACAAAGCCAGAAAGCAATATAATAAGTTTCTCCAAATAAAAAGACTTAGCTATCAACAAAAATCATTTGAGGAGATGTATCAAATTATATTAGGGAAAGATATTAAAGCTGTTTGGAACATGGTGGCTAAAGGGACTAACCGACATCAACCCTCTGTAGAGGTTTATGTTCCGAAGAAATCTTGGGTCAAACATTTTAATGATATTTTCTTCAAAATGCCATCAACTGAGCCAGATAATAATAAACTGAAGGATAATATAATGAAACAAGGGCCTCCCATTGTCTTCTCAACAGAAGAGGTGGAGTTGGCCATACTGACACTAAAAAATAATAAGGCCCCTGGTCCTGATTTTATCCCTCCAGAGGTCTACAAGGAGTATAAAGACTTCTGGATACCAACTCTGACTATTTTTTTCAACTTATGTTCATCACAAAATTATATACCTATATCCTGGACCCAAAATATAATAATGCCAATTCATAAAAAAAGGGTCAGTGTATGACCCTATTAGCTTTTGGTCTATAAGTCTCCTAGACATAAACTCAAAAATATTCTCCAGATTATTATTAAACAGGTTTATTCAGTGGCTGGATTCCACTACACAGATTTCCCCATTTCAGTTGGGCTTTAGGAAAAGTTTTTCGGCCATAGACAATATTTTTTGTCTGGATCACTTGATTGAAAAATACATCCATATCAGAAAATCAAAATTATTTGTATTATATATATTTTTTTTCTTCAGCCTTTGATTCCATTAATAGAGAAAAACTATGGGAGATATTACTTTCTAGGGGTATGTATTATTCTTTATTTAAATTAATAAAGATGCTTTATTTGGGTACCTCCACTGCAATTAGATTTGACAACAAAGGTACATTGACACAATTTTTTGGTACAAATAGAGGGGTAAAACAAGGATGCCTCTTGGCCCCAGCATTATTTAATATTTATATCAATAATTTACTTGAGTACTCTGACAATGACTTACTGGATTCCCCCAAAATAGATAATTTACCACATACATTGATGATCTGGTTATGTTTTCACTTACCAAGTCTGGATTGCAGAAAAAAATTAATAATCTTTACCAGAAATGTAATTATCTTGAATTAAATGTAAACATTAAAAAAACCAAAGTAGTAGTTTTTGGAAAAAATCTTAGAAACTATAACAAACTCAAATTTACTATTCGGTCAGAAAATATTGAGGTTGTGGGTGAATACTGTTATCTGGGTATAAAATTTGTTTCATCAGCTACCTGGTCAAAGAGTATTGCAATTAAGGGGGGGGATGTATAAAACAACTTGGAGGGGTTTATGGTTCAACCAGAGAGTTGTTAAACAATGGAACGTACTACCAAAAGAAGTGGTGGAAGCACCTAGTTTGGATTCCTTTAAGATCAGGTTAGATGACTATATGGGAAAAAAGATACGGGATTATTACCACTGATAAGTGGCAAGTCTGATATGGCTCGAGTAGCCACTAGACTTGAAAAAAATAGCCAACATCAAAGAACAAACTATGAAAGCAAAACTTGTATTCAAAGCCCTCCTGAAATTCAATTATCAGTATGGCGGGAACTCAATTATTCTAGCCCTGAAGGCAGACAAGACAAAGTTGCATCCATTACTTTTGTATGGATCCGAAGTATGGGGTTACATAAATAATGAAGACTTAGAAAAACCTCTATCATATTTCTATAAAGCACTACTTAAGGTCCCTAGTGTGACATCAAATGCAATGACTAGGGCAGAACTGGGAAGAACCCCAAACAAATATTTCAAGGACCTCACAGTCATCTTCTATTGGCTCAAAATAATAAATAACAAAAATACCATCCCTAAGAAATGTCTAATGGAAAAGATTAAATGGCAGGCAGAAGGGCTTGCCCCTCTGTGGCTCAGCTCCCTGAAGAATAACTTAAATAAAATTAACATTGGCATAAATATTCATGAGACGGAGAGAAATATAATTATGCATCACACCTATTAGCAATGCTCAGCCTGGTTCTAGTTCTAATAATTTCATAAGGTAAAAAGCATAACTCCTCAGGAGGATATCAACACCATTGCAACAGTCAGTACCCTGTGACCAGCAAGAGGGACCATATGTCCATAATCTTTTCATGGCATTCAATTCAAAAGTCGATTTTATGTGGGTGCCTTGTACAAAAACTACTATTTTTAGGGACTCTAAGACAGCTATTGTGGAAAACTATTTCTGATGTTATTTAACACTGTTCACATTCAGTGATACAGGGGAGAGTATAGACCCTAGACACATGATATAGTGTTAAGAGATTGGTGTACTTTTCCTGGTCTGAGACCTAGTACATCTCTGGCATTTTCTTTGGCTGCTGCCTTGTCAGAGACTGAATCCTTGCAATCTGAGGAGACATCCTGAAAAGAAGAGGCAATGGAATAAGCCTCCGAATCTCCTTCTTCACCATGAAGAGAAGGGGAATTTTTATTAAAACAAAAAGTAATACAAAGGAAATACAAACAAACACTATTTACACAAAGAGACATCTGAACATAACTACAATGAAAATCCAAAAAATAAAAACAAATGAGATAAATGCTCTCCTATTGAATATCAGTAACAATGAACACTCAAAGGAGATATCACACTACAGAAATCAAAAGTTCATCCTGCTCCGTTTCAGGAAGGGAACCAATGTACATTCTTCAAAAGCATTCTCATATCAGTGTGAGAACAGGTAGCTAAATCCTTAGTGTAAATCCCCTGTACTTACTGTGTTATTTTTTTTTCTGTGAATCCCAACAATGGAACTACCTGCTGTTGTTTAAAACACTGGCATCTAATTTGCTAAACATACCATTTGACACAAGCTAGCATTACTGTCAAGGTCCCTGGGTGAAATTTCCCTTTGGCACCAGGGTACTGCCCAAAAAGTAAGACATCATGGGCCCAATATTCAAAACTTTGCCTGAGTGCAAAACCGAGTTTGCCCACACAAATCAGATTTTATGTGGAAGTGCAATATTGAAAAGCCTAGATAGCGTGGGCGCACTCAGTTTACGCCTGGACAAAGGACAGTGCAATGTAAATGAAGGGACAGGGACTTGAATATGGGTGCAGTCTCATATATTCAAAGTATGTGCACCATGCAAGGCCATCTTGCACAGTCACCTTGTGTGGTGTACATACTGCAGATTGAAACCCCGACTTACGCCTGTGCAACCATAGTGGTTGGCAGAGGAAGTGCAGCTGCTCCCCAACCCCTCCCAACTGATCACCGGCCCAATAATTACAAAAAAAAATAACCCTGGTAGTCTAGTGGTCCCTTCCCCTTTGCCGATCACCATCCTGTTCAAAAATAACAGAGTTAACCCTGGTGGTCCATTGGTCTCTCCCCCATCGCTGATCACCGTCACATTCAAAAACAACATATTTCTCCCTAGTGGTCCAGTGGTGCCTCCCCCATCACCGATTGCTGTCCTGTTCAAAAATTACATATTTATCCCTGGTGGTCCACTGATCCCTCCCCCATCACCGATCAATGTCCCATTCAGAAATAACATATTTATCCCTGGTGGTCCAGTGGTCCCTCCCCCATTGCCGATCACCATCCCATTCAGCGGTACAACCCATATCCCTGGCAAATCTCTCCCCCTGCCTGATCATCTGTCCAATACATAGAACAAATATGCCCTGGTATCCAGTATAACCCCCCCCAGACCCGATCCCCTGTACAGTTCATGCAATCCCTTCCCTGGTGGTCTAGTGGACCCCCCCGGGCAGGTACTGACCCACCACCCCACTCCCCCATCCCAAAACTGAGCAGGCAACCAGTACAGCACTCCTCTCTCCACCACGGCTATCCGCCAACTGAGCTGTCACTGTGTGCGTACAGTATATATTTATGAAAGAAGTAATTGTTGGTTGATTGCTACAGGCATTCTTGGGAATTGCCAGGACAGGGAGTCTATTTTCATCTGTCTAACCCTCAGTCAAACTAAGCAGCTCACCGTCAGCTGTGTCTATAACCCCCCTACAACTTCCCAACTTGCTCTTGAGAGCATCACCAAACTGGTTGGCAGTGAATTAACCAATGAACTCCTAATTATGGGAGACTTCAACCTGAACTGGGCCTCTGACCCCAACAAAGTCCTCAAGGCAATGATCCATGATGCAAACCTGGAACAGGTTATCTCTCTACCCACCAGGCTCAACTATAAAACTGGGAACCACACTACTCTTGACTGGGCTCTGGTATCCAATCCCCTCAACATACAGAAAATAGGCATACTGGCAGACGCTATCAGTGATCACTCCCCAATTTTCTGTATTTGGAAGAACAGTGCACCAAAGATTCCTCCCAGGATACTCACGGTACGTGATTTCTCCAATTTCACGTCCACAAAGTTTAACGACTACCTAAGTAACCTAAGCTGGAGCCCACTTAGAATCCTCACGACCTTGGATGAGGCTGTGGCCTACTTCCAAGACTCACTACTCAAATTGGCTTCATTCTTTGCCCCCCTTAATAAACTTAGAACAAAGGGAGGTTGTTACAAGTGGATCTCCCTCTAAGGGAAATCTCAGATGAAAAGCAGGGACAAGGTCTGGTAGAAGTTCTGACTCTCCCTTCTCCCTGCAGAGCAGGTTACTTACAAAACCCTAAGAAATAAATGTAAGCTAGCAGTCAAACTTGCGAAAAAGGAGTATGTATCCCACCTCCAATGGTCCAACCTGGGGAACCCCAAGCTTTTCTGGTCACACATCAACAAACTACTTAAGGGCAATTCCAAGAAGGTAGTAGGTCCAACAGAGGTACAAGGACAGCGTGTCACCGACTGCCACCAAATAGCCTCAGCAATCAACAGCCACTTCACCAGCCTTGATAATTACAAGTTAGGGATGCCCCCGCCTACGCCTTTACAGATCTCTGACATATCCCCATTCTGAAAATACCCCAATTTCACCTAAGATTAGTCAAGGTGAGTGAGGTCCTTAAGCTACTTAAATCCCTCAAAAACAAAGGCTCTGGAGGCCCTGATGGAATAAGCACAAGGTTACTCAAGGAAGGTGCCAGTCCCTTGCCAAACCTCTGACCTGGATCATGAACAGGTCTCTATTTGAAGGATACATTCCGCACCAGTGGAAGGTGGCCACTGTGGTCCCCATTCACAAGGGTGGCTCGCGCAATTATAGACCCATCTCCCTGCCATGTACCCTTGCTAAACTGCAAGAAAGGCTAGTGTACAAGCAACTGAGAGACTACACTGAGCTCCACCAACTCCTAGCCCCACCACAGCATGGGTTTCAGGCAAACCATGGGACAGATATGGCACTCATCAATCTCACAGTGGACGTATTCAGGTAATTGGATGTAGGCATGTTGATGGATGCAATCTTTATAGATATGTCCAAGGAGTTTGGCTTTGTGGACTACAACCTTCTTCTAACTATGCATCATGGCATAGGTCTTGATGCCCAGGCCCTAAACTGGTTAAAGAGCTACCTATCAGGCTGGTCCCAGAGGGTCATTTGGAAGGGAGAGCTATCTGACCCTCTTCCCATCAAGAAGGGTTCAATTATTGGCTCCCTCCTGTTCTCTCTCTCTTCACAAATGACCTCAACCGTCACTGTGAGGATAGCTCAGTTGTTCAATACGCTGATGATACAGTCATCTACCGGTCCATGTCTACCCTCCAGGACCTGGGTCCTCTCCTCCAAGGGGACCTAAATACACTTGAGGCCTGTCTTACATCTAACAGAATGGTCCTCAATGCAGCAAAACCAAAAGCCTTGCAGTTTGGCCCTAGATCCCTCAGCCAGGACAAGACCAATTCCTTACAACTAACTTCCCTTGCTGGAAAGAGACATTGTAGACAACATAAAATACTTTGGGCTAACTATCGACCAAGGTCTCACCTTTAAGTCCCATGTAGGCCAGGTAACTAGGTCTATCCATGGCAAACTTGGCACCTTGTACCGGCTTAAAAACCAACTTATCCCAGAGGCAAGGTGAGCAATTGCCTCCAGTGTCCTCCTTCCTACATTAATGAATGTTGCCCCTGTAATTCAGGGTATGTCAAAGCATGAGGTTGACAGGCTTCAGGTCCTCTATAACACGGTGGTGAGGTTTACGACACTGAGTCACCCAAGAAGCCACCCCTGCATCTCGCTGGCCTTCCTTTGAGGCTCGTCTTCAGTACCCCCTGCTCTGTCTTGCTTACAAACTGCAGCACCCAGCTGCCCCACCTAGCCTTACAAGAATAATCATTCCTAAGTCTAACCCTCGTATACTCAGGACCACCAGTCGGTCCCTACTAGCAATCCCCAGAGTCAAGACTAACATGGGAGGCAAATCCTTCATCACACTGCCCCAAGCTGTGGAACACTCTCACCTTTAGTACAGGAAGCCCCATCACTGCTAAACTTTCACACAAGGCTCAAGTCCCACCTGCTTGGGGCAAGCTCGTGCCATTGTCAGGGTATTGGACAGTCATCCCCGGTCTCACATTCTACACCAATCCCTCTCCTTTCTCATCCAAAATGACTCTTAAAGCATGCCTCAACTCCCTCAATTGTTGCACTTATGTTCAATATATTGAAATATTGCCTTTATTGTAACCTTGAATTTCATGTCTACTTTCTCTGCACCCTGTAGTACCTGACTGTATTGTACTGTTTCTATCTCCTGGGTCACCCCTGAAAAAGGGATCTTCGGGGCTCAGTGGGCATACCCAGTCATCAAAATTCAATAAATAAATAAAATTCTAACCATGTGACAAATTGGTCAAGAAAAATATATTTTTGTTAGAAGAGAAATAAATAAGAGTGTGAGATACAGTCAAAAGTCTTCTCCTGGTCCAGTGCTAAGATGAGGCCTTCCATTTCCTCCATATTACAAGTTTCCAACAGTTCACGTATCACGAGTAAATGATCACCAATATGGCAACCTGTAATTGAGCAGGACTAAGCCAGGCTAATCATCTGCTTGGTTACTGTTGCCATCCTCATTCCCAGAATTTTAGTCAGGCCTTCTAATCGGTGCTGAGGAGACTAATTGGTCTCCAGTTCTTTAAATCTTCCCGAGGCCTTTTTTTGTATAGAAAAATCAGCACACCTTTAGCTAAGGAGTTATATTCCTACCCAAGAGAGTGTTAAAAACCATCACTAATTCCAGGAGTAAGCAAGAAATACAGGTTACTCACCTGTAACAGGAGTTCTAAGAATGGTATATGTTGTTCATCCACACTTATTGGCAGGTTCCTTGCCGCTTTAAATCTTGCCGGAAGGTCTTCAAGCTGGCTCCTCCCACCCACCCGGGTGATAAAACTCTCGGCTTTGCCCCATGGCGTCAGATCTGGCCGGCTGGAAGCTCAGGTTGTGCGTCGAAGCCAGGAGGTCGGTGCGTCGTGTGGATGAACAACACATACCCTAGAAGCTCCTGTTACAGGTGAGTATCCTGTATTTAGGGACATGGATATGTTGTTCATCCACACTTATTGGCAGACTCCTAGCAGTTCTCCGGAGGAGGGAGGCAAGGCACACCTCGATACTTACTTAGGGAATAAAGACTGAGAACCATGGCCCCAAAACCAGCATCCCGGCGTGACTCAAGGTCGATGTGGTAATGGGCAATAAAGGTGTGTGCTGACTTCCAGGTAGCAGCCCTGCAGATTTCCGGGATAGGGACGTCCGTGGAAGCAGCCACCGATGCAGCAGTATGACGGGTAGAATGAGCTCTTATCCCTCTGGGAGGCTCCATGCCCGCCAACTTATAGCAGCGATCTATGCAGGAGGTGACTCACCTGCCTATCGTCCGCTTGGCTGCAGGTCTGCCAGGTGCGGCTTCAGCATAGGTGACAAACAGCTGGCAAACCTCTCCCGGAATTTCAGCCGTGCGCTCCTTATAATAAGCGAGCGCCCTTCTAGGGTCCAGAGTATGGAGCCTATATTCGGCCTCCGAGGTGTGATTGGGGTAGAACACCAGCAGAGTCAGCACCTGGTTAAGGTGAAACTCCGACACCACCTTCAGAAGGAATTTCGGGTGGGGGCACAGGACAACCTTGTCCCTGTGGAAGACCAGGTAAGGAGACTCGATGCAAAGCACCTGGAGCTCTCCCATCATTCTGGCTGACGTGATAGCCACCAAGAAGGCGGTCTTCCACGACAGGTGAGAGTTCACACCTGTGCATTGGTTCGAATGGCTTGCCCATGAGCTTTGCCAGTACCAGCAGTAGATCCCATGGAGGTGGAGGTTCTCGCACCGGAGGGGAAATGTGATCAAGGCCTTTGAAAAAGTGCCCGACCACCTTTTCCTGCGCCACCGACTGCTGCCCGGCCCGCGCCCGGTAAGCAGAGATGGCTGCCAGGTGCACCTTTAGGGTTGTCGACCTAAGCACTTGACTAGAAAGGGACCATAAATAGTCCAAAATGCTTGCCACAGAACAGGAGGAAGGGTCCAGGCCCTTGCCCTGACACCAAATGGAGAATCTCTTCCATTTGAAGGCGTAGCATTTTCTGGTTGACTCCTTACGGGACGCCTCAACCACATTGAGGACCCTTCGAAAGACCCAAGGCCTGGAACTCTAGCCACTCAGGAACCAGGCCGTCAGGT
The DNA here is from genome assembly GCA_016271365.2 of Neoceratodus forsteri. NCBI lineage: Eukaryota > Metazoa > Chordata > Ceratodontiformes > Ceratodontidae > Neoceratodus > Neoceratodus forsteri. Next base: position 532,456,580 of record CM028137.1, on the reverse strand, counting down.
GCAGGGATTGAAGGTCCGGATGGAACACCTTCCCCTGATTGACTGAAAGCAGGTCCGGGCGAGCTGGAAGCTGCCTCGGGAGCCTGGAGCTGAGGCTGAGGAGATCTGGGTACCAGAACTGGCGGGGCCAGTCTGGGGATATCAGGATCACCTGCGCCTTGTCCCTCCTTGCTTTGAGAAGCACCTTGTGAATCAAAGGAAATGGGGGAAAGGCGTAGAAGAGGCCCGGGGTCCACAGCCTCGAGAAGGCATCCCCCTGCAGCGAGCCCTGCTGAGGGGGCGGCATGAAACAGCCTCAGCTTTGCGTTCTCCTTGGAGGCAAACAGGTCCACCTGAGGTGTGCCCCAATGGGAGAACAGATCTTGTACTACCACGGCAGGAGAGACCTCCTGAGATGCAGCCCTATCCGGCTCAGGGCATCGGCCAGGGTGTTGAGGCTCCTGCCACATGAATGGCTAGGAGATCCGCCTCCAGGCTGCGCACGAGTGACCAAATGCGGAGAGCTTCCTTGCATAGAAGCATGGGCAGCGTCCCCGCTCCTGGCGTTCAGGTAGTACATGGTCGTGGTATTGTCCATCTGGACTCGGACCACTGACCCGGAGAAAGGGAGCAAAGGCGGTGAGAGCTAGGGCGGACCGCCGGAGCTCCAGCAGGTTGATGTGGCATCGGACTCCGCGGGGACCAGAGGTCAGCACTCGTGTTCCCCAGATGGGCACCCCAACCCATCAGAGAGGCGTCGGTCGATAGAGAGACCGTCGGCTCGGGGTGGACAAACGGGATGCCCTCCTGCAGATGAAATGGAACAGTCCACCACTGGAGAGTGTTCCACATCTCCCGGGTCACTATCACTAGCTGGTCCAAAGGATCGCAGCATTGTGACCACTGGCTGGCCAGTCCCCACTGAAGGGGGCGCATGTGCCAGCGGGCCCAACGGACCACGCTGGTACAGGCCGCCATGAGACCCAGAAGGTGCAGGAAGTCCCAGACAGGCGCGATTGCCCAACCAGAAATGATTGGGCAAAGGAGGTAAGAACTCGGCCCTGTCCGCCGGGAGCCGTGCTCTGGCTCGAAGAGAGTCGAGCTCTTCCCCGATGAACAGGATCACCTGCTTCGTTCGAAGTTCGACTTGGCCTCGCTGAGAAGGCCAACTCGAGAGCAAACCTGGAGGGCCAGATCTCTGGACCGCTCCACCTCCCATCTGGAGGAGGCTGCTATCAGCCAATCGTCCAGGTAAGGGCACCCGACCCCTCGGGCAGAATGCTGTCACCCTGCCATGCATTTGGTGAAGACCCTGGGAGCTGGAGATAAGCCGAAGGGCATGGCTCTGAACTCGAAGAGGGATCCCTCCGCTCGAAAGCGGAGGAATCTCTGATGTGACGGATGGATAGGGACGTGAAAGAACGCGTCCTGTAGGTCCAGAGAGCAGAACCACACGCCGTGTTCCAGAGATGGTATTATCTGTGCCAGAGTGACCATCCTGAAGGTTCGAGACCTTAGGAACTTGTTCAGGTCATGTAGGTCGAGAATGGGGCGCCAGCCCCCCGTCCGTTTCGGAACCAGGAAATACCTGGACATGAACCCCAGGTCTGAAGGGGGGTCCTCCACCTCCAAGATCACCTCCTTTTGGAGGAGGAGAGCGATGTCGGCTCGCCGAGCCACCAGTGAGGCTGCGGACCCTGAGGCCCCCCGAGGTGCGACTGCTCTGAAGGGCGGGGCCTGCTCGAATTCCAGAGGTAGGCCTTTTCCCACCACTTCCAGTACCCACCTGTCCGTGGTAACAGTGGACCAAGCGGAAAGGAAGTGTCTGAGCCGTCCCCATGGGGGAACCAGGGTGAGGTGACAGGGATGGGGCGACACCTCAGCCCGTCACTGGGCAGGCTTGGAGGAGGGACCAGCTGAGGGACCTCCTGGGCCTTTACCTCCTGCTTCCTGTTGGAGGAAGCCGGCGGCTTGGCTTGGGATACCAGGTCGAGCCTGCTGGCCTAGCGTTGCTGGGCAGGCGCATGGGATGGCGCGAGAAGGATGAAAGGGCTTAGGCTGTGGCTTGGAGCCTTTGTCCTTCTGAGCAGAAGAGACCGAGTCCAAGGTAGCATTGGACTTCTCAATCCTCTGCAGGTGACCTTCCACCCCAGGGCTGAAGAGGTCAGTCCCCAAAAAGGGAACATCCGCCAACTTGTGCTGGGTATCCGAGGTAAAGGTGGATATCCTCAGCCAAGCCCGACGCATACATGGCCACTGCGGCCGCCACAGACCTGGCACTGAGTCCCCGATGTCTACGCAGTCTGCAGCTGCTGTTTAGCCACTGCCCTGGTCCCGCACCTGCCTGATCGTAGTCTGCAGATCTGGGGGAAGATGAGGGACAACCTCATCCAGGGAGCCCAACAGGGCGTGAGAAAAATGTGCCATGAGGACGGCCGAACTGGCCTGACGAAGGCCGAGAGAGGACGCAGCATAGACTTTTCGCCCGGCATAATCCAATTTCTTGGATTCCTTGTCGGGAGGTTTGTCCACATCCCTGGCGTTCCCAGCACGCCAGAAAACGCTGTTGGTAACCAACCCCTCGGCCGAGGGGTGTTCCGAAAAACCGGACAGGGAACCGGTAGGGACCGCATACTTCCTGGCCAACCTGGCCGAAGGCGCAGGGCAGGAAGCAGGACGCTGCCAAAGTTCCAAGGCCGGACCCACTATGGCTTCGGCCACCGGAAAGGCCTCCGTAGGAGAATCCCCTCGGTCCAGAATCTCCGTGAGGGGATACCTGGCCCATTTAGAAATGGGTTCGAGCTTCATCCTGGTGGACTCCGAGATGAGTTGAAGCAAACCTAAGAAGGACGAAGGGCTATCGTCCATTGACTGCCCTCCCGAGGACTCCAAGTCCATGCGCTTGGAGAAGCGGGAGAAACCATCATCGGACTCAGAAGAGTCCTCAAAGAGCTGCCTCGGCCCTGAGCCACCCTCCACCTGCCGAGGTTTATCGGGAGTGAGGGTGACAGACAGCCTATGGGGCAAACCCAAAGCCGACCGAGAATTTTTGGTCGGAGCCCCAACTAATGGCTGTGGGGCGGAGGTTCCACCAGAATCGGTGGGGCAGTTGGAATTGGCGAACAACCGCCTGAGAACAGGCTCCTCGACTACAATGAGGGGTTGTTTGGCTGCTCGGTGACAGCCACTTAATGGCCGGGGAAAGGCGACTGGAGTCGGCTTATTCCCGGTCAAAGGAAACTGTTACATAAGTTCCTCGTACCTCCGGCAACTTGCGAAGCCTCCCCTGCGTCTGAGGAAGAGGAAGGAAGAAGCGGCAGCCGCTTGCCGAGGTGCTGAGACCGAGACCGCCTATGGCGGCGGGATCGGTTGGACCGCGAGGATGTCCGAGACCAAGACCGAGAGTCTCGACTAGGCCGAGGGAGGTGAGGAGAAGTGTCAGAAATCGGCACTCCCCTCGGCTCAGATGATCCCACCGAAGGCTCCGGAACCGGAGGCACAGATGAGCCGACGGGATCCTCAACTCCCACCGGGGGAACCGGGGAGAGGGGATTCTCAGCTTCTCCAGCCAACAACCCGTCTAACGGGTCAAGAAAAATCTCGACCGCGTCGACAGGAGTCTCGGTCAACTGGCCCGACAGGGACACCGTGAAGCCAGTGGCCGAAGCTGAGGGGTTGACCAAAGTCAACTGTCGACAAGGGAAGGGGGATCTTTCCCACTCCCAAGAACATCAACGGAGAGACTTACTTTTGCTCTTTTTGGACCTGGAAAAAGGTCCCGATGAAGTTGGACCCTCACCTTTGGTCGAGAGGGTCAGACAAAGCTCCTTAAAAGAAGCCGAGTACGAGGCACCAAGAGAGAGCGGGACAAATGCCGCAGCTGAGGTAGAAGCGGCCCGCGCCGCCTCCTCTTCAAGGGCGATCATCTGCTCTAGCTGATCCGCCGAGCCCGCCGCCGCGGACATCGCCAATCGGGCCTCTTTAGATTTCACCAGTGGAATTCTTTTCTCGGGGCGCCCCAGTTGTAATCGGGCAGCACGGTCTTCAAGGACGTAGGCCGAAAAGGAAGAGCACAAGTCGCAGGCCTGCTGGTCATGCTCAAGGCCCAGGCAGTAGGCGCACATGGAGTGCGGGTCCGTCCTAGACATCTTCTGCCCGCAGGGCACCTCCGAAAACCGAGTCCATTTGTCCACGAGTCATGTAGGAGAAGACGCATCAAGTCTTTACAAAACTTTTAATTTCGAATCTTTCAAGAATTAGGAACCAGTCTTAATCGCAACGCTGCTAAGAGGGAACCTGAGCTTCCAAGCGGTAAGGAAGATCTGGCGCCATGGGCGGAGCGAGTTTTACCACCCGGGTGGGTGGGAGGAGCCAGCTTGAAGACCTTCCGGCAAGATTTAAAGCGGCAAGGAACCTGCCAATAAGTGTGGATGAACAACATATCCATGTCCCTAGAAATAATTATTTTGTATAATTTAGCTGGTAAGCCCTCTTGTCCCAGTGAAACATTTACATTTAATTTTTTAACTCCATCCTGTAGTTCACTGACTGAAACTTCCTTGACTAGTTCTGCTTGGTCAGGTAAAGAAAAGGTCGGCAGTACAGTGCCTTCTAAGGAAGTGTCTGCATCACTTGTCAATACTGCAGAAGTGCCAAAAAAGAGAAGAGTAGGGGAATTTTATTAAACAAAATACAGTATCACTTACAGAATCATACACTCATCAAAAGGCAAGCATTAAAAGCACTGATCTAACTAAGGCAAATCCCACCTGCGAACCCACTTTTTAAACCTAGGCGACACGATTAATGAATCTCCCCTAAATACTTAAACCAAAGATTATTGTTTCCTAGAAGGACTGCCGTTTAAAGTCACCCCTGCTCCATTCCTGCATAACCAGGCAGATTAAGCCAAATAAAATTTTTCAAAGGATTTTAAACTCCCTTTCTGACTTTTTTTTGTACAATCTTGTCTGTAAACTTCTTCCCTGATGAAGGGGTTTAAAATAGGAAGAGGAAATGGCTAAAAACCTGGAGGACAAACATTAGAAAAGTTAGTTAGTTTATTGTTCTAGGAATTACTACCTTTGAGCCAGAGGCTCTTTTACAAAGGTTCCACGTCAATTAGGTACAGTACAAAAGGTTACATAGATAACATAACAATTTGTGTTGTGTCAAGAGCAAGAAAACATATACAAATACATATCAAATCACTTGTGCAAAAGGACATGAGATATCAATAATCACATTATTATTACAAGAAAGAGGTCATGCCAGATTAGGAGAAACAAATAGGAAAAAGTCCAGAACAGAGAGGTAAGTGAATGGTGTGGGAGCAGACAATAGCAGGAGAAAGGTTTCCAAACATGTCTTTGTCAAATAACGAACTGGGTGGGTAGTGAGAAAATAGGAGGTTTAATCAGGGCAGTCACAGGAGCTGGAGGTGGCAAGGTGAGAGAAAAGCCTTGATTTGAAAATACCTAGAGAGGTGGAGGCAGTAATATGAGTGCTGAGGGCATTTAGCCAGCTGGGGCATGATAGGCAAATGATCTTTGTCCTGAGCAGTCCGGCATCGGGGACTTGGAGAGGCTGGTGTTCTGATCTTCTGGTAAAGCGGTGCTAGCGCCGGGCATAACAGGTCTTGGATACAGGGTGGAGTGAGGCCCAGAGTGGATTTTTTCGCCATCAGGCAGAGTAAGGTACTTTGTATCTGGTTTTGAGAGTTGCAACCAACCTAGTCAGCATAGAGTTCACATGTGTGGGTACGCCGATGTGCACCAGTGAGCAGCCGACAGGCCTTATTTAGGGATGTTGTAATGCGACTAAGTGCTGTAGTAGTGGCAGATCCATATATAACTGAGTCCATAGTCAATGACTGAGATGATAGAAGATTGGATGGCAATCATCAGTGCAGAATGGGTAGAAGCTGTCGGTTCCGATACAGAATCTCAATTAGCTGATTAATAGTTTTGCTGTACTATCAATGTGAGTTGCAAAGGTTAGGCCTTGATCAAAGTTGATTCCAAGATATTTGAAAATTGGCACTTGTTCAAAGGTATTTGTATGTATTAATGGTGAGTGGGACTTGCCGTTTCTTGTTTTATGAGTTAGAGAAGAGCATGGATTTAGTTTTTTGTGTTTAGAACCAGCTTATGTTCAAGGAACCCATCTCAACTTTGGAAAAAGCATGCTGAAGGTTGAGACGTAAGAGGTTCGGATCTTTATGAGTGGCAAGAATCACGGCATCGTCGGCATAGAGGATTATTTGTTCAGGGCAGGATTTGGGGAGGGAGTTTAGGAAAAGGCTGAAAAGGAGGGGGCCCAGAATGGATCCCTGGGGAACTCCTGAGTGAACCGGTTTTGAGTCTGAGAGAACTCCAGCTACTTTACAGATTGAGCGCTGAGCAAGGTAATTTTTACCCAGTCACCAGGACCCTGTGAGAGCCCTAGGGATAGAAGTTGTTTGATAAGTAGGCCATGGTGAACTGTATCAAATGCCTTGGTTAAGTCAATGTAGACTGCTCCAGTTAGGTTTCCTTTGTCCATGGCATTGTGGATTGCTCCTGAGAATTCAAGTAGGGCAGTCGATGTGCTGTGCCCTTTCCTAAATCCATGCTGCTGAGTGCATAGGATGTTGTGCTTTTCCAGGTAGTCTGAAAGTTGGTCCGCCACCAAGCGTTCAGGGGCCTTAGAGAGAGGTGGTAGTATTGATATCGGGCGATAGAAACCAGGCAGTGACTTATCACCACTTTTGTGCACCAGAGTGACAACTGCAGCCTTCCATTTCCTAGGGAATTGGCTGTAGCAGAGGGAGAGATTGAAAATTGTTGTGAGGGGGAGCAGTACTTCCTCCAGAGTGAGGGACAGAAGTTTAAGGTCAATAGTGTCGCTGCCTGCTCGGGACTTAGAAATGGCCTTCTTTACATATTTATAGACTTCATGTGCCTTTACTAGTTTGAAATGGAAGGGTGGTTTGGTTGGAGAGGCAGTAGTAGAAGTAGAAATTGAAGGGTCAGCATCAGTGAAGAAATCAGATGAGAGGACACCACTAAGGTCCTTGAAGGTATCATTTAGAATGTTTGCAATGATCTCTGGGTCTAATGTAGTGGTTCCATCCACATTCATTATTGTAGGAGAGGATTTGGACTGCTGACCCATGATATTCTTTATGTTGTCCCAGAAGGATTTCCCTTCGCCCCAGGAGTTGGAGAGTGCATTCTTGAAGTAGGAGCTCTTCATCAAGCGGATCTGTTTAGTACAGTGGTTATGAGCCTGTTTATACTTTTGAATGTCCGACAGAGTGCCAGTAGCTCTTGCAGTGGCCCAGAGGTGATCCCCTACTTTTGAGTTGTGCCAATAGCTTTGCCGTGAGCCAGGGATTTGTGAGTGCTTTGATTTTGCGCTTTTCTACTGGTGCATAGGTATCACAGGCAGTGTTGAAAGTAGTAATAAAGTAGTCAAGGGCTAGGTCAACATCTTGAGTTTTGTAAATCAAGGACCAGTCTATCTGCCTAAGACAGGTCTTGAGATGAGTAAGGTTGCCATAAGGTAGGACTCTGCTATAGATGGTTTTTGGAGGCGGCTTACGAAACTTATTTGTCCAGGTACATATTATTGGAGAGTGATCACTGAGCGAGTCAGGGGAGAACACTTACATTGGTTATACGGGTAGGGTGGCTGGTAAGGATCCAGTCAATGAGGGTGCTGGTCCCTGATTTGTAGTTTTTCCTGGTAGGGGAGTTTACCACTTGTGTTAAATTTGCTGCTAGGATGGCATCTTTGTTTGACCCTGCATCAGGAGCAAGCCAATTTATATTAAAGTCCCCAAGGAGAAGGAGTTCGATGTCAGAAGGTTGTGTACTTACAACTCGAGACAGCCTGTAGGCCAGAATCAGGATCTTTTGGTGGGATATAGACAGCAGCAATCGTGAGGACTTTGTTTTGGGCACCAAGTAGTATCTTGATAGGGAGGAGTTGCACTGAGGTTTCTGTGGTGGGGTAAGAACCAGGAAGACAGGTGAGGTAGTCCTTTATGTAGATTGCACACCCACCACCCCTTTTTGAGGTCCTATCCAGCCTGAATATCTTGTAGCCCTGTATAGAGATGGCATGATCTAGAGTATTAGGTGTCAGCCAAGTTTCAACGATGGCAAAGATATCCGGGTTGTGTTGGCTGGCAAAGATTTGAAGGGAGGCCAGTTTTGGAAGGAGACTGCAGATGTTTAAGGTAGCAATTTTGAGCCCCCCCTCCATTTTGGCAGGCTTTGTTGTACTGTAGGAGACAGGGCCAGGATTTGAGTGGACTCTTCCTGATATCAAGAGGAGGAGGAGTAGGAGTTTAAGAGACAGTTGCTGTACTTTGTAGTCAATAGAATTACACTTCTGAGGCTTATGCAGCTTGGACCAGTGCAGGCGTCTGGGGACCCAGAGCAAGGAGATTGTTAGTAATAGAGGGTGATATGCCCATTTATCCTTGTTGTAGCTTGTCAGTTGCACCCAGTCGCTTGCAGATAGGTACCTGGTGGTTAAGTCAAAAGCCAAAAGAAAGATCAACAGCTGAGGTCCAGAGTCACTGAAATGTTAAAATTCCTGAAGGTGATTAACTTTGCCTGCACATATGCAGGATGTGAAATCCCTTTGTCTGTATGCTTCTTTGTCATTCAAACAGGTTGCTGAAAAGCCCACATACAGATCAAGGAGCAGGTCAGACAAAAATGTGGATTGCAGCAGACCCAGAGTCACCAAGTTTGTCAGATGTAGTTGCTTCACTTATGTTTTGCTTGGGATAGCTTCCAAAAAGTTGATTTTAAAATGAAAATAAAGATACCTGATGATGATTTTTTTGCAGAAATCCAGTCCAGGAGACTTTCACGGATGTAGTGAGCAAGAATGGTATAGTTACCACAAGCAGAAAAACATGTAAATCCACAAAAACTAAGCTACAGACACAGACAAACACAAGCAGCCACCACACAGAGACCAAGGGGGCGTGGCAAGGTATTTACCTGCTGTTTAGCTTTTACATTTAAAGAGGAATACACAGAGATCTACTATTGTAAATGGTCTGAATGGGGGTGGGGAGAAACCAAACAGGCTGAGCATTCCCCAGCAGGCATAGATGCCAGAAACTGGGGTGGGGTTGGGGGTGTTGATCCATGGCCCTACCACTTCAATAAGTGGTAGGGCTTGGTCCTATCAGTTTTTACAATCAAGTAATGCATTACTAGGGTGGGCTGTGCCTCTGGCCTGGTGACTTCCCTTACTTGGTGTACTTAGCAGTCAATAAAAAAAGCTGAGCTTATTTGTGATTACCAAGCTGGTCTGCCACAAAAGACACAAGGTGAGCCATTTAACAACTCACTACTGTACTTGCATTGTCTATCCGTGATGATGGGGGTACATGGACAGGAGGCTTTGCAATTAAGGCAGGCTTTGTTCTGGATGACATATCAAAGACTTGCTACCAGCCAATCAGAAGAGGCTATGTCCACTGAACTAAACTTGCATAGTGAGCTCCTGTCAATTGGTGGTGCTTTGAGAGGAATGACAGGGGTGACAGAATTAAGTAAAATCTGTATATGAAGGCATAATTAATCGTGGAAAGGGGGTGTATTGAGGACTCAAGCACAGGGAGCTGCTGTTAAGACAGGGGGTGGGTTACTCTGCCAATTACAACTTTTATTAAACCAAAAAATGAAGTGAGTGAAACTCACCAAAGGGAGGGCTTTACATATTACATCTTTGGCCCCAACACTTTTTACACTCTACTGCCATCCATGCCAATAGGATAATGTGTATTGTTAATAATTTCCTGGGTCAGTGTTAATTTTTAATACAGTAGTTTGGAAACCTAGGGAATTATGGAGAGGTCATGGGTAGGTTCTGCTTCCGCTGAAGGTTGCTAAGCAGCTGATTACTTGGTAGATGCTATCCAAAAGCAAATGATTTGATACCTTTTAATGGACCAAGATAGATGTAACAACAAGAATAAAGTGTTCTAGCTTCCGGACCAACCAGTCCTTCTTCAGAAGCGTAATGGCAGTTATTTAGAAAAAGCAATACTTTTAACAGCTAGATCATGAAGAAAAAACAGAAAAAAATCCCCACTGATTTAAAATGCTCATTTAAAAAATACAGATAATGATGTCAGAGAAGTTTAACAGTACCATGTTACCGTCATCTGGGAGCGTCCCAGGGTCAAAGGTGCTTGGTGCAAAACACATACAGAGAATCCAACTGCATACAAATTTAATTGACATAGGATAACACTGCTAGAGCAGAAGACTCTTAAATCTAGCTATGAGTGTCACAGTATGTATAAGGATGTGATTACTGAAAATTATACAATGGTGTGTGAAAATCCTGTAACCTCATTAGTCAAAGCATGTCACGTGACCGTGGCTAAATCCTGCATTACCCACGGCTGAGAAATTGCATTTATAAAAAAACATAATTAAACACATTTTACATTTATTTTACAGATGGGTCCATTGTATAACTGCAATAAGACACTCAAGGGTGTGAGTTATTGGGGATTTATTCACTTCTTGTGTGGTTAAGTCACTCGGCTACACCTCGTGACACAGCACACAAAGCATGGGTAAACCCCTAATAACCCACACCCTGTTGTGCCTTATTGCTTAAATAATCCCCACCCAGATTAAAGACATACTAAGATTGTCTTAGGACTCCAAGAAGTTTCAATGTATGCATTATGGACAAAAAATTACCAGTAAAGCTGTCTTAAAAACAACAATGCACACTGTATTGATGTGTAAAACATACCCGGATCTATCACCCAGCTACACTCTCCAACTAGATATCATGTACCATAAACTTCAAAACTCTTTATTGTAGTGACAGGACTTTATAAGTGATAATTTAAATATAAATTGACATTGTTAGTGTCAAACAAAAAACTCTTGTCGAGGACCACCAAGGAATTAAGACCATGTAGCCTGATATGTACTGATGTCAATAAATTGTCAGTGTATTTATTTATTTAAGAGATTTACCAGGCAGACATACTGAGCGGGGACCGCTCATTTCCAGATGCGACCTGGGGGTTACAATAGAAATGCAAAATACAAGCAGGACAAGTTCAATACATGGGTAAAAACAACAGGTCAGAATTAGTACAGAGCTGGACAAGCATATGAATTACAAGTCTATAACAACTTGATGTACCAGAAGTGTCTAAGGAATCTGAAAAAGAGATAAACATTCAATTTCTCTCCTCCTCTTCACACAAACAAGACACCCTACCCCACCGCACATCCCCATAATGCGGGGGGAGGGGTTAAGTAACTTTAAGGAGATACTCTACACACACACACACACACACACACACACACACACACACACACACTCCTAATGAACCTTCATTTACATCAATCACTGCAATTGTTCCCCAAAGGAATTCAACTTGTCATGAAATCCCAAGCAAAAAGGATTATGTATCCTAATACCTACAGAGCAAAAATGTGACACAATTTAACATTACTCATATCTGCGTAGTAACATTTCCAAGGATTCTGGATAGAACCACAACAAAATAAAACTTCCACCCTCCCTAGGATAAGGTAACCAGAAGTATATATTAAGTATGTGTGTGTTTAAGACCATCGGTCTAACATTCCTACATTTCCACAAATCACTACAATATTAGCCTGATGTAAAAAGATCTGTCCAGGACTCCCATGCAAATGAGATCGCACATCCCAATATGTTCAAAGTTAAAAAGTATGTGACAGTCTATGATAACACTCCTGTATGTACAGTAACAGGCTGGGTAATCTGAAAATGGTGCAATGTAATCAACCTCACTCCCTGGTGAAGGTAAAAAGTAAGGAAGAATTAATATTCATTATGTGTATGAAGTAAGAGTAGTAAGCTACCTCAATGTGACAGCAAGCCCCACACCTGCTATATTCACATACCTCACAACACATACCCACACTCATACACCCATATACACGCACACCTACACCCCACACATGCTGAAGTCCTATAATATGCCAGTCTGAAGAAGAAGAGGTTTGTGGATGTCAGTTTCTGTAGTGTCCCATGAAACCCAGATCAATATTCATCCCATCTGCTACCATATTGAGATGTAAAATAAGTTTAATCTCAAAAGCTCATCTGAGATTTCCTTTTAAGACCATTACTGACATATCTGAAATTGAGTGGTCAGGCTGGGAGAAGTGGTGCCCCACTGGTTTTTCAGTCTTCTTTGTTTTAATGTCATGTCTGTGCGAGTTCATCCTAGTGCAGAGCTGTTGGCTTGTCTCTCCAACATAACCTGTCTGTGGACATCTCTTGCACTGAATAAAATAAACAACATGTTGTGATGTGCATGTTCAACTCCCATGCACCTTGAATTGTCTGTTTTGTGATGTAACCACACAATCTGAGGTAGAAATGAGCTCACAAGTCTTACAGGTGCGTTGATTGCAGGGTCGTGTGCCATTGTGTGACATGGTATTCTGTTCTGGTGAAAGCTTGCTCCTAATAATCAGGCTGGCTAAATGTGGTGGTTGTTTTTTAAAAGACAGCAGTGGTAGTTCCTTAAAAATACAATTAAGGGTTTCATCCTCACTAGATATTGGGTGGAGGTCTTTAATAATCTTATGTAGAAGTTCAAGGTCTGGATGATATGTGACTACTAAGGTATTCTGTCTGTAGCTGTCTTTTCTTTATACTGAAGTAGCTGTTTTCTTGGTACTTGCGTTGTACATTCTGTTATCCTGTCAATTTCTCTGGAAAAGTGTCCCTGCTCAATAAAGGTGTTTTTCAACATAGCCAAATGTGTATCTCTGTCATCCTCATTTGAACAAATACGGTGACATGGGAGTGCTTGACTGCACATGACAGATGTTTTTGTGTGGTTTGGGAGATTACTTTTCTTGTGTAGGTATCTCTGTCTGTCTGTTGGCTTCCTGTAAATACATGTATGTAAGGTTCCATCCTTAATGGTGACTGTGGTGTCCAGAAAATTAACATTTGCTTCTGGATCTGTTCTTGCAAGGACCAATATGACAAATACTAAATCAAGATTTCAATCTGGTAGATGCTAAAATTCAAAGCCTCGTTAAATGCTTAATTAAGCCTGGGGGAAGGCTGAGTGTAATGATCATTCCCCATGCAATCAGCAGGAATGTCAATTACTTGATTAGGGTTTGTATATCAGGAGCTGCTGTTACCCAGAGTGGGAGGCAAGTAGCCTGGTTCACAGAAGGGGGGACAGAAGCTACGACTCAGAAAGGACCAGATCAAAAACCTGCATTATGCTATATAACCCAAGGTAAAGGGTTAGACCAATAGTTCTTAAACTTTGTCACAGTGAGCCTCCCCAAATCTATGGAAAAGATTTTGAGCCTCCCCAAAAACCGAAATAATCTTGGGCCTTCCTAAAGAAAAATAGCATACTGTACTGCGCAGTACACCATGAATAAATTGAAACCCCTTTGAGTACTTGGCTCACATTCAGTTCTTTGTCTTATACTAACGTGGAACCTTTGAAAAAGCACTCCTGTGCTCAAAGTTGTTCTCTGAATAACAAATAAATAAAATAAATATTATTATTAAGCTTATTGTAACCCCAACAAGCCAGGCTACTTGCTCCATTATTTTCATTTTTGAACCGTTGTTACCCCTTGTTGCAGTACCTTCATGGGTCAGACTACTTTCTCTGTTTCCTCTCTATATGAAATAACCTTCCCTACATACTTTGCCTCTCCCTCCTTCCCTGCTCCTAAGCAACTTCTCTGGGATTACTTTGCTCCTTCCTGTTATTGCTCTGAGCACTTCTATGGTCAACGTTGTATTTGGGTTGTTCTGCCATCAGTCTACAAATTGATCAATTACTACCACTCATTATTAGTTTATTGGTCATATTTGTTTGCACTATTGTTCATTGTGTATTTCTTGATTTTTTGCAGTTACCTTTTGAAATGTATTCACTCCTTACCCTTTCCTGGGTACACCCGAGATGAGCCTTGGCTCATTCACCTTCCCTTGTCACCTATTAGTAAATAAATATGTAAAATTCACCTATTATTATACTCTTTCAGTTTGCTCCATCTCTTCACACAAAACATATAAAACTCAAAATTTAAATACAGTACTTTTTCAGACTTGCTTGAGCCTCCCCTGGAACAGGTTGGGGCCTCCCCAGGGAGGCTAGCCTCACCATATGAGAACCCCTGGGTTAGACTAATACAGTGCCACCATCCAGGATGAAACACTCTGTAACTAGATGTCACATCTTGTGATGCTAGGAATATCACCAGTTTGTAAACATTGATCCTTTTTTATGAATGAATACTAGTAAATTGAAGTAGTAATCATGTGACAGTAACAAACATTAGTGACTGTCTGATCTGATTTTGTGGATGAAGAACAATTAGATAATAGTAACGTGACTTAGTTTAAATTTGATTCTTGCAATGTTAATGGTGCAACTATTAAACAAATATGTATAAAAGGGTGAATTTATATGTGAAAAGTATTCTCTGTTGAAGCACCGGAGGGTGCGAAACGTAAGAACTTTTCCTGGAAGCAGCATTTGGCATGAGGCTGGCGCTGCAAATAAAACTTTAAAAGCAGTAAGCAAGCAGTTTGTTGGAGTGATTTTTGAAGGGGCGTGTGAGCTTTTATGTTTAATGCTATTAAGGACTTTCAGCTGCACCACCATCCCTGTGACGGTCTTCAGTTTATAAGCTCGATGTGTTTTTTGACCAGGCACAGGTTTATGTGAAAACCTTCTATTTCACTATTGCCAGCCTCAGAACCTGATCCAAAATGGAGAACCCAAACGGAGGGAGCCGCTATCAAGGAATGACTCCAAGAGAAAGCCTGTATGACTCCTTATTTTCAGATGATGTAGTGAACCATTTACTAACAAACATGGACTCAGACATTAATGTGAGTACTGGACATGTGGAAACCAATAAAACTATCAGAGATGCCCTTTTTTTACGATGGAGAGACTAGCTACTAGGGTGAGGCATTTGTACTGGCAGGAACAGACTATGGCTGCATACCTATCAGTCCATAGGGTTCCACGAGGTCTGAGAATTTTAAAAAGGCCCACCTTCGGAGAAGATAGAAAACCCTTTATAACAGAGTGGGAAGCAATATTAGCTGAAGCGTCAGATAAACTTATGGACCTGATTAAAAGAGAAAACGCTAATATGCAAAGTGAAGTCAAAAAGGGTTTACATGCACAATAAATAGTAGTAGCTACTTTTAAAGAACATTCTGACTATGAACGTTGCCAGCTACAATTTAAAGAATACCTACAGAAATATGATGCCAAAATTCAAACCCAAAAAAAGAAAACATTTATGAGAGACCTTAATGACTATCAAAATCATATGGTCTTTAATTGGAAAAAGAAACATACCTTGGTGAATAACAGTTTAACTACAGATCGTGTAGGAACTAATGAAACTGACACACTAACATTGTTTCTGGGACAGCAGGTGGGACGGAAAAAACTATTCGGTCTATTTAAAAAAAAAAAACGGACATTTGGACTACAGTATGGGTGACAGCACTGTTGAAATGGATGAAAGTGAGAATGAGGGCCCTTTTAAGGGGTTACTACTCCTGGAACAACGCCCAGGAGGAGCAACAGGCATACCCAATTCCAGTTTCCATTGGCAGGAGAAGAACTACAAAGAGGGCGAGGAGAAAGATGAGGAGGGGGAAGAGGAAGAACAAGAAGATGAGGAACATGGTGGAATACGACAATGCCCAACAGATACTGACTGTAATAAATATATCAAGTAAAAACCTAAGTGATATACAATTACAGGTACTGTCAAAGAGGCTTTCATTTATTCATTCTTTTAAAATTAAAAAATTTGATGCATAAGTGGACATAAATAAATTTACCTTTTGGGTAACCATTGCCTCAGTGCTTGTGCACAGAGGTTCTTTGTCTTTTAACTTGTTTTTTGTTTTAATTGGGTTCACCACAACATAACCCAGATAGACCATCTTAGGGTAGCTGGTTCATTCCACTGGGGTGTCAAACAGATGAGGCATACTGATGAGTCCTGGTAGGATGAAACACGTGTCTATGTCTTCTGTTGGCACCCTTTGCAAACTGTGTGAGAGGCCTTTCAGCACCATGCATTTCTGCTTAAAGTTGAACCAGCATAATATTTTGTGGTGATTTGCATATGCAGCCCATGATGCTTTGCATTATGGGGGCATGTGTGATTTTGTATTTCTTTGAAACTTAGCTTCCCAGCCAATGCCCTTTGGGGTAACCATTGCCTCAGTGCTTGAGCACAGAGGTTCCTTGTCCTATAAATAAATTTGTCAGGAAGATAAATTTAAAAAAAAATTTCAGAAATTGCTCGTACTACAGAAGGAGACTTAAATAGTACCAGGGCTGATCATGAAGATAATAATGATGAAGAAAGTAATGCTCGCTTTAAGCCCCCATCTACTCCCCCACCCTAGTATTAGTACTTACTTACAATGCTGTGTAAAAGATCTTTCTGACTTATTTAAAAGGAACACACTCACAGGAATGCTTTATTGCAACTTTAATTAACTAGAATGTGAGGCTTTAAAAGCTTTGTCGCAATACAGAGACATTGTAATAAAACCTGCAGATAAGGGGGAAGCATTGTAGTGCAAGACAGAGAAAAATATGTTAGAGAAATTGAGAGACAGCTTTCTGATACAGAATTTTACAAAGCACTAACTTATGATCCCACTTCTAAAATATAAAAGAACATTGAGATGTATTTGTTAGAAACACATTACAATGGGATCATAACACAGGAGGAATTATATTTTTTTGTCTGTAGATTGACCCCAAAAAAGAGTAATATACAATATACTTTGCCAAAAATACATAAAAATCCCATTGATCCCCCTGGATGTCCCATTATTTCTGGGATTGGATGGCTGACAGAGCCACTATCACAGTTTGTGGATAGTTTCATTTGCCCACTGGTTCCAAAATTGAGAAACTATATAAAAGACACTGGTCATGTGTTGGGAATTTTAAATGAGATGCAGGTAGGAGACGATTCGCTTTTGGTAACTCTGGGCGTTGATTCGTTACACACAAACATCCCACATGAGGGGGCATTGCTGCCATCGAACACTACCTGCATGTTTTCACTGATATTTCCCAGACAAAAATTAACTTCTTATTGGATTTAACTGACATTGTACTTAAAAACTATGGCCCGGATATTCAAAAGGGTTGCGCCATGCGCAACAGGGTTGCGCATGCTCAAGTCCAAACTTGCTCCATTCTGCGATATTCAGCAGGAGGCAGTTGCGCCACAGAAAACAGGCTGAGCAACAGCACAATGCAAATGAATGCATGCTCAACAGGAGGGGGAGGAACCATGCATAAACTGCACAGCCCGATATTCAGTCGGGCTGTGCAGAGTTGTGCAGGCGCAACCCCCAACCTGCGCCTGCACAACTTTGAGCCAAAAAAAAAAGGCTTAAGTTGAGGGCCACCCACAAGTGAGCTGCTGCATTGCAGGGCGCAACACAGCAGCTGCCACATGTGGCTGGCCCCCAACCCAGTCCCTGTGCCCCCCAGCCCGATCGCGGGCATCAATGTGGCTCCCCCCTCCTCCCATTCACATCCCTGGTGGTCCAGTGGACTGAAATGCCCGATCGCGGGCAGAAAGTATACAGAACCGCCCCCACATCCCATGTGCCCGATCACGGGCAGAAGAATACAGAACCCCCATTACATGTGCCCGATCGCTGGCAGAAAGAATACAGAACCTCATCATCCCATGTGTCTGATCACGGGCAGAAGAATACAGAACCCTCATCCTATGTGCCCGATCGCAGGCAGAAAGAATAGAACCCTCACCACAGGTTATCGCTGCATTAAAATGTCTTCTTGGTGTTTTCACTTTCATTTACTCCACGAAAGCCTTCACCGCCCTCGCCCTCGCATCTTGCCGGCCACGCTCGCGCTTATCGACTGCCGGGTTGAGCTGGTGTAGTTACCACGGGCGCATCTCTCATATCTAGAGCGATGAGAACCAGACGGTGAATGACTTCATTCACAAATCCGACCGTCATACAGTGTGGGCTGCACGCCCATTGGCTCCAGCTCTGCACCAATGGGCATGCAGCCCCACCGCCAGTCAGTCGGGCGGGCGCGGGCCGGCAGGCGGTGGACGCTGCACGCCCACCGCTGGGGGAGCGGTGGGGCTTCGTGGTGGGTGGGTGGGGCCACACTAGACACCAGGGAGATGTTTTGGGGGCACTTACTTACTGCCCGCGATCGGGCACATGGGATGGGGGGTTCTATTTTTTCTGCCCGCGATCGGGCACATGGGATGGGGGGTTCTAGATACTTTCTGCCCCGATCGGGCACATGGGATGCTGGGGGTTCTGTATACTTTCTGCCCGCGATCGGGCATTTCAGTCCACTGGACCACCAGGGAGATGTACGGCAGGAGGTGGGGAGCTACATTGCTGCCCGAGATCGGCGCTGCAGGGTGCGCCGGTCCCTCGACGGCTGCTGCCTGGCAGGAAACCACGCACAAGCTCAGGGATCGGCGCACCTACATGCTAATGGCATGCAAATGGGGCTATAATGACATGCAAATGGCTCCCCCTGCGCCTTGCATGTATTATGGCCCCATTTGCATGTCACCTTTTGAATATCGTGATTTTGCGCATGGCGCAATGGTACTTGCGCCACCGCAAGTTGACTGCTCCACTCTGTCAACTTGCGCTTACACAAGTTCCACTGCGCCATGCACAGTGGCTATGGCTGGGGAGCGATATTCAAAGGAGTTGCTCAATAGCGCAACTCCTTTGAATATCGCCTGGGCCACACCCCTGCACATCTATTTTGCACAGCGCAAGGACTTGCGCCTTTGAATGGCGCAGTTTGAATATCCGGGCCTATGTATTTATGTTTGAAGGCAAGAACTACCAACAACTTAAAGGCACAGTAATGGGGGCTACTTTAGCCCCTAGTCTGGCCAATTTGTGCCTTAGGATATGGGAAGAGGAGTATGTGTTCAGTGATAAGAACCCCGTTCTAGACAAAATAGATATCTATAAAAGATTTATAGATGATTTGTTTATTGTCTGGAAGGGCAGAAATTAGGAACTTGTGGAATTTGTGTTGTTCCTGGAGAAAACCAATAACATTTTGCAGTTTAAAATGCAAGCTGATAAAAAAAGTGTCAATTTTCTAGATCTAACAATTTCTAAAAACACAGATGGTACTATACTGACTGATTTATATAAAAAACTAGCAGACAGAAACAGTTTGTTGCACACCCACAGCTGCCATCCAGGACACATTATTAACAATTTACCTAAGGGTCGGTTCATTAGAGTACGCAGGAACTGTGTAAATGAACAACTTTAACAAAACAGAGATGATGAGTTAGCAAATAGACTTGTACGAAGAGGTTATAATGAGTGTGTCATTAAGGAAGCAAGGGCTATAACTGACACTATGACGAGAGACACATTACTTAGACGAAAAACTAAGAAAAAAGATGATTTATCTATGACGTTTGTGAAAACATAAGGGGGGGGGTCAAAACAAGTTGTTGACATTGTACAGAAAAATCTACAAATTCTGGGGGATACACCACAGCTACATTTCTTGTTTGAGAAACCATTACGTATATCATATAAACGAGCTAGTAACCTCAGGGACAGGTTGGTACAAAGCTATTTACCTAAATTGGAATTTGACACACACCACGATAAGACTAAATGGGGCTCTAAGCCCTGTGGTGGGTGTCGGACCTGTCAGGGTATTACCAACATAAAGAATTTTTAAATAGGAAGTCTGGGGGTATGGAAACGATTATTGGATGGATAGACTGCAGTACTGAAGCAGCTATCTATCTCTTGGAGTGTAGCTGTGGAAAGTTCTACATTGGTAGAACAAAAAGAAAATTAAGATTGCGAATTAATGAGCACATGTCAGCCCTCAGGAATAATAGTAACTATGCGATGGCTGTACATGTTAACTCTCAAGAAACTATGTCAACACAGAGTTAGTGCCAAGGGCACTGAATGTGTTCAGAA
This sequence comes from Neoceratodus forsteri, assembly GCA_016271365.2. Lineage (NCBI taxonomy): Eukaryota > Metazoa > Chordata > Ceratodontiformes > Ceratodontidae > Neoceratodus > Neoceratodus forsteri. The sequence goes on along the minus strand of CM028137.1, from coordinate 532,436,540 downwards.
AAATATCAGAGGAGGGAATTTGAACAACCTGTTAAATTATAAAGATCAGGAATGTATTTTTAGACTGGGAGTGCTAACTAACCCAGGTTTAAATGAAAAGTTTGAATTCTCCCTCTTTGTGTTAAAGAGAAGATAATTGTGAACACATGATTTCACTGCTTGAAAAGAAAAAAATACTCACCATAGTAATGTTGTTTCTTCTAATGGAGTCTTGCTGTATTCTGACTATATGCAATTAGCCCCAGCACTTGAACTGCCCGGAGAGTAAAGGGTTAACTCTATGCAAAGGCATAGAACATTGAGCTCAAGCTTGGTTTTCAAACCTCTGTCTGTGGTACTCTGAAGTATGACCGTCAGATTCTTACAAGCACTAAACTAACTAACTCAAAGGAAGAAATTGCTTCCAAAATTTTGTGCCAAATGGCAAAACACAGCTTTAGGGTCAGAAGACTCAAGTCGAGAACACCCAAGAAGAACACAAAAGGTAGTGGTTTACCAAAATGTTTAATAACAAACAAAAGGAAACCCCCTAAGAGATGGAGGCATGACCAGTTCACCTCCGGGGTGTAGCTTGTGCCTGCCCCACCACATCCCAAAACTACTAGGTTCCAGGAGGGGAGACGGGGGAGAGGTCAGAATACAGCAAGACTCCATTAGGAGAAACAACATTACTATGGTGAGTACTTTTTTCTTCAAACAACATGAAGTCTTGCTGTATTCTGACTATATGCAGACTACCAAGCAGTATCCCCTTAGAGGAGGGAGTTAGAGAACCTATTTTGGGAACAGGCTTTGCAGCACAGCTGTGCCAAATCTAGCAACACTTTGTGACAGAATGTCCAAAGAGTAATGCTTGGTGAAGGTGTGAACAGATTTCCAGGTAGCTGCTTTACATATTTCCACTAATGGTATATCTCTAGCTGCTGCGATAGAAGCAGCTGTACCTCTGGTAGAGTGAGCCCTCAGGCCTGAAGGAGGCTCCTTCCCAAGTTTAGAATAGCAGAATTGAATGCAAGAGACAATCCAACTGGCAACAGACCTCTTGGTAGCAGGCATGCCCTTACCCACCTTACCATAAGTGAGAAATAATTGAGAACAATCCTTCCTATGGGCTTTAGTATGCTCAATATAGTAACTGAGAGCCCTTTTCACATCTAGGCTGTGTAGCCTCCTCTCTCCAGAGGAAGAATGATCAGTGAAAAAGACAGGCAGGGTCATAGACTGGTTCAGATGAAAGTCTGACACTACTTTAGAAAGGAACTTTCTATTGGTATGAAGGACCACCTTATCCCTATGAAATGAAATGAAATCAGGTTCCACCGATAAGGCCTGTAGTTCACTGATCTTCCTAGCTGAGGTAATGGCTACCAGAAATACAGTTTTCCAAGTCAAATATTTCAGCTCAGCTAAAGATAAAGGTTCAAAAAGGGCTGCATAAGCTGTGCATTGCAGATGTTCACATCCCAAGAAGGAGTAGGCTCCCGGAAGGGAGGATTGACATGGACCAAACCTTTGAAGAACTTCTTGAACACTGGATGAGAAGCTAAGGAAGAGGCCTTGCCAGCCGAAAGAAAAGCAGACACAGCTGCCAAGTGTACTTTAAGAGTAGTAGGCCGGAGGCCTAAACTGTTAAGATGCACCAAACAGTCCAAGACAGTGGCAATGTCAGACAGCTCTGGCTTAATATGCCTACTGGAACACCAAAAGCCAAACCTTTTCCATTTGGAGCTGCATGTCTTCCTAGTGGCAGGTTTTCTGCTAACGTTTAAAATATTCAAGATTGATTGGGACAGATGCAAACTTGCATATTCTAACTTTTCAAGAGCCAGGACTTGAGCCTGAGAGTCTGAAGGTTGGGGTTCAGAATCCTCCCCCTGAGAGGAGGTGAGGAGATTGTACTGCCTGGGAAGACACAAGGGCATTGTTACTGACAGTGACAATAGAAGAGGATACCAAGGCTGTCTGACCCAGTCTGGAGCCACCAGAATCACCTTGCAAGGCCGGGACCTGATCTTTAACAGGACTCTGAATATCAGAGGAAAAGGAGGAAATGCATACAGAAACTTGTTCATCCAATCTAGTAGAAGAGCATCCTGAGGAACAGAACCCAGAAGGGGCGGTCTGCAGCAATACAGAGGGGAGTTGATGATTGTCTGATACACAAGGTGGGGTGGAAAGAATGAAAAGGGACTTGGCAAGGTTGGAGGAATGGTCAAATATGTGGCAGCTCAGATTCAATGCAAAGAAGTGCAAGGTAATGCATCTGGGAAACAAAAACCCAGGGGAAGTGTACACAATGGGGGGGTGACAATAACAAAAATCAAGAGAGACCTAGGAGTAATTATATCAGATGACCTAAATGTGGGCAAGGAATGTGAGAAGGCAGTAAGGAGGGCTGGGGGGATACTGGGATGCATAGGGAGAGGCATCACCAGTAGAAAACAGAAGTTATTATCCCTCTGTACAGACAGCTGGTGAGACCCCATCTGGAGTACTGCCTGCAGTTCTGGAGACCCAATCTCCACAAAGACATAGACAGGATTGAAGCTGTCCAGAGGAGGGCAACTAAAATGGTGCAGGGTCTGCACCGAAGACATATGAAGAGAGACTTAAGGAGCTTAATATGTATAGCCTCGAGGAAAGAGGAGAGAGGGACATGATAGAAACTTTCAAGTACCTCAAGGGAATCAAAAAAGTCCAAGAGGGTAGCATCTTTCAAAAAAAGAGGTGTGCAAAAACAAGGGGGCACAATTTGAAGATGGGGGGTCAGCTCAGAGGTAATTTAAGGAAGTATTTTTTCACAGAGAGGGTTGTGGATGTATGGAACAGCCTTCCGGAGGAGGTTGTGGGTTAGGAACAGTGGGAGAATTCAAGAATGCATTGGACAGGCATAAGGCAATTCTAGTGGGGGGTAGGAGGAAGTAAGCTGTTGATTAACTAGAATCTGCAGCTTATCCATCAGGTAGGGAAATGGGCAGACTGGGTGGGCCAAGCGGTCCTTATCTGCCATCAGATTCTATGTTTCTATGGCATATTTACATAAGGTTGATACTTGAAAAGTACATCTTTTTAGGCTTTATTATTTTTCTTTCTAATTTATTATTAATTATTAGCTAAATGTACTACTAAACAAGCTATCCACTGTCATCACTATTGCATTTCTTATTTAATCATTGGTGGAAATAGTTTGTGCATACATATTGTAATCACGTGGATTATCATGTATTAGTATTATTATTAAAATACAAAAAAATAAAGTTTAAAAAAAAGTCTTTAGAAATCTTTACCCTCTATGGTGCACAAGATGCCTGATAGTCCCAGAAAAAGTGAGGTCCAGAGTACTGTTACCCATGGCTTGTCTGAAGAGCCAGAAAGACAGCTCCTAATTCGAGAAGATTTTATGTGCAGAAGGAACTCCTGGTGTGACAAGTCTCTTCTCATCCTTTCCAGCCCACCTTGTGCATCAACTCTGTTGCAGATCTTTGTGTCCTCTATAAACAGACATACTTTTCCTTCCAGTCCCTCTGCAATGTCACTTATAAAGACATTGAAGAGGACCGGTCCCACACTGAACCTCAGAGTACCCCACTAGTAACCCCCTTCTTCAGAGTGGACCCATTTACTATTACTCTGTGTCCTATTCCAGCCAATTCTTACCCAGGCTGTCATCTTGGGACCCACTCCCAGGCTGGCTAACTTGTATATTAATCTTTTATGTGGGACTGTGTCAAATGCCTTGCTAAAGTCTAGGTAGGCCATGTCCACAGCCCCTCCCTGATCTACTACTTTGGTCGCCCAGTCAAAGAAATCTATCAGATTCATCTGGCATGACCTTCCCGCTGTGAATCCATGCTGCCTTGGGTCCTGTGTCCCCTTGCCTCTAGGTACTCGACAGTTCTTTTCTTCAGAAGCCTCACTATCCCTCCCTTGGTCTTCCTTCACTCCCTGATGTACCTATAAAAGGTTTTATCCCCCTTCTTAACTGAGTTGGCCATGTTTTCCTCGGTTTGGGCCTTGATGTTCTGACTGCCTTCCCAGCTTCCTTTTGCTTTAACTGATACAGTTCTCTGTCCTGCTGCTTCTGTGATTCCTTGTACTTCCTGAATGCTTTCTTTTCCTCTTGAACCTTCACTGCCACTTCCTTTGAGAACCATAGTGGTTTCTTACATCATTTTGTTTTGTTTATTTGCTTCACACAAAGGCTTGTTACCTCTGTGATGGCAGTTTTTATTATTCCCCATTGTTCTTCCACCTCTCCTTCCTACCCATTTGCTAGTGCATTCCTTAGGCACTCACCCATTTTGGCAAAGTCAGCCCTCCTAAAGTCCAGTACTTTTGCCTTTGTATGGCTTGACTCTATTGCTGTGTTTATTGTGAACCATACTGTTCCATGGTTGCTAGTTCCCAGATGGCTACCAACTTCTACATCTGTGATCCTCTCTCCATCTCCATTTGAGAGCACCAGGTCTAAGATTGCTCCCTCTCGAGTGGGTTCCAATACTAGTTGTCTAAGGCATGCCCCCTGTAGGGCATCTAGAATAACCCCACTCTTCGAAGTGGCTGCTGCAACTGCACTCCAGTTAACTTCTGGCATATTCAGATCACCCATCAGCAATATCTCCCCTTTTTCTGCCATTCTAAGTATACTTTCTATCATTTCCTTGTCCATTTCCTCCCCCTGAGAAGGGGGTCTGTATATAACCCCTGTGTGGATTGTGGTGCCATTGCCTGTCTCCAAATTGACCCACAGTGCTTCTTCTCCTCCCTGTTCACCCTTTTGTTCTGTTGCTTTGATTCCTTCTCTTATGTAAAGAGCTACTCCTCCTCCTCCTCCTCTTTTACCCTCCCTGTCCCTCCTGTAGATAGTGTATCCTGGTGTGTTTACGTCCCAGTCATGGTTTTGTGTGTACCATGTTTCTGTGACTGCCATGATATCCAGATGTTCCTCCTCCATCAAGGTCACTAATTCAGGAAGCTTGTTACCCAGACTACGGGCATTGGTACTCATTGCTCTCCATTTTTTGATGGCTTTACCTTCTGTTGCAGCATCCCCCACTGACCTTTCTATAGTTCAATAGTTTGCCTTCTTATCTATTAAGTATCTAGTTACAGTGGTTACGGCACAAAATCAGGACGTTTAACCATTATGCGCATGATCCATCCAGTCCATCAATTATTAAATAGATTGAGTAGATGTCGCAGCTTACGTGTTAGTTTTTCTATGTGGTATACCTTGATCATGGGGTCTCTCCTTTGGTGTATATCTGGAGGCGATTGTGACAACCATTGAGTAGTAATAGCTTTCTTTGCTGTCATAAAAGCTACAATATATTAAGTAGAGATTTCTGGTGTCCATTCAGAATTTTAGGTGGACAGTCCAGCAAAAGGATTATATTTGCTGTTGGAGGAGGGAGAGTAGGGCAAAGGTTATGTATTTCTACATCTAAGTCTGACCAAAACTGGGTCAGTTCAGGGCATGACCAAAATATATGCATTTAATGAATGGGTCGGTTACCACATTGTCTCCAACATCTAGAACCAAGGGAATGATTATATTTGACTAGAACTGCTTGGGTAAAGAAAATTTCACATGGTTGCTTTCCATGCAGCTTTCTTCCAATTATTAGAGGAGGAAACTTTGTGCTGTTGTTGATATATTTTGCGCCAGTCGTCTGGAGGAATATGAATGGTTAATTCTTGCTTCCATTTTAGTTCAAGAGGGTGAAGTGTCACGTTTGGTGGGGTGTTGAGAGCTTTGTAGGCTAGAGAGCTAAAATGAGGAGGGAACCCATGCATTTGTGTGGTCTGTAGCAGTAGGATAAGAGAATGCAATTACTTATGTAAGAGGGCCCAGCTGTGCCATCAGAAAGTACCAAATTTGTAAGTAGTGAAAATTATCTGCTTTTGTCAAGGCATATTTTTGTTGCAAGAAATAAAAGGGTGGAACTGACTGTCATCAAATAATTGATAATAATAGTGGAGACCTTGTCTTCACTGTTGAACAAATCTAAGGTCCAGATGGTTTGGCTGAAATGTAGTATCATACGCTATGGTGCCCATAGTTCACGGGCTGGTCTGATACTTTATCATATGGGCCTGATAGATGGCAATGTATAAACCAGAGATGCAGAGGCTTACGTCTGTCCTCCTGGATTCCTTATCAGGGGGCAGGGAGTTCATATGACGTGGTGCTTTTGACCTGTTATGTGCAGCCATGATGACTACCAAGTAAGTTTCAGGCTGAGAAGAATAAAAAAAACCTTCATAGTGGGTGCAGGATACTGCTTATCCATTTTATGAGAGGCAGCAGGTGGAGTACTTGGTCTATAAACCACAGCTATAGTAGTACCCCAAGGCAGGGAGAATTGGGGAAATAATAATGGAATGCATAGTGGGCACCTCCAGGAACTCAAAGAGGTTCCCTTTGAAGGAGTCCTCTTTTGCAGTAAAGCCACAAGAATGCTGCATGAGCTTCATGAGGGCTTGGAAAGAAGCATCTTCCGGAGGTGATCTTGAAGTATAAATGACAGTATCTTGACTGCTGGAGAAAAGGGTGGAACAGGACCCCATCTGTCCTGGCAGTTCAAAATCCCTATCCTCCTCCTAATAGTCTTCCTCCATGTGAAGGAGGTCAGGATTATATACCACCTCCTCCTCAGGCTGGAGAAGAGAAGGTGCTGGAGGTCAACTTCTTGAGCAGATGTAAATGGTGGAGGCATAAGGTTGATGACGGGAGTCCAGTCTGTAGCACCTAAGCCCAGCACTGATGAATTGGTGAGGAGGGATGATGATACTGTGATCTTTGATGGAAGTGAAGACAAGTGCTATCAAAATAATTCAGACAGTCATGAACACAACTTGGGTATCAACATCACCTGTAGCAGGGGTCAAATTAAATACTTATGTTTTTGCACTTATGTATTTTACCTCTACATTCCATATTGTAGTACTTGTGATGCTTTACCTGTTGTACCAATTGTTCCATTCTCTGTATTATCCCATCTCCCCCTAAGACACATCTGGAAATGAGCAATACTGCTCAGTATGTTTGGTGAAACATTTCAATAAATAAATAAGATGTTAATGGGACAGTACCTGACAACGGCTGAACTCTGCTAAGAGCAGGAGAGATAAGCCAGACCACAACCTAAGGGTGTCATATTGTAGGTCAAGGGGCAGCAGTATTTGAGGCTGCAGACACAGTCTGGGATTCAGACATATTCCCTCATTGCCATACTGAGGGAGCAACTGGGAACAGGAGGTAGAAGCACGCAGCCTGTCTGTGGAATGTTTACCATGCTGCTAGTCGGATGACACAGGTTTAGAGGATTTTGAATTCTTCTGTTTCGATGATTGCTGAGGGGCCTGACTGACCTTCATAGAGACCAGCAGGTTGCTGATGTAGTCAGTAGAATGAGATAGCGATGCCAGTGTAGAGGCTGGTGCAGAAAGCAGGGTACCATCCATTTTCTGTAGACAAGTCTCTACAGCTTTCCGATGACATTATCTTGAAGCCTTGTTGTTTATTTTTTATTTTATTTGTAGTCTTTTGGTAACCGGATAAGGCCCACTAGGCACAAGTGCCTGTTTTCAGGGGTGACCTGGGAGCACTGGGCTGTTAAGTGACTTGCTCAGAGTCACATAGTGTGCAAGCGGAGGTTGTGAGAATCAAACCCAGGTTTGGTCTGTTGGATGTACCAAGCTCATTCACAGCTCATTACTCTAACCTGTAGGCTATACTGCCAGCCTAGAGGTTAGAGTAACTAGTGGGGCAGGTCTTCACATCATGCAAGATCAAGGCAAATTTATATCCAATATGTTTGTGCAGCATTTGCTGTGATACATAACCAAGTTTGAACCGCATTAAGAAATGTGTAGCATTTCACATACAACACTGCGTAAAGCAACTGTGCAACTAGTTCTAGGTGAACTCAGATGTGTAGCAAGGTACTGCTATACATAAACAATTTTATGTAAAAGTTGATGAGATTCGTGTAGTTTTTTGCTGTGCTGTACCAGGTAAAATATACACTGTACCCAGTTAGCGAACAAAAACTGTGTGAGCATCATTCTTGAAGATCTTCATGTTACAGCAACAGAAGTGGAATAAGGGCTCATTCCATGGCTGCATACAATGACACTAGAAATAAGTCAGTAAAATAGAAGAGTAAAGTTAAAGCAGCATTACTAGTTTCCCAGCAAAAATGGCATCTTAACTTTTTTAAGCAGTAATATATTCTTGATAATCTTAGAGTCTTCATTTGGGTATTTTAAATTTAATCAGCTATTTGTAAGACTGTAATTATTGCAACTTTTTTGATTTGTGTGGCTCTACAGTAAAGATGGTGGCCCACAGAAACATTCAAAAATCTTCTCCCCGGAGATCCCTCACTAACTGCACACATTGTACTTATAATGCAGCTATGTCAGGGTGACGTTAGCAAATGTTTCTGATGGACAACATCATAGCAGTACACAGATCTGCTTACATCCATGATAGTGGACCTGGCAAAGTACTAATAATTGTTAAGAACTTCAGAATCTTCTCTCTTGCCACAGGAATGAACTAAAGTGAAACAAAAATCAGAAATATTGATTTTTTGGTTTGTCCTAACTGCTAACCAAATTATCTAAATTTTTGTCAACTAGTACTGCTGCTTTAAGAAATCAACAACAGTATAATTTCTCTGCAGATCTGATGACAGGTTGACAGCGGGAGCAAGAAGTGAGGAGAGAAAAGGACACCTATGTAGGGCATTGATCCTCTTTTCCATTTCTGCCGCTTTGCCCTGGATCGCCTACCCAGAACCCACTGTTTCCTGAATTTTTCCCATTCCTTGCCTTCCCCTGATGCCAAGCACATAGCTCATTGTACAATCTTCGTCTCCAAATTCTGACTGGGCTCCCTCCCTCCCTCCTACCTTTTCTCTGCACCTTCCACCGTCTACTTCCTTCGCAGCTCTGACAGCCACTCTGCCTCCTGTAAAATCCTCAACTGGTTAAGCTGCTGTCTCCTACCACTTCCATAACCTTTGGAGCATCCTCTCTGTTGCTGTTCGCAATGCTCCCTCTTCTAGTAGGCTGCTGGTTAACTAGGATCTGCAACTTATCCATCAGGTAGGGAAATGGGCAGACTGGGTGGGCCAAGCGGTCCTTATCTGCCGTCAAATTCTATGTTTCTATGTTTCTCTATTACTAAAATCTCTCCATGACATCACTACTCACTCCTACAGTTGCTGTTGATCCTAGGGTAATCCCATTGCTCCTTCCTCCCCTTACTGCTGTAGAGTATTGATCCACATCTCCCTCTGATGAGTCCCCTGTTGTACTTGCGGTCTCCCTTCCCTCCCTCATTCTGCTGTCAGTGGCACTTTGTGGAACTATTGCTATTGATATGCTACAATGTGCTATGTTTTGCATGACTTACTTTGGACTTCCTATCAATTGTCTACTGCATATTTTTGACTTTTTATAATTATTATTGTTTTATAATTGTAATGTTACTGATTTAACTTACTACTGCACCCTCCATATCCCCTTCCCCAGAACACATCTGGAAACAATCTGTTAGCTCAGTATATCCTTCCTAGTGAAACTCTAACAATCAAATAAATGAATAATTTCCCAGTGGTCCTTACATTGATGGGTTACAGTTCCAAAGGTGTAGCTCTATGGAGAGAGATGTCTTCGAAGAAGCTCTGTTACTCATGTGGCAAGCACACAACAGTGATTCACAGCTCAATGAAGATAGGAGATAGGTAAAATGACATCATGCTGTACCCTGTTATTAGGCAAAAGCAGTTGCAAGACCAGCAGAGGTGATGGGATTTTGTAGCAAAGTGAACCCATGAAGATCTGTAAAAGAACTGATACAGCTTCACATTAAAGGGGGACAGTCAGCCCTAAGAGACCCACATCCAAGTGTGGGAGCTGATCCCAATTTGCACCATATGTGCAAGAACATTTAATTTTTACTTACTATAGTATAGCAAATTGTATCAGGCTGAACTGCTGACCTCCATGCTGACATTTGCTATAATAAGAAATCCTGGAATCCCCTGCTACAGCATTGCTCTGATGTCAGATGCAGGGGATACTGGAATTTGTAGTTACAGCAAATGTCATCTTGGAAGTCAGCAGAATCAGCTGATACAATCTACTATACTGCAATAAAATGGAAGCAAAAATAAATGTTTATGCATACAAAATGCAAACTGAGAGCAGCCCAACACTTGGATGTGAGTCTCTTAGTGCTGATTGCACCCCTTTAAGTAACATCAGGCCATATCATTTCCGCAGCTCTCATGAGATACACAGCATCTGTATGCACCCAAGACCTAGATGTCTTATACGAATATTTGCTGAACTCATACATAACCAACAACTGAAACCAGACGATATACAGTACAAGAGCTACCTCAATGCAGCCCATGGTTACACCTGTATTGCAAGCATACCTCTATCTGACTGGCTAAACATGTACAAACTGTAACTCTGAGTGGCTGAACCAGTGCCAGACCCCAAAGCCCCAAATTGTATACCAGTGTGTTTGCATTGCCTATAGCAAGCAAACATAAAACATATAAACAGTTCTAAACACATTAAATTCTTGTTTGCTGTACTATATATTTTTTTTGCACCAAGTGTCTTTGAGTATGACATGAATGTTGACAAAGTGATGGAGAAAAAGAAAATGTAATTTTAACTCCTAACTACCTGAAGAGCTTTTTGAAGTGCAAGCTTTCCACTGCTTAATCTTGATACAAAATGGCCACAAAGGCAAAACTGAGGTAAGTGAGGGAATCTGGGGTATATGAAAAAAAGTTTTCCGAAATACAAGCAGCGTACAATTGTTTACATAGTCATGACTCTTACAGGTGAAAGTGGGTACTTTAAGACAGAGATGTAGGTGGGAAAGGCCTTTGGGGTCCAATATGAAATATATATGTAAGCCCCCCACCCCTGCCTTTTTGCAAACGACAGGTGGTATGCTGTTTGAATCTGACAGCAGTACCAGGTGGAGACTGGGTTTGGGGAGGAATAGGTCACTCAGCACAAAGACTAGGTTTGGCTGCTCTGCACAGGGGCATCCAAGTAACTCTGAACACAGGAAACAATAACTGTAATGTCCGATACCAGGAATGGGATTCTAAAGTGTGGCTTTATTCACATTCAGGCAGAACAACAAAGCATAGATGGACCTCCACAGGGCTACACTCCTGGTAATGCAGATTAAGAGAATCAAGAACACTTCCTCAACACTTTTAGCCCTCAGGCTCTGAACCCACTGGGCACACAGCCCGGACTTGCACACTGCTTTGGGTACACAGCCTGAACTTGTACACTGTTCTGGGTTTTCCCTGGCTCGGCTCCCTTGCCGGCCACTCGGACACCTTCCATATGTCATGGAAACCTTTTCTGGTGGCTCCCTAAACCACCTAAGAGCACCTCAGCTCTATCAGGGAGTTCTCCTTTTAAACCCATGTCTGGGTACTTTCCTCAGGCACTGGCCAAGTACCTGAGAGAAAGTAAAGGTGCCACACAGCAAACCTGTTAGAGGATAATTTGGTTACTACTCATGGGGGGTCTCCCACCTCTCGCTTCCACAATTCATAACCGGCTATTTCTCTGGACAGTAAACACCTCATACTGTAAAGCTTGGCAATGTAGATTAAGGCTAAATGTATGTCACATTTCCTCTGCTTGTCTTGCTTTCCCTTTGTGCTGGAGTTGAACATACTTTTACTTGGCATAGCCCATTGCTCTAGGCCCCCCACTGATGAAGCAGTCCAATCCCCACTTTACTTCACTCTTTGTGCTGGACTTGAACCTACTTGAGTTAACTGGCAATGTCTATTACACTAGACCTCCTACGGATTAAGTAGTCCAATCCCTATATTTCAACAGTTCTGGTGAAAAACATAGGCCCTATGTCAGAGCGAACTCACCCTTTGGTTGCAGATGCCCCACAGGTGATTCCTCACAGGAATTTCTCTCCCACAGCGTCTGGTGCCGCAGCACAACTTGAAATAGGCAGTCTTCTTTAACCAGAACCAGAAGGGTTGCCCCTGGAAAACAGGCAAACCTTTCCACCCCCGTCCCCTCAGGAATGGGGCACATAGACCAGTAACAGTGGTCTCCACCACTTCAACATGATCAGCTTACTATGTTCTTCTTTCGGTGGAAACACACACCTCCCTTACAGTAGCTCTAAAACAGAGCTTAAGGCTCTGAGAGCCTGCACACAGACTGCTGTGCTGCTCCTCTCTCCAAGACTGCACACAGACTCTGTTCAAAAATCCCCAACATTCTATCCTAACTTCCAACTGCAGCATTCCAGTGTGACTCATGCAGCTGCAAGAGTTCTATGGTGATGTCATCCCTCAGTCTCAGCTGAGACTGAGAACAGAGTGAGACAGTGTGAAATCCATTTAACTGGAGTTTCACAAGCTGCCTTCCCTGCCTACCACTAGGTCTTACTGGGATTCTAGTAACCCCGGGTAACAAGGGAGTTACACTCACTCTGGGCCAGGAAAATGACTGTCCACAGGCATTATTTACCCAGCTTACGCCATCTCGCCCCATGTGTTGACTACGGGGAGGTAGCGCTACCTTCTCCCCTACCATGTGCCAGCACAGGCAGACAACACTAATGGCCTAGAGACTATTGGCTGACGCATCAGCCTCTACTCTACCTGCTGACTATGGGTACCTACTGGCTCCAGTAGAACTGCCCAGAGCATTGCAACCCCTACTGCAGGTCAGGGCCATAGCCTGTCTATCCCCCCTAGCCCTCTAGGGAAAACCTATCTGCCTCTAACTTAACACCCCAAAACAAACAAACAGGGGACCTCCCTGACCTTGGGCACCATGCAACCGCACAGCAGGAGCTAATACCATACCATTACATTACTCCCACATCCCCCACAACCGTACCTGTGGAATAAAAGGGTTATCACACATTAACAACAACAACAGTACTTTAAATACTACACACTAAAGTACTAGGGAGGAATTCTGATGAGTCCCTCCTCTTCCTCTTGTCTTCTCTTCTATCTTCTTCAGGAACACCTGCAAAAAAAAAAAGAAAGACAACACACACTCCTAATCTGCATACACAGTCTATCTAAACCCCTACCATCAAAACACTGGAGAATCCCAAAAATATATATATATATATATTTTTTTTTTTTAGAAAAGGTAGAAAAACAGTATAAACATTAGAAAACAGTAGAAAAACAAAGACATTATTTACAATACACATTTGGGGGATGGAGTGCCCTAAAAGTCCCATCTAGTGACCACAGTGCTCGAAGGCTAGTCCATTAGAGAGTCTCTCTTGGGTTGGAGCCCGGTGAAGCACAGTTCTAGCAGGCCAAAGTCCCGAAGGGGAGAGTCTTTGAGGATAGTTCACACATCTGGAGTCTGCTAGTGTAGGGTGTGTACTGCAATGTCATAAGAATAGAAAAGTTCGGACTTACCAGTCCCTTGTAGAATTAACAAAACACCGACCTGGTTCTCGGCTGAAGACTCTCCCTGGCAGCATTCTTCCAATACAGCTGGGCGGACATCTTCCGGGAATGACAGGAGGGCATATCTGGAAAATGCTGGGCTGATGTATCTCTGGAGATGGAACCTTGGAACAGGAACAAAAAGGAAAACAGCTGGTCTGATGTCATCCAGTTACCAGGTGATGAATCAGGATACAGCTGGGCTGGTGTCCTCTCTGGATCTGAAGTCATCTGGTGGGCCAGTCGATGGATTCTGGAAAGGCCAGTACACTGTAGAACTGATGAATGTGGGACACCTGAGTCCTGGACGTCCACACTGGCGGAACAACAAAGGCACTGCAATGGCTAGAGTGGCAGCACTGGCTACCACTGCTCTGCTTTCCAGTTGGTAGGCATGGGCACATTTGTAGGGAGGTCTTTGCATTGTGGCCAAAAGCATAACAGGTCAGGAGCTTGAATTATTACCCCGTCTGGGCGCACATAATTCACACTGTGAAAGGTTTCATGTCCCTCTCCATCCATTATTCGAACAGTGCCCATTAACAGCGTCCTGCCTCTTTTTCACTGGCTGTATTTTTCGTAAAACATTCTGTTCCTGACGTGCTTGTTTGCACCAGGATACACACATTTCATTGCTTCAGCTCAAATCCAGGATTTCCTGCTGTTCTCAATCTCCCCCCAGACTCTCAGAGGAAAGGTAAGAAAGGACATTCCATAGATTTAATTCACCTTCCTACGAACCAGTCTCTCCTCTTTACTAGCTTTGGTCAACTTGAGACCGCTGGCCTGGCTTGGGGGTGGCCAGTCCTGGTTCTGCCAGCCATGCATTCTCAAAGAGACAAAAAATGGATCCCTGACTTCTTCTTGCACAGCCAGGGCAGTGGAACCACCACTCTCTTCCATGCATTCCTCTGAGGCAAAAGCTCGAGGCTGTGTACCCATTCCTTTTTCACCAGGCCACATAGGTTCCCCCTCTTCTTCTTCTTCCTCACTGGGAATCTGTGCCCAGGAGTGAGGCGTTGTCCTCACTCCTGAGACTATCCATTCTTCACTGGGCGCAGAGATCAATACCTCCCATTCAAAGGCCTCTCTCATCTCATCTTCTCCTGTGAGACTTGGGCTAGGTCCCCCTCTCCAAGGGTCTACTGATGCTCTGCCTGAATTGTCTCTCTGGGATCCAGTATCCGAAACATCAGCATATTGTTCTGTCTGCAAATCTGCACCCTCTAGCTTTGTGCCACACTCCCCCAAGAGACCTTCTCCAACAGGCTCCACCTGGTGCTGTGTGCTGCCAAATGCAGATTCTTGAACTTTTGTACATGCGGGAGCCAAACAAATCTTGGGCGCTTTAACAAGACATATTTCTCTAAGCACCCCAAACAGTGAGGTACCATGAAGATGTCCCTTCCAGCATTTAAGCATATTAAGCACACTTGCACTGGGTATCCAGGAATCACCACAGGAGAAGGCAGTCATCCTCCATAGTAACATCTCCCAATGTCCCTTAACTTGTTTACTTCCACTGCTACCACAGCCTGGGCATGATCCAGGTAGCAGGCTGGTCCTGAGGCCATGACTGCAAAGAAAAACAAACAAATGCTCACTGTCATTGAAAGTCCCACATCACTGAACACTTTCTTTCACTTTCAAAATGGCTCCTGTGCTGCTGTGTTTGCATTACTACCCCACCCTGTAATGGCGGCGGCAGCACTCCTACGCATCAACATTCTGAAATTGGGTCAAGCCACTGCGCATCTGATTTACACACTCTACTGATAACTTTGCTCAAAACTGTACAAACTTGCACTGCTCTTTACCCTAACACATTTATATGATTTACCACAGACTTTTCACTTACTGGAAACATTGCTCTAGTCCCTTAAAGCCTCAGTATTTCAAGCACAGGATTGCCAGTAACTATTGCTACATATCTTGATACAACTCACAGTCTCTCTCATGGCTTTGAAACTTACTCTGATGCTGAACCCGTAACTATGCTCACAGTCAATGGCTTAAAAGGCTTGCTTTTGCTGGTAAACTTAACACAGTCTTTGCAATATGATTACACTGCTACACACAGATTCAGCTGGCTTTTGGCAAAAATCACTTGTTTGAGCAATTATTTCTGTTGGTACTCACTGTTGTCAGTAGCTGTTTGCTGTGATGGAAAACGGCCTGCAGCCAGTCTTGGAGGCCTCTAGAAAGAAGCGGGTTGGCAGTCCTGCCGATTGTCCCTCTGAACACCACACTCACAGTCCAGTCGATCGAAATGTGGGTTGAGCCTGAATTTAAACAGAAAAATTAGTTTTTTACACTTTTCCAGTGCTTTCAGTCACCGCGACGCTCCTCCGATAAGCCAGTACACATACTCCACTCACAATCTCTCTCGAATGCTGGGCAGTTGCTGTAGAGCTGGCTTGGGGGCGGGACTGATTGCAGTCTCACCAATCACACAACGCCATGCAAATGAGCCTCTTTCCCTTGCGAGTGCTCATCTCCTCACAGCGATCGTCGAGCAGGCAAATTTAAATGGCAAAACCACTTTTTTTTTCCCCGAACTGTCTCCACGGTGGAAGCCCATTTCAACCATTTGTCATGGCCATTAACACAGCAAGTCTCTCCATTCACTAGAAAGCTTTTCCAACGTCGAGGGCACAATTTTTCTGTTGCTACCCCTAGTCTTCCACACTTTTCTTCGTCACACAGTTTTTTTAAAAGCTGGCAAAACACTGTAAATTTTTGATGCAGGACAAGGGCATACTCTCTAAGGCTTTACTGCTCCTTGGTAAACAGTTGGCATTTAACAGCAGCACATGGACAACAGCACACAGTAACACACTAGTTAACCTTGCTTCAGCTTTTTTGGGCTACCCACTGCCAGATAACCAAAATGCTAGCCCCTTGCCTGAGCACCTTTCCTCCCTAACTTTAAAATCCAAAGCGGTGCCTCCATTTTGTAAGCCCCCCACGCCTGCCTTTTTGCAAATGACAGGTGGCATGCAGTTTGAATCTGACAGCAGTACCAGGTGGGGACTGGGTTCGGGGAGGAATAGGTCACTCGGCACAAAGGCTAGGTTTCACTACTCTGTACAGGGGCACCCAAGTAACTCTGAACATAGGAAACAATAACTGTAATGTCTGATACTAGGAATGGGATTCTAAAGTGTGACTTTATTCACATCCAAGCAGAACAACAAAGCATTGATGGACCCCCTTGGGGCTACACTCCTGGTAATGCAGATTAAGAGAATCAAGAACACTACTTCCTCAACACTTTTAACCCTCAAGCTCTGAATCCACCGGGCACAAAGCCCGGACTTGCACACTGCTTTGGGTACACAGCCCGAGCTTGTACACTGTTCTGGGTTTTCTCTGGCTCGGCTCCCTTGCCAGCCACTCGGATACCGTCCGTATGTCACGGAAACCTTTTCTGGTGGCTCCCTAAACCACCTAAGAGCACCTCAGCTCTATCAGGGAGTTCTCCTTTTAATCCCACGTCTGGGTACTTTCCTCAGGCACTGGCCAAGTACCTGAGAGAAAGTAAAGGTGCCACAAAGCAAATCCGTAGAGGTGAATTTGGTTACTACTGATGGGGGGTCTCCCACCTCTCGCTTCAACGATTCATAACCGGCTATTTTTCTGGACAGTAAACACCTCATACTGTAAAGCTTGGCAATGTACAATAGATTAAGGCTAATGTATGTCACATTTCCTCTGCTTGTCTTGCTTTCCCTTTGTACTGGAGTTGAACATACTTTTACTTGGCATAGCCCATTGCTCTAAGCCCCCCACTGATCAAGCAGTCCAATCTCCACTTTACTTCACTCTTTGTGCTGGACTTGAACCTACTTGAGTTAACCGGCAATGTCTATTGCACTAGACCTCCTGCAGATTAAGTAGTCCAATCTCCACATTTCAACAGTTCAGGTGAAAAACATAGGCCCTATATCACAGCAAACTCACCCTTTGGTTTCAGGTGCCCCACAGGCAATTCCTCACAGGAATTTCTCTCCCACAGCTTCTGGTGCCGCAGCACAACTTGAAATAGGCAGTGTCTTCCTTAGCCGGAACCAGGAAGGTTGCCTCTGGAAAACAGGCAAACCTTTCCACCCCACCATCCCCTCAGGGATGGGGCACATGGACCAGTAACAGCAGTGTCCACCACTTCAACAATCAGCTTACTGTGTTCCTCTTTCAGTGGAGAAACACACCTCGCTTTCAGTAGCTCTAAAACGGAGCTTAAGCCTCTGAGAGCCTGCACACAGACTGCTGTGCTGCTCCTCTCTCCAAGACTGCACATAGACTCTGTTCAAAAATCCCCAACATTCTATCCTAACTTCCAACTGCAGCATTCCAGTGTGGCTCATGCAGCTGCAAGAGTTCTATGGTGATGTCATCCCTCAGTCTCAACTGAGACTGAGAACAGAGTGAGACAGTGTGAAATCCATTTAACTGGAGTTTCACAAGCTGCCTTCCCTGCCTACCACTAGGTCTTACTGGGGATTCGAGTAACCCTGGGTAACAAGGGGGTTACATATATATGACCCCCCTCCCAAGTCGGGAGCTTACCTTGGGGCCCCTTCATGTCCCAACCTGCCTCCTGCAGCCAGCCACCACTTGTTCTTAACCCCCGGCCTGCTTCTGGACTGCCACAGGGCCGGGGAGCAGATTACCTTTGCTGTGGTGCCTCTATGCACCTATTCCATGTGACAGTTGAGCCACTTGCCTTCTCACTCCCCCAGCCCATACTTGGACTGCTGCCAGGGCTGGGGAGTGTGCTAGACTGTTGCAGTGTCTCAATGCGCTTGAAGAGGAGTGGCCAGAGAGTCACACACTGGTATTGCTTCCCCTGCCCTATTGAACTGCTGCACAGCAGGGTGGGGAGCCAAGCACAGGCCGCAAGAATGATTCAGCACCTCAAGCGCCCACCGAGAGTTGCGGCAGAAGCTCCACTTTGCCATTCCTCTCCCCAGCCCCTCCGGACAGCAAAAGGGGCTGGGGGAATCAAATAAACAAAAATCAAAAACTTTATGAAGGCTCCTGATCCAATCCTTGCCTCCAGTGGGTTGGGAGCCAGGGGACAACATGGAGCCTGCTGGGACTACAAGTCCCATGATCCCTTGTGCCAAAAGTGCCATTTTCAGAGACAGCTCCTCCTGGGTAGCCCACAAAATGGAGCTTGCAATGGAGCTCCTGTCCCTAAAAGTGCCCCTTGGACCTAGCGACCACCAGATGGGACCAGGAGGGTCCTAGCTATGCAGCCAAGACTCTGTGTATTTATTTGTTATGGACCGAGATGAGCAAGTACTGTCTGGGGGTGACCATCTTTGCCAAGGTCTGTTTGAGGACAGTGTAGAATCCTATTGGTAGCTGCAGTACATCCAATCAGGGCATGGAGCTTGAGACTAAGATTGACCAATGAGGTGTCCAGATTCAAAATCAACATTCTGGGGTTGACAGTCTGACCCTGGGTCAGTCGCTGAGAGTTTTGAAGAAGAAACAACTGATTTTGACAGCTCCTGCTGCTGTCACAGCCAAAACTGAAGTAGTTTGTGCCAAAACAATCTGAGAACTGCAGAATGTATTGCCAATGGTGTCGTAAATCCCAGAGACAAAGGGACTTACCTCAGCCTTTCTGAACTGGTGACATTTGGCAATCCAGATATCACTGACTTCTGAAAGAAGTAGTTTATTTGAGCTTAGGTGAGGTAATGAAATCCACTGCCTCACTGTCCTGACCCAAAAGACTGATTCCTGCTAGGGAACCTAAGATCTGGGGTCCTGCCTGCCTGTTCAACTGCTGGCCCACCTGCAAGGTGGGTGAAGACAAGTCCCTCTGTGGGGTGAAGACGACGGCCTGCCTACTGCCAAGATGGGTGAAGACAAGTCCCTCTGTAGGGTGAAGATGATAGCCTGCCTAACTATCAAGGTGGATGAAGACAAGTCCCTCTGTGAGGTGAAGACAATCATCTTCTGCATCCATGCCAATTCTACCTATTCTTCCAAATTGCCTGCAAGGGGAGACGTCCCCCAACTCCTGCATCTCCTATTCACCAAAAGGACGTGAGTATCGGGTTTTACCTAAATACTTGTCTAACTGTCCAGCTAGCTAGCTAGTTAACTTTTCATCTGTGCTTCCTGCGTGACCTTAGCTACACCCACAGCTACACCCACAGCAACTGTTATAGCCAGGATAAACTGTATTCCTACACCCCTGATGTAGTTTGTACTGTGCATCTGCAGCATCCAACCATTGCAATGATAATGCCCCATGTCCGCTAGTCACAGGCCTGCAACTCCTCAGTGTGCACACAAGGTATCTGGGAGCTCCCACAGGGACTGTGGGGTTAACTGATGCATGGGGGAGGGAGAAGGGCTGGAACAGGGAATACTGGGTTGTAATGTACTGTGGTATCTGATCATTCTGCCTGCTTACAGTATTTATTCTAAGGCGTTGAATGTTTTATTACTCTTTTCTTCCCTTGTCCCTTACCTCATTATCTAGACCCAAAATAAACCCCCTTGTTTATTTTACTGCAATTGCTGAATTGTTTGCATTATTGTGTAGCGTAATATTTGCATGCTTAGAGTGATAAATGGGGAAGGGACTATATATTGTTCTACCTGTTACCAAGGGAGGGGGGGCTTATTTAATCTCCTGTAGGGAAGCACGCTGGCAGTACGCTGCTGTAAGGATCCCCATAGGTGGAGGCACCACACCATTTGCCAAGTCAATTCTAACCATGAACCCAGGCGCCAACCTATATTCCTTAGGCAGCCCAACTTACGAGTGGGTGTGCAGATAGAAGGGTAGGGGTGGTTACATATACTGTATATAGAATAACACATGGGGTGCTGTCTGCAATGAGAATTTTACACACACACACACACACACACACACCATACATGTGATATCTCCCTCTTTGCGCAGGAGACTCCTGTTTTTTTGACTGAACTCCCTCTCTCCCTCCCAGAAACAAAATCTCCTGCTTAAGTAAAGTTATGTCCAAAATATTCATTCATGTTTGTTTTTGGCAGATAAAGACACATAGAAAGTAAATTAGTGATGAGCAGTGTAAGTAATAATATTGTACAACTAATTGTTGATTCATTTTAGTACTCACAGTGTTGGATGCTACATAAAAAGCATCCAACACTGAGAGGGTGTGTGTAAAATTTGAGTTTAAAACACCACCCCATGTTTTATTTCATATAATTGCTGGCGTTGCGTTTTTTTGCCACAGCTATTACTGTATATAAAGCAGCATGTTGTCAAATGGTCAAATATAGTGTGAGTAATGCTGTGTGAGAGACGGAGATACACCTGCAGTTTGTTTAAAATATTTATTTAGAAATTACTTTACCATTGCTGGCAGTAATCTTGTTTCTTCTAATGGAGTCTTGCTGTATTCTGACTAAATTGACTGTACTGGAGACCACACTTGAAGAGGGACATACAGCTCCTGGAGAGGGTACAGAGGAGGGCAACTAAGATGATACGAGGGCTAGGGGATTTGACATATGAGGACAGACTTGAGGAGCTCTGCCTGTTTTCATTGGAGGAGAGGAGAGACAGGGGGGACATGATTGAGGTCTTCAAGTACCTCAAGGGAATAAATAGGGTAAACATGGAGTAGACTAAAGCAAAAATTTAGACTAAAGCAGGGAGGTATTACCAGAGGGCATGGTTTAAAGTTGGAAGGAGGAAGGGTGATGGGGGAAAAGAGGAGGAGGTTTTTCACTGAGAGGGTGGTGGACCCTTGGAATGCACTGCCTGGTGAGCTGGTTCAGAGATCCACAGTGGAAGGCTTCAAGAGAGGGTTGGACAGATACAGAAAGGGGATGTATCAGGTGATGGCCTGTCCCGGGGGGTGGGGATGGATGATAGGGGTTTCTGGAACACAAGGGAGGGGAGGGCCTCGGCACCCAACTAGGGATCTGAGGTTCGAGCAGACTCGATAGACCGTAAGGCCTAATCTGCTGGCAAACAGTATGTTAGTATGTTAGTAAATGCAGTTAGCCATTCCAATTCAACTGCCCCGGAGAGGAAAGAGTTAACTGTATGCAAATGCATAGAACATTGAGCTTGAGCTCGGTTTTCAAACCCCTGTCCCTGGTACATTCTATGTAACCATCAGATTCTTACAAACACTGAAATAATGGCTGCTAAGCTATACTACATACATAACAATTAATAAAATAGTAGGCAAAAGACTAATGGCCAAACAAAAGCGCAAACTAGAAGACTCAAGTCAGAGATGCCCAAGAAAATGCCACCTCAGTGGTGCAGCACTCAACAATTAGAACAGCTGTAATGCGGTGCCCCAACCCCCCCAGGTTCTGTTAGGACAGGCAGAGAGGGAGGTCAGAATACAGCACGACTCCATTAGAAGAAACAAGATTACTGTGTTAATTTTTTCTTCAAACAACCTGAAGTCTTGCTGTATTCTGACTAAATGCAGACTACCAAGCAGTGCCCCATGGAGGTGGGCACAGGAACTACTTAGGGAATAGGCTCTGCAGTACTGCTGTGCCAAACCTGGCATCCCTCCTGGCCTGGGTGTCCAGGCAATAGTGTTTAGTGAATATGTGAACAGTTTTCCAGGTAGCTGCTTTGCACATTTCGAGTAGGAGGATATCTCTAGCAGCTGCAATAGAGGCAGCGGTTCCCCTAGTAGAGTGAGCTCTAAGGCCAGCTGGTGGCTCTTTCCCCAGTTTGCCATAGCAGAACTGGATGCAAGACACAATCCACTGAGCAATTGTTCTTTTGGTGGCAGGCTTGCCCTTACCCACTTCCCCATAGGTGAGGAACAGCTGTGTACACTCATTCCTATGGGCCTTTATCTGATCCAAATGGTACCTAACAGCCCTCTTAACATCCAAGCTATGTAGTCTGCGTTCTTCGGAACTAGAATGTTCAGTGAAGAATACAGGTAATGTCATGGACCAGTTAAGGTGAAAGAGACCATCTTTGGGAAGACATTTCCTATTTGTCATAAGGACAGCCTTGTCCCTATGGAGTGCTGTGTAGTCAGGCTCCACTGACAAGGCTTGTAGCTCATTAATCCTCCTTGCAGAGGTTATGGCTACCAGAAAGACAGTTTTCCATGTCAGGTATTTGAGTTCAGCAGAAGACATAGTTTCAGATGAGGGCTGCATTAGCTGTGCTATGCAGATATTCAGATCACAAGAAGGGGTTGGCTCCCTGTGAGGGTGGTGTAAGTGGAGCAACTCTTTAAAGAACTTCTTGAAAATTGCATGAGAGGCCAGGGAAGGGCCCTTCCCTGCTGAGAGATAGGCAGATAGTCAGAATCACTGTAGGAGATTGCAGGAGGAATGGAACACCCTTCCTGAGGCTGTCCCTGTCCTTCCACCACTGTAATGCCTGGATCAGGGTGGCTGTCACTGGGATCAGTTTGGATAGGGAATCCCTCTTCTGGGACCCATTGGTCCTGAGATGAAACTGGATATCCCTCATCTTAAACCTGGCCCCTTGAACCACTGCTGTGGAAGCTGCCATGTTCCCCAGCAGCTGGAGAAAATGTCTTGCCAGATGAAACACCTGTGGGTGAAAAGCGTTTGCCAGCTGAATGAGGATGTCTGCCCTTCCCACTGGCAGAAGAGCCTTTGCCTGAACCATGTCCAGCTCTGCTCCTATGAATTCTAGGATCTGGATGGGCTCCAGTACTGACTCCTTTAGGTTCACCAGAAATCCTAAAGATATGAGGGTATCCTGCACAAGACCCAAGGCATCCCTTACCTGCTGGGGGGACTGTCCTACAACCAACCAATTGTTCAGACAGGGAAACACGGATACTCCTTGTCTTCTATGATGAGCTACAACCACAGCCAGACATTTTGTGAATGTTCTGGGGGCCGAGGTAAGGCCGAAGGGCATTACCATGAACTGGTAGTGGCCTGAGGGTAATTCAAACCTTAGGTACTTTCTGAGATAGTGTCTGTTTGAAATCTGGAAATAAGCATCCTTCAGGTCCAAGGAAGCTAGCCAATCCCCTTGCCTGAGGGTAGGGAGGGAGGATTTTGGTTAGAGTCACCATCTTGAATTTGGGTTTTGTCAGATGTTTGTTGAGATACCTCAGATCTAGAATGGGCCACCACTCCCCACTTTTCTTCAGTGTAAAGAAATACCTTCAATACAACCCTTTCCCTTTGTGAAGAAGAGGAACAGGTTCCACAGCCCTGTGCTCCAGAAGTGTAGTAACCTCTGCCTCCAACAGAGCTGTCACTGAACTGTTGGCAGATTTGAATGACCTTGCTCTTGTTTTCAGAAATTGTTGGAAATTTGGAGCAAGTCACTGGCTCACTACTGCCAGGACCCACTTGTCTGTGGTAATGGCTTGCCAGGCCTGGAAGTAGTGAGCCAACCTTCCCCCTACTGGCAGTGGGGAGGCGGCACTGTCTGACACATCAGGGTGTCTGCTTAGCCATGGTCCTAGACTGAGAGGAGGAAGCAGCCCTGCTTACACCCCTCTTGCCTCTGCCCCTGAAGAATCCTCTCTGCTGCTGGTAAGCAGGGAATGCCTGGGTCTGGTAGAAAGGTCTTTGATAAGGCCTGCCTCTGCCCAGCTTAGGCTGCTGCTTTTGTAGAGTTACAGCTTTTTATGTTGCTTGCACGCATGTGCAAGAAACATAGTGCCATCATCGGAGATTTCGGAGGTGTGTCACCTCCTCCTCCAATTCAGTCAGTGTGCTGGCATGCACGGCCCCTGTAAGCCAATGCATTTTGGAGCTGTCTATGACATGCTCCAAAATGCAGTAACCTGATTGAAAAGGTGGAGCTACGCTCAGTGAGCACCGATAAGGAGCGTAGCTCCCCGCATGCACTGTATAGCCGACGGTGCCCAATCCTTCGGGCTGAGCTGCGTCCCCTCCCCTGAAGTAGTAGTTGCCACGCTGGGAGCCCACCCCAGTGGCAAGTGGTCCTTTGCCGATGGGGGTGCCTAATCCCCCGCCGGCTGAACGCTTCTTCTTTGCCACGCTGGGAGTCCACCCCAGCGTGGCAACAATTTTGCGGCCGACGGGTGCCAATCCTCGCCGGGTTGAACGCCTAACGCCCTCATTGCATGCTGGGAGCCCACCCAGCGTGGCAAAGGTCCCACGTCAGTTTTTTTTTAAACCTGAAACCGGGAACGGTCCTCCGCTGCCTCCCAATCCCCTCCCACAACCCGCACCCACCCACTGCGCACTCCAGCTTTCCCACCCCCACCCCATACTTACTCCGACTCCGGCACACGATCTTCGTGGACCAGGAACACGCCTGCACTCTTCAAAGCCGACCGCGAACTGAGGAAATGCCCGGTAGCTGTATAACGGGCTACAGAGGGGGTTTTCAACTTTGTTGCATATCTCAGGCATTTTTGGGAATTTTTGCACCAAATTTTCAACATGGGGTTTTTGAGACCCCTTCTCATTAATGATGTCACTGTCATGGCGTTATTTGGGCCCGAAGGGTGATTTCGCGCAGTGACTGCGAAATCACCCTTCGGGCCAAAATACCGCCATGACAGTGACAGCACTCATGAGAAGGGGTCCCAAAAACCCCATGTTGAAAATTTGGTGCCAAATTCAAAAAAATGACTGTTTTATGAGCATGCTTTGCGCAGTTCCTACGCAGGCTCGTAAGTTCACGAAATTTCAATATTTTTACTCCAGATTTTCAACATTGCCATTTTACCACACCTTCTTATGAGTAGTACAGCTGTCATTTTTCACATCTCACCCAAAATGTGTTTCCGCCCATGTAGCACAGAATGGCGCAGTCAGTGTGCGAAATCAATGTATGGGACAAATTAAGAAAATCACAGTGACACTGTTCATGAGCAGAGGTCTTAAATGGCTATGTTGAAATTAAGAAAATTCCCAAAATGACTGTTTTACGAGCGCGTGTTGCGCAGTTCCTACGCACGCTCGTAAGTTTGCGAATTTTCAATATTTTCACTCCATATTTTCAAAATTGGCATTTTATCACACCTCCTCATGAGCAGTACAGCTGTCATTTTTCACATCCTGCCCAAAACATGTTTCCACCCATGTAGCGAGTCGGTCTGCGAACTCAATGTATGGGACACATTAAGAAAATCACAGTGACACTGATCATGAGCAGACATCTTAAAATGCCTGTGTTGAAAATTTGGTGAAAAAATTCCTAAAAATGACTGTTTTACGAGTGTCCGTTGCACTGTTCCTACGCACGGTCGTAAGTTTGCGAATTTTCAATATTTTCACTCCAGATTTTCAACATTGCCATTTTATCACACCTCCTCATGAGCAGTACAGCTGTCATTTTTCACATTCTGCCCAAAACATGTTTCCGCCCATGTAGCGCACAATGGCGCAGTCGGTGTGCGAACTCAGTGTATGGGACACATTAAGAAAATCACAGTGTCACTGTTCATGAGCAGAGATCTTAAAGTGGAATTTTAAAATTTGGTGAAAGAATTCCTAAAATGACTGTTTTACGAGTGTGCTGCACAGTTCCCACACACCGTAGGTTTTGCAATTTCAATATTTCCACTCCAGATTTTCAACATTGCCATTTTACCACACCTCCTTATGAGCAGTACAGCTGTCATTTTCACATCCTGCCCAAAACGTGTTTCACCATGTAGCGCATACAGTGGCGCAGTCGTGCAAACTCAATGTATGGACACATTAACAAAATCACAGTGACACTGTTGATGAGCAGAGGTCTTAAAATGGCTATGTTGAAAATTTGGTGAAAAAATTCTAAAAATGACTGTTTTTCTGACGTGCATTACGCAGTTCTCACGCACGCACGTAAGTTCGCAAATTTTCAATATTTGCACTCCAATGACTTCCAAATACCTAAACAGCACATAGAAGCAAGCAACATTCGGCATTGACAAATGCTTGTTTTTTAGCAGCTGCACTCCTGTAAGTAGACCTGTATTCATCCTTTTTCTTCATGTATGTCTCCGTTCCCCAAACAGAGAATTCTGGACAACAGGGAAGTCCATAGCTTTTGACTGTGTGTCCTGGAAGAGATTGGTACACCTGAGCCAAGAGAATCTTCTTAGGGAGACTGCAGTAGCCATGACCCTAGAGGATACATCATTTGAGTCCACAGCAGAGTGAAACTGGACTTTGGATACTTCAATGCCACCCTTGACTATTTGCTCCAGATCCTTAGCTAGTTGAGGTGGAGCAATCTCGGCCAATTTCAGAGAAGATTCTCTTCTGGATCTCTGGTATCTAGAAACATATGCCATGTATGAAGCTTGTCTAATCCCCAATGAGGCAGCCAAATACTGCTTGGACATGGCATCAATCTTTTGAGAGTCCTTCTCAAGAGGGCACAAAGCCAAGGGGATGCCAGCCTTATCACAGGCAGCAGCCTGAACAACCCCTACATGGCTACAATGGTTACATAGGAACTCTGTACCATTGCCAGACAATACATACCTCCTGTCCATCCTTTTGTCCACAGGAGGGATGGAAGTAGGCATCTGCAGAATTTTTTAAGCTTTTTTAGAGACTTATGAAGAGGAATTGAGAGTCTCTTAGTGTCTGGGACATCCATCATTTTGAGGAAGTCTGGCTCCTCCTCCTCCTCTTCAGCTGCCTCAAGAGTAGGTAGCTGTAAGGTCTCATCAACTTTTTAAAAAAATAAATAATGAGAGTAGGACTCCACAGGCTATCTAGGAGGAGAAACTGACTCTGGTCTATCAAGAGAGACATCAGGCTCAATGGGGATCACCCAAGCCTTCCTCTCCCTCCCACCTGAGTTCATAATAGGCCTCCAGATCATATGAACCAGTGGGAAGTGAACCGGCAGGTGGCCAAACCACGGTATGTGGTTTCTGAACTGGTCCAGTATCACCTGAACTGGTCTATAAGGATTGTACAATCCATATCGCTTTAGCGATCTCCTCAGCGGTTAGATCTGCAAACGTTGGCTCTGAACCGGCCGATTTTCTTTTTCTCTTTGCAGGTACTGACTCCTCAGTATCTGCCTTCCTTTTGGTGGAGGAGGTATCGCCCTGGTCAGAAGGCACCTCCTCTGGTTCCCCAGCTCCCTATGGGGCCGAACCGAATCAGCCATCTGGGTCAGCGGATTGTTCGGCCATTCTTTCCTTAAGCCTGGCTAAACGCTTATCCAGCGTGGCTTTAAGAAAGTTTTTACAGATTTGGCAGTCTGTTTTTAGGTGGCAGTGCCCTTAGATTTGTTGGATTTCGGTGGGCAGGACGTTGGAATCTATCAGCCGTTATGTGCTCATTTTCCTTATGGAGTGGTTATTCATTTGGATTCTGGAAGGCCAGAATCCATTTTCATCTGCATCATTTTTCTCATTTTGTTGAGACCAGTGTTCATGTTACTGAACCAGTAGGAGCTTTCTTTCTGACTAGTGCTGGGTGCTATGTAAAACGGAGCATCAGCATGTAGCATTTATGGTGACCACTGCGATTTGTAGGGACAGTAAGTTCAATCTGTATCGGAGTCAGTCTTGTTTTGGTAAATGCAGGGTTTTATGGGACATATATCTCGGGGGTTGTCATCTGCCGGAATCTTCGTTTGTCTTTCATTACATTAAAGGTAGTAATTCCCCTACGCCTTCCTCAACGTTCCCCCATAGCAGATTATAATGTTTCTTGGTCAGTAGCTCGAATTGCAGCCCAATGTTAAAAAAAAAAAAATGTACAAAATTGAGAAGCCTACTAGGTATGGTTAACTTTAGAATCTCAGAGCTATAAAGAAGATTAATGTCCTGCTCTGTGAGGGGCTGGGCTTTTGTAGCTGGCTGCCTTTTCCCAGTTTCTTTAACCGTTTTTGTTTTGCGGCCATGAAATAATTATGCTGGCCTTTAAAAATCGAGTGTGGATACTTGCTCTGTACCAGAAACCTGTCTATACTAGCCACAATACCACTTATTGTACCCAATTCATAACTGGAACTGTCTTGTCTTTTGAGGCAAAATATGAAGTCTATTTTTTTTGCCTAACTGTTCCAGAGGGAAGTCCTGGAATTTAGTGGTACTTTCTGATAGGAAAGTTCAGAACAACCGCAGATCGCTTTCTGTCTTTCTGTGTGTGTTGTGGTTTTCTTGTTCTTCTACAAATGTGTGCCGGTCACTACTGCTTATGTTAAAGGGACACTGTCAACCTGTTTTGCATCATTTTATTTCTAGCTAAAGCCCCACATTGTATGATTGCTTTCCTTCTCCAAAATTCCTTGATGTTGCTGTTTGTTTTGTCTGCTTCTTACAGTAGAACTGAAAAGCATGCTAATGTGTATTTATAAACAACTTTACAGTGTACAGTAGATCATTGTTCTGTACAGAAATCCATCCTTTTTAAAATGCTGTTGTACCACAGTACAAAGGTCATGGAATGTGACTGTACCCTTCTGTGGTATAACAGCATTCTAGAACCTCTACAGACTGCACAAGTCAATTTCATTCTGAAAGAGAACTACAATGCACACGTCATAATATTATACATTATTAAAAGTACAGGACAAGCAACTTTATGCATAACCAGTATGTTCTGCCATCTCAGAGTTCTGATTTGCTCTCAAGGTCAGAGAGCATCAGAACCCCGTTGTGGCAGAACACACTGGTTGTGCATAGCTGCTCATTCAGTATCTTCTATGTTTTGTTCTTATTAAATACTTCCTGAACATTAGAAACACCTCTAAACAGTGCAGTCACTGATGGTGCAATAGCCTCCTAAACACCCACTGCATTATGAATGGCTAGACTATGTTGGGGATGTTCCCAAGTCCAGGAAAGATGCAGTGGGAGTTGATCAAGGAATGTAAACAAACCTGTTTTTGTATGGTAACACCAGTAGGGTGGGCAGTCTGTTTTTCACTTTTTAAATGAAACAAAGAATCAGAATCAAACTACCAGCTACATCAGCAATCTTTACAGAATGTTGGCAGTCATAACATTTTTTTTTCTCAGTTGTTTAACCAGGAGTAGCACACTAAGCTGAAAGCTTTTTCACAGGCGCGACCAGGGAGCACAGGGAAGTTAAGTGACTTGCTCAGGGTCACACATTATGCAAGTGGAAGCTATGGGATTCAAACCCAGGTCTGGTCTGCTGTATGTCACCAGATTTGCAGCTCAGAGCCTTAAACCACTGCACCATACTGCCTCCCTAACCCAGGTCTGGTCTGCTGGATGTCACCAGATTTGCAGCTCAGAGCCTTAAACCACTGCACCATACTGCCTGCTTTCTAGGGACACTATGAAGCCTAAGGGTGTTGACAGTGTCCCTTTAAATCAGCTTCCCATTTTTTAGGTGTACCTGGACAGTTAAAGATGACTGCTCATCGACAAAGCGCTGTCACACAGAGCAAAGGGGAAAGCAGTGTGTGATTTTTTTTTTCATAGGCATCTGTTGAAAGACAGTGTAGTGCAAGCCACTATCTGGCTCGTGATTTTCTCAGAGGAAGAGTAGCACATGTTCACTGTTATAACCAGCTGGTTATAATAGCGAATTACAACCGGCTTTTCCTATGGGAAAATATGCGAGCCAGTTATTATATATCGTTTATTCACCCATAACCATAGGTCTACTGAAGGTATTCAGTTCACATCTACACTATGGCAGAGAGCTGGCATAATCTCAGTCATCAGAAGCCTTTAAGCTAAGCTCCTACCACCACCCAAGGTGTACGACCTCTGGCTCTGCCCTCCTGATGTCTGACCTTGAACAATGGAAACAGGGATCAGCCTGTTTCTTACCAGGGAAAGTTGGTCGAGTTGTGTGAATGTGAACTAAATACCCATAGCAGAACTATGGTTACAGGTGAGTAACCAATTTTGCTACGAAATGGGATTCAGTTCACTATCCACACTCTGGCAGAATCCTAGCAGTTCTAGACATGTGCCCCTACTTGATGAATAGAAACTGGAAGACTGAGGCCCAACATGCAACATCCTGATGACCAAGCAAGTCGAAGCTGTAGTGAGATATGAACATGCAGTTTAGTCCAGGTTGCAGCCCTCTTCAGTGGGGATGTACCTGGATGCAGCCATGAAGGCAGCAGTTTATCTGGCTGAATGAGCCATCCCACTTGGGCAACTCCTGTCTGCTTAGAGGCTGGTCTGCCAGGTGCAGCTTCAGTGTATGTGCCAAACAGCTGGAGAGCATTACCACAGATTCCTGCCATGCACTCCACATATTAGGAAAATGTCATCCACGGATTCAGGGTATGGAGCCTGTGGACAGCAACCAAGGTTAGGTTGTTAAAGTAAACTGGAGAGTCATCACCTGCTTAAGGTGCAACTCTGATATGACTAGTGGTAGGAACTTTATATGTGGGCTAAGGATGACCTTGTTCTTGTGGAAGATCAGATATGGAGACTACACAGAGTGTGCCTGAAACTCACACACCCTTCTGGTGGATGATGGCCACTAAAAAGAAAGTCTTCCACAAAAAATGTGATATCTCACATTTGTGTACTGGCTTGAATAGTTTACCCATCAACACTGCAAGCACCAACAGTAGGTACCATAGAGGCAGTGGGTTGAACACTGGATGGGGCAAGCGATCCAGGCCTTTGGAAAAGTACCCAACCACCTTCTGCGCCACTGTCGGCATACCCACCAGCATCCAGTATGTAGAGATGGCTGCCAGGTGCAAAATCTTTCTGTCAACACCAGAGGGAGAACCTCTTCCATTTGTATGTGTGCATTCTGTGAGTCATCTCCTTTAGGATGCCAGCACCACATGGCTGCTCCAGGTGACTGTGGTACTGAGATCACTGGTGGCCCAGCTCCCACTGGAGGAGGAACATCTGCCAGCATGCCCAACAGACTATGCTGAGCTGCTATGTACCCCAACAGCCAGAGAAATTCCCAAGCTGGTAGCGATCACCCAACCTGAAATGATCAAGCAAAGGAGGTAAGATTTCCTATCTACAGGCAGCAATGCCATGGCCTGAAGTATGTCCAATTCTGCCTTGATTAATTTGATCCCCTGCGTGGAGACCAGTTCTGAATCAGTCTGGTTAACCAGGAGGACCAAGTCTCAGAAGGTCTGGAGGGATAGATCCAGGGACATCTCCACTGTTTCCATGGAATTGCCTGTTATGTGTTATTCATCCAGGTACTGATATACCCATGTGCTTCCACCCTGAAAGAAGGCCGACAGCACTGAGAGGCACTTGGTGAAGATCCTTGATGCCAGTGACAGGCCAAAGGGCATGACCCTCAAATTGTACCAAATTCCATCTACCATGAACCAGAGGTAATGGCAGTGGTATGGATGGACTGGAATGTGGAGAACATGTACCATGTACCTACTTGCTCACCCCCCACAGCTAGTAATGGAACCAGTGAACCAGAGGAGTGGCTATCTCTGCAAAGCAGCGTGCAAAAGTTGGAGATTAGTGTCCAAAAGGTGGATAAGCAGAAAAGGGGCAAAATTCAGCAGAAGGGCAGACAGCAAGGAGAACCAGGGATAAATGACAACCAAGGAAGGGGCTGGAGTAGAACAGTGAAGCAGTCTAGGGAGGTCAAATCATGGAAAGCCATGTGCAAATGCCAGGAGCCTTAGCAACAAGATGGAAGATCTGGAGGCTGTCATGGTACAGTCAGACCTGGACATTGTGGCCATCACTGAAACCTGGTGTAATGATAACCATGACTGGGAGATGGCCATACCTGGCTACAACATATTCAGAAGAGACAGAGCAGGCAGGAAGGGAGGAGGAGTGGCACTGTATGTGAAAAATGACATAAGGGCCACACAGATCCAGGAGGAACAAAATGGGGGAGAGATACTGTGGGTTAAGCTGGAAAGGAAAATGGGGCCAGCCATCCGCACAGGTGTGGCTATAGACCACCAGCCCAGGAGGAAGAAACAGATAGGGAGCTGATGCTAGCCATCCAAAGGATGGCTGACAAGGGTGAGGTAGTACTGGTTGGAGACTTCAATATACCAGATGTGGACTGGAGCATCCCAGCAGCAGCATCAACTAGAGCAGATTTATCCTGACTCCTTCAGGGTGCCTTCCCAAGCAACTGGTCATGGAACCAACTCGGCAGAAGGCAATACTGGACCTTGTGCTCACAAACAGGGACAGTGTGATGGGGGTAACAGTGGGGAGCACCTGGGTAACAGTGACCACCAGTCATTGTAGTTTGAAATCACAGAAAGAGCAGAACCAAACCACACAAAACACGTATCCTGGATTTTAGGGGGCAGACTTTGGGAAAATGGGGAGATGCTTGAAAGAGGCATTAAGGGGAATGGGACAGGAATCAGGGATTGAGGAACAGTGGGCAGTATTTAAAATGGGGATTATAAGAACAACAGAATTATGCATTAAGCAGGTTAGCAAGAGGAGACCATTATGGTTTTCCAAAGAGGTAGCAAAGAAAGTGAAAGCCAAAAAGACTGCATTCAGGCAATACAAAAAGACACAGGCAGAAGGGGATAGGGAGAAGTACCAGGAGAAACAAAGGGAGGCAGGGAAGTCAGTAAGGAAGCCAAAGCTCAGACAGAAGAACACATTGCAAAATCAGTGGTTAAAGGGGACAAAACCTTTTACAGGTACATAAGTGAAAAAGAAGGACAAAGGAGGGATAGTTAGACTGAAGGGGAGGATGGGAGCAGCGTGGAGGATGACAACAGTAAAGCTGACATATTGAACAGGTATTTCTGCTCAGTCTTTACTAAGGAAGAGGGGGAATGGGTCTGAAGGGAGTACAAGGGTGAGAATGGTGCAGAAATGGACACAAGTCCCTTCACGAGAAAGGGTCCTGAAGGAACTGGAAGTAATAAGAGTTGACAAAGCAATGGGGCCAGATGGGGTGCACCCAGGGTCCTTAAAGAACTAAGAGAGGTGGTGGCTGAACCTCTGGCTATCCTGTTCAGCCAATCACTGGAAACAGGAGGCACCCAAAGACTGGAGGACAGCAGATGTAGTCCCTTATACAAAAGTGGGAACAAAGAGGAAGCAGGGAACTACAGACCAGTCAGCCTCACCTCGGTAGTGGGAAAGATCATGGAAGCACTACTAAAGGAGAGATTGGTGGAACATCTGGTTGTCAATGGACTACAGGACCCAAGGCAGCATGGTTTCACCAGGGGGAGGTCATGTCAGACCAACCTCATTGAATTTTTTGACTGGGTGACTAGGGAGGTGGATCAGGGAGGGCAGTGGACATGGCCTATCTGGACTTCAGCAAGGCCTTTGACACTGTGCCACATAGAAGACTATTACACAAACTGGGGAATATGGGTGTGGGCAGGACAGTAGTGTGGTGGGTAGGTAACTGGCTGGGTGGCAGGACACAGAGGGTGGTGGTAAATGGCTGTCACTCCACAGAGGGAAGAGTGACCAGTGGGGTACCACAGGGATCAGTGCTGGGACCGGTCCTATTCAACATCTTCATCAGTGACACTGCACAGGATATAGAAGGCAGAATTTCACTGTTCGCTGATGACACAAAGCTCTGTAACAGAGTAGACACACCAGAGGGTGTAGACAGAATGAGAAGGGACCTGCAGAAACTTGAAGAATGGTCAAGGGTTTGGCAGTTGAAATTCAATGCAAAGAAGTGCAAGATAATGCATATGGGGCACAAAACCCTGGCACAATATATCAGTTGGGGGTGAGGATATAGCATGCACCAAGCAGGAAAGGGATCTTGGGGTTGTCATCTCTGATGACCTCAAGGTAGGGAAACAGTGTGACAAGGCATCAGGTAAAGCAAATAGGATGCTGGGATGTATAGGCAGGGGCATCACCAGCAGGAAAAGGGAGGTCATAATTCCGCTATACAAGGCACTAGTGAGGCCCCACCTGGAGTACAGTGTACAGTTCTGGAGACCATACCTACGTAAGGACATAGACAGGGTAGAGAAGGTTCAGAGGAGGGCAACAAAGATGGTGCATGGGTTGCATCACAAATCCTATGAAGACAGGTTGAAGGAACTGAACATGTACTCCCTGGAGGAGAGGAGGAGAGAGGGATATGATAGAGACATACAAGTATCTTACAGGAGGAACAGGGTGCAGGAAAACACTATTTTAAGCGAAAAAGATGTTTCAGGACTAGAGGGCATGGGATGAAGTTGGAGGGAGGACGATTCAGAGGAAACATGAGAAAGAATTTCTTCACTGAACGGGTGGTGGACAAGGGAACACCCTGCCAGAGGAAGTGGTGGGGGCTGAAACAATCACGGGATTTAAGAATGCATGGGATAGACATAAAGGAATTCTAGAGGTCAGGGGTAAGGGGAAATAGACTTCTAGGAAAACAAACTGAACTTACAAGCTCAAATGGGCAGACTAGGTGGACCATAGGCCCTTATCTGCTGACACTGTCTATGTATCTATGTATGTCCTAGCAGTTAAGAAGCAGAAGCAAGTCCCTGGTTTAAAGGGTAATATGATCTGGGTCAGTGAGACCATATGGAACTTCAGTGTTCACAGAAATTAGTTCAGATTGTGCAGATTCAGTACGGGGTACAAAACACCATCTGCTTTGGTACAAAAAAGAAATACAGAATTTGTCAGCAGATAAGGATCACTTGACCTACCCAGTTTGCCCATTTTTTCTCTACCTACGGTATCACCGTAGAACCTACCTACCTGATGTTTAGCTCTTTATCCCTCTCCCCGCTCCTTTCCACTAAAATTCCCGTATGCCTGTCCCATGCAGTTTTGAACCCCACTGCTGTTTTTGCCCCACCACCTCGGCTGGTACACTGTTCCACGATTCCACCACCCTTTCTGTGAAGAAGTACTTCCTCACATCTCATCTGACTCTGCCTCCTCCAGCTTCATAGCATGTCCCCTTGTTCTTGTGAATATTTTTTTCTGAAAAATACTTTCCTCCTATACCTTAGTTACCCAGTGAGGTAAAGTCTCTATCTCCCCGCCCTTGGTATACATATTGAGTTCCTTCAGTCTCTCCTCATAGAGCTTTTGTTGCAAACTCTGCACCATTTTAGTTGCCCTCCTCTGGACCGCTTCCACTCTCTGTCCTTCTGAAGATGTGGCCTCCAAAACTGTATACAGTATTCTAAGTGGGATCTTTCCTGTGATCTATACACAGGCAGTGCCACCTCCCTCCTGCTGGTGATATCTCTCCCTATGTACCCCAGCAGCCCACGTGCCTTCCCAACTGCTTTGTTGCACTGTCTGGCCACATTTAGGTCATCAGAGATTATTACCCCAAGGTCTCTCTGTTGGTTGGTGGTTGTCAATAACGCTCCTCCATTTTGTACTCTGCCCCTGGGTTTCTGTGCCCCAAGTACATTACTTTGCACTTTTTCTCAGTGCAACCCAGCTGCTATACTCTTGACAGCTCCTCACATTTCCGCAGGTCTCTTCTCATCCCTTCCACCCCACCCCATCAAGAGAATCCACTGATCCATTCTATTGCAGATTTTGGTGTCATCTGCAAAGAGGCAGACCTCCTCATCCAACTCATCTGCGATGTTACCTGTTCAGACATTAAAGAGGACCGTTCCTAGCACTGATCCCTGAGGCACCGCTGGTCACCCTCCCCTCCTCGGAGTGAACTCTGTTTATTACCTCCCTCTGCTACTTATCCCCTAACCAATTTCCTACCCAGTTTACCACCTTCTGACCCAGTCCTAAGCTACTCAACTTGCTTAATAATTTTCTATGCACAATGGTGTTGAGTGCCTTACTGAAATCTAAGTAGGCCACATCTACCACTCCACTCCGATTTAATTCATTAGTCACCCAATCAAAGATTCATTTGATATGGCCTCCCACCATGAATCCATACTGCTTCAGGTCTTGTAACCCATTTGATTCAAGATATTCCTCCATACATGTGGAAAGGACCAGGAAATGTAGCCTTGTGTAGTCAGGGTGTCCGCTACCTGCATTGTGGCCCCATGTTCGAGGTGTTGAGCTATCTTGTACCTAAGCTTGGGTAGCCTGTACTCCCTTGGAGCCCAGGGTCAGTACAATGGGAGCAACTTGAAGTACAAAGGTTCCTACCACTTTCAGAGCACACTTGTCCATATTAAAGAGCTAGTGTACTGCCTAGAACTAATATTAATTTTTTAAAAGCAGTCAATCATTACCTTTAGTATGTGAAGTACTTTTTCTTTTACCTTTGGTTAACTAGAAGATTGCTTACCTGATGTTAGTTGGGCTGATGTGTGGAACAACACTCTGCCTGGTAGCTGACATATCTTGCTCTAGTCCCCCCCCCCCAAATACATCATCAGCACTGTGACCTCACTGACCGTGACATCACTGCTGTTTAGGAAAAGTCACTCAGTAGCTGCCAGGTCAGTTACCTGTGATGTCACAGTCAGTGAGATCACAATGCTGATGATGTATTGGGGGGAATAAAGACAGATATGTTAGCTGTCAGGCTGAGAGCTATTCCACACATCTAGCACAATATCATTGCATAGAAAAATTTCTAACGAACAAAAGGAAAAAGAAAATACTTCAGAAATAAA
This sequence comes from Neoceratodus forsteri, assembly GCA_016271365.2. Taxonomy (NCBI): domain Eukaryota; kingdom Metazoa; phylum Chordata; order Ceratodontiformes; family Ceratodontidae; genus Neoceratodus; species Neoceratodus forsteri. The sequence goes on along the minus strand of CM028137.1, from coordinate 532,399,577 downwards.
AAGTTACTACTGACTACTTCTTAAAATGTGCAACTTTTTGCTGTCTGCCAGTTTTGGTTCCACTAGCTCTGTAACAGCAGACCCCTGTGGCAAGACGCGAGGTAGCTGACTTCCTACTGGAAGCTGGGATGGGACTGGAGGGGAGGGGGAATGGCACCCTGCAGCCCATCACTTAGAAGCCCTGGAGGAGGTGCCAGTCTGCTGGGCACAGGATGACCCCCTTTTTCTTACCCTGACTGCTGAAGTTTTGATTTGGGTGCCAATGCTGAAACTGCCTCTGTTTGGGCTGCTGCTGATGTTGCCCTGATTCGATCCCTTGGGCACAAAAAGACTTTTTGTTAGCCTTGACTGGCATAGGGTATTTCTGGGACAATGCTACAGAATCCTGGGTGGTGCTGGACTTCTTAATGGGGTAGCAATGTCCATCTACCCCTTGCCAAGAAGTTGGTGCCCAAGAAAGGCACATCGACAAGCTTGTGCTGGGTGTCCGCTGTAAGAGTGCACAACCACAGCCACATCCTGCGGCACATGGACACAGCCTAAACCACAGAGTCGCTCAGGTCCAAAGAGTCAATGTTGACCAGACGGGTTTGACATGAGGCCATTGAGAACTCTTCATTAGAGTCTGAAGGTTCCCCAAAGACTGATCAGGTCCATTTCTCGGGGTAGACTGTCCTAGAGCCTTGGGTAACCTTTGTATAGTCAGCAAGGCAAGCCAGTCTCTGGCAAGACTCCTTAATGGGAGCCCTCTTATGCATCTTCTGAGGAAGGGCTCCATCATGGGCAGAGGACAGGCAGACACTCCAGTCTGTGAAGCCAACAGCTGGGGTCAGCGACCAAGACAACTCATGGCATTGAGGGTCCTGGGAGCAGAGACCTGCCCCACCCAGCAATAGCCCACTGCTACCATAGCATATTTTTTACTCTCATAAAAGATGGCATCAATGTTGAACCTCTTTTGAAGAGGAGGAACCCGACAGGTGTGTCAGCGTAGATCAGTTGAGCAAGAGGTACATCTCGACCACAATGGTCCTCCCCCAACGAGCCATGTATATCACATGCTGTGGCAGCAACACCATAATGGGCCCTAAAGTGATAACTAAGAGGGTGACCACCGGAGAAAGCAGGACCCATGCTGGCTTGACAGGGTGTACTGGTTTTGCCATTTATTCTTGAGGAAAGCACCAGGAGAACCTGGGTCTTCAAGAATGAGGAAACCTCATTGATCTCCTCCTCTGACAACCGGTTGACTGGTTTGAGAGAAATCTCGACCAGCTCCTCAACTGGAGTTGAACTCATAACCTCCAACAAGCCACCACAGAAGCCTCAACCTGCTCCCCAATCGGTGAAAGTTTGACCAGGGTTGACCAGTCAGAGGAATTAAGAGTGGGAAAAGAATGAGCATTCCTGGTCCCATGATCAATGATGAAATGTGCTTCTTCTCATAGGGCGTGCTCTCAGCACAGGATTGGACAGCCAAATACATCTCCCTGAACTCAGGGCAGTCCATTAATGGTGCCCCAATGGCTGTCATGGCAAGGACCTTTGCTGTGACCAATGAGAAGCCTGCCCCCGCCTCTTTCTCCAAGGTTGCAAGCTGTGCCACCACCCTAGTGACCACCAAGGGCTGTTTGCAGTGATTGGGCATACACCTAGGAAGAAACGCATCTCCCATTCCTTGTTTGACAAGAGATGCATAGTCTGGCAAGAAATGCATTGCTTAAAGTTGTGATCTTCCCCCAGGCATAAGAGGCACGTGCTTTGTGGGTCAGTTGCCGACACCATTTGGCTACAGTGCATGCAGCACTTAAACCCAGGTTTGGGGTGTTCCATCTTCGTATTAACTGACAGAAACTATATCTGGAATACTGTGTGCAGTTCTGGGGACCAAACCTCAGAAAGGACATTGACAGGTTAGAGACCGTGCAAAGAAGAGCAACCAAGATGATACAGGGTCTAAACGATAAGCCATATGAAACAAGGTTGACAGAGCTAAACATGTACTACCCAAACAGTGCAGGCAGAGGTGGGGACATGATAGAACCCTTCAAGTTTATCAGGGGCTTAAACAATACACCAGTTGAGGATCTTTTCCACTTCACTGAAAGCACAAGAATAAGGGGTAATGGTTGGAAACTCAGAGGGTGTATGTTCAGTGGAAATATGAGGAAGTACTTCTTTACTGAGAGGGTGGTGGATAACTGAAATGGCCTGCCACAGGAAGTGGTAGGAGTTAAAACAGTTGACTCACTCAAGAAGGTATGGGACAAACACAAAGGCATCCTAGTTCATGTTGGTAGGTAGGGTTGGAGTAGGATCAGCAGGCAGACTAGATGGATCAGAAGATCCCCATCTGCCATCATTTTCTAGGTTTCTATCAGCTGGGTTGCAAGAAACAACTGGTCCTGGTGTCCCAGGCACTAGGACCTCTGACAGCCCAGCTCCCACTACAGGTAGCATCCACCAGGATGCCCAATGGACCATGCTCATGGGGGATGCCAGGTACCCCAGCAGCCACAGAAAATCCTGGGCAGGGCGCAAGCACTGAAGCAGAAAGGATTGGGCAAAAGAGGTAGGATCCTGAGCCCTGTCCACAGGGAGACAGGCCTTGGCCCACAGGGAGTCTAGCTCTGTCCCAATAAACTTGATGACCTGTGAGGAGGTCAGTTCAGACTTGTTTGGGTTGACTAACAGGCCCAGGTCTCTGCAGGTCTAGAGGGCCAGATCACTGGGTAGCTCCACAGCCTCCTTGGACAGCCCGGCTATCAGTCAGTCATCCAGACAGGTATACACTTGCACCCTAGCACCACAGGATGGCTGCCACAATTGCCATGCACTTGTTGAAGACCTTGGGTGCGGATGAGAGGCCAAAGGACATGATCTGGAACTGATAAAGAACCCCTTCTGTGAGGAACCGAAGACAGCACTAGTGGGATGGATGGATGGACTGGGATGTGGAAGAATGCATACTGGAGGTCCAGGGAGCAGAACCATATGCCCTGCTCCACAAAATGGTATGACCTAATTCAGAGTGACCACCCTGAACTTATGCCTCCATATGAACTGATTCAGGCCGTGCAGATCCAGTATGGGGTGCCAGCCCCCCTGTCCATTTCAGGATCAGGAAGTACCTGGACAGGTAAATACAGGTTACTCACCTGTAACAGGAGTTCTAGGAATGGTATATGTTGTTCATCCACACTGTCTGGCAGGTATCCTTGCCGCTTTAAATCTTGCCGGAAGGTCTTCAAGCTGGCTCCTCCCACCCACCCGGGTGGTAAACTTCGGCCTGCCCCATGATGCCAGATCTGGCCCACTGGAAGCTCAGGTTGTGCGTCAAGCCAGGAGGTCGGAGGGTCGTGGTGGATGAACAACACATACCATTCCTAGAACTCCTGTTACAGGTGAGTAACCTGTATTTCTAGGGACATGGATATGTTGTTCATCCACACTGTCTGGCAGACTCCTAGCAGTTCTCCGGGAGGAGGGAGGCAAGGCACACACCCCCTATTTAGGGAATAGAGACTGGAGAACCGAGGCCCCAAAACCAGTATCCTGGCGTGACTCAAGGTCGATGTGGTAGTAGGCGATGAAGGTGTGTGCTGACTTCCAGGTAGCAGCCCTGCAGATTTCCTGGATAGGGACGTCCCTGGAAGCAGCCACCGATGCAGCAGTATGGCGGGTAGAATGAGCTCTTATCCCTCTGGGAGGCTCCATGCCCGCCAACTTATAGAAGAGATCTATGCAGGAGGTGACCCACCTGCTTATCGTCTGCTTGGCTGCAGGTCTGCCAGGTGCGGCTTCAGCGTAGGTGACAAACAGCTGGCGAACCTCTCCCCGAATTTCAGCCGTGTGCTCCTTATAGTAAGCGGCGCCCTTCCTGAGGTCAGAGTATGGAGCCTATATTGACCTCGAGATGCGATTGAGGTAGAACACCGGCAGAGTCAACACCTGGTTAAGGTGAAACTCCGACACCACCTTTGGAAGGAATTTTGGGTGGGGGCGGAGGACAACCTTGTCCCTGTGGAAGACCAGGTAAGGAGACTCGATGGAGAGCACCTGGAGCTCTCCCATCCTTCTGGCTGACGTAATAGCCACCAAGAAGGTGGTCTTCCACGACAGGTGAGAGAGATCACACCTGTGCATTGATTTGAATGGCTTGCCCATGAGCTTTGCCAATACCAGCAGTAAATCCCACGGAGGTGGAGGTTCTCGCACCGGAGGAAATGTGATCAGAGCCTTTGAAAAAAGGCAACCACTTTCTCATACCAACTGCTTCCCGGCCTGCGCGCCCGGTGGCAGAGATGGCTGCCAGGTGCACCTTAAGGGTCGTCGACCTAAGCCCTTGCTGAGAAAGGGACCATAGGTAGTCCAATATGCTCACCAAGGAACAGGATGAAGGGTCAAGGCCCTTGCCCTGACACCAAATGGAAAATGTCTTCCATTTGAAGGCGTAGCATTTTCTGGTCGACTCCTTACGGGACGCCTCAACTACATTAAGGACCTTGTCAGAAAGACCCAAGGCCTGGAACTCTAGTCACTCAGGAACCAGGCCGTCAGGTGCAGGGATTGAAGGTCCGGATGGAACACCTTCCCCTGATTGACTGAGAGCAGGTCCGGGCGAGCTGGAAGCTGCCTCGGGAGCCTGGAGCTGAGGCTGAGGAGATCTGGGTACCAGTACTGGCGGGGCCAGTCTGGGGCTATCAGAATCACCTGCGCCTTGTCTCTCCTTGCTTTGAGAAGCACCTTGTGAATCAAGGGGAATGGGGGAAGGGCGTAGAAGAGGCCCGGGGTCCATGGCCTCGAGAAGACATCCCCCTGCAGCGTGCCCTGCTGAGAGGGGCGGGCATAGAACAGCCTCAGCTTCGCGTTCTCCTTGGAGGCAAACAGGTCCACCTGAGGTGTACCCCAATGGGAGAACAGATCTTGTACTACCTCCGGCAGGAGAGACCACTCGTGGGACACAGCCCCTATCCAGCTTAGGGCATCGGTCAGGGTATTGGAGGCTCCTGCCACATGAATGGCTAGGAGATCCGCCACCAGGCTGCGCACGAGTGACCAAATGCGGAGAGCTTCCTTGCATAGAAGCATGGAGCGTGTCCCACCCTGGCAGTTTAGGTAGTATATGGTCATGTTATTGTCTGTCTGGACCCGAACCACTTGACCCCGAAGAAACGGAGCGAAGGCGGTGAGAGCTAGGCAGACCGCTCGGAGCTCCAGCAGGTTGATATGGCATCGGGACTCCCGCGGGGACCAGAGGCCGTGCGCTCGGTGTTCCCCTAGATGGGCACCTCAATCCATCAGAGGGGCATCGGTCGATAGAAAAACCATCGGCTCGGGGCGGACAAACGGGATGCCCTCCTGCAGATGAGCTGGAACGATCCACCACTGGAGAGCGTTCCACATCCCCTGGGTCACCGTCACTAGCTGGTCCAATGGATCGCAGCGTTGATGAGACCACTGGCTGGCCAGTTCCCACTGAAGGGGGCGCATGTTCCAGCGGGCCCAATGGACCACGCTGGTGCAGGCTGCCATGAGACCCAGGAGGTGCAGGAAGTCCCAGGCAAGGCGCGATTGCCCAACCAGAAATGATCGGGCAAAGGAGGAAAGAACCTCGGCCCTGTCCGCCGGGAGCTGTGCTCTGGCTCGAAGAGAGTCTAGCTCTGCCCTGATGAAGAGAATCACCTGCTTCGGTTCGAGTTCCGACTTGGCCTCGTTGATGAGGAGGCCGACCTGAGAGCAATTCTGGAGGGCCAGATCCCTGGATCACTCCACCTCCCATCTGGAGGGGGCTGCTATCAGCCAATCATCCCAGTAAGGGTACACCCGGACCCCTCGGCGCTGCAGGAATGCTGTCACCACTGCCATGCATTTGGTGAAGACCCTGGGAGTAGGAGACAAGCCGAAGGGCATGGCTCGGAACTCGAAAAGGGATTCTTCTGCTCGAAAGCGAAGGAATCTCTGATGTGACGGATGGATAGGGACGTGAAAGAACGCATCCTGCAGGTCCAGAGAGCAGAACCACATGCTGCGTTCCAAGGATGGTATTATCTGAGCCAGAGTGACCATCCTGAAGGTCCGAGACCTTAGGAACTTGTTTAGGTCATGCAGGTCGAGAATGGGGCGCCAGCCCCCCCTGTTTCGGAACCAGGAAGTATCTGGACACAAACCCCGGGTCTGAGGGAGGATCCGCCACCTCTCTGATCACCTCCTTCTCGAGGAGGATAGCGATGTTGGCTCGGCGAGCCGACAGTGAGGCTGCGGACCCCGAGGCCCCCCGAGGTGCGACGGCTCTGAAGGGCAGGGCCTGCTCGAACTCCAGAGGCAGGCCCTTTCCCACCACTTCCAACACCCACCGGTCTGTGGTAATAATGGACCAGGCGGAAAGAAAGTGGCGGAGCTGCCCCCCCACGGGGGGAACCTGGGATGAGGTGACGAGGTTGGGGGCAACACCCCTTAACCTGGGCAGGCTTGGAGGGGGGACCGGCCGAGGGACCTCCTGGGCCTTCACCTCCCTGCTTCCTGGAGGAGGAAGCTGCGGGCTTGGGTTTGGGATGCCAAGCGCGAGCCTGCTGGCCCTGACGTTGCTGGGCCGGATGTGCTGCGGGCGCAGACGGACGAAAGGGCTTAGGCTGTGGTCTGCGGCCCTTGTCCCTCTGAGCGGATGAGACCGAGTCCTAGGTGGCATTGGACTCCTCTGGAGGTGACCTTCCACCCCAGAGCCGAAGAGGTCCGCCAACTTGTGCTGGGTATCCGATGTGAAAGTGGATATCCTCAGTCATGCCCGACGGCGCATAGCCACTGCATCCGCGACTGACCTGGCGCATGAGTCTCCAATGTCCAGAGCAGTCTGAAGTTGCTGCTTGGCCACTGCCCTGCCCTGGTCCCGCAGCTGCCTAACCGTGGTCTGCAGGTCAGCCGAGAGATGAGGGACTACCTTGTCCAGGGAGCCCAACAGGGCATGAGAGAAATGTGCCATAAGCACGGCCGAGCTGGCCTGACGAAGGCCAAGGGAGGACGCAGCGTTAGACTTTTCGCCCGGCATAGTCCAATTTCTTGGACTCCTTGTTGGGAGGTTTGTCCACGTCTCTAGCGTTTCTGGCACGCCAGAAAACGCTGTCAGTAATTAACCTCTCGGCTGAGGGATGTTCCGAGAAACCGGACAGGGAACCGGTAGGGACCGCATACTTCCTGGCCATCCTGGCCGAAGGCACAGAGCAGGAAGCAGGGCACTGCCAGAGCTCCAAGGCCGGGCCCACAATGGCCTTGGCCACAGGAAAGGCCTCCGTAGGAGAATCCCCTCGGTCCAATATCTCCATGAGGGGGATACTTGGCCCGCTTGGATACGGGCTTGAGCTGCATCCCGGTGGACTCCGAGATGAGCCTAAGCAAACCCAGGAAGGATGAAGGGCTATCATCCAGCGACTGACCTCCAGAGGACTCCAAGTCCACTTGCCTGGAGAAAAGGGAGGAATCGTCGTCGGACTCAGAAGAGTCCGCAAAGAGCTGCCTCAGGCCTGAGCCACCCTCCACCTGCCAAGGGCGATTGGGAGTGAGGGTGACAGACAGCCTATGGGGCAGACCCTGGGCCGACCGAGAGTTCTTGGTCGGAGCCCCAAACAACGGCTGTGGAGGCAGAGGTTCCACCAGAATCGGTGGAGCAGCTGGTTTTGGCTGAGCAACAGGCCTGGAACAGGCGCCTCAGCTAAAGCGAGGGCAGCTTCAGCCGCTCGGTGACAGCCACTAATGGCCGGAAGGCGAACATCGGCTTGTTCCCCGCCAGAAGAAGCTGTTGCCACATGAGGTCTCGTGACGCCGACGCAACTTGCGTCGAGCCTCCCTCGTCCGAGGAGGAGGAGGACGCGCAGCCGCTGCCATGGTGCCGAGACTGGACCGCCTATGGTGGCGGGATAGGCTCGACCGCGAAGAAGTCCGAGACCGAGACCCTCGGCTTTTCCGAGGAGGGGCGGGGGAAACCCACTCTCCCCTCGGCTCGGAGGGGTCACCCGAGGGCTCTGGAACCTGAGGCACTGGCAAGCCCACGGGATCCTCAACCACCACCGGGGGAACCGGGGAGAGAGGATTTTGGCCTTCGCCGGTTGACAACCCGTCCAACGGGTCGAGAAAGATCTCGACTGTGTCGACGTGGAGTCTCGACAACTGACCTGACGGGACACCGTGAAGCCAGTGGCCGGTTTTCAAGGATCACCGTCGATGGTTGACTACTGGGTAGGGGAACCCCTCCGCCTCCCAAGAGCGCCGACGGAGGGACTTACCCTTGTCCTTCTTTTTGGACCGAGAGGAAGGTCCAGCAGATGTTGGTCCCTCTCCCTTAGTGGAGAGGGACAGACAAAGCTCCTTAAAGGAAGCAGAATATGAGGATCCCAGGGAGAGCAGGATAAATGCTGCGGCCAAGGAAGATGCGGCCCGCACCACCTCCTCTTCGAGGGCGATCATCTGCTCTAGCTGTTTCACCGAGCCCGCCGCCGCGGAAACCGCCAACCGGGCCTCCTTCGACTTTACCGGAGGGTAGCGCTTTTTGGGTCGCCCAAGTTGCAGACGGGCAGCACGGTCTTCCAGAATGTAGGCCGAGAAAGTAGAGCACAGGTCGTGCTCAAGGCCCAAGCAGTAGACGCACGTGGAGTGCGGATCCGTCTTGAGACATCTTCTGCCCGCATAGGCATCTCCGGAAACCAGGAGTCGATTTGTCCATCGCAGCCACAAGGGAAATAGTTGACCAAAGTCTAGAAAACCTTAAACTTTAATTTCAGAAAACCGAAGAGTTAGGAACCAGTCTTATTTATACGCAGAGCGTTAAGGAGGGAACCTGAGCTTCCAAGCGGTAAGGAAGATCTGGCGTCATGGGACGGAGCCGAGAGTTTTACCACCCGGGTGGGTGGGAGAAGCCAGCTTGAAGACCTTCCGGCAAGTTTTAAAGTGGCAAGGATACCTGCCAGACAGTGTGGATGAACAACATATCCATGTCCCTAGAACCCTGACTTGCCAGGGCATCTGGGATACTGGCTATGGTTCCTTTCACATGAAGTCGAGCGATGTCCTTGATTAGGGTGAACAACGTGTCCATCAACAGCAAGGACTTCTGAAATGCATGGGACTGGTCAAGTGGGACAGCCTTGAAATCCAGAGGCAATCCTCTGCCTACCATCTATTTTTAGGACCTATTTTTACATGGCAATAACAAACCAACATGGTTAGAAGTGGTGAAGCCGACCCCCCCACAGGGAGCTGTCTCAGAGACTAGACAGGCGGGAGATCGACACCTCCTTGACCCATCATTGGGCAGCTTTGCACTTTCCATACTCACTCCCCTTTTTAGTCCCTTGCCAAAGAACCTGGCCTTGGAATGCCAGGTATGGTGTTGCCCCTGCCGAGGCTGTTGTGGCTGAAAGGAACAGAATGGAAAGGGCTTTTTTGTTAGGTTTCTGGCTTTTAGGGTCCTTTTGGGATGACACCTCCGAGTCCAGGGTGTCACAAAGAGGTTGGTGCTCAAGAAGGGGACATGGGCCTACTTGTGATGACTGTCCACAGTGAAGAAGGACAACCTCAGCCAGGCTTTGTGAGACATCATGACGGCCACTGCCATGGGCACAGGAGTACCCTATGCCAAAGGCTGTCTGGAAGTAGGCAGCACTCGATCTTGGTCTCTATCTTCACCAGCAGCTGCTCGTCAGTCAGAAGGTGGGGAAGGATGTCATCTAGCACTCCCATCAGACAGTGACCAAAGCTGGCCATCATCATGGTATAGCTCTCCTGACAGAGACTGAGAGAAGAGGCGTCATGGACCTTCTTGACTGTGTGGTCAAGCTTCTTAGACTGCTTCTCAGGGGGAGGGAAGCTTGTCCATGTCCCCTTGGCCACCAGACTTCCAGAAAGCCAAGTCTGAGATCAAGCCCTTGGCTAAGGAATGGTATGAGAACCCTGAAAGGGCCACAGAGGTACTGCATAATTGCAGACCATATGGATGTAGGGTGCCAGGTGGGATGATGGATGCTGCTGGAGCTCCAAGGCTGGTCCCAAGTGGCCTCAGCCATGGCCTGGCTTTAAGGACACATGCATGGACTCTGATATTACATGGAGGAGAGCCCCAAATGATCCCATCCCATGGTCAGTGGACAGGTCTTTGATTGAGACACAGACAATGGTATGGGTAATCAATGACACCATGGAAGACTCAAGTCATCTAAGGACTCTTTGCAGATGTCCCGTGGCTGTGTGCTGCCTCTGATCACCCTAGAGTCTGCAGAATGGGAATCCTTTGTCCTTGGGAGTCCTTGCTTAGTGCTCCCACCAAAGGCTGCAGTGGAGGTGGCTCTACCCACAAGGGTAGAGAAGCAGACACTTGGGATATCTACTGAGGGTGCACTGGCCTGGGCAGCACCAGCACCTACCAGTTGGCCATAGGGCTATGGGGTAAAGCCCTACCAAGCCCTGTAATGGTCCTTTTCTGCCAGAGTAGTCCCTCATAGTACTACCACATCCTGTGGCAATCTCTCTCCTCGGCCGAGGACAAGTAAGTTAAGGTATGTCAAAGGCAGTGCCTCCTGGAAGATCAGTATTGAGTATATATATGGTGCCTGGACCAACACTGAGGAGAAGCCACTGGTGGGTCAATACAGACCACATGCCAAGGTGTCCAGAACAGCACTGGTTTCAGTGGCACAACCACCGGTGGAGGCTGGTCCTGAGTCAAGATGGTCAGGGACACTGACCAGTCCATGTCCTCTTGGGAGACCTGGAGGACCGGTGTCTTGGAGATCGACCCTCCTTGAATTCCTCAGACAACTGGTTGATGGGGTCGAGAAAAATCTTGACAGCCTGATCAGCCAGTGTCTAGTCAACAAGTCAAACAGGGGTACTATGGAGCTGTTGACCAATTCCTTGACCAAGTGAGGCTCGACCGGAGTCAAGTGCTCGACATGCGTTTAGTGGTCGGAGGAGTCAAGGAAATGGGAGGATCATAATTTCTCCCAATCTCATGATGAGCACCAGTGGTGCTTGTGTTTCTTATGCTGGTGGACAGGGCTCTTCCCGTAGGCTTGCAGGGCCCAACACATCTTTCTAAAGTCCTCTGTGTAAGACCTTCTGTCGACTTGCATAGAGCAGTTGGGGGGGGGGGGGGAGTCAAAGAAACAGGAGGACTGCAATTTCTCCCAATCTCATGACCAGCGCCAACGACGCTTGTGTTTGTTTCTTACTGTGGTGGACAGGGCTCTCCCCAAAGGCCTGGAGGGCCTGATACATCTCTCAAAAGTCCTCTGTGAAAAAGCCTGCATCGCTGGTCCCAGCCAGGAGCAGCGCTGAGGCCAATGAGTACACCGCAGCAGCTAACACTGCTTCTTCCATGGCCACAAGCTGAGAAGGCGGTCAACTTGTGACCCTTCAGCAGGAGTTGAGGATCCCTGTCAGCTGGCCAGCCAAGAAGAAGTCTGGCTGCACGATCTTAGAAGGAGAGGACAGAAGCATCACCTGACATAAGCAACAGCCAAAAATGTCATGTGCTGCCCCAGACACTAGAGGCAAGACACATGTGGGTCCATCTTAGACAAAGTCTGCCGACACATAACACAATTTGAAGCCACAAACTGGCTTCGCTTGCTTAAGTTCCATCTTCCACTGATGAGGAACAGCCATGATGAAGGAGAAGATACTGTCAAGGAACACTGAAGGAAAGTTTAAGGAAAGACTCAATTTCACCGATGGTGCACTTTGGTAGCCTACGACACTGCAAAGCTGCAAAGGATAGCCTCTTCCAGCAGAAAGGAAGATCTGCTGTCATGGGGAGGAGCCACAGAATATAGCACCAGGATGGTGGGAGAAGCTTAGCTTGAAGAAGTTCAGATGAATCTGTACTTCCAGTGGAACTGCCAATGTGTGGATAGTGAACTACATCCAAGCCCCTAGAATTTATGAACATACGAAGAAGCCAGGAGAAGAAGGCCATTTAGTCTATCAAGTCTGCTCGTATTGCAGGGTCCACAGCTTGAACTACTGTCCCTGTCCTTTCCCCACTCTTCCCATTCTCCCTACCAAAGATCCTTACTTCCCCCTATGCCTAGCCCAGTCTCTCAAAGCTGTCCAAAGTCTTTGTTTTAGCATAGCTTGTAATATACAGTAATAGACTGTTCACACATTTTGTGTTATTTGGTGATAATAAGTATACCTATAAATCATGTAAGGTATGCCTCAGATTTATTTTACGCTTTGTCTGGATATACAGTGATGTTCACCAAGATCTAGCACAGGATCTCATAGAATTCTGCAGAATTTTGCTTAATTCTGCAGGAAACAGTGCAATTCAATGGAGTTTAATCCATTTTGTAATGCACAATTCTGCAACACTTACAACTGAGCTTGATTCTGACTGATATTGTTACTTCAACCTGTATTAGGGTTTCAATATTTCTAATAAAAATCAAATCACATGTTGCACTCTAACGTGGTAAAGTACAGTTATGTAAGAAAGTACAGCTACGTAAGAACTTACTGTAACAGTAGATCTTCGAGAACAGCTCTTGCAGCAGATAACACCGTTAGGACTGAAGCTGGCAGGCGTCAGGACCCCATGGAAATCTTCTAGCTAGCAGTCTTCAGCGGGGACCGCCTCCGATGTCGGTCCGGCCCCCGACGTCAGGCATAGTACATAAGGAGGCGGTCCCGCCAGAATCCCCAGTTCTCCTGCCGGAGACTCCCGGCCGCCGGATGACATCAGAAGAGGAGACCGAGGATCCGCCATCAGAAGAAGAAGATGAAAGAGCGTAAGCTCCTGCCAAGGCCTTGATAGGCCATACCTCCTCCAAGGGGGAATGGTGGGTGGGAAGGTACCTGCTGCAAGAGCTGTTCTCAAAGATCTACTGTTACAGTAAGTTCTTACGTAACTGTACTATCTTACTTAGAGATACAGCTCTTGCAGCAGGTAACACCATTAGGACTGATTCCCAAGCAATAGCGCCTCTAGCATTCTGGGAGGAGGCAAAATGGAGAGATCTTGAGCAAATCCTGACTCTAGGACAGAAGACCCTGTAGAGACGGCAGGCAGAAACCGCTCTCCCTGAGGTAATAGCCAGGCTATAGTGCCTAATAAATGTGTGCACTGAGATCCAAGTAGCTGCAGCACAAATGGCCGAAGGTGGAGATATTATGCGAGTGCTGCAAAGGAGGTAGCCACCCCCCTTGTCGAGTGGCCCCGGACTGTGCCTGGAAGGGGCTTCTGTTTGTTGTTGTAGCAAAAGGAAATACACTGGACAAGCCAGCGAGAAAGGGTCTGCTTTGAGACTGGTTGGCCCAACATCCTCTCAGCGAAGGATACGAACAGCTGCTCAGACAAGCGAAGCTGTTTAGTCCTGTTCAAGTAGAACCTTAGTTAGTGGTGAACATCCAGGGTGTGAAGCAATGCCTCTCCTCTATTGGTATACTTGGGAAAGTACACAGGCAGATTGATGTCCTGGATAAGAGTAAGGGCAGAGACCACCTTAGGCAGAAATTTAGGATTCGTCCTCAAAGACACTCTGTCCTGGTGGAAAATTAAATAAGGTTCCTTACACATGAGAGCATGTAGCTCGGAAATTCTCCTTGCTGACGTGACAGCAACTAAAAATAACGTTTTCCATGACAGAAAACGCAGCTCGCAATCTACGGCAGGTTCAAAAGGGGGGAAGCATGAGCTGTTCCAGGACGAAGAGTAGGTCCCAGGGAGGGATGGGATCCTTGATGGGTGGCCTAAGGTGTAACACCCCCCTCAGGAAGTCCCGAGAGGCACCAAGTTGTGCCACCATGCGCTGACCTATTGGGAAGTGGTAGGCCGAAATTGCACAGAGGTGAACTTTAATAGAGGAGTAGGCAAGCCCTGAGTGGAAGAGGGAAAGCAGGTATTCCAGAACTGATTTCACTGGGCATTCTAAAGGGGAGAGGCCACGTGCCTGAGACCACAGACAAAATCGGCGCCATTTCATGGAGTACATTGCATGCGTTGCCGGCTTTCTGGCAGCGGAGAGAACTTCCGCCACCCCTTGCGAGACCCCGTGTCACATAATGGCTATGTCTCGAGGAGCCAGGCATGCAGGTTCAGTGAGCGTAAGTCCGGGTGGACTAGTGAACCCTCCTCTTGTGACAGTAGATGGGAGCTGAAAGGCAACGGGACTGGAGGTTCCCGGAACAATTGCATCAGCATAGGGAACCAGATCTGCCTGGGCCAGAAAGGCACTACCAGGATCATTGTTGCGTGCTCCCTGCACAGTTTGAGAAGAACTCTCTGGATCAACAGGAAGGGAGGGAAAGCATAGAGGAATCTGTCCGCCCAGGAGAGGGACAACACGTCTTGCCAGAAAACACAAGGCCCTGGATCTAGCGAGCAAAAATTGGGCAGTTCCCCATCAAAGAAACAGATCCTCTGCTACCTCCTGAAGGAGTTCCCATTCGTGGACTCTGGCCTGGGAACGACTCAGGCCATCTGCGATAGTGTTGTCCATGCCGGGAACATGAACTGCAATCAGGCTCGCGCCATGACGGATTACCCAATCCCACACTCTCATAGCTTCCCTGCAAAGGGGGTAAGAGTGTGCGCCTCCTTGTTTGTTGAGGTAATATATCACCGCCGTATTGTCTGTCTGAAGCAGAAGAGTACTCGATGGAATTTCTGACTGAAAGGCCTGCAGGGCATAAAGGACCGCCCTCATCTCCAGAATGTTGACGTGGAGGTGAGCTTCCTGAGGGGTCCACGTTCCCTGGGACCTCACCCCGTTCAGGTGTGCTCCCCACCCCAGCCCTGAGGCATCTGTGGAGAGGATTACCTCCGGGGATGGTGCTGAAAACGGAACACCCGCGGAGAGTGTCCCTGGGTCTAGCCACCATTGCCAGTCTCGAATCACTGCATTTGTGATTCTGACCGGATGCTGCATGTGGTCTTGTCTTTGGTCCCACTGCACTTTGAGCATCCACTGAGTTACCCGCATGTGGAGCCTTGCCAAAGGGACGGTTGGAATGGCCGCAGCCACGTGTCCAAGCAGGCGAAGGACCAGCCTGGCGGGGACGGTCTTCTTCGCTGACAGAACTCTGATGAGGGATCTGATGTGTTCTGCTCTTTCCTCGGGAAGAAAGGCTTTCCCTTGGACGGTGTCCAGAACTGCACCTATGAACTGCAGCTTCTGGGACGGTATGAGGAGAGACTTCTCATAGTTGATAAGAATGCCCAAAGACTGGAACAGAGCTTGGGTGTTCTGAATAGCCAGCAACAGCGCCTCTTTGGAGGCGGCCATGAGAAGCCAGTCATCCAGGTACGGGAACACATAGTGGCCCTGTCTCCTTAGAGATGCTGCCACGACTGCCATACACTTGGTAAAGACCCTGGGGGCCGATGACAGTCCGAAGGGAAGAGCCCGGAACTGAAAATGGTGCCCGAGAAACTTAAAGCGCAGGAACCTCCTGTGCGCTCGAGCTACGGGGATGTGCAGGTAGGCGTCCTGCATGTCCAGGGATGGTAGGAAGGTGTCCTTTTTCAGCATGGGAATGAGCCCTTGGAGGGTCACCATGCGAAAACGTTTGTAAGCGACAGACATGTTGAGGTCGCTGAGGTCCAGTATTGGACGGAGGTCCCCTGTTTTCTTCGGAACCAGAAAGAAGTGGGAATAGTAGCCGGATCCTATCTGGTTCTTCGGGATGTATTCCACTGCTCCCTTTTGAAGGAGCGCCAGTACTTCTTGCCTGATGAGCGATCTGTGCTGACCAGAGTAACAGGAGAGCAGAGGAGGCCTTGTGGGTGGCTTGTCCACAAATTCTATAAAGTGGCCTTGTTTGACCAATTGAAGAACCCACCTGTCAGTGGTTATAGACTGCCACCCTAGCAGGTGGTCCTCAATACGACCCCCGACCTTGGTGTCCCGTTGATCCTGAGGGATGGGGGCCGGGAAGGAGTCATGCTGGCTGGGCTGACTTTGCAGGGCGTTGGCCTCGGCCTGCGGACGACTTCCCCTGGGCTCTGCAGGAGAAGAAGCCCCTCTGTTGTGGACCGGTGCGGGACTGCTGTCTCTGCATCCGGCCTCGAAAATGGCTCTGGTTCCTGTGAAAGGAACCGAGCTTGGGTCTGTACATGGCTTGGACAGACCGCACTGCCCTCCCGGCCTCTTGAAGTTTGGTGAGGACCTTCTCCGAGGATTCACCAAAAAGAACTTCTCCATGGAACGAGGCATCCAAAATGTTCTTCTGGACTTCCGGGGTAAATCTGAGACACGGAGCCAAGAGTGTCTCCGGAAGCATATACCTGAGGCTGCCGCTCTGGCCGAGGAGTCTGCGGAATCGTAATCGGCTCACAGCACCTGGGTTCCCATGTTTGAACCCGTGCAGAGGAGTTGCAGCAACTCCTCCTGCTGCTCACCTTCTGGCATCTTTTCCACCAGATTCAGTCCCTGCTCCCACAAGGCATTCTGAAACTGGACCATGTGGGTTAGATAGTTGAGGGACCTAATGGCGCAGGTAGCGGATGCATACGTTCGCTCGCCTGTCCATACCGTCCAGTTGTTTGGACTCTGGGTCGGGTGGCAGGGTGCTCAAACGTTGCGGCCTCTGGGACCGGTCATGTGAGGCTGTGATGACCAGAGAATCGGCCAGAGGATGTGATGCCAAGTACTGGTCCTCCCTAGGGGCCTTGTACAGGCGGTCAGCCTTCTTCGGCATCGCCAGCAGCGAGTGTGGACATTTCCACGCTGCCTTGGTGACGTCCACAAAGGTGTCCACCAAGGGTGGCACCACCACAGGCTTTGGATCTTTTTGCCAAAGATATCTGGCAAGGCGTAGTCTCTCGGGGTCAAGTTCCTCTGCGACCCAGCCCATGTTCTCCTGGATTTGCCTCATAATCTCTGAGAATGATGGGTCATCCGGAGGAGATCTCGGGAGCTCACATGGGTCCGGAGAGGGGACGCTGATGGGAGAAGGGAATCTGGATCCGTCTGAGAAGTCCGATCCCGTGTCCTCCGTCGAAGGCGAATGGCGGCGTCTTCTGGGTCTCTTGGGGCTGGGTGACCCTGAAAAAGATCTGGATGGAGGTCTCCTCTTGTCTGGTCTGCCCCTAGGAGGTTCCTCAGGCTCCTGGGGGGGGGAGGTACTTGGCCTGCAGCCCCGGATGGGGTGGGGGGCGCTGGGGCCAGTGGAGTCACGGGTGGAGGAGGAGGAGGAGTGGGAACCACATCTTTCTTTATGGTATCCCACCAGTAGGTGAACAGCTCCTTAACCTCTGAAATACTGAGGCCCGACGGACCAGGCGCCGGTGGTCGGTCATCGGGTTGCAGCGTCGGCTCCCCAGGGATCTCTGGTTCAGGAGAGGGTTCCCTGGGGAGTGCGATAGGACCGGGTTTGCCCGTCTGGTCCTCGGGCTAGGTCAGCTCCTCCTCCGTAAGCGCTTCCTGACCGATGTCGGTGGGAGGCGTAGGTGTTCTCCTCTCCACAGGAACGCGCGTCGGTCCCCTGGCTGGCATCCGTGGTGGCGAAGACCTGACCGGCAACGGGCGTCTGGTCTCAGGACCAATGGTGCTTGGCCGACGGGTGAGCGGACGTCGGATCCGATGTCCTTTTGAGCGAAGTCAGCTCCTTGGTCTTCCGCTGGGGTGGAGGGGGCAAGGAGACTGACCGGGTGTCCGGGTCCAGGTGGTGGGAGCTGGACTTGTGGTGGTGGTGGCAGTCCTCTGACCTCAGCAAGGCCTTGGAAGCAGAAGAGGAAGAAGGCCTGGAGTTTTGGCCGGAGGTAGAGAAGGAGAACCCAAAGAAGTCTTCACCGCAGCCGGGGGAGGCTGAGAGCGGGCCCGGGAAGGGGAGCGGTCGGACCGGGAACCGGAGCTACGGGAGTCGGAAGCCCTAGAAGGGGATTTTGATCTCACCCTCTCCCTGTGCTTTTCGAGGTGTTGCCAGGCTTTCTCAGACGATTCCCCCTTGGAGGCAGAATCCATGGCCTTAACTTTTTCCTCGAGAAGGAACACTTGCAGGGCCTTCTGGCGATGGATCCGGGTCCGGCTATTGAATCCCTGACCGAAGGTACAGGCCCGGGTGTCGTGATCTGGGCCTAGGCACCAGACACAGGCTGAATGCGGGTCTTTAAAAGGGATTTGCTTCCCACAGGCACACTTCGATGGATGGCCTTCCGCGGAGGTTGGAAAGGACATCAGATGGCAGACTTCGTAGAAAAACAGGTTTTCAAGTTGGAAAGAACTTTACCAGGCGTTGTGTGCTAGAAACAGACCGAAGGGTCGAGACATGCAAGTCTACGGCGGGAAAGAATTGGGGATTCTGGCGGGACCGCCTCCTTATGTACTTACGCCTGGTCAGAGGGCGGACCAACATCGGAGGTGGTCCTCATTGAAGACCTGCTAGCAGAAGATTTCAGGTCCTGGACGCCTGCCGGTTTAGTCCTACGAAGACTTTGCTGCAAGAGCTGTATCTCGAAGTAAGATCTTACCGTAACAGTAGATCTTCGAGAGAGGCTCTTGCAGTAGGTACTAACCTTGAGGACTGCACCCCCTGGCATCAGGACTACATAGAAACTTTAGCCAGCAGTGCCTGGCAGGGGACCACTCCGTTACGCATGTGAGCAACATCACACGATACTATACAGTAGGTGGTCCCCATTCCCACCTTCCAGTTTTCCCACCGGAGACTTCCAAACTTAATGGGTACTAGGAAAGAGGCTCCTGGAGCCAAAATAAGCTCATAGAGGAAGAACAGCAGAAGTTGGGATAAGGAGGCAAGTAGTAAAGGTTATTTACGGCAACCTCTTTTCTTGAAGATCTACTGTTACAGTAAGTTCTTACGTAACTGTACTATCCTATCTTCGAGAGGGCTCTTGCAGTGAGGCACAATCTTAAGGACCGAGTCCTGAGCAGTGTGAATCAGAAGGAATTGAAATCACAGGAGGCTGGAAAGGTCTGCTGGAGAGGCAGAAATATTAAGGCAGGCTGCCTTGAGAACAGCTAGTCCAAAGCCAGCCCTGCACCTAAAGGCATTAGTCCAGACTGTAATGCTTGGTGAAAGTATGGACAGAACTCCAAGTGGCCAAAGCACAGATGTCAGTGGTGGACACATTCCTGAAATAAGTTGTAGAAGCAGCCATGCTCCTTAACTCCCCTGTGAGGGTTTTACCACACTTGGTAACAGAAAACAATAGATTTGCCAACTCACTTAGATAAATATGGTTTGAAACTACTACACCCTCCCTTTGTTGCAAAAGAAATAAAGAGCTTGATCTGATTTTCGGATCAGACTTGGTACGGTTAGTATATAGTATACAAAAAACTCTGTGAACATCCAAAGTATGCAGAATTACTTTCTTCCTGATTTGGAAAACTTAGGTATTAAAACCAGCAGTTGAATAGACTGATCATTATATGAACCAAGAAACTATTTTGGTAAAAACTGAGGATTGGTACATGAGCCACCCAGTCTCGTGGAAAATCAAATAAGGCTCCTTACACATCAGCTTCCATGCTCTGAACCTTCAAGCAGAAGAAACTGCAACTAAAAGGGCACTTTCCAAGACAAATAGTGCATACCGCAACTACCAGTCAGTTTAAAAGGAGGCAGGGTAAGTTTCTCCAAAATAAAATTAAGATCCCAAGGTGGTGCGGGATCTGTGTACAGGGGGTTTCAGATGGAGAATCCCTTTCAGAAAAGTTTTGGAGATCTCAGCTGAGCCACAGCTTACCCTCCACCAAGGTGTGGTGTGCAGAGATAGCAAACAGGTGGACCTTTCAGTGAAGAGAACTCAGGTCCAGGTCGGAGAAGTGCAATGTACTCCATGACCTGTGGAACAAGGCATGAGAGTGTCCCAATCTCTTTGAAGTGGCCCAAATGGAGAAACTATCCATTTTCCTCCAGACAGGTCATCCCTGTGGGAAGGCTTTTCTATCCTCCACAAGGACTTGAGCCACTCTGGAGAGGACTCATGGAGTGAAGCAGCTATGGTCAGAAGGTGCCACACATGAAAGTGAAGGGATGTCAATTCTGGTGGGACCTAGCTGCCCTCCCTCCTGAGTCAGGAGACTATGTGGCAGAGGGGCAGGCGAACTAGAGGTTCGACTGCAAGCAGTTGGAGAAGTGGGAAGCCATATCTGGTGAGGCCAATGTACGGGTGATCAGAATCCTTCACGAGCCTCCTCCACTTGAAGCTTGGGCAGCATTCCCTCTGCAGAACTGGAAAGGGAGAAAAGATGTGCAAAACCTCCCTATCCAGCAAAGAGATAAGTAATGTCTTGCCAGAAAGCACCATGCCCAGGAGGCGTGCGAGTAACACCTCAGTGGTTTTGTGTTGTATGGGGAGGCAAACAGATCCAGGTCTGGATTACCCCATAGGTCAGAAATGTCTTCTACTTTCTTGCTTGAGCTCCCATCTGTGGCCTTACCTGTTGTGGCTGAGACCGTCTGGTTGTGGACGCTTTGAATGCCTGAACATGACACGCTGTGAGGTGTGTCTCGATGCAGAATTGCCCAGTTCCAAACCTACATCAGCTTCCTGCAGAGGGGATGTAGAGTGTCCCTTCCTTGTTTAGTACCAGACCACACACATATTGTCCAACTGACTAATACTGGGCCCTGGCAGAAGTGCTGCAAGTCTTGAACAGCATGCAGCACTGCCCTCATCTCCCCACCAGACTATATGTAGTGAGAGTCTGACTGAGACCACAGCCTTCGAGTCCTGTGGATCTGACGATAAGCCCCCAACCCATCCCTAAAGCATCTGTAGTCAGGGTCTGGTTTGTGGAAGGGACTGGAAAAGGGACCTCCCTGGCAAGGTTGTTGAGATCCTACCACCACAGGAGATCCTGCTGCATTGAGCTGAGATCGTTGATCATGTGATTTAGGTCATCCAACCTCTGATCCCTATGCACCCTGAGCGTCCTCCACAAACATCATATGTGGATCCTGGCCAGAGGGACAGTGAGGATGGCCACTGCCATGAGACCAAGAAGCCAGAGAACTGATCTGGCCAGCCCCGCTCTGTAAGGTTTCTCTGCCCTGTTCTGAGGGAGGAAAGCCATATCCTGGTCCGTATCCAGCACTGTTCCAATAAACTGGAGACGCTGGAAGAGGACAAGCTGGGACTTAGGGTAGTTGGCTATGGCTTACTTGCTAAAAGGGCCAGGGTGGCCAAGGGGAAAGTTCAGCAGTTCCCTCGATGGGGCTGACAGAAGCCAATTTCGGGTCATCGGGTTCCAGCAGCCGGCCCCCAGGGATCTCTTGGTCTGTGAGAGGGTTCCTGGGGAGGCGAGACCGGGTTTGCCTGCCTGGTCCTCGGGCCAGGGCCAGCTCCTCCTCCGTAAGCGCCCCTGACTGGCGTCGGGAGAGCGAGGTGCTCTCCCTCTCCACAGGAACGGGCGGCCGGTCCTGGCTGGCATCCCGTGGGTGGCGAAGACCTGACCGCAACGGGCGCCTGTCTCAGGACCAATGGTGCTTGATCGACGGGTGAGCGGACGCCGGATCCGGTGTCCTTGAGGCGCAAGCTCCTTGGTCTTCCGCTGGGTGGAGGGGGCAAGGACTGACTGGTGTCCGGTCCAGGTGGTGGAGCTGGACTTGTGGTGGTGGTGGCAGTCCTCTGACCTCAGCAAGGCCTTGAAGCAGAAGAGGAAGAAGGCCTGGAGTTTTGGCCGGAGGTAGAGAAGGAGAACCAAAGAAGTCTTCACCGCAGCCGGGAGGCTGAGAGCGGCCCGGAAGGGAGCGGTCGGACCGGGAACCGGAGCTACGGGAGTCAGAAGCCCTAGAAGGGGATTTTGATCTCACCCTCTCCCTGTGCTTTTCGAGGTGTTGCCAGGCTTTCTCAGACGATTCCCCCTTGGAGGCAGAATCCATGGCCTTAACTTTTTCCTCGAGAAGGAACACTTGCAGGGCCTTCTGGCGATGGATCCGGGTCCAGCTATTGAATCCCTGACAGAAGGTACAGGCCCGGGTGTCGTGATCTGGGCCTAGGCACCGGACACAGGCTGAATGCGGGTCTTTAAAAGGGATTTGCTTCCCACAGGCACACTTCGATGGATGGCCTTCCGCGGAGGTTGGAAAGGACATCAGATGGCAGACTTCGTAGAAAAACGGAGTTTTCCAAGTTGGAAAGAACTTTACCAGGCGTTGTGTGCTAGAAACAGACCGAAGGGTCGAGACATGCAAGTCTACGGCGGGAAAGAATTGGGGATTCTGGCGGGACCGCCTCCTTATGTACTACGCCTGACGTCAGGGGCGGGACCAACATCGGAGGTGGTCCCCGCTGAAGACTGCTAGCTAGAAGATTTCGGGTCCCTGACGCCTGCCGGCTTGTCCTATGAAGACTCTGCTGCAAGAGCTCTGATCTGGCGCAAGATTCTACCGTAACAGCAGATCTTCGAGAGAGGCTCTTGCAGGTAATACAACCTGAGGACTGCACCCCCTGGCATCAGGACTACATAGAAACTTTAGCCAGCAGTGCCTGGCAGGGGACCACTCACCCGTTACGTGAGCAACATCAGCACGATACTATACAGTAGGTGGTCCCCATTCCCACCTTCCAGTTTTCCCACCGGAGACTTCCAAACGAAGCAACAGGAGAACAGGAAAGAGGCTCCTGGAGCCAAAATAAGCTCATAGAGGAAGAACAGCAGAAGTTGGGATAAGGAGGGCAAGAAAAAGGTTACTTACGGCAACAGCCTCTTTCGAAGATCTACTGTTACAGTAAGTTCTTACGTAACTGTACTATCCTACTTCGAGAGGGCTCTTGCAGTAGGCAATAACCTTAAGGACCGAGTCCTGAGCAGTGTGAATCAGAAGGAATTGAAACACAGGAGGCTGGAAAGGTCTGCAGAGAGGCAGAAAAATTAAGGCAGGCTGCCTTGGAGAACAGCTAGTCCAAAGCCAGCCCTGCACCTAAAGGCAATGTCCAGACTGTAATGCTTGGTGAAAGTATGGACAGAACTCCAAGTGGCCAAAGCACAGATGTCAGTGGTGGACACATTCCTGAAACAAGCAGTAGAAGCAGCCATGCCCCTTAACCTCCCCTGTGAGGGTTTTACCACACTTCTGGTAACAGAAAACAATAGAGTTTGCCAACCACTTAGATAAACATGGTTTGGAAACTACTACACCCTCCCTTTTGGTTGCAAAAGAAATAAAGAGCTGATCTGATTTTCGGACAGACTTGGTACGGTTAGTATAGTAATACAAAACTCTGTGAACATCCAAAGTATGCAGAATTACCTCTTCCTGATTGGAAAACTTAGGGTAATAAACCAGCAGTTGAATAGACTGATTCAACATGAACCAAGAAACTACTTTTGGTAAAAACTGAGGATTGGTACACAGAGCCACCCAGTCTCTGTGAAAAATCAAATAAGGCTCCTTACACATCAGGGCCTAAAGCTCTGAACCTTCAAGCAGAAGAAACTGCAACTAAAAAGGGCACTTTCCAAGACAAATAGTGCATACCGCAACTACCAGTCAGTTTAAAAGGAGGCAGGGTAAGTTTCTCCAAAATAAAATTAAGATCCCAAGGTGGTGCGGGACTGTGCACAGGGGGTTTCAGATGGAGAATCCCTTTCAGAAAAGTTTTGGAGATCTCCAGCTGAGCCACAGCTTTACCCTCCACCAAGGTGTGGTGTGCAGAGATAGCAAACAGGTGAACCTTCAATGAAGAGTAACTCAGGTCCAGGTCGGAGAAGTGCAACAAGTACTCCATGACCTGAGGAACAAGGCATGAGAAAGGGTCCCAACCCTTTGAAGTGGCCCAAATGGAGAAACGATTCCATTTCATAGCATAGGTCATCCTCGTGGAAGGCTTTCTATCCTCCACAAGGACTTGAGCCACTCTGGAGAGGACTCCATAGCGTGAAGCAGCTATGTCAGAAGGTGCCACACATGAAAGTGAAGGGATGTCAGTGCTGCGTGGACCAGCGTACCTCCCTCCTGAGTCAGGAGATCATGGCAGAGGGGCAGGCGAACCAGAGGTTCGACTGCAAGCAGTTGGAGAAGTGGAAACCATATCTGGTGAGGCCAATACGGGGTGATCAGAATCATGCGAGCCTCCTCCACTTGAAGCTTGAGCAGCACCCTCTGCAGAACTGGAAAGGGAGAAAAGATGTACGAAAACCTCCCTATCCAGCAAAGAGATAGCGTGTCTTGCCAGAAAGCACCATGCCCAGGAGCGAGCGAGTAACACCTCAGTGGTTTTGCGTTGTATGGGGAGGCAAACAGATCCAGGTCTGGATTACCCCATAGGTCAGAAATGTCTTCTACCACTGCTTGCTTGAGCTCCCATTCGTGGGCTCTTACTCTGTTGTGGCTGAGACTGTCTGCTAGGACGTTTTGAATGCCTGGAACATGACACGCTGTGAGGTGTGTTCGATGCAGAATTGCCCAGTTCCAAACCTACATCGCCTCCCTGCAGAGGGGATATGCGAGAGTGCTCCCTTCCTTGTTTAGGTACCAGACCACACACATATTGTCCAACTGGACTAATACTGGGCCCTGGCAGAAGTGCTGTAAGTCTTGAACAGCATGCAGCACTGCCCTCATCTCCAACGCATTTATATGTAGTGAGAGTTCTGACTGAGACCACAGCCCTCGAGTCCTGTGGATCTCAAGATAAGCCCCCCAACCCATCCCTAAAGCATCTGTAGTCAGGGTCTGGATGGTAGGAAGGGACTAGAAAAGGGACCTCCCTGGCAAGGTTGTTGAGATCCTACCACCACAGGAGATCCCGTTGCATTGAGCTGGAGATCATGATCATGTGATTTAGGTCATCCAACCTCTGATCCCTATGCACCCTGAGCGTCCACTACGAAATACATATGTGGATCCTGGCCAGAGGGACAGTGAGGATGGCCACTGCCATGAGACCAAGAAGCCAGAGAACTGATCTGGCTGAAGCCCCGCTTCTGTAAGGTTTCTGCCCTGTTCTGAGGGAGGAAAGCCATACCCTGGTCCGTATCCAGCACTGTTCCAATAAACTGGAGACGCTGGAAGAGGACAAGCTGGGACTTGGGGTAGTTGACTGTAACCCCCACTTGCACAAAAAGGGCCAGGGTAGCTTAAAGGGGAAAAGTTCCAGCAGTTCCCTCGATGGGGCTGACAGAAGCCAATTATCGAGGTAGGGGAACACATAGTGGCCCTGGCATCTCTGGGCCGACGCCACGTTCTCAAGGCACTTAGTAAAAACCCAGAATGCGGTGAGGACAGGCCAAATGGGAGAGCCTTGAACTGATGATGTTCCCCTGAAAGGAAAACCTGAGGTAGTGGCGGTGGGCCAGAATATCAGGATATGCAGGTAGGCATCCTGCATGTCCAGGGCACAGAGCCACTGTCCCTTGTGCAGGAAGGGCAGCAGACCTGGACAGTCAGCATATCAAACTGTTTGTACTCAATGTACAGGTTTAGAGTGCTGAGGTCCAGAAATGGACGCAAACCTCCTGTCTTCTTTGGAACCAGGAAGGAGTGGAGTAGAACCCCATTCCTACCTGGTTTACCGGGATGGGCTTTATGACTTCCTTTCACAGAAGAGCCCCAATTTCTTCTCTTATGAGGGGGATATGTGCCTCTGGACAGTGAGATACCCCTGGGGGTTTGTTTGAGGATCTCTGTAGAAGTCGAATGTGTGGCCTTGAGCCACCAGCTGAAGGACTCACAAATCTTTGGTGACTGCCTCCCACCCCAGTAGGTGACTGGTGAATCTTCCACCTACTGGCTCCCCAGTGAAGGGGGGGCCACGAGTCAAGAGGTGGAGGGAGGGTTGGGGAGGGCTGCCCCTGAGGTTCTCAGAGCTTTGGCCAGAGAGGTGACTGCAGCTGAAGGGGCCTGACATTTGGCTGTCTGATGCTGTTTCATCTGCCGCTTGGTCCAGTGACGAAATGGCTGCTTGGCCTTAAATCTGGGGTGGTACACTGTATGGTTTGACCGTAAAGCCTTGCCCTTATCCTGAAGGCTGGTGATAATGCCCTGAGTGCCCCCCCCCAAAAAAAAAGGACAGAACCACAGAAGGGGTCATCCTAGATAGCTGCCTGGACATCAGGTGCAAAGCCTGACACCCTTAACCAAGAACACCTTCCGAGGCAAACTGCCGTAGTGATGCCCCTGGCTGAGGAGTCCACTGCATCATATGTCACCCTTAAAGAGTGATGACAGGTGACTTTAGAGGAACTGATGGCGTCAGCCAGGATGGTCTTGGACCCAGAGTCTGGCATGGCCTCAATGACAGGTTCCAATTGATGAAAGAGAGACTTCTGGTACACCAGCATGTGCGTCATATAATTGAGGGCGCGCACAGTCAATGTGGAGGAAGAATGGAATTTCCTCCCGAACTGATCCAACTGCCTTGACTCCTTGTCTGGAGGGGAGGTGCACAGGTGCTTTGGTTTGGTGTACCTGTCATGAGCTGTCATAATAACCACCGAGTCTGCCTTTGGGTGGATGCTGAAATGGTCCTTACCCTCTGGTGTCCTGTATGTTCTGTCTGCTTTCTTGGAAACTGCTGGGATAGAGGAAGGCAACACCCAAATGGCAGAAGCCAAGTCCTCGTAAGGCTCTAACCACGGGGGAGGACAGGTGGAGCCTCCTGAATATCCAGGTGTTCTACTAGTCTCTGATGCTTGGGGTCTTGGGCATCAGTTTTCCAGTGTAGACCTCTGCAGTCTTTTTCAAGAGGTCTGCAAATAAGGGGGCCTCTGAAGGTGATTTGGGGAACTCCTTGGGCTTGGGCTCTTCTGGAGAGGGAGTCTCATAGCCCAAAACCGAGGAGTAGGACCCAGATTCTGAGTCCGAATCGGAGGACTCCAGAGACCTGATGTTGGGGTGAGAGGCCTTTTGAGGTCTAGGAGGGATTCTGTCCTTCATCGGCCCTGTCGAAGGCCCTTTCGTCAGGCATGATGAAGACTGGCATGGTTCCAGTAGAAAGGCAGACCTGGGAGTCTGATCTGGGTGAACAGTGGTAACCGCCCCCACAGGTTGCCAGCTATCCAGCTCCGAGATAAGCTGCGACTTGGTTTCTGCCCACCAGGACTGGAGGATAAAGCTGGAAATCTGCCCAAGGCTGAGGGGCAGGTAGACAGGTGGGAACCCCGGCGTCGGGGAACCCTGCATATGATATCGTGCATCAGGCAACCCGGCAGGCAGCAAGTCAGCGCATACCCCAGCGTCGTAAAGCCTGACGTTGGGTAGCCTATCAGAGGGTAATCAGGAGTATAATGTGGCGCTGGGTAACTGAGCGGAGGTTAGCCCAGAGGCCCAGAAGGTGGTGCCGTAAGACCCGACAGGAGACCCTTTGGGGGCCTGAAACTTGGCCCAGAAGGACCAGGAACAACAGTGTAAGGTGCGGGACAGGCAGGTGGCAAGCCCAGCATCTGTGCCAAGAACCGGACGGTTGCCCAGTGTCAGACGTGAGGTCTGATAAGGACCCGACAGTGATGTCGCCTGACAGATGACCCCTGTCCCCCGGCTCTCTCTGATCTGGGGAAGGCAGAGGAAGCACCTCAAAAGAAGAGAGACTGGGATATCCTAGTGGGGACACCCAACCGGAGGAGGCTGCGTTAGGAACAGCAGCTGGCTCTCATCTGGCTGGATGTCGTCGGGTGCAACGACGGGACCTGATGTTGAGTGTTTCTGTCGGGTGGTCTTCGGAGGACCAGATGACCAGTTTATCAACCATGGCTGTGTGGGCACAGGAGTCCCCAGTGCCTGATTATCAGCCCAGGTGCTCGTCGGTGTGTCCGACTGGCGACTTACCGGTCCCACCCAGCTGCTTAGACCCCCTTGGAGGAGATGGGTCTAAGAGTGGAGGAAGTCTTAGACTCAACCAAGGCACCTGCAGCCACCATGATCAGTGATGGCAGGGGAACCAAGAGCTGCTCCTGGGAAGGTGGGGCAGACTTGGTGGCAGCAGCGGTCTTCCTGGAGGAAGAGGGCTGCTGTTCAACCGATGGGCCCTGAGGGAAGCCGCAGATGAGGGGGAGACCTATCCTGGTCCTGGTGCTTCTCCTTGTTCCTCCTCTTCTTGTGTTTGTGGGAGTCAGTAGGAGAGGATGAAGTGCTCAGCTTCTGCTGCTCTTTTTCCATGGTGGCCATCTTCTTTTTTAGCAAGTGGGCCTGCTGATGGCACTTCCCTGTGGCATGGTTGAAGCTTAGGCAGACTTCACAATCCTCGGCCTTGTGCTCCAGTCCTAGGCAGAAGAGGCACCGGGTGTGAGAGTCTTTATGTGGGAGCTGCGTACCGCAGGAATCACACTTATTTTTATGCCCCTCGATAGAAGATGGAGAAGAAATACACAAAGATTAGGTTTTTGCAAAAAAGAAAAGGAAAATGGATACTCATCTGAGAAATGGTGGTCGAACTGAAGCAAGGAATCTGCGAGGTCCTATGTGCACAGGTTGACAGCAGGAAAGAACTGGAAGGCAGGCATGGGGACCGCCCACTATATAGTGTCACTCTAACGTCAGTCACATGATGTCTGGTGTGCAGTCCCCCACCTGACACTGCTAGCCAAAGTTTCCGTGTGGTCCTGATGCCAGGGGGCACAGTCCTCAAGGTTATTAACTACTGCAAGAGCCCTCTCGAAATAAGATCTGTTTTTCCCTCCAGAGCTGTATCAAATGAGAGTGATTACTGATGAAGGAGCACGACAGAGAACTGTATCAATTAAAGCAGAAAGAAGTAGGAAAAGCAGTCAGAATAGCAAAGGCACAAACCGAGGAAAAAATAACCAGCTCGGTCAAAAAGGGGGATAAAACCTTTTATAGGTACATTAGGGAGCATAGAAAGGTTAAGGGAGGGATAGTGAAGATTAATAAAGGAGAGGGGAGGTCGGCAGAGGGAGACAGTGAAAAGGCAGAGATACTGAATGAATACTTTTGCTCAGTATTCACCAAAGGTGATGAGGAGCAGTTACCTAAGCCAGACAATAGAAGCACTCTGGGTAGGGGTGTTGACACCAGTCCATTCACAGAAGAAAGAGTACTGAAAGAACTCCTAAAACTCAAGGTGGACAAAGCAATGGGGCCTGACGGGATTCACCCTAGAATCCTAAAAGAACAAAGGGGGACCTAGTGACACCACTGACCACACTTTAACAAATCATGGCAGGATGGGGTGGTACCTGAGGACTGGAGGAGGGCAGATGTGATTCCCTTATAAAAGTGGAAGGCAGAAGCAGGAAACTACAGACCTGTAAGTTTGACCTCAGTGGTAGGGAAAATGATGGAATCACTTGAAAGAAAGAATTGTTGAGTACCTAGAGGCCAGCGGGCACAGGACCCAAAGCAGCATGGATTTACAGCAGGAAGGTCATGTCAGACTAATCTAATTGATTTCTTTGACTGGGTGACCAAAGTAATCGACCAGGAGGGCTGTGGATATGGCCTACCTAGACTTTAGCAAGGCATTTGACACAGTCCCACACAAAAGATTAATAATCAAGTTAGCCAGCCTGGGAGTGGGTCCCAGGTGGTAGCCTGGGTAGCGAACTGGCTGCACAACAGGACACAGAAGGTAACAGTGAATGGAACACATTCCGAAGAAAGGGGGGTTACTAGTGGAGTACCTCAAGGCTCAGTACTGGGTCCAATCCTCTTTAACATCTTTATAAGTGACATTGCAGAGGGTCTGGAAGGAAAGGTATACCTCTTTGCTGATGACACAAAGATCTAAAGGTCAGACATATGGCAACTTAGATTCAATGTAAAGAAGTGCAAAGTAATGCACCTGGGAAACAAAAACCCAGGAGAAGAGTACACATTAGCAGGGGAGGTACTGACAACAACAAAAATGGAAAGGGACCTGGGGGTAGTCATATCAGATGACCTAAGGGTGGGTAAGCAATGTGAAAAGTCAGTAAGGAGAGCCAGGGGGATACTGGGATGCATAGGAAGGGGCATCACAAGTAGAAAAAGGGAAGTGGTTATCCCTCTGTACAGACAGTTGGTGAGACCCCATCTCGAGTACTGTGTGCAGTTTTGGAGACCTCATCTACGCAAGGACATGGACAGGATGGAAGCAGTCCAGAGGAGGGCAACTAAAATGGTGCAGGGTCTGCATCAGAAACCATATGAGAGAGAGACTGAGAGAGCTTAATATGTATACCCTTGATGAAAGGAGGGACAGGGGGACATGATTGAAACGCTCAAGTACCTCAAGGGAATCAACAAAGTCCAGGAGGGTAGCATCTTCAGAAAAGAGATGTAAGAACAAGGGGGCACAGTTTAAAGATAGAGGGGGGACGGCTCAGGGGTAATGTGAGGAAATTCTTTTTCACAGAGAGAGTGGTGGATACATGGAACAGCCTTTCTGAGGAGGTTGTTGGGTCTTAAACAGTGGGGGAATTCAAACATGCATGGGACAGACACAAAGCAATTATAGTGGGGGGTTGCAGGAAACAGGCTGTTGGTTAACTAGAATCTGCAGCTTATCCAGTAGGTAGGGAAATGGGCAGACTGGGTGGGCCAAGTGGTCCTTATCTGCCGTTAAAGTCTATGTTTCTATGTTTCTAATCCTGTATTAATGGACCGATATATATATTTCTTATGGTACTACCACAAGTTCAATATGTCAGGTACTTCAATTAATGTTTCAGTTACAAAAAAAAAAAAAAAATTATGACACTCCATGTATTTCCTCACCCCATGTCTTTGTGCCACCAGAGTTCCACCTCTCTTTTGGCCAGGAGACATGGCATGCAGTGGACGTCATAACTAAAGCTGATCAACAGCACTTCAATATGCTCAGCTCTTGGGGCTGTCCATTGGCCTAGCAGAAGTGCCTCTATGGCTCTGGCTCAGAGTTGGGCTCAGGCAGTTGGTCAGGAATGAGAGATAGGTCTGCCGATGGCAGCACTTCCCAGCTCAGGAAGGAGATGGTGCTATGCCTGGCACTGTAGTAATGCAGCACCCCTGTGGTGGGCCACAGAGCTTGCTCACCACATGGGTTCCACTGCTGCATCACAGGGACTGTAGGTAGTTGGTGGTTTCCATCAAGTGGTTGGAGGGTGGGAAGAAACCAGGAAAAAAAAAAAACAGACCACCAGGATGATAGGCTCAGCCACTCTCAGGTTAAGCTCAGCTTCTTCTGGCCCAAGGCCAAGATACCAAGATCTGGGCAAAATCCAAGTCTCTTTGGTGGTATCCTAGAATGCTGCTGCCTTACTGGGCAGACATAACCACTGCAGCCTTGAACACCAACCACAGGTATAATTTAGCCTTTAGTCTCAGAGCCCAAGTGGATCCTGCATTGTTTTCATGGATGCAAATTTGTATACGCCAAAAACTTATGTAGCTACACTATGTATTTAAATCTCAAGCAGCACTTATTAGGTCTGGATTCAAATTTACTGTACTCCAGTGTTTCCTGATTTTTGCACAAACTGCAGAAAAATAAAGAACTCCATCTCATTTTTCAGCTGGCACACACCATTAGTACAGTCAGCATTAACAAAGTGGAAACACTATAACCCTATTAACCGCAGGAGATGCAAATGTCCTTGTGTTGACATGCTCGTTTTTTCCTAAAAAGAAAGATAAAGGGAAAATCTAGAAAAAAACTCAAAAATTTAAAGGGAATGCACACATGAAATTACACAACGTATGAGCAAGGAAGTTTTTACAAAGATTTACGTTGCCTTTATTGATAGAAAAAAAATGTATTACTGCAAATACAATAGTGCAAATGTTAAACAGTAAATGTGCTGAAAAGAACTGACAACTGGAATGCACAGGATACAGAAATTTAAGGAAACAAGTGCATAAATGCAAAAACTTACATTCCTGCCCACTTCTTTACTCTGATGTAAGAAATGTAAATTATATACCCACCGTAATTCCTGATCTTCTAGGAATATTTTCAGCATTGATTCACACTAGTGGGTCTTAGTCGGAGGTGCTAGAATCCTGCAGGAGCCAGAACTTTTCAGGAGCGCTGGTGGTGAAGCAAGCTGCACACGTGCATGATGCTGCAGGGCTTACCTCGGCATCAGTTTTCAACTGCCTGAGTACCTTTACTACCGAGGAGGTGCAGCATAACCTAACAAGTACTTATGCACTTAACCTAAGGGCACAAGATAGTCCTGATGACTCATGCAAGAAGGGTCAACAAACCTCTTCACAGCCCAAGCCAAGAACAAGGGGTGAAGACCAACAAAACATGCTGGAGTGAGTCCGGGGGATGGAAGGTGGGCATGTGAATCAGTGGTGAAGACACTCCTAGTAGATCAGGAATTACAGTGAGTATGTAATTGTCATATCTTCCAGAAATCAGTCTTCACCACTGATTTACACTTGTGGGTCAGAGTACCAAGGTCAGACAAAATATCCCTGACTAGGGTGACAGAAGTCAAGAGCTCACTCAAGACGGTTCATTCAGGATTGTCTTGTCAAAAGTGGCATGCTGCCTGGCATGAACATCTAGGGCAGAGTGCCTAACAAAAGTGTGCACTGTGCTCCCAAGTTGTAGCTCTGCAAATGTCATCGATAGGTACAGAGTGAATCTCTGCCAGGGACGTGACAACTGCTCTAGCGCAGTGGGCACACACCTAGCCTTCAAGCTTTACCTAAGCCACAGCATAGCAGTGGTGTAGGCAGCTCACAATCCAGGCAGAAACGTGTTTGACAGTAACGGGCTGACCCTTTCGACTAGGATCAAAGGAGACAAAGAGCTGTTTGGATTGTCTGAAGTCCTTGGTTTTTGTCCAGGTAAAACCTAAGGATTCTCTTAACATCCAGAGAATAGAGTGCGCTCTCCTTTATTCTGGAAGTTAGCAAAGTAGGGAGCCAGCACTAGTGGCAGATTCAGATGGAACTCTGACACAACTTTTGGAACTTAGGGTGCATGCGAAGAACTACCCTGTCCTTGTGGGAAACAATATATGGAGGATCTGTGACCAAGTCATGAATTTCAGACACTCTACGGGCAGAAGTGATGGCCACTAGAAATGCTGCTTTCCAAGTTAAAAACTTTAGCTCACATGTTGCAAGAGGCTCAAAAGGCTTGCAGGAGAGCATATCCAGCAAAAGGTTGATATTCCAGGCAGCCACCGGCTTCCAGATTGGAGTTGTGTGTAAGATGCCCTTAAGGAACCTCTTGAACAGTGGCAGCTATGCCAGATAGAGGATACAAACGGGCTTGTGGTATGCAAAAATAGCACACAAGTGTACCTTAACTGTGGAATTATGTAGACCAGCATTAGAAAGGTCCAGCAAGTACTCCAGAACTCTGTCAGGTGGGAGCCCAAAAGAAGAAAATACAAAAAAAAAAAGGACCATGTGGATTTTGGAGCACCGGAAAGAAAACCTTTTCCATTTGGCTGTGCAAGCCTTCCTAGTGGAAGGTTTACGTCAGCCAAAAGTACTTCAGAGACCCTCTGAGGTACCTTGTACCTGTTCACTTCCATCTCTTCAGAAGCCAGGCCTAAAGGTGAAGGGAGCACAAGCTGCAATGGACCAGGTGACCCTGAGTCAAGTAAGTCCACCCTGTGGGGAAGAATCCACAGTTTGCTGACTGATGGTCTGTTCAATACAGGAAACCATATTTGTCGAGGCCAGTAGTGGTTGCTCAGTATCATCTCGCCACCCTGCTCCTCCAGTTTGAGCAATATCATCTGCACTAGGGGGACTGGAGTGAATGCATACAGAAATTGATTTTGCAACTGCAGTATGAATGCACCCTGACAGAAACACTATGTCCTGGATTTCTGGAGCAGAACTGAGGCAATCTGGCATTGAGTGGTGATGCAAAAAAGGTCCACATCTGCAGTGCCCTACTGGAACAACGATCTTATGATGTCTGGAGCTAGTGACTCCTTGTGAGGATCGGCATTTGTTTGGCTGAGCTTGTCTGCCAGAGTGTTCAGTACTAATGGCAGCTAAATAGCTTAGAGCAGGATCCCCTGGTCCTGGCAACAGTCCCACGATCTTGTCGCCTACCTGCAGAGAGGGTAAGAGTAAGCTCCTCCTTGTTTGTTGATGTAATACATCACAGACTTGCTGTCTGTTTTTGGAGGAGGACTGTTTTGTGGCTGACAAGATCCATTAGGGTTCACAGTCCATACAAAACAGCTCATATCTCCAACAGACTGACATGGAGATGAGTCTCTGTGTTTGGATGCCTTGACAGTGGACTCCCCACTCCAACAGGGAGGCATCTGTAGTGAGAGTTACCTGAGGCTCCAGTTAGGAGAAGGGAAAGCCCTGGAGGAGACTGTCCTCTACTAACCACCATGTAAGTGTCTGAACCTGAGGCTTGGTCACCTGAATGGGATAGGTCTGAGGATGTCATGCTTGTGACCACTGTGCGTTGAGCATCCACGGAGTCATTCTCATGTGCAACTATGCCAGGAGCACTGTGTACGCTAAGGATGCCATGAGATCCAGCATGCACTGCATGGAGTAGGCTTGAACAGATCTGCACTCCATTAGATAGCATGCCATCTGCAGAATAGCCTGCAATCTGCTCTCTGGAAGAAAGGTCCAGGCCTTGGTCATATCCAGAAGAGCTCCTCTGAACAGCAGATGCTGTGAGGGTTGGAGCCGAGACTTCTCTAGGTTCAGCAGAACCCACGTGGAGGTAAAGAACTGAAAGAATGTGTCCACTGTCTGTTCTATCTCCTGCCTGGAAGGACTGGCTATAAGCCAATTGTCCAGGTAAGGGTAGACCTGGAGTCCCGGTTTTCTCAGGTGCACTGCGAGTACTACAAAGCACTGAGAAGACTCAAAGGGCAGGACTCTCAAATGGTAATGCTGTCCCAGCACAATGACTTGAAGATCTCTATGGTGGCTAGGGTGCACTAGTATGTGCTGGTATGCATCCTGCATATCTAAAGAAGCTAACCAATCCTTAGGTTTCAGGAAAAGGGAAGCAGGGACCACAGATAAATCTTACATAATTTTCTCAATCCATGAACTTATTTAGATTTCTCAGGTTGAGAATGGGGTGCATGCTCCAATGTCTTTGGTATTAGAAAGTAGTCAGAGCAGAAGTCACACTTTGTTCTAACTCTAGTACTAATTCCACTGCCCTGTTACTCAGTAAGTCCACACTCTCTCCTTCACCAGAAGCTCCGACATATGGGCTGATAAGAGTGGTTGCCTTTTGGGTGGACAGTCCAGAGGAATTTTTGTTAAGTTCAGGGAGTATCCTTCCTGGATGATCCTGAGGACCCACTTGTTCATTGTAATGGATTTCCACCGACAGTAAAACTGGGTCACATGCCCCACCCGGCAGCTGAGGCAGGACCAGGACTGGAGCTTCAGAGGGTGGCACTAAGTCTGTGAATTTGGTTGCACCTTCCTTTGAGGCTGGAGAGGTGGAGATTTGTTTTGGGTTCCCCTGCCTTTCCTGCAAAAGGACTGCCAGTTCTGAAAGAAAGCACATACTTTCCCTCTCTGAGAGTTAGCCAGAACTGGCCTGAAAGTCTTAAGGGTTATTCTAGTTTTCTGAGATGCCTCAACATACTTTTCTACCTGCTGTCCAAACAGGTAAGTATCACTGAAGGGAACATTCATTACCTGTTGTTGAACATCCTGAGAAAAAACAGCAGTAAGTAGCCAGGAATGTCTTCTGATATAGATGCCTGCTGCAGCAGTGCAGGAGGCAGTATCAAATGTACTCACAGCGGTTTTGAACTGATGACTATTAGACTCAATTCCACGTGTGGCAGTCTGTAGAATCTTATATTTAGTTTCATAAACTAGAAGGGACTCTGCCAGAGAATTACGTGAGCTCCAAAAGATACACTCTTATTTAGAGAAATGCCCTTGGTTACTAGCAAACTGCATGCTAAGGGTAGCTGCTACAAAAGGCCACTTGTCCAAAGTGTCAATCTTGCGTGACTTCTTGTTAAAGAGAAACATCCACCTGGAATTGGACGCCACCTCAGTGTGAGGAAAGACCCAATTAAAAATTCTGCAAAGAGAAATGTTGTCTACACTTATAGTCTGTTGAGTAGTTTTTATCTGGTTGATCCTGCTATCCCTCCCACCAGCATTTTGATTCTAAACACCCCTAGCGGTGTGCCTAAAGCCTCCCGCAGATGTCAAGAAAATGACATATGAGCCAGGGAGCAGCTGTGGGAGACAGAGCTATTAATAGCTCTTGTTTGCGATGTACATGTCCTGGTGCTATACAGAGACCATTACGAGGCAGAGGTGGGGACTGATTCCAGGTGGATGTTTCCCTTTAATAGGGTTTGCAGTGACTTCTTGGGGGAAGAATGACTGTCATTCATAGTGAGACTAACAATGGCATTAGCTATAGGTTGAGAAACATACTCTGGTCATTCTTTAGGGACAATGCATTTCCCATGTATCTGCTTGCAGACAGACGGTACAGAGGCAGGTCTATTCCATATCACATCCCAGAAGGTCTGAAAGTCAGGCGGAACAGGACGAACTAAATTGACTGGCATGGTGGAAATGTTTAACTACATCAGACAGAGTTATTTACCTGGGTCAGAGGCTGAAGGCTCAACATCAAGTGTAGAATGCATATTCCTAAGCAAAGCCTGGAACGTTAGATCCTCCTGTGGAACAGAAGAAGGACCTGGGTTTGAAGAGTCTAGGCTAAAGAAAGAGTCTCCGTCGCTGCTCTCAGAAATGATGAGGCTGGGATCAGACTTGTCCCCCTCCACATTCTGCCCAAAGGGAGGGTCATAGAGGGGGGTGGATCATATGCCCTCCAATCCAGAATGCAGGCTTGGCAACATTGGCACCAAGAGATGAAGTACCGGTGCCAGAGGTGGAGCTGTAACCAGAACTGAATCTGGAACTGAGGAGATCTCCAGCACAGAGGGCGGTACTAGAATTAGAGCCGGAGCCAGACGCAGAAAGGCCTACACCCAGTGCCAACAACAGTGCCGACTCTGCTGCCGATGACCCAGCTAACACTGGAGTGACTGGCAATGGTACCGTGGTCGGTCCCATCACAGTGACACTGAATGGGGGTGCGGCCAGTGGGTCAGGAGTTGGTGCAGCCACCAGTAAAGGCCCTTGGGCTGTTGCTGGAGTCAAATGCTCTACCTGCCTTAAGTGCCCTGCCTGCAGATCCAATTCCACTGGCCCTGAAGGACAAGGGACTGAATTTGCTGGCACAGGCAAATGACCCAGATGCTGCACCCACTGCTCCATAAGAGCTGCCCAACGGTGGAACTGCCCACCAGAGTCCCCACTTACAGACAGACGACACTGAGCCTGAGACACTGATACTGTAGTACCAGAGGCCACTGATGATGCCAACAGCACCAGTGAGGGCCTCCAACTCTGGAAAGTGACAATCTTATGGCAGACCTCACAGAGGGTGACTTCCTGCAGTACCAGTTCTTTCCCTTCTGACAGAAGAGGAAGAACTTGAGGCTAAACAGTGCACAGAACCCGACCAGAATTGGGACTGAGCCCACTTCTCTTTGTGCTTTTTGGGGGACTGTCCTTCCTCCTGTGCACTGGACCTTCCATCGTCAGAATCCTTCCCCAACAGGGAAAGTGGACTGGACACAACCCCGCTGCTGTAGCAGCTTGTCTAAGAAGGCTCCCTACCAACACCATCCACATCTGTTGAACGCTGACTTGGTAGGGCTGTGAAAGTCTAACAGAAATTTTTTTTTATAAAACCACTAAACTGACAAAAATAAAAACTCTAGCTTTAAACACTAAAACAGAGAACTGAATGCTGTTGTATGGAAATGAAGTTCTGACTCCCAGCGGGCAAGTGTAATCGTCACTGATGCGCACACTACAGGTGGGAAAAAAAGGAACTGAGGCAGCTGAGGGTTGGTGCAGAGTAAGCCATGCAGCATGAGCCAGTCTTGTGACCCTGTGCATGTCTGCAGCTTGCTTCAGCGCAAGACCTCCTGAAAAGTTTTGGCTCCCGCAGAGTCCTAGCGCCTCCAGCTAAGACCCACTAGTGTAAGTCAATGGTGAAGACTTGATTCCTGGAATATCTTCGTGTTTTGTCAGTAACAGTAGAGGCATTCTCTCTTAAAAATCATGCAGTCTATTTTTGCCTGAGAAGGTTTGCAAAGTGCCCCATCTCCCTACATATTGTAAAGTCCTGGCTTTCTCATTTTTCGCCATCAGAAATTTCGGAAAACATCATTTGGCATACTTATTGTTCTTATGTCACACCATTAGTGTTTGTAAGCTACCCACATGGTAAAACTTGTACAACAGTATTTATGGTAATGGACTACAGGATCAGTTTTTAATCATCATATAGCAGATGTGTGGTAAATTTTGTAATTTTGTGTTTTAATTTGGTCTTGAAAAAAATCTTAAACCTTCTATACAGAGGAGACTGATACTACATGTTGAAAGGTTTCGGTAAAGCAAAGTGAGGTAGTGTCACTTATGTAGCAAACATCTACACTACCCCCAATTAGTTCACCCACATAAACCAATCTGAAGTTTCGTCAAAGCTGCAAAAAAAAAAAGTCTTGGCAGTAAAAGAATGTGATTGAAAAAGAATAGATTCCATAAGCAGAATCTATATGTCTTGAGTTTTTTTTTCCCTTTTAAGATGATCTTCACTGTCTGGTTCAGCTATTTTTATTTTGTAATACTCAAACTGTTTACTACCACAGGCATAATTTCTGTATGAACCAAGCAGGAAAACAATCTTTCTTCTGGTGATCCTAAGGGTACAAGACAGGGTCAGTACTGTCAGCATAGGTGTATGCCGACAACACTATAGCACCACAGCTGAACTTCACTTTAGTGACAGGTAAAGACAAAAGCAGGACATTGTCAGTTCCTCCAGGATAAAATATTGTTATAACCAACATGGGGACTGGACTTGCTGGAGCATGATTTTTT
This sequence comes from Neoceratodus forsteri, assembly GCA_016271365.2. Taxonomy (NCBI): domain Eukaryota; kingdom Metazoa; phylum Chordata; order Ceratodontiformes; family Ceratodontidae; genus Neoceratodus; species Neoceratodus forsteri. Next base: position 532,360,793 of record CM028137.1, on the reverse strand, counting down.
CTGCAGAAGGTAACGAATATGGCCAATTCAAATCTGTGGAAAAGTTTGGTACACTCTGCAAAGAATTTTCTTTCCAATCACTGTACTGTTTATTTTATTAATCAACAATACTTCAATCTTGTGTCAACCTCATAATCTGAATAGAGACCACGTAAGTTAAGAATGCATTTAATTGTAGAGAAAATGTTAAATGCTAAAACTGAAATGAATTGCAAAATGTTCCTTGTGAGAGCCATGCTGTGTAGATACCAGAACATAAAGAATATATATATTTTTTAGTTTACTGAAGCATATTTTAAAGTTACACTTACATGAAAAGTGTGCCGTAATGCACAACCTGTGAGCAAAGTAGTTACCCTAACACTTGATCTTTGAGAATGTTCCCTATACAGACACACTACTTGGTCTTAGAGCCAGAGGCAGCAGAACCTTGTGGGAACTAGAACATCTCGGGCTGATGTTGCCAGTGCCTATCCCTGACATACAACGTCATGCCTGCACTCACAGCATATATAGTGCGCCAGCCCAAACTGCCACAGTACCTTTTTGTCATGCAGTGAAAAGCTACAGATAAAAATATGCAAACTGTAAAGAACTAAGATGGGCATAAGACAGCCCACCAATTCCTTAAGAAGGGATACCACAAGTACCTTCACAGTCCAAAGAATGTGCAATGACCTGAGAAAACTCGAGGAGTGGTCAAGAGCATGGTATCTGGGTTACAATGCGAAAAAGTGGAAAATCATGCACCTAGGGCACAGAAACCCAGAGGAAGAATACAAAATGGGATAAGAGGTACTGACAGTCACTAAACAAGAAACAGACCAGGGGTTAATCATATCTAATGATCTTAAGGTAGTGAGACAGTGCAAGAAGGCAGTGGGTAGGGCCAATGGGATGCTGGGGTGTGTAGAGAGGGGTATTATCAGCAGAAAGAGGGAGGTGGTGTCGCCACTGTATAGATCACTGGTGGGACCCCACCTGGAGTACTGTGCCCAGTTTTAGAGGCCACATCTTGGGAAGGATAGACAGGGTAGAGGCTGTTCAGAGGAGGGCAAACTAAAATGGTGCAGGGACTGCATCAGAAGCCCTATGAGTAGAAACTAAAGGACCCAAATATGTGCACCCTGGAAGAGATATGGGAGAGGGGGGACAAAATAGAAACTTATAAATACCTCATGTAGTTAAACAAGGTACAGGAGGGGAGCACTTTTCAAAGGAAAGGATGCACAAAAACAAGAGGACAAGCAATGAAGCTGGAAGGGGTAAATTTAGGACAGATGTGAAGAATTATTTCTTCAACGAAAGAGTGGTAGATGCCTAGAATAGTCTTCTGGCGGAGGTGGTGGGGGTGAAAACAGTGGTCTGCTTCAAACATGCATGGGACAGGCACAAGGGAATCTTAGCTGGGAAGTGGGGAAGGAAGACAGAGAGAGACAGAGATCAAGTAGGGTTTGTGGTGATATGATAGGATAGGCGGGGAAAACAGGAGGACTAGGTGGGCCAAGCAGTCATAATCTGCCATCAAATTCTATGTTTCTATGTCCATATCTGTCCAAGGAGAGTGAGGAGATTATTAACATGAACAGAAGGGAGAGTGGGTTAATGTGGTTCTACTTGAAGATCAAGAGCTATGGTATGTAACTTTACTATACTTCAATAATCACTCCTCTCCAGAGTGTCATACTCTTTGGTTGAGTGACCAGCAGTATAATACCCTCCACCATGGAGGTTGAAAGCTACAAGACTTGCGAAGAGAGCAGACCCTGCAATACGGCCAATGCAAAAGCTGCATGCCTCCTAGAGTCAACATCCAGGGCAAAGGGTTTTGTGAAGGTATGAACAATATTCCAGGTCACGGCCCTAAATATCTCAAAGATAGGGACCAAGCAAAGCCGCCAACGTAGCCATTGCCAGAGTGCAGTGAGCTCTGAAAGGCCTTTTCAGTTGCTGCCCTGCTAGTGTGTAGCAGTACTACATGCAACTGATAATCCAGTCGTACAGGCACTATTTGGAAATCTGAACTCCCTTTCGTTTAGGGTTATAAGAGAAACAGACAGAAGCCTGCCTATAGTTCTTGATTCTACTGAGGTAGAAGCCGACAATCCTAACAGAGAATACAGCAACTCTTTCCCTGGGTTCTATGGTTTAGGATAGAAAGCTGGAAGCACCAGGCTCTGTTGAGATGGAATTCAAACACCCTCTGGCAAAAATTTAGTATATGCACAGAGAACCTAACCTTATGGAAATCTTTGTACAGGGAATCTGTCAATAAGGCCTGTAACTGGAACACTCTGTGTGCTGAAGAAATAGCCACGAGAAGAGCTGTTTTTTAGGTCAGGTGCTTCATCTCACAAGTAGCTGTTGGCTCATAGGGCTTTTGTGCGAGTACACGAAAAAATAGATGGCGATCCCAAATGGCAACCTTTTTTTAATAGGGGACTAAAGTGCAGAACTCTTCTTAGGATGACGACACTAGAAATAAGTAAAATAATGAAGTCAAGAAATTGCCGACAGAATTGTTTCTCTGCAGATCCAATGAGAGGTTGACAGTGGAAGAAAGAACTCAGAAGGCCCACCCATGTTATATAGGCAGTGTTGATGTATAGCAATGTGGGATGCCCCAGCTGGCAAAAGTTTCTGAGTGGTCCTCATGTCGATGGCTTAACAGTTCCAAAGATGTGGCTCTCTGACAGGAAGTTGGGTCATGGTGAGAGCATCAATCAACTCATGATATGTAACGATGGCCAAAAGATGGTCTAGAACTTGCTTCAGATGGCAATGGAAAGGATCCATGAACAGTTTTGAGCACTAACATAGAAACACAGAAATTGTCGGCAGAGAAGGACCACTAAGCCCATCCAGTCTGCCCTATACATTGTATGTGGCCACTGACCCTACATGATCAACGGCTTTTCATCACTCACTGCAGAAATGCTTACACTCCACCCATAGGCATTCCTAGTGGATAGTTCCTAGGCTGTTAAGAGGACTTGGGAGACGCAATGTGACACCCCACATCTGCCAGCTTACAACTCTATTCAAGAGTGAAACCTGAAGATGTATGTATCATACAGCAGATTTGTATGTATGAATGGCCCAGGAACTGGGTCAGATCTGTTCTCGGGGGACGTCTTGCAGCTGTTGTACGTTGATGCAGTAAGGGTACCAAATCTGTCAGACCAAGACAGTACTATCAAAATTAGTGTTATTTGTGGTGCAACTGCACCAGGAAGCGGCCATGCTCAGGTCAAAAACGTAAACATTGTAAATGGCTGGAGGGAACCAGGGTTCAGCAGCTTATGATCGACAGCGTAGGAGGGAAGTGTACCATACTGTGAGGGAGAAGGGAGCTTTATACTGACCACCACTGTTGGTCTTTTATTGATCATAAGCTGCTGAACCCTTGTGAGTCTTTACTCTGTATTCACACTACATAAAGGCTGTGGCAGTTCTGAATTCTTTCACAGATGATTAATTCCCATGTTGCCTAGGCAAAGGGTGCCAGTCTCCAGCCATTTACACTATCAGAATTACCACTTCTCTGTGGGACTCCAGCTTAAAGTGATTTTCCAAAATCCTTGGAAACTTTTCAAACTATAATAAGACTCAATACAGCTTATCTTTCTTTAAAGTTCTGTATTTATCTCACTCACTCTTTATTACTGACAACATTTAAATGAAAATAGGATCGGAGTTCTCCAAATTTCATCTCATCCTTCTGCTTTTCCCTTATAATGCTCCGTTTGTTACAGCATAATCATCTCCACATCAACAGATGGGAAGTCACAAACAGAAGATCATGAGGGAAAGGAAGAAGGAAGAGATGAAGCCTGAGACACTAAGATACTAACTACATGCACATTTCTTTGATGGTAAAGACAGAGTGAGATAAATACGGATGCTAATGAAATGTAAGCTGTATTGCATCCAATTATATTCTGAAATGTTTTCTTGGATACTAGAAAATCACTTTGAGTGTTAATGAGTTGGACTGGTGAGAAGGTGTAAAAAAAGCGCCCTGTCCACTGCAGCCTGAATGCATCCTGACAAAGCGCCATGCTTTAGATTTCTGGAGCAAAAGAGCAGCAGTTTTGCTTTAGAGCAGGATGCAAAAAGGCCCACTTCCGGCCTACCCCAACTAAACAGGGACAGAACTACGTTCTCCTCAAGAAACCAGCCATGAGGGTCTGCCATATGTTGGACTGAGACTGTCTGCTTAGGACATATTCTACCCCATGAAAATGGGTGGCTTGGAGAAGAACCTTGTGTTCCAAACATCACTCCAAGACTCACATTGCTCCCCTGCAAAGGGTACAGGATTGTGTTCCACCCTGCTTGTTGAGGGAGAACATAGCACACTTGTTTTCTGTCTTGAGATGAATTACTTTGTGACGAACCAAGTTCAACGGGGCCTGTAGACCATACAGAACAGCCTTCATCTCCAAGACATTTATGTGAAGATACTGACCAAGTCCCTTCAGTTTGGAGACCCTGACAGTGTGCACTCCTTCCCACTGATGGGGTGTCTGCTGTCACTATTACCTGCAATTCCAGAAGGGAGAAAAGAAATCCTTGAAAAAGGTTGCTATTTGAGGACCACTACAGGAGGGAATAAGCCAGAGGCTTTGTCACCATCCTGGATAAGCCAATGGTTGGGATGCTTGGGACAAAACAGTTACATACTCACCATAACAGCAGATCTTCAAAAACACCTCTTTCATCAGGCCACACCTATGGAACGCTTAGCCACCAGCCACTAGGACCACACAGAAACCTTTGCAAAGCAGTCCACCAGGGACCACTCATGATGACATCAGAGGTCTCTCCAAATAAACGTGGACAGCCCCATCCCTCCTCAGTTCCCTTCTGGAGATCCTGCTCGAAGGACCTCCCTGTAGAGAACTAGGAGAGAACCTAGGGCTCTGCAGACCAGGTGAAGCAGAGAACAGCAGCTGGACTCTCGTGGAGAAGGAGACAGCACTCACCAGAGTCTCAGGATCCCATAGGAGGAAGGAGGGTGGGATGGCATGGCCTGATAAGAGATTCTCTCAAAAAGCTACTTTTACAGTCAGTACATAACTGTTCTATCTTCTTCGATGATATCCCTTTCATCATGCCAGATCTATGGAATGAGTACTAAGCAGTACAGATCATAAAACAGTCTGGGTGCAGGAGCCTACAGTCCTAAGAAAGCAGGCCTTGAAGCACAGCTAGACCAAAGGTGGCCCTTCATTGAAAGTGTGGACAGTACTCCAGGTGGCAGCTGCACAGATTTCTGCAGTAGAACACATTCTTAAAACATGTAACAGATGGGGCCATGCCTCTTGTGGAATGACCACGAACAACCCCAGGAAGTTCCCTGCCGTACTTTCCATAACAAAAAGTAATTCAATTTGCTAACCATTTGGACAGGCATTGTTTAGAAACTGAAGCGCCCTCTTTCCCAGGAATGAATGAAACAAAAAGCTGTGAGAACTTCCTGCAGTACTTTGTGGGGTGTATATAGTACCAGAGTATTCCATGTACATCTAGGAGCATGGAGCATTACTTCCCCTGGATTGGTATGCTCAGGAAAATAAACTGGCAGGTGGATGGTTTGAGTTAAAGTTAACTCAAGACACCACATTTTATAAAAACTTAGTATTAGTACGCAAAGACACCCTGTCTCTGTGGAAAATCAAGTAAGGAAGCTCTCACATTAGAGCCTGCAGCTCTGAAATCCTTTGAGCAGAAATAATAGCAACCAAAAACAATGCTTTCCAAGAAACAAAGCACAAGCCATAAGTCGCGGTTGGCTCAAAGGGAGCCAAAGTAAGCTTTTCCAACACAAAATTCAAGTCCCAAGCCTTGACTGGATTACAGACAGGAGGCTTCATGGAAATTCCTAAGGCAGAATCAGATGCCACATCCCCTACAGCTTATAAAAAGGGGGAAGGAGGGAGGGCCAACATAGCCAGAGGGAAGAGATTCGCTCGAAGATCTACTGTTACATTAAGTATAACTGTTCTAACTTCTTTGAGGATATCACTTCTCTTCTCACTTTTGGAAAAGTCCGAAATGGTCCCAAAAGCTAACTGGAAGGTTGGAGCAGTCTGTTCATAACATCAGGCCCTGTAGAACAGCATGCCCGAAACCTCCTTGTCAACGAGAAACAATGGCCAGACTATAATGTTTAGTAAAGGTGTGGACAGTGCTCCATGTGGCTGCAACGCAAATGTCAGCTGCAGAGACAATCCTGAAACTAGAAACGGAGGCAGCCAACCTCCTAGTGGAATGATCACGAACTGCACCAACCTGGCCATCCGCAGCTCTGTGGTCTCCCTGGTTGAGTATGAAATTGTAATATATGGGGCTGCAATGAACTCAGCCCTCAAATGCATCAAAGTTGTCTTAAATAAGGCATGCCGCCTCTTCACCGGCTCACAGCAGTACACGTACACTTGTGACCTACATGCCTGTGCCAACTGGCTTCAGTTCAAGAGCAGGCTCAAGTTTCAGACCTACTTGCTGGCCAAAAAAGCAAGTCTAGGTATACTGCCCACTGATGTACAGAAGCTCCTCACCCCCTATGAAAATACCCACCCCACAAGAAGCTCCAGGAGTACGATCTTCAAATCCTTTGATGTCACACCTCCCTAGGATGAGTTTTTGGCCACCGGTCACCTAATGGCTTAACAACCTGCCGGCAAGCATAACTGCTAAATCAACGTTAGGTCCCTTCAAATGTGAGCTAAGAACTCATCTGGTTGCTACTGCTCGTTCCAGCTGTTTCCTATAGGGCTCCGGCCTACCCGACTGCAATCTTACTGCACCACCGCTTCCTCTCTGCTCCTTCCCGTCCCTTCCTGAACTGTCCTATGCTCCTCCTACCCCCTCCCCGTCCCTCCTCTCGCTAGTCACGCTTGTAAGCGCCTAGCCCTGCTACCCTATAATTGGTCCTGCTCCAGCTCGTCTGGCTCCTTTGGTAATCAGTACCCACGCCTCAGTATTGGTCATTGTCTCCACAAAAAAAAAACAAAAACACCTGGCACCCTAAGTAACCTACACATCTCTTTTGACGAGGCCCACAACCTGGGTTGATTCATGCACTATCCCCTCCTTGTACTTGTCCTCTCTGCTGCCACCTCCCCTGCACTTTCCTCTCTCTCTCTCTGTCAAACTCCCATTCTCTTTTCCCTGTGTTTTTTGTCCTTTAGTAGTAAATACAGTGTTCTGCACTTGGTTTCACTGCCCTGTAACTTTAACTGTAACCTGATGTTATGACTTGTTGTTTGACCTTGATGTGGAACCTATGTAATGATCCTGTTCTCAAAGGTTTAATCTGAGATACACAGATAAACAAAATAAAAAGTTCCTTAATGTATTTCCTATAACAGAGTGTAATACAATATGCTAGCCATTTGGACAAGCACTGTTTTGACACAGGAGTGCCATCTTTCCCTGGTGCAAATGACACAACAAGCAAACTGGACTTTCCGCAGTCCTTGGTGCAAGCAATATAGTATTTTAGGATCCTATGTACATCCAAGTATGGAGCAATGATTCACCCCGACTGGCATGCACAGGAAAATAAACAGGAAGGTGGATGGTTTGATTTAGTGTAAACTCAGACACCACCTTTGGCAGAATTTAGGATTAGAAGACAATGACACTCTGTCTTTGTGGAAAATCAAATAAGGAGGTTCACACATTAGAGCATGCAGCTCTGAAATCTTTTGTGCAGAAGTAATAGCAACCAAAAATAGTGTTTTTCAAGAAACAAAGTGTAAGCCACAAGTTGCAGCTGGCTCGAAGGGAGCCAAAGTAATCTTTTCCAACACAAAATTCAAGTCCCAAGCTGGGAACTGGATTACAGATAGGAGGCTTCAAGTGCAGAATGCCTCTCAAAAACATATGGGCCATCTCCAGCTGTGCAACTGTACAACCCTCAACAGGCACATGGAAACCTGAAATGGAAGCCAAGTGCACTTTTGCAGAGGAATGCTGCAGGCCTGCATCTGAAAAGGACAGCAGATATTCTAGAACTTGATTTACTGGACAGGTAAATGGATCTAACTGATGAAAAGTGGCCCACAAAGCAAACCGCTTCCACTTCACAGAATAGAGTTGCCCTGGTGGAAGGCTTTCTAGCAGCCACCAAGACATCAGCCACCTTTTGAAAAACCTTAGATCTAGCAATGGCTAAGTTTTCAGGAACCATGCACGGCAGTGAAGTGATCTGAGGTCCGGATGGACCCGAGTTCCCTGTTCCTATGACAGAAGTTCCTGACAAAAGGGCAGGGGTACTAATGGTTCCACTGCCAGCTGCTGCGGTAGAGGGAACCAGATCTGTTGAGACCATACAGAAGCAATGAGGATTAGAGTTGCCCCTTCATCTGGAGCTTCAGTAGGAGGGAAGGCGTACAGGAACCTCCCCTACCAGGAAACGGACAATGCATTTTGCCAGAAAACTCCAGGCCATGGAATGAGTGAGCAGAAAAGCAGCAGTTTTGCACTGCTTGGGGATGCAAAATGGTCCAACTCTGGATGACCTCCTCTGTCAAACAGATCCTCCACCACTGAGGTCAACAGTTCCCATTCATGCATTCTGGACTATGACCTGCTTAGCCTGTCTGCCAAGACATTTTGGGCACCTGGAATATGTAGTGCTGACAGTTCGAGACCATGTTCTACAATCTAATACCAAACTCTCATTGCTTCCTGCACAGGAGGTAAGAATGAGTTCCCCCCTTGTTTGTTGATGTAGTAAATCACACTAATGTTTTCCATCTGCACTAGCGGAAGACCTGGTGACAGGTGAGTCTGTAAGGCCTGCAGGCCATGCAGTTATATGCAGGGTGCTCTCCACTGTGGTCCATGTACCCTGTGTCTGATGGGGCCCCACATCTACTCCCCAGCCCATCCTCGAGGCATCTGTAATTAAAATCTAGTGAGGGAACGGGATCAGGAAAGGAACCCCCTTTAACAGGTTGCTGGGTTCCATCCACCATTTAAGCACCTTGTGTACAGGAGAGGTTACTAGAACCCTCTGTTCTAGGCTGTCGGTGAGTTGGTACCATTAGAATCTTAGGGTTCACTGAAGTATCCTGATACATAGTCCGGCCAGAGGTACCTTGAAATGGCTGCTGCCATTAGCCCCAGGAGTCGAAGGAATGTCCTGGCCGTAACATATTGGCTGTTGTGGTTCATTTGGGCCTGGGCAATCAGACATTCAGCCTTCTCCAGAGGCAGGAAGGTGGAGTCATGGGCTGTGTCCAAACCTGCACCTATATACTCTAGACGCTGGCAAGGTGTCAAGAAAGACTTTGGTACATTGATAGTAACTCAGTATCGCACATCTGCCTTGTTTGAGTTAGAGTGTGCAGGAGCTGTTCCTTGGAGTGAGATTTCAGTAGCCAGTTGTCCAGATACGGGAAAGCAGAGGCCTTCCCTGCGAAAGGCTGCTGCCATCATTGCCAAGCATTTCGTAATGACCCATGAGACAGATGACAAGCCAAAGTGCTATACTCTCAACTGGTAGTGTTCCCCTTGAAACAGGAAAGTACAGTTACGCAAGAACTTACTGTAACAGCAGATCTTCGAAAGAGGCTCTTGCAGTAGGTAATTACATATAGGACTGACGCCGGCAGCGGCAGTAACAGGACCCTGAAAGAATTTCTAGCTAGCAGTCATGGCGAGGGCCGGCCCCGGCGTCAGGTGACCGGCGTCAGGAGGCGTCAGTATAAAGGGGCGGTTCCCAGATGCCCGTCTTCCAGTTCTTTCCCGACACAGGCCGAAAGAGGCCGGACGAGAGAGGAGCGGATAGTTCTCTATATGGAAAAAGAGCTGAAAAAGCCTGGGGGATGGAGGCGGGAAGGTATTACCTGCAAGAGCCTCTTTAGAGATCTACTGTTACAGTGAGTTCTTGCATTAACTGTACTATCTTCGAGAAGGCTCTTGCAGTGAGTAATTACGTATAGGACTGAATCCTCAAGCAGTCTGGAACAAAAAAAAGCACCGGAAGGAGGAAACTACTCCAAGAAGTAGCTCTAGCCGTGCAAGCCTCAAGACAGGAGGCCTTGCAAAACAGCTAACCCGAAGCCTGCTCTACAGCGAGAGGCAATATCCAAACTGTAGTGTTTCGTAAAGGTATTGACGGAAATCCAGGTGGTGGCAGCGCATACGTCTGCAGCAGACACATTCTTGAAACAAGCTGCAGAGGCAGCTATTCCTCTTGTGGAGTGGCCTCTGACTTGACCTGGGAGGGTCTTGTGGTATTTGTCATAACAGAAAGTGATGCAATGAGCCAACCACTTAGACAGGCATTGCTTGGAAACTGCACTGCCTTCCCTTTTGTGAGCAAAAGAGACGAACAACTGATCAGTCTTTCTGAGATCCTTTGTCCTGTTGGTGTAGTATCTCAGAATCCGGTGAACATCCATAGTATGGAGTAAATATTCCCCTTGATTAGAGTACTGTGTAAAAAAGGCAGGTAGCTCTATGGACTGATTTAAGGTAGACTCTGCTACTACTTTAGGTAGAAACTTAGGATTCGTGCGAAGAGCAACTCGTTCCTTGTGAAAAATCAAGTAGGGGATTTTACACATCAGGGCCTGGAGCTCGGAGATTCTTCAAGCTGAAGTAATGGCCACCAAGAAGAGCGTCTTCCATGAAAGAAACTTCAAATCTGCAGAGGCTGCAGGTTCGAAGGGAGGAAGGGTAAGTTTCTCGAGAACAAAATTCAAGTCCCGGGGGCAGGTGTACAGATGGGGGACCTCAGATGGAGAACCCCCTCTGAGAAAGGTCTTGAAGACCTCCAGTTGTGCAAAAGCCTTGCTTGCGAAGGGAACATGATAGGCCGAGATGGCCGCCATGTGAACCTTCAAAGAGGAATGGCTGAGACCCAGGTCGAACAGATGACGTAGATACTCCAGCAGAAGCCCCGCTGAACAGGAGAAAGGTTCCACATTCTTGGAGGCGGCCCAGATAGTGAATCTTTTCTACTTCATGGCATAAATGGATCTGGTGGAGGGTTTTCTGGCCTCCACTAAAATCTCCGCCACTTTGACACACCAAAACGGGATTGGGCTAAGTCTGCAGGAGCCATGCATGCATGCAGTTGAAGGGATTTGAGGCCTGGATGGACCAGGGTCCCTTGATCCTGGGTCAATAAACCTCGAGACAGAGGAAGAGGAAGAGGAAGAGGAGGATCCTCTGAATATTGTAGAAGAGAGAACCAGATTTGCCTGGGCCAGAAAGGAGCGATCAGAATCATTCTCGCTCCTTCTGAAGCTAGTTTCTGCAAGACTCGTGGGATAAGAGGAACTGGGGGAAAGGCATAGACGAATCTGTCCTTCCAGTCTAGAGACAGAGCGTCGTTCCAGAAAGCACCTCGCTCTGGAACGAGTGAGCAGAAGGTGGCAAGTTTTGCGTTTTGGGGGGATGCGAACAGGTCGACCTGTGGTGTTCCCCAAAGTTGGAAGATATTGTCTAGGACCCCTTGGTCCAGTTCCCACTCGTGAGTCAGAGCAGAAGAGCGGCTTAGCTTGTCTGCCAGGGTGTTGTCAACTCCTGGAACGTGAATCGGCATGAGGTGAAGATCGTGTTGTGTTGCCCAATCCCAAACCCTCATTGCCTCCCTGCATAGAGGGTAGGACAGAGTTCCTCCCTGCTTGTTGATGTACCACACTACGCACATATTGTCCATCTGGACGGCTAGGTGGCCGGGAAGGATGTATTGATGAAGGGCTTGGAGAGCGTACAACACTGCCCGAAGCTCGAGCACATTGATGTGGAGAGCTTGTTCTAACCTGGACCAGGAGCCCTGGGTCCGATGAGGGCCTAGATGGGCTCCCCAACCTTCGCCTGAGGCGTCTGTGGTTAGAGACTGGGAGGGGGTAGGATGAAAGAAAGGAACCCCCCGAAACAGGTTCTCTCGAACCATCCACCATTGTAAGTCTCGCATCATGGCGATGAGATCAGAACTGAGTGATCTAGGTGGTCCACTGGTTGATCCCACTGGTGGCGTACAGTCCACTGAGAGATCCTCATGTGGAGTCGGTATGAGGACCCGTCAGGATAACGCGCCATGAGCCGAGAAGGCAAGGACCGACCTCACGAGACCATCCTGCGATCGGATAACAGACTTATCTGGGTCTGGAGGGAGGCCGCCCTGTCCGGAGGCAGAAAGGCCTTGCCCATGGTCATATCGAGGATCACCCCAATAAACTGTAGCCTCTGGGAAGGGTCCAGATGAGACCTGGAATAGATGATGGCAATACCCAGGCAGGCAAAAACCTGCTGGGTGAGGAAGAGGAAATGCAGGAGTTCCTCCCTGGATGAGGCCGCCAGGAGCCAATCGTCCAGGTAAGGGAACACCTGTACTCCCTTGGTATGCAGTGGGCCGCCACCATTGCCAGGCATTTGATAAATACTCGGGGGGGGGGGGGCGAGGATAGACCAAACGGGAGCACCTTGAACTGGTAGTGGTCCCCCTGGAATGCAAAACGAAGGTATTTGCGATGAGATGGGCGAATGGGAATGTGCAGATAAGCATCCTTCATATCCAGGGCACAAAGCCATTGACCCGGCCGGAGGAGGGGCAGAAGGCTCTGCAGAGATAGCATCCTGAACCTTTTGTACTCTACATAAAGATTCAGGGAACTGAGATCTAAAATCGGTCTGAGATCTCCCGTCTTCTTTGGGACCAGGAAGAAATGGGAATAGTAACCCGTCCCCTGAAGGTGAAGGGGGACGGGCTCTATCGCTTGCTTCAGCAGAAGAGCCGAGATTTCCTCCTGGACCAAAGGAAGGTGTTCCCGTGAATACAACGACTTCAGAGGGGGTGGCGGAGTGGTTTCTGAAGAAACTCTATGGAGTGTCCTTCTGCTATGAGCTGGAGCACCCAAGAATCGTGGTTATCCTCTCCCATCCCGGAAGGTGGAGAAACCTCCCTCCTACCGGTTCCTCCAGGAGTCCGGAGGCAGTGGGAGAGGAAAGGAGTCAGGTGGTGTGGGGCAGCGCCACAGCTGAAGCACCCGCTGCTTTTTTGAGTGGGGGGGGCTTAGCAGACGTGGGGGCCCGACGTTTTGTGGCCCACCTTCCCTGGGGTTTCGCCTTTGGCAGATTCCGTCTCTGCGAAATGGGCGGGCGCTGCTGCTGATGGGGATGGTACATGGAATCAACTGATTTCAGAGCATCCCTTCTCTTCAATCAGTAATGATGTCCTTGACATCACCCAGCACCGACCCCGGAAGGTGCTTCCTTGGATAACAGATTGCACCTCGGGACCAGACCTGCGCTTGAACGAAGCATGACGCCGAGGCCCACGAAGTGAAAGCTAAGCTCTGCCCAGCAGTGTCCACTGCATCGTATGTTGCACGTAGCACGTGGCAACTGGTTGAACGAGCAGAGCGGATGAGATCAGCCAACTCCTGTTTGACTTGGGAGTCAGGCAAGGAGTCCAGCTTGGCTTCCATCTGAGTAAGGATGGCCTTCTGGTAGTCCCCCATGTGGCTGACATAGTTCAGGGCCCTAATCCCCAGTGTGGAGGAAGCATAAATCTTTCTCCCGTACTGATCCAGAAGGCGAGATTCCTTATCAGGAGTTGATGAGCTAAGATGTTTTGGGTTCGTCGAGTGGCCGTGAGCGGCGCTAATCACAACCGAGTCGGCACGAGGGTGAGAATCCAGGAAATCAACACCCTCTGGAGCCTGATATAGCCTGTTCGACTTCCTAGGAAGTGGGGCTAAGGCCGGCGGCTGTTTCCACATCGTGGTCACAAGGTCGGCGTGAGGCTCTATCCAGGGTGGCACTAATGTAGGAGCTGTCATGGGCAGATCCAGATGTTTAGCGAGTTTCAGACGCTGAGGATCTGGTTCCAAAGAGCGCCACTGATGAACCTCCTGGATTTTTCTAAGTAACTCCGTAAAAGAAGGATCCTCCGGAGGAGACTTCGGAGAAGTCCTTGGCCGGGGCTTCGACAGAGAGCGAGGCTCGTCATCTCTCTCGGAGCAGCCGTCGGAAGAGTCCGAGGAGTCCGAGTGTGAAGAGGAGGATGAAGAAGAGTAAGACTCCCTTTCCCGACCCAGGGGAGGAGCAGGTCCTAGGGAGTCCCGAGGACGCGTCCTGCCCCTCTCTGGATCCAGACGGAAGAACCCTGGAGTCCGGAGGTGGGAGTGTGCTGCCTGGGGCGCACGGGAACCTGGGATGGCACTGTCGCCAGAAGGCAGCTCTCGACCCCTTTGGTGAGCTGAGCCTTGGCATCAGCCCACCACGAGGCCAGAGTCTCCTGCAGGTCCACCGGCGGCCGTGAGGGCGGTGGAGGAGGAGGGGCATAAGAATATGGGCTATACTCATATGGAGCGTATCCAAAACCCGGCGTCGGGTACTGCGGCACCGGATACGGCATTCCCGGGTACACCGGTGTCGAATAAGATGGCGGATATCTGGAAGCTGGGGGGGGGGGGCTGCCTGAGCAGACGGCCCAGCTGGGAACCTCACGGGCGGGTCCGTAGCTGAGAGCCCGGAGGGTGAAGGGCCCAATGGGAGCAGGAAATCTCCCTGGGTCAGTAAGGCCGACGTCACAGCCGACAGCGGAGGCCCTGGCGCCGAGGTACTGGCGTCAGAGGGCCAGCGTCGGGCGGCGTCCGAGACCCGGCGTCAGGTCCATCGCTCACGATGGAGGAAGGACTGGCGAAGTCAAAATCCCCAGCAGCCCAGGGATGGAGGAAAAGTCCCGGGTTCAAGTTGAGGACTCTGGCTCCCGGACGGCAGTGAAGGCTGCGGTGAACCAGGATGCGGACGTTGGGGGTCTGTCGTCAGTTCTCTATGCCGGACGTCGGACGAGCGCGGAGGCATAGGCGAGCTCTCGGCGGCACCGAAGAGCCGACATCAGACTTATGAGAGTCATCACGGAGACAGGTCGAGAGAGAGGTCGGCCTGGTCTGTGGGGAAGAGGCCGCGCGTCGCCCCGGAGGGTCGGACGTCTTACCAGCCCTCTCCAGGCGGACATCAGAGGAGCCGACGCCCAGCTTAACGGAGTCGCTCATGAAGGTAGGCCGCAAGTCTGCGCGGACAGAGGCGGAGGCCTCCAACTGCCTGGAGGCACCATGAGGAGCCAGCCTAGAGCCAGGCGGGCAGGCAGCGCCGCCTCAGAAATCTCCGAGGCGGCCGCTGAGGAGCGATCCCCCAGAGGGGATGTTACCTGCATGCCTGCAACTCCCGAGGGAGACGCGGTGGAGGAGCCTTTGTCCCGGTGCCTCTCCTTGTCCTTCTTCTTTCGATGGCCTTTGGGGGAAGTGGACGCCTGCCTTTGCTTTTTAAGCTCCTTCTCCATAGAGCTCATTTTCTTCTTAAGAATATGGGCCTTCAGGGATTGCTGCAGTCTTTTTCCGGTAGCCGTGTTAAAGCTAAGGCAATGCTGGCACTTCTCGATTCTGATGATCAGGGCCTAGGCAGAACAGGCACAGGGAGTGGCCGTCCTCGTGCGGTAGTTGGGCGCAGCATGAATCACACTTGTTCTTGTGCTCGGAGGGTGTAGGGGACGACATACACAGATGTTATTACTGACGTTAGTCGAAAAATTAAAGATTTTTTGGTAAAAAAAACCAACGAAGGTAGGGCCAACAAAGCACAAACTTTTCCGCGAGGCGCTGCACGAGCTAACGGCGGGAAAGAACTGGAAGGCGGGCGTCCGGGACCGCCCCTTTATACCAACATCTCCTGACTCCGGTCACCTGACGTGGGGGCGGTCCCTCGCCAGGGACTGCTAGCTAGAAATATTTCCGTGGGGTCCTGCCGCCTGCCGGCGTCAGTCCTATATGTAATTACTGACTGCAAGAGCCCTCTCGAAGTAAGATCCTCAGATATTTCCTGTGAGGTTTGTGAATTTTGATATGAAGGTAGGCATCCTTCATGTCGAAGGAACAGATCGAATCCCCTACTTTTAGTAGTGGGAACAGGCCCTGTAGGGTGACCATCCTGACCTTTTTGTACTGTATAAAAAAGTTCAGAACCCGGAGGTCCAGAATTGGCCTCAAGTCTCCTGTCCATTTTGGAAGTAGGAAATACTGAGAGTAGAACCTGTGTTTCTCTGTTCCACAAGTACAGGTTCTAGGGCCCTCTTCTGAAGCAAGGAATGGACTTCCTCCAGGAGCAGAGGAAGATGATCAGGAGGATAGTGTGTAGGAACTAGTGGATGATCTGGAATAGTTCTAGAAGTTCCAAAGCATGGACTTGTGCTACTTATCTACAGGATCCAGGCATCTGAGGTCACCTTCCACCGATTTAAGTGGAGGGGGAGACAACCCCCAACAACCACCCCTGGAGAGTATGGTGGTTGTGGGATGTAGAAGGAGTCAGGCAGAGCCAGTTGTGGTGGCTCCTGCCACACCACTTCTAGGGGATTTTGAATGGACACCTGAAGTGGTTCCTGGAGTGGGCAAGGCTCCTGCTCCCTTGCCCTTACCTTGTCGTCTGGTAATGGTACACTGTCTAGTACCAGACAGACAAAAAGGTATCCTGTCTACCCCTTGGTTGAGTATGATGGAGGGACTGTACCAACTTCAAGGTCCTACCTGAGGCCTGGAGGTTAGAGAAGATATCCTGTACATCTGAGCCAAACAACTCGTAGCCTCTAAAGGGGGCACTGAGAATGGGCTGTTGTGCATCATTCACAAAGCCTGACACCCTGAGCCAGAAGTACCTCCTAAGGCATATTCCTGAGGCAGCTGCTCTGGCTGAAGTATCACATATGTTGTAGGCTGTATCTAGTAGTTGTTTCTCACATTAGTCCCAGCTGTTTGAGTTTTGAGAAGCTCCTGTTTGGGTGCACCGTCTGGTAAGGCTTAAGCAGCTTCTTTAGCCTTTCTTCAGTGTGTATTCTGGTATTTGACCACATGGGCCTGATAGTTTGCAATTCTGAGGCTTAGACAGGCTGAGGCATAGGTTCTGTTACCTAGCACATCTAACCTCCTAGATTACTTATCAGGAGGAAGTGTGCTAAGGTGGTGCCCTGGATCTATCATGGGCAGCACTGATTACCACAGAGTCTGCCTCAGGTTGACCAGCAAAAAAAGGTTTTCCTGAGGGGGCCATTTACATCTTATCTGCCTTTCTTGGTATGGCAGGAATCCCATTCTGCTTATGCCAGGTGGCATCCTCCAGGGCAGGGAGGAGGGGTAGTATTACTATAGGAGGAGCATCCAGTAATTCCAAGAAATCAATAAGGTTTTTCTTGGTTGTATCCTGTTCCTCCATAACTCCTGCATCATGGTGATAAAGGATAGGTCCTCGGGGGAGTGGGGGAGAGAACGATGACCTTGGGGTGTAAACCACTGAGTCTCCACTGCAAGCAGACACAGTGGAACTAGTTCTTTCATAATGACTTTCCACATAGTCTTCAGCCTCCTCCTCCTCCTCATCCTGCATCATGAGATCAGGATTGTACCTGAAGTCATCATCAGTCTGATCGACGGGTAGGAGAAGGTGCCCTGGCAAGGCCGTAGGTGCTTGAGGAGGGGGCTAAGAAACTGCTCTAGGATGCGTTGGTGCAGGGTTTGAATTACAGGCCCCATCAACAGAACTCCTGATACAGGAAGAGGAGGTAACAGGCGCTTAAGCATGTTCGTCAAGGACGACAGCACCACCTGGACGTCCGCGCCTGTGTAGTCAATGGGGATGTTGGTAAAGGTCAATGAAGACGACAAGCTGCCCCCGACAGCGATGCACCAGCTGTACTAGGCCTGGTGGTGCTTATGTCCTGCCCTGCCCTGGAAGTGAGGTCGATGGTCTGGGTGGCCCGAGCAGCTGACGGTGCTGTAGTGGTCATACCACTGTATGAAGAGGCAACCTGGGGAGTATCATGGAATCATAGAAATCTGGTGGCAGAAAACGGCCCTCTAACCCATCGAGTCTGCCCCCCCCAAACTCATTACCTATGTCACAGGACCTCCCCTTCCCACCACTTACCAACCCTTCATGTCTGTCCCATGCCCTCCTGAATCCCTCCACCGTACCGTGAAGGTTTTCTCCTGCTCTCAATCCCTCTCCTCATGTTTATGCTTATGAGTTCCAGATAATTTCTCCCAGGATTTTAAAGATTTGGACCCTGAGGAGTGAGCCTGCGATGCAGCGGAACTCTTTCTGGAGCTCCTTCTCCATTCGGGCCACCTGCTGCTTTAAAAGCTGCTTCTCAGAAGCGCCCTTTTCGACATTGCCAGGTGGCTGTCTTGAACCCTCTGCAAATAGGGTGTGCCTACACGTTATGGTCTGGGTCTCGGCAACACAAGCAGATGTGAATATCTGGTGTATATCTTTTTACTGCATTCTCAATAGCAGAACAGTTTCAATGGCTCCTTAGACATACATGCTGTCAAAAATCACTTATGAAAGTGACTGCTTACTATGGTAAGAAAAAGAGAAAGTGGGGACTGTAACAGTGCCATTTCCGTGCATGGTCTGATGAGAATGGTCGATGGCAGGAAAAGAACTGAGGAGGGAAGGTGCTGCCCACGCTTATATGGGAGACACTACATCTAATGTTATCATGGACGGCTCTTGGTGGACTGCTTGTAAAAGTTTCTGTGTGGTCCTAGTGCCTGGCGGCTTATAGTTGCATAGGTGTGACCTTATGAAAGAGATATCCCTGAAGAAGATCGCTGGGGGCTAAGCATCCACTGGGCTATTCTTATTTGCAGCACGACAAAGGGCTCTGTAAAAATTGCCATTAAACCAAGAATCCTCTGCACTGAGTGTACTGTTACCAGAGTTCCCTCTCCGACACAGGCCATGGATTCTGCTCTGTCCTTGGATTTAGCGGAATCCAAGACTGCCCCTATGAACTGGAGTCTCTGGGGGTGAGCTAGCCGAGACTTTGGAAAGTTCAGCAGAACTCCAAAGAATGTTAGAAATGTGGCATAATATGTCCGATGCCTAGATGGGCTTGGGTTTTTATGAGCTAATCTTCCAGTTAGGTAACCACTTGAATCACCATCTTTCTGAGGTGTGCTGCAAGTACAGCAATATACATGGTAAAAACATGCGGCGCCGATGCAAGCCCAAAAGGAAGGACTCTAAACTCATGATGGTAGAGTTCCATGCCAAACCTGAGGTACTTGTGGTGAAGGACCATGACAGGAATGGCCTGATATGTCCAGGGAAGAGACTTCAGGTATGGTCGTAGAGAGCCCAGGGATAAACCTTTGCATCTAATATATTGGTTCATGTACCAGAGATCCAAGACTGGGCACATTACGCCAGTCTATCTGGGAACTAGAAAATACCAGTAGAAGAAGCCTTTGCCCTACTCTGACTCTGGTAATTTCTCCACTGCTCTATTTTTAGGAAGCCCAGCAACCTATGAGAGCAGCCCAGCCATTATGGCCTTGTAACTAATGTAGCCATCCCAGATGGATGATATGGAGAGCGCTCTTTTAGCTCTAAGGAGTCCTGGTCCCCAACAAGGAAGGACTTCGCATGGACAGCAGGGAAAAAAAGGAACTGAGGTGGTTGGGGTCCATGCCACTATATATGCTGCGGGTGCTTGCATGACATCATGCAGTGCTAGGCACCAGTACCATAGAGTCTGGCTCTATGGAGAAGATTGCTTCTAAAAAGATTTTTTATGTCTTTATAAGTGACATTGCAGAGGGACTGGAAGGAAAAGTACATCTCATTGCAGACAACACAAAGATCTGCAACAGGGTTGATACACAAGGTGGGGTGGAAAGGATGAGAAGGGACTTGGCAAGGTTGGAGGAATGGTCAAATGTATGGCAGCTTAAATTCAATGCAAAGAAGTGCAAAGTAATGCACCTGGGAAACAAAAACCCAGGGGAAGAGTACACAATGGGGGGTGAGATACTGATAACAGCAGAAATAGAAAGGGACCTGGGGGTAGTTATATCAGATGACCTAAAGGTGGGCAAGCAATGTGAGAAGGCAGTGAGGAGGGCTGGGGGGATACTGGGATGAATAGGGAGAAACATTACTAGTAGAAAACAGGAAGCTGTTATCCCTCTGTACAGACAGTTGGTGAGACCCCATCTGGAGTACTGCGAGCAGTTCTGGAGACCTCATCTCCACAAAGACAGACGGGGGTGGGGGCGCTGTCCATTGGAGGGCAACCAAAATGGCGCAGGGTCTGCACCAGAAGACATACGAAGACAGACTAAAGGAGCTTAATATGTATACCCTCGAGGAAAAGAGGGACATGATAGAAACGTTCAAGTACTTCAAAAGAATCAACAAAGTCCAAGAGGGTAGCATCTTTCACAAAGATGTGCAAGAACCAGGGGGCACAATTGGAAGATAGAGGAGGACGGCTCAGAGGTAATGTGAGGAAGTATTTTTTCATGGAGAGGGTTGTGGATGCATGGAACAGCCTTCCTGAGGAGGTCGTGTAGTCAAAAACAGTGGGGGAATTCAAGAATGCATGGGACAGACATAAGACAATTCTAGTGGGGGGTAGGAGGAAGTAGGCTGTTGGTTAACTAGGATCTGCAGCTTATCCATTAGGTAGGGAAATGGGCAGACTAGGTGGGCCAAACGGTCCTTATCTGCCATCAAATTCTGTTTCTATGTTTATGTTCCTATACACACTGCAGATTTTGTGCACTTACAGATTCCTATTGCCAAATTGTTTTAATTGGATTCACTTTTCTTCAGGGCCACCAAAAACCTACACGTTCAGTCAGCAGCATGGAATGTGAACAACTCTGATTTTACTGTACACAAAAATGCTAACCCTCAGCATTTTATATACATAGAGAGATTAGAACAACTTAAATTCTTTAAGGAATAGCAATGTATTTCACTAATCGGTGATGTTTCAGTTACTACTACTTACTAGAGAAAACTCACATTTTCACTTTTCCTTTACAGCTCTGGTAACACGTCTTGGTAACCTATGGAGAAGGTATGTATAAAAAAGTGAACTCATAGTGCCCATGTTTAGGATACCATAGTGCTTACCATGACAAAAGCCTATAACACAAATACTGCAGTTGTAAGGTTGGTTGAAGAGAGTCAAATTTTTTTTTTTTTTTTGGAAAACACAGTAAAGTAAGGACTACATTATCTGATATATTTGGTAGACCAATAACAGGAGAAAGTAAAAAAAAAAAAATAGAAAAGGCTACATTTAACATGTCAACCCTTTTTAGCATCATATTATTTCTAGTTGAAACTCCACATTTCATGATTGCTTACCTTCCCTAAAACTCACTGAAGTGGTTGGTTGACTGATCTGCTTCTTTTCTCAGTATAAGTGAAATGCATAGGAATAAAGCCAGCCCAGTGGCGCTGAGGGTTGAGGCACTGGATGCCACACCTCGCTCCACCCCGGCGACCCAGGTTCGGGAGCAGACTCGGGTCACTGGTGGGTCGGCTGGGGGGAGTTAGGCTTGAGTGTCCCATGACAGCTCGCCTACTCTGGGGAGGGTTGAGGCCACAGCCTGCGCTCTTGTATGACTCCGAGCGGAGGCTCGGAGTATTATAAGCCCCTAACAATAGGGGATGGGCGGCCGCTACACAACAGCGTGACGTTGGCGCTCAACACCTTGACATCTGGGTCATACACTGTAGGGGTGGGACAAAAAGGGAAAATGCCTGCCAGGACTGGGAAGAAGGGCTGCATGGAGCGTGCCTCCAATGTGCCCCCACTCGTCCTGCCAACTCCAGACTGACGAAACAGTAAGTAGCTCAGGGCGTTAAGTCCCGCCCCATCTGGGGGATAATCCACAGCTCCATGGGGATACAGAGGTGGGTAGAACAGGAGGATGGCTCCTTAGCAGCTCCGAAGGGTCGGGGCTGGCAGGACGTGGAGGGGATAAACTAAGATTTCAAAAAAAAAAAAAAATGCATAGGAATGGTGCAATTATACACAACCTTGTTTAGCTTCACATCCTTGATCTACTCTTATTACATACATCCTGAACATTAGGAACACCCCCAAACAGTGCAGCCACCAATGATGCAATAGTCTCCTCTCTCCCCCCATAGCATAATGGTTAGCAAAATTGTGTTAAGGGCATTCCAAAGACCAGGAAAGATGCAGTGTAAGTTGATTAAACAATTTGAACAAACACATTTCTGTGAGCCAACACCAGTATAATGGGAAGGCGTTTTTTTTTTTTGTTTTTTTTTTACTTTTAAAATGAAAAAAATTAATCAGAATCAAACCACCATACATCAGCAATCTCTACAGAACGTGAGCAATCATATGTTGTTTTTTAATCTGGGGAAAATTTGAGACCTAAGGGGTTGACCATATCCCTTTTAAACACAGCTGTTGACAATATCCCTTTAAACACAATTGCTATAAATATAATAATTTTAAACCTTTTATTTTTAGCCGACACTTGCTCTTAAACTGACATTTTTAATCTTGCAAAGCAACTAACACTGTGAGGGTGATAACTTTTCACTGGACTTCGTATTTCCCTGATTTAATATATTTGGGTCAAAATCGACTGTGCCCCTATATAATACTGCAGAAGAGGACTACTGCATAAAGCAGCAGCAGCAGTGCATGATATTATGACAATGTTGTACCTATACATCTTTATTCTATTTTACATTGTCCTTGTCTCCGGTCTTGTAAGATGCCCCTTTTCCCCTTTTAAGTATGCACTAGCTGTTAGTTTTTAGATTTAAATTAAATGAAGGAGTGCTCCTTTAAGGCTTTCCCTTGGTACTCTCAGCAGTTTTTGAACACTCATTGTCCCCATATAGTCTGGTAGTGGTGTCTGTTGCATGCTAGTTCACCTTAGCCACAAAAACGTGAACAAAGCAATCCATTTCAAAAACAGCGGAATATACTTATGAAAAATAAGGCAGTATAGTCTAGAGGTTAGAGTACTGAGCTGCAAATGAGCTTGGTACACCCAGGAGACCTGGGTTTGATTCCCACAACCTCCACTTGCATACTGGGTGACACTGTGCAAGTCACTTAACCTCTCCAGTGCTACCAGGTTGCCCCTGAAAATAGGCACTTGTGCCTAGTGGGCCTTACCTGGTTGCCAAATAAGAAAAATAATCAGGGATTAGTCATTATTTAAAGCAAAAACAAGGTGCTGCATCAGCATGTGGTCTAAAAGCAAAACAAAACTGTTATATTAAATGCACGCTGAAAATAGAAAATAGAGTTAAAGATCTATGTTTCAACATTAGGTCTTCTTCGGGAAATATCTAACTTTGTTTTTTTTTCTCTTTTAGATATTTCCTGAAGACTACCTGAGGTCTAAACGTAGATCTTTAACTCTATTTTCTATTTTCAGCGTGCATTATTTAAAGCAGTAGTACTTGTCAGTCAGCAAAAACATTTCACCATATATTTATTTACAGCAAAAATGTATTTGTAGCATCATTAGAATCATTCTCAGTTTATTTTTAATTTTCTAAGCTATTTTTAAAACAGCTGTTATAACTAATTTTGTAATTAAAGACTCAAATCATTACAGATGGCTGTCGCTCACAATTTTTACAAATCTCTTCTGTTAAGGTTAGCTGTGGGTGTATCAAGATGGCGCCAGCACAAGTTTCCGATAGTAAACAGTATAGATCTCAATAAAATATTTAATTGTTTTCAGGGTGGGTATAGCATGGCAGTGGGGACTTAAAAACAAAAAAAAAAAAAAAAAACTTTAAAATCTCATATCTCAGTTCCAGTTTGAAGAAAATAAGAAAAATGGGTGCACTGATGTTTTTGCCAGAGAAACGTTACTAATGAAAAAACAACATGATGACTTACAAATACCACTGGTTCAAAACAGTGCTCCTTTAAAGATTTCAAATCTTACAAAATCCTAAAGCAGATTCAAAATGGGGGAAAGAGGCATCTTATAGGACAGAAGAAAAAAGCAAGCTAAAATAGAATAAAAAGGTATTAGTACAACACTTTCTCTGTAACATGTACTGCTGCTTTTAACTGCAGAATCAATTTTTTTGTGTGTAAAAATTATGCTAACCAGATCAAAATAATTAACTGCAAGGTTCAAACACTTTTTTTTACCATAGTGGCATGGACTGGAATTCAAAACATTTTTTTAAAGAGCCCCTAAACTCTTTTGCCTTTCTTAAATCTGAATGCTAGCTTCATTAAAATACTCTTCTGTGACAGGCATCATAATAGTTGGTACTATTAAAAATGGCAAACATGTCTTTTTGTACAAAACGAATAAAATGTTTGAAAGGGCACAACAGCCAGTTGGACTGCCTGTTGTGGTTCTGACAGAATGAGGTCTGAAATGTAACATCAGCACCATTGTAGAGAATACGGATAAAGTATTCAGCACTGTTCTTTGGGCCTTGCCACAGCTCAAAGACTATCCCTAGCTGCAAACCTTGGAAATCTGGCTTCTGTCAGGCCCAGTGCACTGAGGACTGGTGATACTGTGACATCATGAGCAGAGTAAAGGGCAAAAGGTTCGTCCTTCTTGCCTTGTGCAATGCGTTGCATGTGGGTAGCAGTCTGGTTGAGGAATGGGTGAGTGGCAAGTAGGGCGTACTTATAATAAAGTTTCTTCTCTTGTCTGTCTCGTTCATCCTCCAGCTGGTGGGTCTTGATGACCTTAAAGTGCTCAGAGTTAATGCAGCCTTTCTGGGTGCAGGGGGAAAACTAATATTGTGGCAGAAATGGCACAATAAGGAGTCTATAGGGTTAGCAGCTCTCAGTTGCCTGGTGGGTATACCCACTATTTTTGCCATATCTATATATGTGTTCTCCAAGTGGTTATTTTTCAGCCGTAAGCTATACTGGCGACGCTGCTCCTCTTCTAGATAGTGGTTCCTCATTGGGCAGTCGCAACTGTTGGAACAAAAGATAGTGCTCCATTGGTGCCGGATTACAATTTTCTTCAAGTCAAACTCGGGAAGGAGAGTGTAGAGCAGGGCCAGCCCACTCTGCAAGGTTCGGCTTTTCCCAGTGGATTCTACGTAGAGGTGTTTTGTGGTCCAGTCTTTGGGCAGCAGTTTGTGTTTATCTGCATAGGTTTCCCGTAAGAGCTGTCCATTTCGTAGATGCTGCACCACACCTGCCAAAATAATGACAAAAAAGTCTTACATCGAAATACAGTAGGTCTTTCTTGCAACTTCCTGTGTATACTTTATTATAGTTTATTATAAATATTTTATGACACATGCCACTTTAGGCCAGTTCCTCTGTACTGCAACTAAAGATACAGAGGGTCGGCAATGTGGCCCTTGATCCAAACCAGAAACTATGTTCTAAAGCTCCTTGAAGAGATTTGAGTTTTTCCAAAATTGACTGCATCAGAGGGGTGAGATCATCTGGAATTCCTATAAACATTTCAGTGACATGGAAAGGAAGAGTAACAAACTGCAAAGTGAGTCTGACTGGGGTCTTTTGTGCAGAGGCAACTTTATTAGGAACTCCATGCACGAAGCAGCCCATGTATGAACATTTACCACTTCAGTACTATTTTGGCATCAAAATGCACATATTTCAAAAGTTTTGTGGCTGCATATAGAATGCTATTTAGCAATATGCCCAACCTCAGTAATTACACTGTTGAAGACATCCCTTCATGATTACTTGAAAACACTTTTTTCATTTTTACTGTTTAAGGAATCTAAAAACAAACAGAAACACAGAATTTGTCGGCAGAAAAGGACCACTTGGCCCACCCAGTCTGCCCAGATGGTCCCTGCCTAGTCCATCTCTGCAGGCCCAAACCAGTCTCTGGGTACCCTACTTCCTCCCTGCCTATTAACTAATAATCCCCTGTCTGTTCCATGCATGTTTTAAGCCCCATACTGTTTTTGCCTCCACCACTTTTGTTGGCAGTCTTTCCAGGCACACACCACTCTTTCAGTGAAGTAGTACTTCCTCACATCCCTCTTAAAGGAAAACTGCACTGAATCTGTACGTCAGTTTTCTTGTAGAAACTGTTTTTAAATACTGGATCACATCCTATTATTGCTTCGCACTTATTGGCATTTTTGTAATCTCAGTGGGTATTTCTGACTTATACTCCAGTGGTCAGTACCATTCTGAAATTGTATGATGTACTTTATGTTCCTTTGGACTGCAGAGCTCTACGGCAGAATATGGATGCACTGTGTAAACAATGTAAGTTACTTAACAAGGACATACTCATACAGTTCTAAAATAGTACTGACTGCTGGAGTGTAAGTCATAAATATCCACCAAGTTTACTAAAAGGTCAGTAAAGATGTAACAATAATTAAAAGTCAACCGGTATTTGAAACACAGCTTCTATTGGAAACATAGTGAGTGAGGCAGTATGGCGCTGTGGTTTAGGGCACTGAGCTGCAAACCTGGAGACCTAGGTTTGAATCCCACAGCCCTCACAAGTCACTTAGCTTTCTTGTGCTCCCAGGTTGCACTTGGAAACAAGCATCAGCTTAGTGTGCCTTTCCTTGTTAAACAATTTCCCCTTCCCTCCCTCCTATAGGAAACATAGCCTTGCAGGTTAAAGACAGTTCATTACACTTCCTGCATCCAGCGTCATCCAATGCCCTCTGATCCTGATGCTCTTTCTCATTTGAATGAGACTCCCCTCCTGCACCCTGTTTACCCCTGTGAGGTACCTGCAGGACTCTATCATGTCCCCTCCCGCTCTCTACTCTTCCATGGTGTACATGCAGAGATCCCTCAGTCTATCCTCATAGTGCTTTTGGTGCAACCCTAGCACCATTTTAGTTGCCCTCCTCTGGAATGTCTCCACCCTTTCTATATCCTTTTAGAGGTGTGGCGTCCAGAACTGGACACGATATTCCAGGTGGGGTTTCATCAGTGAGTGATACAGCAGCAAACATCAACTCCATCCTCCTGCTGGAGATATCTCTCCCGATGCAACCCAGCATCCTAATGCCTTATCCACTGCTTTGTCAAATACTCTACCACTTTTAGGTCATCAGATAAGATAACCCAAGCTCCATTTCCTGCTGAGTGACCGTCAGAACCCCCTCATCCTATACTCAGCTCCTGGGGTCCTATGCCCTAGGTGCATGATTTTGAACTTTCTGACATTGAACCCCAAGTACCATGCACTTGACCACTCCCCAAGTTTCCCCAAGATCCCTATGCATTTTCTCCACCCCCTCCTGAGTGTCCACCATATTACAGATTTTTGATGTCATCTGCAAAAAGGCATACCTTCTCTTTCAGCTCTTCTGCAATGTTGCTTATGAAGACACTGAAGAGGACCAGTCCCAGTACTAAGCTCCACAGCACTCTGCTGGTCACTCTCCCATCACTAGAGTGAGTACTGTTAACCACCACCCTCTGTCTCCTATCCATTAATCAATTTCTAATCTAACTCACCACTGCATCCCCCACCCCTAGGCTGCTCAATTTTTTTTAGTCTCCTATGCAGTACAGTGTCAAAGACCTTGCTAAAGTTCAGGCAGGTTACGTCCACTGCCCTCTCTTGATCATCAAGTCAAAGAAATTGATCAGATTTGTCTGGCATAACCCCCGCCCCCAACCCCAGTGAATCTATGCTGCCTGTGGTCCTGCAGCCACTGGATTCCACATACTCTGTCAGTATCAGTGGCTCAGTAGTCGCATGTTTGTGTCTGGGGCCGGAAAATAGGAAGATCCTGGGTTCTAGCCCCACACCAGGTACTTTGAGTAATACCCATAACTGACATAGTAGTGCAGTATGAGTGGGGTACTGCACAGCTGAAGTGTCATTTTTTTGGATGAGATGTGAAACCGAGGTCCCTTCTGCCCATCTCTGGTCATTGTCCAAGTGGAAGTAAAAGATCCCATGGCACTTACTAGTGCAGAGCAGGGAAGTTTCCCCCATATCATGGTCAACACTCTTCCATCAATAAAACAGGACCATGCAACTCAACCCCCGGGATGCACCTGGAAACAAGCTAACACAGCTTAGTGTGCCTTTCGTGGTCAAAGATTACAGATAAATAAAATAAAAAAATGTTGCAGGGTTTCCATTATTGTCACCACCACTAAGGTGAAACTGACATACCAAGGGCCTCCCCAATCCTGCCGTGCTTATGTGACAGACCACATCTGCTCTCCTCCAGTCCTACAGAACAACGCCAGAGTGTTTTCAGAGAGCTGTTGAATATAGCCATCAGTGGGGCGGCTAGCATCCCCCTAAGTTCCTTTAGTACCCTTGAGTGTATCCCACTTGATCCCATAACCTAGTCAACTTTCAGAGCTGCAAGTCCTTCCAGGGCTCTTTTCTCTAAAAATGGACTTGCGTCCACCTCCCAACCCCTCCTTGTTCCTGCCGCTCCCCGGTGGTCAATCCCCCCCACCCATGGAGCTTATTATACTGTATAAGCTCCAAAGTGGAACACCAATTCTAGCACTTCTGCTAACTAGAAAAGGGAACTGCAAATAAGGAATCACTTTTCTGTTATGTACACAAACTGGTCTAGCTGCCAAATTATGCAAACATTCTGATGTGTTAATTATTTGTGCCACCAAAGAGATTGTTTTGCAACATTTCCTGCCACCTAATGGCCAAATTAAACAGTGCAGCGGTTTCGTTGTCGAAAGTTTTTGCAAATGCTTTCAAGCCTTTTTTTGCAAATTTTATAACAAGACAAATATCTGTATCTATAAAGTTAAAAAAAAAGAAAGAAAGAAAAAAAAAAAAAAGGGATTGTATCCCACTTGCAGAAACAGTCCAGTTATACGAAAATATTATTTCTTACATCTTGCAAATTGCTCCAGGCGTCCCTTACTCTGAAAAAAAAAATAAAAATAAGTCTGCTCTAAGCAATACACAGGAATGTGCACACACTGCATATTTTAAAGATGAACATTCTGCAAAATACTGAACAAATTCAGCAACAGAGTCATCACATTAGATACTTATGTTTTTGGGTTTAGTATAGGTATTTGGTTAATGTGTGTTTTAGGCTGACAGCATATTCAAACAACATGATAATGTGAAAAACTGGGATATGGGAAAACTTTGATGTCTACTCTGTATTGGAAAAATCAAACCAACAAACACATACACCCCAGACAGTAACGAAAAAAAAAAAAAAAGCAAAAAGATTATCCCTTTAAAAATTACTTTAAGTATCTGCAGCCGTACCTACATGCAGTGCCAATAAATGGACTAAGCTATACTAACACAGGAATGCAGTACTTCGAAGACATGCAAGATGATGTAGTTACATAAAAAACTGCGGAAGTATTTATTAATCATGAACCAGAATTCAGATATTACCTTTTAAACATTCTTAAATGTATTAAATGTGCTTCCTGAAAAATTTCAATAAAATTCAGTTGTCTGGCGCCCCTCTCCCCCAAATCAGGTTGACACCAGTCCCGTTGGCCAACAGTAAAAAGGAGATGAGGGAGGTTATAGTTGGTTGCAAAGAGGATGAATATACCTGTCTGGGTAAGCTCTCCCATTTCACATACTGTATGACTTGGGTAATGCGGAAGGCTTTTCAGAGTGCTGTCCATTTGACTTTTGTCTGCCTTAGACATGTGATGGATAAAAGATCCCAGCTGAGGGTGAGATGGTTCTCTAAAGAAATCCAGAGAGGGACGATTATTTATCTTCCAAAATGTCATAAGTAATGTTAAATGAAACATATAAATTGCCATTTATTGTTAAAAGTAAATCAACATAACCTTGAACAGTATATTGCCACACACTGCTGTGAAAAGGAATATGAATGTTACTTACTTACCATAACCGTTGATCTTATAGAATATCTTCACCACTGATTACCAGTCTGCGCTGCAGGCACTAGAACACCACAGGAGCAAAGCTTTCACCAAGGGGCCAGCAATGGCTAGTGGGCATGACACCTGCACACCGCTGTGTGGTGCCATACACTAGCCAATAACCTTCACTAGCTCCCTCATCAACCTCAGTTGTGTTCGCCAAGAGAGAGAAACGATGTGGGGAAAAATGAGAGGGCTTAAAAATTCCCTAGCCCAAAGGAATAGGGAAAAGGATATAGGAAAATAAAGAAATAACAAAATAAAACTTAACTACCAACCTTAAGACTGAGAGAAAAGGGTACACCAAGTGGCACAGAGATGTAGTTGGGTATGGAGCCAGAACCGCAGCACTACTAGACCCTGCATTGTTACAAGCAGACGCAATAGACCAGATGGGGTTCTTCCACTGGCTCTTGTTGTATGTACTAGCCAGATAGAAGAAGGGTAGTGATACTAAGGCAGCAACCCTAAAACCATGTGGCCCTGGCAGCCAAGTCAAGAGGGGTATGCAAAAAAAAAAAAGTTAGGACCACTTGTAAATGAGGGGGCACAAATGTGCCAAATGGCAGAAAAAAAACTGAAAATGACTCATAATAAGCACACAGCATAACACCAGAAGGGGGACTTTTTTTTTCTTTTACGTTAGGCTATGCACCTCCCCCCTCCCGGAGTGTGGCAGGTGAAAATTCCTCTGGTGCACATGGAACTGCAGGGCTGCTCAGCCGAAAAGGAGTTGAGATGTGTCCATCTTCCCAGTCTTCCCTTAGACTGCTGGACATCATAGCCAACATGGCAGAGACACAAACTATGCCAACAGAGAGTCAGAAAAACTGCCTAGCAAAGCCAGAAGAAAACCACCAGAGAAAAAAAATTATCCACCTTTCCTGCAACAACAGGGATGTGCCCTTTGTGAAGGCTACTATAGTTTGATCTAATCTAGTGCACAACACACATCTACAGGCAGGGTTAGTGTCAAATAGAATTAGACTGGATAGTACCCAGTGGGTATGGGTTGCATTTAGCAACTAATGAAAAAATATGCCCAAGAAAGAGGGGGTATACCCTGGGCAAGAAAAAGAATGGACAGGAAAAAAGAATGGAAGGAGTTACCTTTTTTTTGGGGAGTGGAGTTTTGTTTTTTTGGTTGGCATGGAGCCCTTAAGAGGGCCCTCACCCCAGTTTTGTATAGGTTTTTACCTTTTTGTGCAAGGGGAACCCTATAGTGGGTCCCAGATATTCTTTTTAAGCAGGCTGACCTTACAGGAAGGGGGGGGCAACTGGGGAGAGGATTACAGCACTAGAGGTGCCAGCCAACAACAACAGGATGAGATGTCCAGAGGCCTTAGCTCTGCTACAGTGGGAGATGGTGGGCGAGTGTGGTAATCAATGGAAAAGATATTCTGGAAGATCAACAACTGCAGCAAGTATGTAACTTTCACATCTTTCAGGATCAATCTTCACCACGGATTCCCACTTACACGTCAGAGTACCAAGCTTCCCTTTGTTAGGGAGGAGCTAGTTCACCCTGAAGGTAAAAGATAGCCCTCTGCAAGGGGAGAACACCTGAGGGCAGGGGTTCCTTACAGGTCTGGCAACACCTGAGACCAACCAGGGCCAGGTGGAGCGAGGGCGTGGGGCACAGGAGCAGGAGGGCTCCCCAACAGTTCCAGCCTGACCCTGGGGAGAAGAAGTGAGCCCCCAGGAAATGGAAGTTGAGCACTTTATGCTGAGCCAAAGGAGGCCACAGGTGCTAGTCTGAAAAGACAAAACCATGCCATCCACTGAAAACAGATTACTCTTCCCACCAGTCTGTAGGTCACCTCACTGGCATTATAAGATGCCCTCAACTGGTGCCGTGCTACCTCCAGATCCCAGGTGGAAAGGTCGATGGCCTGCCTGTCTCACTTTGAAGCAGTGCAGCCAGCAGACTGTGCAGCAGCAACCATAGGCAACTATTACAGGTCACCATATGTGCCTAATGTGGAGAAATGCACATGAGAGCACACGCCGAAGTAAAAGCATTCCTTCCAAGAGCATCCATGTGGGTGGAATCTGCATCTAGAGGTAGGTCATGCATGAGGCTCCATTGCCCCAGTGAGGTCTCCACACTCGCAATACCAAAATAGTTTTGACGGTTCCTTTGATGACACACAGGTCACTGAGAATCTCTATAAAAGTAAATACAGTGTTCACAAAAGAAATATAAATAGCAGATACTGCAGCAGTGTTTCCTTCAGCAGTCTGAAGAGTACTGGGCTGCAGGAGAAGAACTGAGGAGAGGAGGGGCTGCCCACGATTATATATGAGCCGACATCTGATGTCATCATGGGTGACCCCTGGCTGACTGCTTGCAAAAGTTTCTGTGTGGTCCTAGCACCTGGCATCTTATAGTTCCAGTGGTGTGGGCTGAAGAAATATATTCTCAACGAAGATCCTAAGATACTTCTTGTGAGGTTTTTGGATTTTGATATGAAGATAGGCATCTTTCATATCCAGGGAGCATATCCAGTCCCCTGTTTGTAGCAGGGGAAGGAGACCCTGTAAAGAAATCATCCAAAATGTCTTGTATTCCATGAAGAAGTTGAGGTCACTGAGATCTAGAATAGGCTGTAGATCTCCTGTCCATTTTGAGACCAGGAAGTATCTAGAATAAAAACCCCTTTGTGCTCTGTCCGGGAGGTACAGGTTCTATGGCCCTTTTTGAAGTAGGGTCTGTACTTCCTCTAGCAACGGACATGTGACCTGGTGGGTATGTTGTCAAAACTGAAGAATGATCCAGAGGGTTGACTAGAAGTTCCAGAGTATGACTCTTCTCTATAATCTCAAGTACCCATTCATCTGTAGTCACTGTTCTCTACCGATCCAGATGGAGGGACAGGCGAACCTCTACAACCATTTACCCCTTTTTTTTGGGGGGTGAGGTGAGGCACTGACTTCTTGTTTTTGTTGATGTATGCCATATGTAGTAGCACCCCTCATTTAAAATCTCATTTATAGTTTGTGAATGAGCAGCTAACACTGGATAAGGTTTGTAAAGGTGAGAAGTATAGCTCTCTCATTTAGCTAGCTCCCAAGTTACCTACACATTGGCTGGGGACCACACCTTAATTAAGCCAATTTTAGGCTGATGCACCCTATATAAAAGAAGCGATTTGAGGCAGATGCAATTTGGAGTAGGGACCTAGCTTATGGGTGGTCTACGTCAATGATGGTAGCTGGGCAACTTCACAGCATGGCCCTGAGGTGAATACCAAGAGACTCCCACTCCTTTTAAAATCAAATTACTAAGTTGCCAATCCAGGCTAAAAAAACAAGTTTATTATTCGTTTGCCCTTTTATTTTGGGTGGGGGGTTGTGGGTGTGCACTGACTTGTTTTGTTGATCTATGCCATATGCAGTAGCACCCCTCATTTAAAATCCTATTTATAGTTTGTGAATGAGCAAGGGTGAGTAGTTAACATTGGATAAGGTTTGAAAAGGGGGAGAAGTATGGCTCTCGTTTAGCTAGCTCCCCACCAGTTACCTGCACATTGGCTGGGAACCACAACGTAATTAAGCCAGTTTTAGGCTGATGCACCCTATATAAAGGAAGCCATTTGGGGCAGATGCAGTTTGGAGCAGGGACCCAGCTGATGGGTGGTCTACCTTGATGATGGTTGCTGGGCGACTTCACAGCAGGGCCCCGAGGTGAATACCAAGAGACCCCCACTACTTTTGAAATCAAATTAGTAAGTTGCCGATCTAGGCTGAAAACAAACAAACAGGTTTATTGTTACATTTACCCCTTTTTTTTGGGGGGGGGGGTGTGCAGACATGTTTTTGATATGAAGATAAGCATCTATATCCAGGGGAGCATATCCAATCCTCTGTTTGCAGCAGGGAAAGGAGACCCTGCAGAGTGACCATCTGAAACTTCTTGTATTCTATGAAGAGGTTTAGGTCCCAGAGATCTACAACAGACCTCAGATATCCTGTCTGCTTTGAGACTAGTAAGTATCTGGAATAAAATGCCCTTTGTGCCTCTCTTGAAGTTGATTCTGGATTTTATTATTGCACTTGTTTATTAATTGCGCCTGTCTGTTATTATTCTATGTTGTGTTCACACTCTTTAATGCGTCAAGGTGTTGTGCAGGTTATCCCCTTGACAAAGTGCAGTGCACCTGCACAAAACGTTGAGGGTTTCTTTTGCTGGGTTGGTGAGTAGTCTGCAGCATGTAGCTGCTGAATTTTTAACCATAAAGACTTTTGGCATTGCACCATTCTGGTTTGGTGTTCCATCTCTTAGTGTGAGTGAGTACAACAGTCTGCTGTTCATTTTGGTCACTACTGTTCTGGTTACACCACGCGCTGTGCAGCAGCTCTGGATTGATTCTTGTACACCAAACAAGCAAACTATTTCTGAAACACTATTCCACAATAGATCATAGCGTTTTACACAATATAATCAAACAATATAAAAAAACAGAACCACATTTCTAAAAACATAGCAGGAATCTAAATATCAGTATAAAAATGGCAGTTCAAATAGATAGGTTGTCAAGGCAGATTTGAAGGCCTCAACTGACGGGCATTACCTTACCCGAGGAAGTAGAGAATTCCACAGGGTCAGAGCAGCAAAAGCAAATTACCTAGCTCCCAATGTTGTCAAACAAACACTGGGAATCTCCACCAATCCATCATCAGCGGAGCGGAGAGGGCAAACAGGGTGGTAGGGACAAAGGAGCTCTTGCAGGTATTGCGGTCCCTGTCCATTTAGGGCCTTATAGGTCAGTAACCTGACCTTGAAAGTGATCCTCCACTGCACCGGCAGCCAGTGCAGAGCACGGAGCACAGGTGTAACATAGTCAGATCTATGTAAACCTGTCAACAACCTGGCAGCTGCATTCTGCATCAACTGCAGGCGGTGGAGGTCCACTCCTGGTAGCCCTAGGTGGTAGCACAAGATTACAGCGCTGGCAAATAGGCACTGACAATAAAGGCGACCCAATCCCCAGCGCATGTCTCGAGGGCTACCGCAGGGTAGGGCGGACAAATTAGGCGCTAACAACAGGATGTCGCTATACATACGCAGGGGAGTGAGTATGCACAGCGAGGGTGGGAGGGAATGTGAGGGTAGTGCCGCAGTGGGTTGCTGAGCCAACCCCGTGGTGTGGTGGGTTGGCGGCACTGGTTAGCAGGGTACTGGGTTCAGGTGCATGTTTGTTGGGCCTGGCCCAAACCTTTTCTTTTTTAATGTTTCACCCCGACATGTTGCACCCCTGGAGTTAAGAGTCCTTAAGTAGGGGGGTGGGGCCATATAAAACATTAAAAAAGTAAGTCCCTGGCACTGTTTTGCTGTGCTCTGGGGTGTCAGAGTGCCAAAAAAAAGTTTTTCCACTCTTGACTTCTCAATAACACCAATCGCTTTTAGGCTTTCGCTAGGTACAGGGCATTGCAGTAATCAAGGCGCGAGGTCACCAAGGTGTGGACCAATGTCAGAAGGTCATCGGGTGGTACCAGATGCTTTATCCGAGTGACATTCCTCAGATGGTAAAATGAGGACTTGACAATGGCTGACACCTGAGTCTTAAGTGTCAGCCCGCTATCAAGCATGACTCCCAGATTTCGCACCTGGTCAGAGGTCATCAGCTGGTTGCCCCCCAGCCAAAGTCCGGACGGCTGTCCAGCCAATGAACTCTCCACCCGGCGACCTGGGTTCACAACCAACATCTCAGTCTTATCCGGATTCAGTTTAAGCCAGCTGGCACTCATCCAATCCTGGATCTCAGAGAGACAGTTGTTAAATACTGCAACAGCATCACAGTGCCCGGGCACAAAGGACAAGTATAGTTGAGTGTCATCTGCATAACAGTGAAAACTCAACCCGTACTGCCTCATAATGTCTCCCAACGGTGGCATATACACTGCAAACAACATGAGGGAAAGCACAGAGCCTTGGCCAAGGAAAATACTCCGGACTCCACTCTGTGTCCTGCCAGTGAGGAATGAATGGAACCATCTGAGGACTGTGCCACTCAGCCCACAGAAAAGCCGCAAGGGCTCTAGCAACATCCCATGGTCAACGGTGTCAAATGCTGCAGAGAGAACAAGGAGGACCAAGATGGAGAGGCTCCTCCAATCCCACGCAATCAGATCATCATTTAGTAACCAGACCAGCACTGTCTCAGTACTACGTCTCTTCCTAAAACTGGACTGGAGAGGATCGTAGATATAGTGGGTGGTCAGATGATCCTCAAGCTGCAATGCGACTGCCTTTTCAATAACCTTTCCCACAAAAGGCAGGTTATAGACAGGTCTGTAGTTTGCAATACGGTCAGGGTCCAGAGAAGGTTTTTTTCAGAAGCGGTAAACCACCGCCTCCTTCAGGGTGTCCAGAAACACCCTGGTCTCTAATGAACACCTAACTATCTCAGCAAGGACTGGTCCTGTTGCCTTCATGCATCCCACCAGGAGGCACGTTGGACCTGGATCTAAACTACTGTAAGTAGGTTGCAAGCCCTGGACAATCTTCACATCATTGATCGCCAACTGAGCAAAGTCCAACCAGACAAACTGGGTGCTACTGATCTCGCACAGATATCCGCTCTGCCCATTTGAGTAAGCTGCATGGATCTCCGACCTGACCTAGTTTCAATCTTATCCAAAAAAAAAAAAAAAAAAAATTGAGCTTACTCCTCACACTTCTGGACTGCACAGCCTGTCCACAGTACGGAAGAGCTGATCTTGTGTCGCTGCAATCTCCCCGGACAGGAATTCTGCCTTCTTATGGGAGACCACAGATTGATATACCTTACAATGGGATATCAATCTAAGTTTATCATCATTCAGGCCCGATTTCTGCCAACAACGCTCCAACCTCCTACCCAGTCTCCTCAACTCCCTCAAGGTCCCATCACACCATGGGGACCAAGGGCAATGAATGAGTGGGCAAACACGGACTGGAGCAATGGCATCCAGGGCTTCCC
Source organism: Neoceratodus forsteri (assembly GCA_016271365.2). NCBI lineage: Eukaryota > Metazoa > Chordata > Ceratodontiformes > Ceratodontidae > Neoceratodus > Neoceratodus forsteri. The sequence goes on along the minus strand of CM028137.1, from coordinate 532,324,136 downwards.
CCCACTGCCTTATTACAGACTTGCAGCACTCTCTGGATCCTTGCTAACACTCGCACTACCCAATATGTCCAGAACTGCCATCAGACCATCTGAGGTTACTCCCCGTAAAGGGTGTATCAGACCATCTCTGTAGGAGCAGGTCTTTGGGGGCGTGAAGCTGAACCCAATAGTGTGGTGATTGGACCATCCAACGGTTCCACCACCACATCCAAGATCTCCATCCCCAGTAGGAACACCAGATCCAATGAATGACCCTGTATGTGGGTGGCAGAGGTAATCGCCTGTGTGAGCCCCAACAAAACCATCAGTTGGAGGAAGTCTTGTCCAAATTGCAAGAGTTCATTGTCGACCCAGGCATTGAAGTCCCCCAGTACCAACCACCTGGGGGCCTTCAATACCACCTCGGCGATGAAGTCTGTGACCTCCTGCGGGAACTCCTCCTTACTCTCGGGTGGGTGGTAAATGAGAAGTATCCTGCAACTCACACCTGCGCCCAAAATACATTCAAAGATCTAGTGACCCCAACTGGCACATCTACCAGGCCCAGCTCCGTCTTGAAACAGACAGCCCCCCCAACCTCTGGTGGTGCATCACCGAGTACCCAGCCGGAACTGCTTACTACAGGATGGGGCCAGCATTCTCATCTAGCCAGGTCTCGGTGATGCAAGCCAGGTAGGAAGAGTTTTGATTAACACCTGTTTGGCAGAATCCTCAGACAAGGGTAGTGCCGATAGTGTCTGTGCAGCAGCCATGGCCTTCATTCATAGGGTATTCTGGTATTTTATTATATGGACCTGGTAAATGGCAGTATGCAGGACCAGAGAGGCAGAAGCATAGGTATGTTTGCCCAGTACATCTGACCTCCTGGATTCCTTATCAGAAGAGAGGGGACTCAGTGGGCAGCTGTGGTCACCACTGAATCAGTCTCAGGCTGATTAGCATAATAAGGCTTTCCATAGGGGGCAGAATACATTTTGTCCTCCTTTCTGGGAACAGCTAGTAAGTTGTCTGGCCTGTAACAGGCTGCATAAGCAGCATCCTCCAGTGTTGGAAATAGGGGGTGAACAACAGCAGAAGGAGAGTCTGACATCTCCGAAACTCCAGCGGGTTCTTTTTCATAGAATCTTGCCCCTCTAAGGTAAAGCCCATAGCAGACTGCATTTGTTGCATCATGGCAAAAAATTACAAGTCCTCTGGAGGTGACCTGATTGTATTCACTAGAGTCCTCACTACAGGAGGAGACTGTTGAGCTGGTGCCATGTATATATTTGCTATCCTCAGCACAGTCTTCCTCCTGGCTCCTCCACCATTACGGGATCAGGATTACATTCACACTTGTCGTCCTATCTCGCAACGATGGGAATGGACAACCGCACTAGCAACATCAGTGGCAGCTAAGGACGTCTATTCCGCAATGTACTAGATTGCGGCGGCAACAGGGTAGTTGTGGTAGCCGCCATCGATGGGCCCACTGTAGGAGGTAGGCCTCTAAGTAGATGCTGTACCACATCAGAGAATGATAGGAGTACTACTGCCAGTCCCGTCAATGCCACTTTGGGAGTTGTGGTCATGACTGAACTAGTAAACAGCGGAGGTTGAATCTCCAGTAACATCAGTGATGTACTGGCTGTAATAGGCCTGAGAGTGCCTGCGCCAAGCCCCAACCTTAGTGTCTGGTTGACAGTCGGGGGCAGTTGGCACAGCTGCAGAGAGGATGGCATCGTAGTTCAGGTCATACCTGTAGTCCACAGAGACAAACTAGACCTTGCCAGGGAAGCCTTCTCCTTGTCCCATTTGTGTCTGTGGCTCCCCGATGAGGATTTGTCCTGGGACTTCAACGACTGCGATTTGTTCAATGGGGCAGGTGATGCTGATTTGCCCTGTAGCTGCTGTTCCATTGCTAAGGTCTTTTGAAGGAGGAATTTCTCCAATGCCCCCCTTCCTGCATCAGCTGGTAGCAGAGTTGAATCCCTGGCAAATCTCACATGCTTTCACACTGTGAGAGAGGCCCAGGCAGCAGATACACACTTCATGGACATCATTCATATAGATTTTCATTCTGCAATTGTAATACTGATAAAGCTTCATTGGTTCTTTCAGTGGCATATAGGTTGCTGCATATCACTATAAAAGTGATTACTATTAGTTTGAGGAAAAAAAAATTGAGAAAACGGCTTTTTGCAGCAGCATTTCTGGTGGTGGGTCCAACGAGTCTGACTGACAGTGGGAAAAGAGCTGAGGAGAGGAGAAGCCACCACTGTTTATGTAGACACAGGCACGTGACGTAGTCATGGGCGACCCCTGGCTTGCAAAGTTTCCGTGTGGTCCTAGCGCTGACAGGAGTATAGTTCAAAAGGTGTGGCCTGATGAAAGATATCCTCAAAGATCTACTGATCTGCTGATGCCACAGCTTTACATAAAATGTTCATTGCTTACAACAGCAAGTTCAGATTTGCATTAGGCTGTGACAAAAGAGCACACCCCTGCCTCATATACACCAGCCTAGGAGATAGTTGACCAGAAAAAGGAAGGGAGCTTAAAAGGACAACTTCAGTATTCAAGAGCATGCATGATCTCCTTCAAGCCTATCAAAGCAGACTTCTACTCTATCCCCACCTGAAATATTAACTACACTCCCAGACTGCTTGCACCTACCAAGAATGTGCAAATCCTTTGTCAGAGAGGCCCTTACCACAGCAGCTCCAACAACCTGAAGTGCACTACTTGATCAATTAAAAGAAGCCAACAATTTAAGATCTTTAGTAAGCATCTGTCAATGCAGAATGTTTGCTTGCAGTGTAACAGGGCTTTAAAGAGCATCTTTCTTGTGCTTTCAACAAAAAACTGTGAACTTCCTTATCTGAATGGAAGCTCCTCTGTGTTGTTAAATATTTTTTTATTTCAGTACCCAAAGGAAGAGAAGGGATCATAATTTGCCTCTGTGGGGTTTGTTGCAAAATCCCTTTCCATGTCTTATCAGCCCCTTCCTCCAACATTTTATGACGTCGATTTGGGGAAGAGTGGGAGCATGCTCAATTTGCTTTCATGGCATGTCGTTTGTAAAGCAGATTCACAGATTATAAATATGGTTTTGGTAAATATCGATGCCAGAGTTCAACTAACAGCCTTATTAGCTGAACCATGGCATTGATGCTTACCATACATAACCTGATGCTCCAAAGAAGTGAATGGAGTGCACCCCTGTGCTCTCCCTATACCAATGTCATAAAATGAGGCGGACTGGGCTAGTAGGAAGTGGAAAAGGATCATGCAACAAGCCCCCCAGGGGCCAATTACGATCCCTTCCCCTCCTTGTGGGACTGTTTAAGAAATAAAAAGAGCCACAGAGGAACTCCAATTAAGGTGTGGGAGCTAGAGTACCTCTGTTATTTGACAATTAGCAGAAAACCCCCCACAAGAACAGTTCTTTTTAGAAAGCCCCTGATGTTGAAACAACCCTAAAAAACATTATCTAGACACAATCTGGCTTATGTTTCGCCCTTTTTTTATGGTAACTGTCACCCTTATTACTAAGGATATAGGCATGGAAACAGCCATCTCTGCCCCATTTGCTCTGTCTGCTTGTCTACTTCTGCAGTCACAATTTTGTTTAAGAAACCCCAATCTGTTGTTGTGGAGAGAATTATGATGTCATAAACAGGGCATTATGATGTCATATGTAGATAAGCAACCGAAGCTAGTAAAGTCCAAGGGGCAGAAAGTGGATGGGACTGCACTCGAGAATGAGCAGTGCTAGGTTCCGAAAAATGCACTAAAACAAGGAGAAAGGAACCTGCACTTGCTCTAAAGTACACACAGCGTGTTTGCTCCAAAATTACACCAGCTGAAAGCTTGTAATTGTGAAAAAAGCTCCATTACTTGTGCAAATCTCTAAAAAGGACTCACGTATTAAATACATAGGGAAATGGTGTCAGAATCCAGATAAGTCCATTAAAGTCCATCACATAAATAAATCCATAAAAAACATCAAGCCATGAGCAAGCAGCTGGTACAAAACTTTAGCAGCAAGAGCTGAGGGTCGCTCCCTCATGTCGTCACCCGACGCATTTCGCACGTTGCTTTTTCCAAGGCCTTTGTCCTTGATAGACTTGATATCTGGATTCTGACACCATTTCCCTGTATATTTAATATGAGAGTCCTTTTTAGAGATTTGCACAAGTAATGAAGCTTTTTTCACAATTACAAGCTTTCAGCTGGTGCAATTTTGGAGCAAACACACTGTGTGTACTTTAGAGCAAGTGTAGGTTCCATTCTCCTTGGTAAAGTCCAAGGGACAGTAATCTTGTTTTTATATCATTTCCCTTAGTAATAAAGAAAAGGGCAAAGAATTGTGAAAAATATTGTTCTGGCTGAAAGGTACAGACGGTTAAAGCACATAACTGTAAAACGGTGGGTTGCAGGTTCAGCACCCCTCAGGGCCGCAAACAATATCGTCTATGGAAATCTGTGCTATAGTAAACCTGTGTCTGGGCCAGTAATGAGGAGGGCTGAGGTGCCTGACAGCTCATCTTCTGCCACACTGGCAACCTGGATTCGGAAATGGACCAAGGTCGCTCAGGGGCTTGGGGGGGATTTAGCGTCCATCGATGGATCTCCTTTGAGGTGGGGGGACAGTTTGTACTGGTGCTTGGCTGCCACCTAGTGAAGGGTAGGTGGCACTGCAGCAGTCAAAAGAACTGAAAGTCAGAAGTGGGCACTGAAAGAGTGTACCATCTTCACGGTCTACATGTGTGCCACTGCATGCTACCAGCTCTGACTCAAGGGTAGTAACATGTGGAAAAGAGCCCCTGTCTGCAGGATGATGCTGCGACCCTAAAGGCACCCCACCACCACCATCCATGGTACCCACTTGCACAATGAGGTAAAAAGTAGATGGGGTAAGTCCTGGAGGTGGTGTAAAGCGGCTTGCAGTTTCTCAGCCGAAGCGGGATGATGGGGAGGGTCAGGAGGATAAAGTCCATATGAAAAAAAAGGACTGCAAAAATATTCGAACACTAAACTGAACTGTGCCTTACTCAACATTTTTCAAAGTTATCCAAAGGGTACCAGGGGCACTTTAAAGGGAACATAAACAGTATGTAATTTAAATCAACTATTGCTGGTGTTTTCTGTTCATTATTAACATGCTGTTTACTTATTTAAAGGTATTATATTTGCATTCTGTCCCCCCAACTTCTTTTAAGTACTTTCAAATGGGTGCATCCTGTTTGTACATACTGGGGATCAAACACACACAGTGTGAGACTTAATGTTTATCTTACAAGCCTGATGATGTCTGCTAGCTGGCTGATGGGCACAAAATCCATTTGATTGGTGAGGCTTTCTCCTTTGAACTACAAGAAGTTTGAGCCTATGAGCAAGCTAAACAAGGTCATCATCAACCTTCTCAGAACTGACTTTTGAGAGGCAAGCCTGCTGAATTTCTACACCCATTGGCTTATACAATACATAGCTACACAGCCCTCTACACTACAGTAAAAATAGGTTACTCGCCTGTAACCGTAGTTATAGGAGTGGTATATGGTTCACATCCACATCTGGCAGTTCCATTGAAACGGTGGAACAGGCTAGACATTTTTAAGCTCAGCTTCTCCCACCAGCCCAGTGTTATATCCCCCAACTCTGCCCCATGACATCAGGTCTTGCACAGTGGAAGCAGGAAACCATGTGCCACTTGCCTGAGAAGGCCGGGGTAAGTTGTGTGGATGTGAACTATATAGCACTGCTAGAACTATGGTTACAAGAGGGCAATCTGTTTTTCTAGGGCCATGGATATGGTTCACACATCTACACTCTAACAGATTTATGGCAGTTCTTTCGGAGCAGGGAGCAAGCATGCACCCCTAATTGGTGAACAGAGGCTGGAGAACTGAGGTCCCAAAACCAGCATCCCCGTGTGACTCACGTTTGATGCGGTAATGGGGAATGAAGGCATGTGTTGACTTTCAGGTAGCTGCCCTGCAGATTTACTGGATAGAGATGTCCTTGGAAGCAGCCCCCAAAGCCACCATGTGTCTGGTGGAACACACCCTGAGCCCTATGAAAAAGCTCCCTACCAGCCAACCTATAGCAGAAGTTGATGCAGGATGTAATCCACTTGAACAATCTGCTTTGCTGGTGGTCTGCCAGGCATGGCTTCAGCGTAAGTAAAACCGCTGGTGAGCCTGTCCCTGAACTCCAGCTGTGCATGCCATGTAACAAGAGAGCACCCTCTGCAGGTCCAGGGTGTGGAGCCCGTGGTCAGCATCCAAAGACAGGCTGGTGAAATACACCAAGTTAATCACCTGCTAAGGTGAAATTCTGATACCACCTTTGGGTTAGGGTGAAGGATGACATTGTCCCTGCGAAAGACCAGGCAAGAAGACTCCACTGAAAGCACCTGGAGCTCCCCAATCCTTCTAAGAGATGTAATGGCCACCAGGAAGCTTGCCTTCCACAACAGGTGTGATGTTGCACGCCTGTGCACTGGCTTGAAAGACTTGCCCATGAGCACTGACAAAACCAGCAATAGTCGCACTGTGGAACTGCAACGGATGGGACAGGCGGTCCAGGCCTCTGAAAACGCACCCAATCACTTTCTTCTGGGACATCTTCTGTGTACCAGCCCACTTCTGGTAAGAAGAGATGGCTGCAAAGTGCACCTTAAGGGTTGCCACCCGCAGTCCCAGCTGGGAAAGGGATCAGAGACGGTCCAGAATGCTAGCCACAGGGCAGACAATGGGAATCGAGCCCCTTGATCTGACACCACATGGACAGTCTCTTCTATTTAAAGGCACAGCATCTGTGAGACATCTCTTTCTGGGAGGCTTCCACACACTGTGGAGGACTTCCTCCAAAAGACCCAAGGCCGGGAACCCTATCAGCTCAGGAACCAGGCTGTGGGATGCAAGGACTGAAGGTCCAGGTGTAAGACTGTCCCTTGTTGTTTGGTTAGCAGGTATGGGTGGAGAAGTATACTCCACAGGGGCCTGATGCTGAGGCAAAGGAAATTAGGGCAACAGAACTGCCATGGCCAGTCTGGAGCTAGCAGAATCACCCACACTTTATCTTTCCAGGCCTTGATCACGACCAAGTGGATCAAAGGAAAGGGAGGGAGGGAGGCATATATGAAGCCAAGTGTCAAAGGCCTCATGAAGGCATCTCCAAGCAGTGTCCTGGACTGTGGTGGGGGGGCAAAAACCGCCTCAGTTTAATGTTACACCAGGAGGTAAACGGCTCCACCAAGGGTGTGACCCATCAGGAGAACAGGTGATTCATCACCTCCTGATGTAGGGACCACTTGTGTGACATCTCTCCTACCCAGCTGACAGTGTCTGCCAGTTTGACCATTTTCTCCTGTGACATGGATCGCCAGGAGATATGCACCCAGGCTGCGCATGAAGGAAATGAGTTTTGCCCTACCTCCTCAGGTAGAACATGGTTGTGGTGTTATCTGTCTGAACCTGCAAGACCTGACCCAATACTAGCAGAGCGAATTCCATCAGAGCCAAAAACACTGCACAGAGCTCCAGAAGGTTTATGTGGTGAAGAGACTCCATGGGTGACCAGAACCCATGGGATCTGTGGTCTCCCAACTGCACTCCCAGTGCCACCAGAGACGTGGCTGTCATTAGCATGGCAGCTGGTTCTGGGCTTCTGGGCAGACAAAGGTGATTCCTTCCTCCAGGTGTTGTGGGATCAGCCACCACTGAATGGCATTCCACATCGGATGGGTCACTGTGACCGGCTGGTCCAAGTGGCCTAGGCACTGGGACCAATGACGGCCCAACACCCACTGGAGATGGCACATCTGCTAGTGGGCCCAGCCTATCAAGCTGGTGCAGGACACCATGTACTCAGCAGCCTCGGGAAATCACGGTCAGGGCACAAGAGCCCAACCTGAAATGATTGGGCAGAGGAGGTAAGATCCAGTGCCGCAGGGAGTCTAGTTTTTCCCCCGATTAACTTGATCACCTGCTTCGGTACCAGCTCAGACTTGTCTGGGTTGACCAACAGGCCCAAGTCTTGGCAAGTCTGGACAGCTAGATTTTTGGAACTCTCCACGGCCTCTCTGGAAGAAGCAGTTAATAACCAGTCATCAAGACAGTGGTACATGGGCTGGCTTGGTGGCGCTGAGGGTTAAGGCACTGGATGCCACATCTTGTGCCACGTGGGGTCAGCAGGAGAGGACTGAGTGTCTGGAGGACTGCTCTCCTCTCCCGGGGTGGTTTGCAGGGACTCCCCACTCTGTAGCAGCCCCCAATGGAGATCCTCTTGCTACTCCATTAACTCTGCCCTCAAGAACTTCCTTGCCCCATCCTGTGCCTGCCATGACCCTCCCTAATCCCCCCACCATCTCCCCTAAGCCCATATTACCATATGCCAACTCCCCACCACTCCTACTTCCCTCGGATCATGCACCCAGATAGGGAAAACAGGACACTGTTGAATTTCAACTCCCCCACCTACAATACCTCTCTCTCCCCTCACCCTGCCACATTCTGCCTCTCCTCTCTACCCCCCTTCCAGTTAACATAGCCTAACACTGGCCTACCCCACACCCAATTAAGCACTTACAACCTACCCCATACCCTTCTTATATGCACTTTAGTCCACCCTGTTGTCTCAGTTTTCCGCGAAAATCGTGTTCTGCCTGCATTTCTCTGTAAATTTCCATTCCTTTCTTCCACTCTGCCTTCCGCAATTTTTCGTTCCCTCCTTCCATTCTTCCTCTCTTTACTCCAGTCATTGTAAATCTTAAATATCTATGTTACACTAATGGCTACCAATTACTACTGTGTCACCTTACCATCTAGTGCTACATACTGTTGCCAGGTTATTATATGTGTTCCAGTGTTACCAGCTGTCACCAATTGTTGCCAAACTGCTATATGTGTCTTCATATCTACTATAGTAAGCTGTTGCATTTTTAGCCGATGTGATCCACCTGTAATCCCTCCTGCTCCCACTGTATGCAAGTAAGCAAATTGTATTCCAACACTAACATTTCTCTGTATTCTATCCCATTGTTCCCTACCCCCCCCCAGGTTGCATCAGGAGGCAAGCAACTAGTTGCTCAGCGTGCCTTCCTGGTGAAACATTTCAATAAATAGATCGGGGGCAGCACAAGATCAGGGACAGACACATGGGTAAGATGGCAGGCAGCAGAGGCACAGCCATGCAGGGTCATGTCTTCTGGGGAAGAAATAAAGGAAAAATCCCTGGAGGATCTAGGGAGGTGCCGGTGACCCCAGGAGTCAATGCCCACATCCCCCAAAGCCAGACTGCCTTTCATCAGCTCTCTCGAGCACCTCAACCCAGGCACGGACAGACCATCTAGATTCCAGAATGGTCACGAGGTGGTCCTGCCCCAGAGGGCTTAGATCCAGAGGGTTAGCCGAGTCAGTGGGCTTGGGGAGGGGCAGCTCAGCCCTTGTATTCCTGGTGGAAGGGGTTTCAGGCAAGGAGTAGAGGCTGAGTGGGTACACCTGAGAGATGCCCTGGTCTTACAGTGCAGAAACAGAATATATATAAAAAAAGATAGTGGTACCTTCTGTCCCTGAGGTACTAGTGGCAGACCACCTGTACTGCCATACATATGCTGAAGATCCTGAGTGTTAAGGAGAGGCCGACGAGCATGACCTGGAAAAGGGTTCAGGACCCGTTTTGCTTATGGTGGTAGGATGGGAATGTGGAAAACCATGTACAGGAGATCTTTCCAGCAGAACCACATGTTCTGCCCCAATAAGGAAATAATCTGATTCAGAGTGACCATTCAGAACTTGCATTTCCGTATGAACTGGTTCAGATAATCCAGATCCAGTATGGGGCACCAGCCCCCCTGTACGTTTTGGGTCAGGAAGAACCTGGACATGTAACCTAACTGGCCAGGGAGTCCGGGACATGGGCTGTTGCCCCTTTTGCTAGGAGCTTAGCAATGTCCCGCCAAAGGGTGCAGAGCATGTCCAGTGACATCCTGGACTCTCGAGGTGCATGGAGGCAGTAACGTGGGGAGAGCCTCGAAGTCCAGAGGCAATCCTCTGCCCACTACATCCAACACCCACTTGTCCATTGTGATAGTGGAGTAACATGACAAGAAGTGACATAGCCAGCCTCCAACTAGGAGAGCAGGTAGGGACAGGATGGTTGGAGGGATGACATCCCGCAACCACTCACTGGGCAGCTTTTGTGGGTGCACTTATGACTGCTGTTGGAGCACCACTACCCCCACTACCCCTTCTGGATCTTAGCCCCCTGGACTTGGGCTCAAGGCACCAGGCCTGGAATTGCCCCCCCTTCTGGGGCTGCCACCGAGGAGGCTGTGACTGAAAGGACCAGTACTGGAAGGCCTGTTTTTTTAGGCTTCTTTTTTCTGGTCCTTCTGAGATGATGTCACAGAATCTGGATGGCAATGGACTTCTCAATGCCGGTGAGATTTTTTTTCACCCTAGGGCCAAAGAGGTTGGTGCCCAAAAAAGGGACATCAGCCAGTTTGTGTTGGGTTGTTCACCATGAACATAGACAAATGCAGCCAGGCCCTGTGACACATGGAGACAGCTGCTGCCGCAGCACAGGCATAGGAGTCACCCATGTCCAAGGCTGTCTGGAGCTGATGTTTAGCCAGCGACTGACCCTGGTCTCTGATGAGCTGCACTGCAAACTGTTGAACAGGGAGGTGAGGGAAGACTGCATCAAACACTCCAATCAGGGAGTGACCAAAGTTGGATATCATCACAGCACAGGTAGCCTGATGAAGATCCAGAGATGCCACAGCATACATCTTTTTAGTGGCGTGGTCAGTCTTAAAGCACTCCTTCTCTGGAGCCTAGTACACGTCCCCCAGGTGTTTGGATTTGTGGAACAATGAATATGACCAACCACTCCATGGGGAGGTGGTTCAAAAATCCTGAAAAGGAACCCATGAAAAACATATAATTGCAAACCATGTGGGCAGAGGGTGCTGGATGCTGACAAAGCTCCAGGGCTGGTCCCAAAATGGCTTCAACCACAGGGCAGGCAACTCTGGGGGATTTGCCCTGGTCCAAAATGTCCATAAGGGGTTACTTAGCCCTCTTTTGGACAGGGCTCAAATGGGACCAACAAGGGCTCAGAGAGGAGCTGGAGATGTGCCACAAAGAACACTGGGCAATGCTTGGTGGGACGTTCCTTGACTGAGCCATGGTCAAGGAGGGAAGTCGCAGAAGAGGCATGGACTTCCTCACCAGACAATGAAGAACGTCAACAGTGACACCTCCCGATTGAGCAGGATCAAGAGCAGGAACACCATGACCACAATCTTCACTGTGACCTCAACAGTCAACCGGTGGGTCAACGGCAAGAAGGGTCTTCTAGAGGGTTTCTGAAGACCACGTGCCTGTCCACATTCAAAAACACTGGCATGGAAGACCTTACCTCCAGTGGAGACTGCTTCCATTGTGAGCCAGACGGGGATGACTGGACCACGTCCTCATAGGTGAGGACGGGAAGTACTGTGGTCTGCGAGGTTGAATCCTTGACCTCGTCTGACAACTGGTTGACAGGCTCCAGAAAGATCTCTGTGGCCTGCTCGACTGGAGTTGAAATCAAGTGGTTCAATGAGGGACTCAAACAACCTTCAACCTGCCTGATTAGCCCCCCCCCCAAGCGAAGGAGTGTTCGATAGCTGTGGAGTACTCAGAGAAGTCAGACTGGGAGGACCTCGATCATTCCCGATCCCATGACTGGTGCTGGTGGCACTTGCTCTTAGAATCACTGGGGGGAAAGGTTCTCCCCCCAAGGCCTGGAGGGCCAGACACTTCTCCCGGTACTCTCCGGTGAATAACCCTTTGGTGCTGGCCTCAGGGAACAGTGCCAAGACCAAGGAGGTGCCTGCTGCGGTCGCTACTGTCTCAAGGGTGACAAGTTGTTCAGCCAACTCAGCCGCAGCTGAGGCTTTCTTGTGGCCCTTAGGGTGGTCCTTCAGATCCTGTTCCGTAGGCTGACCCAGTGAGAGCCAGAGCTTCCTGTGGGCTCGGGAAGCATGTTTAAGCAGGGCCTGCATGCAGTCATGTCACACTGCCTGCCCTTGTAATATATACATGTGTCGTGCAGGTCGGTGACTGACAGTTTTTGCTGGCAAAGGGCACATAATTTGAATCCTGGCTTCCGTTGCTCCATCACTGATTGTCAGAGGGAGTCGAAGGAACTCAGAGAATCAAATGAAGTATTTGAAAACTTCGAAGAAAGTTTGCCAATAGCACACTCGAAAACCTAAGCAGAAGCCATGAAAGAGGTGAACCATTCTTCCAACGGAAAGAAAGCTCTTGCATCACAGGCAGAGTCAGGAATATACCGCCATGGTGGTGCGAGCAGCTTAGTTAACAGATGTTCAGCCCATCAGGCCATTAAAATGGAACCGCCAGAGTGCAGATAAGTGAACCATATCCACACTCCTAGAACAATATGTTCACTTTGCACATGCAAAGATTCAATGATTCTTTTTTTTTTTCTGTATGTTTTTGATTGAAACGTACAAGTTCCTAAGAGGAATAAATAAGGTGCCATCCTCTGACTTGTTCAACAGAGTCTCTGACTCAAATACTAGAGGGTATGAGTGGAAGCGGGGCGCTTCAAGAGGGAGCTTAGGAAACACTATTTTACAGAAAGAGTTGTGGAACCATGGTATAAACTACCAGCTGAGGTAGTGTAAGCAAAGCCCTCCCCACAGCTAAATCCCCTAGGCAAGCTCCCAGCACTGGGACCTGCGAGGAGGTTGCAAGGGTGCCACGGAAGAAGCCCTCCCCAGCTAAATCCCCTAGGCAACGTACTGAAGGCGTTCTCTCAGTGCGAGGAGACTCTCTCTCTCTATCTTTGTTTGAATTTGGCGCCATTTTGGGCCAATACTGGGACTGATCTAAAGTCGCAACAGGAACGAGTGATATTACAGTGTCAGTGGCTCAGTAGGTAGCACACTCGCCTCTGAGGCCGGGAGATCAGAGGGCTGTGGGTTCAGTTCCCACATCTGACACTTGGGTTAATATCCCAGTACTGACACTGTAGTGCAGCATGAGAGGGGTGCTGCACTTCTGAGGTGCCGTCTTTCGGATGAGACGTTAAACTGAGGTCCCATCTGCCTGGATTGGTGGTAGTTCAGGTGGATGTTAAAGATCCCATAGCCCTTATTGAAAAAGAGTAAGAGAATTTCCCCAGTGTCCTGGCCAAATTTCCCTCATTCACTAAAAAAAATACCACCAACAGCTTAATCTGGTTAAAGGTCAGTTGGCATTCATCTGTATCCCCTCCCCCGGGTCGTGCCTGAAAATAGGCAGGATTTGTCTAGTGCACTTAACCCGGTCAAAAAAAAAAAAACAATAAAATAAATGAAAATTAAAAGCCAAAAGAAATAAGCAATAATTGTCGGCACAGGACCACTGACTGGTTTTCTGCACTAGAATGTAATGATTTTTAAAGGAAAACTTGCGTTTCTCTGCATAGCTTTAAGTAGTAATGTAATGATTTTTAAAGGTAAACCTGTGATTCTCAGCATTGCTTTAAATAGCTTTGATTTAAATGCTATTACAGTCAGCAGCAAGGGCTAATCATGGCTCCTATCAGTTCTGCACAAGAATGGTATATATTACTAAGGAAAACCTGCATTTCTCTGCACTGCTTTAAGTAGCTCTGATGTTATTACTAAAACAGTCGGCAGCAAGGCTAAACCTGATTACTAAGCAGGTTTTTTTTTTTTAAACCACGAAGGATTGCCTGCCTTAAGTTAATAATGCTGCACTGCTAAAGCTATTTCAAAATGTAATGCTGTACTGCTGCTGTGACTGACTGTTGAATCTGCCCCCAGCCCTCTCCAATTACCATGCAAGCCAGCCTTACCCTGCATGTAGGTCCCATCTATAAACTGCAGTCCTGATTGTGATCTTGTTTCCACAGCTCCCAGCACCGGGACCTGCGAGGACGTCGCGAGAGCTCCACGGAAGAAGCCCTCCCCCCAGCTAAATCCTCTAGGCAAGGTACAGAAGGTGTTCTCCAAGCACAAGGAGACTCTCTCTCTGTCTTTGTTTGCCCCGCCGTCCCCACCACCCCCCCTTGGTGAACATCTGCATTTACAGGAGTTGTCACATGCTGCGCTGAGCTTATCAGCCCACTTTCCACTTTGCAGCTAATCACCTTCCACCACCAGAGGGCTACTACTTCCTTTCTGGTCCACCCACTGCAAAATCTTTCCTCCATGCTGCCTTTTTACCAGACTAAGTTACGAGTACTCCCTCTGTCCTCAGCACACCATTTTCTTCACTAGCAGCTTCATCCTTTGCCACAGTGGCTGCGTAGTTTGGCCTCCCCAATTACTGGTGTTCCCTTTGTCTTTAGCTCATGATTTAACTCTAAAATGTTCCCATTAATTATCCTGCTGTGCACTCTGCTATCCCTGCATACTCACCCCTCTTATATCTCAGACTATAGCCTGCCTGCCTGACAGTGTCTCCCTGCAGCAGCATCAGTGAATCAGTGATAAACATATGCAAAGTCTCTTGTGCATCTATCATTCCTGATGAGCAGCTTCTCTCTTCAGCAACCCCAGTGATTAATACATGTAAAATCTCTCAGACCACCTATGCTTTTGCAGATGGGTCCATCCCTGTGGCCTACTCTCTATCTATCAGTTCTAAAGAGTGCCACCCCAGTGGTATCACCCTATGCTTGCCATGCTACTCTTGGTTGCCACACCACCCGAAACCCCTGATGCAGTCATCCCTCCCCTCACGACTCCTCCTCCTTGCTACCTCCCTTATTCTAAACCTCCCCATTCCTACTTTCTCTACCTTGAAAGGGCCTATAGCAAGGAAATCCTGTTTCCACAAAAGGTTGCACTGGAACCCTGTACTTAGGTTCCTCTTCCTCCTTCTCATGCCTGTAAATATTCACCCTAACCCTGGACCTCCTATTCCACCAGTACCAACTCACTCCCCCACCTGCGGGCTGTGCATTGCCATCATTAATGCACATAATAAAGCACATTTTCTGGAGCTGGAAGGACACTACTTTCTTCAACTGCGAGCTGTGTGAGAAATTCTATATTGCACTTGATATCTGCAACAAACGTGCACTTTTGCTTTAATTCTGTGGGAGGTGAAACTAACCACCCTTGGTAATTGCTTTTTATTCACATTTATTTAGTGTTTAACCAAGAAGGGGCTTGTAAACTCTGTTTATCTTGTTAGTAACTTCAGAAGGATTTAAATACTGCATTTGGGTAGGTCCTTGGAGGTAGCTAGATTGTCTACTAGGATTTGCTGACAGTTAAACTATTTTTAAATGAATTACAGTTGGCTGAGGAGTTGAAAAGAAACTTGCAAACTCTGCTTATCTTGGAAGTAACCTCATAAGTGTTTGAATACTGCATTCTGTTGTCCCTTGGGGTAGCTGGATTGACTACTAGGATTTTGGGACAGAAACTATTTTTAAATAATTTACTGGTGCGTAGGAGTTTGTGATAGTTAAACTCTTTTTAACAGAGTTACTGGGGTTAAGGAGTGGTCACAGAAAAACCTGCAGTGTGAAACAGGAAAAGACAGTCTTTCAAGCAACAGAGGTTGGTGGATCTAGGTTTACATTTGTTTGTTACAATTCTTAAGATTTTCAGTGCAGGAAGAGTTTAAAGCACAGCTGACTTATTTTGGGACTGACAGCTCTCTGAGCACAAACCACCAGACCTGTTTTGGGGCTGGGAAGGTTTACCTGTGTCTGACTTGGATGTGTGGATTTTTCTCTGTTTGATTAGCAGGGTATTTCTCTATCAAATTGTTGTGTAGGGCATCTTGCTGACAGGAAGGCACTCATTGCAGCAGTGGGTCAGAGCTTTAGCTGATTGTTTTATGCAGGGCACAGTTTAGGCCCAACCCCTTCCCACCCTCACCCCACCCACCACTGGAAATAGTTCCTTTATACCTGGGGTTCTGACATCATTTCTCAAGAGTGCAAGGTGCATGTCACTGTCATATCCTCTCTAGCACACTGCACTGACAATATAAGCATACACATTGTATATTATAAATATATATTTCTATATTACAAACCAATCACACATTTAAAAAAAAAAAAAAAAAAAAATGTGGGGAGTAGTGCAATGTAATGGCTGTGGGGCAGCAGTCTTCCGGGAGTCTTTCTGGAGGTTGAGATGCTGCCCTATTTGCAGACAACTCTCTGCCCTGAGGGAGGAAGTTGCCCGTCTTCAGGCCACACTGGACAGTAGTACGGGGACCTTCCCCAGGCCACACTGGACAGTAGGAAGGAACCTCCCCCATCCAGGGAGCACCACAGCCACCACCACTACCTCAGAGGTTGCGAAGAAAACACAGCAGTTGGACCACAGTGGGCTCAGGAAGGGTGAGGATGGTGGAACGGAGGCACACCCAGTCAGTTGTTCCACTCCACAATGCATACACCATTCTGGGGGACCATAGCTCCCCTATGGATGCATCCACAGAGGAGACTAAGGAGGCGGAGGACAGCTGTCACAAGGGAGGACCACAGGAAGGAGGCAGAGGACACCACAAGGAAAGGAAGCAGCTCCTGGTGGGGGACTCAATTAGGGGGATAGAACTGGGAGGAGCTGGGAAAACTGAAGTAAGGTGCCTGCTTGGTGCCATGGCTTGAGGGACAGGAAGCGCATCCTCAGGATCACGACAACAGCTGCAAGGGATTCTGAGCTGGACGAATTGTCCACCTAGGGACAAATGACTTGGCTCATCATGAGGTTAGAGCAGTGCAGGAGGACATTGCAGAGTTGGGGAGGGACTAAGACAAGTAGCACACACAGTATCCTTCTCAGAGGTGCTGCCTGTCAAAGGCATGGGTGAGGCGAGGGTAATTGGCACCATGCAGTTTAATGAATGGTTGAAAAAATGGTGCGGAGCACAGGGGTTTGGCTTCATTGGGGACTGGGGTTCCACCTGGAGGGACACCAGCCTATACTGGCAGGATGGTCTGCATCTGTCCAGGAAGGGAACAAGTCTTTTGAGCAATCGGTTTAAATGCTTCATTGGCAAGCTTTTAAACTAGTCAAAGGGGGAGGCACTGACAAGCAGCAGAAAAATCCCAGCCTCTCCCTACAAAACAGGGTACTAAATGAGAAAAAGACCAAGGTAGAACGGTCAGTGGGGGATGCTGCAACAGAAGGTAAAGCCATCAAAAAATGGAGAGCAATGAGTACCAATGCCCGTAGTCTAGGTAACAAGCTTCTTAAATTAGTGGCCTTGATGGAGGAGGAACATCTGGATATCGTGGCAGTCACAGAAACATGGTACACACAAAACCATGACTGGGACATAAACATACCAGGATACACTATCTACAGGAGGGACAGGGAGGGTAAAGAGGAGGAGGAGTAGTTCTTTACATAAGGGGAGGAATAAAAGCAACAGAACAAAAGGGTAAACAGGAAGGAGAAGAAGCACTGTGGGTAAATTTGGAGACAGGCAATGGCACCACAATCCGCACAGGGGTTGTATACAGACCCCCTTCTCAGGGGGAGGAAATGGACAAGGAAATGATAGAAAGCATACTTAGAATGGCAGAAAAAGGGGAGATATTGCTGATGGGTGATCTCAACATGCCAGATGTTAACTGGAGTGCAGTTATTCTAGATGCCCTACAGGCGGCATGCCTTAGACAACTAGTACTGGAGCCCACTCGAGAGGGAGCAATATTAGACTTGATACTCTCAAATGGAGATGGAGAGAGGATCACAGATGTAGAAGTGGGTAGCCATCTGGGAACTAGCGACCATCAAACAGTATGGTTCACAATAAACACAGCAATAGAGTCAAGCCATACAAAGACAAAAGTACTGGACTTTAGGAGGGCTGACTTGCTAAAATGGGTGAGTGCCTAAGGACGCACTAGCAAATGGGCAGGAAGGAGGGTGGAAGAACAATGGGGAATAATAAAACTGCCATCACAGAGGTAACTAGCCTTGTGTGAAGCAAATAAACAAAACAAGACGATGTAAGAAACCACTATGGTTCTCAAAGGAAGTGGCAGTGAAGGTTCAAGAGAAAAGAAAGCATTCAGGAAGTACAAGGAATCTAGAAGGAGCAGGACAGAGAACTGTATCAGTTAAAGCAAAAGGAGGCTGGGAAGGCAGTCAGAACAGCAAAGGCCCAAACTAGGAAAAGATAGCCAACTCAGTTAAGAAGGGGATAAAACCTTTTATAGGTACATCAGGGAGCGAAGGAAGACCAAGGGAGGGATAGTGAGACTTAATAAAGGGAGGGAGGGTGGGCAGAGGGAGACCGTGAAAGGCAGAGATACTAAACAAATATTTTGCTCAGTATTTACAAAGGAAGAGGGGAGGTACATAAAACAAACAGTAGTAACACTCTGGATACAGAAGTTGATACCAGCCCATTTACAGAAGAAAGGGTTCTGAAAGAACTCTTAAAACTGAAGGTGGACAAAGCAATGGGGCCTGATGGGATTCATCCCAGAATTTAAAAGAACTAAGGGTAGAACTAGTGACACCACTGACTACCCTTTTTAACAAATCATGGGAGGATGGGGTGGTACTTGAGGACTGGAGGAGGGCAGATGTGATTCCCCTTCACAAAAGTGGGAGGAAGGCAGAAGCAGGAAACTATAGACCTGTTAGTTTAACCTCAGTGATAGGGAAAATGATGGAATCACTTCTAAAGGAAAGAACTGTCGAGTATCTAGAGGCCAGAGGGGCACAGGACCCTAGGCAGCATGGATACACAGCAGGAAGGTCATGCCAGACGAATCTGATAGATTTCTTTGACTGGGTGACCAAAGTAGTAGATCAGGAGGGCTGTGGACATGGCCTACCTAGACTTTAGCAAGGCATTTGACACAGTCCCACACCAAAGATTAATATACAAGTTAGCCAGCCTGGAGTGGGTCCCAAGATGACAGCCTGGGTAAAGAATTGGCTGGAGAATAGGACACAGAGAGTAATAGTAAATGGAGTCCACTCAGAAGAAAGGAGGGTTACTAGTGGGGTACCCAGGAGGTTCAGTATTAGGACCGGTCCTCTTCAATGTCTTTATAAGTGACATTGCAGAAGGACTGGAAGGAAATGTATGTCTCTTTGCAGATGACACTAAGATCTGCAACAGAGTTGATGCACAGGGTGGGGTGGAAAGGATGAGAAGGGACTTGGCAAGGTTAGAGGAATGGTCAAATGTATGGCAGCTTAGATTCAATGCTAAGAAGTGCAAGGTAATGCACCTGGGAAACAAAAACCCAGGGGAAGAGTACACAATGGGGGCGAGATACTAACAACAACAAAAATGGAAAGGGACCTGGGGGTAGTCATATCAGATGACCTAAAGGTGGGCAAGCAATGTGAGAAGGCAGCAAGGAGGGCTGGGGGGATACTGGGATGCATAGGGAGAGGCATCACCAGTAGAAAACAGGAAGTTATTATCCCTCTGTACAGACAGCTGGTGAGACCCCATCTGGAGTACTGTATGCAGTTTTGGAGACCCAATCTCCACAAAGACAGACAGAATGGAAGCTGTCCAGAGGAGGGCAACTAAAATGGTGCAGGGTCTGCACCGGAAGACATATGAAGAGAGACTTAAGGAGCTTAATATGTATAGCCTCGAGGAAAGGAGGGAGAGGGGGGACATGATAGAAACTCTCAAGTACCTCAAGGGAATCAACAAAGTCCAAGAGGGTAGCATCTTTCAAAAAAAGAGGTGTGCAAGAACAAGAGGGCACAATTTGAAGATGGGGGCGGCTCAGAGGTAATTTAAGGAAGTATTTTTTCACAGAGAGGGTTGTGGATGCATGGAACGGCCTTCCGGAGGAGGTTGTGGAGTCAAAATCAGTGGTGGAATTCAAGCATGCATGGGATAGTCATAAAGCAATTCTGGGGGGTTGGGGTAGGAAGAAGTAGGCTGCTGGTTAACTAGGATCTGCAGCTTATCCAGTAGGTAGGGAAATGGGCAGACTGGGTGGGCCAAGCGGTCCTTATCTGCCATCAAATTCTATGTTCTATGGAACTCAGCGAGCGCCTTAAGAGATAAAGTCTACCTCCTCCCTCCAGCTGCATCTTTGTGAGGGATGTTAGCCTATCGATGCTGTGCGTCGACTGCCCCACCCAAGCCCGATCCTTAATTTATTGGCCCCTTCCTATGACATCACTTCCTGTCTGCTGTAATTCTAAGTCCCCACTTTTCCATTTGCAGGTTATACCTGCTATCCACTAGAGGGACCTTCTGCCTATCACCTCCATTTTTCTACCTGAACTACTCCTATTTCCTCTACTCCTCTCACTTACTCTCATCCAGCTCTGCCCACACCTCACTCCCCCATCCAACCTCCTGGCTAGCCCTACACACAGACCTCCCCCGCCCTATCTTCAGACCCCCACCTATCCCTTTTCTAACCCTCAGTGACCACAAGGAGTCGCTATTTCCACCCCCGAATTGGCCTCTAACCCAGCCTGCTCTGAGTCCTTCCAGCGCCTAGAACTCCATCTCACCCAGGTCCTAGACCACCTGCCCCACTGGGGTCTTGAATCTTGCACTCTGTGCAATAAAGTTCGCGGCACTACCACTACCCCTAAGTGATATCAACCCTTTCTGAGGGGTAGCCTAGATATTTATACCATCTGCCCTACTGCTACCTTAGGCACTATATTTGTTCTCCTCCTCAAATGTCTCCCCCTCATTTCCATGCTAGTGCCCACCTCCCGTCAGCCAGACCTCACCCCTAGCCCATTTGAAACAGCACCTCCACCTCTCCCCGGCTTAGCCCAACCCCCCAAACACTGTCCATGTACCCTGGCCCCCAGCACCCACCCCCTGGCTGCCTCCCCCACTGCCTACCCTGGCTCCTCGTGGATACACCTTATCTTCGCCCTCCCGACCCTTCGAACCGTGCCCTTCCCTTATTCCCCTATGGCCTCCCCCTCATCCCAGTGTACCCCCAAGAAGTCAACATACTGCCACCCCCAGTCAGAACCTTGGTCTTTCTACTACTCCTATCTGGTAATATACACCCTAACCCAGGCCCTGCCCCTCCAGCCCACCAACTAGGTCCACTGGTCTCCGCAGTGCCTCTTTAAATGTATGCAGCCTGCTGAAAAATGTGCTGCCTTCCAATGCTGGGTCATATTACATCAATCAGACATCATAGCCCTAGTAGAAACCTGGCTGTCCAAGTCCACCCCTGACTCCTTTGTCTCCCTCCCAGGCTATACCCTATACCAGAAGGATCGAGCAGGCAAACACGAGGGTGGTTGTGCGATCTATACCTGGGACACAATCATTGGACAAGCACTCCCCACCCCCATGCTTGTGAATGCGGCCCAGGTCCTTACCCTCAAACTCACTCCAGACCCCTCCAGGGGCCCTCTCTATCTCACAGCTGCCTACGTTCCCCCAAAGAACCAGAACCCAGCACTGACGGCTATTACAGATCATCTCGCCACCCTCCTCCATAAGGCTGAACAAGTCCTAGTGGGGGACCTTAATGTGAACTTGCTCAGTCCCTCAACTTCCCCAATGAGAGACACTTTCGCTGCCCAAGACTTGACACAACTCATCTCCCAGCCCACTAGAGTTAACCCAAAAAGAGGAACCTGTACCCTTCTGGACATCATCATCATCACCAACTGCCCTCAAAACATTCATAACATACAGGTCCTCCCAGAATCCCTAAGCGACCACTTCCCTATCCTATTCCTTTGAGCTGCTCCCACCCCCAAACCCATAGCCCAAACCACACTCCGCAGGCACCTCTGCCCTGGCGGGCTGATTAAACTCAAAACAGTTCCTTGCCCAGATTAATTGGTCCCCCATCCATCATGCACCCGACATTGATGCTGCCCTCACCCTCTTCTCCCACGCCTTTAACAAGGCCTGTGATCTTTTTGCACCCTTCACCAAAATTCATTCCAAAAAACAGTGCACCCTGGGTTACTCCTGCCCTACTCCAAATGCTCAGAAAGAGGGATAACCTCTGGCACCCAGCCACTGAAACGGGCCGGACAGCTGATAGATAGGCATACAATTCTGCACAGAACAGGTGCACATGGGCTATCCGTAAAGCCAAGGCAGACCATTACCAGGCCACCCTCGCCTCCTCTTGGGGTTGTTCCCGGACCTTCTGGGACAATATTAAAGAGTTAAATGGGAAATCTCGCTCCCCTCCCCATCCCAGCTCACTATTGACAGCCCTACCTTTTAGTCTCTATCTAACCACCCTGCCCAGTACTTGCTCTGGCAAAATTCTTATGTATGCCAACAATGCCGTCATTTTTGCCACCCACTGTAATCCTACCTCTCTCCAGGACTCTCTACAACACTCCTTCAATGATGCCGAAGCCTGGTTTCAGGAGCGCAGACATCATTAATCTTAAAAAAAAAAAAAAAAAAATGACAATGCTCTTCGACCACCCCCAAAACAAAGCTTGCAACAACCCACTCCTTATCCTCCCTAGCACCCTACAACCGCTTGAACAAGTCTACTCCTACAAATAACTTGGGATCACCTTTGACTCAGCCCTCACCTTTCATGCCCACATTAATGCCATCGCATCCGCCACCAACACTCGGCTTGGCATCCTCTACCATCACAAGGACTGCCTCCCCCCCCCCCGATGCTCTCCGACTTGCCATTACGTCTTCAGTACTGTCCCTTGTGGACTATGGCCTGCCAGTATATGGTGCTGCTGACACCGCTGCACTCAAGATTCGCCTCACCCTAAACAAGGCTTGCAGGCTGATTACTGGTGCCCCCAAGCTCACACACACGTCAACTCTATCACAGGGCCAATCTCCTTAACCTTGATGAGCGGCTCCACTACCAAACCTGCCTCCTAACTAAGAACAACTCTGCTCAGGCTCTCCTCTCCCGGGGTGACTGCCTCCATCCACCATACTCCGTCCACTGTTGCAACCCGAACTGCCAACAAGACCACTCTACTGGTTCCCAGACCCAGGATCACCCATGATCAGAGGTCCTTCTGCTACAGAGCCCCATCCTGGTTTAACTCTCTCCCTGCAACTATCTCAAATGCCCCCAAAATCTCCACCTTCAAAACTGCCCTTCGGAGCCAACTGTTTAACACTCGCAACTGCTCCTGTCTCTAAATGGCACTTCGCCACTATCTCATTGCACCAGACAACGCCCACTGGGCTCAACCCCCACCTGACCCCCCCCAAATTCCCCTCCCAGCATCCTGCCCCTGTTAGTACCTGCATGTGCCAAAAACTGCGTCACTTGAAATGTTACAAAATTGATCAGTATATGAAATCGTCTGCGTAATTCTAAGTCGCTCATTGTCCTGTATTCTGTAAATTTGTTACTCTGTCTGTCCTCTCTGTGACGAGGTACCTTTGTACATAAGCCTCTGGCTCAAAGGTTGTAAATCCAATTGTACAAATAAATAAATAAAATAAATAATGTATACAGTCTATTAAAAAAGTGGGACTCCTTCCAGGGTTGGGTACTGCAACATCGGTGTGATGTCATAGCCATGGGTGAAACCTGGCTCTCCCCTCAGATTCCTGACTCGACAATAACACTCTGTGGTTACAATGTATACCGCACAGACTGGCTGGGTATGCGTGGGGGAGGTTGCGCCATTTACACCAAGGACACGCTATGCGGGCAGTTGCTCCCCACCCCTCAGATGGCTCCAGGACCCCAGGCTCTCACTCAAACTCACTTTTGGGCACTCCCAAACCCCCCCTCCTCATTACGGCTGTAGACATTCCCCCTAGGGACCAGAAGGTGACCTTCCACACAGTACTGTCCTACCTGACCACCTTCCCATCTCAAACTGAAAAAATTGTACTCTGGGATTTTAATATAAATTGTTTAGATAGGGCCGCTGCGCAGTTCGTCAATGCTGCCTCTGCCCAAGACCTAACACAAGTAGTCACCTCCCGCACCCGCCTTAACCAGCAAACAGGGTCTTTCTTCCTCACTGCTCGACCTCGTGTTCACCAATCGCCCCCACAAAATTACAAGCACTACCATTCCCCTAAATGCTCTTAGTGACCACTCCCTCGTTCTCTGCTACTGGACTAGCAAAGCACCTAGATCTCCTCCCAAAATAATCTTACAACGCAAGCTTAGCCCTGGCAAACTTGCCCTTCTTAAAGCACACCTCAGTTCTATGGACTGGTCCTTCATAACGAACACCCTCGACCCCGATAGGGCCCTTGACCTCCTCAACCTATCTTTCAACACCATATGCAACAAATTTGCCCCACTTAACAAAAGGATGGTCAAAGACAACCCAGTGCCTTGGATTTCGGACCATCTCCTGGCCCTTATGCCGACTAGAGATTCTCTGTGGTACCTCTCCAATGAGACTGGCTTGCCTACCGATAGACAAAAGTACAGAGAGGCCCGGAACAAATCCGCCCGGAAAGCACGTGGGCCCTACGCAAAGCAAAAGCAGAGCATTATAAATCCTCCTTAAAGAGAACAAGAAATGATTCCTAATTGGTAGCTGTTTATAATGTTCCCATGTAGACATGATAGCCATAAGCTTAAATGATCCATATTTAACTGTACCTGAATAAATAGTGATGTGAAAAGATGTATTTTGCATTGTTTTGCTTTTATGGGCAGCATTCCGTTACAGTTCTCTTCATGGAACCTGTGATCTGGAGTTTTAACTATGTCGTGGTTTGAGCAAAGAACTATAAGTGTGGTTCTGATAGGACAATAGCTCATGTTTAGCAATCTGTATAAAAACCATGACATAGTACAAACTCCAAATTACTGGTTCCATGAAAAGAAATGTAACAGAATGTTACCCTTAAAAAGAAAGCAATCAAAGGCAGTTTTTCACATCAGTGTTTATTAAGGTACAGTTAAATATGGCTCATTTGGAGGCAAGTTTATCATTTCTGTTACTAGGAATATTATTAACTACTGCCAGGGCCCCGATTTTTCTGCGGCATATCAGGGGAAAGTTCTGCGGCAGGGTTCTCATTTGCCGCAGAACTTCTGCGGCACTCAGCACCAATTTCTGCGGCAATTCTGTGGCACATTTTTACCCTTAATTTTTTTTCCCCAATCTGACACAATGCACGCTCGTAACACAGTCATTTTAAGGGTGTTTGTCACCAAATTTTCAACATAGCCAGTTAAGACCTCTGCTCATGAACAGTATCACTGTGATTTTATTACTCTGTCCGGAACATTGATTTCACACACCGACCGCGCCACTGTGCGCTACATGTGCGAAAACACATTTTGGGTGAAATGTGGAAAAATGACAGTTGAACTGTTCATAAGGAGGTGTGGTAAAATGGCAATACTGAAAATCTGGAGTGAAAATATTAAAAATGCTTGAAGTTACGAGCGTGCTAGGAACTGCGCAACGCACGCTGGTAACAGTCATTTTATGGGCATTTGTCACCAAATTTTCAACATAGCCAGTGTAAGACCTCTGCTCATGAACAGTATCACTGTGATTTTATTAATCTGTCCGGAACATTGATTTCGCACACCGCCTGCGCCATTGTGCGCTATATGTGCGAAAACACATTTTGGGTGAAATGTGAAAAATGACAGTTGTACTGTTCTTAAGGAGGTGTAGTAAAATGGCAATACTGAAAATCTGGAGTGAAAATATTACAAATGCTCGAAGTTACGAGCATGCGTAGGAACTGCGCAACGCACGCTCATAAAACAGTTGCTTTGGGGAATAATTTCACCAAATTTTCAACATAGGGTTTTTAGGAGCCTACCTCATGAACTGCGACACTGTCATTTCGTTAATCATTCCGGAAAGGTGGTTCTGTGCAGTGACTGCGGAACCACCTTTTGGGACCGATTCATGAAATAACAGTGTCACAGTTCATGAGGTGGGGCCCCAAAAACCCCATGTTGAAAATTTGGTGAAAAAATTCCCAGAAATGGCTGAGATATGCACTAAAGTTTAAAAAAATCCATTTATGCCATTATACAGCTTACCGGCATTTCTTCAGTTCGCGGTCGGCTTTGAAGAGTGCAGACGTGTTCCCGGTCCACAGAAGATCATCGCGCTGGGCTCCGGAGGTAAGTATGGGTTGAGGTGGGGGTGAGGTGAGGGTGTGAGGAGGTGGGTACGCAGAGGGTGGGTGCGGGTTTGGGGGGCAAAGAATCACCGATGGAAGTTTTTTTTTTCAGGGTGTTTGGAAGCTCTACACAAGGAGGGACTTTTGCCATGCTTGGGTGGCTCCCAGCGTGGCACCAGGCAGCTTGGGGGGGCTCATGAAGCCGAGATTGGGGATTGGACACCCCATTGGCAAGGAGTTTTGCCACGCTGGGGTGGCCCCCAGCGGCATGAAACATTTTGGGAGACAGTGAAACCGCGGGAGATTGGGCACCTCGTCTGCAAATGAAGCATTTGCCACGCTGGGGTTGGCTCCCAGCGTGGCATACTAATATTTCAGAGGGGGCACATTTGTTCCACGGGCAGCCGTGAATTCTGCGGGTGACGGCAAATTCCACGGATATTTCCACGGTTTGCTGCACCCGCGGAATCGCGGAAAACTCAGGGCCATGACTACTGCCAATTAGCAGAAATTTCCTGTCCCCTTTAACCCCTACCTGGGGCTCAGGGTGCAAATTCTGGAACAATATTAAGGATATCTGTGGAAAAGACCCCAACCAGGTCCCTAACCAGATTACGGTTGACGGGTGCATGACCTCTGATTCTACCCGTATAGCCGCAGCTTTCAACACCTTCACAAACCTCGACCACGTTCTCCCTCCTAATTTCTCTGACTCTCCTACAGCCAGCTCCCCCCCCACAAAGCCACCCCTTTCACCTATGCCGCATCACACCCAAGTCTGCTGAGCTGTACCTTAAAAAAAGCCCTAAGCCACTCCAGCTACAGTAGTGACTCTCTAGACTTGAAACTCCTGTGGCTCACCCTTCATGAGGTACTCTACCCCCTCACCCATATACTGAACCGTTCCTTATGTCAGGGTAAATTTCCCTCTAGGTGGAAATCAACCTCCATTACCCCCATATTTAAAAGTGGGGACCACTCCATCACCAATAACTACTGCCACATCTCCATTCTCCCTCCCCTATCCAAGGTCCTAGTGTGGATGGTCTCTGATCAGCTCACTGACAACTCAACAAATATGACCTACTCTGCAAACAGCAACATGGCGTTCACAAAGGCCACAGTACTATCACTGCCCTTCTCTAGTTTACTGCACACATCCACTCTGCCCTGGACAGAGGTCATATCACTGGTGCTGTTTTCATCGACCTCTCTAAGGCGTCTGACACTGTCAGCTACTCCCTCCTATTAACCACTCTGTCCAACATCGGTTTCTCTCGGGATGCCTCTGGTTGGTTCTCTGATTACCTTTCAAACCGCTTCCAGCAGGTCAAAATTGGTAACACCTTATCCAATAGGCTGCCTGTCCTCTCCGGTGTCCCCACAGGGATCCATACTAGGACCTCTACTTTTCAGCCTCTTCCTTAACTCCCTCCCCATGTCCTGCTCTGGTAACCTGCTACTATACGTGGACAATGCTGTCCTGTTTTCCTCCGACCCTGATCCCTTTCAACACCTCTGTTCCCTTCAATCTGCCTTTAGCTGTGCTGAAAATTGGTTCCCTGCATAGCGCCTTATTCTCAACTATAAGAAGACCAAAGTTATGTTATTCTCTCATCCTCTCAACACCCAGAAGGTGCTTTGCCCCCCCCCCACTAACTGCTAATCTGACCCCCTTGGAGCAAGTAAACTCCTTTAAGTACCTGGGCATCACACTAGGCCCTGCGCTCAATTTCCACCAACACATCCATCTCCTGTCTAAAGCCATCAATGTTAGGCTGGGGTTATTGTATCGCTTCAAGCACTGCCTTACCCCAGATGCCCTCAGGCTTGCTGTCTCCTCCTCTGTCCTCTCCCTGCTCGACTATGGCATACTCATCTGTAGTGCTGCAAGCACCTCTGCCCTATAGAGACTCCATCTCTCCCTAAATAAAGCATGTCGCCTCATCTTGGGATGTGATCGTCTCACCCATACATGCTCCCTTTAGAACACCACCAACTGGCTTAATCTCGACAACAGAATCAGGTTCCACACCTGCCTCATTGCCAAAAAGATTGCCCTCGGCCTCTCCCCCCTGGGCTTGCCCCCTTAGTCCACCCGGCCCTGAAGCTTAAGCACACACAAAGCTCTGCCAAGCCACTCCTCTTGATTCCCTCCTGCCATACCTCACATTTCCAAAGGTCCTTCGGTTTCAGAGCCCCTTTGATGAACAGCCTACCAACCTTGCTTGTAAACGAAAACAGAATTGGCTCTTTCAAAACCCACCTTAAGGACCACTTCCCGTCCTCAAATACCTTTGACTGTCACTGAACCCTTGCCCTCCCCCCTCCTCCCTTTCCCTGCTGACCAATGCCACTGGCCTGCCTACCACAGGCTTCCAGGCCTAACATATATCTCTGAGTTTACCATGTATTTCAAACTTGTACTAATTATCCCTAGTTTCTGATTGTTAGCCTTCACTGTTTCTTTGTATCAATGCTGAACTGTATCCTCAAATCGTTATGTAAAGTTTGTTCTGTACGTAATTTCTGTGATGTGGAACCTTTGCAAATGAGTCTGACGCAAACGTATTTCCGAATCCTCAATAAATAAATAAAAAATCCATGACATCATTCAACCTGGTGTGGGACAGGGCTAATGCAAGATCAAAAGCAATGGGAGCAGTAGGAGGCATTAAGCAGAAGGGGGGTTAGGTCCTGGGATCTGAGTAGGTCCAAAGAACACATGGGCAGGCTAGATGGACCCTTGGTTGTCTTCTGCCATCTCTTTTCCTATGTGTCTATGTATGTGAATTTAGTGCTTGTGAAAGGTAACAGATTGAAAGCATTGGAACCTGAAGTCCTCCATTTATCCATGACAGGTATAGCATGATCGATCACACCACAAACTTCCCCACACTATCCTGCCAATGTGCCTCAGCCCTGCCATGGAGGGACCACAATGTAGGTGAGAGGGTAGTTCAGACTCCATACCCATTCAGTCCTTGGCCTGTCACGGAAGACTGCCAAGTGTACCAATTAGTGCCAACTATCTTGGTGATTCTGCGGTGTGGACACCTGCCCACTGGGAACTGGCTGAGACCACAACTCATTTTACATAGGCCACTGAACAGCCCAAAGGTAACAATGGCTTTCGACCACTAATCACCTGTGCTGGATTTGAACCTGTGACCTAGATATGAAAGGCTCCTTTACCCGCTACCAATCAACTGAGCCATCCAGTTCCCCAGACCCCATGATTCTAATGTAATGGGACTTTGTAACCTCTATGCTAGTGGGGATGTAACTAGGGAAAGCAAATCAAGCAGAAATTACAAGTACAGTACTAAGAATACATTCAGATTAAAGCTGAAAGAGCAAGCTACAGGTGGCAAATGTGAATACAAGCACTTAATAAAAAAAACTGTATACAAAGAAAAATAAAATTGGAAGGTAGAGGAAATATAAACAAGGGAGTTGGGCACTTGAAATGAAAATTAAAGGTAACAGGGGTGAGGACAGGGAAATTGGGCTGCAGATAATTGGAGTGGGGTAGCTGCAGAAGCAAGTGGAGGCAGACAGGTTCCCGAGATCTATAAAAGAGATGGGGAGAAAGAGGAGCAGATGGATGGTGAAGATTGTTGTAGATGCAGGAGAACATGACTGCCTAGCCAAGGTTTTACAGTGAGGGATAGAGAAGCGGGCATCCAAGGAGCAGAGATGGGGAGGGATGGAGAAAGGAGGGAAGATAGAAAAGAAAGGACTGTAATCAGTATTTGGCTAGAAAAAAAGCACAGTGCAAGATGATACTAATAATCATCATGATGTATGTTAATACATCCCCCAGAGCTACTCGTTGCTGTATAAGAGTGGTTTCACACGTCTTCAGCTGCAGCGAGAACAGCAAAGTGAAGCTGAGCTGTTCTGGCTCAAGCTGAAGGCAAGTGAAACCATTCTAATACAGCAATGAGTAGCAATGTGGGATGTATTAATACATTATTGACCGAGAACAATCAATAATATATTTTAAAAAAACTGTTCCCGGAACATGCCCGTTTCCAGGGCATCTGCGCGTGAGACGCTCTTCACAGAATAAGAGTGTCTCATGCACAGGGGAAAGGAGACTGGTTGGTAGCGCTCCCTCGATCTATAATAATAATAATAACAATATCACAAATCACAATTTGGAGTATTGCCAGTTTTGGGGAAGATAAAAATGTATAGTTCTAAGTCACAAATTTTAACGAGGACAATGAATGTAAAATAATTTCACTAGGTCCACTTTGGAACTGTTTTATAATTCTGTGGCATTAAAAGCCCTTGTCTGTGTGTAGTTTGTGTGTGTGTGTGTTCATGTGTGTGAACTCAGGCGTTCTTGAAATTAGGTCCATGTAACCCAGCCCACCTCAAACCATAAAGAAATGCGAGTAAAACATGTAAATAACACTTAAAGCAGCAGTGCAATGAAACTGCGCAAACAATTTGACCATAACTTTTTTTTTCACTACAGAGGATTCCAAGCATTTTACAGTTTTATTTGGTGGTACAATTTTCTAATTCCACCAAAATGTGAGTATTTTTTTAAATGTTTTAAATGCAGTTTTTTCCAAAGAAAAAAGATGGCCACCACATTTTGTACAGAAACTGCATTGTAAAGCTGGCTCAGTGGAATGGAGGATTGAGGCACTGGACAATACGCCGGCGACACGAGTACGGAAATGGACTCGGTCTGCTTGGGAGTCAGCAGGGTGAGGAAGGATTGACAGCTCTCCTTCCTCGGGGGAGGGAGGATCATGCAGCACGCTGCAGACCGACACTCAGCGGTGGCTGGGTGTCCGCACAGGCATGCCGCCAAGAACGGGGAGGGCCCATGTCCAGGGCGTTACGCTGTCTCCGTGGGGGTGGAGCCAGCCACTCTGCCCATTGCACGGCCGTGAGCCCGGAGGCAAAGCAGCAAATTCAGGAGCCAACAGGATCTATGATGACCCAACTATTGGGTCGGAGATGAGTCCCTCCGAGGGAAGGACCGGCGCACCCTGTCAACATCCCACATAAAAAAAAAAAAGAAAAAAGAAATTGCATTGTAGACTTGGCAAGAGTTAGGATAAAAAAAAAATTAACTCATGGTATGCAGCATAGGAGGTACCTAGACAAGTACACTTAACAGGTATGCTAATATTTTTCTTAACTGTAGCCAAAACTAATTTTTTTGGGGGGGGAAGAACATTTTTCATTGCACTGCTGCTTTAAGTAAAAAAAAAAGTATATTATGACTACAGATATTTGTTGTGCTAGTGTGTGTTACAAATTTTTAACAGCCTCAGCTCAATGACAACTTTGTTAACTGTAACTGTAACACCCTCAATATAACGTGAAAACTTGCACTATCAGGTTCTTGTAAAGTTATTTCAAACCAGCAGAGGGTGCACTTGTACCATTTCTATAAGCTCTTTTACCCCACAGTTTAAACAAAAGTTGCAAGAGCTAACGTTTCCTTGTGTGGTTTTATTAAAATATTGTGTTTTTGTAGGTAATGCTGAAAATACACTGAGGAGATGAAAACATTTGGGCTGAAAAGAACCAAACACGGAATGGGGTCTGTGGGTAACTGAATGTATGGAGAGGCATATGAGTGACAGTGAATTTGCTTGGATGGTCTGTAGAGAAAAAGTGCGTGTGTGGGTGGGGGGTCTGAGGCTGGCATTGTATTTGTGAAGGCCTGTGAATGTGTGTGGGGTATGTGGGTGAAACTGCATGTGTACAGGGTTCTGTCTGTGATAGTGAATATGGGTGAGAAGTCAGAGGGTGATAGCCCATGTGTGTGGGTAGTTAGGAGTGAGAATGCATGTACTTGGGGTCTGGAGGGCATGTGTGGAATTTATTTTGGGGGGGAACAGAGGGTGTGTGCAATGGTGTGGGGGTAAGAAGGCATATGTGGGAGGGTCTAAGGGTGACTGTGCATGTGAGGGGGTTAAGGGTGACCGTCCATGCCAGCACGATCTGAAGTGGAAGTACGTGTGGATGCTGACAATGCATGTGTGAGGAGGGGGGAGCGAGAGTGACATTATATGTACATGAGGTGTGAAGAGGACGCTGCACTTATGTAAGGGGTGACAGAGAAGCAGAAGCAGCTTAAGCCCTGCTACTTCTGTCTGGACCAGTTCTATACATCCAATTATTCTGCAGCAGATCAAAAGAGATGACTTACATGGCACATTTTTCCAGAGATGTGCTATAAACCAGAGCGTACATAATACGTCATGTGGTGGTGGTGGTGATGGGGAGACTGAGGACACCTCACTGAACACGCCAACAACCATGCAACCATAGTATGCTCAAACACCCTGAAATCTGGAGAATGGTACTCTTGGGCACTGTCTGCCCAACAGGCACTCCTCTCCACCAGAGCAAGACATGGTGGGGTGGAGGCAGGCTCAATGACCTCACTGTGGGGACAACCCATGGGGGAACAGGAAGTGAGCCAGTCAGGGTGGGAATGAGAGACAGATATCAGAAAAAAAGCCAATTTTGTTACAGTGGGAACTGAGTTCTTTGGGTATCTGCCCTATTTAATGTTTATGTACAAGACATTTTTTTCAACCAGACTGCATGAACTAAAGGCCAAAGAGACAGCATAGAAAATTGAATATTTAATCTCAAAAGGGATTTGAATAAAAAAAGTAAATAAGTAACAGGATCACTGCCACAGACTTGCATTTGAGACCATACAGAGGTATAAATTAAATTGGGGTACAGTTTCGGACTGCTAGCAGTTCAATGAGTGCGCTGGGTCTGTGTTTACAAAACAAGCAGAGGCTGTGGCATAATATGTGGTTTTGTCAGTGCTACGTGGGATTGTTAGCAGTTTGATGTGAGGGGTACGTTTCCAGTGCCCCTACATGGCTTTCATAGGACTATCAAAGGTGTGGGTTTGGTAGGGGATATCCCTACTGCTTCTCCTCTCCTGCTGTAACTCCTTCTGCCGCCTTACTTTACTACCACTGTTGGTCTCCCATAACGTGCCCAGAAGTTTCTAAATGCTTGTTCTGATGGCAGTGGAGGGAATCCTGCAGAGGAGCTGGAAACCTGTATCAGTCTTTGGCAGTAGCAGGTCCTGTCCCTGGAGGGCCTTGTTTGTTAACACCATTGGTGCTGGCTGGTCCCGGGCACCGTAGGGCATTTTAATACTGCCAGAGGTGGTGACTTCTGTGGGCCCTGTTAATGTTGCTAGTGTCAGTGGGTCCTGTCAGTATGTGTGATGAAGAGTTGGCACTCAAGAGAAAGTGCCATCAAGTAGCTCTAGTTAATTCTGACACTGCTGCTGTATGTGAAATGGGGAGGGGAAAAAATTGCCAGTGAGAGGTTTTAGTTAATTCTGGCACTGCTGGTGTGCGTACAGGGAGCACTGGAGAGAAATGCTGCTGAGTGGCATGTGGTCAGATCCCAAGAGGGGATAATTATTCTCAGCCTACACCGTCACCGCAACACACACGTTGGGGATGTTCAATGCGATTTACAAGGATAAACCAAAGGCAGGTATGAGTATATAGTGAAAGTGGAAATTTGAAAATGCCCCGTAAAGGATGTTAGGTTTGGAGGATAAATGCCAACTGATTGTCCTTGTAAACCTCATTAATCTCAAGTCCAACTTTATACTGCCACTTCACGAATGACGGCAGTTACCATGGCTCCAACACGCAGTAAGTATGTTGGCATAATAAAAAACGTTTGTATTGCGAAACGTGTGTGGACTATAGCATTAAACTGGGTGCTGCTAATGAACTGCTTAGCATCAAATCTGACATGCTGGCTATTTTTGAGCACTCCCAATGTATCTTGGCAGTAACTGTGACACTAAAGAACTGTGTGTGTTGGCTCGGAGAGAAGGTGTACAAACCGGTCACTCAAGGAAGCATGCTCATGATAGACATATGCGCTGTCTACAGCACATGGGCACAAAGGAACTCAATAATTGCTGCTCAGTGTACAAACATTTCAGCATCTTCAACAGATGAAATCGAACCAGGCTGATCCAAGTTCAAAACTGAACACAAAAAAAAGTATTAATATTGTAATACAGACAATGGAAAAAGAAAATAGAAACATGGGGGCATTCTAGAGCTGGCTAGCAAATTCACAAGGCACCAGAAAACTGAAATTTTGAGGGGTGGGAATCTGACAAGAGTCTGTGACAGGATGTACTGTATTATTCCTACACCTGCCATGCCCTCAGACTTTTACAAGAAGTTGCCAAGTTGCCCTGGCGGTGGTGATAACACAACACACATATGTAGGCATTAGTCCCTTTAAGAGAACTTTAAGGGCCTGTGCTGGCTATCTTTACAACAGTAGTGTAGGCGGGGGTGTTCAAACACCCCCCTAAATTACCCCTGACATTTTTTTTCAAGCTAGCTCAGGTGCCCCGACCGGGTTTATGGACCACCTGTCACCGACTAAGTCACTGACTAATTGTGTTGTTGTCCATCTGACTCCCAGCATGTTTGCTTATGCTTAGCTTGGCTGTAGCTAGGCAACGGGGAGGAGGGAGGTAGGGCTGCTGACTGTCAGCATGCTACGGTGGTGCTGCTGCATATGCATGCGATCCCCTCGATCTCCTTGATGACCTTGCTGGCAATGCCAGAGGCTACTGCTAAGGAGATATCTGCTATGAACCAGTCAAAGATATTAATGGGGTGAGAGATGCAGGAACACCCATCGATGACAGTACAGGCAGCACAAGCAAGCCTGGAAGCATGCACCGTATCATATCAAAAAATGAAGACTGTACTTCCTGCACGTTGACAATGCCCTGGCCAGGGTCTGGGACCGCTTGAGCAGACGATGGGCCTGGACCAACGATGGCAATATACCATCCATAGTAGGTACGGTAGTGCCTAAGCCAAGCCCCTGCCTTGGAATCTGGTCGATGGTCGGGGGTGCTGTCATCACTGTCTCTGACGCAGATGGCGACTCTAAAGGTAAAGAACCTGCAGACTCCAACAGCAACCTAGACCACACCAAGGAAGCAGATAGAACAGTTGCGTAAGAGCTTACCATAATAGTAGATCTTTGAGGGGATCTCAGTCATTGGGATACACCGTGGGAACCTTCGTCATCAGTGAAGGGGAATCCCCATGGAAAATTTTCAGCAGTACAACTGGGGCCGCCCACACCATCAATGTCACCAACCCTATAAAAGCATGAGCGGCCCCGCTCTCTCCTCAGTTCTTTCACCCTCCCCCCACCCCCAGAGACAAAGGGAGCATAGCTCTAGCCAAGGAGCAGAGCTATGCGTTCTCCCTTCAGCCTGCATCCTTGAAAGATGTTGAGGACCTCTTGCTACAACTAGACAACAGGAAGAGTGTTGGTGCAGACCTCCTTGACCCCTTCTTCCTGAAACTCGGTCATCACGTCCTGGCTGCACCAATTACCCACCTCTTTAACTTATCCCTTTCTCAGGGTGACCTTCCTCCCCTATGGAAAACTGAGCACATGGTCCCTCTTTTCAAATCTGGAGACCCTAGTGACCTTAACAATTACAGGCCTATATCTCTACTCCCCATCCTGTCTAAACTGTTTAGAGAAAATCGTGAGTGCTCAGGAATTAATTGGAATCTGCAAATCTGCTTAATCCTTTACAATTGGGCTTTAGATCATGACATAACACCATCTCGGCACTTGCCAAGGTGACTAATGACTGGCAGTGTGACCTGGATGCCAAGAATTTTGTTTGTGCAGTATTTTTAGACCCAAGTAAAACATCCGACACTGTCGATCACGATCTGCTCCTAATGTCCCTCCGGAACATAGGTCTGGACTCTCCATCATTGAGATGGTTTTCCAACTATCTCTCTGGTCTTCTCCAACAGGTAAAAGCAGACAGGGAATTCTTGCCCCTTAAACTCCTGTTAAGGGGCATACCGCAGAGCTCAATATTGGGCCCCCTGCTTTTCGCAAGATATATAAACAGAGTTGATGCCAACCTCAATACTGCAAACGTACATCTATTCGCAGATAATACAGTGCTTTACATCAGCAGATCTTCCCCGGAAGCAGCATGTAGTGATCTTCAGCAGGAGTTTAATCTGCTGCAACTGCAGCTCCTGAACCAGAAACTCCTCCTGAATGCTAAAACAAAGGTGATGCTCCTCTCACCCTCTGCACATATAACGAACTCCGTTGCACAAGAAGCCCTTCAGGTTTCCACACTCCGAGGCAAATCTTTGGAATATCTAACAAAGTTCAAATACTTGGGGGTCTGGTTCGACCATAGACTTTCTTATAATGACCACTCTGAAGAAAAGCTTAGACAGAGGCTTGGTCTCTTCTATAGGATTAATCACCTGCTTACATCGGAGGCTAAGAAGCCATTGGTCCAATACACCTTCCTAACATTGATGGACTATGCGAACTTCCTTTTCAGTCAAGGCCTCGCCTCTGCACTGGTCAAACTGGACATGCTTTATCATAGAGCCTTAAGGTTTATTACCGGCCTCCCCTTCGCCATGCATCACTGCTCCCTATATGCTGCTGTGGGATGGCTTTCCCTTAAATATAGAAGACAGAGGAATGCCGCTCTTTGGACCTTCAGAGCTATTTCTAAGAAGCTGACACACTATGTCTTGGATTGTCTGCTCCTAAGCACGGTAGGCTAATATGCTTTGAGTAGTATTTCCTTTATTATACCATTGGTCAGATCACGCTTTGGTAGGACATCCATAAGTTACATGTTACCCTCACTCTGGAACAAGCTGCAAAAAACATTGAAACTGGTTTACCCTATCAAACTATCAACATTCAAAACTCTTTATGCTCGTTATTTCAAGGAATCCTTAACTGTTTTACCTGACTCTGCCTTGTTACTTGAATTGAGCCTTCCACTCTCCGTTCTCCTCTGACCCTTATTCATTCTGTTCCCTTATCCCCTTCCTCCACTTACCTTTGACCCAGCATCCTGGGACCCTTTTCCATTGGTGGTCTCAGCAGCACTATGCGATCAGTGGCCATCAAATGGCTGCCTCTGCCCATTTAGCCTTCACCCCTCTACCTTCTCCCTCTTAGGCATCTGCCCCTTTCCCCTCACTCTACGAATCTATCCTACTTCATACCAAATCTAGAGAGCCCTCTCTTTTGCACCCTGTATACTCATTGTAACCTGTATCTATTATTCCCTTCATACAGTCCAGCAAATCTCATGTTTATTTTTGTATATATGTTTTACCAGGAATTAGTATGGTTATCCTTTTGTTCATTGTTCTTTGTTCAATTTGCATTGTATTTTGACTTGTATTATGTTCCTGCTATGTATGTAATCCTTCTATGCTTGACTACATATCTATGTCCAGGTCCACCTCGAAAATGAGCATTGCTCAACGGTGTTTGCCTAGTTAAATAAAGATTTTGAATGATTGATGGGGGACCAAGAGAGAGAGAGAGAGAGAGAGAGAGAGAGAGAGAGAGCAAAACAGCCCTGTAACCCACCCCAACAGAGGAGAGCAGTCCTATGGATGCTCAATCCTCTCCTTCCCCTGCCAACCCACAGCGACTCGAGTCTGCTCCCGAACCTGGGTCGCCGGCGTGGTGTGAGGTGAGGCGCCAGTGCCTCAACCCTCTGTGCCACTGGGCCAGCCCGTTAAGATTTTTAATAATAAACTCACCTATCTAGCTAATAAACATACATCCATCATAAAGGTTAGAGCTCATAAGTCCACCCACCCCTGGTTCACACTTGACCTTAAAGCTGCACTCGCCAAACGAGACAAACTATGGGCTTGTGCCAGATATATCAAATCCTTGCACGACTGGCAGATGTTCAGAGCTGCCAGGAATGCCTGCGTACAACTCATATGAACCGCAAAATCAAACTTCTACATCACTACCCTTGAGCAGGCAAATGGAAATTCTGCCAAAATCTGGAAAACTTTAGACTCAGTAGAAGGCCGCAAATCTGCCCCCTCAATTCCCACCAAAATTCTTAATAGTGGGGTGGTTGTTGAGGATCATACTCAGATCCTTCAGGAACTTAATACGCACTTTGCCACTGCAGGGTTGGCTTTTGACTCCTCCCCCTATGTCAGTCATGTCAGTAATGCCCAAATTACGAATCCCCCGCCAGTCTCTGCATCACCCCACCCCTTCCAGCTCCAGAATGTTTCCTTCAAAGAAGTTGAGGATCTCCTCCTTAAGCTAGACACCAGGAAGGTTCGCGGTGAAGACGGGTTTGATCCCTCCCTTCTCAATCTAGGCCACTACTACCTTACAGCCCCCATACTACACTTATTTAACCTTTCTACAGATACTGCATCAGTACTTGCCTGCTGGAAAGTGGCGCACCTAATCCCTCTTTTCAAATCAGGGGACCCGTGTGACTTAAAATAACTATAGGCCAATCTATATCTTACCTATGCTCCCCAAAATCTTCGAGAAACTAGTCTACAACCAGCTTAGGAACCACCTCGAACGTTCCTCCCTCCTCAACCATGTGCACTCAGGTTTCAGGACAAATCATAGCACCATTTCTGCCACTGCAAAAGTTACCAATGACTGGATTACAGCCCATGATGCTATAAAATTCACAGGCGCCGTCTTCCTCGACCTCAGCAAGGCATTTGAAACTGTCAATCAGAACCTTGTCATTCATAACCTGCGCAACCCAGGCGCCACCTCCTCTACCGCACTGTGGCTCACCAGCTACCAGTCAGGTCAAATTCTGAAAATTAAAGCAGATAGTGTCTTTCAGCCCCCCTTTCTATAGCCAGAGGTGTCCCCCAGAGCTCTATCTTGGGCCCAATTCTTTTTTCTGTCTGTATCAATAACATTGGTTCTAACATCAGCGATTCTAAGCTATACTTTTTCGTGGAGGACACAGTGCTGTATTCTTCTAAACCAACAGTTCTCAGACTTTGTCATAGTGAGCCTCCCCTAAGCCATGGAAAAGATCTTGAGCCTCCCCCAAAATACTGAAATATTTTTGGGCCTCCCCATACAAAAATAGCCTACTTTTCACAGTACATCAGGAATAAATTGAAACCTCCTTGCATAGCTGGCTGTCATATTATTAAGCTCATTGTAACCCCCCCAACAGGACAACCTACTTGCTCCAATATTTTGACTCTCGAACCATTGTTACCCCTTACTGCTTTACCTTCATGAGTCAGACTGCTTTTTCTGTTTCCCCTCTAACTGGAATAACCTTCATTGTTGACCTCTGCCTCTCCCTCTCCTGCTCTTAAGCAACTTCTTAGGGATCATTTTGCTCCCTCCTGCTCTTATTCCTAGTACCTGTATGGTTAACTCTTGTATTTAGACAGTTCTGCTGCCAGTCTAATTGATCAATTGTTCCTCACATTGTTGGCTTATTGTTCTGAATTTGTTTGTACTTTTATTCATTTTGTATTTCTTGAGTGTTTTGCAGTTACATTTTGAATTGTAGTCTCTCACTTCCCTTCCCTGGGTACACCTGAAGTAAGCCATGCCTCAGTGTACAGTACCTTCCCTGGTCACAGACTTGTGAATAAATACATAAATTCACCTACTATTATCTTCTTTAAGTTTGCCTTATCCCTTCACACAAAATCTATAAAGTTCAAAATTGAAATATAATAATTTTTCAAGACTTGCTTGAGCCTCCCCTTGAACAGATTGGGGCCTCCCCAGGGAGGCTGGCCTCACCATTTGAGAACCCCTGTTCTAAACCAACCATGTCAGAAGCTAGAGAAGAGCTGCAGGCAGACTTCTCACATTTCAAACAAAACCTCATAGATCAGAAGCTGCTCCTTAACTCAGAAGAAAAAAAAAAAAGCCATGTTTTTACCCCTAGCAGCCTCCCCTCCCTGCCAGCCCAGATAAATGCCCCCTATTGTCACCCGCCTTGGGGAACCCTCGAGGCAGTGTCCAAGTTCAAATACCTAGGCATATGACTTGA
Organism: Neoceratodus forsteri; assembly: GCA_016271365.2. Taxonomy (NCBI): domain Eukaryota; kingdom Metazoa; phylum Chordata; order Ceratodontiformes; family Ceratodontidae; genus Neoceratodus; species Neoceratodus forsteri. The sequence goes on along the minus strand of CM028137.1, from coordinate 532,284,194 downwards.
TTTTAAGGTCTCCTGTAGTACCCATATTGACACCCTCACCAGTAGGCTTAAATCTAGTTTAGGTTTCTTCTATAGGCATAGATCACTCTTCCCACAGGAGACTAGAGTCAGGCTCGTCCAGGCCACCTTCTTACCCCATCTCGATTATGGTGATATAATTTATAAATCCGCCACAGTTACGTGTCTACACAAACTGGATGTCCTCTATTACAGAGCCTTGCATTTCATCACTAACACCCCATACAGAACTCACCACTGCAACCTATATGCTTCCATTGGTTGGACCTCCCTTGCTTCCAGGCCCTTGTCACACTCAGGCATCTGGACGCTAAAAATTCTCCTAAAAAAGCTCCAGGGCTACCTTTTGTCCCTTGTCCACATCTCCCAGAGTACTTACTCCCTCAGAAAGTCTGACTTTGTGTATCTAGATGTCCCTAGGACTCTTACTTCATTTGGCAAAAACACCATCTCCTATACTATACCTACCAACTGGAACAACCTACAGCTTACTAGCCTCATATCTGTTAATGCCTTCAAAACCTTAACCTTAAGATTAGTGAAAGAAATATGCAACTGTCGTTGACTGTAAACCTGGTGTCTGCCATTGGATCATTCATCCTTGCTTAGCCCCATCTCCCCCCTCCCCAGGTCTACCAGAACACATACCCCCTCATACCCTCCCATTCTCCATTAATCCTCCTCTACAGCCCTCTTTCCTTATGCCCCCTTCTTTCCGCTCTCCCCCTCTCTGCTACTCTCCCCTCTCCTCCCACCCCATCTAATCTCCCTTTCCGCTTCTACCTCGTCTTTTCTCCAGCTTGGCACCTCCAGTATGCCCAGTCCTTATGTCCGCGCTTTTGGCAGTCTATCTATGCTGCAGTATCCAACTGAAGGTCTTGCACTTTTATGTGTTATTTTAAATGCAGTCACTTATGTTTACATACCTCAGTTTCATTTGTACTCTTGCTGTGCTTTGGCACATTTGTTACCACTTTTTTTTATTTATTTATTTTTTTTTTTATTTACTGTAGATCATGTCTGTTTAAATCCCACCTTGTTACTATTGTATAGACATATGTTAGGCATTTTGCTTCATGTATGTATGTACACTATGTTGCCACCTTGATTATGCATGTATTCATGTATAATATGCTGCTATAGTGTCTGTGCTCCTGTTATAGGTCTCAGGACCTCCTTGTGAATGAACTTGCTCAGTAGAGTTATTCCTGTAATAAACTTTAACTTGAAGGATCCATGCATCTGAAGTTATGGCTCTCCACTGATTTAGATGGAGGGAGAACCGACCTCTAGCCACCACTTCCAGGTCCGGGACCAGAAGAGGGAGGTCTGGCAAGGAGTCAAGTGGAGGCGGAGCCAGCCATATGGGCTGGCCCCCTCAGTTCTGGGGAACTTGGCTGCAGCTCCAGCACTGGAGTGGCTGGGCATGGCAGCTAGGGCTCTGCATTTCCCTTGGGACCGGGAAGGGGTACCGGGCCTATTGGGTACTTTGCAAAAGGGAGTGCACCCTCCACCTCATGACTGGGTATGGTAGAGGGAGTGCACAGACTTGAGCACCCTACACGAGGCTTACAGATCATTAATAATATCCTGGACATCAGGGCTAAACAGTGTAGTACCATTAAAGGGGGCATTAAGCACTTTTTGCTGTACGTCAGCAGAGAACCCAGATACTCTGAGCCAGGAGTGCCTACATAGGCATATATATGCCAATGGCAGCCGCCCTGGCAATGGTATCAGCCATATCATAGAGGGCTCCGAAGAGGTTCTTGCTAACCTACTCAGCTGCTTGGAGGCACTGAAGCAGCTCCTGCATCTGAGTGCCATCTGGAAGGGTCTGAAATGTGGCCTTGCCCTTTTTCCAGTTGGCATTTTGGTATTTCACCATGTGAGACAGGTAATTTGCAATCCTCAAACCTAGGATGGAGGAGGCATATACCCTCTTACCCCAGAGGTCAATTCTGTGAGACTCAATCTGGGGGAAGGGAACAGAGGTGATTAGGTTCCTTAGACCTGTCATGAGCTGCCACGATGACCATGGAGTCCGTTTCAGGGTGGACTGCATAGCAGGGGAGCCACTGGGGGGCATCTTAAAAGAGTTTATCTGCTCTACGAGGTATAACTGACACCATGTCTGGTCTGTACCAGGCTGCTGTGGCTACATTCCTCAGAGCCGGTAGGATCGGAGGAATGATTTTTGGGGGAGATTCAGGGATCTGCAGGAAGTCCACCAGCTCCTTTCTGGTGGCATCCTCTTCCTTGGTGTGGAAGCCCATGGCTGAGGACAGCTGCTTCATAACACTAAAAAATGAGAGGTCCTCAGCAGAAGACCTGTGAGTATGCTTCACTGAGTTTTCACTGACAGACTAGAGTGTAGATCAGCCAGAGAGCAGGATTTCCCCCTTTTCCTCCTCATCATCAGTAAGAATGAGTCTGGTGGTACTCCTCCTCGAAGCTGACCTCCTCAAATTCTGGGTCTAGTGTCGGATGCGCCGATGATGGCCCACAGGAAGCCTCCCATGGCCTGCGAGTCGGTGCTGCCAACTAAGCTGCTGTCAACAGCGTCAGCAAAGGGGGCCTAAAGGCACCCAGATGCTGTACAAGTACATTAGTGAATTTTAGCAGGCCTTCGTTCAAGTCAACAGTAGTCATCGATGGAGGGTTCGTTAGTACAGGTGCTGATGACCTGCCTGCTGGGTCCTGAGAGCCCAAAAAGCCCATAACCCTGGAGGAAGAAGGGACAGGCCTCGACGGGAGAGTCATCGACGACGAGCCTGTTGACAAAAGAGGGGCAGATGACCCGGAGGTCGATGGCCAGCCGCCCTGATAATCAGATGGAAGTGCTGTCGGTATGGGTCTGGTGGGCACAGAGACCTGGACAGCAGTCTTCCTCATCGATGCAGCTGCAGCCAACGAGGATCCCCCAGAAAAAGGAGAAAAGGTCATCGGGAACAAGATTGATGCCTGGGGAGCAGTCACAATCTGAGCCTTTGTTATGACCCCCTTCGAGGATCTGTGTTGGCCTTAGAGGCCTGGGAGCTAGACGATCCAGTCGGCGACTGAGAGGCTGGGACCTCTGAGGATGCCTGTCCAGAACTGGCTACCCATTGATCCATCAGGAAATTTTTTAAGAGCATTTTCGTGTCGCCTAAGAGTCATTTCGTTAAACTTCTGGCAGAGCTCACAGTCAGAAATCTCGTTCTCATGCCCAAGACAGCAGATACTGAGAGAGTGTTCATCTGTGGGGGCAGTCTTCTTTCCACAGTAGCAGCGGTGGAAGACAGAAGCAGAAGGATTAACTCTCAACATAAACAAAATAGAGGAATCTCTTTAATAACAGAGATTCAGAAAAATACAGAAGAAAAACTGTAGGCAAAAAAAGGCATGAATACTGCATCTGAGCTTCCGAGGAGACCCACGCGAGTGAGTCGACAGTGGAAAAGAACTGAGGCAGGAGTGGGGTCACTCATGCCTTTATAGGGTTGGTGACATCGATGGAAGTCAACAGCGTGGGTAGCCCCAGTTGTACTGCTGAAAATCTTCCATGTGGATTTCCCTTCACCGACAGCAAAGGTTCCTATGGTGTAACCCGATGACTGAGATACCCCACAAAAAGATCTACCCTTATCCTTATGTTTGTGCTTGTGTCCTGATGACAACCGTTCTTTTTCGTGGCTTTCGATTTTGATGACCACAAATCAGTCGATAAGGCTGGCGGTGCCACTTTCCGACTCTGGACTTTTTCCATGGCCACTAGAGTTCTCTCTAATAAAAATTTCTCCAGTGCTTTTCTTCTGTGTCACTTGGTTGCTTGATTGAGGCCTTTGCAAAATGTTAGCTGCCATATTGATCCTTGTACAAAAAGATGAACAAAATGGGTGGTTTGATACCTTTAAGTTCTGATGTTGTGAGAGGCCTAAACAGCAGACACACACTTCGTTTGCGTCATTCTTATACATCTTTTCTCCACATTCAGAATACCGGAACAACATCATTGGTTTTGGCAGCATGCAGAGGCATCACTAAAAAAATGAGCTATTACTTCATTATAAAATAATAAACAACAGTGGCTAGTTGGTCTTTCCATGGTAGGTCCAACGAGTACTACTAATGGCAGGAAAAGATCTGAGGAGAAATGGGGCTGCACATGTTTATGAAGATGCTGACGTCTGACATTGTCGTGGGCAGCCCCCAGCTAGCAAAAGTTTCCGTGTGGTCCTAGCACTGACATCAGTATAGTTCCAAAGGTGTGGCCTAAGGGAAGAGATATCTTTGAAGATGATATACCTGTTCAGGATGTCTGCTTTTTCCTGGTCGTCTTCCGTGCAGTCTCCCTCCTCTGCCCTTCTCATCCTCACCACTCCACCCCTTGCTTTCCGCTTTTCAATTATCATCTGAAGAAACCCTTATCCCCCTTACTGACCCCTTTGGTGATTCTTTCCTCTGACTGCGCCTTTGCTACCCTCAGCACCTTACCTGCTTCTTTCAGCTTTACTAAGTTATGTCCTTGTCCTCCTCTCTGTGCTTCATTGTACCTCTTGAAGGCCACCCTTTTTTCCTTCAGCACATTTGCCACTTTCTTAGAGAACCGTAATGGTCGCTTTTCCTTCTGATTTTAATCACTTCATTCAGGCAGAGGTTAGTTGCTTTAGTTATACCCTTCCTTATTTATGTCCACTGTGCCTCCACCCCTCCCTGGCAATTCCCCCCTTCAAGGCAGTGCCCATTTCTTTGAAATCCATCCTCCTAAAGTCTAGGACCCTCATCCTCGTATGGCTAGCCTCTGTGCCTGTCTATGTTAAATCACACTGTATGATGATCACTGGTATCAAGGGGATTGCCCATTATGAGGTCTGCAACACTGTACCTGTTTGTAAGCACCAGGTCAGTACTGCCCTGTCCCTAGTGGGTTCTTTGACTAGCAGCCTGAGAAAAGCCCCATGTGGGGAGTCACTGATGGTCCCACTCCTTGGTAAGCTGCAGATGGAAGGCTTCACTCCACATCTGGCAGACTGAAGTACCCAACTAGCAAAGCCAAGTGTTTTCTGAGATTCCGCAGCAGCAGAAATTGCTGCGGAATTTAATGTAAACTGTGGAAATACCACAGAATATTATTCTGTGGTTTGCATGAACTGCGGAATATTATTCAGCTGTTTACATGAACTGCGGACAATTATTCCGCAATTTACATGAAATACAGAACATTATTTCACAGTTTATAGTGAAGAGTCAGCATTTAGCTGGCCCGACAGAACTACGGTACCAGGGTTCTATTCAGCTCTAAAAATTGATTAGCGTTTTGCTCATAAAAGTTCTAAAACATTGTGAAACTACATTGCACTTGCCTCACTGTGTTTAACAAACATAACACGTATAGAAAACCTATATAAATCCTTTCTGTACAGTTAGTACTGTCCCAAGAAAAAAAGTGCTAATCAATTATTTAAAACCCTGAGGTACTGCTACCGCTCGCGACCCTGATGACCTAGGTTCAGGAATGAGCCTGGGAAGTTGAAAGGCTGTCCTGGGGAGGAGGAGGATCAAGTGTCCTATGGACTGCTCTCCTCCTCCTCCAGGTGGGAGGGTGGGGAAGTCACCAGAGTTTCGGTAACCTCTCGTGGTAACCTAGGGTGAGAGAGCTGAGACTGACTATGTTTGGGAGGTGTGTCAGATGTTCAGCGTGCCACCCCAACGTCACTGCATGACACACCTCCCAGGGAGTAAACAAAAATGGAGGTTCTGCCGCCACACAATGACGTCTGCCCCCACACTGCAGACCCCATGCCACCGACTAGGCTCTCGCTCCCATTCTACCGTACAGTCTCCATCGGTGGAAAGGCACCCCCCAGCAGCCCCACCTCTGGGGGTAAGCTGGGCTGTTTGTGAGTGAGGTAAGTCCCAGGTGTGTAGTGTGGTTGAGCGTGTGTAGATTGGACCAATGGGGGCCGGCAGATGAGGACATAAAGTATAATAAATGGAAAAAAAATAGAGTCAGTATAAATTGTTAGTAAAACAAATCTGGAGTTTACATTGACTCTGACCAAGGAAAAGTACTCCATGGATCATATAAACTGCGGTTATTCCATGGATCATATAAACCCCGAAAAACTATTCTGCGGTTTATATTAAATTCTGCAGAATGTTTCTGGGAATTGTGTGGAATTTAAAAACAAAATGTTTTACTTTCTAATACTAAGAACTCATGAGTTAATTGACAGTCTTCTCTGGTTTGTAGGTCCCAGCCCCAAAAGTAAAATTTTTTCCCCTACCAGGGTGCGGGGTTGCTGACTGCTACTGAAGCCCCTCAACTGCTGCTGCAGACTTTCTGCAGAAATAGAAAACCAATGCCGCAGAAGTTCTGCAGCAACAGGGGGAGTTGCCGCAGAATTTAGACCCAAATTGCCATAGAAAAATCGGGGCCTTGACAGCTAGTAGCACCTACCTCTTACTTGCCATTCTGGTGACGGCTTATCCAACTACTCTCTCTGTACTGGAGACCTGTACACTACCCCAGTAAGGACAGTGGCCTCAGAGCCTGTCTCCAGAGTGACCCACAACACCTCCAGCCATTCCTTTTCCACCTGGTGCCCCAGTACTTCCATGGTCTGGTTTCCCTCTCATAGACATGAGAAACTCTTCCCTGCCCTGTCTCTCCTGAGCACAGAGCAGCCCGGTACTGCCATGTCCCAGTCATAGTGCTCACCGTGACTCTGTAATGGGCATTAAATCCAAGTCGGCCTCCACCATGATGGCTTCTAGGTCTAGAATTTTGTTTCCAAGACTCCTGGCATTGGTGCATATGGCTCTCCATACCTTCTTTCCCCCCTACTCCTACCCTGTTCCCCCCATTCCTTCCTGTGCTTTTCACTGACACGTCTCCTGACTGTTCTACTCTTTTTTATATAATTATTGATTTTCCAACTTTTTCAATCAACTACCAGTAAACAGAACCAACAGATGTAGTCCTAGCTGGGGTGAGACACTTGGAGCTACATTCTAGTAAGTCATATCATCATCTAAGCCATATGCAAATCTAGAGTGATCGTTAAGCTATAAAGAAACAGTTATCTTCAAACTCTGTCATATGTCACATGGGAAACATTACTTTACATACAAGTCAGTTTATCCTCGTGCAGGGGATAACCCCACTAAGTAGCTGAAATACAGTACTTTCAATGGTGATGTCTTCAGGAGGGGTGTAGTTTATACCACAGTATCCTTACCAACATTGCTGAGAAGTGGGGGACACTTAACAGCACTCACTGAAGTGGGGGTCCCGGAGTCTGGGGAGGTTGAAGTCCATGCTGGTGTTTCCCCTCTAACTGGGAATGCAGTGCAGGGGGTGCCGGGAAGTCATGATTATAGGGCAACACCATGCCCATTCCTGTCTTGTCAGTGTCAAATGTTTTGAGGAAAAAAGCCATGTGAGATCTTCCGGTATTTTGGGAAATCCCTCCATCCTTTCTAGTACTGGTCCATACTGCTCCTAGTAGAGTACAGAACTCTCTCATAACTAGTTATTTTGCCCAGTTCTTCAAGTCATTCCACTTGTGTGGGGGCACCAGTGTCTTCCAGTGACACAGCACAATACATTTGGCTGTCACCAAGGCTACAGTTAGCCATTTGCTAGATCTGCCCGTGTTGCCCCCCCCCCCGTAAGATCTGCACCGAGCAGCACCCACATCAGGGACCATTGTACTGGCCTCCACGTTACTGTCATGCAGATCTTTTGAATATCACTCCAGTAGGAGGAGAGCTAGGGGCAGGACCAAAGGACATGAGAAATGGAGCCTCCAAGCTGATTACATCTCCAGTAGTGGTCAGTGGGGAATTTATTCCCATTTCTGGAGTTTTTGTGGGATTCTGTTCCACTCAACTAACAGACTGTGTGTAACCCAGACATGCTCCAAAATCGACACATTCTGTAAGAAATCTGCTATAGGCTGCCAGCTCTACTGAAAGTGACAGATAGAAAGGCAGGCCTGGGGAGCATCCCAGGCAGCCATAGCTTTCAAGAATGATGGCAACTTGGGAAGGGGGGGGATTTGTGCTGCTCTGTCAACTTCTCCTCTGATCCTCAGTCAATTCCAGCCAGTCAACATGAACAGCTGAACTCTGAATGGCCCGTAAAGCTGTGGACAGGGCGCATACTATGAGATGTGTGGAGATACAGGGCTCAGGGCAAAAGGGAATGATCAGAGAAAAAGGGGGAGGACAGCAACCAATCAAAGCATTCAGACCTCGTATCCCTCACTGCTTGCAGTATCTATGAGACGGTGATATATGAAACAAAATTGGCATACAAGCCCAGTGAGCTTAAAGGGTCACGAGGTCCTGAAGTCTGACACTAACTTCCCAAGTCTCATTCCCAAGCTATCAAGCTATGTGTGACCCAGACAGCACTCAAACTGACATGCTTTGTGGTAGATCAAAGCCTCTATAGGCTGTCTGTCTGCTGAAGTGACCACTACGGAAGCAGGCCGGGCGGGGAGAGACCATTTGGCTGCTACGGCTCTGTACAGAGACAGTAGTTCCCTAACCATTACATTGACCAGCCCTATGAACCATACGGCAGCTGCTGAGGTGTTATTATCTGGGAGCTACTTGAACTGCTCTGTCCCTGCAACCTCAAAGCCCCAGCCACCTCTGGCAACAGTTAACACAAGTGGTTAAGTTGTGAGCTATCCTTGTAGCCATGGGTAGAGTGCATGCCAAAATGTGTGCAAACACCGGCTCTGGTCAGGAGGTATAAGTGTGTGTGTGTGTGGGGGCGGGCGGGCAGAGCAAACAATACTGAAACATTCCAACCTTCATCAACCCAAAACATTAAAATGTCCATGAAAGAGCAACACCTGAAGCAGATTTAGCACAAGTCCACTGAGCATAAAAGTTCAGTGAGGTCAGATTAGGTGGGATGAGGCGGTGTAGACTGCTGCACGGTCACCTGCACTACCACTGGTGAGTGCTCCTCAATGATATCTGCCCACAATGGCAGAGGTCTGTCAGCAGTGTTCAGGGGCAGGTGGGAGTTTGGCTGAACATTCTGCAACTGGGCTGTCTGTATGTTGCCTCCCCCTTTGTTTTATTGCTCACCACCCACATGGGCAACATTAAATGCTCATGCAAGTAGTATTTAAACATATCACCAAGGACTATGCTACTCGTCTGCCTTACAAAGGCCCATATTCTCCCAGACTAGCCCCCAGTACTCGATGTAGCCGAGGCCCTTGTCCATGCACCAGGCATCATGCCCTCAACCACTCATTGAACGCCTGGTACGAGTACCCTTCTGTCCCCCCGTCAGTACGCAGGTAACCCCTCGGGGGGGGGGGGAGAGAGACAACAATCTTGCGTGCTACATGCTTTAGGCCCCTTCCCAACTCCCTGAAGTTACCCTGTACCACCACCCCTACCCTGTCCTTGCCAGGTCATTTGTCCCCAGATGGACAGTGCTGTCAAGCTCCCTCCCATCTCCTGCTACCATAGCAACCCTCTAGACACCCTCTTCATCCCTCAAAGTAGAAGCACCTCTCAGGAACTTCACCTCCCCTCTCCATTCCTTCCTTCCTCTGCTCTCAAGTTTATCCCCCTAACAATACAGTCCCTCACCAGCAGTTGCTTCCTCCTCAGCTGGGGGTCTCTTCATTTCTCCTTGAGGCCTACATTTCTGAGGACCTTCAAATCCTTCCTCTTCACTGCGATGGGTGCGTCCTCTTGGCTGCCCTGTCCTGACCTGTCTTGCCAGTACAGCAAAGGAATTCTGCAGAGGTATAGGATGAGAAGCCTGTACCCTTCCCACCACTCCCACCCTCCCAGAGCCCACCAAGGTCCATCTGCTCTGCCTAGGCATCCTCTGGGTGAGTGGTGGCAGACCTGGTGGTCCCTTGGTGGGGAAGAAGGTCCTCTGTACCTTTTCCAGTTCGACTCGGATTCCTGCAACCTCTGCTCACAACCCAGAGAGATATGTACAGATGGGGCAGCACCTCAGTCTCCAGAAGGTGTCTGAAAGACTACAGCCCCACACCCATTGCACTGTACCACTCCCACAATCTTTCCTTTCTTTGCCCACTGTCTGTACAAATTTCCCTGTACCCTTCTGCCTCCCTCCTACCCCCATTGTAGTACTCCTACCTCTCCCTTTTGCCTCCCTGAAACTTGTTACCCTACCTTAGATAGCGTCTTTTTTTTTTTTTTGTTATAACCCTCCTACTTGTACCTACCTTATCCTGCGTGTATACTACTATTTTACTACTTCTTCCCTACTTGTAGTTTGGCTACAACCTGCAGGTACCTTCGCTCATCTTTGTAAACATTCCTGTTACTTCCCTACCTTGGTTTGGTGTACTCTGTCCCTAAGGAGGCACATTTAGAGGGGCACCCCAAATATATAGGGTACTTCTCTCAGGTTCCTCAAGTTAGCGAGAGCACTCTACACGGATATCACAGCCCTCTATAATATGTACAGTATTTACAGACAGTCCTACAGATCACAATGACTGAAGCACCCAGAGGCAGGCACTGTGGAGTCTTTTGTTACCCTCTACCCCCCCCCCCCCCGGAGGCCTGCTTTACTTGGGTTATTCCCAAGCATTCCCTGCAACCCACCCCAAATCCAGCTCACTGTAGGGAAAATTTTCTTGAGACATCCCTGGGCAAAGAGAAAGTCTTTAGCAAGCAAACATGGAAAACTGCTAGCAACAGAAAATGTACAGATGATCTACAGAAAAGCAACACATGTTGAAAATTCAAAGAGCACGGAAATCATGAGATTAATGTTTTGGTGACCACCCCCCCATCTTCTCTAGTTTATTTTCCAGTGTGGTCCTGATTTTTTCAGCTGAGAGTAATGAAGCACAAGGAGGCCATATGACTTACTCAGGGTCACACAGTGAGTTAGTGGCTCTGGTGAGATTTAAACCTTTGTCTCTAGAAAACTGCCAGACTGTTCCATTTCACCCCTTATGAGGCAGAGTGGGTGGGGTAGACATGTTTTAAGCAGTTATATGTTCACCCAGTACAATCTTCATAAGGTAAGGTTACAATCTTTTGTTTCCATCTCCCGATTCAAAGAATGGGTAGGTCAATTACCTACTGTTTGTAAATACTTCAGATGGTTTTGATAGGTGGGCTTGTCTCTTTTCAATAAAGCTGCTTTTTTGTTACTTAGGAGTGGTCTCCTTGGTCCCGTGGCGCAGAGGGTTGAGGCGCTGGACGCCACAACTTGCATCACGCCAGAGACCTGGGTTTGGGAATGAGCCAGGGTCGTCAAGGTCAGCGGGGGAGGGGGGAAGAGAGGATGAGAGTCAAGCTGCCGGCTGGTAGCTCTCAGTCTCGGGAGAGAGTTCTCAGCTCTCCGAGAGCTTGGCCGTCCCTTGTTGGAGGCCGGAGGAATGGCGCCGCTCAGAGACACGTTGGCGTTAGGCCGAAAAGAGGTCAGAAGAGACCTGGCACTGGTGCAGTGGTGCACATGCACACCTCTACACGCATGTGCCACCGTTTCCAGGGGTCTCGGTAATGGGTCACCAGGGAGAAAACAGAGGAAATACAGGGACCGTCCTTGGATGAAGTCTCTGGGCCGGGCTCTGGGGATCTGCCAGGGCACGCAAGGTGCTACAAGACCCCGAGCTCCAGTAGGGTGGCAGACAATCGGGACAGCCTGCCGTCGGAGGATAAAAAGAGTTAACAAAAAAAGAATGGTCTCCTACTACTGCTGAGGTGGTGAGTGCCTGGTTTGAGTTTCAAGTGAGTATTTTTCCATGAGCACCACAGTCCTAGTACACATTTTTTTGTAATTCAATGATTTTGAATGGATTGATTTGATCATACTGGTGTTTTGACTTAATGTCAAGGCCCCTGGAATTCTGCGATTCTGTGGCCGCCAAATTTTCCACAGAATTTGCATCATGCAGCAGAATATGTATACTGTTGCAGAATTCACTGTTCTTGGTGAATGTCCACTCAAATATACCGTTTTTCCATAGTGTCAGCTCCCTTACCCCATCTAATTTATCCTGAATCCCTTCCTCTATGCTTGGCCTGTGGACGTCACAGATTTTGTTCAATGACAGGACTGCATTTTGCCACAGAAATGAATAAACTGTGCTGCAAAAATCAGAAAATGCTGTCGCAGGCAGCAACCTAGGAGCCCTGCCGCAGAAATCAGGACAAAGTGCTATGTAACACTATGGGCCCCATTTACTGTACACCACTTTATGCCACAGATTTTTAATGGGCTTGTAACATTTTCTTTTATCTAGCCCTGTTGGTAAAGTATGTATTGAGGGAGGCAAAATTTCAGTATATCCACTAGTCGAGGACACCGCCCAATGAGCCTCTTTTGATTTTACTGGCGGAAAACGTTTCTCGGGGCGCCCGAGCTTCAACCGGGCAGCGCGATCATCCAGGACGTTGGCCAAGAAAGAGCGGCACAACTCGTAGGCCTGCAGGTCGTGATCTAGGCCTAGGCAGTAGATGTACGTGGAGTGCGGATCCGTCCTGGACATTTTCTGCCCGCAAGGGCACCTCCGAAAGCCGGGAATAGATTTGTCCATCGCAGCCACCAGAGAAGATGAAGACCGAAGTTTAGAAAACTTCAAAAACAATTTCGGATGAACCAAAGAGTTAGGATCCAGTCTAAAACGCAGAGCACTAAGGAGGGAACCTGAGCTTCCAAGCGGTAAGGAAGATCTGGTGTCATGGGGCAAAGCCGAGAGTTTTACCACCCGGGTGGGTGGGAGGAGCCAGCTTGAAGACCTTCCGGCAAGATTTAAAGCGGCAAGGAACCTGCCAATAAGTGTGGATTGAACAACATATCCATGTCCCTAGAACAGGTACTTCCTTGGAGTAAGGCATCAGTGGAAAAAGGTAAGCTCTGGAGGTTCCAGTGCATCCACCATGGAAGATCTGTACTGGACAAAAAAAAAAAAACGTAACCTGAGCACTTTCCCTGGATACAAAGAGGTCTGTTTCTGTGTTCCTGAACCACTGCCATAGAAATGAAACACCTGCAGGTTCAGCGTTCACTTTCCAGAGTGCACACATTGTCAGTTGAGCCAGTCTGACTGGGAATTCAGCTCCCACGTCAGCTGAACTGCTGACAGGGATTCCAAATTATTTCCACCCAATTTAGAGCTTCACACACCTCATTAAAGTATCCTTTCACTTCTTGTGCCGCCTTGTTCATTCATGTCAGCAACCATCACCACACTGTCAGACAGAACTGTTACGGACAGACGACTGATCAGGTCTTAAGAAAGAATCAACACCGAATACATGGCTCATTTGTAGCACGCTTATATGGAGACCCTAAACCTCCAGGGACCACAATCACTATACCAGAATCATATCCAATACCGTACACCCAAGTCCACTCAGCTGGTGTTTGTTGTCAGAATCATGTACAAAGATGAAGTCAGAGGCGAGTTCCCTCAGGAGGTTCTGTGTTCTTCAACCTCTTCTAAGAGACAAACACACAAGCTAGAGCTGTGCAAACATCTGCCCTCCAACTAAATGTTCTTGGGTTTGAGAAGGCTGTAGAGAGCTTTTCTCATTGTTCACTATCCAGCCATAATCCCTCAGGACCCACGGTCTCCTCTGGACTAGTCTGTGAGCTAATGATCTCAATGATGCTTTGGTCAAGAGATAGTCTAGATAGGAGTACACATGGTGACACTCCCTATGGAGCTGGCCCACAATCACCACTATGACTTTTGTGTAAGCTCTGGGGCTAAGGCCACTCCAAAGGGGTGAGCCCGGTAAAGGAATGCTGGTCCTAAACTGTGAATCTCGGAAATCTCTGATGACAGTGGCACATGGGGATATGCAGATACGTATCAGATAGGTCGATGGAAGCCATGCCAAGGAATCCCATGGCCGAACTGCTCTGAGAATTAAACTAAGGGACTGCAACTTAAAATAGTAATGTAAGATCAGAAGAGACTTAAGTCCATCATGTCCACTCTAAGCAGGTATGAATAAGAAAGCTGTGTAAAAATTTGCCATCTCTGAGTTCTGTACCTAATCTACTGACTAGGATATCCAGTTATTTCCTTGGCAAGCAGATACTTGTTCAGGCTTACCTTGAAAGCCTACACTGTGTTCATGTCCACTGGTTGGCTGTTCCACCGGTTCCTCACCTTCTGGGAGACGTGCTATATAATGTTAACTTTGAACTTACCACTTCTGAACTTTATGGCATATCACTGTGTCCTGTAGGAGAATACCAGATCAGATATCTCTGTTCAACCTTGTTGATACCCTTGAAGATATGGAAAATGGAGATCATCTCCCCGCTCAACCTCTTTTTCTCCAACATGTACATGGAAAGGGCTTCCAGCCTCTCCTCATAGCTTTTAACTTCAACAGCCCAGAACATTTTGGTGGCTCTGCCTTGCACCTCATCAACTACCATAATAGCCTTTTTGTATCGTAGAGCACAGAAACGCATGCAGCACTAAAGGTGGTGCCTGACCAGGGCCTTGCAAAGAAGCTGGATAACTTCACCTGCCTGCTAGTCACTCCTCTTTTGATGCCCCACCATTCTGCTGGCCCTCTTGGCAGCTGATGCACAAACTGCTTGGCATGCTTCATCCCCTTGTCTATTGTAACTCTTGGGTTATTTATTTTTTTTCTGAATGAATTACAGGACAGGTTCTACGAGAAACAAGTCTCATTTACAGAACGTCCCAAGTCTTTTAAAACAATGAATACATAAGTGGACTTAAACAACACTAATTACATAACAGGTACATGCAAAATCTTGCTGCAACAACAATTTTTAAGACACGTCAGTTAAAACAGTGAATATATAAACTGAGACAACATTAATTATAATAAGTACATGTAAGTTGTTACTGTAACAACTGCTTAACTCGCATTTGAAAATATTTGAGACTGTGAATTTCTTGGCAGAGGGGGAAGTTTATTCTATGAAAGTGAAGCATCATGTGAGAAACATTCTTTCCCAAAGTGGGTTTGAAACTTTGGCAGAGAAAAGCAACGTTGAGACACATCCTTAAGGCTATATTTGTAGGTGGGAACTATGAGCCTACTGGATAAATAAGTTGGAGTCTATTTATTCATGGCTTTATAACTAGAAGGGGACAACCAGTTTAACTGAGGGAATAAGGTACAGTGGTGTTCATTCTGTTTAGACTTCAGAATGAACCATAAAAGCTGCTAATAAACAGTATTCACTAGAAGGAAATGTGAAGCACTGACATGACGGTGGACAGTGTCACCATAATCGAGTATGGGAAGGATGGCTTGAGCAACAGTAGATTTACGATCCAAAACTGACAGGCAATGCCTGGCCTGTTTCAAACGAACCAGGCACTGACAAACTTTTACAATAGTTTTGTCAATGTGAGGTTTAAAAGTTAGGGATGAGTTGAAAGCAAGACCAAGGTATTTGAATTCACTTACAAGTTCAAGTGGGCTATTCTTTAGAGTAATAGAAAAGGAAGAGTCTGACACGGGTGCAGTGGACTGGGACTCAAACAGCATGATTTGAGTCTTTTTACAGTTTAAAAGTAGGAGATTATTGTAAAATCAGTGCACGATTTTGTCTGGATCACCCTGAAGAAAGAAAAGAAGGATTCTTCTGAGCGTAGAAAAGAAAGTACAGTTACGTAAGAACTTACCGTAACAGTAGATCTTCGAGAACAGCTCTTGCAGCAGGTTACACCATTAGGACTGAAGCCGGCAGGCGCCAGGACCCCTCGGAAATTCTTCTAGCTAGCTATCTTCAGTGGGGACCGCCCCCGACGCCGGTCCTGCCTCACGCCAGGCGTGGTGGCAAAGGGGCGGTCCCACCAGAATCCCCAGTTCTCCGCTGGAGACTCCTGGCCAGAGGTTGACAATAGAGGGGAGACAGAGGATCCGCCAGACGGAAGGAAAAAGGAACAAAAGAAAAACTATTCACCTTACAAGTGAATATCCGACTCCTGCGCCGCCAGCCATGCGGAAGGAAATAACTTCCGCTCTCTGGACATTCAGACTGGCTGGCTGAATATTCACCTTTACCCTCTCTCATCCATTTTTTTTTTTTTTTTTTTTTTTATAAAGAGGAGCAACAGCGAGCGAAAGACTTCCTCCAAGGGGGACACGTGGGGAGAGTACCTGCTGCAAGAGCTGTTCTCAAGATCTACTGATTACGTAAGTTCTTATGTAACTGTACTATCTTACTTCGAGATACAGCTCTTGCAGCAGGTTACACCATTAGGACTGATTCCCAAGCAATAAAGCTTGTCCCATTCACATCGGGAGGAGGAAGAGGAAGAAACTGAGAAGGACCAACCTGACCCCGGTTCAGGACAGGAGGCTCTGCAGCACGGCCTGGCCGAAACCAGCCCTTCGCCTAGAGGCGATATCCAGACTGTAATGCCTGATAAAGATATGCACAGAGCTCCAAGTAACCGCAGCGCAAATAGCTGAGGTTGAGACATTCTTGAGAGCTGCAAAGGAAGTGGCTACGCCCTGTGGAATGGCCCCGATGGAACCCGGGAGGGCTTTTGTTTGGATTGGTAGCAATGAGAGATACATTGCACGAGCCAGCGGATAAGGACTGCTTAGACACTGGTCACCTCTCATTCTCTGCAGCGAAGACACAAAAGTTGATCAGAAGCCCAAAAGGACTTAGTCCTATTGAGGTAATACCTCAGGCTGCGTGAACATCTAGAGTATGGAGCAGAGCCTCTCTATTGGCAGTAGTTCGAAGTAGACCGAAGGTCAATATCCTGATTCAAGGTCAGAGCTGAGACCACCTTAGGCAAAAACTTAGGATTCGCTCTCAGAGACACTCTGTCTCGTGAAAACCAAATAAGGCTCCTTACACATCAGGGCATGAAGCTCAGAAATCCTTCTGGCTGAAGTAACTGCAACTAAAACAACGCCTTCCAAGACAGAAAACGAGTCTCGAATCCGCTGCTGGTTCAAAGGGAGGAAGCGTGAGCTGCTCCAAAACAAAAGGAGATCCCATGGAGGAACCGGATCTTTAATAGGAGGCCTAAGGTGTAGCACCCTCTCAGGAACTCCCTAGAAGCGCCCAGCTGAGCAATGGTGCGCTGGCCCACGGCTGGTGATAGGTCGAAATAGCACAAACGGTACTTTAATAGAGGAGTAGGCTAACCCCGAATGAAAAAGGGAGAGGAGGTAGTCCAAGACCGCCCCCACAGGGCAACCTAAAGGAGAAAGGTGCCGCTCGTGACCACAGACAGAACAGCGCCATTTCATGGCGTAAGTAGCGTGAGTAGCCGGCTGCATGCTGCGGGAGAACCTCGCAAACCTCCTCGCGAGACCCCGTGTCGCGATGATGCTACGCCTCTAGGAGCCAGGCGCGGCAGGTTCAAGGACCGCAGATCCGGATGCAATAATGAACCTTGCTCCTGAGACAGAAGGTGAGAACTGCGCGGTAGAGGGAGCGGAGGTTCCCTGGACAGCTGCGCCAGCAATGGGAACCAGATTTGTCTGGGCCAGAATGGGGCCACCAGGATCAATCGTGCACGCCTCCCGCGAGTTTGAGCAGAACTCTCTGGATCAACGGGAAAGGAGGGAAAGCGGAGGAATCTGTTCTCCCAGGAGAGGGACAACGCCTGCCAGAAAACTCCAGGCCCTGGATCTAGCGAGCAAAAATTGGGCAGTTTTATGCTGAATGGGATGCGAATAAATCTAACTCTGAGTTCCCCATCGAAGGAACAGATCCTCTGCTACCCCTGAAGAAGTTCCCACTCGTGGACTCTGGCCTGGGGCTGACTCAGACCGTCCAGCGATCGTGTTGTCCACGCTGGGAACATGTACCGCGACTAAGCTTGCGCCGTGGTCCTGGACACCAATCCCACACTCTCATGGCCTCCCTGCAAAGGGAGTAAGAGTGTGCACCTCCTTGCTTGTTGAGGTAGTACATCACTGCCGTGTTGTCCGTCTGAAGCAGGAAGGTACATGGTGGGATCATGGACTGGAAAGCCTGGAAAGCATAGAGTACCGCTCTCATCTCCAGAACACTGATGTGAAGATGAGCTTCCAGCGGACTCCATACACCCTGAGACCTCACCCCATCCAGGTGAGCTCCCCACCCGAGACCTGAAGCATCTGTGGTGAGGGTTATCTCCGGGGATGGCGCTGCGAAAGGGACGCCCTTGGAGAGCGACCCAGGGGCTAACCACCATTGTCAGTCCTGAACCACTCGCTTCGTGATTCTGACTGGATGCTGCAGATGGTCTTGCCTCTGGTCCCACTGTGCCTTGAGCGTCCACTGCGTTATGCGCATGTGGAGCCGCGCGAAGGGGACCGTGGGAATGGCCGCAGCCATGTGACCGAGCAAGCGAAGGACCGACCTGGCCGGAGCGGTCTGATTCGCTGATAGGTCCTCTATGAGGGACCTGATGCATTCCGCCCTGTCGACTGGGAGGAAAGCCCTCCCCTGGACTGTGTCCAGCACTGCACCTATGAACTGCAGGATCTGCGACGGTACCAAGACCGACTTCTCGTGGTTTATTAGAATCCCAAGTGATCTGACTAGGACCTGAGTGTCCTGGATCGCTGCAGCGCCTTCTGGAGGCGGCCATGAGAAGCCAATCGCCCAGGTACGGGAACACGAGTGGCCCTTCCTCCTTAGAGCAGCTGCCACGACTGCCATGCACTTGGTGAAAACCCTTGAGCGGATGACAGCCCGAAGGGAAGAGCTCGAATTGGAAATGGTGGCTTAAGAACTCGGAGCTTAGGAACTCTGATGCGCTTTGAGCTATGGGGATGTGCAGGTAGGCATCCTGTATGTCTAAGGACGCTAAATAGGCTTTTGTTTTAGCATGGGAATTAGACCGAAGGGTCACCATGGAACCTTTGTATGCGACTGAAAAGTTGAGGTCGCTAAGTCCAGAATAGGACGGAGGTCCCTTGTCTTTGGGAACCAGGAAGAAGTGAGAATAGTACCCTAGTCCCTCTGGTTTCCTGGGACAGGCTGAATCGCCCTTGTCCAGGAGGCGATCACCTCTTGCCAAATTAAGTCGCGGTGCTGACCCTGAAAACGGGAGAGCAGAGGAGGCCTCGAGGGTGGCTGTTCTGCGAACTCTAAAAGTGGCCTCTGCTGACCAGTTGAAGTACCCACCTGTCGGTGGTTATTGCCTGCCATCCCGACAGGAAGTTCGTAGCCCCGGACCAAACATCCCGCTGATCCTGAGGGGCGGGCCGAAAGGAGTCATGCTGTGGCGGCTGAAGGACCCGCCGACTGGGTGGCCTTGAAGACGCTGACCTCGCCGGGCGTGGCTGCTTCCCCTGGTCCGCGAAGCCAGAGCCCTGTGTTGTGTGGCGGAACGGGCTGCTGCCTCTGAGTCCACCCATCGAACGGCCTTGGCTCCTACGAAGGAGCCAAGCCTCGGCCGGTACATCGCCTGGACTGTCCGGACCGCCTTTCCAGCCCTCTGGAGTTTGCAATTATACGCTCCGACGGATTACCAAACAGTACCTCACCTTCAAAGGGAGCGCCCATAATGTTTTTCTGACGCCTGGGGTGAAACCGAGACACGGAGCCAAGAGTGTCTTCGAGGCAAACACCTGAAGCAGCCGCTTGGCTGACGAGTCCGGCTGAATCATATGCGGCTTTAAGACTTGGGTCCCCACTGCCTGAACCCGTCCGGAGAAGCTGAAGCATCTCCTCTTTCTGCTCACCGCAGCTCTGGCGCCTGTAGGTCTCTGCTCCCACAGGGCGTTCTGGAACTGCACCATGTGGGTAAGTGTAATTCAGGGACCTGGGGCGCAAGTGAAGCGCAAGTGCGCCTCCCAAAGAGTCCAGCTGTTTGACTCGGGTCCGGTGGCAGGGTGCTCAAATGTGCGTCTCTGGACCGACTGCTGAGGCTGTGATCACCAGGGAGTCAGCCAGAGGGTGCTGTGACAGGTACTGGTCCCCCTTAGGGGCCCTGTACAACCGGTCAGCCTTCAGCACTGCCAGGAGCGAATGTGGACGCTTCCACGCAGCCTTGGTGACGTCCACGAAAGTGTCCACCAAGGGTGGCACCACCACAGGCTTAGGGTCTTTCTGCCAAAGGTATTTTGCCAGGCGTAACCTTTCAGGGTCAAGTTCCTCTGCATCCCAACCCATGTTCTCCTGGATATGTCTCATTATATCCATGAAGGATGGATCGTCCGGAGGAGACCTTGGAGTCTCACGTGGGTCCGGCGAGGGAAGCGAGATCGGAGATGGGTATCTGGATGACGAACAGGATGATCCCGTGTCCTCCGTCGACGGCGACCGACGTCGCCTCCTGGACCTCTTAGGGCCGGGTGATCCAGAAGACGAAGATCTGGACGGAGGTCTCCTTTTAGAATGTCGGCCCCTGGGAGGAATCTCAGGCTCCCTGGGGACAGAACGGCCAGCTGAACCCACAGGTGAAGGTGGGGCCGGAGCTGGAGTAGAAGGAGGAGGAGGTGGGAGGGAAGGACTGGGGGTACCACGTCCTTCCTGATGGTGTCCCACCAGTAGGTAAAAAGGTCCTTCACCTCGGCCAAGGACAGCCCCGACGTCGGCTCTGAGGTCGAGGGCCGGACGTTGGGTCCCGGCGACGGCTCCACGGGGGCCTCGGGCGGTGGCGAGGGACCCCGGGGAGACTCCTTGCGGCCGGGAATGCCCGCCTGGTCATCGGGCTGGGCCGAATCCTCCTCTGTAAGGGACTCCTGTCCGACCGCGTCGACGCCGCAGGAGCCCTCGGCTCAGGCTGCGCCGGACGCTGGCCCCCCACCGACGTCCGGCGCGCTGAAGGCGCTTGAAGAGGCTAACGACGTCGGCCGCCTCGCTCGAGGAACGGTGGCTAACGGCTGACGACGGTCTGGCCGACGCTGGATCCACCGGCTTCCTCAACGGTCTATACCACGCGTCACGCGCTAGACTTGATCCATAGGGTCGAGGCATGCAGTTTCGACGGCGGGAAAGAACTGGAGATTCTGGTGGGACCGCCCCCTTTTGTACCACGCCTGACGTCGGGGGCGGTCCCCGCTGAAGATAGCTAGCTAGAAGAATTTCCGAGGGGTCCTGGCACCTGCCAGCTTCAGTCCTAATGGTGTAACCTGCTGCAAGAGCTGTATCTCGAAGTAAGATCAGTGTCGTCAGCGTAACGTCAACGTGAACAACGGTCAACTACAGAAGGTAAGGGATGAACAAAACGATTCCAAAGAATAGCACCAAGAATAGATCACTGAGGCACCCCAGTGGAAGTAGGTAGAAGAAAAGAAAGACAGTCATTACAAAGGACAGATTGAGATCTCCCAAGTAAGAAAGAAGAAAACCAAGTGACATTAGTAGAGAAACCGTAAGAATATAGACAAGCCAAAAGCAGCTGATGATTGATCACATCAAAAGCTTTAGATAAGTCAATAAAGATAGTACCAATGAGATATCCCTTGTCCAAAGCCCTAGAAACAGAATCATGAAGGAAAGACAAGGCAATTTTATTTCTTGGGCGCCCAATCCCGGAGGCTCTGGGAGCTATACATAATAAAGGAAAAACAGAATACAAAATATATAAATTACATTTGTGCAGTGGTAAAATCTTTAAAACCAGCCAGCGACCCGGTTCGGGAATGGACTTGGGTCGCTGGAGGGTCGATCATGGGAGAAGGATTGACGCCCCTGGGACTGCCCTCCTTCTCGGGTGGGGGGGGGGGACAGTGCCCGGTGCTCGATGGATCCCTGGCGGAGACCGGGGGTACTGCATCTATCAGTGCTTGAAGATCTCAGGGGGCGGGGCAGACGCAGGACGTCATTGCACGTCACCGCTTCCTCCACATAAGAGGAAGAAAATACCCTGCTCCCGCCGCCTCGATGACACCCACTTTAGCTGTGATCAGCTCTCAGGCCGACTCCCGCTATTCCGATGTTCCTGGCACCCTTAGCTCTGCGGTGCCGAAACCCCGCCCTGGGGGGCAAGCCAGGGGGTTCAGGGCGTGTGGCTGATATGAGAAGCTGCAACCGGAGTCCGTGACCGGGCAGATAGTTCAGTGGTGGGGACAGGACAAGAACAGAGAATAAAAAAAATCTTTAAAACCGCATTTTAAAAGTCTATTAATAAAATATAAAATACGAAACAACTTTGGGGAGAAAACTTAATCCCCAAAAGCCTGGAAGAAGAGATGGACCTTAAGCCTCTGCTTAAAGATACCAATGAAAATCAATCAATATTGTTTGGGCAGAGTGACTGGGTCTGAAACCTGACTGAAAATTAGTAAGAACTTGACAAGAGGCCAAACAGAAATCTGACAAAGAAAGAAGTTACGTAAGAACTTTCCGTAACAGTAGATCTTAGAGGGGTTCTCAGTCATCAGGTTACACCGTAGGAACCTTCAGCGTCAGTGAATGGGAATCATACAGAAGATTTTCAGCAGTACAACTGGGGCCACACATGACATCGATGTCCATTGACATCACCAGCTCTATAAATGCGTGAGTGGCCCCATTCCTCCTCAGTCCCCCGAGACAAAGGGAGCATAGCCCTAGCCATGGGGGACTGAGGAAAGAGAAAGGGGGTGCCCAGACCATATGAAAGGCTGCATACACCGGACAGCCAGTTCCTAGACAGGAGCCCTAAAAAGGTGAAAAGTGAGAGGGAAAGCAGACCTGATGATTGAGATCCCCTTGTAGATCTACTGTTACAGTCAGTTCTTGCGTAACTCTTCTATCTTCATCGGAGTTATCTCAGTCATCAGGTTATACTGTAGCAAGTCCTCAGCAGTGACGGGTACAAACAGTCTTGGAGGAGGGCTCACCATAAACTTAAGACAGGAGGCTCTGCAGCATAGCCTTGCCAAAACCTGCACGGGCTCTTGAGGCAATGTCCAGACTGTAGTGCTTGGTGAAAGTATGGACAGTATGTCAGGTGGCAGCCACACAAATGTCAGTGGCAGAGTCCCCTTGGAAACAAGCCACAGACGTGGCTATGCCTTTAGTGGAATGAGCTTTGGCAGCGGCAGGCAATTCTTTGCTGTACTTTTTGTAGCACAAAATCCAATTTGTCAACCATTTGGATAAACACTGCTTAGAAACTGCAGCGCCCTCTCTACTTGGGGTGAAAGAAACAAACTGCTTCAACTTTCGACTCTCCTTGGTCCAAAGCAGGTAGTACTTTAAGGCTCTGTGCACATCTAATGTATGGAGCAGTGCTTCATCAGGAAACGAAACAGGAAGATGGTTAGATTGGTTGAGTGTAAACTGTGATATCACCTTACGAAGAAACTTAGAACTTGTGCACAAAGACACCCTGTCTTTGTGAAAAATGAAATAAGGCTCCTTGCAACAGAGGGCCGAAAGCTCTGAAATTCTTCAAACAGAAGTAATTGCAACTAAAAATAACACTTTCCAAGAGAGAAAGTGCAGATCGCAAGTTGCGATAGGCTCAAAAGGAGACAGGGTCATCATCTCCAAAATAAAATTCAAATCCAAAGCCGGGACAGGAGAACGGATGGGGGGTTTCAGATGCAGGATGCCCCTGAGAAAGGTACAGGAGACATCCAGCTGAGCAATCGTGCGGTCACCCACAGGCTCATGAAAAGCAGAAATGACCGAAAACTGCACCGTGAGGGAGGAGTACTGGAGACCTGAGTCAGACAAAGAAATCAGGTAGTCCAGGATGTGGTTCACCGGGCAGGTGAAAGGGTGCAGGCTATGTCTGGCAGCCCAGATAGCAAACCACTTCCACTTCATGGCATATGTGACTCGAGTAGAAGGCTTCTGGGTGGCCACGAGGACACCAGCCACTCTGTTTGAGACCCCAGATCTGGCGATGGCTATGCCCTCAGGAGCCAAGCATGCAAATGGAGGGACCCGAGGTTGGGATGGGACCCTGGGTCCCCAGAGGGGGAGAAGGACTGGAGGCTCCTCCGCCAGCTGCTGAAGCAGGGGGAACCATATCTGTCGAGGCCAGAATGGAGCTACCAGAATCATGCTGGCCCCCTCCATCTGCAGTTTGATGAGCACCCTCTGAGTTAGAGGAAAAGAAGGGAAGGTGTGAAGGAATCTCCTGCTCCAGGAGAGGGATATGTCATGCCAGAAACTCCAGACCCTGGATTTAGCAAGCAAAAATTGGGCACATATTTTGCATTGAGTGGGGATGCAAAAAGGTCCAACTCTGGACAACCCTATCTGTCGAACAAGTCTCCCATTTGTGCATGCTGGACTGAGTCCAGCTGAGACTGTCCACCAGAGTGTTTAGGACTCATGGCAAGTGGACCCCCAAGAGTGCCAGCACCCAGTACCACACTCTTATGGCCTCCCTACATAGGGGGTACAAATGAGTCCACCCCACTTGCTGATATAGCATACTACACTGAAATTGTCTGACTGCACCAGTAGCTGATCCGGAGTCAGGAGTTCCTGAAAAGCCTGCATGGCGTACAGCACAGCTCTCATCTCCAGGACACTGATATCCAGGAGGGTTTCCAGTTGGGACCAACAGCCCTGGGTGTGAAAGGGACCAAGGTGTGCTCCCCAGCCCAGATCTGAGGTATCCATGGTAAGGATCTGCTGTGAGGAGATCGGGAAATGGATGTGTTGAGGCAGATTCGAGGGGTTCATCCACCGCTGTAGTACCTTGCGGACTGGGGACGAGATCAGAACTGGGTGGTCTAACTCATCCGTGCACTAGTCCCACTGCACCAGGAGGGTCCACTGGAGAATGTGCATATGGAGTCTGGCCAGTGTGGGAATGGCAGCTGCCATCAGGCCCAACAGCCTCAGGTACACCCGGGCAGGAACGTGGTGGCTCTGAGTGACTTCCTGAGCTTGGGTGATAAGGCACTCTGCCCTGTTCTGGGGCAGGAAGGCCTTTCCTTGCGCTGAGTCCAGAACCACCCTTATGTACTGTAGCCTTTGGGATGGTACCAGAACACATTTGGGCAAACTGATGGTGATGCCCACGGAGTGGAAAAGCTGGAGAGTTTGCTACAGAGTTACCAAGAACCGTCCCCTGGATGGGGCCTTCAGTAGCCAATCATTCAGTTAAGGGATAACATACAGTCCCTCCCTTCTGAGAGCTGCTGCGACCGCTGCTAAGCATTTGGTAAAGACACGCGGCACAGAGGATAAGCCAAAGGGCAGCACTTTGAACTGATAATGCTCGCCCTGAAAAGCAAAGTGGAAAAATTTCCTGTGGGGAGAGAAGACCGAAATGTGCAGATAAGCATCCTGCATGTTAAGTAAAAAAGATAAATCCAGCACTCTAGACTCGGCCCAAAAATTCAGAGAAGGTATTTCTATTTATTTGTTAATAAAAGTAACAAATACTTAAAATGTAAGTGTAACAACTATAGCTCTTAATAGTGAGCTTGAAAAAAGCATTTTGCATGTCCAGTGAACAAAGCCAATCCCGTTTTAAGAAGAGGTACTAGGCTTGGTTAGGTTACCATCCAAATTTTTTATACTGGATGTACAGATTGAGGCATTTTAGGTCTAGAATGGGCCTCAGACTGCTGGTCTTTTGGAGTACTAGGAAAAACCTGGAATAGAACCCCTTGTTTCTCTGGCACCTGGGAACTGGCTCGACGGGCTGCTTGTGTAGAAGGGACTGCACCTTCTCCCAGAGAACAGACAGGTGAGCCGGGGAGGCAATTGGAGTGTGGAGTAGGGATGTCTTGAGGTTGCTTGATGAGCTCCAAGGTATGTCCTTTCTATATGATCTGCAGAATCCATGAATCTGAAGTTATGGTTCTCCATTGATTCAGATGGAAGAAGAACCGACCTTCAAACACCACCTCCCGGTCTGGGACCACAAGAGGGGTGTCTGGCAAAGACTGAAGCGGAGGCAGAGCCAGCCGTTTGAGCTGGTCCCTCATTTCTGGGGAGCTTGGCCGCAGCTCCAGCACTGGAGTTGGTGGGCAAGGCAGCTGGGGCTCTACATTTTCCTTAGATGCGGGACGGTGCACCAGGCCTATTGGGCACTTTGCAAAAGGGAGGGCGCCCTCTACCTCTTGATTGTGTATGGTAAAGGGAGTGAACAGACTTGGGGGCCCTACCTGAGGCTTGCAGATCATTAATAATATCCTGGACATCAGGGCCAAACAGTTTAGTGCCATTAAAGGGGGCATTAAGCACATTTTGCTGTACTTCAGCAGCAGACCCAGAAACTGTAAGCCAGGAGTGCCTATATAGGCATATGCACATGGTGGCCGCCCTGGCAACTGTCAACCATATCATAGAGGGGACTGAGGAGGTGCTTGCTTAAATCCTCACTGCTTGGAGGCACTGAAGCAGCTCCTGCTTTTGAGTGCCTTCTGGAAGGGTCTGTGCTGCGACCTTGCCCTTTTTCCAGCTGGCATTTTGGTATTTTACCATGTGAGACAGGTAGTTTGCAATCCTCAACCCAGGGTAGAGGAGGCATACACCCCTCTTACCCCAGAGGTCAATTATGCAAGACACTTTATCTGGGGGAAGGGAACTAAGGTGCTTCGGTGCCTCAGACCTGTCATGAGCTGCCTTGATGACCACAGAGTCTGGCTTGGGCTGGGCAACATAGCAGAGGAGCCCCTGTTGGGCATGATAGAGTTTATCTGCCCTAAGAAGCATAGTTGGAAACATGTCTGTTTTGTGCTAAGCTGCTGTGGCTGCATTCCTCAGAGCAGGTAGAACAGAAGGAGTGATTTATGGGGGAGATTCAGGGATTTCCGGGAGGTCCACCAGCTCTTTCTGGTAGTATCCTCTTCCTCAGTGTGGAAGCCCATGGCTGAGCCAAGGACAGCTGTTTCATTACACTGAAAAATGTGGGGTCCTCAGGAGAAGACCTGGGAGTATGCTTCAGTGAGTCCTCACTGACAGAAGAGGTGGTAGATCTTTCAGAGAGCAGGATCTCTTCCTCTTCTTCCTCCTTATCATCAGGAAGAATGAGGTCTGTGTGGTACTCCTCCTTGACGTCAACCTCCTTGAAATCTGGGTCTGGCATCTGATGCATAGACGACAGTCCAGGCATTGGCAAGGGGGGCTTAAAGGCACCCAGCTGCAGTACAAGCACATTAGTGAATTTGAGCAGGATTTCATTCAAGTCGACGAAGAGGGGTTTGATGGCACAAATGTCGACAACCCGCCTGATGGGTCATGAGAGCCCGAAAAGCCCGTAGCCCTGGAGGGAGAAGGGGCAGGCCTCGACGGGAGAGTAATTGGCGACGAGCCTGTCATTGACGAGGGAGGACCCTGAGGTTGATAGCCAGCTGCCCTGAGAATTGGGTGGAGGCACTGTCGGTATGAGTCTGGTCGGCATAGAGACCTGTATAGCAGTCTTCTTCGCCAGTGGAGCTGCACCTGGTGAGGATCCCCCAGAAGGAGGAGAACAGGCCATCAGGGAACGAGACTGATGCTGGGAGCAGCGATTGTGATCTCTGTGTTTTTTATGACGCCCCCAAGGATTTGTCTTGGGCCTTGGAGGTCTGGGAACTTGATGATCTGGTAGGTGACAGAGACTGGGACACCAGAGGACCCCTGCCCGGAACTGGCTACCTGTTGATCCATCAGGAAATGTTTAACAGCCTTTCTGCGTTGCCTGAGGATTTATTTGGTTAAATTTCTGGCAGAGCTCACAGTCAGAAATCTCATGTTCAGGCCCAGGACAGCAGACACAGAGACAATGTTAGTCTGTGATGGCAATCTTCTTTCTGCAGTGGCAGGGACAGAAGAGAGAAGTTGAAGGATTAACTCTCGACATAAACAAATTAGAGAAATCTCTTTAAAAAGAGATTCAGAAAAATACTGAAGAAAAAACGATAAGCGAAAAAAAATGGCATGAATACTGCGTCGGATCTTCCGCAGAGACCCATGCGAGTGAGTCGACGGTGGGAAAGAACTGAGGAGGGAGCGGGGCCGCTCACACCTTTATAGGGTTGGTGACATTGACAGATGTCAATGGCGTGGGTGGCCCTAGTTGTACTGCTGAAAATCTTCCGTGTGGATTCCCCTTTACCAATGGGGAAGATTCCTATGGTGTAACCCGATGACTGAGATAACCCCAATGAAGATCAATTTTTTCCATAAATTTGGAAATAACCTAAGCAAGGAAACTGGGTGAAAATTCTCTGCCAAAGTTTTGACCCCACTTTTATGCAATGTTTTCATGCTGAGGGAAATATTTGGGTAGTGAGGGATAAATTAAATATATGAGTAAAGAGAGGAGTTAAATGTCAGCACAAGATTTAATTTGAAAGTTGTCTAGATTATCAATTCCCTTGGCTGTATCCTCTCTCAGTGAAGATAACAAATTAAATACTTCTTCAGAATTAATGTACCTAAAGTAAAACTTGAGTCTTGACAGGGGAGGCGTTGTCAGGGGATCAAAGGATAATCCAGCAATTGATAAACCATCTTTTTTAGCAGCAAAGCAGGAGCCTCAGAAAATAATGTGTTAAACATACCACTAATATCATCTTTAGGGTACACAGTGGAGTCAGCACAGGATACATCTGTAGTACAGGATGCAGAAGGAACCCTCCAAATGGAATCAACCATATGCTGTCATTTCTTATAATAAGAAAGGAACATTGTTTAGCCAGGAGTAGCACACTAAGATGAAGCTCGTTTCCAGATGTGACCTGGGAGCCCAAGGAAGTTAAGTGACTTGTTCAGGATCACACAGTATGCACCTAGGTGGCTGTGGGATTCAAACCCAGGTCTCTAGATCTGCAGCTCAGAGCCCTAACCCACTGTGCTATACTGCCTCCTAAAAAGATTTGGATTTTCTTATAATGGTAACAACATAATTACGAATTAAAAGAAAAGTCTGCCAGGCCTCTGGAGTATCTAATTTATTTGCATCTTGATAGAGTTTACCTGGGAACTTCAACTGGGAGATGATGAAAGAAGTCACCCAGGGGACATGCTTGGATTTAACCCTCTTTTCTATACAAGGAGCATGTTGATTAGAAGGCAGATTAAACTGAAGAGAGAAATAATTCCAGGCAGCATCCACATTAGAAATAGAAAACAGCTCCCCCCAGTTAATTTTAAGCAGGCCAATACGAAAAGCTACCAGACTAAAATGCTTAAAACAGCGAGACTTGATAGCGTTAGGAGTAAATATAGGGGGAGAAAAAATTATTGTGCAATACATAAGAGCATGATCACTAAATTTCCCTGGCAGCCAGAAGAGCTGACTGGGAGATCAGGGGAAACAATGATCGAATCTAAATTTGCAAAAACATTTCTAGCCAAATCATAACATGTGGGATCTTTAATTGGTTCAGGCCAAGAGGGGAATTTAAGTCCCCCAATAAAATAGCATTTTGAAACCCGCCAAGGGAATAAACCAATGAGTACAAATGTGGAAATATGGTTGTTTTAAGTTTAGGTGGGCAATAAATGTTGCTAACTAAAATCTCCCTTCCTGATAATTTTAAAGAAATGAACATAGCATTTATCAAACCACCCAGTGTCAGTTTTAACAAGACAGCACGGAATGGAGGAGTGAATAAAACAGAACCACACCCATGTCTATTCTTATCGGCTCTAAAACTGTATAATTTGGGAGATTAATTTCAGCGGTAGGGATGGAGGAATCCAACCAAGGCTCAGTTGCAGCGAGTACGGAAGGACAGGAGACAGGCCAGTTTAGCAATAAATCTCTTTTAGGGAGAAGACTTTGAACGTTGGAATGAAAGACATTTAGGTTATGGAGGGAAGGACCAGGGTTAGTTTTCTATGTCACCTGCAACTAACAATAAGGAAAAAGTAACCAAAAATAAGAAAAAAGGGTTCTTAAGAGTTTCTTTTTGGCCAACGTAGCAATCTAGAGCAAAGTGAGAAAAACACTAAGTGAGCAAAATGTAATGCCTCTCATAGCAGAATTATTCTGGTAGGCCACAGAGGGAATATCTGACCAGGTAGGGAGAAGGCAAAAGCATCCTGAAACCCACTCTGCAGAGACTCAGTAATGAGTGTAAAGGATACTGGTGTAAAACCAAAAGAAATGATGTAATAATAAAGAACTACATATGTAAAACAGAGGAGCGTGGGTATTGGCATTTCATCCTGAAGTAACAGCTTAAGTAAGTGCTGAAATACTGAGAACAATTAAAAACCGTGACTTAGAATAGTAAACAAATACAAAAAAAAAAAAAAATATCAAAGCATAGCAATATAACATCTAAAATATACAACCAAAATAAATGTCAGCAGTATGCAGATGCAAGTTAGTGATTTAAAACCCTAATAATAAAAACGCAAGCAAGTAACAGTTTTTAGTATGAAAGACGCTAAGAAAAAAAGGGAGGAGTAATCCCCCTTGGCTCTCACCCAGGGAAGAGATCCAAAACAATTTAAACTGGCAAACTACTACCTGCCATCAAGTAGGAGGCCAGGTCTGTAACTGAAAAACAAGTGGTAGCCACAAAGTGAATTTTGCTGCCACTAAAAATCATAAAATAAACAAGCATTTGTCAACTCCGAATGTTGATTGTGTTGAGCACGCTCACTGGCCCTCTGTCAGTCGCTCAGTCTGTTTCATCCGGTGCTGCAGGCTGCGGTTTGTACTGGGCTCCTGCCTGCATTGGCACCTTGTTCTGCCCACTAAGAGTGCTGCAGCTGTCCAGACAGAACATCAGTTGAGGTGGCTCACTCCCCCTCTCTCACTCGTGCATTCTGTTTCTCTTGGTGCTGCAGGCTGCCCTTTTGTACTGGGCTCCTGCCTCTGTCGGTGGCTTTCTGCCCACAAAGAAATCTGCAGCAGTCCCGACACAGGGCTGTTGAGCCTGCTGACTCCCCCTCTCTCACTCACTCGTTCCATTTCTGCCAGCGCTGCAGGGTGGCCTTTTGTACTGGGCTCCTGCCTGCATTGGCACCTTTTCCTGCCAACAAAGAAATCTGCAGCAGTCACGACAGAGCTCCGTTGAGGTCGCTCACTCCCCCTGTGTCACTCACTCATTCTGTCTGTCCTGGTGCTGTAGGTTGCCCTTTTGTACTGGGCTCCTGCCTCTGTTGGCGCCTTTGTCTGCCCACAAAGAAATTTGCAGCAGTCCCGACAAAGCTCCGTTTAGCTCACTCACTCACTCCCCTTCTCTCACTCACTCATTCAGTTTCTGCCGGCGCTGCATGCTGCCCTTTTTTATTGGACTCCTGCCTGCGTTGCCACCTTCTTCTGCCCACAAAGAAATGTGCAGCAGTTACAATACAGCTCTGTTGAGCTCGCTCACTCCCCCTCTCTCACTCGCTCATTCTGGTTTCCCTGCCAGTGCAGGCTGCCCATTTGTACTGGGCCCGTGCATGCACTGGCACCTTTGTCTGCCCACAAACAAATCCGCAGTTGTCCCGACAGAGCTCTGTTGAGGTTGCTCAGTCTCTGTGTCTCGCACGCTCATTCTGTTTGTCCTGGCTCTGCAAGCGGCCCTTTTGTACGGGATTTCTGCCTGCATTGGCTCCTTTTTCTGCCCACAAAGAAATCCGTAGCAGTCCTGACAGAGCTCCGTTGAGCTCACTCAGTCCCCCTGTCTCACTCACTTGTACCGTTTCTCCCACTGCTGCAGGCTGGCATTTTGTACTGGGCCCCTGCCTGCATTGATGCCTTCTTCTGCCCACAAGGAAATCCGCAGCAGTCTTGAAAGAGCTCCGGTGAATTCGCTCACTTCCCCTCCGTTACTTGCTCTCTCGTTCTGTTTCTCCCAGTGCTGCAGGCTGCCCTTTTCTACCGGGCTCTTATGTTGTGCCCTTTCTCTGCCCACAAACAAATCCACAGCTGTCCCGACAGAGCTGTGTTGAGGTCGCTCAGTCTCCCTCTCTCACACGCTCAGTCTGTTTGTCCTGGCGCTGCAAGCGGCCCTTTTGTACGGGACTCCTGCCTGCATTGGCGCCTTTTTCTGCACACAAAGAAACCTGCAGCAGTCCTGACAGAGCTCCGTTGAGCTCACTCAGTCCCCATGTCTCACTTGCTCATACTGTCTCTCCCACCGCTGCAGGCTGGCATTTTGTACTGGGCCCCTGCCTGCATTGATGCCTTCTTCTGCCCACAAGGAAATCCTGAAAGAGCTCCGGTGAAGTCGCTCACTTCCCCTCCGTTACTTGCTCTCTCGTTCTGTTTCTCCCAGTGCTGCAGGCTGCCCTTTTCTACCGGGCTCTTATGTTGTGCCCTTTCTCTGCCCACAAACAAATCCACAGCTGTCCCGACAGAGCTGTGTTGAGGTCGCTCAGTCTCCCTCTCTCACACGCTCAGTCTGTTTGTCCTGGCGCTGCAAGCGGCCCTTTTGTACGGGACTCCTGCCTGCATTGGTGCCTTTTTCTGCACACAAGAAACCCGCAGCAGTCCTGACAGAGCTCCGTTGAGCTCACTCAGTCCCCATGTCTCACTTGCTCATACTGTCTCTCCCATCGCTGCAGGCTGGCATTTTGTACTGGGCCTCTGCTTGCATTGATGCCTTTTTCTGCCCACGAAGAAATCCGCAGCAGTCCAGAAAGAGCTCCGGTGAGTTCGCTCACTCCCCCTCCCTCACTCGCTGTCTCGTTCTGTTTCTCCAAGTGCTGCAGGCTGCCCTTTTGTACTGGGCTCTTGCATTGGGCCCTTTCTCTGCCCACAAACAAATCCGCAGCAGTCCCGACAGAGCTCAGTTGAGCATGGTCACTCCCCCCCCTCACTCGTTTGATCTTAATGTGTCCCACACAGTGATTTCCCACAGCGACCATGCTATTCTCCGGCAGGAGTGCAAAAATACATTTTAGCCACGATGTGAAACATGGCAGCTGTACTGTTCATAAGGAGCTGTGGAAAAATACCACTGCTGAAAATGTGGGGTGAAAATATCACAAAATTGCGAAGTTACAAGGGTGCGTGGAAACAGGTCAACGCACGCTTGAAACACAGTCATGTTATGGAGTTTCGTCACCCGATTTTCAGCATAGGCATTTTAAGACCTCTGCTCATGAACAATGCCACTGTCATTTTCTTAATGTGTCCCGATCAGTGATTTCCCACAGCGACTGCGTTATTCTGCGCCGGAACTGTGAAAACACATTTCGGTCAGGATGTGGAAAATGACAGCTGTACTGCTCATAAGGAGGTGTAGAAAAATTCCACTGGTGAAAATGTGGCGTGACAATATTACAAATCTGCGAAGTCACAAGGGTGCGTGGAAAGTGTGCAACGCACATTTGTAACACAGTCATTCGATGTGGTATTATCACCAAATTTTCAACATAGGCATTTTAGGACCTCTGCTCATGAACAGTGTCACTCTCATTTTCTTAATCTGTCCCGGACAGTGATTTCCCACAGCGGCCGCTCTATTCTGCACCAGAAGTGCGAAAACACATTTCGGCCTGGATGGGGAAAATGACAGCTTTACTGCTCATAAGTAGGTGTTGGAAAATGGCAATGTTGGAAATCTGGAGTGAAAATATTCTTAATTCGCGAACTTATGAGCGTGCGTGCAAACTGCGCAATGCACGCTTGCATCACAGTCATTTTAAGGAGTATCGTTACCAAATTTTCAACATAGCCATTTCAGGACCTCTACTCATGAACAGTGACACTGTCATTTTTTTAATCTGTCCCAAACACTGATTTCCCACAGCGACCACGCTATTCTGCGCTGGAAGTGCGAAAACATATTTCCGCCAGTATGTGAACAATGACAGCTGTACTGTTCACAAGGAGGTGTGACAAAATACCAATGCTGAAAATCTGGTGTGAAAATATTGCAAATTCACGAAGTTATGAGCGTGCATAGCACCTGCATAGCGCTTTTTTCGTAAAACAGTCATTTTTGATTTTACCAATTTTGCAAAATAGGCTTTTTGAGAGCCAACCTCATGAACACCGGCACTGTCGTTTCGTTAACCGGTCCCGAAAGGTGATTCCGCGCAGTGACAGCGAAATCACCTTTCCAGGCCGATTAACACTATGACAGTTCAAGAATTCATGAGAAGGGGTCCCAAAAACCCCATGTTGAAAATTTGGTGAAAAAATTCCCAAAAATGCCCGAGATATGTAGTAAAGTTGAAAAAACCCTATGTATTACATTATACAGCTTACTGGCATTTCCTCAGTTCAGCTGTCGGCTTTGAAGAGTGCAGACGTGTTCCCAGTCCACCAAAGATCATCGCGCCGAGCTCTAAGGTAAGTATGGGGGGGTGGGGAGGCAGGGCGGCAGTGGGTGCGGTGGGAGGCAGGCGAGCAGCGAGGACAGTTTCCTGTTTTCCAGGGTAAACAAAACAAAACAAAAAAACGGACGTTGGGACCGTTTTTATTTTGCAGGGCCTCTGGCACACTGGGGTGGGCTCCCAATGTGCCAGCAGAGGCTTTCTTGTTCAGGGTAGCTGGCGGAGATTGGGCACCCCATCGTGAGAGGGGCGGGGCATCATTATGCCGGCGAGTTGGGCACCCGTCGGCAGGGGACAAAGGGGTGACAGAATGCAGGCGGGGAGTGGGCTCCCCGTCGGCAACAAAACAAACGGGGGGGCACTACAGCCAACGGGGATTGGGCACTCCGTCGGCAACAAAACAAACAGGGGACCACTATAGCCGACGGGGATTGGGCGCCCTGTCGGCAACTAAACATGGTAGGGGGGACGGTTATATTGTTTGTAAACACGGCGGCAAGCCGCCGCCATGTTCACAAACAATCTCAGGGGTTTTACATCCCGCCCTGCAATGACGGGTTGCT
Source organism: Neoceratodus forsteri (assembly GCA_016271365.2). Taxonomy (NCBI): domain Eukaryota; kingdom Metazoa; phylum Chordata; order Ceratodontiformes; family Ceratodontidae; genus Neoceratodus; species Neoceratodus forsteri. The sequence continues at coordinate 532,249,574 of CM028137.1, read as the reverse complement.
CCCTCATTGCAGCGGATGGCTGACGCTGCAATGACGAGGCGGCCCCTGATTGCAGCAGCTGATTTTTTAGAAAGCTGTGGCACGCTGGCTGAACTAGTGTCAGCAGCAGTGTGCCACGGCATAGGGGGAACCAGGGCAAGCCTTTGCAGGCTGTGGGGGCAGTGGCCACAACAGTGCCGCGCCTCCACAACCTGCTTCTAGAGAAACCCGTCGCAACATGTTTCTTGCGCATGCGCGCAATCAACATAAAAATGAACTGTGATAAGAACAGCAATCTTTAGATGAACTTTACAGCCACTAGTAATCATAAAATAGAGAATGAACTGTAGACTCCCTGGCTCTCACCCAGGAAATATGTAGAGTAGGCTTTTCCTGCTACCCGACTTACTGTCACTAAGTGTGAAGCAAGATCAAGCATAATAAAATAAAGAATAAAATGTAGTCACCCTGGTTCTCACCCAGGAAATGTATAAACAGGCTTATCCTGCAACCCAATTTATTGCCACTAGTTGGGAAACAGGATTAAGTATGAAAATAACTGCAGTCATGAGAGGTAAAAAAACAAACAGAATTTATACTTATAATTATCTATAAATGTCTACCTTTGAGCTTCTATGAAAAACAGCAAATGAGTACAGGCTGTCACAAAGAAATCAGTGTGTTAAGAAGCAAGAAACAGATCTCTGTAAGATGAGTACTGAATTTTCAACTACTGCACACAAACACAATAAATGTTACCCTCCCTCGTGGGAGCACATGTTCAGTTTGCCTGAAGAACAAATTATCAACAAAAATCTGCTAAGTATATCACAAGCAGCCTTCAGAGTGAAATAACACATTTAAAACTAAAACCAATAGAGATCATCAATGAAATTTTCCACTCAGAGTCACTCAAGGTTATAGGGTTTTTATCCTCCCTCACTGCAGCAAGAAGAGCCCCCTTACAGTTTGCAGGCTCCACTGTCGCCTTCCTCCCAAAGGGACATACTTTGCATTTGGCTATGTTAAATTTGAGACTTCTGGAGACCCACCAATCATCTAGCTTGTTCAGGTGTTCCTGAAGTTTGTCTCCATCCTCAAAGGAGTTCACCACCCTACTATCTTAGTGTCATCAGCAAACTAAATCAGCCCGACAAGAGACCCAGCTTCCTGCCAGATGATAAAAATGTTGAACAGCATTGTCCCCAGCAACAGTACCTGAGGGAGGCTGCTGAGTTACCCCTCCCTACTGGGCACAGTCTCAGTTCATCATAACCCTACACTTCCTGCCTCCAAGTCAGTCAGCAATCCACCTTATGTGTCCCTTGTGTATACCACACTGTTGTACTTTACCCAAAATCTCGTCATGAACCACAGTGTCAAAGGCCATGTTGATGTCAAAATAGCCAATGTCTACAATCCTGTCCTAGTCCACTTCCTGATCACCCTCCTAAAAGAAAAGAAGGTGATGTGTTTAGTGTGGCATGATTGGTCCCACATAAAGTCATGCTGAGAGGGTGCAAGAACATTAGCCTCAGCCAAGTGTTCCATTCCAACTCAAGGACCTTCTGTGTGGACCACCTACACAGGAACAGGAGGGTGAGCCTGACAGGAGCTTCTTTATTCCTGGCCCATACTACCACTACAACACACAATCAGTCTCTGTCATGGATGGTTGGTGTGGTTTACATGGATTAACCAGAGGCAGGTATGAGTATATAGGGATAGTGAAAGCTTGAAGACGCACCAAGCAGGATGTTCAATTTTGGAAGGGGGGGGGCTATAAATGTCAACTGACTGTCCTTGTAAACCTCATTAATCTCATGCCCACTTTATACTGCCACTTCACCCACGAGGACAGCTGCTGTGATTCCAATATACAGTAAGTATATTGGCATAAAAACAAACTTTCTGTATCGTGGAGTGTGTGGAGTATAGCATTAAACTGGGTACCGCTAATGAGTGACTTCTGTGGATATGTACGTTCAAGAAAGTCAGATAAGAAACTTGGAAAACACAGGAAAAAGGTATGTGACAATGTCAAATGAATATTTTGATGTTGAGAAGCAATGTAATAAATTACTCACTAGACTGTAAAGGGATGGTTATATGATACATTAGAATGTAATGTCTCTTGTGGAATAGAAAGGGAAAAAAAGAATATTAAGTTGCCAGTTTCTTTTGTATATTCCTCTCAAAGGGCTTGTACGAAGACGCATTTTAACAACCATCCCTTTCAGCCAAAATCTACAGCATATGAATGAATGACTTTTCTAAAGCCAACAATGTCTTTGTTAGGGAAATTAAGGAATTGTTTGAAGAGGCTAATGATACCTTCAAAAACATCCTTCTATCTCTCGGTTACAACCTGGGAAAAATGAAAAGAATAAGATCTCCATTAACTCGAACCTACACCCTTCAGGTCTTTTGTCAAAACTTTGGTTTGAAAAACAGATCCACTTTGTGAGGGAGCAAAAGGCTGGTAGAACTACTAGCCAGTACACTGAAATAATACCCAATTACAATGGATTCAAATTTGCTGTGGATAGCTTTTACAGTGAAGCCTGCAATCATACAGATCTACAGAAGTCACACAAACCTGGAGCTAAGTTTGAAACAATGAAGGACCCAGAATGACCCATCAAGGTAATTTAAAAGTACCCAGGAAATACCAGAAATGCATGTAACCTGCTTTCTATTTATGGTTTGGAGAGTCATAATCTTGTTGTCACACACCACATCTTCTTTAATATATGATCAATTAGAGAAAGCATCTTATGAAACTATTTTAGAAATCAAAACACAAGCAAAACTCTAGAGGTGGTATGCTACAAACTAGTGCATTCAGGCAAATCACTGCAGGTGTAAAAATGTTTCAGCTGTAAGGGGAATTCATTCTCATTGCAGATGTAAAGGAAAGTTACTTATCATAAATCTAGTCTTTAAGAACATCTATTCCATAGATACAACTCTTAGGCCTTAGAGCTGGAGGTGACAGGACGCTGCAAGAACCAGAACTTTTGAGGCAGACAATGTTCGCAATTGCCTCAGTGCCTTTTTCACTAAGGAGAGTGAAAAATTGCCGTCTAAAAATTGTTACCGATGAAAACAAACAGGGCATAATATAGTCCGCCAGTCCCTGAGGGACAACAAGAGTCTTCATAGCCCATACCTATTTTAGGAAGTGATAAGGCAAATTATACAATGGCATGACAATTTCCTGGACTCTGGTCAGTGTGTGCCTGGGATAGTGTGGTTATTGTAGTACAACCTCACTGTATGAAGGCTAGGCACTCACATGACCCTCTCACATGTGCAGACATGACAGATATTAGTCTGTACAAGCTCCTACTGTCACACAAGTTCCACACAGATTAATGCTCAGCACAAAGGGTTGCTGCCTGCATTTTCACTTTCTCCCTGCCACCGTTTCCCTGCACTTTAGAGAGGCATGTAGTCGACAGCCTCTTTCAGCAAAATACAGTTCAACTGCCAAATAAAGTATTTTCAGCTCAGCTTTGGCTCCCGACCCCGCTTCAGTGATCCCCGGTCAGCACTCCGTTCCACTAACGCCAGCTCTTAAGCCACCTTCAGTGTTCCAGGATCGCATGCTGGCATCAGCCATGATGACACACAGTGCCAACAAAACCTCCTACCCCACACATGATGCCCCCAAACACAAAAATGTTCTTTTCACTACTCACTCCCCCAATCTTAAGGAAGAGCGGCTGTTGTAGCAAGTGCACACAGCAGCACTGTACTCACTCCATAATTTGCCAGCTGAACATCCTTGTGTTCCACAGCATCAAAAACTACAAAAAATAAAATATACAATCAACATAAAGTAAAATAAAGCTGTATCTAACATCGGCTTTCTCCCTCGTGGCAGCAGTGCAGTAGCTCTACTTGCCAACTGGCTCTCGGTGGCCACACCTTCGGTCAAGAAGCGGCTGGATTGGTAACACCATCAAGAAAAATAAATAAATAAAAACAGTTATAGTGGCGAGCAGGGACCAGCATATATATGCCACTGTGAGACACAGAGACAAAGACTTCGATGTGGGGAGAAAAAGAAGACTGTGGGGAAAGAAACAGAAGGCAGCAACACCTAGTGGGCAAAACAGAAACTGAGCACTTTTTCCCTAAACATCTTCCTACACTCAACAAAACTGAAGGAAAAACTTATTTTAAACATGTTTTTTTAATCTTTTTGTTCTTTGTAAGTGAGCCATTGTATAATAGCAATAGTACACTCCAGGGTGTGGGTCGTTCTGGAATAACCTCACTTCTGAGATGTCGGACGCACTTGGCCTGCAGCCTCATGCCCAACCACACCAGGCACGAGGTTATACCAGCATGACCCACACTCTATTGTGCATTATTACTTAAATATAGTACATTAGACTGAAGTGAATTGAGGGGTTGGGGATTGTAGACAAAAGGCACTCCATGCAGATGATATTCTTGAAGAACTAGAGTTACAGTAAGTAACTTTTCTGTCTTCCAAGAACCAGTCTTCTTCATAAAGTCCCTCTCTGTGATCGAGTAGCAAGCTGTAAACCCCCTGAACTTGGGAGGCTGGAGAACTAGGACTCACAATAACAACATGTAACAGAACCAACCTGAAACCTGCATGTTTCCAGGAGTGAATGTCCAAAGTGATGTGTTTTGTGAAGGTATGAGTAATACCCCAGGTAATGGACCTACATATTTCTGAAATGGGAACCAAATGGAGTGAAGTCACTAAGGCTGCCATTGTTCAGGTGGAATTAGCTCTGAAAGAGTCCTCAATTCAATTCAACAGGCATTGTTTAGAAGCAGGAGGCCACTTTCAATTATGTTCTAAACAGGCAAACAGCTGAGAGGCTTGCCTGAAATCCTTGGTACTATCAAAGGTACAAGCTGAGGATTCTTCTGACATCAAGATAATGCAGCACCACTTCCCCAGGGTATTTTGGGCTTGGGAAAGAAGGCTGGACACACCAATGACTGACTGAGGTGGAACTCCAACATCATCTGATGAAGAAATTGTTCGGAGTACCACACTATTCTTATGGAAAACCAAGTACAGATCATCCATCACTTGAAACGTGGGCACTGGTCAACTAATGAGGGTCTCGTTAGTAGACAAGTGCCCACGTTTCATTACCAAACTGACATTATAATACAAAAAAATGATCGTAAAGGTGCCCCCCCGTAGACTATAATGGAGCACGTCCCTGCACTCTCCCTGTGATCATGTCATAAACTTGGCTGAGTGTGGGGCGGCGCGTGGGTGGATCTTAAAACCAGGAAGTGCCTGTGTCCTTGTAAGGATAATTTTACAAGCAAGTTTACTTTTAAGATGATGGATATTTTTGGGCCAAAGATGAATCAGAAGCATTTCCAGGAGGTAAGGCACCAAACTGTGTGGTGCATGGGGCTAAGGTAGTGCATCTCAAAAAAAAAAAAAAAAAAATTGGCTTTTCCCTATGCCTTGAATTAACACTGGCGTGGGCATACACAGAAATCACATAATACAATATATAGCATAAATATATGTTGTAGATTATGTTTGGCAGATGGTTAGCTCACGACACTGTACACAGAGTTTCTGGTTTATGGGCCCTAGTGATGGATGATCTGTACTTGGTTTTCCATAAGTGTCAGTGGCTCAGTAGGTAGCACACTCGCCTCTGAGGCCGGGAGATCAGAGGGCTGTGGGTTCAGTTCCCACATCTGGCACTTGAGTTAATATCCCAGTACTGACACTGTAATGCAGCATGAGAGGGGTGCTGCATTTCTGAGGTGCCGTCTTTCGGATGAGACGTTAAACTGAGGTCCCATCTGCCTGGATTGGTGGTAGTTCAGGTGGACGTTAAAGATCCCATGGCACTTATCGAAAAGAGTAAGGGAACTTCCCCGGTGTCCTGGCCAAATGTCCCTCATTCACTAAAAAAAAAAATACCACCAACAGCTTAATCTGGTTCAAGATCAGTTGGCATTCATCTGTTTCCCCCTCCCCCGGGTCATGCCTGAAAATAGGCAGGATTTGTCTAGTGCACTTACCCGGTCAACAAAAGCTAAATAAATAAAATAAGGATAGTGTGGTACTCCAAACAATTTCTGCGTCAGATGATGTTGGAGTTCCACCTCAGTCAGTCATTGGTGTATCCAGCCTGTGTCCCTATAAGGACAATTTTACGAGCGAGTTTACTTTTAAGATGATGGATATTTTGGGGCAAAATATGAATCAGAAGCATTTCCAGGAGGTAAGGCACCAAACTGCGTGGTGCACATCTACACCAATTTAGCTTGGGGAATCTCTTTAAGGGGTTTGACCTTTTGACTCGAAGGCCACCAGCTTTGCTAGGAAGTGAGATTTTCATTCCTAGGTTCTTTTAGCAGAGATGTGCCAAAAGCCATTTACCTGCCATAAACATACACTACAGAAGCAGATATGTTTTGATCTCAGGAACTATGATAGGATGTCACATTTTATAAGGGGCCACGATGTTTGACCCAGGAATTGGATGGCAGATCATTCTAGCAGTACAGTGTAAAATTTACTTCCAGTATGTTACTGTAAGAACTCAAGACTTCAAAGAGGTTAATTCCAAACTGTCATAAACCATACTGTGGGTCACTGGTGTAAAAATTAGACTGGTTTCCTGATGACTAGAAATCTGATGGCACTGCAAATTTCAGAAAGGTAGTTAAGCTCTCCAGCACAAAGCAAGTTGGTAATTCTGTTTTTGAACTTTCTCCTGAGTACAACAAAACTGCCATGCTGCTACACAGAAAAAGGACTTTGAACATTTTCATCGTTAAGGTAGAGAAGTAATTAAAACAGTTTTAAGGCGTTGAAACTGTATACTTTCCAAAATTTGTTTCCATACTGTAACCTAATTAACACATGTTCTCTTTTAGTTGTACTACATTTATCTAAATATTTTTAGTACATTTGTTTCCCAAGAAATTCTGCCTGTGTGAGATTCCTTATATTGCATCTGTGACTGTAGAAGTTTTATTACAAATCTGTGACAACTGTTAATGCTTAGAAAGGTCACCAATTGCAACCAAATTGAAAGGGGTCTGTGGGGACACTCAGATGGATTTTGGGGAGAATACCAGAGTCTCATACGAGTCTGCTGGGTGTGTGAACTGGGCTATTGCATGTCCTGTAGGGTGAAGACCAAATCAGGAGGTACACTGCTACCCGAAGAGGGCATAACACTTGGGCCTTCCTCCTGTGTGTAATAGCCACAGAGAAGGGTTCATGTTTGGCCACAAGACTCAAGACTGGTATTGTGCCCTGATCCAAATTACAGAGGGATACTCTGGGACCTGGTGGCTAGTGTTTAGTTGTAAACCCAGAGAACACTCTGGACGCACATGAGGAGGGTATCCTGTTTTCCCCTTCCCTGTCACGGATTGCACTTAGAGGTGGGCACTGTGAGCTCAGTGATCTGACCCTCACAAGTGGGTTCGTGACATGCAGAAGTAATGGCCACAAGAAACACAGTTTTCCAGGCCAGATATTTCATGTCACAAGCAGCCACTGGTTCAAAGGGTCTGCAGATGAGCACATCCAATATGAGACTGAGATCTCAATTGGCAATTGGTTTCTTTCTAGGGGGTCTCAACTCAAGTGTAGGATACCTCTAAGGAATCTTCTGAAAAGAGGATGCTGAGCCATGGGAAGAGTCACCACTAACATGTAATATGCCAAGATGGCAGTCAAGTGTACCTCAAGAGAAGAGTACTGTAGGCTAGATTTCAAAAGTTCCAGAATATAATCCAAACCTTGCTCCAGAAGGCAATGAAAAAGATGTTTGGGTTCTTTGTAACACCAAATGAAAAAGCATTTACACTTTGCACTAGAAGCTTTTCTGGTAAAAGGATTTAGGAAGGGCAAGTTGGGACACTTAAAAACCTACCCACTTCTGTCTTCTCAGGAGCCATGCCTGAAGATGCAGGGGTTGTAGGTCCAGATGTACCAGCTGACCCCTGAACTGGGTCAGGAAGTCAGTCCTCAGAGGTAAGGTCCGCAGCTGTTGGATAGCCATTTGGCGCATAAATGTGAACCAGATCTGCCTTGGTAGGCCATAGCTATCAGGATCATCCTGCCCCTGAGGTCCTCCAGCTTGAGAAGTACCCTCTGGATGAGCAAAAGTGGCAGGAAGGTATAAAGAAAGTGACCTGTCCACTGCAGCCTGAATGCATCCTGACAAAAAGCGAAATGCTCTTGATTTCTGCAGAAGCACACCAGTTTTGCACTGTGGCATGATGCAAAAAAAAAAAAAAAAGATTTCCAGCCTGTCCCAGTTGCTGAACAGGAACCAAATTACAACTCCACAGGGAGCTGTCTGTGAAAGTCTTTCACTCTTCAACAGACCATTTGCCAGGACATTTTCCACCCTAGGGATATCGATGACCTGAGAAGAAGTTTGTGCTGTAAGAACCATTCCCAAACTCTCATTGCTTCTCTGCTCAGAGTGTAGGAGTGTGTCCCTCTTTGCTTGTTGAGGTAGAACATGACACATTTATCAGTCTAGAGATGTACTACCTTGTCGTGAACCAGTTCTGACAGGTCCTACAATCCGTACAGAACAGCTCTCATCTCTAACCCATTTATGTGAAGATGCTGCCCCGAGTGCAACCATGTATTTTGAGTCTTGAGACCTTGGCAGTGAGCATGCCATAACATTGAGGAGGCAACCATGGTCACTTTCATTTGAGATTCTGGAGGGCGAAGAGAAACACTTGCAGAAGGTTCACAAGGACCACCAAAGGAGGGAGCGAACCAAAGGCTTCGCCACCCATACTGGATGACCCAGTAGTTGAGATACCTGTGACAACTGTCTGCTAAGTATCCAGTGAGACGTTCTCATATGCAGCCTCACAAATGGTGTGATACAGACTGTGGCTGCCATGAGCTCAGAGTGTGGGGAATGAATGATTCAATCAACCATACTACGAGATTACCACTCTTAATTATAAGAAATTTGTCAGAGACTGTAGGGTGGGAGGAGGGAGGTAAGTGCTAGAGGGGGCCGTAATGCATTCTTAGAGGTCTGGGAGTTGGGAAGGGCAGGACATGTTTGCTCAGTGGGTGAGGGTGGATTCAACTTAGAACAAGGCATTAAAAAAAGAAAACACTTGGTGTAGTCTTCACCAGCAAAGTGCTACTTTACCCACTTACAGTAAACAGATGAAAGTGACTATGGCTGCCTCCTCAGTGTTCTACATAGATACATAGACATAGACACATAGACAGTGTCAGCAGATAAGGGCCTATGGCCTACCCAGTCTGCCCATTTGAGCTTGTAAGTTCAGTTTATGTTTACCTAGAAGTCTGTTGCCCCTTACCCCTGACCTCCAGAATTCCTTTATGTCTATCCCATGCATTCTTAAATACCGTGATTGGTGCTTGGTTATGGGGTGCTGACTGCCAAGGTCTCAAGTCTCAAGACTCAAGGCCACTTTTTTTTTTTACCCAAAACATCCAGTACAATTCTGGAATATGAACTGTTAGCATAGTGGTAAAAACAAAGAATTTCACAGAATTGACCATTTTATACATCATCAGTGAATCCCCAAAAAGAACAGTTACGTAAAAACTTACTGTAATAGTGGATCTTCAAGGGGATCTCAGTCACCAGGTAACACCGAAGGAACCTTCACCGTTGGTGAAGGGGAATCCACACGGAAGATTTTCAGTAGTACAACTGGGGCTGCTCACACCATCCATCGATATCACCAACCCTATAAAGGCATGAGCAGCACTGCTCCCTCCTCAGTTCTTTCCCTAGAGACTAAGTGAGCTAGGCTCTTACCATAGTGGAATGAAGAGACAGAGAGAGGGGTGCCAAGACCTGAATGAGAGGCTGGATACACCAGACAGCCAGTTTCTAAACAGGAGCCCCAAGAAGGGGGATGGTGGGAGGGAAAACATACCTGATGATTGAGATTCACTTGAAGATCTACTGTTAAGTTCTTATGTAACTGTTCTATCTTCTTCGGGGGTATCTCAGTCATCAGGTTACACTACAGGCATGAGTCCCAAGCAGTTACAAGTGCCTAACAGACAGTCTGGGAGGAGGTCTCTCCATAAACTTAAGACAGGAGTCCCTGTGACACAGCCCTGCCAAAACCTGCATGGGCTCTCAAGGCAATGTCTAGATTGTAGTGCTTGGTGAAAGTATGGACTGTACTTCAGGTGGCAGCCACACAAATGTCAGTGGTTGAGACCCCTTGGAAACGAGCCACCAAGATAGCCATTCCTCTGGTGGAATGAGCTTTGACAGCAGCAGGCAATTCTTTGCCGTACTTGTTGTAACAGAACACAATGCAATTAGCCAACCATTTGTTTAAACACTGCTTAGAAACTGAAACGCCCTCTCTACCCATGGTAAAGAAAACAGACAACTGCTTTGACTTTCTATACTCCTTGGTCCTAAGCAAGCAGCACTTCAAAGTGCTGTGCACATCTAATGTATGGAGGAGTGCCTCCTCTGGACTGGCACGCTCGGGGAAAATAAACAGGAAGGTGGACAGACAGTGTAAACTCTAAAACTAACTTAGGATTTGTGCACACAGATACCCTGTCTTTGTGAATAATCAAATAAGGCTACTCGCACCAGAGGACCTGAAGCTCTGAAATTCTTCAAGCAGAAGTAATTGCAACTAAAAACAATGCTTTCCAAGAGAGAAAGCATAAATCGCATGTTGAGACTGGCTCAAAAGAAGACAGGGTCAGTTTTTCCCCCAAAAAATTAAAGTCCCAAGCTGTGAAAGGAGAACGCATTGGGGGTTTAAGATGCAGGATGCCACTTAGAATGGCACGGAAGACACCCAGCTCACAGAACACTGCCGACCGCGGCGTGTGTGTGAACAAAGGAAGCTCCTATCCAGGAGTGCTACGCGGGATTTTTCAGCCGACTGCCTCCAGGCAGGTCACTCCCCCACCCACAGAACGCTGCCGACCGCGGCGTGTGTGTGAACAAAGGAAGCTCCTATCCAGGAGCGCTACGTGGGATTTTTCAGCTGACTGCCTCCAGGTAACACAGGCCTCCTACTTCGTGACTTCTGGCACTAGTGTTGACCGACTGACTGATACGTCTGGCTATACAGCTCCCCAGCCCACTGATTGTTCCTGTGGACTCATTCGGCTGTGGGATGCTACCTGAAAGGGTGGCTGGGACTCAAAGGATTCCAAGCCAGGCGAGACTTGAACAGGGCTTGTATGTGGACTGCACACCTGCTTTGTCCTGCGTTATTGCGGTTGCCTCTGGTCTTGTGCATTTTGCCTGTGGATGCTTGCCTCTTATGTTTACTGGTAGCTTCCCAGGTCTGTTAGTAGGGAATGCTGTAGAAATTGTGTCTAAGTTTAAAGCTGGCATGTAACAGTTTATTCCATTGCTCTATTGTGTGGACATCTAGCCGAACCGCTATTGCCCTCTGCAGCACTATATTGTTCCTTGGTCTACCACATAGAGCTGCATGAAATTAGATTGTTAAATACATAGCCCTGTGATATAATATTAGGGTAGGCATTTTTACTATTACATTTACTGTATTTGTGCTGCTTTATATCTGCGCTTGCGCAGTACACCACCCCAGCTTGCCACAACCAATTTCTCCCGCTGCATACTAATTCTCGCCCTTCCTACCTCTTTACGGGCAGGTCACTCACCCCCCAACCCCAGAATGCTGCCAACCGCAGCATGTGCGTGAACAAAGGAAGCTCCTATCCAGGAATGCTACACGGGATTTTTCAGCCGACTGCCTCCAGGTAACACAGGCCTCCTACTTTGTGACTTCTGGCACTAGTGTCGACCGACTGACTGATACGTTTGGCTATACAGCTCCCAGCCCACTGATTGTTCCTGTGAACTCACTTGGCTGTGGGGTGCTAGCCCGCCCACCCTCCCCAACCACCCAGGCTGCCCGTGTCTTATTGGCCCACGCTGCTGACATCACTTCCTGTGTCGCAGCCCCCTGCGTCCAAATTCCTCACTTTCCCATTTGCAGTTTATATTGGGTGGCCACCACGTGGGGCTTGCTTCCTCTCATCCCATTCCAGTCTCCCAATACTACCGCACCATACTATCCCTTGTCTGCCCACTGGGGCTCCAAGTCCATATTCTGTCTCTCTCTCTGCAATCCCCTTCCCACCCCTAGCATGTCTGTCCTCCATGGCCCAGCTTGTTCACCACGCCCTCTCCTCCTTCTTATATTCCTCACCTCTCCTAGGGTTACCTTCGGCCCACTACTCAATTACACTTATGCCCCAGTTGCCCCCCTCCTCCCTCTCCCAGCCCCCCTCCCTCCCACACACACCCTACTCCCTCCCTCACCACCACTGTTCCCTTGGGCTCCCTCTCTCCCTCACCCCCTGCCCGCTCTTGTATCTTATCTCACTAGCATCCCCTGTCTGTGCTACCCTACCTACCTTTATACCGCCTCACCCCCCCATACCGCTACCCCCAATCGGCATAAACTTCCCCTCCGCCACCTCCTTCCTAGGGCTGCTCTCCTTCTTCTGCTCCTGTCTGGCAACATCCATCCCAATCCTGGGCCTGTCTTCAATGGTGCCCCACTGAAATCGACTGGACTTCGCATTGCTTCTATAAATATATGTAGCCTCCTCAAAAAACTGGACTCCCTACAATGCTGGGTGACTGTCCATAATCCGGATGTGATTGCCTTGGTTGAAACCTGGCTGTCTGACTCCACCTCTGACACACAGGTCTCTCTCCCAGGCTACTCCCTCCACTGGCTGGACTGGACCGGTAGGAGAGGTGGTGGTTGTGCCATCTATATAAAAGACCCGCTCATTGGTTTAGTCCTTCCTCCTCCAAGCCTTGACTATAAGGCCCAGGCCCTAACTCTAAAATTATCACCTGACCCCTTCCGGGATCCTATCTACCTAACTACAGCTTACATACCTCCAAAAAACCAAACTCAGGCACTGGGCCCCTAATTGACTATATCACCTCCCTACCCAACTCCTCTGACCAAATCCTGGTGGGTGATTTGAATATCAATTGGCTCTCTCCCAAGTCGTCTGCCTCCCGTGAGGCTTCTGCTGCAGTAGATCTAACACAACTAGTCTCCCATCCTACCAGGTTAAATCCGAGTAGGGGCACCAGCACTCTTCTGGATGTGGTCCTTACCAACAGGCCATGCCGCGTCCACAATATTCAAATCCTCCCAGACTGCCTTACTGACCACTCCCCGGTTCTCTTTTACTGGGTGACCTCCCAGCCCAAGCCCTCTGTTCATACCACCCTTCGTCGTCGACTTAGACCTGGTGGGCTAAAAGACTTAAAATTCTACTTAGCCTGCACTGATTGGTCCCCGCTACTAAACACCCCTGACATTGACAAGGCTCTTGCCTTCTTTGTTTATACCTTTAACACTGCCTGTGACATCTTCGCTCCCATAACCCCACGTAGATCTAAAGTAAAACACACCCCTGGATTACCCGGCCTTCGCTCACTTCTTAAGCAGCGGGATAACTATAGCATGTCGGTTGAAACTGGCCACCCAGCTGACAGGCAGGCCTACGCAGCTGCCCGCAATAAGTGTACTTGGGCTGTCTGCAAAGCTAAGGCTGATTATTACCAAGCCTCTCTTACCTCCTCCTGGGGGAACCCCAGGTCCTTCTGGGACAATGTCAAGCAGCTAACTGGTGGAGCACGCCCCGTCACTTCTTGACATTGATGGGACTACCTCCACTGACCCTGCCTTCATTGCATCACACCTCAATAACTCCTTCACTGACCTTAGTGCAGTGCTCCCATGCAATTTGTTCAATCCTCCTCCCGTGTCTGCCCCTCCCATCTCCGCCTCTTTCCACCTTCGCTCTGTCACTCTCATGAAGTCAGGCCCTACCTGCAAAAGCCCTAAAGTGCAATTCCTATTGGCAATGACTCCTTGATCCCTGTCTCCTACGGCAGGTCCTGGATCAGTCACCTATCCCATCACTTGCCTCTTTAACAAGTCCCTCTGCCTAGGGCAATTCCCCTCTGTCTGGAGGGTTGCCACTGTTACACCTATCCACAAGGGTGGTGACAGGATGCTCTCAGGCAACTACCGGCCCATCTCTATCCTCTCTCCCCTCTCTAAAGCCTTAGAGAAAATTGTTGATAGTCAAATCTCTGACTACCTCGAGAAATATGATGTCCTCTGCCCTGAACAGCATGGTTTCAGAGTCGGTCATACTACCAATACTGCACTCCTGGAGTTTGCTAACTTCCTTCATAACTCACTTGATGCTGGCTCCTCGCTGGTAGTATTTATAGACCTATCAAAGCCTTTGATGACACGTCTCGCACCCTCTTCTGTTAACCACCCTTGCTAGCGTGGGCCTTGCCGCTGGTCCACTCTTCTGGTGTGACAGCTACTTAACCAACCGCTCTCAACGTGTGTGAGGATTGGTGACACTCTTTCCAGCACCTGCCCAATTTGCTCAGGAGTTCCCCAGGGCTCCATACTCGGGCCCTTACTCTTCTCCCTCTTTCTCAACTCCCTGCCCAACGCATGTGCTGGAAATGTCCTGCTCTATGCTGACGACGCAGTACTCTTTGCTTCCGACAGAAACCCCGTCTCACTCCAGAACTCCCTTCAGCTTGCCTACAACACTGCCGATACCTGGTTCTCTGAACACCGTCTTGTCATCAACCTTAAGAAAACTAAAACTATGCTCTTTACTCACCCTCAAAACAAGTCCCACAACTTTCCTCTCCCTGTCCGCTCCACTCAGAATCACCCCATAGAACTTGTTCACTCCTATAAATACCTTAGCATAATTTTCGACTCTGCTCTCTCCTTTCATGACCATATCTCTGCCCTGACCTCTGCCTCCAACGCACGGCTGGGCATCCTCTACCGGCACAAAAAAAGCCTCCCCTCTAACGCACTCCTGCGCGGTCACCTCCTCAGTTCTTTCCCTAATTGACTACGGCCTTCCTGTATACGGCTCAGCTGACCAGACGGCTCTACACAAGGTATACCTAACGCTCAACAAAGCCTGTCGACTTATTACCGGTGCCCATAGACTCACCCATACCTGCCTCCTGTACTCCATATCCTCCCTACTCAACCTTGATGAGCGCCTCATGTTCCTAACCTGCCAAGTTAACTATAAAGCTCTCCATGGTCTATCCCCTCCTGGCCTTGCTAACTCTATTCACTGAACTAACGCCACGGTGCACACTCGCGTCTCCCGCAAAGCTGCCCTGGATGTTCCTAGGGCTCGGACTACCCATGGTCTAAGGGCATTCCCCTATAGAGCCCCCTCCTGGTACAACTCCCTTCCCACTGGCATCACTGATGCTCCCTCACTTGCTTGTTTCAAATACAGTCTGAAAACTCACGTGACTCAACTCACACTCTTGCCGCTGCCCTGACCTCCCCACCTCCTCCCCTTCTGACAATGCTCACTGAGCTGCATTCCCCCCTGAGGCCTCTCCTCTACACTGCAACCCCTACCTGATGATCACTGATCCTAATATTGCGGGTAACGTGTTATCTCCCGCGTTACTTGAAACTTGACTGTGCCTTACTGTTAAACTGTTTTGCTAATTTTTTTCTTGTATGTATGTCGTCGTCGTATGTCATATGTCGCTGTCCTCCCTGTGACGAGGTACCTTTGTAAATGAGCCTCTGGCTCAAAGGTTGTAAAACTGATGTTAAAAATAAATAAATAAATAAGCTGAGCAATCATGTGGTCACCCATGGGCTCATGAAATGCAGAAATAGCTGAAAGGTGGACGTTGAGGGAAGAGTACTGGAGACCTGAGTCGGAAAGTGAGATCAGGTAGTCCAGGATAAGGTTCACCGAGCAGGTGAAAGGGTCTAAGCTATGTTTGGCAGCCCAGATAGCAAGCAGCTTCCACTGTATGGCATATGTGGCACTAGTGGGAGACTTCCGGGTAGCCACTAGGACGTCTGCCATCCTGTTAGAGACTCTGAACCTGGCGATGGCTATGTCCTCAGAGGTCAGGCATGCAGATGGAAGGATCAGAGGTTGGGATGGACTAGGGTCCCCTCAGCCTGGGTCAGCAGATTTCTGCAAAGAAGAAGAGGGACAGGAGGTTCCTCTGCCATCTGCTGAACTTAAGTAGAGGAAACCATATCTAGCTAGGCCAGAACAGAGCTACAAGGATCATGCTGCCCCCTTCCATCTGCAACTTGATTAGCAACCCTCTGGATCAGAGGAAACTGAGGGAACCATAAAGAAACCTCCCGCACCAAGAGAGGGACAACATGTCTCGCCAGAAAACTCCAGACCCTGGCCCTAGCTAGCAGAAATTGGACAGTTTTGCATTGAGTGGGGATGCAAAAAGGTCCAACTCAGGATGTCCCCATCTGTCAAACAAGTCTTCTGTGATGGATGAGAGAAGCTCCCATTCGTGCATGCTGGACCGAGTCCTGCTGAGACTGTCCGTTAGAGTGTTTAACATGCCTGGCATGCGGACTGCAGAGAATGTCAGACTATGATCCAATGCCCAGTACCACACATGGCCTCCCTGCAAAGAGGGTATGAATGAGTCCCCCTGCTTGCTGATGTATACTACACTTAAGATTGTCCAACTGCACCAGCATTTGACCTGGAGTGAGATGTTCCTGAAAAGCCTTCGTGGTGTACACCACCGCCCAACTCTCCAAGGAGGCTTCCCATTGGGGCCTGTAGCCCTGAGTTTGAAAAGGACCCAGGTGTGCTCCCCAGCCCAGACCTGAGGCATCTGTGGTTAGGATCTGATGAGGGGATGAGATCTGGAATGGTACGCCTTGAAGCAGATTTAAGGGATCCATCCACCACTGCAGTAACTTGCGTACTGGGGAAGAGACCAGGACTGGTTGGTCCAACTCATCCATGTGCTGGTCCCACTGTACCCTGAGGGTCCACTGGAGGATACGCATATGGAGTCTGGCCAGTGGAACAGTAGGTATATCAGCTTCCATTAGGCCCAGCAATCTGAGGTATACTCTGGCAGGAATGTATCAACTCTGGGTGACTTTCTGAGCCTGAGAGCTATGAGGCACTCTGCTCTGTTTTGGGGTCGGAAGGCCTTCCCCTGCACAGAGTCTAGAACCGCCCATATGTACTGCAACTTTTGGGACGGTGTCAGCACAGACTTTGGTAGACTGACAGTGATGTCCAGGGAGTGGAAGAGCTGGAGAGTATGCTCCAGAATCAGCAAAAGCTGTTCCCTGGATGGGGCCTTTAGGAGCCAATCATCCGGATGAGGGAAGACATACAGTCCCTCCCTTCTGAGAGCTCCTGCAATTGCTGCTAAGCACTTGGTAAAGACCCGCAGTACAGAGGACAAGCCAAAGGGCAGCACTTTGAACTAATAATGCTTGCCCTGATAAGCGAAACAGAGGAACTTCCTGTGAGGAGGAAAGACCGAGATATGCAGATAAACGTTCTGCATGTCCAGTGAATAGAGCCAGTCCTCTGTCTTGAGAAGTGGCATCAGGCCAGGCAAAGTTATCATCCAGAACTTTTTGCACTGGACATACAGATTGAGGTCCTTTAGGTCTAGATTAGGTCTCAGGTCTTTTTTGGGACCGGGAAAACCTGGAGTAAAACCCCTTGTTTCTCAGGCACCTGGGCACTGGCCTGATGGCCTGCTTACGCAGAAGGGACTGTACTTCCTCCAGAACAGACAGGTGAGCCAGGGGACAATATGAGGATAGAGGTGGGGTTTTTGGAGGTTACTCGATGAGCTCCAATATGTGAATCCTTTCTATGATCTGCAGAATCCATGCATCCGAGGTTATAGTTCTCCGACGATTCAGATGAAGGGAGATCTGACATTTGACCACCACCTCCTGGTCTGGGACCAGCGGAAGGGGATCCAGCAAAGAGTCAAGCAGAGATGAAGCCAGCTGCAGGTGCTGATCCCTCACTTCTGGGGTGCTTGGCCACTGTTCCAGCATCAGAGGGGCAGGTACGGGAGCCTGGGCTCTGCATTTTCCCTAGGGACGAGGAGCTACCCCAGGTCTATTCCATTTTACGGAAAGAAAGCTATCCTCTACCATTTGGTTGGGTATGGTAGAGGAAACGAACAGACTTGAGAGTCCTGCCTGCAGCTTGCAGATCATTTATGATGTCCTGAACATCACAGTCAAACAGCTGGTGCCACTGAAGGGGGCATTAAGCACTTTTTGCTGCACATGAGCTGAAAACCCAGATACTCTGAGCCAGGAGTGCCTGCGGAGGCAAATATTCATGGCAGCTGCCCTGGCAACTGTGTCAGTCATGTCATACAGGGCTCTGAGGAGATGTTTAACATCCTCAGTAGCTTGGAGGCACTGGAGCAGGTTCTGCTTCTAAGTGCTGTCTGAAAGGGCCTGGGCGGCAGCCTTGCCCTTCTTCCAAAGGCATTCTGTATTTTAACATGTGCAACAGACAGTTTGCAATCCTCAAACCTAGAGTAGAGGAGGCATAAACCCTTTTACCCCATAGGTCAATTCTCTGAGACTCTTTGTCTGGGGTAAGGAAACCAAGGTGCTTAGGTGCCTTAGATCTGTCATGAGCCGACTTAATAACCACTGAGTCAGTCTTGGGCTGGGCAGCATAACAGGGCTGGCCGGGGGCCTGATAAAGTTTGTCCTCCCTGCATGGCATAGCTGGCACCATGTCTGGCAAGTGCCAGGCTGCCACGGCTGCATTCGTCAAGGCTGGCAGCACTGGAAGAATGATCTCTGGGGGAGATTCAGGAAATCCACCAGTTCTTTTCTGGTGGATCCTCGTCCTCAGTGCGGAAGCCCATGGCTGAACGACAGCTGCTTCATCACACTGAAAAATGCAGGGTCCTCAGGAGGAGACCTGGGGGTATGTTTCACAGAGTCCTCGATGACAGAGGAGGCTGTAGATCTGCCAGAGAGCAGGATCTCTTCCTCCTCCTTATCTTCAGGAAGAATGAGGTCTTGGTGGTACTCCTCCTTGACATCGACCTCGTCGACATCTGGGTCTGGCATCGGGTGCGCCGACAACAGCCCACAGAGAGTTTCCCAGGGCCGATGAGAAGGCATCAACGATGAAGCTGCCACTGACTGCATCGGCAAGGAGGGCCCAAGGGCCTGGATAATCACCAAAGTGAATTTTGACAGGATGTCATTCATGTCAATGGTGTTTGTCGATTGGGGGTCTACGGCATTTGTGTTGATGACCCGCTAGATAGGCCCTGTGAACCCGAGGACCCTGTTGCCCTGGAGGGAGAAGGGACAGGTCTCAATGAGAGATTCATCGACGATGAGCCCGTCATCGATGAAGGAGGGGCCGATGACCCGGAGATCGACAGATGGCCACTCAGAGAATCAGGTGGAGGTGCTGTCAGTATGGGTCTGGTGGACACACAGACCTGGACAGCAGATTTCTTCACTGGCGCAGTTGCAGCTGACAAAGATCCCCCAGGAAAAGGAGAGGCTGACGTGGAACAAGATCGATGCTGGGGGAAGTGGTTACAATCTCAATCTCTTTACGACCCCCCCCCCCCAGCGACGACTTGTCTCGGGTCTTGGAGTCCTTGGAGCTCGAAGACCCGGTTGGCGACTGGGACCCCGGAGGACCCCTGACCAGAAATGGCTACCTGTTAATCCATCAGGAAAGTTTTGAGAGCCTTTCTGCGTCACTTGAGTGTTGTTTGGTTAAACTTCTGGAAAAGCTCACAATCAGAAACTTTGTGGTCAGGCCCAAGATTGCAGACACAGAGTGTTCGTCTGTGAAGGCAATCTTCTTTCCACAGAGGCAGCAACGGAAGAGAGAACATGAACGATTAACTCTCGACATAAACAAAATGAAGGAATCTCTTAAAAAAAGAGCTTCTAAAAGGTAAAGATAGAAAAGCCGTAAGCAAAAAAAGGCACAAATACTGCGATCGAGCTTCCACAGAGACCCACGCGAGCGAGTCGACCATGGGAAAGAACTGTGTAGGGAGTGGGTCCATGCATGCCTTTATAGGGTTGGTGACGTCGATGGTATGGGTGGTCCCAGTTGTGCTGCTGAAAATCTTCCATGTGGATTCCTGTCACCGATGGCGAAGGTTCCTATGGTGTTACCTGATGACTGAGATACCCCTAAAGAAGATCTTATATTTTCTTTAAATTGATTTCATTTGCCATTTATCAAGCCTTCTCTTATTTTAATTATATATACATATACTGAAAGACTGACAGTAGAATTTCAGTAAAATCTGGAA
The DNA here is from genome assembly GCA_016271365.2 of Neoceratodus forsteri. NCBI lineage: Eukaryota > Metazoa > Chordata > Ceratodontiformes > Ceratodontidae > Neoceratodus > Neoceratodus forsteri. The sequence continues at coordinate 532,229,394 of CM028137.1, read as the reverse complement.
ATTAGAATAGCAATCACTGTTGAGAATTTGTAATTTCAAATCTTGAAAACAGAAATTTTGTCATTACTTCAAACAGCATAAATCAGTGGCCTTAGTAAAAAAAAAAAATAAAAAAAAAATCCAAAGACTTACACATTTAAATGTCACTGCTGAGAGTGTTTTGAAAACTAAATTAGTCCTTTCTTACATGAACCACTGGCCGGGCATTTCTAAGAATGCAGTCTCCCTTTGTTGATCATCCCTGATGCTGCCTGGCTGGGCTACCCCAAGAAAAAGCACCACCCAGTACTAAAGTAGTGCAACCACCCTTCTTGTGTTTTGCATTTTGCATAAGTGGCACCAGAGATACAAGAAATGATGATATATTAAAGTACACCATGAGCATATTCTTAGCTTCAATTACAGCCACTGTGATAGTTCAGAGTCCTGTGCATATTCTTCAGAAGTTTCTGGAAAGAGATCCTCTTAAGACGATCTGGACAGGCTGGGTTATCTCATGGCCACATGAATACTCTTCGTAATCCTCCGCCTTACTGTCCATGAGATCTTTTCATTACAGTCCTGTTCCTCATCCAGTAAGAAGGATGAACCCAGGGGCTCCTGCACCGGTGCTGATGTCAGAACAGAGAAACACACTCTGCCTGGCACAGAGACCTACTCCAGCATCGACACAGATATGAGGAAAGGCAATCACATTGGCACAAAAGATGGCCCCAGCACTGCAGGTGGCACCAGCACAAACAATGGGGTCAACATCAGTGGTGCCATCACAGAGGATGGCACCATCACCATAGACAGTGCCAACCCCATTTGCGGCAATGGCACTTATAACACAAATGGCATCAATCCCAAAGGAGCTGAACCCAGTAATGTCCCAGACACCGTAATCTGTGCTGTAGGTGGAGCAGACAAGCTGCATTAGTGCCACTGCTACATGAGTGCTGTCTACTGACCAAACTGCTCATCCAAAACAGCTCCTACTGGCAGAGTGGGTGTCGGAGACACAGTAGCTGGCTCTGAAGGTGCACCAAGTCCGGTGTGGTTATCATTCCCTTGTTTATCGCGACAATGCAAAGAAGATCAAAATGTACACACCCAAGAAAGGCAGTTGGCTTGGAACAGAAAAATAAGTACTTGACCATGACCTATGTCGTTGTCTTGTCCTTTTGTGAGAGGATGAGTCTGAGTGGTCCCTGGAAACTAGGGACAAGCAGGAGTGGGGCAGGGAACAATTCTTTTAATGACTATGGGAGGACAGCCTATCCTCCCAGACAAGAGAGACTGTCCAGTACGAGAACACTCCCCCACAAAGGAGTGGTGATCGGAAACAACCTTATTGCTGGAACAACATGCCTTGTCAGACACCCAGCCTGCCATAACTGTTTTTAAACATTGCTGAAAGTGGTAGGGTTGAGATAATTTTGATGTAGGAACTAATAAAACTCTTACAAAAACAGTAGGTAAATATAGAGATGGAGACATGACAAACTAGACAAGAACGTTATTTGTACACAAACTGAAGTTCAGGTCCCTGATGAAGAAAGCATTGCACTTTGACAGTGGTGGGAAAAGGAAATGAGGTGGTTAGGGCTGGAGCTGCTACCCTGCAGGCACGGGGACGATGTCACGCATCAAAACTGTACCCTAAAATATGTTCTCATTAAGACCCTGGCTGTACTCCTACCTGCTAATTATTTTGTTTTGTTTTATGCTCCCATCTCCCCAGCCGGCCCTCCCTCCTGCTGGTCCTCCAATCCCCATCACTCTGGCTTCTCTCAGAGATTGCCTCTCCTGTAGTCTCCCATGGCTTGCCCACAATGACAGGGTGGCGGGGAGTCCCTCTACCCACCAGGTCCGGATGCAGATTCCGGGAGGAGCCTGAGTAGCCAGGTGTGGGGCCTATGGAGGATGGTGATCATCTCGGCGGTGGCCAGGGTGTTTTCACGCTGTTTGAGATGCAGCATGCAGTGACATCATGGCACATGCATCAACATCTGCCATACCTCCCAACATCCAGCTCAGACTGCCTCACCCTAGCTTCCGCCAGAAACCTGATCAACACAGCCCATTTTAGCACTCCTATGGATGCCTGATACTCGATCCTCCTCCCCCCAGCTGGCCCTCTGACACCACAGGCTCACTTTTGAACATGGGTCGACCATGTCTCATATAGTAGTGCTACCGCTGCGTCAGTGGGCCGGCCTACCAGCTTTCTTAACTGCACTAGTTAATTTCATGTTAGTAATAAAGGTTCTTAGTAATTCATATGCAATAATAATTTTGGAGAGCTGTCTCTTAGGTGTTATTGAGATCTGAGTGCAAGACAGTGTGACATCTGAGTGCATGTTTTTTACTTTTATATTCGAGTGCAGAAAATGCAACCACCCAATCACTACTATATATTGAATCTGAGCCCAGTGACTGCCTGCAGTCACACATTCTATGTCAAATTCTTCACTCACCTCTGGCTCTAAATCTACATCCACCTGTCCAGATCATGCCACCAGGGTGTCTATATCTGAATAAAACTTTTCCTCCCAGTAACCCTAGGTTGATTTTCCTGAATTACTTTGCTTCCCCATATAACATACAAGTTTTGGAACAATATCCTGCCGACAGCTAGATTTGCTTAGAAAATACAGGGATCTCTGTAGATATTGGAGCACTGCACCACATGATATCCCACAGTCTGACCAACTGAATGCAGTAGTGACTCCAGCAGAGCTCCCAGATCTACAAGGATCCTTGTATTTTTAGCTGAAATGGAGAAGCAGTCTACAGGAAAACTGTTCCATAGACTTGTGTTTTGTACACAGAGGTATAAAACAGAGCAATTCAAGCTTTCATGTCCCAGACTAATCTTTCATGTTCACTATAACAATTTTCAACAAAAGCATACAAATAGAGGTTACTTACCTGTAACCATAGTTCTACTACTGGTATTCTTCTTTCTATCCACGCTTAGGCAGTTTTACTAGTTGTAGCTCAGTCACCAGATGTCTTTCAGCTTGTCTCCTCCCACCACCCATGGTGTTATCCTCCAGCTGCATCCCACCTGACATTTGATCTACACACTGGAAGCAGGAATCCAAGCAAGTCTTGCCAGGGGAAGGTTGGGTGGGTCCTGCAGATGTGAACTGAAACCAGCAGTAGAACTATGGTTACTGGTAAGTAACTTCTATTTCTACCAACCTGGATTCAGTTCACTATCTACATATACACAGACTACTAGCAGTTCTCCAGGAGGAGGGGGCAAGGCACATACCCAAAAGTAGGCAAAAAAGACTGAAGGGCCTAGGTCCCATAAACAGCACTGTGACAACTGAGTGCATTGATGCTGTAGTGGGAATGAACATGTGCGTGACTGGATCAGGTAGTGGCCCTGCATATCTCCTTGATCGGGATGCAAGTGGCAGCAGCATGTCTGCTGGAATGAGTCTTCAACTCCTTTGGCTGCTTCTGTCCTGCTACCCTGTAACACAGATTGATGCAAGAGACTATCCATTGGTCAATCGTCTGCTCAGCTTCTGGTCTGCCCAGAGTGGCGTCAGTGTACATGAGGAAAAGCCGGCGAGCCTCACCACAAAAACCCCACCATGCAATCCCTGTAATACAAGAGCCCCCGGAGTATATCTGAGGGGAACAGATACTTGGCATCCAAAGCATACAGCTTCAGAAAGAAGATGGGAAGATACATCATCTGGTTAAGAGGAAACTCCAAGACCACCTTTGGCAGGAACTTTGTGTGGGGGTGAAGGACAAGCTTGTCCATGTGGAAAGCCAGATATGGAGACACCACATAAAGAGCCTTGAACTCACTCAACCGAGGTGATGGCAACCAAAAATGCGGGTTACTCACCTGTAACCATAGTTCTAGGAGTGGTATATGGTACATATCCACACTTCTGGAGTTCCTTCCTTTCTATTTAAGATTTGCCGGACGCCCTTCAAGCTAGCTGCTCCCACCTTCCTGGGTGGTCTCCCCCTCGGCACCGCCCCGTGACATCAGATCTCGCAGATAAGAAGCAAGGATCGATGTGCCACTTGCCAGGTGAGATGTGGTGGGTTATGTGGATGTGCACCATATACCACTCCTAGAACTACGGTTACAGGTGATCAATCCTCATTTCTGAAGATGTGGATATGATGCACTATGCACACTTCTGGCAGACTTCTAGCAGTTCTCCGGGAGGAGGGGGCAAGACGCACATCGGTACTCGGGGAAAGAGACTGAAATACCGAGGCCCCAAAACCAGCAACCCGGCATGACTCAAGGTTTTTTATTTATTTATTTATTTTATTTAGTTGTTTAACCAGGTATAGCACACTAAGCTGAAAGCTTTTTTACAGGAGCGACCTGGGAGTACACTACAAGGTTGATGCGATAGTGTGAGATGAAGGAGTGTGCTGACTTCCAGGCAGCAGCCGTGCAGATTTCCTGGATAGGGACATCCTTGGAGGCAACCACAGAGGCAGCTGTATGTCTGGTGGAATGAGCCCTTAACCCAGTGGGAGACCCCCTACCAGCCAACCTATAGCAGAGGTTGACACAGGAGACTACCCACCTGCCAAATGTCCGCTTTGCTGCCAGTCTGCAAGGTGTGGCTTCAGTGTAGGTGACAAAGAGCTGGAGAACCTCTCCCTGAACTCCAGCTATGTGCTCCTTGTAGTAAGCAGGCACTAACATCAGGTCCAGCGTATGAAGCCTGTGCTCAGCCTCCAAGGTTGGGTATGTGAAATACACCGGGAGGTTAATGTGAAACACTGAAACAGCCATCGGGAGGAACTTCGGGTTGGGGCAGAGGACAACCTTGTCCTTATGGAAGACCAAAATAAGAAGACTCCCCCGAGAGTGGCTGGAGCTCACTGATCCTTCTGGCAGAGATGAGAGCCACCACAAAGGTGGTCTTCCATGACCATTGGGAGATGTGACAGCTGTGCATGGGTTCAAATCGCCTGCCCTTGAGCATCGCCAAAACCAGCAACAAGTCTCAAGGTGGTGGTGGTTCACGCATCGGCAGGGACAAGTATTCAAGGCCCTTGAAAAAGCACCTGACCACCTTTTCTTGCGCCACCATCGAAGTACCAGCCCGTGCCTGGTATGCTAAGAGGGCTGCCAGGTGCACCCTTGAGGGTCGTTGACCTCAGGCCCGATGCAGAGGGACTCCAAGTAAACCAAAATGCTTGCCACCAGGAAGGACAGTGGGTCTAGCTCCCTGCCTCGACACCAAATGGAAAATCCCTTCCATTTGAAAGTGTAGCACTGGCAAGGTGACACCTTTAGAGAGGCCTCAGTGACTTGGAGGACCCTGTTGGAAAAACCAAAAGACTGGAACTCTAGCCGCTGAGGAACCAGGCTGTCAGGTGCAGGGACTGAAGGTCCAGGTGGAGGACCCTCCCCTGAGAGCAAGAGAGCAGGTCTAAGCAGAGAGGCAATCGCACAGAGGCCTGCTGCTGAGGCTGAGGAGATCAAGGTACCAGAACTGGTGCGGCCAGTCCGGAGCCACCAGGGTCATCCATGCCTTGTCCCACTGAACTTTGAGCAACACTTTGTGGATCAGAGGAAAGGAAGGGAAGGTGTACATGAGGCCCAGGGCCCAGAGCCTGGCAGAGGCATCCCCTAGCAACGGCCTGCACTGAGGGGAGTGAGCACAAAACAACCTCAGCTTCACACTCTCCCGGGAAGCAAACAGGTCGACCAGGGGAGTGCCCCACTAGGAGAACAGGTGATCGACTACCTCATGGTGAAGAGACCACTCATGAGACACCTCCCCTATTCGACTGAGGGTGTCTGCCTGCTGGTTGGAGGCACCGGCCAAATGGATCATCAGAAGATCAGCGTACAGACCAAGGGACCCAGTGCGCAGAGCTTCCTGGCACAATGGGAGGAAATGCATTCCATCCTGCTTGTTGATGTAATACATGGTCGTCATGTTGTCCATCTGGACCTGAGCGACCTGACCCCGCACAACTGAAGCGAAGGCAGTCAGAGGTAGATGCACTGTATGAAGCACTAACAGGCTGATGTAACATCGAGATTCCTTGGGGGTCCAGAGCCCATGGGCCCTGTGGGAGGTGTTGGTCATGAGGGTGGGTCTGGGTAGACAAACAGGACTCCTTCCTGCAGATGTTCCAGGATGAGCCACCACTGGATGGCATCCCACATCTGCTGCTTCACCGTGATCAGTTGGTCAAGGTGACTGAGGCACTGTGACCACTGACAGGCCATCTCCCATTGCAGAGGGCGCATCCACCAGCAGGCCCACCGGACCATGTTGGCGCAGGATGCCATGTACCCCAGCAACCACAGGATGTCCCAGGCAGGGCGTGCTTGCTGAACCTGAAATGATCGGGCAATGGAGGTAAGATCCTCCACCTGTCCACTGGGAGTCAGGCCTTGGCCCGAAGGAAGTCAAGTTCTACCCCGATGAAGTGGATGACCTGTGAGAGGCTGAGTTCTGACTTGGCTGGGTTGACCAGAAGGCCCAAGCTAAGCAGGTCTGAAGGGCCAGATCCCTGGACCGCTCCACCCCTGCCATGGAGGAACCAGTGATCAGCCAGTCGTCCAGGTAAGGGTACACCCGGACTCCTCGGTGCCGCAGGAATGCTGCCACCACTGCTATGCATTTGATGAAGGCCCTGGGGGCTGCGAAAAGGACAAATGGCATAGCCCAGAAATCAAAGTATTCCTTCCGAACAAAATCCGCAGGAACCACCAGTGGATTGGACAGATCGAGATGTGGAAGAAGGCATCCTGAAGATCCAGAAAGCAGAACCACATGTCCTGCTCTAAGGACGGAATGATCTGACTCAGAGTGACCATCCAGAACTTGGCTGGCTGCAAAAACTGATTGAGGTCATAAAGATCCAGTATGGGGCGCCAACTCCCCATCTGTTTCTGATTCCGAAACAATCTGTAGACAAACCATTGACCAGCTGTGGAGTCCAGGACATGGGCCACAGCTTCCTTTTGAAAAAGAAGCTGGGTGATGTCCACCCTTTGAGGACATGTCCACAGACACCACATCTTCCCCTGGGCACGGGCTTGGCTGTGTGGGAGAGCCTTGAATTCCGGAGGCAAACCACAACCCACCACTTCGAGCACCCATTTGTCTGAAGTAATGATGGGCCAGGCAGGCGCAAAATGGCAAGGCCAGCCCCTCCATGGGAGGTCACAGGCAGGACTGGATGGGAGGGAGAATGACACCCTTCCCCGACCAGTCACCGTGCAGGCTTGGAGGTGGCTCCGGAGTGGCTGCCAAGGGAACCCCAGCCCCCCCATCCTCTGGATTTCTTAGGGCCAGAGGAGGCTGATATAAGTTTGGGCCGCCAGGCCTGATGTTGCCCCACTTGGGGCTGTGGCAGTCTGGATGGAGGCGCCGGGTATGTCCGAAACTGAAACGGCTTCTTCCATTGTTTCTGGTGCTTAATATCCTTATGGGAGGATGTGATGGAGTCCAGAGTGGTGCTGGTCTTCTTAATGCGGGTAAGTAATTGACCATTAACACCAGGCCTGATCAGGTGGGTACCCAAGAAGGGGCTTGTCCACCAAGTTGTGCTGGTTACCGGCTGTGAAGGTCGAGATCTTCAACCATGCCCCAGCACCACATGGCGATGGCCACAGACCTGGCACAGGAGTTACCAGTGTCCAGGGCTTTTTAGAGCTGTTGCTTGTCCACAGTGCGTCCCTAGTCCAGGACCAGCTTAACTGTGTGCTGCAAATCTGCAGGAAGGCGGGGAACAACCTGATCCAATGTTCCCAAGAAAGCATGGGAAAAGTTGGCCATCATGATGGTTGAACTGGCCAGCCGAAGGCCCAGGAACAAAGCAGTTTAGACCGTCTTCGCCAGATGGTCTAATGTTTTGGACCCTTTGGCCGGGGGTCTGTCAATGTCCCAGATGCTGCCCATGCATTGGAACACTGAGTAAATGACCAAACCTTCGGCTGAAGGATAGTCAATGAACCCAGGCAAAGACCCAGTAGGGACCGCATACTTGGGGACCATATAGGTCCATGGCACCAGACATGAGGCAGGGAGCTGCCACAGCTCCAGAGTGGGACAAAGAATGGCCTGTGTTACAGAGAGGCAACACCAGGTAGCCATCCCTGTCCAAAATCTCGGTTAAGGGTACTTAGCCCACTTCTGTACTTGTTCCAATGGGATCCCCATAGAGTATGAGAAGACTCAGAGCAGATCCCCAAAGTAAGATGGCCCTTGCTCCAATGAGAGCTCCTTGAAGGACTCACGGTCAAAGGCCGGGGTCCAAAGGGAGTTCATGGAGAAGTCCTCAGAGTCCGAGGACTCCTCAAACACTGCCTGCTACGATGGCTCCCCACTGACAATCCGAGGCTCAGAGTGTGAAATCTGCACCAAGAGCATACTGGGAAGCCTGGAAGCGGAGCACAATGCTTTGGATGGTGCCCTGTACAAGGGTTGCAGATGGGGCGCTCCACCCAAGTGGGTGGGGAAGCTGGCAGTGGCTCGGCCAGGGGAACCAGCACAGGCAGACAGTCGAGAGCGGGGAATGTCGAGAGTCCCGGGACCTCGACAAAGAGCCCGATCGGGACCTCGACCAACAACGGAGGGAGGAGATGCAGGGGAAAGCACAGAAGGCTGAGGAACCCCTAAAGGGTCGATCCATCGAGAGGAGATAGCCAGATCAACCAGCTTATCTGACCCCTCTTGCAAGAGGGCCGTAAAGACCAGAGTCCTTGAAAGGGAATCATCCTCACTGTCCTCAGACAATGGGTCGACCAAGTCGAGAAAGATCTTAGCTGGTTGGTCGACCTGCATCTCAACGGGCAAGCTTGAAGAAGACACCATGGGGCAAGTGGCCTGGACAGGAACAGAAGAAGTGTCGGCCAAAGCTGACAGCTCGATGGCTGCTGAGCCGGAAGCAGAAGCGGGGGAACAGGCACTTGTAATCCCACGACCTGCGACGGGATTTCTTGGATTTGGAGTCCTGCAAAGTTTTGGACCCTTGGGAACGGCTCTCCCTGTGAGTAGGTAGGGACTGGTAGAAGTCCCTGAATGCCCCAGTTAATCAGGTGCCCAAGTCCCCCAGAACCAAGGCAGCCGAAACAGCACCTGAAGCGGCAATGACTGCAGCCTCTTCAAAGGCAGCGACCTGTGCAGCCAAAGTGGCCACCACAGAAACTGCGTTGCAGGTGTCCGTGGACCTAACAGGTTGGTCCCATTAGTCCGGGCGGCCCAAGAGAAGGCGGACATAACAGTCCTCAAACCTGGAGTGCTGAAGGGACTGGCACAGGCCACAAGCCTGCAGATCATTCTGGGCCCCCAAGCAATAAACACATGCGGACTGTGGGTTGGTGCATGACATCTTTTTTTTTTTTCTCTCTCTCACCCCTCATGCCCCACGACCCATCACTCCTTCGGACTGCCTAGGTCCTTCATCCGTTCCTCCTGTCCCATCCTGAGCCCTCCATCTGCACATCACGGCCACCCCGAGGTAACCCGGACGTAACCCTTCGCCAGGCGGGTCCCCCTCCTCCAAGAGGAATGGCACCAGGGGGGCAACCCGCACATACTGTATACTTGGCCCCAGGGTGCTGCTGCAGTGGAGGGGCTCTTTCAGGGCATCGGCAGTAACGGAGGACTGGCAGCCATCATCCAGTCGGTCAAGAGGCGGATTTCCACTTTTTCTATGGTGTTCCCACTTGCGTCTTCTGCAGTGCTTCTGGTCTCCACCAGAGGCCACTGCAGTGCAGCACTCAACCACTGTCCACCCCAGGAGGGCAGTCCCTACAGGCGCTCAATCCTCTCCTTCCCTACTCAGCCCCAGCGTCCCGAGTCCGTTCCCGAACCTGGGTCACCGGCGTAGCGAGAGGTGTGGCATCCAGCTCCTCAACCCTCAGCACCACCGGGCCGGGTTGCATGACATTTTCTAGGAGCATGATGTGCACCGCTTAAAGCCAGGACCCAATTTCGGTTCTCTGGAATCCAAGCAGAAATCGAGCAAGGGTAAAAGACCCCCACAAAAGGTAGAAACTGAATGACCTGAAGACCAGAAAAGGTTTAGGCCTATACCTAGCACAGAACTGTGAAGGAGGGAACCTGATGCTGCCAGCAGAAAGAAAGATCTGACATCATGGGGCAAAGCAGAGGATACTACCTGGGTGGGTGGGAGGGAGGAGCTAGCTTGAAGACCTTTCGGCAAGTCTTAAAGGGAAAGGAAGTACTGCCAGAAGTGTAGCTAGTGCACCATATCCACGTCCCTAGAAACACGGTTTTCCATAACAGGTGTGATATTTCATACTTGTCCATGGGTTCCAATGGTTTACCCATCAACTTAAGAGCCCCAAGCAGTAGGTCCCACGGTAGCAGAGGCTCTCTTACCAGAGGGTACAAGTGATCCAGTCCTTTGAGAAAGCGCCCGACCACTTTTTTCCTAGGCAACCACTGACATACCAGCCTGTAACCGGTATGCTGAGATGACAGTCAGGTGCACCCTAAGGGATGTGGCCCATAAACCTGAAGAGAGAGGGACTAGAGGTAGTGGAGGATACATGTCATGGGGTAGGATAGGAGATTGACATCCTGCCCCGAAACCAGTGAAAAAAAAAAACAACTTGTCCATTTGAACAAGCAAGTCTTGACAAGTTGACTTCTTCAGGGATACCTCCAGAACTCTGAGGACATTTTTCCAAAAACTCAAAACCTAGAAATCTGGCCACTCAGGAACCAGGTAGACAGGTATAGGGACAGCAGATCTAGATGCCAGCACCTATAAAACCTGGGCGGCCCCCTTGCTCCTCAGTTCCCCACTGGAGCCAAGCTCGGAGGGCCTCTTGCCAAGAGGAACCAGGGGATCAATCCAGTACCAGGTACACAAGATGCACAGGACTGGAAATACAGGTTACTCACCTGTAACAGGAGTTCTAGGAATGGTATATGTTGTTCATCCACACTCATTGGCAGGTATCCTTGCCGCTTTAAATCTTGCCGGAAGGTCTTCAAGCTTGCTCCTCCCACCCACCCGGGTGGTATAACTCTCGGCTCCGCCCCATGACGCCAGATCTGGCCCGCTGGAAGCTCAGGTTGTGCGTCGAAGCCGGGGAGGTCGGGTGGGTCGTGTGGATGAACAACATATACCATTCCTAGAACTCCTGTTACAGGTGAGTAACCTGTATTTCTAGGGACATGGATATGTTGTTCATCCACACTCATTGGCAGACTCCTAGCAGTTCTCCGGGAGGAGGGAGGCAAGACGCACACCCCCAATACTTACTTGGGAAAGAGAGACTGGAGAACCGAGGCCCCAAAACCAGCATCCCGGCGTGACTCAAGGTCGATGTGGTAATGGGTAATGAAGGTGTTTGCTGACTTCCAGGTAGCAGCCCTGCAGATTTCCTGGATAGGGACGTCCCTGGAAGCAGCCACCGTTGCAGCAGTATGGCGGGTAGAATGAGCTCTTATCCCTCTGGGAGGCTCCATGCCCGCCAACTTATAGCAGAGATCTATGCAGGAGGTTACCCACCTGCTTATCGTCCCTTGGCTGCAGGTCTGCCAGATGCGGCTTCAGCGTAGGTGACAAACAGCTGGCGAACCTCTCCCGAATTTCAGCCGTCGCTCCTTATAATAAGCGGCGCCCTTCTAGGGTCCAGAGTATGGAGCCTATATGACCTCGAGTGTGATTGGGGTGGGAACACGGCAGAGTCAACACCTGGTTGGTGAAACTCCGACACCACCTTCGGAAGGAATTCGGGTGGGCGCAGGACAACCTTGTCCCTGTGGAAGACCAGGTAAGGAGACTCGATCGGAACGCCTGGAGCTCTCCCATCCTTCTGGCTGGCGTGATAGCCACCAAGAAGCGGTCTTCCACGACAGGTGAGAGAGAGCACACCTGTGCATAGGTTGAATAGGCTTGCCCATGAGCTTTGCCAGTACCAGCAGTAGATCCCACGGAGGTGGGGTTCCCCGCCTGGAGGAAATGTGATCAAGGCCTTTGAAGCGCCAGACCACCTTCTCCTGCGCCACATGACTGCTTCCCGCCCGCGCCGGTAAGCAGAGATGGCTGCCAGGTGCACCCTTAGGGTCGTCGACCTAAAGCCCTTGACTAGAAAGGGACCATAAATAGTCCAAGATGCTTGCCAAGGAACAGGAGGAAGGGTCCAAGCCCTTGCCTGACACCAAATGGAAAACCTTTTCCATTTGAAGGCATAGCATTTTCTGGTCGACTTACGGGATGCCCTCAACTACATTGAGGACCTCGTGGAAAGACCAAGGCCTGGAACTCTAGCCGCTCAGGAACCAGGCCGTCAGGGTGCAGGGATTGAAGGTCCGGATGGAACACCTTCCCCTGATTGACTGAGAGCAGGTCCGGGCGAGCTGGAAGCTGCCACGGAGTCCTGGAGCTGAGACTGAGGAGATCTGGGTACCAGAACTGGCGAGGCCAGTCTGGGGCTATCAGAATCACCTGCGCCTTGTCCCTCCTCGCCTTGAGAAGCACCTTGTGGATCAAGGGAAATGGGGGAAAGGCGTAAAAGAGGCCCGGGGTCCATTGCCTCGAGAAGGCATCCCCCTGCAGCGAGCCCTGCTGAGGGGGGCGGGCATGGAACAGACTCAGCTTCGCGTTCTCCTGGAGGCAAACAGGTCCACCTGAGGTGTGCCCCAAAGGGAGAACAGATGCTGCTACCTCCGGCAGGAGAGACCACTCGTGGGATGCAGCCCCTATCCGGCTCAGGGCATCGGCCAGGGTGTTGGAGGCTCCTGCCATGTGAATGGCTGGGAGATCCGCCTCCAGGCTGCACGCAGTGACCAAATGCGGAGAGCTTCCTTGCATAGAAGCATGGAGCGCGTCCCGCCCTGGCGGTTTAGATAGTACATAGTCGTGGTATTGTCCGTCTGGACTCGGACCACTTGACCCCGGAGGAACGGAGCAAAGGCGGTGAGAGCTAGGCGGACCGCTCGGAGCTCCAGCAGGTTGATGTGGCATCGGGACTCCCGCGGGGACCAGAGGCCATGAGCCCGGTGTTCCCCCAGATGGGCACCCCAACCCATCAGAGAGGCATCGGTCGACAGAGAGACCGTCGGCTCGGGGCGGACGAACGGGATGCCCTCCCGCAAATGATCTGGAGCGTCCACCACTGGAGGCGTTCCACATCCCTATGTCACCGGACTAAGCTGGTCAAGGGATCGCAGCATTGTGACCACTGGCTGGCCAGTCCCCACTGAAGGGGACGCATGTTCCAGCGGGCCCAACGGACCACGCTGGTGCAGCCGCCATGAGACCCAGGAGGCGAGGAAGTCCCGGGCAGGGCGAATTGCCCAACCAGAATGATCGGCCAAGGAGGAAAGAACCTCGGCCCTGTCCGCGGGAGCGCGCTCTGGCTCGAAGAGAGTCGAAGCTGCCCCGATGAATAGAATCACCTGCTTGGCTCGAGTTCGACTTGGCCTCGTTGATAAGGAGGCCCAGTTGAAGCAGACCTGGAGGGCCAGATCTCTGACCACTCCGCCTCCTTCCTGGAGGAGCTGCTATCAGCCAGTCGTCCAGGTAAGGGTACACCCGACCCCTCGGGAGCGAATGCTGTCACCACAGCCATGCATTGGTGAAGACCCTGGGAGCTGGAGACAAGCCGAAGGGCATGGCTTGGAACTCGAAGAGGGATCCTTCACTCGAAGCGAAGGAATCTCTGGTGAGACAGACGGATAGGGACGGAAAACGCGTCCTGCAAGTCCAGAGAGCAGAACCACCGCCTCGTTCCAAGGATGGTATTATCTGAGCCAGAGTGACCATCCTGAAGGTTCAGACCTTAGGAACTTGTTTAGGTCGTGTAGGTCGAGAATGGGGCGCCAGCCCCCCGTCCGCTTCGGAACCAGGAAGTACCTGGACACAAACCCTGGGTCTGAAGGAGGGTCCACCACCTCTCTTACCACCTCCTTCTGGAGGAGGAGAGCGATGTCGGCTCGACGAGCCGCCAGTGAGGCTGGGGATCCCGAAGCCCCCCGAGGCGGACGGCTCTGAAGGGTGGTGCCTGCTGAATTCCAGAGGCAGGCCTCTTCCCACCACCTCCAAGACCCACCTGTCCCGTGGTAACAGCGGACCAGGCCGGAAGGCAGTGCGGAGCGTCCCCCCGGGGGACCCAGAGTAGGTAACGGGGATGGGGGCGACACCCCTCAGCCCGTCACTGGGCAGGCTTGGAGGAGGGACCGGCCGAGGGACCTCCTGGGCCCTTTCCTCCTTGCCTCCTGTTAGAGGAAGCCGGCGGCTTGGGTTTGGGATGCCAAGGCCGAGCCTGCTGGCCCTGACGTTGCTGGGCCGGGCGCGGCCGGGGCACAGAAGGACGAAAGGGCTTAGGCTGTGGTTTGCGGCCTTTGTCCTTCTGAGCGGAAGGAGACCGAGTCCAAGGTGGCATTGGACTTCTCGATCCTCTGCAGGTGACCTTCCACCCCAGGGTCAAGAGGTCAGTCCCAAAAGGAACATCCGCCAACTTGTGCTGGGTATCCGGCAAAGGTGGATATCCTCAGCCAAGCCCATGACCGATAGCCACTGCGGCCGCCACCGATCTGGCACATGAGTCCCCTATATCCAAAGCAGTCTGGAGCTGCTGTTTGGCCACTGCCCTGCCCTGGTCCCGCACCTGCTTAACCGTAGTCTGCAGATCGGCGGAAGATGAGGATGACCTCATCCAGGGAGCCTAACAGGGCATGAGAAAAATGTGCCATGAGGAGGCCGAACTGGCCTGGACGAGCCGAGAGAGGCCATAGCGTGACTTTTCGCCGACATAGTCCAATTTCTTGGACTCCTTGTCAGGAGGTTTGTCCACATCCTCGTCGCGGGCGCTGCGGAAAGCTGTCGGTAACCAACCCTCAGCAGAGGGGTGTTCCGAAAAACCGGACAAGGAACCGGTAGGGACCGCATACTTCCTGGCCATCCTGGCCGAAGGCGCAGGGCAGGAAGCAGGGCGCTGCCAAAGCTCCAGTGCCGGACCCACTATGGCCTCGGCCACCGGAAAGGCCTCCGTCGGAGAATCCCCTCGGTCCAGAATCTCCGTGAGGGGATACCTGGCCCGCTTGGAAACGGGTTCGAGCTCCATCCCGGTAGACTCCGAGATGAGCCGAAGCAGTCCTAGGAAGGACGACGGGCTATCGTCCATTGACTGACCTCCTGAAGACTCCAAGTCCAGTCGCTTGGAGAAAAGGAGGAATCATCTTCGGACTCGGAAGAATCCTCGAAGAGCTGCCTCTGGCCTGAGCCACCCTTCACCTGCCGAGGTCGGTCGGGAGTGAGGGTAACTGACAGCGATGGGGTAGACCTTAGCCGACCGAGAATCCTTGGTCGGAGCCCCAATTGGTGGCTGTGGAGGCGGAGGTTCCACCGGAATCGGTGGAGCAGCTGGTTTTGGCCGAACAACCGGCCTGGGTATAGGCTCCTCGGATAAGTCGAGGGGTTGTGTGGCCGTTCCGTGACAACCACTTAATGGCGAGGGCGTGAGGTCGGCTTATTCCCGCCAGGAGGAGCTGTTCACACATAAGATCTCGTTCGTCGGCGTAATTTGCCCGAAGCCTCCTCATCCGAGGAGGGGACGAGGGACGGCGACGCCGCCTACCATGTGCCGAGACCGAGACCGCCATGACGTGGGATCGGCTGGACTTGAAGAGGTCCGAGACCGAGAGTCCCGGAATTTCCGAGGTCGGTGCGGGAGGTGTCGGCCGGAACCGGCACTCCCTTCGGCTCGGATGGTCCATCCGAGGGCTCCGGAACCGGAGGCACAGGCGAGCCCACGGGATCCTCAACTCCTCCCGGGGAACCGGGGAGAGGGGAATCTCAGCTGCTAAAGGCGACAGCCCGTCCAATGGGTCGAGAAAAATCTCGACTTCATCGGTGGGAGTCTCGGTCAACTGACCTGACGGGGACACCGTGAGGCCAGTGGCCGAAGCCGAGCGGTCGACCGAAGCCGACGGTCGACGGCCCGGGGAGAGGGACCTTTCCCGCTCCCAAGAGCGTCGACGGAGGGACTTACCCCTGTCCCTCTTTTTGGACCGAGAATAAGGTCCAGCAGACACAGGCCCTTCTCCTTTAGTGGAGAGGGACAGACAAAGCTCCTTAAAAGAAGCCGTGTAGGAAGAACCCAGAGAGAGCGGGATAAATGCCGCGGCCGAGGAAGATACGGCCCGCGCCGCCTCCTCTTCGAGGGCGACCATCCGCTCGAGCTGATCCGCCGAGCCCGCCGCCGCGGACACCGCCAACCGGGCCTCCCTTGGACTTCACCGAGGGAACGCTGGACGCCCAGTTGCAATCGGGCAGCACGGCCTTCGAGGACGAGGCCGAGAAAGATGAGCACAGGTCGCAAGCCCGCGGTCGTGCTCAAGGCCTAAGCAGTAGACACACGTGGAGTGTGGATCCGTCCGAGACATCTTCTGCCCGCATGGGCATCTCCGAAATCCGGAGTCGATTTGTCCATCGCAGCCGCGAGGGATAGAAGACTGAAGTCTTTTTTGCAAAATTTATTTTTAAATCCGCAAATGGAGAATAGGAACCAGTCACAAACGCAGAGCGTTAAGGAGGGAACCTGAGCTTCCAAGCGGTACGGAAGATCTGGCGTCATGGGGCGGAGCCGAGAGTTATACCACCCGGGTGGGTGGGAGGAGCAAGCTTGAAGACCTTCCGGCAAGATTTAAAGCGGCAAGGATACCTGCCAATGAGTGTGGATGAACAACATATCCATGTCCCTAGAAACACAGTATACATAAGGCACTTATGGACACCTCCAGGTAAGGCAGTGGACAAATCTGCCAGTTTATACCTTAGGAAAGAGGGAAAGAGGGTGGATGCGATGTGGCCTAATGGAGGAGATTCTCTCGAATATTTGCTGTTATGGTGATTCTCACGAATATTTACTGTTATGGCAAGTAACTATTCTATCTTCATCACAGTTATCTTCTCCATTGGATCACACCTTTGGAACGATACCCAAGCAGTACACAAGGTATCCAGGGAGGATGGCAAAGTCTGATATGCAATCAGGACAAAAGACCTTGCAAAACAGCAAGCCCAAATCCAGCAAGTCTTCATGAGACAATGTCTGGACTGTAGTGCTTAGTGAAAGTATGAACAGTGCTCCATGTGACAGAAGCACATGTGTCAGCTGCTGAAAACAGGTAACAGAAGTGGCCATATCATGTGTACTGTGGCCATGCACAGCACCAGGGAGTTCTTTACCATACTTCTGATAATAAAGCTCAGTACAGTAAGCCAGCCATTTGGACAGGCACTGTTTAGTCATAAGGGCGCCCTCTCTCCCATGGACAAACGAGACAAAGCTGAGGGGACTTTCTGCAGTCTTTAGTGCGATCAAAATAGAAACGTAGCATTCTATGTACATCAAGTGTATGGAGCAATGCCTCACCCTTGTTAGCATTCTTAGGATAATACACTGGAAGGTGTATGGTCTGACTCAGTGTTAAGTCAGAGACCACTCTGGGTAGAAAGCATTGATTTGTTCACAAGAATACTCTGTCCTCGTGCAAAATCAGGTAGGAAGGCTCATACATGAGAGCCTGAAGCTCAGAAATCTTCTGAGCAGAAGTGACAGCAACCAAAAATAGAGCCTTCATGAGGGGACATGCATTTCACAAGTTGCAGCAGGCTCAAATGGAACCAGTCAATTTCTCAAACAAGAAATTGAGGTCCCAAGGAAAAAACAGTTTGCAAATCAGGAGATGCATGTGCAGAATATCCTTAAGGAACATACAGGACACTTCTAGCAGCACCACTGTGTGCCCATGAACAAGGGCACAGAAAACGCAAACAGCAGCCAAGAGCACCTTTATGGATAGGTACTGGAGACCAGAGTCAGACAGGAACAACAGGTAGGCCAGTACTGTATTGACAGGACATATAAATGGGTCTACAGAATGGGAAGCATAACATATTGAGAAATGTTTCCATTTTAGTGAATAGGTGTGCCTACTGGAAGGCTTTCTAGCTGCCAGTAAGGCATCAACTACCTGGGTAGAAACTCCAAAATGAGCAATGGCTACGTCCTCAGGAGCCATGTATGCAAATGTAGGGACCTTAGGTTTGGGTAGAACAGGGACGCCCTGTCCTGCAAGAAAGCAGACCCCAACACGGGTAGTTGGACAGGAGGTTCTGCTGCCAGATGATGTAGCAGAGGAAACTATATTTGGCAATGTCATAAGGGGGTGACCAGTATGAGGGTGGCCCACTCTGTCAATAGCTTGTGTAGAACCCTCTAAATGAGACGGACTGGAAGGAATGCATAAAGGAACCCCCTTTGCAGGAGAGGGACAACCTGTCTCGCCACAAAAAAAAAAAAAAAAAAGGCCCTGGAGCGAGCAAGCAAAAAAATGCAGCAGTTCTGTATTTAGTGGGGATGCAAAGACGTCCAACTCTGGATGACCCCACCTTGTGAAGTGGTCGTTTACCACGGAGGTCAATAGTTCCCTCTCATGTAATTGTGACTAGAACCAATTTAGCCTCGTTTGCTAAGATGTTTTGGATTCCTGGAAGAAATACGGCTGTCAATTGAAGGCCATGAGACAGTGCACAATACCATACTCTCATCGCCTTAGTGCACAGGGGGTAAGACCGAGTGCCTCCTTGCTTGCTGATATAGTGCATCACACTGACATTGTCCATCCTTATCAACAGAGAGTCTGGACTGAGGTGTTCAAGAAAGGTCTAGTGATCAAGAATAGCAGCTCTCATCTCCAGAATATTGATGTGAAGATCCAAGTCTATGACTGTCCACAGCCCCTGGGTCCGGAACTGATCCAGGTGGGCACCCCATCTCAACCCGGAGGCATCCGTTGTGAGGATCTGCTCCAGTGTTGGGTAGAAAAAGGGGATGCCATTTAACAAGCATAGGGGTTCCATCCACTACAGCAGTGATTTTCAAAATGGAGACATGACAAGAACCATCCATTCCAACTCGTCTTTCAAAACTGATCTTGTTGTACCCCAAAATATCCACTGCGGGACTGGTATATGGAGGCAGGCCAACAAGACTGTCACAGTGGCAGGTACCATAAGTCCCAGGAGATGGAACACTGTCCAAAAGGAAAAATGATCATTCCTGTGTGCCGAAAGGGCTTGGGCCATGAGGGCCTCAGACCTGTCTGCCAGCAGAAATGTACTTCCTATATTTGTGTCCAGTACTGCAATAATGTATTGGATGCACTGGCAGGCAAGGAAAATGAATTTCGGTACACTGACCTTGACAGCCAGGTCCTTGAACAGTTACTGTGTTCTGGATACTGCGTATTGAACCATTTCCTTGGACAGGCACTGCAGCAGCCAGTCGTCTAGACAAGGGACCATAAAGCCTGTCCCTCTGGACGACTGCTGCCACACGTGTGAAGCATTTGGTAAATGCTTGCAGTGCCGATGAGAAGCCAAATAGCAATACATGAAATTGATAATAGATGTCCTCTAGCATAAAGTGGAGGTACTGCCTGTGGCACTGTTGGATTTTTACATGAAGGTGAGCATCCTTCATGCCCACAGCACAGAGCCAATCCCTTTCTATAGTAGGAGGATAAAAGCCTGAAGAAACACCGTCCAAACTTTTTGTGTTTGATGAATATGTTTCTCTTAGGTCCAATACAGGATGCAGATCTCCTGTTGATTTAGGGACCAGAACGTACCTTTAAAAGAACCCCCAGTCCCATTCCTTAAGAGAGCTGGGTTCAACAGCTTTCTTTAGAAGTAGGGGCTGCACTTCTCTCAGAAGGGACAAATGGCCTGGAGGATAATGCGAAGGAGGTGGAAGGTGCACTGCAAATTTGAATAGGGACTCCAGAGCACACCCTACTATCTACTATTTCCTGGACCCACTCGTCTGTGGTGATTTCCCTCCATTTTGGCAGGCAAATGGGAGATCCTTCCTCCTCTTGTACCCACGGAGCAACTGTGGAGGGGGAGGAAGTGGGGAGTCAGAAGGTACCTGGGGGTGGCGGGGCTGCCTAAACCGGAACCTTTGGTCACTTCAGAATGTCCACCAGTGGTGAAGAGTCCTGAAAGGGGACTGCCTCCTCGATCACAGTACTGTTGATGATAGCCACAGCTGCCAGAGTCTGTAGGCCTACAAAAAGCACCCCACCACATACTACTGTAGTTTGCAGGCTGAAGGATTTCACAGACCTCAGAGTCATTTTGGATGATTGAAGGTCTTGGAGTGCATTATCTTTACTGTACCTCCCAAAACAAACATAATACAATGTGCTATCCATTTCAGCAAGCACTATTTTGACAGAGGTGCACCATCATGCCCAGGGGCAAACGAAACAAACAGCTGACAGAACTTTCTAAAGTCCTTGGTGCAAGCAATACAGTACCTTAGGATTCTATGTACATCCAAAGTATAGAGCAATGCTTCAACCCGACTGGCATACTCAAGTTAACAGGAAGGTGGATGGTTTGATTAGGTGTAAACTCAGACACCACCTTTGGCAAATACTTAGGATTAGCATGCAAAGACACTCTGTCTTTATGGAGAATCAAATAAGAAGGCTAACACATTACAGCCTATAGCTCTGAAATCCTTTGAGCAGAAGTGAATGCAACTAAAATAATGCTTTCCATGAAAAAAACCATAAGCCATAACTTGCAGCTGTCTCAAAGGAGCCAAAGTAAGTTTTTCAAAGACATAATTCAGACCCCAAGGCAGGACTGGATTGTGAATGAGTGGTTTCATGCGCAGAAAACCTCACAAAAAGGTATGGGAGACCTCTAGTTGGGCAACCATATGCCCATCAATGAGTCCATGGAAAGCTGACATAGCTACCAGAAGCACTTTCAGGGAGGAATACCCAGACAGGAATCTGACAGTGTCAGCAAGTATTCCAACACTGCATTTGCTGGACAGGTGAATGGGTAAATATGTCTGGAAGCAGCCCACAAAGTGAAATGCTTCCATTTCAAAAATAATACATGTGTGTGGTAGAAGGTTTTCTGGCTGCAACCAGCACATCAGCTACTTCATGTCACACCCCAAACCATGCAACAGCTATGTCTCCAGGAGCCAAGCATGCAGGTGCAGAGACTTCAGGTACAGATGGACCAGAGACCCCTTGTCCTGTGATAAGCTCCTGCAGAGAGACAGAGGCACTGGAGGCCCTACTGCTACTTGTTGGAGCAGCGAATATCATATTTGACAAGGCCACAGAGTTACAATGAGGATAAGGGCTGCACCCTTCATCTGTAGTTTTGCAGTGCCATGTTAGACATGATGTCACATTTTGCTCATTTGTCACAGATCGTGTCACACATTTTGGTGAAAAAAGGTTGAGAGGTGTGATGGGGTGCTTCTTGTAAATTAAGTTCTGAAACTAGAATGTTAAGGCTGAAGTAAACCACAGGAAAACCTCATTAAACTGATTAGGCGTTTATATAATGTGCATTAGAAAAATGTACTGTATTAAAATGACTTTAAAATGTCTGGGAACAAATTAGTTATTTTAATTGGTTTCTAATACAGAACTTTTAACTACTTTCTGAGATTTGGTTTAGACAGCAAATCAGAAACCAGGTCACAACTTTTAGAATAAAGAAAAGTGATCATTCTAGACATATGTTCTTATAGTTTAAATCACAACTGGTGACAGGGAGGCTACAGCGTACCATAAGCAGTAATTCTGAGAGATCGGACAGTTCCAGTTCTACCTAGTAATGCCCCCCCACCCATACTGCCCAATTTAAAAATATCAACTTACCACAAAGGCGACAGCCCATTATACTTGATGCTATTACAGTCAAGCCTTCCTGTAAGCACAGTTTAGTCTTGTCTAGCCTACTGTGGTCTGCAATAAATCAAACTGTCTCAGTGTTGGTACCCAGCCACAGAAGATATTTTCTGTGGAATAAGCCTATAAAACATTTCCACACTACTGCCAGTGGGGATGTTTAGACAGAGAATCATACTGGCAGAGGCACACAGGCAGAGTGCAAATGGGATTTCCAATACTAACTGACTTCTCTGACAGAGAATGCCAGGCATCAATAAAGACAATCAATGTCTGTCCTAGAGAAACTGTAGCAGCTCTGTGACGGACACACACACACACACACACACACACACACACACACACACACACACACACTCACTGCGGACTGTACTAAAGCTAAAATTCTGTAAATTAGAAGAGCCAGTTACTAAAGCAACAAACAGCGCAACTGTTGCTGGAAAGTATTACTTAGACAGGAAAAGGAGGGGGCAGTGCCATAGATCATATCAGCATAGTCAGAGACTAGGAGAATCGGTTTGGTTACCAGCTCCCAGCAGACCTAGAGGGAGAGGCAGTCTTTACTGAGGTACAAGGCACCAAGTTTTGGGCACAGTTTGGCATGGATGGCACTGATGTGGGCGGAGAAGTCAGGCTTGCTGTCAAGTCACACTCCAAGGCACTTTGGGGGGTAGAACAACCTCCAGAGGGGTGCCATCTAGTGTGCAGTAAATGAGGGGGTTGGGGTGAGAGCCTGGCCAGTTTCTGGCTACTGCTGAAGGTCACAGACACAGTCTTCTTGGTGATGACCCTGAGTTGGTTGGCATGGAACCAGTGCAGTACATTGTGGAAGTCCTGCTGGAGCGGACCGACCATGACTGAGGACTAAGGGCCAGAAGCATAAATGACCATATCACCCGCATATATGTGGATATGCTAAGACAAACGAGCAGAGCGGAGGTTGTTTAGGAAAATGGAGAACACAACAGGACCCAGGACAGAACCCCATCTGTCTACCCTCTTCCTGCACTCCGGTCCTTTCCCTTCTGACCCTCTCCTGCTCTGACCCCCCACTTCAATTGAGGCTATTTAGCACAGTTTTCTACCCCAACGAGCACTGTGCAGTTTACTGTATACTCCCACATTTATCCACTTTTCATTGCTGTATTCCATGATGTTAATATATCTGGCCACTTAATTTGATGTTACATCTGTATCTGTTGCCTATGTATCCACATTATGTTTTGTAACTTGTTCCTTCTGAAATCCCCTTCTCCCGGTCACACCTGAAAATGAACCTCGGCTAAGTGTGCCTTTCCTGGTTACCAACTTTTTAAATAAATAAAATACTACATCGTGGCCCCACAGTAATGTAATTAAGGAATAAGGCACGACAGGGTGTGTGTTGTGTAATGTCACAGCTCGGGTGGTTGAAGTACAAGACAGCAGGACAAACGCATTCAACACTCAAGAAATGTTGTTATAACACACATCCCTGGAGTGCCTCATTACTATTATACACTGGCTCGTTTATTAATAAAGAAAAAGGATAAAAAGAAATATTTAAATAGATGTTTTTCCTTAATTTTGTGATGTGCAAGAATATCTTAAAAATAAAGTCTACAATTTCTTCTTTCCCTACTAGGTGGTGCTACTGCCATATGCTGCCTGATTTCTCAGTCTCACCAGCTTTCACGATGTGTGCTCTGTCCATTTTAAAAACACTGCGTTTGTTAAGGTGTCTCCGCCTCCCCCCCCAGACCGCCTACCCGTACCTTTCAGAGGCCAATAACCCAAAGTATATGCAGAACCCGTGGTAAACTTAAACACTGTGGCCATTTTTAACTGCAACTCGTAACATTGAAAAGCACGGTACTGAACCATCCTCGTGCTTGCAGGATTGCAAGGGGAGCATGCACCTTCTGAGAATTTCCACTGGGGTCCACAGGACTTCTGGTGCATGGTATTCTAAGTTAGGACTGTCTGCCACATGGGCAATCTGCCCCTTAATGCATAGATGCCACTGTGCAACAGTCTAACAATTAAGGAGAGACCCCGCTATCTCTGTGCATGCAGGAGCCCCGTGGGACAGAGATGCACACTCTAGCACATTCACAACCTAATGCATGCTGAAGCTCATTGACAAAAAGATGGATGCTCATGTGGGCCACTTCAATAATGGAGAGGAAAACATGATATGCAGAATGATGTGGATGCAGTGTTGATTTACACATAAAAACTTGGGAATGCCAGGGAGAGTTGCAAACACTAGGCTCAAGTAAGTGGCTGGTGGTCAAGGCTGGTGCTGAGTGAACTCACTGTGTACTGCTTCTGCTTATAGGTACCACATGGGTGTGGAACCAGATTAGTGCTGTTGCTCTGATCTGGAAGCCCAACAGTGCCTGTGCTGTACACTGGTGCTCTATTAGAGAGAATAGAAGTGATGTAGATAGGGAGACCCGCACACTCAAGAGTTTTAGCCATCTCTGTCCAATCCAACTTCTGTAAACAAAGCACTCAGTGTGTTCATGCTACCTGTGTGCTAGTGATTGGCCAGCCCAGTCGCAGAGAAGTCAATGCTGGACAAAGCAGACAGATGCGACAACCTCTGATTGCTGCCTTTAGCTTGGCCCTCGCCCAGCATCCAGTACTGAAAAAGAGCTGTGCTACATGCCAGGCTACTGGTTTTTGATCCACCTGGTTTCAAGTTCTATCACAAATCAGAAACACTACAACATTAAATCGTTTGAGACACTAAGGCCCCGTCCACACTACACCGCTCAGACCCCATAATGGATAGAAACCGATACAACCGGGGAGCGTGCAGTGTCCACACTGCTGTGGTGTTCATATGGACCGCACCGCCGGTCCACACACTTTGGGAGTCAAGCGAACGTTAGCGCAGCACCCGATCCCACAATGCAGCTCGCGACTGCGCTTAGGGGACCGTGCCACGCGCCACACTATGACCGTAACGCATTACAGAATCGTTTTTATAATCGCTGTTGGAAACCAACCTCATATGTGGTTTCAACAACGGTTATGAAAATGCCTTCTGTAATGTTACAGGTGTAAACGCAAACCGTTGCGGTAATGGTTTGGGTACTCTGTAACGTTACAGAGGCGTAGTGTGGACAGGGCCTAAGGTGGACACCCTACCTCCCTGCTTACTTGCTTCTTCTAAAATATATCTCTCCAGGATATAGCTTTGTTTAAAATTATTTTATTGGGACTATTTCAAAACAAAAGTGCCAAAATGTCATCTACAGTGGTGTGTGTTATTTTATTGCTGCATCTGTACATGTCTAAAAGTTATCTCCTATATCTTGTGCAAATAAGAGTTAAAATCTTCTACATTGTTATAACAGACTGATAAAGTATTGAGCAATTTCTAAGTTTAAAAATCATTCACTGCACACTAGTGCTGCATGGTGCAGTGAGCTACTCACAAGGCAAGGTCAACACCACTGAACAGGAGCCTGAGCCCAACATGAAAACATCTCCACAGTCCATAGCAACCAGCTGTTCGTAATAAAACAAGAAGTCAGGCACAATCTGGAATCGTCTGAGAAGCGAAGTATTTCTCAACTTTCCATCCATTATATTTTTGGGAGATTGTATTTGTGTAATTATTATAAAGTACTTTGTTTTTCCTTATCATAGCAATCAAGAGGCTGCAGTGCGTGACGACATCTTAGCCTAGTATCACATACTACAGAGTAATTTAACCCATAAGAAAGGCATTTCATAGACTAAAATGGAGCACTGGGTGACTGGAGAGGTAGTTAGCTGTATGGACCGTAGGGCATTCGTCTCCAAGGTCATGCTTTGGAGAAAGGAGAAAGCGCTCTTTTTGCAGGACCTTCAGGGAGCTCCCTGCTCAGCTGGCAGTAGCTAGGGAGGAAATATTCCAGCTCTGACTCCAGCTAAACTTCTGCCCACCTCACCCCCATCCCCTACTTCCTCAGCCCACTGGCCCAGGGAGTTGCAGGGTGGTGGGTAGGGGGAGAAGATTGGGCAGCAGGAATGGTCATGTTAACAGTCAGCTCTTCCAGTGAAATACCAGTGGCAAACTGCTTTGCATCCCTGGAAGAGGCACAGGTGCCTGACTCGATCAGGGGATACCGTTGGTCAGTTGGTGCTGACGGGAAGGGAGACGTAGCAACACCTACAGGCAAGAGGGCAGAAGTTAGCAAGGATGATTCCACTGAAGAGATTCTCTTGTTAGGGGGTGGAGAGGGTATTCGACGACAGATGCGACATCTCACACCTGTACACAGGCTCAAATGGTTTGCTCATGAGCACAGCCAGCACCAGCAGTTGGTCCCAAGGTGGTGGTGGTCCCTGCTTCGGAGTGGACAGGTGGTCCAGGCCTTTGAAAAAGCAACTGACCACTTTTTACTGGGCCACCGTTGGCATATTAGTCCATACCCCGTAAGCAGAAATAGCTGACAGGTGCACCTTCAGGGTTGTTGCTCGAAAGTCCGACAGAGAGGGGTAAGAGGTACTCAAAAGATGCTCACCAGCGGGAAGGCAAGGGTATCATGCTCCTTTCCCTGGAATCAGATAAAGAATCTCTTCCATTTAAATGCATAGCATTTGAGAGTTGACTCCTTTCGGAAGGCCTCCACAATGTGGAGCATGTCTTCCATGAGACCTAAGACTTGGAACTCTAGATGCTCACAAACCAGACCAAGAAGTGCAGGAATGTCAAGTGTGGGTGCAGGACTGTTCCCTGTTGTCTACGCAGCAGATCTGAATGAAGATGCAAGCGCCAAGGAGGCCTGCTGCTGAGGCTGAGGAGATCCAGGTACCAGAACTGCTGTGGGTAGTCTGGAACCATCAGGATCATCCGCACTCTGTTCTTTTGGGCCTTAACCACCACCTTGTGGATTAAGGGGAAAGGGGGGGAATGCATACATGAGGCCCGGGATCCAACGCCTTGCAAAGGCATCTTCCAACAGTGACCCAGACTGTTGGGGGGTGGGCACAAAACAGCCTCAGTTTGGTGTTCTTGCAGGAGGCAAACAGATCCATCAGAGGTGCTCCACAGGGAGAAAAGGTGGTTGACCACCTCCCGATTCAGGGACCACTCATGCGATCTCTCTCCTACCTGGCTGAGGACATCTGCCAGTTGATTGTTCACTCCTGCGACATGGATGCCCAGGAGGTCTGCACCCAGGCTCCAAGTGCGGAGAGACTCCCAACACAGGAGAAGGGGGTTCATTATCCCTGCCTGTTCAAGTAGAACATGGTCATGGTGTTGTCCATCTGTACCTGCACGACCCGACACCTGACTAGAGGAGAAAATTCCATCACAGCTAACCGTACTGCATGGAGCTCCAGCAGTCTGATGTGGTGACAGAACTCCTGGGTGACTAGAAACTGTGGCCCTGTGGTCTTCCCAGGTGTGCTCCTCAACCCGCCAGAGACGCATCCATCATAAGCAGGATGGATGGCTCTTGGCAGAGAAACAGGATTCCTTCCTCCAGGTGTTCTAGGACTAGCCACCACTGGATGGCATCCTACATCGGCTGGGTCACTGTGACCAACTGGTCCAGGCTCTGGGACCACCAACAGCCCAATTCCCACTGCAGGTGACATCCACCAGCAGGCCCAATGGACCATGCTGGTGCAGTACACCATGAATCCCAGCAGCCGCTGTAAATCCCGGGCAGGGTGTGAGCCCAACCAGAAATGATCGTGTGAAGGAGGTAAGATCCAGTGCCTGGTCCACAGGAAGGCAGGCTTTGGCCTGCAGGGTGTCTTGTTCTGCCCCAATGAATTCAATCGCCTACGAAGGGACCACTCCGGACTTGTCTGGGTTGACCAACAGGCCTAAGTTAACGCAATAGGTCTGCTGGGTCAGATCTCTGGACCTCTTGATGTCTCCTTGGATGGCCCAACTATCAGCCAGTCGTCCGGGTAGGGATACACCCGGATGCCCTTAAGCCGCAGCATAGCTGCCATGCATACCTCTCAACTGTCCTTGATTTTCAGGGACGTCCCTGATTTTGCCTTAAAATTTTACTCTGTCCCTCCTAAAAGTTGTGTATCCGTGACCAAACAGTGGGAATTGTAGGCACACAATAATGTCAAACATTAAAGTTACAGACTTGTTCTTCCCTAGAAAATGCATTTTACACTAAGGCCCTTATTCTACCAGCTTCCAGAGTGGATACCACCAATTTTGAAGATGCGACCCTGATTTTGGTCCTTTGTCCCTGACTTTTTTAAGCCTTGTCCCTGATTTATGAGGCAGGAGGTTGAGAGGTATGCTGCCATGTACTTTGTGAAGACCTTGGGAGTAGACAAGAGACTGAAGGGCATGACCTGGAACTGGCACAGTACCCCTTCAGCACGGAACTGGAGATTCTGGCAGTGGGACAGGTGGACTGGGATGTTGAAGAATGCATCCTGGAGGTTCAGGGAACAGAACCACGTACACTGCTCAGGAGAAGGAATACACAGATTCAGAGTGATCATCTGGAACTTGCACTTCTGCATGAACTGGCACAGGTCGTGTAGATCTAGTATGGGGTACCAGCCCCAGTCCGTTTTGGAACCAGGAACTACCTGGACACATAACTCTGACTGACCAGGGCGTCCACGAAAACGGCTACGACTCCTTTCACAAGGAGCTGAGTAATGTCCTCCTGAAGGGTGGATGTGTCCTGCAACACCCTGGACTCCCGAGGAGCAGGGTCAGATTAAGGTAACCTGGGGCCCTAGGCTCAAGAGAAATACGGGGCCCCCTCTTGTCGTGACCATGCCCCTTTGCCGCAAAGAGACCCTGTCATGGACTGTAAGGCATCTTGGGATACAGTTTGTATGTAAATGGATTCCCATGCTAGGATACAGTTTGTATGCAAAGAGGTACAGGCAACAGAATACAAATCAACATTACCGCTCTTCTGTTACCCTCTCTCAAAATCATATCAGTGACAGTGCACACCATTCTCTCCATTCCCTCCCCCCCAGTGTCTCATACTGTTTGATTTAAGTCTGATAATCTACAGTGCACCCTTGACTATCCACCCATTTTAGTACAAGCAAAACTGGGTGGATAATCAAGGGTGCGAGATACAGTAATAAGGGGCATTGTAACATGGCAAAAACAAGAACTGCAGAAGTAAGGAACACAATTGGTTTAATACCGTCAGGTGGTATCAGAGCAACACGGCATTATGGCACGATAATGCCGTGTTGCTTGTGTAATACAGAAAGCAGGCACAGGGGAGAAACGAGCAGTGTGGAAAAATTAAAGATAAAGCATGGGAACGCAGGACTGATGAGAAGGGAGCAGAAATGTAGAGCGAGAACAAGCATGCATGGGAACGAGCAGAGAGGAGAACCGGCGAGCCACGGTCATCTGGAAATGCAGACCCACAGGTAGTGCAAGGAGAAATGCGAGCAGGGGATAATTAGCAAAGTGTAGCACTAGGGGAGAGACCGAGTTTGAAGTAATGCTGCTGAAAATGCAAGGCGGAGACATGCAAGAGTGGCAATGAATTGATGAAAGCAAGGAGAATGGTGCAGAAACGGAAGCGTGAAAGGGCGGATGGAGCGATATCGGAGCGAGGTCAGAGAGACACATAGGTCACAAAATATGCAAAATATACTAACGCGGAAATAGCGAAACACAAATGACCGTAGTAGAGACCTCCAAACAGAGCTATTGAAATAATAGCCATGCAGATCTTCTAAATTGTCAGAAGCAAGTGTTGATAGATACTTTGTGCATACATAAGTTAAATATTATTTAGACAACATGAGCATATAAATGGAACTCTCCTAAATGTTGAAAAACTGCAGCAGATAAATCAAAAGAGAGCAAAATATCTTTGTATTATTGCATGCACAGTATGAGAATAAGACGCAGAATAACCACACAATCCTAAAAGCCATGTTACAAGCGCATTAATCCACTCTGAAGGTGGCATCTAATGGGAAGTTAAGGCATGGTTGGTCATTGTAGGCACGAGGCAGACGGCCCCAACCATGCATTAACTCCCCATTAGATGCCACCTTCGTCGTGGATTAATGCTTACATGGAACAGCTATTATTTTGTACAAACATTTGGTGGATAATCGAGGGATCACTGCATGTGCAAGACTGCTCTCAGGAAACATGACTGCCACCTTAGTTACAAGTACACTCTTACTTCCCGATACAGCCCCACCCACAAAACCACATACAGAAGGAGTTGTAGTGCTATAGATAAGACTTATAATGGTCAGGGTTAGAGGTGGCCTTCAGATACAATGTGTGTACTTTGCAGGCAGCTGTACATAATGGGGCAGTATCGTCTGTATCTATCTCCAAAACATATACAGTTGCCTGCAAATTAAACAACTATGATCTAAAGGCCACTGCTGCCCCTGATGGCCTGTCTATAGCACTATAGCCTCTTTGCTACTTTGTGTCATTAAAATGTAGTTTTGAAGGTGGTGTTAAAGATCAGACTTGGCCATATTGTTTGCTAACTGCAATAAAGTATTGTTAAAGGACTCAGAAAATTCAAACCTTTTTTTTTTTTTTTCATAAATTTGATGATCATTTTCATGACACTCATCGCCTCAACTCAAACTTAGCCATGAACCCTCCTACTAAATTTTCCCTGAGAAGAGAATTGCGTTTAACAGTGATAATCCACTTCCAATCAAGGAGTGAAAAAATTAATACATTAGGCAGTATAGCCTAGTGGCTACAGCCCCAAGCCAAGAGCCTGGAAAACATGCAGACTCAAGAACACTTGGATTTGTGAACCACAACCTATATCTGCATACTACATGAACCAGGGCAGGGCATGTCACAGAACATCCATGTGGTAATGAAAGGCACCTAGAACTTGGAGCAGGCTCTTCAGTAAGCAGGATCTGCTGGCTCTCAGATCCTTCCAATGTGAATGATAAGGGCCCCCTAACTGCACAAGATGAAGCAAGTAGTGGACAGACTACTGCACGGGGCCCCATTTAAGATCTGCACCAGTCACTCACCCTATCAGGAACACCAACTGGGGGCAGGGGTCTTTCTAGCCACTTCTTCCCGCTTGGTATACCAATGGGGTGGGAGACAAAAGCAATGGAAAAGGGCCTGTTTTCACATTAAAGGTCAATCTGGTTGAAGCCCCCTGAAGCTATCTGGTGTAGTTAACACCTAATCAGGAAGGTGAGATTCACATTCGGGCAGACAAAGCAAAGGAAAAAGGCCTGTTTACACCTTAAAGGTCAATCTGGCTGCAGCCTCCCTGAAGCTATCAGCTGTACTTCACACCTAATCAGGCAGGTGAGATCCACATCATAGTTCAGCTCTTGCCAGACTCAGATTATTCGGCAGGCAAGTCCATTACAAAAAACATACAGCTCAGAAAGAAATGGGTGTGTAGTTAACATATTTTGGGGACTGCTGGGGGCCCCCTGGCAAGTGGGGCCCTAGGCTAGTGCCTATGTTGCCTATGCCTTAATCCGGCCCTGTCGAGGAGCAGAGTTGGTAAGGCGGGAGAGGTTTCAAAATCCAGAAGCAACCCTCTGATTACCACCTCCAGCACCCACTTGTCCATTCTGATAGCAAACTAACGTGCAAGAAGTGGCACAGCCGACCCCCGACTGGGTGCGCAGACAGGGACAGGACAGGTGGAGGGATGACACCCACAACCTGTCACTATGCAGCCTCTGGACCCATTGTCGCACCACCACCCCTAACCCCACCTTGCTTGGGGCTCTGGCACATCCAAATTTAGTTTCAGGTACCAGACCTGATATTGCCCCTTCTGGGGCTGCTGTCGAGGATGCTGGGGATGAAATGACAGGTACTGGAAAAGCCCTTTTCTTAGGATTCTGTTTCTAGGCCTTCTGGGATGAGGCCACAGACTTCTTTAAAAGTGTGAGATGTCCTTCCATCCCAGGACCAAAGAGGTTGGTGCCCAAAACAGGGATATCAGGCAGCTTATGCTGAGTGTCCACCATAAAGGTGGACAGATGCAGTCAGGCCCTGCAATGCATGGAGATAAATGCTGTCATGGCACGGGCACAAGAATCACCCATGTTCAAGGCCATCTGCAGCTGGTGTTTGGCCAGCGACTGACCTTGGTCCCAAACAAATTTCACTGGCAGCTGACGGTCAGCAGGGAGGTGAGGAAGGATCCTGTCAAGAGCTCCCAACAGAGGGTGCCCAAAGCTGGCCATTATGACAGAGTAACTCACCTGAAAGAGACCTAAAGATGCCAAAGCATACACCTTTTTAGCGACGTGGTCAATCTTCTTGGACTCCTTGTCCAGAGGCTTGTCCACGGCCCATTAGCCTCAAGATTTACAGAAGACCTAATTAGAGACCAGCCCTTCGGCCAAAGGGTGGTCTGAGAATCCTGAAAGGGACCCATACTTGTGGACCATACAGGTGGAGTGTGCCAGGCAGGATTACAAGCCAAAGTTCCAGGGCCAGTCCTAAGATGGCCTCAGTCATGGGAAAGGCAACCCCCGGGATTCATCTCTATCCAAGATGTCCATAAAGGGGTATTTTGCCCTTGTCTGGATAGGCTCCAGAGGGACATTCATAGGCTCTGACATCAGCCAGAGAAGAGCAGGCAAATGAGAACGGCTCATGGTTAGTGGTCAACTCCTCGACCAATCCCTGGTCGAAGGTGCGACTTCTGAAGGACAACAAGGACAATTGATCGTCATTGTCCAAGAACTCCTCAAAAATGGCCCTTGAGCATTTCTCAGTGTGGAAAATATGAGAACCCTTAGATTGAGTAATCTCCACCAACAACCAGGCTGGCAAGCCAGTGGCCAAGCATGCCTCCTCAGGGTACCCTCCTTTAACTCCGGTGAGGGCAGCTCCACTCTCAGGGGTGGAGAGGCAGTTGCAGGGAGCATCTGCGAAGCATAGACCAGTGAGGGTATCACTGGCACCTGCCAGCAGATTGATGGATCCTCGGCTAAAGCCCTACCCTGCGATAGAACACTATTGCCAGAGGAGCTCATCGTAGCATCAGAGTATCTTCCTTCAGTGCCTTTCCTTGCCCAAGGAGGTCAAGGAGCGTCAACTGTGGGACTGACAGTGGGAACGTCTCAATCGAGACCTCGACCCGGACCTCAATCGTCAACCCGACAGTCGACATTGAGGGGAAGCCTCAGGCTGGTTGTGGTATATCACATGTCTCACTAATACTGAGCAAAACAGGCTTCAGAAGCTCGACCACTGGTGAAGGCCTCAACCAAGGTGACCTTCTGGGGACACCAACTGGGCCACATCTTCCTGAGTAAGGACCGGGAGAACCAGGGTTTGAGATACTGAGTCATTGATCTCGTCCAACAACCAGTTGACAGGTTCTAGGAAGATCTTGGCAGCCTGTTCAACCAAAGTGGAGGTCGATAGGCCTGATGGGGGTACCAAGGAGTTCTCAACCCTACCCTTGATCGAGGGAACCTTGACCAAAGTCGAGCGGTCAGGGGAGTCAAAGAACTGGAGGGATCTCTATCTCTCCTGGTCCCATGATGGGTACCAATTGAAACTGGGCCTCAAACTGCAATTAGCTTGGGTATCCAAGCATCCTATGTTGCACAATGAATATGGATGAGGATACAGCTTGCAATATGTTATTTGCTCCCATTTTTGTACAAAACAAAACTGGATGGATAACTGAGGCAGTGAATAACAAGGGGCAATTACATAGCCAGCAAATTGTACAGGTGAATCAGTCAGCAGTAAGCTAGGGTTGTGTATAATAGGGAGAACAGATACCTCAGGGACACTGCAACCATGTATATGGTAAAATGATCTAAAAAAACAACTTTATCCCAAAACACAAGGGGATAGAGGGCTGAAGATTAACAAATCAAATTATTGTCTTAGATTTCAACATCGCCATTATAAGATCACCCTTGGCACAAGCCAACCACTATTTCTTTATGAAGTGGCTCTGTTTTCACAGGGGAATATGCTTCAAACTAGCAAATGGGGAGAGGGGTGTAGCACCCCTAACATCAAATGGGAAGAACACCCCTCTTCCCTCAGCAAGTGGTCAAACAGGAGTTCAGCATGTTTGTAGTTCATTTGCATCACCAGGTAAAGAAAAAAGTCCAGCTCCCCATATGGTGCATAGGAGAAATGCGGACCTCGCCCAACAACTGACATACCGAAATCTGACCAATGAAAAATCATGCACACAAATGCTCGCAGTCTGGGTAACAAGATCCCAGACCTGCAGGCAATAATGACAGAGGCTAAACTGGACATAGTAGCCATTAGCGAGACATGGTTTACCAGTAACCACACTTGGGAGACTTCAGTACCTGGCTATGTATTGTTCAGAAGAGACCGAGTGCAAAGGGGGGGGAGAGGGAGTGGTCCTTATGTCAATGAAAATATCAAAACTACAGAAATTCAGAATACACATATGAGCCAGAAGAACTCAGGGTCACCCTGGAAACAGGAAATTGGACAGACATATGAACTGGGGTTGTGTACAGGCCTCCAGACCAGGGGGAGGACACAGACATGTTACTGTTAGAAGATATACAAAACATGACAGCAAAAGGGGAGGTTCTGATAATGGGAGACTTCAACATGCTAGATACAGATTGGTCAATACCAGCAGGGACATCTGCCAGAACTAGACACATGGTGGATTCCCTGCAGGGGGAGGGCCTCAAACAACTGGTACGACAACCCACTAGAGACAGGGCTATCCTAGATCTGGTACTGAGTAACAGGGAAAGGATCACAGATCTCCAGGTAGAAGGTCACCTGGGGGCCAGTGACCATCACATGGTATGGTTCAATTTGGCCACTAGAACTAAATCATCCCATTCCAAGGCAAAAATATGGGACTTCAGAGTAGCTAACTTTGATAAGATGGCCAACAAAGTTAAGCTAGCCCTGACAAAAAGAAATACAGGTGAGGGGTACAGGCAAAGTGGGCAAGCATTAAAGATGCAATACTTGAAGCAACATCCCATTGTGTTAGTGAGAAAATGAAGTGCAAAAGAAGAAGGAAACCACTTTGGTTCTCAAACACAGTAGCAGAAAAGGTCACAGCCAAAAGGCTGGCCTTCAGGAAATATAAGAGAATGCAGCAGGATTAAGACAGGGAGCATACCAAACTTCCCTAAGGGAAGCAGGGAAGGCAGTAAGGCAGGCAAAGGCCCAAACTGAAGAAACACTAGCACGAACAGTAAAAGAAGGTGACAAGACTTTCTATAGATACATTAGAGAAAGTCCAGAGGGAGTATTGCTAAGATCAAAGGGGATAAGGGTGTGTGTGAGGAGGAGGACCATGTAAAAGCATCTATCCTGAATAGATACTTCTGCTCAGTATTTACTGAAGAGAAGATAGGCAGGGCCCACAGCTCTGCACCATGGACACGGGGAGGGGGAGATGTGCACAAGTCCTTTCACAAAAGAAAGGGTCCTACAAGAGCTCAATAAGCTCAGGTTGTACAAGGCAATGGGTCCTGATGGCACACATCCCAGGGTACTAAAGGAGCTAAGGGTGGAACTAGCAGAGCCATTATCAGAACTGTTTAGTGAGTCTCTGAGCACAGGAGAGGTCCCAGAAGACTGGAGAAGGGCTCATGTGATCCCGTTCCACAAGAGTGGTAGCAGGGAGAAGGCAGGGAACTACAGACCAGTCAGTCTTACCTCAGTAGTGGGCAAGATTATGGAGACACCTTAAGGAAAGGATAGTGCAACACCTGGAATCCATAGGAGCACAGGATCCAAGACAGCATGGGTTTACAAAAGGAAGGTCCTGTCAAACTAATCTGATAGATTTCTTTGACTGGGTAACCAGAGTGGTGGACCAAGGGGTAGCAGTTGATGTTGCCTACCTTAACTTCAGCAAAGCTTTCAATACTGTTCCACATAGAAGAGTGATTAATAAGCTGGGTAGGCTTGGGGTGGGTCAGACATTGATCAACGGGGTGGCAAACTGGTTGATAGGCAGAAAACAAGAGAGTGGTGGTAAACGGTATACAGTCAGAAGAGATGCAAGTCACAAGTGGGGTACCTCAGGGATCAGTCCTGCGGCCAGTCCTTTTCAATATCTTCATCAGTGACATTGCAGATGGACTGAAGGGTAAGGTCTGTCTGTTTGCAGATGACACCAAGATCTGCAACAGAGTAGATGATCCAGGTGGCGTGGGCAGAATGAAAAGAGATCTGGATAAACTAGCAAAATGGTCATCAGAGTGGCAACTGGGGTTTCACGCAAAGAAGTGCATGATCATGCACATAGGGAAGAGAAACCCTGAAGCCACCTATAGGCTGGGAGGGGAGTTGCTGGCAGTCACAAGGGAAGAAAGAGACTTGGGCGTCATCATCACAGATGACCTGAAATCATCCAAGCAGACCTCTAAAGCAGTAGGTAAGGCTAGAGGGATGTTGGGGTGTATTAGCAGGGGTATCACAAGTCGGAAGAGGGAGGTAATAATCCCTCTTTACAAGACACTGGTTAGGCCCCTTCTGGAGTATTGAGTGCAGTACTGGAAGCCACACCTTCACAAGGACATTAACCAAATTGAGGCAGTCCAGAGAAGGGCAACCAAAATGGTGCAGGATTGCATCTGAAAACATATGAGGACAGATTAACTGAACTCAATATGTATACCCTGGAGCAAAGACAGGAGAGAGGTGATATGACTGAAACATTCAAACACCTTAAGGGCATTAACAAGGTGAACAAGTCTAACATGTTTCAGTATAAGAAAAATAGCAGGACAAGAGGACACAGCATGAGATTAGAGGGAGGCCAATTAAGGGGTAATGTGAGGAATTTCTTTTTCACAGAAAGGGTGGTGGATGCATGGAATGGCCTACCTCAGGAAGTGGTGGATACGAATACAGTGCAGGGCCTCAAACAGGCATGGGACAGACATAAGGGAGCAATACAGATGAGTATAAATAGATAGGCCATTGACAGAGCAAAGGCCTATGGCACATTCATAAGGTAGAAAACGAAATAGGCAGACTGGATGGGCCTTGCGGTCCTTATCTGCCATCAACTTCTACGTTTCTAACACTGGAAAAACCAGAAAGCATGGAGATGGCACTCTTTGGAAGCAGTGGTGTCACCAGTGTTAACACTGCCTACTGTTTCATTTGTTTTTGGTTTTTTCCTTTTTTCCAATATAAGATTTTATTTTATTTATTTTGTTTTAAAAACAGAAAATACATGTAACATTTCCCAAAACATAAATCAACTAGAAATACAGGTTACTCACCTGTAACAGGAGTTCTAGGAATGGTATATGTTGTTCATCCACACTGTCTGGCAGGTATCCTTGCCGCTTTAAATCTTGCCGGAAAGTCTTCAAGCTGGCTCCTCCCACCCACCCGGGTGGTAAAACTCTCGGCTCCGCCCCATGACGCCAGATCTGCCGCTGAAGCTCAGGTGCTGTGCGTCAAGCCGGGAGGTCGGTGGAGTGGATGAACAACATATACCATTCCTAGAACTCCTGTTACAGGTGAGTAACCTGTATTTCTAGGGACATGGATATGTTGTTCATCCACACTGTCTGGCAGACTCCTAGCAGTTCTCCGGGAGGAGGGAGGCAAGGCACACACCCCTACTTAGGGAATAAAGACTGGAGAACCGAGGCCCCAAAACCAGCATCCCGGCGTGACTCAAGGTCGATGTGGTAATGGGTGATGAAGGTGTGTGCTGACTTCCAGGTAGCAGCCCTGCAGATATCCTAGATAGGGACGTCCCTGGAAGCAGCCACTGATGCAGCAGTATGGCGGGCAGAATGAGCTCTTATCCCTCTGGGAGGCTCCATGCCCGCCAACTTATAGCAGAGATCTATGCAGGAGGTGACCCACCTGCTTATCGTCCACTTGGCTGCAGGTCTGCCAGGTGCGGCTTCAGCGAAGGTGACAAACAGCTAGCGAACCTTCTCCCGATTTCAGCTCAGCGCCTTATAATAAGCGAGCGCCTTCTAGGGTCCAGCATGGAGCCTGTATTCAGCCTCCGAGGTGTGATTGGGGTAGAACACCGGCAGAGTCAACACCTGGTTAAGGTGAAACTCCGATACCACCTTCGGAAGGAATTTCGGGTGGAGGCGCAGGACAACCTTGTCCCTGTGGAAGACCAGGTAAGGAGACTCGATGCAGAGCGCCTGGAGTTCTCCCATCCTTCTGGCTGACGTGATAGCCACCAAGAAGGCGGTCTTCCACGACAGGTGAGTGTTCACACCTGTGCATTGGTTCGAATGGCTTGCCCATGAGCTTTGCCAGTACCAGCAGTAAATCCCACGGAGGTGGAGATTCTCGCACTGGAGGGAAAGTGATCAAGGCCTTGAAAAGCGCCAGACCACCTTCTCCTGGCGCACCGACTGCTCCCCAGCCTGCGTCTGTAAGCAGAGATGGCTGCCAGGTGCACCCTTAGGGTCGCCGACCCAAGCCCTTATTCAGAAAGGACCATAAATAGTCCAAGATGCTTGCCAAGGAACAGGAGGAAGGGTCCAAGCCCTGTTCTGACACCAAATGGAAAATCTCTTCCATTTGAAGGCATAGCATTTCATGGTCGACTCACGGGACGCCAACTACATTGAGGACCTCGCGGAAAGACCCAAGGCCTGGAACCTAGCCGCCATGAACCAGGCAGTCAGGTGGAGGGATTGAAGGTCCGATGGAACACCTTCCCTGATTGACAGAGAGCAGGTCCGGGCAAGCTGAAAGCTGCCTCGGGAGCCTGGAGCTGAGGCTGAGGAGATCTGGGTACCAGAACTGGCGGGGCCAGTCTTGGGCTATCAGAATCACCTGCGCCTTGTCCCTCCTTGCTTTGAGAAGCACCTTGTGTATCAAGGGAAATGGGGAAGGCGTAGAAGAGGCCCGGGGTCCACGGCCTAGAGAAGGCATCCCCCTGCAGCGAGCCCTGCTGAGGGGGGCGGACATGGAACAGCCTCAGCTTCGCATTCTCCCTGGAGGCAAACAGGTCCACCTGAGGTGTGCCCCAATGGGAGAACAGATCTTGTACTACCTCCGGCAGGAGAGACCACTCGTGGATGCAGCCCCTATCCAGCTCAGGGCATCAGCCAGGGTGTTGGAGGCTCCTGCCACATGAATGGCTAGGAGATCCGCCTCCAAGCTGCGCACGAGTGACCAAATGCGGAGAGCTTCCTTGCATAGAAGCATGGAGCGCGTCCCGCCCTGGCAGTTTAGATAGTACATGGTCGTGGTATTGTCCGTCTGGACTCGGACCACTTGACCCCAGAGAAACGGAGCAAAGGCGGTGAGAGCTAGGCGGACCGCTCGGAGCTCCAGCAGGTTGATGTGGCATCGGGACTCCCATGGACCAGAGGCCGTGCACCCCGTGTTCCCCCAGATGGGCACCCCAACCCATCAGAGAGGCATCGGTCGATAGAGAGACCGTCTGCTTGGGGCGGACAAACGGGATGCCCTCCTGCAGATGAACTGAACGTCCACCACCGGAGAGCTGCTCCACATCCCCTGGGTCACCGCCACTAGCTGGTCCAATGGATCGCAGCTGCCAGACCCCTGGGCTGGCCAGTCCCCACTGAAGAGGGCGATGTGCCAGCGTGCCCAACGGACCACACTGGTACAGG
The DNA here is from genome assembly GCA_016271365.2 of Neoceratodus forsteri. Lineage (NCBI taxonomy): Eukaryota > Metazoa > Chordata > Ceratodontiformes > Ceratodontidae > Neoceratodus > Neoceratodus forsteri. The sequence continues at coordinate 532,190,119 of CM028137.1, read as the reverse complement.
CCATGAGACCCAGGAGGCGAGGAAGTCCCAGGCAGGAGCGATTGCCCAACCAGAAATGATTGGGCAAAGGAGGTAAGAACCTCGGCCCTGTCCGCCGAGCCGTGATCTGGCTCAAGTGAGTCGAGCTCTGCCCGATGAAAAGAATCACCTGCTTCAGCTCCAGTTCCTACTTGGCCTCGCTTGATGAGAAGGCCGATTTGAGAGCAAACCTGGAGGCCAGATCTCTGACCGCCCACCTCCTGTCTGAGGGGCTGCTATCAGCCAATCGTCCAGGTAAGGGTACACCCGGACCCCTCGGCGCCAAGAAAAGCTGTCACCACTGCTATGCATTTGGTGAAGACCCTGGGAGCTGGAGACAGGCCGAAGAGCATGGCTCGGAACTCGAAAGGGATCCCTCCGCTCGAAAGCGAAAGAATCTCCGATGACGGACGGATAGGGACGGAAAGAACGCGTCCTGCAGGTCCAGAGAGCAGAACCACGCGGGTTCCAGGGATGGTATTATCTGAGCCAGAGTGACCATCCTGAAGGTTTGAGACCTTAGGAACTTGTTTAGGTCGTGTAGGTCAAGAATGGGGCACCAGCCCCCCATCCGTTTCGCAACCAGGAAGTACCTGGACACAAACCCCGGGTCTGAGGGAGGGTCCGCCACCTCCCTGATCACCTCCTTTTGGAGGACGAGAGCGATGTCGGCTCGGCGAGCCGACAGTGAGGCTGCGGACCCAGAGGCCCCCCGAGGTGAGACGGCTCTGAAGGGCGGGCCTGCTCAAATTCCAGAGGCAGGCCTTTTCCCACCACCTCCAGCACCCACCTGTCCGTGGTAATAACGGACCAGGCGGAAAGGAAGTGCCGGAGCCGTGCCCCCACCCCTCAGCCCGTCACTAGGCAGGCTTGGAGGAGGGACCGGCTGAGGGACCTCCTGGACCTTTACCTCCCTGCTTCCTGTTGGAGGAAGCCCCGGGCTTGGGTTTGGGATGCCAAGCCCGAGCCTGCTTGCCCCGACGTTGCTGGGCCGGACGTGCCGCGGGCGCAGAAGGACGAAAGGGCTTAGGCTGTGGTTTGCGGCCTTTGTCCTTCTGAGCGGATGACACCGAGTCCAAGGTAGCATTGGACTTCTCGATCCTCTGCAGGTGACCTCCCACCCCAGGGCCGAAGAGGTCGGTCCCCAAGAAGGGGACATCCGCCAACTTGTGCTGGGTATCCGAAGTGAAGGTGGATACCCTCAGCCAAGCCCGACGACGCATAGCCACTGCGGCCGCCACAGACCTGGCACATGAGTCCCCAATGTCTAAAGCAGTCTGGAGCTGCTGTTTGGCCACTGCCCTGGTCCCGCACCTGCCTAACCGTGGTCTGCACATCCGCGGGAAGATGAGGGACGACCTCGTCCAGGGAGCCCAACAGGGCATGAGAGAAATGTGCCATGAGGATGGCCGAACTGGCCTGACGAAGGCCGAGGGAGGACGCAGCGTAGACTTTTTGCCCGGCATAGTCCAATTTCTTGGGACTCCTTGTCGGGAGGTTTGTCCACATCCCTAGCGTTCCCGGCACGCCGGAAAACGCTGTTGGTAACTAACCCCTCTGCCGAGGGGTGTTCCAAAACCGGACAAGGAACCGGTGGACCGCGATACTTCCTGGCCATCCTGGCTCAAGGCGCAGGGCAGGAAGCTAGGGCGCTGCCAGAGCTCCGTGGCCCACTCATGGCCTCGGCCACTGGAAAGGCCTCCATAGGGGAATCCCCGGTCCAGAATCTCCGTGAGGGATACCTGGTCCGATTAGAAACGGGTTCGAGCTCATCCCGGTGGACTCGAGACGAGCCAAGCAATCCCAGGAAGGACGAGGGCTACCGCTCACCGACGTCCTCCTGAGGACCCAAGTCCATTCGCTTGGAGAAAAGGAGGAATCGCCTCGGACTCGGAAGAGTCCTCAAAGAGCTGCTTCGGCCTGAACCACCCTCCACCTGCCAAGGTCGATCGGGAGTGAGGGTGACAGACAGTCTATGGGCAGTCCCTGAGCCGACCGAGAATTTTTGGTCGGAGCCCCAACTAACGGCTGTGGAGGGCGGAGGTTCCACCGAATCGGTGGGCAGCTGGTTTTGCCGAACAACCGCCTGGGAACAGGCCCTCGGATAAAACGAGGGGTTGTTTCGCCGCCCGTGACAGCTATTTAATGGTCAAAGACGACGCGCCGCTTATTCCCCGTCAGAAGGAGCTGTTGCCACATGAGTTCTCATATCTTCGACGCAACTTACGCCGAAGCCTCCTCGCCCGAGGAGGAGGAAGAGGACGATGCGCGCGCCGCTTGCCACGATGCCGATTCAAGACCGCCTATGACGGGCGGGATCGGCTGGACACGCAAGAAGTCCGAGACCGAGAATCTCGGCTTTCCGAGGACAGTGGGGAGGTACGGGGGAACCGCACTTTGGTTCGGAGGGTTCAACCAAGGCTCCGGAACCGAGGCACAGAAGCCAACGGGTCCTCAACTCCCACCGGGGAACTGGGAGAGGGATTCTCGGCTTCTCCTGCCGATAATCCATCCAACGGGTCGGTAGGGTCTCACCACGCCGACGGGAGTCTCGGCCAACTGGCCTGACGGGGACACCATGAGACCAGTGGCCGAAGCCGAGCGGTCGACCGAAGTCGACGGCCGACAACTCGGGGAGAGGGATCTTCCCCGCTCCCAAGAGCGTCGACGGTGAGACTTACCCTTGTCTCTCTTTTTGGACCGAGAAAATGGTCCAGCAGAAGTTGGTCCCTCACCTTTAGTAGAGAGGGTCAGACAAAGCTCCTTAAAAGAAGCTGACTAAGAGACGGGACAAATGCCGCAGCCGAGGTAGAAGCGGCCCGAGCCGCCTCCTCTTCGAGGGTGATCATCTGCTCGAGCTGATCCGCCGAGCCCGCCACCGCAGACACCGCCGACCGGGCCTCTTTTGACTTCACTGGAGGAAAACGCTTCTCGGGACGCCCCAGTTGTAAACAGGCAGCACGGTCTTCGAGGACGTAGGCCGAAAAGGAAGAGCACAGGTCGCAGGCCTGCGGGTCGTGCTCCAGGCCTAGACAGTAGACGCACGTGGAGTGTGGATCCGTCCGAGACATCTTCTGCCCGCAAGGGCATCTCCGGAAACCGGGAGTCTATTTGTCCATCGCAGCCGCGAGGGAGAGAAGACCGAAGTCTTTTTAGCGAAAAAACTTTCAAATTCGAAAATTCGAAGAATTAGGAACCAGTCTTATACGCAGAGCGTTAAGGAGGGAACCTGAGCTTCCATGCAAGGAAGATCTATGTCATGGGGCAGAGCCGAGAGTTTTACCACCCGGGTGGGTGGGAGGAGCCAGCTTGAAGACCTTCCGGCAAGATTTAAAGCGGCAAGGATACCTGCCAGACAGTGTGGATGAACAACATATCCATGTCCCTAGAACAGAACTTTATTTGGCTTTTGAATTCAAGGATTTATCTTTTTAATTGTTGCAGAAACAGAAAACTAGGCAGGGGAGTCAAGAGTTTTTTTTTTGACGTGGTAACATTTTATTCTGCTGGCACAACTGATGCCTCTGTTTATACCGTATACTGTATCTATTCTACACAGTAATCCCGCTTACTAAGGTAATTTACAAGAAAAAGGCAACTGGGCATTTATGCACAGCCAGCTGTGTTTTTTTTTTTTTTTTATTGTAAAAGCCAGTCCTCGATATTCCTGATAATCAGATGGTAACGGGATGTGACACAGTCGGGATTTAGTTACTGCACAGTCCTTTGCGAGGCTAGTAAAGGCTGTTTTGCAGGAGTTGTTTGCACCATTTTAGAGAGCTGTTACATTAGATGCACTAGTTTCCGGCCACAGCTAAAATTAAGTACTACTTTTTTGCCTTTAGCTTGAAAAAGAAAAACTGTTCCCTGCAGTTGGGAATCCAATGGAGGAGAAAACTCTCCCTGTGGAACTTGTAAAGTGCCTGACTTGTTCGAGCATCTTTTTACTTGATAAAAACATGGAAACAAAGATAACAGCAGAAAAAGACCAAAAGTCTATCTAGTCTGCCCAGATTTTCTTATCTGCTCTCAGACAATAGGACACAATACAGAAAATGGGGAAAACCTCAGGACATAAGGCAGTGTGTGATTAATAGTCAACTACCTAGGCTACATTTATGAACAGAGGGCACAAGTCACAAGGAGTGAACATCTAAATAACCAAAAATTTTATTCTGGTGTCAAGAACACTGTGATGAAGTTTACTAAACTACAGGAGACAATGTGTACAAGTGTCTGCCTTCAAATTCATACTGAATTCAATTCATAACCTTCCAAATTCCAAAGTGTGACACAGAACATTCATTATTATCTTCAGACACCTGCGGAAAGCAAGAAACAGTAGGGATTACTGGAGATTAAACGTTAATGTATTAAGGGCATACGATGAGTGAAAATTAATTTGCAAACTTAATTTTTTTTAATTAATGTGCTGTATTACTCTAGTTTGGTAAAAGTAAACAAAATTTATTTTGTAAAAATATTATGTAGGTTTATGCAATGATACAAAAAAATAGTATTGATGCAGTCTGTCACCAGGAAAACACAGTATTGATACTAGTGGTATGTTTTTTGTCCCTCTTGCAGCTATCGACAATATACTCAGAAAGCGTGTCAAATACTGTAAAATTGAATATATACATTATATACACACACACACATATATATAATACATACATAGATATATATATATATATATATATATATATATATATATATAACTGGTCAGCAATTTCTCTCAATGTACTGACCAGGTTGATATTTTCCATAACAACTGACTGGTTGTTATGACATTCATGAGCCATGCCAGTCAAACAATGCTGCTGCCTCATTGGCCAACATTCTATATGTGGGCAGGGTCAAACAGTCTCACAAACTGTTGGAGAAAATTGCTGATCTGTTATTATAAAAATAAAAGATACAGAGGGTAGCTTTATGAGAGCTTTGACGCACACTGTGGATGTTTTGATAGCAACCCTCGGCTTCACCCTCGGGTTTGCAGCATCCTACAACTCAGGTGTGCATTAAATTCTCTTGTAACACGGCTCTGAGTCGGGGTCTCGAAAGCAGCGCGGCGATAGGCGCAATAGCGACAGCTGACTGAAACCGAGAGGGTATTAAGCCAGGCATAACGCCCGCTCGGTCAGTACCATCTGTGGCCATGGAGGCTGCAGAGAGTAGCAGCCCGCTCCGGCAGTACTTAGATCTGCCAGGAGCGAGAGGGTGCAGCACTGAGGTTGCAATTTGTAGTGTGACAGAGTGAAATGAGAAATCGGGAGCGTGGCTGGGAAGACTGGTATAGAGAGGCAGTTCCACTAGCTAGCCGTAGAACCCTGAAAGCGGCTGGCTCCGATGCACGGCAGGCGGGTGAAAGGACTGCTGCCTCCTGTCTCGCACAGGAAACCGCTGCAGTGGTGAATCTGTTACCAGCCATCCCCTAGTAGTACCTCACCCATGGAGCTCTTCTCGACCTTGGAGAGGCCCGCAGCGGCCAACCCCGCAGCTCCCCGACTACAGGCAGGGACGACGACAGGTTGTACAACAGTTGGAGCCGCCGAATCATTGAAGTGCGCTCCAGCACGTAAGATTGTAGCACTGCACCATAATAAAAAAAATTTTGTTTGCACACCTGACTCCGCCTCCTGTGTTCGTAGGGCTCGGCTGGAACAGAGACAAAGCATGATGTACCGGGCAAAGGTGATGCGCCGGAGGCGCATGCCGTAACAGAGGTTGTGCGGCGCCAGAGCCTCTTGAGCACAGCGATATCACTTGGTTTCTCCATCAGTGACACGCCGCTGGGCGCCCGCCCCCAGCGGGCATTAATCCACCGGTAGAGCCTCAGCTGGTGGTGATTAATGCTTACATATCAAACTCTTCCCCATCCATTATTTTCTATATAATATACACAAAAAACAGTATACTAATACATTAAAACTATATTGTTAGGAGTGATTCTCAACATCCTGACTACAAGTTAAAAAAAAAAGTTTCTTGCCCCAACGCTTCCAAAGTTAGTCCTTTCAGAGGAGAGTTCTTTTAAAAATTAGATGACTCTGGAACTGTTAGGGCTAGAACTCTAATTTTATTTTAAATGAAACCATAGAGTCAGCTTAGTTAATTCATGAGGTTGCTACGTCTTTTATATACCAATATATAAAAACATGAAATGGTTGAAAAAAAAATGTTAATCCTGTTTTTTTAAATATACATATATATATATACACATATACACACACACACACACACACACACACATATATATATACATATACACACACACACAGACATACAGACATATAGCAATACATGGGAACAGCCTAATTATGAGCTACAATGGCACCAGCCAGGATGTAATGCAGTACCTCGCAGTATACTGCAAAATGTTGCAGTATGCTGCAATACAGTTAAACTCTTGTGTCATGCAGTATTTTGTGATGTCACATACTGCAAAAGTTACTGTGATGCAGCTTGGCTGGCTTCACTGTATCCGTGTTAATCAGACTTCAAGCTTTCATTTAAAAAAGCTTTTGTTTCTAAGGCTTACCGTTCATTCGAAATATAATTTTAAGCATTATGAATATCATAAAAAAATCATTTTTAGAAAGGGTTAGAAGATATTAGCAGTTCTGTTTAAGAAACAAGACATTCTTTTCTAGTTGCATTCTAAGTATTGCACTTAACTCAACTTTTCTTGCAATTCTATCAGTGCTGTACCTGGTTCTGCCATTAGATATCTATTCAGTACAGTAAGGAAGCCATTTAAATCATTGTAAAAGATTTTATCATTCAGTAGCAGTGGCACAAAGCCAAATATTTCATAGATGCTCTCATAGCACACTGCATGTAGCACCTTAAATATATATTAAAATGTTAATATTTCAAGACTAATATATGTTTGTATACAAAAATGTTCAATACTGTGGAAAAAATGTGCTTCTTTTTCACAGTTCAATCAGATCAGCACCAATTTAACTGGGTGCACTATGCATCCAAATCCTGACCGGACTATGTTGGACTATCACAAAGTATATTACTGGGGCAAGAATATATTTGTTAAACACTCATGTCCCCCCAAAAAACTGTGAAAGCAGCAATTATTGCTATGAATTCCAGTAAGTGGGCTCTCTAGATGAACTCCACTATAGTTTTTCAATTAACTTGCGTATACAGCCTGGCACTGTACCTTATGGTCAGTTTGTAAATTTAAATTTCAAGAAAGCATTTGTAAGTACTTTCACTGGAACGGTGCATTAAATCAGAAAGGAGACTTAACTGTCCCAACATAGAATTACCAGCATCTGAACATTTACTCTGTCCTCTGTCAACACTGCAGGTTCTGATAAAGACATTCTACACTTGTTATCTCACAAGGGAATTGTTGGTGAATACTTCATTAAAATTAAAACTTTTAAATTCTTTAAACAGAGTTATGTATGGAAATGGAATGAACCTTGATTTACTGTGATAAATGCAATGTGAGTTGGGGTCAGTTCAGACTTCTTTTAGAGTTAATTACCTCATTTACATGGAGCACGTAATGCGGTTGGCAATCCTCGGTCGAGCTGACCGATTCTCAGTTCCTCAGTTATGCACACCATGTAAACCTGAGGGGTATTAGGACCCGATTGGACTACCGATCCGATTGGTGGCATGCGGTTCGTTTCCATTGGTGCTCACCAGTTGGGTTGCATGCCGCATGTAAACACATCCCTTGTGCAATCGGTTCCTTGCGCAAGCACGATACTGTTTAACCGATTTGCACAGGACTGTTGTCCCTCTCAGCGGCTGGTAGCGGTACTGCCACCTCTGACATGAATTTTTGTATTATTTGACAGGGGAATATTTAAGAACTTTAGCAGTGACATCTAAAATCATGGTGTGAGCAGGAAACTATTTGTTTTATTAACATTCTGCATCCTAGCAACAGGCAACAGCTGCTAACACATGCACAAATAGAAAAACAGACACCGGCTTCCGATTCACAGCCAGAAAACTCATGTAAACTGGTGTGGCGCTCGTGGACCCAACACAGCTAGCATGTAAACAGAAGACAGCTGCAGTCAGGTCAGAAATCACAGATCGCCTTGCTTTGATCGGGGAGTACATGTAAATGCAGTACATAGGAGTGCCAGTTTATGGAAAAGTTCCACTGTGAGGTTGTGAGCTCTCAAAACCCCCCTGTAACCAACTGGTTTCCATTAGCCAGCTGTCCATGTAGGGGTAACATAAAATCTCTGGTCTGTAGAAGTAGGCTGCAACTATTGTCAGGCTTCAGAAAAAGCTTGGAAGTAGGGGAAAGTTCAAATGGGAACACTGTACTGATATAGAGTTCCCCAGTCTGACTTGGAAGAACCTCTCGTGGGGTTCTCAGACTGGGATGTGAAAATATGCATCCTTTAGGTCCTGAGAATAAAATCAGTCTCTTTCATAAAGTGATGAGCAAGCAAGCAAGCAAAGTTGAGTATGTGCCGAGTGGAGCAGGAAGCTGGTACAGTATACAGGGGAATCACCCATCCTTTCAACATGCACAGGTCCACAAATTGTACAGCACTCTTACTGGCGCTCCTGGGCACCTCTCCCAGACCTTGAAGTACACAACGACACAGAAGCCGAGTGGTTGTAAAAGTGTGGCAAGTTTAATTCTATAAAATCCAAAGGTACAAAATACAAGGGACCATTTCTAGCCACAGCCAGATGTACTGGTGCTTCACACAAGAGGTTTGTCAGGTGGCTTTCACAAAGTGACAATGCCATCTTGAATTTTTGGAATTTCTAGACTTTCAAGGGTGTGTTCAGAGCCTGAAGGTGCAGGATGGGGTACCACCCACCCCATTTCTTCAGAACTAGGAAATATCGAGAAAATAATTTTTCAGACCCCTCAACACAATGAACTGCTGGAATTCTCTCCACTACTCCTGTAACATGAAACATTTGGCTCTCCACCCCTAAGCAGGGCTGCTCGAGAAAGGCCAACACTTTTCCTCTTAGCCTGAGGTGAATTTCAAGCACTGCTTGCAATTTCCAGTACTCATCTGTCTGAGGTGATGGTGGTTCAGTTGGGGAGGAAATAGGGTAACCTTTCCATCACAGAAAGGTCTGAGGTGGTACGGAGCATGGGAGTCAGGCCTGCTGTTCTCCGGAGTGGCCAGGGTCAGTTGTTGTGAAGGGCCACCGGGGGGGGGGGGGGTTCCACATCCTCAACCTCCATCATTGTTTGTGCTCCTGCTAGTGATGTGGTTGCCAACAAAAATGCTGCTTGCATCCTTCTGCACAGAAGGATGGGGGGAGGGGGGTTACCATATCCTCTACCTATACCATAGCTGCTGAGATAGGTTTTAAGTAAAAGTTGTTTGTGCTCCTTTTAGTGATTTGGTTTCCTACAAAATAGTTGTATCCAGTCAAATTCTGTAAGGGGTTTCAAGGTAGTATTTTGTCTCTGGCATTTTGCAGGAAGGTCTTCACATAAAGTGGAAAAAAGGTGGCGTCTTCAAAAGAGCATTCAGCCACCTTTTGCTGCAGCTTCTGGGATGTTTACAGTGCTTTAGCCTGGGTTGCCTATGGATGACTTATCCAGATGCCATGCTCCTGGCCACAGTGTAAATGGCATCTATAGCCATTTGAAGATGCAGAGGCATCCAAACTATACTAGATGGTATGACGGAACATTTCCCTGTCATCTTCATTATATCTGTTCAAGGTTTCATAGAAGATCAAAGGGTGTGCTTTTCTGCCAAAATCTGTCCAGGAATTGAATGGGCATGAAGTCAGCTGGAATGGCTCTGGAGACTGGCAGGGACTACTGTTAGCTTTAAAGGTTTTCAAAATATAGCCAACTCACTGCCACAGTGGTACCACTACCGCTTGCAGTGCCAGTGACCTGGGTTCATGAGCATGCCTAGGGAGGAGGGGGGCAGGGCGAGGGGGCTCGATCATCCAGTAGACTGCTAACCTTCTCGGGGGTAGGGCTCCAGAAACTGGATACCTCCTGGCAGCTAGAGGTATCGAGCCAATAGCCCTCAGTACTAAGGAATGGTGGGAGGTGGTGGACGCCATCGTGGTGTGCACAGGACCATGCGCATCTCCCCCAGATGCCACTGCACGTCCACTCCCATCAAGGGGGGGGGGGGGCCATGCAGAACAAGCAAAAACACAATTGGATAGATGGACGATGTCACTTCATAGCCTCCACGTCCACTACCAGATCCTACCCTCCTGGGTCCCGCTACCCTCGGATTATCATCTCTGCCTGCAGGCCATTGGATTGATGTAAGAAAGCGCCAAGGAGCAGAAGGTGGCCCCACCCAGAGGGGTGAAAGCCAGGGGGTTGCTTGCAGGTGAGTAGCAGGTGGGTCAGAGGGACAAGGTCACAGGCAGGGAGGGTTTCAGGCAGGAAAGGAGCAAGCTGGGTGACGACCGAAGGAGGTCCAGTCGGCAATAACCAGAGGGAAAAAGAATTGGGAGAAAAAAAAGCTTCCAAAATACATTCCCATCTAAATTCCAACTCTGAACCAGAGCAGTGAGTGCTGGCCTCCTCATCTACTGTAACTGTGAGGAAGTTAGTGAAAAATGCTACTTAGGGATCCAACAGTACTTTGTTTCCTCATAGAAACACAGCTGATCTGATGACACACAGATTAGGCAAAAGGGACCTCTACTGCTAACCTGTAGGCTGGCCCAACAAAAGAATCACTTTCTGCATTCAAACATACTGTAGTTACTCTCTTCCTAGAATCTACGATTCTTACAAAAACACTGCAGCACAGTCAAAATGAAGAGTTAGGTTCTTTTAATATGTAAAACTGACATTTCAGAGGGGATTTAAGAACTGTAGTTCTCTGTGAATTGTACAAAGGTAAATGCTAACATTAATTCATCTAATGCGCCTTTCTAAAAATCCAAGCCTCTTCACAATGTAAATGTAGTGCATGCATCAAATAATATTAACTAAAACTGATATTACATGGTATATTACTGGATAAATGCCCATTTGAGCATAATTGTAAAACCCAAGCTGAAGAAATTTTCCAGGGAGATTGATATTCTACAGCACAGCCACAATTTTGTATGGGATTTATGTTAGGCAGGGCCCAGGGCTAAGGCTATGGTATATATACAGGTGATCCAATAGAGTTGCGTGACCGGACCAGACACAGCTGCAACTCTTTGACCTAGTCTGCTATAAGGGTTATGATTAATACTGTATGTTGCCTTAATGTCCCCAGCTAACTCATGCCCTCACCTACCTTACCTTTGCTGAACATTTGCACTACTTATCTTGTCCGCAGCTCTGTACGTTGCACTTTCAGCTCTGGGTCACTAAGATAAGAAGTTTGTGGATACTAGTCCCAAGCCAGGAACTTGGCCTGAAGAACAGTTATTTAAGTACTTATTGTAACAGTAGATCTTCAAGAAAATCTCTTTCATTAGGCCACACCTTTGAAACTATAGCACTAGGACAACACAGAAACTTTTGCAAGCAGTTAGTCAGGGGCTGCCCATGACAACATCATGCGTCAGCATCTACATAAATGTGGATGACCCCCTCCTCTCCTCAGCTCACCGCTGGAGATCATGCTCGGAGCACCTCCCTCTAGGGAGCCAGGAGAGACCCCAGCACTCCGCGGGACAGGCTGCTGGGAAGGACAGCAATGGAGACAGCAGTACGAAAAGCATTTGTCGCAACTCTGAAGTGAGAAAGAGGGTGGGACAGCATGGCCTGATGAAAGAGATCCTCTTGAAGATCTACTGTTACAGCAAGTTCTCATGTAACTGTTTTATCTTCTTCGAGGGTATCTCTCATCAGGCCACACTTTTGGAACAAGTCCCATGCCGTACCAAAAGCTAACAGTCTGGGCGGCTGGAGCCTCTAGGCTTATGATAGTAGGCCTTGTAGTACAGCTAGGCCAAACCCAGCTTGTTTACGAGAGACAATGTCCAGACTGTAATGCTTAGTGAAGTTGTGGACAGTACTCCCATGTTGCAGCCGCACAGATTTTTGAAGCAGAACCATTCCAGAAACAATCAATCAATCAGTCAAAGTGGCCATGCCTCTTGTGGAATGACCACGAACCACACTAGGAAGTTCCTTACTGTACTTCCTGTAACAGAACATAATACAGTGCGCTAGCCATTTGGATAAGCAGCGTTTAGAAATTGGGGTGTCCTTTCCCAGGGGAGAATGAAACAAAAAGCTGCGAGGACTTTCTGCAGTCCTCTGTGCAGTATGTAGTATCTGAGAATTCTGTGCACATCTAACAAACGTAGACTTTGACAGCAGATAAGGACCACTTGGCCCACCTAGTCTGCCCATTTCCCTACCTACAGGATAAGCTGCAGATCCTAGTTAACCAACAGACTATTTCTTCCTATCCCCCACAAGAATTGCCTTATGTCTGTCCCATGTATTCTTGAATTCTCCCCCAGTTTTAGACCCCACAACCTCCTCAGGAAGGCTGTTCCATGCATCCACTACCCTCTCTGTGAAAAAATACTTCCTCACATTGCCCCTGAACCGCCCCCATCTATAAATTGTGTCCCCTTGTTCTTGCATGTCTCTTTTTCTGAAAGATGCTACCTCTTGGACTTTGTTGATTCCACTGAGGTACTTAAACGCTTCTATCATGTTCCCTCTCCTCCTTTCCTCAAGGGTATACATATTAAGCTTCTTTAGTCTCTCCTCGGATCGCTTCTCTTGCAGACCCTGCACCATTCTAGTTGCCCTCCTCTGGACTGCCTCTATCCTGTCTATGTCCTTGCGGAGATGGGGTCACCAGAACTGGACGCAGTACTCCAGATGGGGTCTCACCAACTGTCTGTACAGAGGGATAACAACTTTCTGTTTTCTGCTGGTGATGCCTCTCCCTATGCATCCCAGTATACCCCCAGCTCTCACTACTGCCTTCTCACATTGCTTGCTTCACTACCAGTCTAGCATTGCTTGTAAAATGCTTTGGATGTATGAAAAGCGCTATATAAATGCTGATTCATCTTCTTCTTCTTGCTAACCTTAAGGTCATCTGATATGATTACCCCAAGGTCCCTTTCCTTTTTGTTTTGTTACTACCCCCGTTGTGTAATCTTCCCTGGGTTTTTGTTTCCAGCTGCATTATTTTGCACTTCTTTGCATTGAATCCTAGCTGCCATACTTCCACCATTCCTCCAACCTTGCCAAGTCCCGCCTCATCCTTTACAAGCCTCCTTGTATCAATCCTGTTGCAGATCTTTGTGTCATCTGCAAAGAGGCATACTTTTACTTCCAGTCCCTCTGCAATGTCACTTATAAAGACATTAAAAAGAACTGGACCCAGTACTGAACCCTGCCGTACCCACTAGTAAAGTACAGTTACGTAAGAACTTACCGTAACAGTAGATCTTCGAGAAGAGCTCTTGCAGCAGGTAACACCATTAGGACTGAAGCCGGCAGGCGGCAGGACCCCACGGAATTCTTCTAGCTAGCTAACTTCAGCGGGGACCGCCCCCGACATCGGTCCCACCTCCGACGTCAGGAGTAGTACATAAGAGGACGGTCCCGACAGATTCCCCAGTTCTCCCGCCGGGGACTTCCGGCCACAGGACGACATCAGAATGGGAGACCGAGGATCCACCATCAGAAGACAAAAGGGCGTAAGCCCCTGCTCAAGGCTCGGTAAGCCATGCCTCCTCCAAGGGGGAAGGTGGGCGGGAAGGTATCTGCTGAAAGAGCTGTTCTCGAAGATCTACTGTTACAGTAAGTTCTTACGTAACTGTACTATCTTACTTCCAGATACAGCTCTTGCAGCAGGTAACACCATTAGGACTGATTTCCAAGCAATAACGCTTGTAAGCATTCTGGGAGGAGGAAATTAAGAAAAAACATCCAAGTCCTGACTCTAGGACAGGAGACCCTGTAGCACAGCCAGGCCGAACCTGCCTTCGCCATGAAGCAATGTCCAGGCTGTAATGCCTGACAAAGTATGCACAGAGCTTCAAGTGGCTGCAGCACAAATGGCAGAGGAGGAGACGTTGCGAAGTGCTGCAAAGGAGGTAGCCACCCCCTAGTGGAATAGCCCCGGACTGTACCCGGGAGGGACTTCTGCTTAGCATCATAGCAGTATGATATACACTGGACAAGCCAGCGAGAAAGGGACTGCTTCGATACTGGTTGGCCATCATCCTCTCAGCGAAGGAAATGAAAAGTTGCTCCTACTTGTGAAGTTGTTTAGTCCTGCTCAGGTAATACCTAAGGCAGCGGTGAACATCCAGGGTGTGGAGCAGCGCTTCTCCTCTATTAGTATATTTAGGGAAATATACAGGCAGGTCAATGTCCTGATTGAGAGTAAGTGCAGAGACCACCTTAGGCAAGAACTTAGGATTCGTCCTCGGACACTCTGTCCTGGTGGAAAATCAAATAAGGTTCCTTACACATGAGAGCGTGAAGCTCAGAAATTCTCCTTGCTGATGTAACAGCAACTGAAAATAACGTTTTCCATGACAGGAAACGCAGCTCGCAATCCGCGGCAGGTTCAAAAGGGGGAAGTGTGAGTTGTTCCAGGACAAAGAGTAAATCCCATAGAGGAACAGGGTCTTTAATGGGTGGCCTAAGGTGTAACACCCCTCTCAGAAAATCTCGAGAGGCGTCATGTTGCGCCACTGTGTGCTGTCCCACCGGGAAGTGGCAAGCAGAAATAGCGCAGAGGTGCACCTTAATAGAGGAGTAGGCGAGACCCGAATGGAAAAGGGAGAGCAGGTATTCTAGCACCGCTTTCACTGGGCAACCTAAAGGGGAGAAGCCGCATGCTTGCGACCACAGACAAAAACGCCCCATTTTGGCACGTCAGACAGTGCTGTCGGGTTTCTCTGGTCGCTGGAAAGGGACTTCCGCCACTCTTGCGTAGACACCGTGTCGCAAAATCGCTATGTCTCTAGGAGCCAAGCATGCAGGTTCAGTGAGTGTAAGTCCGGGTGGACTAGAGAACCTTCCTCCTGAGACAAGAGATGGGAGCTGAAAGGCAACGGAATTGGAGGTTCCCGGGACAGCTGCGTTAGCAAGGGGAACCAGATCTGTCTGGGCCAGAATGGGGCTACCAGGATCATTGCTGCATGCTCCCTGCGCAGTTTGAAAAGAACTCTCTGGATCAACGGGAAGGGAGGGAAAGCGAAGAGGAATCTGTCCGCCCAGGAGAGGGACAGCGCGTCTCACCAGAAAACACCAGGCCCTGGATCTAGCGAGCAAAAATTGGACAGTTTTGCATTGGATGGGGAAGCGAATAAGTCCAGTTCTGGAGTGCCCCATTGAAGAAACAGATCCTCTGCGACCCCTTGAAGAAGTTCCCACTCGTGGCCTCTGGCCTGGGAGTGACTCAGGCTGTCTGCGATTGTGTTGTCCACTCCGGGAACGTGAACTGCAATCAGGTTCGTGCCGTGTCGAATTACCCAATCCCACACTCTCATGGCTTCCCTGCAAAGGGGGTAAGAGTGTGCGCCTCCTTGTTTGTTGAGGTAATACATCACCGCCGTGTTGTCTGTCTGAAGCAGAAGAGTGCACGACGGGATTTCTGACTGAAAGGCCTGCAGGGCGTAGAGGACCGTCCTCATCTCCAGCACGTTGATGTGGAGGTGGGCTTCCTGAGGGGTCCATGTTCCCTGGGACCTCACCCCGTTCAAGTGCGCTCCCCACCCTAGCCCTGAGGCGTCTGTGGAGAGGATTATCTCCGGGGACGGTGCTGTAAACGGGACATCTGTAGAAAGCGTCCCTGGGTCTAGCCACCATTGCCAGTCTCGAATCACGGCATTTGTGATTCTGACCGGATGCTGCATGTGGTCTTGCCTTTGGTCCCACTGCACCTTGAGCATCCACGGAGTTACCCGCATGTGGAGCCTTGCCAAAGGGACGGTCGGAATGGCCGCAGCCATGTGTCCGAGCAGACGAAGGACCAGCCTGGCAGGGACAGTCTTCTTCGACGAGAGATCCCTGATGAGGGATCTGATGCATTCCACTCTGTCGTCTGGGAGAAATGCTTTCCCCTGAACGGTGTCCAGAACTGCGCCTATGAACTGCAGCTTCTGTGACAGTACGAGGAGAGACTTCTCGTAGCTGATTATAATGCCCAGAGACTGGAACAAGTCCTGAGTGCTCTCATTATTGCAAGCAACAACGCCTCTGGAGAGTGCCATGAGAAGCCAATCGCCCAAGTATGGGAACACATAGTGGCTCTTGTCTCCCTAAGGACGCTGCCACGACTGCCATGCATTTGGTAAAGACCCTGGGGCCGGTGACATTCAATGGAAGGGCCCGAACTGAAAATGGTAGCCGAGGAACTCGAAGCGCAGGAACCTCCTGTGCGCTTGAGCCACAGGGATGTGCAGGTAGGCGTCCTGCATGTCTAGGGACGCTAGAAAGGCATCCTGCTTCAGCATGGGAATGAGGCCCGGAAGGGTCACCATGCGAAATTGTTTGTAGGCGACCGAGGTATTTAGGTTGCTGAGGTCCAAGATTGGACGGAGGTCCCCTGTTTTCTTGGGAACCAGAAAGAAGTGGGAATAGTATCCGGAATCTATCTGGTTCTCTGGAACATATTCCACCGCTCCCTTCTGCAGGAGCGTGAGTATTTCTTCCCTGATAAGCAATTTGTGCTGACCCGAGTAATGGGAGAGCAGAGGAGGCCTCGAGGGTGGCCTGTCTGCAAATTCTATAAAATGGCCTTTTTCGACCAACTGAAGAACCCACCTGTCGGTGGTAATGGACTGCCATCCTGGCAGGTAATTCGCAATACGACCCCCGACCTTGATGTCCCGTTGATCCTGAGGGGCGGGGGCCGGGAAGAAGTCAGGCTGTGGCGGCGGAGGGAGCCACGGGCTGAGCCAGCTTAGCTGGGCGCTGACTTCTGCCCACAGGCTGTCTTCCCTGGGCTCTGAGGGAACCGGAGCCCCTCTGTTGTGGACCGGTGTGCGACTGTTGTCTCTGTGTCCGTCCACAAAAACAGCTTTGGTTCCTACGAAAGGAACTAAGCTTTGGTCGGTACACTGCCTGGACCGACCTCACCGCCTTCCCGGCCTCTTGGAGCTTGGTGAGAACCTTCTCAGAGGGTGCACCAAAGAGAACTTCTCCCTCGAAAGAGGCGTCCATGATGTTCTTCTGGACGTCCGGGGTAAATCCGGAGACACGAAGCCATGAGTGTCTCCGGAGGCATACGCCTGAAGCTGCTGCTCTGGCCGAGGAGTCCGCGGAGTCATACGCGGCTCGCAGCACCTGGGTTCCCATGTCCGAACCCGTACGGAGGAGCTGCAACATTTCCTCCTTCTGCTCACTTTCTGGCAATTTCTCTGACAGATCCAGTCCCTGTTCCCACAAAGCATTTTGGAACTGCACCATGTGGGTCAAGTAGTTCAGGGATCTGATGGCGCAGGTAGCGGAAGCATACCGGCACCTGCCCATAGCGTCCAGCTTTTTGGACTCCGGGTCCGGTGGCAGGGTGCTCAAATGTTGCGGTCTCTGGGACCGGTCATGAGAGGCTGTTATGACCAGAGTCTCGGCCAGAGGATGTTGAGCCAAGTACTGGTCCTCCTTAGGAGCCTTGTACAGGCGGTCAGCTTTCTTCGGCATCGACGGGAGCGAGTGTGGACGCTTCCACGCTGCCTTGGTGACATCCACAAAAGTGTCCACCAAGGGTGGTACCACCACAGGCTTGGGATCCTTCTGCCGAAGATATCTAGCAAGGCGTAATCTCTCGGGGTCTAACTCTTCCGCATCCCAGCTCATGTTCTCTTGGATATGTCTCATGATTTCCGAGAACGATGGGTTCATCCGGAGGAGATCTAGGAAGCTCACGTGGGTCCGGAGAGGGGATCGGAAGAGGAGAGAGGGATCTGGATCTTGTCGAGACTCCGATCCTGTATCCTCCGTCGGCTAACGGCGCTGCCTTCTGGGTCTCTAGGACTGGGTGACCCTGAAGAGGATCTAGACGGAGGTCTCCTATCTGGTCTTCCCTTGGAGGGTCCGTAGGCTCGGGAAGGTATTCGCCCGCTGCCCTGGATGGGGAAGGGGGCGCAGGGGCCGGAGGGGTCGCAGGTGGCGGAGGAGGAGGTAGAGGAGGTGGTGTGGGAACCACATCCTTTTTAATGGTATCCCACCAGTAGGTAAAGAGCTCCTTCACCTCAGAAAAAGAAAGGCCCGATGACGGACCGGGCGCCGGTCGTCTGGTTCCGGCGTTGGCTCCTCAGGGGCCTCAGGTTGCAGGGAGGGTTCCCTTGGAGGCTCGACAGGACCAGGTTCACCAGTCTGGTCCTCGGGCTGCGTCAGTTCCTCCTCCGTGATAAGTCTCCTGACCAACGTCGGTAGGAGGCGTCGGGATCCTCTTCTCGACTCGTGCGGACATCGGCCCTCCTGCCGACGACCGAGAGGGCAAAGGCCTGACCGGCGACGGGTGTCTGGTCGACGGCTCCTGGGACCTGTGATGAGTGGCCGACATCGGATGGGCCGACGGCTTCTTGAGCGAGGTAAGCTCCTTGGTCTTCCGCTGGGGAGGAGGAGGTAAGGAGGCAGACCTGACGTCAGGTTCGGAATGGCGGGAACCCGACTTGCGGTGATGATGATGGTCCCCAGACCTAACCAGGGCTTTGGAAGAAGTGGACGAAGAGGGCCTGGAGGTCTTGGCCTGTGAGGAGGAAGAGGAGCCCGAAGGTTTCTTCACCGCAGCGGAGGGAGGCTGAGAGCGGGCCCGGGATGGCGAACGGTCGGACCGAGAGCCGGAACTACGGGAGTCGGAGGCCCTAGACGGGGACCTGGATGGAGCCTTCTCCCTATGCTTCTCAGAATGTTTCCGGGCTTTCTCAGCAGAACTCCCCTTGGAGGTGTCCATGGCCTTAACTTTCTCCTCGAGCAGGAACGCCTGCAGAGCCTTCTGGCAGCGGATCCGGGTCCGGCTGTTAAACCCCTGGCAGAAAATACAGGACCGGGTGTCGTGGTCTGGGCCTAGGCACCGGACGCAGGCCGAATGCGGATCCTTGAACGGGATTTGCTTTCCACAGGTGCACTTCGAGGGATAGCCTTCAACGGAGTTTGGAAAGGACATCAGACAGCAACTTAGCCGAGAAAATGAACTTTTTCCCGAAGGAAGATCTTGACCATGTGTCGCGCGCTAGAAACGATACGAAAGGTCGAGACATGCAAGTCGACGGCGGGAAAAGAACTGGGGAATCTGGCGGGACCGCCCCTTATGTACTATGCCTGACATCGAGGCGGATCCGACGTCAGGGCGGCCTCGCTGAAGTTAGCTAGCTAGAAGAATTCCGTGGAGTCCTGCCGGCTTCAGTCCTAATGGTGTTACCTGCTGCAAGAGCTGTATCTCGAAGTAAGATCCCCTCTTTCTTCAGAGTGGACTCCATTTACAATTACCTGTGTCCTGTTGTCCAGCGAATGTTTTACCAAGGCTACCACCCTGAGACCCACTCCCAGGCTGGTTAATTTGACTATTAATCTTTTGTGTGGGACTGTGTCAAATGCCTTGCTAAAGTCTGGGTAGGCCATGTCCACAGCCCCTCCCTGGTCTACTACTTTGGTCACCCAGTCAAAGAAATCTATTAGATTCGTCTGACATGACCTTCCCGTCAGAACCCATGCTGCCTTGGGTCCTGTGCCCCACTGGCCTCTAGGTACTCAACAATTCTTTCCTTCAGAAGTGATTCCATCACTTTCTCTACCACAGAGGTCAAACTGACAGGTCTGTAGTTTCCTGCCTCTGTCTTGGTCCCACTTTTGTGAAGGGGAATCACATCCACCTTCCTCCAGTCCTCGGGTGCCACACCATTCTCCCATGATTTGATAAAAAGGGTAGTCAGTGGTTTCACTAGTTCTCCCCTTAATTCTTTTAGAATTCTGCAGTGAATTCCATCAGGCCCCATTGCTTTGTCCACCTTCAGTTTTAGGAGTTCTTTCAGGACCCTTTCTTCTGTGAAAGGACTGGGATCGACCCCCTATCCAGGGTGCTTCTGTTAATTGGATTAAGGTACCTCCCCTCCTCTTTTGTGAATACTGAGCAGAAATATTAAGTTCAGTACCGCTTTTTTCACTATCCCCTCTGCCCACCCCGTTCATTCTATTCAGCCTCACTAACCTCCCTTTGTCTTTCATCCTGATGTACCTATAAAAGGTTTTATCCTTCTTAACTGAGTTGGCTATCCTTTCCTCAGTTTGGGCCTTTGCTATTCTGACTTCCTCCTGCTTCCTTCTGCCTTAACTGGTACATTTCTCTGTCCTGCTCCTTCTGTGTTTCCTTATACTTCCGGAATGCTATCTTTTTCTCCCCGACTTTCCCCGCCACCTCTTTTGAGAACCACAGTGGCTTTTTCTTTTCTTTTCTTTTGATTTGTTTATTTGCTTCACAAAAAGGCTTGTTGCCTCTGTGATGGCAGTTTTGATGATTCCCCATTGTTGCTCCACCCCTCCTTCTAACCTGCTTGCTAGTGCTTTTCTGAGGCACTCTCCCATCTTGCCAAAGTCAGCCCTCCTGAAGTCCAGTACCCTCACTTTTGTACGGCTTGACTCTGTAGCAGAGTTTAACGTGAAACACACTGTTTGATGGTCACTTGTTCCCAGATGGCAACCCACTTCTAGATCCGAAATCCTCTCACTGTCCCCATTTGAGAGTACGAGGTCTAAGATTGCTCCCTCATGAGTGAATTCCGAAACTAGCTGTCTGAGGCATGCCACCTGTAGGGCATCGAGAATGGCCCTGCTCTTGGACGGCTGCAGCAAGTGTGCTCCAGTTAACATCTGCATATTCAGGTCTCCCATCAACAGTATCTCCCTTTCTGCCATCCTAAGAATGCCTTCTATCATATCCTTGTCCATTCCCTCCCCCTGACCTGGGGGTCTGTATACAACCCCTGTGCGGATTGTGGTGCCACTTCCAGTCTCCAAGGTGACCCACAGTGCCTCCTCTCCTCCCTGTTTACTCTTTTGTTCAGTTGCTTTTATCCCTTCCTTTATATAGAGAGCTACTCCTCCCCCTCTTCTCCCTTCCCTGTCTCTCCTCCAGGTTACGTACCCTGGTATGTTAACATCTCAGTCATGGTTCTCTGTGTACCATGTTTCTATGACTGCTACGATATCCAGGCATCCCTCTTCCATCAAGGCCGCCAGTTCAGGGAGCTTGTTGCCCAGGCTACGAGCATTGGTACTCATTATCCTCCATTTCCTGATGGCCTTACTCCTTTTTGCCCCATCCCTGCCCTTCTTGCCTTTGTCACTTTCTCCATTTACCCCTGCCCTTCTCCCTATCAACATTTCTGTGTTGGTGTTTACTCACTTACTACCGTGACTTTTTTTTTTTTTGGGGTGGGGGGGCTAGGATTTCCCTGCTCCTTTCCAGTGCCTCCCCCCTTGGCTAGTTTAAATACTTTCATGGTATGGAGCAATGCTTCCCCTGGATTGGCATGCTCTGGATAATACACTGGTAAGTTGATGGTTTGATTTAAAGTAAAATTCAGATACCACCTTTGGTAGAAACTCAGGATTAGTACATAAAGACACCTTGTCTTTGTGGAAAATCAAATAAGAAGGCTGACACATTAGAGCCTGTTGTTCTGAAATCCTTTGAGCGGAAGTGATGACAACTAAAAATAATGCTTTCCAAGAACGAACGCGTAAGCCACAACTCGTAGCTGTATCAAAAGGAGCCAAAATCAGCTTTTCCAAAATAAACTTCAGGTTCCAGGCTGGGACTGGATTTCTAATTGGAGGCTCTATGTCTAGAATGCCTCTCAAAACATATGGGCTACTTCCAGCTGAGTAACCGTATGATCATCCACAGACAAGCAGAAGATCAGCATCAATTGTGACTCATCAAATGCGTAATATAATAGCAGCACAACTAATTCTTCCCGTCCTGGAGTATGGCAACCTAGTATATGGTTTTGCTGAGCATAAATTCCTTGATGGGGTCAACAAATCATATAATCGGTTAGCCAGATTTGTCTTGAGATGCCCTTTCCTGACTCATCACTGGGTGATGTAAAAAACCTAAAATGAAACAACTTGGCTATTCACTTGAAAAAACAATACGGTACATTAATAATTAAAGTCAGGGAGGGACTGATCAAGGGAAATCTAGATATCCAACAAGAGTGTAATGGACAATGGTATCAATTGAGGGAAGTGGTCCACAGGGGCATAAATATTCCTAAAATCAGAACAAAATACAGTCAAATGACCTTCCAGTATTCTGCTGCAGTAATGTGAAATGAAATTCCTCCATCAATATGACATTTGCACAAGTTGTCTATTTTCAAATCAAAAACTGACATGAGTTACCATGAAGAATGTACTTGTTATTGATTATATTATGTTATCTATTTGTATGTAAATTTGTGTAGGGACTATTGTCCATTTTATAATGTATTAATGTATTGAAGTAAGTATGTTTCAAGAGTGTTGACTGAATGTATGTTTAGGTATACAGGACAACTCTGAAGATAGGTCCTTCAGACCTAAAGTTTTATCCCGTTAAAAAAAATAAAGTTTTAACTAACTGATGTAAGAGCCAAGTGCACTTTGAGGAATACTGCAGGCCTGACTGAGAAGGACATGAAGTATTCTAGAATCTGATTGACCGAGCAGGTAAATGGATCCAGATAATGAGAAGCGGCCCACAAAGCAAACCACTTCCATCTCATAAAATAGGTGTGTCTGGTGCATGGTTTTCTGGTAGACATGAGAACAGTAGTCACTTTCTGCGATACCCCAAAGTGAGCTATTGCTAGGTCTTCAGGGGTCATACATGCAGAAGTAGGGAATTCAAGTTTGGGTTGACTAGGGTTCCCTGTTACTGTGACAGCAGACCACTGCGCAAGGGTAGAGGTACTGGGAATTCCACTGCCAGCTGTTGAAACAGTGGATACCATATTTACCGAGGCCAGAGGGGAGCAATGAGCATTACAGTTGCCCCCTCTATCCTGAGCACGAGTAGTACTCTCTGAATTAGTGGAAAGGGAAGGAAGGCATACAGAAACCTCCCTTACCAGGAGAGGGACAACGTGTCTCACCAGAAAACTCTAGGACATGGCGCGATCAAGCCAAAACATTCAGTTCTGTGTTGTCTGGGGATGCAAAAAGGTCCAACTCTGGAAGATCCCATCTTTCGAATAGGTCGTCGACCACCAAGGTCAGCAGTTCCCCACTCATGCATCCTGGATTGTGACCTGCTTAGCTTGTCTGCCAAGATGTTTGGGACTCCTGGAACATGAACTGCTGATAGTTTAGACTGTGTTTCTGAGCCTAACAAACCCTTGTTGCTTCCCTGCATAGTGAGTAAGAACGAGTCCCCTTCCCCTTGTTTGCTTGATGTAATGCATTACACAGATGTTGGCCGTTTGTATTAACACAGGACCACAAACTATTCTGTAATGCCTACAGTCAGTATAGTACTGCTCTCACTTCCAGGACATTTAAATGCAATGCGTTCTCCAGATAACCATATCACATACCTTGTATCTAAAGATGCCCAGGTGGGCTCCCCATCTGGATCCAATTTATCCATAGTGAGGATCTGCTGTAAGGTAGGGATCAAGAATGGGACACCCTTGAGCAGGCTGTTGCGTTCCATCCACCACTTTGAGTATTCTTCTCAAGGGAGATGGCCATCCCCTGATGAAATCTTGACTGGCGAAGTGCTGGGACAGTCAATTCCCAGGTGATTGGCCAGAGTTTAGCACACTTATGTCATGGTGGACAATAAATACTCACACTAATCTGAATTAACTTTAGAGTGAACTCGTATTTGTGGATAGGAGTGCCACCATATGACCCAGAAGGCATAAAAACCTACTTACTGAGACATAACAGCTGTCGTATACTAACTGTACATGTGCGATCAGATGTTCTGCCCTGTCCAACAGCAGACATGCAGAACCCTGGGCCATATCCATAACTGTTCTTATGTACTGCAGACATTGTTATGGTGTTAGTGCAGACTTTGGTGTGTTAACTGCCATCCCCAGAGCATCAAACATCTGTCTGGTTCAAACTAAGGTCAAAGGTCTACAGTAGTGGGTTCCCAGAGTGAGATTTTAATAGCCAGTCATCCTGGTATGGAAAAACATATAGGCCTTCCTGGCAAAGGGCTGCTGCCACCACTACCAAGCATTTAGTAAAGGATCGTGGTGCAGAACATACGCCAAAGGGCAACATTCTGAACTGGTAATGCCCCCCCCGGAATAGAAACCACAGATATTTCCTGTGAGGTTTCCTGACTTTCATATAGAGGTAGGCATCCTTCATATCCAGGGAGCACATCCAATCCCCTGTTTACAGCAGGGGTAGGAGACCATGTAAGGTGACCATTCAGAACTTCTTGTAGTCTATGAAGAAGATGAGGTCCCCGAGGTCTAAAATAGGAAGGAGATCCTCTATCCACTTGGGAACTAGGAAGTTTCTAGAGTAAAACCCTGTGTACCTCTATTGAGGTGGCACAGGTTCTCTAGCTCCATTTGGCAGGGCCTATACTTCCTCCTGCAACAGGGTCAGCTGTCCTGGCGGGCATGTTATCAGAACTGGTGGATGGTCTGCAGGAGTGTCCAGAAGCTCCAGAGCATGACCCTTTACTATGATCTCCTGAACCCATTCGTCTGTAGTCACCGTCTTCCACTGATGCAGATGGAGGGAGAGACGACCCCCTACAACTACTCCTTGAGGCAACAGTGGTTGAACCGTGCATGGGGAGTCATGCTGAGGTGGGAGGGCAGAGGCCCCAGACCCACTGCCTTTAAGTGCTTTTTTACGGGCACCTGGGGTGGGGAAGGGGGATAGGCAAGGCCCCTGTACCTCTACCCCATCCCTGCTGTTGACAGGCTTGATGGCTGCCTCTGACTGCAGAAGGGCAAAATTACCCCTGCCCTTACTCCTCTGGTTGGGGTATGGTACAGATATTTAACTGAATTTAGAGTTTTGCTAGATGACTGAAGATCGAACAAAGTTTCTGTAACATCATGTCCAAACTGCTTCTGTTCCCTAAATGGTGCATTAAGGATTGCCTGCTGGATGTCCATGGCAGACACTGCTACCCTAAGCCAGGAGTAGCGCTGAAGGCAGATGCCAGAGGCAGCAGCACTAACAGAGGCATCTGAGACATCATAGGTGCTGTGGATCAAATGTTTACCTACACTGACACAAGCAGTAAGGGTTTTGAGTAATTCCTGTTTGATATTACCCTCAGGCAAGGCCAGTGCAGCAGCCTTAGCCTTCCTCCAGAGGGTATTCTGATATTTGAACATATGGGCCTGATAATTGGCTATACGCAGACCAAGAGAGGCAGAGACATAGTAGGTACATTTACCCAGGACATCCAACTTCCTGGATTCCTTATCAGGAGGAAGGGAACTCTGGTGTCTAGGCACCTTTGATTTATTATGGGCAGCCGTGATCACCACTGAATCCATCTCAGACTGACTGGCTTAAAACGCTTACCAGAAGGGGCAGAGTACACTTGGTCAGCCCTCTTGGGAACAGCTGGTATGGTATTTGGCTTATACCAAGCTGCACAGGTAGCATCCTCCAGTGCTGGATACAAGAGAGGAATAATAAGAGAAGGGGAGTCTGGCATTTCCAGAAACTCCAGCAGGTTCTTTTTAGTGAAATTCTGCTCCTCCAGTGTGAAGCCCATGGCAACTTGCATTTGCTGCATCATGGCAGAAAAGAAAAAATTACTCACCATGGTAATCTTGTTTCTTCAAAGGGATCACTCATTACGATTAAACTGATGCACTCAGCCTGCTGTGTTTGACTGCCCGGAGAGATGGAATTATATGCAAAGTATAGAACTCTCACTTGGCTCATGCCAATTTCAAACTGCTGCCCTAGCAACTGCTGCACTCTGAGTGCTTCAGATTCTTACACAGCCTAAACTGGGTGTAAGACCCACTATATAGAATAACATTTCTAAAAAATAATTTTTTTGTCCTCTCAGGTCAAAAAAGCATCCCAAGAAGTAAGCCTAAAAAAACTTGAGACCACAAGGGAACCAACTGGTTAACAAAAGATGAGTCTCTAACCTGACCTATATGGAAAAATATCCTAAAACAGGGATGCAGAACAACTTTCATAGGTTTTAGTAGGGGAGGCAGGGTGGGTACTTTAATCATAATGAGTGATCCCTTTGAAGAAACAAGATTACTATGGTGAGTAATTTTTTCTTCTAACCCCAGGAATCACTCATGATTAAGCTGATGCAGACTACCAAGCAGTACATTTGGAGGTTGGGCGGAAAACCTATTTAGGAAACAGGTTCTGTAGCACCGCTGTACCAAACTTGGCATCACTTCTGGATTGCAGATCCAGACTGTAATGCTTTGTGAAGGTGTGTACTGTTTTCCATGTAGCTGCTCTGCAGATTTCCAATAGTGGAATTTCCCTTGAAGCTGCCACTGAAGCAGCTGTGCTCCTAGTGGAATGTGTTCTCAGACGTAGAGGAGCCTGTTTACCCACTTTACTATAACAAAACTGTATACATGCCACTATCCAGTGAGCAACTGTATGTTTCGTGGCAGGTCTGCCCTTACCTACCTCTCCATAGGTAAGAAAGAGCTGTGTCTGACCTGGTCTGTAAGGTTTAGTTCTGTCAATATAGTGGCTAAGTACCGTTTTGACATCAAGGGAGTGAAGCCTCCTTTCTGGAGAACTGGAGTTCTCTGTAAAAAAGACAGGTAAAGTGATAGACTGATTTAAATGGAAATCAGACACCACTTTGGGAAGGAATTTTCTATTGGTCCTGAGGGCCACTTTATCCCTGTGGAATGAGATGTAGTCTACATCCGTGCACCGGGCCTGTAACTCACAGATTCTTTTGGCTGAAGTAATAGCAACCAGAAACACAGTTTTCCAAGTGATATACTTTAAATCTGCTGTTGCCATTGGTTCAAATGGGGCATCCACGAGCTTGGCAATGCAGATATTCAGATTCCAGGCCAAAACTGGTTCCCTCAAAGGAGGGTACAAGAGGTTAAGGCCTTTAAAATATTTCCTGAAGATTGGATGAGAGGCCATTTATCTCTCTTTAACAGCTGACAAATAAGCTGAAACTGAAGCCAAACGAACCTTGAGTGTTGAAGGCTTCAGACCTAAAGAATGCAAATTCGTCAGGTAATCTAGGAGAATGGCTAGGTCAGCCCTGGATGGGTCAACACCCTTACCTGTACACCATATGGAAAACCTCTTCCACTTACCAGAGTATGTCTTTTTAGTGGAAGGCTTCCTGGAACCTCTAAGTACTGTCAGCACCTGTTCTGACAGTTTAAGATTAGCATACTCCAAGTCCTCAAGAGCTAGGCCTTGAGCCTTAGTGATTTGAGGCTGGGGTACAGTATCCTGCCCTGAGAGGATGTCAGCAGGTTGTGCCTCCTGGGAAGATGAACTGGAGGTACCACTGATAGAGCCAACAGGAGTGAATACCAGTGTTGACTCACCCAATCTGGTGCCACCAGTATCAATGTCACTGATTGGCACCTCAATTTCAGCAGGGTCTTGAATATCAGTGGAAAAGGAGGGAAGGCATACAGAAACTTCCCCATCCAATCCAGTGCCAATGCATCCAGGGGTAATGTGCCCCCGAGAGGAGGCCTGCAACAGTATACTGGTAACTAGTGATTTTCTACAGAGGCGAAGAGATCCATTTCTGGAGTGCACCATCATCTGAAAATAGAACTGAATATTTGAGGATTCAGGCACCACTCATGGTGGTCTTGACTTATCCTGCTGAGGGAGTCTGCCAGCACATTGTCCTTTCCTGGAATATGTATGGCTGATAGGGATACCTTCATGGAGTAAGCCAGGGACCACAGCCTCATTGCTTCTGTGCACAGTGGCTGACCTGGTTCCTCCTTGTTTGTTGATCTAATACATAGTAGTGATGTCGTCTGTTCTGACCTGCACCACTTTGTTTTGAAGATATGGAGCAAATACCTGCAGGGCTAGGTACACTACTCTGAGCTCCAGCAGATTTATGTGCAACAGGGATTCTTGAGGAAACCATGTGCCACTTGCTGTATAATCCAACATGTGTTCTCCCCAACCCAGAAGGGATGCATCTGTTCTAAGAACTAAGGAAGGTTGTTCCTTTGTGAAAGGCACAACTACCTGAAGGTTGTGCTTGTCCAGCCACCACTGCAGTGCCTGTAGCAGACTGTGGGTGACTGGGACCAGTTTGGACAGAGGATCTGTCCTCTGCGATCAATACTGTCTCAGGTGGAACTGGATGTCTCATTTGGAATCTGGAACCTAGTACCACTGCGGTGGCAGCTGCCATGTGGCCCAAGAGCCTGAGGAACGCTATGGCTGGTTTGGGGTTTCCTGGCACAAATGAGCTTGCAATCCACAGAATGCTGTTTACCCTGTCCTGTGGCAGGAAAGCTCTGCCCAGACTGGTGTTTAGTTCTGCACCAATGAACTCCAGTACCTGAACTGGTGTTTGCGGAGACTTCTGTTCATTTATGAGGAAACCCAGGGATTCCAGAGTAGATTTTGTTAGTGCTAAGGCCTGCTTTGCAAGCTGTAGAGATGGACCCACTACTAACCAGTCATCCAGGTAGGGAAAGACCGACACTGCTTGTTTTCTCAGAAACTCCACTACCACGGCCAAACCCTTTGTGAAAGCCCTTGGAGAAGAAGTCAGACCAAAAGGAAGGGCTGCAAACTGATAATGGCCTGAGGCCAATCTGAATCTCAGGTACTTTCTGTGAGAAGGTTTGATGGGGATGTGAAAATAAGCATCCTTTAAATCTAGGGAAGCTAGCCAATCTACCTTTTGTAAAGTGGGAATGATTAGTGCAAGAATGACCCTTTTGAATTTTGGTTTCAGAATGTGTCTGTTTAGAAGTCTTAAATCCAGGATAGGTCCCCAATCTCCACTTTTCATTCGTGTAAGGAAGTATCTGGAGTAGAAGCCTTTGCCTCGCTGGTTTAGGGGCACCAGCTCCACTGCCAGCAGATGTTTTATTTCTGCATCCAGTAAAATTCTGTCTACAGATGTAACTGGTGCAAATGTTCTTGCTCTCAGCTTGGGAAGAGATTTGAAGCCGAATGCCAGACCCTGGCTCACCACCTCCAGGACCCACTTGTCTGTGGTGATGGTATACCTATCCTGGAGGTAATGAGCCAGTCTGCCACCCATTGGTGGACTTATGACAGGGGATGCGACCTGTACTAGTCCATCAGGGGTTCTGAGTGGGCTGTGCTTGAATCACAGGGGAAGGAGAAGCTTTCCTCATGGCTCTCCTGCCCCTTCCTCGAAAATATCCTCTAGGCTGTTGTTGCAGCTGACAGGCCTGAGCCTGGAAAAATGGTCTGGGATAGGATCCCCTGCCTCTGCCTCCCCTAGTTTGGGTCCTATAGGATGTGGAAGGCCTATCCTTAGAATTACTTCTATAGGTGGCCTTGTATTCTTCTACCTTCTTCATATAGGCCTCTGTTTTGTCACCAAATAGCAAATTTTTCTCAAATGGAAAGTCCATAGCCTTGGCCTGGATGTCCAAGGTCAGGTTTGTGGCCCTGAGCGAGACAAATCTAAGGGAGACAGGTAGTGCCATCAACCTGGCTGCAGAATCGTTAGTGTCCACAGCCATGTGGAACTGGTATTTTGTGGCATCTAGAGCAGCTCTAGCTGTATCCTGTAGGTCTACTGCCACCTCACCTGGCACTCTGTCAGCCAGGGCTAACACTGCATTCCAGAGTGCTTTCTGGTACTGCACTGCATAAGCCATATAGTTGGCCTAAATACGAGAGAAGCAGCCATATACACTTTTTTCCCCATTGCGTCCACCTTCCGAGAATCCTTATCTGGAGGATGGGTAGCCAAGAGGATTCTGGCTTTGTCGCAGGCAGCAGCCTGCACAACTCCTTCAGGGTCAGGGTGGCGGAATAGAAAATCAACTGTTGTCCTATCAAGCTGATATTTCTTATCAGCTTTTTTGTCAACTCCTGGAATAGAATTAGGAGTTTGGAAAATTTGTAATGCTGCCTTTTTCAAGGACTTATGCATAGGCAGTAATAAACGTTTTGTGGGGGCTAGCCCCATCATATCCAAGAATTCTGCTTCCTCCACATCCTCCTCTGTCTCCTGCAGGGGGAGGCTGAGTGTTTCTACCATGCTTTTAAAGCATAATGTGAGGTATAATCCTCGGGACCCCTGGGGGTGGGGACCAAACTCCTGCTCTGGAGAAACCTCTGGATCTATCGGTTCCTCCTCAAAATCATCATCTTCCTCCTCAGGAAAGGAGGCCTGTGGTTCCTGAGAAGGTGGAACCAGCACAGGAACCGAGGCAGTCAGTATTAGAACCGGGATTGCAGCTTGCAGTGCTTGCAAGACCTGAAAGGCCTTGGCAATGTCCTCAACCGAGAGCATACCAGTTTTGTCAGCTGGGAGCTCCTTAGCCTGCTTGACTGGAAGCACAGCTACATGCTTTTCCTTACATTTTTTCTTTAGTGGAACAGGTTCAGTCCCTGAGTCCACTGACCTTTTTGACTTTATCTGATCCTTTAACAGGATCCTTGGCTTTATCTCCATCCTTTCTTGTGCCAGAGGTGGAGGAACCACTTTCACCAGTATTAGCAGAAGCAGAGGCCATTTCTTCCAAAATGTTGGACCTTTTCTTGACAGTTTTAGGACAAAATGTTTTACAAATATCGCAATTTACAAAAATATGGCTAGTGCCCAGACAAAAAACACACAATGAATGTCAGTCTGCTTTAGCTATGATCTGACCACAAGACACCCACAATTTGAAGCCAGTGGGTCCTGTGCGTTTCTTAGGCTTAACAGGAGGAGCCTCTGACATTGAGCAGGAATCGCTAAAGAAAATATATCAAATTATCGGTTCCTTGGAACTGAATATTTCAAATATAAATAACCGCTAACGGTTCCGGGAACTGGATGCTACTCTTTTCCTGACAAAAATGGGAACCGAGAAACCAACACATTTAAATAAAGCTTAAACGATTATATGCAGTTAAGGAACCGACCGCAAGAACCAACAATTATAGCAAAATTGAGGTACATACATAGGTTTGTGGGAGCTAAGGAGGCCAGACAGTAAATAACAACCCACAGCCGCTCCCTTCCAACATCCCTTATGTGGTCATGTTACCCTCCTTCATAATATACCTATCCAGCTGAGTTTTAAAAAGTTTCTTTGATTTGGAATAGATAACCGAAAAGAGGAGCTCATTCCAAGGGGCCACCACTGTGCGTAAAGAAGGCCCTCCTTCTATTAGTATTATACTTTGTGTACCTAAGCTGGAGTGGGTGTCCTCTTGTACTCTTAGTATTATTTTTAAATTGAAGGCTTAATCATTTAAAACCTCACTAGAAATAGCAGAACCCTTGGTTCCAAGGAACCATGAAGAAACTGCTAATCACACAAATTACAAAATAAACTAAAACTAAGGCAATCTGAAATACATATTAAAAAAAAAACAAAAAAAAACTACTTATCGACCAGATAAACAGATTTTGAAGAGGTTGAAGGAGAGCTCGACGGGGACTTCTTCACTAGGCAGGAAGAGTAAAGAAAGTACAGTTTCGTAAGAACTTACCGTAATAGTAGATCTTCGAGAACAGCTCTTGCAGCAGGTTACACCATTAGGACTAGAAGCAGGCAAGTCAGGACCCAGGAGGCCTGGCAAGTAGTCTTCCAGCGGCCGACCTTCGAAGCGTCAGGCATAGTACAGAAGGAGGCGGTCCCCCCCCCCACACACACAATCCTCAGTTCTCCCGCCGGAGACTCCCGGCCGCTGGATGACATCAGAAGAGGAAACAGAGGATCCGCCACCAGATGGCAAAGACTAGTAAATAGGAATGACCCATCCCCTAAGATGAGTGTTTTACTATGACCTACCTCCAAATGGGGGATGGTGGGTGGGAAGGTACCTGCTGCAAGAGCTGTTCTCGAAGATCTACTGCTACGGTAAGTTCTTACGTAACTGTACTATCTTACTTCAAGATACAGCTCTTGCAGCAGGTTACACCATTAGGACTGATTTCCAAGCAATAGTGGCAATCATGCACCACTGGGAGGAGGAAAGGCAGAGATCTCGATATTACTAGAGCCTAGGACAGGAGTCCCTGAAGGACGGCTAGACCGAACCCTGCTCTTCGCCTCGATGCAATGTCCAGACTGTAATGTCTGATAAAGGTATGCACAGAGCTCAAAGTAGCTGCAGCGCAAATAGCTGAGGTGGAGACGTTCTTTAACACCACAAAAAGAAGTAGCCACCCCTCTTGTGGAATGACCCTTGACCGCGTCCAGTAAGGGTTTATTGCGCTTGTCATAACAGAAAGTGATGCACTGGATGAGCCACCTCGAGAGTGACTGTTTGGAGACAGGAGCTCCTTTCAACCTGTGAGCAAAGGAGACGAAAATTTGGTCCGCCTTTCAAAACTGCTTGGTTCTGGTCAGATAGTATCTGAGGCACTGATGCATGTCGAGGGTGTGCAGAAGGGCTTCTCCTCGATTAGTGTACCTTGGGAAATACAGTGGTAAATCAATATCCTGGTTAAAGGGTGAGGGCTGAAACCACCTTAAGCAAAAACTTTGGGTTTGTCCTTAGGGATACCCTGTCCTGATGGAAAACCAAATAAGGCTCTTTGTACATAAGAGCATGCAATTCCGAGAGCCTTCTTGCCAAAGTAACAGCAACTAAAAATAACATTTTCCAAGAGAGAAAACGTAGTTCGCAATCCGCGGCTGGTTCAAAAGGTGGCAGCGTAAGCTGCTCCAGGACGAAGGGTAAGTCCCAAGGAGGAATTGGATCCTTGATGGGCGGCCTAGGGTGGAGGACTCCCCTTAAAAAGGCACGAGTAGTGTCCAGCTGGGCCACCGTCCGATGGCCTACTGGGGCATGGTAAGCAGAAATTGCACAAAGGTGCACTTTAATCAAGGAGTAAGCAAGTCCGGAATGGAAAAGGGAAAGCAGGTAGTCCAGAACCAGCTTTTCGGGACAGTCTAACGGCGAAAAACCGTGCGCCCACAAACAGAATCTACGCCATTTCATGGCATATGTTGCGTGGGTAGCCGGTTTTCTGGTGGCAGAGAGTACATCTGCCACTTCTTGCGAGACACCGAATTGCATCATGGCTATGTCTCTACGAGCCAAGCGTGCAGGTTCAATGAACGTAAGTCTGGGTGGACCAATGAACCCGCCTCCTGAGACAATAGATGGGAGCTGATTGGCAATGGAACTGGAGGTTCCCAGGCTAGCTGGTGCAGAAGACTGAACCAAATTTGTCTGGGCCAGAAAGGCGCGATCAAAATGAGCGTCACTTGCTCCCTGCGAAGTTTTAAGAGAACTCTCTGGATCAACGGGAAAGGAGGAAAGGCATAGAGGAATCTGCCCGCCCAGGAGAGGGACAACGCATCGCGCCAGAAAACACCAGGCCCTGGATCTAGCGAGCAAAAATTGGGCAGTTTTGCGTTGCATGGGGACGCGAAAAGGTCTAACTCTAGAGTGCCCCATCTGTGAAACAGATCCTCTGCCACCTCCTGTAGAAGTTCCCACTCGTGGACTCTGGCCCGAGAGCGACTCAGACTGTCTGCGACGGTGTTGTCCACTCCCGGCACGTGTACTGCAATTAGGTTTGCGCTGTGTTGCAATATCCACTCCCACACTCTCATGGCCTCCCTGCAAAGCGGGTAGGAGTGAGTGCCTCCTTGTTTGTTGAGGTAATACATCACCGCGGTATTGTCTGTTTGTAACAGGAGTGTACCAGGTGGGATCTCCGACTGGAAGGCTTGCAGAGCGTAAAGGACTGCCCTCATTTCCAAAATGTTGATGTGGAGATGAGACTCCTGGGCTGTCCAAAGGCCCTGAGACCGAACACCGTTCAGGTGTGCTCCCCACCAGAGTCCTGAGGCATCTGTGGAGAGTGTCACAGTTGGAGACGGCGCTATGAAGAGAACCCCCGCGGAGAGGTTCCCCGGGTCTAGCCACCATTGCCAATCCTGAATCATGGCATTCATGATTCGAATTGGCTGCTACAGATGGTCTTGCCTTTGGTCCCACTGCACCCTTAGCATCCACTGGGCTACCCGCATGTGGAGACGTGCCAGCGGGACTGTTGCAATGGCCGCAGCCATGTGTCCCAGCAGGCGAAGGACCAATCTGGCCGGGACAGTCTTCTTCACCGTCAGGTCCCTGATGAGGGATCTGATGTGTCCCGCTCTGTCAGAGGGAAGAAAGGCTTTCCCTCTGACAGTGTCCAGAACTGCTCCTATAAACTGCAGTTTCTGGGACGGCACCAGGAGTGACTTCTCGTAGTTGATGAGGATACCCAGTGATTGAAAAAAGGGACTGAGTGCAGTGAATGGCCATCATCAGTGCCTCCCTGGAGGGTGCCACGAGAAGCCAGTCGTCCAGGTATGGGAACATGTAGTGGCCTTGTCTCCTCAGAGACGCCACTACGACCGCCATGCACTTCGTAAAAACGCGAGGTGCCAATGACAGCCCAAAGGGAAGAGTTCGGAATTGATAATGGCAGCTCTGAAACTCGAAGCGCAGGAACCTCCGGTGCGCTTGAGCAATAGGAATGTGCAGGTAGGCATCCTGCATGTCAAAAGACGCCAGAAAAGCGTCTCGCTTCAGCATGGGAATTAAGCCCGGAAGGGTCACCATGCGGAAGCATTTGTAAACGACTGACAGGTTGAGGTCGCTGAGGTCCAGTATTGGACGGAGGCCCCATTTTCTTTGGAACCAGGAAGTAGTGAGAATAGTTCACTAGTCCTCTCTGGTTCCCCGGAACATGCTCTAAGGCTTCTTTTTCCAGAAGCGTGAGCACTTCCTGCTGTATGAGCAGGGCATGCTGACCTGAATGTCGGGAAAGCAGGGTAGGTCTTGTGGGTGGACTGCCTACAAATTCTATATAGTGGCCTTTTTTGACCAATTGCAGAACCCACCTGTCGGTGGTGATCGACTGCCACCCTGGCAAGTGGCGTGCGATGCGACCCCCGACCTTCTGTTCCCAATGATCCTGAGGGGAGGCAGGGGCTGGGAAGGAGTCATGCTGTGGCAGCGTTTGATCCAGCAGGCTGTGCTGACTTTGCAAATCATTGGCCTCTGCCTGGGGATGACTTGGCCTGGGCTTTGCGGGTAAAAGTGCCCCTCTGCTGTTGGCCGGAACGTGACTGTTGTCTTTGTAGCTGGCCACGAAAGTGGCTCTGGTTCCTACGAAAGGAACTGGGCCGAGACCTGTACATGGCCTGTACAGATCTAACTGCCTTCCCTGCGTCCTGAAGCTTGGTGATCACCTTCTCAGAGCTTCACCAAATAGGACCTTGCCGTTGTAAGGGACGTCCAAGATGTTCTTCTGGAAGTCCAGGGTAAAACCGGAGACACGGAGCCAAGAGTGTCTCCGGAGACACACGCCTGAGGCTGCAGCTCTGGCTGAAGAGTCCGAGAATCATATGCCTGACCACCTCGGTCCTACATCCAACCCAGCAGGAGGTCTAAGACTCCCTTTGGCCTTAGACATCGGGTATCTTCGACCAGGTCCTGTCCCTGTTCCCACAGTGCGTTCTGGAACTGAACCATGTGAGTGAGGTAATTCAGTGACCTGATGGCGCAAGTTGCAGCCGTGTACATGCGCCTACCCAGGACATCCAATTGCTTGGATTCCTGGTCTGGTGGCTGTGTGCTCAAATGCTGAGGTCTTTGCGACCGGTCATGCGAAGCAGTGATGACCAGGGAATCAGTCAGAGGATGGTTCGCCAGATACTGGTCCTCCCTAGGGGCCTTGTATAGGCGGTCAGCCTTCTTCGGCACTGCTGGAGTGGAATGCGGACGTTTCCAGGCAGCCTTGGTGACGTCCGCAAAGGTATCCACCAAGGGCGGCACTACCACAGGCTTTGGGTCTTTCTGCTGAAGGTAGCGAGCAAGGCGTTGTCTCTCGGAGTCGAGCTCTTCAGCATCCCACCCCATATTCTCCTGGATGTGCCTCATGATCTCCGCGAAAGAGGGATCATCCAAAGAAGACCTACATAGGTCGCGTGGGTCCGGAGAGGGAATGCTGATGGGAGAAGGAGATCTGGAGCACCTTGAGGTGTCAGATCCAGAATCCTCCCCCGACAGGGTGTGCCAAGTTCATGCCAGACGACGGGCCCGGCGCCAGTGGCCTGTCGCCAGGGGCGGGCGTCGGGTTCCCCGGGGGTCTACCACTCTGGGAAAGGTTCCCGTGGGAGCCCAGCGTCTCTGGTGTCACTCGCCTGGTCCTCGGGCTTGTGGTATCCTCGAGACCTTCCCACGGTGTCACCGGAGGCGGTGTGCGGTCCCCTGCGCTGGGGTAGTCAGCGTCGGTTCCCTGGCGGCGCCCTCTGGCGAATGCCTGGCCAGTGATGGTGCCCGGTGTCGCGGCTCCTGGGAGCGCCGATGATGCTTGGCCGTTGGGGCCGACGTCCGTTTGACGGACGTCAGGTCCTTGGTCTTGCGAGGAACTGGGTCCGACACACGCGGAGGCTGGAAAACTGACCTGGTGTCGGAATACCACTGGTGGGAAGATGATTTGTGGCGCTCCCCAGACTTCGACGAGGCCTTAGATGGAGTGGAAGATGCCGACGGCCTGGAAGTCTTCAGGGGCTGCAGAGAAGAGGAGCCGAAGGAGGATCTGACCTGAACCGGGGTAGGCTGCGATTAAGCCCTGGAGGGAGAGCGGTCAGATTGTGAGCCGGAGATTCGGGAGTCCGAGGCCCTCGCAGGGGACCTGGGCCTTTCCTTCTCCTGGTGCTTGTGGGTTTTACCAGACGACTCTCCCCTGGAGGAAGGTTCCTTGTCAATGGTTTTCAGTTTCTCCTCTAAGAGAAACGCTTGAAGGGCCTTCTGGCAGTGGATCCTGGTGCGACTGTTGAAGCCCTGGCAGAAGGAGCAGGCCTTGGTGTCGTGTTCCGGGCCTAGGCAACGCACGCAGGCCGAATGTGGATCCTTGAAGGGGATCTGTTTGCCACAGGCACACTTCGATTGGTGACCCTCCAGAGAAGTATCTGGAGAGGACATCAGTTGAATCCAGTTGTGAAGGAAGATGAATTTGTCGTATCTAAAGGCCGTCGCACGCTAGAAAATGGACTGAGAGGCCGATACTTGCGATGTCGACGGCGGGAAAAGAACTGAGGATTGTGGGGGGGACCGTCTCCTTATGTACTACGCCTGACGTCAGGGGCGGGACAGACATCGGAGGCGGTCCCCACTGAAGACTGCTAGCTAGAAAATTTCCGTGGGGTCCTGACGCCTGTCAGCTTCAGTCCTAAAGGTGTAACCTGCTGCAAGAGCTGTATCTCGAGGTAAGATTCTGAAGCGCTCAGAGTGCAGCAGTTGCTAAGGCAGCAGTCTGAAATTGGCATGAGCCAATTAAGAGTTCCATCATTTGCATATAATTCCATCTCTCTGGGCAATCCAACACAGCAGGCTGACTGCATCAGTTAAATCATAATGAATGATTCCTAAGGTTAGAAGGAGGGAT
Source organism: Neoceratodus forsteri (assembly GCA_016271365.2). Taxonomy (NCBI): domain Eukaryota; kingdom Metazoa; phylum Chordata; order Ceratodontiformes; family Ceratodontidae; genus Neoceratodus; species Neoceratodus forsteri. The sequence goes on along the minus strand of CM028137.1, from coordinate 532,152,638 downwards.
CCTTTGGAGGGTACCTGGGTGTAGTAAACATTGAGTCCTTGCTGTGGGAGGAAACTGTGGAGTCTTCAGCACAGTCTTCCTCCCCTACTGTTTCTTCTCCATTATAAGGTCAGGATTATATTTATATTCCTCGTATCTCTCATTGTCGGGAATGACAGAACGTGCTGGTGATGTCAACATCTGAGACGGTCTCTTCCACACCATATAAGTGGGCAGCATCGACAGGGAAGGTGTATTAGTAGTCCCTGGCGACAGGCATGTGGTTGTTAAAGGCAGACCTGGCAGTAGGTGCCGTATCATACCAGAGAATGACAGGAGTACTGCCTGTGCATCGGCGCCACTCAGTCATGGTGGAAACCACAATGGTCAACAGTGGAGAATGGATCTCCAGCAACAACAGCGACATACCAGCTGCCATAGGTCCAGTAGCACCTATGCCAAGCCCCAACCTTGGTGTCTGGTCAACGGTCGGGCGGGGTGACAGGCGTCACTGCCACAGCTGAAGGCATCATAAGCCAGGACATAGATGCAGTCCTCAGCAGCAACCTGGACCTCCCTTTTCCTTGTCCTGGTGTTTGTGTTTATGGCTGCATGTGGAGGATTTGTCCCAGGCCTTTGCCGACCAGGATTCGGGCAACGGGGTAGGCGACACAAATGTACTTAGTAGCTGCTGTTCCATTGCTGCTAAGGTTCTTTTCAGGAGAAATTTTTCTAATACCCCTTTCCTGCATCACCTGGCAGTGCAACTTTATCCTCTGTAGACCTCACAGGTTTTCACATTGTGAGAGAAGTCTAGGCAGCAAATACACTTCATGTGTGTCGTCCTTACAGAGTCTCTCTCTGCAGTTGCAAAACCGAAAAAGTGTTGATGGTTCACTTTTTAAAGTAAATTCAAAGTGTAGGAAAGAAAAATGGCAGCTTTGCCACAGCAACATTTCTGTGACGGGTCTGACAACTCTGATTGATGGCAGGAAAAGAAATGAGGAGAGGAGGGGATGCCCACGTTTATGTAGATGCTGATGCATGACATCATGGGTGGCTCCGTCTGACTTCTTGCAAAAGTTTCCGTGTGGTCCTAGCACTGATGTGGGCATAGTTACAAAGGTGTGGCCTTATAAAGAGATATCCTCAAAGATCACACAATTCTGACACTGTAGTGCAGACCTAGAGAGTGCTATGCACTGCCCTTCAGATGAGACACTGTACCGAGGTCCACAAATGCAAGAGCTGCCCTGTCTGTCACAGGTGCCGCATCTCCACAATATATATTAGGAACAATGCAAAGAAGATAGCACTCAGCTTCCCACCACAGTGTAAGGGAGGATGTACTCACTAACTCATAGTTATCTCAAGAAGCCTCTTTATTGTGTACAGAAATAAGCAGTGGTACAAACGCATTAAAATCCACTCACTAGCACGGCTGCAAGCACCCCAGTATCCAACCTAACGTCATCTGACAAAGCTCTTAGCGAAACGTTAGGTCAGATACTGGGGTGCTGGCAGCCATGCTAGTGAGCAGATTTTAATGTGTTGTACCACCACTCATGTGTGTACACAATAAGAGGCATTCCGAGATAACTATGAGTTGGTGAGTACATCTTTTCTTACACTACAATGGGAGGCTGAGTGCTGTCTCTTTGCATTGTTCCTGATTGTACCAAGGTCACTTCAGCTCACATGTGTATGGTGGCTGTCCAGGTGGAAGTTAAACATGCAGTGCTACTTACCGTAAAAGTAGACGTTTTTGCCCAGTGTCCTGGACATTACCCGTCAACAAAAAAGGTCCACATATACCCCCTACTCCCCGATGAACCTGGAAAAGAGCTGTCACAGCTCAGTGTGCCTTTCATCGACACAAATCACAACTAAAAGTAAACTAGTTAAACTCTGCTTAAATACTGTGCTCGAACTTCTAGTTTCCCAAAGGAGTTCTGATTGAGTTTCCTGTTTTGTGTCACATTTATCGTATGTTTTATATCGTATATCCCTATTACCGTAACTGTTTTGTTGTATCAAGACTTATTTTGACTCACTGTATTTATAAACTTGGTAATTGTTACACCTCCCCAGGACACACCTGAAATTAGATGTTCACAGTTCATTGCCTTTCATATCTTCCTGCTGAAATGTTGTAATTAAATAAAATTAAAAAAAATACTGCCATAAAATCAGGTGGCTACCTCCAAGGAGGCCGACATGGGCAGCAGCAGAGGTTAGCTCAGAATGTCAAATGAGAGAAAAGACTTGAAACCTAAACAAAAACTGAAGAAAACATGGTTTAAGTTACCTGTTGGGCACCAATATACAGTCAATGGCAGGCCTTTTGGTTTTAGGAATAGCGTAGAGAGGGTATCTATCACCGTGGCGGATCATCACTTGGACAGACAGCAGTTTATAATCAGGGGGTGCATGACCTGGATGGAATAAAGGGAAAGTACTGTAAGTTCCTGTAACAGTCACTTTCAAAATACTGTATGTCCCTTCCATGGATCACACTCCTGGATTTGATGCATCACACATGTATGGCACAAGAACATCACAGAATATGATGCCCTGTGCATACTCCAAAAAGGCATGATTAATAGGTATAATGATGCTGGCTGTTGCATCTCTCCCCAGCTATTCTTCTTCCAACCCTGAGAAGCTCAAAGCAGTAAGACACAGTAAGACAGAGAAAGACAGAAGGGAAGATGATGGAAAGTTAGCGTGGATCAGTGTTGCAGTTAAAGGGACAATGTCAACCGCACCGAGGCCTCAAAGTGCCTCTAGTCTTAAAAAAAAAAAAAAACATGTTATGACTTGTCACATTCTGCCGAGATTGCTGATGTAGCTGGTAGCCCGTTTATGTATGCCTCTGCGCTTGTGCAAAGCAAACATGTTGGTATAAATAGTGGATTTTGAGATGTATGTCACAGTCATCCAATGCAAGGCAGTCTGCAAGGGGCTAGACAGTGGCAGACACACTTTTGGTCTTGCTAGTAGAAAACTTTGTGTAGTTCAAAGGAAACAGCCACCTGAATCACAGGGAAGCCCTTTCCTTTGATCTGCATAACGCTGCCCAGATAGCAGAGCCATCATGATCAGCCTGCTCTGGCTCCCCCCCCCCCAAATGTAAAAGCAATCCCTCCCACCCCCACTCATTGCTTTCCCCTTCCTTATTAAATTTTTTGACACTGGGAACCCAATCCCTGGTGCTGGCTAGTCCCCAACCAAACCGGTTTTTTTCACTGTGCGACACCAGGAAGCCCCCCTTCCCCAGTGCCACCAAACATAACACCAACACTGGGGTGCCCAATTCCCAGTGTCGGTACCTGAAATAAGGAAAATCATACCTTATATTCATTTTTTTGGTTTTACTAAACTGATGTAATCCCACTCTATGCCAAGTATCCCTCCAACCTCAACATCTCTTCCTGTGCCCCTAGAGGTTAAACCAACACTGGGGTGCCCAATCCACAGTATCGGTACCTGAAATAAAGAAAACCATCCTAGACAGTTTTTTTTTTTTTATTAATACACCATGTAAAAAAGGTAGCTGTCCATCTAGGTCTATTGCAGTAGTTACCCCACCTCCGCCACCCGACCCTCCCATTCAGCACACACCACCCCACACTCCCCCCATTCCCCCACCCCTTACTTACCTACTGAGGATTCAACACTGTAATCCTCTCTGGACCGGAAACACATCTTCACTCTTCAACGCTGAACCAGGAACTGAGGAAACTGGGTATGCGTTTCAGTGTATTTTAATGTGTTTTTAACTTGCTCATAGCTTGGTCATTTTTTTACATAGTTTTCAACATTACTTTTTGGGGACCCTACCTCATGAACAAGGGCAGTAAAATTATCAAAATCAGTTCCAAAAGGTGATTTTGCGGATTTGAAAATTTTTCCACCCTTGTTCACAAGGTGGGGTTATAGGAAGGCTATACTGAAAATTTGGGCTGAAAATGTAAAAAAAAAAAAAAAAAAAACCACAACAAAGTTATGAGCATACATTGGAATTTTGCAATGCATGCTCAAATCCTGGGCAAAATGTGTTTTAACACTTGCGGCATGAAATCACCTTTCGAGCAGGATTTGAAAATGTTCTCCACCCTTGTTCATGAGGCAGGGTCATAAGAAGGCTATGATGAAATTTTGTGGTAAAAGTATTAAAAAAAGTTATGAGTGTACATTGAAATTTTTCAATATATGCTCGTAACTTTGATGATTTTCAATATTTTTACCCCAAATTTTCAACACAGCCATTTTCTCACATCACCTAATGAAGGTGACAGCTGTCATTTTTCAAATCCTGGCAAAAATGTGTTTTCGCACTTGTGGCGCAAAATGACGTTCTGGACATTATTTCATAAATGACACCTGTTATGTTCAGGAGGGGTCATAAAAAAAAAAAAAAAAAAAAAGGGGTACTTTAAGAATCCGGGGTCAAAATGTGAAAAAACAAAGTTACAAAGAGATGTTAAGTTCTTTCAATGTTTACTCGTAACTTTATTTTTGCAGATTTTGGATCCTAATATCAAACATATATATTGTGTTACCCCACCTCTTGAACATGACAGGTGTCATTTTTCAAATTCCCTCCAAAACATGTTTTCCCACTGTGAAATCACCTTTAGGATGGGATTTTAGGCAGCAGTGCCATGAAAAATGTTTTAAAACAAAAATTGGGTTTCAGCTACGATTAAGAAAAATATTAGCATACCTGTCAAATGTACTTGTCTCACTGCCTTCTATGCTGCACGCATGAGTCGTCTTTATTTATTTATTTTTTTTTTCAAACCTAACCCTTTCCAGGTCCACAATGCTATTTCTATGGAAAATGTGGCAGCCATCTTTTTTTCTTGAGAAAAAATTAAATTAAAATATTTATAAACTACTCAAATTTTGGTTGAATTAGAACGTTGTACCACCAAATAAAACTGAAAGATGCCTGGAATCTTTTAGAAAAAAGGTAGGGTCAAATTGTTTGCCCAATTTCGTTCCAATGCTGCTTTAAAAAAATTCCACCTGCCTTGTTCATTACACGTCAGGTCATAAAAAGGCTGTTGGAAATTTGAGGTCAAAATGTGGAAGCCCACTGAAATGTAGATATTGCCTCTCAGCTGGCTTATCCTGGGTAAATACAATCTAACAATGTGTAAAAGCAGGACACCACTGAAAATGATATGCTCCATTTCATCTGTCCTGGGCAAAAATTTAGTAAAAATATGTAAAAGCAGAGCCCCCCCCCAATAGAACTGTGCTTCTGTGCTGGCCTATCCTAGCAAAACAGCACTGTAGAAGCTGGACCCCAACTGAAAAATCTAACTTGCCTTTCAGCTGGGCTATGCTGCATGTAACCCCACTGTTACCCGGGGTTACTAGAATCCCAGTAAGACCTAGTGGTAGGCAGGGAAGGCAGCTTGTGAAACTCCAGTTAAATGGGTTTCACACTGTCTCACTCTGTTGTCAGTCTCAGCTGAGACTGAGGGATGACATCACCAACAGAACTATCGCAGCTGCATGTGCCACAATGGAATGTGCAGCAAGGGAGTTGGAATAGAATGCTGGGACGTTTGAACAGTGTTCAGTGGTCAGTTGGTGTTCGGAGCTTGCTGTGAAAGCAGCACAGCAGCTCAGTGTAGGCGCTAGGAGCCTCAGCCCTGATAGAGGGCTACTTTTAGGTAAAAAGGGTGTGTGTCTCCACCAAAAAAAGAGACACAGAAGATAATTGAAGTGGTGGAGACCACTGTTTCGGGTCTCAGTGCCCCCTTCCTCCGGGGATGGGGGCAGGAAAGGGTTTTCCTGCAAATTCCTGGGGCAACCCCGTTTCTGCTAGTAATGGAGAAGCTGCCTATCTGTTCCAGAGTTCTTTAGGGGAACAAGAAGACTTGTGAGTCGCCTGTGGGGCACCTGCAACCGGAGGATGAGTGTCTGATCTTCCTGAAAGGGCCTATGTTTTTCACCCTGGGACTTGTGTGACATTGTGGGGACTGAACTACTGAAATAGTGGGAGGCCTAGAGTAATAGGCTTAGCCAACAAGTAAAGGTAGGTTCAAGTCCAGTGCTTATTGGGATCAAAATGATACGTAGAGGAGATGTGACATACGTCTACTCAGGAAATACAGGTTACTCACCTGTAACAGGAGTTCTAGGAATGGTATATGTTGTTCATCCACACTGTCTGGCAGGTATCCTTGCCGCTTTAAATCTTGCCGGAAGGTCTTCAAGCTGGCTCCTCCCAACCACCCGGGTGGTAAAACTCTCGGCTCCGCCCCATGACGCCAGATCTGGCCCACTGGAAGCTCAGGTTGTGCGTCGAAGCCTGGGAGGTCGGGTGGATCGTGTGGATGAACAACATATACCATTCCTAGAACTCCTGTTACAGGTGAGTAACCTGTATTTCTAGGGACATGGATATGTTGTTCATCCACACTGTCTGGCAGACTCCTAGCAGTTCTCCGTGAGGAGGGAGGCAAGGCGCACACCCCCTACTTAGGGAATAGAGACTGGAGAACCGAGGCCCCAAAACCAGCATCCCGGCGTGACTCAAGGTCGATGTGGTAATGGGCGATGAAGGTGTGAGCTGACTTCCAGGTAGCAGCCCTGCAGATTTCCTGGATAGGGACGTCCCTGGAAGCAGCCACCGATGCAGCAGTATGGCGGGTAGAATGAGCTCTTATCCCTCTGGGAGGCTCCATGCCCGCCAACTTATAGCAGAGATCTATGCAGGAGGTGACCCACCTGCTTATCGTCACTTGGCTGCAGGTCTGCCAGTGCGGCTTCAGCGTAAGTGACAAACAGCTAGCAACCTCTCTCCCGATTTCAGCGTGGCGCCTTATAATAAGCGAGCTCTTCTAGGGTCCAAAGTATGGAGCCTGTATTCGCCTCCGAGGTGTGACTGGGGTAGAACACCGGCAGAGTCAACACCTGGTTAAGGTGAAACTCCGACACCACCTTCGGAAGGAATTTCGGGTTGGGGCGCAGGACAACCTTGTCCCTGTGGAAGACCAGGTAAGGAGACTCGATGCAGAGCGCCTGGAGCTCTCCCATCCTTCTGGCTGACGTGATTGCCACCAAGAAGGCGGTCTTCCACGACAGGTGAGAGAGTTCACACCTGTGCATTGGTTCGAATGGCTTGCCCATGAGCTTTGCCAGTACCAGCAGTAGATCCCACGGAGGTGGAGGTTCTCGCACTGGAGGGGAAATGTGATCAAGGCCTTTGAAAAAGCGCCAGACCACCTTCTCCTGCGCCATCGACTGCTTCCGGCCCGCGCCACGTAAGCAGAGATGGCTGCCAGGTGCACTCTTAAGGGTTGTCGACTCAAGCCCTTGCTGAGAAAGGGACCAAAGGTAGTCCAATATGCTCCCAAGGAACAGGAGGAAGGGTCAAGGCCCTGTTCTGGCACCAAATGGAAAATCTCTTCCATTTGAAGGCACAGCATTTTCTGGTCGACTCCTTACGGGACGCCTCAACTATGTTGAGGACCTCGTCGGAAAGACCCAAGGCCTGGAACTCTAGCCACTCAGGAACCAGGCCGTCAGGTGCAGGGACTGAAGGTCCGGATGGAACACCTTCCCCTGATTGACTGAGAGCAGATCCGGGCGAGCTGGAAGCTGCCTCGGGAGCCTGGAGCCGAGGCTGAGGAGATCTGGGTACCAGTACTGGCGGGGCCAGTCTGGGGCTATCAGAATCACCTGCGCCTTGTCCCTCCCTTGCTTTGAGAAGCACCTTGTGCATCAAGAGGCAGAGGAAAGCGTAGAAGAGGCCCGAGGTCCACGGCCTCGAAGGCATCCCTGCAGCGAGCCCTGCTGAGGGGGAGCATGGAACAGCCTCAGCTCGCATTCTCCCTGATGGCAAACAGGTCCACCTGAGGTGTGCCCCAATGGGAGAATAGATCTTGTACTACCTCCGGCAGGAGAGACCACTCGTGGGGCGCAGCCCCTATCCGGCTTAGGGCATCGGCCAGGGTGTTGGAGGCTCCTGCCACATGAATGGCTAGGAGATCCGCCTCTAGTCTGTGCACGAGTGACCAGATGCGGAGAGCTTCCTTGCATAGAAGCATGGAGCGTGTCCCGCCCTGGCGGATTAGATAGTACATGGTCGTGGTACTGTCCGTCTGGACCCGGACCACTTGACCCCGAAGAAACAGAACAAAGGCGGTGAGAGCTAGGCAGACCGCTCAGAGCTCCAGCAGGTTGATGTGGCATCGGGACTCCCGCGGGGACCAGAGGCCGTGTGCTCGGTATTCTCCCAGATGGGCACCCCAACCCATCAGAGAGGCATCGGTCGATAGAGAGAACCGTCAGCGGGGGACAAACGGGATGCCCTCCTGCAGATGAACTGGAACGGTCCACCACTAGACAGCGTTCCACATCCCCTGGGTCACCGTCACTAGCTGGTCCAATGGATCGCAGCGTTGGGACCACTGGCTGGCCAGCCCCCACTGAAGGGGGCGCATGTTCCAGCGGGCCCAACGGACCATGCTGGTACAGGCCGTCATGAGACCCAGGAGGCGCAGGAAGTCCCGGGCAGGGCGCGATTGCCCAACCAGAAATGATTGGGCAAAGGAGGAAAGAACCTCGGCCCTGTCCGCCGGGAGCCGTGCTCTGGCTCGAAGAGAGTCGAGCTCTGCCCCGATGAAAAGAATCACCTGCTTCGGCTCGAGTTCCGACTTGGCCTCGTTGATGAGGAGGCCGACCTGAGAGCAAACCTGGAGGGCCAGATCTCTGGACGCTCCACACTCCTGTCTGGAGGGGGCTGCTATCAACCAATCGTCCAGATAAGGGTAAACCCAGGACCGCTCGGCGCCGAGGGAATGCTGTCACCACTGCCATGCATTTGGTGAAGACCCTGGGAGCTGGAGATAAGCCGAAGGGCATGGCTTGGAACTCGAAAGGGATCCCTCCGCTCGAAAGCGAAGGAACCTCTGATGTGACAGACGGATAGGGAAGTGAAAGAACGCGTCCTGCAGGTCCAGAGAGCAGAACCACACGCCGTGTTCCAAGGATGGTATTATCTGAGCCAGAGTGACCATCCTGAAGGTTCGAAACCTTAGGAACTTGTTTAGGTCGTGTAGGTCGAGAATGGGGCGCCAGCCCCCCGTCCGTTTCGGAACCAGGAAGTACCTGGACACGAACCCCGGGTCTGAGGGGGGGTCCGCCACCTCTTGATCACCTCCTTCTCGAGGAGGAGAGCGATGTCGCTTGGCGAGCAGACAGGGGCTTCCACAAGGCCCCAGGCATGACAGCTTCTGAAGGGTGGGGCCTGCTCGAACTCCAGAGGCAGACCCTTTCCCACCACCTCCAACATCCACGGTCTGTGGTGATAATGGACCAGGCAAAGAAAGATGGCGACGCCCGCCTCCCCCAAGGGGGCACCTGGGTGAGGCGACGGGGTTGGGGTCAACACCCCTCAACCCGCCACTGGGCAGGCTTGGAGGAAGGACCGCCGAGGGACCTCCAGGGCCTTACCTCCCTGCTTCCTGGAGGAGGAAGCCGAGGGCTTGGGTTTGGGATGCCAAGCTCATGCCTGCTGGCCCTGACGTTGCTGGGCCGGACATGCCAGGGCCGCAGAGGGATGAAATGGCTTAGGCTGTGGTCTGCGGCCTTTGTCCTTCTGTGCGGATGAGACAGAGTCCATGGTAGCACTGGACTTCTCGATCCTCTGCAGGTGACCTTCCACCTCAGGGCCGAAGAGGTCTGTCCCCAGGAAGGGGACATCTGCCAACTTGTGCTGGGTATCCGAACTGAAGGTGGATATCCTAAGCCATGCCCGATGGCGCACAGCCACTGCGGCCGCTACTGACCTGGCACATGAGTCTCCAATGTCCAGAGCAGTCTGATGCTGCTGTTTGGCCACTGCCCTGCCCTGGTCCACACCTGCCTAACCGTGGTCTTGCAGGTCGCGGAAGATGAGGAACTACCTCGTCAGGGGAGCCCAACAGGGCATGAGAGAAATGTGCCATGAGTGCGGCGAACTGGCCTGGCGAAGGCAGGGAGGACAAGCGTAGACTTTACGCCGGCATAGTCCAATTTCTTGGACTCCTTGTCGGGAGGTTTGTCCACATCCCTAAGCGTTCCAGTGGCGCGCGAAAATATTTCAATAGTATAGCCCCTCAGCTGAGGGGTGCTCCGAAAAAAACCAGACAAGGAACGGTAGGGACCGCATACTTCCTAGGCCATCCTGGCCGAGGCGCAGGACAGGAAGCAGGCGCTGCCAGGCTCAAGGCCGGGCCCACTATGGCCTCGGCCACTGGAAAGAACCTCCGTGGGAAATCCCTCGGTCCAGTAGCTCCGTGAGGGGATACCTGGCCCGCTTAGACACAGGTTCGAGCTTCATCCCGGTAGACTCCGAGATGAGTCGAGCAATCCCAGATAGGACGGAGGCTATAGTCCATCGACTCACCTCCAGAGGACTCCAAGTCTACTCGCCTGGAGAAAAGGAGAATCGCCGGACTGGAAGGAGTCCAAAGAAGCTACCTCGGGCCTGAGCCACCTCCACCTGCCAGGTCGATCGGAATGAGGGTAACAGACAGCCTATGGGCAGTCCCTGAGCAAACCGAGAATTCTTGGTGGGAGCCCCAAATAACAGCTGTGAGGCGGAGGTTCCACGAGGAATCGGTGGAGCAGCTGGTTTGGCAGAACAACCGGCCTGGAGACAGGCTCCTCGGGTAGAGCGAGAGGTTGTTTCGGCCGCTCCAGTGACAACCACTTAATGGCCGGGGAAGCGGCAGCGTCGCTTTCCCGGTCAGAAGAACTATTGCCACATGGATCCTCGTATACGTCGGCGTAACTTACGTGAAGCCTCTATCCGAGGAGGAGGGCCGGCGGCCGGCTTGCAGCAGTGCGGGGCCGGGAACCGCCTGTAATGCGGAAGGATCAGCTGGACATGAAGAAGTCAGGGCCGAGAACCTCGGCTTTTCGAGGGCGGTGCGGGAGGGGCCAGAGGGCGGCTCTCCCCTCAGCTCGGAGGGTTCACCGAGGGCTCCGGAACCAGAGGCACTGGCAAGCCCACGGGATCCTCAACTCCGCTGGGGAACCGGGGAGAGGAATCTCGGCTTCACCTGGCGACAACCCATCCAACGGGTCAAGAAAAATCTCGACTGCGTCGACGGGTGTCTCGGTCAACTGACCTGATGGGGACACCGTGAGACCAGTAGCCGAAGCCGAACGATCAACCAAAGTCGATGGCCGACAACTCGGGGAGGGGGACCTTTCCCGCTCCCAAGAGCGTCGACACAGAGACTTACCCTTGTCTTTCTTTTTGGACCGAGAAGAAGGTCCAGCAGACGTTGGTCCCCCTCCCTTAGTTTAGAGGGACAGACAAAGCTCCTTAAAGGAAGCTGTATAAGAGGAACCCAGGGAGAGCGGGATAAATGCCGCGGCCGAGGAAGATGCGGCCCGCGCCGCCTCCTCTTCGAGGGCGATCATCTGCTCTAGCTGATCCGCCGAGCCCGCCGCCACAGAAACCGCCGACCAGGCCTCTTTTGACTTCACCGGAGGAAAACGTTTCTCGGGACGCCCCAGTTGTAAACGGGCAGCATGGTCTTCGAGGACGTAGGCTGAGAAGGAAGAGCACAAGTCGAAGCCTGCGGGTCATGCTCAAGGCCCTAAACAGTGAACGACATGGTGATGCGGATCCATCGAGACATCTTCTGCCCATAGGGCATCTCCGAAACCGGAGTCGATTTGTCCATCGCAGCAGCGAGGGAAAGAAGACCGAAGTCTAGAAATGCAAAAACTTTTAAATTCACAAAACCGAAGAATTAGGAACCAGTCTTATATGCAGAACATTAAGGAGGGAACCTGAGCCTCCAAGCGGTAAGGAAGATCTGGCGTCATGGGGCGGAGCCGAGAGTTAACAACATATCCATGTCCCTAGAATCTACATTTGCAAGCTTTCATTAAAGGAATTGTTTAGTTTCCAGAGAAATGGCCGGTATGGGCTGTGGGAGCTGGAGGTGGGAGACCCCCCATCTTTAGTGACCAGGTCCACCTCTACGGATTTGCTCTGTGGATTTCTACTTTGCCTCAGGCACTTGTCCAGTGATGAGGGAAGTTCCCAGACGTGGGATTGGAAAGAAAATTCCCTCTAGGAGTCGAAGGCTCTAGCGTGGTTTGGGGAGCAACAGGATAATTGGTTCATTTCCCAAAATGGACCATGGATCAAGTGGCTGGCGGGGCAGCTGGGCCAGTGGGGAAAACCCAAGTAGTGTACAGGTCGGGCTGTGTACCCAAAGCTGCATACAAGTCCGGGCTGTGTGCCTGGTGGGATTCAGAGCCTGAGGGCTGGAAATGGTGATGAAGTGTTCTGTTGTTTCTAATCTGCATTACCAGGAATGTAGCCCTGTGGGGGTCCGTCTATGCTTTGTTTGTTCAGCTTGGATGTGAGTAAAAGCCACACTGTAGAATCCCATTCCTAGTTCTGGACATTACAGTTATTGCTTCCTGTGTTTGGATTTACTTGGGTGCCCCTGTGCAGAGTAGCCAAACCTAGGTCCCCTGTGCCGAGCAACCTTATCCTCCCCGAACCCAGTCCCCACCAGGTACTGCTGTCAGCTTCAACAGCATGCCACCTGTCGTTTTGCTAAAAAGTCAGGAGTGAGGGGTTACATGCATAAATACATTATAAAAATGTATAAAAGAAGGGACCTGTCGAAAATGATATACTGCATCTCAGCTGTGCTGTCCTGGGGTAAATACAGAGTAAACATTGGGAAAAGCAAGACCCCACTGAAAACAACATAGCATCTGAGCTATACTATCCTGGGTAAATACAGTACAAAGATGTGTTAAAGCAGGCCCCACTGAAAATTAGATACTGAATCTCACCTTGATTGTGATGGGTGAATATACTGCAAAACTGTGTAAAAACAGGACCCTACAACAGAACTCCAGTGAAAAGGACATGTTGCATCTAAAATTGTCTGTCCTAGAAAAAAATACATTATAAAAGCAGGACCACACTACAAATGAAATATTGCATCTCACCTCTACTATCCTAAATGCAGTATAAAACTGTAAAATCAGGACCCCATTGCAAATGACACATTACATTTCGTCTGGTCTGTCTTTGCTGAACATATGGTAAAAATGTGCACAAGAAGTCAGCCCGGTGGTGCTAATGACTGGGGCACTGGATGGCACACCTTGCACCATGCAGGCAGTCTGGGCGCCCCGTAGTTCCACTGCTGCCAGGTGGAGGTCTGGTAGCTGCACAGGCAGGAGGGGGCTGCAAGTCAGGAGGGTGTCTTGGAACATGGCGCACACACATCCAGGACTGGGGGCCGGCGAAAACAAGGGGGGAAAAAAAACACATAAAAAATGTGCACAAGCATGAACCAGTACAACAGCAATGCAAGCTGCTAACATTCAACATTGACAAATGCTCTTTTTTATGCTTCTCCCTGTACCCCTGACCTGCCACTCCTGACTGCTCATTGTCCCATTCTGCCCACCAGTCTCACCCTTTGTTGCTGCTTCCTCCCACCTATCCAGGCTATCCCCACATCCTCGGTGGGTTCAGCTTATCCCTGCTGGGGGGCTCCCCCTTCCCAGAGGGAGAGGAGGGGAGCAGCATTCCTGGGGGTCCTCTGAGGCATGCAGGGCTGGAGGGCCTGGAGCGGTGTGCTAGGAAGACTGTAGCGTGAAGGCACTAGGCCACTGTAATCCAGCCATCCGAGATGGGTGCAATTCTTCCACTTTCTAGGCCTTTCCCACACCCCAACAATGAGAACCGTGGCAACACCCTGGAGATAAAGCCAGATGACGTGGTTACCCATGCCAGCAAGGTTCTGAACACCGTCAGGTGTCACTCTCCGAATGATGTTGCACCGCACCCTCCCCCAGAAGGACAGCGTCTGTGTGGATGCTGTATCACCCTCCATGCCAGCCTCCATTCCATACGTCCCAGGCTTTGTGCTTGAACCCAGGTCACCAGCATGCCATATGGGTGGACCCACCACTCAGCGCCATGGAATTGGCCGTTTGTTTGTTCTGTAAAAGTGAAAAACAGACTGCCCACCATACTGATAGTACCACTCAAAAAAGATCAGTTACATATTTACCGTCACAGTAGACCTTCAAGATAATCTCTTCCCTTAGGCCACACCTTTAGAACGATATGTACGCCAGTGCTAGGACCACACAGAAACGTTTGCTATCTGGGGCACGCCCACGATGATGTCATGTATCAACATCTACATAAACACGGGTGGCCCTATCTCTCCTCAGTTCCCCACCGGAGAATGTGTTTGGAGGACTCTCTTCATGGGGAACCAGGAGATTATGCCAGCTCCTCTGATGTTAGCCAAATGCAGGCGCTGGAGAAAGCAGCCATGCAAACTCCCAAGGCAGAACTGGATGCCATATTCTCCTACAGCTGATGAAAAGGGGAAAGAAGGGAGGGCTGGTATGACCTAACAGAAGATATTCTCTCAAAAATCTAATGGTACGGTAAGTATGTAACTGTTCTAACTTCTTTTCCCTTAGGCCACACCTTAGGAATCAGTGTCAAGCAGTCCCAAAACCTAACTGGAAGGTTGGTGTGACACTTGGCCAGCTGGTTATGATTGTTCTATGATATCCGTAACATAGAATGTGGTATGTGAGTGTCTCACATGAGACAGCCTGTGCTATGGGTGCTGCCCCCCCCCCAGGTTTTAGTGGAAATAACAGGATATATTAACCTGAAACCAGGAGGTAATTAAAAGACTAGAGAGACTTAATTAAGGGTCTCCTGTTTTTCTGTCTTAATTAGACCTGACCCAGCTGCCAGGATATAGGGCTCGAAAACTTTTATGACGTCTTAGAGGAAAAACATGTTATACCACCATGGTGCTAAAGTTGTAACTAAAAAACAAAAAAAAACAAAAAACTGATGCCTTGGGAACAGGAACTGCTCAAGATCAGAGAAAATGCTAATTAAAGAGTCATATTTGGGAAATGAGTTTTCGCCGATGTCTCCTTATTTAATATACCTCCTGATAGGACATCCTGTTTGTATATTTTTTAATTTCTAAAAGAAGGAGCTAGAAAGACATCATAGAAGGGTTGTGGAAACACAGAGTTAAACTGTATTCTGTGTTTGAAATGAGTGACTTTTTGGACTCTTAAGAAACAAACTTAAGCACTGTAAAGAGGTAATACATTAGATAGAAAAAGTCTAATTGTATTGTGGTAGGAGTTTATGTTTTGTACTTTAACCTTGTTCTTTTAAGTGATTGTATGCTTTTTGATATAGTGTTCTGTGTTTACATTTTACATATTTTTATCCGTTTTAGTAAAAATATTATTTTGATAGACTGCCTGGGTACGTCTTCGAAGTTCTTTTTGCATGCGAAGTATGTGACGCTTGGCCAGCTGGTTATGATTGTTTTATGATATTTGTAATATAAAAATCTAGTGTGTGATTGTCTCCATAAGACCAGTTGGGCTATGGGTGCTCGCTCTTTCCCCCCCAGGTTTTAGTGGAAATAACAGGATATATAGTAACCTGAAACCAGGAGGTATTAAAAGACTAGAGAGACTTAATTAAGGGTCTCCTGTTACTGACTTAATTAAAACTGACCCAGCTACCAGGATATAGAGCTCGTAAACATTTATGATGTCTTAGAGGAAAAACATGTTCCCACCATGGTGCTAAAGTTATAAAAATCATTTTAAAAATGTGCCTTGGGAACAGGAGCTGCTCAAGATCAGAGAAAATGTTAATTTAGGAGTCATGTTTGGGAAATGAGGTTTTGCTGATGTCACCTTATTTAATATACCTCCCGATAGGGCATCCTGTTTGTATATTTTTTATATTCTAAAAGGAGGAGCTAGATGACATCATGGAAGGGGTGCGTGAGAGACACAGTTTAAACTGAATACCGAGGCTGAACTTAGAGACATAACTTTTTTGGGCTCTTAAGAAACCAGATCTAACTTAACCACTGTAAAGAGTTAATACATTAGATAGAAACAATCTAAATGTATTGTGGTAAGAGCTTGTCTGTAGTTTTCCTTGTTTTTCTTTATGTGATCGTATGCTTTGTGATACAGTGTTCTGTGTTTACATTTTACATATTTTTTATCCATTTTTAAGTAAACCTTTCATTTGAAAAGACTGCCTGGGTGTGTCTTCGAAGTTCTTTTTGCATGTGATGTATACGTGGTTAAGTTGACAGCTGTTCTGAAGGACTTGATGGTGTTACCAAACTGGGAAAAGGTAAGACTATACCCAAGGTCTTTTACAGAGTTTTAGGGGTTAATTTTGGATACCTGGTTAGGTGCCCTTAGGCGAAATATATCTGGCATCCCCCCAAAGAGCAGATTATCTGAGCCTGTACATTGGGGTATGCTAGCATAAAGTTCACAGTTTGAAACCCCCCAGAACTTGAGACCAAAGGTGATTCGGACCCACAAGCAGACAGGAGGGTTACCCTGTCTGTTACCTGTTCACAATACTGCACTCGGAGGTTGGCACTGTGGGAGCAGAGGGCTTGACCTGCTGAGTGCGTTTGTGACAGATTTGGTTGGCAGCGGTGTGGATAAAGTTGGTAACACAAGCTTTAACTGTTCAGTGTGACAGCTTAATACTGTACAGCTCACTTGCAAAACAAGGAGGTGATTTATTTTTAAAAAAAGTAAACAGAACTATATAATTTTGCTTACAGTTAAGTTCTTACCTGTTTTATTTTTTTTTTCTAAAGTGCAAGTTAGAGTAGCCATAGTTAGGGAAGAAGATGGCTTCCAACTTCAGTGGGCACACTGCAGACTACTTCAAGCAACTGTGCAGGGAGAGAGGAGTCCTGCACAAGGTGAAAGCCACCAAGCAGAACCTCGTGGATGCCCTGATGGCAGCAGATGCCCAGAGCATAGAGTCACAGACTGTGACTGTAAAGGACCAAACCTTGGGCGTGGAGGGGCTAGTGGTCAGTGCAGGGTCCAGATTCGATGAGGAGGGCAGCAGGGCCAGTGCAAGCAAAGGGCCACAGCAGCAGGGGAAGGTCACAAGCATTCTGGAACCACAAGCAATCAGGCTGCAGATTAAGTTGAGCAGAATGGAGCTGGAGTTCCAGAGAGACGCTGAGTGAGAGAAACGAGCCGCAGAGGAGAAGAGGGAGCGAGAACAGCGAGAGGCTGACCGTGAAGAGCGTGAGCACCAGCGAGCCGCAGAGAAGAGGGAGCGAGAACAGAGAAGCAGAGCGAGAGAGATGAGCTACAGAGGAGAAGAGGGAGCGTGAACAGCGAGAGGCGGACCAAGAAGAGCATGAGCACCAGAGGCAACATTAACTGAAGAAGCTACGACTCCAACCACCAGCACCAGAGCAGGTAATTGGCTTGGGTTTAACTGGAACTACAGGAATGGGTTACAAATTGAATTCCAAATTGACAGCTGAATTTAAAAAGAGAGGATATGGATACCTTTTCAAATTCCTTTGAAAAAGTTTGTATTCGGGCTAAAATTCCTAGAGGATCCTGGAGCTTCCAGTTATCCCCGCTACTTACTGGGAAAGCTCAGGATGCACTGGGTCAAATGGACAATGAGGACAGTAATGATTACAGCAAACTTAAAGCTGCACTTTTAAAAAAGGTTGATTTAACTGCACAAGCATACAGAGCTAAACTCCGTAAGCTCAGGAGAAGCCCCGATATGAGCTATGAGAAGCAAGCCACGAAACATCAGTTTTTTAAACGTTGGTGGGAAGGAACTGAAGCAAACTCTGTAGATAAAATTGAAAATGCTATTTTGTTAGAACTGTGTTTTTGGGCATGCCCAGAAGAGCTGAAAACCTGGCTGGACGACCGAGATCCCAAAACAGTGCAAGAGGCTGCTGAACTCTCAGACCACTATGCCAAGAGCAGACCTGCTCTGAGAGCGAATGGGGCGGGCGTAGCAGCCAAGAACCTCACTGTCTCCACTGAAACCAGTTAGCCCCAGGTTTCAGAGAAAAGATTTATCTGAGAAAAGAAACGAATGTTGGGTCTGTAAAGAAACTGGGCATATTGCCAGACAGTGTCCCAAAAGGGCAAGCAATACGCAGAATGGGGCTAGGAAAGAAGTGGGTTGTTTGCATGTCCCTGGAAGCATGCCTGTGAACATGAGGGAACACATGCACCCAGTCTCGGTGAATGGTGTACAGACACAAGGGTTAAGGGACACGGGGCATCCCTGACATTGGTAAAAGGGGATCTGGCAGAGCCTAGCCAGCTTACACCCAATTAATTTATAACTGTACAAGACTTTACTGGTGAGGAGAAAACATTGCCCCTCGCTAGTGTTCTCCTAGACTGGGGTGAAACTGGAGGGACTGTGCAACAGGTGGCTGCAGCCAAAACGTTAGCAGTTGACGTCATCCTTGGCAACAATCTCAAAACAGGGGATGGTGTGTGCAGTTACCCGTAGCCAAGCGGCAAGGGAAAATTAGTTCCCTTGACCCCACTGAAGCCATTGTGGAAACCACTGGGAAGCTGGTTCCCCAGCCTGTCTCTCCTGCTATGGAGACTAATGAAAAGGGGGTAGAAATTTCCCCAGTAGCAGTTAACCACACAGCTACGGAGGGTTACTCGGAAGAAGGAGGGGTGACCCATTGTCAGAGGGTTAGGGATGACAGTAATCCTGAGTGCCCTGAAGCTAGTGCTAGGGACCCTAGTTTAGAAACTGAAGGGGACCTGTTCCATGCCTTGGGAATGTGTAGGGAGCCTGCAGCTGCTCAGACAAGTGTCCCTAGTCTAGAGAAGCTGAGGGCTTGGGCAGATTCTGACGGAGGACAGGGAGGTGACGGTAAACAAAGTTTATTGGGAAAATGGGCTGATGTA
The DNA here is from genome assembly GCA_016271365.2 of Neoceratodus forsteri. NCBI lineage: Eukaryota > Metazoa > Chordata > Ceratodontiformes > Ceratodontidae > Neoceratodus > Neoceratodus forsteri. The sequence continues at coordinate 532,133,849 of CM028137.1, read as the reverse complement.
TACTCAGGTTGTGAAGACGGAGGGAGGGGTGATAGGCAGACAGCCTGTCATTCCCCAAGGGTATTGTGAGCAGTTGCTCAAGACTGCACATGATATGTCCTTGTCTGGTCATCTTGGGATCATGCGCACTACGAAGTGGTTGGCCCAGAATTTCTATTGGCCCAACTTCACCCAGCAGGTGAAGGAGTATTGCAGGTCTTGTCACCGGTACCAAGAAATAGGGAAGGCAGGTAAGAAAACCCAAGCTGCCCTAATTCCCTTGCCCATAGTGGAGGAGCCATTCCAGAGGGTGGGAATGGATACTGTGGGGCTTAAATACCCCCAGCTACTCCAGGAAGAGGCTCATCCTGACTGTGGTGGATTATGCCACCCGGTACCCCAAGGCAGTCACCCTATCCTCACTGAGGACAGACAAAAGTGGCAGATGCCTTACTTGGGAATTTCTTCCATGTTAGGTTTCCGCAGGAGGTTATCACCGATCGAGGGGGTTCCTTCATGTCGGACCTGATAAATTGTTTGTGGGAGAAGTGTGGGATGGTGCAGAGGCACATGACACATTATCACCCGCAAGCCAATGGGCTTGTGGAAAGATTTAATGGTACCCTGAAGTCAATGCTCCAAGCGTTTGCTGAACAGCATGGGAGGGACTGGGAGAAATACCATCCCCACCTGTTTGCATACAGGGAGGTGACGAAAGAGTCTACAGGATTTTCCCCCTCGAGCTCTTATATGGATGCCAGGTGCGTGGGCCCCTAGACTTGATCCTGGAGAACTGGGAAGGCAAGCACGCCACCCAGGAAACTCCCATAGTGGATTATGTCCTGAGGTTTAGGGAAAGGCTGAAGGAGCTTATGGGGACAGCCCAGAGCAACCTGGCAGCTGCCCAACAGAAACAAAAAGTGTGGTACGACCGCAGAGCCGGAGCTCGCTTGTACACGGTGGGTCAGGAAGTCATGGTCTTTATTCCGGTCCAGAAAGACAAGCTGCAGGCTGAGTGGGCAGGACCGTACAAAGTAGTTAGGAAGGTAAATGATGTGAACTGTATCATGGAGTGACCACCACTCAGTATGGCTCACATTGGATATGGGCAAGGAAGGAGTGGAATCTGGCACAAGAGTGCTGGACTTCAGGAGGGCTGACTTTGGGAGGATGGGGGAAGGGGTAAAAGGGTACCTGGCCAGAATTCAATCTAGTATGGATACTAACCAGAGATGGGAGCTCATAAAGTTGGGGATAGTGGAGGCAACCAAAACCTGCTGCAAAGCCCAGAGCAAGAAGGCTAGAGCTAAGAAACCGAGCTGGTTGAGCAAGGAGGTCATGGAAAGGTAAGGAAGAAAAGAGCTGCCTTTAGGAAGTACAAGAAAACAGGGAGGGGGGAGGACAGAGAGGAGTACTTGACAGAATCGAAGGAGGTGACAAGGGCAGTAAGGGGAGCCAAAGCATCTACGGAACTCAGGCTGGCACAAGGCATTAAGAAGGGGGAGAAGGACTTCTTTAGGTACATCAGGGAGAAAAGGAGCTGTAAGGACCACATAGTAAGGATTAGGAAGGAGGGGGGTTGGGTGGAAGCAGGGTATGATAAGGCGGAAGCACTAAATGAGTACTTCTGCTCAGTATTTACTAAAGAGAAGAGGGGGGTGACACCCAAGATGGGTGAAATGGCAGACGCAGGGGGGGAAGTGGTGACAGATGGGGAAATCATGGAGGACAGAGTTCGAGAGGGTTTGAAGGCACTGAGGGTGGACAAGGCACCAGGCCCAGATGGCATCCACCCCAGGGTACTGAAGGAGCTGGCAGAGGTCCTTGCAGGACCTTTGGCAGACCTATTTAATGCCTCACTACATCTGGGTGTGTACCTCAGGACTGGAGGATGGTTTGCGTGGTGCCCCTCCACAAGAGTGGCCCCAAGGATGAACCGGGAAACTACAGACCAGTGAGCCTCACATCCATCGTGGGTAAGCTAATGGAGACTATCCTGAAGGAGAGGCTGGTGGCCCTCTTAGAGGCCAAAGGACTACAGGACGGCAGACAGCATGGCTTCATACGTGGCCGATCCTGCCAAACCAACCTGGTCGGGTTCTATGACTGGGTAACTAGGCAACTGGACGGGGACATGCAGTGGATGTCCTGTATCTGGACTTCAGTAAGGCATTCACCCAGTGCCACATGGAAGGCTGGGAAGGAAGGTAGGCACAGGGGCAGGTGCAATGCTGGTGAGATGGGTAGGAGACTGGCTGCAGGGAAGGCAACAGAGGGTGGTGGTGGGTGGGGAGCTCTCACACCCAAGGGCAGTGACGAGTGGTGTCCCACAGGGCTCGGTGTTGGGACCAGTGTTGTTTGGGATATTCATTGCAGACATATCATGGGACATCAAGAGCAGGATCGGTCTGTTTGTTGATGATACCGAGGTTGGCGGTGGTGGATGACCTAGGGGATGGCGGGGGTTGCAGGATGATCTGGCAAGCTTGAAACCTGGTCAGACACCTGGCAACTGGGCTTTAATGCCAAAAGTGCAAGGTGATGCATTTTGGGATGAAGAACCCAAGGAAGACTTACCAGCTAGGGGAGTGCAGCTAGCCCAGACAGAGGAGGAGAAGGATCTGGGTGTGCTCATCACAGGGTCAATGAACAACTCGCACAGTGTAGGAAGGCAGCTGCAAAGGCCAACAAAATGCTGGGTTGTATTGCAAGGGTATATCCTCAAGGAGGGAGGAGGTGATTCTGCCACTGTATGGGTCATTAGTTAGACCACACCTGGAGTACTCGTGCAGTTCTGAGCGTCATTGATCTGAAAAGGGACATTAAGTTACTGGAGGGAGTGCATGAGGGCCACAAAGATGATCAAGGGTCTGGGGGACTTATCATAATGAGAGGAGGTTGAAGGAGTTGAACATGTACTCACTGGAGGAGAGGAGAGACAGGGGGACATGATTGAAACCTTAAATACATGAAAGGAATAAACAAGACAGGTACAGAGGGCTGTTCAAGTAAGGGAGGGAGGGCCACCAGGGGCCATGATATGAGACTGGAGCGAGGAAGGTTCAGGAGGGAGATGAGGAGACACTTTTTACAGAGAGGGTGGTGGCTGGGTGGAATGTTACCTGCAGAAGTGGTATGCAGTAGAACAGTGGACTGCTTCAAACGAGGATGGGACAGGACAAGGGGAGGGTTAATGAAGGGGAAGGGTGGAAGGGAGGGGCAGCTGCAGAATAAGGGGTGCTAGCTGCACATTAGAGCAGACTTGATAGACCTCTAGGCCTTTATCTGCTGGCAAATTTCGTATGTTCGTATGGAGTTACCTGTGAATGTACCATGTCAACATGATGAAGCCATATGCTAACAGGGCTGACATGGTGTTCGCAGTATGTAGTCCTGGGGAGGGGACGGACAAAGGAGACCCTCTACTGGACTTGCTGGATGAAAGCAAGTGGGAGTCCTCTGTGGAGGCAGTTAAATTGTCTCCCCAGCTGGCCCAGGACAGGATCCAGGAAGTAAGGGAGGTTTTAGCAGACTCTGCCCCACTGTTTAGCACCAAGCCTGGACTAACCCCCTTAGCGACACACAATGTGGAGACAGGGACACAGATGCCCATACAGCGGACAGCATATTGGTGTCAGAGGCTGCCCAAAAGGACAATAGGAGGGAGGTGGAGGAAATGCTGGATTTAGGGGTAATCCAGAGATCTTTCAGCCCCTGGGCCTCACCCGTAGTCCTTGTGCCCAAGCCAGACAGCTCTACTCATTTCTGTGTGGACTGAATGCAGTCACGAAGTTAGACGCCCACCCGACGCCCCGGACGGACAAACTCCTGGACAAGTTGGGAGGGGCGACCTACCTTGCGACTACAGACCTGACAAAGGGGTACTGGCAGGTAGAGTTAACTGACAGAGCTAGGGAGAGGTTGACCTTCATCACTCCGATAGGCTTATTTGAATTTAAAGTAATGTCTTTAGGAATGAAGAACACCCCGACCACTTTCCAAAGGTTGGTGAACCAGGTGTTAAATGGAGCTGAGGAGTACGCCGTGGCGTACCTGGATGACACTGCCATCTTTAGTGCCAGCTAGGAGGAACACCTGTCCCACCTTAGAGAAGTGCTGGGCAAGATACAGAGGGCTGGGCTCACTGTCAAAGCTGAGAAGTGCCAGGTGGCCATGGCAGAAGTGGCATACCTTGGGCATGTTGTAGGCCGGGGACAGCTCCGTTCTAACCAAGTAAAAATAGAGGTGATCAAGGCATAGCCCAGACCAAAAACGCAGAAGCAGGTCAGGAGTTTTTTTTAGGGACAGCATCGTACTATAGGAAATTTGTACCCAATTACAGTGCCCTGGCTGCTCCCCTATCTGACCTGGTAAAGAAAAGGAAGCCTAAGAAAATTACCTGATAACCAGCCTGTGAAAAAGCTTTTACCAGACTGAAGGAGGCACTGTGCAGTGCTCCTGTGTTGGCAAGTCCTGACTATAGTAGACCCTTTATAGTTCAGACTGACGCTTCAGATGTGGGTATTGGGGCAATACTGAGTCAGACATGCAACCAAGGGAAAGATCACCCTGTAGCATACCCGAGTAAAAAGTTACTTCCCAGGGAGCAGGCATACTCTACTGAGGAAAAAGAGTGTCTTGCCATAGTGTGGGCCCTAAAGAAGTTAGAGCCATACTTATATGGGCAGCACTTGGAGGTACAAACGGACTACAACCCCTTGGTTTGGCTGACCCAAATGGGAAAAACTAATGGTAGACTATTAAGATGGAGTCTTGCCTTGCAAGGGTATGACATGACAATCTTACATAGGGCTAGAGGGACCAATCAGAACACCGATGGCCTTTTGCGTCGGTATGAGAAGTGAACTGATATGGGAAGCTCATCCCATGCAGGGGATAGAGTCCCCAAATTCAGTCAAGGTGGGGAGGATTGTGAAGCTCGGCCAGCTGGTTATGATTGTTCTACGATATCTGTAATACAGAATGTGGTATGCAAGTGTCTCACATGAGACATCCTGTGCTATGGGTGCTGCCCCCCCCCAGGTTTTAGTGGAAATACTAGGATTTATTAACCTGAAACCAGGAGGTAATTAAAAAACTAGAGACTTAATTAAGGGTCTCCTGTTTTCCTGTCTTAATTAGACCTGACCCAGCTACCAGGATATAGGGCTCATAAACTTTTATGACGTCTTAGAGGAAAAACATGTTATACCACCATGGTGCTAAAACTGTAAAAAACCTTTGATGCCTTGGGAACAGGAACTGCTCACGATCAGAGAAAATGTTAATTAAGGAGTCATATTTGGGAAATTAGTTTTTGCTGATGTCACCTTATTTAATATACCTCCTGATAGCACATCCTGTTTGTATATTTTTTATATTCTAAAAGGAGGAGCTAGATTACATCATAGAAGGAGTGTGGAAACAGAGTTAAATTGTATTCTGTGTTTGAACTGAATGACTTTTTTTTGGACTCAAACAAGATCTCTGATCTAACTTAAGCACTGTAAAGAGGTAATACATTAAATAGAAAAAGTATAATTGTATTGTGGTAGGAATTTACGTTTTGTACTTTAACCTTATTCTTTTAAGTGATTGTATGCTTTTTGATATAGTGTTCTGTGTTTACATTTTACATATTTTTATCCATTTTAGTAAAAATATTATTTTGAAAGACTGCCTGGGTGTGTCTTCAAAGTTCTTTTTGCATGTGATGTATAGAGGGTTAAGACTGAAAAACTGTTCAGAGCTTGATGGTGTTACTAAACTGGGAAAGGGTAAGAATATACCCAAGGTCTTTTATGGAGTTTTAAGGGTTCATTTTGAATACCTGGTTAGGTGCCCTTAGGCGAAAGATATCTGGCATCCTCCGAAGAGCAGATTATCTGAGCCTGTACATTTGGGTATGCTAGCATATGGTTCACAGTTTGAATCCCCCCAGAACTTGAGACTAAAGGTGATTCGGACCCACAAGCAGACAGGAGGGTTACCCTGTCTGTTACCTGTTCACAATACTGCGCTCGGAGGTTGGCACTGTGGGAGCAGAGGGCCTGACCTGCTGAGTGCATTTGTGACAGTTGGTGCAGCCTGTTCATGACAACAGGCCCTGTAAGACAGCAAGGCCAAAGCCTGCACATCTACTATAAACAGTGTTCAGACTATAATGTTTAGTGAAGGTGTGGACAGTACTCCAGGTGGCTGCTGCACAGATATCAGCCGCAGAGACATTTATTAAGCAAGCAACAGATGTGGCCATGCCTCTTGTGGAATGATCACAAACCGCACCAGAAGTTCCTTATCGTACCTTCCTATAACAGAACGTAATACAATATGCTAGTTATTTGGACAAGCACCGTTTTGAAAGAAGTACGCCCTCTTTCTCAGGTGTGAACAAAACAAAATGCTGAGCGGACTTTCTGCAGTCCTTGCTGCATGCCAAACAGTATCTCAGGTTCTATGTACATCCAAAGTATGAAGCAATGCTTCACCTTGGTTGGCATGCTCCGGATAATAAACTGGAAAATGAATGGTTTGGTTTAATGTGAACTTAGACACCACCATTAACAAAACTTAGGATTAGTACATAAAGACACCCTGTCGTCAGGTAAAATCAAATAAGGAGGCTTGCACATTACAGCCTGTAGCTCTGAAATTCTTCAAGCTTAAGTGACTGCAACTAAAAGTAATGCTTTCCATAAACGCTGCAACTCGCCGCTGGTTCAAAAGGAGCACATGTAAGTTTCTCAACCACATAATTTAGGTCCCATGGTGGGGGGAGAATAGATTATGAATGGGAGGTTTCATATGCAGAATACCTCTCAAAAAGGTACAGGAGACTTCAAATTGGGCCCCTGTACACATCAATAGGAGCATGGAAAGCTGATATAGCTGCTAGATGCATCTTCAGTGAGGAATACTGCAGACTGGAGTTTGACGTGATGGCAAGTACTCCAGCATGGCATTGATCGGAAAAGTAAATGGGTCCTTATTCTTGGAAATGGCCCACAAAGTGAAATGCTTCCACTTTAAAAAGCACCTATGTCTGGTGGAAAGCTTTCTGGCCATAACCAGCATACCACCAACTTTTGGTGATGGCCCACATCATGCTATGGCTAGGTCTTCAGGAGCCATGCATATATGTGCAGGGACTTCAGGTCTGAATGAACCAAAGACCCCTTGTTCTAGGACAACAAACCTCTGCACGGGGCAAGAGAACTGAAGGCTTTACTGCTAGTTGTTGCAACAGCGGATACCATATTTGTCAAGGCCACTGTGGTGCAGTAAGGATGAGGGTTGCACCCTCCATCTGTAGTTCCAGTAACACTCTCTGTATTAACAGAATGGGAGGGAATGCATATGGAAACCTCCCTTTCCAAGCAACAGACAATGCGCCGCACTGAAAAACTCCAGGCGCTGGAGCGAGTGAACAGAAACTTGGCAGTTCTGCATTATGTGGGGATGCAAAATGTTTCAACTCTGGATGATCCCACCTTATGAAAAGATTGCCCACCATAGAGGTCAGCAGTTTCCATCCATGTATCTTTGACTGTAACCTGCTTAGCCTGTCTGCTAAGACATTCTGCACGCCTGCAAGATGCATGGCTGATGACTCCAGACCACGTTCTAGCACCCAGTGCCACACTCTCATTCCTTCCTGACACTGGGGATAGGAATGAGTCCCCTCATGTTTCTTTATGTAATATACAACACTGACTTTGTCTGTCTGTACTAGCAGATGACCTGGATTCAGATGTTCCTGTAAAGCCTGGAGACGGTATAGAACAGCTCTCATCTCCAGGACATTTATGTGCAATTTGGCTTCCACCTGGGCCCAAGACCCTTGGGTCCGATAACGGCAGAGGTGTGCTCCCCATCCAGATCATGATGCTTCCAAGGTGAGAATCTGAGTAGGAGCTGGGATTAAAAACAGAATGCCCCTCAAGAGGTTGCTGTGGTAGAGGTAAGGGATACATTGGCCACATTAGTATTTTGCATAAGTGGGACGTGACAAGATTATCAAGCGGGTTTCAAACATGGGAGATCAATGGACACTGCCCTGATGGACTTCTTGGACTCTGTGGCAAGTGGTCTTGAGGCCCGTCGGGAGTCTGTCGGGGCGGTGTTCGTCGACCTCTCAAACACCTTCGATTTGGTCAATTTCAATATATTACTGGGAAGGCTGGCTCAGATAGGTATATCTGAGCCTGTTCAAACCTGGTTGTTATCTTATTTAACTGAACGTACACAACAGGTCTGTATAGACGGAATAATGTCAGACATGGAGGGCACCTTTAGGGGTGTCCCCCAAGGTTCAATTTTGGGCCCTTTGTTATTTCTGATTTACATAAATCCTCTCCCATCATGTATCAAAAACAGCAAGATTTATCTGTATGCCGATGATATAGCCCTTATAGGAAAAGCTACAAATTTGGATGATTTACAAAAAAACCTTCAATCTGATTTTGACATTTTACAAAATTGGTTATTACAACCCAAAATGGTTCTTAGTACAAAGAAAACTCAAGTAATGCTTTTCCATTCAAAAGGTAAATTGCCTCATAATCAAACATTAAATATCTATTCATTAAAAGGTCAAGTGTTAGAGCAGGTTCAGGCATATAAGTACTTGGGAGTTTATATGTATAGCTCTCTTACCTTTTCTATACATATAACAAATGTAACTAAAAAGGTTAACTCAAGATTGGGTGCATTAAGAAGGAAAGCATTGATTCTTCAAGAGAATCAAGAAATAGAGTGGCTGTACAACTACTCTTACCAACATTAGAATATAGTAAGTTTAATGTATCAATTCACTTCTAAATCATCATTAAATTGTTTGGACAAAACATATTATAGAATAGCAAGATACGTGGCGAAATGTCCTTTTTCCACTCATCATTGCATTCTACTTCAAGATCTTGGTTGGGACTCCCTTGCAACCCGCCAGAAAAAACATGTAGGGTATAAAGCCTTTACGGAGTATGGGGGAAAGTTAAGCATGATGTGAACTCTGTTAATGTTTCTGTTTTCTATAGGTATACTTTGAGGCAACTGAAACATAGATGTCAAAAAGTTCCTTTGGAAATTAACATTTATAGTAGAATGCAAAGACGTTTCTACTTACCAAAAATATGGAATGAGATAGATCCAGCAATTAGGACTATTGATAACTTAGGTAAATTTAAGCACTCTCTGGACTCCATCTGGAGAAACAGATGTGTTTGTTATGGTGTTATTTAGAACACTATCGTCTGTTCTCTTGTTTGGACTCTAGATTGTTTTCCCAAATTTTCTTTTTGTTGTTTGTGTGTGCTGTGTATGGCGTATTAGGGAGCATTTGAGGATGAAATTAAAATTTCCTCTTCCCCCTCCCCTTTATTTTTGTAAATTGTTCTAGATGGAAATCCTGGAAATGAAAAATTCCTTGCACTTAACTGTGTATTTAAATATATATCCACCAGTCCATCTTGTAATGCGTATATTTATTCTTTGGCATAAAAATCTTTTAGATTATTGGTATATTGTGTCCTTCTGCTTTTGTATGTAAGCTGTGAAACTATGTTTGTGATATCTGTAAGATCGTTCCTGTAATATATTTTATTACATGTTTTGTATTTGCTGAAACTGTATTTAAAAAACGGGACAACTTTGATAAACAGGGCCTCTTTTGGTCCTAAAAGTTATTTTCCTGTCAAAAGTAAAAGTTTTTATCTATCTATCAGTGTCCACTGTGGCATACGCATATGCAAGAGAGCCAGTGGCACTGTCACAATGGCTACTGCCATGATGCTCAGCAGGCACAGGAATGTCCTGGCTGAGACATACTGACTGTTGTATACCAGATGCGCTTGAGCCATGAGACGTTCTGCCCTGTTATGTGTCCAGGACTGCACTGATATACTGCAGCCTCTGACAAGGCATCGGTACTGATTTTGGTGCATTCACTGTAACTTGTTGGTCTTCAAACAACTGCCTTGTGCAGGACAGGGTATGTTCGACCTGGTTCCTGGATCTGGCTTTCAATAGCTAATTGTCCAGGTATGGGAAGTCACAGAGACCTTCCGTGCAAAGGGCCGCTGCCACCACAGTAAAGCATTTGGTAAAGACCCAAGGTGCAGAGGATGAATCAAAGGTCATTATTCTGAACTGGAAGTGATCACATTCCAGGACAAATCTCAACTATTTTCTGTAATGCTGTTTGATTCTGATATGAAGGTTTGCATCCTTCACGTCCAGGAAGTAAATCCAGACCCCTGTTTTTAACAGAGGAATCAGATTCTGCAGGAAAACTGTGCAAAACGTCTTGTATTCTACGTAGCTGTTTGGTCTCGCAAGTCTAGCACAGGCCTGAGATCTCCTGTCCATTTGGGTACTAGGATGCATCTGGAGTAAAACCCTTTGCCTTTCTGACATGAAGGCGCAGGTTCTGTGGCACGTCTGGTTAGTAAAGCTTGTACCTCTTCTTTCAACAGAGACAGATGTCCCAGAGGATACACTGAAAGAGATGGAGAATGCTCTGAAGGAGTGCCTAGGAACTCCAGAGTATGTCGCTTTGTAATTTTCTCCAGGACCTATTTGTCTGTAGTAATCGCCCTTCACTGTGACAGATGAAGGAGGACCGACCCCTACCACCATCTCCTGCACCTGAAGTGTTTTTTTTTTTTTTTTTTTTTTGGGAAGAGTCCTGCATGAGTCATGCTGAGCCTGAGCACTCTACCCACACTAGCTCTGGAGGCTTTGGAGATGGGCTCCTGAGGGGGAAGTTAGTAAATCTCCCTCGCCCTTCCGTCAGACCTGCTGAGGGTATGCCTGAAGGACACCTTTGGCAGCAGACTGGCAAAAGGATCCCCTACCTCTACCTTGACCCCGTGTAGGGTACAGGGACGTAAATGACCTTAAAGTGACTCTTGAGGTCTGTAGGCCTCTCAAATCCTCTTATGTAATAACCAAAACAGCATGGTGCCTCTAAAGGGAGCATTCAATACTGTTTGTTACACATAAGATGCAAACCCAGCCACTCTGAGCCAAGAATACCATCTCATACAAATTCCAGTGGCAGCTGTCCTGGCAGAGGCATTTGAGACATCACAGGCTGAACGTAGAAGGTGTTTTCCTACCTCAGCACCTGCATTTAAATTTTTCAGTAATTCATTCAAGGCTGCGCCTTTCAGAAGGGCCCGAGATGCTGCTCTGGCCACCTTTAAAAGGCTGCTTTGGTACCTGATCATGGGAGATTGATAGTTGGCAATGTGCAGGCATAGTGAGATAGAGGTGTAGGTTCACTTACCCATCAAGTCTAGCCTCCTGGATTCCTTGTCAGGTAGCAGGGTACTCATATGCCTTGGTGCCCTGGATCTAGCATGGGCAGCCATGATAACCATCACAGAATCTTTTTTGTGGCTGGTTCGCATAATAAGGCTTGGCAGCAGGGGCAGGGTACTACTTATCAGCTTTTCTAGGAACTGCTGGTGTGATATTTGACTTCTACCAGGCAGCAAACATGTCATCCTCCAAGGCAAGAGAGATTAGAGGGACAATGATGGACAGTACAGAACACCTCCAGAAACTCCATCAAATTCTTTTTTAGAAGAATCCTGTTCTACTGGTAACTCTATAGCAGTTTGCTGCATCACTGTTTGAAATGTGGGGTCTTCAGAAGGAGATCTGAGTGTGTATGCCACAGAATCTGCACTACAAAGAGGATACACTAGAGCTGGAATTTATTTATTAAACATTTGTAACCAAGTAAGCCCACTGGGCTCTGACAGTCCCTTTTTCAGGGGCAACCCGGAGTTAGTTACATAGAACTGAGCAGGTACAATCAGATAATGCAGGGTAGGACACTGCATACAGGAAGTTCAATGACAGAATACAATTTTCATAACAGAAGGCGGTGAGATGCGGCACAACAGCAGTGAATTCTGCTAGGCTTAGGGCAATATGTTGAGAAGTATAAACACACAGTACAATAGACCACCAAGCATTATAAGCAAGCAGTACAACTAACTATACAAACACTACCGTATAGGACATAATCAGTACAGAGTAGGACATATGGTAAGGTTAGCATATGAGAGGTTGTAGAAGTACAGTCAGGTAGTACAATGTCATATACAAGCAATTCAGTATAGGACGTTGAGTATGGGGTTACATTGGTAAAGACCGGTTTTATACACAAATTCAATTGTGGCAGCTTAATGCCAGTTAGGGCAAGATAGACTTTTGTAGCCCGACTATAGGGGGCGGGTTTAGCTATCCTTCAGGACAGTAACAGGAGCTGTGGTTTAGGAGGTGTGCATGCAGTCCCGTCTGAAAAGTTGCTAGGTAGGGGGCTTCCTGGAGTTGACAGGGGAGCTTATTCCACAGTGTAGGGGCTATGTGGGCAAAGGATTTACTGCCTGCTACAGATCTGGTTCTGGGCACTTCTAGTAGTGTTTTGCCTGAAGTGCGGAGAGGCCTGCTGGACCGCTTTGAAGCAAGTAGCCCGATGAGCCCTGCGGGAGAATCATCGGAGAGAAGCTTATAGGTCCAGCTTAACTCACCGTCTCCTAGAATACGCCTGTAGGCAGCAGCAAATGTACTGCAGTGTGTCCCAGATCGACTACAGAAGTCACCTACAGACTTCCTATGTGCCCTAGTAATGTCTGGAGACATCACTCACATATTTTAATATTACTTGTCAGCCAGAATTGATTAGAACTGACTGCATAGCACCATTAGAATGGTAATGTGTTGAACAACTTTGCCACTGACACTTTGTGTGTATCATGTTTACTTTAGGAGTTATTCACATTTGTTTATGACATGGTGTGTATGGCAGACATTTTGTCAATCAAGAACCAGCCAGTGGTTCTCAAAATTGTGAGGCCAGCCTTCCAAGGGAGGCCCCAAACTGCTCCAGGAGAGGTCTGGTCAAGTTTGAGAATGTACAGTATTAACATTTTTAAGTTTTGGATGTTTTGTGTGATGGGATAAAGCAAATTAAATATGAATAATTGCAGCTGAATTTCTTTACTTATGCACAAACTGGTGACCGGGAAAGGTCCAATGAGCCATAGCTTGTGTCTAGGTGTGTATTTATATGTCAACTGGCAACTAGAAGGCACACCAAGTCAAGGCTTGTTTCTGCATTAGATGTTTGTTGATATGTAAACTAATTCCTCCCTTCCCCTCTAACCCTTGTAGTTCCCTGCCCAGTAAAGCCCACCCCACCCTTTCCTCTCCTATTACACGTTCTAAGATTATATATTATAGTATTCTGTATCCTGTATACATTCCTTGTACTGTATGCATTCCCTGTACTGTTATATTCCTTGTTGTTCCTCAAATACTTGTAAATTGCATATATAATGTTCTGTATCCCAGTACTCTTCCCCCTTATGGTTATATTCATTGTTGTTCCTTCATACACGAATGTTGTATGCATAATTGGTATGTATCCCTATACCCCTCCCCCAGGATGTACCGTGAGACGAGCATCCTGTTGCTCAGTGCATCTTTCCTGGTGAAACTTTTCAATAAATAAATTACTAGGAAAGGCACACAGACTCAAGGCTTGTTTCTACACCAGGTGTTTATAAGCAGATGAGTGAATGGGAAGGCACACTGACCCAAAGCATGTTTTCACAGTAGATGTCTACATGCAAATGAGTGACTGGGAAAGGCACACAGAGTTTGTTTCAGGTGTCACCTGAGGGAAGAGTACGTGAAACTGCTTAACAACATGGTAAGGGGAGAGATGAAGGTGGCTAGGTAAGTTGTTCCAGATAGAGAGAAAACAGAGCAATTAGTTCCCAAGAGTCAGAAAAATAGTGACAAGGATAATCTGGGTAGTGGGTCTGAGGGTGGAGAACAATAAGTTGAATAAAAAGAGAACATACTCAGTAAACTTTATTAGTCTCACTTTATTCCTGGTGTACTGTGCAAACTATATTTTTTTCTATGGGGAGGCCCAAGTTGTTTTGTTTTGTTTTTTTTTCAAAATTATAGGGAGGTGTGAAATCTTTACCATTGCTTAGGGGATGCTCACTGTCATAAAGAACTAATGACCTAAGCACTTTAAAGAAAACACACATTCTGGGCATCTCAGCCAATATAAAACAAAAAACTAATTAAACACAATTAATTGAATAGCACCATTAGAAAGGCAATTTTGTGTGGAACAACTTTGCCGCTGACATGTGTGTATCATGTATACTTTAGGAGTTAGATGCATTTGTTTATGGTATGGTGTGTATGGTTCAGATTCGTTCCTCAAACCTCACCAAAGCACCTTGACTAAAATGGGGAAAAACTATATTTAATATTACAGAAATAGCTGTTTTTTCTTTTTTTTGTTTATAAACAAATTATTAAAACTACATCTAAAGTTTGGATGCTTAATTTGGTGTTGATATGTTACACATTTCCCAACCCAAAAAAAAAAAGGCTTATGGCGCATTTTTTAGTGGAAAAATTTTTTTTTTTTTTTTTTGCTATTTCAACCAGCATAGAAAAAACACCTAAATTGCCTATTATTACTTGCATACCACCGTTGGAAAGGTAACTGTATGCTGAACAAGTTTGCCACTCATACTTTGTGTCTAGCACTTACAGTTTTTGTGCTATTAGCATTTGTTTGCATCATGCTGATAATGGCTTAATTTTGCTTAGAAAGGCCCAGGATTCACTGTTAAGAGTATACAGGAGACAAGTGCTGCAACTTCAGAGAGTTCCTGAGGAGGCAATGACTTAACAGGGGGTACTGGAGCCTAAGGTTCAGGGTGGGCCATTTGAGTGAGGCGAGGGCTTCGCAGTGGTGGGTCCTTGGATGAGCTTTTGTGCCGAATTGCGCGATTTTGTGGTACAAGGTCTGCAGTCTGCCCTGGTCAAGCTTTGCAATGCCGAGTAGGGTTGGGGCTGCATAGGTAAGAGCAGGTAGGCAGACACTCAGATATTGCCAGTCTTGTCTCAGGTATCAAGTTGGCACTTAGACGGTAGAGCAGCCAGAGTTGTTGGTGGATGTTTTTTGTCACCAGATCCACATGAGGCTTTAGGGCGAGTCCCTGATCTAGAGTAAGACCCAGATAGCTGAAGGACTGGACCACCTCGATAGTGGAGCCAGTCATAGTGACTAATAGCAGAAGATGCGCCTGGGAGGGACACAAGGATTTTGGACCAAACAGGAGCGCTTTGGTCTTGCTTGGGTTAAGGACTAGGTGATTCTCGACCAGCCAAGTTTCTGCTTGGGTGAGGTCTGTCTGGAGCAGGGGTCTGAGATCGTCCAGGTGCGACACAGTTCGCTAGAGTACTGTAGATGCAACACAGTTATGTAGAGAATGTGGAACATAATGTTCCTCTTCATATGCCTCCTCCATGATGAGGCCAGGAGGATTATATTCCTCCTGCTCCTCGATATCCTGATTTGCGACGGGAATGGAAGAACTTACTGACAATGCTGCAGGCCTTTGCTCAGTAGGCACTTCCTGAGTATCAATCAAAGGAGGTTGACGGGACCTGCAACACAGTAACCCCTGTCAACGCAGTGTAGGTTGCAAGGGCAAGCCTAGCAATATGCACCACATTGTATCTAAAAACGACACCAGTACTACCTGTGCATTGATGTCCTGGCCAAGGGTACGAACGCTGATGTCAATGATGGGCCTGCCCCCACTAACAATGACATACCATCCATAGTAGGTATGGCAGTGCCTAAGTCAAGCCCCGATCTTGGTGTCTGGTCAATGGTCGGGTGACTGTCATCACCGCTGCTGGGATGGACAATGAGCACGCATGTAGAGAAGGTACAGGCTGCAGCACCAAACTAGACCTTGCTGGAGATGTTGATCTATCCTCATCTTTATGCTTATGTTTATGTCCCGATCATGATCACTTTTTCGCGGTTTTTGGATTTTGATAACCCCAACTTGGTCAATGGGGCTGGTGATGCTTCTTTCTGCATGGCTGCTACAGCTGTTTCTAATAAAAACTTCTTCCCCTCCCCCCATTCTGTTTATACTCCTTGAGGCCACAGCAAGGAAGGGCTCCCTTCTGCTGACTGCCGCCACCTCCCCATGTGGACCAGCACGAGGGCACCCCATGGTTTGCCCCTCATGGCGGGGTCAGGAGGGAGTCTGATCTCCCACCCCCCACCCCGATTCTCATAATCTAGTTCCCGCCTGGGCTGCCCTGATGACACGGGTGGAGGTGTGGCAAGTGGGTGGTATACGCCCTTGTTGTGCCCGTCCTTTTTCCTCCAGTTATCTCCCTTAGTTCCCCAGAGCCACAGCAACTTGGTCATGAAGGCGAATGTGTGCACTGAAACCAGCGGCCCTGCTATATCCACCCTGGCCTAGTGCCTGGTCCCCCATCTGTGCAACACTGCCACCAAGCCTCCACTCGGTGGCCACCCAGTGCCAGGAAGACCAGCCTCTCCTATCCGGGAGAGGAGAGCTGCCTGCAAGCTGCTCGATCCTTCTCCCAGCCCCACCAACTGACCCCCGGCGACAAGAGCTCATGCACGAACTCTGGTCGGCAGCATGGGAGAGGTAAGGCACTAAGAGCCTCAGCCCTCTACGTGACTGGCCTATTAAAAACTTCTTGAGCACCTTTTTTCTACGTCGCCTTGTTGCTTGATTGAAGCCCTGGCAAATTTCTCAAGTTCTTTTTTATCACACTACTCTTTATACTCCTGCAGCCCAACCTGCCTACATCCAGCCGCCGCCTTCATCCCTTATCAGCCCACAGGCTCACTCACATACCAGCTGGCAAAGCGCTGCACCCACCGGAGGGCCCCCTCAAGTCCCTCCAAGCCAGGCCAGGAACTAATACCACAGTGCGATTCCACGACAGGTCCCCAGGTTGCTGAAGTGCGGCCATCAAGCTGCCTTGGACATCTGCCATTTTCCTCCTAATTTTGTCCCCTGAGAAGTGTTGACGTGCAATGACATCAAGGCCTAATGTGCGACGCCCACACCTCTCCTCACAAATATCCCTGCTCCTGTAGTGCCCCCGATCTCCGCCAGAGGCGCCTGAAATGATGAATGCCAGACCCTCGCCAGGAAAGGAGGCAGTCCTACAGATGCACAATCCTTTCCCTTCCTGGTAATCCCGATGACCAGGAGCTCGTTCTGAACCCGGGTAACCAATGTGGAGCGAGGTGTGGCATCCAGCGCCTCAACCCTCAGTGCCACCAGACCAAATTTCTCAAGTTCTAACATTGTGAGTGTGACCTAAACAGTACGTACACGTCGTGGGTGTCATCCTTGTATATTTTTTTCACTGCAGTCATAACACTGGAACAACATCGTTGCTTTCAGCAGCATACAGTAGTCGATGGATCACTACATTTTTAGTGATTGCTTTATATAAAATAATAAATGACAATGGCTAGGTGTATTCATTTCCACAGCAGGTGCAATGTGTACAGTCAACAGCAGGAAAAGAACCAAGGAGAGATGGGGCTGCCCAAGTTCGAGTAGGCATCGATGTGTGACATCTTCGTGAACAGCCCCCGGCTAGCAAGTTTCTGTGTGGTCCTAGCACTGATGTAGGTATAGTTCGAAAGGTGTGACCTGAGAGAAAAGATATCCTCAACTGCCACTGCATCTTTCCTGGACAAGGGAACATTCCCAACACAGTCAGACACTCATGATGCAGTGGGAGGAGAGAAGACCATTTCATTATGAGTGACTGCACAGTTTAGGGGTGTTCCTAATGTTTGAGAAGTATGCAATAAGAGTAGATCAAGGACTGAAACAAACAATGGTGGGTATAACTACACCGTTAGCATGCATTGCAGTTCTACTAAAAAAGGAAGCAAATAAAACCGCTAGCAAAATCAATCAATTTTAGAGAAGGTAAACAATCATAAACTGTGGGGTTTCAGCTAGAAATATGTTTATTCAATACTATAAGCCTGACTCCGATAAGGACGGAAAGTATTCTGGAACCTGATGGACTGGGCAGGTATATGGATACCAGTTATGGGAAGCAGCCCACAAAGCAAATTACTTCCATTTCATAGAACATGTCTGGTGGACAGTTTTCTGGCAGCCATCAGAACACTAGCCACTTTTTGTGATACCCCAAGGCAAGCTATGGCTATGTCTTCAGAAGCGATGCATGCAGATGTGGGAACTTCAGGTCTGGATGGACTAGTGTTCCCTGTTCCTGTAACAGCAGACCTATGCACAAAGGCAGAGGTACTGGGGGTTCCTCTGCCAGTTGCTACAGCAGGGGATATCGTATCTGCAGAGGCCAGAGGGGAACAATGAGTATTAGAGCTGCCCCCTCCATCTTCAGCTTGAGTAGTACTTTCTCACTCAGAGAAAAGCGAGGAAAGGCATACAAAAACCTCCCTTTCCAGGAGAGGGACAACACGTCTCACCAGAAAACTCCAGACCCTTAAGTGAGCAAACAAAAACATAGTAGTTTTTTGTTGTGTGCAGATGCAGAAAGTTCCAGCACTGAACTAACCCATCTTTTGAATTAGTCATTGACCACCACGGTCAGTAGTTCTCACTTGTGCAACCTGGACTGTGACCTGCTTAGCTTGTCTGCCAAGACATTTTGTACTCCTGGAACATGTACTGCTGATGGTTCTAGACTATGTTCCAGAGCCCAATAACAAACTCTCATTGTTTCCCTGCTAACGTAATGCATCACACTGACATGGTCTGTCTGTATTAACAGAGAACCTGGGAACAAGTATTCCTGAAATTCTTGGAGTCCATATAGGACTGCTCGCATTTCAAGGACATTTATCTTAAAGCGCACTCCACCTGGTTTTCTATGTGCCTTGTGTCTGAAAATGCCCCATGTGGGCTCCCCAACCAGATACCTAAGCATCTGTAGCAAGAATCTGATGTGGGGTAGGCATCAAGAATGGGACACCTTTCAGCAGATTGTTGCGTTCCCTCCACCACTTTAGCGCTTTGTGCATAGGAGATGTCACTAGAAAGTACAGTTACGTAAGAACTTACCGTAACAGTAGATCTTCGAGAGAGGCTCTTGCAGTAGGTAATTACATATAGGAATGACGCCGGCCGGTGGCAGGACCCCACGGAAAAATTTCTAGCTAGCAGTCCCTGGCGAGGGACCGCCCCCACGTCAGGTGACCGGCATCATATGACGTCGGTATAAAGGGGTGGTCCCGGATGCCCGCTTCCAGTTCTTTCCCCCACAGGCCAGGAAGGCCGGAGGAAAGAGAAGCAGAGGTTTCCATTCCTGGAAAAGGAGCTGAAAAAGCCTAGGGGGATGGAGGGTGGGAAGGTAGTACCTACTGCAAGAGCCTCTCTCGAAGATCTACTGTTACAGTAAGTTCTTACTTCGAGAGAGCTCTTGCAGTAGGTAATTACGTATAGGACTGAATCCCAAGCAGTCTGGAACAAAGAAAAAAGGCACCGGGAGGAGGGAACTACTCTAAAAAGTAACCCTAGCCGTGCAAGCCTCAAGATAGGAGGCCTTGCAAAACAGCCAGCCCGAAGCCTGCTCTACGGTGAGAGGCAATGTCCAAACTGTAGTGCTTTGTAAAGGTATGGACGGAAGTCCATGTGGCGGAAGCGCATATGTCTGCCGCAGACACATTCTTGAAACAAGCCGCAGAGGTAGCTACTCCTCTTGTGGAGTGGCCTCTGACTTGACCCGGGAGGGTCTTGTTGTACTTGTCATAACAGAAAGTGATGCAACGAGCCAAACACTTAGACAGGCATTGCTTGGAAACAGCACTGCCTTCCCTTTGTGAGCAAAAGAACGAACAACTGATCAGTCTTTCTGAGATCCTTCATCCTGTTGGTGTAGTATCTCAGAATCCGGTGAACATCCATAGTATGGAGTAAATATTCCCCTTGTTTAGAGTACTGCGTAAAAAAGGCAGGTGGCTCTATGGACTGATTTAAGGTAGACTCTGCTACTACTTTAGGTAGAAACTTAGGATTCGTGCGAAGAGCAACTCATTCTTTGTGAAAAATCAAGTAAGGGATTTTACATATCAGGGCCTGAAGCTCGGAGATTCTTTGAGCCGAAGTAATGGCCACCAAGAAGAGAGTCTTCCACGAAAGAAACTTCAAATCTGCAGAAGCTGCAGGTTCGAAGGGAGGAAGAGTAAGTTTCTCGAGAACAAAATTCCAAGTCCCAAGGGGGGGCAGGAGTACGGATGGGGGGCCTCAGATGGAGGAACCCTCTGAGAAAGGTCTTAGAGACCTCCAGTTGAGCGAAAGCTTTATCTGCGAAGGGAACATGGTAGGCTGAGATAGCTGCCATGTGAACCTTTAAGGAGGAATGGCTGAGACCCAGGTCGAACAGATGATGCAAGTACTCCAGCAGAAAAGCCACTGAACAGGAGAAACGTTCCACGTTCTTGGAGGCTGCCCAAATAGAAATCTATTCCACTTCATGGCATAAGTGGACCTGGTGGAGGGCTTTCTAGCCTCCACTAAAATCTCCGCCATTTTTGGAGACACACCAAAACGGGATTGGGCTAGGTCTGCAGGAGCCATGCATGTAGTTGAAGGGATTTGAGGCCTGGATGGACCAGGGTCCCCTGATCTGGCAGCAAACCTAGATAGAGGAAGAGGAAGAGGAGGATCCTCTGAATATTGTTGTGAAGAGAGAACCAGATTTGCCTGGGCCAGAAAGGAGCGATCAGAATCATTCTTGCTCCTTCTGAGGCTAGTTTCTGCAATACTCGTGGGATCAGAGGAATGGGGAAAAGCATAGACAAATCTGTCCTTCCAGTCTAGAGACAGGCGTCGCTCCAGAAAGCGCCTCAGCTCTGGAGCAGGCCCGAGCAAAAGGTGGGAAGTTTTACGTTTTTTTTTGGGGGGGGGGGGTCAAACAGGTCTACCTGCGGAGTCCCCCAAAGCTGAAAGATATAGTCTAGTACCCCTTGGTCCAGCTCCCACTTGTGAGCCAGAGCAGAAAAGCGGCTTAGCTTGTCTGCCAGAGTGTTGTCGACTCCTGGAACATGAATCGCCGTTAGGTGAAGGTCGTGTTGTGCTGCTCAATCCCAAACCCTCATTGCCTCCCTGCATAGAGGGTAGGACTGAGTTCCTCCCTGTTTGTTGACGTACCACACTACGCACATGTTGTCCATCTGGACGGCTAGGTGGCCGGGAAGGATGTACTGGTGAAGGGCCTGGAGAGCGTACAACACAGCCCGAAGCTCGAGCACACTGATGTGGAGAGCTTGTTCCAGCCTGGACCAGGAGCCCTGGGTCCGATGAGGACCTAGATGGGCTCCCCAACCTTTGCTTGACACGTCTGTAGTCAGAATCTAGGAGGGGGGGAGGATGAAAGAAAGGGACCCCCCGAAACAGGTTCTCTCGAACCATCGGCGATGAGATCAGAACTAATTGATCTAGGTCGTCCACAAGTTGATCCCACTGAGACCAAAGAGTCCACTGAGAGATCCTTATGTGGAGTCGAGTTTGGGGGCCCGTCGGAATAGCGGCCGCCATGAGCCCCAGAAGACGGAGGACCGACCTTGCAGAGACCCTCCTGTGTTCTGACAGCAGGGAAATCTGGGTTTGAAGAGAGGCTGCCCTGTCCGGAGGGAGGAAGGCCTTGCTCACGGTCGTATCGAGGATAGCCCCAATGAACTGTAACCTCTGGGAAGGGTCCAGATGAGACTTGGAATGGTTGATAGTAATACCCAGGCAAGTGAAAAACTGCTGGGTGAGGGAGAGAAAATGCAGGAGTTCCTCCCTGGACGAGGCCGCCAGGAGCCAATTGTCCAGGTAAGGGAACACCTGTACTCCCATTGTATGCAGGTGGGCCGCTACCACAGCCAGGCATTTGGTAAATACTCGGGGGGGGGGGGGGCCGAGGATAGACAAAAGGGGAGCGCCTCGAATTGGTAGTGGTCCCCCTGAAACGCAAAACGAAGATACTTGCGATGGGAAAGTGCAGATAGGCATCCTGCATATCCAGGGCACAAAGCCATTGATCCGACCGAAGGAGGGGCAGAAGGCTGTGCAGAGAGAGCATCCTGAACCTTTTGTATTCTACATAAAGATTCAGGGAACTGAGATCTAGAATGGGTCTGAGATCTCCTGTCTTCTTTGGGACCAGGAAGAAATTGGAATAGTAACCCGTCCCTTGAAGATGAAGGGGGTCGGGTTCTATCGCCTGCTTCATGAGAAGAGCCGAGATTTCTTCCCCGACCAAAAGAAGGTGTTCCCTTGAATAGGACGACTTCAGAGAGGGTGGCAGGGTGGTTTCTGAAGAAACTCTATGGAGTGCCCTTCCGCTATAAGCTGGAGCGCCCAAGAATCCGTGGTTATCGTCTCCCATCCCGGAAGGTGGAGGGAAAACCTCCCTCCTACCGGTTCCTCTGGGAAGTCCAGAGGCGGTGGGAGAAGAAAGGAGTCAGGTGGTGTGGGGCAGCGCCGCAGCTGAAGCACCCGCTGCTTTTTTGGGCGGAGGGGGCTTAGCAGCTGCGGGGGCCCGACGTTTGGTGGCCCACCTTCCCTGTGGTTTCGCCTTTGGCTGAATCAGTCTGCGAAAGGGACAGCACTGCTGTTGATGGGGACAGTACATGGAATCCACTGATTTCAGAGCCGTCCCCTTCTCCTGCAAATCAGTGATGATGTCCTCGACATCACCTCCGAAAAGCACCAACCCCCGGAAAGGTGCCTCCTGAATAGTGGGTTGCACTTCGGGACCAACCCTGACACGCGGAGCCAGGCATGGCGCCGTAGATTACAGTAGCGGGCTCGCCCGGCAGTATCCACTGCATCATATGTCGCCACAGAATGTGGCGGCTAGCCAAACGAGCAGAACAGATGAGGTCAGCTAACTCCTGTTTGACTTGGGAGTCAGGCAAGGAGTCCAGCTTGGATTCCACCTGACTAAGGACAGCCTTCTGGTAATCCCCATGTGGCCGACGTAGTTCAGGGCCCGAATTCCCAGTGTGGAGGAAGTGTAAATCTTTCTTCCATACTGGTCCAGAAGGCGAGATTCCTTATCAGGACGGGACAAGCTAAGATGCTTTGGGTGTGCCGACCGGCCATGAGCGGCGCTGATCACGACCAAGTCAGCCCGAGGGTGAGAGTCTAGGTAGTCAACACCCTCAGGAGCCTGGTATAGCCTGTTCGACTTCCTTGGAAGTGGGGCTAACGCCGACGGCTGTTTCCAAATCGTGGTGACAAGGTCGGCGTGAGGCTCTATCCAGGGTGGTACTAGTGTAGGAGCTGTCACGGGCAGATCCAGATGTTCAGCAAGTTTCAGTCGCTGAGGATCTGGTTCCAGAGAGTGCCACTGATGAACCTCCTGGATTTTTCTAAGCAACTCTGTAGAAGAGGGATCCTCCGGAGGAGTCCTCGGCCGGGGCTTCAACAGAGAGCGGGGCTCGTCGTCTCTCTCGGAGCATCCTTCGGACGAGTCCGAGGAATCCGAGAGTGAAGAGGAAGAAGAAGAATAAGACTCCCTTACCCGACTCTGGGGAGGAACAGGTTCCTTGGGTAGTACCCGTGAACGTGTGTCCTGCCTCTCTCTGGACCCAGACGGGAGAGCCCTGGAGTCCGGAGGTGGTGCGGGAGTGTGCCGCCTCGGACGTACGGGAACCTGGGGCAGCACCTTCGTCGTAGGGTGGCTCTCGACCTCCTTGGTGAGCTGAGCCTTGGCCTCGGCCCACCAGGAGGCCAGAGTCTCCTGCAGATCCACCGGCCGCTGTGGGGGCGGTGGAGGAGGAGGGGAAAAAGGGTATGGGTTATACCCGTATGGAGAGTATCCAAAACCCAGCTGCGGAAAACCCGGCATCGGGTACTGCAGCGTCGGAAAGACCGGCGTCTGGTACTGCGGCACCGGATACTGTGGTCCCGAGTACGACAGCACTGGATAAGGCGGTGGGTACCGAGGCGCCAGGAGCTGCGGAGCAGACGCGGCCTGGCGGCGGTTCACGGGCGGGTCCACATTGAGGACCTGGAGGAGGGACATCCAGAAGCGGGATGTCTCCTGGGGTCGGTAGAACCGGCGTCTGAGGTACCGGCATCGGGGCCGGCGTCCGGGGGGCCGACGTCAGATCTGGTTCCAACGGAGGAGGGTCTGACGGAGGAGAAAGATCCCCCGCATCATCCGGGGATGGAGGAGAAAAATCCCCGGGGTCGGGCTGGGGTGACTCTGGGTCCCCGGATGGCAGCGAAGGCTGCGGGGAACCAGGTATGACAGACGTGGGGTTCGTCGCGCCCAGGCGTCGGGACGAGCCGACGATGCAGCTTGAGGCGAGCTCCGGCAGGCACCCGCAAGGTCGAGCACGAGCCAGACGGGTGGGTTGACGCCGCCCGAAACCTACAAGGCAGCCGCCGAGCAGCAGTCCCCCGAGGACGTTACCTGTGACCCTGCGGCTCCAGAGGGAGACGCGGTAGAGGAGGTCTTATCCAGTGCCTCTCCTTGTCCTTTTTCCGATGTCCTTCGGAAGTGGACCTGCCTCAGCTTTTTGAGCTCCTTTTCCATAGAACTCATCTTTTCTTCAGAAGATGGGCTTCCAGGGATTGTTGGCGCCGTTCGGTAGCCGCATTGAAGTTGAGGCAGTGCTGGCACTTCTCGACCGGGTGATAGGGCCTAGGCAGAAAGGCACAGGGAATGGCCGTCCTGTGTGGCAGTTACCGCACTTGCAGTCGCATTCTTGTTTTTGTGCTTGAGGGTGAGGGGACGAATACACCGACGATGACCTGACGTTATAAGAAAAAATTACAATTTTCGGTAAAACCCGATGAAAGATAGGGTTGATGAAGCACAAACTTTTCGCGAGAACTCTGCGAGCTAGCAGCCCGGGGAAAAGAACTGGAAGGCGGCGTCGGGACCGCCCTTTATACCGACGTCATATGACGCCGTCACCTGACGGGGGGCAGTCCTCGCCAGGGACCGCTAGCTAGAACAGCTCAGTCCTGCCCGCCGCCGCGCCAGTCCTGTATGTATTACCTACCGCAAGAGCCTCTTGAAGTAAGATCTATTTGTTCTAGATCGCTCATTAATTGATCCCACTGGTCTCAGGGTCCACTGTAGGATCTGCATGTGCATTCTGGCCAGAGGCACTGTGACAATGGCTGCCACCATAAGGCCCAGCAGGTGCAGAAACGTCCTTGCTGAAACACAACGGTTGTCGTGTACCAACTGCACTTGTGCAGTCAGGCGTTCTGCTCTGGCCAGTGGCAGAAACGTAGACCCTTGGGCTGTATCCAACACTGTCCCCATGTACTGCTGTCGCTGAACTAGTGTGAGTACAGACTGGTATATTGACGCCCCCACCCCCCACCCCCAAAAGCATCAAACATCAGTCTGGTTCAAGCGAAGGTCTGCAGCAGTCGGTCCCTGGAGTGGGTTTTTAATAGCCAGTCATCCAGGTAAGGAAAAACATACAGGTCTTCCCTGCTAAGGGCTGCTACCACTACTGCACTTGATAAAGACCTGTGGCACAGAAAACAAGCCAAAGGGCAACACTCAACTGGTAATACTCCTCCTGGAAAAAGAACCTGTGAGGTTTCCCGATTTTGATATAGAGATGCGTATTCTTCATTTCCAATGAGCATATCCAATCCCCTGTTTGTAGCAGGGGAAGGAGATCCTGTAAAGCAATCATCCAAAACATCTTGTATCCTATGAAGAAGTTGAGGTCCCTGAGATCTAGAATAGGCTGCAGTTCTCCTGTCCGCTTGAGAACCAGGAAGTATCTGGAATAAAACCCTTTGTGCCTCTGTCTGGGAGCTACTGGTTTCTATGGCCTTTTTTTTCGTGCCAAGTCCCCAGGAGCTCAGCCCCCAATACCCTCATCCCCTGGGGCCTACCTCGGTGGTGTTCCTCCCAGGCTTGCCCCTGTGGGCAGGGTCACCGAGTAGGCGTGTCCCCGACAGAACCTGAACTAGGTTCCCGACAGGGATCTCTACTACCAGTGGTCCTCCCTGGCTTACCCCCAGGGCTGGGCCATGGGGTTGGGCCATTCCTGATGGAGGACTGAGCTCTGTCACCAGCCGAGTGCCGCAGGTGGGCGCGAGACAGGAGAAGGGAGCTGTCATTGACATGCTTTGTGTTCCCCAGGATGCGTGGCGTGCAAAGCACTAATGTCCGGCACGCCTCTCCTACATCTCCGTTCCGGCAGCAACTCATTGTCCCCAGCCTCCACCAGGGGTCGATATCATGCTGGACATTAACCCTTCCCACCCCCAGAACAGGAGAGCAGCCCATAGGATGCTCAATCCTCCTCCCCCCAGCCAGCCCTCTGACTCCTCAGGTTTGTTCCCAAACCTGGGGTGTTGGCATCGTGAGCAGAAGCCCTACTGCTGCACTGGAGGGCCAGCTGTATGGCCTCTTTTTCAAGAAGAAGAAGAAGAAGAAGAAGAAGAAGAAGAAGAAATCTGCATTTATATAGCGCTTTTCATAATCCAAAGTGCTTTACAAGCAATGCTAGACTGGTAGTGAAGTGACTGAATGTGTGGTGGCGGCCATATCACACATCATCACCCACACACAGCCTGGATAATTGCATGAACCGGTTTATGGGAAGGGGAATGTTGGCCAGAACATCGGGAATGTTCCCTAATCTTTGCGAATACTGCCCTGGGTTCTTTTACTTCCACCTGGACACCCACCAGGACAACACCAGGATGGGCAGAAGGGACCTCGGTTTAACGTCTCATCCGAAGGACGGCACACCCCAGCAGTACAGCACCCCCCAATACTGCACTCGGATGCCAGCGATTTTTAGGTGCAAGTCCAATCCCGGTGTGGGACGAGAACCCACGACCTTCTGGTCCAGAGGCGGATGTGCTACCAACTGAGCCACGCTGACACCTGCCATCAAGGAGGGCACCGTGAGCAGAAGCCCTACTGCTGCACTGGTGGACCAGATGTATGGCCTCTTTTTCAAGGAGGGTCAGTACTTCCTCCTGGAATAGGGACATGTGTCCTGGTGGATTTGTTATTACCGGTGGATGGTCTGGAGGGTTGTCCAGAAGCCTCAGAGCATGACCCTTCTCTATGATCTCCAGTACCCATTCATCTGTAGTCACTGTCCTCCACTGACCCAGATGGAGGGAAAGACGACACCATACAACCACCCCTGGAGGTAATGGTGATTGGGAGGTGTATAAAGAGTCATATTGAGCCTGAGGGGGAGGCAGAGCCACTGTCTCCACTACCTCTAGGTGCTTTTGTATGGGCAACTGGTGTTGGAAAGGGGACTGGCATCTGCACCTTGACCCTGCTGTCTGTAGGCCTGACAGTTTCTGCTGGCAGCAGACGGGTGAACATTACTCCTGCCCTTACCTCTACGTTGGGTACGGTACAGGGATTTCACTGACCATTCAGAATCTTGCCAGATGACTTAAGATTTTTCAAAACCTCTTCAACATCATGGCCTAACAGTTTTTGTCCCCTAAATGGAGCATTAAGAACTAACTGCTGTATATTAGTGGCAAAACCTCCTATCTTGAGCCAGGAGTAGCACCTTATACAGACCCCAGAGGCCATAGCCCTGGCAGAAGCATCAGAATCATATACTGTACAGATCAAGTGTTTACCTACATCAGCATCAGCAGCAAGGGTTTTTAGTAACTCCTGCTCTGCATTACCCTAAGACAAAGGCCTGTGCAGCAGCCTTAGCCTTCCTCCATATGGTATTCAGATATTTTATCATGTGGGCCTGGTAACTGGCAATACGCAGGCCCATGGAGGCCGAGGCATATGTGCATTTGCCCAGTACATCCAACCTCCTGGATTCCTTATCAGGAGGAAGGGAACTCAGATGTCTAGGTGCCATGGATCTAGCATGACCACTGACATCACCAATGAATCAGTCTCAGACTAAGTAGCATAAAAAGGCTTACCAGAAAGAGCAGAGTACATTTTGTCAGCCTTTCTGGGAACAGCTAGAATAGTGTTTGGCCTACATCAGGCTGCATAGGTAGCATACTCCAATGTTGGATACAGGGGAGAAACAATAGTAGAAGGAGACTCAGACCTCCAGAAACTCCAGCAGGTTCTTCTTAGTGGAATTCCATTCCTTCAAGGTAAAGCCCATGGCAGCTTGCATTCACTGCATCATGACAAAATGGAGGGATCCTCTGTCAGTGACATGGGTGTATTCACTACAGAGTCCTCACCACATTAGAAGACTGTGGAGCTGCTGCCATGCCTATACTTGCTGTCCTCTGCACAGGAGATGAAAAATCTGCAAGAGGACTTGCCGTGTGCTGTGCCTTTAAGACCGACGGACTTAGCTTTTCAGCCTGTCTTGTGTGAACTGTGCATGTGCTGACAGCAGTGTTTCTGCCCACTAGCAGCTTCGTGCTCCTTTCCGCCTTCACTACTCTCACCCTCCAGCAGCTCTATACTCCGTCCCTCCTCCACTGCTCCCGCCCGCCAGCAGTTACGTGTTCCTCCCCCCTCCACTGCTCGAGCCGCCGATGTCTTCGCGCATGTCCACTGGTGATTTTCTTTTTTACATTACATCTCTTCATCTGGGCTGATATCTTCGTGCCTTGAAGCACGTGGTGCTATGAGAGGGTTGTCTCGTGCACAGTGCTCAGCTAGTGATCACTAGAACCAGCTGGAAAAGGAGGAGCACCAGGGACAATGCAGCAAGATCGAGGAGCCCACACCAGCGCTGCGGAAGGTGAGTGTGTTGCTCAAGGCAATGCAGTCCTGGCATCATGTTGTAAGCCTTGTGTTGGGGGGATCTGGGAATTCGGCATCATCTCAGAGCCACATTAGCCCTGGTAACTTGTCTTTCTGCAGTCTGTGGCTCTCAGTCTGTAACTGAGCAGTCTCTGGTGGCAGTCGTTAGGCAGATGGGACTTTATTCTGTTTAAACATGTACTTTTTGAGAACGGATTAAAAAAATACTCAGGCAATTTAAACCAAAAAAAAAAAAAAAAAGAAATTTGTAACTGCAGGCAGGCTGTGTGATAGGAGTCTGTGCATACAGGCAGGCAGGCCTTAAGCACTTGGTCCAAGCGTCTGACTGGCAGACCACAGGAGAAAATGTTCAGGACTCCTACTAGTTTAAATGTATCCAACTGGACACTTTGTGAGAGGGAATTAGCTAGCAGCAGTTAGATCAAATCAGACAGCAAGGCTGCTGGAGTGTCCGAGTCACCAATGTGGTTGTGCTAAGCCCCAGTGGGTCTCACTCACACACACACACACACACACACAGACACACACTAACTGCAGGTATCAAAAATACAAGGAAGGGTCTGCTGCAAGTGATGGTTTTAATTGCTCAGTCTGAGTCTTTGACCACCTGGACCTTGATCTCTGTACCTGCATGTGCTGTATATAAAAAAAAAAAAAAAAGACATGTAGAGCTGTGCAGATTAAGTCTTATGTGCACAGCACAGCTTAGGGACATAAACAGAACATTCACCCTTTGGTAAAAAGTCAAGTGAAAAAACAACGTGACTTACACGCCACCTGCCATGGACTTGTGTACCCAAAGGCACATAAGTCCTGGACTTGCGGTCTCCCAAAAATCCCCGCTGCATAATGTTCCTCCTGCTCCTTCTCTTCCATGATGAAGTCAGAATTATACTCACATTCGTCATATTACTCAACAGGAACGGAGGACCATGCTAGCAACATCAGCAGTGGCTGAAGAGGCCTATTCTGCACTATATTAGAGTGCAGCGTTGATGAGGTAGTTGTAGTCCCTGTCGACGGGCCTACTGTAAATGGAGGTGGGCCTGGCAGTAGGCACTGTATCATATCCGAGAATGACATAACCATTGCATGTGCATTGACGCCACTTTGAGTAATGGTCGGCAGAGGTTGCATCTCCGGTGACGACGGCGACATACCAGCTGTACTAAACCCGACAGCACCTACACCAAGCTCCACTCTTGGTATCTGGTCAATGGTCAGGGGGGCAGTGGATGCTGCTGCAGGAGCAGACAGCATTATAGTTTGGGTTGTACCCAGTGATGGCAGCAGTGACCTCGGACCTCGCCAGGGAAGCCCTGTCCTTGTCTGGCGCTTGTGTTTGTGGCTCCCCGAGGAGATTTTTTCCCTGGACTTCGACAACCGCGATTCGGCTGACAGGATACAGGATGCAGCCTTGCCCTGTAGCTGCTGTTTCACTACTGCTAGGGTCTTTTTCAGAGGAATTTCTCCAATGCCCCCCTTCCTGTGTTGCCTGCTAGAGGTGTCGAATTGCCTGGTAGATATCACAGCCTTTCACGCTGTAAGAGAAGCCTAGGCAGCAGACACACACCTTGTGTGCAACGTCCTTGTAGAGTTTTTCACTGTAATTGCAATACCGAAAGAGCGCTGACGATTTTTTCGGTGGCATGCAAGTCGCCTAAAATCAATATTATTTATTTATTTATTGAAGAGAATCGGAATTACAATCCTTTGAGTCATAGACTCCTTTGCAAAGGCTCCACGGCAGTACAGAAAGCACAAACATAACATTCACTAGTATTTATACATAAGTCACATAGTACAGTGTATAAACATTGCATCAAGGATCCCAAGTAGCCCTTTGGTCTAAGCTGTGACACAAGGTAGATTACAGATTCGGAGGGTCCTAACTGAACCCTGAATCAGAGTTTCTATACAGTGCGATTGTGGGACCTGAGGATGCAGTCATGGAATAAGGTTAGGCATTTTATCCCTACCATTGCAGATTTTCTCCCTGCGCTAGAGCTATAGACTGCTTGCAATGTGCTTCCTTTTGCAAACTGGAGAGGGTGGAGGTGTAACGGTTGCAGTCACAGGTAGCTGATACAAGGAGGAGCTTCTTAAGACCAGTTTTAAACTGGCCAAGACTAGGGGCTAGGGAGATGGAGGCTGGTAGGCTGTTTAGCCAGAGGAGAGCCTGATATCGGAAAGACCATTGCCCTAGGGAGGTCCTACAGTGGGGGACTAGGAGAGAGGTGCCAGTGGGGCATCTAGGGGCCCTCCTGTGAGGGACAGTCTGGATGAGGGGGAAGAGGCCTTAGGGTGCTAGACTGAAGAGTATTGTTTTGGCTTGGAGGGAGGTGTGATACTTAAGCATCCCTTCAAAGGGAAGCCAGTCTGCAAGTTTGTAAAGCTCGCACTTGTGGGTGTCTCTATCGCAACCAGTGACCAGTCTGCAGGCTTTACTGAGAGCTATGTTGATGCTGCCTAGGGCCATTTGGTCTGCAGATCCATAAATCACAATGCTGTAGTCCACCAAAGATAGGACAGAGGAAGTTACAGCGAGATGTAGGGCCTGAGGGGGTAGGCAATTATTAAAGCGATTACTATGTTTATAGGAAAATTAAAGAAAAGGGCATCTTTTCACAGCAGCATTTCCGATGCGGATTCGATGAGGGTTATCGACGGTGGGAAAAGAACTGAGGAGAGGAAGGCACGTTTATGTAGACACTGGCACTAGATGTTGTGGGTGGCTCCTGGCTTGCAGCATTTTTGTGTGGTCCTAGCAATGATGCGGGCATAGTTCCAAAGGAGTGGCCTGATGAAAGAGATCCTCGAAGATCACAGATATCAACAGCAGACAAATGCCCAACAGCCTATCGAATCTATGCAGTACCTGCCCATATCTCGACAATAGGATCAAGTTCCATACCTGCCTCATGGCTAAAATAATTACCCTCAGCCTCTCGACTCCCCCCCGGGCAAGCCCCTATTATCCGCCTGGCGCCGAAGCTCAAGCACACTCAACATTCTGCCAAGCCTCTCCTCTTGGTTCCACCCTGCCGTACCTCACAATTCCCAAGGTCCTTCAGCTTTAGAGCCCCGTTCCTCATGAACAGCCCTCCTACCTGGCTTGTAAATGAAAATAGAATTGGCCCATTCAAAGCCCATCTTAGGGACCACCTCCAGGACTCAAATACCTGTGATTGTCATTTAACCCCTATCCTCTTCCCCTCTTGCTGATCAACATATCCACAATCCTAGAAATATGGGACCGGGACAATATTAAACCATTGGAGACTATGATTAATAACATGTACAGATACATTTTAAGGGTTCAGAAATCAGTTCCCTCACGTCGTTCTTTAGTTGCTTCTGGCTCCACAACTTTTAACCTTGCCTATTACTCCATAGCACCTTTCTCCAACTATAACTCCTTTCTGTTTTCGTCCTCCCTTTACCTTTTTCCTCTTTAGACTATGGGTACTATACCCTATATTACTCCTATTTCCTTCCTTACTGCCTCCCTCCATCCCTCTACTTTTGTAAGGGGTATCTGATTATTTTGGACTGTGGTGGTTGTATGTTTTTCGCTAGGATGTACACCAGAGGATATGAGAAATTATTCAATCTGGTAGTATTGTACCAAGTCTGTTATTGTTTTATCTGTCTGCTAACTCAGACAGTCTAATTGCTATACAAATATTGTTATATCTGTTCTCTGTTGTATTACCTTTTTATCCACCATGTACTTGTTCCATCCAGGACCACTTTGAAAATGAAATTGCTGAATGGTGATATGCTTGGTTAAATAAAAGTTTTGATTGATTGAGTTCCCGTTGAAGTTTTACACAAAGAACTAGGACAATTCTCTTTGGAAACCCTTGTACTTGAAAAAAGGCTTACTTTCCTTTTAAAGCTTTTCCTACTGCAAGAACAACGTCTACCTAGATTATGTTTAGAAGAAATAATCAGTTATAATCGAAGAGGTTTTGATCTTCCAATAATCAATGAAATTAAGAATTATATTCTGCTCTTGGGATTGGATCACCTTTTGTATGAGATCAACTTAAGGCCATATCAGGAAATAATGTTGCAGCTGAAAACAAGAATAAGACACTACTTTGTCAGCAATCAAGTACGAATCATGCAACTTAAACATTACAAATGGTTTCAATTTATTAAATTAGATTTCCCCCTGGCACCATATTTAAAAATCCTAGATAAACCAGAAGAGAGGAGACTAATGACCAGGTTTCATTTAGAATTATATGCAGCCAACCATATATATTGTGGTCAAAGGAGAGAGGGAGTTATAACAGAATACTGTGGATGTGGACTAAACAGAGGATGATTTAAAGCATATCAGCCTTCATTGTCCAAAGTTTGGAAAAATCAGGAAGAGTTGGTTGGGACTGATAATGAATTCACTAGAGGTGCCTCCCCATGAGCTTATACAATATTTAATTCCACTGATAAAACAATTTTAAACTGTTTGATTAAATTCCTCCAAGGAATAAAACTAAAAGAATTTTTGGAAATGTAAAGGAAATTTAACAAAAATGTGAAATAGTTGGGATTAAAACATATATAGCTCTGGAAGGGGTTAAGTAGTTTTATCAAGTTAGTTAAAAGGTGCAATAAGAATACAAGGAATCGTGACAGTGAGCCTGAGGAAGGTTAAGAGTGACTGCAAATTTTAGACATATTGTTTATAGCCCATTTATTACCTGTAATAAAACGCGTTATCCACATAAAGTAATATCCTTATTGGAATTCCATTTATTCTTGGCGGGAAGGTATCAATTTTCTCTAATCCTTCCGCAATCTCTTCTATATAAATATTGAAGAGACTTGGGGCAAGCAAACGGCCCTGCTTTACACCAGTATTCGCCTCAATCTCATCTGTCATTGCTCCATCTTTCCCATATCTAACAACCAACTTGGTGTTTTCATGTAATAATCATATGATTTCTAATAAGTTTCTTTCCATGCCCCCCCCTTTTTAAAAAAAAAAAAAAAAAAAAACATTTCCCAGAAAATTTCCTTTTCACAGAATCAAAGGCAGCTTTTATATCTACGAATGCAGTGTATATTTTTCCCTTTTTTTTTTTTTAAAACTCAGTTTCATTCAGCATCAGTTCACCACATTGACATATTTTTACATTTCCAAGTTATTTGAGACAGTTCATGATTAGTGGCTCTTACATTCAGTTCTGTTAAGCAGAATCATTTACAACAGTGATACAGTTAGAAAAGAAAGTTACTATGTCTCATCAGTTGTGTCATTCTATTAATAAACTACATATAACAGAAAATTCATAGATTATATCAAAAAATGTGATGTTTGTAATAAAGCTGTAGTAAAATCAAAGGGGCCTCTAACCTCTGCCCCAACATAATGGCTGCGTGTTCACACCCTTCTCTCTCAAATAGTATCGAGCTTTAAAGGATTGGTGGATTAGTCATCTGTTTCTAATTGAATGGACGTCAGTGGGGGTTACCATATGAAGTATATATGTATGTCTCACCTTCCCCCGGTAACCAGATGTGTCCTCACGATCAGACCACTCAGAGTGAGTGAAGTGACTGCAGTAGCAAGGACTCACACCCCAGCCAGCGCTGAACATGCCTGTTGTGATGCAGTCTTCATTTGGCAGTGAGAGACTCCATGGCCACCACCCCTCCAACTCTTTTCATCCATTCGGGCAAAGTCGGGGGATCAGGGTTAAGTCATTTAACTGTAATACATTTCCAATTTAAAGCAATAAGAATTAATAGGACCTTACAGGAGTCCCCCCCTAAGGTAGACTGCAGTGGGAAGGACCAGGATCCATTCCTCAAAGATCGAAGGCAGAAGAACCCCTGTTGCTCCTTGGATGGCTAGCTGCACTGAGCGCCAATATTAAGAGTGCAAAGGTCAATCCCAAAATATATGCCAGTGGTTTCCTAGGCCTTCACATTTTCTCCATCACATTGCACTGTTTGTACAGTAATGCTGTGTAATTGTTGGCACAAGAAAAAAAATGGGGTGAGCACTTTCCATCAAAACTCTCTCCAACATGGAGATGCGGTGACTTTCCAACCAATTTTTAGTCTAAGGTGCCAGTCTGAGTTCTGTATCTGTATACCCGCCTCTCGCTCCCACGCCTCCCTTTATCTCCGTGTCATATCCTCTCCCGTCTCCAAAGGCAACTTATATAGACAAGATACTGTATATGTCGGACTTTGGCCGCCACTGTCATAAAGCTATACAGAAAATCTTCCCAACCAGAGTATGGCCTGGTCAAATCTACAGATGCCCCTGGGAATGTATAAAGTGTCTCACCTGCATAAAACAGAGAAATTCCGAGTTGTCCCAGACAAACTTGCCCTTTGCCCTTTGAAAGGAGATACAGCACCCGTGCTCAATAAACTAAGCAAATCTTGTAATATCACTGGTTTCCCATCTGGCGTAGCCCAAGTCCAACATGGGGGAAAAAAATTCTAGCTTGTATCTAATAAGGGATAGTGGGCCCACTCCCTCTGGGGTACCCAACATTTTCTTAATCTTGGAGAGTATATAAAGGCCATGTCTTACCCATCTGTTCCTGATCCCTTTAATATATTTCGGAGACAAGGAAGACATTGCTAAGGTATAAAGGGGTCTCCCTTCTGGCAACTCATTTTCCATCTCATACCATTGAGATTGGACCCTCTGTTTGGCCCATATTAATACTGGTCCCATCTGCACTGCTAAGCAGTAATACCTAAAGTTAGGCAGTGCTAGGCCTCCCCTCTCTCTGGGAGAGCACAAGACCTTTCTGGCCACCCTAGGTTTCTTATGCTGCCATATGAATCTGTGGACTTCCCTTGTGAGCTTATTCCAAAATAGTATAGGGAGTTTTAATGGGAGGCACTGAAGCAGAAAAAGGAGGCATGGCACGATGTTCATTTTAATTGTTGCAATTCTTCCCACCAGCAAAAGTGTTAACAAGTGCCACCTCACTAGGTCTCTCTCAATGGTCTCCCACAGCTTTCCATAGTTCAGGAAGAATAGCTCGGCTAGGTCTGTGGATATCTGGACTCCTAAGTAACGGATCTGACCATTCGGGGCCCACTTAAACGGAAATCTTGCCTCAAACTCTGGAGATAGCCGGCCACTCAGAATTATGGCCTCTGACTTACTGAACTTAATCTTATATCCTGAGAGCTCTCCAAAGTTCTGAAGGGTTGTGCAGAGGAGAGGTACAGAATCCCCCAGGGAGGCCTGAAAGAAAATAGAGTTATCAGCATAGAGCGAAACTTTTTGTTTGAGGTCTCCTGCCGTTATGTCCTTGATCCCCTGTTCCCACCTTACTCTTACCGCTAAGGGTTCCAGACTTAAGGCAAATAGGAGTGGGGAAAGGAGGCAGCCCCACCTGGTACCTCTGGACAATGAAAAGAAGGGTGAACTCTCTCAATTCACTCTCACCAGTGCTTTTGGGGCTCTATACAGTTGGGCAATAGTGTGTAGGAATTTAGGGCCGAATTTCATTTTATCCATGGCTGCTTTTAGAACTTGCCAATCTACCCTATCAAATGATTTTTCTGCATCCATGGATATAGCGATTTGGAGTTGCTCCTGTGAGGAGATAATATTCAGTAATCTGTGAATATTACCGAATAAGAATCTCCCTGAAATGAACCCCATCTGGTCTTTGTGTACTAAAGTGGTGATGTGATTCTGTAATCTCCCCACTAACAAGCCTGTAAAAAGTTTCAAGTCAGCGTTTAACAGGGAAATGGGTCTACATGACCTGCATTCCAGCAAGTCTTTCCCTTCTTTATGAATAACTGAAATATGTGCCAGTTGCCAAGTGTCTGGGGTCTCACAACCGTCTAATATTTCCTGGCATTTCCTGGTAAGAGGAAGGGCAGGAGAGAGTCCGCAAAGGTTTTAAAAAACTCCGTGGGGAATCCATCCGGCCCTAGGGACTTACCGTTTTTCAGCTGGGATATTTGGAGGCGTAATTCCTGATGGGATACCGCACTATCTAGCTGGTCTGCTGCCTGTTAAGAAAGAGATCTCATCTCAAAATCATCAAAAAATGGGCTACCTTCCCTGCAAAATCAGGTACAGGTACCTGGGAGTATAGAGTTTCATAGTACTGAGCAAAGGTCGTTGTTATGTCCACTGGGTGACCCCTGTGATGGGATCTCTCAGTTGTCGTACCACCTTGCTTGCTAGTTGTTGGCATAGAGTGAGTGCCAACAGTTTTCCCGCCCTGTTGTCATTCTCATAAAAATTCTGCCTAACCCTCCTGTAGGAAGCCTCTATTTGTTGCAATAATAAGGTTTCTAGTGCTTGATGCCTCTTCACTAGCTGTCTCTGAACTTGACTATTTAAAGAGATCTTATGCTGAAACTCAAGATCAGACATCTCTGCTTCAAGATCTCATCGTCTCTGTTCTCTACGTTTTTTCTGCATGGAAGAGAAACTAATGATTGCTCCTCGGAGCACCACTTTCAGGGCGTCCCATCTAACAGCATGGGAAGTCTCCCCTAAAGGATTATCTTGGTCATAGGTCTTAACTGTAGCGACAATAAGGTCCTTAAATGTCTGGTTATTTAGTAGGCCAACATTGGGCCTCCAGGGGGAGTTTCTAACTGGTGGGCAGAGTTCAAGGTGCAATTCTACTGGAGCATGGTCCGAGAGCATTCTAGTCAGGATTTGACAGGACTTTGTAGCATGTACCCACTCCTCTGGTATGGGGGAAAAAAAAAATATATATCCAGCTATAACAATTATGTCGGTCATAAAAGTGTGAGACATCTCTCTGCACACCATTAACCAGACTCCAGATGTCCGCTAGTCCCAGATTCTGGGTTACCCTGAGGAGGGTGTTCCCAGCTTTAGTTGATCTATTGAGTTTGGCCCCTCCCCTTTTGTCAAATGAAGGGGATAAGATAGTATTGAAGTCACCCCTCAAGATACATAGCTGTTCGGAGACTACCAGAGTGTCCCTGAAAATTTGTTAAAAAAAGGCAGTGGCCTCCTTGTCTATATTTGGAGCATATATGCAAGCTAAGGTACAGGGAATACCTAGCAAGGTTGCCTGTATCAATATGAAACAACCTTCAGGGTCTGTAAGGACAGTCTATTTGTATCTGGCAGGTCTTATGAATTAGAATGGTTACATCTTGACGGTGCGGGTGGGCCTGAAAGGTGGAGGCATAGACTAATCCCACCCAGCTCCTTTGCAGTTTCTGATGATCATCATCAGTAAGGTGGGTTTCTTGTAAGAGAGCAATTTGTGTACCTCTCTGGCCCAATTCCCTAAGAATCCTTCCCTGCTTCACCGGATTATTTAGTCACTGTACATTATATGAGATTACTGTTAAATCTCCCATTTTAAAAGACTAGCTTGTAGGCATCTATTCTGTCCTCCCCAACCCCTCTCCAAAATAACCAGGCGTTTCGGGGTGGTTGGGCAAGAGAGGAAACACACAGCATGGCAAAAACACTTAAGAAACTTGACAAAACTAACATAAGGAACAATATAACATTTCAACCAGTTTGAACTGTTAACCTTGAACCTAAGACAGATATGAGGGATGAAAACCTGTCCCTCGTATTGCTTCAAGAGTGCCAAGCACATCCCCTCTGCTGTCAGCTGCTGGGTGGTGAGGGGTGGTGGTGGTGGATAAAATCCAGCACTGCGTCACCTGCGAACCCCGTGGGGTACCAAGGGCAACTTGCGTGAAATCAAACGTATCATACGTGCAGCTCTACTACAACTAAACCCCACAAATTATCCTCTGTTTGCACTCCCTCACCCCCCATAAGCCTTCCCAATTTCTAAGGAAAGAAAAAGAGAGCTTGGAGAAGAAAAAGAAAAAATTCTTATTAAAGATTATTGGGGGCCTAACCATCTTCCAAGATGGAGGCATAGTTTATGCAGTGCTGAAAACCTACAGCTAAGTACCCAACTTTACCTCTTGTCT
The DNA here is from genome assembly GCA_016271365.2 of Neoceratodus forsteri. Classification (NCBI taxonomy): domain Eukaryota; kingdom Metazoa; phylum Chordata; order Ceratodontiformes; family Ceratodontidae; genus Neoceratodus; species Neoceratodus forsteri. Next base: position 532,095,311 of record CM028137.1, on the reverse strand, counting down.
GATCCCCACCAAACTTTTTTTTCTTTATTGGCAATCGGAAGTCTCCCTCTATACAGAGTTAAAATCTGGGAGACCTCCACGGCAGGATTGTAAAGTTATCCCCTCCAGTGCGCTGTCTGGACCGGACACTTAAGGCAGCATGGCGCAGTCAGTTAAAGGGGATGAAGAACCCTCTATCAGGGAAATGCTCTCGTCGATTACTAGTATTGATGCTGTAACACTGGCAGCAAATACTTCAGCGAACTCAATCCAGATATTAGATGCCGGAATTGAAAGGATAGAACAGAAGGTGACGAACCAAGAGGATATCCTACAGGGTCACTGTGCCACAATGCAAAATCAAGCAGCACAAATCAGACAACTTCAAGAAAAAATTGATCTAGAAAATAGAAGCCGCCGTAATAATATATGGCTTCTTGGATTCTCTGAAGGAGGGAAAGCTCTCTCTTTTCTACAACAAGTGCTGCCCGAAATCCTTAAACTGCCACCGTCCATTAGAATCACGATTGAGCGTGCTCATCGTTCTCTACAACCCAGACCAGCGCAGGGGGACAGACCAAGGCCCATCATCGCACGGATTCTTAACTTTGCTGAAAAGGAAGTTATCCAGGCCAGGGCTAGGGAACTGGGGCAGCTGTGGTGAAAAGGGCACCAGATTATGATTTTTCAAAACTACTCCACTGAACTGGCGAATAAAAGGAAGGCTTTTACAGAGACTCATCGGAAACTACATGATCTACGGATCCCTTTTTCCCTACGCTATCCTGCCTCCCTAAAGATACCAGTTAATGGCACTTCTCAGCATTCAACTCCCTGGAAGCCGCTATGGTGTTTATTGATAAAACCTGGTCATCAGTCAATCGATCCACGCACCAGCTGAACTCTGAAATAGCCCAAGGTGACCAATCCTCTGTGAAAGATCTTCCCCCTCTAACAGCTGGACTGACTGAACGGGACTCCCGCAACTCCAAGATCCGGAAGAGACCTCCAAAATCACCACACGCTAAACGAGATCACCCACAGGACAGAGATCGGACCTCGGAAGCAATTCAGTACACAAGCCCATACTTTGCTAAAAACAAATATTCCCCTCTTCAAGATTACCCTGATACTGATTTTCGAGAGGGAATGGATGCTACACCTGACCCCTCATCTTCAGTACCGGCTGAAGACACTAGTTCCTGGGCCTCAACGTCTGAGAATGCCCTATCTGCACAGGGCTCAGACCGGCACACCGTGGCTCCGGGTTCTCCTACAGGCCACAATCCCACAGGTACTGCTCCGGAGCTGCTGGCACCTCCTCAAGACGCTCACCCGAGTTGATTGGACGCAGAGTATCAGATAAGTTAATCAGGCTGTGTCTCGGGGAACATTGTGAGTGTAAGAAGGGGTAATGGGAAGAGACTCGCAGAAATGGGGGATGCGAATTGCAGTGTCCATGCTCTTTATCCTTTTGATGGGTGGATCGGTAAATGGACCCCCCCCCCCCAAAATAGGCACTTTGTCTGGAGTTTTACAAAATGTTGTGCTGCCCTGTTAATATTGTTGAATTTGTTACTAGATGGGTGGAAGTTACCTTCTTTAGAAGGAATCACTTTCTACAGAAGACTTCCCATGAAGAAGTCGATGGCTCCCCTCACAGTGAATGCTTCCACCCAGGGTAAACAGATGCTCTCTGTTGCGAGGCCTAGGTTAAGCTGGCCCCTGGTTAGCATGCCATGCTTCCCATTGTTCCCTGGTTAACTTAGCGGGATCGATGGCTAGTTAAACCCCGTTTTGCTCTAGGCAGGGGTGCATTCTGCTCTGTTTGAATTGAATCATTGTGTTGCTTATTTTGAGTGTTAGTGTGATGATACATAACAGCTCCGCATTGTGCATCTGATAATTGATTTCCCTTCTACTCATGCCCCACAGAAGGGACAGGACATACTATTTGTTGGAAATACCATTTGTTGGAAATCCAACTGGTTAAGTCCTTTCTCAGTTCTCAAACTGTTATTTAATAGGTTACGTTAAATGATACTGTTGGATTAGAAGCTACAGAAAAGTAGTTTGATCTGTATAATGTAATTGGTTAACTCCAAAGGAATACAGGGCTGTGTGATCCCATATAAGAGGGTTCGTAACTGTCTGTTAAGCCAGTGTCAGTAGCCGGCAGCTATCAATACAACCTCCAATCCAGTGAGGGAAAATATCTCACTGTGGTAATTTTGTTTAGTGGTAGCATTTTTCCAGTCAACGATCTTATAAGCAAGGCATAATGTCAGAAATAGTGTTCCACACTTGGAATGTCCAAGGTTTAAATTCACTGTTGAAGCGCAAAAAGGTATTGACATACCTGAAGAGCATTCACTCCAAAATAGCCTTCCTACAGGAGACTAAATTGACAGGGGAAGACTATAAATATATGCTGAAGGACTGCGTAGGACAGCAGGTCCACTCTAATGCCCCCTCCAGGAAATGCAGGGTAATCATCCTCCTGCACAAATCCCTTCCATGGACCCTGACTAAGACAACTTTGGACACAGAGGGCAGATGGGTGTTAACGAATTACGAGACCCCATCAAGTACGGTCACTCTCTGCAATATATAGGCCCCCCAATGAAGACAACCCAAGTTTTTTCCATACTCTTGCAGAAGTGGTTTTGGAGTTTCACCCCCCAGACAGCCCTCTTCTCCTGGGAGGTGATTTTTACCAGACGTTAATTCCATCGGTAGATAGGAATGATGGGGGCAAGGAATCTCACCTCAGAAGCAGGAAGGCATTAAATCAAATGATTCTGGTTCAGGGTCTCACAGATATTTGGAGTCTTTTCCACCCCAGAGAGAGGGATTATACCTTCCATTCAACCCCAAATGCCTCATATAGCAAGCTAGATTTCTGGCTAGGCTCCCCCTCCTTGACATCCAAAACTTTAGATGTTAAAATTCTCCCCTGTATTATTTCTGACCATGCCCCGGTCCAGCTTCTTGTTCTCTGGGATCCGGTAGCCCCTCTAGACCCCCTCCTCATGCAAGAGGCAGATTTTATCCACTGGGCTCGAACCAAGGCCTCTCTATTCACTGCAGAGGATCCTGTTACAGATACCTCGCCGGGTAATACTTGGGAGGCCTTTAAGGCTACAATGAGAGGGAACATCATGGGGTTTGCAGCAGCAAAACGTAAAGACCAAGAGCACCAGCTACATAAGCTTGAGCAGGAGCTGGCATTAGCCGAAGCCTCTTTGAAGGCCCTGCCTCGCCCCTCTACCCACTCTACCGCAGGTACGACCATTTTGGGACTCCGCTTTGAAATTAATCAGCTGCTGAACAGGAAGGCCGAAGTGGCCATCTTTCGCCTTGACACTCATTCTGGGAGGGAGGAGATAAGGGAGGCAAAGTTCTAGCTTATCAACTCCGTAAGCAACAGGCCAGCAGATACATACATGGGCTAAAAGATAAGCAAGGGGTAGTGGGTAGCACCCCAGAGACCATTAATTCCATTATGGAGTCCTTTTATAGATCTCTTTACACCTCCTCGCATAAGAGTACGAACCCGGATACACGTCCCGTCCTAGACTCCCTTCAGCTACCCTCCCTTACAGCGCAGGAGTCCCAACTCCTGGAACTCCCCATTTCCCAGGTTGAAGTGTGTTCAGCTACCCAAACTATGAAGTTGGGAAAGTCTTCTGAAGCGGATGGCTACACTGCCGACTTCTACCAAGCACTGGCCCCTATTATCTCTCCCCTTCTAACTAAGGTATTTAGGGAGATAGAACATAAAGGTGCACTTCCTCCCTCAATGAGAGAGGCCACCATTGTTCTTATCCCAAAAAAAGGTAAGGACACCACTAATCCAGGGAATTATTGCCCAGTCTCCCTCATTAACCTCGACAGCAAGTTATATGCCAAACTCATGGTGACTAGGCTCTCTCCCCTCCTCCCTCGTATTATACACCCCTCACAGGCTGGTTTCATTCCTGGTAGGCACAGTTCGGATCATTTGTGAACCCTTCTAAATCTCATACATTCTGCTAGATCCCTTTCCTCTTCAGCTGCTGCGCTTGCAGTGGATTTCGGAAAGGCTTTTGATTTCTGTAGAATAGGACTACTTGTATCTAGTCCTTGCACACCTCGGAATGGGTGAAATCTTCCTATCAAGGATACAAGCCATTTATGATCTACCCACAGCCAGGGTTAACACAAACTCAGTACTGTCCCCACCCTTTACATTAGAACACGGGACAAGACAGGACTGTCCTCTCTTCCACCTTCTGTTTGTCCTAGCTGTCGAACCTCTGGCCTGTGCCATTTGTAGCCACCCTGAAATAATTTGTCTTACGGTAGGTAATACATCATATAAAACTCTTATGTACGCGGACGACCTCCTCCTCCCTTTAGCAGATGCCCACCAGTCTATACCTCCTTTGCTGTCTCTCCTAGAGTCCTTTCATACATATTCTGGTCTCAAACTAAATCAGACCAAGACCGAGCCAATGCCCCTGAATAAGTACTGTACCCAACAGATGGCGCAGAGGTCTGACCTTCTTTGGGCCCTGAAAGGGATTACCTACCTGGGGATAATACTGTCTCCCTTCCTTGATACAATCTGGCAAATGAATATTCACCCCCTTCTTTCCTACTTCATTATAACAGAATTTGATAGATGGAAGCTCCTTAGACTTACTTTAGCAGGCAAAATTGCTGCCATCAACATGGTCACAGCTACAAAACTTTTACTTACTTACGCATATCCCCATTCGCCTTCCCAAAAACTGGTACTTAGCCATCAATAAATTAAGACACTTTCTATGGGAAGGCACTAAACCTCGATACGGTCGAGCCAAACTTCGGACTCACTGAAAATACAGAGGCTAGAACCTCCCTAGGATAGAGGGTTACCGTCAGGCCTTTCTCTTGGCCCAGATGGTCAAATGGATGGCCCCTCACCTACCCACTTCCCCTCAATGGCTCCAAATAGAGTTAGACATCTCGGGAACCTTCCTCCCCTCCTCACTCTTATTCGCATGCCCCAATAGTAAATCCAGACCTCCCAACAGTTTAAAGCCAAGCCTTACCTCCCCTACAATAGAGGCTTCAAGAGCCAATTGGTATGCCATTCATCGGAGACTGAAGATAAACCCTGTCCCGAGCATACACATCCCCGCCATTACGATTGGGGGTTATTGGGTTTGGTGGAAACACTGGGCTAAGAAGGGGATCTCCACCATTGGAGATGTTGTGGACCCTAGGTACAATGTAACATACCCAATTCATTACTTCCAGCAGAAGTGGGATATCCCTCAGACCGAGTTTTGGAGATATCTACAGCTTAGAGAAGCCCCAAGACCTATTCTGAACCCCACCTCCCAAACACAAGACAATCCTTCTGTTTTACAATCCTGGATTAAAAACCCGAAAGGCCTAGCAGGACGTATCTATGCCACCCTCAGGGACTCCTTACTCTCTCAGTCTGAAGATGCTAAATGGAAGTGGGAAAAGATGTTACACCTCACAATCACCTCTGACGCCTGGGACTGGACGTGGAGGGACACACACAAATGGTTGAGAGATGCTAGATCACATCTAAAACAAAATAAAATATCCCACTCGTGGTATAAAACCCCCTGTGAATCTCTATAAAGCTAAGTTCCGGGACTCCGATAACTGCTGGAGATATCAGGCTCTGGCAGGAGATTTGATGCACGTACTGTGGTCCTGCCCATTAATTCAGCCTTTATGGCAGTCAGTACGAGATGTGGCTTCCAAAGTACTAAAGCTCCAAGTCCCTCTCTGCCCTCTTATCTCCTGGGTATTACCATTGATCTTCCTAAGCTCACTTACCTAGAATACAAGTGGTTAGCCCTTCTGGCAATGCAAACCAAGAGAGCCCTGCTTTGTAAATGGAGATCTTCCATGGTCCCTACATTGATGGAAGTGCTGGCTTCTCTTTCGGCAGTGGCTAAATTGGACAGAATTTCACATCTGCAAAAATACCAACTCTCTAAATTTAGACTCTGTTGGGCCCCCTACTTAAGTTACATTCGCCCTCAGATGGGTATAGAATGATTACCCCTCTTAACCCGACGGATACAGCTGGCTCAATATCTTGCTAACCAAGTGTAAGGATGACTGGGAAACTGAGGTACCTACTCCCCTTAATTATCTCCCCTCCACTTTAGTAAGTCCTTCCAGCTATCTCTTATAAGGAAACAAAAGTCAAGCCCTTCAAAGGTCTTACATTATGCAATTACCGGCATTATTTTGTTGCATTTCCTTATAACTGTCACTTCTGTTACGAACCTGAGCCTTTGAGATTGCTTGTGTTCCTCTGTTCTACCTCTAGATAATGCCAGAGATTGCAGAACATATACACACTCCTAGCTCGACTCCACGCATGTCGCCGTGAAAATGATTACAGCGACTTGCACAGATACAGTAGAACTGACTCGCGTGCCTATGTCCAGCAAACCCTGTCTTGAAGCTCATCCTTCTGGTGAGTACATTTTTATATAAGTGATTGCATGCTGTTATAAATAACGACAGCACACTGTTAAACTGAAATGTTTTAGGTCTTTCTTATTCCTCCTGACCTTCCCATACTAATAGTCCTCCCTTTTACCCTTATCCTTCGCTAACTAACTACAGACAGGTGGAACACAAGCTCTATTTCCTTCCTAACGGGTAGACCAGAATGGATATGGATCCTACCTGAAATTTCCTGTATATGGATTTGTATGTAACCTGTTGATTCTTTTCCCTTTCCCTTCCCTCCCCCCGTAGAGATTTAATTTCTCCTTCCTCCCCCTTTCCTACCCTTCCCCCATAAGAAAGGTAATGCTTAATGTTTTAAGTACATATACTTTGCTTTACTGTCATAGGCTTCAGCCATCTGGATGTAAGTTTGTGTATTTTTCTTGTTAAAAATCAATAAAAAGTTACAACACAAAGATCATGAGGGGGGGAAGAGACCCCCTCCCCCCCTCCCCGACAGCAAGATGTGGGAAGCTCAAAGTCCCGTATTCTCCCGGTTCAGGCAGTTACAACATCAGTGATATGTATATAAGTATTAAAAGAAAAACAGCATAAATTGTCAGGATTTGGTATGCTGATAGCAGCTGCCAATTCCTTTGTAAAATTAGACCCTTTATGCTAAAAAAGTTATGTCTGGGTAAGGCAGACTCCGACTTCTTCCCTCCTACCTGTGTTAAACAGGAGATTTAGGTTAAAGTGTTCGGTCTCAGAGGCCTCCATGTCAATGGCAGTTTCATTGTTTGTCCGTCTGGGGAGGAATATCCTTCCCGCGTGGAGGTTTAGGCATTCCCTCTCAATCTCGCTTGTTTGCTTGGGCCTTTGCTTGCATCTTAGACCAGGTGCACAGAGAAGGGCCCAAGGAACCAGAGAGAGTCCGCTTAGACATGGAGCTGGATGTGGGGAGCCACTGCCATTTTTCTATATCTTTAATGACAGGAGGGTTGATGATCTCACTGATCGCTATGCCTAATGAAGACGGGTACTTTTTAGCTTCCATGGCAGTCTCAAATATGTGCACTCCCCTATCTGAGGTAATCTGCAGTTTGGCTGGAAAATCCACGCGGGCCTTCAGGCCCTTGTTGCGAAGTTCTTTAATCAGGGGGAACCAGATTTTTTGTCTGGCCATAGTGGTAGGGGCATAGTCCAGCTCTATGAAGAGTCTAGTATCCCCAAAGACTCTCTCTTTTAAGGAACAGGCCTTGCAGAGCACCATTTCTTTAATGCGGTAGTCTAAAAAAGCCACAATCGGGGATCTGGGCCTTGCTTTTGGATCTTTGGGTGAGGGGGGGGCACAACCAATGCCCGGTGAGCCCTAATGATGTCAAGTGGTGTATCTCTGTCTAGGCTTAATAATTCTTTCAGGAGGCTCTCTACAAATTCCGCAGCGCTCCCAGTTTCTGTATGCTCTGGTAATCCATGTATGCATAGATTTATTCTTTGTGAGCGGTTTTCCACATCTTCGATTTTGTTCAGTAAAAGTTGTGACTGATCGTGTAATTGCAAAATGGCACTGCTTCTGCTTGTGTGGATAGGGTCTCTTCAACTGAGCTTAGCTGCTTGTTGTGTTGCTCTAGTTTGGTTTTATTGTTCACGACTTCCCCTCGGATGTGGTCCAAAGTTCCAGTCAGTCTGCAAAGTTCCCTGCATAGCTTCCGTGAAGTGATGGTCACTTCCCTCTTCCTTGTCTGAGTCATCTTCTGAATCGAGCTCCGTGGTCTCTGGGGCCTACTGGAGGTTTGGTCTTTTTTCTGACTCCTCGGGTTGAGATTCAGTTTCTGTTGTTTTAAGGCACTGCTCACACCCGGTTTGGTCTTTAATTTGCTCACCATGTTCTCCGATACCCTCTGGCATAAGTAGGAAGTGATAGAGAATAATTTGGGAAGTTTAATTTGCTTCTTTTATTCATGGGTAGACAGAGCTCAGTCCTAAGGCTGCCGCATGGCACGCTGACGTCACCGGAAGTCCCCGTATTTTTCCATTTTTAAGCAGAGTATGCTTGTCAACAATATATTTCAATGTAAGAAGGCTACTTATTTACACATGGGATACCATTTGGCTCTCATGTAACTGTAGATCGAGTGTTAAAATCACACACAAACATAAGTGCCTGGATGAAAGAAACTGCCCCATACTGGAGTGTACAGGAATACTTGAGACACAGAACATCTCTTTTATGAGTGACCGTATGTCAAAGGCTTTGGGATGATTTAGTACGCACATGGCAGGAAATAAGTTTCCAAACATTACAGTATGAGGAATTAGTTTTGGGACTACTATCAGACCAGTGGAAGAAATAACATAGAAGCACTGCATGGATTTTGTTTGCTCTGTTAAGTACTGCTTGTGGCGAGCTTACTGTGCTTTCACCATGCAACAGAGGGTTGTAGAACATAGAGCAATTAAAACAGGATTAATACAGGCATATAATTCAGTTCAATCCATTAAAAAGAATTAATGAGCAGGCTGAAGAGCTTATGGAAGCTGTCAAATGGTTTGATTTGCATTAAAAAGTTATGGTTTTGAAAGCACAAGACTGAATATAGTGATAGGTCTTCACTGTTGTTTCAATTAACTTTCCTTTTTGTGCATTCCACAATACAGTTAGTCTAAAATACTAGACACTATGATTTGATGGGGTATTTCTTATGATCCATGTTACTATCTGTCTTATGATTTGCGCAATGTACATATTTGTCTTTAATATTTCTATATGATATCTGTCACAACCCCATTCAGCAGGTCAGCCCTCTACTCCCAAAATACCAACCTCTGAGCATAGTATTATGAACAGTTAACAGAACAGGGTGACCCTCCTGTCTGTTTTGTGGGTTCAAATCAAACTTTGGTCTGAAGTTCTGGAGGGATTCAGACTGTTAGCCTCTTGCTAGCGTACCCAATGTACAGGCTCAGATAATTCTGCTCTTCGGGAAAATGCCAGATATCTTTTGCCATGGGCATCCAACCAGGTATTACAAAATGAACCCTTAAAACTCTATGCAAAATCTTAGAGAAACTCTTACCTGTTTCCCAATTTGGTATCCCACTAAGCTTAAGCACAGTGTCAACTTTAACCATCTAAGCTTCGCTTATTAAAAAAAAAGAAGTTTCAAGGCACACCAAGCAGTTTCTGTTTTTAAAACATATATCTTTACTTTAAAATTGATAAAAATAGGTGAACAATAAATACAGAACATATCCCAACGCATACAATCTTAAAAACAAAACAGGTTTAAAAGTGCAAAATTCCTACCAACCCTTAGACTTATCTAAGGTATTTCTTATGATCTTTCAGTGCTCCTAGATGTTCCTTCTCTCAGTCCAAGTATATGAATGTGTATCAACGGAATACAGACTACAGTTTAAAAATGTTGTGTTTCATCCCTCTTCATGATGTCATCATCTAGCTTCTCCCTTTCAGGATATATATATAAAAAATATATATTATATATTTTTATATTATATATATATATATACACATATATATACACACACACACACGCACATATACATATATACATATATATATACACACACACACACACACGCATATACATATATATATATATATACACACACACACACACACACACATATACATATATATATATACACACACACAATATATATATATATATATATATATACATATACACACACACACACACACACACACACATACATACATACATACACACACACACACACACAAAACAGGAAGTCCCATCAAGGTATTGAATTCGGTGACTCCAGCAAGACCCATTGTCCAAGTGATGACACTCTTAATTAAGACTGTAAGTTCTCAGTCCCTTTGATCCATGAGCAGTTCCCTTTCTCAAACACATCAAAGGACTTTTTATGACACCAGGTGCAATCAACTGACTTTCCTGAGGACGTCATAAAATGGATATTCCACTTCCTTATGACACCAGGTGCAATTAAATGACTTTCCTGAGGACGTTATAAAATGGATATATTAGTTCCTGGCTTCAAAGCAAACTGAGAAGTTAATTGCATTCAGAGATCTGCTGGTTTAACATATATCCTGTCTTTTGAACCGATACCTGGGGGGTGGGGTTTTGTCACCCCAGGAACAGGATTTTTCATGACAGACTATCCCACTACATTTTTACATTACAAAAATCAGAGTTATCAGAACCAGCTGTCTAAGTGTCACAATATCCACTAGTTTATCAGTCTGATTTTAAATAAAAATTTGCCTACCCTTTTCTAAAATTGTCATGGGATCTTTAAAGTCCACCTGACCAACTACTAGAACAGACAGATGGGACCTCAATTTAACACCTTATACAAAAGAAGATGTCTCAGGAGCACAGCACCTTTGGATACTGCACACACTACTGTGTCAATACTGGGATGGGCTTTTGGTTTGGAATATTCCCTTGTACCTATCCCACCTATGTCTGAAGCCAGTAACAGACTCTCTCTCTGTTGAGCACTTTCTGGCAACAAATTGCACTTGTCCACAATGCTTTCTGTAATGAACTCCCTTACATGCCTCTTAAAGCTTCCCCATCCCCAAATTCTCATCCACGGTCTCGTTACCGTGTTCTTGCTTCTTATGAGCAGGGCACTGTCATCTACTTTATTAATAACACTTTGGGTACTTAAAAGTCTCCATCATGTCCCCCTCTCCTTCCTGGCCTCCAATGTGTACATATTGAGACTCTCCATTTTTTCTCTCAAACAACTTCCCCTGCTGCCTCTGCAGGGTATTAAATAATTGATTAGCAGTTTTTTTCTTGGGACAATACTGACTGTTCAGAAAGTATTTATATACATTTTCTAGAAGTGTTATGTTTGTTAAACACAGTGAGGCAGGTGTTATGCATTTTCACAATGTTTTAGCACTTTTATGAGCAAAACGTTAATCAATTTTTAGAGTTAAATAAAACCCTGCTCTGCATCATCTTTGTGGCCCTCCTCTGAACACCTTTCAAGAAATCCCTGTACTTCAACAAATGCCTGCTCCAGAACTGTGCACAGTACTCCACGTGAAGTCTGACTGTACAGTGGCAAAATCATCTCCTTCCTTCTGCTACCAAACCCCTCCCTATATACACAACAACATCCTTTTTGCTTCCCTTCAGCCTTCCGGCATTGGGAACGGGTCTTTAGACTATCACTTACAATGATCCCCAGGTCCCTTTCTTCTGATGTCTGCTCCACACTCACTCCCCCCAACCATTACTCTGTTTTTGGATTTCTTTTGCCATGACATTAAATTTGAGTTGCCATATCCAAGATCACTTTTCCAGTCTGTCCAGGTCTGGCTGTATTCCCTCAACTATCTATGTTGCCTCTGATTTTGGTATAATCTCCAACGAATCTGATTTTACCCTGGATTCCCTCCCCTATATAACAAGTCTGTCTGACAAAAAACTCATGCTGCCTTTTGTCCTGGAGCCCATTGACCTCCGGCTATTCCACAATATGCTCTTTTATAACTGTTTCTAGCTGCTTCCCCAGGATGGAGGGCAGGCTGACTGATCTGTAGTACCCTGGGTCTTCTCTACTCTCACTCCTATGGAGGGGGCCACACTGGCCTCCCTCCAATCCACTAGAACCACCCCTGCATCTATGGTGCAGTAAAAGAGGTCAGTCAGTGGTTTCAGGAGTACTGAGGGACCTTCCCTAACACCCAATGTGTAGACCATCTAGGTCTGGTGACTTGGCCACCTTCAGGGTCCTGAGCTCCTTGAGTACCCCCTCTCCACTGCTATCCCTCCCATCTCTGATCCATGCCCCCTCCACCCCAACTAGAACCCTACACTCTACAAGCAGTCCCTCCTCTTCCTTCATGAAAACTGACCTGAAGTATTCATTTAGAATATTTGCCTCCTCACTATTTTCCTCAATTCGCCCTCCTATGCTCAATATGACGACTCCCTCCTTTGTCATAGTGTGCCTTGATTTAGTGGAGAAAGTTTTGTTCCCTTCCTTCGCATCCTCTGCTATTGTCAGATTGACCTCTATTTTTGGTTTTCTTACCACTCTGTTAGCCTCCCTTGCTTCCTCCACACAGATTTCTCCATCTCCCATTCGATGGCCTCCCTTGTATTTCCTGAAAGCTTCCCTTTTTATCTTCACTGCTTCTACCACTTCAACTGCGAACCAAGGTGGTCTTTCATTTCCCTACCTGCCACAAACAAGACCTAGCTACTTCTGCATTTCCCTGCTTTATAATTTCCCACTTGGTCTGAACTCCCTCCACTTCTCCCACACTCACTCTTTTTTCTGAATTAACTGCTCCACCTTTCCGAATTCTGCTCATCAAAGATCCATGATACATTTTCTGAATTTAAGTGTTGGGTTTCCAGCACCATGCTAAACCACACTGAGTTAAGGTCACTGGTTTGAAGAGGCTCCTCTGCTCTGAGCTTTTGTATGTTGTCCCCACTGGAAAGCACCAAGTCCAGTACAGCTCCTTCCCTGGTGGTAGTCTCCCTAAACCACTGAGTCAGTAGGCATTCCTACATTACCTTTACCACTGCTGGGCTCTGTGCACTTTTGACCAATGGGATTTCCCAGTCTGTATCGAACAAACTGAAATTTCTCTTCACTCTGTTCATATCTTCTGTCTGGTTTGGGGGCCAGTACACTACATCCATTCTAATGACTCTCCCCTTATCTGTTGCCAATTGTGCCAATACTAATTCTATCCCACCCTTCCCCATTAGGGTGTTGTGTTCGGTGGCATTTACACTGTTTGGTGACAGTGGAGGACTCTGGACCCACTTACACTATTTAGTTAATAACACTATGCCACACTCTTACGCTCCCCTCCATGCACTCTCAACCCTGCTCTGCTGATTTCAGCATTAGTGCTAATCTACAGACCCACATTCGCCAACTGTACTAGTGGTTAGTTGGTATGGCCTTGTAGATTGTTTTGTTTTGTTTAATCAATTTGAGTTTGGGGACATCACCCCCACCCTCCCACCAAACGTTAAACTGAAAAAACACAGGGGGTGTGGGAGGTACAGCCCCCCAGCTCACATAGATCAGAAAAAACAAACAAACAAACAAACAAAAAAAAAAAACTACACAGCCACACCAACTAACCCCGAGTAGTGTAAGCTGGTCTGTAACTAGTGTAAGTGGGTCCACAGATCTCCACTAATGCTAAAATCAGCAGAACAGCAAGTAGCATAGCAGTAGTATAGCGTAATGCACGCAAATTCCACGATACACCGCTATGTACTTGTATGGGTCTGGAGTCCTCCACTGTCACCCGCTGCCTTATGTACAGAGCCACCCCCTCTTCTCCACTGCCTCCTGTCTCTTCTGAAAACGGAGTACCCAAAAAATAGTTAGATCCCAGTCATGTTGCCCATGTTTCTGTTATTGGAAACAAACCAAAAGTTGCCTCTGCTGCTACTGCATTATGCTCCCTCATTATATTTCACAGGTTCTTTGCATTCATACAGACAGGCTTCCTAGTTCCTACTTTTCACCCTCGTCCTGCCTTTTTATTAGCCAGCTGCTTGTCCCTCTTGTTCAACTCACCCTTCTTCCTGCATTTTCCCTTGATCCCTCCTTTCTGGATACCTTCTCTAGTTATATTCCTATCCTGGGACATTTTCTCCTTGCTCCTTACTACCTTGGATCCAGTACCCGCCGCCCTCTGCCATGCTGAATATTGTGCTGAATAGTGCTGAATATGGAATTCACTTGGGAGGGGGAGGACCATGTGGCGCATACCTCATATGAGAATGAGTATGCCTAAAGAAACAGCGGGCCACTTGACCTCTTTTTCAGAGGTTTCTACCACAGGCAGTTCTCCCTCCATAGGGTCAATGTCCACAAAATTTATTAGTGGCACTTTTCAGAGAAATTTCACATGGCACAGAATGCTACAGCTACCTAGACAGCAGGCAACTAACATAATGAACCTATGGTCTTTTTTTCTTTTAACCTTTCTTGTGATTCTTTCTTACCTGATTCAAACCCTGTTCTTCACAAATGAAAGACATGAAAAATATGCACTAATGAGAGAGAAGAATTTTTTTTCTGAAAAGGGAAATAACCATAATAATTTCTTCAGACAACATTACATCAACCTACAGTAACCTGCCTGTTTCAACGACATACAGAACAGGTCACATTAAACTTACTGTGCAGTTTGCAACCCATTCTTGTTATGTGACTGCAACGAGTTACCAACTAGTTGGTTTGTTTTTTCCCTGCCACTGTAGATGTGGCTTTCAACTGAAAGTATATTCAGGCAACATATTTAGAACTCAGCAGAAACCAGCTAACAACCAGGTACAGTATCAGCAGCAAACAACCAGATATAGTACAGAAATTGAAAAAATGAAAATTGATGGCAGATAAGGACCGCTAGGCCCATCCACTCTGCCTGTACCAGCGGCCGCGGACCCTACTTGCTCATCGGCTTCAGCCTCTCCTTCCCACCATTAGGGTTCCCTTGTGCCTGTCCCATGCACACTTGAATCCCCACACTGTGTGCGTCCCCACCACCTCCTGGGGTAGGCTTTCCATGCATCCACCACCCTTTCCATGAAGGACTTCCTCACATTTTGACCTATTGGATTTGTTACCAAGTGTCCCCCCAGAATTCCTTGTTCTTAATCCACATAGGGACTAATGAAATTTGATATCACTCAGAAGGGGGTATAGTTAATGCCTTAACAGAAATGTATTCAATGATTACTAAAGCATGTTGTGAGGTAATCTTTTCTAAAATCTTACCCACTATGAGAGTAAAAAAAAAGTAATTGAGAGGAAAGCAATTCAACTGAATAACTGGTACGGCACTGGTGTCTTGCCAAAAAGTTAACCTGTATTAAAACATAGGAAACGTTCACTGGTAAAAAAGAAAAAAAAGTACTATAGCAGAGATAGACTACATCTTAGCAGAACTGGTAGCAGTTTATTAGGTCACCTTTTTGCTGATAGTATACAAAGGGCTTTAAACAAGATAATGGGGGAAGGGATAAATTTGGGTACACTAAGTGACAGGAATGATTTTCTTCTAAATACAGAAGCAATTATGCCAGATAGGACTACGAGTCATCTTAGATCTGACGGAAACCTTAACATTTTGTTAGTTCATTCAAGAAGCCTTAGAAACAAACTGGATAATCTTCAGAGTGAAATTAACAGCAGGAACACTGATACTTGTATAGTCACTGAAACTTGGTTCAAAGACGATGACTGGGTTAAGAACATTCCCGGATATACGTTATATGAATAAAATAGAATAAAACGTGGTGGGGGAATAGCTAGGTATATAAAAGAAAACATCCTAGCACTTAAAGTCTCATTTAGCTGTAGTAACATAAGGGACGTAGAGCTATTATGGGTAAATCTGCAACTGCTTAATGAAACTATAACACTAGGAGTCGGATATAGATCGCCTAACCTCAGTTATGAAGAAAATGTTAATTTGTTATCAGTCCTAGAGCAGTTTGATACAGATGGGGAATACCTTCTACTAGGTGACTTTAATTTTCACAATATAAATTGGAGTTCTCTGAAAGGTAACACTGCTATTGAAAATAGATTTATTGATATTACCATCCAGAAGAACCTGGAACAATTACTAACAGGAGGCACAAGGGGTAACAATACCTTGGATCTGGTATTAACATCATCTCCAGAGAATATAAGGGAAAAACAACTCTAGGAATACATACACTTTAAACAATACCGCTTTGGTGGAAACGACGCACAAAACTGACTTAGGAATATCTATCACAAATGACCCACACTAGGAAACAAGTCCAAAAATGTAATAGAACATGTGGTTGCATACTTAGGAATATTAAAAAGTAGAAGCTCTAATGTGATGGTTCCACTGTATACTGCTCTGGTCAGACCACATTTGGAGTATTGCTCTGCTTTCTGTACACCCCAAAGCATATTGTGGAAAAAATTGGCAGACGGCGTCCAGAGGAAGGTTACGAAGAAAATTATTTGTCAGTGAAAGATAAATCTTATGAGCACAGACTTAGAGATTTAGGTCTGTACTCCATGCATTATAGGAGCCTTAGAGGGGACTTATGTCAAGTTTATAGTGTCTTTAAAGATCCATCATTTATGGAAAGCATATGCTTGACCAAAAAAACTTGCACAAGAGCAGACCCACTGCAACTGAAGGGAGGACTAGTGAAGACAACCAAAGGAGCACAATGGTTTACCAATAGAGTGGTGTCAGTATGGAACTCCCTTCCCAAGTATGTGGTGACTAGTCAAACAATGGATAGTTTTAAAAAAAGCTTTAGACAAGTATATGGCTCCAAATATACAGTATATAGGTATTTCCACTAACTCAGTGGCGAGTCACAAAATGTCCATAAAGACCTCATGACTTGTAACACACCCATGAACATTCCCCTTATCCTGCCCCCCTCCAATCTCATATTGTGCCCCCCCATACTAAAGGATGTCTCCCACTTGTACTTTGTTTATGCCTTTGAATTACTTGAAGGTTACTATCATATTCCCACGTTCCCGCCTCTCCTATAGTGTATACATACTGAGGTAGTTTAATCTCCCCTCATATGTCTTCTGGTGCAAGCTCTGCACTATCTCAGTTGCCCTTTTTGGACCGCCTCCACCCTGTCTATATCCTTACGAAGATGTGGCCTCCAGAACTGTACACAACTCCAGATGAGGACTAACAAGTGTTTTGTATAGTGGTAGCAACATTTTCTTTCTTCTGCTAGTGATACCCCTTCCTATGCACCCCAACATGCCACTGGCCCTCCCCACAGACTTGGTGTACCGTTTGGCCAGCTTTAGGTCATATGAGGTGATTATCCTAAATCCCTTTCTTCCCTGGTGACTGTCAGCACCCCCCCCCAACAAAATCATGAAAATCTCTGCAGGGTTTATGTGCCCCAGGTGCATGATTTTGCACTTCTTTGCACTGAATCTTAGTTGCCACACACTGGACCATTTTCCCAGATCCCTCCTCATTTTCTCCAACCCATCATGAGTGTCTACTAGTGTATCCGTGACAAAGAGATTCCCTATGCAGAGCCTAACCAGCTCAAATGCTGACTGTTAACAGGTTGCACAATAAGTTTAATGTGAACTGTAGTATACATAATAAATCAACCCTTAAGTAATACTTTGATTCAAATAAAACATAGTTCTGTTACCTTCCAGAGTATGTTCAGTCGAGTTAGGAATGTTACAGTATGCATATGCTTCATAAATTGGGTCCAGTATTGGTGGATCTGTGAGCAGGTCAGGCATTATCCTCTTGAGGTTCTTAACATTCAACCCATCTTCCTTTACTTGCGTGATGGGGATCAAGTGCACTATAGAAACATTAAAGAAATGTTACCCATCATGCTTCAGACTTCCAAAAAAACAGAGCAGAGGGAAGGCATGAGTTCTAGAACAAGAATCAGAGCAAAGTGTTTCAATAGTGACCAATTTAAGATTAACAAAAGCAGGAGCACAGTCTTGAACAAGATGCCGTATTTACTCAGTTTTCATCAACATAGCGGTATCAGTGTCAGGAGTCACGGACTAACTGCAATTGATGATGTCACAGGTTGGAGTGCTTTTAATTCTGAACTATAGGGCTACATATGGAGCCTGGCTTTAAAGATCATGGAAAAAGAAAACAAACACAGAAGTGTGCAAAAAGACAGAGAGGGTATGCAAATATGAACTGGAAATGCGGCAATGGTCCTCTTCCCCTAGACTGTCCTCTTTCACTGTGATGTCATGACATGTGGGGCATACTGATTAAACTGTATCACATTATGATGTCACAATATTTCAGCTATAAAAATCGGAAACATGAGCTGGCCCAGTGGCGCTGAGGGTTGAGGCGCTGCACGCCACACTTTATGCCATGCCGGCGACCTGGGTTCGGGAACAGATTCAGGCTGCTGGGGGTTGGAAGGGAAGGGATCGATTGTCCAGAGGACAGATCTCCCTTCCCGGGGTGGGCAGTAGGGCTTGCATCGCTCCTCAGCGGCCCCCAATGGAGATTGGGGGTGCTGCAGGTAGCAATCCCAAAACAGGGGCGGAGCAGCGGCGGATGTCCGTATGTTATGTGCACAAACGTCACTGCATGTCCGTGCTCCCGTGGGAAACACAATCAAAACCCCTGGAGAACTTCAGGAGGTGACAGAGGACCTGAGAGCCAAGGCCCACATCCCGACAGGACCAACCTTCCACCGGCTATCCCAAGCCCCTCGACCTGGCCCAAGACTGTCCCTCTAATCTCAGAAAGGCCACTAGGTAGGTGAGGTGGGCCCTGCCCTTGGGGGGGGGGGAGGCAGGGGCTGGACAGGTTTCCTGGTTCAGGGAGGGGGTGCTCGGCAATGCATCTCCCAGGAAAGGTGGTTTTAGGCAGGGAGTAGAGGCTGCAGCTGTGAGGGCACTCCCGAGAGATGCCCTAGTTCCCCAGCGAATAAACAAACTGGACAAAAAAAAAAAAATTCAAAAACAGATTATTTTAAAAATACAGAAATCTTCTGAGCTTATATCCCCACACATATGTCAGAAATAGACAGCCTACCAATTTTGGGACAGAAACACAAGTGTTGCCTGGCCCAGTTCATATTGGGTATCCGTCCACTCTAGCAATACTGCACTCAATGTTTTCTGTCAAACAAAGGACCTATCCAGTTGTGCTCCAAAAACACTACACATTTTTGCAGGAATACAGAGGACATAACTTATACAGCTTATTTGAATACTGTTGTTGATTTGCAAGTCCAGCACTAAGGCCTTGCACACCCCACACATACCTGTAAGGTCCAAACATGAGCACGTGAAACTACTCATTACAGCCATGATGCTATCCCCTAAAGTTCCCCAACCACTCAATATCTATGACTTCCCGTATGTAACCTGCCCATGTAAATTCATAATATCCGTAGTTTTTTTTTTTTTTTTTAATCAGTCTTCCTCTCACCGGTGACAGGTGGGGTGGGAGGGTTGTGAAAGGACATACCCTGCAGCTCCATTCCACTTCTGGGTCCACATTCACTTCCATTATGGCTGGGTTGCTGGGAGACAACACATTTCAGTGCAGATTTTTTTTTTTGTTTGGTTAATACAATTTTTTTTAACAATGGTCTACAGCACACATTACAAGAATCAGGTACAGAAGACATGAGTACTGAGAGGTTTGGTCTTTTTCAATTCGTTATTTGTATAGCTTGGACTGGCCCCATTCATACACCCAACATCATTTCTGATGGGTCATCCCTCTGTGATGCAGCTCAAGGGAGGACCCCTTGGGTTTTGAAGTTAAAGCAAATAATGGTCATGGTCGTCATTCGGCACCCCTCTGAGCAAAGAAGCTATGTGATTCGGGGAGGGGGGGGGACCATCAAGGGTGGAGAGAGGGACCGCTGTGGCCCATGAATTCCATGGTTTGGTAGGGTGCTCAATAAGCTGGAAAAATTGATTAGCAGTTTTACACGTGAAAACGATAATCAGTTATGAAAATGCACAGCACTTGCCTCAATTTGATTAGCAAAGTTAAAAATGCTAAAAATGTATATACATATATAAAAAATGTATATACATATATAAAAAAGATTTGTAACACGGCTCTCCACACAGCAGGAGAATACACCAGCGGGATTGGCCGAACTGGCACAGCTGACTGAAACCGAGCTGGTATTAACCCACAGGTAACGCCTGCTCGGTCAGTACCAGCTGTCGCCAGGGAGGCAGCAGAGGGGAGCCACCCGCTAGGTCACCACACCCTCAGTCCACCCTCCGCTCGTCACCTCCGTGGCACCGCGCCGGCGGTGTCACAGCCTGGCTGCATCTGAGCCGGCTCAGTCTCATACCGGAGAAAGTAGCTGCGCTGTCCTTTGGGGGGGGGGGGGAGACAACCTCAGTAGTACAGCAGCAGGCAGGTGTATCAGCACTGTTACTGTGACACAGTGATTACGGCTGCAGTGTGCGACTCGCACGAAGCTTCTCCTCACCTCACGTCGTCACAGTAGCAGAGCCAGGTGAGAACAACCACAGTCACCGCGCGAACACTGTCGGTGTTTGGAACAGCTCCTCAGCACCATGCGCCCCAGTTCCGAGTACTCCGTGCTTGCGTGTTACAAGCACATTAATCACCTCCAGAGTCAGGCTCTGCGGTGACTAATGCCCGCTGGGATTTGGAACCCTCAGGCTTCGCCCTCGTGCACCAATCCCCCCCAGCAGGCATTAATCCACTGGTAGAGCCCTCCTCTGTCGGTGATTAATGCTTACATACTGACATGAATAAAATCCTTTATTAAAAGTAACTCTGTATTTGCTTCCTCTGTTTCAACACACACACACACACACACACACACACACACACACACACACACACCATGGAATCAGTAAGGAAACTGTTAGATGTCCATTTGAATGTGCTGATTGTAAACATATTTGGATTTCTGAAATTGCAGTGTTTTGCAAATGAGCACCAAAGTGACTTATTTTCAAACCTTTCCCCTCTACATTCAGTGCAATAATTACAGTGGTACTGTACAATTGTGCATGCCTTTCACCTACACACTGTTGCACTCCTTACTAATAATAGCTTGTGCATGAGCTCATCTGGCACCAATTAATTGGCATTAAATGCTAAGCAGCCTGATAGGAAGCTATGTATACTGCCAGTAGCTGAATCTCAAAACTGTCCGTTTCCCTTTTTGAACTGGTTTGTTAGACTGATAACACGGGTGAGGAGAAAGGGGGGATTTTTTTTTGTAATGATTGTTCCCACAGTGATAGAATTACTTGTTGCACTAACCCTCCCCACCCATGCCCCCCTTAAAACACAGACACTCATCCACAGAATATTATTTTCTTAGCAGTCATTACAAAATGCCCAAGAAGTATTTGGTATTTGAGTATCTGAATCTTTGGGGATAGAGAAGTAGGATGTACATTTCAGGAAACCGTGGACGTGGTTTTCAAAAAAGTTCAGAGTGTTTCTCTTCTAGTTCCACTAAAAAAAGGCTGCAGTACTGGGCATGCTCACATAACATGAGTGGATCACTCTTGTTTCTCCACAGTTACACCAGCACAAAGCAGAGTGGGTGGCATGGTAATGTGCTGTAATTACTGGAGTCTTAAAAAAAAAAAAAAAAAAAAAAGAATCATCTTTTTTCAACCATACTCCCTCCACTGGTGTGAGCTTGTTACCTTTGCGGAGGCTAGACATGATCTATTCCAGTCCTCCAAGGTAAGAGGGGACCTAATTTCCTCCTCACATTTATGCGCTATGGCCAAGGAGACCTCCCATAAGGAGTTTTGTGAGGCTTTATAGATATGGGTGATCATGTGTGAGGAGAATCCAGCTTTGAAAACTAAGAGAAGTATTGTATAATTGCCAAATGGGACACTGCATTTCATACTCCCAGGGGTAGTGACAGAACATAGTGCTTGATTTGCAGGAACCTGTGAAATTCCATGCACTGCATGCCACAGTTAGCCTGCAACTCCTCAAAGGGCACGATTCCACTAGGTAGGAGAATTTGTGTATGGTACTGCAGGGAGCATCTCCCCCTTGTGCAGAAGCCTGTGTCAAGTTGTGCAGCAGGGGAGTTTTCTAATAACAGGATGGGGCATAGCATTAAGACTGGAGTAAGGGGCAGTGTCTTCCAGGCAGAGTGCCAAATCTGGCACTGATGGATTAACCAAGCCCCTCCCCCCCATAACTGTCCCAAAGGTTTGTTAGATGGGTACATGCAGTAGGTCAAGTCTATATTCAGTAGAAATTCTCTTTCAATTTCTAACCAGGTAGTGAGTGAGGACCCCCAAGTGTCTGTATAAAAAAAAAAAAAAAGACACAGATCTGTGCAGCCCAGAAATATAGGTGCAACACAGCATCGTAGGTGGTCATGAGGGCTCTGTGCTCCCCGCCCTCCCCCAGGACGGACCCCCGCCGGCAAAATTCAAGCAGCATCGTAGGTGGTCGTAAGGCTCCGTGCTCCCAGCCCTCCCCCAGGATGGACCCCCGCCGGCAAAATTCAAGCAGGTACACTGCAAAACCATTGAGGGAGACGCAGGAATTGATTTTGGTAGTGGGTGTATGGAAGAAAGACTGCCTTGGTGCCTTTTTCAAAAAAGCCTCCATTTTGTGTCCCTATACAAGTGCAGATAGTTTTTATTTTTTAATTTTTTTTTTTTTTTATGCAGCTACTCTTAGCCAAATGCTCTGTTCAACACAGCTCAGCAGAACACCTTAAGAGACATGATAGCTTGCTAAACTAATTTTTTTATGCCAAATGTTCAGTTTGTATGCAACCTAGAATTGATAGCCTTTAGTCTGTCTTATTTTAGCAGTACACCTTAAGAAACAGGATAGCTTACTAGCCTATTTTTGCCAAATGCTCAGTTTGTATGCAGCTTAGAAGTAATAGCCTTTATCCTGTTTTATTGCATGCATGTACCTTAAACCAAATCCTCTGCTGCCCTCTACTAGCATGAAATCAACTTTACTGCTTTCCCCATACATCACTGGCGCAAAATCAAATTTAAACTACTGTTTTCCCCCTATATCCCTGATGCTCGTACTGCAGAGTTTAAACTAAATCCCTTAAGTTCAAGTCAGGCTGCCTTCTATTGTTCACCGAACCTCTGAGCTCCGTATAAAAACAGCTGGCAGTTTACCGAAATCTGTGGGCTCGGGCTATGCACAAGCGTGAATGCTCCATAGGTAAAATAACTCTGCAGCGAGTTCAGATTCAGCTTACTGGAATCAGTAATTTTAAAGAAGGACTTGCATATGCAACCAAGTGTAAATAACAATACAGCCAATTCGAATTCGGCATTTTTTTTTTTTACTCCTCCTCCTACTTACCTGATATTTATCTGCCGTTTCTCTCTCCTTTCTCCCCACAGCATCGTAGGTGGTCGTGAAGGCTCCGTTCCCCCCACCCTCCCCCAGGACGGACCCCAGCAGGCAAAATTCAAGCAGGTACACTGCAAAGCCATCGAGGGAGACGCAGGAACTGATTTTGGTAGGGGGTGTATAAGGCCCCACTGGCGCTTATGCGCCGGCTGCCCCACCACCACCCTTGGTGAGCCGAGTACTATACAGGCTGTATCACGTGCAGGATACAACCCATCAGCCAACTTTCCCATCTGCACATTATATCACCTCACCACCAATGGCCGACCTAGCAATTTTCCCTACTAACGTTTTTTCTACCAGCAATATGCTACCCTGGTATCTGTCATTACTGTGCCTGCTAACACCCCTAACCACCCTTCCACCCTCCATCTGCCCCCCACCAGCCAAACCCCCGGCTCTCTACCCGGAACAGAGCCTCACATCACGCCACCGATCACCTCCCCTCATGGCTGCCTCACTCATGCCCACTGAACAACTGGCTCTCAGGAGCTTCCTTACTTCCACCCTCTCCTCACACAGGGCATATGGCAAACTGGCCCCAACTATTCCTTGCAATTCCCTCTCTCTGATCCCTTCCCATCCCAGTCTCTCTCTCCACCACCCCCACCGAGGGTACTGTCTCCAGACGTCACAGGCACATCAGCATTCCTCTCAGGCTGATCACTCTTCTACTCCTATCTGGTAATGTTCACCCAAACCCAGGCCCGCTCACTGGCAATCAGCCTCGTCCATCAACAATCTCAGGACTCAAAATTGCTTCCATTAACGTCTGCAGTCTACTAAAAAAAAATTTTCTGGCCTGCAAGTTTGGGTCACCCAGCATCAACCAGATGTGCTGGCACTAGTCGAAACATGGCTACCAAGGACAATACCCGACTCCTTCATCTCCCTCCCGGGCTACTCCCTGTACAGGGAGGATAGAGTTGGGAAGCGAAGCGGGGGGGGGCTGTGCCATCTACATACGGGACTCCCTCCTATGCCAACCCCTTGAAAAACCTCTGCTGGAGCATGGTGCCCAGGCTATCTCCCTAAAAGTCACCCTTGGCCCCACAAGAGCCCCCCTCATCATCACAGCATATTATATTCCCCCGCGCCACCAGAACCGCGCCCTGCAACCCCTACTAGACTACATCACTCAACAACCCAGTAAGATGAAACAAATTATCATGGGGGACCTCAATATTAACTGCTTCGACAATACTGGGAACAAAGCCAAAGATGCCTTTGCTGCACTCAACATCACCCAACTTGTCTCTGCTCCAGCCCGCCCCCACCAGACTACTGGTAGTGCCACACTACTGGACCTGGTATTCACAAACAGGCCTCATAAGATCACTGATTTGATAATACTACCAAATGCCCTCAGTGACCACTGCCCAGTTGTTTTCTCCTGGTCATGTAACCTTGAGAAGCCTAAGCCCGTTCTCATCTCCAGGAGGCGCATGTTCAGGGGTAACCTTGCCTTACTCTGTCAGGACCTTATCAGCTGTGATTGGTCCCCAGTAAAACTGGCCCCCGATAGTGATGCTGCCCTACACTACTTTATATACCACTTTAACAGGGTCTGCGATGCTTATGCACCCATCTCCAAAACCATGCGAAGGAATCACAACTCTCCCTGGATCACCTCCGCTCTCTTAAAGCAAATGCATCTCAGGGATGATCTTTGAGTCCAGGAAGCCTGCCGACAGGCAAGCCTATAGAACTAAGTGCAACAAATGCACCTGGGCTGTCCATAGTGCAAAGGCTGCATACTACAGGAATACCCTTGCATCCACCTGGGGCTCCTCTCGCAAATTCTGGGACAACCTAAAGGAACGTAATGGCAAAACCCAGTCCCAGCTCAATATTGATGGCACCGTCACCACTGACACATGCGGTATTGCTAATGGACTGAATGATGCCTTCTCGGATATCTCCTCTACACTACCTACCAACTTTTTTGATCCGGCTCCTGATCCCCCTACCACCACACTCCATTACCCATCCTTCTATTTCCGAGCCCTCTCCCCATCTGCTACCAAACCCTATCTGATCAAAGCCCTAAAGAGTTCTAGGCACAGTAGTGACTCACTCGATCCCAGTCTCCTCTACTCTACCCTAGACGTTGTTCTCACCCCCCTCACTGCCCTTCTCAACCTCTCCCTCCGACTTGGCCAATTCCCACAAGCATGGAAAAGAGCCATCATCACCTCCATACACAAGTGCAGTGATAAAATGACCCAAGCAACTACAGGCTGATCTCCATCCTCCCCCCCTTTCCAAAGCCCTAGAAAAGATTGTGGTTGACCAAATAACAGACTACCTTAAGTATAACCTACTCTGCAAGGAACAGCACGGTTTTTGCCATGGCTTCAGAACCACAACTGCCCTCATCGAGTTCTCCACTTTCATTCACTCTGCCTTGGACAAAGGGCATCCTGCTGGGGCAGTCTTCACTGATTTGTTGAAGGCCTTTGACACGGTCTGCCACCCTCTTCTTATAAAGACCCTCACTCGGCTTGGTTTCACATCGGGATCTGTAAAAAGGGTTGCAAATTACCTCGCTACTCGTACCCAGTGCGTAAAAATAAATAATATCCTCTCTAGCCCATGTCAGGTCCGCTCCGGGGTTCCCCAAGGCTCCATCCTGGGGCCAGAACTCTTTAGCTTATACCTAAACATGCTAGCCAATGTCTCACCAGAGAACATTCTGCTTTAGGCAGATGATGCAGTCCTCGTCACATCCCACCGTGACCCCCCACCAAACTTCAACTTGCGCTACAATCCGCTTTTGCCCAGACTAAGCAGTGGCTCCTCAACCACAGGCTAGTGATAAATCTGAAAAAAAAAAAACTAAAAACGCCGCTGTTCACCCACAATCAGAACAAACTCAAGGGCTCTGCACTGTCCATTCAATCCCTCTCCCACCAACTTACTGAACAGGTTACATCATACAAATACCTAGGTATCATCCTTGATTCCTCTCTCACCTTCCATGAACACATACACACACACTGCTCTGCCATAAATTCCCACATAGGCCTGCTTTATCGGCACAGAGCCAGTCTCCCCCCAGAAGCACTGAGACTCGCCATTTACTCTTCTGTCCTGTCCCTAGTGGACTTTGGACCCCTAATATACGGTGCAGCGGACAACACTGCTCTGGGCAAAGTCAAGCTGTCAATCAACAAGGCCTGTCGGCTACTCTCTGCGGCTGACAGGAAAACACATACCAGCACACTTTACGCAGTGTCTAACATCCTCTCCCTTGAAGAGCGACTACGCTACCAGACCTGCCTGCTCACCCAAAAAATCTGTGTCGGATTAACTGCCCCCGGACTGACTACACTAATCAGCACGGCCACCCCTTCTGTCCACACTCATAGCTCCACTAAGACCCTGCTAGAAGTCCCTAGGGTTAGGTAGACACTCGCTCAGAAATCCTTTCCCTACAGGTTACCCTCCTGGTTCAACACCCTTCCTCCCTCCTGATACCTCATCTGAGCTCAGAATTGGACCTTTCAAGTCATCATTGCGTAGCCACCTTCTAAGCTCCCTTCACTGCAATTGTAAATAACTGCTCCACTACTGCTACCTAATCCTATATATGCCAATGACCACTCCTTCTTGCTTAGCTACCATCATGTATAGACCAGTCTCCTGCAAGGGGCATATTTTTCCTCTCCTGCTTTTATTGACCTTCCACCTGTTCTTAACTGTACAATGTGTAACTGTATATATTTCTGCCATGTTTCTGTTCCTACACTACTGTCTGCTCCCCACACGATATATGTTTTTACCCTTCCTGTCCTACTCTGTGTACGACGATGAGCCTTTGTAAATGAGTACCTGACTCAAAGGGTTGTAATTCTGATACTAACTATGACAAATAAATAAATTTGGAAGCACAAGTCCCCCCTGCTGATTTCAGGATGGTCAAGATTTTCATCTTAATTCGTGGCTTCTTTTTGGCCCATATAAAAGCAAGATATTTCCCTAGTCCACTGATGCCACAGGACTTGTAGGATGTGTAGCCAGATATTATAGAACAGATAAGGACCCTTGGTAGGGTCACAGTATGTACTACATTAAGTTTCCTGGATAAACCACTAGGGTCCCCGAAGTGTTCAGGTCTATGGCTCCTGGCGGCAATCATCGGCCATACCTATGGTCGCCGTCAGCGAAGCCCACTGCCAAAACTCCCCGCTCACCTGGAACTGCGCTCCGGATCCCTCAAGCAGGGTCCCCGAAGTGTTTAGGTCAACTGCTCCTGGCGGCAATCATCGGGAATACCTATGGCCGCCGCCAGCGGAGCACACCGCCAAAACTCCCCGCTCGCCTGGAACTGCCCTCCGGATCCCTCAAGCAGGTACTACAGCTGGCTCTTCATATCTGCGCTGTATACGCGGATTGGTGTGGTTTTTACAATACCACTCTCCGACTGGGCTGCACAACTAAACGGCCACTCTGATTGGTGCACCCGGTAAGCCTGCTCCTTGGGCGACGCTGTCCTGGCTACTCCCTACAGTACTGCTGCACTTTGGATCGGGAGCTATAATTTGGGGGAATTTTGTTCTACTCTGCATAGACTGTGGGATTTGCCTTTCTTCAACTTGACCTTGCTGAATGGAATTCCTTTGGAGCCTTCACTGACACTAATGGTGTGCTGAAATTGCCTAGCGCAGCAACAGTAAAATTCTGGGGCATTTGCTTTGCTCTGTAACGTCTGGGGAATAGCAGTTTATTAGATTTAATTGCTGATGAATTGGGTTTCATTTTTTGGAGCCTTCACTGGTACAGATAAAACTGTTTGTACTTGCTTAGCACAGCAATAAGTAATTCTAAACTGGGGAATCTGTTCTAAATAGACAAATAGCCTGTCTTGTTAGGGGTCTTTTGACAACTGTGTTAACTTGGGTGCTTGCAGGCTCATCCTTAGTGCTTCTAGTCTTAATTTACCTAACCACTGGGCTACTTTAGGACTCGTGCTCACCAAATCTCTTTCACCTCCTGCCTTCTACAATTTCACTGCAAGTTCACTGATCATGGATTTGTACCCCTTCCCATACTTCGGAGTCCTTCATCCTCAGTGCAATCTCTGACTAATCCCTCTTTTCTTCTTGACAACCCCCCGGCCTCCTGCCTACATTCACCACTCTTCTACCTTTTGTTTCAATCACCTCCCCCACCCCCGACAGGCTGCCACCAGTCGCCCGACCCTCCTCTCGCCTCTGTCCTGATAAAATCTAATGCTACTCTCCTTTCTCACTAGGGTCCCCAAGTGTTCAGGTCAATAGCTCCTGGCAGCAGTCATTGGCCGTGCCTCACAGCCTACCTGAGCGGGAGCCCATAAAACTCCCTGCTTGCCTGGAACTGCGCTCCGGATCCCAGGTACTACAGCTGGCTCTTCGTATCTGCACGGTATATGCCGATTGGTGTGTTTTTTTACAATACCGCTCTCCGATTGGGCCGCGCATCTAAACGGCCACTTGGATTGGTGCGCTCTTAGCCGGCTCCTTGTGCGACACGATCCTGGCTGCTCCCTACAGTACTGCTGCACTTTGGATCGAGACTATAATTTTTTCCCCACCCCCTCCCAGGCCTCCTTTAAATATGCTCTTGGCCCTTCTCCTGAGCATGACAAAGTAATCCACTGGAGCTCTGAGTTCACACCGCGCCCCGCCAACCCAGTTGGGTCTACGCCTCACTCTCCTTAGCCATTGGCCCTTTCCTCATTCCTTTCTGAGCCCCTGAGCTACTAAGCTCCTAAACAGCACAGACTTCTGGAGTCACACTCTAACAATAACTGAAACGCACTGCTCAGGGAGCCCTATCGTTTCTTCTGCTTTACTTAGTGGGCTGTGACCCGACACAATCTGTAATATTTGCAGTATTCACCACAGCTCCAGATCGAAGCTGCAATGGGCAAGTTTAATAAATTTCTACTAGCCTTCGCTCTACTCGCCATCTCATGTTTGGACCTTGGCTCAGGGTGCCCTGATAAGTTCCTGACCCCTTTTACCCTCTAGTCATGCAATGGCAAGAAATGAGAAACATAAGTGGAACAAACCCTGAGCTTACCTCCCCTCTCCACCACTTGGACACCCCACAGGATTCACTCAAGCAACTCACATACTCCTTCCCTCCGACTGCTCTGATTGGCCTCCGCCCTAGTATAGTCACCACCATTAGAACTCCCTTCTCTAGGAAAAAACGCGCATGCTCTTTCGTGATATCAGTATGCCATCTGCTCCGCTCACTAGTTCTACTACTTCTGCTGCTATCTGGGAATGCCCACCCCAACCCTGGTCCCACTGCAAAGAGATCACCTAAACTAAAAGGACAACTCAGTATTGTCTCCCTGAATATCAACAGTCTTCTTTCGAAATTCATGCAATTCCAGGCCTGGATGCAGGTAATTAAACCTGACATAATCACACTCATTGAAACATGGCTCTCTCCAAAGACACTGGATGCATTACTCTCCCTTGAAGGCTGTAACTCCTTCCGGCAAGACAGAGCAACCAAACGTGGGGGTCGATGCCTAGTTTATATTCGATCTGGAATTAAGGTACACGCACTGGACTGCAGTCTGCATTCAAAAGAGGCCCAGATTCTGAACCTTAAGCTAAGTAGAGGTCAGCAGAACGAAGTCCTACTGCTCTCAAGTCTACATACCACCTGTGCACCAAACTGCTGGTCTTAAGCACTTCATGGCGAATCAACAGCAGTTAGGTAATCAATGGGAGAAGGTAGTCGTGGGCGATTTCAACATTAACTGGCACTCCTAGAAGGAATCAAAAGCCAGGGACCTAATATCCAGCCTATTCCTAACCCAGATGGTCACTGATGACACTCGGCTCAACTACAGAACGGGGAGCAGCACCCCAATTGACTGGCTCCTATCATCACACCCCGAGCATGTCTCCGATGTCACCGTCCTGCCAGATAGCCTCAGTGACCACTCCTCAGTGAAGTGCACCTGGTCCAACTACTTCACCAAAATCACACCTAACGTGTCCAAAAATCACTGTTTGAGGCCTGGGCTACTTGACCACTTCTGGCTGTATTTGACACAAATTGACTGGTCACCCCTGGCAGGGGATATTGATGGAAATGAGGCCCTGACCTACTTCATTACAAATTTCAATCATGCCTATATTTTTGTGCCCTATAAAACAAAAAAGATTAGGGGTACCTCTAACCCACGACTTACCAACTCTCTTATTGGTCTTACGAAGAACAGAGACAATCTGTGGCACAAGGCTAAAGCAACAGGAACGCCTGCTGCTCATAGCGCCTACAAGGTGGCAAGAAACCTCTGCACCAAACTCATACGACAGGCCAAAGCAACTTACTTTAAGGAGCTACTATGCAAAATCTGGGGCTCGGGAAAAGAATTCTGAAATGCCATTAAAGCAGTGATGGGAAATTCCGCTAAGACACCTCCTGACTTAATAATCACCGTGGATGGGACCCTACAAGAACCTACTGAAATCGTCAATTGGCTTAATAACGCATTCATGGACTTCTCCAGTGTACTCCCTGGTGACTACCTTAAGGATCTGATGGGTCACCAACACTATACTGCCCCACAAAATCCCCCAAGGAATGATCTGCCACCTTTCTATGTCAGACAAGTCACCATGTCCAAAACAATCAATCAAGCACATTAAAGGGCCCTAGGCAAGACCAGGATGGGAGCAGATCTTGTCGACATGAAGCTTGTTGGTTTGCTTCTGAACGAACTTGCCAATCCCCTAACCATGGTATTTAATGCGCCTCTAAAATCAGGGGTGTTATCGAATGCATGGAAGTCAGCCATTGTCACACCTGTTTTCAAAGCTGGGGACAAAACATTAATGTCCAACTACAGGCCAATATCCAACTTGCCTCCATTCTCTAAAGTACCAGAAAGAATGGTCTCGGAGCAACTAACAGAGTATCTTGATAACTATAATTTATTTAGCTTTTGTTTACCGGGTAAGTACACTAGACAAGTAATATGACTATTTTCAGGAACGACCCGGGAGAGCACAAACATACAGAATACATACAAGGCAACTTGGGAGGAACAGCGTATTACAGGAAATAATAACAATTACAACAACAATTGTAGAAAAGCAGATGCACCAGCAACAATTACACAACTTATTAAAAGAACATAGACAGACATTAGTGATTGCAGAGGATTCATTTCATTACAGAGGCTTGGAACAGTCACACATTGATGATTGTTTTAAGTGGGACCACAGGGAGGTGTGAAAGGTCCCATGGGAGGGAGCTGAGCGGACATGATCAGGGAGAGAGTTCAGAGTCTGGGCACATAAGCAGCAAAGTCACGGTCCCCCATAAGGGTCCGGGTAGGGGGGACTTTAAGCAACACAGAGGTCTGGGACCTAAGCTGGTAGGGGATGGTGTCTGTTTTTGGGAGGAGATGCGCCAGTCCCAACAGGGTGCCAGTAGCAAGCACTTTCTTGGAGAAACTTCCAACACCAAAATTCAAGTATTCAGCTGGGGGGAGCCAGCAGAGTTTGTCATAGAGCTCGCAGCAATGGGTGAGTTTGGGGGCAGCTAATGCAAACCAACGGATATCATTATATGCAGTGTTCCACCGAACAAGATGAGTTTGGGGTGACCGGGCAAATAGGTGGAATCCATAGCTGAGGGAGGGAAGAAGCAGTCCTCTCGCAAGTGCCAGTCTAGCCCCCGGGGTTAGGTTGTATTTGGCCCTGTAGGCC
This sequence comes from Neoceratodus forsteri, assembly GCA_016271365.2. Lineage (NCBI taxonomy): Eukaryota > Metazoa > Chordata > Ceratodontiformes > Ceratodontidae > Neoceratodus > Neoceratodus forsteri. Next base: position 532,063,199 of record CM028137.1, on the reverse strand, counting down.
AGTCCAAGCTTGCACTTTGTAGCTCTACAGATGTTGGGGATATGACTCCCCATGTCAAGTTGGGGGTCAAGAGTAACCCCAAGATATTTGATTGTGCTCACTGTAGGCAACAGGGGGCCATCATCACAAGTTATGTTAAGCAAAGCTGATGAGGCTTTGATCTTGGCCATGGAACCAAAGAGCATGGCCTGTGTTTTATTTAGGTTCAACACCAGTCTGTGGTTGGTAATCCGGGCCAAGACTCTGCTGAAATCTTCAGTCAGGCTCTGGTTAAGGACTGCAGCATCATGAGAATGGGCCACTAGCACCATGTCATCTGCATATAGAGTGACTTGGCAATGAGAGGTCACCAGTGGCAGTTGATTAATAAAAAGTGAGAATAGGAGAGGACCTAATACCGATCCTGGGGACTCCATAGCCACTGCCCTAGGCTCGAGGACCTTGTTGAAGCAGAGTCGCTGCTTTCTGCCCTTCAGGTAGCCCATCAACCAGCTCATGGCATGGGGAGAGAGCCCAAGAGCCCATAGCTGCTCCCCCAGTAGGTCATGATTGACAAGGTCAAAAGCTTTTGACAAGTCTATAAATATAGCACCTGACAGTTTGCCCTGGTCCATGGCAGATCTGATGCTTGAGGTTACAGTAATCAGGGAAGTTGTGGTACTATGTCCCTTTCGAAAGCCATGCTGGGCCCTGGAGAGCAGTTCGTGAGTGTGCAAATACTCAGAGAGTTGCTCGGCCACCACCTTTTCCAGAAGTTTGCCAAGGGATGGGAGAATAGCAATAGGGCGATAGTTGTCGGGAAGTTTGGGATTGCCCTGCTTCAGAACAGGGACTATCCTTGCCTCCTTCCAGATATCAGGGATTATCCCAGACTGAGGTGTAGATTAAAGATGTGGGCAACTGGAGAGGCAATGTAAGCAGCTCCTAGTTTGAGAAGCCTGGGTTCCAGGTTGTCGAGACCTGAACTGGAGTGCTGGGAGAGGGCAGCAAGGCGGTTCTGAACATCCAGGACTGATACTGCCCTGAAATTAAACACTCTCCGAGGAGGATGTTCACCCTGACTTGAAAGGGAAGGGATAATAGACGAGCTCCCCCCATCAGTCATGAAACGAGAGGTGAGGGCCGAGAGGTCGGAGAAGTGAAGATTGAGATGGTTGGCTATAGTATGGGGATTATTACACGAGACTCCATCTATAATCATATCCGTGACACCAGAGTGGGAGGGCCCACTGACGAGGGATTTGATGTTCCTCCAAAACCTCTAGGGTCTCTGGCAGAGCTACGTAGCACAGACTTACAGAAGTCGCTTTTAGCTACCCTAATAGTCTTTTTACACTGGTTCCGGAGGTGCTGGTATCTCAGGAGATTAGAAGGATCACTGGATCCCCTGGTACGGGCCCAGCATTTGTCTCTCTCACGCATCTGGGCTAGAAGATTGCCATTCAGCCAGAAGGTAGCAGTTCCCCTCACCCTCTGAGTGACCCTGGGGGCGTGTCTGTCCTGGAGCTCACCAAAGGTATCAAAGAAGCAGGAGGTTGCCACTGAGGGGTCAGAGGCTTCTAGCACCCTGGTCCAGTCAGTACCTCTTAAGTCATCCAGGAACCCTCAGAGTCAAAACTGGAGTAGTTTCTGACTTGTGATTTTATGTGGGATTCTGGGGAGGAATTTTCCAGACACAGTACACCGGGGAATGGTCTGATATGGAGTCGGATAGCGTGCCTGATGATGCTATCCGCTCTGGCCGGTTAGACAGGATCCAATCCAGCAGGGTACTCGAGGAGCCATTAGCAGCCTGTCTCGTCGGGTCATGAATTAGTTGGGTTAGGGATAGGCTGGCAAGTTGAGTTTCACATTTCCTAATATTGCCACTCTCCCAGTTTATGTTGATAACACCCATAATAATGAGTTTGTTGTCCCCTATACTGGGCCTGACTGCATCCAGGAGATAAGTCCTGTTAGACCTCCCCTAGGAGGGTTATAGGCACACACCAGATGCAGCTTCTTTGAATCCCCTAACAGCAGAAGCACATGAAGAAACTCACATGTAGGATGTTCAGGTTTACACTGAGTCACCAGGGAGATTTTCAGGTGGATTCTATAGTAGATAAGGGTGCCACCCCCCCTCCTACCCCCGGGCCTGTCAAGGCGGATGAACTCGTATCCTTTTAGGGAGCAGGCAGAGTCAGGAATTGAGGGTTTGAGCCAAGTCTCAGTTACCCCTAGGATGTCTGGTTTATATAGTTCAACCCACGCTAAGAGCTCATCACAATTAGGAAGCAAGCTCCTAATATTTATATGCGCTATTTTTAGCCCCTTACTCATGCCTCAATCTGCAGGAATATTAGTGGACAGCTTAGGGGGTCCAGGGTTGAGCTCTATATCTCCGGCCATGAGAAGTGCAAGGAGGAAGAGCCAGGGGAGGTACCACCTTAAGAATGGACGACCACCAGGACAGTTAATGTTTCGGATTTTCTTGACCCTGGCCGTGCACATAAGGCACCTAATATCTAGACTAAGGATAGTGCAGTAGTGCATTACTTTAGTTGCAAGCAGGTTGGAAAAGGAGAAGTCAGTGTCATCATGGGGGGAAGGCCACTTCCCTGGAACTCCCAGAAATATTGAAGGAGAGGTAGCACATTGAAGGAAGACCAGCCCCAGGGCCAGCATCACAAGCAGAGGGGTCGTAAGGCCGACCAACGGCCTACCCCTGAGCACTGCATTGGTAGCTTCCCCACCTTCCATAGGAAAGGACAGGAGGAACCACATCCTTCTGATTGGAGGCAACAGGAGACCAGGATAAGGGAGCAAGCCCGGACACCCTGCCAGGGATGGCCTGGAAGGGATGATGTCCTCATAACGTGCAATTTCACAAATCAGCAAGACTACCAGCAGGTGAAGGCCTGAGTACAATCAATAAACCAGGACTGTGTCCCACTAGGTTAAAAAGAGCCAGTCCAGACATGGCAACCGACGTAGCCTAGGTAAACAGAGGTATAGAAAAATGGAATAGCCCTAAGCCCTAGGAGTCAAGTCCAGGCATAACAAACAAGGCAGTCAGGACAGGCAGAGGTATTAATATGACCCTATGCCGCCCTCAAACTCAAGGAGCTGTAGGCATTGGACATCAAGAGACATGAACTACAACTTTGACCAGCCCAAAAGAGGTAGGAGACACTCTCAGCCAGAGCTATACAACAATAACTTAGGTATAGGTATCTGCCGAAAAATATACCTGTAGTAATCCTTTACTCAGGTTAAGCAATAGTGATTGTCCAGCAGAGAAATAGACTTATAATTGTCCATGAATCAGTGTGAACACAGGAAATAGTCTAATAATAGTCCATAAATCAGGTTAGACAACAGTACTGTCCAGCAGAATTAGATTACACAGTGATCACATAACATGACATCCAATAATCGGGGAGGAGAATGTCCAAGAGTCAGATAACTTGCCCAATCCAGTACACAGGGAGGAAATTTGTACAGGGGACACCCCCTCGTTTGACAGGGAAGAACCTCCCCTCTTGACCGATAGGGTAATAAGACAAAATAGGCGAGGCCACCAGCCTGCAAAAAAACTCACCCTCAACACAGGGAGCGTGGGTGGGCCATTAAAAAGTTATTTCAGCAAATTCAAATTCTCTCCTGCACCTGGGCAGGGCCACGATCTTGGGAGAGCCGTCCTATTCAAGCTGAGGAGGCCCGCTGGAGCTCACAATAGCCCACGGCACCTCCACTCGGCAATCCGGAATAACCTCTTGGCGGCAGCTGGGGAGGGCCCATCGGAGTAGGTCGCCCTCGTCTCCCTCCTCACGTCATCAGTTACAGTATCTGCGGGTGTTGAGACAGCGTTCCCACTTAAGGAAGCAGAGGGAAAGCGTCAACACTGCCAGAGCCCAATGGGAGGCAGTGAATTTCGGCGGCAAAGACAACCAGGAGACAAAGGGCAGAGTTGAGAAATGCCGGAATCTCAGCAATGGGTTCAGGAATCCAACTTTTGACTGCAGGAACAAACAGGAGACCAACTCTTAGCCTTCCAGGAGAACGCTGAATGAAGTAGCCCTCCAGGTAATGGACGATGTAATTACAGTCAAAAAGTTATTTCAGCAAATTCAAATTCTCTCCTGCACCTGGGCAGGGGCCACGATCTTGGGAGAGCCATCCTATTCAAGCCGAGAAGGCCCGCCGGAGCTCACAATAGCCCACGGTACCTCCACTCGGCGATCCAGAATAACCTCTTGGCAGCGCTGGGGGGGGGGAACCTCGGAGTAGGTCGCCCTCGCCTCCCCTCCTCACGTCGTCAGTTACAGTACAATAATCTACTCTGCCCACAGCAACATGGCTTCCATAAAAAACACTCCACACTCACTGCCCTTGTTGACTACTCCTCCCAGTTATACAATGCCTTAGACAGTGGGCAGGCTGTGGGTTCAGTTTTCATTGATCTTACGAAGCCCTTTGACTCAGTGAATCACAATCTTCTGTTGAGCTGCCTTCAGTCAACAGGTCTATCTCCCGACTCAATATTATGGTTTGGAAGTTACCTCTCAAGCAGATCACAACATGTCAAAATTGGAGATACTCTGTCAGCATCTAAAGGTGTGTCCCTTGGGGTCCCACAGGGATCCATTCTTGGACCTCTCCTCTTCAGTCTTTTCATCAACCCAGCCCCATCGGTTTGCTCGGCACGGACTGTACTGTATGCGAATAATGTAGTTATATCGGTTGCTGGTAAAGACTATTACTCCATTACATCTGAACTTCAGCGCAGCTTCCTCCAACTAGAATCCTGGTTCACACAAAACAAACTACTGTACTCCTAAACCACAAAATAACAAAGAACATGCTTTTCTCTATAACCCAAAGCAAAAAGAAATATCACCCACTGCTAATACACAACCACAAGGGTGGGGTTCTAGACCAAGTAACAAAGTTCAAGTACCTTGGCATCATCTTTGATGACACACTCACATTCTCAAGCCACACAGACTCTGTAGGAGGAGAGGAAGGAGAGAGGGGATATGATAGAGACATACAAGTATCTTACAGGGAGGAACAGGGTGCAGGAATGCACTATTTTTAAGCGAAAAAGATGTTCCAGGACTAGAGGGTATGGGATGAAGTTGGAGGGAGGACGATTCAGAGGAAATGTGAGGAAGAATTTCTTCACAGAACGGGTGGTGGACAAATGGAACACCCTGCCAGAGGAAGTGGTGGGGGCTGAAACAATCACGGGATTTAAGAATGCATGGGATAGACATAAAGGAATTCTGGAGGTCAGGGGTAAGGGGCGACAGACTTCCTGGAAAACATAAGCTGAACTTACAAACTTAAATGGGCAGACTGGGTGGGCCATAGGCCCTTATCTGCCGACACTGTCTATGTATCTATGTAGTCAAGTCAGCAAATATAAAGCTTGGGGTCCAATTCCGACCTTGGCACTTGACTCCCGAGGCGCTCAAACTTGCTACCGGTAGTTCAGTACTGTCGTCCATTGACTATGGGCTGCCTATCTATGGGGCCGGCACAAAGACTGCACTCAACAGGGTTAGTACACTCCTCAACAAGGCATGCCGCCTAACACTGGAGTCCTCTCTTAACACCCACACCTGCTCCCTCTCCAGCTTAGACTACAATACCAAACCTGTCTTCTCCTAAAAAAAAAAAAAGTGCTTCTTGGGCTTATGTCCCCCACTCTGGGCAGCCTCTTTAAACTGGCAGTACCAACTAAATACACTAGAAGTGCGTCCTCCCACAGGCTGACGATCCCTTTCAAATGTACGAAACTTGCACAGAATTCCATCTTGTACAATGGACCGAAATGGTACAATGAACTACCAGCTGACCTCACTGATACAACCAAGACTGGAACTTTCAAATCTGAAGTCAGATCCTATCTGGACACATCCAAGACCTGTACTTGACTGCGTAGTTGAGTGTGCCCCACAGCTGTCCTATTTTCCCTCTATTCCCACCCCTCCCGGCACCACTACCACCCCTACTTTTTTCCCAGTAAGCTTTCACCCAGACGATGCCTCCCTCGGCTGATCACCCCCGACAAGGCCCTATAAAGGTTGACCACCCTACCCTCTCTGTGTTTTGGTTTACTGACCATCCAGTTATTAGGACAGTGTACCCCCCCTCATCCTACCCCTTCTCTGGCACCATTGTAATTAAGATGTATAAAATTGCTATGTACTTGCCTGTGTAATTTGATTCACTGTTTCTCGATATTTTTTGTCTTATCTGTAATGTTTTTGTCCACCACGGACTTGGAACCTTTGAAAACGAGTCCTTGACTCAAAGGTATTAATCCTAAACTGAAATAAATAAAAATAAATAAATAAACTTAATGGCAGTGTGCCCCAAAGAACAAACTCTTGAGTCATGTGCTGTGTAAAGGGATGGCAGTTATCTCTGTACACTGTAGCAACAATGAGAGAGATACAACATTAAATATCTCAGTTGACTTAAGTCCCACTGAAAGGGGTAGCCTCACTGAGTCTCAGGAGATGGGGAGTAATGGAACATTAGAGTCTCTGTCTTACTTGTACTGACCCTATATCCTGAGACTTCACAAAAGGTCTGCAGGAGGGAAAACACCAGTGGATGGGCTCTTATCAGGTCTGTTAAATATAGCAAGACATTATCTGCATAAAGAGCTATGCGGTGCTCCTCCCCTGCTACTCATATGACATGAAATCGTTTGGATTCACAAACTGCTCGCACTAGTGGTTCAATGTAAGCAGCAGAGCGGAGCATGGGTAGCCCTGCCAAGTGCCTCTTCTCATAATAAAATCTAATATATAATGTCCACTGACTTTAACGCAGGCCCGAGGGAATCATAGATTTACTGACTAAGGCCAATGAAGGAGACCGGGAGTCCCAGTCACCCCAGCACGGAGTACAGGAACAGTTAGTACACCCAATCAAATGCCTTCTCAGCATCGAGGCTTAGAAGAAGTGACAGGTGAGGAGTTTTATGTATCTGATAAAGCAGGTGCAGTGTGCGCCGGGTATTGTCCATTTTGGTTCTAGCCCTAACAAATCCCATTTGGTCTCTGTGAACCAGGGAAGAGGGCAGTTTGTCTAACATTCTGGCTAGTATTGCCATGAAGAACTTAATACTGGTGTTCTACACCAATATAGGGTGATAACAGGAGCATTGCAGTGGGTTTCTACCTGGCTTTACTATTACGGAAATGCCACTTGAGAACAAAAGGGGAAGAGGCACCATTGCCGAGCATTTCATTAAATGCTGGTAAAAGTAATTGCAACACAATCTCCAGGGCAAACTTATAGTATTTGGCTCCGTAACAGTCAGAGCCCAAAGTTTTCACGGTTTTAGCCTTCATGGTAACAGCAGATGAGTTGGAGCTGGCTATCAGGAACACCACGTGAACACCTCTCTTGGGGGGAAAGAGATGGGAGGGTAATGCCATCCAGAAATACTCTTTCCACTGAAGCCCCAGCCTCCAGGGTGTACAAGGTTGAACAGCATGCGCAGAAAGCATTAGCAATCTCCCAGAATTGTGTGTGCTGGTCTTCTATTGTGGGATGCAGCAAGACGGAGATAGTCACCTGCCTGCACTGCTCTTTAAGCTGGCAGGCTAAAAGGCAATAAGACCGGGTGCCAATCTCAGTATTTTTGCCTAAGAAACATTAGGACAATTTCTGTTTGTTGGAGACGGAGTGCATTTAGGTCAGCCTTAATCCTCTACAGCTGTGGTATGACCACAGAGTCACCTTGCTGGTGCATAATCTGAAGGAAATGCAAGGTATCCTCCAAGTGCACTTGGCATTCCCATCCTTTCTTTTTATCAGTGTCTGTACATTTGATAATATGGCCTCTCAAGATGGCTTTCATCGTATCCTATCACACTGAGTGCAGTGCATCTGATAAGGGATTATCCTGAAGGATCTCTACCTTTTCCCCGCACGAAAGTCTGAAACACAGATTATTTTAAATAACAGGGTTTAAAGCGTCATCTATCTCTGTGTTCAAGGTGTCAATCCCAGAAACTACTGAGCGGGCAATGATTTAAGAGATGTATATCTTCCACAATGCCGGATGACACCCGAGAGACAGAAGGAGAGAGAGAGAGAGACTCAACCTGTGTGCAGAGATGATCAATACGGCTATATGTCTCATGAACTGGGTAGTACAGGGAGAAGTGGCAGGTCCTAGGGTGAAGGTTCCTCCAAACATCAACCCAACCTACTTCACACATGAATCGACTGAATAATCTGTGTGCTGCTTGCTGCCTAGGTTGGGGGGGGGGGTTCAAGGAGTCCCAGCTAGGTTGAAGAGCTATTATATACTGAAGTCCCCAGCAAGAAACAGCACCCCCCAGGTGTTGGAGACTATCTAGTCCAATAATGTTTTAATGGTAGGGGTACTGGAACCAGGGGGTAAATATATGCTAGTCAGAGTAAGCTCCTTTGCCCTGCAAAGAGCCATGAACCACCGAGTAGCCATACTTCACTAACTTTTCATGTTCAGCAAGAGAGAACCGTCTCTCCTGTAAATGCAGGAGATCCAGTTTGGTCTTTTTAATTTGGGTCGGGGCCTTTGTGCATTTTACCAACTGGTGAATCTCTTAACATTAAGTGAATGCAGGTCAAACTTCTGAACACTTATCTTACAGTAAGATAAAGGTAGCAGTGATGACCAGGGTCCTCACTCTCCCAACCCCAGCACCAACCATCCTGCACAAACCAATTCCAACTACAGACCATTGTAACTGAGGGACAGTGGAGGGTAACTACTCCATCCTGAGGAGAGAACAGTGTGTAGCCCAGAACCAACTGGTCCAGAAACAAATGGTAAGACACAAAATTAATTGTTGGCTGACCATAACAAGAAAGCAGACAACGGAGTCGAAAAATGTGGCTTCCATGGTTAAAGCCCTTTGATGGGCTCTTGTGAAAGAGTAATGTCTATCGCGATATCCTCAAGGTTAGGGACCTCCTGCCAAATACGGCCTGGGGTAAAGAGCTAAGGGAAGGATGTCACAGCTTTGTCTGGGGACACCTCAGAGGCACAGCTGCAGGCTCTCCACCCAGTCCCAATACAGTAAAATGGTAATCCCGAACCAGGAGGGAGGGGACCTCATACAGCCACAGCCCTGCAAGGTGAATCCAACATTCGAAACAGCTATGCCCCTAAAGAATTAACAAGCAGTCCTTGAAGGGCACCTACAGTAAGTGTGCTAAATCATGGGTATTCTCCACTTTGGACTCCCCTAGGTGGAGAAGCCACTGGGGATAATCTGGAAAGGAAGTAATTCAGTTTAACTAAGACAAGTCTATGACTACAAAGGACCAGAAAAGATGCAATGAAAAGGGACCCCATAAATACTGAATCAACTGTCATAGATATAACTATCAATCAACTTGCAACAAAGTCAAGAGACATCAAAAGTCTGTAAACAAAGGTCCCCATGGAGTAGAACTGTGCGCCTAAGATTAAGTAACTTCTGCCATAAGACCAGAGATAAACAAAACCACAATGCAGGGCTTGTACTTGGCTGATAAGGCCAGTGGCATGAGTTGCCTTTTATATCCCTCTGTGTGACCCAGTTAGCATGGCTGGAAAGTCCAGTTAGTAGCTTGCACTCTATGTAGCAGGTCCTGAATAACACAGTGCTGCTGCTTCCTGGAATCTGAAGAAGAGTTCAATTACCAGGCATCTGCATGTGCTCTGACCCCCAGAGAAATAGCACTCCAGTCCACCCCCCCAATGCTCCACTCCATCCCCCGAAAGGCCCAGCATCAATGCACTCATTCAGTACTGAAGTACAAAATTGGAACTGCTATAGCTGTACGACGGGTGACTTCAAGGCCGCTGCCCCACCAACACACCTCTATGGTGCACTGCTGCCCTGACAGTAATACCGAAACTTCGACAGAAACTTGCTACAGCTGGCGTATGTGTGGCCATGGGCAGGCCACTCTGCATATGGTCCCCTGTGTTCGTGACTAGATAGGCAGGCAGGAGAGACGACTAGAAACAGAGGTCCCCTGCAGCTATGAATTTACACCTTGTATCTCGGTGATTCTCAAGGATTGCTGCCTCTCAGGTATGTCGGAGCCTTGTGCAATATGTAGGCAAGCGGAGCCAACAGTCCAGGATCGTCAGCTGGACCAGCATGCAGACATCCAAGGTAACCTCAGCAGTTGTTAAACTGGCCAAGGATAAACTATTTCTGGGGGATGGCCAGGGGAAATCAACAACCTAGCAGGCTAACAAGGAATCCTGTACAACCGGCTATAGGGCAGTTCATAAGGCTGAGTCCACAGTAGTGGCTGCTTCTTCTGAAGAGGTACTTGCGGCTCTTGGATGCTTCACAATTTCTTGTATAGCACCTGCTGATTGTTCACATCAGAGTACTGTTTGATTTGTAAGATGTCTGCTTGTTCCATATTTGTTGAGGGAGTTTTGCCATGAGGGTAGATGATGATGATGAAGAGCATTGCGGCTGCAGTGGGATCCAAATGCCTCAATTTGTAAGGCCTTTCACTTCAGTGTCTGCAGATTCATAGGTCTGTGCACCCTCTAGGAAACAAACAGTTAATCTAGCAGGATAGGGTGTGTGTGGAATTAGAGGCCTTGGGATTTAAGTGCCTTCATTACGGGTACTCAGGAGCAACAGTGTGTTGAAACAGACATTGCCACATACAGCTGGACATCCTTGTAAGTAACTGTTTTTTGTTGGCATGCCAAATGTAACATTTTATTTTCTCCATGTAGCAAAGGAAGTGGAGAATCACAGAGCATGGATGCACTCCTGGATCTGATGGTTTGGATCCTAGGGTGCAGTGTGCCCGTTCGAGCTAAAGGTGAATTCCTGGGGCACTGGAAGAAAGCAGCGGAGAAACAGTGGAAGGAAAGCCATGATGTGTGGACCTCAAGACTTCTGCAGGAGGTTGCAGATTCGGAGGTTGTTCCATTGGGCCCGGCACTCTGCATCATTGACTTGCCCCTGTAAAGTCTGCAGGGAGGTATGTTTTGTAGCTGCAGTACCACCATTTCAGTGAGGTCAATCCGACCATCTTGTTTGCTGAATTGATCATCTAGGCCCCCTAAGTGCTGTTCAATTTTGCCCTCGTCTGTGCCAAGGGCTTTGGTAAACTCCATTTCCTTTTAGAAACCCTTCAGTTCATTAAGCATAATGTCCATCTGGCTTTGAAGTGCCTGTGTACCTGCGGTTGTGGCATCTTTCTGCATTTGGTGGGTTTATCTCATCGGCTGAGAGCTTTCATTGTCAGATGCTCCAATACGAAATACATCCCCGTCCAAAGACTCAGAGGGTAAGGGAGCCTCACTTGTACGAGGCATTGTCAGTGGGAACCTTCTTGATGTTAACAAAAAGCAGTTTCCGCAGTTTTGCAGCAATTTAGAAGGTCCTTTTTTTTTTGGCAGGTGATTCCTCATGAAGCTCAGTGTGGTGGCTACTAATAGCATTGGGACTTCACCAGAACTCCATTTTACTGTGGACTAATCACACAGTCAGACTGTAGAAGAACTAGTGGTTCTGTGCCTTTACAAAAACTGATCTCTTTAAATGGTTGACCAGGACTGCCATCTGATTTTGAGGAAAACTTCCAGATGACAACTGGGGACAAAAAAAGAAAAGGTACCAAGGGATGGATTCTTACAACCTGGTGACAGAAGTGACTCAGAGCATCAAGGAATATGTTGGAGGAGAGGGAATGATTGTATAGCGATTGTGTACAAGATGTGGGTCAAACACACAGAGACTGATAACGGAAAAAGAAAGCGCAATGGGTCCAGGGTTTATGTGTTTTTTTTCACATAAAGGGTAGTGTGAAATTGATAGATTATATAAATGGGAGGGATGACAGATGGGGACTATACAAGATGATAAAGTTCACAGAGTTAGGAGGAATTTTATTATTATATATTCTGCTTATATTTGTGCAAAACAAGGTTCAGTTGCAGCAAATCCAGGTTCAGTTGCAGCAAATCAGCATTAGGCAAAGGAAAAAAAACAGGCATGGGTTGAGGCTGGATGGGTGGGGCACATGTCTCTCTCCACTGATAACCTCTTGCAAGTGTTTCCAAAACTCAGACTGCTTCACCAAATTAAAATACTCTTGGAAAGAACAATACCACTACTCAAAAGAGTCCTTCAAAAGAACAGAAGTCCCCAAGCAAGATCCCAACAGCTCTGTATCCATCTTAACCAGACTGAAACCTAGCATTTTTTATTTCCAGAAACAGTTGGCTTTAATTAAGAGACTATAATAGTGGATGTGGAATTACATGACATAAATAGAAGAAACACAATATGAATGTTTTGTAATTTTTTTTTATTTTTTTTTTTAAATAAGACTTGATTGATTTATTTTCATGTGCTGTTCTCAAAGCACCACCATCAATTTTTGTTCCTTTCTTAAAAACAAAAGAAAACAGCAAACTGCTAAGTGACAGATGAACAGCAACTAGTATAATTGGAATCCTGTCAAAAAGAAACAAAATGCCAAAAGTACTTTACTTTAGAATGGCTGGACACCATCATTTTCAACACAGCCTGACAGGTATACAGCTAAAATTCATTACCTTCTAATGTGCAACATAATTTTTAAATTGATCAGTTCCTCTTGTCAGTTTCGAACAGACCATTAATTCCCCTTATTTCATTCCAAGGAACTCTTAACTATAAACCATGGTTATCACACAATTTAGCTGACAGTTTATTAGCAGGAATAAATACATTTTGCATCACCCTTCTAAAGTACATTTCGACAAGTTCAATGAGATAGTCATAGGCATAACAATCTAGCCTAGACCAAAGGGATTAAAATCATTTTGAAAGCATTAACAGTTCAGGTCTTACTTCAAATCCATGAAAACACAAACATAAAAAGTAAAATTCCAGAAATGATACTTTCTTTGCAACAGAGTTATTCTTAAAATAGAAGAACCAGGAGAAAAGGGAAAAGGAAGGCCTCTATGCAGACAGAAAAATGGAATTACCTGTTCACATCCATGAAATGGTGCCTAAGGATAGTTACAGCGTACAATTTTGTTGAAAAACTTGGCCCTTCATAATTGTTCTTGGTTTTACAATCTGTACTTTTTTTTTTTTTTCAGTATGATGACTTTGTCCTATGCTGCTTTACACATCATCACAGAGCTAGTCCACTGCCTAAAATTACTATTTTATAACTGAAGTACTCCTACTCCCTTTCATAAATCATCAGTATTGTTACTGTACTGATTATAGCATCACGACTGACCAAGAAGAGCCACTCAGCTGGCACAAGACTGGTCATCTGTGATGTCAGTCAGCGAAGTCACACTGCCGACGAGGTATGAAGGAGACTAGAATCATAGAATCCTGCTGGCAGAAAAAGACCATCCAGCCCATCCAGTCTGCCCGAAAAAGATAGCCCGGCCCCTCCCGCCCTCCTATCTCCTACCTCTCTGCCTTTCTTTCTCTCCTCTGCCTAGTCTCATGTAGTTGTCCCATGCTCTTTTGACTTTATCCACCATATCCACCCCCACGACCCATTCTGGCAACCTGTTCCATGGACCTACAACCCTCTCTGAGAAGCAACACCCCCTTATGTCCCCATGAAATCTACCCCCTTCCAGCTTGAATGCATGGCCTCTTGTGGTTTTGTTTTCACTCAGCCTTAATATGCTACCTTTCTTTATTCCCTTCATGTATTTGAAGGTTTCCACCATGTCTCCCGTCCCTTCTCATCTCCAGTGTATACAGACCAAGCTGCTCCAGCCTCTCCCTATATGGCCTTCCATACATCCCCTGGATCATCTTGGTTGCCCTTCTCTGGACCCTCTCCAGCATATCCTTGTCACCCTGCAAATGGAGCCTCCAGAGTTGTACTCCATACTCCAGTTGTGGTCTGACAAGTGTTTTGTAGAGTGGCATGATCACCTCCTTCCTCCTACTTGTGAAGCCCCTCCCTATGCACACAAACATTCTTGTTGCTTTGCCTGTCACTCAGCTGCACTGATTTCCTAACCTTTAAGGTGTCAGAAATCCAAATTCCCAGGTCCTTTTTTAGTACTAGATATGTCAACCTACAGGTAAAGTACTGCTGTTCACATCATACCTACAGCCTGGTTGAAAACCTCCTAATAAGCAACCTAACAACCTGCTACTTTTACAATTAGGACGGCGTTTTCGGTTTGCTATATTCAGTGCACCTAGCTCTTCAAAGAGGGGAAAAGAGACATTGAAGAGGTATGTATTTGCATGATACATGTAAAAACAGAAACTAAAATAGACAAAACAGAGAAAGAAAATGCCAAAATCAGAGAAGCTAAACAAGCAGCAGAAGCCAATAAATAAAATATTGTCAGCTATGTCAATGAGGAATGAAAAAACACAAAAACAGTTGGATCACTGAGGGCAAAACAATAAAAAGGAAGAACAGGAATGTTTCAATAACCCCCCCCCCACACACACACACACCCATATCAGTATTCAGAGGAGAAAGATGGAACAGTAACAGAGAAATATTATTCTAAGAGGGGCACAAGATGACACGATACAGCATATATACGCAACAGCTAAATGGGTTGACAGAATGCTGAAGGCACTTAACACAAGCAAGGCAACTGGCCCAGATGCAATGCATCCAAAATACTAAGGGAGTTGGCCCAAGAACTGTTTAGAGCTGGTCAAAATTTGCAGAATTTACTTCAGTGGAATTTTTGCAGAATACCAGGATTTTCATCAAATCCACTGACCTAAGCAGGGATTCAGATCCTGAGGTACAATACTGAACATGCTATGCTATGCTATAATGTGTCTACTGGATGTGATTTTAAATAAAAGTGGCTTTATTACCCAGACTGGACTTTAACTCAAAAACACACATGCTAACAGAATCAAACTTAAGTGCCCTACCAGCGTGTTGAGCTGTGGGCGATGTAACAATGAAATGTCTCCCATCTCATATTTCTTTTTCTGCTTTATTGCTTACTAATCATTCAATGCCTTTTCACTGGTTTCTGTCCAATCTCAGGCACAACTGTTTTTGTACCATCTACTCCTGTTGTAGTGTCTCCCAGTCCTGCTCAACCTCTCCTTTCTCTCAGGTATTATTAGTGGTGCTGAGGAAAGAAATGAAACGAGACCTGGAACAAAAATGGAAAAGCGGTCTGGATTATGGCAACTGAAGTACAATGCAAAAGTGCAAAGTAATGCACAACAGTAAAAAGTGCCCTAATATGAACTATTGGATTGGGGGGAGGGGGGGAAGTAAGGGAAGTACAAACAACTGAGGAGAGAGACACCTGGAGGTTATCATTACTGACAGCTTTAAGTCTACTGCACTAAGAAACAAAGAACATGGAAAGACACACGGGATGGTGGGATGTGCAGAAAGAGGGGATTTGATAGTAGGAGGAAGGGTGTGATGCTGCACCTGGAGTACTGCACACAGTTCTGCAGTCCACACTTCAAGAGAGAAGGGACTGCATAGAGACCATACAAAGGAGGGCCACAAAGAAGATCCGGGGCAGCAGGGGAGGTTGCTTGAGGAAAGGTTGGCAGACCTTAACATGTACACACTCGAGGCCAAGAGGTAAAGGAGGATATGAGCCTGATATAAAAGTTCTTGCAAGAAATCAGCAAGGTGGATTGTAAGGTCCTCTTCACAAGGAGCATGGGCACAAAACTAGAGGACACAGATGGAGACATGGTGGGGGGAGAAGATTCAGAAGGGACAAAAGGACATTCTTCATGAAGTGGGTGGTGGCCAAATGGAACTGACTGCCCAGAGAGGCGGTTGAAGAAAAAAAGACCGACTTAGTTTAAACTTCTATGGGACAGATATACAGTCGTGGTCAAAAATATTGGCGCCCTTGCACTTTTTCAAATAACTCACAATTTCCTCTAAACATAAGTTGACATTAACAACAGTACAGTATTTGGTCTCCACAATTCTTCATTTCTCTGTTAATATTACAGAACCTTTGTGTTAGATTCAGAATTTGATATATTCTTTTAAATCAGAAATTAAAAGAAATGGCATTGACAAAATTATTGACACCCTAGCCTTAATATTTGGTTGCACAGCCTTTGGTCAAAATAACTGCAATCAACCGCTTCCTATAGCCATGGATGAGCTTCCTGCACCTCTCTACTGGCAGTATGGCCCACTCTTCTTGTGCAAACTGCTCCAGTTCTCCCAGATTTGAAAGGTGCCGTCTCCCAACTGCTGTTTTCAGATCTCTCCACAGGTTTTCAATGGGATTTAGATCTGGACTCATTGCTGGCTACTTCAGAACAGTCCAGCGTCTTGTCTTGAACCATTCCTGGGTGCTTTTTGAAGTGTGTTTGGGGTCATTGTCCTGCTGGAAGACCCATGACCTTCGACGGAGACCCAGCTTTCTGACACTGGGTTCAACACTGCACTCCAAAATGGCCTGGTAATCTCCAGATTTCCTGATGCCATTCACACGTTCAAGGCACCCAGTGCCAGAGGCAGCAGAGCAACCCCAAAACATCACTGAACCTCCTCCATGTTTGACTGTAGGGAAGGCGTTCTTTTCTTTGAAGGCTTCATTTTGTTTTCTGTAAACAGAGATGATGTGCTTTACCAAAAAGCTCTAATTTGGTCTCTTCTTTCCACAGGACATTCTCCCAGAAGGATTTTGGCTTGTTCAGGTGTGTTTTGGCAAACCCCAGTCGGGCTTTCTTATGTCTCTCTCTCAGCAGTGGGGTCCTCCTGGGCCTCCTACCATACAACCCCCTTTCACTGAGTTGGCGACAGATGGTGTGAGTTGAAACTGTCGTACCTTGTGTCTGAAGGTCAGCTTGAATCTGTTTGGCGGTTGATCGAGGTGCTTTCTCCACCATTCGTACAATCCTGCGCTGCAATCTCTGATCAAGTTTTCTCTTGTGGCCACATCCAGGGAGGTTGGCTACAGTGCTGTGGGCCTTAAACATCCTGATAACATTACGTACGGTGGAAACAGGAACATCAAGGTCTCTGGAGATTGATCTGTAGCCTTGAGATTGTCCATGCTTGGCTACAGTCTTCTGTCTGACCTCCTCAGACAATTCTCTGGCTGTCTTTCTTTTCTCCATACTCACTGCGGTACACACAGTGACACAAAACAGGAGAATGAGTCCTTTTCTCTATTCAAACTGGTTGAATGAGTGATTTTTATATTGCAGGCACCTGCAACTCACCACAGGTGAGTTCAGTTCCAAAGTGAAGGAGAATCACCTGCTTGAAATCTAATTATTTCTAACTACTTCTAAAAGGTACCAATAATTTTGTCCAGGCCATTTAAGGATTTCTTGTGGAATAAGCTAAGACTTAGTAATTTTTTCTGCTTTTTGTGTTTTATTCCACTGAAAACCAAAGAACAAGGTATAGCGTGTCTTACACATTGGGAAGAATTCAGTGATAACCCTTCCCTATTTTGCTGGGATGGTCTCCATCTCAGCCGAAGGGGAAATTCTCTTCTTGGTCGTCAGTTTTTGTCATTTATCAATAATAATTTAAACTAAAACGAAAGGGGGAGACTGGGCCCAAAAAGCCATCTCAATACATTACATAAGTTGAACATCCTATCCTGTAACATAAGAGCACTTAATAAAACTAAAATGGTAGAATTAGAGCTGAAAATTCGGAATCTAACGTGGGATTGATAAGCTAATGACGAAACATGGGAAACCAGGACAAACAATGGATAATGAATATCCCAGGGTTTAAACTTTATTATAAAACAGAGCTAATGAACAAAGGGGTGGAGGATTAGTCTTTATGTCACCAACAATATCCCTCTTTGAAACCTCCATATCAATATTAACAGAAAGTGTCTGGGTTTATCTGCAACCTAAAGGACATCCCCAGATTCTGGTTGGCAATTGTTATCGTCCACCTTCTTCGGATCTTGCCTATCTCAATCAACTTTCCTTAGAAATGACTCAAATAGCAGATAAAGGGTCAGTAATAATTCTAGGGGACTTTAATCTCCCATCTATAAATTGGGATACACTTTCTGGACATAATCAGTATGACTTACAGTTGATTTCAACTATTACGGATCTTGGCCTCACCCAACAAGTTAGAGAACCTACACGAGGGAATAACATTCTAGATCTAGTTTTTACTAATATGAAGGCCTCTTTGTCCAATTCACGGTGTTGGACCCTTGGGCAATAGTGATCACATGACAATTCAATTTTCTATTTCTCTGGTTCATACAAATCCTATTAATAACTGTACGATAAAACAATATGAGAAGGCAAATTTCCCAAAAATTAACGAACATCTTATAGCTATACCTTGGGATTTAGTACTCGCACCTCTTAATGTTAATGATGCATGGAGCACCTTTAAAAAACTGTACATAGTCTAGAAAAAAATATGTACCAGGAAGAAAGAAGTATAACAATAAAGGCAAGGTTCCTGCCTGGTATAATAACAATATCAGAAAACTTAGCATTCACAAACAAAAATTAATTACATCATTAAAAAAGTGCCAACCTGAAGAAAAGGAGGGTAAATTTGTTAAGTATAAGAAAGCACTTAAGGATTTAAAAGCATCAATTATCCTGTCCAAACGGAATTTAGAATTTAGAATTGCCCATACTAAGGACTCACATAAAAGTCTTTATTCATACCTGAACAGTAAAAAGGGTAACTTAAATAAAATAGGTCCATTAATTAATCGATAATATAACCATCCTCTCAGATAAGGTTACTGCAACAGAGTTTAACAAGTATTTTTGCTCTGTTTTTGAACAGGACAAGGAGCCGATATTGTTTACTAATGCCACTATATCCCCTAGCTACTCTATCACTATTTCCGATACTTTTAAACTTCTGAAAACCTTGAAGCCAACTACTAGCTCGGGCTCTGACGGTATTACATCTAAATTTCTTATGGGAACATATAACAGTATTGCCATTCCTCTTACCATTATCTTTAATAAATCACTTGCAGAGTCTAACGTGCCCTTCGATTGGAGAACAGCTACTGTAACACCAATCTTCAAAAAGGGGGGTGCATTATAAGGCTGAAAATTACAGACCTATCATCATCATCCATCCCATGTAAATTATTAGAAAAACATATTAAATATATAATCAATGAGGAAATGCTTGCATTAAAATAAATGATACCACACAACATGGATTTAAACCCGGGCACTCATGTACTACAATTTGCTATCCTTTTACAACTTAGTTAGTGGTTATCTTGACTTAAACATTCCAGTAGATGTCATTCTGTTAGACTATAGTAAAAGCGTTTGATAAGGTTTCACACTCTATATTAATAAAAAGCTAGTAACATTAGGATTTTCTGAATGTATTGTGTCTTGGGTTAATAGTTGGCTATATAAAAGAACCCAAACTGTCAGAATTAACGGGAATTATCGGAAGAAAGATCTGTGACAAGTGGGGTCCCTCAGGGATCGGTGTTGGGTCCCACTTTGTTTGGTATTTTTATCAGTGACCTTACTATCTTATCACAGAATATTTTATCTAAATTTGCGGATGACACTAAACTGGGGGGACCTGTTGATAATGAAATCAACAGGTGTATTCTAATAAATGACCTTAAAAAAATCGAATCTTGGGCAGTAACTAATAAGATGTCGTTTAACGTGTCTAAATGTTCTGTGTTGCATTTTGGCAAAAAAAATCTTAAACCAATATACCATCTTAATACTATCATACTTCAAGAATCCGTCATTGAAAAAGACTTGGGTATATTGGTTGATAATGGCTTGTCCTTTTCAAACCATTTTAACAAAGTTACAAATAACGCCAATGCTCTTTTACGTAGGATAAATAATACTTTCATTCTTAAAACAGAAGAATGCATCATGACTTTATATAAGACTCATGTTAGACCCCATTTGGATTATGGCTCACCTCTGTGGAGTCCATACTTAGCTAAGGACATCACAAAAATTGAGAGGGTTCAAAGAAAGGCTACTAAAATTACACCCCACCTTTCTCACTTTGATTATGAAACCAGGCTCCATAAAACCAAGTTATATCCGTTGGAATTTAGAAGACTAAGGGGAGATCTCCTTCAATTATTTAAAATCGTATTATCTCCTACATTAATGAGATCTTGTGGATTGTCTTTTGCATCCAGAAAAATTGTAGCCAGAATACACAATAAATAAATTAAAATTGAGAAAACAAGAACAAACAGAAGACAGCAATTTTTTAATATTAGAGCTCCAAGAGTTTGGAATTCCTTGCCATAGGAAATTGTTGATTGCCAGAATATTGACACATTTAAGTTCAAATTAGATAAATGGCTTTTGGATAGAACATAAACTATTAATGATCCACATTGTGTGGAGGACATTCTCGATGGGCTTTGGCCTTCTTATGTCCTAATTACCAAGTTACCAAGTGAAATACATATGTGGATACCAAAATATTTTTTAATTTCAACAGTTTTCTGGAAGGAATGGTGCATTATTAGAAAAAACTGCAAGGGCGCCAATATTTTTGGCCACGACTGTAAGGGAAGAGTGGGACCCACAGGCAGAAGATGGGAAGGCATATCTGTGAAATAGTTGCAGTCAGCAAGTAGGGTTGTCAGATCTCCAAATCCAACCCGAGGTTAGGCCTAACATGAAGTCAGGCAGACTGGATGGACCTCTGGATCTTTTTCTACTGACAACCTCTGTTTCTATCTTTCATAAAGGTGGTGACCCCTCTGCCTTAGATAACTACTGCCTCATTTCCCTCCACCCTGTCTTGGCAAAATCCAGGCACACCTGGTTCTCCAACAGCTCTCCTCCTCCTTCGTTGACTATTTCCTTCTCAACTCCTGTCCAGTATGTTTAGAAAATCCTAGTCTACTGTGTCATTCCTTCTGAGATGTACAGACATCATCCTGATGGGGATGAATCAGCGAATGTGCACCACTGCTATCTCTGTCGACTTGGTCAAAGCCTTGATAATACTACCCTTTCCCCTCCTAAAACCTGAACCTGGACTATCAGACCTCACAGTCAAAAGGTTCAGTTCTTAGCTGACCGCCAAATGTCAAGCAGTCCTTGTGGGTGATCCCCTCCCCAGTGCTACCAGGTGTACCCCAAGGCTCTGTCTTTGGTTCCATTCTGTCCGC
This sequence comes from Neoceratodus forsteri, assembly GCA_016271365.2. NCBI lineage: Eukaryota > Metazoa > Chordata > Ceratodontiformes > Ceratodontidae > Neoceratodus > Neoceratodus forsteri. The sequence goes on along the minus strand of CM028137.1, from coordinate 532,042,081 downwards.
AATCTTCCTTAAAGACCTGAAACTGTATTTTCTTGTACAGTCACATGTATACGGATGATAGTGTTTTTGCCTGTGGTCTGTCTACCACACAACTGCCTGCACGGCGCCTGCAGGACTTTAAGAACATCCAGCATTGGCTATCTGCCAACCAACTTGCCCTCAAGACCATGAAAATCATCTCCATGATCTTTGACACCAGGAAACAATTGGCCAAAATACAGTCTCCTCCTGTCTTTTCAACTCTGCATGGCTCTCAGCTAGACAAAGTAGTCTCCTTTAAAATCAGTGTTTGGTTGGACCTTCATCTCAACTTCCCCTGCTATGTCAACACCATAATAAACTCCATCCTAAATCTAGTGCACTAAACAAAAATAAAGCCAGTGGCCCCTTCCCTGCCCATGGAGATCATTATGAAAAATGATCCTCCCAGTTTTTCACTATGGAGATGCGGTATACAGTGCTACCCCAAATCCCCCCTTGCTAGACTGGATCCTTGTTTCAATACTTCTGTCACTTTGTCCTGGATTCCAATCCTCACACTCGTCATTGTTACCTTTACTTCTCCCTCTAACTGCACTCTAGAGGGTAGATACTTTTCTCACTGTGCCTCCTAATATCAAAATTTTAGTTTGGGACCATTCCTTCTTATCTCTGCTCTTACCATTCTTGTCCTCTTCATTCCACCTACCTCCTCAAAAACTCCAGCCCCAATTTTTCTCTGTACCCTGGGGATCTATCTCATGACCGCCTGGGTCGAAATCTGCCTACGGAAATTGGGACCAGTCATCCTAACTTTATAGCTCAAATCTCCAGTATCCAGATGTCAAAGCAGAAGTAGGCGTCCACATCATGGCTAGACCCAAGTCAGCAGAAACATAGCAAATGTTGGACCATGTGGGCTATACCATACCTGTAAATAAAATGCTGAAAAATTTTCCCCCGGGGTTTTGGGACTTGAGAGCAATAATGACTGAGCCAATGTTCCACTCCACAGTGGGCAACTGACAGTGGGGAGAAACAGAACAGAGGCAGTTAGCGTGTCCTCAATGATTACTGGATACAGCATGTGGTGTTGCGCTACTGCCAGTGCCAGAACTGGACCAGTGGCAAAGAGGGCTGTGGTGCCTTGCTCCTTACCTTTTTCTATGCCGGCAACCCGGATTTAGGAACACAGTCAGTTGCTGGGGGTCAACAATGGAGGGAGAGGATAGGGTGTTCCATGGATTGCTCTCCTCTCACAGGGTGAGGAGGCATGTTTGCCCAGCTGAGGCTGCCCCCAAGTGAAGAGCGGGAGACACAGCACCAAGGCAGCACTTACAGGAAGGAACTGTGGGGAACGAACAGGTGTGCCTCCATGCACGAGTGTGACGCTCTGCAGTCAGGGGGCAAGGAGAAAAGCCAGTGGAAAATGGTGTTTATTTATTTACTTGCAAGTTTTACCAGGAAGGCATACTGAGCAGTGATGCTCAATTCCAGATGCGTCCTGGGGGCCAAGACCCAATACAATACACAGTATTTGAGACAAAGACATTAAACAGTGAGAGGTATGGCTAGCTGCCTTACAGACATCGCAGAATAGCTACAGGCAGGCAGGTAGATACAAACAGTGGAATGTTTGAGATACATGATGCAACTTTAGAAGAAGCATCTTAGCAACATAAACAGCATAGTACATTGAATAGTTAAAAACAGGAGCAGCTGGAGGAGAAGATGGATTCTTAGAATAGTAGAAAAGTTAAGGTTTTTATGTATGTAAGTTATTCCACTTCAGTGGTGCACCATAGCTAAAGACTGTAGTTTTCACAGATCTTCTATACATTTGGACAACACAGGTCTGCATGTCTTCAAAATGTAGCTGGCAATGGGAGAGGGTTGCTCGACAAACTCAGGTCACCCACAAGGGAGCACAAAGTGCTCCACTGGTACCACGGGGCAGGGCTAGGCATTCTTAATAATTAACCAAAAGCATTTTTTTCCCAGGACATTCTTGGAAATGAAGGAATAAAATGGAGGAACAGACAGCAATGTTTCCCTGCAGGTCCAACAAATGGTCAGTGGCAGAAGAAAGAACTGAGGAGCAATGAGGCCCCCAATGATTTTCAGGCGCTTACGTTGCACGTAGTCATGGGCAACCCCCAGCTAGCAAAATTTTATGAGTGGTCCTGATGTAGATGGCTTATAGTTCCAAAGGTGGCCCAATGCAGGAGATAGCCTCAATGAAGATATTTCGGTGTCAATGCTCTTTTTAAAAAAGCTCCCCCCAGCTTTAGCTAGTATCAACTACTGAAGTACTTAGCTACTGTGCATTGACCTAGAGTTTAACACCCATGTCTTGTTGTGCCTGTATGACATGTTACTCATACACCAGTTACTCTTTGGTGTCCGAATGTGAAAAAAAAAAAAAATGTAGGTGAAGGTATTTTCTCACTTTCTCTTTTTATACTATAGGGACATGTACAGTAGTCATGCAAAAGCAATAACAAATGGGGATCATTACCTTCTAAAAATTATAATTCATATCACACTTGTAAGTCAGCACGGTGGACGCATCCCATCTCTAAGTCAATGTAACGCAAGTGCCTCATGCCTAACAACACACTCGAAAGGAATGTGATTACTGATCCATAATCACATACCTTGTTGTGCCTTATTGATTACTTACAAAATAGTAGTGAAAGAAGGAAGAATATGACTGCCTAAATCACATCACGTTGCCATGCAGCAAGATACGTCTTACCGCACAGCTGGTTCACAGTCAAAATTAAAGAGCAGCTGACGCCTTCAGGAGAACTTTAACAAAACATAGTATTTAGAGACAGTTCAGCTTGTATTTCCCATTAGTTCCTGTATTTCTCCTCCCCGTTATTTATTATTGAGGTAATATGCATAAAAACAGGATCTTTGCTGCTGAAGAGTTCATCTAGTTTTGTTGCCTTCTCCCTACCTGAGCTTATAAAGCACTGCTTGTGAAATCACAGTTAATCCCATGGTAACAGATTGTGATGTCACAGCAGAGGATAATGATATGAAGTAGGGAGTCGGCTATAGAGGCAGGTGAACTCTAGGGGTAAAGATCATGCATTCATGCATATTTCCTAAGTAATAAATAATGATGAAGAAAAATCTATGTAATATATACAACACGCAAGCTGAATTGTAACTAAATATTTTTTTCAAAGTTTTCTTTGTGGCGTCAGCAGCTCTTTAAAAGTATCTCTTTCAGACATTTTCCAGTCTAAATGTGCCATTTTATAAGTGCAACAATCCACTTCAGGGTGTGTAATAATACAGATCTTACCATATTTCTCAGGGGGGCCAAAAGCACTCTGATGTACCTCATGCTTCACAGGCCCACCTGAGACATGCAGTAAGATGTCTCGTCACATATCATATCTTTGTGTTTCATACTTCATCTCATCTGCTTCTCTCTCTCTTGATCACCACCCACAAGGCTATTTGTAACATCATAATCTGTTGCTGTGAAAAATGAATATGACCTCAGAAACAAAGGATAAGGACATCAGCGTAGGGCAGGGGTTCTCAAATGGTGAGGCCAGCCTCCCTGGGGAGGCCCCAACATGTTCCAAGGGAGGCTCAAGCAAGTCTGAAAAAGTACTGTATTTAAATTTTGGGTTTTATGTGAAGAGATGAAGCAAACTGAAAGAGGATAATAGGTGAATTTTATGTATTTATTTACTAATAAGTGACAAGGAAGATGAATGAGCCAAGGCTCATTTCAGGTGTACCCAGGGAAGGGTAGGAGTGAATACATTTCAAAAGGTAACTGCAAAACAATCAAGAAATACACAATGAGCAATAGTGCAAATAAATATGAATAAATTAATAATGAGTGGTGAGTAATTGATCAATTTTATAACTGATGGCAGAACAGCCCAAATACAAGGGTTGAGCACAAAGTGCTAAGAGCAATAGCAGGAAGAACAAAGTAATTCCTGAGATGTTGCTTAGGAGCAGAGAAGGAGGGGAGAGACAAAGTGTTGTAGGAAGGTTATTTCATATAGAGAGGAAATGGAGAAAGTAGTCTGACCCATGAAGGTACTGCAAACAAGGGGTAACAATGGTCCAAGAATGAAAATAGCAGAGCAAGTAGGTTGGCCTGTGGGGGTACAATAAGCTGAATAAGAATATTTGTTTATTTTATTTATTTGTTATTCAGATAACACCTTTGAGCTCAGGAGATCTTTTCAAAAGTTCCAAGCCAGTATAAGACAAAGAACTGAATGTGAGCCAAGTACTCAAAGGGGTTTCAATTTATTCATGGTGTACTCTGAAGTACAGTGTGTTATTTTTTGGGAGGCCCAAGATTATTTCAATTTTTGGGGGAGGCTCAAAATCTTTTCCATGGATTTGGGGAGGCTCACTGTGACAAAGTCTGAGAACTATTGGCGTAGGGGAATAGCCCAAAAGGATGAAATGAGGACTGAGGCAGAAAGATTTTGTTTCATGTACATGCCCTCAGACATAATAACTAAGCAACATGCGTACAAAGGATTAATGAAGTCTGAGCTGAATTTTGTACACACATTATATAAATTAAAAGGGCCTTCAAGGGGCCAAGTATAAGGTTTGAGTAAGGACTGCAAAGCTAACCTGAGGGGTTCATTATAAAGCATTCCAGTTTCGCTAGAGTGACTAATAACAAGTGTTATTTACTTAACATTTCAAAAGTTTCTGTAGCTGTCCTGTCCCAGCTCTGAAATGGAGCGTCCCACTTCTAACGCTCCTGCATGTCAGACCACGTAGAGGTTAAGAGGACAGTGGCTCTGTACACTAATTGGCTTATAAAAAATTCACAAGTAGCATTTTATTATTTTCAACAATAAAATAGAAAAGCAGTTGTTCAGGATAGTTCTTTACAAAGGCTGTACAAACAGAGAAAACAATGCTCTTCGTCTGAGGTGTTTTCACTTCAATTTCAAATCTCAGTCTCTCTCTCAAACAAAGATTCCTCTCTTTATATATAATTTATTTTCCTGCCAATTAACTTCTGCATCCTGAGCTCATTAAGAGACATCCTGCTTTTCACACAAGGCATCAGAACTGTGTCAATTTCTTTCCTTGCAGGTGCAACAAAAATAGAACACTGTGTCACAGAACTAATCTTCTATTGACAACTCTGAAAATGAACTTGTGCAGGTCAAACTGCATCACAAGGTTAATCCCTTGAGTTCCAAATAGCTTTTTGGAATCATTCAACAAGTTAACCATATTCATTTTCAAACCACAGAAATGAAAATTACATAACTACCATAATTCTTGATCTTTCTGTGTATCTTCACCATTCATCACTGGTGGGGCTCTGGCCAGAAGAGCAGGACCCTGCGAGAGCATTTTTTATTTTATTTTTTTGTAAGGGGAGGAGCCAAGGGTGGCGCCACTCTCGAGGCCGATGTACTGCGTGGTGCTCGCGGGTTGGCCAGTAACCAATGCAGACTCCTCCTCCATCCCAGTTCTGCACACTGGAGAGCAACATTAGTAAAGGGAAAAGAGGAGGGCAGGGCAAGGGAGCCTGAGAGACAGAAAAAGGAAGGATATAAAAAGAAGAAGGAATAAAGCCAACAGAGGATAGAAAGGTAACCTAGGGATCTCGGACAGGGGGCCACAACCATCTGAGCACACTGGAGGGGATAGAGAAAGGAAGAAAACAAGAAAGAGAGGTGTTGTGGATGCACGGAACAGCCTTCCTGAGGAGGTCGTGGAGTCAAAAATAGTGGCGGAATTCAAGAATGCATGGGACAGACACAGGGCAATTCTAGTGGGGGGGTAGGAGGAAGTAGGCCATTGGTTAACTAGGATCTGCAGCTTATCCATTAGGTAGGGAAATGGGCAGACTAGGTGGGCCAAGCAGTCCTTATCTGCCATCAAATTCTATGTTTCTATGAGTGGGAGACAGTGTGCCACCCCTGGAAAAGTCCAGAGAACTGACCAAAATCTGGAAAAGGGCCACTGTTTTCAGCCATTCTATTCCTAGACCCCACCAAAAAGGGGGGGGGGAGATCTTCGAGTTGATGAGCAACTCCACAGAGGCCAGTTGGGACAGCTCAGAAGACAATTAAAGAAAGGATCAGATTAGAAAGGCCCTCACTCCCAGGCCAATAGAGGAAGAAAATCGGGGGGGGGGGGGGAGTGACTCCTGCTCCTGTTAAAACAACCCCCAAGCGAGGGAGATCTGCACCGCTGCATGGTCCCCCAGAAGAGGGATTTCCCTAAGAAGGAGAGACGGCTCAACCCCCTGAACCAAGGGGAGGAGATGCCTGGGGAAAAAAACTCTAAGGCATGGACCATGCCCAAAGCAACCCTGCAGAAGGACGGAGCTGGCTGCCACTCCTAAGAAGAATTCTGAAGAGTCACCCAGGTCCTCAAGGACAACAACAAGATGGTATCTGAGTACCAAAGTTTTAACCAATCAAGGGAGTGATCCTGGCGGGGATGCGAGGAACCCTGGGTGAGTCCTTATTTGAAGGTACTAGCGCCCCGCTTGTTCTCCTCCAACAGTGAAACTCTGCCAACCCAATGGAGGAGCAGTGGGATTGGAGGTACCAGTAGGACTATCCCACAAGGTCTAAACTGGAGAAAAACAAGCAGTGAGGAGGGACTGCCCAGAGACAGAGGCCCCAGTGGGGAAGGAGGGCAGTGATGAATGGTGAAGATGCACAGAAAGATCAAGAATTACAGTAGGTACATAATTTTCATATCTTACCTGTGTCAGTCTTCACCATTCATCACTGGTGGGTGACTACCAAGCCCCCCCCCCGAAGGGGACCTTGTACCTGCCTGAGGGAAGACAATCCCTCATCCTCCTGTGTGGGAGACACAGGACGGGAGGAGCTCCATACAGGCCTAATTAAGCCCGAGACTGATCTGGGTGAGGCGGGGTCTACTTTGGCTGGGAGAAGGAATTCGCCCCTTAAGTTCCAGTCTCACCCTGTGGGAAAAGAGGTGGGTTTCCCAGGAGGAGGAGGCAATCACCCTTCGCTGGACCACAGGTGATAACCGGGGTAGACGAAGCCATGCTGTCGACCTTGTGCAGATCGTTATCCCAGCTAGCCTGGACGCCACCTCACTGGCGTCGTATGATGCCCTTGCTCGGTGCCTCGCATGCTCCAGGCTATGTGTGGAGAGGGCAACGACTTATCTGGTTGCCTCCATATCAGGCACAGATGCTAGAATTTGTCCTAGCAAAGACCACAAGTGCCTGTTGTAGGCAGCATGATGAGCCTGATGTGCCGCTACTGAAAGAGAGATGTGCCAAAGAACACACGTTCCTCCCCCAGAAGTCAAACTCCACAGAGTCCGCATCCAGGGGCCGGTCACGTCTTAGGTGTCTATGCCCAGAAGGCGTGTCCAGGATCATCACTCCCAAGAAGGGATGAGGTAAAGCTCCTGGAGATCCTAGGGGTGCACAATACCTGCACCAGCAGTCCATCTGGGCTGGAGAGGGGACTGAAGGACGACTCCAAGTGCAGTATGATGCCTCCTTAAAGGGGGAGGGCCAGGCAGGTACTACCAGGTTGCCGGCACTGAATTCGCTTAGGAAAGCGCACATTGCCCGCTCAGGATTGAGACTTGCTAGTCTGGTTATGTGGAGCTCGTCTACTAACCCCAAAATGAAATGCTGATAATTGGTCTGGTCAGCGTCAGAAGAAAGGTGGACAAAGGGATACTCTCCCTCAAGTGAGGAAGCAGACGACTCTGGACAGTCAGAGACTGGCTGCCCGGGGAGAGTGGTGAAACACCTGCTCGTCCATTGATCTTATGTAGGTGGGAAAAAGAGTAGCCATGGCTCTAAACTGTTCCCAGGTCAAGGGCCCTGCAGGACCAGAGTGGCCCAGGAGGAGAGGAGGGATTGGTAGAGGTAGAGGGGTCAGGCACCTCTGAAGAAGAGAATGACCTCTGCCAGGGTTTGGGGGCCGAACAGGTGAACCAACACCTCGGGAGGATCCGTTGTTCGAGGTAGTCAGTGGCCGTCCAACCAGACTGAAATGGTCGGGACTGAGTCTTGAAGGGGATTCCCCCCTGCAAGGCGACTGGGGCCACGTGGGTCTAGAAGAGTGGCCCCAGCTCCACAAAATGAGATTCCTCCAGGGAGAAGACAGGGCTGGCACTGAGGTTCCTACCCAAATCCCTGCAGGCTACTTGGGAAGGACGCTGCCCCTGATCCTGCCCCCTCAACCCCCTCAGACTCAGAGAGGGACCTTTTACTCAAGACCAACCTAGGAAGTTCAACTTCAACCACCAACTCCTGAGGGAGATGGTAGAAGAAGGAACATACTCCCCTGTGTTTTTTTTTCCCCTATTTTCTATTTCTCCTCCTAGCTGCCGGTTGTCCAAGGCATCCAGCCCGGTCGCAGACGTGACTTCCACCCCGAGGCCTCGAGCCTCCAGCCCGTGGCTGCCCCCCGCAGGCGGGCTCACGGGATGCAAGGGGCCAACACCCAGCAGGACCTGTATTAGGTCGGAGGGCCGGCCTGGGGGCTAATTGAAGCCGCGGCAGGCTTCATAGAGGGCGACCGGCAGCCATCCATTTTTCCGTTTTTCCGGGAGGTGGGACGTGCAATGACGCATGACGTCCTGTCCCGCCTCCAAAGTGTCTGCGTGTGTCAGTAGCTGTGCGACTCCCAGCCTCCGCCGGGGATCGCTCATGCTCCGAGCATCAATCCCCCCTCCCCCCTGGAGAAGGAGAGCAGCCCATAGGACGCTCAATCCTTCTCCCCCCGGCCGACCCTTCCAGCGACCGAGTCCGTCTCCTCGAACCCGGTCGCCGCGCCGCAAGCCGGAAATCCCGCACCCATACTCCCTGTTTCAGACATCCTAGCAGACCCAGAAGTGGGGCCCAGCCTGGGAATCTAAAACAGGGGCTCACCTCCTCTAAGCTCAGAGAATCACCACCGGCTCTGAAGACCCTCCAGTGCCACCCTTGGCACCAGAACATCTGACAGCACTGCAAGCGGCTCCAACGCTGGCACCGCAGAAACTGCCAGAGCCGGAAGGAGGGTGTTGAGCAGGCACCCAAGTGTTGGGGAGTCCAAGATCTCGAAGAATCACGGAAGCCAGTCTGGATCTGCCTCTGAATTGTCATCCTCCCCAGAGGAGGCACGGATCCAGAACACCACCAAAACCCCCACTCCTGGCACCGCGAGTTGGCCCCACAGTGCCACCACATGTGGCACCAAGATCCGAGGCACTGCCAGTGGGCAGCACCAAGGAAATCGCTGGGCCAGGCCCAACAGACATAGGCTGTGATGCCGAGTGAGCCTTCACCTCCAAAGAGGAGATTGCCAAAATGGTGTCTCCAGCCTGACCCCCGGAGGAAACTGGAGCGGGCCTCCTGCACCATGAGAGGGGCTTCCTCAAAGGCAAGACTACAAAGGGTGGAAACCCCCTCCTCCATGGTCCATATAGAACTGGGAGAGGACCCTGAGAAGGGTCAAGGGACCTGCATCTGGCATCCCTAGTGCACACCTGTCCTCCGAAAGTCAGCGGCATATGCGCAAACTTCTGAGAGTCTGCGATCCATCGAAAAACAGGCATTGTAATGGTCCATATCATGGTTAGGACCCAGCCAGGTCAAACACCGATCATGCTGGTCTGAGATGGAGTACAGCTGGCCAAAGGGACACCGCCGCATCGGAGGCCACCCCACCTTTGAAGACTTCTTTTTCTTGTCCCCTGAACGAGATATGACCAGACCAAAAAACAAACAAGAAAAACAGGTCTAGGAGTTGTTGAAAAAAAGGAACGATCTTACCAGGTCGACGGCACCAAGGACATTGAGGCTTTCGCGGAAGTAGGATGGAAACTCGCGACAGACTAGGCTGATGACGCAGTAAAATAACATGCTCCACACATGAGGTCGTGCTTGCTCGATGGCAGGAGAAGCAGAACTGGGATGGAGGAGGAGTCAGCGTCTGTTACTGGCCAACCCACGACCGCCATGCAGTGCGTCAGCCTCGAGGGCGATGCCGCCCTCGGCGCTGGCTCCTCCCCTCACAAAAAAAAAAAAATGCTCCAGTGGAGTCCTGCTCCTCCAGTCAGAACCCCACCAGTGATGAATGGTGAAGAGTAACACAGAGAAGATCCCAGTTTCACACAGAGATTCACATACGTTTTCATCATCACAGATAAGCAAGTGAGGGGGACAAAAGATAGAAACAACAAAAGAAGGCAGGGAGATAACGGTAGGGGGGAGGCTCATGAGACTGTGAAAGCAATCAGTTCCTAGGTCTTACAAGAAAATGTGATTGTGCAATCAGACTTACAAGAGGCAGAAAAGGAGAGGATAGAACAGATCCTTGCTTTTAACTCCTTCTGCATAACAAAATGGGATAGGGTCTTATTCAATCCTGTCACATACCTCCTCTTTAGGAGGGAACATGTTTAAAGAAAAAAAACAAAAAACAGATTTCCAAAACTTTTTTAATTCTTTTCTAACATTATCTTGTAACCTTTACAACGCTGCACATATCCAGTATCCCCCACCCTTTTTTTTTTTTTAAACTCAGCTTTATTCAAGAAAGCATAAACAGCGGACAATGTGTCACAAATGTCTCATGTATGTATACAGGAAATTAGAACCAATTCTCACCAAGGTACAATGTATAAATGAATAGTGATGGTTAAACATGAGGATATTATATGTAAGCACCAAGAAAAGGAGGAAAAGAACCTTGGACTAAAAACATTCATGAGCCAAGAAGGTATAAGTCCAATAGACAAGAAGCAAATTGTCCATCATCTTAAATTTTAACCTCAGAAAAATTAAAAACAACAACCATAACCAACCATCAAGAATAAGATGCACCACCAGGAATGTATTAGACTGTCTATTCCAGAATGCAAGGGGCCCCAACCCTACCACCCACCCTAGGGAAAGCATCATGTCACTAAATAGAAAGGAATTAAAGGTTAAAGAGTGGGGAATATCAGGGATTGGGGGGGGAAGAGAGAGACTGCTCTCAAGAAAAGAGATCCCAGACCAAAAGGGAGGAGCACAGAAAAATCTATTATACCACCTGTTCCGCAAAAGATCGGGGGACTCGTTCAACCTGCCCCTCCACCCAAAGTGTCCAAGAAAGCCATCTTTTCAAATGCCCGTCTTCCCTAGGAGGAAGACAGGGAGTCAAGGCCTACATATCATACACTTGCTTCACTGTGGTACACCATTCTGATAAAGTACGGGATTCCTGCTGGAATCAATGAGACGCAATACATTTTAAAGCGGCAGCCAGAAAAATCAGTGCCAACCTATGTCGTTCTGGACATAGCCGTACAACCGTAGGAAGGCCCAATACCTAGTCTGTGAAAGTGTTGGGGATGTTCAACTGCAGTATTTGTTGAATAGCCTCCTTAACAGCTGTCCAAATCTCACCCAGTTTGGGACAGCCCCAAAATATGCCAGTGGAAGCCATGGCCTCTATAGCCTCGCCAGCAGTTAACTGTATATGTAGTGTGAAAATGCTGAGTCACCATAGGCGTCCAAAAATATCGGACAAGTATCCTCCAGTAAAATTCTCTCCAAGTGGGAGAGGAGATTACCCACCATCCAAACTTTAAGCGCTGTAACCATTCTGCTGTGAATAGTATAGGAAGCCTCCACTTCCAAGGTCGCTCTGATCTTATAAAGGGGCTCTAAGTCCACGGTCCCCAGTCTCCCACACAGATCAGAAATACACTTCAATTCTGCTTTCAGGGCAACCACCCAGTATATAAAATCTTCCCAAGGGGACATGGGTCTATCAAGAAGGGCCTTATGGTTATCAGTGTTGATAAAATGCTAGACTTGAAGGTATTTATGAAAATCCCAAGCCCACAACTGGCATTTGGGTTGCAAGGTCTGAAATGGCAGACATGACACCCGCACCAAAAACTGAGAAAAGCGCATCAGGCCACGCCACTCCCAACAGGCATAATCTTAATCGAATTGAGGAGGATAACAAATAAGGGAAAGTGGGCCCAAAGGAATGTCAGAGTCCAATGTATACTAAACTTTGCGTAAGATTCTCAGGGGTATGTTTGACCCAAGGGTTCTTTATATGTTTGAAATATTCTGGTGAGATATGCAAGAGGGCAAGGGTAAACGAGGGCTGCTCTCCACAGTCAGCGTCCTCTATATCGTACCAACCAGAGGTGCGTCTTTGTTTCACCCAGGTACATACTGCAGTCATTGGGCCTGCCAAGTAATAGCTTTGGAGGTCTGGTAATGAGAGATCCCTCCGTCCCTTGGTTGCCATCAAGATTCTATAGTTAAAACGAGCTCTGCTATCCCCCTCAAATAAATTTAAGGAGGCCCTTGAGTACGGAGTTCCAGTAAGAGAGTGGATCGGTACCAGAAGGCTGCTAAAAAGAAAATGAAACCTAGGCAAAAAGTTCATTTTCACTGAATCAGTGTGGCCTGCCACTGGCAAAAGGAGCAGAGCCCATCTCGCAAAGTCCCTTCTGTACTTCACCCCAAAGTTTCTGAAAATGAATATTGAATAATTCGGAGACATAAACTGAGATCTGTATATCCAATTACCTTATCTGATTATGCTTTGCCCATGCAAAGGGGAATGTCCCCTTAAAACCGGGAAGGCAAGACCCACTGCAAGATGCAAAGAAAAAAAACAAAGAAAATCAAGAACTTAAAAAATATGACATATCCGTAAAGGTTGAGCAAACCGAACATGTTCTCCCTTTAATATAGAAGGATTAGAGGAGACCTATGTTTTCTTTATAAAGCTTTCAACAATAATAGAATTTGGGAAAGCAAAGGGTTAAATAAAAAACCTTAACAATAGAGTAACTTGGTCACATGGGCTTAGATTAAGTGGCGATATGTACAACACTGAGAGGAAAGGGAGATGGTTTAGCTAAAGGGTGGTGGATGTGTGGAATGCTTTGCCTGAACACATGGTCTCAAGTAGTTCTATGAAAATGTTCAAACAATTATTAGATGACCACATGAGAAATGAACTAACGAGTACCACTGATATGTGATGAGTCATAATAGCCTTCTCGCCTCCTGACTTGATTCTAACCTATGAACTAAGTTTAAGAGTCTCCGATTTGGCTAAGTTAATTCTGTATCTGGAGAGCTGCCCGAAACAATCCAATAAAGACAGCAAATGGGACACCGAGGTTTCTGGGTGACTCACAAAGAAGATAGAGTTATTGGCATACATATCTTATGTTCAATACCCCCCCCCCAACCACCACGATAACCCTGGCTACCTGGCGGACCATGCTGCCAGGGGCTCCAGACACAAGGCTAACAGTACAGGGGACAGGCGGGCATCACTGTCGGGTACCACAGGACAAGGGAAATCATCCTGGCTGAAAGTTTAGTGGACAACTTATTAAAGGAAGCTTCAGAAAATTTTTTTTTTTTTTTTTTTTAATTAATTAATTCAAGGGCTTTGGTGCAAACTGTTGGTCCTGTGACCTTTGAAGCTCTTCCGGGGTACGGGAGAGTATTTTAGCACGCCCTGCGGCGAGCGTAACTTTTAAAGCAGACAGGTGCTTGTTTTAGTTCTGAGCTGCATGCAAAAGTGACTTTGTGCTTCAACTTCCACCACCATCTCTTTTGTCTGGTAGTTTGACTGTTAATTCTTGAGCCCTGCAAACACGGAAGCAGGAGGAGGAGCTTTGTGGTCCATGTCAGTAGTTCTGAGGACTACAAACCTCGTTATTTAAATTAAAAAAGAAAACATCCTAAAAACTCTAGCTGAAAGTTTAGTGGACAACTTATTAAAGGAAGCTTCAGGACAGTTTTTCTTTTAATTAATTCAAGGGCTTTGGTGCAAATTGTTGGTCCTGTGACCTTTGCAACTCTTCCGGGGTACGGGAGGGTATTTTAGCATGCCCTGCGGCCGGGGCGAAGCCTGAGCAGGGCGAGCGCGCGGCATCACGCACTAATACACGCGCGTCTAAGCGCATGTCAGGCGTTTTAGGTGGATTCACCATCAAATATAAAAGAATAGTGAACGGATATGGACCAAATCAGGGTAATTTAAAGACTTTGTGTTGTTGGACTTCGATCTTTGGTACCCAATTGTGAATAGGATATCTTTGAGCTAATTATTGTAGTGTGCAACTGAGAGGGAATCAGGAATATTTGTATTAGAGTATTGTTATTAGTCTGTTAAGTATACTTAGGTGATTAGCTGGGTGACCCGATATTAGTCTATCTGTTTATTTCCTGTTTAGGTGGGGTTATTAAAAATGAATATTAATGAAGGTATAGTTACCTTGACAACAGGGGAAATTGCAATGACCTGCATTTTGTGTCAGAATTTTTGTTTGGAAACGAGTGTTGGATTTGAAGGTTTAAAATGTGCTCAATGTGTTCAGAATGCTGACCTGAAAATAAAGATTGAAACATTAGAAAAAAAGATCATTGCTCTAAATAAGCACAATGAGATTTTACATTTTGAACTGAATGAGTTTAAAAAAATCTCAGCAAATAGTCCCCATTAATCAATATACTTTAAAGGATGATTCTCTGAAGAGGGTAAGAGAAGAAGAATCTGGAGACAGTGGTGAGGAATGGAGTCCAGTAATTAATAAAAGGCAAAGAAAGAAGGGAAGGAGGGCAATGGAATTCGAAATTCCTTTAGAAAACAGATTTTAGATTCTAACTGATACATTACAAAATAATGGTTCTAAAAATGGGACTGTAACAAATGGACAAGATTGTATTGACAATCTAGAAGGACATGGAGATATTAGGCAGCAGCATATTGTTACTACTACTGCACAAGTTCATAATGTGGATAATTGTTCCTTTGCCATAAATAGTACCTTGGAGGAAAATCAAAATCATCTATTTAAGCCTATAGTAGCGGCTGAAAATTTGATTACTTCTTTAGAAATGAATGAACCATCCGATCCAAGACAAGTTATAGTATTGGGTGACTCTATAATAAAATATATTGATGGCTATATTTGTAGAAAGGACAAACAGAATAGAATGTGTTCCAGTTTTAGGGGAGCCTGGATTAAAGACATTGAGAGAGTAGTCCCTAAAATTGTCAAAGATGCAGGTATAAACCCTTTAGTGGTAATTCATGTGGGTACAAATGATTTAAATAAGTTTACAATTGACGATATTAAAGACAATTACATATCTTTGGTTAATACCCTAAGATTATTAAAAACAGAAATATGTCTTTCTGAAATCTTGCCAGTCCCACGAGCCTCTCCAAAGATTGAAATCAAGATAAAAGAAATTAACGAATGGTTGAAGAAATGGACTTTAAATAATAATATAACATGTATTACTCATTGGGAAAGATTTAATGGGGATCATGGTCTTTTTAGCTGGGATGGATTACATCTCAGTAAAAAGGGAAGTCATGTACTCTGAAAAGATCTTTTGACAGTAATTGAACAATGTTTAAACTAAATATAGGGGGGCAAAATGAGAATGATTTGTCACAGTCTTTATCATTAAGTGAAGAACTTACGTTTTTCATGTGTAACGTCAGAAGTCTAAATAGTGTTAAATTAACAGAATTAGTTTGGAGAATTAAACATGGACACTTAGATGTAATAGCAATAACTGAGACCTGGTGGAATGAAGCTTCTCAGTGGTTTAATGCCATCCCAGGTTACAATCTATTCTATAAAAATAGAAGTGATAGAAATGGTGGAGGGATATGTGTATATATAAGAGATACACTTATATCAAAAGAAATGTCTATATTCCAAGAAAATGATGTAGACATAGAAAGTTGTTGTATAGAGTTAGAATATCTAAGGAAAAAACTTATTCTAATAAATATATACCGGCCTCCCAATGTAGGTATAGATTATGATTCTGCAGTATTACATTTAATAACGGAGTATTCTGAAACTTCAGATGTTATCATGGGAGACTTGAACTTACCTGGTATTGACTGGTATAAATTTACAGCTTCTACTAAAACCGAACAAAATTTTTTGAGTACTTTTATAAATCTTGGTCTAGAACAGATGGTCATGGAACCAACCCGAGATAGTAATATTTTGGATTTGATCTTAAATATTTCTGATAGCTTTAATACTATTAAAGTAGTAGAACCTCTGGGATCTAGTGACCATAATGTAGTTATATTTTCAATTACACAATTTAAAAATAATATTAAGAAGAATAAATATCGTTATAACTATTATAAGGGGAATTATAAGGAAATTAATGTTAGTTTGTCTAAAATTGGAATTTAGAATATAAAAATAAAAATGTAGATGAATGTTGGCAGTTTCTTAAAGGAACAATACATGAATTGGAACAATTACATATTCCTAAAATTAAAATAAATAATCATAAAGAAAAATCCCGTTTGGTTAACAGTAAATATACAAAAACAGATCAAAATAAAAGAAAACATAAAAAATTCAAATTGGACCCTAGCACAGAAAAAAGGACAATTATAAAGAAAGCTGCATATCACTAAATCCCTAATTAAGAAAGAAGAAACAGACTGAATATAAATTATCTACATCTGAATAGAATCCCAAGGCTTTTTCTGCATACATAAATAAAAATAAGAACTCTAATTTACCAATATCGACTATTGTTGATGATGGGATTGAACTAAATAATGGATTAGATATAAGTAATACATTTAATAAATATTTTGGGTCTGTGTTCCTAAGTAAAGATCATGTTAATGAGATAGTCCCCCCTTATATTAGTAGATATGAGGAAATATCAATAAGGGAAATAAGAGATGCAGTTAATGCTATAAAAAAAAAAACAACATCTTCATCTGGACCAGATAGTATTAATTCTTTTTTTTATAAAACAAGTTACAGATTCACTTGTTTGCCCATTACATTTAATATTTAATAAATCATATATGGGAGGTGTGGTTCCTGAGGATTGGAGACTGGCCACTGTGGTGCCGGTGTATAAGAAGGGTAATAGAGGTTTGGTGGAAAATTATAGACCTATTAGTCTGACGTCTGTCTTGTGCAAAATCTTAAAAGAATATTAAAACAAAAAATGGAACAAGAGTTTATATTTAAAGGTATAATGGATAACACACAGCATGGATTTAGGAGAGGTAGGTCGGTCGCGACAAATTTGGTTACTTTCACAGAGTATTAGTCTTAGCCTGGATAGAGGAGTCCCAGTTGACGTTGTCTTTCTTGATTTTGGAAAGGCATTTGATAAGGTGTCACATAATTTATTAATATCAAAATTAGTGAAGCTGGAAATTAACAGATATACTGTTAAATGGATTGAGACCTGGTTGAGGGACAGATCTCAGTGTGTAAGGATAGGAGATTCAGTTTCTACTTGTATTCCAGTTACTAGAGGAGTGCCTCAGGGCTCGGTTTTAGGCCCTCTTCTTTTTGGTTTATTTATTGGGGATTTAAAATCTGGGGTATCTTGTCAGTTAAGTAAGTTTGCTGATGATACCAAAATCTCTTCTGAAGTGGATACTGAAATAAAAATTAATCTCTTTAAAAAGGATTTATTGACTATTGAAAACTGGGCTAAAGAGAATGGTATGTGTTTTAATACAGAGAAGTGTGCGGTTATGCATCTGGGAAAGAAGAACCCTATGGTTAATTATACAATATATGAGAATAAAATAAAGACAGGAAGCTATGAACAAGATTTGGGAATAACTGTAAATAATAAGTTTGATTGTAGTAATCAATGTAACAAGGTTGTTCGAACAGGGAACCATATTATTAATGCAATAAAAAGCTTTTATAACACGTAATAAGGAATGTATTATTAAATTATATGCAACATATGTTAGACCCCATACAGATTATGCAGTATCTTTTGGGCACCATATTTAGAAAAGATAAAAAATGGTGGAGAGTCTTCAGAGGAGAATGACTAAATTAATACCAGAAATGAAATATTTACCATACTTAGATAGGATAAAAGCATTGGGATTGTATGATTTACAGACTAGACGGGACAGAGAAGATTTGTTGTTACTATTTAATATTCTGAATGGTGAATGTTTAATGAAATTATGTGGATTAACATACCTAGATAAAGTCTATGGATTGAGATGTAACAATAGGCAAATAAAAATAACTAAGGCATTCACCAATAAGAGGAAATATTATTTTACCATGACAGCTGCTGTTCTTTGGAATTTTTTGCCTCAGTATATAGTGACTCAAACTTCCTGTAACCAGTTTAAATCAAAATTGGACATGTATCTTTTGGGTGGTTAAATTAAAAATCTCCCACTTGTGTGGGAAAGTGGTCTCGATGGGCCTAGTGCCTGCTGCCACTTTGTAAATACTGAGTAATACCGAGTAATCCAGAGTTGACTCAGTTAACCCTTACTTGAGCTTGCGTGGAAGAATAAAGATTAGAAATTATCACTAAAAATTTGGTGCCAAATCCCATCTTCTCCATGGTTTACTCCCAATTCACCCAAATGCTTTTCCGCATCCATGGAAATAGCAGATTAGAATGCCCCCTGTCCCTGTTGAGAGGATGTCATATTTAATTGTCTCCAAATGTTGTCCCTGAGATGGCATCCTGTTATAAGTATATAATGTATTTTCCTGGCAATTAAAGTTTGCATCATGAGCTCATTAAGAGACATCCTGTTTCTCACACAATGTATCAGAACTGTGTCAGTTTCTCTCCTTGCAAGTCAACGAAAAGGAACATTATGTCCCAGAACTAACTCATGTTGACAACTCTGAAAATGAGCCTGTGCAGGCCAAACTGCTCCAGGTTAACCTAGAGTTCCAAATAGCTTTTTTGCAATCATTTCAACAAGATAAATGTATACATTTTCAAACCAGAGAACCCCGTTTCACAGATATTCACATACATTTTCATAACCACAGGTAAGAAAGGGGAAGAAAAGATCAAAACAGCAAGAAACAGCATGTGAAGGCAAGGAGATGGCAGGAGTGGGGAGAATCATAAAACTGTCAAGAGTGATCAGTTCCTAGAAAATCTGACTGCACAATCAGACAGGCAAGAGACAGAAAAGGAGAGGATAGAACAGATCTTTACTTTTAACTCTTTCTGCATAACAAATGGGACAGGGTCCTATTAAACCCTGTCACACTGACTTCACAGTTCTGTTTAAGACATCACAATCTGTTGCTGTGGAAATAATGTGAACTGAATTGTGTCAGTGTCTTACATTTTTCAAAGTCTTCCCAACAGTATCACGGTCTCTATCTAAAAAGGAAAGTTCTGGCTGAATAGTCTACATCCATAGCATAGGCAAAGATCTGTACAAGTGACTCACTTGTCCAGTGGTAAAAGTAACACTGCATTATTAAATGGAATGTATTCTGCTGTTTAAGATTTTGGCTAGCCACCTACTTCAGCTAGATCCGACTTCGTCAAAATAGGAATTTCACAATCTAGTGAGATTAGGAACCATTCTAAAACAGAGGTGAATGGTATTTCTCACTACTCAAAGATGAGAAGACATTTTGTGAATAATAAGCACACACTTTAAAACAAGCATTTGCCAATGCCGAATGTTTGCTTGCTGATACTAGCACTGGATGTGCAGGAGTTAGACAGATGCAGAATAGGAATGGCAGTGAAATACGTAACACACGCCAACCCCACCTCCACCCTGCAGAGATGGACAGGCACTGGGGTGTGCCTTTGGGTCATCACCCATAATGCTGATGGCATTTCACCTCACCCTATCCTGCAGACATCGACAAGTATTGAGGTGTGCCTTGGGGTTCAGCTTCACAGTCACCCCATTTCATAAGGATATACACTGAAATGGGTGCAGTATAGGAGAATGGGGTGAAGTCTGAGGCCGCAGAGTTCAAGGCATGTCTCTATGCCTGTCACTGGCTTCAGAGACGGGGTGGAATGGCGTAAGCATTACAGCCAGCAATCCAAAGGCACACCCCTGATGCCTGTCAGTCTGTACAGGGTGGGACGTTATGGTTAGAAACCCTAACACCCTGGGAATTTGTTGGTATCTACACTACAAATTTTCAACATGGCCTTTTGGCCCCCACCTCATGAAAGCATTTGGGACCTCTGCTCATTAACATTGGCACTGTGATTTTGTTAATGTGTCCCGAACTTTGATTTCGCACAGTGACCGTGCCATTCTGTGCCAGACGTGCAAAATCACAGATCAGGCAGGATGTGAAGAATGACAGCTGTACCATTCATAGGGAGGTGCGAAGAGATGGCAATGTTGAAAATCTAGAGTGAAAATATTAAAAATGCATGCTTGTAACAGTCATTTAGTGGAATTATTTCACCAAATTTTTAACATAGGCATTTTGTGGCCTCTGCTCATGAACACTGTCACTACGATTTTCTTAATCTGTCCTGAACATTGATTTCCCGCCAGATGAGCAAACACACATTTCGGGCAGGATGTGAAAAATGACAGCAGCACTGTTCATAAGGAGGTGTGGAAAAAAAATGCCAATGCTGAAAATCGGGAGTGAAAATATTACAAATTTGTGAAGTTACGTGGCTGCGTGGAAACTGCACAATGCACACTCGTGACAGTTATTTTATGGACTTCTGTCACCAAATTTTCAACATAAGCATTTTAGGACCTCTGCTCATGAACGGTATCACTGTGATTTTCTTAATTTATCCCAAACACTGATTTCCCACAGCGACCACACTATTCTGCACTAGAAGTGCGAAAACACGTTTTAGCCAAGATGTGAAAAATGACAGCTGTACTGTTCATAAGGAGGTGTGAAAAAGTGCCAATGTTGAAAATCTGGTGTGAAAATATTACAAATTCATGAAGTTACAAGGGTGCATGGAAACTGTGCAATGCACGCTCATAAGTTATTTTTTTGGATTTTTTCACCAAATTTGCAACACAGGCTTTTTGAGAGTCCACCTCATGAACAGTGACACTGTCGTTTCATTAATTAGTCCTGGAAGGTGATTCCGTGCAGTGACCGCCAAATCACCTTTCGGGACAGAATAATGCCATGACAGTGACTGAATTCATGAAGAGGGGTCCCAAGAACCCCATGTTGAAAATTTGGTGCCAAAAAATGAAAAATTGGCTGAGATATCCACATAAGTTGAAAAAAAAACAATTTATGCCATTACACAGCTTACTGGCTGTGGTAATATCTATTATATTGGGGCATCCTTATTTTTTTTTTTATATATGTTTAGATAAGTCTGTTGCAACAGCATGTCTTTTATTTTACTTTGTTAAGACATTATGGGCCAGATATTCAAAAGGGTTGTGCCATGCGCGGCTCAAGTCCTAAATTGCGCCATTCTGCGATATTCAGCAGGAGGCAGTTGCGCCACTGAAAACAGGCTGAGCAACAGCGCAATGCAAATGAATGCATGCTCAACTGGAGGGGAGGAACCATGATAAACTGCACAGCCCGATATTCGGCGGGCTGTGCAGAGTTCTGCAGCGCAACCCCAACCTCGCCTGCAGGACTTTGAGCCAAAAAAAAAGAAAAAGGCAAGTCGGGCCACCCCACAGGTGAGCTGCTGTATTGCAGGACGCACAGCAACTGCCACCTGGGCTGGCCTAACTCAGTCCCTGTGCCCCGCAGCCCGATCGTCCGGCGAACAGTATACCCCCACCAACCCGATTGCGGGCATCAATGTGGCCCCCACTCCGTTCCACATCCCTGGTGGTCAGTGGACCGAAATGCCCGATTGCGGGCGGTAAGTAAATTGAAACCCCCAAAAAAACATCTCCCTGGTGGCTAGTGTCCCACCCACCCACCACCCACCCACAGGCCCCACCACCCGCTCCCCGGCAGGCGGCGGGCGGCAGCATCACCGCCTGCAGCCCGCCGACTGGTGACTGCCGGTGGGAGACTGCACCCATTGGTGCAGAGCAAGAGCCAATGGGCGTGCAGCTATACCGTACATGACAGTCCATGTTTGTGAATGAATCATTCACAAATCTGGACTGTCATATCGCGAATGAAACTGCGCCCATGGCTCTTGCTCCCTACCAAGCATGCAACCACCGGCAATCAGTCCGGCGGGCGAGCGAGTGTGAGGATGCTGCCGCCCACTCCCAGCTGCCGGGAAAGTAATGGTGAGGGCTTTGTGGGTGGGTGGGGTGGGGGACACTTGCCACCAGGAGATTTTTTTTGGGGGTTCAATTTACTTACTGCCCGCGAATCGGGCATTTCGTCCACTGACCACCAGGAGATGTTGCGGTGGGGGTTTAATTTACTTTCTGCCCACAATCGCACAAGGGAGATGTTCCGGGGTTCCATGCATTTCTGCCCGCCGATCGGGCACAAGGGAGATGTTCCGGGGGTCTGCGATTTTCTCGCCCGCGATCGGGCATTTCGTCCACTGGACCACCAGGGATGGAACGGGAGGGGGTGAGTTATTAAACATACCACCCGCGATCGGGCATTTCGGTCCACTGGACCACCAGGGATATGTACGGGAGGAGGTGGGGGAGCCACATTGCTGCCGGTGATCGGGCTGCAGGGTGCGTCGGTCCCCGACGGCTGCTGCCTGGCAGAGCACCAGGCGCAAGTCCTCGGGGATCGGCGCACCTACATGCTAATGGCATGCAAATGGGGCCATAATCAGATGCAAATGGCCCCCCCTGCGCCTTGCATGAATTATGGCCCCATTTGCATGTCACCTTTTGAATATCGTGATTTTGCGCATAGTGCAATGGTACTTGCGCCACCACAAGTTGAATGCTCCACTCTGACAACTTGTGGTGGCGCAAGTTCCACTGCGCCATGCACAGTGGCTGTGGCTGGGGGGTGATATTCAAAGGAGTTGCTCAATAGCGCAACTCCTTTGAATATCGCTGGCCACACCCCTGCGCAACTATTTTGTGCAGCGCAAGGGTTTGAGCCTCAGAATGGTGCAGTTTGAATATCCAGCCCTATGTATTAGGGTACACTGCCCCTTAAAGGTGTATGTGTAGACTGGCCATCTATGCATATATCGATGTAATGTACTAAAATACATAAAGTTTATGTGTTGCCCTGATAAAATTCATTTATTTCCACCTTTCTTGCCTCTCCAGTCTCTTTGGGAACTGTTTAAAATATAAAGTAGAAGCAGTGCTCATTTTGTTTTGTAAACCCCCCCTTCCCAGCGAGAAGGATTACCTTGGGTTTGCTGTGCTGCTGAAGCGAGCAGTTAAGAGATTTCTTCTGGAGACACTATTCCTGCTGGAGATAACTCCAGATACTTATATGTTTTCTTTCTACCCTTTCCACAGAAGGAAGCTGTAATTACTTGCATACAAGCAGTGAAAGCCCTAAATAAAAACTGGTGGAAGCTCTAAACAAAAACTGTTTAAAACCTTAAGTAAAAACTGTTGAAAGCACTAAATCACAGGAGGATTAATCATTTTGTTTGATGAAAGCTATAATGCTAGAGCATAGAAAGTTGTTGTAAAAAGTATAACAGTGTTATAAGCTCTAACTAGTAAAACTGAATCCTATGATTCTGAAACGTAAAGCTGATCCATCAAAAGGGTCTAAAAGCACAGACGTATATATTCTACAGTTATGTTTATTTCTTCTGCTTTCTTCTTGTGTCTTCATTAAAAGAAAGGTATACTTGTTAACATTAAGTTAAATTAAGTTTTAAAAGAAAAGCTAAGTTTAAAAGTGCTTACCAAACCCAGGGTGTAGCTCTAGGGCAAAGGTCTGCAACGTGAGGCTCAGGAGTCGCATGCGGCTCGTTGCCTATGTTCATGTGGCTCAGCAACTCCTTACAGCTGCTTACCCCTCAGAGGTCTAACATTTATGCTTTTCAGCAACACTACCACTCCATAATAAAGGGGGTTGAAACACTGAGCACTGGCTTTTTGGCATTTTATCTATGTAGGGATACTTTTAAAGGTCATTTCAGACATCACATACATACTGATGTGCATGATTCTGGGACAGACTGAGGCAGTCAAACATGGTTACATAAGGGAGGCTATTATAAGTCTGCATCAGTGTTACCAGCTGTGTTGTTCACCTTGGCCACTGGAAGGTTAACCAGCAAACTTTTAAAAGCTTGCTGAAGGACTGGTTAATGACCTAACCTAGGTTAGTGCAAAAGCCTGGGCCATAGGGCATCAACTGGCAAAGTCAACAAGAATCAACTTTTAATGCCTCCAGTTTCTACACACATGCTTCCTGGTAACTCAGGGGAAAGGGTTATGTTGCCAGGCAGTGCAGTGCTGGAAATGTTGCCAGATGCCAGCAAGACTTGTGATGCCTGCCATGTGATGCAAAGGCACCTAGCATCTACAGTGGATATATTTATGTAAAGCAGGCTGGGTCTGGTTGATAGGTATGCCCAGCCACATTTTCCTGATTAAAACATTTGTGCTACAAGTCAGAGAGGACAGTTGAAACAAAGGCAGGAAAACATGGCAGGATTGGCCAGTAAGATGAAGTCTTACCATCCACCACACAGGACTGTCCAGTCAATTATTTTGTTATTCTTACCTCTCCCTTAACAGATGCTGAGAACTCTATATACTTAATTGGGATATCACAACATCAGGAGGGACCTAGCACCACATCAGTTGTCCCAGTGTTGTGTGTGTGTGGGCGGTGGTAAGGACAGCAGGGACAACCACAGTTACTTCAGAGTGTTGTATAGAGGTTGGAGTGTGATGAAGGCAGTGCTTCCTTTAGTGGGATAAGAGACTTGGAGATCAAAGGAGGACCGAGTCAAAACATGCAAGGTCATACAACTGCAAGAAACAGTGTTTTTATTTTTAAAAACTTGTCCCATATTCTTAAAGTAGCACTGGTACCAGTGAATCAACTGTACAGGTTATGATAAAATGGCACAACCAGCAAAGAAGAGACAAACAGTAGATAAGAACAAACATTTCTAGAAGACTGGGGTGCTTTTGATTTTATCAGTAGAGATGGGTGCATGTTTCATGTGATTTGCAGGGAACGTCTTTGCAAGAAATAAGGAGTCTAATCCCTGGAGCATATCAAAAATTACACATTCTACATTGTCAACAAATATGAAGAGAGGCATGGGGAAAGCCTTTTCTATAATTGAAAAGAACTGGGCCAAAAGACAAATAAAGCAGTTTTCAAAATGGGCCTATACTTGCTTGCAGATTTCAAGGAACAGAGCAGAATGTTACTGTATTCTAGATTTAGCACAGTCTTTTCTTGTGCACAATACCATTAAGGGTCATGCAAAGAACATTTTGTGGAATATGGATTATTATCTATGTTTATGATATTAAGTCAACTTACAATGGTTCACTTGTGCTTGATGAATCAATAGATAACAAGGGTACCATAAGCACAGCTGGCATTTGAGGTCCGTTCTACTGTATGAATGAACAGTATTAGAAATTAAGGGTGTAACTAACCAGTTTCCATTGTAGATACAGAATCAGGGCTAAAACTTTTTCATTTCTCTCAGAGAGGGTTAGGATAATGAGAAGCTATCCATGGATAAACATGTTAATGTACGCACACACAGTGCATCAAGCATGACAATCCATACCAAGTGAGATAGAAGCTTGGTACTTACAGAATATGGCGCAGTACACTGGAATTTGTACACTGGAATACACTGTTAATTGAAATGTGTGCACATTTGTATGTGATGATAAATGCACCACAGTTGGAAAAAAGCTGATAAATTGCATTTTTGTCCAGTGTTTTGCTTTGTGTAATTAAGTGGCATGCATTTTATTCAAATAGCATTATGGATAATTTTAAGTAAAATTAGACATTTGAAAAGGCATCTGCTATGCGTCTGCTCATACTGGTGATCCCATCTGTCATGGCAAGTGGGCATGTTGATTCTGATTCTGAAAAGGTTGGAGACCCCTGCTCTGGGGAAGCCATGTTTGTTTTGCCTTTCTTCCTATTGAGCCAGCCAGCCTGTTTCATTATTTATAGTTTGTAAATAAGGGGGCGGGTCTAAATAGTTATGTAATGTTACTTTATAACTCTAGGCAGGATTTTATTTTGTGTGATTACCAATATGATATTTTAATTAAGCCTAAAAGGGGATTTATGTTGTAAAACACAAATATAATGTTTATTTGGCTGTGTAAGAGTTAGCTTCTAGAAAAGGGGTGGAGCGTCCAAATATCACATGACCTGTATGTATAAAAGGAGTCTTTTCTCATTCTATGATCAGATCTCGAAGGGACTAGTGCTCTGCTGTCCCACTGATGGAATTACACTAGCTGTTTTCTAGTGTGTTATTATTTTGTCATTTGGAATTATTTTATTTTTATTCTGTTATTTTTTTTTTTTTTTTTATATTGATCTTTTAGTTCGCTTATTTTTGTAAATAAAGACTATTGTTGGACTTCTTCTAGACTCCAGTGTCATCCTTAAACCCACACCTTCACACCAGCATTTCTTCAGTTCGCAGCTGGCTTTGAAGAGTGCAGACGTGTTCCTGGTCCACCGAAGACTGTCATGCTGGGCTCCGGAGTTAAGTACAGGGTGAGGGAGGTGTGCAGAGGGTGGTGCAGGTTGGGGTAGAGGCCACGAGGAACAACGAGGGACCGTTTTTTTTTTTTTTTAACGGGGTTTAAAAAAAAAAAAAGAAGCAGGACGCTTTGGCATGTTGGGGTGGGCCCCAGCATGCCACCTGGGTGTTTGAGGGACTGGACGACGGGGACCGGGCACCGCCAGCCATATAGTGTGCTGGGGCGCATGAGCATGCTGGGGTGGGCTCCGGCATGCTACCTGGGTTTTGTTGCAAAGGGGCTGGAGCCGAGGGGACTGGGCACCCTCTTGGCACAGAACAAATGGGGGCATTATGTCAATGGGGACTGGGCTATCCCATCGACAAATGAACTGGGGAGGAGGCATGCCAACCAGGGGATTGGGCACCCCTGTCGGCTTTAACAGGGACTGGGAGAGGTGGTGGCTGTCCGTCGGCTTCGTGGGGACTGTGAGAGGTGACAGAGAAGCCGCCGCCATGTTTATTGAAAGGGGACCCCAGACAATGCAGCTGTAATTGGTGCTCGCAGAAACAGCTGATCGCTGATGACGGGGCGCTCCCAGATTGTAGCAGCCAGTTTCTTTCAAGGTCGTGGCAAGCTACAGTACTGCTGTCATGGACAGCCTGATCCTCTATTGATGCCACACAGCCCAACCCCAAAATGGGCTGCATGCAATGGCAACAACACTGCCATGCCTCCACAACTCATTACTGAAGAAAGCTGCCGCTATGTTTCTTGTGCATGCACGCAAGCAAACATAATAAATACACATAGACAGCAGTGAGCTGGAAGATTAATCACAGAGGTAGGAGCGCTATCCTCATTGCCCACTGTGAGCAGTTGTCACCATCAAGATAGCACTGTCTCATCCACCTTCATCAAAATGCTAAGCTGCTGAAACTAAACAAGAAAATATATGTTTTTCACTTGATAGCTGTGCTGAACTAAAGCGTTAATTAGGAGTAGTTCTACAACAAAAAACATTCATTTTGTCTCAGTCATGTAACTGCAGTTTTGGATGTGTTCCCCAATTGCCTGATGTCACTCCCTGGTGTTTTTCATTTTCAGTGGGGTCCAGCTTTTTCAATATATTTTTACCAGGACAAAGCGGCATATATGCACATCTTTCTGTGTGGTTCTGCTGTATTGCCTTCCTGCTTGTACACATTTTTGCTATATAATTTCCCAGGGCAGACCATATGGAGATGCCATCCGTCATTTTAAATGAGTTCTGCTTTTATACATTTGTAGACGACATTTACACAGAAAAGCACAGTGGTAATGCAATCTGTTGTTTTCAGTCGGTGTGCTGTTCTTACCCACTGTTTGCCAGGATAGCCCAGCTGAGAGGCAATATCTCAATATTAATGGGGTCATAGCTTTGCCAGGAGAGACCAGCTTAGGTGCATAATTTAAGTGGAGTTCCTGCTTTTACACATTTTCACTATATATTTATGCAGGATAGAAATAAGACATCTCATTTTCAATATGGTCCTGCTTTTACACTTTTTTTTTTTTTACAGTATAGTTACTCTGGATAACATAGCTAAGGTGAATTACCTCATTTTCAGTGGGGTCCATACCTCTCAAGTGTCCCTGATTTTGCCTCAAACGTTTCCTTAGTCCCTCCTAAAATTTGTGTTTCTGTGACTGAACAGTAGGGGTTGTGAGCACAAAATGACATTACAGTTAGAGACCTATTCTTATTCAGAAAATGCATTTTACACTAAGCCCCTTATTCTATCAGCTTACTGAATGGATAGAACAAATTTTGAAGATGTGTTCCCGATTATGGTCCTTTATCCCAGACTTTTTTTAAGCCTTGTCCCTGATTTATGAGGTAGGAGGTTGAGAGGTATGGTGGGGTCATCCTTTTACCCAAGTTAGAGAGTATTTACCTGGCATACCACAGCTGACATGCAATATCTTGTTATCAGTGAGGATCTTGCCTTTACACGTTTTTACAATGTATTTTTGCCAGGATACTACAGGTAAAATGAAATATCTCATTTTCACTGGAAACTTGTTTTTACACTTTTTTTAAAGCGTATTTTACTAGGACATACCAGAGGAGATGCAATACATTTTTTTCAGAGAGGTCCATCTGGTACACTGTTTTAGACTTTACCCAGGACTGGAGACCAAAAACAGTGTTTTTAGTAAGGGTACTATTCTGAGCCATTTTTACAATGTATTTTCCCAGGACAGCTGAGCTGAGAGGAAGCATCTAATTCTCAGTGGGATTCTGCTTTCATAACAAAAGATTTTTCAGGACAGGCCAGCTTACATGCATACTTTCAGTGGGAGTCTGCTGTATTGGGGGGCTGCTTTTATAAGTTTTGACAATGGCTTTAGCCATGATAGCAGAGCTAGAATGCAATAACATTTTCAGTGTGGTTGACGTTTTACACATTTTTAGACTGTATTTACCTTGAACAGCACAGCTGAGATGCAATATCTCAGTTTAAGTGGGGGTATTTCTTTTATTCATTTTTGTAATGTCCAATATTTAGGCAGGATAGAACAGCCAAGATGACATAGCCTGTTTTGTGTGGCGTCCCACTTTTGCCCATTTTTAAAATATATTTTACCAGGATAGCCCAGTGCAATATGAAAACAATAAGACACAACAGGGTGTGGGTTGCTGATTGATAAGAGTATGCTCCCAGGTGTGTTAGGCACGAGGCGCTTGTGCAGAGTGTCTACAGCAGCTGGGTAGTGCTCTTATCAAACAACAACTCACACCCTGAAGCATCTTATTGCCCTTATAAAATGGGTAACAACTACCTCTATAACAAACAAAACAAAACTCTGGACGCATTATTAAAGATGTAGTAACAGTAGTATGTTATTTTATTTAAATATGGTGAAAAATAGTCCCCAGACTTGGGCAGAGGAGTGGTAAAATTGACTGAATAGCAACTCATTGAAAAATGCTAAACCAGTGAGTTGGAGGGACAGCAATGTATTATTTGAGCAGTTTGGGTCTGCCTCTGTAACTGTGTTTTCCCAACTTTTCTTTTTGTTTATAAAGTATTACTGTACTGCCTACTTTCTTCTTCCTGTTTTTTTTTCTTTCTATTTTTCCCCTCATTCAAGACACAGAATGTTTATAATGGAATGTTTACCATGGAATACAGGAATTCAAAAGTCTGCTCAGTTCCACTGGTAGAATGTTACTCTCCCAACATACTGTACACACAGACAACAAATAAGCAATAAGACACAACGGGGTGTGCATTACGGTGTGATAACCAGACTCTGAAGGCGTAGTTGAAGCCGCGAGGCCAAGGCAGAGTGCGGTGCGTCAGGAGTACTCATTATCACTCTGTAATGCACAACCCCAGAGTGTCTTATTGCACTTTATAAATGTCTTTTATTTTTAGAAGCAGTTTTTTTATTTTTAAACATTTTTAAATAAGTAAAAATGTAAGTGAATCTGTGCTTTTAACATAAAATAGTCCTTCCGCCTATTGGTGCTAGATTAAAGTAGTGTCATACAGTGTGCACCTCCCTGCCCACTTAAGCTTCACTTTCCCCTGCCAGCCACAACAATTCACAAATGCGTTTCTTCTCATTCTAAGTATGACATACAGGCCCCTTATTTTATTTCATTCTCCTCACTCTGTAGACAAAACTAAAAGGAAGCCACAACAGAGGCTTCTCAGTTCCCCAGTGCAGCAAGCATGAGCATGGTTCAAAACTGCCACACTCACTGACAGCATCATGAACTGCTTGCTCTATCCTAAAAGGTAAACAGCAGGGTGAGTCATTTACTACATTTTCTCTTTGTTTATGTAGCATTATTGCTTACTTTATTCTATTTTTTCCCTCTGTGTTTACCCACATTCAAGAAATTGAATGTTTATCATGGAATGTTTGCCATGGAATACATGGATTCAAAATTCTGCTCAGTTCTACTAGCAGAATGTTCCTCTACTAACATACTGTACACACAGACAACAAAGGCCTGTTTTAGAGACAGAGATTCCGTTATCTCACTCGTCAGGGAAAGCAGAAGAGATTTCCCTGATGATGAGCAGGTAAAGACAGAAGGGGGAATTTTCACTGTTAGCAAACAAACAGTTGTAATGAAAACTACAAACAATACTTAATGTTTCTAATTTGTTTATGTGTGTAAGGACAATGTGACAATCTGGTAAACAACATTTAATTTGTTTTATTTTATATTTAAAATAATTAAAATTTTAGGGCCTGGTTGAAGGTCTCTACAGTGTAAAGGTAGCTGCCGTGTTTGTGGTGGAAGATCAGTTCTGGTTGTAAGGAGACTGATGGAAGATAGTTCTGGTTGTAGGAGGGCTGATCTGCTCATTGTGTAACGTGGT
Source organism: Neoceratodus forsteri (assembly GCA_016271365.2). Classification (NCBI taxonomy): domain Eukaryota; kingdom Metazoa; phylum Chordata; order Ceratodontiformes; family Ceratodontidae; genus Neoceratodus; species Neoceratodus forsteri. The sequence goes on along the minus strand of CM028137.1, from coordinate 532,011,339 downwards.
TTAGGACCAGGATGACTGTGCGTATACAAAGAATTAATGTACGGTCAGCTGATCTGTCTTGGCCAATGAGATTTCTAGATTTTTTTTGCCGTTTTATAAAGGCCTGTTTTAGAGCCAGTGACTCAATCTCTCTGTCAAGGCAAGATGGGAAATCTCATTTCCAGGATAGAGCTGCACAGATGTACTTTTTCAGTGGGTTCTACTTGTACCCACTTTTCCTATTTCTCCCTGGATATACCAGACAAGATGGAAAATCTCATTTGCAATGGGGTCCTGTTTTTATGCATTTTTAAACTGTGTTTATCCAGCATAGTAAAAGTAACATGCAATGCCTCATTTCTAGTGGAGTCCTACTTTCACAATGTAATTTTTTCCAGGACAAATCTGCATAAATTCAGCATGTCCTTTTCAGTGGGGTACTGGTATAGGGTTCTGCTTTTTCACGGTTTCACAAAATATTTACACAGGATAGCTCAGCTGAGATGCAATATCTTATTTTCAAAGGGGCCCTGGTTGATACCAGTTTACACTCCAGGATAGCACAGCTCAGATGCAGTATGATGTTTTCACTGGGGTCCTGCCTTAGCCCATTTTTACACTGAATTTACTATGTATAGCACAGCAAGGATGCAATATCACATTTGCGATGGGACCCTGCTTTTACCCATGTAGTATAGAAGTACAGCACTCATGAAGCAGGCAGTATTTCACCAAAAAGTCATCTAGGCAGTCAGTTTATTGCAAGTGGATTTATTTAAACAGCAAAATGCTGATGAAGCACAGAGACAAAACACTGTTTAATGCAAAGCTCCAGCGTTTCACTCATAAGCTTAATTAGGGGACTGGCTCGTGAGCCGAGTATCCCCTCTGCATATTGCTCAGGTGACTTGCTAAGCCAATTGTGATAGTTTAGACTACCCCCTGTTAGAAATAAGGCTATGACACTTTTCTTTGTACCCCTACAGTCTACTGCAGTAGCATTTCTTAAACTTTTCTGTATAACTAAACTTTCGTTTTTCTACTACTATGGATAGGCCACCCATAATAGTACCTCTCCCCCCTTGGCTATTCCCTCTTTGTATTCCTTTTCCTCCCCCACCATATGCCCTTAAGTAGAACAAATATCAGAACAGTAAACTGACAAAGAATAAAGACTAAATAATAGAAATAATCTGCACAGAGTTGCTTGTGTCCTTGTTTATCATGTTATGCTCCGTTAAAGAAAGTAATATAATGCTTAGTCGGGGACAGGACGATGTCTTTCGGGGCACTGTTGTGTTATTTGCCGTTTAAAAAGTGCCCCAGATGCACATTTGCGCTAATGAAAGTGCCCTGGAATGAAAGGCAGTAAGCGAGTGTCCCTTTTGTAAAACTACACTCTGCTGCAAGAAATGTTTAGCAGCAGATAGTTTTGATGTCCTTGTCGGTCTGCATGGGTAGCATTAAGGGAGCACTGTGGTCTGGCTTCCTAGCAGCAGTGTAGGAGGGAGAGCGACTGATTGCATAGTCGGGTGTGCAGAATGGCACATTCGAGCCAGGAAAGTGAAAGTTGTCACTTTCCCAGACTCGCACCTCCCGACAGGAAACTTAGCAAGAGTGGTTTGTGTGTTAGAGAAAGGAGCTCTCACTGCAGACTGAACTGACTGAATAAACATGTATCCTGTAGAAATATGAAAGCAGCAAATAAAAGTGGTTTCCGAAGGCCTGGAATTGCAGCCATTGGATGTGTTGAATACAGACATGGGATTTGTCTTTTTAAAGCAATTTGTATATAAACACCCTAAAGAAGGCATAACTAAATATAGGAGTGCTTCATTTAGTATTCTATGCAGAGAATGCTCTTACCTGAGCTAAGCCTTCTTGGGGGATGTACTTCTAGGAGCCAGCAGCCCCATGATGAGGCTGTTACACAAGAAACTCCCCATCTGTCACTCTGCTGAAAAGGGGAGGAGTTTTTTGTTTACAAGTAATTAAGAAGTCTTTCTCAACAGCTTCAGTGACAGAGTGTTAAAGGCAGAATGAAATAACTCCTTAGGATTGTATGTTATAAAACTACATACAGCGTCAGTCTGATCCCTCATATGTATGTATTAGGATATTTTGCATGTATTAGAAAAGGGGCGGATCAGCTGACACTAGTGTCATAGGAGGGCTGCACTATAAAAGCTGCCACTGAGCCAGTGTTAGTCAGATCATCCTGGGAGAGTGTCGTGAGAGGTTGGTAGAAAATTGTACTGGTTAAGGTATTCTACACTGTGGCAAAAATCACTGGAGGGAAGTGATTCTGGAGCTCGAGGAGAGATCATTTATTTCTTTATTGTTTTCTTTTGTTTATAGTCTGAAGTTTAAGACAGGATTACTTTATTCTTGATTTGTTTTTAATTTTGTATTGCAGGATTTCCTCTATATTTATTTTTACAAAAATAATCACACAGAATTTTTGTGTTGAACAAATCTCTGACTACTGTGTATGCTTTCATTACCCTACCCCACGAACTCTACCACACCAATCATTTTTAAAGTTTCCTGCAAATGCTTTTGTTGGCGGCCATCATGGTTGCTTGAACAGAGGGAGCAGAACAAGTGTAACATAAACAGTCAGCATTCACAAGAGTGCCAATAGTCTGTGTTAAAGCAAGAATACAAAAAAAAAAAAAAAAAGACATTAGTTACATAGCAAAAAAATAAGCCACGACAACAGTGTCTAACAGAGTGAGCAGTTTAGTTTGTCTGTCAAATTTATATAACATATAGTACTGTTGGTCACTGGAAAGATGGAGGCAACTAACCAGACCCAAATGCAGGTACATCAAAATTAGTACACAGGTGTAAGGATCAGGGGAGGAAGGGGCGGGGGAAAGGGGTTGATTTAGGTCAGAGCTGGTGGAGGGTGGTATTTGGAGGGGTTGGGGATTAATGTGGGGAGAGTGGTGGTGCTTATTTTAATCTGATTCTCTCCAACTCATTTCTATCTGTATTTGGTTCTGATTGTTCTACTCCATCTATTCTAGTAGCTATGGTGCTCACTTTCAAAATGATAGGCTTGGCAGCTCACCTGATGATATTCAACCCATAAACCAACTCCCCTTACCAAGCTTGCATATGAAGCACCAGAGCTTTGGGTTGAACAGTGTTTTGTCTTTTTGCTATAGAAGCATTTTGCTGTTTAAAGTGGTAGACTTTCAGTAAGCTTACTGCCTCTGGATGTCTGTTTTGGTGAAGTACTTGGCTGTTGTATGAATGCTCTACCTCCCTGTCTGCCTGGCTTTGCTTTGGGGAGTAGTGATCCCCATATTTGTGCTCACCCTCTTGTTTGCCTTACCTAAATCACCTGGTGGCACAGCCTTGAGCATTATTGGTTTGGAGCTTCTTGTTGAGCAGAGGTTGCGTTGCTGCAGCATCCAATAACAAAACACTATCACTACAGAAAGCAGGAGAACGGGTTCTACCTCAAAGAGCATGAGTGTCCAGAATTCTGATTTTGAATTAAACCTACAGTATGCAGAAACACCACCAGCTTGTCTCGAGTACATAGGAAAACTAGCTACATGGAAATGAAGAACCAGGAACAAGCAGAGTAACCATCTCCACACATGGCTAACAATTCAGAAGAAGGCGATATAAAAATACTGATCTCCCCTGGTATTTTCGTTTCTTGAAAAACAAACAGATTCACTAAATGGAATATGATTTACAACATAATAGCATTGTAAACATCAGTAGAGAAAAATCAGGAAACCACAGGGTTAAGGGTCACAAAATACCTTCTGGAGGTGTGGACTCATTTCATAATAACGATGCCTGGGAAACAGCAGCACTTGAATGCGTCAGTAAAGTCACTGGTTTATAGAAGGGAGAGGATGCCTACTAGTATAACCCTTAACTCGGTGGCCTGGTTTAATAGCTATCTATTAAACAGAACTCAGCTTGTTAGATTCAACTCTGCTGTGTCCAGCCCCAGGGCCATTAACCCAGGCGTTTCCCAGGGATCAATATTAGGCTCCCTTCTTTTCTCTATTTTTATTAAAAGTATCTCGACAAATATCCCCAATTGATCTGCTATCCTATACGTGGATGACCTGGTCTTGTACTGCAGTGATGAGAATATACACCACATAAACCAGACCCTCAATTCTGCTTTTATGTCTATTCAATCTTGGCTCTTCCACCATAAGTTAATTCTTAATGCTAGTAAAACGCAAACTATGTTGTTTGGTTCTGCAGTCAAATTAAAAAACAACCAGGACCTATTTAAGGTATCTGGTCAGGGTGGGCTGGTCCTTGAATCGGTACACTCTTTCAGGTATCTTGGAGTCCTCTTTAACAAAAATCTTAACTTTGATATGCACATAACGTCTACCTGTTAATCAGTTAATGCTAAAATGAGGGTAGTCTACAAAACCAGTTATGTCCTAATGCAGTCAGCTAGATTAACCATAGTCCGTGGGATCTTGCTCCCATCGCTATCCTATGGGGTAGTCACTTATCTCTATGCATCCATAATTCCTCTCAGGAAGTGGGATACCACCTACAACAGTATCTGCAGGTATGCCTCTGCCACCCCTTGGTCAAAACACCCCTGTCAGCTTTATGCTGATCTTAATTGGCTATCCCCCCTTTTCTGTTCGAACTCTTGCCCTTGGCTCCCTGACTGACAATTATTAGAGCAGGTATCCCTGTCTCGCTTGTTTCCCGTGCTATCTCCACTGCCCTCCTCTCACGGTCTCCGATCATTTGATAAATCTCTGCTGCTTATGCCCAGATGTAAATCTAACAAAGGAACCCTAGCCTTCTCTCACTCGGTGACCAAACTCTGGAACTCCCCATCTCCTGAGGTTCGCCTAGCTCCCAGTCATGCCCAATTCAAAAACAAATGTTGCTCCTTCCTCTTTAGCCAGGTCTCCTGTACCTGCTTCAAGCCCCCCTGAATATTACATTCAGCCTGCTGTCTCCTTCCCCCCCGCTGCTAACTGATCTCTACTTATCCTGTCCATCTAGTTATGCCGTTAGGCACTTATGTCACAGCTGAAATAGCTTCATCTGCTCTTTAGCCAAATTGTCGTTTGCTACATGTGTTTGTTATCACAGAATTTGCTACTGCACATGAACTCTTACCCATCTTGTTATATGCTCATGTATTGAGTAATCTTGTTTCTCTCTGTATGTTTTTTTTTTCCTGTACACAAAAATGTATTCCCTGTTTATCCCTCCTCATTGTAATCTCCTGGGTGGTGCCTGAAAACAGTTATGTCTTGGCTATGGTACTTACCCGGTAAACAAACACTAAATAAATAAAATAAATAAACCACTAAAATAGTGAGAAAAAAAAAAAGATTTCCTCATATTTAAAGACCATCAAGGCAGATAAATAGCATCAGGCTTTTGTTTGCTAACATCCTCCTAGGGTACTGCTTAAGAATCTCTAACTTTCCCCTTCCTAAAACACAAGTTTGGAAACGCCTTTTAGGATTTATAGACTAAATGGCTTTTTCAAGGAGTATAACATTCCCAAGTGTAACATTCTGTGGAGCGGACAATCACAAATCATGGGGCTGAGAGTAAAAATAAGACCCACTTTTATAAGCTGTGTTCACCTTCAACCTTTGCCGTATTTATCCATCTCCAAGTATATATGTAAGCATTAATCACCGACAGAGGAGGGCTCTGCTGGTGGATTAATGCCCGCTGGGGGGATTGGTGCATGAGGGCGAAGCCCGAGGGTTCCAACCCCCCAGCGGCATTAATTATTGGTACAGCCCGAATCTGAGGTGATTAATGCGCTTGTAATATGGCAAGCGTGACGGGACATCAAAGTAGCCGTAGATCGCTCACAAATACAGAAGAGTTGCCGAAACTCAAACTACTTTTGCTTGCATTCTAGTCAGTGAGATAAAGTGCCTGGATGTGCGTTCCCGATGCAGGCTCCACATTCTTTTACATTGTGGCGCCTATTTTGGACCCCACGGCAAGAGACAATAACTCTGACACACACAAGACTGGTACATTTTTTGTGCTCGGAGCGAGCTGTTGTATGATTTCTTCGTGGACGGTATATGCTGATCACCGCTCGAAGCAGTGCAGTATGGGCAAGGTATTCAGTGCGAGTACAAAATATTGACAGTTATTATCCGTCTGCTGGGGTACTCTACCTTGTGTGCCACCATACGTCGATCTTCGGCATTTGTTTCCGTTCACCCTGTGTTGTGTCTCCACATCCTCCGATTGATGAATTGGGGGCAGCGCCCTGGTAACTCCACGGCGGGCTTCATTGCTGCTCAATGACTGCTGCCCTCTACCGGCTTCTGCTAATATCTAGTACTGCTGTCTCTCTCTGCCACTGCTCCCCCGCGTGCTCCCGATGGCATCTCCGCGCTGTTTCTTGCAGTCTCAGTGCTGCACCCTCTGGCTCCTGGACAATCTGGGTATTGACCCAGCGGGCTCTAATGAGTGCTGCTTTCTGTGGCTGCAGGTGGTACTAACCGAGCGGGCGTTAACTGTGTGTTAATACCCGCTCCGTTTGTGTCACCTGTGCCACTTCGGCCAATGCGGCTGCTCCATTTCACTGCTGTCTGGTATGCCATGTTACAAGATGCAATATTATTATTTTTTTACATTTTCTATGTTGTGTATATGCTGATGCGTACTCCTGTCTGTCTAACTATGTAGCTATTTATCGAGATAAATACTGGCCCTTTCATTTTGGTAGTGCTTGACAAAGACTGGAAAAGGGACCTATAGATTAAAAATGCATGTGGGTGTGTGGGGGTCAGTACAGAATAAAATACAAGCATTTGGTGGAAGGTGGCTTGGAGGAAACAGGGCAGACAGATTATTTGATGCTTTTTGTTTTATTGACAGAAACAGTTCCCGACAGGTGGCAGGGAGTATATATGATCTAGTTAGTAGCATTTTTTTTAATATGGGTTTTCAATGAAAAAAGCGAGCCTGCAACAGGACACTTAGCAAGGCTTACTACAGGTCTAGTTTTTGTATTCACTGGTAGAACAAGAATTATGAAATTGTGATGCAATTTTGTCTAAAGAGATTAAAATAAGCACCTTACAAAAACTGCTTTGAGATCATCGAAGCTGAGCTTCCTGGCTTCACAATAAAATGACTAAAATATTCCCTCTTCCAGCAGACAGAGAAATATGATTTATGAGACTATAGCTGCATAAATACAAGCCATTCTGATATCAAAGTACCGTACCAGATATCACTGCTTACTGGAAATTAACATTTAAATTATATCAAATCAAAAGTTCAAAAAGCATGGCAGAGTCACAAATACATATTCAGTACTTGCCGACCTGTATTTGTGACTCTGTCATGCTTTTTGGACTTTTGATTTTTGGTTCGTTTTCCCTAACTCTGTTTATTCTATTTATGCGTTTTTTACTGTAGGGTCTGTGGGTCCCCCATCACCCTTGCCATTAATGATCTATCTCTCTATCTTTAGTTTACTTTTTTCTTTACTTAATGCAGTTCATTCTCACCATCTCTCTATACAATTCATTCTCTCCTCCAACTCTCTCCTATATACTAACATACTAAAAGCCAGCAGAATAGGCCTGACGGTCTTTCGTGTCTGCTCGGTAGCCAGCCCTATTGGGTGCTCGCTCTCCACCCCCAGCCCCTGAGAGGGTCAACTTCGGCTTCCAGTGTCAAAATCTAAGTATTTCTTTTTATCACCTTACATGTTTGCATGATTTACGATAAGGAATCGTAGTGAGCTCTTGTGTCAGGTTCTGGCTCACTTGACCTCCTTACATTAAACTCTCTTTGTGCACTCTGAGCAAGTGTACTTACATGCAAATAGAGCATTGCGGCATATGGAAAAAGAGTCTTCCGTGCTCATGCAGATTTCATTGAGAAACACTACTTCTCTTGTCAACACCTGTCTGGGTAATAGTGACCATCATGAGGGCTAGCATCCGATTTTTAGAAATCTGCTCACTACCTTACTTACTGTGGGATTAATTATTGAACAGGTTGCAATGCCTCACTGTACTGTGCGCAACATTGTCACGTCTGGAGGTTCATTTACAGGAAAACACAAATACAGTTACTATACTGCTAATTTAACCACATATTTTTCCTGTATGCTTCACTAGGAATGTTGGTTGTGAAGTGTTCACTTTTCCCTGGATGGCTCCAGTGTCCTTTTGGGTGGGTGGGAAGATCAAGATGGCTGCACATATTTACAAAGGTAACACATCAGCGCATACAAGACATGTAACCTTGAAAATCTTTTATTTTACTACTGCTCAAAACATACTAATATGCGTTTTGTGTACTGGACTACTCTTTGAAACACTTGCATGTATTACAGGTATAATGAGGTAAGTGAAGTTATTGCTGTTTCGAATTGTAAGCCATAGAGCGTGCACGTGATGGCCACGCTCAGTACTCCACCATACATTAATTCTCAGTTAATGTATGGCCAAGCTACAGTTAATGTATGGACATGCTGAGGACACCTGATGCTCTCTGTCCAATCATTCATAACCTTATGTCTTGCCCAGGTGACAATGACGTTTAATTGCAGGGATAAACCTGAAGTCTGTGACATGTCTGGAAAAACTCCAAAATGCTTAATATTTGCATACAATCCTGCTTATATGTCACATATTGTCTGTATTTACTGCAGAACTAATTATTTTCACTATAAAAATATTTTCACTATAGTCACATTCCAGAGCAATCCTGCAAAAATACTGCTATAGTGAAATATCGCAACACTTTGTTCTACCGAGTATGCGTGCCAAAAATCTGTATCTCAGTAAACCACAGTGACACCACGACTTTTACTTACAGTATTTATTTTCAATATATATAAAAAATTAAAGCCCTCCAACAGCTACACTACTCTGCAGTGGGTGTTGCAAGAGATGTCAGCCAAAACCTGAAATCTTTCAATCTTGCAGTTTAGAATACGCATACAGTGGAAGAACCTGAGCAAAAACTTAAAATGACAAAACAGAAATAATCAGAAGCCCTGGAGTGTCAGGTACAGTCGGACACCAAACAGCAGGCAGCTAAAGTTCAAATTAGCAACCCAGCTCTGAAAACACCTGCAGGTACTCTCACAAGCAGTAAAGGTTACCTATGTTTGAAATATTTAAACTACAAAAACAAAATAGTTTTACTAGATGAGCCTCACTGCAAAACCCTATTCTATTACCACTGTATTTGAGACTCAGGTAAGTAATGCTGTAAAGACTGCTATACTTATCAATAACAATGTAAAAGGCCGGTCCATCGGCGCAGCGGTTGGATTTCTGCTTGCGACGCCGGCGACCCGGGTTCAGGAACGGACCTGGGTCGTCGGAGGACCGGCCGGAGTTGGGAAGGATTGAGCGTCCCATGGCGGCTCTCCTTCCCTGGGGAGGGCAGGGGCTGCAGCGGGCGATGCAGCAGCGGCACCGTAGCGGAGGCTGGGTGCACGCTCCACGTCAAGGCATAACAGAGCTTTCAGGATGGGACGGACGCTGGGCGTGCATTGCACGCCCCATCCTGCTTAAGAGGGAACAAAAAAATCCCACACCTTGCGTCTCTGACGCTCTGCCCCTGGAAGCCCGATTGACCACCGGAGCCGTTCCCCCAACCAGTCACAGTCCCGCGGTCCGATATCTGGGGTCGGAGCCGCGGCCCCACTCTCTGGGGGGTAATCCAGGGATGACCGGGGGAGACGGCGATATCTGGTGGTTGGGGCTCCAGGGGTCCGTGACCAGAGTCGATGGTCGACGAGAGGCGTGGAAGCCAAAAAAAAAAACACAACAATGTAAAGGTTGCTGACGTGGTTGCAAATTTGATGGGAGTCAGCTGTTAAACTCCCTGATAATAGAACAGTGAGGGGCAAAGGCCTGCTGTAGTAACTAATGTTAACTTTCAGGCTTTGTCTAGCAACAATCTTACTAATCGCAAAAATGACCCTGAAACTTCAAATTCAGGAGAAGGAACATGCAAAAGGGGACTAATGGAGTCCTATTTAGACCTATCATACATATTAAACAAGGGACTTTTGGTGTCAATAATGTTAGAGAACTGCAATCCACTCAAACGCATGAATATTTGCAATCGCAACTTCGTCTCAAAGGCCGGGGAGACAAAAATTTGGGGGCACTAAATTTATTAGTTCTACAGTATCTTCTTTCTTTACTACTAAAAGGCAGCCACTTATGAAGCAGGATCATTGCCAGTCTACACTGCCATAATCCTCTGTTTCTGAATCGCAACTGGCTGTAAGGAAATAGTTCTGTGGTCACAAGCAGGGAATTATGACAGCACATGTAGACAAGCAACAAAAGCAGATTATGCCCACATTAGGGGCTGGCAGTATAATACAGACATCAGCATAATGAGTTGTGCATGAGCTTGGTACACCCAGTAGACCTGGGTTTGATTCCCACAACCTCCACTTACATATTGTGTGACTCAGCAAGTCACTTAACCTCCCCAGTGCTCCCATGTTGCCTCTGAAAACAGGCCTTAACCAGTTAATTAATAACCCCCACAAAAAAAAAAAAGGAAATATAGGATGTATCATTTCCAAACATTCTAAACGGCATCATAGGCTCATTACAATGTTTACAATCAGCACTTGTAGAAAAAAAAAAAAATTCAATTACTAACATGATTTCAGCCCATCAGTATGAAGAATGACTATCGTTTACACTGTGCACAGTGTGCTCTTATATAATAGTGTTACGAGGGAGTGCTCCAGTTCAGCACGGGTGGGGAGACAACATGATAAAATAAGAGACTTTTAACTTATAAATTACTTGTGCTAAACTCAAGTGATTTATAATAAGATAAGTCCTTGAGGATGTATCTCATGGTGTAAGAGACTCCTCACAGAACGTTTGGGTAGGTATAACTGCTTAGTTTTTCTTCTAACTGTCTTGCCCAAACCTCACTATCAGAGTCTCTGTTACCATAACAGACACCCCTCAGAGGTCACAGAAAGCGGTAATACCCGACAGAGTGGGCAGTACTGGGATATATTGGACTGCCCAGGTGCATAATGAGGCCTGATGCCGCAAGTGAAGGGCCCGTATAGCCCCTGGAAGGTCCAGTATATCCCAATACCGCCTACCCCAGAGGATATTACTGTGTTTAGAAAATGGGCCACTGTATTTTATATTTGTGAAATGAATTTATAATAAAATAGTTTCTCTGCCTTCATTTGAATGTTGTGTGTGTTTGTTTTTTTTTAGTTTTATTTTTTTATTTTCCATTTACCGTTTATGCCCCTTCTGTCTCGCTACCTGACTTCTACCTTTAGGGATCCCTAGGCAGTGCAAGCTCCTGTAATTCCACCCCAGGTAACTCCCAGGAGGGACTAGAGGGCCCACCCCATCCTGGCTCGATTTACCCCCAGGTGGGGAGGGAGGGGATTCCACTTCATTCCCCAGTCCGTAAGTCTGGTTGGATGGTCCTGCTGGTTCCCCAAGGGCCGGTTAAGGAATCTTGGACTGCGGTCCTGTCTACAGGAGTCGGTGGAAGGTGTCACTTTTTTTTTTTTTTGGGTATGGCCCACTTAGTCTCGACCCCTGCCCACCCCTGGCTACCTCACTAACTCTCCAGGGACTTACTTTAATCCCAGGTCTCCGATATCCCCTGGATTGCCCCCCAGGGTGAAGCCAACGCACCAGCAGGACATCCACGATGACGGAATAAGGTGCCAACAGGAGAACCCACTGGCATTACCTCCTTGGCTCCCCCCCAAGACAGGGCGCAGAACCCATACCGGCCATTGCGGATGTCGGGATAGGCTGGATACCAGAAGTGCCGGGGAGAGCTAGCAGAGCCAAGGTAAGAGCAGGCTTCATGAGTGGCGGACGTAAATTTTGATAATTTGACCTCCCTGGAAGTGATTATATCTGCCCCTGCATCAGCCCCACCCCACACGCATTTCAAGGCCCATTAGTACCCCAGCCTCTACTAGGGATCCCATTGAGCTGGACATTCTATCCCCCTCCCTCCCGGAGAAGGAGAGCAGTCCCTAGGATGCTCAGTCCCTCTCCCCCCCAGCCAGCTCTCCGACATTCCCAGGTCCATTCCCAAACCCGGGTTGTCGGCATCGCAATCGAGCACCCTGCCCCTGGGGGTCACTTTTCTGTTTTGGCCCCTAGACATTGGCATGTAGTGGGAACCAAGGGGCGGAGCATGCTGAGACGTGCTGCTGCTCAGGTTTCCTGCCGATGTCCTTCCACCCGCAGTTCTGCTGTCCCACTGCACCTCCACCCGTGGTCACCCAGATGTCAGTAAAGCGGCGCGACAAGCATCCCACCCTCCTCAGAGAAGGACAGCAGCCCATCAGGTGCTCAATCCTCCTCCCCCCCGGGCCGGCCCTCCAGCAACCAGAGTGTGCTCCCGTTCCCGGGTCGCTGGTGACGCAAGCGGCAGCGCTACTACTGCGCTGGCAGGTCAGATTGTTTTTTGGGGATTTTTTTAACTAGGGATTCGTCCTAGTGGAGCCTCTGTAGTTGTACAGTCTCAGCTGGTTGTCATGGTCACCCCCGGACAGACATGAGCACAGGTGTGAGAAACGCAAGTTATTCTCTCTCCCCTAGCCCCCACACACACACACACCATAAAGAAGAACTGGAGTGAGTTTCTTTTATATTTTTATATTCTTTTAATTTCAGTTTAATTTTTACTGTAGCGCAATGCAGTTGGTAGATGTACCATCAATGGGACCCGGGGTGGAATGTCGGGAGTTTCAGACTGAGAGGTTGAGCAAGCCAGCAGCAAAACACAAACACAAAAAATAATGTTATGTATAACAAAAAGGTGTGTGTGTGTGTGTCTAGGAAGAAGAGGGACACACAGTGTCAGGCTTTGTGGTGAGACTACGGACTACAGACATTTGGTTGTGCAGTGGTTGCAGAAAAGGAGTTTTTTTGTTTGTTTTTTAACTTCAGATGAAAGGGATATTGTCTGTGTGATGGTTTGGCTATGGTGTGTGGGGAGCCAGCTTTTCTCGGAGGTCCTCGGTTGCCGTTAGCGAGAGAAAACATGGCAGCTGCCCAGTTTGAAAATTCCGGATGTTAAATGATACACTAAGTAATGGGGCACCCCGAACTGACTTGTTTTTCACCAGGCTCTACTGAAAAATAAATGCATGCCTGATTTTCAACCAATCAGCATGCTTTCCTTTTCAAGCCCATTTTCTAATAAATTATAATGCAGTCAAACCAAAGTCAACCTGTTGGCCGATGAAACTTCCACACTACACACTATAAAAACTCACTGCAGCCTATGAACCCACCAATACAGCAGAAAAACAAACTTACAGGCTTCCTAAAAAGCAAAAAACGAAATTCCAGAGATGTTTCACTTCTCAATCCATCAGCATTTTCATCTGTTAAGCATTCCCCTCAACCTTTTGTCACTGAAATGAGGGACACGAACAATCAAAATGCAGGATACTGACAGCTGTAATGAGGGACACTTCTTCAAACATGGAGATGCAAGTTCACAACGCTGTGGAAACCATTGTGTTTACTTCTACACAGTTTATTTTTGATTCAAGATCTTAAAGAGCTAGTGAAACCAAATTAGACATGAAAAATATACAAATTTTAAGAAGTAGTCATTTGTAACTTTTAATTTCTGAAGTATTTCTCTTTTTACTTTTGCACATTAGAAAGTATGTATGTGATAATGGTGTGCTGGATGTGTGGAACAGCTCTCAGCCTGGCAGCTGAGCCGACATATCTACCTCTAATCCCCCCACTACATCATCAGCATTGTGATCTCACTGACAGTGACATCGCAGACAACCGAGTGGCTGTTCCTAAGTAACAGTGATGTCACAACTGGTGAGGTCACCATTGTGAATAGATGATGATGATGGTGATTTGGGGGGGGGAGGGGGGAGACAGAGCTAGGTATGTCAGTTGCCAGGCAGAAGGTTGTTCCAAAACATGACACCTAACATCATCAGGTAAAAAACCTTCTAATTAACCAAGAAGGAAAGGGAAAAAGTACCTCAGATATAAAAGGTAATGGTTGACTGCTTTTACAAACTAATACAGAATTAGTTTCAAGCAGTACACTAGCTATTTAAAATATGATGAATTTCTACTTTAAAATCTGAATTTACGCCAACTTCCAGTGACGTCACCGAGCGGATGAAAGCCTAACTCAGCTAGCTCTCTCTCTCTCTAGCATCTCATTAATCTATCGAAATCCTCTCCTTTTTGTGATTCCATCTAAGTATTTCTGCAGGGGAGGGCAAGAGGAGATGTCTTAAAAACCACAGATCAAGAAATATGAAAAATCTGAACTCGCAAACTAAAATGAAGCAACTAACTTTGGGAGAGGAGGTGGAGGCCTTTGACGCATTCCCACCGGGACCCAGCTCTCTCGGACTCTTCAAATCGATATGGAGGAGGAGGACTCGGGCTTTTCAAGAAAAGCAGAGTGCATTCTACAGAAAATACTGACCTCTGTGCAAAATATCTAGTCTTCCTTAGCTGACCTATGCCAAGACATCCGGAACACTGACTCGAAGGTGGCAGACCATACAGCTAAAATAACCGAGATATCTGAAGCCCAAGATACAGAAGACAGAATTCTGCTTTACCTACTACAAAGAGATAAGGACACTTTCAACCAGCTGGAGGGCATTGAGAACCGTGCACGTCGTAACAACTTTCGGGTTCATAGCGTCCCACAGGGAGCAGAAGAGGGCTTCCCTACACCAATAGATTTTATGCAACAGCTTTTAAGATCAACACACTCTATCCCCCCCAGATATAAATATGGCAAATCGACAGAGCACATAGATCGTTGATCCCAAAACCCACAGCTCCTGCGGCTAGGCCTCGCTCCTGGGTGATTAAAATGGTGCATTTTCAATCAAAGGAGTGGATCCTGAGAGAGGCTTGGCCGCTCAAAGACCTCACATACAAAGGTGCCAATATTTTCTTTGAGCAAGACTTTTCCCCTGCCTTGCAAGCAGAGAGAATTAAAGTGAGAGCAATCCTAAAAGAGATCAAGGAAGAGAGAAACAATATCAAGGCCCAACTGGTTTTCCCAGCTAAATTAAGAGTGCATCTGGCAGATGGGATCAAGTCATTCTCAAACCTAGTTGAAGCGGCTCTGCTTTTAAAAGAGTGGGGAATCGAAGACCCGGGCATGGAGTTGTCAATTCTGGAGTCTAAGCTACTTAAAAATACTTGGCAAGTGGCAGAGCGAGGAATAAAGCAGCCCCATCGAGGAGGGTTTCCATCAACGGTGATCCAAGACCTTGCGAAGATAGTTAAACGCGTAGACAGCAGGAATGCTGAGGGCGCTCCAGTATCGAGATCCAAACAGAGCAACTCATGAAGGACGCTATGCAGGGTAAAGCAAGGTCCCAATTACAGGCTGGGGTATTACCATTTATTATTTTGAGGGACTGGGGTGGATCCTTTTGTATTCCTTGGATATCGTTCTGATTTTCTAGCCTCATGGTGGTTTCCCACCAACCGAGATGTAGTGACTTTGCAAATGTGAGGACATTTTATCTGCCTTGGTTTATTATCACTCAGTCTCGTCGAGGGAAGCAGCCAAAGTCCGAGGGCTCTGTGACTTCTCACTTAACTGAGGGAGTTCGAGGGCACTACGCTCCGCTGGAGTTTAACTGTGACAGTTTGCTTTTCTACAGGGTGAAATGGATTGCCTAATACAATCAGCAGGAGGTTTTTGTGAGGCTGTCTCACAACAACTGGAGGGGCCGGGGGGATGAGGGTCATTCTCAAGCAGCATTTTATTATGGCATTTTTAATCGGAGATCTATGATACATGCTGAATGTATGAGGAACTTGCTTTCTTTTTCAGAGCTTACAGTGGGATGGGAGGAGGGGTATATGCTGGAACTCTAACCATGCGGATATGGGATGGTGGGGGTGGGGGAATCTTCAACTACTCGGAGGCAGTTTTCGAAGAGCCTAAAAAACATCAAGGCGCTTAGTCTCCTGAAAGAGACACGCAGTGCCTTGTTAAGCACGCTCCACTAATAGTGGGCCCAGGTTCTCCCTTTAGAAGGAGACCTGGATTTACACCTAGGAAGTGACCTAAGTGAGATCCCCGTTAGGTTTCACATGCAAACTGAGGCTGGGCGCTTCCCCTTCCCCTCCCGGCAGGATTCATTGTTGCTGGGCGTGGGAGGGGGCGCGCATACTGCGCTTCACAAATACAGTTCATTGTTGCATCATTACTGTTCTACGATTGTTACAAATTAGGACATTTATTAGTTATCAATTTTACTCAATGTTTGAGGTACAGTGTTTACTGAGTGAGACCTTGTTGTTAAAGTTGCAGAGATCGGAGGCGCCTGTCTTAGGATGGTTAAGAGGGGGTTGGTACAGAGACTCTTGTGGATGCTACTTGGGGCCTAGGTATAACTATAGTCATGCCAGATTACGTTTTCTTCTAGGACTTTACTTATGGCCTCCTTAAAAATATGTTCTTATAATGTGAAAGGGGTTAATTCCCCCATCAAGCGCACCAGACTATTACAGGAGCTTAAAAGACTATGGAGTGATGTGGTCCTATTACAGGAAACACATCTCTCCACAGCAGAGCACTTGAAGTTGAGGAGGGCCTGGGTAGAAAACGTTGTGGCAGCCTCTCACCCTCATGCTAAGAAGGCAGGGTTGCAATCTTATGGAAAAGAGGGTTAAATTTAAAAAATGAATCCTCAGAGGGGGGGTCTGCAGGGCAGATATGTAAGACTGTCGCTAACCTCGTATGGCAAACTACTTCATCTTGTAAATATCTATGCCCCAAATAGCAATCAGGAGGAATGTTTTCAAACTAGTGTTTAAAAAAATAACAGACCTCCCACCTGGCATGTTAGTTTTTTGGGGGGTACTTTAATGCAACCCCTTGTCCGCAAAGAGACGGATCTAGTCCGACCCCCTGCTCTTCTCAGGCAGCGTCTAAATCTTTAAACACCCTAACAAAAGAATTAGGACTAGTAGATATATGATGAGCACATCATCCCCGGGGTAGGGACTTTACTTTTTTTTCAGCGGCCCAACGTTCATATTCTCGGATAGACCTATTTTTCACCCACAACACTTCGCTGCACCTAGTGGATGAATCTGATATACACAATATAACGTTGTCGGACCACTCACCAATCTCTGTTCAATTACCCCTAAGGCCAAAGGAAAAACAGACACTGTGGAGGCTCAATGTCTCACTACTGAATAATAAGCCTTTTTGACCAAGCTAAAGCAAACGATAGCAGACTTCAGCACGGTCCATCGATCTTCGGGACACCCCCCCCCCATCTCTCAGATGGGACACGCTTAAGGTGGTCCTGAGAGGAGAGATAATTTTTTTCGATAAGCCACAAAACTAATTATCACAACTTACACACTCTAAACTATTGCAGCAGATAGAGTTAGAAGGGTTACATAAACAAGATCCAGGTAACACAAAGACCCAAGCTGAGCTACAGAAAGTTAAAAAGGTGTTACAGGGTTTCGAAAATAAGAAGGCGGAGGGGTGTTTAAGATTCACAAATCAAAAATACCATGAGGTTGGGGGGGGGGGCGCTTCGAGGTTATTGGCCTTTAGATTGAGAAAAGCGCAAGCTGAAAGGTATATCCCTTATATCTTAGAACAAGGACCGACAGGATGTAAACTTGTTTCCCCCACAGAAATAGCTCAACAATTCCAAAAATATTATTGAAACTTATATTTAGAAAATAAAAACCCCAGGAATACACTGGAGAATACCCAGGCCTTTCGGGATACCCTCAGGCTACTCAGATTGCCTTCGAAGGTGATGACAGAATTGAATCTGCCCATTACTATTGAAGAAACCCTTAAAGTTATTCGTCAGTTACCCTCCGGGAAATCTCCTGGCCCCAATGGACTTAGTGGGGAATTATACAAAATACTGGCGGAACCTTTGGCACCTCTGCTGACGGAGGTGTTTAACTCTTGTTTGGTGGAGGGTGGGGGCCCAGCCAGTTGGGAGGAATCTATAATTACAGTTATACCTAAGCAGGGGAACGGGACAACCCAGTGTGAAGGTTTTAGGCCTATAGCCTTACTTAATCAGGACCAAAAAATTTTCGCCAAAATGTTGACCACCCGCCTACAAAGATACGTGGAGCTGTTGGTTCATCCTGACCAGACGGGTTTTATTCCCCACCATCATATGTTTGACAATGTCAGGCGACTCCTTAACATTGTGAGCTCTGGAGGCAAGAGGGGCAAACCTGCCCTAGCACTGTTTATCGATGCAGAAAAAGCCTTTGATAGGCTGAATTGGGCCAATCTTTTTGAAGTCCTGAATAAAATGGGGTTTCAAGGTAACTTGCTTCAAGGTATAAGAGCCTGTTATTAGCACCCACAGGCTACAGTAAGGGTGAACGGGACCATCTCACCTCCTTTTAACATCACTAGGGTGACCCAGCAGGGATGCCCTCTGTCTCCTCTGCTCTTAGCGCTTAGTGTGGAGCCCCTAGCTCTGGTGGTTAGGCATCATGCAGAGATTCAAGGCATAGACATCCAAAACTCCTCCCATAAGATTTCCCTATACGCAGATGATACCTTAATGTTTATAGATAACCCTCCGTCGGCTATTCCACATCTTATGAAACTCCTGTCATCCTTTGGAGATGTATCTGGCTTTAAGGTTAACACGCAGAAGTCTGAGGTACCACCCACTGGCCCAGCTTTGGACCCAGAAATAAGGGCCAAAATCACCTTCAAATGGGTCACTCACAAAATATGATACCTTGGGATTCAAATATCTATAAATATTAACCAAATATATAAACATAATTATGAGGTCTTGGCTCAACAAGTCCGAGCGGACCTCCATAGGTGGTCCCTGCTCCCCCTAACATTTACTAACAGATTGGAAGCGATCAAAATGAATATCTTACCCAGGTATCTTTTTCTATTTTCTAATCTCCCTATTCAGGTACCAAAAAATGACTGGAAGGACCTTAGGAAAAAAATACAGGTTACTCACCTGTAACAGGAGTTCTAGGAATGGTATATGTTGTTCATCCACACTTATTGGCAGGTTCCTTGCCACTTTAAATCTTGCCGGAAGGTCTTCAAGCTGGCTCCTCCCACCCACCCGGGTGGTAAAACTCTCGGCTCCGCCTCATGACGCCAGCTCTAGCCCGCTGGAAGCCAGGTTGTGCGTCGAAGCCGGGAGGCCGGGTGGATCGTGTGGATGAACAACATATGCCATTCCTAGAACTCCTGTTACAGGTGAGTAACCTGTATTTCTAGGGACATGGATATGTTGTTCATCCACACTTATTGGCAGACTCCTAGCAGTTCTCCAGGAGGAGGGAAGCAAGGCGCATACCCCCTACTTAGGCAGAGAGACTGGAGAACCGAGGCCCCGACCAACATCCCGGCGTGACCCAAGGTCGATGTGGAAGGGGAAAATGGTAAAAGCCTGCTTCCAGGTAGAAGCCCTGGATATCCTTGACCGGAGTATCCTCGGAAGCAGCCACCGATGCAGCGGAAGGGCGGGTAAAATGAGCACTTATCCCTCTGGGAGGCTCCATGCCCGCCCACCTATAGCGGAGACCTATGCAGGAGGTGACCCACTCACTCGTCGCCCGCTTGGCTGCAGGTCTGCCAGGTGTGGCTTCAGCGTGATGACAAACAGCTGGCGAACCTCTCCGAACTTCAGCCCTACGCTCCCTGGGTAGGCGAGCATTTAAATAGGGTCCCAAAGGAACCTATATCGACCTCAGGCGTGAATGGGGGAGAACCCCGGCAGAGGCAATACCCGGATAGGGAAAAAACTCCGCCAATGGAAGGAACTTCGGGTGGGGCGCAGGACAACCTTGTCCCTGTGGAAGACCAGATAGGGAGATTCAAAGGAGCGCCTGGAACTCTCCCCTCCTTCTGGATGGAAGTAGCCCCAAGAAGGTGTTCTTCCACAACAGGTGGGGAACTCGCACCTGTGAAAAGGTTCAGAATAGCTTGCCCATGAGCTAAGCCCATAGGAAGATCCCACAGAAATGGGATACTCTCCCGAGAGAAGGTGTGATCGAGGCCTAGAAAAACGCCAGGCCACCTTTTCTGCGCCACCGATTGCCTTCCGGCCCGCGCCTGGAAGACAAGGGTGACCAACAGAAGCACCCAGAGGGTCGTCAGCTGAAGCCCTGGTTCGAAATGAACGGACCACAGATGGTCCGGAATGCTCGCTGAGGGACGGGAGAGGGGGTCCCAGCCCTGTCCCAACATCAAATGGAGAACTCTACCATTTGAAAGCGAGCATGCTTGGCCGACTCCCAGCAGGACGCCTCGAAAACGTCGAGGACCTTGCCGAAGGACCCCAGGCCTGGCCCCTAGCCGCACAGGGACCAGGCCCTTAGGTGCAGGGATTGAAGGTCCAGATGGAAAACCTTCCCCTGATAACAGAGATCAGGACCAGGCGGGCTGGAAGCCACCTCGGGGAGCCTGGGGCTGAGACTGAGAGAGCTGGATACAGAGCTGGCCAGCCAGTCTGGGGCTACCAGCATCGCCTCGCCTAGTCCCTCTCGCCTTGCCCGTGAGTCAAGGGAAATGGGGGAGAGGCGTAGAAGAGGCCCGGGGTCCGCGACCTCGAGGGCATCCCCTACAGCAAGCCTTGCTGAGGGGGCGGGCATGAGACAGTCTCGGCCTCGCATGCTCCCTGGAGGGAAGGAGGGAGAAGATCCTGTGCTACCTCCGGCAGGGAAGACCACTCGTGAGGCGCAGCCTATGCCCGGCTTAGGGCATCAGCCAGGGTGCTGGAGGCTCCCGCCATCGAATGGCTAGGAAACCACCTCCCAGCTGCGCGAAAGACCCAATACGGAGAACCTCTTTACGAGATGCAAGGGGGCTCATCCGAGCCTGGCAGTGTAGGTAGCACATGGTCGTGTTGTTGTCCGCCTGGACTTAAACCACTGGACCCTGCACAAACGGAGCGAGCAGTGCAAGCAAGCGGACCGCCGTGAGCTCCAGCGGGTAGGAAGACATCGGGACTCCCGAGAGGACCAGAGGCGGACCACTCTGTATTCCCCTTGATGGGCACCTCAACCCATCCGAGAAGCATCGGTCGGAGCAGACTGTCGACTCAGGGCGGACAAACAGGATGTACTCCGGCAAGGATTGGAACAGTCCGAAGGAGAGTGTTCCCCAACTCCTGGACCATAGTCACGAACTGGTCCGAAGGAATGCAGCACTGTGACCGCTGGCTGGCTAGTCCCCCCAAGGGGAACGCATGAAACAGACCATGCTGGAGCCGGCTGCCGCGAGGCCCAGGAGGTTCCGGCAGGGCACAATTACCCGGTCAGACCTGACCAGGTA
Organism: Neoceratodus forsteri; assembly: GCA_016271365.2. NCBI lineage: Eukaryota > Metazoa > Chordata > Ceratodontiformes > Ceratodontidae > Neoceratodus > Neoceratodus forsteri. The sequence goes on along the minus strand of CM028137.1, from coordinate 531,990,018 downwards.
AGGGAGGAAGAACCTCAGCCCTGTCCGCCGGGAGCCGAGCTCGGACTCAAGAGTCAAGCCTGGTCCCAAAGAAGAATCACCTGCTAAGGCACGAGTTCCAATGTGGCTCCGATAACAGGAGACCCGCCTGAGACCCAGAACTCTGGATCGACCCCTTCCGCCTGGAAAGCGTTGAAGTCAGGCCGCCATCCGGGTGGGGTTATGCCGGCCCCTCGATGCATGAAAGCTGCTGGGCGAGACCAAAGGGCCTGGCCTGGAACTCTGAGGAGATCCCCCGTTAGGAAAAGGAGGAGTCTCCCCGGAAACGGATGGAACGCGAAGTAAGTGCGTCCTGGAGGCCCAGGAGCGAAGCCACACGCCCGTTCTAAGGATGGGATATCTAAGCCAGAGAGACCATCCAGGCGTGCAGAGGAATGGGGTGCAAGCCCCCCGTCCGTATGAGACCAGGGATACCTGGACATGAACCCAGGGTCAGAAGGAGGATCCGCAACCTTCCTGATTACCTCTAATTAGAGGGCCAGGCAAGTCGGCTCTGCGGGCCGATGAAGAGGCTGAGGACCCCAAGATCCCCATGAGGCAACGGCTTGGGAGGGTGAGACCTGCTCGCAAATCTGAGACAGGGCCTTCCCTAGCACCTCCAACCTTAGAGGTCCAGGAGGCGGACCAAGTGGAGGAGGTGCGAGCCACTCTTTGGGGAACCCGGGTAGAACAGCAGGGGCGAGACAGCGCCCCAGCTGCAAGTCACAGTGCAGGCTTGGGAGGAAGAGGCCGAGGAGCTCTCCGGCCTTACCTCCCTACTTCCTATAGGAGGAAGGCGCTGGTTGGAGTCAGGCTGCCCAGCGCATGCCTGCTGGCCCTCGTGCTGGGCCGATCAAGCCGCAGAAACCGGGGGGCAAAGGGGCTTACGCAGAGGCTATCGGCTGCCCTTGTCCCTCCTGGCAGGAGTGACCGAGTCCGGAGTGGCATCGGACTTCTCGGATCCCTGGAGGTGTCCCTCCACTCAAGGCGAAAAAGGTCAGTCCCCAAGAAGGGGATGTCCGCCAACTCGTGCTGGGTTTCCAGAGAGAAGGAGGATAACTTCAGCCACGCCCTGCGGCACATGGCCACTGCCGCCACCACCGATCTGGCACAGGAGTCGCCCAGATCCAGAGCCGTCTGGAGCTGCTGCTTCGACACCGCCCTACCCTGGTCCCACACCCGCCGGACTGTGGTCCATGGGTCGGCCGGAGATGAGGAGGACCTCGTCCAGGAGCCCAAAGGGCGTGGAGATGTGCCATCAGTGCAGCCAAGCTGGCCTGACGGAGGCCTAGGGAGGACGCAGCGTAAACCTTGCGCCCGACATAGTCCATCCTTTTGGACTCCTTGTCAGGGGGCCTATCCACATCCCTAGCGTTTCCAGAACACTGGAAAACATTGTCGGCAACTAACCCCTCAGCCGAGGGGTGTTCCGAGAAACCGGGCAGAGAACCAACAGGGACAGAGTACTTCCTGGCTATCCTGGCCGAGGGTGCAGGGCAGGAAGTAGGCCGCCACCAGAGCTCCAAGGCCGGGCCCACAATAGCCTCAGCCACGGGAAGGCCTCAGAGGGTGAACCCTTGGTCCTAGAATCTCCGTGAGGCCCCGTTTGAAACGAGCTCGAGCTGCATCCGGTGAATTCCAGATGAGCTGGAGCAGACCCATAAAGGACGATGGGCTGTCGTCAGCGGAATGTTCGGAGAAGACCCAGGTCCTCCCGCTATGGGAACATAGAGTCGATTTTGGACTCTGAGGGGTCTGCAAAAAGCTGCCTCAGGCCTGAGACACTCTTCGTCCGCCGAGGGCGGGCGAGAGTGAGGGGAACAGATAACCTGCGGGACAGGTCATGACCCGGCCTGGGTTCCACCGAGGACAGTGGGGCAGCAGGGATCGGACAAGCAACCGGCCCCAGAGAGGGCACCTCGACTGCCTTGAGTGGTTGGGTCGGCCAATCGGGCAGCAGCCGCTTACTAGCCGGAGAATGAATCGGGGTCGATTGATTCCCAGACAACAACAGCTGCTGCCACATAAACTCCTCGTAACGTTGACGCCATCGGCATCGAAGCCACTCCTCATCCGAGGAGGGGGACGAGGAAGAATGGCAATGCCACTTGATTCGGTGCCCCGACCGAGAACGCAGAGGTCGGCGTGAGCGGCTAGACCGAGAGGAGGACCGAGACCTGAATCCTCGCGGGAACCGAGGGCGGGCCTGGGAAGGAGCGGGGTGTGCCCGCTCCTCCTCGGCTCGGAAGAAAGGCCTAGGTCCGTGGACCCAAAGTGCAAGCAGAACCTCAGCCTCCGCCAGAGAGACGGCGAAGGATGGCGGCTCTGTGAAAGACAGCCCAAATGACGGGTCGAGAGACTCGACAATCGAAGGAGAGTCCTGGCGGCTGACCTGGCGAGGACACCATGAAGCCAGCGGCCAGGCCGCATCCTCGGCCAGTCGAACATCGGCCGGCAGGGAGGGAACTCTCCGCTCCCCCAGCGTTGACAAAGGGGCGTAGCCTGCGACTCCTTGGACTTGGGCCAAGGCAGGTCTGAGATCCCTCTCCCTTGAGGAAAGGGACCGGCTAAGCTCCTTGAACGAGCTGCATGAGGAGAACTCAAGAAGAGCAGGATGAGCGCCATGAGCGAGGAAGAGGAGGCAGCTGCCCTCCCCGAGGAAAGAAGATCGAGCTGCTCAGCCGAGACAGCCGACGTGGACACTGCCTGACGAGTCTCAGAGGAATTTTCCGGAGCGGGAAAAATTTCCGGTCGCCCGAGCCCTGAACGAGCCGCGCAATCCTCCAGAGAGCTGGCCGAAAGGGCACAACAAAATTCGCAAAGTTGAGGATCATGATCCAAGTCAAGGCAGTAAACGCACGTGGAGTGCGAGTCTTTCCTGGAGGAATTAGCCGGGCACCTCAGAGAACCAGAAAACGAATGAGCCATCGCCGCAGCGAAGAAGAAGAAGATTGAAGTTTCAGAAAACTTCCAATTGATTTCGAAGACCGAAATTTCCAGGAACCAGTCGAAAACGCAGAGCGCTAAGGAGGGAACCTGAGCTTCCAAGCGGTAAGGAAGATCTGGCATCATGGGGCAGAGCCAAGAGTTTTACCAACCGGGTGGGTGGGAGGAGCCAGCTTTAAGACCTTCCGGCAAGATTTAAAGCGGCAAGGAACCTGCCAATAAGTGTGGATGAACAACATATCCATGTCCCTAGAACTATCAGATTTCAAATGGCTCGGTAAAAGGCCGAGAATTAGATGGGAGATACTACTTGAAGAGAAGGACAAGGGAGGAATGGGTCTCCCGAGCTTTTCTAAATATTATTTGGCCGTCCAAGTGCTCCCGGTCATTAAAATGTTGAAAACAGGTAGGCATCATGGTTGACTGAAAATAGGATAGGGAGAGCGACCCCACCCCTTTAAACATTCTTCCGTGGAGGGTCCTGTCGAAAGATTTGAAAAATATTCATAATGTTTTCACCCGACATACAATGTCCCAATGGCTGGAAGCTAGACAGAACTGGGAAATAATTTGTCCAATTTGGGAGTACCTACCACTATCATTTCTTCCAGGATTCCCAGCCTCGGCTGGGGACCCCTGTTTCTTTAGATGGGTTACTCTAGGTTTGAAATACCCCAGGCAGTTTGTAGATGGGGATCAGTTGAAATCCTTTTCTCACATGCAAGCCGAGTTCCATCAGCGTAGTACCGACCTTTTTAGATATCATCAGTGCTCTCATTATATTTCTAATACAATTGGTCTCACTGAGGTATCCCAAAGGCCCACTGCTCCCATTATACTGACCTATCAGAAAAGTATTTCCGGGGATACTAGATCATTCATATCACAAATTTACAGAACACTGATGGAAGATAGAGGGATGGCAGCAGTACAGAGGGTAGAGGGGAGGTGGGACTCAGAGGCAAACCTCTCTTTGACAGAGCGGGAGTGGAAAAGTATCTGGCAAGGGGTACATAAAACCACCAACTCACCCTCAAGGAGGGAATTCAGATGGAAAAATCAATATCCGTTTTTTCAGAACCCCAATAATATCTGCTCATTATAATAAGCTCTTCTCCAACAAATGCTGGAGAGGTTGTGACTCATTAGGGTCACACTACCATATTTTTGGTGACTGTCCAAAAATCACCCTTTTTTGGAGCATTATTGTTGGGGAGGTGACCTCAATCTTATCCCTCCTTACTCCACTAAAATTTGAAAATATGGTGTTGGGGCTCCCCCCAGAGGAAATCAAGAGTTCTGCAGGAAAATACCTTTTTTACATTCTGACTGGAGCAGCCCTCACAGTTATTACGCAGAACTGGACTCTGGTACCCTCTCCTTCCTTGCAACCTTGGCTTAGAAACATTGAAGCAATTCAGGGAATGGAGGCTATCACGGCCCAACTGAGGTTATCCACAGACAAATTTAACACAAGATGGCTACCCCTTTTATGAATATAAAGAAAGAAAAGAGGGAATCCCAGTCCTGGAACAGCTCCTCCAGAGCTAACGTAATGTGGTTGGAGATCAAGGTAGGATTGGTAGTCCTGGACTCTGTGGGCAGGGGTTCTGGCCCAGGCAGATGCCATTCCTTGGAGTGGGTCGTATGACAGCGGGGTGAGGGATGGTCTCATCATGGTTAAGATGAGGGTTGCTACTTCTAGCTGACAAGAGCTAAGCAAGAGGTGTAGGATGGCTTTATCCAGGACTTTCCTAGACAGCTGAGGGAAATGAAATAAGGTCTCACTCACTTTTTGTGTTTTTTTTTTTTTTTATTAATATGTAAGATTTATGTATAGTTTTATGAGCTATTATCTCCTATATACCAGATATCTTTTTGGAAGGTCTCTTAGATGTCAATTTTTCAGGGCATTAAGAACTGACCTGGGAACTTATCGGCAAAATATGAAATGGAATGGTGTTTAGTAAGCATCTCTACTTTTGTATAGTTTACCAGCATGATTTGCTTAGACATGATGGATTTGTCTAATACCCAGATACAAATATCAAAGAATGTAAGAAATAGCCCATGATACATATATTTGAATGTATGATCCTAGAGACCCTTTTATTAATTCTTGTACCAAATTTTGTAATCATCTTTGAACTTAAATAAAATATATAAAAGTTCAAAAAATAAAATCTGAATTTACAGTACATTCTCTTTTCTATGGGGGACAGATCAGGGAAAGAGCAATTACGTAGGGTAAAATGAGGGATATCCCTCATAATTAGGGACAGTTGAGTGGTATGGAAATGAAGGAGCCATTATTTACCAAAGAAAGGATCCACAAGGGGCATGAAGCTCTAAAGGCAGATAAAAGTCCCAGGGCAGGATAGGACACCAAAAGGTGCTCAAGGAATTGGCAGTGGAATTGGCTGAACCCCTAGTAGGGCTATTCAAAACCTCAATTCAAATGGGGTAGTTCCAAAAGACTGGAGGATAGCAGATGTCATCCCACTATATGAGGTGGGGAATGGGTTGACAGTAACTGGGGAATTATGGACAAGTCAGCCCTGGCTATCTAGACAGCAACAATCTTTAGAATAATAAACATTATGTGTATCTGACAGGAAGGTCTTGTCAGACAAATCTGATAGTTTTTTTTATTTTACTTGGTAACAAAGGTAGCAGATCAGGGCCACACTGCGGATTTACTCTACTTCAGTTTTAGCAAGACTTTATCTCAAGTGCCAGAAAGAAGATTGCTGAAGATGTTGGAGGCCCTGTGCATGGCTGAGGAATTTTTTTCTTCATTATTTATTAGGATCTTGGAAGACACCTGTGAGCAGATGCTCGTTGAGAGGTTCCACGTCATTGCAATTGTTGAGGAAATCGCAGTAATGGGGGTGATGAAAACAACAATACTAAGTATATATAAATATACTCAAGCACAGCACATAAAAATACAGTGGAGTGTCAGACAATAGATAAGTGTACTAAGGCACTGTACAATGTATGCCAACGTTCTAAGTAAAGAAGAGACAGAGGGGTAGAGAAAGGCGGAGGGGGGTGGAGAGGGGCTGGGGTGAAGGAGGGGTTGTAGGGAGAGGCCAGGAGTGGGAGGGGGATTGGGAGAGGCCATGGGTGAGTGGGGGGTGTAGGGAGAGGCAAAGAGAGGGAGTTGTGGTAGGGAGAGGGCAAGGATGAGAAGGCGACAGAGGGTGTAGAGGGTGGGTGGCAAGTACTGCAAAGGGGCTGGGAGGCAAGTGCTGTGGAGGGGCTATCCTGGTAGGGTGTGAAAGTAACTGCTAGGGTTACGTCATCACTGTATGGGAGGAATTAGCGGGGACATATACATATGCCACTTTCAGTGAGGTGCTGACCCAGCCTACGTTTCAAGGATCCCAGCATAGCAGCATTGGAGATGTCTAGAGGTAGACCATTAGGCCAGAGAAGAGCGCGATGAGCAAAGGAACACTGAGCCATGGTTGTCAGACACCTAGGCACGTGGAAGATTTGGGTGGTCGTGCTCCTGGTGAGTCTGGCATTAGAAGGCAGAGTTAGGAGACTCTGTTTCCCAGTGGGAAGCAGGTGTAGACTGGCCTTTTTTGTAAGCATATATATAGTTAGATAGGTAGAGAACTGACTGAAGGAGACTGCAGAGGGTGGTGCTAAATGGTGTCAAATCGGAAAAGAGGAATATCATGGGGGGGGGGTGCTGCAGGGATCGGTCCTGGGTCCTGTCCTCTTCGATATGTTCATCAGTGACATTGGAGAGGGCATCCAGGAAAAGCTGCATCTCTTTGTAGATGACACGCAGCTCTGCAGTAGGATAGTTGGCGATGAGATCAGGAAGATGCAGAGGGCTCTACAAAGGCTAGAGAGGTGGTCTAAGATTTGGCAGTTGAAATTCAGTGTTAACAACTGCAAGGTGATGCACCTATGGGGAGTAAACAAAAAAAAAAAAAATGCCAGAGCAGAGTACTGGATGGGGTGGTTTAAGCATTAGAGGAAAGGAACCTGGAAGTCATTAGTGACTCTCTCAATAAAGCCAGTGTAACAAAGCCTATAGTATGACTAATAGAATGCTGGGGTATATCAGAAGGGGTACCGAAAACTGGAAAAAGAAGGTACTACTACCTCTATATAGGTGAGGCCACATCTGGAATAATATGCTCAGTTCTGGAGTCCTCACTTAAGGAAAGACAGGGACAGACTGGAGATGGTGCAACACAGGGTGACCAAGATGATTCAGAGCCTGCAGGGCAGCTCTTATGAAGATAGTCCCAAGGCACTTAGCATGTACTCACTGGAGACCAGGCGAGAGAGGGGGATATGAAAGAAACCTGCAACTTTCTGAAGCGAATAAACATGGTGAAAAGCAGGGAATGATTTAGCAGAAGTACAGAGTCAAGAACGAGAGGTCATGAGGGAAACTGACAGGAGTAAGATTTAAAAGGGAACACTCGAGTACAAAGGATCCATCACTCAGGTGTGGGGCTGGTCCCAATGTGAACTTTGTAGGCAAAAACATTTTGGTTTACTTACTATTTACTGTAGTATAGTAGAGTATATCAGCCTAATTTTGTTTAGTTGCAGGCTGACATCTTCTTTTACTACAAATCCCAGAACCCCTGCAGCTGACATCACAGCATTAGGGAGCAGTGTGAGTTTCAGTAGCCTGCAGTGCATGCTCTGCCCCGATAAAGTGAATCACCTGCAAGGAGCTAAGTTCGAACTTGGCTGAGTTGACCAGAAGGCCCAAGTCTCTGCAGGTCTGGAGGGCCAGGTCCCTGGACAACTCTACAGCCACCTTGGATGGCCTGGCTATCAGCCAGTCATCCAGATATAGGCAGACTCTGACCCATCAACATCTCAAGAAGGTAGCGACCACTGCCATGAATTTGGTGAAGATCCTGAGCACCAAAGAAAGGTTGAAAGGCATGGCCTTGAACTTGTATAGAACCCCCTCTGTGCGGAACCAAAAGTAAGACCAGTGGGATGGACTGGAATGTGGAAGAAAGCATCCTGGAGGTTCGGGGAGCAGAACCACATGCCCTGCTCCAGAGATGGTATTATCTGGGACAGAGTGATCATCCTGAACTTGTGCTACCTCAGGAACTGGTTCAGATCGAAAAGATCTAGTATGGGGCGCCAGCACCCAGTCCGTTTCAGAACCAGGAACTACCTGGATATGAAACCCTGCCCTGCCATGGCATCTGGGACATGGGCTATGGCTTCTTTCTCAAGGAGCTAACGTCCTCCCTGAGGATGGACAGCATGTCCTGCGACACCATGGACTCACTTGGAGCACAGGGTCGATATAGGGGACAGCCTCGAAATCAAGAGGCAACCCTCTGTCCACCACATCCAGCACCTATTTGTCCAAGGTAATGATGGACCAGGCATGCCAAAAATGGCAAAGCTGACCCCCCCCCCCCACAGGGAGCCAAGGCAGGGAGGTGGCAGGTGGGAGGCAGACAATTCCCGAACCCATCACTAGGCGGCCTTGGCGTGGGCACCAGCATCTGCTTCCAGAAGGGCATCGCTATCCCTACTCCTGCTCTTCTTGGAACCCTGACTAGCGAACTTTGGTTTGGGGCACCAATTCTGTGAGTGCCCCTGCTGGGACTGCTGCTACCAGAGCTGCTGTAATTTAAAGGGACAAAACTGAATGGACTTCTTTTTCAGCTTCTTCCCTTTCTGGTCCTTTTGTGAGGAACTTGCAGAATCCAAGGTGGCATTGGACTGCTCAATCCTAGTGAGATGCCCCTCCATCCCAAGGCCAAAGAGGTCTGTGCCCAAGGAGGAGACATCAGCCAATTTGTGCTGGATGTCTGCCTTGAAGGTGGAGATCCACAGACGCCCACTGCCATGGAACAAGCACAAGAGTTGCCAATGTCCAGGGCCATCTGGAGCTGGTGTTTAGCCAGTGCCTGACCCTGGTCTCGGACCATCTTAACCGCCATCTGCAAGTCAGCAGAGAGGCGAGGGAGGACATGGTCTAGGACTCCCATCAGGGAGTGACTGAAGCTGGCCATCATCAGAGCACACCTGACAGAGACCCAGGGAGGATGCAGCATACACCTTCTTCGCTGTGTGGTCAAGCTTTTCAAACTCCTTGTCAGGTGGCTTGTCCACGTCCCAAACATTGACAGTTTTCAGGAAGATGAGGTTGGCCACCAAACCTTCAGCCGAGAGGTGGGACAAGGTGCTGGTAGGGACCACATACTTGTGAATCATATGGGCAGAAGGTGCCGCACAGGAGGTTGGATGCAGTCAAAGCTCAACAGCTGGTCCAAAGATGGCCTTGGCCATCAGGGAGGCAGCCACTGGGGATTCATCCCTGTCCAAAATTTCAGTGAGGGGGTATTTAGCCCTCTTCTGAACTCATTCTAGAGGAATCTCCATGGACTCAGATCAGACTAAGCATAGCCCCAAAAGACATCGGCCCGTGGTCAGCTCTTCAGCCAATTCATGGTTGAACCCACGTGTCCTTGAGAACTGCATGGAGGACCCACTAGAGTCAAAGGAGGACTCTACAAACTTGGCAGTTCTCACTATGCACCATTTGGGATTCGTCCAAGTGGGAAGTCTCCATGGACAACTGGTCTGGCAAGTCGGCAGCCAGACAGGAGTCTTTGGTGGGGGCTCCCTGCAACGGCTGCTGTGGTAGTGCTTCCATCCTGATTCAAGGAGAAACAGGTGCTAGCCACACTTGTCACAGCAGGACTGGAATGGGCTGGACCGGAGGCAACCAAGGAATTGCAGGGGTCAAAGGTACAGCCCTACCCTGCCCAACCAAGGCCCACTGCTGCCACAGCATGTCTTCATAGCGCCATTGCAGCCTGTGACAGAGCCCCTCTTCATCAGTTAACAAGGAGAAAGAGGAACACCTGTGGCGGTGCCTCCATGATCATCGGGAGTATGAGGAGTCCCTTAACTGCAATCTCAACAGAGACCCAGACCTCAACAGACTACTCTGTCACCAATGGTGAGGAGAAGCCGGTGGTAGAACTATGTAGATCAGAAAGAACGTCTCCTGCTGCATGACTCTGTGGAGAGGCAGTTCCCAAGAAAAGACAGCCAGGTCCACCAACTGCTCCTGACCCTTCCAAAAGAAACAACACAAACACTTCACTGAGTGCGGGAAAGCCTCCCTTTTTATCTACATTTGTAAATAAAAGCCAGATGTTTGTATATCGTTTGGCCTCCTTGGTCCGGTTGAATTTATGGTGCTGACCTTGACCCTACTTCTCGTGGGTATTTTTTGCTCATTCCTCCTGAGAGAGTGTCAAAAGGACTGGGGTCCTCGAGATCAAGTTATCCTCAGCCCTTTCTGACAATGGGTCAACCAGGTCTAGAAATCTTGACCACCTGGTCAGTCTGTGTCAAGGCCAACAAGCCCGACTGGGGTACTGTAGAGCTAGCAGCCCGACCCTTGACTAAAACTGTCTTGGCCGAAGCCAAGTGCTCGACGGCCATCAAGGGAATTTTATTAGTGGTAAGGGCGTGCTCCATCCCAGTCCCACTACTGACAGTGGGACGTCTTGGTTTTCTTCTTGCTGCTATGATGGGTGGAGCCCTCAACACAGGCCCTGGCTGGGAACAGTGCTGAGACTGATAAGACCCCTGCCACAGCTTTTGCCGCCATCTCTTCCATCGCCGCAAGCTGGCCACAGATCCTGCAGTTGCAGAGATCACCTTGCTGGCATCCCTGAAGTGAACCAGGGGGTCCCATTTAGCCGGCCAGCTGAAAAGACGACGGGTACGGCGGTCTTTGAGGGATGATGGTAGCAAAGTTTTACAAAGGCCACAGGCAGTGACATCATACTCTGCCCCAAAGCAGTAAATGCACGAAGTGCATGGGACTATCTAAGATATTTTTGATTGTGCTGCACACAATGTTTAAATCTCAGACCTGTTTTGCATTCCTCTTGTTCCATAGCGGCACTGACGATGAAGCGGAACACATAAATATAAAATATACTCGGAAAGTAACAGAAAGCAAGTTTGACAACGTGCACTTAGACTAGGCCTACACTGTGCATGACGCTGTGAAGGAGGACATCCGACTCTTCCAGCGGAAAGGAGGATCGGATATCATGAGATGGAGCTGAGGAGTGTACCCCCTGGGTTGGTGGGAGGAGCTTAGCCTGAAGACATCCTGTGAGATTTAAAGGGGAAAGGAATATTGCCAGAGTGTGGATAGTGCACTACCATAGCCATGCCCCTGAAAGTCCCATTTAACAGAAGGGTGGTGGAGCTGTGGAACAGTCTGCCACCAGAAGTGGTGGGCGTAAAAACCATAAATGGTTTCAAGCATGACTGTGTCAGAGTGAAGAGTCTGGCAGTTGCTCAGGTCAGCAGTAGCTGGGGGTGGGGGTTGGGGAATCCTCTATCGACAATAGGTCCCAGGGCAGAAAGAAACTCCAGATAGACTAGATGGACCTTTGGTCTTTTTCTGCAGTTGCTGTCTATGTTTATTGCTTATGTCATTTATTTTTCTACTCTAACATTGTCATGGGGTCTGACCCCAAAAAACAGGTTACTCACCTGTAACCATAGTTCTAGGAGTAATGTACAGTTCACAACCACACCCTGGCAGTTCAACTGTTACAGTGTGATTTGCTGGAAGTCTTTAAGCTAAGCTCCTCTCACAATCCAAGCAGTATATCCTCCAACTCCGCCCTGTGACGTCAAGTCTTGCATACTGGAAACAGGAATCTGTGTACCACTTGCCAGGGGTGGCCAGGTGGGTTGTGTGTATGTGAACTATATACCACACCTAGACCCAAGGTTACAGGTGAGTGATCTATTTTTTCGAGGGGCATGGATACAGTTCGCTATCCACAAACTGACAGTATCCTAGCAGTTCTGAGAGGAGGGGGCAAGGCACACATCCCTACTTGGTGAAGAGAGACTGGAGAACCAAAGTCTCAAAGCTAGTGTCCCGATGTGATTTAGTAGAAAATGAAGGTGTGTGCCGACTTCTATGTGGCAGCTCTACAGATTTCCTGGATAGGGACATCTCTGGAAGCAGTCACCAAGGCAGCGCTATATCTGGTGGAATGAGCTCGAAACCCTACAAAAAGGTCTCTACCAGCAAAACTATAGCAGCGGTCTATGAAGGATAAGATCCACCTGCTAACTGTCTGTGCTGCTGCCAGTTTGCTAGGCGCAGCTTCTGCTTAACTGACAAAACAGCTGGCGAGTCTCTCCCCAAACTCCAGCCCTGCGCTGTACATAAAAGCACCCTCCACAGGTCCACGGCATGGAATCTGTGGTCGGTCTCTGAAGATGGGTGGGTTAACTTAACCACCTGGCTTAAGGTGAAATGCCGATGCAACACTTGGGAGGAACTTCGGGTTGGGGCGAAGAACGATTTTGTCCCTGTGAAAGAGTGGAAGACCAGCTAGTGAGACTCCACAGAGGGGGAGTGTATATTCCTAATCCTTCTGGCTGATGTGATGGTGACCAGGAAGGTCATTTCCATGACAGATGTGGCATGTCACACTTGTGCAGAGGTTCAAATAGCTTGCCCCATGAGCACAGCCAACACCAGCAGTAAGTCCCATAGTAGGGTGGTTCATGTATCAGATAGGACAGGTGGTCCAGGCCCTTGAAAAACCAACTGATCACCTTCTCCTGGGCCACTGCTGGACATACCAACCTGCTCCCAGTAAGCAGAGATGGTAGCCAGGTACACCTTAAGGGTCGTCGCTCACAGTCCCATTTGAGAGAGGGGCCAGAGATGGTCCAAAATGCTCACCACAGGGTAGGCAAGAGGCTCAAGCTCATTGCCCTGGTACCAAATGGAGAACTGCTTCAATTTAATGGTGAGTTGACTCTTTCTTGGAGGCCTCCACAACTTGGACCACTTCATCCGAAAGACCCAAGGCCTGGAACTCTAGCCACTCAGAAACCAGACTGTGAGGTGCAGGGACTGTAGGTCCAGGTGCAGGACCATCCCCTGTTGTCTGGTCAGCAGATCCTGGTGAAGATGCAGCCATCACGGAGGTCTGCTGCTGAGAGTGAGGAGATCTGGGTGCCACAACTGCTGAGGCCAGTCTACAGCCATCAGGATCATTCTCTCCCTGTCCTTCTGGACCTTGACTACTATGTTTTGTACCAAGGGGAAGGGAGGGAAAACATATATGAGACTTGGGGTCCAGGGCCTCGCTAAGGCATCCTCCAGCAGTGTCCCAGACTGAGGGGGGAGGGGAGCAAATAAACAGCCTTAGTTTGGCATTCTTCCAGGAGGCAAACAGGTCCTTGATTCAAGGACCACTAGTGCGATGTCTCTCCTACCCAGCTGAGAGCGTGCGCCAGCTGATTGTTCTCTCTTGCAACATGGATCGCTAGAAGATCTGACATCACAGATACACTTGTTGCTATAAATAATAAATACATCATACATGAAGTATGAAAATGCGCTGAAAGGACTGCACTGAATCATAGTAATTTTTCCTATAGGAGCTGGGGGTTTTCTAATACAAATATGCATTGTTTATAGCTCTATCTGGACAGGCCATTGTGCAAAGACAGTGGCCTCATTTTACTGTATAGTGTAAGCTAACAAATGCTAACTGAAGGGCAGGCATGGATCTGAAATTGAGGGATCTTGACCATTCAGCAAGAGGCCATAAACTGCAACTGTGGGATTAACTATTCAGGGTAAGGAGAATGTTTTACTATACGTAGTGGAAAGTGGGCATATGGAACATTCTCCTAGCTGAAACAGTTGAGAAAAAGAAATTCAAAAAGTTAAGAAAGGCCATAGGTTAGCATATGGAACAGGAACTTGAACAGACAGAACCACTGAAATGTGAAGGATGGTTCTCAATTGGCAATCCTTGTCTTCTTCCACCCCTACCAACATGGTGTAAACCACAGCAAAGTACGTTTCTCCGATTTGCATAACTATTGTAAGGACCATTTTACTGTATGATGTAGTCCTTTTTATGTCATGTAACTCTGTGGTTGAAAAGGATATAAACTGCATTACACTATTCTAAAATGGTACTTACCATCAATCGATGTACTGTAGAATCAGAAATAAGCTCCAGGTTTACTGGAAGGCCAGTAAAGATGAACAATTGCAGAACTGGAACCAGTACTTAAAAAAAAAAAACACCTACTACAGGAAAAATAACTAGGATCAGCAAGGGATAAATAAAGTGGGTTAACAAGCACCACAATTTGCGACCCAAGAATCGGGAAATGCGAGTCAATTGCCAGCATGATTAGCAGTGATTGCTCGTCAGCAGAAGCTGGCTGTCCCCCTAATTATTTTAGTTTTCCCTGGTGTCTAGAGGCACCCCTACCATCCGATTGCCATCCCTCTTATTTATTTTTCTATCTCTGGTGTCTAGTGGCACACCATCACCATCCAATCGCTGTCCCTGTTTTGTTTTTTTTTTTTTTTCTTTCCTGGTGTCTAGTGGCACCCCACCACCACCATCATTAGATAGCTGTCCCTAAAATAAAGAAAATGATCCCTCTGTTTTTTTTGGTTTTTAAACCTGCAAAAAAGAATATGGTCCCTCACAGATTTACCACCCCACTCCCCCAGTACACACCCACATATACTCACTCACCTGAACAGATCACTGGGTGAAGATCCACTCTCCGATGGAAGACACGTCTTGCTGCTGGAATCAGCAGCTGCAATATGAGAAATTAAGGTAAATACTGTTCAATATATTTCAATGGGGGGTTCAATTTGGTGGCTAACTGCCAATTTTGCATTTTTTTTAATCTAGCTGTTTGGTCCCCATTGCCTCCCCGCCAACTGGCGACAGGGACACATATGTATTTTCGGATTTTCTTCCCGACTACCCCGAGGCCCCAGCACATGGCCGTGTGAAGGCATCATCACACCCCATGGCACAAGTTCAGCCCTTCCACCTCCCAATACTTTTTCCACCCTCCTCTCTGCCTCGCTACCCATTGGACTGCCACCCGGTGGGAGTGGAACTACCGGGGGGGCCTCCAACCCACCCTCACCACCCTCTGGACAGGACAGCTGCCTGCCTGCTGGCATGCTCAATCCTGCTCCGCCCACCCCCCCCCACGCCAGCACCCTGACAACCCAAGGTCATTTCCGACCCGGGTCGCCAGCATAGTGCGAGGCAAGGCGTCCAGGGCCTGAAACCTCTGTGCCACAAGGATGGCTATTTTTGCATATTTTGACACAAAATTTTCAAAATGGTCTTTTGGGAACCCCACCTCATGAACAATGTCAGTGGAATTTCACAAATCCGACCCAAAAGGTAATTTCGCGGTTGCTTGACGAAATCACCTTTCGGATGGGATTTGAACATTTTCATCAACCTTGTTCATGAGGTGGGCTCATATGAAGGCTGTGTTGAAAATGTAGGGTCAAAATATGTAAAAATGGCAAAGTTATGCACATACATTTAAATTTTATTACACTCGCTCATAACTTTGGTAATTTTAAATATTTTCACCATAGCCATTTTTTTACACCTCCTCAGGAACATGAGAGATGTCATTTTTCAAATCCTGGCCAAACTGTCTTTTCGCAACTGTAGCACAGAATGACACTGCAGTGGTGCGAAATCACGTTTCGGCAGGGATTTGAATGTTTTAAGTACCAGGTACAAGAGGTGGGGGTAATAGGAAGGCTATGCTGACAATCTGGTCAAAATGGCAAATAAACATATACAGCGTCAAAACTAGGTATACAATGTTTATTTTATCACTATATACAATTATAAGCAATAATTATGCAGTTTAAAGTAAAAAAAATACCCATTTTAGAAAACTGCCAATCAGAATTGAGCACTGCAATGTTAATTTATGCCTTCATGCAGTTCTTTACCTAGAAGTCAGCCATATGAGGCAAGTCAAATATACTAATGGAAGAGGTTATTAGGAGAAAAACTGGCTCCAGTTAACACCTATTAGCTATTTTGGGGTTTTTTTTTGGGGCTCAGTATGCAAGAACATGCAGCCAAGTAATGAATCTTGAGACTTCAGGCTAATAGACAACACACTGCCAAATGCCTGAAAAACTGTCGCTGGGACCAGCGTACTCAACATAGTTATCAAACACATAAGTACATGTGACATCATTCAGATGTCAAAATCCATTTACGTCATGATGCTGCTTCATCTGAAACATACCCATTTCTCTCCTCAAATAACTGCAGAACAAACAAATCACTGGCATCTGGTATTTAACTTCTCCAAACTAAAAAAAATAATAAAATCAATATATGCAGTATACTGCACACCGAGAACTATGTTACACAATAATTTTATATAGGCAATGTTTGCACAAGAAATACATTTTAAAAACTGAAAGGTAGACGAGGGCGTAGGAATATTATTTGATGCTGACCTTTCACGAAGGCTGTAAACCTACAGTACTCTAGGCATTTATATGTGTAGTAGGAAATGTGCCTTAAAAAAGCTAATGTACTTCCTAAAGCTAATATTAGTTTATAAAGGCAGTCAGCTATTACCCTTTATATCCGACGTATTTTTTTCTCTTCCCTTCGGTTAAGATTTTTACCTGATGTTAGTAGGTGTGATGCGTGGAACAGCACTCTGCCTGGCAGCAGACAGATCTAGCTCTGCTCCTTCCATTACGGCATCAGTATTGTGACCTCACTGGCAGTGACATCACAGCTACTTAAGAAGAGCCACTCAGCAGCAGCTAGGTCAGTCACCTGTGATGTTACTGTCAATGAGGCCACAGTGCTGATGATACAGTGGGAGGAATACAACCGGATAGGTCAGCTGTCAGGTAGAGTGCTATTCCACACATCCAGCCTAATACTATCACATAGAAAACTTTATAATGAGCAAAACAAAACAAGCATTTGTCAATGCCGAATGTTTGCTTGCTGGTATTAGAAAAATGCAGGAGTTAGAGAGAAACAGAACAGGAATGGCAGTGAAGTACTGAACTTCACGCCAACCCCACCTCCAGCTGCAGGGACGGACAGGCACTGGGGTATGCTTTTGGGTTGTCACCCATAACCTTCATGCCATTTCACTTCACCCTATCCTGCAGACACTGCCAAATGTTGAGGTGTGCCTTGGGGTATTCGGCTATACAGTCACCCCATTCCATAAGGACATACACTGAAATGGGTGCAGTATAGGAGAACGAGGTGAACTGTGGGGCCGAAGAGTTCAAGGCACACCTTGATGCCTGTCACTGGCTGCAGGGTGGTGGGGTGGGAGTGGAATGGCATCAGCATTACAGTCGGCAATCCGAAGGCACACCCCTGATGCCTGTCAGTCTGTACAGGGTGAAGCGTTATAGTTAGACACCCTAACACCCCGGGCATTTGTTGGTATTTACACTACAAATTTTCAACATGGCCTTTTTGTGACCCCCACCTCATGAAAGCATTTGGGAACTCTTCTCATGAACAGTGGCACTGTGATTTTGTTAATGTGTCCTGAACTTTTGAGTTCCCACAGTGACTGTGCCATTCTGCCCCAGAAAAAAAAAAAAAAAAACCACAGATCGGGCAGGATGTGAAGAATGACAGCTGTACCATTCATAGGGAGCTGTCAACAGATAGCAATGTTGAAAATCTGTAGTGAAAATATGAAAAATACTCAAACTTCCGGGCTTATATGGAAACTGCGCAACGCATGTGTGTAACACAGTCAATTAGTGGAATTTTTTCATCAAATTTTCAACATAGGCATTTTGTGACCTCTGCTCATGAACAGTGTCACTGTGATTTTCTTAATGTGTCCCGAACATAGATTTCCCACAGCTATCGCGCTATTCTGCGCCAGATGTGTAAATGCATATTTTGGGCAGGATATGAAAAATGACAGCTGTACTGTTCAAAAGGAGGTGTGAAAAAAATGCCAATGTTGAAAATCTGGAGTGAAAATATTACAAATGCGCGTAATTACGAGGGTGCGTGGAAACTGCTCAACGTACACTCGTAACACAGTCATTTCACGGACTTTTGCCACTAAATTTTCAACTTAGGCACTTTAGGACCTCTAATCACGAACAGTGTCACTGTGATTTTCTTAATGTGTCCCAAACACTTATTTCCCACAGCGACAGCGCTATTCTGTGCCAGTAGTGCGAAACCACATTTCGGTCAGGATGTGAAAAATGACAGCTGTACTGTTCATAAGGAGGTTTGGAAAAATGCCAATGTTGAAAATCTCGAGTGAAAATATTGTAAATTCGCGAAGTTACGAGCATGCGTAGCAACTGCGCTACGCACACTCATAAAACGGTCATTTCTTGGATTTTTTCCACCAAATTTGCAACATAGACTTTTTGAGAGCCCCCCTCATGAATATTGGCACTGTTGTTTCGTTAATCGGTCCCAAAAGGTGATTCCGCGCAGTGACCTCGAAATCGCCTTTCTCAACCGAATAACGCATTGAAATCGTGAGGAGGGGTCCCAATGACCCCATGTTGAAAATTTGGTGGCAAAATTCCCAAAAATGCCTAAGATATGCACCAAAGTTGAAAAAACCCTATTGATGCCATTCTACAGCTTACCGGCATGTCTTCAGTTCACGGTCGGCTTTGAAGAGTGCAGACGTGTTCCTGGTCCACCAAATATCATCGTGCCATGCTCTGGAGGCAAGTATGGGTGAGGGTGTGTGTGTGGGGAGGCAGGGTGGGCATGAGTTGGGGGCGGGGCCACCGGACTCAACATTTTCTGGTGTGCAGGTTTAAAAACAAAAACCAAAAAAAAAAAAACATAGCGGGACGGTTTTCTGGTTTCACTGGGGCATTTGGCACACTGAAGTGGGCTCCCAGCATGCCACCCGACTTGTTTCTTTTGGAGGGGCTGTAGCTGACGGTGAATTGGACACCCCCATCAGCACATACCGAGGTGGGAAGCAAGAGTCGAGGATTTGGCACCTCCCTCGGCAGAAAGCAACTGTTTTTTTTGGGGACATTATGCCGACAGGGAGTGGGTCCCTCGTTGGCAAATTAAACTTGGGCAGGAGGGACTGAAGCTGACGGGATTGGGGCCCCATCGGCAAACAGACGTTTTTTTTTTGGGGGGGGCGCATGATACAGAGGGGGACTGGGCACCACCTCAGCACACAACAAATGGGGGAAGGGGTTACATCATGCCGACGGGGAGTGAGCTCCGTCATCGGCAAATTAACTGGGTCGGGAGGTGCTGATAGAGGGACTGGCCACCCCCATTCGGCTTTCATGGGGTCAAGAGGTGGCAGCAATCTGCCACCATGTTTACTTTATTGTTATACTTGGGAATGTACCGCCCTGCAATGATGGGTCGCTCCCTCATTGCAGCGGAATGGCTGATGCTACAATGACGAGGCAGCCCCTCACTGCAGCAGCGAAAACATCTGTACTTGGTGACACTTCTGGAGACCAGTGTCATCGGCACACTGTGCCTCCACTGGTCCACCAGTGCCAAGCCCCCAAATGCAGTGTCTCCATTGGCTGCCACAGTGCCGCACCTCCACAACCCGCTTCTCTCCCATGCTGCCGCATAATGTTTCTTGCACATGCGTGCAAGCAAACATAAAAAGGTAAAATACTTTCAAAATAAAAATGTACAACAGATTCTTCTTATAATCTGCAACATCTCCCATCTGGTATTTTTGGTTTTACTTGCTCTTTAAAGGGGAATATGCATCCTTCTCTACTTGATTTAGAAAGTTGCTGTAGTGGTCTAGTAGCAATACTGTTAAGATTAAATTTCACAAATGCCTCAGTTAATCCATAATGCAAAAAAATGTTGTAGGTGCCGTATTGGTCCTTTTAAAAAACAGATCCAGAAACAAATGATTTGATACCTTTTATTGGACCAACATGGATGTTACAGAAAAGAACAAAGTGCTTTAGCTTTCGAACCAACCAGGTCCTTCTTCAGAAGCTTTGTGGAAGTTTTTTCAAATATCCCATACTATTAACACCAGATTATATAGAAAAGCAGAAATAATTCTCATTGGTTTAACATACATTTAAAACATAATAGAAGATTGTCAGAGAAGCTAATTAACACCAGTATGCCTTAAACTGAGGAGCCTCAGAAGGGCAAAGGTTATCAAGAATTCTCTACAGCCAGAGAGTTCTTGTCACATAAATTTTAAAATGTCTCAGTATGCCAAGAAAGCATTCTAGTGATAAAAAAAAAAAACCTTGGAGTGGCATTCTCCCTAATACATGTAAAATGAGCTTACAACTTACATTCCAATTGTCCTGGTATATTAAAGGAGGCTCCTCAGTTTAAGGCATACTGGTGTTAATTAGCTTCTCTGACGTAATCTTCTATTATGTTTTAAATGTATATGTTAAACCAATGAGAATTATTTCTGCTTTTTCTATATAATCTGGTGTTAATAGTATGGGATATTTGAAAAAACTGCCACAAAGCTTCTGAAGAAGGACCTGGTTGGTTCGAAAGCTAAAGCACTTTGTTCTTTTCTGTAACATCCATGTTGGTCCAATAAAAGGTATCAAATCATTTGTTTCTGGATCAGTTAATCCATATAAATGTTAAATTGTTTTATGGTACTCTACCCTAAGTGGGCAACTATTTTGGGAAGAATATTGTAGCTGTGTGAACGGCCAATCAGGTAATCTAATCAATGCTGTACTTTTTCTGTACCATTTCTATTGTTGCTCTATAGTAATTCTGCGACCAGGGGTCTCTTAAGTACTGTTCCAAGTCAGCCATCCTTGCTCCATGACCTAGCAACTACAGCGGAAGAGATCCATGGGCCAGAACCACGATGTCAGGAGGAAATCCAAGCATGGGCAGGGCTGCAATCAGTACCTCCCCCTTTGTAATGCATTTTTTGTGTTGTGCCCTGTGCAGAGTGGAGGAAGCAGTTAGGAGTCAGATTAGAACACACCAGCTCTGACATGGCACATGAAAAGCCTGAAGTGTTGTGGCTGTTTTGGATGTTTCTGTGTTTGGTACAGTACCACAAGGACAGTCCTGCTTTAGTCAACTTAAAAACAGTGCACATTTAAGTAGTACTGATGCTTTCAGTGGTACAGTAGTAAAGAGCAGTAGCATGGAACTGTTGTGTTTGTGGCCCCCCAATAGCATGGGGCTGTAGTGTTTGTAGCATGTCGTGGCAGTGAGGAGCAGTAGTGTGGGTCTGTGCTGGTTGTGGGGTGTGGTGGTAGTGAGGAGCAGTAGCAGGGGGCTGGAGAATTTATGGACACGGATATTACATCTGCACTGGTTATTTTCAGCTTGTTGAGGGAGAAAGAGAAACTTTTAGGCAGTCAGAGTACGACTGCCAGTCGTGCCCGTCTTGTGTTTCCTTTGTGTCCAAATTTCGATGATGAGGGAACCTTGATTATACGATCTCCCAATCATCCAGACCAATCAGGTGTCTACCAAGCAGTTTGTACAGTCATGTAAAATACAATGAATAAAACATTGTGTGCAAAAATTCAAATGCTCTGTGGCTAGAAAAATGTGTGCAAAAAGATACAGCACAATAATTCAACACCACAGAACATAATGCATAAAAGCACACTTACTCCAACCAGTGACATAACTGGTTGCAACAATCAGTACATCCGCTACTTGCATGGACAACTATGGTACTTCAGTGAAAGCTGAGCACATTAATAGCTGCTCTAGTTTCATAAAAGTAACAGCCCATTTAAAGAGCTACTGACGTGTAATTAGGAACAATTCAGCTTGCATTCCATATATATTCTATATATTTCCCTTCCTTGTTATTTATGACTGAGTAAATTTGCATGAATACATGATCTTTATCCCTCAGAGTTCCCTTAGCGTCCATCTGCCTATATAGCTTGCTCCCTACTTCAAGTCATAATCCTCTGTTGTGACATCACAGTCTGTTGCCATGGGAGTAACTATGATATCACAAGCAGTGCATTATGACTTCAGGTGGGGAGAAAGCAACAGGAATAGATGAACTGTTCAGGAAAAAAAGATTTTGTTTTAATGCAATTGACTTTAATAATAAATAATGGGGAAGAGGAATACAGAACTAATGTGAAACGCAAGTTGAACTGTGTTTAAATATTACGGTTTGTTAAAAGTTGTCCTGAAGGTGTCAGCTGCTCTTCAAGTAGTAATAGTAGTATCATCATCAGAAGCCACTGTCTGAAGCATCTCTAATGGTACATGGTGTGTGTGTGTGTGTGTGTGGGGGGGGATACATACATAAAGAGCAGACTTTAGGGAGACAGAAAAAAAAAAAAAAAAAAAAAAGTGCACATACCCAACAAATATGGAGTGTGATGGTATTCTGACAGATTCCCCTGCTGTCTCTCGGTTCCTATTACATCCATTATTTCCAAGGGCCCCTAAAAGTGCACAAGGGAGACTTATATCAAGTAGAGATGTATTTGCTAATATCACTGTAAATTGAAAATGTTACTACTGGACTAATGGGCTTAAATCTCACAGGCCCTTTCAAGAGTAAATAATCATTACCAGAGTCCTGAAAATACATTAAGAGTATATGTTGCAAGTCAAAACAGTACGAGGTTATAAGACCAATCTTTTTTGGGGAAGCCACACCTGCCAAATACACATGGCTATGCCAACAACAGAAACCTAGAGGCTGATGGTAGAAAAAGGCTCTATAGCCCATCTAGTCTGCCCAACCACACTTAAAGAGCACCTCTCCTGGTGCTCACTTGAGAAACACAGGAGTGGCCTTACCTGCCTCAAAGTTAAATGCTCCAGTAAAATACAGTTGCGCAAGAACTTACCATAACAGCAGATCTTCGAGAGAGGCTCTTGCAGTAGGTAACAACATGTAGGACTGGCGCCCCCTGGTGTCAGGACTGTACGGTAACTTTTGCTAGCATAGTCTGATGGGGGACCACCCACTTGATGTCACGTGACTGACATCAGCGTGACCCTATATAGTGGGCGGTCCCCACGACCACCCTCCAGTTCTCCCATCGGAGACCAGGAGACGAAAAAGAGGCTCCTGGATCCCCTGAAGAAATGGCTTCTTGGAGAAAGAGCATGAAGATAAACCCCAAACAGAAATTGAGGAAGGTGGGTGGGAAAAAGATTACCTACTGCAAGAGCCTCTCTTGAAGATCCACTGTTATGGTAAGTTCTTACGGAACTGTACTATCTTACTTCAAGAGGGCTCTTGCAGTAGGTAATAACATGTAGGACTGAGTCCCAAGCAGTAAATTGTCCAAGGGACAAGAAAAATCAAGTGAGGTTGGAACGTAACCCAGTACTACCAACTGAGGAAGTTAGGACAAGAGCCCTTGGAGGACTGCTAGTCCAAAACCAGCCCTGCACCTTGAGGCAACGTCCAGACTGTAATGCTTCGTGAAAGTGTGGACAGAACTCCATGTCACTGCCGCGCAAATATCTGCAGCACAGACATTCCTGAAACAGGCTGTGGAAGCAGCCATTCCACTGGTAGAATGTCTTGTGACTTGACCAGGAAGGACCTTACCATACTTCTTGTAACAAAAAGTAATGCAGTTTGCCAGCCATTTGGAAAGACACTGCTTGGAAACTGCTGCACCCTCACTCTTGGGTGCGAAAGAAACAAAAAGTTGTTCCATTTTACGTACATCTTTTGTCCTGTTCATACAGTAACACAAGATCCTGTGCACGTCCAACGTATGCAGGATGTCTTCACCCAGATTGGAATGATCGGGATAATATACCGGCAATTCTAAGGACTGATTAATAGTAATTTCCGACACGACCTTAGGAAAAAACTTAGGATTTGTATGCAGAGCCACCCTGTCTCTGTGAAAAATCTAATAAGGCACCTTACACATCAGGGTCTGAAATTCTACGAGCTGAAGTAACAGCAACCAAAAATAATGCTTTCCAGGACAAAAAGCGTAACTCACAAGAGCTTGCCGGCTCAAAGGGAGGTAAATTAAATTTTTCTAACAAAAAATTAAAGTCCCACAGTGGCGTAGAATTTCGCACTGGTGGTTTCAGATGCAGAATACCTTTCAAAAAGGTTTTGGGACCTCCAACTGAGCCACTGTCTTGCCTCCTACTGGATCATGGTAGGCCAAGATGGCTACTAAATGCACCTTCAATGAAGAATAACTCAGGCCCAGGTCAGAAAGATGAAGCAGGTACTCTATGACATGTGAAGCAGGGCATGAAAAAGGGTCCAGATCTCTTGCAGTGGCCCAAATAGAGAAACGCTTCCACTTCATGGCATAGGTAGTTCTGGTGGATGGTTTTCTCGCTTCCACCATAATTTAAGATACCCTGGGAGAAACCCCATACTGTGAAGCAGCTATGTTCTGAGACACCACGCATGAAGATAAAGGGACTTCAGTCCCGGATGAACCATTGTGCCCTTTTCCTGAGTGAGAAGGTCATAAGACAGAGGAAGGGGAATGGGGGTTCCACCGCCAGATACCAAAGCAGGGGGAACCAGATCTGTCGAGGCCAAAACAGAGCTATCAGAATCATTTGAGCCCCGTCCAACTGAAGCTTGGTCAACACTCTCTGTAAACAGTGTGAAGGGAGGAAATGCATACAGAAACCTCCCTGTCCAAGACAGCGACAGCGCGTTTAGCCAGAAAACATCATGCCCGGGATCGAGCGAGCAAAATTTGGGAAGTTTTGCATTTGATGGGGCTACGAACAGATCCACCTCTGGATGACCCCACAAGTCGAAGATGTGATCCATCACCTCTTGTTTTAGCTCCCGCTCATGAGCCCTTACCCTGGTGTAGCTTAGACTGTCTGCAAGAACGTTCTGCTCCCCTGGGACATGAACCGCTCTCAGACAGACTTTGTGCAGAACTGCCCAATTCCAGACCCTCATCGCTTCTCTGCAAAGAGGATACGAGCAAGCGCACCCCCCTGTTTATTTATGTACCATACTATGCACATGTTTTCCATCCGACTCAAAAGGACCGCTTGAAGAAGCATGTGCTGAAAAGCTTGAAGAACATAAAGCACTGCCCTCATTTCCAGTACATTTACATGCAAATGCATTTCCACAGGGGACCACAGACCTTGGGTTCTGTGATGTCCCAGATTGGCATCCCAACGCTGTCCTGACACATCTGTGGTTAGAACTTGGGAGTGAGGAGGAGTCCAGAAAGGAGCCCCCCGCAAAAGATTGCTGGGATCCTCCCACCACAACAGATCCCATTGCATTGTGGTGGAGATGAGAATCAGGTAATCTAGATCATCATCCTTCTGATCCCACTGATAGCTCAGAGCCCACTGCGAAATCCGCATGTGGAATCTGGCCAATGGGACTGTGGGAATAGCCACTGCCACGAGGCCAAGAAGATGGAGAAACGCTCTGGCCGAGACAGGACGACTGGAAGAAACTGTCTTGGCCTGACCCACCAGGGTATCTGCCCTGTCCAGGGGGAGAAAGGCCATGCCCTGCAAGGTGTCCAAAACTGCCCCAATGAACTGAAGCCGTTGGGACGGGACCAGCTGTGATTTGGGGTAACTGACTGCAATACCCAATCTCTGGAAAAGGTGCAGGGTAGCAGAAAGGGAAGCTTCCAACCCCTCCCTCGACAGAGCTGTCAGGAGCCAATCGTTGAGGTAAGGAAAGAGTGTGCCCTTGGCACCTCAATGTTCCTGCCACGACCACCAGGCATTTGGTAAAAATAAGCGGGGTGGATGACAGACCAAAAGGGAGCGCCTTGAACTAATAATGCTCCCCTTGGAAACAGAACCTGAGGAACTTCTTGTGAGAGCCAAAAATGGGGATGTGAAGATACGCATCCTTCATGTCCAGAGTACAGATGCACTGGCCCTGGGACAGAAGAGGCAGCAGCCTTTACAATGACAGCATCCTGAACCTCTTGTACTCTCTGAAGAGGTTCAGAGCACGGAGATGCAGTATTGGGCAAAAATCCCCAGTCTTTTTGGGAACCAGAAAGAAGTGGGAGTAAAACCCCTTCCCAATCTGGTTTGCCGGCACGGGCTCCATCACTTCCTTGAGAAGAGCCCTGATTTCCTTCCTTAAGAGTGGGATATGCGCCCTTGGGTAATAAAAAAATCTCGGCGGAGTGTCTGGAGATTTTTCTCGGAATTCCAAAATGTGACCAAGTCTCATCAGTTGGAGCACCCAAGCGTCTGACATGATGGACTCCCAGCCTCCCAGGTACCTTGTGAATCTTCTGCCCACCTGCTCTTCCAAAGGAGGGGGGGGGGGCGGTCACCAAGTCAGGAATGGGAGGGCGGGTTAGGGAGGGCTGTGCCCACAGCTCTTTGGAACCTGGCTTGGCTTGGGGGCCAGCAGTGGCTGTGAGAGCCCTACACATAAACTGGCGTTTGGGAGCTTGCTGATTTTTCACCTGGCGTTTGTTTTGCTGACGAAAAGGATGCTTTTGTTGCTGTGTTTTCCTGACCAAAGTGCTGTGCCCTTATCCTGCAGGCTAGTAATGATGTAATATTGTATTGTAATGATGTAGCATAGCCTGACGAGGGACCGACCACCAGAAGTCATGTGACTGACGTCAGCGTTACCCTGTATAGTGGGTGGCCCCCACATCTGCCCTTCAGTTCTTTCCAGCTGTCGACCTGCGCACATCGGACTGACTGAAGTTTGTCGCTGCAGTATTGAACGCCTTCTGATGAGTATTCATTTAATTTTGATATTTACTAGTAGTTTGTATGTCATCCTCTCCAGATCCACATAAAAACAAGTGCGCTTCATGTGGAGTACAGCTGCTGCACAAAGACCAACATTCTCTATGTCTCTTGTTTCGGGCCTAGCCACAGTGTCAAGGAGTGTGAGGCCTGCGCCCACTTTAATCAGGCCATGCGGAAACGACGCCATCAAGCTCTCGAGGCCCACATCCTAAAAGAAATAATGGCTTTGCTGGAGCAGGAGTTTCACAGTATGGGGTTTCTTCCAGGGTATCAAATTATGGTGGAAGCGAGAAAACCATCCACCAGAACTATCTATGCCACGAAGTGGAAGCTATCAGAATGTCCTGGGCATGCACACCAAACAGGACAGATCCCCTAAAAGGGGTATCTTAGATAGCCGACTGAACATCAGGGGCTAATCTTCATAATCTCAGCCTTCGAAGGTACTCTTGGCTAACAGCTGTGGCCGCACCTCAAGCAGAGGAATCCACCGCATCGTAGGTGGCCCGTAATGAATGGTGCACAGCCACCCTGGTCATTTTTAGAGCAGTAGCTGAGGACGACTTGGTGTCGGAGTCCGGTGAGGCCTCGACGGCAGGTTCTAGTTGGCAGAACAATGTCTTCTGGAATTCTAGCATGTGTGAGACATAGTTCAGAGAACGAATTGCCAGAGTCGAAGACGAGTAAAAATTTCCTCCTGAACTGATCCATTTGTTTAGACTCCTTATCAGGAGGGGAGGTGCTAAGGTGTTGTGGCTTAGCGGATCTATCATTGGAATACTGTAATGACCACTGAGTCCGCCTTAGGGTGGGCGCTCAGATGGTCTTTCCTCTCAGGAGCCCTGTAGACCCCGTCAGCTTTTTTGGCCATTGCCGGGATGGAGAGGGGTCTCTGACAAATGGTTGAGGCTAAATCCTTATGGGGGTTCTAGCCAGGGTGGGATGAGTTCCGGATTCGTGTCAGGGAAGCCCAGATGCTCTGCTAACCTGCGCCTTTTGGGGTCCAGAGCCTCTGACTTCCACCCTTGGGACTCTGCCATCTGCTTGAGGGGTTCCACAAAGGAGGGATCTTCGGGGTGGGGACTTGGGGGATTCCCAAGGGACCAGATCCTCGTGGGGAGGGGTCACTAATCCCGAGCTGTTGTCTGAGGTATCCAAGTCCAGCTCAGAATCCCCGGAATCCTCCTGGACTTCTGAAATTGGAGGATCTGGCTCCCTGGTGACAACATCTGGCGTTAGGTGAGTGGTTAGCTCAGACGGACAATCTGACGTGGGAGGACGAGTGCCTACCAGCGAAGGTGCTGTAGGCGGAGGAGCTGGGCGGCTGACAATCAGTGGAGCAGGATGCCTGCTGTCAAGTTCAGAGACCAATTGACTCTTGGTCGTCAACCACCATGAATTAAGAATTTCCCGGAAGTCCACTTGTGGTTGTTGAGGAGGTGGAGTAGGAGGAGGAGGAGGAGGAGATGGATCTGAGAGAATCCAGTACCCTGCCCCCCATAATTGTGTGGGGGGGGGGGGAATGAGGGTAATCTGGCGAAGGGTAAGAACCAGGGTAGCCATGGTAAGAGTAGGCTGAAGAAAAAGGATCCGGTGTCAGGGCAGACTGAGGATACCCCAACGGAAGATAAGGTGACGAAAACCTGACATCAGGCCGTACTGATGGAGGGACACATGGCCTGATGGCGAGTAACCGGATGGCAGTCCCATGAGGTGTCCCATTCGAGGAATGTGAGAAGAGGCACCTGATGGTGGAAAGCCCTGACCCAGTGGAGGTAAGGGGACCTGCGGGCGCTGAGGAGCTGGGTCGGGTGTCACCAAAGGTGGAACAGGAGCCACAGTAAGGCCAGGTGGCCTTCTATCATTTGGAACCTCTGGCGATGGGTGGACTTGCGTCGGAGTTTGTGGTTCTGGCAAAAGCGGGGGAAGCTCCGATGGGTCAGGCGATGGGGGCTTAGGAAGTGCACCCCTTGGAGAACCCAGATCTCTGGCGTGGACGATTCCAACATTTGTCAGTGTCATGTCAGGGCCTGATGGACGTGAGGCAGTTGGGCAATCGCCCGGAGAGGCAGACGATCAGCTGATCGACTTGGGCTGTGCGGGAGTCGAAGGAACTGGCTCCCAACTTATCAACCCCGGCCGTTTGTCGGAGGGACAGACGAGTGACTTATCGGCCGTGCCTGCTGTCTTAGAGCCTGAGGGGCAATGGGCCTAAAAGCAGCGGCAGCCTCGAAGACCTGAGGGGCCCGCCACACCGTGACCAGTGGCGATGGAGACCCAAGGCCTGCTCCAGTTAGTGGAGCGAGGCATGGTCGCTGTGCACTTCCTCTGGGAAGACGGGGCCAGTCCTCAGACAAAGGGGCCCGCATGCCTTTTGATGAAGGATGGGAATGCTCCCATTTCCTATGTTTTATTTGTCCTCTTCAGGCGAGGAAGACGCGCTCTTCAATTTCTTCAACTCCTGCTCCATCAAAGCCATTTTTTCTTTTAGGATGTGGGCCTCGAGAGCTTGATGGCGTCATTTCTGCATGACCTGATTAAAGTGGGCACAGGCCTCACACTCCGACATTGTGGCTAGCCCCGAGACAGAAGAGACAGAGAATGTTGGTCTTTGTGCAGCAGCCGTACTCCACATGAAGCGCACTTGTTTTTATGCGGATCTGGAGAGGATGACATACAAACTACTAGAAAATATCAAAATTAAATGAATACTCATCAGAAGGCGTTCAATACTGCAGTGACAAACTTCAGTCAGTCCGATGTGCGCAGGTCGACAGCAAGAAAGAACTGAAGGGCAAATGTGGGGACCGCCCACTATACAGAGTAACGCTGACAGTCACATGATTCTTCGTGGGCGGTCCTCGCTGTATCTTATAAGTAGCAAAGTTTCCTTTGGCGTCCCGATGCCAGGGGTGCCAGTCCTGCATGCTATTACCTAATGCAAGAGCCTTCTTGAAGTAAGATCACTGATTTTCTGTTGCCTGTAATTCAGGAATGAAGGGACTGTATTTTGGCACCATGGAGCAGAGAACCTGATCCTTTCCATTTCCCAGTCCTGAACTCCACCTCCGCGCGCTCAGATTTTGTGAGGTGTGAATCAAGGCCACCGATCAACCAACAAGGGCCTTGTTAAATGAGCGGTGGCCCTGATTTTTACAAACTGTCACTCTAAAGTATCACAAAAAGGCATTTCAAAACCAGCCCTATACAAGTCTATGGAGCACACCTCGTGGCCTCCGTATTCTTACTTCACAAAACGTCAGGGTTGGGGGCAATAGGCTCAGTACCGGAAGTGGAAGGGATCAGGCCTCAGCTCCATAAAAACAAAACACTATCCCTGCCCTCCCAAATTACAAGCAATCGAAAATTATAGTTAATTCACCATTTAACTTTGGAGCAGGTAAGGCTCCTCCTGTGTATTTGGGGGGCATGACAGAGCAAGAAAAGTGCTCTTTAAGGTTGGAGGATGTAACAGCCCTAATGGCCATTTACTCCATCACCTGCTCCACTACTCCTACAGCCTTTAACAGTCCCATATGTCTGTCCCACCCGTGTCGGAATTCCTACACTGATTTATTACACACAACTTCCCTTGGCAGTTTGTGCTAACTAGCTACAGTACCACCTTTTTCGTGAAAAAATATTTCCCTGCATTCTCCTTCTGTCTTCCCTCAACCAGCGTCACTGAGTTTCCCCTGGCGCCTATGTTTCCATTCAGTGTGCACAGCCCTCTGCTGCTGTCCACCTTTTTCACTCCATGAAGGTATTGTATGTCTATCACATCGCGCGCCCACCCCCAATACATTCTCTCTTTTCTTAGATTAAGGCATTAAATGAAGATACTCTGCCTATCTGGAACCAACTTGGTATCTGTCACTTTCAAGTAGAGTTAAAGTATACAATAAAAACAATTTGAACAAGTGATTTTCGCCGGTATATGAAGACCTGTCTCACTGTACTTCACATATTTGTAAAGCAAGACAAAAAAGACAGAATAGAACATCAGCTACAGAATAATTCGCATTTCAACTAAGTGACCTAATCAGCACTATGTCTCTTCTTCCTCAGATATCAATAACAGTAGGTGCAGTAATTGTTTAGAATCATGCCTTTTTGTAAAATGCCTCAGGCAATAAGACTGAAGGACTTCTACAGCACAAATGAAAAATTACTCAACATCCCCCTAATCCATCTTCATGGTGCTGTACAAATTGCAATGATCAGTGTGGAGAGCTCTGTATTGATTACCATGTCATAAAAGATCAATAAAGCTCTCCTTCAAGTAATGTTTTTCTCTACAGCAACTTTTGGAATGACTACTGAGTAGACCAGTTTTGATCCTACGAATAAGCCCTACTTTCAGAGGGAGTCTTTGGTCTTTAAATGTAGTTTTTACATTATTGAACACCTCTTCCAAAAGGGCAAGCAATGGTTGTACACCATTCCCAAAAAGTCCATTATCAGATTGTGCAATTTTCAAACAGCATACGATGTCAACTGTATTCTGCAGGTGGCATCTTATTTCGAAAGACTTTCTCCCAAACACTGGGGGTAGCCATGCCAGAGTCTCACAAGCGCAAGAGTCTCACGCGGTGACACTGCAATGTCACATTGTCTTCATCAGAACCTTTATGAACCACAGAACACGAAACTTAATCTGAGTAGCATTCAAAAAAATTGTGTACTGTAGCATCTTGCATTTAAAGTAGCGCTCGCCAACTCTAAAATGGTAGATGGAGTGTAGGTGGTGGAACTATCGAGGTCCAGTGACACCACCACCATACAGTTTGAACTGGCCCTCTGTATCAGAATACCCTCACCAAAGACTAAAGTTCCGAATTTCAGAGATGCAGACTTTAAACAGATGAAGGAATTGGTAGGTTGGACAGGACGGAATCAGGAGCATGCAGGAAAGGTAACAAGAAATTAAAGGGACTATTCTCGAGACAACAAACTCATGCTTGAGGACGGTTACTAAGGGAAAACAGGTAAAAGATCAATCTGGTTCTCTAAGAAGGTCAATGACGCAGTGCAGGCCAACAAAAAGGGCCTTCAACGGATATAAGAACAAGCATTTGTCAATGCTGAATGTTTGTTTGCTGGTATTGCTATTGGTACTACATGAGTCAGAGAGATGCATAATAAGAATGGCAGTGAAGTACTGAACGAACGCTAACCCCCACCCTGCAAAGACTGACAGGTGCTGGGGTGTGCCTTTGGGTCGATGGCCATAACACTCATGCCATTCCATCTCACCCCAACCTGCAGACACTGATAGGTGTAAAGGTGTGCCTTGGCAGGACTCGAAATTCCCTATTGTTTGGTGTTCCATGCATGCCAAAAATCATGCATGGAACACCAGATTCAGCCCTTTGGTAATCCGTGGTGTATACCACTTTAAGGGCCATTAGTTCAAGCGCCATCACCATTTTTGCGAGTGGCACTGGTCCTTTTGTGGATTCGGGAGACTTGGTTTGATTATTTTTTCCCCCCGCGGCTGAAGTCCTGATTTCATGCCATTTCAGGCGCAAGATTCCCATGAGAGTCATGCTCAAACATCATAATGTAGTGATGTTCTGGGCGGAGAAGATGGATTTGATTGGCTGTAATGTCTGCATGCTGTGAGGTCTGAGCTCCAGTTGCCGGGAAGGGGAGTGGTTGAATTAAGTCTCCCAATGGCCCGCCCAATGGGAATCTTTGAAAAATTGAATAAAGAGCAGGCGGGAAGGAACTACATAAAAATGAGGGAAGGGAACCCGGTCAACAGCTAAGAATTTAAAAAGAAAAAAATTATTGAGAGAGGGTTTACATCCGTGGCTAGTTCTGACCAAAGGTGGTTTGACTCAATCATGCAGGATGTTTAAAGCGTTTATAAAGTGGGAAACTGCACACACTGGCATACACCTGAAGGGAAAACTGTACTAATCTTTGTGGAATCGGCTCTGGAATTGTTCTGCCCAATACTGTCTTTTGCTAGTACAGACAGAAAAACCTGCTACTTTATGCAATTTAAAGCTAGTTTTTATCATGGGCAGATGCCTCTGTTGTGTGGCATTCAAGCAGAATCTACATATAAAAAACTACACATATAAAACAGGTGTCAGATTTGTCTAGTGACCTTACAGTAATTGGCTGTAATCCCTTGCAAATTAGTTTTTCAGACTGTACAGTTGGCAGTTGTCTCACTATAACTGAATAAACCTGCAGCACTAAGGGAACTGATATTAAAAAGAACAAAGTTTAAAATGAATGATGAAAGGAAAAAACAGGGTTCAGGGACAGCCAATACATGGGTTGCAATTGTTTACCATAATAAGGCATGTTATAATCTATTGAACAGAGAAGTATGAAACAATTTGGAGGATATTTTTGATTTGTTTTGAGTTGCTGAACTGAATTATACAACATTATGAATAAGAAATGTTTAGAGTCATGCAACTAAGGACCACCTCTGTTTTTCTGAAATGCTTGCATGCTTGAATCAGTATGAATTGACAGCACTTGTGCACAGGAATAACAGCTTCTTACACATACTCTTGTTTTTGCACGGTGAAAGAATAGTACAACCAAGAATCCTTTAAGGAACACAGAGAAAAAAAAACAGTGTGAACTTAGTGGCCATGCGTGCATTCTTCAATTAGCACGTAGGGTGGTTGTAATATGTCTAAAAATGATTAATAAGAGAGACAGACAGAGAGACCTTCCTGGTATTTATTTTTTAGCACGTGGAATGAAATGAAGAGATAACAAAATCCATGTTTGATTTATGTTTTAACATCTTTCACCTGAGAGAAGGGTACTCTGGATACCCTGAAATGTTGTACTTTGCCTTGTATTACTGAAACAGTGAGGTGCATCATAGTTCTGCCATTTTAATAGCAGAATACAAAAAAAGGGGCTGTGTACCAGTTTTCAAGATGGAATACAAAATCTTGGGAAATGGTATTCCGCGTAGAACACCACTTTTTAAAATGAATTTCTAGCCCTGCTCGGGGTCTTCGGCCCTTACACTCACCCCATTCCATAAGGAAATAGGCTGATATGGGTGCAGTATAGGAGAATGGGGTGAACATTAGGGCTGATGACCCAAAGGTACACCTCGACGCCTGTCAGTGGTTGCAGGGTGGGGGTGGAATGGTGTGAGCATTATGGCAGATGACCCCAAACCACACCCCCAACGCATGTCAGTCTGTACACGGTGAGGCGTTACGATTGGAAACCTGAACGCCCCCTGCGTTTGTTGGTATTTTCACTTCAAATTTTCAACATGGGCTTTTTGGGATCCCACCTCATGAACAGTGGCACTATCATTCGTTACTCAATCCCGAGAAGTGATTTCACACAGTGAATGCGCCATTTAGCTGCTAGTGTAGCGCCGCTCCCAACCCGGCCGCTCAGCTGTTAGTGTCCCGAGTCACCTGCATGGAAGCGCAACACACTTCCACTAGGCTCAGTGTGACCTTCATGATACTGTTATTAATGAATTGGTATGCGGGTTAGCAGTGTATCCACACAGTTAATGTAATTGAATGTGATCGTCATTACAGTTGATATTGTAGTACCATTAGTTTTGTTTTTTTGGTTTTTTTTTGTTCATGAACCCCTTAGACAAAGTTTCAAAGCAGCAGCAGTGCATGAAAAAAGCATTCTGCAATATGCTAGTTTCAGCCACAGTAACTAAAAATATTAGCATGCCTGTCAGATCTGTTTTCTAGGTACCTCCTGTGCTGTGCACCACGTGTGTGTGTTTTTTTACTATTTTGATCCTGATCCTTGCCAGATCTGCAGTGCTGTTCGTAAGTGTGGTGGCTTTTTTTTTTTTTGAGAAAAATAAATAAAACATTTATAAAACACTCAGTTTTTGGAAAAACTAAAAAACTTTACCACCAAATAAAACTGAAAGACGCCTGTAATATTTTTAGTGAAACAAAATGAGTAGGGTAACATTTTCTGCCCAGTTTCATTGCACTGCTGCTTGAAAAAGAAATGTGACTGTGATATGTTACTTCTGTGATACATAAACTTTATTGTATGCATATATTTAAGGAGTCCAGAGTGAGCAGCCATGCCTGGTGTTTAAAACATGCATTGTGGGAATTACATCTGGTCACAGGACAAATCCTCAAACTAACCCTACAGCACACCAGGCAGGACTTTATTTGTTCATAATTGGGTTTGGGAAAAATAATTACCATATTTAAATCGTCAAATGTTACTTTTTTTTTTACTCCACGCACCCTGTTTTTGTTTTTCCTCCAGTTTTTATTGCCCTGTTACTTTTCAGAAATCTCATTCTGGGTATCTTTCTAAGTGCAAATGTGTAAACTCTATACTTGCACGCACTAGTAGAATCCAGTGCCTTGCCTGTAATGCATATAAATCATACTCACTATTTCACTTTCTGTTCCATGTAAATCCAGGGTTGCCCCTGAAAAAGGGACCTCTAGGACCCAGTTCTCACCCAGTCACCAAAATTTAATAAATAAATAAATTCAACGTAACAGGCGTAAACAGACATTTTGGACAGGATGTGAAAAATAACATCTGTACTGTTCATGAGCAGGTGTGAAAAAAATGACAATGTTGAAATCTGGAGTGAAAACATGAAAAAGTGGTGACGTTACAAGCATGCGTAGAAACTGCATAACGCACACTCGTAAAGCAGTCATTTTTGGGAATTTGTTCACCAGATTTTCAACATGGCCTTTTTGGGACCTCCCCTCATGAACAGTAGCACTGTTTCATTAATCTGTCCCAAAAGTTGATTTCGCACAGCGACCGCGCCATTCTGCGCTACAGGTGCGAAAGCATGTTTCCAGCAGGATGCAAAACAATGACAGCTGTACTGTTCATAAAGAGGTGTGAAAAAATGGCAATGCTGGAAATTTAGAGTGATAATATTAAAAATTAGTGAAGTTACGAGCATGCGTACAAACTGTAGCATGCTCGTAACATGTCACTTTTGGGTTTGTTCATCAAACTTAACACGGTATTTTAGACCCCACCATGAAAAGTGGCACTGTTGTTCGCTAATTGTCCCAGGGTGATTCCACACAGCCGAAAAGCGAAATCACCTTTTGAGACTGAGAAACAAAATGACAGTACCAGTGTTCATGAGGTGGGGTCCCAAGAACCCCATGTTGAAAATTTAGGACCAAAACTCCAAAAATTGGCTGAGATATCAACCTAAATTGAACCTCCCCCCCCATTCACTGCCATTATAGGGCTTACAGTCATTTCTTCAGTTCCCGGTTGGTCTTGGAAGAGTACAGACGTGTTCCCAATCCACAGAAGATTTCTGCTCCCGACTTCCAGAGGCAAGTATGGGTGGGGGGTGCAGGGAGGTGGGGTGCACAGAGAGAGGGTGCAGGTTGAGTGAGGGGGCCGGCAGGAACGACGAGGGACAGTTTTCTTTTTTCAGGTTTAAAAAAAAAAAAAAAAAAAAAAAATATGTATATGTTGTGGGACTGTTCTTTTTACAGGTGAAAACAAAATGGATTTGCACACTGGGTGGGCTCACGTGTGCCAAACTAGTGGAATGGGAGGAGAATCAATGCCAACCCAGAACTAGCACTCCGAGGTCGGCTGGCAAAAGGGGTGTGGGGGGTATGTCCAACACTGGAGTGGGCATCCCGTGTCGAAAACACTACTTTAGCACACTGGGGTGGGCTCCCACTGTGCCCCAATAATGGGGGCATGCCGACACGGAGACTGGGCACCCTGTTGGCAAAATATATGTCTGAAGTGCGTGGTGGGCAGCAGGAGCACGTTATGTACAGCAGGGCTCATTTATTTATTTCACCAGGAAAGACACAGTGAGGAAACGAAGTTGTTCAGAAGTCCAGTCATGTGCATTACTATGCACTGTAATGCACAAGGCTGGAATTTGCCTGGTTGCTTGGGAGAGATCTGCCATCAATGTACAACGAAACTGTCCATGATTGCAGAGGCAGATTTTTTCAAGTCCGCATTTGCTCTGAAACTGCCATCATCAGCAGCTTCCCTGTCGATTGCTGGCTGAGGGACGAGCCCCTGAAAGCGTCGTCTGGATTGGCCAAACACTGCCACACCTCTGCAACACTCTACTCTCCTCAAAATGTTTCTTATGTGCAGGGAGATGAAAAATGGAGTGAGTACCAAGTAAAGTCAAGGGAGGCCAATAGGGCAGTCAGGGACTGCCGGGGGTCAAGGGTGAGGAAAACAGTGCTGGCCAGATATATCAGTTAAAAAGAATATCAGAGGAGCAACTGTTAGGCTGGACGGGGGTAGGGGCAACGTAACAGAAGAGGACAAGCAGAAAACGCCCATTCTTAATTGTCCAAATACTGGTTTGGGTCCCTTCCCTCATACATTTCCTCACTCCTCTCTCCCATCCCCATTGCCTCATGCTCCCTTTGCTCATAGGATTATCACACTTTCTCCATTCCCCATTCCTGCTCCTCTGGTCTCAGCCTGGTAGCTGATCTCTCTCTCTCTCTCTCTAGACCCCCCAATACATCACCAGCATTGTGATTTCACGGACAGGTGACATCACAGGTGACTGACCTGGCAGTTACCAAGTAGCTGTTCCTAAGCAACAGTGATGTCACAGTCACTGAGGTCACAATGCTGATGATGTAATGGGTGTCACAGAGCTAGATATGTCAGCTGCCAGGCAGAGTGCTGTCCCACACAGCACACCTACTAACATCAGGTAAAAAATCTTCTAATTAACTAAAGGGAAAACAAAAAGTACCTCAGATATAAAGGTAATGGTTGGCTGCTTTTAAAAAGTAATATTAGTTTTAGGCAGTAGATTAGCTCTTTAAACTCCTCCCCTCCCTGTACCGGTCACCCCTCCCCTTACGCTTTCCCTGTTTGGAGCCCCTATCGTGCTGGGCCTCCTTCTGGTTTCTACCCTAGCCTGCACCCAGGCTCCAGTACTCTCTATCTCTGCAATGCCATCCTTGCCCCACACAGGTCTCTCTGCTGTTATTATTACTGGTCACTGTGCCTTGATGCTTAATGTGCACCTGTCATTGTATCAATTATTTTTACTTTGAATGCACTTTATATTGTACCATGTACTGTTGACTGCAAGTTATCTCCTGTACACCTCCGAGCCGCACCAGTAAATGAGCCCCAGCTCAGCGCCTCTCCTGGTTACCCATTTTCAAATAAATAAGTTAATGACTACAATATTCTGTTCAGTATTTATAGTGAAGAATAGCAGGCCTTTGCTGGAAAACAGTGTAATGGCTGCTGAAAGGGGATCCCAGAAATGAGGCAGAAGGTATTTACAAGTGAAAGGGTCAGAAAAGGGCTTGCAACCCTGAAGACAGGTAAGGCCCAAGGACCGGATGAAATGCATTTGAGGGTGCTCAGGGAACAAGCACTTGAATTGTCTGAACCCTCAGCAGGGTTATTCAGTGCTCACTTCTATCAGGGGAAGTTCCGAAAAACTGGAATGTAGCATATAATAATTTCTTTCCATGAGGGCGGGGACTAGGAGCAACCAGGTCCTACAAGCCTGTCAGCCTTACCTTCATTTTTGGGTAAACTGACGGGAGGCACTAGTCACAGAGGACCTAGTGGATTACCTGGAGAGAAATGGGCTCCATGTAGTAAACAGCATGGCTTAGTGGCAGGGAGGTCTTGTCAGAACAACCTGATGCTATTCTTTGAATGAGTAACTAGGACAGTGGCCAAGGGATAAGCAGTAGATTTACTCTACTTTGACTTCAGCAATAAATATGACTTGGTGCCATGCAAAAGGCCACTGAAGAAGCTAGAGGAACTAGGTACAGTGATGGATATATTTAGGTGGGTGGGTAGTTGGATAGCAGGAAGACAACAGAGTAATAGTAGTAGTAGTATATGGAGTCAAATCTAGGGGAGAGGGAGGGAGGTCACTAGTGGGGTGCCACATAGTTCAGTCATGGGTCCAGTATTTAATATGTTCATCACAGACATACAAGAAGGAATTCAGGGCAAGATAAGTCTCTCAACAGATGACACTAAGCTCTGTGGTAGGGTAGACGGCAAGCAGAGGATAAGGGATTTGTAAAGGGACATGCAAATACTGGAGAGGTGGTCCGAGGTTTGGCAGTTGAAATTTAATGCCAAAAAGTGCAAGGTGATGCACATAGGAACAAGAAGACCTGAACAAACTATTGGATGGGAGGGGTTAAGCAGGGTACTACTACTGAGTAAATGGACCTAGAAATCACCACAAGTGACACCTTTAAACAATGCAGTCAATGTAGCAAGGCCTACAGTAAGGCAACTAGGATGCTGGGGTGCACTGGAAGGTGTTTTGATAACAGGAAAAACATAATTTCAGCCTCACTATGGATCACTGGTAAGGCCGCACCTAGAATACTATGCCCAGTTCTGGAGTCCTCATCCAAAGAAAGACACAGACAGGCTGGAGACGGTGCAGCATAAGGTACCAACATCATTCAGCACCAGTAGGGCAGATCCTACAAGGACTGACTTAAGGCACCAAAAATGTACTCTCTGGAGGCCAGAAGGTTGAGGGGCAACATGATACAGACTTTCTAGTTCCTGAACAGAATGAACACGGTTAACTGCGAAGAACTATTCACCAGGAATAGTGAATCTAGAACACCAGGACATCAGTGGAAGCTGGTGGGGAGGAGGAAATTCAGGAGGTGCACGAGGGAGTTTTCATTTTACAGAGTGGTTAAGCTGTGGAATAGCCTGCAGGCTGTGGTGGTGAACGCCAAAGCCATTAATGGTATCAAGCACAGCTGAAACTGGGGCTTAACAGTAACTCAGTGTGGCAGCAGCAGTAAGGCAGGGAACATGGAGCAGGACGCATAGGCAAAAGCCCCGTGTAGACAGTAGATCTCGGAGAAGGATAGGGTATTACAAGCAGGCTGGACAACCAATGGTCTTTTTCTGACGTTATTTTTTAGGATTCGATGTTGAAGTTTTTTCTGCACGTGTCCCTGCTTGTTTTGCATAACAATTTCTGAACGTTTTCACAGCAATAAATGGGAAGGTTTTGCACAATACACAAACATTCTTGCACAGCTTCTGTGCATCACAGCAGGATGAGTGCCTGTATTTATACTACTACTCTGGGGTGAAAGCAGATGCATTGCAAGTGGTTTAAATACAGAAGCAGCTATGAAAAGCAGTCTGCGAAAACTGTGTAGCTTTAGTTTGTTTTGTTACTGGACACCAGGTACATTCTTCCTGCTCCTGACATACTGGTCTGTGCCCTTGTCATGTGAACAAACTGCTTTCCCACCTTTGATTTCTACCTCTAAACAAGTAGGGCTGGCTACACCTACAACCCATGCCATCACAAATAAGGAGATCACAAAATACTTGTAAGGTGATGTAAAGAGATCCAGAAAGGTCTGCAAAAACTGTCACATCGTCAGTTTATTACACCACAGTTCATGGAATGCTGGCAAACTATGATAACCTCTGATTAAGTCAAACAAAAACTGCATGGTCTAGTAGACAGATGGTTTGGGAACCATGAGAACCCACATTCAAATCACACCACAGCTGCTTACTCACTGTGCAACTCTGAGCATGTCACTTGACTTCTCAGTGTTTCATTTCATCCAGCTGTTAAAATACAGTAGGTAAAAAAGTGGGACCCCACTTAAAACAAGATATAGCATCTCACCGGGGCCAACTTAAAGGAAAACAGTATATTGTATAGTACAGTGTATTGAAGCGAGCGGTGCAGCACCGCACTTTCACTTGAAATGGAACCGCGCAGCCTAAGCCATTTTGAGAAATCCCAGACATTTAATCAATAAAATAAAGTTAAAACACCGGAAAAAAGGTGTTTTCTTTACGAAACTGCTAATCAGGGGGTAAGGCTTTGCTGATAGATGTACATTTTTATTTAATGAGAGTGATAAGTTGAAAATTGGTTCAATGCGAGTACCTTATTCAACGCAGGTTTCCTGTGTGGAGCTTGTACGGCAAGCTGGCGTCTTAATGTGAAACGCTAAAGTGTAACAAAACTAAATGAAACTCTTCTTTTCTCTAGTCCAATTCAACTTTTAAAAAGCCCAAATATGCATACCTTAATATATATGTCTGTAAGCACTTGTGGCGTCTGTGTCGAGCTTATGATCTCCTGAACAGTACTAAAATGTGACCAAATCAGACATTAGCCCGTATCTCTGCTTTGGTCACGTTTCAGTACTGTTCAGGAGATCATAAGCATGACACAGACGCCGCAAGTGCTTACAGACATATATTAAGGTATGCATATCTGGGCTTTTTAAAAGTCGAATTGGACTAGAGAAAAGAAAAAAAAAGAGTTTTATTTATTGTTTTGTTACACTCAGCTGCTTTCACATTAAGATGCCAGCTTGTCAGATAAGCTCCACACAGGAAACTCATGCTTGAATAAGGTACTCGCATCGAACCAATTTTCAACTTATCACTCATTAGATAAAAATGTACATCTATCAGCATAGATTTTTAGAGATGTGATAATGTTTACCATATGGTTCACAGGTTTAAAATAAAAAGTGGGAGCCCACAGACCTTGATAAACTTACATACTGAAGTGCACCTTAAAGGTATAACATTTTTTTGAATGCAGAGAGTGAATATTTACATTGTTTTAGTTCAGCTAACTTCATATGGATTTCCACGCAAGGAAAATCAACTAATGAGTAAATATTATGCCTATTCTGAGACCTACAGGACAAACACTTTGAACAGTCTATGTTTAGATATCTGAAGAAACTTGTAGTATTACACTATTAGTGGTATTGAAGGTATAACAATTTGTTTTTAATAATTTCATCATATGCTGCTATGGTCTGAAAACCATTGTTTTTTTTGTTTTTTTTTTAAATATGCGTATGAGATACGTGAATATTATTAGAAATGATATCACGGTGGTGGCATCAGTACTCTATTGCATTAGTAACGAGTAGGTAGCCTAAGGGCATACAGAAGGATTTTGGGCCACAAACATTCCTGGATAAAGTGATGTGGATTATTATTTAATGCAAGATGTTTTTGAATTTGACATTTACAGACACTGTTAGCAGTTGCCAACATATTCACATCTTGTTGCAGGAATTATGGTATAAGAACACTTAAAATAATATTTAAAAGAATATTAGGCAAGTATATTTTATTAATCGATTTATTCTTTTTACAGTCCCCAGAAGAAGCCATCACTTGGTGAAACGTTGGGGCATCTATTAAAAAAACCAAAACTGCAAGTACAGAATTGTTGCACGAGTAGTGGATAAGTTACCATGAGGTAACTGCACTCCAAGGCACAACACGAAAGATGGACGCAGAAAGCTATTTTTAGTCCTTCACGTGCACATCCCCCATTTGATGATCATTCTGCTCCCAGCCACTGGGTTTTCAGAGAAACACATGCATCTTATGGTTTTGACAGCCAATGAGGATACAGAACTATACTTTGATGAGTTTCATAGCTCTCTATTACTTATTAGCACTGTTGACTTTACCAGAGACTACAGCAGTCTGTAAAACATCACTAAGCCAGAGTGCTCCGAGATCAGCGTCTGCCAACACCTCACAACTATCCTAGATCTGTGGAGAGCATTTGATGTTTGGTTTTCCTTACTTGTGAGATTAT
Organism: Neoceratodus forsteri; assembly: GCA_016271365.2. Taxonomy (NCBI): domain Eukaryota; kingdom Metazoa; phylum Chordata; order Ceratodontiformes; family Ceratodontidae; genus Neoceratodus; species Neoceratodus forsteri. The sequence goes on along the minus strand of CM028137.1, from coordinate 531,947,880 downwards.
AGCTTGTGTATCAAATGTACTGATTTAAAATTAATTTTGTCATTTTCGTTTTTAGTTCCTGCACCATACAGAGAAGACTCCCTTTTGAATGGAAAACATTAACAGTCCCTATTCAAGCCAAAGTGTTTCTTTTTTGGCTGAAAAACGCCTGCCAAGAATATCTGCAGATGTCACCAGAAATTATGAGGAATACATTTTTGTGATGTCCCTGAGAATTCTCAATACCGCTGCTCTGCCAAAAAAAAGTATTTTGAAATTTGCCTTTGTAGTCCAATTGCATGTGCAAATATTTTGAGTATCAGGCACAGTGCTGCACGTCTCATTTCAAGCAGAATGTCAGCAATGCATTGTGTTTTTAATTTAAAAAAAAAAAAAAAAGCTTGGCCCAGTCATGGTATCATGTTGAACTGCAATGCAGGAGACCACAGTTCATGGCTTAAGTTCAGCTCTCTCACTAGGTCAGTGGAATCTAGGATGCATTGTGGAGATCACCAGTTCTGACTCTGAGGGAAGGGTTAGCCAGTGACTGTTCCCTCAACATGGTCAGACTGCAGAACAAAGATTGGATGGCACCCCCTGAAGCAGTACCTCTCAGAGATGCTGGTTTTCTGCCACTGATTGTGTGGGTGAATACATGCCATTAGCTAGGCGCTTCCCACCTAAAGGTTGCAGGCTTGCGGGAGTCTCTTAAAATGAGAGGTGGTCAGGGAATTGTGGAGACCAAGGAAAATGAAGGCCTGGTGTGTTGTAGGACAGCTGCCAAGCTACCTCCTCCCGCGCGCACACACACACACACACACACACACACACACACACACATATATATGTATGTAATGCCCCAAAGTTGGTCATTCCAGAAAAATAAAAATAAATCAAGTAAGAGTCCACAGGTGCTCAGGGTACCTGCTGCAGGGGTAGGCAGCAGGGTACGATGCTAAGGGGCCCCTAGAAATAAAGATTCAACCTCCTGGTACAGGGAAACACTGTAAATAATAGAAAAGTGCCCTGTGCACTTACAGCTGGTCAAAAGACAGATTTTAAAAAGCAATAGATGTCATAATGGTCTGGATAGAATGCTGTGCTGAGTGGCTCATGCACAGCATTCCACTCCAGCCAATCTAGAACCCAGGCAGGTTTAACTTTAAATAATAATTCTAGAGTTGTTCAGTTAGTTGCTGTTGGACTGTGGAGCAGAGAGGATCACAGGAGTGCAACAGGAACTTGTGGCTTACCTGGGGTTGTGAAGCCAGTCCTGTTGACTCCCTGGTGAGTCCCCTCCTCCAGTCCACCAAAGATTCCTGCTCTGTTTTTAGTGCGGTAGTCGGTGGTGCCATCAGGGCACCATGAAGAAGAAAACGCCCGTTTTCCCCTGCGTTTTGGGCTTAAAAGCCCTCCGATTATTTGTTTTAGCCCCTGAGGTATTTAAACAGTCAAATTCCAGTCCCATGCCAGCGGCAGAGAAGCACCGCATCGTTTTCGGCCGGAGACCCCCCCAAGTCGTTTCCCTAGCTGCCTGTACGGTTCCCTCCCTCGGCTGCAGTGCCTCCACCTCGGTTGCCTCCTGCTTCCCGAAGACCACAGAGCGGTGAGTCGGCGGCAGCACACGCAGTGCTGACCGCCAGTTTATTAAGGGGGACTGTGTTGGTTGAGAAAAAGCGAGTAGGTGCTTACAAGAGGCGCCGAAAGCACCTCAGAGGGGCATCGGGTCGTTAGGACCCTTCATTTCCATATTCATTTGTGGAGGCAGGGCTAGCAACGCCTATGGGAGGGGCTAGAGTAGCAAGGCCTTTATCGCGGCCTATCAATATTCATTAAGGGGTTGGGCGGAGGCGGGGTTTCACCAACATAAGTGACAGCAGGCTCGGGGAGCCTGCAAAAACTTAAAGGCGCAACGCATTTAAAAGGGCAAGTCGGGCCCAGATCTAAAGTAGGGCATTAGGCCCATTCTAAAGTGGGGCACCAGGCCTAAGCTAACGTACGGCATCAGGCCCAAGGTAAAGGTAGGGCATTAGGCCCGAGGTAAAGCCTGGTACTACAGGGAGGCCCCGGCCTAGCGGAATAGGGCAAGCCAGCCTAGTGGTACTATAGGGAGGCCCCGGCTTAGCAGAATAGGGCAACCCAGCCTAGTGGTACTAAAGGGAGGCCCCGGCCTAGCGAAATAGGGCAAGCCAGCCTAGTTGTACTAAAGGGAGGCCCCGACCTAGCGGAATAGGACAAGCCAGCCTAGTGGTACTATAGGGAGGCCCCGGCCTAGACGTCCAGAAAGGGATCCTATTCCAGAAGACCCTACATTTAGAAACAGGGGTTCATCTAAGAGTGCTCAATTTGCCTATACTGTGAAACTACTGTAATTACTGTACTGCTTATGCTGAACTATTGCCCTAAGTACCTGAACTATTGCCCTAAGTACCTGAACTATTGCTCTAAGCACCTGGACATTGGCCCTTATCAGTAAGAATTACTCCTGAAGTTATAATTTGCCCTCCTCCGGCAAATTATTGCATCATTCCACAGTTCTTTGGGCATTTTTCAGTCATATGTTTACTACTGTATGAAGACAGACTCAATCTTCTACCACACTGCAGTCTCATAGTGTGGTCTGTAACCCCACGTACTCAGAATCAGTCTCTACTCAGAAGACGACGTCCTCTCAGCATTTCTCACTCCTGGGAGATCATCCATCAGCTCATCATGTCCGTTTGTGTCATCCGCCGAAGTCGAGTCCGTCGTCAGTCGTACCCGTCGTTTTCTTGTTTTCACAGCCTGAAAGTACGTCCGCCGAAACGCATCACGACAGCCGTGCCAGTGTCGTTCCGTATGGTTCCTGTTCCAGATGTCCCGAGGTTGGTCACCCTCTACAGAAGAGTGAGCTCATCCTGGGGAACCTAGTCTGTGCCCCACCTGGTCGTTCACCGAAAGTCGAGTCCGTCGAAGCCCAGTCCGGGACGCGTCCACAGTTTCTTTGTTTTGTGTTAGTTCCTGATCCTAGGATTGCAGAGTCAACCATCATCTCTTCAGATTCTTACGGTTCCTGGTCCTGTCAAGAGTTCCTTCAGAGTTCAGCTGGCCCTTGGAGTGCCGCAGCATCAGTCAGGTCGTGGTAGTCCTCCACTGGATTCATCGCCACGCAGATCTTGATCTATCTTCGTCCTTGGCAACCCGAGAAGTGGGTTTTAGCTGAGGAACCCTTCGTTTTCAGTGTATTATTTCAGGAACCAGTTGCTTTGGTTCTACATTCCGGCAGCCTTGGAGAGTGGGCTTTTGCCGAAGATATATGGTCTGTTTACCAAACCTCTCACCACCCCAGTAGCCTTATCTAGGTTTTTGCTGGGATTTGAGATTAGGGTTCTACGGTTCTGTTTTATTTCCCTTGTAGCTACCAACGAAGAACGACGGTGTAATTTAAGACGCCGGATTCTGGACTCTTGTGATAGCTAGACTCTTATGGAAATGTGTGATGCTAATTACCCTAATCCAGTGCCGAGTAGCTTAAGTCACCTGATTCTCATTTAGAGTATAGAATAGTGTCAGAATAAGAGTGGCATTAGGCCTAAAGTTTATTCTTATGGTAACAACCTTAGAAGTGGTAGATAAAGTATTTCCCTGTTTTATTGCCCTATTGTTCTCGGGCAACCCCTCCTCCTTCTTGTGACTGTGTCTGTCTACCCTTGGTACAAAATAAACGCCCTGTGGGCATCGGAGCACTAAGTTGACTCCTGCCTTTCCTTGTCTGGATAACAGTTATCCTATCCACATAATTCGGACCGTGGTGCCTTGCTCATCTCTTTTCACCATCTTTAGAGTAGAGCTCTTCAACAGAGCACCCTCCAGACCATCACAAATATATGCATGCAATGGGTGTGAAGATTAACAGAATGTGATGCATCTGTTTATCACAGTAAAGTACAGTTACGCAAGAACTGACTGTAACAGTAGATCATCGAGGAGAGCTCTTGCAGCAGGTAATAACCATTAGGACTATGCCACCAGGCACTAGGACCCCATGACAAAATTCTAACCAGCAGTCCAAGATGGAGGGCCATCCCTGACATCGGCTCCGCCCCTGACATCACCCTCAGTATACAGGAGGCAGTCCCCCGGCACCACTTCAGTTCATCCACCGGAGACCCAGCTAGCATGAAGCTAGAACAAACCGAGGAGGCTCTGTCATCCCAACTAAAATGCGAGGCTGTGGTGAAATATAGCATGGTGGTTGCCAAACCTATTTAATGAATGGGGAAGACTGATGCAAATGGACCTATACAGGGCATGCAAATGGCCCCTTAGCGCCATGCATGCCCAACGGTCTCATTTGTATGTTGTGGCTGAGTATGGCCCAGAAGGGTCCCAGCACTATCTGTTCCTGGAGCACTATTCCCTGTGGGCTGGATACAACCCAAGTCCATGTCAGGGCAGCGCACTTTTACTTAGAACTGCGCTGACATGGGACAATATCAGTAAAATAGTGCCGGTCCACTACCTGACTAAATACAGCAGCAGTTGGGTCAGCCACAGGTGTAAGCACAGCGGAAGTCTTTGTGCTGCACTTGCGCCTCCTGCTGAATATTCAGCCGTGTGTGTGTGTGTGTGTGTATACTGGCTTTGTACATCTGTACTATTGGAACTGTATCCCCTGATTTTCCTAGTCCCTAGTCCCCACCCCACCCCCAACTGGAAATGAGCCCATTTGAGCCGGGTTTGTTTACCTGGTAGATATGTTACAAATTAAAAAAAAAAACACTATATTAGAACACCCCCGCATGATGCATCCTATTATGGCCTCATTATGCTGTGAGGCGCTAGCTGTTATTCAATGAACTACATGAAGGATGACCCCCAAAAGACATCAGTGGCACTATGTGTGTAATAAAATAAAACAGCACTAGGGTCACCCTCCTGCCCCAATTCCCAGGCAAACTGTATTTACTATAAAGACTTCCCTGGTAATCTAGTGGCATCCCCCTTCCACACCTGATCCTTAGCAGAAATATTACTGGCAGTCTAGTAATTCCCCCTTCCTCACCCAATCCCCACTGGAAATATTAAACTAATGTTAAACCCTCCCTGGAAGTTTAGTAGCCCCTCCTCCATCACCCAATCCTTACTGGAAATATTACAACAGCAGAAAATCTTCCATTGTAGTCTGGTGGACTCCTCTCCCAGTCTGAGTATCTATACTGACCCCCCGCCCCACCACCCCCCGCTGTGCGACTGGCAACCACACAACCACCACTTACTACAGTGGCTGATTGCCACATACAAGTACTGTATCACTACATCACTTGGTAAAGCAAAATAGTACTTGTGTGCGGCAGACAGGTGCAGTGGTGAGTGGTGGGTCTGTGTGGTCACTAATGCACAGCATGTGTGTGTGTGTGTGTGTGTGTGTGGTGCGGGGGCCACTGGATACCAAGATAGACAGGATGGTCCATTTGACAGACAGGAAAGGTTTGCTATTACTGTAATATTTTAGTGTTACTATATTTGTCTTCTGATTTTAACTTTGGTGCTCGGGCCCTGGGACACTACTGCAAATAAGACATGAAAGGTTTTACACTCTGGTTAAATAAAGACTTAAAAAAAAAAAAAAAAATGTTCTTTAAAAGGAGCTGGCATACGGCCAACCCGATGACCATGCCATGCTGACAATCCAGGTTCAGAAGCAGATTCAGGAAGCTAACCAGTCTGCCAAGGCAGGACTGGGTTGGCACTACCATGTGACGACTCGCCCAGTATTTACTGAATGTGTTTTCCATGTATTTTTGGAATGTATGTATAGTTTATAAAATGTCTCTTTATGTGTTTGTGTACACTTGTCACATATGAAAACAGAAAGACATGCTCATTTTGCACACAAGTATAAAAAATAAAATTAAATGAAAGATCGGATATTGGAATTCCACACCACAGTGACCCCCTGCCAGGGAGCTTCCTCCTCCACAGTGGGGTTGCTGTACGAGTACGAGGCCCTTCAGTGCACTACTCAGCACCACAAGGGAGGCTGGAAGGGTTGGGGGTAATGGGAAGAAACACCTGGATGAAAACCGGAGCTGCCAGGATGCCCTCCCCAGTACACAGGCTCTGCACTGCCGCTGGATCCCCATGACCCTGGGTGAAGGAAAGGGGGTGATGGAGCTGAAAGGTCATCAAGAGGGACATACAGGGAGCAAGCTGCCTGGAAACTAAATACTTCTATAAAGAGAAATAAAACAAAGGACTAGCATATGCACTTTATATTTCCAGGTACTAAAACTACAAGCACATTTTAAGAATGTGTTCATGTTCTATTTAAACTGCATCTCATCTGTCATATTCAAAAACCTAAAACTATAAGCTGTTTTTATTGCCCTCTGAAGACTACAATTTCTCTTTTTTTCCGTACTTCTTCATACAAGAGTTGTTCTGTACTTGTTTGATGAAGCATTGTGATTTACTGAACAGTGAGTGCCTCCACAAATCTGTGCAAGAGTGTGTTGGCAAGCATCATTAAACTTGCTCCTTGTTTATAAGAAGCAATAAAATGTCTCACCTAGTAATGAATATCAAGGATACCATGTTTGCTTTTTCTGTGCATACTTTCCTATTGCATGCCTTAATTTTTTTGTCTACAGTTCTGTGATACATCGGGCCTGTACTATGGCAGGACCGTGCACAGGCCTTGTGAAAGAATGCCTGCCAACTAGTGCTACCAGACTGCCTATAAGCCATCCACATAAGAGACCCGGGATCAGGAATGACCTCGAGTCTTTTTCTCACGGCACCTGTGGAGAGCAAGAACTTAACTGAGTTAACGCACTCTCCCTCTCTCCAGGGAGAGCTGAACATACTGCTCTGCAGCACCCACTGCAGCCATGTTATAAGCAGGACTTGTCAAGGTTTCGACGAAGAGACCACCAACTGCACCTCTTTCACACAAGGTCAAGAACAGCATCGTACTCAAATGGGGACAGGGAGAATACTGGAGAAAAAAAAACAAATACAGCAGGGCACTGCAGGATAGGACAGCCAGAAGGAAAATGTCCAAGACAAGGAATAAAACCGGTGTAGTCATGGATGCTCATCATTGCCTCTCTTTTTGAACAAGTGCTTTTTTCAGAAGAGGGCAAAAAGCAGAGAATTTCATCTAGTTTTTAGTATGCTGTAAGCAGCATGTCAACACGCAAACATCAGCTTTGTAGAGAAGCAGGATGACAAGCTTAACTAGCGACTACAGTCACTATAGTGCAGGTTATAAATATACTAACAGAACGGTTTGTCGTGCGCTCCCATGTATTTGCCAAGCAAACTGTTGAGTGTCAGAACATCGGGGGAGTCACACAGTACCTGCTCTCCGAGAGGCCTGCTACCACACAACTCTGGAGATGCGTAAAGCTAATATTCTAATACTAATTATTTATTTTATCATTTTTGTTTTGCCATCTTCCAACAGTCCCCACAGCCCCACTCCTTAAGCCTCTCATGCCAGTTCCTGTCCATCCACCCACGCGGCTTCACTTCCACCACATATCGCACATCAGACCCCTGCTAAGGTCGATTCCCCGCATAATCGATTGGTCAGACTAGTATTCGACTTGGGGGGCGAATTCAGGGATGTCGTCGACGGGCAGGAATGGACCAGGGCTGCGAACTGGGATGCGTAGGAAACCTACTTGAGGGCCTTCATCCGGAAATGTAGTTGGACATTTTCTGGGGCCCGCCCACTACTAAAGTGGTACATAGCAACCCACCCACCCTGGAAAGAAAGCATCCAAGGAATGCTCTAACTCCTTCCCTGCCAGTCTCCGCTCCCGGTACCCTGGATTAGGACGCAAACCTGGGTCACCAGTGTGCCAAAGCGATGCACAAATTTTTTGTAACCACAATAAACTAGCTTTTGACGCGCTTTAATAAAAACAGCAAAACCAGCACCACACTCTGTCTTCAAAAAAACAGGGAAAAACAAAAACAAAACTCTATCACAAAAATTACATAAGCAGAAGAATCAGCAGTTTATATAGCGCTTTTCATACACAATGTATCCCAATGCTAGACAGGTAGTAAAGTAATTGAATGTGAAGTGGTGGCCATATCACACATCAACTCCCACACATAACCTGGACAATTGCATGAACCGGTTTTATGGGAATGGGAATGTTGGCCAGGACACCAGGAATGTCCTCTACTCTTTGTGAAGAATGCCTTGGGTTCTTTTACTTCTACCTGGACACTCACTAGGACAGCCCCAGGATGAGTAGAAGGCACCTCAGTTTAACATCTCATCCAAAGGATGGCACACCCCAACAGTACAGCACCCTCCTAATACTGCACTCGGGTGCCAGCATTTAGGTAGGAGTCCAATCCCAGTGTGGGATGAGAACCCACAATCTTCTGGTCTAGAGGCAGATGTGCTGCCAACTAAGTCACACGGACATGTGCTACCAACTAAGCCACACCGGCACATACTGCTGAACAGCATCGGACGAACAAAACCCCCAACTGGTTTCACAGTTAATGCATCATCAGGGGTAGGGGGCACAGAAATCAGACAGTCAAGTCCCGTAATTAAAGTGACAGTACAAAATAGTGCTTAGTGCAGATTACAATTATATAAATATCAAGTGCATATTAAAAACAATTAAGGGAAGCAGAGTTAATATAAATCACAGCTCCCTCCAGTGTCTCGATTATCATGTAATTCGGTTTTCAGGTACAGAAGGTCAATTTATTCTTCCAGTCTTCTGCACTCTAGAAAAAAAGAAAAGAAACACTCCTTACCACTTTGGGGTAGATGGTCAGTTGCCCACTAGTGTTCAAACTCTGCCAGTTAAACCTTTTCTTAGTGGCCACTGGAAACATAGGTCCCCGATTTGTCCCACCCATGGACTATTGCTAAGTGGCTGCAAGACATTCACTAAGGTTACCTTTTTTATTATTATGATGATTATTACTGTTGTTATATACTGCCTACATGTCAGGAGGCCTTGTTCTTCTTTTGTCTAACACTTCCTGTGTAACATAGCTTCCGGACAGATGCAACTTGACTATCCTACTGGTTGTAACCCTCCCACGTATGGTCGCAAAACACATTTTAACCATGTGGACAGAGGGGCAAAGGTTGCCATGCAAGTGGACTGCAAAGCTATGCACAAACTACAGCAGAGGCCCCCACAAATCCAGTCACATCCTTCAGCCTCAACAGAACTTGGCTTTCTCCTTCGGACTTCTGCCCTCTCTCTGAAGCCACTCTCTAGCTACAATTTCTTTCAACCTCACTTCCTAAGCCACAGAGCTACACTGACTTCGGTCTATGCTCTGTATGAACTTATGAGAGGTGGTGCTACAGTCATCCCCAGGTCAAATAATAAATCGCTCTGTCTCTCTCTGTCTCAAAATCCCACTCTTTCACTGAACACAATCTATACTTCCAACCTACTGTATAAGGAAGCTGAAACTTTCTGTTCTCTGTCAATCCCTAAACTTATCTCAGCCTTACTCTCCAGCTTGTTGGACCATCTCTCTGTGGTTGGCCTTAACTCTTCTGGCACTGTCATCATTAGTGACCCTCCACCCTCACTATTCCTCTTTCTTTAATTTTTAGGACTTAACTTAAACCAGTCCATCTTCTTGGCTACCAACAATTGTGTCCACATTTCACCTCATCATCAACCCCCACAGGCGCACTCCTCCAAAAATAAGGAGCCCAACAACCCACTAAATTTCATTAATGTGGTACAAGGATGACCCACAGACTCTCAATGTCCAAATGTAAAGAATTTTCCACATTTAATTTGACGCCAAAATTATCACTATCTGTAAAAACAACATCTCCTCTACACCTCCCTTTACCCCACCACTCCAGCATCTTTTCCTCCCCTTCATGCATACCCTTCCCTTTTTCTCCAGACAACCACATTTCACCCACCTCCCTCATCTCTTCTCTCTCAATCTCCAATTTAGTCATCTATAAAATCATTAGGTCTGCGAACTTAAATATTTCTACACCGGACCCCATTTCCTCCCCACGTCATTACCTCCTATCATTTTATCCTAGCACTCTACATCACAGCTATTTTTAACTAATCCATTTTCACTGGCACTGTGCGTATTACTCTTGTGACTGTCACCGTTACTCCCACCTGGAAAAAATGCTCCTCAGATGCAAATGTCTTTTGTAGCTCTCATTCCATCTCTAACCTTCCTTTCCTTAGTAAACTCCTTGTAAAAGTTTTTTTCTCCCCCCTCTCTCCCCAACAATCTCCTTTGTCCATTTTAATCCGTTTTTTCCCCTTGTTCAATAGCAGTGAGACTACCCTCCTCCAGGTTATCAATGATCTTCTCACTGCCCCTGATAATGGCTCATTTTCTTGCCTTATCCTTCTCACCGTAACATAAAGTAGTACAGTAATACAGTAATTTATGGTCAGAAAGTCCATCAAGTTCACCACCCTTTCATTATCAAGGACCAACAAGCATAGAGAAATGCAAAATTACACATAACATATGAATGCCAAGTATGTGGAGAGCACCACAAAGGAAATGGTTGGCCCACGATGCAAACATGTAGTGACATATAGGGACTCCCCACTCAACACAACCCAGGATACCATGTCATGCCCTTGGTAAGAAGAAATTTGTCTAGGTTTATTTTTAAAACCTGTACAATCTTCATGTCTTCCCATTTTCACTGGTAAACTGTTCCACAGGTTCTCCACCCTCTGGGAGAAGAGGCGGAGTGCAGTATTTGATACTACTGACACCTCATCCCCCTTGACAATTCTGGAGTACTGTTTTGAGGCCTCTGGTACACTCTTTCCTCATTTTTCTCTGACTGCTCCAACTATGTTTTCTTTGTCTTTGGTGGTGCATTGTCTTGTTCCTCCAGACTTTGTTCTACTCTGTGCTGTCTCAGGCCTCTGCACATGGTCTGCTTGTCATTCTCCATTTGAGCTGTACATCTCCAATTTCAATTTCAAGACTAACTTCTACTCCAATTATACCTAACTATACATTTCTTTCAAGTAACCCCTCCTTTGACCATACACTACCTTCAGTCTTCTCTCATTTAAAAAAATTAAACTGGCTTCAAATTAAAGCAGCACTGCATGTTATGGTGAAAATTGACCCTACACTTTTTATTCCATTTCTTTTACACAGAAATAATGTAACCCCCAAGTGGCGCTATCCCAAGGGCTACTACCCCTGCCTGCCTAACTGCTAACAGGTTGAGGGGCCTAGGTTCCATGGTGGGTGCCTCCACTCAGAGGTCAGAGTTTGCAGTAGTTCGACTAACTTGGTCACAGCCCTCTGGGACACTGAGACCCCCTATTATTCCTGCTAGTGACCCACACTGTACACCGTGAGTACCTTCACTATTCACACTTACCCCCTGGACTGGTTCGATCAGCTTGACTCTGGAGACCCCCTGTAAAACAAGATGATGCAATACAACAGCCACAGTACAATACTTTAACATAAACGAATGTCTCAGTCAGTGTAACATTGCCGATACAAACAGATCTTATTTATTGAAGGGACTGTAACAAGGATGGGGGAAATCAGGTTAATTAGGTTAGACACATTAATAATCACTGTACTGTGCACATACTTAAGAGTCCCAAAGTGTCACTTTACTGGGTAACCCGGATGATGGGGGAGCTAGCCAGGATCGGTGCAGCTGGTTGGGGCCCTGTGATGGAAAAACACCTGCACAATACCCAATTGTAATCTGGAGCCGGTTGGCTCAGTTCATGAAGAAAGAAGGGAAAAGAAATCAGATGGAACACTTGCAATTAGATGATGGCAGGGAGCTACCCTGATTTAAACTCACACACTCGATGCTGACAACTGGCACCGAGGGGGTCATGGATTGCCAGATGCCCTCGCACAGCAGGGGGGAAATTCTACAAGCAGGCACACAGCTTTAATCAGCAACGGATTTAGTCTGCCTGCATGCAATTGCTTTTCTGTCTACACACATGGGACAAGAAGACTCGTTTAGCTGTCCTTCACAAACACTCTACACATTTATATGTGAGGGAAATTACTATACCAGGCAGCTGCTCTCAGGTCCCAATCGCACTTACTGTTAACCCGGGAGTTCACACTGCAGCTTCACTTTCCTGACAGACCGAGCGCGATTAAGCAGTTTCTCCAATCCTCTACAGGGGAGCCTGGTTCCCAATTGTTCAGCCTCTCTTCTTCTTGGTAGCTGCGGATTCAGTCCGAATCGCCACTGCAATGCGCTGCCCGAGCTTAGGCCTCCACACGCGCTTCCCGTGCAAAACTCTGCAGCGCAGAAGCTCGGAGCTCCTTCCCCGATCACAGCCACAACGGATCTGCTCTTTCAGACACAAAGCAGAGCATTCCATTCGGGTGCCACCCGCTCCAATTGGTGGACTTCAGTTGTCAATCACTCAAAACTCCCCCTATTGGCGTAAATAGGCACCACAAATAGGCGCCAATGTCCAGAACTCCACTTCTCAGAATTACTAGCTATATTTCTTATGGCCAGCCAGTTCCCAGACAGTCCTGATCCTCGTTGGTCCACTTAAACTCTATTTTAGATGCCTCTCCTTGTCTGATTGGATCTATTCTGCAGTTCTGATCCAAAATGGAGGGGCAAAACACACAGAGTCCCAACTGCAAGAAAGACAGGTAGACAAATTACATTTACACTAATACTCTAAATGATATGTGGCAAACAGTTACATCTCTGATAACTGCTCACTCTGCCCACTTAGCGATGGCAGAAACGGAGCGATCTGTCAGCCGCTCGAGCGGGACTTGAGCAGGGAAACACACAGTCCCCCCCCGTGAACTAATCATGCCTGCAAGCAGACAGCTCTTAAAGAGGCAGTACCAGAGGCTCTAAGAGCAGTCACAGATAAACAGCTTAAACGCCGAACACCACTCAGGCTAGGGGTACTCTGCCAACTCCTGGAAGACTTTGGGAACCCCCATTTGCAGGAGGGTTACAATAATATAACATACTTTTTTTTTTTTTTTAACCAGGAGAGACACACTAAGGTGAAAGCTTGTTTACAGGTGCAACCTGGGAGTACAAGGAAGTTAAGTGACTTGCTCAGGGTCACACAGTATGCAAGTGGGGGCTGTGGGATTCAAATCCAGGTCTCCAGGTTTGCAACTCAGAGCCTTAAACCACTGTGCTATACTGCCTCCTTACAAAAGGAAAACCTTTGTAATTCACACATCTTTATTTATAATGTAAGGTGTGTCTAGTGAAAACATAGCAGGAGGAGGACAATTTCATTTTTTAACATAAAATTAAGTACCTCAACAGATCAAGCTGCCAACTCTCAAGTTTTATCAAGCTGTTATGTTATACAAACATGTATAATTATGATCTGCCCTTAACCCTAGTTTATCTTAAAGTCAATAATGTAGACAGTGACGCTCCTCTCTATCCTGAATTATACCTCATCCCTCCTATTCCGTTAACCTTGACTACTGTTTAGTTAAATCGCTTAAATCACTTAACACATTACAAAGAAAATCATACACAAGAGGAGCTAAAGGAACAACAAACATTACAGTCATATAGCATCACATCTTTTTTACCATTTAGCATGGCTTTACGAAACTCAAATGTACCAATACAGTACTTGTAGAATACATCAACTATACACAGGAGGCCCTTGATACTGGTGATATGGTGGAAGCCATTTACACTGCCCTAACAAAGGCCTTTAATTTGGTAAGCCATAAGCTGCTAAACGGAATGCTACTTGGCCTTGGGCTGTCTAGAGATTCAGCGGTCTGGTTCCAAAATTATGAGTTCACGCAGAGGGTTAAAACTGATGGCCCCCCCATCCGGCAGCCATAGAGAATCCACAGGTGTGCCACAGGGCTCTCTTCTGGGCTCTCTCCTCTTTGGCCTTTTTATTAACTAATTGCCAGATGCTTGTTGGTCAGTTTATGTTCTCCTGTATGCAGATGATGCTGTCATCTACGCTGAGGACACCAACCTTAGCAACCTGTCCTCTAATCTCCAGGGAAACTTTGAGTCCATAGAAAAATGATGCTCTAGTAATAAACTAGTCCTCAACTACAAAAAAAAAAAAAATGCTTTTAACCAGCAACCACATAAAGAGAAAGTCCCCCCCCCCCAGTCATCCTCAATAACAATGAACACATGCTAGAACAGGTGGAGACATTCATATATCTCTAGTGCTAGATGACATTCTATCCTTTGCCCTCCATGTGAGCAATCTGGTGTCCTCAGTAAATAGAAGGCTGGGTGCCCTGTTTAGAAATCAAAAGCCTTACTGCAGAAACCAGGCGACTGACTGTGTCCAGCTCCATCCTTTCCCTAGTGGATGATGGACTACCTATCTATGCAGCTGCCTGTGACTCTGGATTAAACAGGATCAAGGTGTCATGAAATAAAGCTTGCCACACTTTGTGCCAGGGGCTGACAAGCACACTTATTCACTAACCAATTGGCTACCCCTTCCCAGAAAGCACTGATGGGCCCAACACCCTCCGCAATAAAAAACTGTTTCCTCCCAGTGTCTAACCATTATAGCACAAACAGCATGGCCAGGAATGTCCTTGAACTGCCTTTCCATGGAACTCAGCTGGGTAAGAGTTCCTTTGCCACTAGGGCGCAGGCTGGCAAAATGAACTGATGGAATCCATGCTGAACCTCCCTAGGTCTGTCCTTTTAAGAGAATCCTTGCAGGCTGCCTTAGCAGTTCACTGCAATTGCAATGTGGCACTGCACAGTTGTAATCATTATTTTTGTGCTCTCCTGTCTCTCGAGCAGCCTGCTACTGGAACCTGTTCTTGTTCAATCAGCTCTGCACGTACACAGCTTAGAGGTTGCGTGTTTGTTCAGACAATTTTTCCCTCTGGAATGTGCTCATTTGCCCTGTCTCTGACTTAACTGTAACTGTATTGTAACATATGTTATAAAACTTTTCACTCTGATGTACAGCCCTTGAGAAAAAAAGCTCTTGTGTTCAAAGGTATCATGAGAATCTTCTAACAAACATTTCCTCTTCTGAAGCAGTGGGTGAATCAGTCACCATTCCTGCTCTGTTCATACTGCATTCTGATGATGGCAGAAAGCTGGTGCACATTATAAACTAATTGTTGCACTCCTTTATACTTACTTTAGAAGGGGCAAGGAGCCGAAATTCAGCCCCCATCTCCAGCTGTTCTCGTCTGAACAGAGGGGAAGAGGGGGACCTTGGAGGAATGGGTTAAGTATTGTGAGGGGGGGGGTGGGAAGGAGATAGTAAGAGGAAGGAATTCAGGGATGGTAGGGTGGGACAGATAAGACTAAAGATGTTCAGGTGAGAGGGAGCGGGCGAGAGAAGGAGGTGGTGGGAAGGGTGAGCGAGGGGATGGACTAAGGGTCAAGAAGAAGGGAACTATGGGGACTGGGACGGGGTAGCTGGTGCAAGGGTTGTAGAGGCAGACCTGATATGTAGTACGGGAAGGAGAAGGCAGGCAGAAGTGGGCAGCAGCATGGACACAGGAGAAAAGGCACCAGGAAGGTGAGGGAAAGGTGGTGATCTGGGGGATTCAATATTAGGGGGTGAGGTGGAGAGGGAAGGCAAAGGGTCAAGAGTAAACCACAGGAGGGCAGAATGTATGCCAGGGACCATGGTAGGGGGAGTGGGATCTCTAGCATGCTGGGCAGGGGGCTGGGAAACCTCACATAATAGTACATCTGTGCACAAACGATCTTGCAGGATGGGAGGTAGGGGTGGTGTAAGAAAGGTTCAGGGAGGTGGGGAAAATCTGCAGTGAGGTAGGGAGTACAGCTGCTGCCTTCTCAGAGGTGCTAACAGTCCCACAGGCCAGCACTGCGAGGAAAGAAGAGTTACATACCTATCATAACAATAGGTCTTCGAAAGAATCTTTCATCAGGCCACACGTCTGGGACTATATTCATGTCAGCACGAGGACCACATGGAAACATTTCTAAGCCAGAGGCCATCCATGATGACATCATGCATCAGCATCTACATTAACATGGGTGGTCCCATCTCTCCTCAGTTCCCCACCAGAGATTACACAGCCTCTCTATGGGGAACCAGGAGATATGGGCAGCATCCAGCACTAGGCAACAATGGGTGCTGGAAAAGGCACTGATGGAATGACAATGTAGGAAGTCCGGAACCATATCCCTGAAGGGGGAAGGATGGTGGGTCAGCATGGCCTGATAAAAGCAATGCCCTCAAAAATATGGTAAGTATGTAGCTCTTCAATCTTCTTTGAGGATATCTTTCATCAGGCCACACCTTTGGAACGAGTCCCAAGTAGTACCAAAAACTTACAGTCTGGGAGGATGGAGACATACAAGCTCATGAAAGCAGGTCCTGTAAGACAGCCAGGCCAAAGCCTGCTTGTCTGCGAGACATACTGTCCAGACTGTAATGTTTAGTGAAGGTGTAGTCAGTGCTCCATGTGGCAGCTGAAACATTTCGGAAACCAGCAACAGCACTGGCCAGTCCTCTTATAGAATGACCACAAACCACTCCAAGAAGTTCCTTACCATACTTCCTATACCAGAAAGTAATATAATATAATACAATGTACCAACCATTTTGACAGGAACTGTTTAGGTGGGGCCTCTTTCCCAGAGGTTAACAAAACAGAAAGCGAAGGGCTTTCCACAGTCCTTGGTGCAATTCACATATCATCTTTTATTTTATTTTTGAAAGTCGGATTTACAACCTTTGAGTCAGGGACTCATTTGCAAAGGCACCTCATACATAGGAAGAGGTGAACATGATTTACTGTGAGATACAACAGTGGTAACACAGGTGCAATACAGATACCAAAAACACAATGCAACAGTGGTTTACGGCATAAAGTTACATGCAGTAACTAGCAATCGTATAAAGTATAACAACAGTAGAAGTCACAACCCTGGTTGTACCGGGGAAATACCCAAGTGGAAGGGTGGGGAGGGGAAACAGGGGTGAGGAAAAGAAAAAAAAAAGGGGCGGGGCAGTCTAACAGACATTGACAAGGTTATGGGCAAGAAGCTAAAGGACCCCAACATTAGGTTGATTAAGGCAACTACAGCTTGGTATGAAAGATGATTCTGGGAGAACAACAAAGGACCAATTTTGGTAGACTTAGTGACAGAGAGCGGAGGAGTTGAACCATGGAAGCAGTAGTATAAGGACCTTTGGGCTAGTGAGGTCTTGGTATGGGGCACCAGAAAGGTGGCCTTAACTGAGCTACAGGTGGCAACTGATGGGGATGCAAGCCGCAGGGACACGGTGACCCCTTGGGGTTTTCCTAACAGGGATTTTTTGGCAAGTAAGCAGGTTTGGTAGCACAGGCGCTCCTCCAAGGCGAGCAGCTTGGTGGTGGAATACAGCAGGCAAGTATGTGTGCGGAGGGATGCACCAGTCAGGAGCCTGCAAGCCTTGTTTATCGAGGTCTGGATTCTGGTGAGGGTGGTATTGTCGGCCGCAGCGTAGACAGGATCGGAGGATTTTATGTACATCCAAAGTATGGAGCTATGCTTTCCCTGGATTGGCATGCTCAGGAAAATAAACTGGCACTAGGTTGGTTTGATTTAAAGTAAACTCAGACACCATCTTTGGTAAAAACTTAGAATTTGTATGTAAAGACACTATCTTTATAGAAAATCAAACAGGGAGGCTCACACATTAGAGCATGTAGCTCTGAAATCCTCCAAGTAGGAGTGATTGCAACTAGAAAATACAGTAACACTTACCATGAAAGAAAATGTAAACCATAACTTGCAGACTCACACAGAAGGAAACAAAGTAAGCTTTTCTAACACAAAATTCAAGTCCCAAGCCAGGACTGGATTCCTAATAGCAGGATTCAAATGTAATATACCTCTCTGAAATGTATGGGCTACCTCTAGCTGGGCAACCGTATGTCCACCAAGAAGTGCATGAAAAGCTGAAATGGGCAGCCAAATGCACCTTGAGTGAGGAATACTGAAAACCAGAGTGTGACGTGGACAGAAAGTATTCCAATACAGCATTGACCAGACAAGTAAATGGATCCAGATGCTTGGAAGCGGCCTACAGCATAAACCGCTTCCATTTCAAAGAATACATTCGTCTTGTGGAGTATCTTCTGGCAGCCACCAGGACATCGGCCACTTTTTAAAGGATACTGCACATCGTGCCATGGCTATGTCATGTCCAGATGGGCCAAAGACCTCTTGTCATGAGACAACAGGCCAGTGCACAGCAGCTTAAGTACTTTGCGTATGCAGCCCATAATGTTTTGCATTGATTGGTCAGACAGGGGTTTTAGCAGTGTAACTCTCACAACATACACATGGATAAAGACCCAACCGACCACCACCAGCCACCTAACAGCTGCGCAGTTTTAGCCAGGGGCCGAACGCTCCCGTGGTCAGAAACTGCCATTTATTTTAAACCATTAAACGGCAAGTAGCAACGGTACTTTTGTTGTTAAAAAAAGCACAGCCTACCAGTACATTGTGAGCCTAAGTAAACAAAAGTACCTCGTTTCAATCAATAATTGGCTCCCTAGATGAGTTTCTGCGAGGAGTTGAAGTTGCTAAGCTGCAATCGAGAGGGCATTTCGGCGGCTGCCTCTGAGCCCAGTATTTATCCTCCACCAATCGTTGCAAATGACGGAGCAGCAGAAGAAGTTGAAATGGGCATAGAAATAATACGAGAACCCACCCAACTAACGAACAGCACCGGTGAGGTTTTTGAAGTCCTTCATCCAGTTTCGCAATATTCAGCCCTGCTCAGTAGCAGCATGAATAATGCGGTGTCTACTCCTCCCACACAGCCTCACCCAACAGCAGATGGCTACACCAGGGGAACACCTCCAATAAATATGCAGGCTCCACCCAAGGTAAGGCTAGATTAGCCTCTGCCAGCACAATAAGTATTTTACATGTTAGTTTGGGGAAAGACTCAAACTGGTATACAAACAACATGCGCTGATCTCCATGGTCAATGCTTTAATCTGCAATGCAGAAATGTGAAAAAAAAAGTAAATGAAGCAGAACTCTTCTCACACCACACGAGTAGTGAGCAGTACAGTACTGTAGTAGGGGCACACGCTTACCTCGATCTTGAATCCTTTTGCTGCAATACATAAACAAAAAAAAAAAAAAAAAGGAAATGCAGCTGCACTTAAATAGAACAGTGATCAGAGGGCATACATTAGCAGATAACTACTGTAGCACGTCCATAAGTTTATGAATTCTTTTTGAGTTTGTGGGACTATTTTTTTTGTATAGGCAGATGGACAAAATTCTGAAAAGTGATTAAAATAAAAGGAAATCTTGATTTATCACATATATTACTACAGCATTTTTTCCTTGATTTTTTTATAATAGCAATAATGCACTCCAGGGTGTGTGTTGTGAGATTTACACATGCCTCGGGTGGTTCACGGCACTCTGTGGCCTCATGC
This sequence comes from Neoceratodus forsteri, assembly GCA_016271365.2. Taxonomy (NCBI): domain Eukaryota; kingdom Metazoa; phylum Chordata; order Ceratodontiformes; family Ceratodontidae; genus Neoceratodus; species Neoceratodus forsteri. The sequence goes on along the minus strand of CM028137.1, from coordinate 531,928,476 downwards.
CACACCACACCCGAGGTGTGACAATCTCACAACACCACACCCCCTGTTGTGCATTATTGCTTAAATCTTCATGTTAAGATATTTGATATCAATGGCACCCATATCAGAATGTCCTTGTAATTATCTTGTTTAGTAATCTTATTTCTTCTTGTATTGACTTGCAGGGAAACTATGGAAGGTAAGGGAAAAATCATCTGATGAAACACTATGAGGTAGTGGCGTCAGTGACTCTGTGCTAGTGCCATAAGTGTACCAATATGGATGTGAATGTCTAAGCAGTGTATATTTATAAATCCTAGAGAGGGAACTTCAAAAATGCAGTTCTCTCCACAGGCGTAATTGCACACCTCACCTCAGGAAGAAAACGAAAAAGGTCCTGGCCATGCAGCATGTTCCTGTCCCCCACAGACGCCGCCCCTGAGAAGGCACCTCCTTGGCAGGATCCGTTTCAGGTGGGCCGAGATGCTCCCCCCCACCCTGACATGAAGGGTAAGTTGTGAGAGCATAAGAGAGGGGGACCTGATCCTTGGGAGATGGCACCGGGGAGCTGATGGTACTAGGAGTGCCAGCCAGGACAGGGAAGAAATATTATACTAAAAAAAAAAAAAAAAAAGTAAATAAGGCAGGCGGCATAAAAGTTGCAGAAATTGTTTAGAAAGACAAAAGCTCCAATACGCTCTGAAAAGGAAAGCAAATGCTGACAAAGAACCTGAACATAGTCTAGTCAAAACAAGAATGAGTGCATTTTTGGAGTCTTTGTCAAGAACAAACAAGTGCTTTTCCTGTGGCAATGATGAAAGCACTGAATGCCTGCACAATGCATGCACATTAGTAATAGACAGAGTTTGTGAATATGCAAATTTTTCAAGATGGGAAGTTATTAGGAAAGTTGTCTGAAGGCGATATGCATGCTTTGGATGCTAGATATCACCTCAGTTATTCGACTGCTCTGCACAGACTTTGTTAGACAACAAGGTTGGAGGAATGTGGCAAGGACAGAAAAGGCATTAGAGGGAATAGTTTTAGGTGAGCAGGAGTCATATTTAGAAGAGTACAGAGATGATGAGATGCTGCCGTCAGATTTAAGGATGCAGTATCAGTGCAGACTCCAGGAAATGGATCCAAGTTTCTCTGGAAAAGTCAGTACAACAAGACTGAAGGATAGATTGCTGGGGATGATTCCAAATTTAACAGCACAAACACATGGAAGAGATGTAGTATTGATATTTGATGCAGACATTGGTGAGATTGTCAAGATTGCGGGTTCTCGTGATTCTGATGACAATGCAATTCACTTAGTCCGTGCTGCTCCAATTGTTAGAAAATACATTCTTGCCAAAGATTACTCAGCTGGTGGTTATTTTTAACCGGACCGGAGTGTAAACAAGATGCAGTTCCACCAAGTCTTCTTGCTCTGTAATGATATTACATGGCTGCTGTATTACAGACCTAAAAGAAGTAAAATGTGCTAAGATGAAAATCGCCTTATCATTGTCATAGTTACTAATGTTTAACACAAATAAGATTTCAAGGGAGTCGTATGGATCGACAGTTCATCATGCTTAATAGAGGAAAACACCACCTGTAATTTACAACAGTTTAATGGTTTATTCTAAAACCAGACAAAGGGAGTTGGTTGATAAACTCTGCAAGTAAGGACTATGCATTTCATATGACAGAACACTAAAATATCTATAAATCTGTCAAACAGTGTTATGTGCACTTTCTGATCGTGACCTATGTGTTTGCCCTCACACCTTGAAAAAGGATGCGTTTTCAGTGGGGGCTGTTGACAGTACAGATCACAATTCCTCAGCTTGGACAGCAAAGGATTCCTTCTATGGTACAGCCATCTCAGAGTCTCTTAACAGCAGACAATCCCAACACAGCTTGAGGCATTGTATCCATCAATCATGAATTGTCCACAGAAGAGCCACAGATCCTTTGCCTGCAGAATATTCAGCCCAAACTGCACTACACACTTCAGAGCCTACTGTCTCATTTGTGGAAGGTCCAGCAAAAGCAGAATCATCTGCAATACTCATCTCCAGAGAGAAAGAATGGCTGGCTTAGTTGTGTGGCAGAACCACCGGAGAGAGAGGCTCGATACTGGTGAATTTGTTTTATGGACAGCTTATCATGCAAACAGACAGCCATCTCTTTCTCGACCTGTGTCACCCATTGCACTTGCCTCTGTTTACAGAGCAAGCTCATTCTACAGCTATGCCATGAATCTAGTACATGGCAACAGAGACTAGATACAGAAGTTAACATAAGAACGTGCCATAACAGTACATCTTCGAGGGGATCTCAGTCATCAGGTCACACCACGGGAACTAGTCCAAAGCAGTTACAGGTGCAGCAGAATAGTCTGGGAGGAAGGTCAACCAAAGCCTAAGACAGGAGGCCCTGCAGAACAGACCAGCCAAAGCCTGCTCAGGCTCTAGAAGCAATGTCCAGACTGTATTGCTTTGTGAAAGTATGGACAGTGCTCCAAGTGGCAGCAGCGCAAATGTCAGTGACTGAGACCCCCTGGAAACGGGTCACAGAGGTAGCCATGCCGCTTGTGGAGTGGGCTTTCACCATCCCTGGCAACTCTTTGCCATGCTTGTTGTAGCAGAACACAATACAATGGCCCAACCATTGTTTGGAAACAAACACCCTCTCGTCCTGGAGAGAAAGAAACAAAAGCTGCTTAGGATTTCTGCAGACCTTAGTTTGGAGCAGACAGTATTTCTGAATTCTTCGCACATCTGAAGTATGGCGCGGTGCTTGCCCTGGATTGGCACACTCTGAAAAATAAACTGATACATGGATAGAATGGTTCAGGGGAAACTCAGATACCACCTTAGGGAGAAACTGAGGATTCATGGCAAAAACACCCTATCTTTGTGAAAAATCAAATAAGGCTCCTCACACCAGACAGCCTGAAGCACTGAAAGCCTTTGAGCAGAAGTAATAGCAACTAAAAATAATGCTTTCCAAGAAAGAAAGTGTAGCTGGCTCAAACAGAGACAGAGTAAATTTCTCCAAAACAAAATTTAAATCCCAAGCCGGGAGAGGGGAATGAATTGGAAGTTTCAGGTGCAGGATGCCCGAGAAAGGTATGGGACACATCTCACTGAGCCACAGTACGACCGCCCACCAGCTCGTGAAAGGCAGAAACAGCCGAAAGGTGCACCTTGGGGAGGAGTACTGGAGTAGTGGAGGCCTGAGTCTAACAGGGATATCAGATAGTCCAGAATCTGGTTCACCAGACAGGTAAACAGGTCCAAATGACTGACAGTCCAGATGGCAAACCTCTTCCACTTCATGGCATATGTACTTCTAGTAGAGGGCTTTTGAGCTGCCATGAGGACACCCGCCACCCTCAGAGATACTCCGAACCGACGATGGCTATGTCCTCAGGAGCCAGGCATGCAGACAAAGGCACCTGAGGTTCGGATGAACTGGGGCCAGCATCAGCAGATCCCTGCAAAGGGTCAGAGGAACCAGAGGTTTCTCCACTAACTTTTGCAATAACAGAAACCATATCTGCCATGGAAAGAAGGGTGGGATCAGGATCATGCTGCCCCCTCCATCTGCAGCTGGACAGCACCCTCTGAATCAGAGGAAATTGAGGGAAGGCATAAAGAAACCTCCCACTCCAGGAGAGGGACAATGAGTCTCACCAGAAAACTCCACGCCCTGGATCTAGCAAGCAGAAACTGGGCAGTTTTGTATAGAGTGCGGACACAAAAAGGTCCAACTCTGGATGACTCCTTCTGTCAAACAGATCTTCTGCTATGGATAAGAGAAGTTCCCATTGGTGCATGCTGGATTGAGACCAGCTGAGGCTGTCCACCAGGGTGTTCAGCATACCTGGGATATGAACTACCAATAGGGCAATACCATGGTCCACTGCTATTCCCCCCTGTCCATTGATGTCGTAGACAACATTGAGATTGTCTGACTGAACCAGCAACTGACCCAGAAGGAGATGGTTCTGAAAGGCCTACATAGCATACAGGACCACCCGCATCTCGAAGACGCCGATATGCAGAGAGATCTCGATCTGGGACAATATCCCCATAGTCTGAAAAAGACCCAGGTGTGCACACCAACCCGAACCAGAGGTATCTATGGTTGAGAATCTGCTGTGGAGAGAAGTTCAGGAATGGGACTCCTCGTAACAGGTTCTGGGAGCCCATCTACCACTGAAGCGCCTTGTGGACTGGAGAGGAAAACAGCACTAGCTGCTCCAGGTCATCCATGCATTGGTCCCACTGCACCCGGAGGGTCCTCTGGAGCACCACCATGCACAGTAACAAAAACGCTCTGGCCAAATTTGTGAGCTAGGAGATGAGGCCCTCTACCTGTTTTGGGGAGGAAGGCCCTGCCCTGCATAGAGTCCAAGACCACCCCGATATACTGCAGCCTCTGGGATGGAATCAGGATGGATTTGGGCAGATTGACAGTGATACAGAGGGACTGAAACAGCCAGAAGGTCCTCTCCAGGATCCAGAGGAGCTGACCTCTGGATGGGGCTTTGAGGAGCCAGTCGTCCACGTAGGGAAAGATGTACAGGCCTTCTCTGCGGAGTGCAGCAGCTATTGCTGCTAAACATTTAGTGAAGATTCGCGGCGCAGAGGATAAGCCAAAGGACAAGACTCTGAATGGTAGTGTTCACCCTGAAAAATAAACTGGAGAAACCGGTGTACAGAGGACAAACCAAAATATGCAAGCAAGCATCTTGCAAGTCTAGGAGCACAGCCAAGTGCCTTGTTTGAGTACGAGCAGCAGGCCTGGCAGTGACACCATGCAAAATCTTTTGCTCATACATGCAAATATTTCATATTTTGTTTGATAGCGCACATGACAAGCTCTATCTTGGACAGAGATGACGGTTTACGAAACTGTAAATCTAATTAACTCACCTGACCAAGATATATCTTTAGAATGTCTTGGGGGAATCCAATGTACTTTGTCATATTTTCAGGTCAGAATCAGCCACATTTAGCAGAGCATCCAGAAATGTAGGACCGCACAGACCTAAACTTCTTGACTGCAGGAATACCTAGCACTGTAATAACTGTTATTCTTCACAGCCTTGCCTAAAATCTAAGTTTTAAACCAGTGTGCTGTATTTTTTTTCTGAAGATGGGACTCTCCGATATGAGTTGCTATATCCCTTGTTACCTTGATGCAATTACATTTTCCTTTACTATAGGTTCTATCCCAGTGAATTTGTTATTACACTTCGTTTTCCAAACAGTTACTATGTGTCTCCACATTTTCTTTCATGGCTTGAAATACTCAGATCACTGTATCCAACTTGTGCTCTAACTCCAGCATAAGGAATTCATTCCTGTTACTTTACAAGCTATAATACTAGGCATGATGTACAGATTTTAATAAAACTGAATCTTTAAAATATTCATTTGAGTAGTTTGAAGTTTCCTTCCATGAATAAGATTGAACTTTGTGTACTGGTCCAATAACCTTGTGTTGTCAGGGGCAAATTTCTGGCTCCCCGTTCATTAACTTTAAGCACCCAATATACTGGTTTAGAAGAGTTTTTCCTGAATGAACACTACAATCATTTGGGTATTTCATCCGTGGTGATGCAGACTGCTGTCATCACTCATCTCTGCTTTTAAAAAGGCTTACTGGGGATTACAGCCCTGCCCCTGACGGCGTTCGAGCAGTGGAGGCGAAGTGCTGGGTAACACCTTTGTTCTGTGCTCTCATGCTTTCCTAGTTCTGGTAATAAACCAAACAACTTTTTGCAGTGTATTCAACTGTACTGTCTTTTGTTGTTCCTGTGTGCACTGTGCCTGTGTTTGCCATGAGTTCAGTGCGTTTCCAGCAGGTTGCACCGCTGACTGGATTTCTGAGCACTTCAATAGTGTGCCTTCTGTACCTGAGCAAACCCCAGAGAACTCCTTTCATGATTAGGTACCAAAAAAGAAATGTATATCCAGAAATCCATATTTTTGTTTTCTGGATTTGTAGCATCACAATATCGATGATATTTTTATAGTGTGGAGGAGAACGGTGGATCAGTTCAGAGAATTCCTGGCTTGGTTGGAGATCACTAATAGATGTCTCAAATTCAAACCATCCATAAATCAGCAGGCCATTTCTTTTTTGGATTGGTGAATAACAAAATCTGCAGCTCATAGTGCGATTACAGATCACAAAAATCTACAAATCTTAAGTAAGCATTAAGCCACGAGAAAGGAGGCTTCTACTAGGGAATTAATGCATGGTTTGTGGGGTGGGGGTTGTGGCACAATGCATTAATTCCCTAGCAGAAGCCTCCTTCGAGGGGCTTAATGCGCTTTAACATGGATACCATATGGTTCGTAATATATGTTATCATGTATATTACAGAAATGTCAGTACTGTAATTAATATCTCAATAAATACAGAACATGTTTCAGTGACACTTTTTATGTGTGAAATATAGGAAAACGTATGGATCATGAGGTTTTCCCTAAAACAACATCTTTTTACACTGTGCTAACAAACTTGTAAATCACACTTTTTGTGTCTTACATTGTGATAAAATACTTAATATTTACTACAGTTCACACACTTTTATGAACAGTAACTTACACCACTTAAAACCTTGTCCTATACTACTGCAAAATATGAACTGGATAATATGCCAACATCTCATTTGCATATTCAGAATCTGTTTTTATGAAAGTAATGTTTAATTATATCGTTGTTTGCTTCCTTAGTAAGGAGTCCACTACACATTACAGTATGTGTAAACATCAACACAGATGTTAAGTAAACTCATTTTCAGTTGAACACAATGTTAATGTAATCGAAAAATTAAAACAAACATACAATTCCACCTCGTGGCTGTGACATCGGAGAAGGCTTCATTTGCATATCTCCATGAGTGTACTAAACATGCAGAATACTCCGTACGGCTGCTTCATTTTTAACATTTGAGTATCTTTTGCAAATCAGCACTACTTAATTCTATTTCTCTAAACACATGGCTATGAAACATTTTCAGAACTTCACAAATCATGAACTGTGTGCTGCACTTTGACAGCGGAAGTAGTACCGCATGTTTTCACTGTGCATTTGTGTTAGGACCGTACTCCACGTTCTGGGTAGGACTACCATAGTAGTTAAAGTTCACATGGCCATTTACAGTGAAGTTAGACAGATTAAAAGGATGAAATGGCATCTGTGAGGATGGTACGTTTGTTTATCATGTTACAGGCCATGTCGAGAGCTGAAGGCTTATTCGGTGATGTCACCTGTGGTGTGTATTGTGATCCTGCCATACCTTTTTTCTGTCTGTGGATTACTATCCTGCACAGTTCTGGATTCAACAAACTGCTCTCTGGCTACAGGTATGGATGCATTTTTGAGATACTACAGTTTTAATAGGGCATGTTTTCCTGTCACTTGCTGTCAACACTTTTATCAGCACTTACTGACAGAATGGAAGACCACTTCTTCCAATCTTTGTTTGTTGGACTCCAGTAATTTCTAAGGCTGGTCTCACATCTGTGACCAGTCACTGACATAATTTCACGAGATGCGAGACCAGCCTCCGAAAGAATGTGCACAGCAGTGCTTCTGATCAAATGATTAGTATACCTGGCAGATAATTCAGCATCTTCGCATATCTGAGACATTAGGTTTCCCAGATAATTGTGCCCCATGGGCTGTCTACTATACCAACACTGCTTCTGCTGCAGTGCTTCCTGTGGTAACTTTAAGGGGTGAAGGTACAGTGATGGTGCAGTACTGGCACATTTACTAAGATAACGACGAAGCATTGCAACAGGGCAGTCAGGGCTTCCAGGCTGAGAATACAGTACACCTCAAAGGAGCTGTTTGTTAGACTCTGATATACGGTTGTGGCTTTTTGTGCTCTCATTAAATGACAGAGCTATGTACTCCTGACCACTGTCATCTACTTTTATTACAAATGAATCCTGTTTCCATTGGCATACTCCCTCTCTGCCCCTTCTAGCTAATCCTAGCTGAAGCTCAAACCACAGTCTGCGTACAAGCCCATACACAGACTGTGGTGAGAGTTTGATACAGGATCTGATTTTTTTTTTAAATCACCATCTGATATTCTGGGGTGGTGCGTTGCAGTGTCTTGCCCATCTCTTCGATACTGCTCTAAAACAACAAAAACTGTTTGCAGACTGGAAATCAAAATCTGTTGCCATGTTCACTTTCCTTTTCACATCAATACTATTCATGTACCTATTCAACCCTGCTCTCAAACCTATAAAGAACTTATGCTATATTGTTTTCCCTGCTCTGCTCTCATTGTAGCATAAAACAGTCGGAGAATGTTTGCCAGTTCTGGAATAGGAATCACACTTAAGTCTACTGATGAGTCCTTTGATGTCATCCAATCTGAAAACATGTTGTAAGCCCATGACGTGTTGTTCTGTGTGTTGGGCTCTGACTTCCTAAACTTAAGATCATTCACCTCATCAGTGGACAACTCAGCATATCTACATAACGTTTTCTTACTGCCAATCACCTGCAGATCGCCTGGTTCACTGATATGCTTCTTCTCTTTACACTTATATGCCACTACAGCAACCCTATCATTCTTTTTCTTCATTGGGCTAAGTACCTCACTCAACTGCACTGTGCTACATAGCGAACCTCTCTCATTTCTTTTTGCTACTGCAGTTGTGCCGACTACAATGGGAGCTTTCAGGTGCGCCGCAGGACTACACAATTCCTCCATATTCTGCTGTGCACTTTTACTAATTACACCACTTTGCAGCAATTCCTGCCACTTTTGGATATCTACCCACTGACTTATTCCCATTACATCACATAACGTGAATGTGGCATCAATCACAACAACGGTTACTCGTGGACTGCTTGGGTATCTGGACAGCTCGTACTCCTTCACTACTGTGCTACAGATACACGCTTTCTGTAGGTTAAGTCACTGGCAGCCTGGGCGGCTGGGTGGGAAACCAGCTAGTGCTCCTTCTGTGGTTTGCTGCCGTTCCGGAGTTTCTCTAGGGTGAGTCAGTGGCAGCCTGGACGGGTGGGTGGGAAACTACCTGTCACTCGCACGAAATAATGACTTGGTTGCCGATCGCGTGGATCACTTCTCTGCCTCTTCCACCACTATCAATGGACAGTGTCACTCAGGACAATCACTGCACGGTGCACCCTTTGCTTCTCATTAGAGGAGGAGACTCACTGATCGTACCCACGGTGCGTTTCCCTCGTAGCTGTCACTTTTGAATTTGGTGGACCACAAACGACGACCTCACCACAGAATACTACCTTTAACTGCTGCCTCACTTCGCACGCTCTGCCACCGACCTCCTCGGTGGCCCCATGTGGAACTGCAACAGCGGGCATTACTTGGAAATTAATACCCGCTGCTATCACACCACATGACGAGTCTGCTCCAATTGATGAGCAGCATTTCTCAGTACATTTATATCCATGTTACAACAGTATTTTGAGATCTGACAGTTGCCACTCCCCACATTTTGCTAAAAATATTCCAAAGGGTTAATTCATTAAAACCAAAAGGAACTGTACCAGAAAAAAAGGACTTTGAGGTTAGGAAGGTTCAACAGATCCAACGTTTTCAGAAATGTGGCTATAATAGTGTAACTATTGTAAATGCTTTAACCCTTGCAGGGCCGTGGACTGATATAACGGTCCAAAATTCCTATACGTTCTAATTCTGTCAGCAACCTAAGGGATAAGTGAGGTGCAGAATATTAACAGAGAATCCACGTTGATGCCCAAAGAAACTGCTCCCCCCCTCCAGCCAGCAATGGCCCAATGTAGTTTTGTTACTACGTACAGTAAGAGCCTGAATGTAAAAAACATAATCCAAAAAAACTGGGACATTTTAAAGTCTGATCAGAAGTTATGCCACATAGTATCCAACGGCCCCCGCTTTGTGTTCAGACAATCTGAGACAGTTTGAGATGCAGTAGTGAGCAGTTTTCTGCTCAAGGTAGTAGATCCACCAATATCCTGGCTGCCTCCTCCGCTGCAGGGCACCTTCAGACATGGAAGGTGTACCTTTTGCCAATATGTGGATCAGTGCAAAATGTTTCTGAACCCCAAGACTGGCCAAATTCAACATGTCTGTGGGTTCACAAAATGTGAGACAATGGGAGTGGTGTATTTGTTATCCTGTACATGTTGGTCCTTTTATGAGAGTCAGACCATCAGATAATTTTGTGTCAGAACTGTGAACATTTATGAGCTATATATAAATATGATATGGTCTATGCAATTGTGAAACATCTAAAGAGAGCGAGATGGGACCCCCATGCAGTTAAGTTCATTGGTATACAGAAATTTGAATAGGGACAGAGAGGTGGTGACTGGGGATGTCAGGTTAGGAGGAGAGAGAGTTTCTGGCTCTACAGCTAGGGGCCAGAGAGGGTGTGGGACTCAGTGATGCAATAGATCTTTCAGCACTTTTGTAACATATGTATATTTGGCTGATTCTCACTTATGCATACTCCCTATTGTTGTCAGCTCGGTTTCTAAGTGTGTGTGTGTGTGTGTGTGTGTGTGTGCCTAGTATTATTTTTCTACTTAATACACAGGTATAATATAAAAATGTATGGGCATTGATTAGTAGGGAACATCTGTCCTGTGGGTGTTTTCCTGCATGTATTTGGTCCAGTGATAAAATATACTGGCTCAACACTTCACAGTGTCCCTCATTATCAATTTGGACATTTGGTAACATTTGTGCTATCAGTGCCTTCCAGACAGAACTGCAGTGTTGTATGTAGATGCTGAAGTGAAAAATCTGTTGTGATTTTGCAACCTTATCCTTCAGAATACTTTGATGCCATTATACATATGTGTGGCATTACAGCTTCTGCCTAAAGTGGTCCTGTATGTATTTCAAATTTTAAATAAGTACATGTGCCTGGTCCACATAATTACGTAGTCCAAGTTGTAACTTTTAATAAAATTGCTTATACACGATTCGATGGATTAAAAGAAGCATAATACTTGGTGTTTTATATGTATAGCAAGTCATAGGTTAGTATCGCTTTAATGGCATGCTATTTATGGTCACTGTTTTTGCTCAATGATCATCTCTGATGATGCCAGTCAGTGGCCAAGTGTAAACGTCATTCTGCTATGACAGCATCAGTACACTACCGTCGCAGTATACCTTCCCCCTTTGCTTAATGGGCACAGTAGGAAGTTTGTTTCAAAGAGTTTGCACAAGCTCTCTACAATAAAATGGTAAGCTGATCATATTTTTGTTTTTACAAGCTGATTCTTGTGTGGGTGCTTGATTCTTCTATATTATATCTAACTGTGAGGCCATTAAAACTCTACTGAGTCCAACTGTGTGCTATTCTATCCAGGTAAAATGTGTGTAGTGTCTTCAGTTCTGCAACACGTGGCAAATCTCTGCAAGGAAATGCACAGCAGTGTGTTCATGTGCCATGGTAGGAATTGTATCCGTTGCTTTACTTACTGTATACTGCATGTTGCATGGTTCAGTCCTTTACTGCAAAATGTTATGTTATGTTCTTACTACTCTCTTCTAGCTTTCACAGCTAGGTATCACTTAGGACAACAAACAAAGCTGCTCCAAACTCACAAGTGGTAACACTAGATTGCACCAAGGGAGGGCTTATTGATCTTCAACTGTCCACAGCAGCTCAATACTTTTCAGCAGTTCAGCAATGCCTATTGAAAATGTGACAAGTACAACAACACAGTCGTGTGCCAGAGAAATATTATACAGAGACATGGCCCGTGCTGCCCCAGTGCTTCACTCTTCCAAGATTTGTCACGGGGCCTTTCTGTTGGACTATGTATCACTTATACATGCTGTATATATGATACAGGCTTTTCTCATCATTTCTGTTTTGTGGTAGCTGTGGTCTGTGTCTGACTGCATTTTTCTGTGACCTTCTGTAGTTGCTATTTAGGATATCCATTTAGTTTCACAGCATATCCAGATGTCAGAATCTCTTGTCTAAGCAATTCTTCTGAGGAGCACAACTTTACTGCACTGCCTACAAGGCTCCTGATCATTTATGTTCTTCTTGGTACGTATAAGTCAAGTCAAAGTTTATTGCAGGGATAACTCCATTGAGCAGGCTCATTCACAAGGAGGTCCTGACAGTATAAATCAGGAAAATAAAAGGTACAAGGCAAACAGGAGTACATATGATTGTGGTACATAACACAAAATCGTGATACATAATAACAGAGTACAGAGACATTCATTTTATATACATACAGTATATGCAAATATTTATAGAGCACACCTTAAGTTAGCAAGCTTCCTGAGGAGGACCCCAGGTGAATCACGGCAAGTGCTAATTACAGTTATATGCATCTTTCAGCTTGATACCAGCAAAGACTTTAAAGAATTTGACAGAAACGAGGTATAAGGGTATGGAGTGAGAATACAGTTACTGATCTAAGGTGGGTTCTTTCCTACATTACTGTCTCAATCTTGCCATCTAATTTTCTGGTAGTGGGCACATCCATGCAGTTTTCCTTTCCTTTCCCGATTCATATTCTAGGCAAACAATTTTTGAATGGGTTTGTTCAGCTTTATAAGTCTTTCTGGAAAAGGTATGTCTTCATCAACACATGCAAGTGATCCACAGATTTTTGTGATTTTGGTTTAATTGAATTTAACTCTGATATGGTACATTCATAATGCTGTATGTATATTTCAACAATTACTGATGAAAAGGGTAAGACAATTGCTACTCCCATCGGTTTGCTCTCAGTACTCATAGTTTACTAATTTATTTTTAATTAAAAGTATAATTGCTTAGGGAGATAGAATAGCCTAGAGGTTCATGCCCCGTGCTGTGAACCTGGAGACCCAGCAGACCTGGTTTTGAATCCCACAACTGTCACTTGCAAAGTGTGCGACAGTGAGCAAGTCACTCAACCTCCCTGTGCACTTGGAAAGGAGCTTCGGCTTAGTGAGTCTTTCTTGGCCAAAAAATTTAAATGAATAAAATTCTAAATACCAGGTTAGTTTCATGAGATGCAGCATCTATTTTTCATGAAGTTGTTGGAGCTGGGAACAAAGCACATAAACATACAATACTTTTAAGATAGATATTCCAGTATTTCTAATATTTCACAGAAAACTGAGTGCTGCCGCTGCCTGGATGTTTGGAGAAAAACAAGATGGATCCTTGCCCTTTCTTCATCTGGTATTTCCTGTGCCCCAATGTTGCTGAGATACATAATCCCTACAAGTGCAAAATCATATACATAATACAGAATATAAATATAAGAGAAATGCATAACCCCATTCCAAAAATGCCTGTATCTTCATAAGTGAGGTGGCAGGAAAATAACCCACGAGTGGCAAATCCTCCGGACACACTCTGGATGATCCCCGTTAAGGTAAAACCCTGCAGGGGTGCATCTGCATTTCTCTGAACTGCCTGGTTCACTAGACGCGAACTGAATGCCATGGGGCAAGGCAAATCGTCAACAGCTAAAGAACATTTATGTGCGGGGAGGATTACTTTTTGGACCAAGACTCATGCACTACCTCCTGGCCGAGTTAGAACCCCCATCCTGTCAGTGAGGCTCTGGTACTGTAAGGTGGACTGTAGGAAAAGTGGTTAAAAAGAAACCACAGCTCTGAGGTTCTGTTTCACTTGCACCAAGGTTGGGCTGCCAGTCTTCAAGATTACCTCTACCTTGCAGTATATGTGATCCCTTCTTTGAAACCATTGTTCTGTAAGCCACCACAGTATCGGCCTCATGTGATTCTGGGGCCAAAGCACTACAAATGCAGTTGAAGTCATCAGGCTTAGGAGTCTGGATAGCTCCCTGGCTGTGCACTGCTGACCTACTTAAAAGGGTCTCAACAAAGGTCGTCAGGTCCATGCCACAATCTAGGGGCAGGGGAGTTCTGCCCCAACTACCGTAAACATTTCTGATCTATGGTAGAAAGAGGTCTGTATTAAACCAAACAACTGGAGCTCTGTATTTACTCAAACAACTGGGAAGAGCAGGAGGTGATATACATTCCAGAATTAGACCATCCCTGTCAATCTCTAGAGCCCACCAGTCTGTGGTGTTGGAAAGCCAGTTGTGGTAGAAGTGTGAGATCCTGCCTCCCACTGGAAAGTGTGAGGGGATCTGGATGGTGGAGGGCAGAGAGTCAATTCTGCTAGCTTCCCAACAGTCCAGGGACAGCCACAGTGGAGGAGGCAGGGGCTTGCCACTTTATATATAAGTCTCAAGCATAGAAATCTATAGATACATACAGAGTACATGTATGCAGTAAGTCACAATGGGGTGTGCAGTAAAGGATTAATGATGCATGCCCACAGGGGCATAGCAAGGCATGAGGCTGAAGGCCGAGTGCCCTTATGCCCATAGGAAGTGCATCGTTAATCTTTTAATGCACACCCCGGAATTGCTTATTGCAAATATAAAAAGGCTTATTGTAGGAAATGAGGTTTTCTAGCCTTAGTAATGAGATCCACTTTCTAACCGTGTATCACTAGCACTGCATGTTCATGTGACAGCTGTCATGCAATTAAGTGTCTGGATTTATCCTTCAATTTTATAAATATATATATATATATATATATATATATATATATATATATATATATATATATATATATATATATATATATATATATATATATATATATATATACACACACACACACATACATACATCATACATATACATATACACACACACACACACACACACACATCTATATATATATATACACACACACACACACCCCTGCCCGGTAGGGCAGGTATAATTAGGGTTGCACAGCCACTTCTATGTTAAACCCAAAATTTTGCACTTTAAATAACTTTGCGGTGTTCGTCCAATTCTCCTGAAATTTGGCATGTGTGGTATCTTACCATGGGGCTCTGCATCTGGAAAATTTTGTTCTGGTCAGATTTACGGTTGCAGAGCTGTGGAGCGTCAAAGTGTGGAAAATCCTCAACTTTTGCAAATTCTTTGCTTGTCTCCACAGCCCGAATGGTTTGTCCGTCTGGTCTGACATTTTCAGGGTACATGGAGACCAGGTTAGGGAACTGCCTTTTGAAGGTTTGGTGAAAAAGTATTAATCCGTTCAAAATTTATTAAAGTTCCCCATTATATCCTATAGGAAAAAATATATGTTCTGTACAACAGCAGGTTGCACCGTCGCGAAAGCACCTTTTTCTGTCGCAAATGCCCTCAGTACTGTCATGTGGCGGCCATCTTGCTTTCAGTTAGCAGTGGAGAAAAAAACATTTTATTCAAATTAGCATGGCCCTTGGTAAACACCAACTCTTGCATCTACCTACAGTGCCTTCAGAAAGTATTCACCCCCCTTGGATTTTGTCACATTTTGTGATGTTGCAAACTCAAATAAAAATACATTTATATGGGATTTTTATGTCATGTATCTACACAAATTACTCTATAATGTCGAAGTGGAATGAAACTTCTGGAATTTTTTGTACATGTAATTTAAAATAAAAACCTGAAACGTCTTGATTTGATAAGTATTCACCCCCTTTGCTATGACACTCCAAATTGAGCTCAGGTGCATCCAATTTCCTTGTGAGATCACTCTAAAACTTGAATGGAGTCCACCTGTGGTCAGTTCAAATGGTTGATGTGATTTCAGAGGAAATACACCTGTCTATATAAGGTCCCACTGTTGACAGTGCATATCAGAGCAGAAACTCTACCATGAAGACCAAGGAGCTGTCCGTAGAACTCCGTGATAGAACTGTGAGGAGGCATACTGTAGATCTGGGGAGGGGTATAAAAACATGTTTAGGGTGTTGAAAGTTCCCAGGAGCACAGTCAAGTCCATCATTAGGAAATGGAAAGATTACGGAACCATCCAGACTCTTCCTAGAGCAGGCCGTCCTCCCAAACTGAGCAACCGGGCAAGAAGGACCTTGGTCAGGAAGTGACCAAGAACCCAATGACCACCCTGACAGAACTACAGAGTTCCATGGCTGAGATGGGAGAACCTGTCCAGAGGACAACAATCTCTGCAGCACTTCACAATGTAGCCTCTATGGGAGGTGGCTGGGCGGAAACCCTCTGAGAAAGGCCACATAATAGCATGCCTGGAGTTTGCAAGAAGGCCGTGGCAGACTCTGAGACCATGTGGCAAAAGATTCTCTAGTCTGATGAAACAAAAATTGAACTCTTTGGCCTGAATGCAAAGCACTATGCCTGGCGCAAACCGAACACAGCTCATCACCCACGTAACACCATCCCCACCATGAAGCATGGTGGTGGCAGCATCATGTTATGGGGATGCTTTTCAGCGGCAGGGACTAGGACACTTGTCAGGATAGAGGGAACAATGAATGGAGCCAAATACAGGCACATCCTTGAGAAGAACTTGCATCAGTCTGCAATAGACCTTGGACTGGGGTGGAGATTTACGTTCCAACAGGACAACGACCCCAAGCATACAGCCAAAGCAACACTGGAGTGGCTTCAGAACAAGAAGGTGAATGTCCTTGAGTGGCCCAGCCAAAGCCCGGACTTGAATCCCATTGAGAATCTGTGGAAAGACTTAAAGATTGCGGTTCACAGACGCTCCCCATCCAACTTGACAGAGCCTGAGCAAATCTGCAAGGAAGAATGGGCGAAAATCCCCAAATCCAGATGTGCTAAGCTGATACAGACACACCCAAGAAGACTCAAAGCTGTAATTGCTGCCAAAGGCGCTTCTACAAAGTATTGGCGCAGGGGGGTGAATACTTAAGTGAACAAGATATTTCAGTTTTTAATGTTTCATAAATTTTTGTTACACAATAAAAATATGTTTGCCCCTCTAAATTGTTGAGTATGCTGTGTGAATCAAGGGGGGAAAAAACATTTCAATGCATTAAAAATTCTGGTAGTAACACAACAAAATGTGACAAAATCCAAGGGGGGGGGGTGTGAATACTTTCTGAAGACACTGTAAATGGGGTTCTAGGAACAAAATCCTGGCATCAGATTTTGAAAATAATCCCCAGAAATGTGTTTTCCACGTGTTTCCTGTTTGTAATATCATGATTTTGGCGGCACTGTGGCGGCATAGTGTCATAAATCACAACATCCTTTCGCGAACATTGTCCAAATCTGCAACAGTACTGGCCCACAAAACACATTTCTTTGCCACATCACCGCAACTAAGCAGTTTAGACTTTTTGGCTGAAATTTACAGGGTAAAAAGGGTTTACCCCACAGATGTGTATTTTGCTGATTTGGTTCAAAAATTTACACCAGTTCCAAAGTTATAGCACTCCAAAGTTGAAAATTTTACCAGACGATAACATTGTGGCAGCTGTGGCGCCTTTCAGCACCTATATCTCGAAAACGATTTGAGATACGGATTTTTCACTAAGCACTTGTGGTAGTTGCAAGGTCATGAATACAACTGCAAAATAATTTTTTCTGCAGTTGCTATGGTTACTGAAATATTGTCAAATAAGCCTTACAATGGTTACTTGGACTGCCTCTAAGCCTGTGCTATGTGTCTGTACTTGTGGGTAGGTGGAAGCACAGGGCCCAGAGGGCCAGTGCTCCCAATTACGCACACTATTTATGCTAAACTGGGAGCACTGGGCCCTCCTTCGTTATTCCCCTACACTCATGGGTGGGTGGGAGCGCAGGGAGGGCCTGCACTCACACCTATGGATACGATTATGCAAAACTAAAAGCACAGGGCCCTCCTGCGCTATGTTTCTATAATCATAGGTAGGTGGGAGCGCTGGGCCCATGTTCCCACTCAAGGATATCATCTTGCAATACTGGGAGCACAGGGCCCTCAAGTGCTATGCCTCTTCACTGATTGGTGGGTGGGTGGGAGCACATCTGGGCCCTGCGCTCCCATCAATGAATTCCATTTTGCAAACCTGAAGACACAGTTATGGATGGGTGGGAGCACAGGGCCCGGAGGGCCTGTGCTCCCACCTATGGATTCCATACAAGTAACATTTTACTTTCTCAAAAAGAAGGAAAATTCATTGCAAAAAAACTCTGTTGATGCATCAATTAGGGTTGATTCCACAATGACAAAAGTCTGGAAATTCAATGTTAGGGTTACCGACCCTACCCCTCCACCCTACTCCAACCTCCACAGGCCAACAGGAGTCAGGGTGTGCCTTGGGGTTGTCGGGCCTAACTCTCACCCCATTCTCCTATACTGTACCATCTCAGTTTGTTTACACATGGAATGGGGTGAGAGTTAGGCCCGATGACCCCACGGCACAACCAGACACCTGTTGGCCTGTGGAGGTTGGGGAAGGGTGGAGGGGTAGAATTGGTATTCCTAACATCAAATTTCCAGACTTTTGTTGGTGTGGAATCAACCCTTACTGATGCATTAATGGAGTTTTTTGCATATAGACAGATAGATATTGTAGTGGCTTAGTAGCGCCACTATAGTTAGGGTTAAGTAGGCAGTTTAATGTTAAATAGAGTTCCACCACTTGTGTCCTGTATACTCTTAACACTGCATCCTGGGCCTTTCTAAGCAAAATCAAGCCATAATCAGCATGCCACAAACAAATGCACACACCTCTTGAACCGTAAGTGTTACACACAAAGTACCAGTGGCAAAGTTGTTCAGCACAAAATTACCTTTCAAACGGTGGTATGCAATCAATTCTAAGCAATTCATTTAACATTTAGGTTAAAAACTGCTGAATTCCTCAGACTTTTCCAGGCCTGAGTGAAAGACAGCCAGGTACGTCTACAGTCATTATTGGCCCGAGTGGCTACGCTTTCAGACGCCACCTACAGGTGTATCCAGGCCGCTTCCTCTTCCTTTGGAAACACTGAGCAGAAGTATTTGTTCAGGGTGTCTGCCTTTTCCTGTTTCCTCCCTCTGCACAGTCACCCCTCCCATTTTCAACCTTACAAGCCGTACTCTGGTCTTCCTCTTTTCACTTACATGTCTAAAAAAAATGTCTTGTCCCATTTAGTTAGTGCCTGGGTTATTTTCTCCTCTGCTTGTGCCTTTGCGATCCTCACTGCTTCCCTCAGATTCCTCTGATACACCTCCCTATCTTCCTCCGCCTGTGTCTCCCTGTGCCTTCTGAATGCAACTCTTTCAGCCTTTACCT
This sequence comes from Neoceratodus forsteri, assembly GCA_016271365.2. Classification (NCBI taxonomy): domain Eukaryota; kingdom Metazoa; phylum Chordata; order Ceratodontiformes; family Ceratodontidae; genus Neoceratodus; species Neoceratodus forsteri. Next base: position 531,909,375 of record CM028137.1, on the reverse strand, counting down.
TTCCAGCTGTCTCTTTCCAGAACCATAGCGATCTTTTTCCTCTTGCTTTTGCTCATTTGCTTAATACAGAGGTTTGCTGCTCTCATTATGCACCCTTTTCGGTTCACCCACTGTTTTCCCCCCCCAAAATCCGGAACCTTTGCCCTTGTGTGGTTCGATTCCGCAGCCAGCCTTATATTTATACCCACACTGTATGGTGATCAGTGGTGCTCAGGTGGCCTCCCACCCTGTCCCTTTTAGTAAGTACCAGGTCCAGTACTGCCCCAACACAAGTGGGTTCACTGACTACTTGTCTGAGGAAGGTACACTGGAGGGATGTCCCTGCTTCTAGCTGAAACCACAGCTGGAAGGCTTCAATCTACATCCGGAAGATTGAAATCCCCCACTGGCAGCACCTCCCCCTTTTCTGCCATTTTGCCACAAGCTTCCACCAGTACCTTATCTAACTCCTCCCCCTGTGCCAAAGGTCTGTAGATCACATCAGTGCAAACAGTGTTTCCATTTCCTGTGTTCATGGTGACCCCAACAGTATGTCTGCACCCCCACATTCCCTATATCTCTGTTGCTTTTATGCTTTCCTTGACATAAAAGCACCACATCCCCTCCTTTTCTTCCAACACTGTCTTCCTGAACAGAGTATTGCCTTGTCCCAGTCCTGTTTTTCAGTGCAAATATCCAGGTCGGCTTCTACCATGATGGCCTCTAGGTCCAGAATCTTATTTCTTAGACTTCTAGCATTCCCATGCATGACCTTCCAGATGTTATCATCACTCTGCTTGTTACCCCCTTTTTTCCTTTTGTCTCCCCGCCTCTCTTTTTCATAGACCTGTTCCCCATCCCCTTCTTCCTTTATTAATTTTCACCCTAAGGGTTTCCTCTCCCCTCAGGTTCTCCCTATTCTCTGCTTCAGATGGGTGGAGTGCATTAATCACATTCTGCTGCCTCAATCACTTGTGTCAGATGTCTAATATGAACTTTACTCAATTCCACTGCAACAGTTCCGAGTTTTCTGGGTTCGCACAACAAAATTTTTATTTATTTAGTTATTTTTTTATTTTATGTTATTTTACTAACAGTGGGGATGGGTTTAAAACCAGGTCTGTAGCAACTAGGCAATTGATTCCAAATTGTAGGTCCTCTATATGAAAAGGCATGCATCCTGATAGAGATATTGCAAAGTTTTATTTTGTCTAAAAAGTTGTGAAATTCGCCTTCGGAAATAATTTCGTAACTTACCCACTTCACTACTCCACACTGAGTTTTCCTGGAGAAATGGCCCCTTTTTGAAGCAAAGTTAAGGTAAGGTTGCAACTTAGCGTTAACTTCACCACAAAAAGTGCCACTTCGCCTGCCAGAAACTTCACAAAGTCAGTACTTTGTGAATTTGAAAAACCTTGCACATTATTTCACAGAGCAAAGTTTCCCAGCTTCACATATCTCTACCTACCAATGGTTGCCGGGATAGGTGTGCCCGAGTATGTGTGGAACCCTGCTGTCGGCAAGACTGAGAATAAAAGGATGGACTGCCTTTCCCAACCTAGAAGATGGGTGTTTACCAGAATCCGTGAGGGGATATAACAGGCACCTCAGCCTCCTTTTTTTTTTTTTTTTTTTTTTTTTTTTTTTATTATTTATTTGTATTTATTTAATCAGATATTACACCTTTGAGCTCCAGGCTCATTTACAAAGGTTCCTCATCAACAGTGGTACAAACAAAGCTAGAGCAGGTACAAAGAGCAGATCCAAAGAAGCCTTGTCAAAAACGTAATTTCAAAGAAATTCCTAGGTACAGTAGATGAGAGATAGGTCTATAGTATACCGTATAATTAGATGTTTCAGAACCTAAGCCTGGAAGCGTGGGGCAGGCAATTCTAGGAAGAATTCAACATCAGGCTCAAACAACATATATCATCAAATGGAAGGTCACATGCTCTCTGCTGCAGCTCCTGGGCCAAGTAGAGCAGTTCAATCAGATATTGGGCATCAGGGGACTGCAAACAGCATACGAGGGTAGCACTGAGGCTGCCATAAGTGGCTACAGTTTAGCTGCCTCGGAGACCCTGCACACACTCACACTGGCTGTGTCCACCTGCTGACCTCTCAGATATGGCTCTCCTTGGTTCAATGATGAGCTGTGCCAGTAGAAGGCAACAGGGTAGAGGTTGGAGCATTCTTGGAAGCAGTCTGGCTCAACAGATGACAGGCTGGCTCGAAGAAGCCATCATCCGATCTACTAGAGGCGATCACTCTCAGAAAGCCAGAGTTCCTATCACAGGTCATTGCCTCAAGTAAGAACCAATCAGCTCAGCTCTTCCACACTGTAGACACATTACTGCATCAGCCCTCTATACAGTCCAGGAGAGTGATTTTGGCCTATAAGTGCGAGAAAGTTTGGCCTGTTCTAGATAGCATGTCATCCATTTGGGCAGGGATCTCTGCAAGTGGCCTGTTAGCGGCCAATCCTTTGGGGTCTGACGCACTAGGTAAGAATAGCGCCGACCACAATGCCGTCTGCAACAATAGCGCAGCAATAATGCCATCAGTTTTATTTTGCCCTCCGGCACCCCCGGACTAAAGGATTCTCACTCTGGGGGTGGGTGGGAGCGGATCACGGGGAAAGTTAAAATATGTGGGGCCGTGGAATACTGTTTCCATGGCCCTGTGTCAAAGAAACAAAGTCCCGAGTGCACAAAAATGTTGGACACCAGGATCAAAACCCTGGTCTCCACTGCCACTGGCCGAGTTACTCTATGCCCTAGCTCTTCACGCCACGAGAGCAGCTTTGCCAGCCTCCTGGATCCTGGTGCTCTTGTTTGTGGCGAGCATCATGGACAGAGATCTGTGGAGCCTTTACTGAAAGTGCTGTAGATCCCCTCTTGCTGTCCGTGTTAGCGCTACATGCACTAGTGCTCTCTAGACTAGCGCTATTCATGTAGCGCTATTCTAACTGGGTACCAGTGTCAGATAGCCCCATGGGGTTCAGGAATCAGTTTCACCTGGTGCTGGATGAGGATGTTCTGAAGGTGATCTCCAGAGTGCACCTACTTTCTGTACTTTTGACCAGGCCCAAACCATCTGTTGGGTGAGCTATCTGTATGCACGGGGTCTGGTATTTGCCAGGATTGTACAGTCCTCCCTTTAGGAGGGATGCTTCCCTTCCACCCTAATAAGGGCAGTGGTGAGATCCTGCCAAGATTCCCTCCTCAAGGAGTCATCCTTGCACTCTGTCCTGACAAATTACAGGCCTGTCTCAAATCTCCCTTTTCTAGGAAGGTGACTGAGAAGGTAGTTACTGCATGACTCAAGGCTCAACTTCAGACATATAACATTTATGAACCATTCAAGTTTGGTTTCTGCCCTCGGCACAGCAAGGAGACTGCGCCTATCAGAGTGCTTAATATCTTTTAATCGCCAGGTGTACTTATTCACATGTTCTGGCAGACTCCTAGCAGTTCTCCTGGAGGAAGGAGGCAAGGTGCATACCCCCTACTTGGAAAATAAGGACAGGAGAACTGAGACCCCAAAACCAGCATCCCGGCATGACTCAAGGTCAACGTGGTAGTGGGAAATGAAGCTGTGTGCTGACGTCCAGGTAGCAGCCCTGAAGATTACCTGGACAGGGATAGGTCCCTGGAAGCAGCCACTGAAGCAGCGGTACGATGGGTGGAATGAGCCCTTAGGCCTCCGGGAGGCTCCGTACCCGCCAACCTATAGCAGAGGTTGATACAGGATACAGTCCACCTTCCAATCATCCACTTAGCTGCCTGTCTGCCTGGTGCGGCTTCAGCGTAGGTGACAAACAGCTGGTGAACCTCTCCCCAAACTCCAGCCATGCGCTCTTTATAATAGGCAAGTGCTCACCGCAGGTCCAAAGTATGGAGCCTATGCTCAGACTCCGAGGTGTAATTGGTGAAGTACATTCAGGAGATTAATCACCTGGTTAAGGTGGAAATCTGACACAACCTTTGGGAGGAACTTCGGGCTGGGGCACAGGACAACCTTATCCCTGTGGGAGACCAGGTATGGAGACTCCACCGAGAGTGCCTGGAGCTCATTGATCCTTCTGGCTGACGTGATAGCCACCAGGAAGGCAGTCTTCCATGACAGATGTGACATCTCACACCTGTGAATAGGTTCAAATGGCTTGCCCATGAGTGCTGCCAAAACCAGCAACAGATCCCAAAGTGGTAATGGTTCACGCACCTGAGGGAATACATGGTCCAAGCCTTTAAAAAAAGCATCAGACCACCTTCTCCTGTGCCACTGACTGCTGACTGGCCCGTGACCAGTAGGCAGAGATGGCTGGCAGGTGCACCTTAAGGTTCGCTGACCTAAGGCTAAATTGGGAGAGGGACCAGAGGTAGTCAAAGATGCTAACCACTAGACAGGACAAGGTGTCCAGCCCCTTGCCCAGACACCAAATGGAGAACCTCTTCCATTTGAAGGTGTAGTATTTCCTGGTCGAGACTTTCCGAGAAGCCTCCACAATTCTGATGACTTTTTCAGACAGACCCAAAGCCCAGAACTCTAGCCACTCAGGAACCAGGCTGTCAGGTGTAGGGATTAAAGGTCCAGGTGGAGTATCCCCTCCTGATGAATCAAGAGCAGGTCCAGGTGTAGGGGAAGATGCCTCAGGAGCCGCTGCTGAGGAGATCAGGATACCAGAATTGGCAGGGCCAGTCCGGAGACAACAGGATCACCTGTGCTTTGTCCCTTCACACCTTGAGCAGCACCTTGTGGATCAAGGGAAAGGGAAGGAAGTTATAGAGGTCTGGGGTCCAAGACCTCGAGAAGGCATCCCCCTGCAGCATTCCCTGCTTTGGGGGCACAAAACAGCCTCAGCTTTGCTTTCTTTCTGGAGGCAAACCGGTCCACCAGAGGGGTGCCCCATTGGGAGAACAGACTGTGTACTACCACGGGATGGAGAGACCACCCATGAGACGCCTCGCCCACCCGGCTGAGAGTGTCTGCCAGCTGGCTGGAGACACCAGCCCCATGGATGGCAAGGAGATCAGCCTCCAGGCTGTGCACAAGGGTCTCTGCACAGTGGAAGGGAGTGTGTGCCACCCTGCTTGCTGAAGTAGTACATAGTCGTGTTGTCCGTCTGGACCTGGACCACTTGACCTCGGAGATGCAAAGCAAAAGCGGTCAGTGCCAGCCAAACCGCCCTGAGCTCCAGCAGGTTGATGTGACATTGGGATTTCTCGGGGGTCCTAAGCCCATGGACTCTGATCCCCCAGGTGGGCTACCCAGCCCATAAGAGAGGCGCCAGTTGTCAGGATGACCATTGGCTCTGGATGGACAATCTGGATACCCTCCTGCAGATGTTCCAAGACCAACCATCACTGGAGTGCATCCCACATCCGCTGGGTCACAGTGACCGGCTGATCAAAGTGACCCCTGCGCCGAGACCACGGCTGGCCAGCTCCCACTGCAGGGAGCACATTCTCCAGCTAGCCCAATGGACCACGCTGGTGCAGGCCGCCATGTAGCCCAAAAGATGTAGGAGGTCCCATGCAGGGTGCAATTATCCAACCCAAAATGATCAGGCAAAGGAGATAACCTCCGCTCTGTCCACTGGGAGCGGAGCCCTGGCTCTGCAAGTCGAGCTCTGCCCTGATGAAGTGAATCACCTGCGAAGGCACGAGTTCTGATTTGGCCTCATTGACCAGGAGGCCTAGAGAGACGCAGGTCTGGAGGACCAGGTCCCTGGACCGCTCCATCTCCTGCTTGGAGGGACCCGCGATGTGTCAGTCATCCAGGTAGCAGTACAGCCAGACTCTCCAGGGCCTCTGGTGGGCAGCCACCACTGCTACGCATTTGGTGAAGACCCTGGGGGCTGAAACAAGCTGAATGGCATGACCTGGAACTCGTAGAGGAACAGTCGGTGAGATGGACAGATCGGGCTGTGGAAGAACGCATTCTGAAGATCCAGAGAGCAAAATCACATGTTTTTCACTCAAAAGATGGCATGATCAGAGTCAGAGTCACCATCTGGAAGGTGCGGAAGCTGATGAATTTGCTCAGGATGTGCAGATCTAAGATGAGGCATCAGCCTCCCGTCTGTTTCGGTACCAGGAAGTACCTGGAGACAAACCCTAGCTGAGGTGGAGATCCGAGATGGGAGCCACCATCTCCTTGCGAAAGAGTTGGGCAATGTCGTCCTGAAGGGCCGACTGAATGTCAACTGACACCATGTCCTCCAGTGAGGGCGCAGGCTCAGTTGGGAGTGAGTCTCGAATTCCAGAGGCAGGAACCTGGACAATCACCTCAAGAACCTACCTGTCCGTGGCAACAGTGGACCAGGTGGAAAGGAAGTCGTAGAGCCGGACCCCCACGGGAGGACCCGGGGGGGTTCGGGACAAGAGAGGGGAGGACACCCCCATCCTGTCACTGGGCAGGCTTGGAAGCAGAGGAGGGCCTGGCTGAGGGACCACCAGGACCACATCCTCCGGGCTTCCTGACGACCGAGGCCACGTACTTAGGGTGTGGGTGCCAGGCCTGCTGCTGGCCAGCCTGAGGCTGGGCAGGTTTGGCCGCAGAGGCCAAGACGGGCTGAAAAGGCTTCTTCTTAGAAGCTTTGCAGCCTTTCGAGTCCTTCTGGGCAGAAGTCACCGAGTCAAAGGTGGCGTTGGACCTTTTGATCCTGGTGAGGTGCCTCTCCCCCCCAGGCCCGAACAAGTTGGTCCCTAAGAAGGGCACATCTGTCAACTTGTGCTGCATATCCGCTGTGAAGGTGGAGATGTGTAGCCAAGCCCTGCAGCACATGCCAACTGCCGTGGCCACAGACTGGGCACAAGAATCCCCAATATCAATGGCCATTTGGAACTGTTGCTTCACAACAGCGTGCCCCTGATCCCGCACCTGCTTAACTGTGGTTTGCTGGTCAGCGAGGAGGTGGGGGAGCACTTCATCCAGGGACCCCAGGAGGGCATGCGAGAAGTGGGCCATCAGGTAGCCGAGCTCGCTTGATGAAGGCCGAACGAAGAGGCAGCATACACTTTTTTCACCATGTGGTCCAATTTCCTGGATTCCTTGTCAGGGAGGTTGTCCACATCCCCGACAGTGCCCATGCACCGGAAACCAGAGTCGACAATCCGCCCCTCAGCCGAGGGATGCTCCGTGAATCCCGACAGGGATCTGATAGGGACTGCTTACTTGTGGGCCATCTGGGCTGATGGCGCAGGACAAAGTGACAGATGCTGCCACAGCTCCAGGGCAGGACTGAGAATTGCATCCTGAACTGGGAAGGCCTCCACAGGTGTATCCCTCCCGGTCGAGGATCTCAGTAAGTGGGCACTACTCCAGCATTTGGACATGCTCCAGCTTGAGATCTGTCAACTCATAAAATCAAACAGAGCAGGCCTATGAAGGAAGTGGGACAATGGTCCGTAGATATGTCCCCCTTCAACTTCACGTTCAACGGGCGGAAATGGAGGGAGGACCCCTCAGATTCCGAGGACTCACGAAAAAGTGGTCATCCGCCCAAGTCCCCACTCACCCAACGAGAGTGGTCTGGGGTGACTGTAACCAACAACCGATGGGGAAAACCCTTGCCCGTGTTGGGCATCCTTATTCAGGCGCCGGTCGTCAGCTGTTTAGGGGCAGCTCCATATGGATAAGCGGCACTGGCGTGGGTTGAGCTGGGACCGTATGAACCAGCTCCTACCAGGGTGGGGTCTGCTGTGGCACCCAAGGAAGGGAACGGGGAAGCAGAGATCGATTTAATCCAGGTCAACCAGAGCTGCTGCCACATGAGATCATCACAGCACTGACGCATTTTGTGCCGGTGCCTCTCTTCACCCGAAGAAGACGAGGAATAGCAGTGGCACTGCTTGCCTGAGCACCTGGTGCATGAGCATCTCAAACAACGCGGGCTGCCAGAGTCCGGGCTTCTGGAGCAGGACCTCATTCAGGACCACTGGGGGGACAGATGGCAGTTCTTGGAGTGGGCCACCTTATATGGGCCCTCTCCAGGTCCTGGAGTCTGGGGAGCAGTGGAACAATGGACTGCCCTGTCCCCCCCCCCAAAAATGTCAGGACTGGAGTCCTGGACAAGGAGGTATCCACCTCCTTGGTAGACAATGTGTCGACCGGGTCGAGAAAAATCTCATCCAGAACATCGAGCTGAGTCTTGGCCAACTGTCCCAACTGAGAGACCGTGGAGCAGGCGGCCAGATCCAAAATACCATCCAAAGCAGAGTGTTCCAGCGAAGCATGGGAATCAGAGGCCCGGGAGCGCATCTGATCCCACATATGTCGGCGAGACCACTTCTTAGTCTCTTTCTCTTTTTTTGGTTTCTTGGACTTTGCCAAGCCTGGGGTAGGGTCCTAAGGGTGCTGAGACTGGCACAAGTTACTGAATGCTCCTGTAAAGGAAGCACCCAAAGAGAGCGACAAAGGCTGAAGCCAAGGAGGTCTGTGCTGTGGCCTGGGCTGCGGCATCCTGGAAAGCCACAAGTTGCTCTGCAGACCCTGTAGCCGTGGAGAGCACCCGATGAGCGTCCTTTGAATGCATAGGCAGATCCCTGTCATGAGGATGGCCAAGGAGTACGCAGGCTTAGCAATCCTCAAGAGCTGCCGGTAGGAACGAATGGTGATGGATGCAGGCCTGGACATCGTGTTCGTGGCTCAGGTAGTAGATGCATGGGGTGTGCGGATCTGATTGCGGCATAAGCTGCCTGCAACCACATTTCCAGAACCCCGGAGCAGACTTTGCATCATCCATAATGGCGGCTAGACGAAATTCGAAGACAAAGCTTTTTATTTAGAAAGGTAAGCAAAGGGCCTCAGTATATGCGAGAGCGATAAGGAGGAAACCTGCTTCTTCCAGTAGAAAAGAAGAACTGGCGTCACAGGGTGGTGCTAGGGACGTTACCACCCGGGTGGGAGGGAGCAGCCAGCTTTAAAACTTAACAGCAGCATTTAAAGGGGAAAGGACACTGCCAGAATGTGTGGATAAGTACACCATATCCACGTCCCTAGAAACCCACATTGTATCTTGCTGGAAGGTGAGTCGGTCAGCATTCCAATTGTTCACCATTCATACTGTGAGGTACCTATAGCAGTGATGAGTGTCTGAAGAAGCCACACTTTCACCTGCTGGGAGGCAAAATGCTCAGCACTCCAAATGTCCACCATTCATACAGTGAGGTAGTAGTGGCGAGAGTCCAAGAAGGCCATGCTAACCTGCTGAGAGATAACACTTCCTGTAACTTTTTGTACTTGGACACAATTGTAAATGAGAGTTTTTCTCTCAACTGACTTTCTAATAAATTGATGATGATGATGATAATGATAATAGTAAGAGGCAAGGTGCTCAGCGTACCAAGTGTCCACCAACTGTACTGTGAAATAGCTGTAGTAGTGGTGAGAGTTCTATAAACTTGCATTGTAAATGACTAGGATGTGAGGAGCTCAATATTCCAACTGTCTACCATTCATACTGTGTTGAGAATGCTAGAAAATCTAAATTTAAGTACCTGTAAATTTTCTTTATCTGACTGCTGGTCACATGACTCTAGGACAACTGGGATCTCCTTCTCATGCTGATGCATACGCAGAAAGTTGAAGCTGCAGCATCAAGGACTCCTCCCACCACCCAGGCGGTATATCCCCCGACTCTGCACCATGATGTCAGATCCTGCATGCTGGAAGCAGGATCAGGTGTCACTTGCCGGGGAGGCCAGGTGGGTTGTGTGGATGTGAACCATATACACTTCTAGAAAAGTACAGTTACGTAAGAACTTACCGTAACAGTAGATATTCGAGAGAGGCTCTTGCAGTAGGTAATTACATATAGGACTGATGCCGGCCGACGGCAGGAACCCCTGGAAAAATTTCTAGCCTTCTGCTTGATCCCTGGCGAGGACCGCACCCGTCAGGTGACCGGCGTCATGTGACGTCGGTATAAAGGGGCGGTCCCGGACGCCCGCCTTCCAATTCTTTCCCCACCACAGGCCCGGATGAGAGAGAAGCAGATGTTTCCATTCCTGGAAAAAGCTGAAAAAGCCTAGGGGGATGGAGGGTGGGAAGGTATTACCTACTGCAAGAGCCTCTCGAAGATCTACTGTTCAGTGAGTTCTTCGTCTTCTGTCTATCTTCTCGAGAGGGGCTCTTGCAGTAGGTAATACATATAGGACTGAATCCTAAGCAGTCTGGAACCAATAAAAGGCACCGGGAGGAGGAACTACTCAGAAAATAGTAGAAGCCTTGCAATCCTCAAGACAGGAGGCCTTGCAAAACAGCTAGCCGAAGCCTGCTCTACGGCGAGAGCAATGTCAAATGCAGTGTTTTCGTAAAGGTATGGGCGGAAGTCCAGGTGGCGTAGCACAGATGTCTGCGCCGACACATTCTAGAAACAATCCAGAAGCCGCTACTCCACAGTGGAGTGACCTCTGACTTGACCCAGAAGGGTCTTGTTGTACCATAACAAAAAGTGATGCAATGAACCAACCACTTCGACAGGCACTGCTTGGAAACAGCATTGCCTTCCCTTTTGTGAGCAAAAGAGACGAATAACTGATCAGTCTTTCTGAGATCCTTTGTCCTATTGGTGTAGTATCTCAGAATCCGGTGAACATCCATGGTATGGAGTAAGTATTCTCCTTGGTTGGAGTACTGCGTGAAAAAGGCAGGTAACTCTATAGACTGATTTAAGGTAAACTCTGCTACCACTTTAGGTAGAAACTTAGGGTTCGTGCGAAGAGCCACTCGTTCTTTGTGAAAAATCAAATAGGGGATTTTACACATAAGGGCCTGGAGCTCAGAAATTCTTTGAGCGGAAGTAATGGCCACCAAGAAGAGAGTCTTCCATGAAAGAAACTCAGATCTGCGGATGCCGCAGGTTCGAAGGGAGGAAGGGTAAGTTTTGAGAACAAAGTTCAAGTCCCAAGGGGGAGCAGGGGTCCGGACAGGGGGCCTCAGATGAAGGACCCCTCTAAGAAAGGTCTTAGAGATCTCTAATTGGGCAAAGGATTTATCTGCAAAAGGAACATGGTACGCTGAAATAGCAGCCATGTGCACTTTCAAGGAGGAATGACCGAGACCCAGGTCGAAGAGATGACGTAAATATTCCAGCAGAACGGCCACTGAACAGGAGAAAGGCTCCACGTTCCTAGAGGCGGCCCAAATAGAAAATCTCTTCCATTTCATGGCATAAGTGGACCTAGTGGAGGGTTTTCTAGCCTCCACAAGAATCTCCGCCACTTTTGGAGAGACACCAAAACGAGATTGGGCTAGGTCTGCAGGAGCCATGCATGAAGTTGCAGGGACTTGAGGCCCGGATGGACCAGGGTCCCCTGATCCTGGGTCAGCAAACCTCGAGATAAAGGAAGAGGAAGAGGAGGAACCTCTGAGAATTGTTGTAGAAGAGGAACCAGATTTGCCTGGGCCAGAAAGGAGCGATCAGAATCATTCTGCTCCTTCTGTGGTTAATTTCTGTAATACCGAAGAACCAGAGGAATTGGGGCATAAGATGATCTGTCCTTCCAGTCTAGAGACAGAGACATCAAGCATGCCTGGAGCGAGCGAGCAAAAGGTGGGAAGTTTTGTGTTTTGTGGAGAGGCGAACAGGTCTACCTGCAGAGTCCCCCAAAGCTGAAAGATATCGTCTAGCACCTTTTGGTCCAATTCCCACTCTGTGGTAGGGCAGAGAAGCAGCTTAGCTTGTCTGCCAGGGTATTGTAGACTCCTTGAACATGAATCGCAGTGAGGTGAAAGTTGTGTTGAGTTGCCCAGTCCCAAACCCTCATTGCTTCCCTGCATAGAGGGTAGGATCGAGTCCCTCCCTGCTTGTTGATGTACCACACCACGCACATGTTGTCCGTTTGGATGGCTAGGTGACTGGGAAGAATGTATTGGTGAAGGGCTTGGAGAGCATATAGTACTGCTCGAAGCTCGAGCACACTGATGTGAAGAGCTAGTTCCAATCTGGACCATAATCCCTGGGTTCGGTGAGGACCCAGATGAGCTCCCCAACTTTCGCCTGATGCGTCTGTGGTCAAAGTCTGGGAGGGGGGAGGATGACAGAAGGGGACCCCCCGAAACAGGTTCTCTCGAACCATCCACCATTGCAAGTCTCATGCCATCGGCGAGGAGATCAGTACTAGATGATCTAGGTCATCTACAAGTTGATCCCACTGGGAGTGAAGAGTCCACTGAGAGATCCTTATGTGGAGCCGAGCCCGGGGAACTGTCGGAATAGCGCCGCCATGAGCCCCAAGAGACGGAGAACTGACCTCGCCGAACCCTCCTGCGTCTGATAGCAGGGAAATCAGACTGAAGAGAGGCCACCCTGTCCGAGGCAGGAAGGCCTTGCTCACCGTCAGATCGAGGATAGCCCGATGAACTGTAGTCTCTGGGAGGGATCCAGATGAGACTTGGAATGGTTGATGGTAATACCAGGCAAGTAAAACCCGCTGCGTGAGGAGAAAATGCAGGAGCTCCTCCTGGGCGAGGCCACCAGGGAGCCAGTTGTCCAGGTAAGGAACACCTGAACTCCCATCATGCGCGGGTGGGCGCTCCACAGCCAGGCATTTGGTAAATACTAGGGTGCGAGGAAAGACCAAAGGAGTGCCGGGATGGTAATGGTCCCCTGAGCGCCAAACTGAAGATACTTGCGGTGAGAAGGGCGATAATGGGGATGTGCAGATATGCATCCTGCATATCCAGCGCACAAAGCCATTGACCCGGCCGAAGGAGGGGCAGAAGGGTCTGTAGGAGAGCATCCTGAACCTTTTGTATTCCACGTAAAGGTTCAAGTAGCTGAGATCGAGAATGGGTCTGAGATCTCCAGTCTTCTTTGGGACCAGGAAGAAATGTGAATAGTAACTCATCCCTTGAAGATGAAGGGGAACGAGTTCTATGGCCTTCTTCGCGAGGAGGGCAGAGATTTATTCCCGGACCAAAGGAAGATGGTCCCTTGCGTAGGACGACTTCAGAGGTGGGTGGCGGGGTGGTTTCTGTAGAAACTATATAGAGTGCCCTTCCACTATAATCTGGAGCACCCAAGAATCCATTGTTATCCTCTCCCAACCCGGAAGGTGGAGGGAGAACCTCCCTCCTACCGGTTCCTCTGGTGTGTCTGGAGGCGGTGGAGAGGGAGGAGTCAGGTGGTGTGGCAGTGCGCAGCTGGGGCATCCGCTGCTTTTGGGCGGGGGTCTGGCAGCTGCGGGGGCCCGGACGTTCAGTGGCCCGCCTCCATGGTTTAGCTTGGCCGACTGCGTCTGCGAAAGGGCACGGTGCTACGGGTGATTGGGACGGTACATGGAATCCACAGATTTCAGAGCCGTCCCCTTCTCCTGCAAGTCAGTGATGATGTCCTTGACATCACCACCAAAAAGCACCGAACCCTGAAAGGTGCTTCCTGGATCGCGGACTGCACCTCCGGGACCAAACCTGACATGCGGAGCCAGGCATGACGCCATAGACTCACGGCGAAAGCGGAGCTCCACCCGGCAGTGTCCACTGCATCGTATGTCGTCCGCAGAATGTGGCGACTGGCCGAACGAGAAGAACAGACTAAATCTGCTAACTCCTGCTTGACTTGAGAGTCAGGTAAGGAGTCTATCTTAGATTCCACCTGGGTAAGGATGGCCTTCGGGTAATCCCCCATATGAGCAACGTAATTCAGGGCCCGAATTCCCAGTGTGGAAGAGGCGTAAATTTTTCTTCCATACTGGTCCAGGAGGCGAGATTCCTTATCCGGAGGAGACTAGCTTAGATGTTTGGGATGCGCTGACTGGCCGTGAGCGGCGCTAATCACGACCGAATCTGCACGAGGGTGGGAGTCCAAATAGTCTACACCCTCCTACACCTGGTATAGCCTGTTAGACTTCCTAGGAAGCGGGGCCAACGCCGACGGTCATTTCCAAATAGTGGAAACAAGGTGGGCGTGAGGCCCGATCCAGGGTGGCACTAAAGTTGGAGCTGTCAGGGGCAGGTCCAGATGTTCGGCGAGTTTAACCCGCTGAGGATCTGGTTCCAAGGAGCACCACTGATGTACTTCCTGGATTTTTCTGAGCAACTCCGTAAAGGAAGGATCCTCCGGAGGAGACTTTGGAGGGGTTCTCGGCCAGGGCTTGGTCGGAGAGAGAGCCTCGTCATCTCTTTCGGAGCATCTGTCGGAAGAATCTGAGGAATCCGAGAGGGAAGAAGAATTGGAAGCAGAATAAGACTCCCTAACATGGCTGGGGACAGGAACGGGTTCCTTGGGGGGGGATCCCTGGACGCGTGTCCTGCCCCTCTCGGGATCCAGAGGGAAGGGCCCTGGAATCCGGAGGCGGTGAGGGAGTGTGCCGTCTCGGGCGTACGGGAGCCGGCACCATCACCGTAAGGTGGCTCTCTACTTCCTTAGTGAGCTGAGCCTGGCCCAGCCCACCAGGAAGCCAGAGTCTCCTGCAGATCCATCGGGCGGCCGAGGCGGTGGAGGTGGAGAAGGAGGGGAAAAGGAACACAGATTGTACCCGTAAGGTGGTATCCAAACCGGGCGCTGGTATTGTGGCGTCAGGTACTGCGGCATCGGAGAGACCCGGCGTAGAGTACTGCGGCGCTGGATACTGCGGTCCCGAATACGGCAGTCGAGATAAGGACGGTGGTACCAGGCTCCGAGCTGCAGAGCAGACGGCCGGAAGGTGGCCAGGCGGGTCAACATTGAAAGGCCGGGGGTGCAGGAGCCTGGCGGAAGGAAAATCCCTGACAGCGTCGATGGGGCGGCGTCAGGGCGGCGTCAGATCCGCGTTCCTTAGGAGGAGGGTCTGGCAGGTGGAACATCCTGCATCGCCCGAGGATGGGAGAATCCCGGGGTCAGGCTGGGTGACTCTGGCTCCCCAGGCGCAGCGAAACTGCGAGGAACGGATCTGACGGGTGTGGGAGGGTCCGTCGTGGGATTCGTCGCCTGGCGCATCGGAGAACCCGGCGTGCGGCTTAAAGGCGTTCAGCGGGCGCCCGGTGTCAAATCTTACAGGATCCCACATTGGAGGCGGGCGAGGAGGGAGTGGCGGTCAGCGAGGAGGCGAGGTTGTGTGCCACCCGAAGGGCCGAAATCTTATCGACCTTCTCCCGGCGGACGCGGCAGGAGCCAACGTCCGACTTGCGGGAGTCGCCCGACCAGTAGGCCGCAAGCCTGCGGCCGAACCGGGGGCGGTGGCCTCCTTTTGCTCGAAGGCGCCCGCAAGGCCTGAGCGCGAGCCAGCCAGGCGGGCCGATGCTTCCTCCAAACCACTGGAGGCTGCCGTCGGACGGTCCCCCGGAAGGGATGTTACCTGGGTCGCGACTCCGGCCAGAGTCACGGACAATGAGGCCTTCTCCCGGTGCCTCTCCTTGTCCCGCTTTTTGCGATGTCCTTCCGGAGAAGTGGGCGCCTGCCTGAGCTTCTTCAATTCTTTCTCCATCGAAGACATCTTTTTCTTGAGAATATGGGCTTCCAGGGACTGTTGGCGTCGTCTGCGGGTAGCCGCGTTGAAGTTGAGACAATGCGGGCACCTGTCGACCGGTGGTCAGGGCCTAGGCAGAAGAGGCGGAGGAATGGCTGTCCTTGTGTGGCAGTTGGGCACCGCCACAGAGTCACACTTGTTTTGTTGCTCGGAGGGTGTGAGGGCGACACTACCGGCGATGACCTGGCGATAGAAGGAAAAATAATTTTAATTTTGATCAAAACCGACAAAGAACAGGGCTGGCAGGCAGCGAACTTTCAGCGAGCTGCATGACCTAGCGGGGAAAGAACTGGAATCACAGGTGTCCAGGACGCCCTTTATACCCGACGTCGCACAGCGTTGGTCACCAACGATGGAGGCAGTCCCTCGCCGGGGACTGCTAGCTAGAAATTTTTCGTGGGGTCCTGCGCAGCTGGCATCAGTCCTATATGTAATTACCTACTGCAAGAGCCCTCTCGAAGTAAGATGTACAGTTATGTAAAAACTTTCCGTAACAGTAGATCTTTGAGGAATGTCTCTTGCAGCTGGTAAAACTTTTGGGTAGTCGCCAGAGGTTGCTGTGATGTACAGCAGCTCTTATAGCAGTCTTTTACCAGGGGCCGTCCACCGACATCATCATCATTCTGCTACCTATATGCGTGGGCGGTCCCTGGTATCCTCAGTTCCCCGCCGGATTCAGCTCGCTAAGCGAGGACCGAGGGGATCAGAGGTACCAAAAGGTGTCCCTTCCCACTTGATAAGTGGAACAAAGTCAATTCTCTGAGAGAAGGAGGGGGATGGAGGGAGGGAACAAACCTGCTGCAAGAGACATCCCTCAAAGATCTACTGTTATGGTAAGTTTTTACGTAACTGTACTATCTTCACGGGATGATCTCTTGCAGCAGGTAATACATTTGGGATGGATCCCAAGCAGTGTGCCCAAAGAGGGTGGAATTATGATAGGAGGCCTGTGGGACTGCTCGGTAAAACTTGAATCCTAGGAGGAAGCAATATCTAAATTGTAATGCTTCGTGAAAGTGTGAATGGTAGACCACATGGCTGCATTACAGATATCTGAGATCGAGGCCCCTTTAAAGCAGGCCATCATGGAGGCCTGGGCTCTAGTGGAACAGGCTTGTACTGTTCCCAATAGGGGCTGCTTAAATTTTTGTAACAAAATGTGATGCAATTAGTCAACCAACTGGAAATGGTTTTCTTGGCAACTGTGGAACTTTCTCTCGTAGAAGTGAAGGTGACAAACAATTGAGAGTTTTTTCTCAAGGATTTGGTACAGTTTATATAGTACCCCAGAATACAATGAACATCTAAGGTGTGAAGGAGATGTTCACCCTGATTGGAATGGTCTGGGTAATAGATGAGCAATTCCATGGTCTGGTTTAATGTATGTTCTGAAACCACTTTTGGCAAAAAGGAAGGGTTGGTGCGGAGAATCACCCTATCGTTGTGGAAGATTAAGTAAGGCTCTCTCACATCAGAGCCTGAAACTCTGAGATACGCCAAGCCGAAGTAACGGCCACTAGAAACACCGCCTTCCAAGAGAGGAAGTGGAGATCAGTGGTAGCCACTGGTTCAAAGGGTGCCAGGGTGAGTTTCCCTAGAATGAAATTCAAATCCCAAGGGGGGGGGGGGACACTTTATAGGAGGTTTGATATGAAGCATACCTCTTAAGAACATCTTGGCAAGATGAGGTTGATACAGTAATTTGCCTTCATAGGGTTCATGATAGGCCAAAATGGAGGCCAGATAAACCTTAATAGAGGAAAAGCTAAGGCCCTTATTGGCAAGTGAAGTCAAGTAGTCTAGTACTTTGGGTGAACGACATGAAAATGGATGTATAGAAAGGAAAGTAGCCCATATGGAAAAGCATTTCCATTTGACGTTATTCGTCTCCCTGGTTGATGGTTTAGTGAGGCCAAAAGAATGTCAGCCACAGGCGAGGAAACCTAAAGACGTGTCATGAAAATGTCCTCAGGAGCCAAGCATTAAGGTGTAGAGCCTTCAGGTTGGTGTGAAGTAGGGTGTCCCGCTCCTGAGTCAGGAGATCTGGTCTGATTGGCAACGGAATGGGGACCGAAGCTGTTGGAGTGGGGGAAACCACACCTGCCTTGGCCATGGTGGGGCTATGAGGATCATCGTGGCAGGTTCGAGTTGTAGTTTCAGTAGAGTGGGACGGGGGGAGCATATAAGTATCCTGTCCATGGTTGGGACGAGGCCGGTGAACAGTCCCCTTCTGTTCGGGATAATGGAAAAGTATTTGGGGAGTCTGATTGTCTGGGGAAGCAAAAACGTCTAGGTTCAGGGTCCCCCAGAAGCGGAAGATCATCTGAAGAACTTCGTGATGAAGGGCCAGTCATGAACGGAGGACTGGAGACTGACAACGTCTGCCAGGGTATTGTGGCATCCTGGAAGATGGACGGCAATTATTGCAAGTTGTTGGAGTGTGGCTTCCTGCCAAACCTTCAGCACCTCCCTGCAGAGAGTGCGAGATCTGGTGCCTCCTTGTTTGTTCAGATAGAACACCTCTGAGATGTTGTCTGACTGGATTAGTAAGGGTCCAGGACGAAGGTGGGGGAGAAAGGCCTGAAAGGCCAGGACAGCCACCCTCATTTCCAACAGATGTATGTGTGGTAAAATGGTGAATTGGGGTAATTTGTCTTGAGCCCCATAAGGGCAGAGGTGAGCTCCCCAGCCGTCCAGGGAAGCATCCGTGGTCAACATTTGCTGGGGAGGTGGAGCCTGAAAAGCCATGCCCTGAGATAGGTGGTGCTGGTGTGTCCACCAAGCTACGGTGGAGCAGAGGGATGGGGCAACCTTGAGAATGTCAATGAAGTCGCCTGACCATTAATGCCGTTGATTCTGAAGCACCTTTTGCAGTGGTCACATAGGAAGACGAGCGTACGCCACTGTGGGGATGGCAGCCGCCATGTGCTCCAGAAGACATAAGAGACTTCTCGCTGTTATGGATTGCTGGGTTCGAGCATGCAAAGCCAGAGATAGGAGTTTGTCTGGTCTGTTGGCAGGGAGGTAAGCCCTAGCTGAAACTGTATCCAGAAGTGCTCCTACATATTGGAGTGACTGGGAGGGCTTCAGGTTGGACTTGGGACAGTTTATGGTAATGCCCAGATTTTGGAAATGGGTAAGGGTGTCCTGTAGGGAGAGAAGCTGATCCTGTTCAGAATGTGCTTTTATCAGCCAATCATCTAGGTACGGGAAAACAAAGTGTGAGTCTCTTCTCAGAGCCACCGCCACTATGGCAAGGCACTTGGTGAAGACTCTCAGAGCCGACGAGAGTCCGAAAGGAAGTGCTCAAAATTGGTAGTGGTGTCCCAGCAACTGAAAGCACAGGAACCAGTGGTGGGCAGGGTGGATGGGGATGTGCAGGTACGCATCTTTCCTGCCCAAGGCACATAACCAATCCCCCTTTTTTAACATCAGTAGTATGGATGTTAATGTGACCATCCGAAACCTCTTGTACTGAATGTGTAAATTCAGTTATCTTAGGTCTAATATCAGTCTGAGGTCTCCCGTACGTTTGGGGACCAGGAAAAAAATGGGAGTAGAATCCTCGATGTAGCTCCCAGGGAGGAACAGGATCCATGGCTTTTTTGTGTAAAAGAGCCTAAAGTTTCTCTCGGAGAATAGAAACATGGTCGGGCAGATAATGGACAGAGCGGGGTGGGTACGGGGGAGGTGGAGATGGAGATGCAAGTTCCAGTGTATGCTCTATAAGTATGATTTGAAGTACCCACTTGTCCGAAGTAATGGCTGTTCAGGCCTCCAGATGAAGGGCAAAACGGGCCCCTACAGTTTTGAGGCCTGAAGAAGGAAGCAGGGGGCAAGCTCTAATGGGTCACTGGGCAGGGGGCTGGCCTGCACCACGAGGAGGGTGGGAGCAGGGCCCCTTCAATGAAGGTGTGGTGTTCCTGGAGGAGGTGTTAGAACGTCTGCGGGAACCACCTAAATATGCCCCTCTAGTCTTGCCTCTCCGTTTTTGAAAGTTTTGTGAATGGGACTGGTATGAGGACTGTGGGGTATGGTACATACCATGCACTGTACGGACAGTGCGGCCTGACGCCTGGAGACCATCCAAGAGCGTTTGGGTGCCTGGGCCAAAACGTTTAGCACCATTAAATGGGGCTTTAACCAGTTTGTGTTGAATATCTGGTTCTATACCTGAGACACTGAGCCAAGCATGATGGCAGAGAGCTACGTCCACCCCATAGCCATTGCAGGAACCGAGGTATCCCTAGCATCATATCCTGAGCATAGGAGATGTTGGGAAATGGAATTTCCAGTGGATATGGTGGCCAGTAATTAGTCTTTCTCCTGTGAAGGAGGGAGTTTATCGACGACTTCAATAGCAGAGGACCAATGGGTACGTTGGTATTTGTCCACTCACCCGTTGAGAATTTAGTTTGCCTCCCTTCCCTTGGTTTTCTCTCTATTTCCCTCTTCATCCACTCACTACCAATGCATTTTTGCTTTGATTGCAGGATATGTACTCATACTGTATACCTGCCAAATGTACTTATGTAAAATTACTTCTGTATATGTAATAACTGACTTATGTATCCAATCTTGTTATTTGTAATCTGTATCACAGTTTCTACTGTCTTTTGTTTTTATGTTTTCTGTACTATGTTATCTGTGCCATTTGTAATTGGCCCGAGTCGTGCCTGAAAACGGTCCCTGGGATCAGTGCACCTACAGGGTTATCAAAATCATAAATAAAAACAAATAAATAAAAATGTCACCATATGTCCCATATAGTTCAAGATTCTCAGATTCAGTGTGCCTGCCTGGAAGACTTTCTTTCCTAGGTAGTCTAGGTAATGGGATTCCTTATCTGGAGGTAAGGAGCTCATGTGACGGGGGTGTTTAGTAAGATCATGAGCGGCGGCAATAACCACTGAATCAGCCTCGGGCTTCGAGGAAAAGAATGGGTGATCGGAGGGAGCCTGGTACAAATGATCCACCTTCCGAGGAAGAACCGGGACAGCGGAAGGCTGATCTCAAGCCGCAAGCATCACATTCTGGTATGTTTGAATGAGTGGGGGTACCACAACCACTGGGTCCTCTGGCAGTTCAAGACAGTCTGCCATGTCTCTTCTCTGATTATTATGTTCAGTAGTAGAGAAACCCATCATTTTCTGTAGCTGAACCATCATATCATGAAATGAGGGATCGTCAGGTGGGGAAGCCGCTGCATGGCGGGTGGGTTCCTTGTGCAGAGATGATATAGTGTAAAGAGAGGACAAGAGTCCCATTCTTGAATGTAAATATTCTCCAGATCCTCTCGTATGTCATCCGGGAATTCTAAGTCCTCGGAATAGTTTTCTTCCTCATAATCTGAAGGGAAACCAGGTGGGGAGGTGGGCCGCTCACCAAGAAAGCGTTCTGGTGAAGGTGTGGGCGACCGGGATGGGTGATCCCAGTATCAGGAGCCGGGGACTGTGAATGCCTTATTACCTTCAGAACCTGTTGTACTACAGTATCCACGTCCATAGATATAGTGGTAGAAGGAGGGAGAGGTTATGAAACCAAGGGAATAATAGAGAACATGGAGCAAAAGCAGGTCTGGAGCCCAGATGAAAC
The DNA here is from genome assembly GCA_016271365.2 of Neoceratodus forsteri. Lineage (NCBI taxonomy): Eukaryota > Metazoa > Chordata > Ceratodontiformes > Ceratodontidae > Neoceratodus > Neoceratodus forsteri. The sequence goes on along the minus strand of CM028137.1, from coordinate 531,888,346 downwards.
AATCCGGGGTCCCGGTCCCAGTCAGGCTGCCCCTATGAACAAAAGCCCTTGAAGGGAGGGGGAGGGGCAGCCAGAAAAGTAAAATCCATGGTATTCCCTACAGTCTCAGGGCCCATTGATGACAGGACCGAGAAAGAGGAAGATCTGATTTGTTTAACAGCCGTTGATGAGAGACGAGTCACCGTCGATGGGGCAGCGATGGTATTAATGTAAGGTTCCATTGAAACTGCCAATAGAGTGCTAGAAAGTGCCATCGACGAGAGAGAATAAACTCCTGTTGACAGGAAGCAGGTTTAATAGGAGTCGTCGATGAGGGGAGACCTGAAGTGGTCGACGTTGATGAGCGCTTGGAAGAGGATGCAGAGGGAGCATCCTTCTCATGTCTGTCCTTCTTGTGTGAAGCACCAGATGAAGGGAGGTCCTTGGGATGGGACCCTTGCTTCTCTAAGACAGCGGCTTTTTGTTCCATAAGGTAAGCCTGGATGTCAAGCAAATGTCGTTGACTAGTTGCTTTATTGAATTCCTGACAAAGTTCACAGGAAAATGAGTCGTGTGGATCCCAAACAGCGGGCACAAACCGAATGGTTGTCGAAACGGTAGATTTTTCTACCGCAACAACAGGAGCGAAATAAAGGTAATTTGTTTAAAGGTTCTTCTGACATCCGTGGATGAAGGACAGGGAACGGGAAGAAACTGTTCCTGTTTGCTCAGTTTCTCGTTGATGACTGCCTCCACTTTGCACTAGCTGCTGCATGCGAGCTGAAGATGGCGGGAAGATGAATGGAGGATACCAGGGACCGCCTACTCTTATATAGGTAGCAGGGTGATGATGTCATCGGTGGGCAGCCCCTGGTAAAAGACTGCTATAGGAGCTGCTGTGCACCACAGTGACCTCTGGCGACTACCCAAAAGTATTACCTGCTGCAAGAGACCATCCCATGGAAGATCTATGGTTACAGGTGAATAATCTATTCTTCTAGGCATGTGGATATGATTCACTTATCCAAACCCTGGCAGACTCCTAGGAGTTCTCTGGGAGGAGGGGCAAGGCATGCACCCCTAGTTGGTGAACACAGACTAGAGAACCGAGGTCCCAAAACATGCATCCCAGTGGTGCACAAGGTTAGTGCAGTAATGGGAAATGAAGGTATGTGCTGACTTCCAGCTAGTAGCCCTACAGATCTCCTGTATGGGGGCATCCCTAGAAGCAGCCACCGAGACAGTGGTATGTCTGATGGAATGAGGACTAATCCCAACAGACAGCTCTCAATTAGCCAACCTATAGCAAAGGTAGATGCAAGATGTGGTCCACCCTGTAATCACCCACTTTGCTGCCAGTCTGCCAGGTGCAGCTTCAGTGTAAGCGACAAACAGCTGGCAAGCATTCCCTGAACTCCAGCCATACACGCCACACAATAAGAGAGCACTCTCCACAGGTCTGGGGTATGGAGCCTGAGGTCAGCCTCCAAAGATGGGTTGGTAAACATACCAGTAAGTTATAGTCATCTAGTTAAGGTGATACTCCCAGTACCACCTTTGGGAGAAACATCAGGTTGGGGTGAAGGATGACCTTGTCCCTGTGGAAAACCAGATAGGGACAATCTACTGATAGTGCCCAGATCTCCCCAATCCTTCTAGCAGACATAACTGCCGCCAGGAAATGAAGGTTATTCACCTGTAACCGCAGTTCTAGGAGTGGTATATGGTGCATATCCACACTTCTGGCAGTACTTCCTTTCCCTTTAAGACTTGCCAGAAGGTTTTCAAGCTGGCTTTTCCCACCCACCCAGGTGGTATCCCCCTCGGCACCGCCCTATGGCATCAGATCTTGCACGCTGCAAGCAAGGATCGGTGTGCCACTTGCCAGGGGAGGTTGGTCAGGTTGTGTGGGTGTGCATCATATACCACTCCTAGAACTACAATTACAGATGAGTAACCCTGATTTCTGGGGACATGGATACGGTGCACTATCCACACTTTTGGCAGACTCCTGGCAGTTCTTCAGTAGGAGGGGGAAACGTACATACCACTACTTGGGGGAAAAATAGACTGGAGAACTGAGGCCCCAAACCCAGCATCCCTGCATGACACAAGGTCGATGTTGTAATGGGAGATGAAGGTCTGTGCTTATTTCCAGGTCGCAGCCCTGTAGATTTCCTAGTCAGGGACGTCCTTGGAAGCAGCTACCGAGGCAGAGGTATGTCTAGTGGAACGAACCCTAAGACCAACAAAAGGCTCCCTACCAGCCAACATATAGCAGAGGTCAATGCAGGAGACTATCCACCTGCCAAACATCCACTTAGCTGCTGGTCTGCCAGGTGCAACTTCAGTGTAAATGACTAAGAGCTGGCAAACCTCTCCCTAAACTCCAGTCGTGATCTCCTTATAGTAAGTGAGTGCTCGCCTTAGCTCCAACGTATGGAGCCTGTTCTCAACCTCCGAGGTTGGGTAGGTAAAATACACCAGGAGGTTAATCACCTGGTTAACGTGAAACTCTGAAACAACCTTCGGGAGAAACTTCGGGTTGGGGCAGAGGAGAACCATGACCTGGCTGAGAAAGGATCAGAGCAGTGCAGAGCAGTGCAGGAACAGTTTGTGGTATTGGAGGAGGGGCCTTAGACAAGTAGCACGCACGGTAACCTTCTCGGAGGTGCTGCCTGTCTAAGGCATGGGTGAGGCTAGAGTGCTCCACACCATGGGATTCAATCAGTGGTTGAGAAACTGGTGCAGAGCTCAGGGATTTGGCTTCATTGGGGACTAAGGGTCCACCTGGAGTGATGCAGGCCTATACTGGCGTGATGGTCTGCATCTGTCCAGGAGGGGAACCAGGATCCTAGGTGATTAGTTTAAATGCTTCATTGGCAGGTATTTAAACTAGCCAAGGGGGGGAGGCACTGGAAAGAAGTAGGGAAATCCTAGCCCCTCCCCCCCAAAAATCAGGGTAGTAAGTGAGGTAAACACCAAGATAGAGATGTCGATAGGGAGAAGGGCAGGGGTAAATGGAGAAAATGACAAAGGCAATAAGGACAGGGATGGGGCAAAAAGGGGTAAGGCTATCAAGAAATGGAGGGTAATGAATACCAATGACCGTAGTCTGGGCAACAAGCTCCCTGAACTGGTAGCCTTGATGGAAGAGGGATGCCTGGATATCATAGCAATCACAGAAACATGGTACACAGAGAACCATGACTGGGATGTTAACATGCCAGGGTACACAACCTACAGGAGAGACAGGTAGAGGAGAAGAGGAGGAGTAGCTCTCTATGCAAGGAAAGAGATAAAAGCAATGGAAAAAAAAAAAGAGTAAACAGGGAAGACAGGAGGCACTGTGGGTCACCTTAGAGACTGGAAATGGCACCACAATTCACACAGGGGTTGTAAACAGACCCCCATCTCAGGGGAAGGGAATGGACAAGGATATGACAGAAGGCATCCTTAGGATGGCAGAGAAAGGGGAGATACTGTTGACAGGGGACCAGAATATGCCAGATGTTAACTGGAGCACCTTTGCTGCAGCCACATCCAAGAGCAGGGTCATTCAAACACCATGAAGTCTTGCTATATTATGACTTAAGGCAGTTAGCCACAGCACTTGAACTGTCCCGGAGAGGAAACAGTTAACTCCAGGGAGACTGGAGTTCTAAAGCGCGAGAGCGCTATGCCAAAGCTCTATCTGGCAAGTTTCAAATGAAACTGCCAGATTCTTTACTCCGCTTCACTGAACAGTCGCTCCGGAGATCAGCTCCTTCAGCTCGGTTCATTTCTCGTTCGTTAGTATTTTAGGTTCATTTGAACCTGTCACAAAAGTATTTATTTTACCAGCATTTCGTTCAAAGCTCTATCTGTAAACCGTAAGTACAGGATTTAAAGTCTGCGTGGAAAATTAATTATCAGTTCGGTTTGAACCGATCGGTTTGCTAAAATAAGCATTTCTATTCATATTTTGGGCTTTTTAGAGTCGCGGTTCCAGTTCTTATCAGTTCTAAAAAAAAAACCTATACTGAGGTTTTCAAATACCCGTAATCACGGTTAGGAACCAATAAGGTGTCTTGCCTGGCACTGCCATCAAAAGGGCAAGTTTTTGGATAGGCTGGCATTATGTCTGAGAAACCCAAAAGAAAAACCGGCCCACTGGGTTTCAACACTGTGATGTCTGTGGGAAGCCTTTGCCAGGGCTGACCCACACACCACTTGTGTTTATTGTCTGGGGCTGACCACCTCCCGTCAGACTGCCAGGGTGTAAAAACTTCCTGCAGCCACCCTGAGAAGAGATTGGGCCGGCTCAGGGCGAGAGGCCAAAAGTCCGCTGACCCAGATGGCCAGCCGGTCCAGCACCCACTGGACCAGAGGAGTGCCTCTGACCAGGCGAGACTTCCTCGGGCAAAAGGAAGGCTGGTTCAGAGGAACCAGTCCCAGTAAAAGACAAAGAAATCAGCAGGTCTGGAGTCAAAACTGTTCTCCAACTGCTGCAGAGATAGCTAAAGCCATACAGATTGTCCAGTCACTGTCTCAGGGACCTGTCGAACCACCAACAGGTAGCAAAAGGTTGGTTGTTCCAGTTCCAGTGGTTCAAGAGTATGATGTTGAGGAATTTTATGAACCACAGGAGGGGGAGGAAGAATTTGATCATTATATATGTGGCTGGGAGGGTCTGGACGTGCCCATTGAACCAGACATTTCTCCAGACAGACCTTTAGAATCTCTCCCTATGCTGTCTGAGTCCCCTTCTCATTTTATGTTTTATAAAAAAGTTGCAGAAACCCTCCAGCTTCCTTTAGAAGAGGCTGTGGATGAGCAAGAGGAGCCTGATTATGTAGAAATGATGGATATACCAGAGTCTAGGAGGTTGTCTATTCCTTTGCATAAGTCATTTAGGAAGCAAACAACAAAGATTTTAAAAAATCCTCATTCTGTCCCTCCTGTAGATAAAAAAAATGGACAGAAGGTATACTTTGTCAGGCCCTGATACAGACTTCCTCACTGAGCAGTGTAGTCATGTAGGTGTGGTACAAGCTGCAGCCTGTGACAAGGCTAATATTCCCCTGGCCTCACATCCTCCTGATAAGGATTCCAGGAAGATTGATGCCATGGCGAAAAAAACAATATATGGCAGCTTCTTTGGGACTCAGGCAGGCAAATTATATGGCTTATGTGGCTAGATATCAGAAATCTAGATGGGACACAGTGTTGCAGTTAGCCAAGCAGGCCCATGGCCAGCTGGCTAGTGAGTTGGAACAGGTGGCTGCTGATGGCATTGAAGCCTCTAAGTTCAATTTCATACTGCTGTTGATGTTAATGATGTTTCCTCTAGGGTCATGGCCACTTCTGTAGCTTTCCGTGGGTTGGCATGGCTCAGATGCACTAATCTGTCCCAAGATACTCAGTCAAAGGCTATGGATTTTCCTGTAGTAGGGAAATTCTCTGTTTGGGAACAAACAGAAAATTATATGAAAAGATGGATGAATACAGAACTACCTACAAAAGTGCCCAGGCCAAGGAGAGGCATGCCACTCCACAAAGGCACGCTCCCAGAGATGGGCAGGCCTTTCCACAGGCCTTTTACCAATCTCAAGCCTCCTCTGCGTTTGCACAGAGGGTTTCTTCAGAGCAGAGGTAGGCGGGGCACAAGTAAACCGTCCCCCTCCCTCAGCCTAAGGCTGCTGTAAGCAGGCACCTGATGGGGTGCCAGGGCCGTTTTCCTGTGCACGGTGGGGGCAGGTTGGCTTATTTCAGCCAGAACTGGCTGTCCCTAACCGGACAGATGGTTTCTGAGGTAGTAAGCCAGGGTCTGGTTCTCAGCTTCAAACAGTTTCCAAAGATGAGAGCCAGACATTTTCCACCTGCAAATCCTTCAGAAGCCCTTGCTTTGGAAGCAGAGGTTTCTTCTCTTCTAGACTGCAAAGCAGTGGAAAGGGTCCCTCCTTGCCACCAGGGCAAGGGGCTGTACTCAAGATACTTTCTTACCCCAAAAAAGACAGGAGAATGGCAGCACATTCTAGATTTAAGGTACCTTAACAAGCATCTTTTGAAACCAAAGTTCAAAATGTTAACTCTGGCAATGATTTTGCCTTCCCTGAGGCCAGGGACTGGCTAGCTTCCCTGGACCTCAGGATACCTATTTTCATGTCCTGATCAGGCCTTCTCACGAAAGTACCTCAGGTTCGAACTGCCCTCAGGCCACTACCAGTTCAGAGCAATGCCCTTGGCTTACCTCTGCTCCAAGGGTATTCACAAAATGTCTAGCTGTGTAGTGGCTCATTTAAGAAGGCAAGGGGTTGCTGTGTTTCCTTACCTGGACGACTGGCTCATAGTGGGTCAGTCTCCAGATCAGGTAAATCCCACCTGCAAGTCACCCAGCAGCTTCTCACTTCCCTGGGATTCCTGCTGAATTTACAAAGTCAGTTCTGGAACCAGTTCAGGTACTAACTTTCATAGGTGCAGAATTGAACTAAAGTTAGCCAGGCATTTCTCCCTCGGAAAGGGTAGACAGACTCATTGCCCTGGCATCCTCCTTTACTCTCAAGTGGGTCTCGACCAGCAAGGCATTTTCTGCAACTCCTAGGGTACATGGCTGCTTCCACAGCTGTTGTGCAAGGAGCAAGATTCCAGATGAGGGACATTCAGTTCCATTTGAGGGCCTATTGGTCTCAAAGGAAGGACCCCTACCAAATTAGTCCCAGTGACCCAAACTTTGATCCTGGCTCTCCAGTGGTGGCAGGATCAAAGCAATCTAACACAAGGGTTCCCTTCATTCCCTGTTCCCACTCCCTCACCCTCACCACGGATGCCTCCTGCTAGGGTGGGGGCTCACTTGAGCGACCTTTCCACTCAGGGTGTGGTCCCTCAGGAATCTCTGCTCCACATCAATCTTTTGGAACTCAGAGCTGTCTTTTAGCTCTTCAGGTTTTTCAGCTTCTGTCCAGAACAAAGTAGTTCAAGTCAGGACAGACAACACCACAACAATGTGGTACATCAACAAGCAAGGGGCACTCGGTCATCAGCCTTGTGCACGAGCAATGAAGTTGTGGTCTTTGGCTTACTCCTGAACACCTCCCTGATAGCAGTTCACCTTCCAGGGAAGGACAATGTCCTGGCAGATGCCCTCAGCAGGATTTCTCAGGGCCATCACGAATGGGCTCTGAATCCTCAGGTGCTGGGGTCGGTCTTTGCCAGATGGGGCACCCTCAGATAGATCTTTTCGCAGCCCCAGACAACCACCAACTTCCTCTATTTTGTTGCAGGCCTCCAGTGCTGGGCTCAGTCCCTCTGGACGCCTTTTCTGTTGGATTGAAGGGAAGTTCTATATGCCTTTCCCCTTCCTCTTCTCTTCAGGGTATTAGTAAAAATCAGATCTCAGCCCTGCAAAGTGATTCTGATTGCTCCAGATTGGCCAGACAGCCCTGGTACCTCTGCTTCTGTCCTGACAGTCCACCCTGCCCTGAGCTTGCCCAGAGTCCACGACTTGCTGACCTGTGCACAGAGGAGAGTGTGGTATCCGGACCTCAAATCCCTCCATCTCAAGGCTTGGCTCTTGAGGAGTTAAATTTGCTGATTTACACCTTTCCCAAGGTGCCCTGGATATTTAAAGCCTTCAAGGAAGCCTTCCACTAGGGCCACTTACAATTCTAAGTGGAAGAGGTTTTCCATCTGTGTTCTGAGAAACAAATTGTCCCAGAATCTGCTGATTTGCCCATTTTACTGGACTATTTGGTCCATTTAAATTCCTTAGGCCTTAGCCAGCTACCTTAAAGGTTCATCTGGCAGCTGTCTCTGCTTTTGTATCAGCAGGGAAGCCTGCTTCTCTTTCCTCTCATCCTGTGTTTTCCAAGTTTTTTAAGGGGTTACTTCACACTAACCCTTTTCGGGAACCAGCTCCTGCCTGGGACCTGAATGTTTGCATTGCTCAGTTAATGCAACCCCCCTTTGAGCCTCTGTCTTCAACAGATCTCAAGTTTCTAACTTGGAAAACCGTTTTTCTAGTGGCTATCACTTCTGCCAGACGCATAAGTGAATTACAAGCCCTGTCAGTGGAAAAAGATTTTATATCTTTTCACAGAGATAAGGTAGTCCTTAGGACTAACAGAAAGTTTTTGCCTAAAGTGGTTTCAGATTTCCATCTGAACCAATCCATCTCTCTTCCAGTATTTTTCACTGAGCATTCTTCCTCAGGTGAGAGGAGACTGCACAGTTTAGACGTCAAAAGAGCTTTAAGCTACTATTTGGAATGCACCAAGGGTCACAGGTTCGAATCCCTCCAACTCTTCCTTACATATGGCAAGGTTGGCAAAGGGAAACCTGCCACTAAGGACAATTGCAAGGTGGATTGTCTCTTGTATCCAATTTTGTTACCAAAAACTAGGTAGAGAACCCCCCTCAGGACTGAGGCTCACTCCACCAGGGGTACAGCTGCATCTCTAGCGGCTGCTAGAGATATTCCCATTCTGGAAATCTGTCAAGCTGCTACTTGGAAAACATTTCACACTTTTACCAAGCATTATTCCTGGATGTCCAGTCCAGGAGGAGATGCCTCGTTTCAGGCACAGCTGTGCTCAGAGCCTATTTCCTAAGTGAGGTTCTGACCCTCCTCCATGGAGGTACTGCTGTGTAATCTGCTTGAAGTCATAATAATAGCAAGACTTCATGGTGTTTGAAGAAAAATTACTCACCTTAGTAATTGCTTTTCTTCTCCATGGAGTCTTCATAGTATGACCACCCCCAACCTGCCCCTCTCAGAACTTCTATTTGGGTGGGGTTGGCAAATTAGTGCAAGCACTGTGTCATGCCATTTTAGTTCTTCCTTCCCCCTTTTATTTAGGGTTAGGAACTAGGTATTTCTGTTTTTAAGTAATATATGGCCCCCTTCCGGGACTTGAGTCTTTTGGGGAAGGGGGGGTCTAATAGTGCTTGTTAGGGGTGAAACTAATAATATTATTATCATTGTTATTATTATTATTGCTCTTGTTGTTGTGTTCGCTGTTGTTATTCCTAGTAGTAGGTAGCCACTTGGCTAGTGTAGAGCTTTCCACACAGACTTGCTGCTTAGTATCAGCTTCGTAAAGATCTGACAGTTTCATTTGAAACTTGCCAGATAGAGCTTTGGCATAGCGCTCTCGCGCTTTAGAACTCCAGTCTCCCTGGAGTTAACTGTTTCCTCTCCGGGGCAGTTCAAGTGCTGTGGCTAACTGCCTTAAGTCATAATATAGCAAGACTCCATGAGAAGAAAAGCAATTACTAAGGTGAGTAATTTTTTCTTCTCGATGCCCTACAGGTGGCATGCCTCAGACAGCCAGTTTTGGGACCCACTTGTGAGGCAGCAATCTTAGACCTCGTACTCTCAAATGGGGACAGTGAGAGGATCTCGGATCTAGAAGTGGGTAGCCATCTGGGAACAAGTGACCACCAAACAGTGTGGTTCACGATAAACTCAGCCACAGAGTCAAGCGATACAAAAGTGAGGGTACTGGACTTCAGGAGGGCTGACTTTGGCAAGATGGGAGAGTGCCTTAGAAAAGCTCTAGCAAACAGGCTAGGAGAAAGGGTGGAGCAACAATGGGGAAACATCAAAACTGCCATCACAGAGACAACAAGCCTTTGTGTGAAGCAAATAAACAAATCAAAATGAAAGAAAAAGCCACTATGGTTCTTAAAAGAGGTGGCGGGGAAGGTTAGGGAGAAAAAGATAGCATTTAGGAAGTATAAGGATATACAGAAGGAGCAGGACAGAGAACTGTACCAGTTAAGGCAGAAGGAAGTAAGGAGGTAAGTCAGAATAGCTAAGGCCCAAACTGAGGAAAAGATAGCCAATTCGGTTAAGAAGGGGGATAAAACCTTTTATAGGTACAACAGGGACCGTAGAAAGACAAAGGGAGGGATAGTGAGGCTGAATAGAATGGACGGTGGGTGAGCAGAGAGGGACAGTGAAAAACAGGGATACTGAAAGAATACTTCTCAGTATTCACAAAAGGAGAGGGAGGTGCCTAATCCAATTAACAGAAGTGCTCTGTATGGGGAGTATCCAGTCCTTTCACAGAAGAAAGGGTTCTGAAAACACTCCTAAAACTGAAGGTGGACAAAGCAATGGGGCCTGACGGAATTCACCCCAGAATTCTAAAAGAATTAAGGGGAGAACTAGTGACACCACGGACTACCCATTTTAACAAATAATGAGAGGATGGTGTGGTACCCGAGGACTGGAGGAAGGCGGATGCGATTCCCCTTCACAAAAGTGGGAACAAGACAGAGGCAGGAAACTACAGACTTATCAGTTTGACCTCAGTGGTAGTGAAAGTGATGGAATCCCTTCTGAAGGAAAGAACTGTTGAGTACCTAGAGGCCAGTGGGGCACAGGACCCAAGGCAACAAGGGTTCACAGCGGGAAGGTCATGTCAGATGAATCTAATTGATTTTTTTGACTGGGTGACCAAAGTAGTAGACCAGAGGGGCTGTGGACATGGCCTACCTAGACTTTAGCAAGGCATTTGACAGTCCCACACAAAAGATTAATAATCAAATTAACCAGCCTGGGAGTGGGTCCCAGGGTGGTAGACTGGATAAAACATTGGCTGGACAACAGGACACAGAAGGTAATTGTAAATGGAGTCCACTCTGAAGAAAGGGGGGTTACTAGTGGGGTACTGCAGGGTTCAGTACTGGGTCCAGTCCTTTTTAATTTCTTTATAAGTGACATTGCAGAGGGACTGGAAAGAAAAGTATGCCTCTTTGTAGATGACACAAAGATCTGCAACAGGGTCGATACACAAGGAGGCATGGAAAGGATGAGAGGGACTTGGCAAGGTTGGAGGAATGGTCAGAAGTATGGCAGCTTGGATTCAATGCAAAGAAGTGAAAATAATGCACCTGGGCAACAAAAACCCAGGGCCTGATTATACAATTGGGGGGGGGGTAGTCACAACAACAAATATGGAAAGGGACCGGGGGTAATCATATCAGATGACCTTAAGATTGGCAAGCAATGTGAGAAGGCAGTAGGGAGGGCTGGGGGGATACTGGGATGTATAGGGAGAGGCATTACCAGCAGAAAACAGGAAGTTGTTATTCCTCTGTACAGACAGTTGGTGAGACCCCATCTGGAGTACTGTGTCCAGTTCTGGAGCCCCATCTCTGCAAGGACATAGACAGGATGGAGGCAGTCCAGAGGAGGGCAACTAAAATGGAGCAGGGTCTGCAAGAGAAGCCATATGAGGAGAGACTAAAGAAGCTTAATATGTATACCCTTCAGGAAGGAGAGGGGGGACATGATAGAAACTTTTAAGTACCTCAGTGGAATCAACAAAGTCCAAGAGGGTAGCATCTTTCAGAAAAAGAAATGTGCAAGAACAGGGGAACACAATTTGAAGATAGAAGGGGGACGACTCAGGGGCAATGTGAGGAAGTATTTTTTCACAGAGAGGGTGGTGGACGCATGGAACAGTCTTCCTGAGGAGATTGTGGGGTCTAAAACTGTGGGAGAATTCAAGAATGCATGGGACAGACATAAGGCAATTCTTGTGGAGGTTAGGAAGAAATAGGCTGTTGGTTAACTACAATCGTAAACTTATCCTGTAGGTAGGGAAATGGGCAGACTAGGTGGGCTAAGCGGTCCTTATCTGCCGTCAAAGTCTATGTTTCCATGTTGTGTAAAACCGAATAAAGAGACTCCATCGAGAGCGCCCGACACTCACTGATCCTTCTGAAGGAAGTGATGGCCACCAAAAAGTCAGTCTTCCAAGACAGAAGGGAGATGCGACACTTGAACATGGGTTCAAATGCTTGCCCATGAGCACTGCCAATATTAGCAACAAATCCCAAGGTGGTGGTGGTTCACGCAGCAGCTGTAAAAACAAGTGGTCAAGGCCCTTGAAAAGGCCTCCGACCACCTTTTCCTGCACCACTGTCTGCATACTAACCCACACCCAGTATGCAGAGATGACTGCCAAGCGCACCGTGAGGGTCACTGACCTCAGGCCAAACAGAGAGAGACCACAAGTAATCCAAGACATTCGACACTACCCAGGACAGGGGGTCTATCTCTTTGCCCCGACACCCAATGGAAAAATCTTTTCCACTTTAAAGTGTAGCACCAGAGAGTCAACCCCGTCCGAGAGGCCTCAACAACAGGGAGAATCTCGGCAGAGAGACCCAAAGCCTGGAACTCTAGCTGCTCAGGAAGCAGTCTGTCAGGTGGAGGAACTGAAGGTCCGGGTGGAGAACTCACCCTGGAGAGCAAGAGAGCAAGTCCAGGCAGAGTGGCAAATGCCAAGGGGGGCAGGCTGCTGAGGCAGAGGAGATCAGGGTACCAGAACTGGAGTGGCCAATCCAGAGCTACCAGATCATCCATGCCTTATCCCTCTGAACATTGAGCAACATCTTGTGGATCAGGGGAAAGGCATACATGAGCCATGGGATCCAGGGCTTTGCAAAAGCTTCCCCCACCAGTGTTCCACACTGATGGGGTGGGCATAACACAGCCTCAGCTTTGCATTCACCTGGGAGGAAAACTGGTCGACCAGGGGAGTGCCACACTGGGAGAGCAGGCAATCGACTACCTTCTGGTGAAGAGACCACTCATGAGACACCTCGACCACTCAGCTGAGGGCATCAGCCAGCTCACTGGAGGCATCGGACAAATGGATCACCAGAAGATCAGCGTCCAGATGATGTACGAGGGACCGGGTAAAGAGAGTTTCCCGGCAGGGAATGCGCCCCACCCTGCTTGCTGAAGTAGTACGTGGTCATCGTGTTATTCATGTGGACCTGAACAACCTGACCCCGCACAACTGGATGAAGGCCATCAAAGCTAGATGCACTGCACAGAGCTCCAACAGGCTAATGTGACATCGGGACACCTTGGAGGTCCACAGCCCAAGGGCCCTGTGGTTCCCCAAGTGTGCTCCCCATCCCTTCGGAGAGTCACTGGTCATGACAATGACAGTCAGCTCTGGGCAGACGAATGGGACTCCTTCCTGCAGATGTTCCAGGATGAGCCACTACTGAATGGCATCCCACATTGGCTGCATCACTATGACCGGCTGGTCAAGGTAACTGAGGCGCACTGACCACTGACGGGCCAGCTCCCACTACAGAGGGTGCATCCACCAGCAGGCCCACTGGATCACAATGGCACAGGACGCCATGCCCCACAGCAGCCACAGAAGTCCCCGGAAAGGAACAATTGCCCCACCTGTCCGCTGGGAGTCGGGCCTTGGCCTGAAGTGAGAAGAGCTCTGCCCTGATAAAGCGGATGACCTGTGAGGGGTGGAGTTCCAACTTGGTCAGGTTGACCAGAATGTCAAAGGCCAAGCAGGTCTGAAGGGCCAGATCCCTGGCCCACTCCACCTAGGAGGAATCGGCGATCAACCAGTCGTCCAGGTAAGGGTTCATCGAGACTCCTTGGTACCACAGGAATGCTACCACCACTGCTACGCACTTGGTGAAGACCCTAGGAGCAAAGGAAAGGCAGATCAGCATGGCCTGGAACTCGTAAAGTATCCCTTCTGAATGGAACCACAGGAACCGCTGGTGGAATGGACAGATCAGGATGTGGAAGAAGGCATCCCGAAGATCCAGAGAGCAGAACCACATATCCCACAAGATGGAATGATCTGCTTCAGAGTGATCATCTGGAACTTGCGCGGTTGCATAAACTGATTGAGGTCATGAAGATCCAGTATGGGGCACCAACCCCCCTGTCCATTTCGGAATCAGAAACTATCTGGAGACAAACCCTAAACCAACTGTGGCGTCCGGAACATGGGACATAGCTTCCTTTTGAAGAAATTGGGTGATGTCCTCCCGAAGGGCCGTCATGTACACGTACATCACGTCTTCCTGTGGGCACGGGCTTGGCTGGATGGGAGAATCTCGAATTCCAAAGGCAAACTGCAACCCAAGATTTCTTAGGGCCAGTGGAGGCTGGCTTAGTTTTGGGCTGCCAGGCCTGATGTTGCCCCCAATTGAGGCTGCGGTGGTCTGGATGGAGGCAACGAGTAGGGCCAAAACAAAGGGCTTCTTCTGTGTTTTCTTGCCCTAAATGTCCTTCTGGGAGGATGTGACAGAGTCCAGGGTAATGCTGGACTTCTCAATGTGGGTGAGATGACTATCAACACCAAAATATGGGACTTCAGAGGAGCCGACTTTAATAAGATGGCCAACAGAGTTAAGCTAGCCCTAGCAAGAAGAAATATAGGTGAGGGGGCACAGGCAAAGTGGGCAAGCATTAAGGATGCAATACTTGACGCAACATCCCACTGTGTTAGAGAGAAAAGCAAGAGCAGAAGGAGGAAACCACTTTGGTTCTCAAAAACAGTAGAAGCAGAAAAGGTCAAAGCCAAAAGGCTGGCCTTCAGGAAATAAGGGAATGCAGCCGGATGAAGATAGAGGCATACCAAACTTCCCTAAGGGAAGGCAGTAAGGCAGGCAATGGCCCAAACCAAGGAAACACGAGCACGAACAGTAAAAGAAGGCGCAAGAGTTTCTATAGATACATTAGTGAAAGGAGAAAGTCCAGAGGGGGTATTGCTAAGATCAAAGGGGATAAGGGGGAGTATGTGGAAAAGGACCAAGAAAAAGTATATATCCTAAATAGATACTTCTGCTCAGTATTTACTAAGGAGAAGGTAGGGCAGGGCCCACAGCTCAGCACTATGGACACAGGGGTGGGAGGTGTGCACTAGTCCCTTCACAAAAGAAAGGGTCCTACAAGAGCTCGCTAAGCTCAGGGTGGACAAGGCAATGGGACCGGATGGCATACATCCCAGGGTACTAAAGGAGCCAAGGGTGGAACCAGCAGAGCCATCATCAGAACTGTTTAGTGAGTCTCTGAGCACTGGAGAGGCCCCAGAAAACTGGAGAAGGGCTCATGTTATCCCACTCCACAAGAGTGGTAGCAGGGAGAAGGCAGGGAACTACAGACCAGTCAGTCTTACCTCAGTAGTGGGCAAGATTATGGAAGCAGTCCTTAAGGAAAGGATAGTGCAACACCTGGAATCCGTAGGAGCTCAGGATCCAAGACAGCATGGGTTTACAACAGGAAGGTCCTGTCAAACTAACCTCATAGATTTCTTTGACTGGGTAACCAGAGTGGTGGACCAAGGGGGTGCAGTTGATGTCTCCTACCTTGACTTCAGCAAAGCTTTCGATATTGTTCCACATAGAAGATTGATTAATAAGCTGGGAAGGCTTAGGATGGGTCAGAAGTTGGTCAACTGGGTGGCAAACTGGTTGGCAGGCAGAAAACAGAGAGTGGTGGTAAACGGTATACAGTCAGAAGAGATGCAAGTCACAAGTGGGGTACCTCAGGGATCAGTCCTAGGGCCAGTCCTCTTCAATATCTTCATCAGTAACACTGCAGATGTACTGGGGGTAAGGTTTGTCTGTCTGCAGATGACACCAAGATCTGCAACAGAGTAGATGATCCAGATGGGGCGGGCAGAATGAGAAGAGATCTGGAAAAATTGGCAAAATGGTCGGAAGAGTGGCAACTGGTGTTTAAAGCAAAGAAGTGCAAGATCATGCACACAGAGAAGAGAAACTCTGAAGCCACTTATAAGTTGGGAAGGGAGCTGCTGGCAATCACAAGGGAAGAAAGAGACTTGGGCATCATCATCATCATCACAGATGACCTGAAATCATCCAAGCACACCACTAAAGCAGTAAGAGAGGTAATAATCCCTCTTTACAAGACACGGGTTAGGCCCCATCTGGAGTACTGCATGCAGTTCTGGAGGCCGCACCTGGACAAGGACATTAACAAAATGGAGGCAGTCCAGAGAAGGGCAACCAAAATGGTGCAGGGACTGCAGCAGAAAACATGAGGACAGATTAATGGAGCTCAATATGTATACCCTAAAGCAAAGGCGGGAGAGAGGTGATACGATTGAAATATTCAAACATCTTAAAGGCATTAACAAGGTGACACAGTCCAACATGTTTCAGTACAAGAAAAATAGCAGTACAAGAGGACACAGCATGAGATTAGAGGGAGGCCAATTAAGGGGTAATGTGAGGAAGTTCTTTTTCACAGAAAGGGTTGTGGATGCATGGAACGACCTACCTCAGGAAGTGGTGGATGTGAATACAGTGCAGGGCTTCAAACAGGCATGGGATAGGCATAAGGGAGCAATACAGATGAGTATGAATAGACAGGCCATTGACAGAGTACAGGCCTATGGCACATTCATAAGGTAGAAAAAATGGACAGACTGGATGGGCCTTGCGGTCCTTATCTACTGTCAACTTCTATGTTTCTATGTTAAGCCCGAACAGGTCAGTACCCAAGAAAATGATGTCCGCCAACTTGTGCTGGGTATCAGCTGTAAACGTCAAAATCCTCAGCCACACCCTACGCTGCAAGGCCACTGCAGTGTCCATGGACCTGGCACAAAAGTCGGCGATGTCCAGGGCTGCTTGGAGCTGTTGCTTAGCCACGGCGCATCTCTGATCCCAGACCAGCTTAACCGTGAGCTGCAAATCTGCAGGAAGGCTGGGAATAACTTGATCCAACGTTCCCAAGAGAAGCATGGGACAAAGCCCGATAAAGGTGAAACAGTTTGTTTTTTTTACCTACCACTGCAAGGAGCTGCTTTCTACTTTGAAAATAAACTGCTAAGTTTATATGGAACTTTATGAATGGACATCAGTTTATTTCACTCAGACAATGTGTTCCATGACTAAATTGTATAAGAGCATGGGAAAAGTTGGCCATCATAACGGCAGAACTGACCTACCGAAGGCCCACGGATGAAGTGGCTTAGACCTTTTTTGCCACATGGTCTAACTTTCTGGACTCCTTGTCCAGGAGTTTGTCTATGTCCCCAACGTTGCCCTTGCGTCAAAACACTGAGTTGGTGACCAAACCTTTGGCTCGAGGATGGTCAGTGAACCCAAGCAAAGACCCAGTAGGGACCGCATACTTGTGGACCATATGGGTCAACAGTACCAGAGAGAAAGCAGGACGCTGCCACAGTTTCAGAGCAGGACCAAGAATGTCCTCCGCTACAGGGAAAGCAACCCCAGGGGAGTCATCCTTGCCCAAAATCTCAGTTAAGGGGTACTTAGCCAACTTCTGTACTGGTTCCAGCAGGATCCCCATGGAATCAGAGATTACTTGGAGTACAACCCCTGAAAATGACTCGTGGTTAAAGGCCGAGGTCTGAAGGGACAGCAAGGACGAGTCCTCTGAATCCAAGGACTCTTCAGACACCACCTGCGACCCCGGCTCACCATTGACAATCCAAGGCTCAGAGTACAAAATATGCGCCGAGAGCATACTGGGAATTCCAAAAGCGGGGTGCGCAGCCTTGGATGATGCCTCATGCAAGGGGTGCAGAAGCAGCAGCTCCACCTGAATGGGTGGAGAAGCTGGCATCATCTCGGTCAAGAGAAACAGCAAAGGATGCGGCACCGGTGACCTGGGAAGTGCAGAGGCCTGCTATGGAGCACGGCCATGGCTGAGAATCCACTGCTGCCAGACAAGCTCCTCATATCGACACCGCAATTTATGATGTAGCTGTTCCTCACCAGAAGACGAGGAAGAAGTGAATGAGGAACATCGATGGCACCTTTTGGCCGATGGCTGAGACACAGAATCTTAAGAGTCCTGAGACCTCGACCGTAAGGCTATGTCAGAGTGGGCGGCCCCAGTTGTACTACTGAAAATCTTCCATGTGGATCCTGCTTCACCGACGGTGAAGTTCCATCTGTGGAACCTGATAACTTGAGATACCACCAAAGAAGTTTTATAATACAAATTATTTTGCAGAAAAGAACAACATATTGACTAAATATGATTGAAAGAAACAAGGCATCATTCAAATGTATTCATTTTTAAAATGGTTTCCTAGTTGGCCAGACTGCTGGCACAGTAGTAGCATTACTGCTTGCAACACCGAAGACCCAGGTTTGGAAGCGAGCCCGGGGAGTTGGAGGGCCAGCTGGGGGGGAGGGAGGAGGACTGAGCATGCTACAGATGGCTCTCCTACTCCTAGGGGAGGATGGGGAAGCTGCTGGTGCTCGATCAACCCCTGGTGGAAGTTGGGGGTCTGACAGCCAGAGCTCCAAGTTTCGGGAGGCTTTCCAGACATTCTGCATGACCACCATAACATCACTGCACACCATGCCTCCCTGGGAACCAAGAAAACTGGGAAATTGTAGCACCAGGACGTCCGCCCCACATCATGGGCCCTACACTGCCAACTGTGGCACTCGCTCCCAATGTACTGACCAAGTCTCTGTCTGGGAAAGGGTCCTTCCTCCCAGTGGCACTGCCCTGGGGGTGCAAGTCAGGGTGCTAGGGAGTTGAGGTAAGTCCCAGGAAGCAGATGACAGGGCTGGGCATAGGCATCCGGACTGAAGGGGGCCGGGTAGACGGCGGAGGGAAATGCATACTAAAATTATATAAATAGAGGTTCCCTAGCACCTTAAAGTAGGGATTAAAACTTTAGATTTGGCATGCACTTTTGAAGAATGGCAGGTTTCCAAGGCATGTGAACAGAATTATATCATTTGAGAACATGCCAAACATAAAGTTACATTCCATACCGTAGTACAGCTTCAACCCTACAAATAAAACAAATGCACCGAGGCAGCTGCATCTAACTTCCTTACTTTATTATTTAAGGTTGTTTTAAGGTTTGGATAGCAATCCTTTCTTTGCAGAAACAGTATTTAGCAATACATTTTCCTGCGTTTGCTCTAAACAGCAGTCAATTACCGGATGTGTTTGAGAAACCAATATTACATTAAAAACAGAGGCCTGTGACATTGTGAATAAAAAGTTATTTACCGACTGCAGCATCAATTAGTTGCTCACATCTGGACTAAACTGAGACTGTAAAACAGCAACCAGCAACCCCAGTTGTCACTCACAGACAATTAACAGAGCGATGACTGAAGGAGCGCAGTTTCACAAATGTATCCCTTGTTTTGAATACTTTACATTTGTATTTTACATCATGTTTTATCACAAGAGAGACAGGTTCAGAAGCAAACTCTGAGAAAAAAAAGAGACAAGAAATTTACATAAGCAATTACCCATGATGGGGCATGGGGACAGGAAGAATTAATACATGTCCCAGTGTGTAGAGAGGCACAAGGGTGTTCCTGAAGCTTATATAATGTGCACAGCAACACGTGACCACTCACCAGAATCTGCGTTCAAGCATTAAAAGCATATTATGGTACAAGCTATAAAAACACCCCAAAGCCCACCAACGTGTTGGGGTGTCTACAGTATCCCTTCCTCAGGGTGGAAGGTGTTTCTACAGAAGGAGAAGCTGAGAAAATGACAAAACTGAAAAGCCACCTTAAAAGAATTATACAGCATGCGGAATAAGGAAGGTGGATAGAAAGCACAAAACAGTACCATCAAGGGTCCTAAAGGAACACAGAGAAACAGTATGAATTTAGTAGCCATAAGAAACACTTTCCACCTTGAGAAAGAGGTACTGTGGACACCCTGAAACACTGGCAGGGCTTTGGGGTGTTTTTGTGGCTTGCACCATAAACTTTTAATGCTTGAACATGGATTCTGATGAGTGGTCACATGTTCCTGTGCACTCTGCAGTTAGTGTTTGGCCTTTATGGGAACAGACTACTACCTCATTTAAGCCTCTTTTTGCCCAAGGTACAGCTAAAGGCTCGTCTTGCCATTCCTGAAGCTTACCTGCCATTCAGTTACCGCCTACTTCCAATGCGCTAGTTCTGCATCTGGCTCCATATAACCTTGTGTTTCTTAATCTGCACCCACTACCACCCTTACAATGGACACCATCACCTCAGCAGTGCCTGCCTCCGTATCTGTTAACCATCAGGATCCTCCTCCTGCTGTTTCCTGGCTGCCCACTACTGCCTGCTTCCAAAAACTAAAACATTTCTCAGTGGAAGTGAACTGTTAAATATCACATTTTCAGCCACAATGACTTTTTCTGCAGAAACAATGAAAGCTGTATTTTGAGCCCTGGTTATCAGTGTCCCAGTCACTGTGCTCATATGAGCGGAACTCGTTTCAAATGAGCCCTCCCCAGTAAACAAATGAATAAATTAAATGAAATCCATCTCAAGTGCTTAAGTTTAGAGAAAAAAATGCACCAACATTGTATGTAAATTTGGCTCCAGACATTAAGAACCAATAAGTTAGACTTTTTCAAACAGTGTTTTATTGCAATTCATGCCCAGTCATTAGAAAGAAAAAAATAAATAAAAAAGGAGCATCAAACACATTGTTCCTGGAATGGACTGGACACCGTAAAAAAAAAAAAATGACTTAAATAGTAAAACAAAAACAAAAAAAACCAAAAACGTGCATAACCAAGAATGTTAGTTCTTATCAGTATAAATGTGAAAATACTAACACTTCAGCTAAAATGTATAAACTTAACCATGTTCAGAAGGAAGCAGTAATCCGGGGCAACCACTCACATCACTGGTGAAGGAAGATCTACCACTGTAAGGTGGGGAAGCTCCAACCAGCACAGTACAGAAGACAGTCTTTAAAAATCCAGAAGGTTCCGGGCATCACACTGGTGCAGAATTGATGCATTTAGTGTGACATCTTACAATATATCACATTCCTGTTAAAAAGAAAGTATGTGGCAGCAGTACGCATAATCTCCCCTTCAAAGTAGATTCTCAAAACATATTGGTGGACTCTTTTTTTATTTAATTTTTTTTTTTTTGAGATGATTTATCCAAGATGCTCTCAACCTCTGCAAGGACCAGGTCCCTTTTTAGGAAACAGTGGTAGTCTGCTCCACCAAAATGTTTCTGATTCAGTGGATCTGCTAGACTGCCCACATTCCCTATATATAGTTGGACAGGGACAAAAAACTGTCTGCTTGGGAGAGTTATGCCTGTCCTTTCTGGTTGGCTAGGCTTCTCAGCAGTCCATACAGGACTGAAACCATAGGCCCTCCAGAGTCCAAGGGCAGAATGTACCAACCTGGGTAGGATGGTGCCATGTTGCCACCACAGCTACCTCTGGTGGAAGGCCAGGGAGCTATCTTTCCTACTAGCGGCATACTGTGTGTGCACAAAACAATCCAAGGCATGTGCATGGAGCCAAGGGTGGTGAGAGAGAGGGGGTCAAGGGGTAACAGTCAACCAGGTAAAAAATGGTGGCTGCAAGCATCATGGCACTGGCCCCAGACACTTTACGTCTTGATGCACCACATTCGCTGGTCCTCTTGGGGGAGGGAAGGAACGACACCTCTCCGATGACCCCACCAAGGGGAAATGCTGTGGGGAAACTAATAAATAAGTAGGGGCTGTTGGGTCACATGTAACAGCCTGATGGAGGGCATCTGGCCAAGGAAGAAAAACCTCTCTATGGAGAAAACAGTCAAGGGACAGTGGTTCCCAGTTTCTGGAACCAAGAAAAAAAATTTTGAGTATTAAAACCGAAAGGATAGCGTATGGAACCAATGAATATTGAATCCTGTTATACAGAAACTGAACCGAATCATTACTACCTAAAAACAGGCAAATGAAGCCTACGTTTGGCAGGAGCTAAGACTGGGGTGACCAATGTCTTCTGCAGACTAAGGTTTAGCAGTTGGAGGTTCAGACAGCACAAGTCCACAACACAGAGCATGAGCTGTTTTCTGAATCACCTCAGAAGTCCCGCACACCATCCAGACAACCTACATAAGTGGGCCACAGACAGTACACTCATGCTAGAAAAAAAAAAAAAAACAGGTTACTCGCCTGTAATGGAAGTTCTAGGAATGGTATAGGTTGTTCATCCACACTTATTGGCATGTCCCTTTCCCCTTTAAGGATCGCTGGAAGTCTTAAAGCTGGCTCCGCCCACCCACCTGGGTGGTATAACCCTCGGCTCCGCCCCATGACGCCAGATCTTAGCCCACTGGAAGCCAGGTTTTTGCATCCGCAGCTGGGGAGGTCAGGTGGGTCCATGCGGATGAACAACATATACCACTCCTAGAACCACTGTTACAGGTGAGTAACCTGTTTTTTTCTAGGATCGTGGATATAATGTTCAACCACACTTACTGGCAGACTCCTAGCAGTTCCCCAGGAGTAGGGAAGCAAGGCGAGCAACCCCCACTGATACTTGGGAAATAAGAGATTGGAGAACTGAGGCCCCAAAACCAGCATCCCAACGTGACTCAAGTCGATGTGGTAATGGGTAATGAAGGTGTTTGCTGACTTCCAGGTAGCAACCCGACAGATCTCCTGGATAGGGATGTCCCTGGAAGCAGCCACCAATGCAGTGGAATGGTGGGTAGAATGAGCTCTTATCCCTCTGGGAGGCTCCATGCCCTCCAACTCATAACACAGACTTATGCAAGATGTAATCCACCTTGCAATAGCCTGTTTTGCTGCAGGTCTGCCAGAAGCGGCTTCAGCATAGATGACAAACAGCTGGCGAACCTCTCCCCGAATTTCAGCCATCCTCTCCTTGTAATAGGTGAGGGCTCGTCTCAGGTCCAGGATATGGAGCCTGTATTCGGTCTCCGAGGTGTAATTAGGGTAGTATACAGGCAGCGTTAACACCTGGTTAAGGTGAAACTCTGACACCACCGTTGGAAGGGATTTTGGGTGGGGACGAAGGACAACCTTGTCCCTGTGGAAGACCACCGAAAGCACCTGGAGCTCCCCTGTCCTTCTGGCAGACATGATAGCCACCAGGAAGACCGTCTTCCTTGACAAGTGTGACAACGCACACTTGTGCACTGGTTTGAATGGCTTGCCCATGAGCTTTGCCAATACCAGCAGTAGATTCCATGGAGGTGGAGGTTCATGCACCGAAAAGGGATACGTGATCCAGGCCTTTGATAAAGCACCCGACCACTGTCTCCTGTGTCAAAGTTGGCTGACCGGCAATCACCCGGTAAGCAGGGATGGCTGCCAGGTCCACCCTAAGGGTCAATGACCGAAGACTCCCTTTGGACAGAGTCCAAAGGTAGTCGAGAATGTTAGCCACTGGACAGGACAGAGAGTCCAGGCCCTTGACATGACACCAAATGGAAAACAGTTTCCATTTGAAGGAATAACATTTCCTGGTTGATTCCTTTCTGGACGCCTCCACCACAGAGAGGACATCCTCAGAAAGACCCAACGCCTGGAACTCTAGTCGCACAGGTACCAGGCTGTGAGGTGCAGGGATTGAAGGTCTGGATGGTGTGCCTTCCCCTGACAGAGAGAGATCGGGTCCGGGCATGTTAGAAGCCGCTCCGAGGGCCTGCAACTGAGGCTGAGGAGATCTGGATACCAGAACTGGCGTAGCCAGTCTGGTGCTACCAGAATCACCTTCGCCTTGTCCCTCCTCACCTTGAGGAGCACCTTGTGGATCAAGCGAAATGGAGGAAAGGTGCAGAAGAGGCCTGGTGTCCACGGCCTCGAGAAGGCATCCCCCTGCAGCGAGCCCTGCTGAGGATGGTGGGCATGAAACAGCCTCAGCTTGGTGTTTTCCCTGGAGGCAAACAGGTCCATCATCGGTCTGCCCCAGTGGGAGAACAGGCTGTAAGCTACCTCTGGATGGAGAGACCACTCGTGGGTTGCCTCGCCTAAGTGGCTGAGAGCATCCACCTGATGGTTTGAGGCTCCTGCCACATGAATGGCTAGGAGATCTGCCTCCAGACAGCAGACGCGGGTCCAGATGTGGAGCGCATCCCTGCAAATCAGACGGGAATGCATGCTGCCCGGTTTGTTGAGGTAGTACATGGTCGTGGTATTGTCCGTCTGAACTTGAACCACTTGACCCCAGAGCTGAGGAGTGAAAGCCGACAGTGCCAGCCTAACAGCTCTGAGCTCCAACAACTTGATGTGGTAGCGGGACTCCTCGGGGGTCCAGGACCCATGGGCCCTTTTGTTCCCATGTGGGTTCCCCAGCCCAAGAGAGGGGCATTGGTCATAAGGACGGCCGTCGGCTCTGGGCGGAAACACAGGATCCGTTCCTGCAACCGGTCTGGGGTGGTCCACCATTGGTGAGTGTCCCACATCTTCTGAATTACAGTGATCAGCTGGTCGAAATACCTGTGGCGCGGAGTCCACTGGGCAGCCAGCTCCCATTGGAGGGGGCGCATGTAGCATCGGGCCCAACGGACCATGGAGGAGCACGTCGCCATGTAACCTAGAAGAGCAGACAGTCCCAGGCAGGGCACAACTGCCCAACCAGAAATGACAGAGCAAAGGAGGAGAGAACCTCCACCCTGTCCGCTGGGAGACGAGCTCTGGCTTGACGAGAGTCGAGCTCTGCCCCGATGAAGCATATCACCTGAGAAGGCACAAGTTCCAACTTGGCCTTGTTGATCAAGAGTCTGAGTTGTGAGTAGGTCTGGAGGGCCAGGTCCCTGGACCTCTCCACCTCCTGCTGGGTGGGACCTGCTAAGAGCCAATCACTGAGGTAGGGGTAAATTCTGACACCCCCCCCCCGATGCCTGAGATGGGCTGCCACCACTGCAATGCAGTTGGTGAAGACCGGTGGGGCTGATGACAGGCCGAATGGCATGGCTCAAAACTCATATAGGGTTCCTTCGGCTCTAAAGTGGAGGAACTGCCAATGAGACGGACAGACTGGGACATGAAAGAACGTGTCCTGCAGATCCAGTGAATAAAACCACATGTTTTGGCTCCAAGGATGGTATGATCTGGGACAGAGTGACCATCTGAAAGGTGTGTGAACCGAGATACTGATTCAGGTTGTGCAGATCTAGAATGGGGCGCCAGCCCCCTGTCCACTTGGGCACCAGGAAGCACCTGGAGACAAAGCCTGGGTCTGCTGGAGAATCCGCCTCTGGAGCTACTGCCTCCTTGAGGAGGAGCTGAGCGATGTCGTCTTGGAGAGCCGACTGAGTATGGACAGATACTCTTTCCTCCCAAGAGGCACGGGCTCGGCTTGGAGGGCACTGCTCGAATTCCAGAGGCAGTCCCTGACCGACCACTTCCAAAACCCACCTGTCCATGGTGATAACGGACTAGGCGGACAGAAAGTGGCAGAGCCCGCCCCACACAGGAGGACCCAGCGCTGGCATGACGGGAGAGGAGGTGGTAGCCCCCGTCCCGTCACTGAACAGGGTTGGAAGAGGAGGAGGATCCAGGACCTGAACCTTGGCCTCCTTTACACGCCTGGGCTGGTCCTCCCTCCCCTCCCCTTCTCTTTCTTGCTTGAAGAACCTCTAGCAGAAGTAGTGCCCAGGTGGCATTGGACTGCTCAATCGCTGAAGGTGACCAGCACACCTGGGCCAAAGTCAATGCCCAGGAAAGGCTCATCAGCTAGTTTGTGCTAAGTATCTGCCGGGAAAGAGGAGAGTTTCAGCCAAGCCCTGCGACGAGAGGCAAATGCGGCTGCCACCAAGCGGGCACAAGAATCCCCAATGTCCAGGGCTGTCTGAAGCTGCTGTTTGGCAACAGCCCAGCCCACATCCTGGACCTGACTGACCTTGGTCTGCTTGTCCGCAGGTAGGTGTGGGGGGACTTCATCCAAAGACTCCATGAGGGCATGGGAGAAGTGTGCCATGATGATGGCTGAACTTGCCTGACAAAGGCCTAAAGATGAGGCTGCACAGACCTTTCGGGCCAAATGATCCAAGAGTTCGGATTCTTTTTCGGGAGGTCAGTCAGTGTCGGCAGAACTGCTAGTACACCTGAACACAGAGGCAGTAGCCAGGCTCTTGGCCAAAGGGTGCCCTGGGAATCCAGCAAGGGACCCCATGGGCACCGCATACTTGCGGGCCATGCGGGCAGACGGAGCTGGACAGGAGGCAGGGCGCTGCCAAAGTTCTAGATCCAGGCCAACTATGGCCTTGGCCACAGAAAAGGCCTCTGTCAGGGTATCCCCTCTTTGGAGCAGGTCCGTCAGAGGGTACTCCACCTTTTTCTGGATAGGTTCCAGGGGCATCCATGTAGACTCAGAGATGAGGCAAAAAATGCCCTGAAAAGATGAAGGACCACCCTCCTTCTCTATCCCACCAGCCCATTTGTCATTCCCCAGAATGAGAATGTAGGCTGGTCTCATCCGAATCCGAGGAATCTGGATACAACGGTCAACCGCCGAGATCACCTTCGACCCACCAAGGGCGGTCCGGGGTGACAGTGACCAAGAGATGCTGGGGAAGCCTGGTGTCTGGTCAATCTCCCTTGGAAAGAGACCCTCCCACAGGCTGCTTGAGTGGCGGTTCCACCAAGATCGGTAGAGAGACCAGTAAAAGCTGAACTGGAGGTTTCACCGGCTCCGCAGGTGGGGGAACTGACAATCAGCTCCGAAGGAGTCAGCTTCGGCCTGGGAGGCGAGAGCCAGGTAATGGACAGGGTTGAAGCTGGGGTCGGCTTATGCCCAGACAGAATTAGCTGTTGCCACATGAAGTCCTCGTAGTGCCGGAGCCTCTCCTCATCCAAGGAGGACGAGGACGACCGATGGCATCGCCTCTTCTTAGGGCGCTTGTGGCTCTTCCTCGGCCTGTCAGTCGAGGGGGTCTTGGACCTCGATCAAGATTGGGCAGGCAGACTCGGTCAATCGGGAGACATCGGTGGGACCGGTGTCTTCCCGGGGCAGGGGACCACTTCCTCAATGGGATTCCCAGCAGGCTGGGTCTCCTCGTCGGGGAAAGAAAGGACCGGAGTCCGATCAAGAGAGTCGGCGACAATGGGTCAATGACAATTTCGACCTCAATCGACTGTTCGGTCGACTGGCCAGACGGCAAGGCTGAGAAGCCAGTGGCCAAAGAGGCGATCTCGACCAAAGTCGAGACTGCCGGTTCCTAGGACAAGGATCTCTCCCCAATCCCAAGAAAGTCTTGGCTGAGACGAAGATGATCCCGGGTCCTTTTCCCGCTTACAGGACAAAGAGGAGTGTGAGCCCACAGGACCCTCCCCCTTAGTGGGAAGAGACTGGCACAGCTCTCAGAAAGAACCCTAGAAAGTGGAGCCCAGGTTGAGCAGAACGAAGAAGCCCTGAGAGGAAGATTACGTGGCCCGAGCCACTGCTCCTTGAAGGTTTGCATACGTTCCAATTGCTTGGTGGATCCTGCAGCCACAGAATCCGCCTACCGAGCCTTCTTTGATTTCACCAGAGTATTCTATTTTTCCGGCCTCCCCAACTTCAGGTGTGCGAGACAGTCATCGAGGACATAACAGTGAAACGCAAGGCAGAAGTCACACTTCGAGGTGTCATGGCCAACACCCAAGCAGTAGACGCACGTGGCGTGGGGATCGGTGCGTGACATTTTCTGGTAACATGAACACCAGCGAAATCCAAGGGAAGACTTGTCTTCCATAATCGAAGTAGAAGAGCCACGGTTGCTAATGCGAACTAGACGAAGTTTCGGAAGAACTGAAGGATTAGAAGCCAGGGCATACAAAATGCAGGAGCATAAAGGAGGCAACCTGAATCTTCCAGCGGAAAGGAAGATCTGGCGTCATGGGGCAGAGCCAAGGGTCATACCACCCGGGTGGGTGGGAGGAGCCAGCTTGAAGACTTCCGGCGATCCTTAAAGGGAAAAGGGACATGCCAACAAGTGTGGATGAACCACATATCCACGATCCTAGAATGCTATTATACTAAGCATTTCCTTATTTCATTGCCACTCCCTTGGGGAGGTAGTGACTAGCCTGATGATGCCCTAGCCTTGTACCACAAAAGACTTGTATTCAGACTGGTGTTCAGACCATAACTGAAAATGGCAATCTCAGTCTAGTTCCTGGTCGATAGTGGTGTCCAAAACAAGCACGTAACTAGCAGTCTGCACCAGATGGCACCATGGACTGAACAAGTAAGGAAGTAACCCTCTCACTCAGGAGAGATGGTCTCTCCCCACAGGAGTGGCATACTGAGAAGAGATGCACAAAAAAGCACTACAGAGAAGCCTACACTGTACTCACTTGCTGTGGTGGAAATACAGGGAACTCGCTCAGAGTGAAATGAAGTTTAACTCGGTTTCAGGAGCAAAATGAGGAAGACCGCTGCTATGTAAAATATACCACCTGAAAGCATAAAAATTACCAAATAAAGTATAAAAATGCAACATTAACTGAGAAAACTGGTCTGTAGACCCCTATCAGAAATGTCTGATCCTACATCAAAGGTGGTGGGCTCCCCCAGTGATTTTTCTTTGGTTGGTTTTTATTTCAGCTCTGCTCATTCAAACAGCAAACCTAGCCTATAAGTAAACGGGTATCATTTTCCAGAGCTAATAGCCCCTTACTTTTCACTGAGAAATGCATTTAAAAACGTATTTTAAGCCAATACATCAATATAAAATTTAAAAACCTTCTGTTAAGACACCTATGCCCCACCTCCACCCCACCCCCAAACACAAGCACATATTTAAACCATAAGCATAAAACAGTTTGATTATTCCTATAAATTCATAACAGTTTCTTGGCAGAAAAAGCCAGAGTAGGACTTTCAGCATTAAAGCAGCATTTTTAAGTACCTGTTTCAGATGATACCTTATTTTGAAGGACCCATGCCAACTGTCATGTCACTAAGTTGCCCGCAGCCATCTCATGCACACCAGGCGACTTCCAGCAAGCAGGGTATGCTAATGAAGGCTACCTACTGGCACAGCTGGTAGCCCTCATTAGGGTAGCACACTCGCCGAAAGCCAACTGGTGTGCCTTCTGGCCTTTGGCGGGAAAGAACTGGAAGGTGGCCGTGGGGGACCACCCCTTTATATTGACGCCGCATGACATCTGCCACCTGACGTGGGGGCGATCCCCCGCCTGGGTCAGCAAAAATAGCCACAAAGGAAGAGGAGGTTTCTCTAAGTGCTGTTGCAGAAGAGAGAACCAAACTTGCCTGGGCCAGAAAGAAGCGATCAGAATCATTCGAGCTCCTTCCAAACAGAGTTTCTGCAAGACCCTCATAATCAGTGGAATCGGGGGGAAGACACAGACGAATCTGCCCTTCCAGTCTAGAGACAGAGCGTCTCTCCAAAAAAATGCCGTGCCTTGGAGCAAGCGAGCAGAAGACAGGAAGTTTTGTGTTTTGAGAGGAAGCAAACAGGTCTACCTGTGGAGTTCCCCAGCGCAGGAAGATGTCGTCTATGACCGCCTGATCCAGTTCCCATTCGTGAACTAGAGCAGATGACTGGCTTAGCCTGTCTTCCAGCATGTTCTCGACCCCCGGGACTTGATATGCCGTGAGGTGAAGGTTGTACTGCACTGCCCAACCCCAGACTCGCATTGCCTCTCTGCAAAGGGGGTAGGAACAAGTTCCTCCCGGTTTGCTGATGTACCAGACCATACACATATTGTCCGTCTGTACCGCTAGGTGACAGGGAGACAGATACAGATGCAGAGCCTGAAGAGCATACAGTACTGCCCTTAGTTCGAGCACACTGATGTGAAAAGACTTTGAGCTTGGGCCAGGAGCCCTGGGTCCTGTAAGGACAGAGATGGGCTCCCCAACCCTAGCTGGAGGCATCCATAGTCAACGTCTGTGAGGGGGGCAGGGAGACGGAAGGAAACTCCCGGCAGAGGTTTTCCTGAACCATCCACCACTGCAAGTCCCGAGCCATGGGAGTGGAAACCAGGGTAAGTTGATCTAGATTGTCCACCAGCTGATCCCACTAAGACCTAAGCATCCACTGAGAGATTCTCATGTGGAGCCGAGCGCGAGAGACTGTCGGAATCACGGCCGCCATTAGCCCGAGGAGGTGAAGGACTGACCTGGCACTGACCCGCCTGCGGCTGGACAACAGGCTGACCTGGGCCTGGTGAGTGGCCGCCCTGTCCGGTGGCAGGAAGGCCATGCCAGAGCTTGTGTACAGGATCACCCCGATAAATTGGAGCCTCTGGGACAGGAACAGATGGGACTTGGCCTGGTTGATGTTAATACCCAGGCAGGCAAATACCTGCTGGATAAGGGAAAGGAAGCACAGGAGTTCCTCCCTGGACAGGGCCGCCAGGAGCCAATCGTCCAGGTACATGAAAACCTGCACCCCCTGGGTACGCAGGTAGGCCGCTACCACCGAAAGGCATCTGGTGAACACCCGGGGCGCTGAAGAAAGACCAAATGGGAGGGTCTTGAACTGGTAGTGGTCCCCCTTGAATGCAAAACCAGGTATATGCAGGTAGGCATCCTGCATATCCAAAGCGCACAGCTACTGTCCCGGCCGGAGAAGGGGCAGGAGGCTCTGCAGTGAGAGCATCCTGAACCTCTTGTACTCCACGAACAAGTTCAGGGAGCTGAGGTCGAGAATCGGCCTCATGTCCCATGTTTTCTTCAGGACTAGGAAGAAATGGGGATGGGTTATATCGCCTCCTTCAGCAAAAGTGCTGAAATCTCTTCTTGGACCAGAAGATGATGTTCCCGAGAATACGATGACCTTGGGGGAGGGTGTCGAGGGGGTTTCTGAAGAAACTCTATTGAGTGTCCTTCTGCGATCAGCTGGAGCACCCAGGAAATACAGGT
Organism: Neoceratodus forsteri; assembly: GCA_016271365.2. Taxonomy (NCBI): domain Eukaryota; kingdom Metazoa; phylum Chordata; order Ceratodontiformes; family Ceratodontidae; genus Neoceratodus; species Neoceratodus forsteri. Next base: position 531,857,976 of record CM028137.1, on the reverse strand, counting down.
TACTCACCTGTAACAGGAGTTCTAGGAATGGTATATGTTGTTCATCCACACTCTCTGGCAGGTATCCTTGCCACTTTAATTCTTGCCGGAAGGTCTTCAAGCTGGCTCCTCCCACCCACCCGGGTGGTAAAACTCTCGGCTCCGCCCCATGACGCCAGATCTGGCCCACTGGAAGCTCAGGTTGTGCGTCGAAGCCGGGAGGTCGGGTGAGTCGTGTGGATGAACAACACATACCATTCCTAGAACTCCTGTTACAGGCGAGTAACCTGTATTTCTAGGGACATGGATATGTTGTTCATCCATACTCTCTGGCAGACTCCTAGCAGTTCTCCGGGAGGAGGGAGGCAAGGCGCACACCCCCAATACGTACTTGGGAAAGAGAGATTGGAGAATTGAGGCCCCAAAACCAGCATCCCGGCGTGACTACAGGTCGATGTGGTAGTGGGTAATAAAGGTATGCGCCGACTTTCAGGTAGCAGCCCAGCAGATATCCTGGATAGGGACGTCCCTGGAAGCAGCTACCGATGCAGCGGTATGGCGGGCAGAATGAGTTCTTATCCCACTGGGAGGCTCAATGCCCGCCAACCTGTAGCACAGCTCTATGCAGGAGGTGATCCACCTGCCTATCGTCCGCTTTGCTGCAGGTCTGCCAAGTGCGGCTTCAGCGTAGGTGACAAACAGCTGGCGAACCTCTCCCCGAACTTCAGCCGTCCGCACCTTATAATAAGCGAGCGCTCATCTAGGGTCCAAAGTATGGAGCCTATACTCTGCCTCCGAGATGTGATTGGGGTAGAACACCGGCAGAGTCAACACCTGGTTAAGGTGAAACTCAGACACCACCTTCGGAAGGAATTTCGGGTTGGGGCGCAGGACAACCTTGTCCCTGTGGAAGACCAGGTAGGGAGGCTCGATGGAAAGCGCCTGGAGCTCTCCCATCCTTCTGGCTGATGTGATAGCCACCAAGAAGGTGGTCTTCCACGACAGGTGTGAAAGATCACACCTGTGCATTGGTTCAAATGGCTTGCCCATGAGCTTGGCCAATACCAGCAGTAGATCCCACGGAGGTGGAGGTTCTCGCACCGGAGGGGAAATGTGGTCAAGGCCTTTGAAAAAGTGCCCGACCACCTTCTCCTGTGCTACCGACTGCTTGCTGGCCACGCCCGGTAAGCAGAGATGGCCGCCAGGTGCACCTTCAGGGTCGTCTACCGAAGCCCTTGCCAAGAAAGGGACCACAGGTAGTCCAGAATGCTTGCCAAGGAGCAGTCGGAAGGGTCCAAGCCCTTCCCCTGACACCAAATGGAAAACCTCTTCCATTTGAAGGCATAGCATTTCCTGGTCGACTCCTTACGGGACGCCTCAACGACGTTGAGGACCTCATCGGAAAGACCCAGAGCCTGGAACTCTAGCCGCTCAGAAACCAGGCCGTCAGGTGCAGGGATTGAAGGTCCGGATAGAATACCTTCCCCTGATTGACTGAGATCAGGTCCGGGCGGGCTGGAAGCCGCCTCGGGAGCCTGGAGCTGAGGCTGAGGAGATCTGGATACCAGAACTGACGGGGCCAGTCTGGGGCTACCAGAATCACCTGCGCCTTGTCCCTCCTCACCTTGAGAAGCACCTTGTAGATCAAGGGAAATGGGGGAAAGGCGTAGAAGAGGCCCAGGGTCCATGGCCTCGAGAAGGCATCCCCCTGCAGCGAGCCCTGCTGAGGGGGGCAGGCATGGAACAGACTCAGCTTCGCATTCTCCCTAGAGGCAAACAGGTCCACCTGAGGTGTGCCCCAGTGGGAGAAGAGATCTTGTACTACCTCCGGCAGGAGAGACCACTCGTGAGACGCAGCCCCTATCCGGCTTAGGGCATCGGCCAGGGTATTGGAGGCTCCTGCCACGTGAATGGCAAGGAGATCCGCCTCCAGGCTGCACACTAGGGACCGAATGCGGAGAGTTTCCTTGCATAACAGCAAGGAGCACGTCCCGCCCTGGCGGTTCAGACAGTACATGGTCATGGTGTTGTCTGTCTGGACCTGAACCACTTGACCCCGCAGAAACAGAGCGAAGGCAGTGAGAGCTAGACGGACCGCTCAGAGCTCCAGCAGGTTGACGTGGCATCAGGACTCCCGAGGGGACCAGAGGGCGTGCGCTCGGTGTTCCCCCAGATGGGCACCCCAACCCATCAGAGATGCGTTGGTCGAGAGGAGACCGTCAGCTCAGGGCAGACGAACGGGATACCCTCCTGCAGATGTGCTGGAACGATCCACCATTGGAGAGCGTTCCACATCTCCTGGGTCACTGTCACAGGCCGGTCCAACGGATCGCGGCGTTGTGACCATTGGCTGGCCAGTCCCCATTGAAGGGGACGCATGTACCAACGGGCCCAATGGACCACGCTGGTGCAGGCCACCATGAGGCCCTGGAGGCGCAGGAAGTCCCGGGCAGGGCGCAATTGCCCAACCAGAAATGATTGGGCAAAGGAGGAAAGGACCTTGGCCCTGTCCGCCGGGAGCCATGCTCTGGCTCGCAGAGAGTCGAGCTCTGCCCCGATGAACAGAATCACCTGCTTTGGCATGAGTTCCGACTTGGCCTCGTTGATGAGAGGCCAACCTGAGAGCAAACCTGGAGGCCAGATCTCTGGACCTCCACCTCCGTCTGGAGGGGCTGCTATCAGCCAATCATCCAGGTAAGGGTACACCCGGACCCTCGGTGCATGAGGAATGCTGTCACCACTGCCATGCATTTGGTGAAGACCCTGGGAGCTAGGGAGAGGCCGAAGGGCATGGCCCGGAACTCGTATAGGGATCCCTCTGCTCTGAAGCGGAGGAACCTCTGATGGGACGGACGGATTGGGACGTGAAAGAACGCGTCCTGGAGGTCCAGGGAGCAGAACCACACGCCTCGTTCCAAGGATGGGCTTATCTGAGCCAGAGTGACCATCCTGAAGGTCCAAGACCTCAGGAACTTGTTCAGGTCGTGCAGGTCGAAAATGGGGCGCCAGCCCCCCATCCGTTTTGGGACCAGGAAGTACCTGGACACAAACCCTGGGTCTGGAGGAAGGTCCACCACCTTCCTGATTACCTCTTTTTCGAGGAGCAGGGCAATAAAGGCCCGGCGGGCTGACAGCGAGGCTGCGGACCCCGTGGCCCCCCCGAGGGACGACGGCTCAAAAAGGGGGAACCTGCTCAACTCCAGAGGCAGGCCTTTTCCTACCACCTCCAACACCCAGCGGTCCGTGGTGACAGCGGACCAGGCGGAAAGGAAGTAGCGGAGCCGTCCCCCCACGGGGGGAACCCAAGGGGGAGTGACGAGGTTGGGGGTGGCACCCCTCAACCCATCACTGGGCAGGCCTGGAGTAAGAACCAGCCGAGGGACCTCCCGGGCCTTTACCTCCTTGCTTCCTGTTGGAGGAAGCCACCGGCTTGGGTTTGGGACGTAGCGAGCCTGCAGGCCCTGTTGCTGGTGCTGCTGGGCGGTCGAGGACAGGGACTGAAGGACGAAAGGACTTCTGCTGCTGACCGTCTTGTCCCTCTGGGCGGGGACCGAGTCCAGAGTGGCACTTGACTTCTCGATCCGCTGGGTGTCCCTCCACCCAGGGTCGAAGAGGTCAGTCCCAAGAAGGGCGTCCGCCAATTTGTGCTGGGTATCCGCCATGAAGGTGGATATCCTCAGCCACGCCCTGCATCGCATGGCCACTGCGGCTGCTACTGACCTGGCACAGGAATCACCTATGTCCAGAGCAGTCTGGAGCTGCTGCTTCCGCACCGCCCTACCCTGGTCCCGCACCTGGCGGACCGTGGTCTGCAGGTCAGGCGGAGATGAGGAATGACCTCATCCAGGAGCCCATGAGGGCATGGGAGAAGTGTGCCATCAGCACGTGAGCTGGCCTGTCGGAGGTCGAGGGAGGGGCGTGACACCTTGTGCCCGCAAAGTCCAGCTTTTTGGACTCCTTGTCGGGGGGGGGGGGGGCTTGTCCACATCCCGAGCGTTACCAGAACGCCGGAAAACGCTGTCGGTGACTAACCCCTCAGCAGAGGGGTGTTCCGAGAAACCGGGCAAAGAGCCGGTAGGGACCGCATACTTCCTGGCCATCCTGGCCGAGGGCGCAGGACAGGAAGCAGGCCGCTGCCAAAGCTCCAAGGCTGGGCTGACAATAGCCTCAGCCACCAGAAAGGCCTCCGTGGGAGAATCCCCTTGGTCCAGAATCTCAGTCAGGGGATACTTGGCCCGTTTGGACACGGGCTCAAGCTGCATCCCGGTGGACTCCGAGATGAGTCAAAGCAGACCCAAGAAGGACAATGGGCTATCATCCACCGACTGGCCCCCGGAGGACTCCAGATCGCACTGCCTGGAGAACAGGGAGGAATCGTCATCGGATTCCGAAGAGTCTGCGAAGAGCTGCCTTGGCCCTGAGACACCCTCCACCTGCCGAGGGCGGTCGGGAGCGAGGGTGACCGACAACCTGTGGGGCAGGCCATGACCCGACCGAGAATTCTTGGTCGGTGCCCCCGACTTTGGTTGTGGAGGCGGAGGTTCCACCACAATCAGTGGACCAGCTGGTTTCGGCTTAGCAACCGGCCCTGGGGCGGGCAACTCGACTGGAACGAGAGGTTGCTTCGGCCATTCCGGCGACAGCCACTTGATAGCTGGGGTCAGCTTAGGCCCGGATAACAGCAACTGCTGCCACATCAGATCCTCGTAGCGCCAGCGCAACTTGCGCCGTAGCCTCTCCTCACCCGAGGAGGAGGACGAGGAAGAACGGCGTCGCCGCTTACTTCAGTAACAAGACCGAGACCGCCAGTGTCGGCGGGAATGGCTGGACCGAGAAGAGGTCCAAGACCGAGACCCCTTGGGGGACCGAGGGTGGGTCTGGGAAGGGGCCGGGGATACCCGCTCTTCCCTCGGCTCGGGAGCTTTAACCGGGGACTGCAGTCCCGAAGGAGCAGGCAGATCCTCGGTATCCACCGGGGGAACCGGTAAAGTAGGGTTGTCGGCTTCTCCAGTCAACAGCCCGTCTAACGGAATCGAGAAAAATCTCGACTTCGTCGATGGGAGTCTCGTCAGGCTGGCCTGACGGCGGCCCCGTGAAGCCAGTGGCCTCAGCCGCAACCTCGACCGAAGTCGACGGTCGGCTGCCCGGGGAGGGGGACCTCTTCCGCTCCCACGAACACCGGCAATGGGACTTACCTTTCGATTCCCTTTTCTTGGGCAGAGAAGAATGTCCTGAAGGCCCTTCTCCTTTCATGGAAAGGGACTGGCAAAGCTCCTTGAACGAAGCTGTATACGAGGAACTCAGACAGCGGGATAAATGCCGCTGCCGAGGAGGAAGAAGATGCGGCCTGGGCCGCTTCCTCCTCGAGGGCGATCATCTGCTCGAGCTGCTCAGCCCAGCCAGCCACCGCGGACACCGCCCAACGATACTCTTTGGATTTTACCGGCGGAAAACGTTTCTCGGGGCGCCCAAGCTTCAAACGGGCAGCGCGATCATCCAAAACATTGGCCGAGAAAGAACGGCACAACTCGCAAGCCTGCGGGTCGTGATCTAGGCCTAAGCAGTAGACACATGTGGAGTGCGGATCAGTCCTGGACATTTTCTGCCCGCAAGGGCACCTCCGAAAGCCAGGAACAGATTTGTCCATCGCAGCCGCAAGGGAAGATGAAGACCGAAGTTTAGAAAACTTCAAAATCAATTTCGGACGAACCGAAGAAATAGGATCCAGTCTAAAACGCAGAGCGCTAAGGAGGGAATCTGAGCTTCCAAGCGGTAAGGAAGATCTGGTGTCATGGGGCGGAGCCGAGAGTTTTACCACCCGAGTGGGTGGGAGGAGCCAGCTTGAAGACCTTCCGACAAGAATTAAAGCGGCAAGGATACCTGCCAGAGAGTGTGGATGAACAACATATCCATGTCCCTAGAATCTGAAGTTAACCTCTCCCAACCCGGGAGGTGGATGGAAAACTTCCCCTCCTACTGGTTCCTCTGGAAGGCCCAGAGGCTGTGGGAGAGGAAGGGAGTCAGGTGGTGTGGAGCAGCGTCACGTCTGAAGCACCTGCTGCTTTTTTGGGTGGAGGGGGCTTGGCAGCCAGAGGGGCCTGGCATTTATTGGCCCGCTTTCCCCAGGGTTTCGTCTTTTGCCGATTCCGCCTGCAAAGGGGACGGCACTGCGTTTGATGAGGGTGTTACATGGACTCCACAGACTTCAGTGCAGTCCCCTTCTCCTGCAGATCGGTGATAATGTCCTTGACATCATCACCAAACAGCACCGAACCCCGGAAGGGTGCTTCCTGAATGGTGGACTGCACTTCCGGGACCAACTCTTACACACGGAGCCAGGCATGATGCTGTAAGCCTACGGCGAAAGTGGAGCTCCTACCAGCAGTGTCCACTGCATCGTATGTAGCACGAAGCAAGTGCCGACTGGCCAAACGTGCAGAGCGGACGAGATCCTGTTTGACTTGAAAGTCAGGAAGGGAGTCCAATTTGGATTCCACCTTACTAAGAATCGCCTTCTGGTAATCCCCGATGTGACTGACATAATTTAGGGCCCTAATTCCCCAGAGTGGAAGAAGCAAAGTTCTTCTTCCCATACTGGTCCAGAAGACGGGATTCTTTGTCAGATGGACACAAGCTCAGATGTTTCGGGTTAGCTGTCCAGCCGTGAGTGGCGCTACTCACAACCGAAACAGCTTGAGGGTGAGAATCTAGAAAGTCAACACCCACGGGAGCCTGATATAGCCTGTTCAACTTCCAAGGAAGTAGGTCTAAAGCCGGCGGTTGCTTCCAAATAGTGGAAATAAGATCGGCATGAGGCTCAATCCAGGGTGGCACCAAGGTAGGAGCTGTCTCAGGCAGGTCCAGATGCTCAGCAAGTTTCTTACGCTGTGGATCCTGCTCCAAGGAATGCCACTTGTGAACCTCCTAGATTCTGCGCAGCAACTCCATAAAGGAAGGATCCTCTGGAGGAGACTTCGGAGGAGTCCTAGGCCTGGGTTTAGATGGAGAGCGTGGCTCATCATCCGGCTCGGAGCAACCGTCTGAGTCGTCCGAGGAGGAAAAAGATGAAGAGGAAGACTCCCTCTCCCGGCATGGGGGAGGAAAGGATCCCTTGGAAGGTCCTCGGGGAAGCCTGGTGTCCGGAGGTGGGAGGGAGTCTTGTCGCGAACGTACAGGAGCCGGAGTCGGCACCATCGTCGTGAGACAACTCTCTGCCTCTCTGGTGAGCCGAGCCTTGGCCTCAGCCCACCAGGAGGCCAGAGTTTCCTTCAAGTCCACCGGCGGCTGAGGGGGTGGTGAAGGAGGAGGGGGATACGGGTATTGACTGTACCCGTAAGGCGCGTATCCACAACCAGACGGCGGGAAACCCAGCATCAGCTAGTGAGGCACAGGGTGCTGCAGCATCTGATAGACCAGCGTTGGGTACTGGGGCATCAGAAACTGCAGAGCTGGATAAGATGGCATTGGATACGACAGCGGATACCTGGGAACCAGGGGGTCTGCTGGAGACGGCCCGGCCGGAGGGCACATGGGCGGGCCTGGAGCAGAAGGCCCGGTGGGCGGAAGGTCCGGCATTGGAGCAGCATCTGGCAGCGGGATGTCACCCGGCGTCAGTAAGACCGGCATCGGAGCCGGCGTCCGAGGAACCGACGTCAGGTCAGTCGGCCCAGCGGGCGGACAGCCTGACAGGGGTGCAGCAAGAACCTCGGCATCGCCCAGGGATGGAGGGAAAAAATCCCCGGGGTCAGGCTCAGGAGACCCAGGATCCCCGGAGGGCAGCAAAGGCTGCAGGGAGCCAGGAACAGCAGACGTGAGAGGGTCCGGCGACGGCTCAGCTGCCGTGCGGGCGTCAGGCAGGCTGACGTCAGACTTATCAGTGGAGTCCAGGCAGATGTAGAAGGAGCCGACGTCCGACTTATCGGACCCATCGCCCGAGGCAGGTCACGATGGAAAAGCGGCCTGGTCGGGTGGAAGAGGGGCCATGCACTGCCCGAAGGGTCAAGCGACTTATCGACCGTCTCCGTGCGGGCGTCAGAGAAGCTGACCTTCCAGCTTACTGGAGCTGCTCGAACCAGTAGGCCGCACGGTGGCGGCTTTACTGGGAGCGGAGGCCTCCAATAGCAGGATGCGCCTGAAGGGTCCAAGCCAGACAGGCGGTGAGCGCCACCTGGAAGCCTCCAAAGCGGCCGTCAGCCAGGCTTGATTCCCGGAGAGAGCGTTACCTGTACCACAGCCACCCTCAAGAAGACGTTGTGGATGAGAGCCCTTTATCCCAGTGCATTCCTCGCCTTTTCTTCACGATGGCCTTCAGGGAAGTGGACGCCTGCCAGAACTTTTTAACTCCTTCTCCAAGGAGGACATTTTCTTCTTTAGTATGTGGGCCTCCATGGACTGCTGCCTCCGTCTGCAGGTGGCGGCACTGAATTTAAGGCAGTGCTGGCACTTCACCTGATGATCTGGGCCTAGATAGAAGAGGCACTGGGAATGGCTGTCCTTGTACGGGAGCTGGGTGCAGCACGGGTCGCACTTATATTTGTGCTCGGAAGGTGTAGGGGACGACATACACCGACGAATGCCTGACGATTTAGTCGAAGAATCGAAAAAAAAGACGATAAAAACTACCAATGAGACAGCTGACGAGCGTTGAACTTTACTGCGAGGTGCTGACACGAGCTAACGGCGGGAGAGAACTGGAAGGCGGGCGTGAGGGACCGCCCCTTTATACTGACGCCGCATAACATCAGTCACCTGATGTGGGGGCGGTCCCCACCAGAGACTGCTAGCTAGAAATCTTTCCGTTGGGTCCCGACGCCGGCTGGCATCAGTCCTATATGTAATTAGCTACTGCAACCGCCCTCTCAAAGTAAGATCCCGGGTTTCGCTTTCATATCTACTGATATTTTTATTTCCCCATTACTATGTAGAATATTCCCTCAAACACACTAAATCCAGCTCTCAAGTTTACTGAAAAGAATCGGTAACAAAATCATAATCTAACAGCATGCAGAAAAATGTCCTAGTTAGCAGAATACTATTAAGTGAAATTCCCAGGTCATTTTTTGCACACAGAAACTGCAAGAATTCTACTTGTAAGATTCTTCATTATATAAATTATAGATAGAGATGTTTAATTTTATTCCTATATTATATTATATTATATTATATTATATTACACACACTGCCAAGGTGTGGGATGCCCTATGAACTCTAAGCATAAAGCTTGAGGGGTTTTATCAAGGCATCACACGGAGGCTATGTGTAAAAAAGGTTTCACCCCTACCCATACTTCCACTGCCTGCCCTGGAGTCCAGGACCCAATAATGCTGGGGGCATCATTTCTGCTGCGCCAGTGGTTTCAGCCATCAGCAATTTTCACATAGCGCACGGGCACTTAAACCTATTAACAGCTCTCAGCTGTCTTGTGCTCGCTGTTATAACCGGACTCTAATAACGGACCATGTTTTCCAGGTATAACTGCATCAAGTCAGTAATTATATCCTTATATCCAACAAATACTCTTGGAAGTTTTTAAAAAACTACTTAAATTATAAGTTATCCATTTCCTTTGAATTATTAGAAGTTGTTTTAAGAGCTACAATATATCCCCAATCAACACATGCTAGATTCACTGTTTAGCACAATGCTGTGTCCATTCAGAATGCATGATGCAAAACCAACATCTTCCTTAATGAATGCCTCTTAGGTTGAGTGGCAGCTCTGCATATTAATACAATGGACCACAACATAATTTCCAGTAACAAACAATAAAGAGAAACAGTGAAGCATATTTTGGGAAGCCCTGCTACAAAGGCAACATTATCCCTTTTCTATGGAAAAAAGAATCAATAAATCAGTGAAGCATTAAGACTGAAGACAAAGCAGCTTATCCAACATCTGCCAAATACTAAAGCACTTATATGACTTAAAGTACACATACATGCGGGAACAAACATAGACCATACATGTCTCGTATTCATAATACAATTTCTCAGCAGCAAAGCTTGTTGCATGACATAAAAGCAAGTACACCAGAAAAGAATTTGCATTTTAATGATCATGCATGTAGAATAATGCACATATACGCAGTGTTCTACATGGTGACCAAAATGGTTACCATAGCAACATGAACTTTACTTTGGTCAATGGAGTTATCACCAGGTCACCATAGTGGTAACTTTCCCGATTTTTCTTCCAACTCAAACTGTGGACCTGTTTTCCTTTAATTTCAGAACATAATTACTAAAATATTTCTCAGCAACTTATGTACATGGGTGGCTGCACTATATAGACCAGAGACACTCTGGATAAAGGAAATTCTACTTTGACTAGCAGGATTTTTGATTGGTGGCAGATGTAGCTTTTTTTGAGAAAAACTATAACAGAGCCCTGCACATCTGCATACAGGGCTCCATAATGGTAAGTTTAGGATCTGATGCAGTCTGGGCTGGTTTGTGCATTCTCAGTTAAGCGGGGAATTAAGTGGGCCATATTAAAAGCCCCAAGTCAAAATATGGTCGGAAGCCCCCCGGCTGCAATGGAGGCACTGCTGGGTCCTAGATAAATGAGCTGATCTACCAGTGCAGGTGCTAATTTGGGGTGTTCATGGTTGCAAGACATAACTTAAGCATGGCCAATGGACCACATCCAGTTATCTACTGTGGTCCATTGGAAGCTGGAAGCATGTACAGATTATAAAAGACTGGGTGTATGCAGCAGTACACGTCACATTCCCCCTCCCCAGACTCCCATCATCCACACACTGCTGTTCCCCTTACGATAAAGCATCCCCCTCATTTACACAGTCCAGCCCCCAGTCCACATATCGCTGTCCCTTCTCCACACATCTTGAGCTCCCCCAAAGACTCAGTCTTCCACAAACACCTCTGTCTGCCCCAAACACCTTCATCTCCCTGAAACATGTCTATTATCAAATATCTCACTCTACTCCATAACATCTTAGCCTCCCTCAGGTGTTCCAATCTCCCTGTGCACCCAGGGTTAAAACTCCCATGATGCAATGACTCCAACACATGCCGCCCCAACTCACCACAAGGGCCCAATCCAGTCTCTCTCTGGTGTCTAAAAGTGAATACATATTGCAGCTCCTTACAATCATAGAGGAGACTGTACAAATACTGTATATACGGGATATATGATATGATATGACTGAACATATCTTATCTTCATTCAAGGCCAGTGATATCATGATCTCACAAGTGACTTTGCCTAATATGGTATCTTCAGTCAGGCCATGTCATGTTCCGTTTATACAGACATCTGTTTTGGGACAAATATGATTGGGAATGCATAAAAAAGTGCTTGTGACTTTGAAATGTGTGACTAACTTTCAACTTCTTTTACAGTTACTTGTTTGGGCGTGGTTTCGGAGATTTACTACTACTTCTATTTAACTCACGGAGCCCCGTGGCTTTACATTATGGCCACAACACAATGAAAAGTTTGATGTACACTTCTTGGTTTTTTTTTGGTCATTTGTTTATAGAAAAAGTTAAAATAGAATTTTCTGCCATTTTTGCTGATTATAAAAGAATCTTAAAAGTATCTATAAATGAAACATCACTCTTTTTGTAGACATTTTTGTGCTGAACAACTTTTGTGCTCACAGCACCATGCTAAAAGTTTTTGGTTTAAAAGTTATTTGCATTGGTTTGTCCAAAAAGTGAAAGAAAAAAAAAATCAAGTTTTGGCCATTTTTTGCAGATTATAAAAAATCTGAACAGTATCTATAAATGAAACAACACTCATTTTGTAGATATTCTTGTGGTGAACAACTTCCGTGCTCACAGTATCACACTATCATTTTTTATTTTAAAGTTATTCACATTTGAATACGGTTAGAACTGCTACTGAGGCCAAAGATTCTAAACCAAAACACAGAAAGGTAACAGTATCATGAAGACAGTATTGTCTTTTCAAGTTCAGAAACGTAACACGTTTTATATTGACAGTTTTCTCAAAACACATTTATAAAAAATGCATGTTATCACATGCAAATTATACCCACACCTCCACTGCAATGTGACAGATGCGAAAATGACTCTCTAAGTGCACCCAAGCTGCCTTTCTATGCTGGCTAACTTCATTCAGTATCATAACAGTGAGCAATATGAAGTTGCACCTGCTTAATGGGCTGCAAAGCCAGCATGCAAACTCGCATTCATTCACTGTCACTCAGTGTCCAGCCAAGATGGTGAGAAGTGCAGCTGTGCCAGTAGCCATCTCTGGCTGGCAGGCAAGCAATGTGTGTACGCCACATAATGGCTGAACTGGGTGTCAACGGGGAGTGAAGAAGGTGCATGCTGAGAGGGTGGACTGGGACTGGGGTTCTATGGCAAGAGATCATTAGACTACCAGGCAGTGAGACTTATGTTTCTGCCTCTTGTACTGGTGATCGGGGAAGAGGCAGTGGTGATGCTGAGAGAATCTTGCTATCAGTACACTACCTAGCACTCGACTGGACAGAGGGGGTCTGAACACCTCTGTTTGTAGTGATAAGGGTAGAGTTTCAAAAACATTACTCAGCACTGCAACAGCAGTTGTTTAGTGTTTTCAAAACTGCTGAATATACCACTGGGCCCTGCATGCAAGAGGGATCCCTCATTTACATGGGTGCAGCAGTATATTCTACATGCACACACTGCTGTACACGTACACCCTGTCCCCTTAGCCCCACGCAAGGACTGTATATGGCCCCTGCCCAATCCCACAGTACACAACCTTGTTAACTAACCATTACACATTTAACAACATGCTAATCTTCAGATATGGGACCCTCTGTCTGTACACAATGATATGAGAATTAACAATAGACTGTCATTTCAAGAGTATACGTTCCTATCTACATGCTTAACTCCTAGTATAAATGGCTTTACTTTCATATAATTATTCACTTCATTTGTAAAATTGTTTCTCCTAATGTACGTTTACAGCACAATAATCCTTTATAATCCTACAACTGACAGTATGTTCTGAACTTTCTTTAGTGGCCAGTTAGTAAGTTGCTCAGCCACATTTGCTGCTACTACAGATACATCAACTGCACCTAGGAGATTCACTTCATGTTTTAGTCACATTTTTTCCTGTCGCACCCAGCAAGTAGGATTCAAATTTATAAAACCATAAGGTGTTAAACCTTCAGCAGAACTGGCCTAGACTAGAAGCAAAAGGATTCAATGAATGCAAAGGCAGTTACACAGCATAGCAGTTCATAATCCATTCAAGATGAGCATTTAGTAGCTTGAACATTTTACAATGGCTTTGACATCTGGCACAACTACGAATGGACATGGAGCCAGACCGGTGGCTCTGAGGGTTGAGGCGCTGGATGCTATACCTCACACTACACCAGCAACCCTGGTTCAGATGCAGACTTGGGTTGTCGAGAGTCTGCCAGGACGGGAGAGAATAGAGTGTCTGGTGGACTGTTCCCCTCTCCCAGGGAGGGAGGATTACAGGGCCCAGAATTTACCTAGCCCCCCCTCCGTGTCTGTTGGGGGTACGGCAGCAAGGGACTGTCAAGACAGGAGTCTAAATGGCAGCTGCCAATGTCCCGCATATGACAGCATGCATAGGGACATCTGGGCAGTACTGCATGCCCACTTCTCAGGCAAGGGAGGAAAATGGATTCCTGGGCGACTGCTCACTTCCAATCACCATGTAGCCCTGCACCAAAAATACCCAGGCCACACTACCTTATGTGACGTAAGCCCTAGCGGAAAATCAGGGAGACGGAGCTGGGGTGGCTGGCAGCTGGAGGGCCGCTTGCGGCCTGGGGAGAAAACATTAACTATTAACAAAAAGAAAAAAAAACACAAGAATGGAAAAAATGGTTGGCCCAGGCTCAGCTGATCCTGTTGAATCCATGACTCCTTCTCTCTGCTTCAGTCACTCCAAAGTCACTTCTTTTTTTTTTTCTTCTGGGAACTTAGATGTCAAAGCCCCTCACCCACAACTCTGCCACTGCTGTGACTGGAGTGTTCGCTGGAAAGTTACTGAAAGAGGTGGGCAGAGACACATAACTGCTGATCTGAGTTCAGGAGCCTATGTTAAAGACTGCTTGGCAGCGTTCACAGGCAATGAGATGTGGGCTCCCAGGTTTACAGAGATTCCTGTATTTTACAGGGATTTGAAGCCACATACAGGAAACTGTTCCCATGGACTTGCACTGGTTATATGGGAAAACAGAGCAATTCCATCATCCATGGTCAATAATGCAATCTACAGGAAAACACAGGACAACTGTGCAGGAGTTACAGGGAAAATGCCAACTCAATCCTGAGAGCACTAGATGTACAACACTGGAAGGAATAACTACTCAGTCGAAGTAAGCCATCCATACTCCCTGTGACTCCTTCACTCTGCCACTCCAACAACACACTTAAGCTGTGTTTACACAGCCGCAGTGCTCTTGCATTTGCACTGCTCCCTTCCCGCTGTGCTGGCTGCTCCTTCATCAACTTGTATTTACACAGTCTGCCCTCACAGTTCTACAGATCGCTCTGAGGAAGGGCTGTAAATTCTGCGGAGGATGCTGAGAGACACTGAAACTTAAGGCTTCTAGGGTGTACAATGCTGGTTAATGCACTCGCTCTGTTACGGGTACCCACAATTGAGCCACAGCAGAAAAGGATTCCAAAGCGTACTTACAGTGCTCCGGAAAGTGTCTACAAAGCCAACTTTGCAGCATTCTTGGGACTGCTGCGCCCATTGAATACCAGTGGCCATGGGCAAAATTTTATGCCGCCCCCCTCCCCACCCTCGGCCTTAATTAGACGGTTCCCACACCCCCTGTTTTACTCCTCCCCTTTAGACTCCCTCCGTTGGTTTCCGTTTCTGACCTCTCCCTCTTGGCATTCTTTCACTCTCTCCCACCCTTTCACTGCTGTACTCATTTACACAGTAACGCTATCTCCTATCCCTCTATCTACACAACATTTTTCCCTCCACCTCCCCCTCTTTTCTCCACAGCCTCTTGCATGCCTAATCCCTCCTTTCTCCTTCGTGCTTCCACCTCACTGTTACCTACTGTCTCTCTCGCCCACTGCCTCCCTCCCTCCTTTCCTGCTCCCTCTACCTGCTCTCCTCCTACTCCCCACATTCACCTATAGCATGTACTCAGCCGGCACCCTGTGCCCTTTCCTCCTCCTCATCCTCTTAGTTTCCCTATTCCCTCTCCTACACCCCCCCAGTACCTGCTTCCCCTCAGTCCCGAATATGTACCAACTCGCACACACGCACAGCCCCCAAGGCACCCTTCCTCTCGATCTCATGTACCCGCCTTGTGCACTGCCAATCACTAGAAATTGGCCCTTTCTCCTGAATGGCCGTTGGGAACTCCCACTGTCCATCGCTACTGCTGCCACACTACACCCCCGCCTCCACCCTTTTATATGCCCTGGGGAATCTTGCAGTCACAGGACCAAAAAGAAAAGGCACCAGGCATGGGTACTTCACACCAGTATTCTTAAACTCATACTTCTCCTGCTTCCGTCAGGTAACATTCACCCTAATCCTGGCCCAGCCCCGTCCTTAGGAACTACTTGGAACAATCAAGCAGGATGCCTCTCAATCATCTCACTTAACATCTGTAGTCTGCTTCGCAAACTTGACTCTCTTCAGACTTTTGCCTGCTAGCATAGCCTGGACATACTAGCAGTCGTAGAAACCTGGCTCTCACCTTTGGTCCCCGATCATGCTATCACCCTCCCTGGGTACAATGTTTTCAGACTCGATCGAACAGCTAAAAGAGGTGGTGGCTGTGCCCTTTACCTCAAGGGCACTATCCGGGGGCACTACATCAGCCACACACTCCAAAACACCATAGCGCAGATCCTTCCCATCAAGGTCCTCCTTGGTGCACACAATAAAGCAATCACAGTAGTCACAATCTACATCCCACTAAAGGAGCAAGGAAATGGGCTTAATGCAGTCCTGGACTTTACCAAATCCCTCGCACCTGACTCTAAACCATCCTCCTCGGTGACTTTAATATTAACTGGTCTGCTGCGGATACAGGGGCATATAGGGACTCCATAGCGGCAGCAAACCTTACCCAGATGGTTAGCTCCCCAACCAGGACAGATTACAAAACTGGTACCAGCACCCTGATTGACTGGATCCTAATCGGCCACCCCGCCAGGATCACTAACACCGCTGTCCTCCCTGACACACTCAGTGACCACTCCCCCGACAATTGCCTCTGGTCCAACAAATTCATCAAACCCCCCCAAAAAACTATTACAAGCAGAATCCTTCATAGAGGAAAGCTACCCCATCTTAAGACCTTCCTTCATCAACAGGATTGGTCCCCAAGCCTCTCAGCAACTAATGTGAACACCGCACTTGATCACTTCATCAGATTCTTTAATCAGGCATGCAACCAATAGGCACCCCTCAAAAAGTGCAAAGCCAAAGCACTTTGCAACTCCTGGCTCACCGGTGACCTACTGAGGTGACTAAAAGCTCAGGACCACCTCTGGAAGATTGCCGAAGCACTGAGAGAAAAAGTGATCTCACTAACTCTAGCAGCATGAAACAATTGCACCAAACAAATCTGGAAGCGAAGATCACCTATTACAATAGCGCCCTCACTAACACATGAGCAACGGAAGGACTTCTGAATAACATAAAAGAAGTCACCGAAGCAGTCTAAATCACCCCATCGGTACTCTGCATAAATGGTGTAACCACTCTCGACAAGAAACTCATTGCTGATACTTTCAATGCACTTTCACGGACCTCAGCTCTGTACTCCCAAAATTTTTTCGATAAGGAGGATCCCACTGCCTCCCAAGCCCCCACCAGTCACCCTCCCTTCCACTTTAAAGCAGTAAAAATGCATCAGGTCCGCAGTTATATTACCAAAGCCATCAGCAACTCCAGAGCAAGCAACGACTCCCTTGACCTCAAACTGCTATTGCTCACCCTTGATGACGTTCTCTGGCCACTAGCAAAGATCTTTAACCTCTCCCTCAACCTCAGCCAGTTCTCGGACATATGGAAATCCACCTCAGTAACCCCTATTCACAAAAGTGGGGACAAAACAGCACATGAGAACTACCGTCCAATTTCCATCCTACTGCCACTCTCCAAGGCCCTGGAAAGGATAGTATCAGACCAGCTCACTATCTTGACAAGTACAGCATCATGTGCAAGGAGCAGTATGGCTTTAGAAAAAGTTATAGCACCTCCACGGCCTTACTCAAATTTACTGGTACAAGCCATCACTCACTAGATAACAGTCAACTAACTGGGTCCACCTTTATTGACTTAACTAAAGCTTTTGATACAGTCAACCATCATCTACTTCTTGCCCAGCTTCAGTTAGCAAGGCTCTCACCCAACTCAGTAGATTGGTTCAAGAGCTACTTACACAACTGGTACCAAAGAGTGAGAATTGCTGGCACACTCTCAGACCCAAGGCCAGTCCAGTCCAGTCCGATGTCCCACAGGGCTCAATCCTGGGCCCGCTCCTTTTCAGCCTCTTCTTGAACTCACTGCCAGATTCCAGTCCTGAACAACTTCTACTCTATGCGGATGATGCTGTCATCTTGGCCTCCCACCATGATCCAGTAGATCTCTAAGGAAACCTCCAGCAGGCCTTCTCAGCAGTCGAAAATTGGTTCGTTAAACGCAAACTAATCCTTAACTAGAAGAAAACAAAGACCATGATTTTCGGCAGCACCCACAACAAACTCAAACAATGTCAACTATCCATCAAAACCAAACAAGGAATCACCCTTGAACAAGTCCACACATTTAAATACCTCTGTCTCACCCTAGACTCAAATCTCTCCTATGTTCCACATATCAATAATGTGGAAAAGGTAGCAAACACCAGACTGGGCCTTCTGTTCTGACATAGGAAACATTTAACCCCTGAAGCTTTGTCTGTCACTGTCCAGAGCTCCATCATCAGCATCATTGATTACGGCCTCGTTATCTATGGAGCTGCCACAATTTCCTCTCTCAAACGAGTTTCAACTGCCCTCAATCAAGCCTGCCATCTCATTACTGGTTCCTACCATCTCACCCACACCTGTGACCTCTACTCTAAAACAGGGTGGCTTCAACTAAACAACCGTATCAAATACCAAACCTGCATCACAGCTAAGAAAATCCTACTGGGTAAAGCACCACCTGGAGTCAGCACCCTCCTTAAACCCAAAATCAACACGGTCAACACCAGGAGCACTAAGCCACAAATCTTGCAAATCCCCCTCTGCCGCACATCACAAGGCCAAAGATCATTTTCTTACAGGGCCCCTAGTTGGTTTAACAGTCTCCATGGAGACATCTCCTCCGCAGCAACGCTTGGTGTCTTCAAAACTAAGCTACGCCTCTTCCTTATAGGCACGCACACCTGTGGTTGCACCTCCTAACGTGGCCCCTATACTGCCTCTGACCACCCCCAGTTCTGTTCTGTTCTGTTCTCTCTACCTGCACTTACCTGTCCACAACCACCTCTTAGGCACTTAACCCCGTGTCTGTCCTGACAAAGCCCATCATTTGCCTCACTCTACCCTCTCACACACATCCCATCCCTTCCCTTCCCCAGCCCTTCCACCGATTATCTACCTCCTAGTGTCTGTTCATTCCTCACCACTAATTCCTAATGTCATTCTAAGTTATGTTATTGTGTACCTTGTAATCAGTCTGTAACCATGTAACCATTTTGATGCTTTTGCCTGTACTACTGACGTGGAACCTTTGTAAAAGAGTTGGCTGAAAGGTGTGTCGTAATCCTAGATTCACATAAATAAATAAATAAATTTTAAAAAAAAGCAGCTTTATCACACACATTGTGTCAGATCTGTGGGCTACTCACAAAGCAGCTTCATCAGCACATGCACGGCACCATACCTGTTTTGGACATAGCAAGTTGCCCTTCAGAATACTTGCAAAGCAGCTGCATCGTTGTAGGCATTGCCCAGACCTGTAGATAGCTTTACATGTGGACTGATTGTATAAAACCATCTATATTTTTTCTTACTTCGTGACTGTCATGAAAGCAGGAGTTGTATCTTATGCAAATGGGTTTGCAAATCAGAACTGGTTGTCATGTCACAAAAACAGGCTATTCATGAAAGTGAACAACCTAATTTAATTAATAATTTAAAGGAAAGGTCCTCAGCCTTTTATTCTGTTTACCTGTGTAGTCTGTAGGCATGAACAGTAACTACCTCTACTGTACTCCTCTAATTTCATCAGAATTTAAAAATGTAGATGAAGTTACTCAAGTCTGGCATGAAAACCGGATTGACTCCATTGGTAAGGTCATAATCCAATTTATGTATAGCATCCTAGAATTTTACGATATTTTATTGCTAAAGCCTGCAGTAGTTGTACTGTATCAGTCAGTCAGTGCTACTGCTGTCCTGTACAAGCCCTTCAAGGCATACTAAGTGCCCTGCTGTTTTCTGTAGTTTAAAAGTGACTCCAAGTTAGAAAAAAAAAAAGCTTCTACAGAATACAGGGACTTCACAAGACATACAACAGAGTTGAGAGTATAACTTCTGCTGGCTTATGCAAGTATGCATCAACTCCCATCATGCCCTGCATGAATGGAGTCATGACCTTTGCAACTGAGTAAAACAAGTTTTCACGTTCAGTGCTAGGCCGAAGAGGGACAACTCTGTCGTGCAAAGCACACTCCCCTGAGTTCCTGAGGAGATGCATGGCTGAACTCACAGGGGAAAAATCCTGTCGTTTATTGAAGTGCTTTTCTCACTCACTCGCAAGGCTTCTGAGCGAGTGAAGGATTCGAGGAGTGGCCTGGCTGCAGACTGTGCGACCAGCCAGTTTGGCTGTGCGCAAACAAGGAGGCAGCGTGGTCTCTCGCTAGATCCAGCAGGACAACGTGAACCAGGCGAACCTTCACCCTTCCCAGATCGCTCAATCGAATTGAAGGAATGTGAGACAGGTTAAGCATAAAAAAATAAAAAAAAAATAGCTAGGTAAACATTACATTGCAGAAGAGGCTGAAAACTACAAACAGTAGGTACAAGTTAAGTACTTTAGCCATTGGGCCACTGAGGCAGACAGCTTGAGCGAAGCAGCAGAGCAATGCCAACACCTATAAACCTATTTGTAGCACAATATCCAAACGAAGTCAAAAATGCTGCAGTATTTGTGATAAGTTGCATACAAACAAGTATTTACTTTTCTTTTAAGGAGTTAGCCTTATCAAAAAGTTGTTTGAGAATAACAAAAAAAACCGCTGCAAACAGTGATGGGTCATATAATAACTCTAAATTTACTGCAGGACAGAAAAACTTAAGCAAACTTTCTTAAAGAGAGGCCTACATTCCTAAAGTAGAACAACAGGGATCCTGGTGTGCTAGTAGCCTGATCAGATGCACAATGTGAACTGGAGAACAGGGGTTTCTGGGACCTGGATATACAAGAAATCTGATCCTAGAGTCATGTGCATCACTAGCTTATCATGGGGGCTAAAATCCATGATGTAATGTCTGGAGTGCCATGGATGGTCAACCAATCACAAGCTCATTTATATTTAAATAAGGATGAAATTAGAAGGATGCAAGAGAGGGAATCATTGCTCACGCCTACAAACCACACAGGTATATAGAAAATAGGTTGAGGGCACTCCCTTTAAAAGCTACTGCTTTTCAAACAGAAAAAAAAATAATAAAACCTTGAAGAATCAACCTTACACCCCATGCTATCGATCACATAAGTTTCAAACTACATCTCCAAGTGTTTTTTTAATGTGCAAAGTTTTATTTTTACCCACATTCGTAATCAACATCAGTCATAAAGTGAGTTTTTAAAATCATGAAGCAGGCCATATTTTTGTGACTCATAACAGACTGATTCCATTAACAAGTTAAAACTATTTTTTTTTCCCCAAAAACAGCAGTTCTAGAGGCGTTGATATGGTTCACTTATCCACGCAATGGCTGTCCTTCCTTAAGGGCAAACTTCCACCTAGTTATGGGATACTCCTCGATTAGCAGTTTTGCACAGTGTACCTTGTTTTTACTTACTGTGCTGCTGTTTTATCTGGCTGATCCTGCCATCCCTCCCGCCAACATTTTGAGTAGTGTACCCCGAGGGGCGCATCCCACAATCTCCTGAGATGGACATCAGAGCTGGGGAGCAGCTGCAAGAGCGTGTACAGCACTAGTCTGTGGATGAAACAATTAAAAGGATTTTAGGGGAGCAGACTTTGGGAAAATGGGGAGATACTTGAAAGAGGCATTAAGGGGAATGGGACAGGAATC
Organism: Neoceratodus forsteri; assembly: GCA_016271365.2. NCBI lineage: Eukaryota > Metazoa > Chordata > Ceratodontiformes > Ceratodontidae > Neoceratodus > Neoceratodus forsteri. The sequence goes on along the minus strand of CM028137.1, from coordinate 531,836,731 downwards.
AGGGGTTGAGGAACAGTGGGCAGTATTTAAAATGGGGATTACAAGAACAACAGAATTATGCATTAAGCAGGTTAGTAAGAGGAAAAGGAAGAGGAGACCATTATGGTTTTCCAAAGAGGTAGCAAAGAAAGTGAAAGCCAAAAGATTGCATTCAGGCAATACAAAAGACACAGGCAGAAGGGGATAGGGAGAAGTACCAGGAGAAGCAAAGGAGGCAGGGAAATCAGTAAGGAAGCCAAAGCTCAGACAGAAGAACACAGTGCAAAATCAGTGGGTAGAGGGACAAAACCTTTACAGGTACATAAGTGAAAAAAGAGAGATAGTGAGACTGAAGGGGGAGGATGGGGCGCATGGAGGATGACAACAGTAAAGCTGACATATTGAACAGGTATTTCTGCTCAATCTTTACTGAGGAAGAGGAGGGTAATGGGTCTGAAGGGAGTACAAGGGGTGAGAATGGTGCAGAAATGGACACAAGTCCCTTTACCGAAGGGTCGAAGGTACTGGAAGTAATAGAGTTGATAAAGCAATGGGGCCAGATGGGAGTGCATTCAGGGTCCTTAAAGAACTAAGAGAGGTGGTGGCTGAACCTCTGGCTATCCTGTTTAGCCGATCACTGGAAACAGGGGAGGTACCCAAAGACTGGAGGATAGCAGATGTAGTCCCCTTATACAAAAGTGGGAACAAAGAGGAAGTGAGGAACTACAGACCAGTCAGCCTCACCTCGGTAGTGGGGAAGATCATGGAAGCACTACTGAAGGAGAGATTGGTGGAACATCTGGTTGTCAATGGACTACAGGACCCAAGGCAGCATGGTTTCACCAGGGGGGAGGTCATGTCAGACCAACCTCGTTGAATTTTTTGACTGGGTGACTAGCGAGGTGGATCAGGGGAGGGCAGTGGACATGGCCTATCTGGACTTCAGCAAGGCCTTTGACACTGTGCCACATAGAAGACTATTACACAAACTGGGGAATATGGGTGTGGGCAGGACAGTAGTGTGGTGGGTAGGTAACTGGCTGGGTGGCAGGACACAGAGAGTGGTGGTAAATGGCTGTCACTCCACAGAGGGAAAAGTGACCAGTGGGGTACCACAGGGATCAGTGCTAGGACCGGTCCTATTCAACATCTTCATCAGTGACATTGCGCAGGACCTAGAAGGCAGAATTTCACTGTTCGCTGATGACACAAAGCTCTGTAACAGAGTAGACACACCAGAGGGTGTAGACAGAATGAGAAGGGACCTGCAGAAACTTGAAGAATGGTCAGGGGTTTGGCAGTTGAAATTCAATGCAAAGAAGTGCAAGATAATGCATATGGGGCACAAAAACCCTGGCACAATATATCAGTTGGGGGGTGAGGATATAGCATGCACCAAGCAGGAAAGGGATCTTGGGGTTATCATCTCTGATGACCTCAAGGTAGGGAAACAGTGTGACAAGGCAGAAGGTAAAGCAAATAGGATGCTGGGATGTATAGGCGGGGCATCACCAGCAGGGAAAAGGAGGTCATAATCTGCCTATACAAGACACTAGTGAGGCCCCACCTGGAGTACAATGTACAGTTCTGGAGACCATACCTACGTAAGGACATAGACAGGGTAGAGAAGGTTCAGAAGAGGGCAACAAAGATGGTGCATGGATTGCATCACAAGTCCTATGAAGACAGGTTGAAGGAACTGAACATGTACTTCCTGGAGGAGAGGAGGAGAGAGGGGATATAGGAGACATACAAGTATCTTACAGGGAGGAACAGGGTGCAGGAATACACTATTTTAAGTGAAAAGATGTTCCAGGACTAGAGGGCATGGGATGAAGTTGGAGGAGGACGACTCAGAGGAAACCTGAGGAAGAATTTCTTCACAGAGCAGGTGGTGAACAAGTGGAACACCCTGCCAGAGGAAGTGGTGGGGGCTGAAACAATCACGGGATTTAAGAATGCATGGGATAGACATAAAGGAATTCTGAAGGTCAGGGGTAAGGGGCAACAGACTTCTAGGAAAACATAAACTGAACTTACAAGCTCAAATGGGCAGCCTGGGTGGGCCATAGGCCCTTATCTGCCAACACTGTCTATGTATCTATGTAAAAGCTCCAATTTGCGATTTAGAGGTCTCAGTGCTATACTGAGACCAAGTATAGATTGGCAGTGGCCACAGTGGCACAGAAGAAGGTGGTAGGTCGCTTCTTTAAGGGCCTTGACCACTTGTCCCCATAGGTACATGAGCCACCTCCACCTTGGGACTTGCTGTTGGTACTGGCAAAGCCTTTCGACCCTAATCACAGGTGTGAGAGGTCACATCTGTTATGGAAGCAAGCCTTCTTGGTGACCATCATGTCTGCCAAAAGGATTAGTGAGCTCCAGGCACTCTCAATGGAGCCTCCTTATCTGGTTTATCACAGGAACAAGGTAGTCCTTCACTCCCACCTGAAGTTCCTCCTGAAGGTTTTCTCAGAGTTGCACCTTAACCAGATGATGAACCTTCCAGTTTACTTTACCAACCCATCTTTGGAGGCTGAATGCAGGTTCCACTCTTGGACCTACTGTAAGCCCACTCCTACTATGTGGCACATATGGCTGGAGTTCGGGTGAGGGTTGCCAGCTCTCTGTTACCTATGCTGAAGCTGTGCCTGGCAGACCGGCACCTAAGTAGACAATTGGCAGGTGGATCACTTACTGCATCTACCTCTGCTATAGGCTGGCTGGTAGGGAGCCTTCCTTAGGGCTCAGGGCTCATTCCACCAGACATACCGCTGCATCGGTGGCTGCTTAAAGGAACATATCTGTTCAGGAGATCTGCAGGGCTGCCACCTGGAAGTTAACATACACCTTCATATTCCATTTTAGCACTGACCTTAAGTCTTGCTGGGATGCTGCTTTTGGGGCCTTGGTTCACCAATCTGTTTGCCAAGTAGGGGTGCGCACCTTGCCTCCTCCTCCTCCTGGAGAACTGCTGGAAGTCTGCCATCATGTGGATAAGTGAACCATATCCATACCCCCTAGAAAAATAGGTTACTCACCTGTCACTGTAGTTCTAGGAGTGGTACATGGTTCCCATTCACACCACCCACCTAACCTCCACTGGCAAGTGGCACACAGATTCCTGCTTCCATCATGCAAGATCTGAGGTCACTGGGTGGAAACCTAGGGATATACCACCCAGGTGGTGGGAGGACCTTTACTTAAAGACATTCAGGTGAATCAGCTCTTAAGGAAGAACTTCTAGAACTATTGTTACGTTTGCCCAACTTATTTTTGAAGAACCAACTTTACACCCCACTCTATCAACAATACAAGTTTCAGACTAGTACACCAAGAATTTGTTTATAATGTACAAAGTTTGCCTTCTTTTACCCTTCTTTTTTTTTTACCTCTAAGACTAATGAAAATAGAATTAGCTCACAAATACAGATTTTGCCTCACAAAAATGAAAACATTGTCCTGAAAAGCGCCCCATGAAAACCTCATGAAACAATGAATAGTGAAAATGGCTTTTTATTTTCTTAATTTTAACAACTACAAAGTTCTCTCAGTTAAGTTATCTCTCAAAGAATCATTCTTGGGGCCACACTCTAATGAACCTGAAGATTTCAGGTTTGAAGTCATGGCCAGTTTTGCACTATCAGTAAACAAAACAATGTACAAGACGTGATTAAAACTCAGTAGATTAGTCAGAGTTAAGCTTGCTGTGCCATAAATTACCAAAAAAGAGTCTTTAAAAAAAATATGTTTTAATGTTTTCAACTATCTAGAATATTTAAACTGTTGAAGCGATTATTACACAAATGTTCAAGCTCCAAGGCTCCTGGCTCCTAGAATGACAATGCCAAACTGCAGGTTATTCTGCCCAGGGACAGTTGTGATATTAAGGTGCAAAAATCCGAGTTATAGGGTCCACAGAAGTGCCTACTGAATCCTATAATAGGGCCATTACCATGCCCCTAAAATATATATATTTTTTACATTCTGTATTTTTTAAAAAGACTTAGAGCTAGCCAGTGGAATCCTGATAAGAGCCAGAACCTGGAGTAGTAGTTACCAGTGCAATTCCCAAAATGTCAAACCTTGTGTATGGATCTGACAATGTGATTCACTGTAAAACAATAGCTCTTGCTATTGTGCAGTTACACAACTTTATCACTTTACAAGCAGCATTTGTCAATGCCCGAATATTTACTTGCATGCTGTTGTACTGGATCCTGCTTGTACACATGTTTACTATATATTTACCCAAGACAGACCCGATGAGATGTAATGCGTCATTTGTAACGGAGTCCTGATTTTACACTGTTTTATACTGCACATACTCACAACTAGCCCTCACATTTCAGAGGTACACTGTTTGTCTAACATTCCCATCCCATGCTCAAAGTGCATTGAAAGTAGAGATTGATGTTATTCCATGAAGTCTGACAATCCACATTTTTTTAATCATGAAGAAAGCAAAAACTCGAGTGCTGTACAGTCTTTTTTTTTTTTTTTTAATCAAATAGGTTGGGAAATGCTGCAACCTGATTGGTCCACAGCTGTGTACTGCTAGGCCACCTACAAATAGCAAACCAAAGCCCACTTATAGGTGAGGTTAGTCACCTCTGTTATTACTTCTGTTTATTTCTGGAAATACATGGCCCTGCCACATTTTCTTCAGCAATACGATGACCCTATTCACAAATCAGTTTTCCCTGCTTTCTACATAGGGGAGAAATACATTAAATATGCACTGTGTAGGGGACTCGATTTATCTATTTTTTTTTTTTTATTTTTTTTTTGTCAAATGATTGCTATAAAATTACTTTGAAAACAAAGCGGCGACCTTATGCTTCTACTTTACTTGTGTATACATACTCGGGGGAGAGGTATAATGCAAATATATCTTTGTGTGATGAACTATTTGGGGGTGGGTGTGTGTGTGTGTGTGTCTGTGTGTATATATGTAAGGGGGTGTATAAACCAGTTCCTCACTGTTACTGCTTCCCTGAAGCTGGCTATAATGTAACTTTACAATCACGTTTAAGACACAAAAAGACAATACAGTAAGGTGTGCATGGCATGGATGAATTTTGTTCATCTTTTCTAATTTCTATTTGATATACATGGACCCAAAAACAAATGGGAGTTTGAGCTGTTATTTCCAAGGTGTCTTGGCTTTACATTACATTTTACAGGAAACTGTGTTACTCAAGAAACATATCAGGAACGGTCCACAGCACCGCGGATGTTTCATTTCTGGAGGTTTTTTTTTTTGCTTGTTTGTTTGTTTATTAGTTAGTTAGTTAGTTAAAGGGGACACCGTCAAACCCCTTAGGCCTCAAAGGGTCTTCAGTTTAAAAAACACATTTAAAGAGGACCTTCCCCAGTCACTTTGACTTTCATGCATAAATTACCCCTTCTTGCATGGATTCTGGAATTGTATTTTATTACCGTCTGCTGCAGTTAGTTTTTGCATTCTGAGCTGCTAAAAACTGCGGGGTGTACCACAGCTTCTACAGCAAGCCTGGTGTTGCTGTGGGCCCAGGGTCATACTGCTGACATCATTGCAGGGCATAGTCAATTTCACCACAAAAAAAAAAAAAAAAAATACTGACAAGGCATTTAGATTTTGGCATAATGCATTGCTAACAGGGTGTCTTGGGGAAGGGGGAACACAGCATGTACACTGAGTACTGGTAGGTTTCCCTTGCAACATTGTTGCAATCGCATGGTACTGCACAGTGTGAGTCACTCCTGTATCCTACAGTGATGTCATAAGGAGCTAGCAGTCCAGCAGCTGAACAGCAAAGGCAAGTGCAGTATGGCTCAAAAACAAATCCAAATTATGGAAGGCAGAGTAAACCTTGGCCAGAAATAAATGCATATAGCTTTTCAGGTACAGTACTGCATATAAGACTACAAGCTGTAGCTTTTTGAACCATCAGGGAAGGTCCCATTTAATGACTGGTCAATTCTGCAGAGATTGCTAATGCAGCTTGTAGTTTGATTCAGATTCTTTTTTTCTTTTTAAAAAGTAAAAAACTGACTGTCCAGCATATTGGTGTTACCACACATAAACATGTTTAATTACATTATTTGGTCAGCACCCACTGCATCTTTCCTGGACTTGAGAAGACCCTTACAGAGTCTAGCCACTTATGATTAAGTGGAAGGAGAGGAGACTATTGCATCATGAATTGCTACATTGTTTTGGGGTGTTCCTAATGTTCAGGAACTATGCAAGAAGAATAAATAAAAAAATTGGAACAAAACACGTTTGGTAACAATTACACCATTAGCATATATTTCAGTTCAACTTAGAAAAGAAACCGATAAAAACAAAAGCATCATCAATGAAGTGTAGAGAAGATAAGCAATCATAAATGCCAGTTTTCAGCTAGAAATAATACGATGCAAAAAAAGGTTGACAGTGTCCCTTTAACTGATGTAGCAAAATGTTGTAAATCCAGTACAACCGAGAATGGGACACTTGCCTGTTTAAAAAAAAAAAAAAAAAGGGTGGTATTTGCTCAACAATGTATTTCACTGAGAGGAAGGGAACTTCAGTTTTAACGAAGACAAAAGTACACCCTGTTCTTACCTGGTTTATGTCCTATAGGTAATTTTTTATTACTTCTTGCTGAATATGGGCAACTTTCGCAGCTCGTCCATCCCTGCCTTCCTCACCACAGCAGCTCGGCACTGACTGCTCCTTGGGGACGTCTACCTCTTACTTCTCCCCCCTCTGTGCAGTGTTGGGTGGGAGCTGGAGGGTCTGGGATAAGCAGTGGACCCACTACAGAAATTAAGGCAGGGAGGGCAATCGCACTGGATGAGCATCGGACCCACTAGAGTATTACAGAAGAGCAGGGGGGAGCACAGTGTCAGGTGGGAGCTGATGGGTTCAGAATGAAAAGACCTGCTTAAGAACTACAAAAAAAAAAAAAAAAAACCACGAGAGGGTAGCAGAAAGTGAAGTTTACTACCGCTTGTGGAGTTTAATTAACTTGTGCTGCTTCTCCATTCCCGCCTTACTCGCTGCAGCAGTTCAGCACCAACCCCTCCTTGGAAAAGCCTGCCCCTCACTTCTCCTCCTCTCTGCACAGTGTTGGATGGCAGCTGGTGGGTCCAGGACAAGCACTGGACCAACTACAGAATTTAATGGGGAGGGGCAATCAACTGCACTGGATGCGCATCAGACCAACTTAAGAATTTTAAAGGGGGAGAAAGCACCATGTTGGATGACAGCTAACAGATCCAGAATGAGTAACGGACCACTAAAGAATAAAAATAAAAAAAAAAGCAGGGCAGGAAGTGAAGAGTAGGAGCAGTGGCTGGGGCAGCAATGGGGAAAGAATGATCAGTGGGAGCAGGTGGGAGGGAGGTAGTTCAACGTGAACCAAGAAGCAGTCAGTATGTAAACCAGAGAGCAAGCAGCAGACCTTTTGTAAGACAGAACCATCGCAGTTGACATAGTCCATGCAAAACTATTCAATTCAATAATGTTAACCAACACAAGTTAAGGGGAAAAGAAGGCTAAAAGTGTGAAGCTACTTAAAGTTCTCTGTGACACTTTTTGGAACAAATTACATTTCAGATCCACCGCACCAGCCTGTGAGGATTTATGCAGATCAAAGCAGCCAGTCACTCTGTAAATGGAGCAGTTGGCTCCTTTCAACTTTAAGAAGTTTATGCACAGCAAAAAGAAAACTGTGTCACAATTAGCCTCACTGATCACTGGGCTGACATTGCTGAGTTCATTGCAACCTAAGCTGCACTGGACCAGACAGTGACACACCTCTGAAATGCAGTTCATCGTAACAAAATGTGTGCTGCACACACATGTGCAGGCAAACAAAAATGGCTCTCAGATATGCTGCTGAAAGGAAACTAACAAGCCCTGAAGCACCACCAACACTTCAAAGCGGTTTTCTTCTCTTCACCGAGTGATGTGCCCCACAATCTCACTGCAATAGGGTGACCTGGGGCCATTGTACCAAAAGAGAAAAGTGGTGAAATAAAGTCAGTGACAGTAACTCAGTAGGTAGCCCTCTCCCTTCTGGGGCCGGATGATTAGATGGTCATGGGTTCTAGCCACACACCAGGTACTGTATTTGGGGTAATACCCATAACAGACACTGCAATACAGTAGCTGGGGAGCAGGGGATGAGCAATACACTCTGTTAGGAAACAAGCATTTGTTAATGCTGAATGTTGTCTCGCTGGCATTGGCATTGGTAGTGCAGGAGTTAGAGATGCATAATAGGAATGGCAGTGAAGTATTGAACTGACGCCAACCCCAACCCCACCCTGCAGAGACTGACAGGCATTGGGGTGTGCCTTTGGGTCATCGGCAAGGCCACTGTTTTTCGGTTTTTACCGGAAAACCTGGTAAAATTCCGGAATTAGGGCTGCCTGAACACCGGTAAAAACAAAGAATTCATGGAATCTGCCATTTTATACTAGATCAGTAATTCTACAAAACTTGTATTTTTCTTATAATTGCTTCCTGAACTATTTTCAACTTGCTTTATTTAATGCTCTGTATATTAAGCCTTCTTTTATTCTGATTATTTATACACACACTAAAAGAATGACAGCAGAATCCCGGCAAAATCCGGAAATTAAAATAACAATCACCGGTGCAATTCCGGAATCTGAAGTATTGAAAATGGAATTTCAGTATTTTAATCACAGTAAATCAGTGGCCTTGGTCTGACTTCCTCAAGCGCTCATGCCATTTACCTCACCCTACCCTAGCAGACACTGACAAGTAATAGTGGTGTGCTGGGCCTTATACTTACCCCATTCCATACGGAAATATGCTGAGGTGGGTGCAGTATAGGAGAATGGGGTGAACTTTGGGGCCGATCACTCCAAGGCACACCTCGATGCCAGTCACTGGCTGCAGGGTAAGGGTGGGGGTGGAATGGCGTGAGCATTATAGCTGATGATTCCAAGTCACACCCCTGACACCTGTCAAGTCTCTCGAGGATGGGGTGTTACAGTTGGAAACCCTAACGCGTAGGCGTTTGTTGGTATTTTCACTCCAAATTATCAATATGGGTTATTTGTGACCCCACGTCATGAAAAGAGGCACTATCAGTTTCTTAGCCGGAAGGTGGTTTGCCACAGCGACTGTGCCTTTTGGCGCCACATGCACGGAAACACATTTTGGGCAGGATGTGAAAAAAGACAACTGTATTGTTCATGAGGAGATGTAAAAAATGGCAACGTTGAAAATCTGGAGTGAAAATATGAAAAATTGGTGAAGTCATGAGCATGCATAGAAACTGCAACACACGTCCATAACCCAATTATTTTTGAAGATTTGTTTAACCACATTTTCAACATAGGCATTTTGGGACCTCCCCTCATGAACAGTGGCACTGTGATTTTGTTACTCTGTCCCAAAAGTTGATTTCCCACAGCGACCACACATTGTGCGCCACAGGTGCGAAAACACATTTCGGGCAGAATATGTAAAATGACAGCTGTACTGTTCATAAGGAGGTGTGAAAAAAAAAATGCCAATGTTGAAAATCTGGAGTGAAAATATTACAAATTCACGAAGTGCACGGAAACTGCACAATGCACGCTCATAAAACAGTCATTTTGGGATTTTTTTTTCCACCAAATTTGCAACATAGGCTTTTTGAGAGACCATCTCATAAACAGTGGCACTGCTGTTTCATTAATCGGTCCCAAAAGGTGATTCCGCGGTCCTTTTGGGACTGAATAACGCCATGACAGTGACTGAATTCATGAGGAGGAGTCCCAATTACCCCATGTTAAAAATCTGGTGCCAATATTCTCAAAAATGCCCGAGATATGCACCAAAGTTGGAAAAAACCCTATTTATGCTATTATACAGCATTTCTTCAGTTCACGGCCTGCTTTGAAGAGTGCAGGCGTGTTCCCAGTCTACAAAGATCATCGCGCCGGGCTATGGAGGTAAGTATGGGGTGGGGGGTGTGGGAGGCAGGGCACACAGAGGGTGGGCTGGGTGGGAGAAGGGGGCAGGTGAGACCACGAGGGTAAATTTTTTTTGGCGCAGGTGTTGCTTGGTACACCGGGGTCGGCTCCCCAGTGTACCACCTCCATTACGGGAGGGGGACCCAGTCAACAGGGATTGGGCCCCCGTCGGCACAGAAAAGGGGCGTATGATGCCGAGGGGATTGGCACCGCACACAGCACAAATTGGGGTGGGTGGAGACATTATGCCGACAGAGGGCCTCCGCGGCAAACTGAACTGGGCAGGGGGACTGAAGCCAACTGGGACTGGGCCCCCGTTGGCAAAGAAAGACTACTGGGGCACATGATGCCATGAGGTTAGGCACCCCTTAGCACACAATTGGAATGGGAGAGGGCATTATGCCGACGGGAGTGGGCTCCGTTGGCAAATGAAGTGGGTCGGGGCATGCGATGGGATTGGACACCCTTGAAGTCGGCATTGTGCATAGCGGCACTCAGTGCCGCCATGTTTACTGGAAAACTTCTCCAGTAAAGGCACGTCGTGAGGCGTGTTATTGTGCCACTGCATGACAAGCTTGCCTTTCATTGCAGTGGCATGTTTCTTAGATGTGGTGGCCACTTTACGTATTGCTGGTGTCAGCGCCTGCATGCAGGCTTACTGGGGAATGAGGGATGCACCTATTAATGCGTGCCCTGCATTCGCCCACAGTCAAATCTACTACCGCAAGATGTTGGCTATCACGCACGCGTGACCCAACATAAAAAAAAGCCAGTGTAGCGCAGTGGTTAAGAGCACTGAGCTACAAACCTGGGGAACTGGGTTTGAATCCCACAGCCACTACCTGCATACTGTATGACCATGAGCAAATCCTGTAACTTCCCTGTGCTCCCAAGATACACCTGGAAACAAGCCCTGGCTTGGTGCATCTTTCCTGGGTAAAAATTATATAAAATAAAAAAATACTGCGTGTTACTCTATCTCAACCATTGGTACAGTAAATACAGGTTACTCACCTGTAACAGGAGTTCTAGGAATAGTATATGTTGTTCATCCACACTTATTGGCAGGTATCCTTGCTGCTTTAAATCTTGCCGGAAGGTCTTCAAGCTGGCCCTCCCACCCACCGGTGGTAAAACTCTCGCTCCGCCCCATGGCGCCAGATCTGGCCGCTGGAAGCTCAGGTTGTCTTGTCGAAGCGGAAGGTCGGGTGAGTCGTGTGGATGAACAACATATACCATTCCTAGAACTCCTGTTACAGGTGAGTAACCTGTATTTCTAGGGACATGGATATGTTGTTTATCCACACTTATTGCAGACTTCTAGCAGTTCTCCGGGAGGAGGGAGGCAAGACGCACACCCCTACTTGGGAAAAGAGACTGGAGAACCGAGGCCCCAAACCAGCATCCCGGCATGACTCAAGGTCGATGTGGTAGTGGGTGATAAGGTGTGCTGACTTCCAGGTAGCAGCCCTGCAGATTTCCTGGATAGCGGCGTCCCTGGAAGCAGCCACCGATGCAGCAGTATGGCGAGTAGAATGAGCTCTTATCCCTCTGGGAGGCTCCATGCCCGCCAACTTATGAGAGATCTATGCAGGAGGTGACCCACCTGCTTATCGTCTGCTTGGCTGCAGGTCTGCCAGGTGCGGCTTCAGCGTGGGTGACAAACAGCTGGCGAACCTCTCCCAATTTCAGCCGTGCGCTCCTTATAGTAGCGGCCCTTCTAGGGTCCAGAGTATGGAGCCTATATTAAACCTCTGAGGTGTGACTGGGTAGAACACCGGCAGAGTCAACACCTAGTTAAGGTGAAACTCGACCACCACCTTGGAAAGAATTTCGGTGGGGGCGCAGGAACACTTGTCCCTGTGGAAGACCAGGTAAGGAGACTCGATGAAAGCGCCTGGAGCTCTCCCATCCTTCTGGCTGACGTAATAGCCACCAAGAAGGCGGTCTTCCACAACAGGTGAGAGAGATCACACCTGTGCATTGGTTCAAATGGCTTGCCCAAGAGCTTTGCCAGTACCAGCAGTATATCCCATGGAGGTGGAGGTTCTCGCACCGGAGGGGAAATGTGATCAAGGCCTTGAAAGCGCCAGACCACCTTCTCCTGCGCCACGACTGCCGCCCGCCCGCGCCGGTAAGCAGAGATGGCTGCCAGGTGCACCCTTAGGGTCGTCAACCTGAGCCCTTGCTGAGAAAGTGACCATAAATAGTCCAAGATGCTTGCCAAGGAACAGGAGGAAGGGTCCAGGCCCTTGCCCTGACACCAAATGGAAAACCTTTTCCATTTGAAGGCATAGCATTTCCTGGTCGACTCCTTACGGGACGCCTCAACTTCACTGAGGACCTCGTCGGAAAGACCCAAGGCCTGGAACTCTAGCCGCTCAGAAACCAAGCCGTCAGGTGCAGGGATTGAAGGTCCGGATGGAACACCTTCCCCTGATTGACTGAAAGCAGGTCCGGGCGAGCTGGAAGCTGCCTCGGGAGCCTGGAGCTGAGGCTGAGGAGATCTGGATACCGGCATTGGCGGGGCCAGTCTGGGGCTACCAGAATCACCTGTGCCTTGTCCCTACTCACCTTGAGAAGCACCTTGTGGATCAAGGGAAATGGGGGAAAGGCGTAGAAGAGGCCTGGGGTCCACGGCCTCGAGAAGGCATCCCCCTGCAGCGAGCCCTGCTGAGGGGGGCGGGCATGGAACAGCCTCAGCATCACGTTCTCCCTTGAGGCAAACAGATCCACCTGAGGTGTGCCCCAATGGGAGAACAGATCTTATACTACCTCCGGCAGGAGAGACCACTCAGAGGATACAGCCCCTATCCGGCAGGGCATCGGCCAGGTGTTGGAGCTCCTGCCACCAGAATGGCTAGAGATCGCCTCCAGGCTGCGCAGTGACCAAATGTGGAAGCTTCCTTGCACAGAGGCATGGAGGCGTGTCCCGCCCTGGCAGTTTAGGTAGTACATGGTGCGTGTATTGTCCGTCTGGACCTGAACCATTGACCCCGTAGAAACGGAGCGAAGGCGGTGAGAGCTAGGCGGACCGCTCGGAGCTCCAGCAGGTTGATATGGCATCGGGACTCCCGCGGGGACCAGAGGCCGTGCACTCTGTGCTCCCCAGATGGGCACCCCAACCCATCAGAGAGGCGTCGGTCGAGAGAGAGACCGTCGGCTCGGGCGGAACAAACGGGATGCCCTCCTGCAGATGAGCTGGAACGATCCACCACTGGAGAGCGTTCCACATCCCCTGGGTCACTGTCACTAGCTGGTCCAATGGATCGCAGCGTTGAGACCACTGGCTGGCCAGCCCCCATTGAAGGGGGCGCATGTTCCAGCAGGCCCAACGGACCAGCTGGTACAGGCGCCATGAGACCCAGGGGGCCGAGGAGTCGGGCAGGGTGCAATTGCCCAACCAGAAATGATTGGGCAAAGGAGGAAAGAACCTCGGCCCTGTCCACCGGGAGCTGTGCTCTGGCTCGAAGAGAGTCGAGCTCTGCCCCGATGAAGAGAATCACCTGCTTCGGTTCCAGTTCCGACTTGGCCTCGTTGATGAGGAGGCTAACCTGAGAGCAAACCTGGAGGGCCAGATCTCTGGACCGCTCCACCTCCTGTCTGGAGGGGGCTGCTATCAGCCAATCGTCCAGGTAAGGTACACCGGACCCCTGGCGCCCATAGGGAATGCTGTCACCACTGCCATGCATTTGGTGAAGACCCTGGTGCAAGAGACAGGCCGAAGGGCATGGCTCGGGAACTCGAAAAGGATCCTTCCACTTGAAAGCGAAGGAATCTCTGATGGAGACGGATGGGGAACGTGAAAAAAAACGCGTCCTGCAGGTCCAGAGAGCAGAACCACACGCCGCGTTCCAAGGATGGTATTATCTGAGCCAGAGTGACCATCCTGAAGGTCCAAGACCGTAGGAACTTTGTTAGGTCGTGTAGGTCGAGAATGGGGCGCCAGCCCCCCGTCCGTTTTGGGACCAGGAAGTACCTGGACACAAACCCCAGGTCTGAGGGAAGGTCCGCCTCTCTGATCACCTCTTTCTCGAGGAGCAGGCGATGTCGGCTCGGTGAGCCGACAGCGAGGCTCACTTGAGGCCCCCTGGGGCGACAGCTCAGAAGAGGCGGGCCTGCTTCAACTCCAGAGGCAGGCCCTTTCCTACCACTTCCAACACCCACCGGTCTGTGGTTATAGCAGACCAGGCGGAAAGGAAGTAGCAGAGGCATCCCCATGAGAACCTGAGTGAGTGACGAGGTTGGGAGACACCCCTCAGCCCGTCACTGTGCAGGCTTGGAGGAGGACTGGCCGAGGGAACTCCTGGGCCTTTACCTCCCTGCTTCCTGGAGGAGGAAGCTGCAGGCTTGGGTTTGGGACGCCAAGCGCGAGCCTGCTGGCCCTGATGCTGCTGGGCCGGACGTGCCGCAGGCGCAGACGGACGAAGGAGCTTGGGTTGCGGTCTGCGGCCCTTGTCCCTCTGGGCGGATGAGACCGAGTCCAAAGTGGCATTGACTTTTCGATCCTCTGGAGGTGGCCTTCCACCCAGGGGCAAGAGTCGGTCCCCAGGAAGGGACATCCGCCAATTTGTGCTGAGTATCCGCTGTGAAGGTGGATATCCTCAGCCATGCTCGAAGCGCTGCATAGCCATGCGGCCGCTACTGACCTGGCACATGAGTCACCGGTGTCCAAAGCAGTCTGAAGTTGCTGCTTGGCCACTGCCCTGCCCTGGTCCCGCACCTGTAACCGTGGTCTGCAGGTCAGCGGAGATGAGGGACTACCTCGTCAGGAGCCCAACAGGGCGTGAGAAAAATGTGCCATCAGTACGGCCGAGCTGGCCTGACGAAGGCCAAGGGAGGACGCAGCGTAGACTTTTCGCCCGGCGTAGTCCAACTTCTTGGACTCCTTGTCGGGAGGTTTGTCCATGTCCCTGGAGTTTCCGGCACGCCGGAAGATGCTGTCGGTAACTAACCCCTCGGCTGAGGGGTGTTCCGAGAAACCAGACAGGGAACCGGTAGGGACCGCGTACTTCCTTGCCATCCTGGACGAAGGCGCAGGGCAGGAAGCAGGACGCTGCCAGAGCTCCAAGGCCGGGCCTACAATGGCCTCGGCCACCGGAAAGGCCTCCGTAGGAGAATCCCCTCGGTCCAATATCTCCGTGAGGGGATACTTGGCCCGCTTGGATACGGGCTCGAGCTGCATCCTGGTGGAGTCCGAGATGAGCCTAAGCAAACCCATGAATGACAAAGGGCTATCGTCCAGTGACTGACCTCCCGAGGACTCCAAGTTGACCCGCCTGGAGAACAGGGAGGAATTGTCGTCGGACTCCGAGGAGTCCGCAAAGAGCTGCCTTGGGCCTGAGCCACCCGCCACCTGCCGAGGACGATCGGGAGTGAGGGTGACAGACAGTCTATGGGGCAGACCTTGGGCCGACCTAGAATTTTTGGTGGAGCCCCAAACAACGACTGTGTAGGCGGAAGTTCCACCGAATCGGTGGGCAGCAGTTTTGGCGAGCAACAGGCCTGGAAGTGGCGCCTCGGCTAAGGCGAGGGTTGCTTGGCTGCTCCGTGACAACCACTTGATAGCGGGGAAGGCGGCGGCGTTGGCTTGCTCCCGGACAGAAAAGCTGTTGCCACATGAGGTCCTCATATCGTCGACGCAACTTGCGTGAAGCCTCCCTAGTCCGAGGAGGAGGAGGATGAGACGGGCGGCGCCCGCTTGCCCGCGATGCCGAGACCCGAGACCGCCTGTGGCCGGGATCGGCTGGACAGAAGAGTCCAAGACTGAGACCACGAACCTCGGCTTTTCCGAGGAGGGTACGAGGGTAGTGCGGGGGAAACCCGCCCTCCCCTCGGCTCGGAGGGCTCAACCGTGGACTCCGGAACCGGAGGCACGGGCAAGTCCACGGACTCCTCAACCACTGCCGGGGGAACCGGGGAGTGAGGGTTTTCGGCTTCACCAGTCGACAGCCCGTCCAACGGGTCGAGAAAAATCTCGACTGCGTCGATGGGAGTCTTGGTCAACTGACCTGACGGGGACACCGTGAAGCCAGTGGCCGAAGCCGAAGGATCGACCGAAGTCGATGGTCGACTACTCTGTGAGAGAGATCTCTCCCTCTCCCAAGAGCGTCGACGGAGGGACTTACCTTTGTGGTCCTTCTTCTTGGACTGAGAGGAAGGCCCTGAAGATGTTGGTCCCTCTGCCTTAGTGGAGAGGGAGAGACAGCGCTCCTTAAAAGAAGCTGAATAAGAGGATCCCAGGAGGCGGGATAAATGCCGCGGCCGAGGAGAGAAACCGAAGATGCGGCCTCGCCGCCTCCTCCTCGAGGCGATCATCTACTGTAAGCTGTTCCTTGACCGCCCATGAGCATAACCGGGCCTCCTTCGACTTTACGGAGGATAACGTTTTTCGGGTCACCCAAGTTGTAAACGGGCAGCACGGTCTTCCAGGACGTAGGCCGAAAAAGAAGAGCACAGGTCGCAAGCCTGCGGATCGTGCCCAAGGCCCAAGCAGTAGACGCACGTGGAGTGCGGGTCCGTCCGAGACATCTTCTGCCCGCATGGGCACCTCCGAGAGAGCAAGGAGTCGGTTGTCCATCTTAGCCACGAGGGAAGTGGTGACCGAAGTCTTGAAAACCTTAAAGTAATTCGGTAAACCGAAGAAATAGGAACCAGTCTTATACGCAGAGCGTTAAGGAGGGAACCTGAGCTTCCAAGCGGTAAGGAAGATCTGGCGTCATGGGGCGGAGCCGAGAGTTTTACCACCCGGGTGGGTGGGAGGAGCCAGCTTGAAGACCTTCCGGCAAGATTTAAAGCGACAAGGATACCTGCCAATAAGTGTGGATGAACAACATATCCATGTCCCTAGAAATGAAAGGTTTCAGAGTACAATGAAGGGAAGACTGAAAATGTTCAGTGAAAATAAATCTTCCCCAAAACAATATATTTATCTGTCTAGACCATGTACTCGTGTACGCTGTATGACATATACACACAGGTGCAGACAAAATCCATGTAAGTAGCATACATCAGTGCTAAAACATTCGTGTCATCTGGAAACAGCTGTATGTAATTTGTCTTACCTGATGATGGCTGTCTGTGGTTGCTCATGTGGTCTAGGGTTGGTTGTCCTTTTGCTGCTTGGGGGAGGGTAGTGATTTAGGGTTGGAAACCCTAACACCATATTTCCCTACTTTTCTGACGTTAGGCTGAACCCTAACTGGTGTATTAATGCAGTTTTTTGCAAATAATTTCCTTTCTTTTTGAGATAGTGGAATTGTATCCTCATTCACCAGGTCCCTTCAAGACCTGTATGAAAACAGATGCATTAAGGGAAGACTCTGTCCGCTTACCCCTGTGGGCCCTGTGTGAAGAGATCATGTCTGATCTTGTTTGCTCAGGAGAGGGGGTGGGCACTGGGGTTGACAACCCCAGGGAAGGCCCCACCACTTATCTGACAAGACTCCAGAGCCCCAAGACCCTAATATTTTTCCATTTCCCCACTTTTTGCCCCTACGTTCTTCAATCCTAATGTCTGCATTAATTTAGTTTTTTGCAATGAATTTCCCTTTTTTTTGTGATAGTGGAATCGTATGTACAAAATGAAATAAACAGAATAGTGGAGATAGTCCCAACGCAGTGCATGGGCTCATCAGGCTTCCACACACATATCAACCCCTTGTGAAAGAATGTTCCCTGGCCGCCACAAAGTGTCATCCGTGCACCAGAACACTGCTCTATCCCTCTTAAGGCTGGGGCTGGTGCCACATACTGCAGTACCTACCCCACCGTCTCTATCCATTCAGCTCCTCACTGAGCTTGCACCAGAACTCAGGTCACTGGCATGGGAAGGCAAATGGTCCCCACCAGACTAACGGCCGGCAATGCAGACAGTGTTGCTGCATAAATTTATTTTATTTTTTGGACACTATGACACCAAATTTTCAACATAGTCTTTTTATAACCCCCCCACCGACCCCGAAAATGACAGGTGTCATTCATAAAATACTGCCCGAAACAGCAAAAAACACATATTGTCCAGGATTTGAAAAGTGACACCCGTTATGTTCATGAGGTGATGTGAACAAATGACTATATGACAAGTTTTGGGTCAAAATACTGAAAATTAAAAAATTAATCAGCGAGTGTTAAAGAGTGTCTACATACCTTTATAACAATTTTTTTTTTTTTAAGATTTTGAGCCCAAATTTTTCAACCTAGTCTTCTTAGATGAACATTTTCAAATCCCAGCCAAAACATCATTTCACGCCACAAGTTTGAAAACACACTGTGGCCTGGATTTGAAAAACAACACTTGTCACATTCATAAGGTTGTGTGAAAAAATGGCTGTGTTGGAAATTTGGGATCAAAATATTACAGATTGCCGGCCAACAGCTCTGGAAGAATCTTACAGACCTTGATAAAAGTACTAATTTTAGCAGGCTCATCAGATAACCTAATAGTCTTCAGGTGAAGCTACCTCTGGCTGGAAGCTGCAACACTGGACTTAAGATTTGCAAGAAATTGAGTTGTGCTCACAACAAAGGAGGTGAACTTTGCAATTTACAATTGTCTGTGGTTTGAAGCAGATTCCTTAGGAAAGTTAATATTCTTCAGGTGGAGGATACTTCTAACTGAAGGGTGAAATAAGGAACTTAGAAATATCAGAAAAGGCAGTCTTTCAATCAACAGAGGGAGGTGGAGCTTGCTTTACTTCTGTTACAATTGTTAAGATTTTCAGTGCAGGAAGAGTTTCAACCCACAGGGGCTGAATACTGTTTTCTGTGTCTGCCCTTCTGCACAGCTGACGTGTTTTGGGGCTGACTGCTTTCAGCGCACAAGTCACCAGTGCTGTTTTGGGGCTGGGGAGGTTTAGCTGTGTCTGACTTGGATGTTTGGATTTTTCCTCTGTTTAATTAGCAGGGTATTTTCTCTGTCAAATTGTCGGGTAGGGCATCTTGCTGACAGGAAGGCACTCATCACAGCGGTAGGTCAGAGCTTTTAACTAACTGTTTCGTGAGGGCACAGTTTAGGCCCAAACCCTTCCCACCCTCACCCCACCCACCCCTGGAAATAGTTCCTTTATACCTGGGGTTCTGACATTTCTCAAGAGGGCAAGGGGCATATCACTGTCATATCCTCTCTAGCACACTGCACTAACAATATAAGCATACACATTATATAAATACATATATTTCTATATAAACACACCAATCACACAAAAAAAAAAAAAAAAAAAAACACAAGGTAGACAGTTATGTGGGGAGTAATGCAATGTAATGGCTGTGGGGCAGCAGTCTTTCTGGAGGCTGAGATGCTGCCCTGAGGGAGGAAGTTGCCCATCTTCAGGCCGCACTGGACAGTAGCAAGGGAACCTCCCCCATCCAGGGAGCACCAGAGCCACCACCACCTCAGAGGCTGCGAAGAAAGCACAGCAGTTGGACCACAGTGGGCTCAAGGAGGGTAAGGGTGGTGGAACAGAGGCACACCCAGTCAGTTGTTCCACTCCACAATCCATACACCATTCTGGGGGAGCATAGTTCCCCTATGGATGCACCCACAGAGGAGACTAAGGAGGGTGCAGACAACTGTCACAAGGGAGGCCCTCAGGAATAATGCAGAGGGCATCACAGGGAAAGGAAGCAGCTCCTGGTGGGGGACTCTATTAGGGGGATAGAACTGAGGGGAGCAGGGAAAACTGAAGTAAGGTGCCTGCCTGGTGCCATGGCTTGGAGGGACAGGAAGCGCATCCTTAGGATCACGAGAACAGTTGCACGGGAGTCTGAGCTGGACGTCATTGTCCACCTAGGGACAGATGACTTGGCTCATCATGAGATTAGAGCAGTGCAGAAGGACTTTATAGAGTTGGGGAAGGGCTTAAGACAAGTAGCACACACAGCATCCTTCTCAGTGGTGCTGCCTGTCAGTGGCATGGGTGAGGCGAAGGTACTTTGCACCATGCAGTTTAACAAATGGTTGAAAAAATGGTGTGGAGCACAGGGGTTTGGCTTCACTGGGGACTGGGGTTCCACCTGGAGGGACACCAGCCTATACTGGCAGGATGGTCTGCATCTGTCCAGGAAGGGAACAAGTCTTTTGGGCTATCGGTTTAAATGCTTCATCGGCAAGCTTTTAAACTAGTCAAGGGGGGAGGCACTGATAAGCAGCAGCAAAATCCCAGCCTCCCCCTACAAAACAAGGTACTAAATGAGAAAAAGACCAAGGTAGAAAGGTCAGTGGGGGATGCTGCTACACAAGGTAAAGCCATCAAAAAATGGAGAGCAATGAGTACAAATGCCTGTAGTCTGGGTAACAAGCTTCCCTTATTAGTGGCCTTGATGGATGAGGAACATCTGGATATTGCAGCAGTCACAGAAACATGGTACACACAGAACCATGACTGGGATGTAAACATACCAGGATACACTATCTACAGGAGGGGCAGGGAGGGTAAGAGAGGAGGAGGAGTAGCTCTCTACATAAGAGAAGGAATCTAAGCAACAGAACAAAAGGGTAAACAGGGAGGAGAAGAAGCACTGTGGGTCAATTTGGAGGCAGGCAATGGCACCACAATCCGCACAGGGGTTGTATACAGAACCCCTCTCATGGGGAGGAAATGAACAAGGAAATGATAGAAAGTATACTTACAGTGGCAGATAAAGGGGAGATATTGCTGATGGGTGATCTGAATATGCAAGATGTTAACTGGAGTGCAGCTGCAGCAGCCACTTCTAGAGTGGGGTTATTCTAGATGCCCTACAGGGGGCATGCCTTAGACAACCAGTACTGGAACCCACTCAAGAGGGAGCAATCTTAGACCTGGTCCTCTCAAATGGAGATGGAGAGAGGATCACAGATGCAGAAGTGGGTAGCCATCTGGGAACTAGCGACCATCGAACAGTATGGTTCACAATAAACACAGCAGCTGAGTCAAGCCATACAAAGGCAAAAGTACTGGACTTTAGGAGGGCTGACTTTGCCAAAATGGGTGAGTGCCTAAGGAATGCACTAGCAAATGGGCAGGAAGGAGGGGTGGAAGAACAATGGGAAATAATAAAAACTGCCATCACAGAGGTAACAAGCCTTTGTGTGAAGCAAATAAATCAAAACGATGTAAGAAACCACTATGGTTCTCAAAGGAGGTGGCAGTGAAGGTTCAAGAGAAAAAGAAAGCATTCAGAAAGTACAAGGAATCACAGAAGGAGCAGGACAGAGAATTGTATCAGTTAAAGCAAAAGGAAGCTGGGAAGGCAGTCAGAACAGCAAAGGCCCGAACTGAGGAAAAGATAGCCAACTCAGTTAAGAAGGGGGATAAAACCTTTTTTTAGGTACATCAGGGAGCGAAGGAAGACTAAGGGAGGGAAAGTGAAGCTTAATAAAGTGGAGGGGGTGGGCAGAGGGTGACTGAAAAGGCAGAGACACCAAGCAAATATTTTTGCTCAGTATTTACAAATGAAGAGGGGGAGGTACCTGAAACAAATAATAGAAACACTCTGGATACAGAAGTTGATACCAGCCCATTTACAGAAGAAAGGGTTCTGAAAGAACTCTTAAAACTGAAGATGGACAAAGCAATGGGGCCTGATGGGATTCATCCCAGAATTCTAAAAGAACTAAGGGTAGAACTAGTGACACCACTGACTACCCTCTTTAACAAATCATGGGAGGATGGGGTGGTACCGAGGACTGGAGGAGGGCAGATGCGATTCCCCTTCACAAAAGTGGGAGCAGGGCAGAAGCAGGAAACTACAGACCTGTTAGTTTAACCTCAGTGACAGGGAAAATGATGGAATCACTTCTGAAGGAAAGAACTGTCGAGTACCTAGAGGCCAGAGGGGCACAGGACCCAAGGCAGCATGGATTCACAGCAGGAAGGTCATGTCAGCCGAATCTAATAGATTTCTTTGACTGGGTGACCAAAGTAGTAGATCAGGGAGGGGCTGTGGACATGGCCTACCTAGACTTTAGCAAGGCAGTTGACTCAGTCCCACACAAAAGATTAATATACAAGTTAGCCAGCCTGGGAGTGGGTCCCAAGATGACAGCCTGGGTAAAGAATTGGCTGGAGAATAGGACACAGAGGGTAATAGTAAATGGAGTCCACTCTGAAGAAAGGGGAGTTACTAGTGGGGTGCCGCAGGGTTCAGTATTAGGACCGGTCCTCTTCAATGTCTTTGTGTTGAAATTGCAGAGGAATGGAAGGAAAAGTATGTCTCTTTGCAGATGACAAAGATCTACAACAGAGTTGATGCACAAGGTGGGGTGGAAAGGATGAGAAGGGACTTGGCAAGGTTAGAGGAATGGTCAAATGTATGGCAGCTTAGATTTAATGCTAAGAAGTGCAAGGTAATGCACCTGGGAAACAAAAACCCAGGGGAAGAGTACACAATTGGGGGTGAGATACTAACAACAACAAAAATGGAAAGGGACCTGGGGGTAGTCATATCAGATGACTTAAAGGTGGGCAAGCAATGTGACAGGGCAGTAAGGAGGGCTGGGGGGATACTGGGATGCACAGGAAGAGGCATCACTAGTAGAAAACAGGAAGTTGTTATCCCTCTGTACAGACAGCTGGTGAGACCCCATCTGGAGTACTGTGTGCAGTTCTGGAGACCCAGTCTCCAAGGACATAGACAAGATGGAAGCTGTCCAGAGGAGGCAACTAAAATGGTGCAGGATCTGCACGGAAGACATATGAAGAGAGACTAAGGAGCTTAATATGTATAGCCTCGAGGAAAGGAAGGAGAAGGGGGACATGATAGAAACTTTCAAGTACCTCAAGGGAATCAACAAAGTCCAAGAGGTAGCATCTTTCAAAAAGTGTGCAAGAACAAGGAGGCACAATTTGAAGAGAGAGGCGGCTCAGAGGTAATGTATGAAGTATTTTTCACAGAGGGTTGTGGATGCATGGAATGGCCTTCCGGAGGAGGTTGTGGAGTCAAAAACAGTGGCTGAATTCAAGTATGCATGGGACAGCCATAAGGCAATTCTAGGGGGTTGGGGCAGAAATAAGTAGGCTGTTGGTTAACTAGGATCTGCAGCTTATCCATTAGGTAGGAAAATGGGCAGACTGGGTGGGCCAAGCGGTCCTTATCTGCCGTCAAATTCTATGTTTCTATGTTTAGATTACCAAAGTTATGATCGAGCATTGAATAATTTCAACATACATTCATTTTGTTAATATTTTTACTCCAGATTTTCAACACAGTCTTATGGCCCCAGTAGGTGAAATTTTTCAAATCCGCCCCAAAAGGTGATTTTGCAGAGCAACTGTAAAATCACCTTTCAGGCCGGATTTGAAGAATTTCACCTGCCTTATTCATGAGGTGGGGTCCCAGAATGGCCATATTGGAAATTTGAAGTAAAAATATAAAACAAAAATGACCAAGTTATAAGTTCAAACACATTGAAATACATTAACCACACTTAACCATTTTCCTCGATTCCCAGTCTGGCGTTGATGAGAGTAGACGTGTCTTTCGTCCAGACAGGATTATGGAGCTGGACCCCAGTAGGCAAGTAAGAGGTAGGGGGGTGTGGTGGTGGGTGCTTAGTGGGGGTGTCAGATGGGAGAGGGTAATGGTGACTGTGCAAAAGACATCAATGGACCATTTTTCTTTGTTACAGATCATAAAACGAATAAAAAATTAAAAAAAAAAACAAAAAAAAAAAGATGTTGAGGGACTGTTTTTGTGTTACAGGTACTGACACTGGGGACTGAGCACCCTAGTTTGAGTTTAATGTTTGGCAGCACCAATGGTGGGTTACCTGGTGTCACACACCTGTGGCAGGCAGGGTGGGGAGTTAAGTAGCCAACACCAGGGATTGGGCATCCGTGTGTCAGCATCTTGATCGGGGGGGGGGGGGATTTTACAGAACCTGCATCGGAGACAGAGCACCATGGTATAAAGAATGAAAAAAGGAAAGTGTTTTGAACTTGCACAGGCAAGATTTAGTTGGCAGGCTGGGGATCACCAGAGATACTACCAAATTAGGGATTACATCAATGCTCGTATGAGAAGATCCTCTCAGAGGATTGAGGGGTCCCTGCCAGGTCCACCTTTTGAAGTTATTTGGAATTCCCAAATCCGGGGAGAAAGCTATCTTGTTGCTATATACTAATTTTGTAGCAGACTTTCTGCAAACAACAGGTAACATTAGACTAAAATGGGAACAGGAATTGGCAATCAAAATTGATGAAGGGCAATGGCTCCGGTCTAGGATATATACCTGGCGGACCTTCTCATCTCCTGGATGGAAGGAATTCTTGTGTAAATTACGCATCAGATACTTTCAGGTTCCAGCAGTGGTGTCCACGTGGAACCCATCGGTTTCACCTGGTTGCTGGAGGAGCTGTGGGGAAGGAATGGCTTCACAGACCCATATTTTCTGGTCCTGTATAAGTCTGCAGCCCTACTGGATGGGAATACAAGACATTTTAAAACATTTTTGCTTGCCCTCCCCGTCCTTAAAATATCCTGTTATGCCTACTGCCCAGAGGTAGTAGGAAACGAGGCAAGATACTTATGGAATATACAGCTTGCAGCCACTTTTAAAGCTGTTACAAGAAAGTGGCTTTTGCAAGATTCCCCCGGGCATAATAGGCTGGAGAGACCTAGTTAATTCAATTTATAAACTTGAAAGAATTACCTGCTTTCTACAGCAAAGGATCCCCCAGTTCCAAAACAGATGGACCAGGAGGGAACTTTATGAGAGTTTTAACTTCCCCTAATTCTTGTAATTGAGCAGGCCCTTTTGGGTGCTACAGCTTCCTGTCCCATGCCCCCGCCCCCAAATTCCCATTTCCCTAACCTTCCCTATATGATATATCCCAATACAACTTAGCTCTAGTGTGGGATAACACCATGCCTCAGTTTCGGACCTGTTGGTCTTGTTCAATTTATCTTGATTCAATGGTAATGTACTTATCTTTTTACCACAAGTACACCCCCTCGTAAAAGGGAATACTCAAATGAGTTAAGAGGACCTTTTTTACTTCCTTTTTTTTTTTTCTGGTTCCAAGTTTGGTTTATTTCCAAAACTGTAAAATGGATTTTTATGATGAAGTAATATTTTATAGTTGGCATCTCATTTGATATAATGTAACTTCTGTAAGAAAGTATTTACTGAATTTGCTTGTGCACTCTGTTGACTTCTGAAAAATTAGAATAAAGCCGGAGTATAAAAAAAAAAAAAAAGAAAAAAGGAAAGTGTTACTCTTAGCCAGCATCGGGAATGGGCACCCCGGCCAAGGCTGTGAGTAATGGTGGCCAAAAGGCCAAAACAACCACCAAGAAACCACACACAGCTTCATTCAGCATTGGAGTGGCTGTGCACTGACATGCAGCCCTGCCCCCACTGAACAAACACTAGTAAAACTAATATGGACGCTGTCTGCAGAGTCAGAATAATCCTGCCCACCTCATACACACACATGAATTTTCATCAAGCAACCACACTGGATACGTGGTCATAAAAATTCAGTTATTGCTTAGAAGGCTTATTTTTCTAACCTAGCATGCTCAGAAACAGAAATGTTTCTTAAATATTTTTAAAAACTACTTTAGTTTGTGAGATAAAAACCACACACACCTTGAGCCAAACTATATCTAACCTACAAGTTTCAGGTTTCAAAGCCTCCTAGTAGTTTAGTTACAGGTGAGCAAAATAAAAAAAGTCTTAACTGATGCAATGGAAAGCATTTTGTACCTTTATAACACTTCCCCTAATGAACAGACTGCCACAGAAGCTTTAGGATCCAGAGATCCTGGCACCAACTTTCTGACTACCAAATTAAGTACATAGGTAAATTAAGTAAATCTACTAAACGCAGGCAGACCTATTAAGGTGCAAAAGCTGGAGTTTAACATTAAAGTGCTTACTCAACCCTCGTATACAGGCACCACATGGATATATATAAGCCCCCTCTCTGAGATGGGCTTACGCTTACCCTTGGGGACCCCGCTCTTGTGCCTCTCCCCCTGGTTAAAGGATTTGATAGGTATTTGGGGGAAGGCACAATTCTGGGCTGTATCAGACTGCCACTAGGGGCAGTGTTACAGCTTATAAAAAGGAGACTGCGCGAGTTGAGAGGGGGAGGAGGCTGGCTGGGAGATGGCAGGACAGGCAGGCAGGGAGAAGCTAGTCAGTCCGGGTTGGGCCTGATTTAAGGGGGGATCCCTCCCCCTCGCAAGTGGGAGGTAGAGCCATGACTTCCAGCAGTGTGACGCCGGTAACTGATGCTTCGTGAGGACAGCCTCAGTCTGCCAGTGTCTAGTGGGGTAAATGGGGCTCCAGTGGGAGAAGGGGGTGGCGAGAGTGCCTGAGGAGGTAGTTTGGTGGGGTCCCAGGACCGTAGGAAGTAGGTCTGGACCATCAGAGCTGGAGGTTGTGTGTGGTGGCAGCTCCTCTCTCGTTCTCCTAACATGAAAGGGTGGTCCAGGCCTGTGTAAGGGGGTGCCGGAAGTTTCCCACCCAGTTTAAGGGGCCTTCTTGGAGGGGTAGGTCCTGGGGCACTGGGCATAAGCTGCTCGGGAGGGCAGCAGGTCAAAAGATAGGCCTTGGGAAGCTCTCTGGCCTGGTAAGGTTAAATCCAGCACAGGAGTGATGGCTGAAAAGGGATGCAGGTTAGAGGCATTTCTGAGATTCCCCCCACCCCACAGCCGCAGAAAGGAGACTGGCGGTTAAGCGGCTATGTTCCTGGGGTAAATAAAGACGCAAAGGACTGGTCAGGGAGGGGAAAAGTTCTGCGATCCTGTGGCAAGGAACTGGGTGGGAGAAGCAGCTTGCTTTTCCAGAAGGTTAGAGACGGACCAGTGGGAAAGAGACAAGGACAGGGATAAGTCAGTGACCAACTTACCAGTGCCAGATGGTAGGTTTGGCTCTGAGGGCCCGGTGCAGGTTCCAGGGAGGTTTTGCACATATCATCCAAGATTTCATCAGCTGCCAGAAGTGGAATGCTGCTCAAGACATCTCGTCTCCCAGTGTATGTGCCCCTAAATTCTGTGAATAGTTGTGCTCCATGGAGTTGTATGGTGAACATGTTTTTAAGCAAGCAATGGGAACCCCGGGTCCCGGTGAATCACTGGGTTCCCAGGAGCAGCAAATTGGTTTGGTTGCTTAATTCCGAGTTCTTGACAGTGTCTTTTAAAATTTTAATAGACTGATGAAATGCTGAGCCTTTGATGAATTTTTAACCAGACTTCTTTGGGGGAAGTTTAGAAGTTTCAGCCCTCTTGAAAACTGTGCTTCCTGGGCTGGGATGCTGGTGGGGAACTTCGAGAGAATAGAACAAGGAAGAGGTTTCCTGTATTCCAGCTAGTGTTTCCAAGGGAATAGCAAGGGGTAGCAGTTTCCATTTTATCTGCAGTAGGACCCCGGGCCATGGTAAGATAAAACAATTTTTAGTTCTTCATTTACATTTTTGTAGGTTTTTCCTCACATTTTTTTCCCCGCTCACCCGCGCATTCCTGGTGTGAACACACATGTGTAGAGGCACACGCACGACATGCACTACGCATCCTACCATTGTCCATACCTGCCTGCACCTCCACCTGGTGACGATGGGACTATGGGAGGATGATCTCCCACCCCTGGAGAGGAGAGCTGCTAGGCTTGATCCTGCTCCCCCATGCTGGCACCCCGATGACCAGAGGTTGTTCCCAAACCCGGGTCACAGCGCAACACAAGGTGTGGCTTCCGGCACCTCAACCCTTAGCGCCACCAGGCTAGCAAATAAAACCATTTTATTCTTTTCATGGCTGTTAATAATCGGGTCTGGGTTCCTTTGGGGTAGGCCCCCTCCCCCTCTTGTAACATCGGGTGCCCCTAGACATATGGGGAGGTGGGGTGGATACATATAAAATATTCTTCTCTGGTGTCGTCCACCCATTTCTCAGGCCAAAGAGCTCCCAGCACCATCCTCCACTAACCCCACTGGTGATTCCTCCGCTGAGAATCCACGGTGGTGAGGCCAGATAGCTCCACTGACCTTCCTCCCAACACGGTGGTCTTTGCCCCTCAGTTTTTTTCCACAGGCTCATATATATGAAGGTAAAGACAAAAGGAGGCAAGAGCTCATCAAGACTATCTGCCGTTCCTCAATAGTTGTAACCCTTGATTTTGTGACAGCAGTCTAAATTCTTTTTAAAACACTATGAATGTCTCACTATATCCTCATGAAAGCTACTCTAGAAGGACACCACCCTCTGTGTGAAAAACTCACTCTTACTCTCTGATCTCAAGTGTCTGCCTTTATGTTGACTAACATGACCCCATGAAATCAATCTATTGCCGTTAAAAAAATAAATAAATGCAGACACCAAGATCTTCATCTTTGGGTGCTTTACAAGCATAATATTAAGTCCCCTCTCAAACTTCTTAATTCCGGACAAAAAGGACCGAATCTGACATCCTTTTCTCCTACATCTTTGAATCCTCTAATCATCGCTGCACACTCTCAATCCTCATTACCTCTTCCCTGTATTGCAATGACCACAACTGCCACTAATATACAGAACAGTGTATGGGAAACTGTGCATAACAAGGCTGTGTTTCTACCGAGGGGTTTCAATGACAAAGGAGAGGTCTCAAGAGTGAAGTTCGAGAGGCCCCTATCATTGTGGAAACTGGTCTTGTTTTGTGTGGTTTCCCATACACTTTTCTGTATAAGATATGGGACATCTACATCAAAGGTAAAAAAAAAAAAAAAGACAAGAAGGTAAATTGCTAGGTCACATGATAATGAGCACTCTGTAATCCTCTGCCATGATCAGCATACAGCTACCTACTGCTGCCGTCGACTGATCAATGTACTCCCACCTGCTGCTGAACTAACTCCTGCCCACATCCCCACAATAATCACCTTTGCTACCTATTACTACTCGTCAAATGATGAAGACTGCACTATGAGAGAGAGAGATGCAAGCAGACAGACATGCAGTTCAACAGCCGATTCATGCTGCTTTGTTTTTGTCGCTCAGCAGCACGACGCACCTACTGAAGCAGAACGATTTTTCATTCTGCTTCAGTAGGTATGTACCTACTGCAGCAGAACAGTTTATGACTCAACCAACTTTCATGCACAACAGGTAGCCCCCATACACTATGCTCCAAGTATGGTCTGACCAGAGGTTTATAAAGCAGCGATGTTACCACACATTATCTTTACTTTCAAAATGTTTCATAACACAGACAAGAATCTGGTTGCATTTCCTCACTGTTCATAATGTTGGGAGGGTTTTTTGACCATTCTTCCTCCCCATGGTACCTGGTGTGCTGTCAGCCCGCATACACCGACATATCCATTGCGGCAAAGTAAGCTCACCGGCCCTCCACAGGGATCACTATGGCACCAGAACCCAGCATCTACCCACCCCAAGAGGCAGTACTGCCACACAGCAGCAACGCCCAGCCTCCCACAGGCCAGCTCCCTTGTCCACCCCCAAATACGAATCACTGGCACAGCAGTGCAGTTTGCCATCTGGTGGCACTATGGAATAGTAGTTTTAAAATATTTCTGAGTTATAATAAGAACCCTTACATTTATTTATTTAAAGATTGGTGACCGGGAAAGGCACACAGAGGCAAGGCTCATTTCCAGGTGCGACCTGGGGGAGAGGGGGAACAGGAGTTTCCAATATAAAAGATGCAGTTACATACAAAATACAATGTACATTATTAGGTAGTGCAATAATACATACATGGTAGCGCCTAACAGTTTTCCTCAGAGTTAAATTTGAGGTACAGAGTGATAAAGCAACACAAAAAGAAGTTAGCTAGATATAAGCTGACAGATAATCAATGGCAGTGTAGGTGTGATATACTGTAGACGGGTGTAAAAATCCATGTATAAAATGTATTTATTTTTTGTCCCCTAACATGTGTAAGTGCCTACAAAATAAACTACATCTATTTAGAAGGCTTTGGCTGCTCCCAATAACTAGCTGTAGGCATTAGGAGCCCTGCAGCCCCTTCCCAACTTAGCATCATCAAAACGCTGTTTTTAGGGGCGGGGCTGCAGCAGGTGTTCAATGTCTCTCACTGATGTGGAAGTAAGACCACAGGTATCGTAGTTTAAATATCGATTTATTTATTTAAACGTTTGTTAACAAAGTGAGTGTTATGAGCCAAGGACCTTTTTCAAACACGACCCTGGACCATAAAAAAAAAAAAAATACAGTCATGTTGTTACAGAAAAAGAAAAAAAAGACATCATAACACACATACATACATACATATCAAGACACAGAACATCCTCTACGGTAACAATTACATACAAGAGTATCAGCATAACATTTCTTGAGAGAAGCTTTAAAACTTTCACGATCCGTTGTTTGTTGCATATTTAGAGGTAAATTATTCCAGTGAAAAGGAGCAGAGACAGAATAGGCTCGTTTTCCTACATTTTTTCTTACAAGTGGGACTGTAAGTGTAGGAGAAGAACTGGAACAAAAGTTCCTATCTGTTTTTCTTTGATGTAGCAAAGAAAAAAGAAGTGAAACAGATCCCAACTCCAATACATTTTGAGTAAGACAGCTAAGGCTATAAAAGCAACTGTGACTCTGGGGCAACCATCCAGTTAATTAATATAAGATACAATGATGTGTGCAAAATTTTTTTTTTTTTTTTTGTAAAGCAAATCTACATATTGCATGAAATGTTGTAAGTAAAGTCATATCAGATTTAGCCAAGTCCTGAAACAAAAAAAAAAAAAGTTATAATTCAGAATAGGTAGCAAAACATTCTAAGCAATGGCAAATCTTGCCTGTTCCGTAAGGGGAGACTATAGTTTAAAACAAAGCCCCCAGCCGTTGATTAATATTCCTACAAATCAAATTTATATGAAGCGAAAAAGATAAACAGGAGTCCAAAGTGATTCCCAAATATTTTAATTGGGAAACTTGTCCCAACACGGTCCCCACTGTGTCAGACAACAAGAGGGTCACTACTGTCTGTCTGGTTCCAAAAATCATACTTTTTGTTTTCTAGCTATTTAATAGCAAGTGCTGTCCTCGCAACCAAGTGTCAAGAATCTGAAAATCAGTGTTTAAGGCTGAATTTATTTTCTCCACGGATGAGGAACTAATATACAGAATAATATCATCCATGTACATTAAAGTATGCGTGTTTTATTTATTAATTTTTTTTTTAGACAAAGAAGGCAGTTTGTTAATGTACAATGAAAATAGGAGGAGCCCCAGAACTGATCCCTGGGGTACCCCTACTTCCATTAATCTAGACTGTGAAGTTACACCACCAAAACTAATCCAAAGAGGGCGCTCCACTAGATAGCTACTGATCCAACTACAGGTAGATTTCCCAAGTCCGAGATGCCCCAGTCCCCCAAGCAGCAGGCGGTGACTGACCAGGCCACGAACACAGCACCAGTGAGTTTTCCATTGTCCATGGCCCCACCAATGTGGTCCATGAACCTGGCCAAGGCCATTCCCGTGACATGATGTTTTCAAAAACCATGCTGCTCAGGGGACCGGAGACAGACAGAGTCAAGGTACTCCACAAGTTGCTCATTCACAAGTTTTTTCCAATAATTTACCCAGAGATGGAAGGAAGGAGATTGGGCGGTAGCTATCCAAGTCTGTTGATGCTCCCCCCTTCAAAATGGGTTTTATTATAGTTTGTTTCCAACAGCTAAGAAATTCCCCAGTACTAAGGGACAAATTAAACACCTTTCATAAAGGAAGATAAATATTAAGGGGATACGTGATGGCCCAGCATGTGATACCGTATGTATCACGCGTGGACAGTGATCTCGGCTCAGGAGTGGCAGAGTGTAGCGGAGCCACGAGTGAGGTTTCCAAGGTCACAGTCCACAAGTTGTGATACACAGGTATCACACAACGGATTGCATACCCATTTTATACACTAGGGCTCCATTTTTTGTTTCTTTTATTTTTTGTTTTATCGGCATGGGGGGGTGGCGTGTACACTGTGCTTGATATCTTCACAGTGTACATGTCACAATCTAGTTATGATGTGCTTGTGATATGGCTTTTTATTTGATGCCACATCACTTCACCCCTGTTGTACAAAGTCAAAAATCTCAGTTCAAGACCACCATCCCCTGAACTTTTGTTAGGAGATAATTTTCTTAGTACTGTAGTTTCGGGATTTAAATTGATCTAATCAATCTGAAATAAAATGTAGGGATAACATTAGTACCTATATCTGATATTTTATGGATAAAGGGCTCCTCTGAAGAAAATAAGTAAGTGTGCCGAGATAGGTACACAAACTTTTTAGACAAAGCTTTAGATATTTCTTTAGCATCTGTGACCAACTTACTGTTTAATTCAGATGTTATCAGTTTGGGTCCTGATATTAGGGGCTATTATTGTTTTAATTGCAGACCAAATTTTCTTGGGAGTTTTCAGCTCAGACCTTTGATTATTTAAGTGATATTTTGATTTACTTTGTCGCAATTTAATTTTACACGTATGCCTTAATCTATGCTATTCATTTAAATCCATTTCAAGTTGAGACTGTTTATACTTGTTCCAGGCTACGTGCCTAGTTTTCATTAAGTGAAATAAATCAGGGGTAATCCAGTTCTGGTTAACCCTCTAACCCTTCATTTCTTTATTGGGAAATAGGTCTCCCGTTTATCCTGCAATGTGCTGGAAAAAAGTCAACAGCAGAGTTCACATCAGGGATGGCATCTAGACAGGGCCAGTCAACTGACTAATTCACTAAGCAAGTTATCGTGTATAATTGAAGTAAATTTCCTAAAATGTTACACATCTAGGGGAAGGCTTTAATTTATTTAGACTTCCATACACAAAATGTAGCAAGATGGTCACTTATTCGATCACGAAGTGTACCACTCTCCAAGAATTTATTGGAATGGTTGGTTAATATCCAATCTAGCAGGGTGTGTTTTTTGCTAATTAGATTTATTCTGGTATGTGAGGTAATGAGCTGACACAGGCTTGCGTTTGCTAATAATGACTCAAGCTCAGGTATCACAGTGGGGTCCCAATTAATATTGAAATCCCCTAGTACAAGTATATCACCAATCCTATAGTCTTGGCAAATATAGTCCAGGAAATCCTTAAGACCCTTTATGCCCATGATCTACTTAATGCCCAAATAAGAACATTTCAAATATGTATGATTTAGGCCCTCGGGTCAGACAACTCCTTCTCAGGAGTTGCCTGACCCGAGATGTCAGTAGCTGTTTAACAGGCATATGCCCATTATGTAGTTTTTACACATGTACTGTATGTGGGGAGGGTCCAACAACATTATTCGAATACCTGTGTACTGTTAATGTTTCTGGAAAAAAAAAATCCAAACAAAATTAAATTCAAATTCCATCACTGCCACATTTCAGGCAGATATCCAGGTCTCTGACAAGTAAACTCATCAATGAATTCTGCACATCTATTTAGGCATGCTAGTAGTGGTTACAATATTTCCTCTAGAAAAATGAGCTACTGAACACACTTCAGAGCACCACTAACATAGCTGTCATGGAAAAGCTGATGTAATTCCTACTGCAATGATCTCAGTAAATCATACCTAAACAGCTGTAAATGAAAACTGCTCCCTAAGCCACAAAAAATAGTCTGTTCTTAAAATGATGGGATGAGTAAGAGTAGAGAAAATGAGTCCATGTACTGTGTCTTAAGGTTATAGCTGAACTTTCCCGTTGACCCTTCATGTATGCTGCTCTTGGTGAAGTACCTTCAATGCATACTAATTTAAATTATAAAATGGTTTGCATAAAAGAAGGAGGAAGCTGGACACAAGTCCATTAACAGATGAAAGTCCAGAGAGGACTTGCAAATCTGAAATGTGAATAAGGCTATGGGGTCCAACGAGGTCCATCCAAGGGTGCTGATGGTACTCAAGGGGTACTGGCTGCATCTCGGACAGCCCTATTCAATGACTCACTGGAAACAATAGTGGTTCCAGAGGGCTGGAGGAGGACAAATCTAGTCCTGCTTCATCAAAGCAGCAGCAAGGAGGAGGCTGGCAACTATGGGCTGGTCAGTCTAACATCAGTGGTGGGGAAGTTAATGGAGAAACTATTTAAAGAAAAGCTACTGGAGTATCTCAAATCCAGTGGGTTACAAAACCTTAGGCAGCCTGGTTTCATGGGGGAAGGTCATGCAGCCAATCCTGATAGACTTCTTTGATTGGGTGACCAGGGAAACCAGATCAGGGTGGAACAGTGGACGTTGCCTACTTAGATTTTAGTAAGGCCTTCAACACCACAACACATAGGAGGCTTATAAGGAAAATGGGCAGTTTGGGAGTTGGACACAGCATGGTAAACTGGGTAAGGAACTGGATGATTGATAGGCAACAAAAGGTTGGTGGTAAATGGCACTCCCGGTAATGAGGGGAAGTGACCAGCGGGGAACCTCAGAGCTCAGCCGGAAGGGAAGATATGGCTTACTGTAGTCGACACCAAAAACTGCAATAATATAGACACTCCAGAGGGGGTTGAGAGAATGAGCAGAGACCTGAGAAAATTCAAGGAGTGGTCGAGGGTATGACAGCTGGGTTTCCGTGCAAAAAAGTGCAAAATCATACACCTAAGGCACAGATACCCTGGGGCGATGTATAAAATGGGGGAAGAGATACTGACAGTCACTAAACAGGAAAAGGACCTTGGGGTATGATATCTGAAGACTTCAAGATGGTGGGGCAGTGGGATGCTGGGGTACATAGGATGGGGAATCACCAGCAGAAGGAGAAAGGTGGAGTTACAGTGCATTAATCATTGACAAGACCCCACCTGAAGTTCTGTGTCCAGTTCTGGAGACCACATCTCAGGAAAGACGGACACTGCAGAGGCTGTCCAGAGAAGGGGAACTAAAATTATGCAGGGGCTATATGATAAGCCCTATGAGAAGAGACTGAGGGATCTCAAAATGTACACCCTGGAAGAGATGGGGTGACATAATAGAGACCTAGAAGTACTTCACAGAGGGTGAATAAGGTACAGGAGGGGAGTATTTTTCAGAAGAGAATGTGCACAAGAACAAGGGGGCATGCAATGAAGCTGGAAGGGGGGAAATTTAGTAGAGATGTGAGGAAGTACTTTTTCACTAAAAGAGTGGAGGATGCCTTGAACAGTCTTCCAGAAGAGGTGGTGGGGTATAAAACGGTGGTGTGCTTCAAGCATGCACAGGACAGGCACAAAGAAATCTTGGTAGGAAGTAGCTGGAGATCTGGTATGGTCTGCAGTGACAGTATATGCAGGGAAAAAAAATGGGTAAACCGGGTGGGCCAAGCGGTCCATATCTGCAGACAAATTCTGTTTTTATGTAACCACTCTGGCTAAAACTGATCACAAAGCATGCATTTATTTTACACTGCCACACATTTCAGCTTTTGATTTTTTTTTTTATTCCTCCTTTAAATATATTCTACAAGAACAATATCCACTTTGGGTATGAGGTAATGCTGTAAACTGCCACACTTCCCAGATGATTGAAGGTACCTAGCTATGCCTCATCCCCCTCCCCAAGCATGCAATAAGTAAGCATTAATCACATCAACCCGGGGCCTACTGGTGGATTAATACCCGCTGAAACTAAGTACCTGGCGCAGCCGGCGCCCAGCGAGCATTATCACCGGTAAAACCAGCTGAAATGATATCGCCGCGCTATAACTGCATCGCGGCAGCGAGCCTATGTTATAGCATCACTCCGGCAGCCAGGATCGGTTGGCGCTCTCACCTGCGGCGAGCTGTAGCGCTCCAGCGGCACCTTTCACTAGCGGGCAGGCACCTCCTGTTCGGTTACAGGCGAACAACAGAGGCTTTACCTGTTCATCCTGCAGGACTGCGGTGCTCCGACCGCGGTGCTGGCACTGCGGATCCGTTGACTGCCTCCCTTCAGTCTGGGAATTTCATGCCTCGTCACTGCTGCCGTCTACGGGTGCTGCTACCACTAAATACGCTGTCCGTCTCCCGCCGCTCCCCAGCGCTCAGCATCACCTCGGTGGGCAGCCCCGTTTCAGCTGATCGGCCCTCTGCCGTCGCACACAGGCGGGCGCTCTGCGGCGTGGGGCGGTTGCCATAGTCACTGAGGGGGCGGGCGTGTACAGGCTCCGAGGACCACCGCTGTGCATCTGGGGCGGGAGGTGCTGTGATCTGCTGGGTTGTTGAGGCGATAGGCGTACCAGGACAGGCTCTCTGGTTCTTCCTGGGGTGGGTGGCCAGAGTAGCGTCCCGATGGCATCTCTGGCTGTCTCCTCGCTTGCTCAACTGCCTCTGCCTCACAGCCACTCTGGGTACTGCCCCAGCGATGCTACCTTCAGGTGCCTCCATTGGCCACAACTAGTACTGCCATAGCGGGCGTTATGTGTGGCAATACCCGCTCAGTTTCAGTCAGCTGTGGCCATTGGGCCAATCGTCGCGCTCCTTTCCGCCGCCCGACTGAGAGCCGTGTTACAATATACTATTACCAACACACCCGGTCATATGTTGCTTTCAGAACTGTTGTCTACCAGTCTAACGTCCCATATGACATCACTTTTTGTAAAAAAGCTTGTTATAGTGCCCTCTGAAATACATCAAATACCACTCATGGAATTCTCTGAATAAATTACTCTGGAGAATAGAAAAACTGAACACCTTTCTCTCATGAAAATAATTCTGGAAGTGATCTACTTACAGAACTGCAGGCTAAGACTCAAAATGGCTAGCAGAGCCACCAAAGCCAACAAGAACAGGAAACGGTTTCTGAAATGCATTCTTCTTTTGACTTATTCTCCCTTCATCATCTCACCTCCGAATGTATTCTCTGCATAAGAAAGAAAATGAAGGAAGATCAGCAATAAAGCTCATCATGTTTCATTCAAACTCTTTGAGGTTCTAATTCTTGCAAGAAGGCTCTTCAGAACAGAATCATAAGTGCCAAGACCTCAAAAAGTTCTATTTCTGTTTCTGATTACCTGACTACACCTCGGCGAGAATGAACGTGAACAGGCGATGGGGCAAGAACAAAGGAGGCTGTTAGAAGGAAGACAGGGTGCACAGAGGTAGTTAGGAGGCAAAAACGGATTCACAGGATGGGATGTGGTCAGATGTTACAGCAGATGAGAGTTCAAGTTGGAATCAATCTCAAATCAGATTATAGGGAGAGGGTAACCCAATGGTGCAGTGGCAGGGTAGTGATCTGCCATCTGGCAGACAAGGTTTCATGCATCATCCCCAAAATATCACACAGAAGCTGGCTGGGGCTATAAGCATTACAGAGGTCAGGCTGACTAGCCAAGGAGAGGTATTCAGATAGACTGTAAATGCAGCTACCCAACCAACCAGCAGGAGGAAAGATGCTGTCGTGGGGAACCACAACATCAGGGTGAAGAACAGATAAATTATGGAGACATAAAACAAAACAAAAAAAAAAACAAAAAAAAAAACCTCTGGATGAAGAAGTTCACCAGTGAACTTGACCTTGCTATGCAGTGCTTTTGTAAAATTGTGAATGTGTGAATGTGACGGACTGTGCATCTGTGAGATTGCGAGTGTGAATGTTAGGAGTTCTCGGACTAACATTGTGGTGGTGAGGTCTTGTGTGAAAGGGATTATGATGGACATGGCGTGTTTCCATTGAAAGACTCACAATCCCACAATGAGGCAGGCTGGAGGCCAAGAGCACTATGTCAAGCACTTGGTTACTGGAAAGGGAGATTGACATCTTTACCAGGGTGAGGGGAGGCAGGGGAAGAAGAAACAAGAAGAAATAACATGACAGACTGTTCAAACGGTGGAGATACACTGGGGACTGGGGTCACAGCTGAGGGGATGAAGATCTGTACAAGGGAGATTGCCTCCATCCATCCAGGAGGGGAAGGGCAGTGCTGAGGGGATGGTTTAAATGCTACTTTGACAAGCATTTAAACTAGCCAAGGGGGAAGGCAGAAAGCCTGAGGGAGGCAGAGAATGTCCCCCCTTCCCCACACCGAGACTAGTGCAACAGGTTAGGTTAACTCAAGGAGAATAAATTTCCTGGAGGCTGATGGAAGCAATGAGAAGGGTAGGGCAGGTAAGTTTGGAAGAGGAACTTCAACTGGAAGAGACGGGAAGGAGGGCAGGCAGAAAGACAATGTAACATGGGAGGACAGGTTAGAAGGAGAAATGGACAAACAGTATGGAGAACCATGTGTGACAATGCAAGGAATCTAGGAAACAAAATTCCTTACCGCAAGGCAATCACTGCAGAGGCAGACCTGGATCCAGTGGCCATAACAGAATCATGCTGCATGGAGAACCGCAGCTGGGAAGTGGCCATCCCAGGCTACACAGTGTTCTGAAAGGACAGGTCAGGAAGAAAAAACCAAGGGTTGTTTTCTATGTATTGGAGGTGTAACAGCCACTGAGATATGGGGCAAAAGGGGAACAAAGAAGGGATGGCGGTGCTACAGGTCAGCCTAGAGATGGGGTCAGGGGCCATTATTTGCACAGCGGTGGTACAGAGGCCTCCAACACAGAGAGATAATGTAGACAGAGCCCTGGGGGAAGCCATTAGCAAAATAGCCAGCAAGGGGAAGTTTTGATTATGGAGTGACTTTAATTTGCCAGATGTAGACTACAAGTGATCACCGCACTGAGTGGTTTGGCATATGGATAGGACAGGAAAAAGCCACACTACAACAAGGGTCCTGGACTTCAGGAGGTCAGATTTTAAAGAAATGGGAAACTGCCACAGAGCATTCCTTGGGAGGAAGCAGAAGGAGAGTGGAGGCTCAATGGAGAAAAATTAAGGAGGGTATAGTCCAGGAAACAGCATGCTGTTTGAAGGAAGTGAGCAATGGCAAGAGGAGTAGGAGGTCGATATGTTTTCTAGGGAGGTGGCAAAGGCAGAGAAGCAGAAGAAAACAACATTTAGGAAATACATGCAGACCCAGAAGGATGAAGACAGGGAGGTATATCTGGCAAAACAAAGGGAGGCAGGACGGAGGTGAAGCAGCTAAAGCACCAACAGAGGCCAGGCTACCTAGGGAGATCAAAAAAGGGGACAAGACTTTCCTCGAGTATGTTCGAAAAAGAGGAAGCCAAAGGCGGACAGTGATAATCGGGGGACTGCACAAAGGAAGATCAAGAGAATGCAGAAATACTAAATGATTACTTCTGCTCAGTCTTCAAGGTAGACAGCGGTGGGGACAGCACAGAGGAAGATCAAGAGAAAGTGGAAATACTAAACAATCACTTCTGCTCAGTCTTCATGGTAGATGGTAGGGGGGGTAACTGACCAGCATGTAGCAGTAATCACCACGGGGGGAGGGGGAGAATGGATACAAGTCCATTCTCGGTGGACAGGGATTGGAAGGAGAATAACGCAATGGGACTGAATGGGATTCATCCAAGGATCATAAAGAAACTGAGCACAGTACTGGCCACCCCTCTGGCACCACTTTCTAACACCTTAGAGGAGATGGGGTGGGGGAGGGGTCCAGAGCACTGGAAGAGGGCTGATATGGTCCCTCTGCACAAAAGCAAAAGTAGGGAGGATGCTAGCAACCACAGGCCAGCCAGTCTCACATCAGTGGAGGGGAAGTTAATAGAGACACTACTGAAGGAGAGGCTCGTGGAGCACTTGGGGGGCAAAAGAGCTGCAGGACCAACGGCACCATGGTTTCACTGACTGTGGGGGGGCATATCAAACTAATCTCATAGATTTCTTTGACTGGGTTACCAGAGAGGTGGATTAAGGGACAACAGTAGATGTCGCCTATCTGGACTTCAGTAAAGCTCTCAACACTGTGCCACATAGGAGGCTAATTAAGAAATTAAGCATCCTGGGGTTGGGGAGAAACTGACAAGCTGTGTATCAAACTGGTTAAAGGACAGGAAGCAAAGGGTGGTGGTA
The DNA here is from genome assembly GCA_016271365.2 of Neoceratodus forsteri. Taxonomy (NCBI): domain Eukaryota; kingdom Metazoa; phylum Chordata; order Ceratodontiformes; family Ceratodontidae; genus Neoceratodus; species Neoceratodus forsteri. The sequence goes on along the minus strand of CM028137.1, from coordinate 531,796,954 downwards.
AATGTAGCCACTCGTGATAGAGGAGCGACTAGTGGGGTGACACATTCGGTGCTCTTCAGTGTCTTCATAAGAGACACTGCAGAGGAGCTTGAGGGGGAAAGAGTCTCTTTACGGATGATACAAAAATCTGCAACAAGGTTGCTAGGAAGGGGTGAAGAGAATGCAAAGAGATCTGAGGAAACTAGAGGAACTGTTGGGGTGGCAGTTGGGTTTCAATGCCAAAAAGTGCAAGGCTATGCACTTAAGTCTGTGGAACCCACAGGCTGAGTATAAGATGGGGGGACGGAGCTTACAGTGACCAAGAAAGAAAGAGACCTGGGGGTCATAATTATCTAATGACCTCAAGGTAGCTGGGCAGTGTGACAAAGCAGTGGGAAAGGCTAGTGGGATGCTGGGGTGCACTGGGAGAGGGACTTTTTTTGCAGAAGGAGGGAGGTGGGGCAACCACTGTTATCGCTCACTGGTGAGGCCACACTTGAAGTACTGTGCCCAGTTCTAGAGGCCACACCTCCACAAGATCACTGAAAGGGTGGAGATGGTACAGAGAAGGGCAACCAAAATGGAGAGGGGGTTGCATGAGAAGCCATACGAGGAAAGGCTTTAGGAATTCAACATGAACTGCCTGGAAGAGAGGCGAGCAAGAGAGGACATCACTGTAACCTACAAGTACAGCACAGGTGTGAATGAAGTGCAAGTGGAGGGTCCATCTCAGAGAAAGGAAGGCACTAGAACAAGGGAGCATAGAATTAAGCTAAGGTGGGGGGAAGTTTAGAAGAGATGTGCAGAAATTCTTTATGGAAATTGTGCTGGATGACTGGATCAGCAGGCCAGAGGACATAGTGGGGCGAGGGCCAAGACAGTGGGGAGCTTCAAGCATTTGTGAGATAAGCACAAGGGCATATTAGGTAGAGGAATGGAGGGAGGGAGTGACACCTATGACCAACTAGGATCAGTGGTGAAAGAATAGGCAGGGACCAGGAGAAGACTGTCTAGACCTAAAGTTCCTTTTCTGCCAACAAAATCTGTTTCTATGAGCCAACATAATGGGAGGTAGTCAGAATGACATGGCATGAACAGCAGACTGTATGTGCATCTGTGTGGGTATGGCAGATGGGCAGTGTAAGTGAGTGTGACCACCATGTGCAATATGTGTAGGCCTGCGAGTGTGATACTGTTGGGCAGTGTGTATACATCTGTTAGAATGAGACTTTTGGGCAGGATCTGCACGTCTGTGTGTGCGTATAACTGCACTGGGCAGTGTGCATACATCTCTGAGTGACAGTTATGTGCAGATTAACTATTATATATGGGTGGGGAGGCAGTGAATGATTGTGCAGTGTTCCCCATTCACTGTTTTAGCATGGTGGGTCACCACCCTATATTTTTCTACCACCACTGTGACAGACTGGTCCTTCCCGGACTCATCCTCTATCATTGTTCTGTTACCAGCTTTCTCACTACTCCAGTAGCTGCCACCACTCATCTTAGACACACTGTTGGGGGAACTCCAGGCTCACGTCCCTTCAGAGCCACTGCTCACACAGTACAGTGCTCCTTGCTCAAGGTCACAAGATCACCCCTCCCTCTCACAGCTGATAACACCTTACTTTGGAAATGATATTAACTGTAGCCTTCTCAGTGGCAGACTAACAGTTCTTGTCAGTTATAAATTAGTTAGCTGTGTTTGCAAAGGATGCAATCACAGACCATAAGATATAAAACATAATATTTTTAATATTTCAAGATAACTATACAGATTCTACAGGGTATTACAACAAAGTACAGGCAACAGTAATATCTACAGAAAAAGAAAAGAACCTGTTTTCATCCAGAATTCATAAAGAATAACCATCTCTTTCCCTCTCTGGTTTAGTTTACCACATGACAGTTGAATCAGGCTGAGAACTGTAGACGATAGTCTGTTCCCGGTCTCCTGCCTGACTGCCTGCAGAGCTCCTGTTAGAGACCCCCCACACACACCCCATCTCATAGGTCACATGACATCACAAATTCAAACCCCTCTCCAAGCATCTATTAGGGGAACCAGTCTTTACTAGTTACTGTGGAATGTTTGCCTTAGCTGTGGTCTGGTTGACAACAAGGCCGTCAGTGATATTTACGACCATGCCTCTGATAGTTTGAACAGATGCTCTCTCAAGTCCCAAATGAAAGTTAAAGCCATACTATACTGGTATCCAGCCATCACATCTCTCCTCCATGAAGAAAGAAAAAGAAATCTTGTTAGCAGCACTAACCGATTTTTTTTTTTCATGTGAACCCTCTGTCCACTCTTTATGGAAACCCCACCTTAAGTTTCTCCTAGGTCTCTCCTGTTGCATATGTAACCCCTAGGTGGCGCTATCCCAAGGGCTACAACCCCTGGCTGCTTGGCTAGTAGCAGGTTAAGGGGCCAGAGTTCTGAAATGGGTGCCTCCACCCGGAAGTCAGGGTTGGTAGTGGTCCAGCTAACCTGGACACAGCCCTCCAGGACACTGTAACCCCCCTCTTTCCTTACTAGTGGCTGGAACAGTACACAATAATCACTTTCACAATACCCCTGATACACCACAGAAGTACCCACACTGTTTGCACTTACCACCAGGGCTTTCCTCTAGCTCGACCCTGGGGACCCCCTGTAAAACAAGGTTCTACACAGCAAATAACAGCAGTACAGTACTCTTGCACAAACTGGAACCACAGTCAGGGTAAATGCAAAAAAAGAGTTGGATCCGATTTATTTAAGGGACTTAAACAAGGGAGGGGTGCAATCAGGTTACTTTGCTTAAAGGCTATATCAATCAAACAGTTATGCATGCACTTAAGGGTCCATAAACAGTCACACACTCTGGGTACCCAGATGGAGAATGGTGGGCTAGCCAGGAACGATGCAGCTGGTTGGGGCTCTGTGATGGAAGAAAACAACATGCACCACACACACTAATTGTAATCCCGAGCCAGAGGGCTCAGTTTGTGGCAAGAAAACAACAAGACAATCAGATGACACACTTTTAGATCAGATTAGGCTGTTGTTGCAGGGAACTATCTTGATATTTACTCACGATAACCAAGACTGGACACAGGCAGGATGAAAATCGAGACAGCAGGTGGTTGATCTGGAGTGCCAGGAGAAGCAGGGCCCACACGATTCGCCGAGGCATCATTCCTGTTCAAGCGTGGAGCAGTGGGCTGATCTCCAGGCAGGTCTCATCAGTGGCTTTCTCTGTGTAGTGGGGTAGTCTGGCAGGGACAGCATGGTATGGCCCAGGCTGAATGGAGATGAACACAGATTCAGTCCAATTAGACTGGATAAAGCTTCCAGCAAGCAGAACACAGTTCACACAGTGGGGAACCAAATCACGACCCACCTTCAATACACAGCACATTTACATGTAAGGAAATTCTACTGTACCAGGCAAACCGCTCTCCAGTCACGATCGCAGTCTCTGCACAAACGGGGGATTCAAAAGCAGCTGGAAATCCTGACAGGCCGATCGCATTCAGCAAAATATTTGGTCTTCTTAAGGTAAGAACAGTTAAAAAAAAAAAAAATCACTGGCTTGTTTTGTTCTCACAAACTTGGATTTAGTCCGAAATAATTCTCTTCTCTACCTCTCAGGGACAGCAGGCAGACATGCAGGACACAACTCAGGCCTTTCCACAGTTCTCCTGCGCCAAGTTACTCAAACAACTGCTTGACTGTCTCAAGCTATTGTTGCTTTTTCAGCTTCCATCTTAGATCTGACTCAACTGCCAGCAAGCTTGGGACTTTCCATAGAATCCAAAAGGTTCAGTTGGCTGATCTGTCAGTCACAACAAAGGCCCCCCCTTCAGGTGCAAAAAAGGCACCAAAAGCCCGAAACTACAATTCCTATAGATTTTGACTCCAGACAACTCATGTATTCCGGCTCCATTTTAGGTCCCACCAGTACTGATTGGTCCAATTCAGCAGTCCAGGACCAAGATAGTGGAGATGAACAAAACAGTCCTTGCTGCAAAGAAGGCAGGTTAGACAAATACAGGTTACTCACCTGTAACAGGAGTTCTAGGAATGGTATATGTTGTTCATCCACACTGTCTGGCAGGTATCCTTGCAGCTTTAAATCTTGCCGGAAGGTCTTCAAGCTGGCTCCTCCCACCCACCTGGGTGGTGAAACTCTCAGCTCTGCCCCATGACGCCAGATCTGGCCTGCTAGAAGCTCAGGTTGTGCGTCGAGCAGAGAGGTCGGAGAGTCGTAGGGATGAACAACATATACCATTCCTAGACTCCTGTTACAGGTGAGTAACCTGTATTTCTAGGGACATGGATATGTTGTTCATCCACACTGTCTGGCAGACTCTAGCAGTTCTCCGGGAGGAGGAGGCAAAGCGCAACCCCGATACTTACTTGGGAAAGAGAGACTGGAGAACAGAGGCCCCAAAACCAGCATCCCGGCGTGACTCAAGGTCGATGTGGTAATGGGTGATGAAGGTGTGTGCTGACTTCCAGGTAGCAGCCCTGCAGATTTCCTGGATAGGGATGTCCCTGGAAGCAGCCACCGATGCAGCAGTATGGCGGGTAGAATGAACTCTTATCCCTCTGGGAGGCTCCATGCCCGCCAACTTATAGCAGAGATCTATGCAGGAGGTGACCCACCTGCCTATCGTCCGCTTGGCTGCAGGTCCTGCCAGATGCGGCTTCAGCGTAGGTGACAAACAGCTGGCAAACCTCTCCCCGAATTTCAGTCGTGCGCTCCTTATAATAAGCGAGCGCCCTTCTAGGGTCCAAAGCATGGAGCCTATATTCGGCCTCCGAGGTGTGATTGGGGTAGAACACCGGCAGAGTCAACACCTGGTTAAGGTGAAACTCCGACACCACCTTCGGAAGGAATTTCGGGTGGGGGCGCAGGACAACCTTGTCCCTGTGGAAGACCAGGTAAGGAGACTCTATGCACAGCGCCTGGAGCTCTCCCATCCTTCTGGCTGACGTGATAGCCACCAAGAAGGCGGTCTTCCATGACAGGTGAGAGAGTTCACACCTGTGCATTGGTTCGAATGGCTTGCCCATGAGCTTTGCCAGTACCAGCAGTAGATCCCACGGAGGTGGAGGTTCTCGCACCGGAGGGCAAAAGTGATCAAGGCCTTTGAAAAAGCGCCAGACCACCTTCTCCTGCGCCACCGACTGCTTCCCGGCCCGCACCCGGTAAGCAGAGATGGCTGCCAGGTGCACCTTAAGGGTCGTCGACCTAAGCCCTTGCTGAGAAAGGGACCACAGGTAGTCCAATATGCTCGCCAAGGAACAGGAGGAAGGGTCCAGGCCTTGCCTGACACCAAATGGAAAACCTTTTCCATTTGAAGGCGTAACATTTTCTGGTGTGACTCTCGGGACGCCTCAACTACGTTGAGGACCTCGTCGGAAAGACCAAAGGCCTGGAACTCTGCCGCTCAGGAACCAGGCCGTCAGGTGCAGGGATTGAAGGTCCGGATGGAATACCTTCCCCTGATTGACTGAGAGCAGGTCCGGGCGAGCTGGAAGCTGCCTCGGGAGCCTGGAGCTGAGGCTGAGGAGATCTGGGTACCAGTAGTGGCGGAGCCAGTCTGGGGCTATCAGAATCACCCTGCGCCTTGTCCTCCTTGCTTTGAGCAGCACCTTGTGCATCAAGGGAGACGGGGAAAGGCGAGAAGAGGCCCGGGGTCCACGGCCTCGAGAAGGCATCCCTGCAGAAAGCCCTGCTAAGGGGGCGGGCATGGAACAGCTCTCAATCCGCATTCTCCTGAGGCAAACAGGTCCACCTGAGGTGTGCCCCAATGGGAGAATACATCTCGTACTACCTCCGGCAGGAGAGACCACTCGTGGGAGGCAGCCCCTATCCAGCTTAGGGCATCGGCCAGGGTGTTGGAGGCTCCTGCCACATGAATGGCTAGGAGATCCGCCTCCAGGCTGCGCACGAGTGACCAGATGCGGAGAGCTTCCTTGCATAGGAGCATGGAGCGTGTCCCGCCCTGGCGGTTTAGACAGTACATGGTCGTGGTATTGTCCGTCTGGACCCGGACCACTTGACCCCGAAGAAACGGAGCAAAGGCGGTGAGAGCTAGGCGGACCGCTCGGAGCTCCAGCAGGTTGATGTGGCATCGGGACTCCCGCAGGGACCAGAGGCCGAGCGCTCGGTGTTCCCCCAGATGGGCACCCCAACCCATCAGAGAGGTACCGGTCGATAGAGAGACCGTCGGCTCGGGGCGGACAAACGGGATGCCCTCCTGCAGATGAACTGGAATGGTCCACCACTGGAGAGCGTTCCACATCCCCTGGGTCACCATCACTAGCTGGTCCAATGGATCGCAGCGTTGTGACCACTGGCTGGCCAGCCCCCACTGAAGGGGCGCATGTTTCAGCGGGCCCAACGGACCACGCTGGTACAGGCCGCCATGAGACCCAGGGCGCAGGAAGTCCGGGCATGGCACAATTGCCCAACCAGAAATGATTGGGCAAGGAGGAAAGAACCTCGCCCTGTCTGCGGGGCCGTGCTCTGGCTTGAAGAGAGTCGAGCTCTGCCCCGATGAAAGAATCACCTGCTTCAGCTCGAGTTCCGACTTGGCCTCGTTGATGAGGAGGCCGACCTGAGAGCAAACCTGGAGGCCAGGTCTCTGGACATCCCACCTCCTGTCTGGAGGGGGCTGCTATCAGCCAATCGTCCAGGTAAGGGTAAACCCGGACCCCTTGGCGCCGCAGGAATGCTGTCACCACTGCCATGCATTTGGTGAAGACCCTGGGAGCTGGAGATAAGCCGAAGGGCATGGCTTGGAACTCGTAAAGGGAACCTTCCGCTCGAAAGCGAAGGAACCTTTATGGGACGGACGGATAGGGACGTGAAAGAACGCGTCCTGCAGGTCCAGAGAGCAGAACCACACGCCGTGTTTCAAGGATGGCATTATCTGAGCCAGGTTGACCATCCTGAAGGTTCGAGACCTTAGGAACTTGTTCAGGTCGTGTAGGTCGAGAATGGGGCGCCAGCCCCCCGTCCGTTTCGGAACCAGGAAGTACCTGGACACGAACCCCGGGTTTGAGGGAGGGTCCGCCACCTCTCTTATCACCTCCTTCTCGAGGAGGAGAGCGATGTCGGCTCGGTGAGCTGACAGCGAGGCTTCGGACCCCGAGGCCCCCCAAGGTGCGACGGCTCTGAAGGGTGGGGCCTGCTCGAACTCCAGAGGCAGGCCCTTTCCTACCACCTCCAACACCCACCTGTCTGTGGTAATAGCAGACCAGGTGGAAAGGAAGTACCGGAGCCATCCCCCCACGAGGGGAACCTGGGGTGAGATGACGAGGTTGGGGGCGACACCCCTCAACCCGTCACTGTGCAGGCTTGGAGGAGGGACCGGCCGAGGGACCGCCTGGGCCTTTACCTCCCTGCTTCCTGGAGGAGGAAGCCGCAGGCTTGGGTTTGGGATGCCAAGCGCGAGCCTGCTGGCCCTGGTGTTGCTGTGCCGGGCGTGCCGGGGGCGCAGACGGACGAAAGGGCTTGGGTTGAGGTCTGCGGCCCTTGTCCCTCTGAGTGGATGATACAGAGTCCAAGGTGGCATTGGACTTTTCGATCCTCTGGAGGTGGCCTTCCACTCCAGGGCCGAAGAGGTCGGTCCCCACGAAGGGGACATCCCCGACGGCGCATAGCCACTGCAGCTGCTACTGACCTGGCGCATGAATCACCGATGTCCAAAGCAGTCTGAAGTTGCTGCTTGGCCACTGCCTGCCCTGGTCCGCACCTGCTTGACCGTGGTCTGCAGGTCAGCCGAGATGAGGACCACCCGTCCGGGAGCCCAACAGGCGTGAGAAAATGTGCCATCAATGCGGCCGAGCTGGCCTGGCGAAGACCAAGGGAGGACATAGCGTGACACTCGCCCGCGCATGAGTCAATTTCTTGGACTCCTTGTCGGGAGGTTTGTCCACGTCCCTAGCGTTCAGCACGCCGGAACCTTCATCGGTAACAACCCCTCGGCCGAGGGATGTTCCGAGAAACCGGACAGGGAACCGGTAGGGACCGCATACTTCCTGGACATCCTGGCCAAAGGCGCAGGGCAGGAAGCAGGACGCTGCCAGAGCTCCAAGGCCGGGCCCACAATGGCCTCAGCCACAGGGAAGGCCTCTGTAGGGGAATCCCTCGGTCCAATATCTCCGTGAGGGGATACTTGGCCCGCTTGGATATGGGCTCGAGCTGCATCCCGGTGGATTCGAGATGAGTCTGAGCAACCCCAGGAAGGGACGAGGGCTGTCGTCCAGCGACCAGACCTCAGAGGACTCTGAGTCCACTCGCTTGGAGAAAAAGGAGGAATCGTGGTTGGAGCTGCCTCGGGCCTGAGTCACCCTCCACCTGCCGAGGGCGATCGGGAGTGAGGGTGACCGACAGCGTATGGGGCAGACCCTGAGCCGACTGAGGATTCTTGGTCGGAGCCCCAAACCGCAGCTGTGGAGGCGGAGGTTCCACCGGAAATCGGTGGAGCAGCTGGTTTTGGCCGAACAACCGGCCTGACAACAGGCTCCTCGGGTAAAACGGGAGGTTGTTTCGGCCGCTCCGGTGACAGCCACTTAATGACCGGGGAAGGCGGCGTCGGCTTATTCCCAGTCATCAGAAGACTATTGCCACATGAGGTCCGACGTCGATGCAACTTGCGTCGAAGCCTCCCCTCATCCGAGGAGAAGGAAGAGGACGAGCGGCGGCGCCGCTTACCACGGTGCCGAGACCGCCTATGATGGCGGGATCGGCTGGACCGCGAAGAAGTCCGAGACCGAGAACCTCGGCTTTTCCGAGGACGGTGCGGAGAGGGGACGGGTGGAACCGGCTCCTCCCTTGGCTCGGAGGGAACACCCAAGGGCTCCGGAACCGGAGGCACTGGCAAGCCCACGGGATCCTCAACTCCCACCGGGGAACCGGGAGAGGATTTCGGCCGCCCGGGCGACAACCAGCGTCCAACGGGTGAGAAAGATCTCGACTGCGCGTCGACAGGAGTCTCGGTCAACTGACCTGGCCAGGGACACCGTGAGACCAGTGGCGAGCGAGCAGTCGACCGAAGTCGATGGCCGACAACTCGGGGAGAGGGACCTTTCCCACTCCCAAGAGCGTCAACGAAGAGACTTACCCTTGTCTTTCTTCTTGGACCGAGAAGAAGAAGGTCCAGCAGACGTTGGTTCCTCTCCCCTAGTGGAGAGGAACAGACAAAGCTCCTTAAAAGAAGCTGTGTAAGAGGAACCCAGAAAGCGGAATAAAAGCGCGGTCGAGGAAGAGTGCAGCCAGCGCCGCTCCTCTTGAGGCGATCATCTGCTCTAGCTGATCCGCCCGGAGCCGCCGCCGCAGAAACCGCCGACCGGCCTCTTTGACTTAACGGTGGAAAACGTTTCTCGGCCCCAGTTGTAAACGGGCGGCATGGTCTTCAGGGCGAGGGCTGAGAAGGAAGAGCACAGGTCGCCAAGCCTGCGGGTCGAGTACTCGAGGCCTAAACAGTACACACACGTGGAGTGCGGATCCGTCCGAGGTATTCTTCTGCCCACAAGGAACCTACCGAAACCGGAGTTGATTTGTCCATCGAGCCACGAGGGATAGAAGACCAAGTCTTTTAAGCAAAAACTTTTAAATTCGGAAAACCCGAAGAATTAGGAACCAGTCTTATCCGCAGGCGTTAAGGAGGGAACCTGAGCTTCCAAGCGGTAAGGAAGATCTGGCGTCATGGGGAGGAGCCGAGAGTTTTACCACCCGGGTGGGTGGGAGGAGCCAGCTTGAAGACCTTCCGGCAAGATTTAAAGCGGCAAGGATACCTGCCAGACAGTGTGGATGAACAACATATCCATGTCCCTAGAAACTACATTATCATTATCACGCTAAATGATTTTCAGCATATAGTTACATCTTTCAACAGAGCTCCCTCTCAGATTACTTATGACTGCAATCCAGGTAGCTCTTAAACAGACAGAACACAGAGGCTATACAGGCACTCTGGCAATCACTTTTAAACTGCTAAAACGCAGGACCCCAGCCTGGCAGTGATCATTTAGGCAAGCTCAAGGAAGACTTTTCGGGAACCCCCATTTGTAAGGGGGGGGGGGTTACACATAAAACAAGGGGGAAAAATGGAAAAAACCCACAGGAGCCCTACTGTCCGGACAACCCATCTGCACTGCCATTCTATGACCCAGAGAGATACTGGATAACCATATTATAGGTCTGCAGCACCAAGCTCCATCACAGCAATTTTGCATTCTAGCCACTAGTCCTATCCAGCCATGTAAGGGGGTTGTGACCCGTCACCAGGGTGAACTCCCTTCCATACAGGTATGGCTGCAGCTTCTGCAAAACCCAGACATTTCTTCTCTATAGTGGTGTAAGCCTGCTCTCAGAGCAGAAGGTTCCTGCTCAGGTACACGACTGAAGCTCCTCTCTTAAAGCTTGTGACCTGACTCAGGATCGCACCTAACCTATGATCAGCTGCATCTACATGCTCAATGAACTTAGAGTAAATCGGGACTGGCAAGCACAGGTGCCCAACACAATGCCTCCTTCAGCTGGTGGAAGGCAGTATCACAGGTTTCCGTCCAATGAACCTTTTGCAGCATTTTCTTTCTAGTGAGATCAGACAGGGGTTTGGCCACACTGCTGAAATTTGGTACAAATGTACGGTAGTATCCTGTTGTCCCCAGGAAGGCCCATACTTTCCTCTTGGTTGTGGGTATGGCCCATCCCTGGATGGCCTCAATTTTCACTGGCTCCAGCTTGATGCACCCACTTCCTACCCTGTGCCCAAGGTATGACATTTCCTATCTGGCATTTCTCTGCATTGTCAGCCTAGCAGTCTGCAGTTAGTAGAACACCTCTGTCATATGCTGGACGTGATCCTCCCGGATCCGGCTATAGATTGTGATGTCATCCATGTACGCCACACCAAAGTCTCCTGCCCCCTGCAGGATGCGATCCACAAGCCATTGAAAGGTGGCTAGCCCGTTCTTCATCCGCAATGGCATCACCCTGAATATGAACAGTCCAAATGGGGTAGCAAAAGCAGACCTTTCTCTGGCTTCAGGGGTCAGGCGTACCTGCCAACATCTCCTGGTCTACAGTGGACAGGAAATGGGCTCCCCCTAACCTCTCCAAGAGTTCATCCATCTGAGCATGGAGAATGCATCCGGCTCTGTGTAGCTGTTGAGTCTGCGGTAGTCGACGCAGAACCACGTGGTCCCGTCCTTTTTGGGACTGAGTACCACTGGGGAGGCCCAAGGACTACTGGACTCTTGCATCACCCAGAAGGTCAGCATCCCTTTGATTTCCCCCTCTATGACACATCTTACCCCTTCTGGGACTCTGTAGGGTGGCTGTTTCAGTATTGCCTGGACCCCTGTGTCCACCTGGTGTGCTGCCAGCGTGGTATACCCCGGCTTCCCTCTGAAGATGTCAGCAAATGTACTCAACACCCTCCTCATTTCAGCAGCTTGGGCTGATGTCAGCCACATCAAGAGTGTGACAGCATCCCCGAGGATTCTCCCTTCACCTCTCCCAGGAGATCTACCAGTGGATCTGTTTATGCCCCCTCTTCCAGAGAGCTGCACACAGCCAGGGCCATCAAGTCTGTCATGGTATGGTTTCATCATGTTTACGTGGTAAATCTGCTGTTTGCGCCTCCAGTCTGGTAGTTCCCCCACATAATTGACATCATTCACCTTACTGACCACTGAGTAGGCCCCTCCCAAGCCACCTGCGTCTTGTTCTGCTGGATGGGGTTGAGTACCATCACCCCTTGCTGACTTCATACTCCCAGGCTCTGGCTCCACAGTCATACCATGTTATTTGCTTCTGTTGTGCAGCAGCTAGGTGCTCCTGGGCCAACCCCCGTAAGCTCCTTGAGCTGTGACCTGAAATTCAGGACATACTCCACAATGGATTCCCCTTGGGGAGCAAGCTCACCCTCCCATTCATCCCTTACCAAAATCAAGGGGGCCCTGTACTCGATGGCCAAACAGGAGCTCAAATGGGGAGAACCCTGTGGACTCCTGTGGGGCTTCTGTATGTGAATAGAAGATGGGGTAGGTACTTGTCCCATTCTCTGTCATGCAAGTGCCCTTAACATTTTCTTAAGAGACCCACTGAATCTCTCAACCAGACCATTAGTCTAGGGGTGGTATGGCGAGTCCATGAACTGCCTTAACCTCACACTTCTTCCAGAGACTAGCCATCAGATCAGACATGAAGTTGGTGCCCTGATCCGATAGAATCTCCTAGGGAAAACCCACCTAGCTAAACATCCCCAGCAGTTCATCAGCCACCTTCTCAGCCTCGATGGAAGACATGAGCACTGCTTCTGGGTACCTTGTGGCGTAATCTACAACCACCACCACCACCAAGATGTACCACTTGCCAGTGCAACAAGGGGTGCTCAGGGGCCCCACAATGTCCACGGCAACTCACAGAGAACGCTCTTCAATAACGGGTAGAGAATGCTCTTCAATAATGGGCAGGGAAATCAAAGCTACTTTAGCCTTGTCCCCAACCTTTCCTACCTTCTGGCACTGTGGACAAGTGCAGCAGTAGTTTGCCACGTCTTTGAAAATTCTGGGCCAATAAATATTATTCGTCAGCTGCCTTTTTGTACAGCTTACTCCTAAGTGTCCTGAAAAGGGTATGTCATGGGCTAAGGCCAGAAGCTGCTTCCTATACTCCTTAGGCATCACTATCTGCTGGAACACCCCATCCTCTGGTCCCCCTTTAGGAACCCACTCACCAGTACAGAAGCCCATTCTCCCAGTACACTTCACTTTTCCTCACACCTAGAGAGTCACGTACGCCACTGGTGGCCAACTCCCTTAGCTTTTGCAGCAATGGGTCAGCTTGCTGAGCTCTACCTTGCTCCACACACTTGACCTTCTCCAGAACAATCTCTGCTGTGGGAGATCCACCCCCAGCTGGGCTCTCCTCCGTCAGTAGCTGAGACTAAGAAAGAACAGTTACGCAAGAACGTACTGTAACAGTAGATCGTAGAGGGAATCTCTGCCATCAGGTCACGCTTATGGAACTAGGATCCCACGGAAGCTTTTCTGCAGCAGTCTAGTAGAGGCCAACCACACCGATGTCAGGCTCAGGCATCACAGCCCTGTATAGGTGTGGGCAGCCCTGATCCCGCCTCAGTTCTTTCTCTACCCGTAGGCCATTGGAGACAGGAGTCCCACCAGGGAGGGAGGAGAGACAGAAGGTGCCCAGCTGTCAAAAAGGCTGGCGCAATCAGACAGGGGAGAGAGAGGGGGAAGACAGAGAGAGAGAGAGAGAGAGAGAGAGAGACACAGAGAGACACACAGATAGCAAAAGGGGAATGGAGAAAGGGACGGTATGACCCGATAATTGAAAGTCCCTCAAAGATCTACTGTTATGGCAAGTTCTTGCGTAACTGTTTTATCTTCTTCTGGGATCTCTCTGTCATCAGGTCACACCTATGGAGCGAGTCCCAAGCAGTGCTGATCACAAACCAGTCTCGGTATCAGGAGGCCAGAGACCTATGAAGGAAGGCCTTGAAACACAGCTAGGCCAAAGCATGCCCTTCTTCTGGAAGCAATGTCCAGACTGTAGTGCTAGGTGAACAGTACTCCAAGAGGCAGCAGCACATATTTCTGCAGCTGACATGTTCCTCAAACGGGCAACAGGTGTGGCCATGCCCCTGGCTGAAAGGCCATGAACTGTACTCGAAAATTCCTTACCATACTTCTTATAACAAAAAGTAATACAGTTGGCCAACCATTTAGACAAGCACGGTTTAGATAGTGGAGCACCCTCTTTGCCAGGGGGGCAAAAGAAAAACAACTGAGAGAACTTTCTGCAGTACTTAGTATGGTGTGTATATTACCCGAGAATTCTATGCACATCCAAAGTATGGAGCAGTGCTTCCCTTGGATTGGCATGCTCTGGAAAATAAACAGCCGGGTGGATAGATTGATTTAAAGTACACTCACATACCACCTTAGGAAGAAACTTAGGATTAGTACACAGAGACCCTGTATTTGTGGAAAATCAAATAAGGCTGCTCACACATGATGACCTGTAGCTCTAAAATTAGTCGAGTATAAGTAATAGTACCTAAAAACAAACACCTTCCATAACAGAAAGCGTAGCTCACAAGATGAGGCTGGCTCAAAAGGAGGCAGGGTCAGTTTCTCTAGAATGAAATTTAGGTTCCAAGCCAGAACCGGATTATGGATGGGAGGAGTCAAGTGGAGAATGCCTCGCAAAAAAGTATGGGCCAACTTCATACTAGGCCATAATATTGCCATCAACGGGCATATGAAAGGCTGATATAGCAGACAGGTGCACCTTAAGAGAGGAGTATTAGAGGCCTGCATCAGACAAGGTCAGGAGATACTCCCGAACCTGGTTCACTGGGCAAGTGAAAGGGTCCAAATGATGGGAAGCAGCCCAGAAAGCAAAATGCTTCCATTTCATCGAGTAAGGTGCCCTGGTGGAAGGTTTTCTGGCAGCCACCAGGACATCAGACCCCTTCTGAGACACCCCAAAGTGGGCAATGGCTACGTCCTCAGGAGCCATGCGTGCAGATGGAGGGACTTGAGGTCTGGATGGACCAAGGTCCCCTGAACCTGTATCAACAGTTCCCTGCAAAAGGACAGGGGAACTGGCAGTTCCACAGCCAATTGTTGCAGTAATGGAAACCGTATCTGGCGAGGCCAGAATGGAGCCACCAGAATTAGGGTGGCACCCTCCATCTGTAGCTTGATGAGTACCCTCTGAATCAGAGAAAAGGGTGGAGAGGAACAAAGAAAATTCTCTTTCCAGGAGAGGGGCAATGCACCTCACACGAGAAAACTCCAGGCCCTGGATCTAGCAAGCAGAAATGTGGCAGTTTTGCATTGATGATAGATGCAAAAAAGGTCCAACTCTGGATGACCCCACCTGTCGAACAGATCTTCAATAGAGGTCAGCAGTTCCCACTCGTGCATTCTAAACAGTGACCAGCGGAGGCTGTCCACCAAAACATTCTGGGCACCTGGTACATATATGACTGATAGACAGCTCAAGACTGTGATCTGAAGCCCAGACCCAGACCCTCATTGCCTCCTGGCACAGGGGGTAGGAATGGGTCCCCCCTTGCTTGTTGATGTAATAGACCACACTGAGGTTGTCTGATTGCACCAACAGTGGGCCTGGAGAGAGATGGCTCTGGAAGGCTTGGAAGGCATACATAACTACCCACATCTCTAGAACGTTTATGTGGAGGTGGGTCTCCCACTGGGACCAGATGCCCTGGGCCTGATAAGGCCCTAGGTGTGCTCCACAACCTGGACCTGAAGCATCCGTGGTGAGGATTTGGTGAGGGGTGGGATAAAAAGGAACCCCTTTTAAGAGATTGCCTGGGTCCATCCACCACGGAAGCACCTTGCGTATAGGGGAGGAGACAAGGACCAGCTGATCCAGATCGTCTAAACACTGATCCCACTGGACCCTGAGAGTCCACTGTGGGACCCCCATATTCAACCTGGCCAAAGGGACCATCACAAAGGCTGCAACCATTAAGCCTAGCAGCCTGAAGAACTCCCTGGCTGGGACATATCGGCACTGAGTCACTGTCTGGGCCTGAGCCATAAGGCAGTTCGCTATGTCCTGCGGTAAGAAGGCCTCGCCCTGAATAGAGTCCAGAACCACCCCACATACTGCAACCACTGGGACGGGGCCAGCACAAACTTGGGCACATTGACTGTGATGCCCAATGACTGCAACAAACTGCAGGGTGCATTCTAGGCTCAGCAACAGTAGTTCCCTGCACCAGACTTTCAGAAACCAGTCGTCCGAATATGGGAACACATAAAAGGACTCTGCACCAGAGGGCTGCTGCTACAGCTGCTAAGCACTTGGTAAATACCAGTGAGGGAGAGGATAAGCCATAGTGCAACACTCTGAACTGGCAATGCTCCCACTGGAAGAGGAACCATAGGTACCGACTGTGAGGTGGGCAAACCATGATTTGCAGATAGGCATCCTGCATATCAAGGGAGCATAGCCAGTTGCCCTGCTTGAGCAGAGGAAGGAGGCCGTCTAAAGGTTACCATATGGAACTTTCTGTATTGGACGAAAAGATTCAACTCCTTGAGGTCTAGAATAGGCTTTAAGTTCCCAGTTCTTTTGGGAACGAAGAAGAACCAGGAATAGAACCCTTTGTTCCTTTGATGCTTGGGTACTGGTTCTATAGCGCTTTTGCACAGCAAGGTGAACACCTCCTCCCAGAGCATTGCTGTGTGGTTCAGAGGATAAGAGGTGGGAATTTGTGGAACATCTGGAGGCTCTCCCAGAAGGTCTAGAGCATGACCTTATTCAATTATCTGGAGGAGCCAAGCATCTGTGGTAATGGACCGTTCTCCACTGGGACAGATGAAGGGAGAACCGACCTCTGACCACCACCACCTCTTGGCTTCGAACAAGAGGAGGGGGTGTCTGGCAAGGAGTCAGGCTGAGGCAGAATAGCGGCTGGAGGGGCTCCTCCTCCCCTGGAGTGCTTAGCAGAGGGACTAGTGGGGGAGGAGGGGAGGCAAGGCAGAGCAGGACCTGCGTTTGCCCTGGAGCTTGGTTCCTGAGTTAGACTTGTGAGAGACTTACAAAAGGAGGGCCTCTGTCTGCTCCTGGGATGGGTATGGCAAAGGGAGTGGACAGATTTAATAGCCCTACTGGACGCCTGCAAGTTATTAATGATATCCTGCACATCAGGACCAAAACATTTGTGAACCTGAAAAGGGGCATTCAACACCTTTTACTGGACATTGTTGTGAAGCCAGACACTCTAAACCAGAAGTGCCTTCACATGGGTGTAGGGAGCCATACTCCAAGCACTCCATGGCGTGCAATTTTAGTTAAGGGGGTAGCAAATAGGCTCTGAACCGCTTCCTTTTTCCATGAAATCTAAGAAACCACTGAACCTTTCTGTAATTTCATTCATAGGAGTCAAAACTAGAAGGACTGGTCACTAATAATACTCTCTTTTGCAACTCAAGGACAATACAACTTTACAGGCTCCAGGCTGGTATGTGGGTGCCTTAGGGAACAATGCATTGCATTTGTATTTACCCATGCATGGCAACAACCACTGTCACGAGATACAGATGTTGTATTTATTGTGCCAAATGAGGCAACATATACAGTCCTGGTGTACATATGTATAATGTCTGGCTACACCGGGGGGTAGCTCACCCTAACAAGGCAGGGGTAGCAGTGAGTCCACTTGGTGTGCAGATCTGAAATCCCTGGCTACACCCCTTCCAAGGCAAATGCCAGTGGCAGCTGCCCTGGCTGCGGTATCAGCAATATCACAGGTAGCTCTGAAGAGATGCTTACTAACATCTTGCCAGAGGAAGTGGTATCCTGTAGAACAGTGGTCTGTTTCAAATGGGGATGGAAGGGAAGGGCAGCTGCAGTATAAGGGCTGCTAGCTGCACAAATTGAGCAGACTTGATAGACTAGAAGGACTTTATCTGCTGGAAATTTCATATGTTCTTACTGGAGAAGTCTGAGGAGCTCTTGTCTCCGAGAACCCTCAGGAAGGGCCCGAGTAGCAGCCTTGCCCTTCTTCCAGGGGGTATTCTGGTACTTAATCATATGAGCAATGTAGCTGGCAATCCTAAGGCCAAAAGTGGCTGAGGCAAACGTCCTCTTGCCCCAGAGGTCAATCCTCCTAGATTACCAGTCGGGGGACGAAACCAAGATGCCTGGGTGCCTTAAACTCATCATGAGCGGCCTTCATTACCACAGAGTCAGTTTCCAGCTGGGCTGCATAAACAGGCAGCCCCAAAGGTGTCTGGTAAAGCTTATCCACCTTTCTGGGCCTGGCAGGTACCAGGTTTGGCCTATGCCAGGCAGCACTGGCAGAGTCATGCAATGCTGGGAGCAGAGGAAGAATAACTCTGGGTAGAGACTGGATAGTTCTAACAGGCATCGACACTGAAGCAGCGCCCAAGGGCGATGAAGGCCCAAAGCTGTGGAACAAGCTGCTGTATGAGCGCTGAGGTTATAGAAGTAAGAACAGCATTAAGGTCGACAGCAGGATAAGGGAGCATCGTCAACACAGGTATTGACAGAGAGGGTGATGAGCCCAGCTACAGTGACCCACCACTAGCCAAAGTAGAGGCAGTGGGGCCCAGCACCTGTGGACCTCGCGATCCAAGAGGTCTTGGAGGGGCCTGGGCCGATGACCCGGAGGACGACAGCCCCTCTGCAGCCCTAAGAAGACTGTAACCAAAGAAGAAAAAAATTACTCACCTTAGTAATTGTGTTTCTTCTAATGGAGTCTTCTTGTATTCTGACTAACTGCAGTTAGCTCTAGCCTTTAAACTGCCCCGGAGAACAAAGAGTTAACTTTCTATGCAGTGCATAGAATGCCGAGCTTGAGCTCGGTTGAGGTATCTGTCTGCAGCCCTTTGAAATCCAACAGTCAGATTCTTACGAGCAAAAAAAAAAACTCACTAACTACCCTATGTGGAAATTGTAAACATTTTTACTAGCCAACTGGCAACAAGAGTTTTGAATTCCCAAGGAAGACTCAAGTCAGGAAACCCAAAACTAAAAGCAATCCAAATAAGAATAACAATAAAACAAACACCCAAACAAAAAGAGGAGGGTGTATAAGAAGCACACCCGAGGTGCAACACTGCACCTGCCCACCACTTCCCAAAAACCAGGTTCTGAGAGGGGAGGCAGGGAGGGAGGTCAGAATACAGCAAGACTCCATTAGTAGAAACACAGTTACTAAGGTGAGTAATTTTTTCTTCAAACAACATGAAGTCTTGCTGTATTCTGACTAACTGCAGACTACCAAGCAGTACCCCCATGGAGGAGAGAAAGAACCTACTTTGGGAATAGGCCCTGAAGTACAGCTGTGCTAAACCGAGCATCACTCCTAGCCTGGATATCCACAGAGTAATGCTTGGTAAAGGTATGGACTGTTTTCCAGGTGGCTGCTTGACAAATTTCTAAGAGAGTGATATCCCTGGCAGCAGCCAGGGAAGCAGCTGTACCTCTGGTGGAGTAAGCCCTCAGGCCTGAGGGTGGAATCTTCCTAGTTTCTCACAGCAGAATTGTGTACAAGACACAATCCACCTGGCAATAGTTCTCTTGGTGGCAGGTTTGCCCTTTCCCACTTTTCCATAAGTGAGGAACAACTGGACGGAATCAAACCTGTGACCCTTGGTATGCTCTATGTAGTAGCTAAGGGCCCTTTTTAACATCTAAACTGTGTAGCCTCCTCTCTCCTGAAGAAGAATGATCAGTGAAGAAGACAGGAAGAGAGACTGATTCAAGTGAAAATCTGAAACCACTTTGGGCAAGAACCTTCTATTGGTTCTAAGGACCACTTTATCCTTATGAAAGGAAATTAAATCAGGTTCCACTGACAGGGCTTGCAATTCACTGATATGTCTGGTGGTGGTAATGGCTACTAAAAACACAGTTTTCCAAGTCAAGTACTTAAGCTCTATGGAGGACACAGGTTCAAAGGGAGGTTGCATAAGTTGAGCAATGCAAACATTTAAGTCCCACGCAGAAGCAGGATCTCTAAAGGGAAGATTGGTATGAAGCAATCCCTTAAAAAATTTACAGAAAACAGGATGAGATGATCGTGAGGAAAACTTCCCCACGGACAGAAAAACAGAAACAGCTGACAAGTGCACCTTGAGGGTAGCTGGTCTGAGGCCTAAACCATTCAAATGGACCATATAATCCAGAACTGTAAGCAATTCAGCAGTGTCTAGGGAAATACATTTCTTGGCACACCAAATGCTGAATCTCTTCTATTTGGAGTTATAGGTCTTTCTAGTGGCGGGCTTTCGAGAGGCTTTGAGGATATCCAGAACCCCCTGAGACAGATGCAAATCTGCATACTCTAACTCTTCAAGAGCCATGCCTTGAGATTGAGAGACTGAAGATTGGGGTACCATACCCTCCCCTGAGAGGAGGTTAACAGGTTGTAATTCCTGGGAAGAGACAGGGGAAGATGGACTGATAGAAACAGCAACAGGGGGTAACCAAGGCTGTCTGGCCCAGTCTGGAACAATCAGAATCACTCTGCAAGGTTGTGACCTTATCTTGACTAAAACTTTGAACAGTAAAGGAAAGGGAGGGAAGGCATACAGAAATGTTCCTTCCCAGTTCAGAATCAGAGCATCCAGAAGGACTGAGCCCAAGACTGGGGGTATGCAACAAAAGAGAGGAAGTTGGTGATTGCCTGGGGCTGCAAAGAGATCCATCTCTGGAGTGCCCCGCCTTGAAAGAAATCACTTTCAAACACCACAGGGTCCAGGGACCATTTGTGATGGCCCTGTGAGATCCTGCTCAGTGCATCTGCTAGCACATTGTCCTTCCCTGGAAGGTGGACTGTTAACAGAGAGGTTTGCAGGGAATAAGCCAGGGACCACAATTTCATGGCTTCTGTGCACAAGGCCATAGACCAAGTGCCTCCCTGCTTGTTGAAGTACCACATGGTGGTGGTGTTGTCTGTTCTGACCTGAACCACTTTGTTCTGTACTGACCGAGAGAAAGCTTGCAGGGCCAGAAAAACTGCCCTGAGTTCTAGGAGATTGATATGGAGAAGGGATTCCTGAGGTGACCACAGTCCCTGGGCAGTGAAGGCCCCCAGATGGGCTCCCCAGCCCAGAAGGGAAGCATCTGTGGTAAGGACCACTGAATGAGACCGAGTGACAAATGAGACCCCTTGCCTTAAATTGTCCTGATCCTGCCACCACTGAAGGGCTTGGATTAGAGTCAGAGTCACTGGAATCAATTTGGTAAGGGGATCCTTGCTTTGGGACCAAAAGGCCCTCAGATGGAACTGAATGTCCCTCATCTGGAATCTTGCCCCTTGAACCACTGCTGTAGAAGCTGCCATGTGGCCCAAGAGCTGAAGGAAATGCATTGCTGGTCGGGATACCTGAAGGCTGAAAGAAGAAGCCAGTTCTACAAGAGCTCTTGCCCTTTCCAGGGGAAGAAAGGCTCTTGTTTTGACAGTATCCAGCTCTGCCCCTAGAAAGGTAAGGAGCTGCATTGGCTCGAGAACTGACTTGGGGAGGTTGAGAAGAAATCCTAGAGAAATGAGCACTTGCTGGGTCACTTGCAGGTCTGACTTGACTTGGTCTGGAGACTGACCCACTACGAGCCAGTCATCCAGATATGGAAAGATAGAAATCTTTTTCCTTCTTAGAAAGGCAACAACTACTGCCAGGCACTTTGTGAAAACCCTTGGGGCTGATGTTAGACCAAAGGGCATTGCTTTGAACTGATAGTGGCCTGAGGGCAACTTAAACCGGAGGTACTTTCTGTGGGAGCACCTGATGGGAATGTGAAAACAGGCATTTTTGAGGTCCAGGGAGGCTAGCCAGTCCCCTGGCCTTAGAGAGGGAAGAATTATTCCCAGAGTTACCATCTTGAACTTTGGTTTTAAAAGAGGTTTGTTGAGGTATCTTAGATCTAGGATGGGTCGCCACTCCCCTGTCTTTTGGGGGGTAAGGAAGTACCTGGAGTACAGACCTCTGCCCCAGTGTAGGGTCAGGAACTCTCTCTATGGCTCTTAAGGCCAGAAAAGATGAAACCTCTGCCTCTAGGGCAAGGGTTTCTGAGAGACCTGCAGGTGGAAAAGACCTGGCTCTCATCTTCGGAAATTTTTTGAAGCGGAGAATCAGTCCCTGGCTTACTACTTCCAGGACCCACTTGTGTGAGGTAATAGACATCCAGTCCTGGATAAAGTAAGCCAGCCTGCCCCCTACTGGAATAGGAGAGTCGACCCGAGCAGACCCATCAGGGTGTCTGCTTGGCAGGGGCCTCAGGCTGTAGAGTGGATGCAGCCCTGCCCATCCCCCTTCTGCCTCTCCCTCTGTGAAAAAGGGAGAAGAGGCCTGTGCTTGGTTAAAAGGCCTGCCCCTTCCCCTAGACTGCTGCCTTTGAGTAGCTGCCCATCTTTCCTTGGCCTGAGCACTCCTGTAAGTGGTCCTGTACTCGTCCATTTTCTTCACGTAATTCTCTGTCTGCTCCCCAAACAGAGAATTACCCACTACAGGAAAATCCATGGCCTTAGCCTCGGTGTCCTGTGAGAGGCTAGTACATCTGAGCCAAGCCATTCTCCGAAGAGCCACAGATGTAGCCATGACTCTTGATGACATCACTGGAGTCCACAGCAGGATAAAATTGCACTTTTGATGCCTCGATCCCATCAGCAGCCACTTCCTCCAGCTCCTTGGCTAGCTGGAGGGAGGCCTGTTTAGCCAGTGCCAGTACAGTGTCCCACCTGGACTTCTGGCACCTGGCTGCATAGGCCATATAGTTCGCCTGCCTGAGTCCCAAGGAAGATGCCATGTACTTTTTGCCATGGCATCAATCTTCCTGGAGTCTTTGTCTGGGGGGTGTGAAGCCAAGGGAATACTTGCCTTGTCACAGGCAGCAGCCTGCATTACCCAAACATTGCTGCATTGTTGGTATAAAAACTCCATATCCGAGCCTGATAGTGTGTACCTCTTGTTCATCCTTCTGTCAACAGGAGGTACAGTATTGGAAGACTTTAGGATTTTGAGTGTCTGCTTCCCAGAGGATTTGTGGAGGGGAATAGGCAGTCTCCTGGTCTCTGGGATGTCCATCATTTCCACATAATCAGGCTCCTCTTGATCCTCCATGGCCTTCTCCATAGGAAGCTGGAGAGTTTCAGCCACCTTTCTGTAAAGCAGAAAGTGGGGAGGGGACTCAGAAAGCCTAGGAGGGGAAACACCTGAAGGTCTGTCTGGGGAGATGTCCGGTTCCACAGGCACATCCAGACTTTCACCAGCATCTTCGAACTCCCCCTCCTCCTCAAACTCCGGTTCATAAAAATCATCAGGGGTATAATCTTGAACCGGGGGAACAGACCGAATCGAGCCCCTGCCAAATGGTGCCGGATTGGTCGGAACCTGGCAAAGCGATTCCACAATCCAAATCGCTCTGGCCATTTCTTCGGCCGTTGGAACATGAACCTCTGGATCCGAACCGGTCGATTTCTCTTTGCGTTTCCTTTTTGTAGGAACTGACCCCTCAGGATCGGCTCTCCTCTTGCCCGAAGTAGTATCACCCTGGTCAGAGGGCACTCCTTCTGGTTCGGTCGGAACCGAACCAGGCTGGCCATCCAGGTCAGCGGACTTCTCGGCCTCCTTTTCCTTCAGTCTACCTAATCTCTTTTCAAGGGTAGATTTAGGAAAATGTTTTAAAAATTTACCAGTCTGTATCGAGGTGTTCAAACCCCAGACAGTAAACACAGGTGGTGTGGGGGTCAGCCTTAGCAAAGACCTCCCCACACTCACTGCAGTGTTGAAACCCAGTGGGCCCGGTTTTCTTCTTGGGCTTCTCAGACATGGCCAACCTAACCAAACTTACCCTTTTTATGGCAACCACCAGGCAAGACTCCCTTATCGGTTCCTAACCGTGTCACGGGTGTTGGAAAAAAACGTTCAAAACTCGTTTTTTCTTTTCTTTTTTTTTTTTTTTTTTTTTTTAGAACTGATAAGGACCGGTAGCCACACTCTAAGAAAAATAACAGAAAATCACCAAAAGTGATCGGTTCAGCCAAACCGATCAAACAAGTTTACAATCTCCACACAGAATATAGGAAAACCCTATCTAGTATTCACGGTACCACTGACAGAGGCTGAACCGACTAAGCGGAACAAATTTGGTTTAAAACGGACGAGTTTTACCGACACTTTACCGACTTTTCGAACCGAGCTGAAGGAGAAATTTCCGGAGCGACTGTTCAGTGAGGTGGAGTAAAGAATCTGATGGTTGGATTTCAAAGGGCTGCAGACAGAGACCTCAACTGAGCTTGAGCTCAGCATTCTATGCACTGCATAGAAAGTTAACCCTTTGTTCTCCGGGGCAGTTTAAAGGCTGGAGCTAACTGCAGTTAGTCAGAATACAGCAAAACTTCATGTTGTTTGAAAAAGTAGAATTTTTTTGGTCTGAGTGGTGAAGCTTCAGTGGAGTCTGTGCACAAATGGTCAACCACAGAAAGAGCCCACACATATAGGGCTGTGACATTGGAGGCTGACGTCAGCGTGGGCAGCCCCACTAGACTGCTGCAAAAAAGCTTCTGTGGGATCCTAGTGCCTGATGGCCAAGTTCCAAAGGTGTGACCTGATGACGGAGATATCCCAGAGGATCTGCTGCTCCCAGCTCGTTCTTCAGTCACAACTTCTCCTGCAACTGAGGCAGGGGTCGTTTCCTCGGGTATTGTCCCCTCAGTGTCCTCAGGAGCCATTTCCTTCACTCTGCCCTGGGTAGTGACACACACAACCTGCTGTCAAAGTCATTAACCATGATAACATTCACAGACAGGTCAGGTACAACACCCACATTCTGTGTGTCCTGGCCACCTTCCCAGCTCAGAAAGATCCAGGCCAGTAGCACTGAGACCGCCGGACCCAACACTGCTCTAATCCTGTAAAACTGGGACGGCAGGATCTGTTCCTTTTGAATTAAGTCCTGCTTCACCAAGGAAATGGAGGCCCCAGTATCCCTCAGTCCACTAGATCACCATGCCATTTACACACACAGGGTGCAAGTAAGCAGTGGAGTTAGAAGGCACTGCACTCTGTACAGGCTACTATCTGCTTGAAGCTTCCCAAGTTTTCTGCTTCAGTTGCAATCGTTCCTTTGGTTACATTTTCCGGACAATCATAAACATAGCTCCTGCGTTCACTGTCCCCGTGCTTTTGGGCCCAGGGGGCTTCCCCTTTTGTTTGGGCACAGGCTGGCTCTCCCTTTAGGCGGAATGTATGGGGTTCCCTCAAAACCACCTGATGACACACCCCGATTCCCTTTTCAGTGACAGGGTGGTAGGTTGGATAAAAACTGATCAGCCCTCTCAGCTGCTTCTTTTGTGGAGCTCGGAGTTCTGTCCAACCGCCATATTTTCATATCCTCCGTTAGTTTTAAAAAAACTGTTCCAGCAGAAATAAATCTTTTATCCCCACTACCGAGTGAGCATACACAAAATGGTGTGCTTCAGAACTGATCCTTCACACTGCAATTAGCAACAAAAGCATCGCTATTGTACTATGAAACTCGGCAGATTTCTGTCTCTTAGGTTATCTGGGCGGACCCTCACTCTGCCATTTCTAATGCAAGCCTTTCAAAGTGTGCATTTGCAAAAGTGTGATGGCACAATTAATGTGAATGGGATGGTCAGTGTGTGATGGGCAGACTATCAGTCTGCAGTGCAACCACTAGAACTTACTGAGTGCCTCAATGCATTTTCTTCTACCCAAACCTCTTGATAGACAAACCTCTCTTTACACAGTATGTAGTATCTGCCCCCTCTCTTGAAATTTATTGCATCACCCATGTTTTTTTTTTTTTTGTAAGATAAGAAACTGACATTACTTCATACAATTTAACTGGGACTCTAAGGAGTTCTTTACATTTGAGAAACAATGTAATATGCAAGTGTATGCATACTGACGGTGTGTGTGTGTGTGTGTGTGTGTGTATATTTAGTGCATGTAAAAGGCAGTATATGTGTATATGTGCACGAGTGCAAGAGCCGATGGCAGTGTAACAGTGCATGTGGGTGAGCCAACCGTGCGAGTGAGCTAGGGCAAGTGTAAGAGGGTTAAGACTACAGAGGAGATATGGCGCACAAAAGGAACAGAGAAAAAAATAATTTCCAAAGCAACCTTTTTTTTTTTTTTTTTTTTTTTTTTAACCTTCTATCGTAAAAATAGATGAACTTCATAATGTGAAACATATTAATATTATTTGATACGTGCAAATCTGTCACAAAAGTAATGCATGCTAAAAATTTACATGAACGGAGTTAATGCTCCATAATTTGATCTGCTAAATATTGACATTCACCTTTTATTTTGTAAATAATTATGAAAAACGTCAATAAAAAAATTAGATCAAAAAATGTACATAACTAAATAAAATGAAATCAGGGGAAATTTAAACCAAGCATGTTAGGTAGAGATGCTGTGCTTATTAAACTAAGACATGACTGGATGCAGTAGTCCACGTCAGAACTTTTTTGGAAAATCTACCTACTTAAAAAGGGTGTTGCCCCTTTCCATTCAAACTACTTCATTTCAAATTATTAGTTTTACTTTGATTTTCTTTATTAAAAAACAAAAACAAACAAAAAAAAAAAAAAAAAACTTGTTTTATATTCTAATCCTCTGTCTGAAGCTCATCCCTGCTGACATGACACCTGTACTTCCCAAGTCTGAGCAAGCTGGCCTTTTTAAGCTTTATAACAATACTCTCGGTCAACTTTCCAAGTGCTGTTACAACACCCTATGTAAAATGCATTGCACATTTTAAAGGATGTTGCCTAGTGCTTCTGTAGCTCGGGCCAAATTTCAAATTGTTTACATGATGATCATCCAAGTTTTTGAAATCCGCAAAGTAAAATGGGATTATATCCGTATTTTGGAGTTCTACGGTATGACTTAAAGTTAGCAGTATCTTAGTCAGCAAATATTTTTAGGCTTTTTTTTTTTTTTTTTTTTTTTTTGCAAACATGTATTTCTTGCATCCTCAGTACTCATTCTCAGTTTCTTTTTAATTTTCTCTGATATTTTTAAAACCCCTTTTATAGCCAAATTTTTACTTCATGACTCACATCATTAAAGATGGTCACCATTTGACATTTAAAAAAATCTCTTTTGCTGAGGTTACCTGATGAATGTACATACTGGAGTCTTATTGTGAATGTATTAAGGTGGAGTTATCACGTTTCTGATGGTAAACTGCACAGCACCACACCAAGATATTTAATGTTTTCATGGCAGGCATGTCAAAGGGGCAGGAATTTTTAAAAACTTCAAAATCCTCAGTCCAGAAATGAAGTAAGAAAAAAAAAATGGTACATTGATTTTTTTGCCAGAAAAAAAAGAGGATTATTTCTGAAAAAGTTTACATAGTGACCAACAAATACTGCTGCTTTAATGCTTCTAGATGGGAAAAAAAAAATCATACAAGGGGCAGATAATTTTTTTTTTTTTTTTAATAACGTTTTAGGTGTCACCATAAGAGCAAACCATAAAGCAATGGCAGAGCATTTGTCAAGATGTTTGCTGATTTTTTTCAATGTAAAAACACAGTGCAGATTACAAGGATATGGTACTTGCACTAACATTTCACACATGTGGAAATCTTCATTTTATATGCATAAAGCAATGGAAATCCTATGTCATCTTCATAAAATATTTTTTTTTTTTTTTTTTATTAGATGTAGAATATAGTTGCAAATAGAGTAAAAGAATGAAATACAAGGAGTAACACGTGTTTCTGGATCTATCTGCATTTTTTTGGGGTCAATTCCTTTGCAGACAGGTAAGTCCCACTAGGTACTATATCTATTTTCAGGGGTGACCCAGGAGCACAGGGGAGGTTAAGTGACTTGCTCAGGATCACACAGTATGCAAGTGGAGGTTGTGGGAATCAAACCCAGGCCTGCTGGATGTACCAAGCTCATTCACCACTCATTAATCTCTAGGCTACACTGCCAGCTTTTATAGTGGCAGGTTCAAAGCTTGTCAACTATGGAACTGAAAAAGCTAGTGAAAATAAAATTATTCCCAACAGCCATTCAAACTATTAAAATGACAAAGGCTTTAATACAAAAGTATCAAAGCAACTCTAGACAAGCAGGCAGGCAGATAGACTTGGGCACAGAGGATCTTGAAAGATGCCAGTGACCACAACTGTGGATTCACCATATTTCACTACTATTATCCTATTTAGAGTCTTTGTTAAATATAACTGTTTTTCTCTCTCTTCCCACATAAATTCTGCTCACCACTCCATTTCTAACAGCACACCTATTTTGTATGCTGATGGTCTGGTGTTCTTCATAAGTGCCCAGAACATGGATGTGATCAAAAGCAAATTATTGGGTATCCAACAATGGTTCCACGATAACAGGCTCGTAATAAATGCTACAAAATCCCAGGCCATGCTATTCTGATCTGCCCCCCATATAAAGAACATTAAATCTCCTGCTCATGGTAGTCTGTGAATATGGTACACCCTTGGTCACCATCCAATCTTTTAAACTACCTGGGTGTTATGCTTAACCTTTCCCTTGATTTTTTTTACTCCATGTGACGTCAATCTATAAAAGACTGTCAACATCAGACTTGGGCTAGCCTACAGGGGCCACCATAACCTCTCTCCCACTGCCCGGATAGCCACAGCTCGTGGTATCCTGCTCCCTAAACTATCAGGGTCTGTCTGTCTTTTTTGATGCATCTAGCTCTGCGCTACATAAATGGGGATGTGGCATATAACAATGTTTGCCCCTATTAGTAACTAACTTGCCCATCGTTGTACACTGTACTCCAAATTGGGCTGGCTCCCCCCAACTGCTCTACATGCTCTCTCCCTGGGTGGTATCATCCACAGTGTCCTGTATAACCAGGTTGCTCCACCGCTTGCCTCTCTCACAGTGTCCTACCCTAAAGCCTATCCACTTAAATTGTTTGATCCTGACCCTCTAATCATACCAAAGATCAGGACTATATCTGGTATGATAGCTTTCTCCGTCTCCGCCCCTTAACTATTTATTTTTATTTCGTTTTTGTTTACCGGGTAAGTACACTAGACAAGTTTTATGCCTATTTTCAGGAACGACCCGGGAGAGTACAAAAGGGTACAACAGGTACCTTGATACAGTAATTGGTTCAGACGAATACATTCAGGTACAAAAACAGGAGAAAAGACAATTTTTACAGTTTTTACATTCACGTGGAAGGTACACCCAGATACAGTGCTGGGGCAAGGTATAAATTAGAGATAAATTCAATGACCAACAGGGCTGGTGAGGATTATGAGCATAGTAACATCATAGCGTCGGTCAAGCAAGGGAGGGGGGATTTGGACGAGGACATATGCTAGCATCAGGCTCTGTCCTGCTATCAGCACCTTCAGAACCCAGTACCATTCATACCTACAGCAAATGGGAGTATGCACCCGTTTCAAGTCTTTGAACTATGTCTAACTATTTGCCCATAAGAATTATATTCTTGCAGTTCTCATTTTATTCATATGCTGTTGTTGACTGTACTTGTGCTTTACCTTGTAATATTTTTCCAAAGTGGTCACTGCCATACATTGCACTGTTTGACTAGTTATATACTCTTCCAGGCCGTGCCTGAAAACAGGCAAGTGCTTGTATAAGTGCACCCTACCTGGTTAGCAAAAACTAAACATAACAGGCTAAATCAGTAAATCAATAATCTAATAACAGTTCCATACAAATACCAGTGTATTTGTTCCCAAAAAAAAGCCCTGAAAAACATTTTTGGGTGCATCAAAAAAAAAAAAAAAAAAAAAAATTTCGACCACGAAACACCAGGGGAGGCCTTCAAGTTATTTATACAGTCTTCTACAAAACTGCACTTTATTCTAATACACTCATTGTATAGTACATATAGTTATTATATATTTCTTTATTTCATTTTGGTTTATACATCTGCCTAGTTTTACTTCTCTGCTCCTCCAATCTTTCTGCAATGCAGTCAGATTTTGCAAGCAGTAGTTTTTTCGACTGCACTTGCTGTGAAGTATCTATGCAATTGCCGAAACTAAAATTATCATATACCACTCCTAGAACTACAGTTACAGGTGAGTAACCTATTTTCCTAAGGACATGGGTACAGTTCATCCACACAATGGCAAACTTGAAGCAGTTCTCCAGGAGGAGGGGGCAAGCCATACACCACTATTTGGCAAACACAGACTGGAGAACAGAGTTCTCAAATGCAGCATCCTGGTGAGACTCTAGGTCGAGATGTAGGTGTCTGCAGATTTCAAGGTGGCAGCCCTGCAGATCTCCTGGTTAGAGATGTCCCTGAAAGCAGGCACCAAGGCAGCACTATATCTAGCTGAATGAGCCCAAGATCTAGGGGAAGCTCCCTACCAGTCAACCTACAGCAGACGTTGATGCATGTCTGTCATGAAAGTGATGGTTGGCTCCGAGTGGATGAACGTGACTCCTTCCTCCAGATGTTTTAGAATCAGCCACTACAGGATGGCATCCCACACTGGCTGCATCATCATGACTAGTTAATCTACGTGTCCTAAGCATTGGAACCACTGATGTCCAATTCCCACTGCAGGTGCCACATCCACTAGCAAGCCCAGCAGACTGCATTGGTGCAAGACGCCGTGTACCCCAGCAGCCTCAAGAAGTCCCAGGCAGGGAGCAAGTGCCAACCTGAAATGATTGTGCAAAGGAGGCAAGATCCAATTCCTGGCCCACAAGAAGGCAGGCTCTGGCCCATAGAAGTCTAACTCTGCCACACAAGGAAATGCATCACCCACAAGAGGATCAGTTCGGATTTGGTCAGACTGCCCAAGAAGCCCAAGTCTCTGCAGGTCTGGAGTGCCAGCTTCCTGGACTACTCCACTGCCTCTATGGATGGCCCGTCTATCAGCCAGTCGTCCACATAGGGATAAACCCTGATGCCCTTGCTCCACAGGAAGGCTGCCACCACTGCTATGCATCTGGTGAAGACCCAGAACACAAAGGAGAGTCCAAATGGCATGACCTGGAACTGATAAAGCACCACTTCTGTATGGAACTGGAGGTACTACCAGTGGGACAGACATACTGGGATGTGAAGAAGTGTCCTGGAAGTCCAGGGAGCAGAACCACCTGCCCTGCTCCAGAGGTGCGACTGTATGATCAGATTCAGAGTGACCATCTTGAACTTGTGCTTCCTGAGAAACTGGTTCAGACCATGAAGATCCAGTATGGGGTGCCAGCCCCTGCCTGTCTGGGGACCA
The DNA here is from genome assembly GCA_016271365.2 of Neoceratodus forsteri. Taxonomy (NCBI): domain Eukaryota; kingdom Metazoa; phylum Chordata; order Ceratodontiformes; family Ceratodontidae; genus Neoceratodus; species Neoceratodus forsteri. The sequence goes on along the minus strand of CM028137.1, from coordinate 531,766,166 downwards.
GGAAGTACCTAGACATGTACACCCCTGACTTGCCAGAACATCTGGGACACTGTCTAAGGCTCCTTTTGTGAGAAGCTAAGCAATCTCCTTCCTGAGGGCACAGTGCGTGTCCTGCAACACTAAGGACCCCCTTGAAGCATGGGATCTGTAAGGTGGGAGAGTCTTGAAGTCAAGAAAGACCCTTCTGATGACCACCTTGAGAACCTACTTGTCCATAATAATGGCAGACCAGTGAGGTCAGAGCTAGCTAATGCACCCTACCACTGGGCACAGAGTTAGAGACTAGACAGGCTGGAGGTGAACCCTTCCCAGACCTGTCACTGGGCAGCTCTGGAAGGTGCACAGACCACTGAGGCTGAAGGGGCACCACTTCCCCTATCCCCACTTTTTTGGGACCCCTGACTGAAGAACTTGGCCTTGGTGCACTAGGCTTGGAAATGCCCCTGCCGGGGCTGTTGCTGCCATGACTGCTGTGGCTGAGATGGCCAAAACTTAAAGGCATTCTTTTGCTTTTGACCTTTAGGGTCCTTCAGGATGAAGCTACAGAATCCAGAGTGGCACTGGACTTCTCGATTCTAGTGAAATGCCCATCCACCCCTGGAGTTAAGAGGTCGGGACCCAGGAAAGGGACATCAGCCAACTTGCACCGAGGGTCTGCGATGAAGGTGGAGATCCTCAGTTAGGCCCTGTGACGCATCACAATGGCTGCTGTTATGGCACTGGTGCAAGAATCACCAATGTCCAAGGCCACGTGGAGCTAGTATTTAGCCAACGCTTGACCTTGATTTCAGTTAACATTTACCAGGAGCTGCTTACTGGCAGGCAGGTAAGGGATAACGTTATTGAGCACTCTCAGCAAAGACTAACCAAAAGGGCCATCATCAAGGTGTAGCCTGCCTGGTGGAGACCAAAGGGGATGCAATTGATCAAGCGTCTTCTGCTCCTTGTCAGGGGACCTGTCCACATCACCAGTATTACCGATTTCCAGAAGACTGAGTCCGAGAATCCAGACAAAGCCAGTAGGGATCACATCACATATTTGCAGACCATGCAGGCTGAGGGTGTTGGACAGGATGCTGGATGCTGCCAAAGCTCCACAGTTGGTCCCATCATGGCCTCAGCAATGGGAAAGGCAACCCCAGAGGATTCGTCCTTATCCAGAGATCAGTGAAAGGGTATTTAGCCTTTTTTTGAACTGGCACCAAAGGAATGTTCATGGACTCCAACATTAGCTGGAGGAGAGCCACAAAAGACACCAGCCTGTGGTCAGTGGCAAGTTCCTCGACCTATTCCCAGTCAAATGTATACGTCCTCAAGGACTGCATGGAGAACCCATCGGAGTCAGAGGACTTGAAGACGGCCCTCAACCTTTTCCTGCCAAAGACCACCCTGGCGTCATCCGAGTGGCTAATTTCCACAGATAACTGGCTTGGCAAGCCAGTCCCTGAATGGGAGTCTTTAGAAGGAGCTCCCCACGGGGGCTGCTATAGAGGCAGTTCCACTAGCAAGGGTGGAGAGACATGTCGGCGACAGCTGTCTCAAGCGGACTGGCGTGGGCTTGACCAGCACTAGCCAGTTGACTACAGGGGTCCGTGGCAGAGCCCTACCCGGCCTCGCCAAGGCCTACTGCTGCATCCACCAAAGCCTTTTGTCATTCCAGGATGAGGAGTACAAGGAGTGTTGATGGCAATGCCGCCCAGTCGAGTGGGACAGAGAACTCAAGAAGCCCCTCGACCTGAACTTTGACCAACAACCCAGGGTCCTATGTCAAGGAGAAGCAGCCGGAGAGCACCAGTTTCGACTGCATTGCCTCAGGTGGAGGCTGATCCAGAGTGGTAATGACCGGGGATATGGACCATTACATGTCCTCCTGAGTGAGGACCAGGATGACCAAGGCCTCTGAGATTAACTACAGTAATGGGTCGACAGGGTCGAGAAAATGCTCGAACACCTAATGGACCAGGGTCGAGGTCAGCAAGCCCGACAGAGGTACTGTGAAGTTAGTGATCCACCCCTCGACCAACTGTGGCTCAGCCGAAGCCAAGAGCTCAACAGCCATTGAGCAGTTGAGGGAAAGGGAGGAGAGTGATCTCTCCCCGTCCCACGACAACAGTGGTGTTTCTTGCTTTTTATGCTTCTTACCGTGGCAGGCAGGGCTCTCCCTGAAGGTCTGGAGGGCCCAACACTTGTCATGAAGCTTCCCAGTGAAGGACAGTCTAGCGCTGGCCCCTCCTGGGAGCAACACTGAGGCCCACAAGGTGCCCACTGCAGCCTTCACTGCCCCCTCTTTCATAGCTGCAAGTTGGGCCATGGACCCTGCCACAGCAGAGGCTGCTTTGCGACTACCCTTGGCCTGCAATTAAGGGTCTTACTGGCCAGGCGGCCAAGGAGAAGACAAGCCTTACTGTCTTTGAGTGATGACAGTAGCATTGTCTGGCAAAGGCCACAACCCACATCATCATGTACCATCCCAAGGCATGGCACGTGTGGGTACTTCTGCAACATCTTCTGCCAGCACATGATGCACAGTTTCAAGCCAGGAGTGGGCATCGTTTCTTTATGCTTCATGTTTCAATCAAATGCCGAGAGAAGAACCAAGAAATAAATGTTTTATTGAAAAGTAGAGAAAAAAAAAAATCACTACATTTGCCAATGGTGCACTTAACAGGCCCTACAATGCGTGAAGCTGCAAAGGAGGAGACTGACCTCTTCCAGCAGAAAGGAAGATTTGACATCACGAGGCGAAGCCGAGAGATACACCACCTGGATGATGGGAGAAGCTTTGTTTAAAGATGTCCTGGTGAACCAGCTTTTAAGGAAGAATGGTTATTGTGTGCATAAATGAACCATATTTATGCCCCTAGAATCTAAACTCAGCCAACAAATGTACATACAATTGACAATTTAATCATCATTAGCCAAGCATGAAACATACAAGAACTACATGTTTAAACATTTAGTCACTAGTGTCTGCCCGGCTGTAAAAGCCACTGGACAGGCAAGAGTAAAAAGAATTTTGCTTATGCCATAAGTAATGCTTTACCCCAGCATCACAGACCTATGCATAACAGTTAAGTGCACACTACCAGCACCACAAGCTCTGTTTTGGTGCTGCTCTATAGATTTAGGAAGCGCACACATCTGCTAACAGAAACATCTTTATATATAAAACTGCAGTAAACTAAAGGGATAAAAACAGGCTCTTCTGCTAGGGCCCACAGGCATACAAAAATAATACATACAGCAGCAAGGATAATTATTGACAACATACTGTCTGGGAGCCATTGTACTGCACTGCCAGTAATAAGAAGCTTTTAATCTTTTCCCGCAAGGCAGTGTCAATACTGTGTGTGGGAGGGCAGTCTGAAATGACACAAACTGAAATAATATAATCCACTACTTCGAAAATCAATTATGCATGCTTAAAAAGTAGTTTAAACACTGACCCTACAGAAGTCTATGGAGCTCGCCCCATGCTCTCCTGACTACTGCATAACAAAACGCAAGTGCATAAGGCAGGGCTCTAAACTGGGAAGTGGAAGGGATCAGGCTCTTGGATCTAGGAAGCCTAAATACAATCCCTTCCCTCCCGAAAACCCTACAATAAAAACTATTCTGTTAAGCATCCTTAGACACTGAGGTAGGTGAAGGGTCCTTGCTGTCTTTTGCACTTTCTACCGTGAAAAATACTTTAAATGGTTCAATTTCACATTATGTATTGTATTTATTCATTGAAATGTTTCACTGGGGTAAATATGAGGGAAGAACAGAAATTATACAATAATGAATAGAAAAAGGTTACACATTATGTATGAACAGGTAGACAAAATAGTGCAGCAGTTAGGGCGAGGTACAGGCAAAATTATAGCTAGTATAATAAAACATCAAATAGGAGCCTGCAGATACAATATTACAGGCAGTAGAGCATAACAGGCAGTACAATAATGCAACAGTACAATCACAGTGTAATGATATACCTAGAGCAGGACCAGGGCAGTACACAAGAGCTGCAAGGAGGAGATAGGAGGGGGAGTAGCTAGTAATCACTGTGGAGGCGAAGTGGAAAAGGAGGAGGATGGTGGGAGGTAGAGAGGGGAACTAGCCAAGAGTCAAGTTAACTCCTTCAGGATGATGGGGACCCTGCAAGGGTTGAGTTTCTCAGTGCGTTTTTCCCAGGTTTTAAAGTGATTTTCCTACTTAACTGACAGCAGCTACTACTCCTATATTGTGGTAGTTGCCCTCATCAACAGTCATTCCAGCCTGGTTCGTAAAATTAATAGCTTCCCATAACTTAGTTATGTCCCTCACAAATGTTGTTTTATAGCAGCCAGCCTGATAAATTCTGATAGCCCCGGTGATAATGACATGCCCCCATGCTCAAGCACGTAATGACGTGTGACCAGGGAGAGTGCGGGGGCGTGCGCCCCATTGAAATGAATGGGGCTTGTTTTCTTTTACATATTTAAGCTTAGGAATGGCCAGCTAGAGATTAATGAAGGTCACAGCTTGACTAACAAGGACTTTGTTTTAGAGGGGCCCTGTGATCAAATCAAAACCACGGCTCCTTGGCCATGGCTTTGATTTGACCCTAGGAACCCTCTAAAATATTAATAAAACATCACTAAAACTCAGCTTCCACTGAAATCAATGGAGCATGCTTCCACGCACTACAAACTAATATCTCACAAAACACAAGAGCGCAGAGGCAATATGGAAGAGGAGTACTACTGAATACTAAACAGGAAGGGATCGGGCACACAAGCAGAATTTACGATCCCTTCCCCTTCAAAAATGAACAAAAGGAAAACTGCGCAAAGTGGACTGGCAAAGTCCTGGGGAGTGAGGTAAATCAGGGAGTGTTTTAAAATGAGCACAGCTGTTGCTCTGACTGTTCCTGAAAATCAATATTTTGCAATTTAACAGGTTTGAAACACAGAAACATAAAATGTGAGGGCAGAAAAAAGGCCTAGCGGACTATCCAGTTTGCCCAGTCTCCCTAGTCATCCAAATCTGACCTTGTTGGCTATTCATTTCCCTTACCCTCTACATGTTTGCTATGGCCTTGTGCCTGTCTCACCCTAATTTTCAAGGAATAAAGTAAGCAGGTTCAGATTGCAATTTGCAATGCAAAAAACAGGTAATTGTAAATCAGCAGTGTTCTTGATTAGCTAAATTGCCAATCAGTTTTCCTGACCTGGGCGGGCCCTGCATGGAGCATTTTTCTCCCTTCCCCCCAACCTTCTGTCTCAGCTACATCCCCCACCCCTAAATGGGATGACGCATGGGACGTGCTGAAGTTAAGGAGCATAGAGACTGCATATGCTTAGAAGCTTTGCATCCGCTCTCTCCTCTTCCTTCTTGTACGGAAACGCTAGTAAATCTAAATCACGGTACCAATGCGGCAGGCTATTTGATTATGACTGCGACGGTAACTGGTGTGAGGATTAGGGGGAAAAACTCTGAGCCTGCTGCCTCCAATGATGCTCATCCAGTGCCACAGAGTTTCGAATGCAGGTAGAATCTTCGGGTCCTTGAGGTAAGGACTGAATTCAGTACACAACGCGAACCCCACACTTTCCGGCTTTTTCCACTGACCTGACTAAATTCTTATGCACTTTGTGCTTTTTTGTGCAATTTTTTTGGGTGGGGTTTAACTAAATGTAGTGCAGGTCACTGGAGTGCACTGGTCCTGCCATGTGGGTGACCAGGGTTCCACTGAGTTAGTGGGGAATTGTGGGGTGCTTCAGAGGCAGTGCTCTCAGGCTTATGACAAAAGTTGTAAATAAGTTTGCCCTGTAGAACTGATGCAAAGAAACTTGGGCCCAGACAGTTAAGAAAGACAGATGTGCTATGCTTAAGAGTATAGTTCAGTAAAGTTTCTCAGTCCACTAACCTGATTGGCCATTGAAAAGTCTGGCAAAATTAACATAAAAATGGCACCCATGGTCTCCTGTGCTTTGTTTTATTGATATGTAGAGAAAATATTCAGCTTTGTAATGTTATAGTTGCAAAAATACATTTTTAGAACTTGCTAATCAAAAGTATTTCTGATTAGCAATTCAGTTAATCGCTTTTCCGAAACTAATTTATGTCTTGATTTGAAACCTCCTACACTTCTGGTTGTTACCATTGCCTCTGGCAGTCTGTACCACCTGTCTACTACTCCTTCTGCGTAGTGCTTGCAGACGACCCTTCCTGAATGTTCCCCTTAGCCGGTTTCAGTGAATTCTCCCATGTGCTCAGGTTCGTGCTTAAGACAAACATTAACAAATCTGTTATAGTTTTAATAAGGTTTTACCATATGTTTTAATTTACTGCTGTGTGTCCTCATCCATGTTCGGTGCCCAGAGCCTCCGGGAATGGGTGCCTTACAAATAAAATTGCCTTGCCTTTGCAGGCTACCCTGTTTGTCCAGTGGAGGTATTTGTACGTCCCCATCATGTCCCCATCTACCTTGTAGTTTCCTGGGTGTACATGCTAAGGTCCTACAGTCTCTCGTCATAGGACTTTTGCCCCAGACCCCCTGGATCATTTTGGGCTCCCTCCTCTGTACCAACTCCACCCACTCACAGTCCTTCATAGGTACAGCTCCAGAAACTTGCAAAGCACTCCTGGTATAAGCGCACAAAGGATCTGTACAATGGAAGGATCACCTCCCACCTTCTGCTAGTAATTCCCCACTCTGTGTATTGCAGCATCCTATTTGACTTCCCTACTACTGCCTTGCTGCACTGTATTGCGGATTTCAAACTGTCCAATATAATCCCTGCGAGGTCCTTTTCCTCTGCTGTGCTTTCAACACAACTCCCCCCATTTGCAATCTTAAAGACCTCCTGTAAATTAACAATCATCTTAATTTAAATGACATTGTCCTCCCAGATAACAATTTGTACAAAACACTCCGTTTAAAGATACATGGTTAAAGCTACATCCTACAACACAATTTTATGAGGGGTGTAGTCTAGTAGTGTGACAGTCTAGTCTAGCAGACCAAACGCATTTCTTAGAGCTTCTGTTTATAATTCTGTAGCTTTCATTATTCATTATTCAGTCCACTTTTGGTCTACTGTAACCAAGAAAGTAGTTTTTGAGCTGCACTGCTACAGTAATGGAGGACCACCCTTAAAAAAATAGACACCGGGCAATACTGAAGCTCAGAAATGAAGGGACAATGTTTACAAGTGGCCTGAGAACACTGGGGAAGTGGGTGCAGCAGGAACAATATGCTAGAGATTTTATTGAGGCAAAGTCTACTAGTATCCAGCAAGTGCAGCCTGTAAGGACAAGAAGTTGCATACTTAAGGTAATAAAACATTTCTTCATAGGGCACCCATTCCAAAAAGGCTCAGGGTGCGTAGGAAAACAAACAACTCCATTAAAATACAGAAGTAGTAAATGATACCCATGTGACAGAAATGGGAAGGAAGGAGGCAATGGTGGCTTCTGTAGTTTGGCATAGCAATCTGGAATAAAAAAAAAAAAAAAAAACAAGCTGAAATTCTCACTAACCACTAGCTGCTAGGCAGGTCATAAATCTCAGTGGACATGTCCACACACAAACTCACAGTTTAAATGGATTGGATCATTCAAATAAAAACCCAAGGTTAAGGATGAATATTAGTGGACACTGATAGGTGTGCCATCCGATTGGGAGAATTAAATACCTACATGGTAGATGGTTGGTGCATTCAAAGGGGGAATAGGAATCACCTATTCTCAAGAGAGTACAGTATATAAGATGCTGAAAGACAGTGAGGGAGTGGTGGTTGTTGGTTACTCTCCGGTAGCTGAAGGAAGAACTAAGCTTGGGGGCCTACATTCTAGCTATGTCCGTGGGAGCTGGCACTTAGCATAGGGTCCAGTGTTCTCTTGAAAGGTTAGGAGAAGGATTTAACACTAGCATATTGCAGTAACAGCCTTTTTCTTTTGCCATCTGTTATTTAAAAACATTTGTTTACTTTTCCTGTATCAATGTTATTCTCTTGTGTTGTAAATAGATAACAGAAAGTGAAGACAGCAGTACAGGTTAAGTAAAACGCTATTTATTTACTCAACAGTTGTGACTGTTGTGTCATTTTTCTGAGGTAATACATGGTTTCCACTGGCTGAGGTAAACTCTGTTTAGCATCCACCACCCAAGAGAGACACTACCAGACTCTGATTTGTGCAATTGCACATTTGATTGCCCAAGTTTGTAAACTTGGAGGTGGGTGCTGGAGTGAACTCTAGCTGGTGGCTAAAAGCTGTTCCAGCAGAGAGAGAGACAGAGATGGGTTGTCACATGTCAAATAAATAAATAAATAAATAAATATGACTATATATAAATTAAAACTGTAGGCCTGGTTGAACAAATAACCCTTCTGAGCTCCTTTATATGCCACCACTGAACAAGAGGGAATGCCGTGTGGCAAGGAATTCCAGAGGGATAATGTGGGCCACTCGAACGCACTGGAAGTCCAAAGGCAATCATATGCTTGGCTGCCAGTCTACCTGGTGTGATTTCAGCATGTGTGACATATGGCTAGTGACCGTCACTGCAAAAATATGCCTCCCAAAAGAAAAGCAGCACCCTGCAAACATCTAGCATGCTGAAGGTTTGCTCAGTCTCTAAAGCATGAGGCTTCAGAAAGGTGGTCGGAAGAATGAACACCTGGTTTAGGAGCAACTCAGTGCCTACCTTTAGCAGGAACATCTCATGAGGGTGGAAGACAACCTTGTCCTTGCAGAAAACCAGATATGGAGACTCCACAAATAGTACTTGGAGCTCATTCACCAGGCCATGATGATGGTGACCAAAAACGCAATCTTCCACAAGTGCAAAAGATCGCAATTCTCCATAGGCTTGTATGGTTTGCCCATCAGCTGTGACAAACAGTAGTAAGAGTCATGGTGGGATTCATGCACCTAAGGGAACAACTGAACCAGCCATGTGAAAAAGTCGACCAGAGTCCTGTGCCACCATCAACAACCCCTCCTTGGCACAGTACACCCAACTGCATCCAGGTCACCTTGAGAGATGTGACTTGCAACCTGGCCTGATACAGGGGCCAGAGGTAGTCCAGAATGCAGGAGACAGGGCAAGAGAAGGGACTCAACCCTTGCTCTTTGCATCAAACCAGGAGCTACTTCTACTTGCAAGAGTATGTCTTGCAAGTTGTCTCCTTCCAGGATTCCACCAGCACCTGGATGACATTCTTCAGAAAACCCAAGAATCTGAAACTCTAGCTGGTTAAGAACCAGGTGGAGGGACTGCAGGTCCAGATGCCGGACGATGCCACCAGACCTCGTTAGCATGTCGAGCCTGAGTGAAAGCAACCATGGAGGTCTGCTACTCAGACTGAGGAGATCCTGGTACCCAAACTAGTGCTATCAGTCTGGTGCAATAAGGATCACATATACCCTGTACCTCCATACCTTGAGAACCTCCTTGTGAGCCAGAGGAACTAGAAGGGAGTCATAAAGAAGACCCTGAGCTCAGGACTGAGCAAACATCCGCTGGCAGGGTCCCCTGCAGAGAGGGACAGCACAGAACAGATGTAGGTTCCTAGTCTCCCATGAAGTGAACAGATCAACTGATAGCTTTCCCCACAGTGTGAATACCTGGGACACCATCTCCATGTGCAAAGACCACTCGTGCAATGCCTCTCCTACAGGACTACGCGTTACCTGGTTGCTGGCTCCAGCATCATTGACCACCACCAGGTCCTCCTGTGGAGAGAGCAAGCCAAAGACCACACCTGGAGCTCCTTCCCAATATAGGGGAAGGGAATGTGGGCTGCCCTGCTTGTTTAAGTAAACCACTGCTGATCATGCTATCTGTGCTGACCTTGACAACTCCACCAAGATAAAAGGGATGCCCTCCGATAAAAGGAATGCCCTCTGAGAGATTCGAGAAGACAGTCACCACTTGATGGCATCCAGCATCAACAGAGTCATCCAAACTGGGCGATTCCGGGCTGCATACAGGCAAGACCACTAGCGCCCTAATTCCCACTGGATCATTCACATGTTCCAACTGGTCCAGTGCTCCACAACTGTAGTAGAGGAAATGAAGCCCACAAGTCAAAAGAAATCTTGGAAAAGGTGCAACTGCCCAACACAAAATAATCAGGCAAAGGAGGACTGTTCCTCCACCCTGCCTGATAGCAGAAAGTTCTGGCTTGGAGGGAGTTCAACCATGCTCCAATGAAGAGGATCACCTGCTTTGGTGTGAGCTCAGACACTACCAGACTGACTAACAAGCCGAAGACCTGGAACATTCAAATGGCCAGAACCTGGACCATTCCTCATCCTAAAAACAGAGCTCCCAGTGATAAGTTAGTCTTTCAGGTTTGGGAACACCTTACACTCCTGTGCCTGAGGAAGGCTGCCACAACCAACAGGCACTTGGTAAACACCCTGGGTGCTGACAACAGTTCGAAGCGCAGTTCCCTGTCATGATGCAAAGTCCTGGTCACTCAAAAGTGGAGGAACTGCTGATGGCATAAACTGATCAGAATGTAGCAGTATGCATATTGGAGATCTAGGGAGCAAAATCAAGCCACCAGCTCCAGGGATGGAATAACTGAATTAACTTGTTCATAACTCTCAGATTGAGAATGGGCATCAGCACCCCACCCCCCCTGCCATCTGTTTCAGTTCCAAGATGTACAGAGATACGAACTGTCTGGGTATCAGGGCTAGGCTCGATCACACACTGCTTATCAAGCTGAATGAACCTATGCCAGGGCCGACCAAAGGGTAAGTCTCAAATTCCAGAGACAACATCAAGTCCACCACTTTCAGAACCCACTTGTCTTATTTAACTGTAGATTACTGACAGGTAGGGGGGCAGTCGGCCCCCAATGGGGGGGCCGTAGCAAGGTTTGAGTCAGTGGGTGATAGGGCCTCCCAGCCCATCGCTTCCTGCCCTTGGAGGCTGCCCAGGATGGCTGGCCTCTGGCAGAGTTACCGGGCTTACACTAGTCTTCTCTGACTTGTTGGGAGAGCTTGGCCAGGCAGTTCTGCTGAAACTGCTGCCTTTGTTGCTGCAAAAGGGACGGCTGCTGCTGGACAGATGAGTTACGAAAAGAAAGTCGAGGTCTTGGCTTGGGCTGCTGCTTGGACAGGGTGGCCAGTGTCACCATATCCTAGGTGACGACTTCTCAATACGCCCCGAGATGGTCCTCCACCCCTGGACTTAAGAGGTCTCTGCCAATGAAGAGGAAATCCACTACCTGGTCCTGAATTTCCTTTGCAGAAATGTGAAATCCATAGCCAGGCACACCTGAAAGACACTGCCACCACTCTTGCAGATACACTGTTAAGAGTCTAGGGCCTTCTATAACTGGTGCTGGTGAGGGCAACTCCCCGATTGCAGACCTCCCACAAAATCTGGCTGGCTCTCCTCTGGAAGCATTTCAAACAAGTCACAGAGCTTCTCTAAAGCATATGGCAAAATCTGGCCTAAAGAAAGTCCAAATAGGAAGCCACGCAGACCTTTCAGCCAAGGAGGTAATCTTGGACACATTGTTCAGCAGCTTGTCTGACTCACCCTGCACCTTGGCTCTTGTGGAAAACCATGTGAACCACTAACCACTACGACAACGTATGCACCAAGATGATGCAGAGTCCATCCAAGGGAACTGCATACTTGCCATCCACACTCAGAGGAGGCTGGCATAATGCAGAGTGCACCAGTCACTGAATGCAATGCCCAGCACTACAGAGACAACCGGGACAGTCACCCCCAGTGAGGCATCTCATACAAAGGATATCTATCAGTAGGTATATCTCCCTCTTCTGGACCTCCTCCAGCAGTGTCCTTCAGAGCTCTGGACATGTGGTCCAAGAGGGTCAAGAACGAAGCCTGGTCCCCTGTCAAGGACTGACCATCTGAAAGACAGCCAATACTGTCAACACAGCACAGAAAGCACAGATTACACATCCAAATCTGAGTCCGGATAGAGGAGCACCAACCGCTGAGCTGGAGGATGGAAGATCCTCAATGATGGGGGTGACCACCACTGAAGTGACAGAAGATGGAAGGCTAGACCCCGGCTTCAGCCTATGTTACAGCATCCACATCAGGCTGTGGATGCTCTATCAGGAGAGGCTGCTGTGGCATAGCTGGCAAATAGAGTGGGTTACTGGAAAATCAACTTGCATATTTTGGGGCCACAGCAGGAAAGGGTCAAACAGCACTACTGGATGATTACAATCCTGAGCAAAGACTCCATAGGCTCAATGATGCCAGGCCAATGCTACCCATCTGTGATGGGTTCAAACACCACTGGCATAGACAGACGACAAGGAACTCAGTCGTCAATTGTAGTGACTGTGTCAATGTTAAGAGAGAGCCCAAGATTCGAGAATACTATGGTGACATTGACCATCGCCCTCAGGATCAACACAACAGTGCCTCAGACTCTGTGTCCCACAAGCATTGCAGCTGAACAGACAAGGGTGATACTGAAGTTGGGATGACTGGTACAGGATTAACCTGTCAGGTAGCTCAGTCAAGCCTGACCCAGCCTGATCAAGATGGGCCATGGGTAGCACCCACGTCCAAGTGAGGGAAGAGTTCCTCACCCTCAACTTACTCATCCCTAAGGAGAGCTGACCGCAGGAGCCCCTGACCATGGAGAACCTGGGCGGACCCTTGACCAACTACACTCACATAACCAAGTTGACTTTTCTTTTGACGTTGACGAGAAGGGGGCTAAACTTCAACTTAGTGAAGAGAGAAGTAAATCATGGACTTCCTCGTCCTTCCGGAAAGTAGGCACTGTCTACCATGTACTCCTCCACAGGCAGAAGCCCCATGACTGGCATGTCCTTGGCAGCTGCTTCCACCTCCAAGACCCTCAACTGTGCTACAATCCTGTGACCACAATCTGACTGTGCCCCAGGGTCTTGCCATGCAGGACCTGAACTTATATTTCTTGAGGTTCTAAGGATGCGTCTCCTGACATAAGGAACAGGAGGTCATGTCATGTTTGGGCTTAGACAATAAACACGGGTATTATAGGCAGACATCGGTCATGGACATCTTGCGCCTGCACTGAATACACATCTTAATCCCCAGCTTCACAGCGACTTAAATAACGGAACAGGAACCACAGAGCAGGTGTAGAAGCAAGTCAAAAGATGAAGTAAGAATCATGAGAATCATGAAAATCTCTTAAAAACAGAAACAATTTCTAAGAGTAGTAAAAGAAGCAAGAAGAACCATAATGTAAGGAGAAGAATAGGAAGTAACTAGAGAACCTAAAAATGTATTTTAATCATAAGAACACATCACAATGGGAAACAGCAAAGAGGCGGAAACATGCCAGCAAACAGCATAATGAATAGCAATGGAAGCTGCCGCTATCCAGTAAGCCGAGCCGAGGCTCAATATACTAACAGACCAGAAAATTAAAGAAATAAACAATACTGACACTGAAAACTAAATATGAATAAAATCAAGCAAAATACATCAAAGGTAATGGCTCAATCAATATTGAGGTACACGGATGGACTAGTGTGTCCAAGAGACATAGAAAAGTTCTGTATTTTGCTGTCTACATGGAACCAGAATTAAGTGTACAACAGAACTGACAGCCTTTTGGAGTCACTTGGTGATCAACTGCTGGCAGTGATGCATGTTTTTAAACAAATGACACCAGTAGCAAAATGGAAGAATAAAGAACATCATGAATCTTCAGGGCTTGCTCTGCCACTCACTGAAAAATAAGTACATTTTTTTTTTTTTAAATGGAGATTTTTAAAAATGTCTGGTGATACTATAGAGAGCTGAATATAGGTCCTATCTACCACATGGTGCAAAAAATATGTATCATGTCAAAGAAATTGGTAGAAAAAAATAAAATGCCAACGCTAAACTTGATCTTGGAAAGAAAATTAAGACTGAACCTTGAAGCCATCTTTCTAGTTTGGAGACGAAAGATGCTAAATCAGGATAAGAGGATAAATGCTTGGATCAGAAGCTGATGTAAGGTGAAAGGGTTTAATTTGCTCAGAAACTGGACTTTTGATGGAAGAGATGGGGTGTTCCGAAAAAACAGACTGCATCTAAAACTGTAAGGAGCCAGCAAGCATAGTGGCGAACCAAATCAACCTAGTCATTACAGAGACATTAAACTGATCAATGGGAGGGACAGGAACACAAGAGGCTAGCGATGCTGCAAGGACAAGGGAAATCATGGACGAGATGCTTCTTGACAAGCTAATTTACAAAGAAAGGCGAGCAAGATAAGTGATGCAACTGCACAGGCCGAGAAGACAAGACAAAAGGAATAGGACAGCAACTGGAAGCTCATGTACACAAATGCACTCAGCTAAAGAACAAACTGGGTGAAATGGAGACCTTAAAGACCATAAAGAAACTAGGCCAAACAGAAATAACAGACATATGGTGCGATCAGAATAACCTGTAGAAAATGGAGCTGGACAACATAGTACATAGAAAGAACAGACTAGGTAAAAAGGGAGAGGAATGGCATATGTCAGAAGCCAGTTTCAAGTGGCTGAAATACAGGACCTCAAACTGAAAGAGGTTTAAACACTCTCAACTGTATACAATGAAAAAAGACACAGTTGTAAACTGGTCTATGCTATAAACCTCCAGTCCTGAAAGGAAACCAGGACCTTAAACATCAAGATGTGTTTGAGAAAACAACCACCAAGGGAAGCATGCTTCTGATGGGGAAACAATTACCCAGACAGAGTGGCAGCTAAGTCCAAGTGCAGCAGACAATTTATGGATATTGTGGAGGCCAGATCAGACACCGTTAAGTACGTGCAGCCACTCAAGATCAAGCATTATAGATCTAATCCTCAGGGACACAGGTGCCCTAGTCAGAAAAACGTGGAATCTGGGAAAACATCAGGTAATATTGACTATATTATAAATTAGTTTCACAATTAAGAACAATATAACATGCCTGCTGATTGAATTGCAGCCCACGTCAATACTCAAAGCTTCAGAAAATATCCAGGGGGTCTATTCAGACCAGTCATTTTGACATTAATATATATTAAATTGCTAGAGACAATAATAAGAAACAGAATTTGAAAAAAAAAAAAAAAAAAAACACTAACATGGTGGCCCAGCCCACCTCAAGTGGGTTAAAGCACAAGGTGAACCCGAGTGATTCCACCATCCGAGAAGGTTCATTAGCCCACTATAATGCACACCCTGCAGTGCATTTTGATTATGAAATGAGTAACTTGTACAGAATAGAGTATTTTCATAACGCATTTGTTATTAAAGTTATTTAAAACAAGCATTTGTCAGTGCCGCTGGCATTAGCAGTGGGAGTGGCGTAGCTAGAGACGTATAGTGCTGTGATTTTGTTAATGTGTCTCAAAAGGTGATTTTGCACAGCGAGCACGCCATTGTGCGCCACAGGTGCAGAAACATGTTTTGGGCAGGCTGTGAAAATGGCAGCTGGACTGTTGATAAGGAGACATGCACAAATGCCAGTGGTGAAAATGTGGCATGAAAATATTGCAGACTGATGAAGTTACAAGGGTGCATGGAAACTGCACAATGCACGCTTGCAACACAGTCACCGTATGGAGGTTCGGCACCAAATGTTCAACACAGGCATTTTAGGATCTCTGCTCATGAATAGTGTCACCGTCATTTCCTCAAACTGTCCCAAAAACTGATTTCGCACAGCAGCCGTGCAATTCTGTGCCGGACATGCGAAAACACATGGAGGTATGGAAAAATGCCAATGATGAACAGCCGGAGTGAAAGTATTAGAAATTCAGAAAGTCATGAGCATGCGTGCACTCATTTCATTGACTTTCATTCCCAAATTTTCAACATAAGCATTTTAGGGCATCTGCTAATGAACAGTGTCACTGTCATTTTCAGCATCTGTGTCGAACACGGACTTTCCACAGCGACCACGCTATTCTGCGCCGGAACTGTGAAAACAGATTTTGGTCAGGATGTGGAAAATGACAGCTGTACTGTTTATTAGGAGGTGCAGAACAATGGCGCTGTAGAAAATCTGGAGTGAGAATATTAGAAGTTTGTGAACGTACTTGTATACGCCAGCAAACTGCACAATCCATTCGTGAATAGTCATTTTATGGAGCATTGTCACCAAATTTTCAACACAGGCATTTTAGGACCTCTGTTCATGAACAGTGTCACTGTCATTTTCATAACGTGTCCCGATCTGATTTTGCACAGCAAACACGCTACACTATGGCGAAAGTAAAGCACATTTCGGTAAGGATGTGAAAAATGACAGCCGTACTGAGTCACGAAGGTTAGTGTAAAATGGCAAATTTGAGAATCTGGGTGGAAAATACTGCTTAATGCGCTAAGTTATAAACGCAGGTTGGCGCGAGTTGCCATGCACCGTGAAAACAGCGTCATTTTATGGAGTACTGTCACCAAATTTTCAACACAGGCATTTTAGGACCTCTGCTCATGAACAGTGTCACTGTCATTTTCATAATGTGTCCTGAACACTGATTTCGCACAGCGACCGCGCTATTCTGCGCCGGAAGTGCGAAAACACATTTCGGCAGGATGTGAAAAATGACAGCTGTACGGTTCACAAGAAGGTGTGATAAAATGCCAATGTTGAGAATCTGGCATGAAAATAGTGCGAATACGCTAACTTACGAGAGTGCATTGCGCGGTTGCTCACATCTCAGTAAAACAGTCATTTTTGGATTTTCCCACCAAACTTGTAACAGAGGCTTTTTGAGAGCCTCTCATGAACAGTTGCACGTCATTTTCATACTGGTCCCGAAGGTGATTCCGCACAATGACTGTGAAATCACCTTGGGACCGAATAACGCCATGACAGTGCAAGAATTCATGAGAAGGGGTCCCAAAAACCCCATGTTGAAAATTTGGAGCCAAAATTCCCCAAAATGCCAGAGATATGCATTAAAGTTGAAAAACCCCTATTCATTCCATTATACAGCTTACCAGCATTTCCTCAGTTTGCGGTCGGTTTGAAGAGTGCAGACGTGTTCCCGGTCCACAGAAGATCGTTGCGCCGGACTCTGGAGGCAAGTATGGGGTGAGCGGAGGCAGGGTGCGCAGTGGGTGGAGGGGGCATCGAGACTACGAGGGACCATTTTCGTTTTACAGGTAAAAAGAAAAAGAAAACACGGAAAAACATCGGGGACAGTTTTCTTTTGCGGGCATCTGGCATGCTGGGGTGAGTCCCAGCGCGCCACCTAACTGTTTTGGGGGTGTCGATGGTCGACGGGATTGGGCACCCTCGTCAGCACACAACACGGGAGGAGGAAGTAATGCCGACGGGATTGGGCCCCTCATCAGCACAGAAAGACAACGGGGGCGCGAGCTGAGGGATTGGGCACCCCTTCAGCATTCAACAACTGGGGATGCCGATGGGAGTGGGCTCCCATCGGCATAAAGATGGGGGGTACGGGCCGAGGATTAAATTTCGCATTCAACAATTGGGGGGGTTGATGTCAACTGGGAGTGGGCTCTGTCGCGGCACACAAAGACAGTGGGGGTTAACCAACAGGGGACTGGCACAATCAAGTCAGCAGATGTTAGACGGCTTGCCCGACCGACCATGCACATAATGGCAGCGAGCATCGGCAAGAAAAGGACCACTGCATCTGAAGAGCTTTGCTCGGATTGCAACGGACCTTTTCTTAGATGTGCTCGCCCCATTATGTATGTATGGTGTGGCGCAGGCATGCAGGCTGAGCTATGCGGGATGCACCTACTGGTGCGTGACCTGCATTTGCCGAACAGCGACAGCGCTTCCAAATCCCCACACTGTCGGAAGATGTTGGCTGCGCCAACATAAAAAGGTTAAAAAATTAACAAAAAAAGTCCAATATGGACATTGTATTGGTTGCTACATTCCAGCAGGTGGCGCCAAACTGCTTCATAAACTTGAAAACCTGTGTGTGATTTTAAAAGGTCAGGACTGGCGAATGGGGGCTTGTGGCAAGCAGAAATGGAGCAAGGTGTTCCTTGTGCCACACTTTGCACCAGTCCTAATATTAAAACGCAGCCTGCGCCAACCAGGCTTGTGCTGTCCTTGCAATGATCACATTACTGCACCATGTCAGAAGGGGGCTTACACTAAAGAAGGGGTGCAATATCCCCTACATTGGGATTTTGCAAGCCCCCCCCCCCAAAGAGGCACGCAGACCCTGCAGTTTGACCAGCCCAGAGCTAATCTAAGCTGCCATGCATCACATGTTGCAGCCCTCGCTGGGTGGGGTCTGACTGTGCCCCCCTGGGGAAGGCGCCCAGACAGCCTCACACACTCCACGCGACCACTGCTGGGGCGGCCAGTGGTCCATGGCAGTGAAAGCCCCCAAATCCCCCCGTGGTGGCACTAGTGTGTCTGTACTCCCTCAACACCCCACTGTCCCTGCCCCAGCCCAATGAGGGGCAATTTCACCCCCTGCCCAACAAGCTCCTTCCTTGTAAGCCAAGGCATGCTCTGGATGACCCACCAGCCACCACAGCAACTGGCCAGTTGCCATCACTGGATGCTGCTGCCAAACCCATCCTAGCTTGTGGTATCCTTCCTCCTCTGTGCTGTTTAGTGGCCACAGTTGTTGACTTGTGGCAAACCCACAGATTTAGGAGCCAGGATCCCACTTTTTATAAAATTGGGTGCAGGGTCCCTGGTGCATCCAGATTTGCTGCAGGCAGTGGCTTGGTGCAATATGCATCAATCAAATGGCACCTTAGAAAACTGTGCCCCCCTAGGTTTAACTGAGGGGGTTAAGAAATGGATTCAGAACTGTTTGCAGGATAGGAAACAAAGAGTCATAATTTATTGCAAAGGAAAAAAAAATTACCAGCAGTGTCCTACAAGAGTATAACCTGGGGCTACATTGCTCAGTGTGGTGACCTGTAAGTGGGTACTAGCAACACACAGAAACACAGAATTTTTCTGCAGAAAAAGACCGCTTGGTCAACCCAGCCAGTCCAGATGTTCCCTGCCTAATCAGTCTCCGCAGACCCTAACTGGTCTCTGATGACCCTCTTCCCCGAGCATGTTTGAAACATCCCACCATTTCTGACTACACTACTTCTGTTGACAGTCTGTGTAACACAAAAATGGGAAGGGTATGGCAGCAAGAGACAAATAAATGCCAAATGATCTGGAAAGTCTTGGGAAGAGGGTGGAGAAATGGAAGATGAACTTCATGTGGTAGGGCTAGTCATCCTACCTGGGTCATAGAGAGACCTTATGTTTTGTGTGTCCTTCTAGCTGCAGCTTCTGTTCTATACTGTACTTTTCCCTTTCTCTGTTCTGTTGGAATGGCCACCTACAGAACCCCCCCCCCTTCTTCTCCACTATTTTTCTAGTCCCTCCAATAATGCATCTAAATATGTGAATACTTAAGATGAGAGTCATTTTGTTGAAATACTGTGATGCAGCACATATAGAATATATGTTTAATTGCCTCAAGCACATTGAAAATGGTGTGTGCTACATTAGTGGCTGGTTGGCCGATAAATCGCTCACTTAATCAGTGAAAGTGAAAAGTATCCCTGAAGTGAGAAGGGCTGGAGGGGGAATATGAAAAAAGTAATTTCTCCTCCAGGCTAAAAGATGAATGAAAGAGGATTTTCCCCCCTTATGGAGAAAGTCAGGATTTTTTTTTTTTTTTTTTTAATTAAAATGTGCTGCCCAGAACGAGCCGGTCAGCTCTGCAGACTGGAATGCGCTCCAGAAAGCGGAGCACCTTGCAAAGTAAATAAGTTACAGGCAGCCGCTCCATACTGAAGCTGGTAACAAATGTCCCTTTGCTGTAATGCTGCCAACTAAACCAAAAAGTTGGGGCTCCACACACAGGAGTGTTGTTGGGAACAAGGGAAATTAAAGAGAGCTGCAGGAAAAACACTGACAATTTGCAGACTCTCTCCCACAGTATGACAGCGTGCAAAATAGGCAAAGTGCTGGGATCAGGGAGATGGGCTCCCCAGTATCTGCCTTGCCCTAATATGTGGCAGATTTATTTTGTTTAAAGGGAAACAAATAATGTAGTTTAGAGGAACAATGGAGCGGTGAGTGAAGATAGAAATTCGGCTCAACACTGAATGCCAAGCCGTTGATTCATATTGGAGTTGACAATGGAGTGGATCAGTCCCTCTGCATATTCCCCATTTGGACTTGAAAGCCTTAAACTAATTTTATTTATTTAGCTTTTGTTTACCAGGTAAGTACACTAGACAGTCAAGTGCCTATTTTCAGGTGCGAGCCGGGAGAGTTACAAGGATACAGGCAATAATAGTACAGAGGCCAACATCAAGTTACACAAGGTACAGTCAAAAATACAAGCAAGAGAACCAGCCGAAACAAAGTACAGAGGCTTGGGCCCAACTGTCAGGCATGGTACAGACAGGTATGAGCAAACAACTACAGTCAGGTAATAGGCAGTGAACAATTTTAATGCAGTTCAGTATGAGGCATGACAACCCAAGGAGGGCAGCTAGGGAAAATTAGAACCAGTATCAGCAGCAACAACATTTGTGACATTTGTTTATATGTTATTTTGGAATAAGTGCAAGCCCACAGCCAGGATTATTTATTGCAGGCACTTCACGGAAGGTAGGACAACAAGGGACAGAAGCATCTTGATGCTTGTTTTAGGTAACCCCAGAGGGAGGACCTGAAGCAGCTGTGGGAGGGGGCAGTTCGTACATGAGGAGGTAGGAGGTTCCAGATTTTTGGGGCAAGAGCCGCAAAGGCTCGATCTCCTGCAAGGGAGTAAGTCTTAGGGACCATAAGTGCCTGGGATTCAGTAGACCTCAGCTGATAGCCAGAGGGGACAGGTTGGAGGAGGTCAGCAAGTGCCAGAAGAGTAGATGATCGGATGATGTTTTCTGTAAAGTTCCCCTTAACAAAAGATCGATGGTTGCTGGGGGAGAGCCAACCCAGTCTAGAGTAAAGTAGACACCGATGGGTGAGACAAGGGGCTGATAGGGCAAAGCGACATATGTTATACGAGGTATCCCATAACAAAGCGAGGGGAGGAAGACCCCTTTTGCCAGGGCAAGTCTGGCAGCTGGGGTGAGGCAACTTTTTGCTCTATATGCGAGTCCCAGTTTGCAACTGGTGGCCTTACAGTAGTTAAGTATGTACAGGAAGAGATCCAGTTGTGGGTCGAGAGTCACCCCCAAGTACTTGAACGATTCCACCACCTTCACAGGGGTGCCATCAGTGCCAACGACTGAGCTCAGCCGGGCACACTCTCACCTTGGGAAGGGAGCCAAATAACATCACCTGTGTCTTCTGAAGGTTGATGACAAGCTTACTTGCCTTGAGCCAGGACTGGATACGACCAAAGTCTGAGTTGAGTCTAGAGTTTACGTCATCAGTGCTTTGTGAACTGGCGAGGAGCACCATATCATCAGCATAAAGAGTAACATGTCCGAAAGGTTGGGACTGAAGGCAGCTGGTTTATAAAGAGGGAGAACAACAGGGGACAAAGGACCGACCCCTGAGGTACCCCACAGGCTACTGGTGATAGGCCGGATATGGCATTTTGGAACCTCGTGTACTGTTTCCTACCTGAGAGATAATTAGAAATCCAGGCTGGGGGGGCCGGGGGAAGAGGCCAAAAGACTGGAGAGCAGAGCCCAGGAGGGTGTGATCAACCAGATCAAAGGCCTTGGACAGGTCGATGAAAACATCCCCCGTGAGTCTGCCTTGATCAGTTACCGTTCTGATTTTGGAGGTGACCTGTGCGAGGGCAGTGGAGGTGCTGTGTCCTTTTCGGAACCCGTGCTGCTCAGGGGAGTGAAGGCCATAGGTTTGGAGGAAGAGGGCAATCTGGGAGGCCACTACTTTTTCAAGCAGCTTATTAACTGCAGATAGAATTGCTACGGGTCGATCGTTCTTAAGTAATTTGGGATTGCCATGCTTGAGGACAGGGATCACACAGGCCACCTTCCAAATGGCAGGGACAGGGACAGACCCCAATGTGAACGAGGAGTTAAGAATATGGTAGATCGGCCAGGCTAAGAAGGGGGCCCCCAGGTTTAGCAGTTTGGGCACAAGGTTGTTGTGCCCAGCACTGGAGTACGGGGAGAGACCTACTAGAAGCTTCTGGGTTTCTCTGAAGGAGACAGCCTTAAAGTAGAAGGGAGGGGAAGGAGAGAAGGATGGGGTGAAGCACCTGGAGTAGGACCCAGATCATTACAAATTGAAGGCATAGAGGTATAATCAGATAGGTCTGAGAACAGGCCATTGAAAGCATTTGCTATTGTTTGGCCATTTTTGCAACTGACTCCGTTTGTAAGTAGGTCAGGAACCTGCTGGTAGGCCGGACCGTTTACGGTGTGCTTTATAGTGCGCCAGAAGCTCCTCGGTTTCTTGGTGGACACTTCAAGGGATGATTTGCAGAAATCACTCTTTGCCAAGCGAATCGCCCGTTTGCATGAATTCCTATGCTCCCTGTAGACCCTAAAGTCAGATCTGTTCCCAGAGGCCTTATATTTTAGCCAACTTTTGTCCCCAAGCTTCTTCAGGGCAAACAGTTCCCCTTGTAACCATTTTGTGACTGTGCCCCTCACTCTTCTTTTAATAAGTGGGGCATGTCTGTCTTGTAGAGAGGTAAAAATGGTTAGGAAGCTGTTCAGAGCAACCGAGGGGTCCGGGTCTGCATATACCGGGGACCAGTCCGTCAGGTTGAGGTCGGTATGGAAGTTAAGTCAAAGTTTGAGTAATCTCTCATCTGTATGACATTTGGTGGGACCCTGGAATTTAGAACCTTCCAGATACAGTATGTAGGGCAATGGTCCGAGATCAAATTGGGGAGGAGGCCTGAGGCCGATATTCGGTCTGGCCTATTACACAGCATCCAGTCAAGCAGAGAGCCATTTTCCCCGGTGGAAGAGGGTCTGGTGGGTTTGGTGACAAGTTGGCTGAGGGCAAGGCTGGATAGAAGGGGTTCGTAGATTTTAGCATTCCCACTCAGCCAGTTGAGGTTGAAGTCCCCAAACATTAGGAGTTCACTAGTCCTCACCTTGGGGCTAAGACAGTCAAGGAGATAGGAGAGGCCACGAACACCACCTTTTGGAGGATTGTATACACAGGCCAGGTGAAGCTTCTTTGTGTTACCTAATAGGAGGAAGGCATGTATAAACTCACAAGGGGGGGTATGTCAGTCACTTTTAGATAAGATTTGTAATAGAGTACCAACCCATCTCCACGCTTTTTACCCGCCCTTTCCTGTCCGATTACAAGGTAGCCAGGGAGAGCACAGACAGAGTTGGGGTGCGCAGGTTTCGGAAACCCCGAGGATGTCTGGTTTGTAGTAGGCGACCCATGCCATTAGATCTGAGTGACTGCTCACCTCACTATTCGCAGCATCCTTGCCAATCTTTAGACCCTTTACCTCCTTCCACAGAGGAGGCAACCTGATAGTTAAGAGGGGGGTTGGTAGTTGGTTTAGGGCTGTAACCGCAGCAGCCATCAGCTGGGTTAGGAAGCAGCAGTAGTAAGTGAGAATCAAACAGTTTAGCTGTAACCGATTTGGTAGGATTTTGACTGGGGCACTATAGGCAGGGACCAGGTTAAAAATGGGTCTAGGTATATGCGATTTTGTTCGGCCACCTCAGGGAGGTCAGTGGAGAGTGCAGCAGGCTGAGCACAGTATTATTTATGTTCAAAGCAATTTAATTACTACGGGTCCCCAATCTGTACAGGGCAGGGGCCGTGGCCAGCCGAGCTTGTTTTGGAGAATTATTTTGCAGGATTTTTCCTCTGCCTGCTCCAACAAAGCAAAAAACTGCAGCCAGATAATGAAGGGACAACGTCCTTCCTATTTAGCCAGCTGATGAGGATAGAGCGGACAGAAAATGTGAGATGCGCCCACTAGTGGAGGAAGCCAAGAACCTGCAAATGGGAAAGTGAGCCGATAAGTTATAGAGCTCACGTGATTTTATATATGATAGATGTTCACCAAGGGCGGTGTTGGAGAGCCGGCGCACTGCGCCGGAGGGGCTTCCACTGGCAAGTTCACCAAGCAGGCGTGGCTGAGCTCCGTGTATCTGTACCTGTTCTTTGTTCTCTGCGGGGAGTCGAGTCGACAGGGGTCCGGCTTGTGGGGAGGGTGAAGCAACCGAGGGCCCTCACGACCACCACAACTAAGAGAGGAAGAGAAAAAGGCACCGAATTTATATACAGGTAGGCAGAGGGAGGGGCTGAGAAAACAGAGTGTGTACACTGTACTGATTCAATTTGGCCTGGACTAGCTGCTTCAGCTCCTACAACTACTATGAGTGCATGAAATTAAATCTGTGGCAAACAGACTATGGCAGCTTGGTTAGTCAGTTATTTGCAGTTCCTTATCCTGTGCAATTTAATTTAAAGCACCCGAGGCAAAACGGAGACTTTAGCAGCTTGGTTAGGCAGTTATTTGCTGTAACTTATCCTGTACAAATTAATTTAAAGCACCTATAGCAAAACAGGGACTTTAGCAGCTTAGTTAAACAGTTATTTGCTGTTACTTATGCTGTGCAAGTTGATTTAAGGTACCTGAAGCAAATGGAAATTTTTACAGTCTGGATTAATTTCACTTAAGGTTCCTAGGTAATCAGTGAGATTTCAGTACAAATTTAGCAGATTAGATTGATTACAAAAAAAACTATCTCCACTACTCTGGCGACTTTAATATAGCAAGTCTTTTTTTTCTTTTTTGAAAAAATGCGCCAAAGATCTAGGAGCCTTTGTCCTCCACTGGCAAGTTCACCAAGTAGGCGCGGCTGAGTTCCGTGAGCTACGTGTATCCATACCTGTTCTTTGTTCCCTGCGGGGAGTCGAGTAGGCAGGGGTCTGGCTTAGGGGGAGGGCGAAGCAACTGAGGGCCCTTACGACCACCACAGCTGTTCTTTGTTCGCTGTGGGGAGTCGAGTCGGCAGGGGTCCGGCTTGGAGGAAGGGCAAAGCAACCAAGGGTCCTCATGACCACCACAGCTAAGTGGTTAAGTGTACGGAAGGATTCAGGGGGGTTCTGTGGTGAAAGAGGAGAGATGAATGAAAGAACTGCATGTAGCACTGTAAGAATGTCATCTCTCCCCACTCCCTCGCCCCTCCCCCAGCATTCTGGGCACTATGCCAAATTGGTGCTGTGTCGCAGGTCTTAATTTGGGTCTGGGGCACAGTGCCTAAATGAACCCTGTAACGCGGGGACAAAAATAAACTATAAAAAGTCCCCTTCCTAAAATTAGCTGCACAGTAACCAGAGATCCTGAATCTGACCAGACCAAGAGAGAGCCAGAGAGCCTGGGATCTTGATGTTGACTGAAGCATCAGATAGGGACAGATACATAGTTTTCATGCCTTCACAGTAATTTGGAGCACTGTAGAGAAAGAGCAATAGCTTGGGATCCTGCTTCTAACTGAAGCACAGAAGCAGAGAGTAGCAGGCTAGGACTGAATACTGACCGAAACTTGAACAGGGAGGGAAGGACATGCAGCTTCCATGCCCTCACAACAATCTGGAGCACAGAGAAAAAGGGATCCTAGTGATGTCAGGAGAAACGGACTGTGGGATCCTAACAAATACCCAGTAAGGTTCCAATATTGATGCTATTGTTTTTTTTGTTTGGATTTTCCCTGCTGACCGGAGCCTGACTGAAGAGAGGACATGCAGTTTTCATGTCCCCAACAGCAGGCTAGAGCACAGAAAGAAAGGAATCCCAAAAGAGTCCAGGGACTTTGACCGTTGCATCCTGACAAGTGTAATGCAAAGATTTTTCTGTTTTAGTGAACTTTCATTTTGTGGAACCTCCTTGAATAAAGCCATGCAGCAAGCATGTTGTACCTTTTATAGGCCGAGTCAGTGTCTGTCACACCCATGCTCTGGGACACTTCAATGTTGAGAGCTGCAGGACAAGATTATTACAGTTTGGATTTTATTTTACTGCAATTGGGGAGTGCTGAACTGCAGACATTTTATCTCAATGCAGAAAATAAACCGATTAATAATTACTGCTATTTAAAGCTGAGATTCAGCTGTAAACAGTGTTTTTGGGGTCACAAACTGCTTTGTGAGACCACTTAGTTTACACCCTGCACACGAAGGAGGATGGTGGTTTAAAAACAGATGGGTTACAAGGACCGGATAAGAGAAGTGGAGCCATTTTCGATGGGGGGAAAAGAAGAATCAGAAGGAACTTCATCATGATCTTCAATATGACAGGAATAACACCATCAGAATAAAGCCCTGCACACTATGTAGTTTGTTCAAAACTGTTTTTAAAAATGATCATCCATGTTATAACATAGCTGTCAGAACATCCACACTGTGCTCCAGCGTCGTGTTAGTCATTCCTGGAAACTTGCTTGGGCTAACACTAGCATAAAGCACTGTGCATTCTGCAATGCATGCCTGGATACCCGTGAGTGGGTATGGATGTGGATTTCGGGACAAGTGTCACCGTTACAATTAGAAGATCATCATTAGCTAAAGAATGTGTTTCTTTTCCCCAGATGTAATAGCAAAACAGAAAAAAAAATATATATATATATATATATATATATATATATATATATATATATATATATATATATATATATATTGTGGGTCATGGAGATTTACAGTACAGATTGCATCTACACTGCTGTTAACACTGGCTAACCATGCTAATCTAAAACACACTGCTCAAGCCTACCTCTGGGCTTGAGCAAGGTTTTAGAACAAAGATTGTTGCATGTGTTTTACCATGCTATTATCGGGGCAAAGACCTGTTAAACTATTTTAACAGGGTTAAACCCATTTAAAAGCCCTAGTGTGAACAAGGCCTATGCACACAAAGGTAACAGAACAAAGAGCAGAAAGGAGTAAAACTCAAAGGAAATATCATGAAGAACTACTTCACAGAACATGTGACGGAAACACACTTCTGGAGCAGGTAGTATCAGCTAATGCTGTAACAATCTTGAAGCTCAGATTCGACAGGTTCGCCCCATGGCAATATTCAAAAGCGGGAATTGTGCAGAGTAATTCCCGATGAGCCGAAGGCACAAAGATAATGTATGCGGCGCATCTCCAGGGGGTGTGCCCATGCATATGTGGCACATCTCGATATTCAGCAGAGATGTGCTGCGCATATGCCAGCACATCCCGGAGATGTGTCGCATACCTGGGCAAAAAGTTGAGCATGGAAAAATCATGCTCAGGTGGAAGCCACCCACGGCCGAGCCGCCATAATGCAAAGTGCAACACAGCAGCCGCCAGCAGTGGGTGGCTTCTCGCAGAACACCGCATACAAGCACCCACAATATTCCTGGTGGTCCAGTGGTACCTCACAGTTCAGATCTCAATCGCCGTGAAAACGGTCAGTTCAGTCCCTGGTAGTTCAGTGGTAACCCCTCCTCCTGTAGCACCTCAACTGCCATTAAAGAGCTCAATTCATGCTCTGGTAGTCTAGTGGTTCCTCCACCCCGACACTAACCCACCCAGCCTCCCCGGTCATGGCGGGCAGAAAACCCACTCGCATACCTCCGGTGGCTGCTTGCTGAATGACAGCTTATAGTATCTGCTGCAAGTCCACTAGTCTACACTGTGCACCAATGGGCTTGCAGTGCATACTGTAACAGTCATTCACACCTTTGTCGGAGGCATGTGGGTGGATCTGCTGCCCACTGATGACCGGGGGAGCTGGGTAGGCTGGGGGTCCTGTGGGTGGGGGGACCACTAGACTACCAGGGCATGAACAGTCTCATTCTAATGGTGATTGAGTTACGGGCGGAAGGGGAGACCCACTGGACCACCACTGGATAGCACTCGATGCTGCAGGGTGCCAGGTACTTTCTCTGGCCAGCCCTGCACAACTCATGCAAATGGGGCCATAATAACATGCAAATAGCCTCATTTGCACCATTCATGCATTATGGCTCCATTTGCATTTGTGTGTTTGAATATCAGGAATTTACGTACGGCATATCTCTGATACGCTGACGCATTTCCCATTCCTGGTATTCAGACTTGTCTGGGGGATGCACCGGTGCACTGTATTAGCACCACAGGCATTTTTTGGTATATTCAGATGAGATGCACCATGGCATCTCTCTTTTGAATATATCCCTTTGTTGCTCCAGCGCAATGCAGTTGCGCCACTGCCAGGTGCACATTTGAATATGTAGACGTATATTTAAGACAATCTCGGACACAAGCCAACGCTCTCCACTTTTCCCTGTCAATTTCAGCAACATTAAGCAGACATTAGTTTGCTGACAAACTGAATGTTTTATGACCAACATCAGCCTCTGTGGCCTGACTGGATACAAAATTAGGTTACACAGTTGGGAAAAAAAAAAAGTTTAAAAAGCAACTTTAATGGTCCTTTTGACTTTCATGCATAAATTACCCCTTCTTGCATTGATCCTGGAATTGTATTTCATTACTGTCTACTGCAGTTAGTTTTTGCATTCTGAGGTGCTATAAACTGCAGGGTATACCAGAGCTTCTATAGCAAGCCTGGTGTTGCTCTTGATCCAGGGTTGTACTGCTTGACATCACGATAGGGCAGTCAATTTAACAAAAAAACAAACAAACAAGGCATTTAGATTTTGGCATAATGCAGTGCTTGGGTAAGGAGGAACACAGTATATACAGTACGATGAGTACTGGTGGTTTTCCCTTGCAACACTGTTGCAACTGCACGGTACTGCATAGTGTGAGTCACTCCTCTGCCCTAGACTGATGTCTTCAGAAGATAGCAGCCCAGCAGCTGAACAGCAAAGGCACATGCTGCAGGGCTCCAAAACAAATCCAAATAATGGAAGCCAGAGTAAATCTTGGCCAAAAGTAACAAATGCACACACTCTCTCAGGTCTAGTACTGCATATGACTACAAGCTGAAATTTGTGGACCATCAGAAAAGTTGCTCTTTAAACATGGTAACTCCCGCAGACAAGTTGGCATCACAGATAAGCCGAGTTGCCCTTTTGGCGGCCTATTTTTAGCACCAAACCCAGCCTTATATGTGAATATATACATTGTGGGTTACGGTACGTAGGATGGCAATGGCTTGGTTCCACACTCTTCTTTTCTTGATATACGGATACTCATTAAAACTGATGCCAGTCAAGATGGTCATCTTGCACAGTCCCGGTGTGGTTCAAAGGTGCACTTCTTTTTGATAACTTTGGTAGGGTCACTGATTTTTATTTTTCAGAAGTGACCAATTCAGTTTGAACAAATCTTAAAATACATTTTTCCCCAAATTAAAGGCAAACCAACATGCTTTGCATAACAATTTGCATCAAAATAGGAAGGCTGCAGAAAAAGAAGGTACAAAGTGGGGTTGTTTGCATAATCAATCGAGAGGTAGTAGCCCACCAGCTCAGGTTGCGTAAGGCTAAAAGTAGCAACAAATTCCAATCAAAGCCTTGCAACTCACCCCAGATGTATCAGTATGTAGAGTCACATATATAGTATATAAGGCCCATAGGAAAGCAATACAAATTTTTATTCGATATATCCATACACCATATTTCAAAACACAAGCTGATAAAGTGCAACTCCCTCAGTACCCTAGAAAAAGCCCAACGTCTAAAGCTCAGTGGAAGGGAGAGAAACACTGTTGGGCTTTTTGTAGTGGACTGAGTGGGTGGCACTTTAGCAGCTTTAGTTTTGAAATGTGGTGTATGGATATATATATATAAAAAAAAAAAAAGAAGTGTATTTATTTCCTGTGCACCTTGTATTATATATGCACGACTACATACCGATGCATCTTGTGTGAGTTACAAGGTTTTTTGTTTTGTTTTTTTAAATTGGAATCTGTCTGCATGATGAAGTGGTGCAAATATTTTAGCTTGAAAAACTGATGCCCGATTGCTGGTTTAGAAATGGCAAATTCTGTGTTTTTTTGTTTTGTCTTCTGCTACTGCAGAACATAGGAGGCCATACTTCAGCTGGGATGCAAGTCCAATTTTTTTTTTGGTTTTACTTTACAATCCATTTGCTGTGGATAGTTATCTGCAAGGTTTATGATGCTCCAAGATCTAACTTATAGTAATGTGGAACAAATCAATTAGCTCTATAAGCCTCTTTGTTTAAATCTGGATTGTTATGAGGAACAAAAATTAGAATGGGCAATGGCTACTTTAGGCCTCGGTTCCTGTACACTTTCTCGTTTAACAAAGAAACACTGAATTTGACAGCAGAAAAAGACTGAAGGTCCACAGATTCTGCCCTTACTATAATACCTCACCCCACTGACCTACCTGCAAGGTGGGCTGTATCCCTCCTTTCCCCACTATCCCACGCCTCGAACCCTTGCTGCATCCCTTGGGGACTATGCATCCACATGCCCTGTCCTAACCACGTTTAAACCCACTAAAGGTAGCTGTCACCACCACTCCCATCACCCTCTCAGTGAGGTAGAAAACTCTCTATTTATTTACATTTTGGTGACCGGGTAGGCTCACTGAGAACAAAACAGTCCCTTTTTCAGGGGTGACCCAGAATTATTACATACATTTATAAACATAACAAAATACATACATGTCATTTCACAATTAACAATCAACATAGACATACTGATCATCAACGATACAGTGGCAGGTTAATTACAATCAGCATCAACAGGAGAAGTACTATTATACACTAGACAGTCACAGTCAGACTGATGTCCCAATGAGGTTAGAATGGCAGCAGGGAGTCGACTGACTCTCGGCAGTAGCAGGTGCAGAGGCTCAGTTCCAACAGGTGGGCCTTAAGACCCTTCTTGAAGCCCCCCAAGGGAGGTACATTCCTGGAGACTGCTAGGAAGACCTTTCCAGATGGGAGGGATGAAGGCAGCATAGGACTGGAGTCCTAGGGAAGTCCTTACACTAGGGACTTGGAGAAACTGGCGGCCAGAGGATCTTGGTATTCTCCCATTCTTTTTGGGAGCTAATGCGTTAATTAGGCTAGGAAGTTTCTCCTGAATTTACCACCCCCCCAACCATCCTCCAGTCATGTCCCCAGTGACTGCATCCCTATTTCTTAAAAATAGGTCCTCACGGTTTACCTCATTTATATCCCTGGGAAACTTATGCTTCAATTATGACCCACCACCCCCACAGGCTTCTGCCTGGCCTCCGACAATTACATGTTTAGGGCCTCCAGCTGTTCCTCAAAAGGATCCGCCCCGCTGGCCCTAGATCAGCTTGGTGACCGTTCGCTGTACCGACTCTAGTCGGTCGATGTTTCTTCCTCAGGTGAGGGCTCCAGAACTGGTCATAATCCTCCAGATGGTTTCTTAAGTGATTTCCCACGGCTCCTCAGTGCTTCCATTAATTTTAAATCTTCAGCATACTAAAATATTTAAAGACCATTTTGGTACAAAGGGAAATATTTTTTATTCATTTTATGCATAGACATATGAAATAAGTTTAAATTCACAACTTTATATTGCCTGCTAGTCATGGTATTCCCATAATAGGTCACAAAAACATTGATGTTGATGGCAGAAAATAGGCAAAACATCCCATGTCTGCCCAATGCCTGCCTGCATCCATACCCAGGCTTAAGAGGGATCAGAGCCAGTAAATTCCACAGAAACAAAACAAAAAAAACATATAGGTCAACAGCTAATGAAGTGAAAATGCCCAGCCATCAAACTCTTGTAAGATTTAGGGAGAGGACACGAAGAAGGCAAAACTCATCTCTACCACCTATAGATTTTAAATAAATGAATGGACCGAATCCTCAGAAGCCTCCAGTAAGAACAGTTCTATACAATCTAGTTTTTGTAAT
This sequence comes from Neoceratodus forsteri, assembly GCA_016271365.2. Lineage (NCBI taxonomy): Eukaryota > Metazoa > Chordata > Ceratodontiformes > Ceratodontidae > Neoceratodus > Neoceratodus forsteri. The sequence continues at coordinate 531,734,442 of CM028137.1, read as the reverse complement.
CCTTGATTTTTTTCTTCTTTCAGCCAGGGGCATGACTCCAATGCAAGTGACAGCTTGTTCACCAACATGCCAGGGACGAGACTTTGGAGTAGTCTGTGACGAACCATTCACACTGTGTTCTGTTGTGTTTGGACAGCGGTAAGATGCATCTGCAGAAGTCGATTTGTCGCCATATGCATGATGCTCAACTACACAGCAGTATAGTTACCAGTTGTCTTTGTCATTCCTGTTGTCAGGTTGAATAATGAAACACTCCTAATCAAGCATGCAAAAAATCCCAAACTGATTAAAATTACTGTAAAGAGCAGCTCTGTACTTCAACATGCGTTTTCATAAACACAAGGTTTAACTACTGCAATTCACTAGAAAATACTGCTGAACTGGAAATTTTCATTATACAAATATTTATGTTATATTCACATTGTGGCTTTCTTTTTTTTTTCTATCACTATAGTGAAAATGATACAGCATGTGGATGGGGTTTCTCACTGTGTGCGGATCAGTGAAAATAAAGATCAAGATCAACAAGCAGAGTATTGCATCAAATGACTTCCTTTCCGACTGTGCGATGTTTCAGTCCACAGGAAAAGGGAGGATGGTACTTCCTTGACTTCTTTTTATAGACTGTAATCCTTCCTTGCCAAACTGAACCCCCTTTTTCACTCCTTTTGCTTTAGACTGTCACCCTCTTACTCTCCACTGCTCACTTTACTCAGCCCTCTCTCCCCCACCCCCCGCCGATGCTAGGCACTTTCCCATTGTGTCTCGTTCTTATCCAATCTCATTTCCCTTCCATCATCTCCTTCTTCTTCCTTCTACACTCTTCACAACACTATTTCCCACTCTTGCTCTTTATTCTTTTTAGAAAATCTACTGTTGGTCAGTCTGCTTTTTCTTACTGCTTTCCTAAACTTTGATCCTCCCTTCCTCTTTCTATTCGATCTGCATCTTCTTCTTCCCTACAAGGCTCTTCTCAATGACTTCTTTTCCTACCTGCAACTGTCTGACAGTCTTCTCTTCGTACTCCCCTTATCTAGCTTTGCCCTGATCATGCTGTCCCTTAATTTTTTCTCTTCTATATTAATAAGAATGTGTTATAGCTCAATATGCATTCATTTACTAAATTTGACTCAAATATTTATGATTTTGCTTGTAATATCATACCATTTTATATGACTTCCTGTATTTTTTTTTTTTTTTTTTTAGTAATTTTTTGTTTAGCTATCTCCCGCTCCCCTCGTCCCCCAGGACACATCCGGAAAAGAGCTTTTAAAAGCTCAGTATGTATTTCCTGGTAAAACTTTTTAAATAAACAGATTACCTGAGGCCCAAAGTTATTACCTGCTAGTGTGCATGGAAGGACCAAAGATAAGTGGTTCTTATCGTGAGCCAGTTACAGAACTTGATTTGCATCTGTTACCTCATCCAGTCCGGAAAGCACAAGATTTTTTTTTTTTTTTTTTTTAAACTCTTTATTTATGCTCCTCCTTCCCCATGTCGGCCCCTCTTCAGGGCTTCAATGATTACCTGCCTCGGAGTTCTTCCTGGAATTATCCGTACATATTGGTGCCTCGCTCTGAACCTTAATCTCCTGGATAACTCCCTGGCCACGGTGGAGGAGCTCCCCTTAATTCCCCCAGACACTTGATGGAGTGTGCAGCCTGTGCATAGAACCCCCGGAATCCCCGAGCGCCATCCTCTGAAGCCCGTCTACCGGCACCGACATGGGGAGCATTTTCCACTTTTCATCCTGCCCCGAGCATCAACGTGCAATGAAAGCCAATGAGTCAGGGTCATGCTGAAACGTGTCCTCTACTCCGGCTCTCTGCGGATGCTCAACCCTCCCCCCCCCAATGCTGCTTCCTCCTGCACCTACCACCCGGGCACCCCAGGTGGCGATATCGTATCGAGGCCTGCAGGTCCCCCCAGAGAAGGAAAGCAGCCGCCGGGTGCTCAAGCTCTTTCATCCCCTGCCGACCCCCGTCGGCCTGCACTCGTTCCCAAGCCTGGGTCACTGGCGTGGCGCAAGGTGTGAAGTCCAGCGCCTTAACCCTCCGAGCCACCGGGCCACACAGTACAAGATTTATGCCAGTTTGCCCAACCAGAGAAAAAAGACAGAGACAGGGAATTGAACTTACAAATACTGAATGCTGCAAGGAAGGGAGGGTGGTAATAGTGGGAGACTTCAACCTGCCCAAGGTAGACTGGAGCATACCAGCCACGACCTGGACCAGGAGTCAGGTGATCCTAGATGTGCTGCAGAGTGGGTTGCTGACTCATGGCATTATATAACCCACCAGGGAAGGGATAATCCTTGATCTGATGTTAACAAATGGTGAACACATACAGAACATAACAGTCGAGCAGCCCCTGGGTGGCAGTAACCATCACACAGTGTGGTTCCGGTTGAATACGAGCAGGGAAAATATCCCCACTAAGATGAAAATCTTGATTTTAGGAGGGCAGACTTCAGGAAGATGGGTAACTTGCTAAGGAGTCACCTGGCAAGCATCAGGATGGATACGGAGGTGGACCAAAGGTGGTCCATCATTAAGGAGGGAATAATGGCCATCACAGAGGAGTGCGTTAGGCTCAAGGGGAAGAACTCAAGGGTCAAAGCATCCAGCTGGTTTAGTACTGAGGCCACTCGGGCAGTTAGAAATAAGAGGTTAGCCAATTGGAAATTCAGGAGGATCAAGAGAGAGGATTACCTAAAGATGGCTAGCAAAGCAGGTAAGGTAGTCCAGCAGGCTATGGCTGAGAAGGAACAACTGCAGATAGCTGAGGGAATTAAGAAGGGAGAGAATGCCTTTTTTTGGTATATAAGTGAGAAAAGGGACAAGAAGGATGGGATTGTTAGGCTCAGGAAAGGGGACAAGTGAGTGGAGGAGAATGGGAGAAAAGCAGCGGTACTGAACAAGTACTTCTGTCTTCACCGTGGAGAAAGACGGATCAGCCTCAGTGGGGAGGAGAAGAGAAGCGGAGGGGTGGGGAGCAGGGATGTGGTGATAGAGGTGGATAGGGTGAGGACAGGGTTGTTAGCATTGAAGGTGGACAAATCACCAGGCCTGGATAGCATACACCCAAGGCTGCTCAGGGAACTGGCAGAGGAGATTGCAGAATCATTGGCTGGCCTGTTCAACAGTTCACTGGAATCAGGCATGGTATCCCAGGATGGGAGAACGACACATGCAGTGCCCCTCCATAAAAGTGGTCCCAAGGATGGCACAGGGAATTACAGATTGATCAGTCTGACCGCAATCGTGTGCAAATTCATGAAGACCATACTAAAAAAAAAAAAAAAAAGAGAGTTGGTAGAGTACCCAGAGAACCATGGTCTCCAGGATGTGAGGCACTATGGGTTTATGGGGGGCATGTCAAATGACTCTGACCGACTTCTTTGACTGGATCACTAAAACAGAAGATGTAGCTAAGCAGTGGACATCCTTTATCTGGACTTCAACACGGTCTTTGACTCTGTAGCCCACAAAGATTGATCAGGAACTTGGCGGATCTCAGGGTTGGGGAGAAGCTGACCAGATGGGTGGAAAACTAGCTGAAGAGCAAGATCCAGAGAGTGGTGGGGGGGGGGTTTGAGTCATCTAGCACCAGAGAGGTTATCAGTGGAGTCCCACGAGGCTCAGTTCTAGGGCCAGTGTTGTTTAAGGTCTTCATCAATAATGCTGGGGATGGCATTAAGGGAAAAAAATATGCCTATTCATGGATTACACCAAACTCTGAGGGAGGGTGGACACAGCAGAAGGGATGCAAGACCTCCAGGACAATCTGTAAAACTGGAGAGGTGGTCCAGGATTTGGCAGCTTGGCTTCAATGCAAAGAAATGCAAAAATATGAACACTGGAGCCAAAAACTCCAGGACTAAATACAGCCTTGGAGAGGTCTAGGTAGCTGCATCGGAGGAGAAGGATCTGGGAGTGATGATCACTAGCAACCTCAAGCACTCCACACAGTGTAGGAAAACGGCAGGAAGAGCACATAAAATGCTGGGCTGCATTGCCAGGGGGAATCAGCAGCAGGAGAGAGGAGGTTACACTGCCCCAGTGCAGGTCTTTAGTGAGGCAACACATGGAGTATGCTGTACGGCAGGGTATCTATACTTTAAGAAGGACATTAACCCGCTGGAGACAGTCCAAAGGAGAGCAATAAAAATGATCGTGGGCCAGCAGGGTAAAACATATGAGAAGAGGTTGGGGGCTCTGAACATGTCCTCCCTAGATGAGAGGAGGGAGGGAGAAAGGGGACACGACTGAGACCTTCAAGTATTTGAAAGGGATAAATACGGAGAAAGAGAGGGGTCTCTTTAAAGCTGAGTTACAACGAAACATGATGGGACACAGTCTTAAGTTGGGGAGGTTTAGAAGCAAGGCATAGGAAGCTTTTCTTCATGGAGAGGGTGGTAGCCCGTTGGAATGTGCTTCCAGAAGAAGTGGTTTTGTAGAAGATGGCGAGCTGCTTCAAGAGCAGCTGGGAGAGAGTAAACAGGAAGAGTTAAGGGAGGGACAGATGGAAAGGACAGGAGGTTTGGGGAGGGGGCCAGAGTCTGTAGCTTAAGCCGAGGACCCTGCAATACAAGCAGACTAGACAGACCAAATGGCCTTATTTGTATGTTTAGTCTCATCCAGACTGATTATATGCTCTTCTGGGATGAGCTCCTGGGCAACAGCACCACTGATTCCATTAATAAAAAGAATTAATTCTGGGAATTCCACAGAGTCTGTCAGCTTTTGTGTCCTTCTACTTGCAGTGCACCATGTGGCTTAGAAACATCCTGGATGTATAATGTGATGTTGCCACCATACTCCCCAAGAAGTAGTGCATTCTTAGCACTGACCACGCTGATGGCGACAGTATAAACCACTCTTATGTTCACAATGGCACTATCAGAATAGTTTAGTTCCGCTTCCACATCATCTATAAGCACTGATGACCTCCCTCACTGCTGTTTGAAGAGCTCAGATGCTAACTGGCTTGAGCCTGGGGTAAGCTACAGTTTACTGAGGTAATCCAACCAAAGCTTACAGAATGAGCTTTCGTTGATGGCTTGCTTTTATTTGGACAAGTAAAACCATGCAGAGCTTATTTTTACAAGTTCGCTGGTGGTCACCCAATCAACAAACAAAATGTCTCTTTTTAACCAATTTCATTGCTGATGCCACTCTAATAGGAACATACTGTAGCAGGACAGCAAACAAATCCAGGAACACAGACAACAGGGAGGCAGGAAAGCAATAAACTAAAGGTATGGGCAGTTTATTTTTTTTTATTTAGTTGTTTAACCAGGAGTAGCACATGAAGCTGAAAGCTTTTTTTGCAGGAGCGACCTGGGAGCACAGGGAAATTAAGTGACTTGCTCAGGGTCAAAGTACGTAAGTGGAAACTGTGGGATTCAAACCCCAGTCTGGTTTGCTGGACGTCACCAGATTTGCAGCTCAGAGGCTTAAGCCACTGCACTATACTGCCTCCCTGTTAGCATCTTGTATGCAAAAAAAAAAAAACTGCAGATGCTGTATTTAGAAGAGGTGATAATTATGTTAAAGGCACACTGCACAAAAATATACCTGCGTACATTTTTCAAGAGTGCTCCATGTGCAAAACTTAACAGATGCGAATATTAACAGTTTTACAGTACTGAACATTTTTAATATTTTTCAGTTGGGTTTATAAAACACATCTTGGTGGCTTGTCTAAAAAGTGCATTTAAAAAAAGCATTTATCTGGCCACAAATTACCCCACAGTGCCTTTGTGTACGACACCATAGTGTTTACTATGACAGAGTGTAATGTTACAAACAGCAACTGTGAGTTTAATTGGGTACTGTCACAGCCTTTATGAAAGGCACAGTGCACCAAGTACTGCATTATCTGAAATATTTAGTTCACCATATTATTTATAGTTTTTGACCAGGAAGGCACACTGAGCTCAGATTACTTGCTCCGATTACTTGTTTCCAGGTGCATCCTAGTGGTGATTGCCCCTTATCTCCAAACTTGTATAATACCTTTCTTTTCTCAATTTTGTGTTATACTTTTTTTCACATCTGAAATAATGAAAGGAGTGCTCCTTTTAGTATGGTTCTGTCCAAGTTTTCATCAGTATCCTCAGCTGTTTTTGTACACCTGCTGGCCCATAAGGCCAGGGAGCAGTGTCTGATGCTTGCTAGTTCATTACAGTCACATGAAAAGCAAGCTTGCACAAAAACAGAGAATACTGCCAGCCCAGTGGCGTGGAGGGCTGAGGCACCTAGCGCCTTACCTCCTGCCACGCCAGCGACCAGAGTTCAGGAACAAAGTCAGTCAGGGGGGCTGAAAGATCGAGCATCCCACTGAACAGCCTCCTTCCTCGGGGAGGACCAGTTGCTTGCCTGCCACCTAGAGGTGTCTGGTGGTAACACAGTTTGGGCACACTCAGCAAGTCAAACCTGGGCGTCTGAGGACATCTGTGCTGAGGCGGAGCACGTCAGTCACGCCACTGCACACTGTGCAGCTGCAGGCATCCAGGACTACAGAGGCCCCATGCTGACAACCGGGCGTAATTCCCAGTACATCGATTGTGCAGAAGGAGAGGTCAAGACTGAAGGGAGGTGGTCCGAGCCATAGATGGACAAAAGTACTAATGGGACAAACAAAAAACAGAATACTTATAAAAATCTGGTTCAAGCCATATTAAAAGAGGCGCTCCTCTAATTTATTTCAAATTTGAAAAAAGTGCTAAAATAAGAGCCAAATGGAGAAAAGGGGTTTCATACGAGTCTGGAGACAAGATGTAATCTAAAACTGAATAAAAAACTATAGGTAAAACTTTTCACCAGTATCATGTACTGCCGGAAGACAGTAAAAGCTGAGGGGGCTGAGAATCAAAAGGGCACTTATGAGGGTACAACAGGCACATTTTCTATACTAGTTTTTGCCATACAGAAATAAAAAGTAGAGTGGCTACCGTCCGGCACCTATGCGCTTTAACAAAAGGTTTCATTTTCAAACCACAAAACACCTATTCTGCCTTGAGATCTAACAAACCTGCAAGTTTCATAATTTAAATTGGTCTATTTTTGTGTTAGCCGATTACGAAAAAAAGCATTTTAACTCAGGACATATGTAATTTCATTAGTTAACTTTACAACCACTACACTAATTTGCAACAAACTTGCCAAACAATTAGCCCTAAGGACTGGGAACATGCAACACCAAATTATTCAGTCCCAGGGCAGTGTTCATTTCAGAGTGGGGGATTGGGACACTTGCCATACAGTTTTTAATTCTGACCCTCCTTTTCTTTTACCTTGGGGACAACCTGCTCACTGCTGTTTTATGAATCTGGGCTCAGATGAACAATATGATCCAGTATTTTCTCATTTGACCCTCACTTCTTAAACCCAGTGGGTCAGTGTCCCACATAGCTAAATATATGGAATGAACCCTGGTCCTAGGGGTTAAGATCTCCAAGATAAGCTGTCAAAAACTCCGCATTTGACACATACACCAACTAAACCCCAACATACAGGCACTACTGTGCTTGTATAATATATTTATTTATTTTTTATTTATTTAGTTTTTGTTTACTGGGTAAGTACACTAGACAAGTTTTATGCCTATTTTCAGGAACGACCCGGGAGAGTACAAAAGGGTACAACAGGTACACTGATACAGTAATTGGTTCAGATGAATACATTCAGGTACAAAAACAGGAGAAGAGACAATTTTTACAGTTTTTACATTTACGTGGAAGGTACACCCAGATACAGTGCTGGGGCAAGGTATAAGTTAGAGATAAATTCAATGACCAACAGGGCTGGTGAGGATTATGAGCATAGTAACATCATAGCGTCGGTCAAGCAAGGGAAGAGGATTTGGGCGGGGACATAAGCATAAGAGTGGTGGCCAGAGCAGGAGAGAAGAAGCCAGCACCAGTGGACACCGGAGGCTAAGGAGGCTTAGGACATTCACAGCGAGAAGCCACCTTAAGATGATCCCACAGGGAGGTCCGGAAACTCTTGTAAGAGAGGAGGCAGTACGGACTCTTTCAGGAAAGGAGTTCCAGAGCCTGGGGCCATGGACAGCAAAACTCCGGTCCCCCATGTTGGTGCGGGAAGTAGGTACACTTAGTAGGCCGGGGCCTTGGGATCTAAGCAGGCAGGGGGAGAGGTCAGCAGGAGCAAGAAACCGGGCCAGTTCTGGAGGGGTGCCGGAGCTAAGTACTTTACTCACGAGGCACCCAGTGCTAAAGTTAAGGTGATTGAGCGGGGATAGCCAGCCAAGCTTCTCGTAGAGCTCGCAGTGATGGGTGAGGCGGTGGGTGGCCAGGGCAAAACGACAGATGATGTTGTACGTTGTGCTCCACTTGCTTAGGGAGGGAAGTAGTACTCCCCTGGCAAGAGCTAAGCGAGCCGCTGGAGTGAGGTTGTACCGAGCCCTGTAGGCCATCCCCAGTTTGCGGTTTACCCCACTGCAGGCATTATGGATATGACTACCAAGGTTCAATTGGGGATCCAGCGTCACTCCAAGATATTTGAGGGAGGTCACGGTAGGGAGAGGGGAGCCATCTTCGTAGTCATATGCAGGGAGTTGAAGACGCCTGATTTTGGCAGAGGAACCAGGTGCATAGCCTGGGTTTGTTTTGATTTAGGACCAATTTATGGTTGGAGAGCCATGCCTGGATGTTCCAGAGGTCTTCAGATAAGTGACGGTTTAGTGTGGCTGTATCACAGGAGTGGGCCAGGAGAACCAGGTCATCCGCATACATGATGACACGGCAGCTGGAGACCACATCAGGGAGATAGAGGATTTTTTTCCCTAAAGTTTGAAGGATAAACAGGGAATCTCACAAAATTGCTTGACAGACTCGGTGCTACTACTGTACATTCGCCAGCTGCAGAATAGTAACTCATGTTGCTACGATACAAATGTGTGCCTTTTTTTTTTTTTTTTTTTTTTGAGAGGGTGGTGGAGCCATGGAATGCGCTGCCTAGGGGGCTGGTGGAGGCAGACACAGTGGAGGGGTTCAAGAGGGGGTGGGATAGGTACAGGGGAAGGGTTCTGGAAGCAAAATCCAACGCAGCAAGAATATCCAGAACTGGGAAGGGAGAAGCCAGAGGAGGCGAGGGGGGCAGCAAGGTCAGCACCCACGGTGGGGGCTGACCAAACGAGCAGACACAAAAGACCGTTAGGCCTATTCTGCTGGCATTTTAGTATGTTAGTAAATGGAAGTGCATTTTCTACCACAGAGTTCTACAGGTTGCTATGCTTTGCTGATGGGAGTAAAAGGGCCATCTACATATTACCTCTCAGTATACTGTGCTACATATAGGATAAAGTATGGGGAGAAGTGTGTTCGAATTTAACACACACCGGTTGTTGGATGGCATATACCCCGAGGGCGAATGCCATCCAACAACGAGGGTGTGTGTTACATTCGAGTTTAACACACTTTTCCCCATATTTTATTTTATATAATTGAAGGGCTCCGCTTGAAAGTCTGAGGTCAGCTGTTTTGTTTTGAATTGTGTTGCAGTTTTCCTGCTCTTGTCTTTTCGGTTTAGATTCGGTGTTTGGAATCGGCTTTTTTTTTTTTTTTACTTCTAAGCTATGCGAGGCTGCTGGAGGCTATTTGGTATTGAGGCAACCCCCGAGAAGTGTGCATTTCAGTCAGTGCCGCTTGAGGTGACAGGGACACTTGAATGTCGCACCATGTTTAGTCTCGAGCCTTTGTTGTTCAAAGGAAGGCAGGAATGCCGTGAACACCTACTCAGGTGTTACGGCATTTAACACACGGTTTTGGCAATGGGAGAAAACGAGACCATTAATTATATACTAATTATAGTTTTTATATTATATATATATATATATATATATATATATATATATATTTATTATACACACACACACACACACCCGTGATATACCGCCTAACAGAAAAAAAAAAAATCACAATATAATCGCCATACCAAGTTATTAAGATACTTGAGAGCTGCAGTATGCACAGCAGCATAACAAATATTCCTTTACTTGAATTCGAGTTACTATTCTGCAGCTGGCGAATGTACAGTAGTAGCACAGAGTCTGTCAAGCAATTTTGTGAGATTCCCTGTTTATCCTTCAAACTTTAGGGAAAAAAATCCTCTAAAATTATTTTGGTTATACCTACAGGCCGTTCCTATTACAGTACTTAAGTGTCATCTGGTAGATTTTCACTATCAGATGAGACAACCCTTTCTGCAAAGCACTGAACACACTAAAACAAAATAAAATCCCCAACTACAGGTTTCACAGTTCTCAATAGGGATTTTTAAAAATCCTTTTACTAATTCGGTGCTACTACTGTAGTAAAATTACTGATTAGGTCTTTCTGATATTTACTGCATACGTCTCTCTACCTTCCCTACACTCATAGGCTGTCCATGTGCCACTTGATCAAACATGCCATGCCCAGCCACTTCACTTGTAATATTCAAAGTTGAGGACTTTTTTCCTCAACTTTTAACATTTCATTGTTATGGAGACAGGAAGCAGATCCGGGAATACATGCACAAAATGAGGACTTCCTTCTTTTTCCATCTATCAGAACTGCCACCTAACTTAAAACATGCAAGTTCTCGTGCCATGTCAATTCTGATTCTGTGGTATGGGGTTAAATTATTGTCATCCATATTTTTGTTTCCGCAGCTTTAAATACTGATTGTTTTGTACTGCTTTACCAAGAAAGTGGGAAACAGTCAAAAAAAAAAAAAAAATTTTTTTTTTTTTTTTACAGCAAGATGTTATTTTATGACCTCAAAATTTAAGTAAATGACAATTAAAAAAATGCAACTTTTGTACCAAAAGTGGCGGATACACTTTATAATCTTGTAGCAGCTCACTATCGCAGTAGATGTTTGGCATTATCTTTTTAACCATACAACTGACAGAACTGTATTTTTGGGTGCATCATTACTGCAAAAATGGTTAGAAGAAGGACCACACTGACAATGAGAGGTTAACTATACTTCAGCTGGGCTATGTAAATAAACTGTTAAAAGTCTGCATCTACAGCTTGGGATACAGCATCTCTACTGGAATCTGTAATGACAAAAACAGGAAAGTATCGAATAGCTTCCTCCAAGTCACTATTTATTGTTTAAGACCACTCTCCAAAACATATCAGCTTTCAAGATCTCTGGGCATTCTATTCTGTGTCATTTTTTTTTGTTGTTGTTTATTTGGACGCATTTTGACACTTAACTGTGCTTCAAACACCAACAAACGATAATAAAATTAACTGTTTCCATCTTCCATATTTCTTGGGCAGGTTGCTGGGCATTTTGACTAGGCTTTTTTTTTTTTTGTTATTGTTAGAGTACACAAACCTGTATGAATTTCAATGTAAAACAATACTCCCAAATATCATATCATTCACTATCAAAAAAAATCAAACTGTCTTGTAGTCCAACATATGGATTGCTAAACTTACCATTTTCCCCCAACCCCGTTTATACATACCTACCCATATGCCTAAATATTTTTAAGTTTATGATCCTACTTATACATGCAAAAAAAAAACACACACACACACACACACACACACATTCCTATGATTTTTTTGGTTTTTAAGTCTGAAATACTAGTAGGTACTGAAAAAAAGCAAACTGATCATAATCTAGGCACAACATAGAGATTAAACTATGCAAGACTCAACTTGAAAGAACAGAACACAAACACTACTACAAACTTGTCCCAAGTAATTTCAGGTGTGAAGAGTCTGATGTTGCAAAATTTAACTCACAAGTTATTATCTATGTGGAAGACCAGTGACGTTCCTTGTTTGATTTTCCAGTAAACTCTCTGAAAATTCCAACCATATAATTTAGCCATTAAAGATGCAGCCACAATGACTGGCATTCCACAAATGTGATGTGTTCAGTTACTCAGAGCTCGCAAATTTTAGAACACAGGAACTTCTGTGAGATACATGCAGTACTGGTGGAAAATGAGTGGCTGGCGAAGACATACAAAAGATTGGCACACATGGAAGGGGTGCGAGCTACACGAAGAAAGTTTACTAAATAATGCAGAGACATGAAGCATCGACCACACGGGATGTGCAACTTGCTGTACAAAGAAAAGAGGAATGTTAGCTTCAGTTCAGCCCGGGTAACGGACTCAATGTCGATGTACAAGTGAAGATGGAGTGTGAGATTTTCACCCACCATCAGAAGTTGATGCTGGGGTGAGCGCCAATCAAACCTGAAAGGCTGATGTGGGCATGTAAGGGCTGGTGGCTGAAGCATTTTTTTTAAAATAAATGTCTACATACCATACCCAGAATACTGCCCCCGCGGTTCCAGCCCTTCCCACAACCACCACACCGCCTGCCACATGATTACCGTGCTTGCAGCTGCTACCACTTCTTTCTTCGCTATTAAGCACGCTCCCCCGATTTGAATATATTTACAACATTCTATTTAGGGAACACGTAATTGCACATTAAAAAAAAAACGCAAGACGAGGACAGGGTACAGGGAGGGAGCGCGAACTGTATGTCACCCGAGTCACCCCTTAAGCTGTACAGTCCGAGGTTCCACAAACTTCACCCAAGCAGGGACGGATAACAAGCGAGCATGCAGCAAGTGGGTCAACCTACAAGTAGCTAGTTACTGCCATCATTGGGGGGAACGTTACCTGAACAGAGAAATAAAAGTTTTGAAATTACAACATCCCGTCCGTCAACTGTCGTCTCGCTGCTACTGACATGTCTGTGCCACAGCTACCGAGAACAATACCTCCACCGCGTAACTGGGGAGCAGCAGTCGCCAAGTCCGCCGGCACCTCCTTGGATCGAACTACTGCCAGAAATGCCAGTGACTATACCGCACACGGCAACTGAAAATCGGGTCCGAGAAGATTAGCACTCCGTTCCCCAAACGCAAAATGAAGGGACTTTCTTCGCACTCAGCTGTCCGGCTCCACGACTCAGCAGCCTCAATAATTTTCACCCACCACAGCTGCCAGCATTGAGGTAAGACGCGCGTGCATCAGGCTATGAGCGAGTCGCGATTGACTGACAGCCACGACTTCAGCAGCCGGCTTTAGCATCCGGTGGGGCGCTTAGCAACAGCGGAAGTGACGTACAGACTGGAGGGGACTGGTTCTGTACTTACCTGTGGGGTTCCTTACTGAAAACGGGGTTGACTGCACAGAGAGACTTTTGATTTGTTGCGGAGGAGCGCGGGGCGGGGGCAGCAGAGCTATTCTCTAGGACCTGTTTGGACTGCAGTACCTTCACTGACTTCAAACGTGTTAGTCGCCATTGTTGAATACAGTCAGCTGGGGATCGATACTGAGTCTGAAGTCAAGAGCATACTCACAGGAGAGCTCTGAAGCGTTGCTGGATTATATTCAAATAATCTTGCTGGAGGAAGTAGTTATAAATGCCGGGGGTCTGGGGTTTTGGTTGCTGCGTGGTGCATTTTAGAGCTTATTTTAAACATACAACACACATCACACTTTTAAGTACCCCAACCTGGCTGTCTCCAGGGAAATAATTTGGCACCTTGTTTACGTTGAGGACTTCTAGACCCTTTCTAATCCCACGAACTAGCATCCATTTTCTAATCCTATATGCGCATTTTACGGAGGCAATAAAATCCCCCCCCCTTTGCTCGCTACATACCGTATCATTACTAATATGTTCATGCGATCTTTCTGATTTACTGTGCAGGATCCACCCTCTCTCTCTCTCTCGCTGTACTGGCGGAACCCGGTCTCAAACCCACGTCTAAGTGACCTAACTTCACTGAGGTGCCCATTTTACATTTCTTGTGGAACAGGCTGTTAACCATACCTCTCAACCTGTTGTCCCCCAAATGTGGAACATTGCCTCTCAAAATGTGGAACACTTAATCAAATATTTACCTAAAAGGCTCAGAACACAGTTAAAATGTTTTCCTGTATGTTCAGAAAGTCTTATTAATTGAATAATATATTTTTTGCATCATTTACTGTGGATGTTTGCTTTAAAATCGTAACACTGAATGTGGAACAAGTCCTCACAATGTGGAACAGGGAGCTTTTGTGAAGTAAAAGAGGAACTGTTCCTCATAATGTGGGGCGGTTGAGAGGTATGGCTGTTGCACTAGTAAGGGGAAAAATGAAAATTAGGGAGGGGATAGATAGGTTAGCCAGCTGAGAGGGAGGAGTAGTGGAAGAAGATGAGCAGAAGGCAAATGCACTACACAGTTACTTCTGCAAAGTATTCATGGTGGAGGACAGTGGTCTTCTGCCAGAGTGTGATACCACCACCACCACCGTATGGGGGAGTAGTCAAGAAATTGGAGGAAGTTGGTAGGGTAAAAAAGGGTCTAGAAGTTCTCAAGGTAGACAAGGTGCTGGACAAATTATTTCCATGGAGCTAGGTGTGGTGAGGGCACTTAAGAGAAGTGTGCAAGGCTCTCAGTAATGCAGGTACCAGTGTCCTTTAACCACGTTTTGTCCCATGGGATACTGAAATTTTGGCAGCAAGTCCCAGAGATACTCACTGCCACACTACATGGCCCAGGGGTCCTGCAGCTGCTGCCTTAAAGGAAAACTACACCCAAAACTTGAAAAAATATATGTTGTGCAGAGTGTTTTAATTTGTATGTAAAGTTCTAGTGTTTCATTCCCTCTGACTGGTATTAGGAGTTTATCCTAAATTAGCCTGCTAGCTTTATGCTAGTTTTACGACCCCAGGGGATCTTCATACTTGATAGCGTAATTGTATTTCTTGTTCCCACAGTGCATCTTGTCTCATGTGACTGTGATGTAAGAGAGACCCAACATTCAGCACACACATGCCAGACAATCTAAATATCTTGGAAGCTTTACGAGCTGCACAAAAATTACCAGCAACAAAGTTTTTCAGGACAGTAAAACCTTTAGGATGAGGCTAGCTAAATTCTACAGATTTTAAAATATAGCCATCTCTATTGTTGTGAACTGATTGTAATGCAATGCTTTCTGCTGGATTTATGGGTTCTGCTACATCTCCATCACATGAAACAAGGTGCATTGTAGGACAAAGAAATGCAATAAAGCTATTTGATATGGCGATCTCCAGGGGTCGTAAAACTACCCTAAAGCTAGTAGGCTAATTTAGGAGAAACTCCTAATACCAGTCAGAGGGAAGGAAACAGTAGAACTTCACATACAAATTAAAACACTCCGCACAGCATATATTTTTTCAAGTTTTGGGTGTAGTTTTTCTTTAAGAAACAGCATGCCATAAAATTGTCCCTTCCAGTAGCTCTGTTGCGCAGTGTTGGGAGGAGGGGTGTGTCGGCAAGGAGGAACAGCAGAAGAGAAGGTGTGTAAAGTGTATAATTTGCATACTTCACCCCCCCCCCCCCGCTGTCACTCTGCAACAGCCATGGGACTTTGCAGACAGACCTTTATTCATAACTCTCAACCTTCTAGCTAACAAATCAGGGACAATGCTTAAAAAATCAAGGTCAGATGACCAAAATGTGGGGCACCTCTGAAAAAAAAAATGCAATGAAGCCGAAACTGTGTACAGTATGCTGCTTAATGTAAGTAGTATTTTCTTAATGGGAATTACATGATAGGCAGTATTTTATGACTCAAACTGATACACTTCAGTGACAAAAATGCTAATTTTAGAAGGAACAGAGAAAATTGCTTAGGCAGAATCAGTGACAGTTGGGAGGTATGCTTGTATTCATTTTAATAGGAACCCCCAAGAATTTCAAGGGACTCCCAAATTTTAGTTGAGTACCCCCCTTTTCCAGAAAGTCCAGGACCTCAAACAAAAAAATTCTACGAAGAGCCCTGGTGTATTGTATGTTCAAAATATGCTCCAAAATGCACCACAGAGAATCTAAAACTCCAGAGCTTCTGAGGGTCTAGTGGCCCCCAGACCCTCAGCATTTATGTAACTACATTCTCCATCAAAATCATTAACTCTCCTGCAGAATTACTCAAATTATCCAGCAAAGCTTCAGTGCTCTCCTGGAAGGTATGCTTATACAATCATGGCCTCTTGTCTAGCACCCACAGATCTTCCGAAGATCATTCACAAACTCGCACTAAAGCAGATTCCAAGGAGCAGAAAACAGTTCTTCTGTAGCACTCCACATTGTCAATGGGCAATCATTACAGATGGGGGTTTTGTGCACCCCTACTAGGGGAAATGACACAGCCCAAAGGCTGAATCAGCCTGGAATGTTGGGAACGTGAGCATTCCAGGCAGCCGCAACTTTCCGGTCTTTGCTGTGCCTTCAAAGGGGAAACAAAAAAGCTTCTCTGAAGATAACTTCTATGTCTTGCTTTGGGGCTGCGATTCTGCATAGCAGTTTGGGGCTATGTGGTGACAGGGAGCACCCCTAAATTAAAATCATGCCTGTTAAGCTGCAGCTTTCAAATTTGTCAACCTGCTCCTTCCCCATTTCCATTGCTTGGACTGCAGGCCACGTCTGCCACATAGTTCAGGGGTGTATGTGTTGGCAGGTCTCTGCTTTTCTAAATAAAAAAAAAAAATGATGCCGCAGGTAAGTACCTGCTTTTCCTCTGGTCTTTGGCATTAGGGTGTACCTTAGGGGTTCCCTCCATCTTTTGGGCGTCAGTACCCCCCAGTCTCATAGAGTTACTTGTTTTGCCTGTTGCCTGGCAAGTGTTCTTAGGGTAACACCTCCCCCCATGAGTGGGGTTTACCATTTCTGCCTCCCGGCTGCCTGTTATGCCAGCCCGCATGTGCCTGAATCCTGTTTGGGAACCAGGGGAGTGAGGGAAAGTAAAACCGCCTGCTCAGCGGTTCCTTGCTGCACAGCAAATTGGGCAAGTGTTTAAGCAGGAAGCCTGCTCGAATGTCAGCTAGCACTGTGGTGTTAAATGTAAAAGCTGCTCGGGCGGCGCTTGGTCAGTCCCCTTTGTGTACTCTGGCCTCGGGGACAAAGCTGCAGTAATAGGGGTCCAAAGGCACATCGGGGGGAGAAACATAAAGGAATGCAAATGCTATTAAAGATTATAACTTTAACAGCAGCCAAGGCTGCTGAATATTGTAAAGCCCAGTCTGCCACCGGGGGGACTGTGTTTCGGAGCTAGTGACAGGTGGGGGGGGGCGGCGTTATAATCTGTGAGTCTGCCATCAGATCACAAGGCAGGGGTGGCACTTTCAAGCAATAGGGGAAATTAATGCTAAAACAATACTAGTTCCCTGCAAAAGATACTTAAACTTGGGACTTTACATGAAATGTTTTGATAGCAGCCATTTTTGTAACCCCTGACCCCATAATCAGCCAATCAAAGTTTGAAGAGTCCTGGAGGACTTAGCAATGGCTCCTGGGAAGGGGATAAGGACTGTGATCTTGGCATCCTTTCAGGTAACCAATCAGGTGTCAAGTGGACTTCATACATATTAATTTAGCAGATGGACAGCCGTTTCCACCAATGGGATGCCGCATTTTCTCTCCTCAGACCCCGTGGGAGTATTCAGCTTGGAGCAGTTTGCTGGAAGCCCTCAAGCTATGAGGAGGGCTTGGACTATGTCCCTGCCTAAAGCTGGAGAATTGCTTGTGGTTTAAACAACCAGCATTGGGAGGCATCCTCAGACCATTTCCACCATCTGGAAAGCCAGTTGTAAAGTGGGAAAGGCTGCTCTGTGTGTGAACCTGAGAGTCAGAAAATACCTGAGAGACTGTTTACTATCCATAGCCCTGGGTGGAGAATCAACCTGCTACAGGAATATCCAGGACTGCTAGAATAATAGAATCATAGAAATCTGGCGGCAGAAAATTACCTCTGCAGCCCATTGAGTCTGTCCCTTACCCCCTCCTACTCATCACCTTTGTCAAGGGAAATTCCCTTCTGCCCACTGTTTAATCCCTTGTGTCTGTCCCATGCCCACTTGAATCCTCCCACCGTTTTGACCCTCACCTCCTCTTCAGGTAGTCTGTTCAAGGACTCCCATCACCCTCTCCATGAAGTAACAGCTCCTCACATTGCCCTTAAGTCTTCCTCCCTCTAACCTTAGGTTATGATCTCTTGTTGTAGTACACACTTTCCTTGTAAATAAGCTCCCCTCCCTCACCTTATTAATCTCCTTCATGTACTTAAATGTTTTTATCATGTCCCCCCGCTCCCTTTTAGTCATCAATGGGTGCAGATCCAATTCCCCCTACCTCGGCTCATAGGGCTTCCTATGCATACCGTGCACCATCTTGGTTGCCCTTCTCTGAACCCTTTCGATCCCGTCTATGTCCTTATGTAGCTGAGGTATCCAGAACTGGACTCCATACTCCAGGTGAGGTCTGACCATGGTTTAATATAGAGGCATCAGCACCTCCCTGCTTCTGCTTGTTATTCCCCTCCCTATGCACGCCAGCATTCTTTTTTTTTTTTTTTTTTTTTAACTTTCTATTTATACTCCCTCCCTGCTCCCAAGCGCTGTTCTTCGGCAGATGCCAGGGCATCTACCTCCTTCCTCAGAGCTTGGAGCCCTCAGTGAACCCCCCCCCCATGCAGCCCTGGCTATCCCCACCCAGGCAGGGATGAGATGGGGGGCTGCACCCTGAGCTTCAGTATTTCGCTGGGGGCCACTGGATGGGACATGTAGTGGAATATTGGAGGTCTTGTGCCAGGCACTCTGTCTACCCAGTGCTTGAGGAGCTGTTTTTCTCTTGTTCCTGGTGTGACGTGCGCCCTGACATCTAGGTACAAGCGCCAACATCTGTCACACCACTCCCCCATGAAAGTGTCTTGATGCCTGCTGTGACTCCAGCCTCCACCAGAGGTCAGTCAGATGCTGAGCCTCATTCCCCCTCCCTCCCCTGTGAAGGTGAGCAGTCTTCTGACGCTCAAGCCTTCTCCCCCGTCCAGCCCTCCGTCTCCTCAGGCATGTTCCTGAACCCGGGTTGGTGTCATCGTGAGCGGTAGTGCTACCACTGCACTGGCGGGCCAGCCATGCATGCCAGCATTCTATTTGCCTTGCCCACTGCCCTGCTCCACTGGTCACCCACCTTAGGGTTGTTTGAAATTATAATCCCCAGATCCCTCTCTTTCACTGTTTGCTTAATTCCCCCTCCCCACCACCAAAGTGTAAACGGTTTGCGGGTTTTTATGCCCCATGTGCATTACAGTACACTTTGTCCTTTGAATTTCAGCTGCCATGTATCCAACCACCCTTCCAGAATGATCAGGTCCTCCATCATGGCCTCCACCCCCCACACCCCCAGGGTGTCCACTCTATTGCAGATTTTCGTATCATCTGCAAATAGGTACACCTTCCCCTCCAGTCTCTCCGCTATGTCTTCAATATAGATGTTAAAAAGTATGGGTCCCAGAACTGACCCCTGGGGCATGCCGCTCATCATCCTCTGTCCCTGGAATGCACCCCATTTACCACCACCTTCTGACTTCTGTCCTTCAACTGGTTTTCCACCCACCTAGTTATCTTCTGTCCCACCCCTAAGATTTCCAGCTTATTTACTAGCCAGTGTCGAAGGCCTTACTGAAGTCCAGATAGGCCATGTCCACCCCCCCTCCGATCAACCACCTTGGTCACCCAATCAAAAAACTCTATTAGGTTCATCTGGCATGACCTCCCATTTGTGAAGCCATGTTGCCTGCAATCTGCTGTCAAGCAGGTAGTTAACCACCCCTTCCTTAATAAGTACCTCCATCACCTTACCCACCACCAAGATGAGGCTGACCAGGCAATAATTCTCTGTTCCCTCCCTGCTTCCTTTTATATATACTGGCACCATATCTTTCTTCTTCCAGTCACTTGGCACCCACCTGGTATCCAGGGACAAGTTAAACAGCCTCGTCAGAGGTGCTGCCAGCTCCTCTCTTAATTCCAGGATTACCCTAGGATGCAAGCCGTCTGGCCCCATTGCCTTGTCCACTTTCAACTTTCCTAGTTCCTCCCTTACCCTGTCCTCACTGAATGGAACAAGATCCTCCCTTTTATCTTCCCCTTCTCTCCCTTTTAACTCGGGTCCCTTCCCCTTCCCTATCACCATAAAGACCGAGCAAAAGTAGCTATTCAGCACCTCTGCCTTCTCAAAGGCTCGGTTCACCTGTACTGCCCCCTCCATCCTCACCCTACTATCCCCTGCCTCGCTTTCGTTTTTTCTCCCACATACCTAAAAAAGTTTTATCTCCTCATTTGTCCTGCCTAGCAATTCTGTCTTCTGTATCTGCTTTTGCCCTACTACGCTTTTACCCTGCCACCCTCAGCTTCACCTGTAGCTCTCCCTATCCTCCCTCCTCTGGATCTTCTTATATGTTCTGAATGCCCCTTTTCTTTCCCTAATTGTCCCTCACACCTCCCTGGTAAACCAGAGTGGCCTCCTTCTTTTTTTGTTCTTTCTTACTTTCTCGATGCATAGTTCAGTGACTTTCTATAGCCCTTCCTTAATTAGGGGTGGTTGTACTAAATTGTTCAGGAGCTGCGTCCTGTACATGTAGCCTGGTCAGATGCACATGAATGACTGACCAAGAAGGGACAGAGGATGGGTCTGGCAGGGACTGGACTTCTTTAGAAGTCACATGTGCATCGAAGCCTATCAGATGGCTTGGAGACCCAGTGAGTAAGGTCTGGAGTGCCTCAGAGATTTATTCCCATAATATGCCCTATTATCCACACTCATTTTATGATGTGCTACCTTATTAACATAGAAACAGAGAAATTGCCAACAGATAAGGATTGCCTGGCCCATCTTGTCTGCCTGTAAGCCCTTGTACTGAATTATTGATTCCAACCCACCTGCTGCTGCACCTCTATGGCTATCCTATGCCTTTCCCAAGCATGCTTGAATCCATCCACAGTGCTCATTCCCACCACCTCCTAAGGCAGACCATTCCATGCATCCACCGCCCTGTCTGTGAAGAACTTCCTCACATTCCCTCTTAACCTCCCAATTTCATGTCATGCCCCATCGTTCTTGTACTCCTTCTGTGTTTGAAAATGTCTCCCCCTGCACCTTGTTTATAGTCTGAGGTACTTGAATGTTTCTATCATATCCCTTCTTCCCCTCCTCTCTTCCAGCAAGTACATATTGCGGTCCCTTTACCTCTCCTCATAAGTCTTGTGTTGCAAGCCCTGTACCATCTTAATTGTCCTTCTCAGGACCGTCGCCAGCCTGTTAATGTCCTTACAAGGGTGCAGCCTCCAGAACTGCACACAGTACTCCATGTGAGGCCTGACCATGGTATTATATATGGCATCACTACTTCCCTCCTTCTGCTGGTGATACCCCACCTATGTACCCCAGCATGCCACTGGCCCTCACAGCTACTTTAGCACTCTGCTTTGGCATTTTCAGGTCATCTGAAATAATAACCCCCAGGTCCCTTTCCTCCTTTGTGACTGTCAGCAACCTCTGCCCCCATCCTGTAGCTTCCCCAGGTTTTCTGCGTCCCAGGTGCATAATTTTGTACTTTTATGAATTAAGCTTCAGTTGCCAGCCTTAGACCATTTTTCAAGCTTCTCCAGGTCCCTCCTCATTTTCTCCACCCCCTCTGGGGTATCCACTCTGTTACAGATCTTGGTGTCATCTGCAAACAGGCAGACCTTTCCCTCCAGCCCTTTTGCAATGTTGGTAATGAAGACTTTGAACAGGGCTGGCTCCAGAACCGATCCCTGAGGCACCCCATTGGTCACCCTATTTACCACCACCCCTTCCTGCTGTCTGTTAGCCAGTTTCTAATCCAGTTTACCACCCTGTCCCCCATGCCCAGCATACCCAGCTTGTTTATCGGCCACCTATGTGGGACGGTGTCAAAGGCTTTGCGGAACTCAAGGTAAGTGATGTCCACTGCCCCACCCTGATTTACTTCCTTTGTCACCCCATCTAATAAATCAACCAGATTTGTCTGACATGGCCTCCTTGCTGTGAATCTGTGTTGCCTATTGTCCTGGCTTCTAGATGCCCCACTATCCTTTTTTTAAGCAATGTCTCCATGATCTTCCCCACTACTGAGGTGAGGCTGACCAGCCTATCATTATCCGCCTCCTTCCTGCTACCGGATCTGTGTAGAGAGACCATATGTGCCTTCCTCCAGTCCTCTGGTACCACTCCTATGTTGAATGACTCTGTGAACATGGCTGCCAGAGGTTCTGCTGTCTCCCTTCGCAGTTCTCTTGATATCGTTGGGTGTATACCATCTGGTCCCATCGCTTTGTCCACCTTCAATTTAGTGAGCTCCTGCAGGACTCTTTCCCCTGTGAATGGACTATTGTCCACCTCTTCACCCCTTGGTAACTGCTGTACTGCTGTGGCCCCTGTCCCTTCCCTCTTCTGTGAATACTGAACAGAAATACTTGTTCAGTATTTCTGTCTTTTCCATGTCAACCTCCTTGCATTCCCCTCCCTCTCCCTTGAGCCTTGCAACCCCCCTTGTTTTTTCTCCTTTCGCTGATGTACCTAGAGAATGTCTTGTCCTCTTTCTTAACTGACTGTGTTAAACCTTCCTTAGTCCATGCCTTTCCCTGCTTACTGCCTTTCCCACTTCCCTTAGACGCTCTACATACTCCTCCCTATTCTCCTTCCTTTGGGTCTACTTATATTTCCTGAACCCTTTCCTTTTTGCCCTGACCTTTATCGCCACCTCTCTCGAGAACCACAGTGGCTTTCTCCTTCTCTTGCCTTTGGATACCAATCTGATGCATTGGTTTGTTCCTTCCAGTGAGGCTTCATTTAGACGCATCCACAGTTCTTCCACTCCTCCTCCTGCTCCCGTTCTCTCCAGGGCTCTTTTGATACCCCTCCCCATTTCAGCAAAGTCAGCATTTTTGACATCCAAAACTGTTGTCCTAGTATGACTTGAATGAGTCTCTGTCACTATGCGGAAAGACACAATGTTGTGATTGCTGGATCCCAGTTGCCCTTCTACCTGGACATCTGTGATTTGATCCCCATTGATCATTACTAGATCCAGAATTGCCCTGTCTTTGCTGGGATCAAGCACAAGCTGCCTGAGTCCAGCCTCCTGGAGTGAATCAAGGATGCCTCTGCTTCTGGCTGAAGCAGCTACACTGTTGTTCCAATCTACGTTTGACATATTGAAATCCCTCATCAGTAGAATTTCACCTTTCATTGTCATCTCGTGTATTTCCTCCACTAGCTCCCTGTCCAGTTCCTCTCTATGTCCTGGAGGCCTGTACATCACCCCTGTGCATATTACTGTGCCATTTCCAGGTTGAAGGGTGACCCGCAGTATCTCGGCCTCCCCCTGCCTACCCTGCACCTGTGTTGCCATTATACCCTCTCTGACATACAGGGCTATTCTCCCTCCCTTTTTGCCCTCCCTATCTCTCCTGAATAGGACATATCCTGGTACATTTGTTTCCCACTCATGATTAGCTATGTACTATGTTTCAGTTATTGCTACTATATCCAGGTCTGCTTCAGTTTTTAAGGCCTCCATGTCTGAGACTTTATTTCCCAGGCTGTGTGCATTTGTCACCATGATCTTCCAAGTTTTACTGCCTGACCTCTCTCTCTCTTCCTGTTTTTGGTCCCCTACATCTGCCCTTCTTTCCTGATATTTTTCTGTTGTGTTCCCAATTACTTTCCTACTCCCTTTCTGCCCAACCCCGATGACCTTGATATCAGCTCCTCTTCCTGCTCCATTGTTCTGCTTTCTCTACCATGTGGGGATGGGCTGCCTGAGTATCCCTACTCCTGTTGCTCTCACTCCTGGCTAGTTTAAATGCTTGTCAGCAAAGTGTTAGTTTTACATAGATAAGGACTTGCCTCAAGAATTGACCGGATACCCTCCCAATCAGAAAGCTGTGCTCCAGTGCAAATACGCAGCCCTTAGTATACCATTTGATTAAGTAAATTAAATTGATATTCCTCCTTAAGTATTTCAAGAGAAAGCCCTATGAATTAATCACTCAATCACCCCCAGCTGCTCTAAGTTGGAAGGTCCAAGGGGTGTACCCTGAGCCAGTGGGTGTAGTCTGAGGTATAATTGGACCCTACCAGAAGAAAATGTTACCTGAGGAATAGCCTAGTAGTACAGCATCCGCTTATGGAATGGGCAGCTCCCTCAGCTAAGTATCATATCCCACACCCGGCAAATCACAGATCCCATCCTATGTGAGCTGACTGGGGAGCACTCCAAGGAAATAGGGAGCAATCAAATTTCAATTGGGTTCCCCCGCATAGGGTACAAGGTTGTGTAACAGCGACCCCCAGTGGTGAAACAACCTGCTAATTGGACAATGGGGAGATAGTCACGTGACTGTATAATAATAATAAATTTTATCTAGTATAGCGCCTTTCACAAATCAAGGCGCTGCACAATCGGATCAAATCAACAACTGTAGCAAATACAATAAATACAGATAAAATCATAAAAGATCGGGGTAAGCTTTACCCCACAAAAAGGTCTTCAGTGCCTGCTTAAAGCACCCCACCATCCTGCACTCATGTAGCTGACGGGACAGAGAATTCCAGAGGGTAGGGGCAACAAACCCAAAGGCACGAGCACCAGATGACTTTAAACTAACCCATGGAATCTCCAGCAACTCCTCGTCTGCCGAGCGGAGCTGTCGCAAAGGGGTGTAGGGAACCAGGAGCTCCTTCAGGTAATCAGGACCCTGTCCGTGTAGGGCTTTGTAAGTTAATAAACCTACCTTGAAGGTGATCCGCCACTGACTAGGCAGCCAGTGCAGATCGTGTAGCACTGGGGTAATGTGAGTTCTCCTGGATACCCCAGTCAACAAACGTGCTGCAGCGTTCTGCACTAGCTGCAAGCGGCGGATATCAACCCCAGAAAGACCTAGGTAGAGGGAGTCGCAGTACTCAAGGCGCGATGTCACAAATGCGTGGACCAAGACAGGCAGATCGCTGGATGGAACAAGGTGCTTGATCCTAGCAATGTTCCTAAGATGGTAAAAGGCCATCGTCAAGCACCACTCCCAGGTCACGCACCCTCTCAGAGGTAAAAATCTGAGCCCCCTCCAGGACTAGACCAGAGGTGAGCCCAGTCCTCAACCCCTCTGTCCTCTGACCCGGGTCCACTACCAAAACCTCCAGTCTTTCCTGGGTTCAACTATAAACTGCTGGAACTCATCCAGTCTTTGATTTCTATGAGGCAGCTGTTCAATACTGAGATAGCACTAGCCTGGTCGGGGGCAAAAGACAGGTAGAGTTGGGTATCATCAGCATAGCAGTGAAACCTCGGCCCATACCATCTTACAATGTCTCCGAGGGGCAGCATATACATCATGAATAACATATGGCGAACGAGTCTCTGGGGTACCTGCAAGGCAGAGAGAAAGTTTTGAAGAAAATATTCTGAGACAACTCTGAGTTCTACCGTGAGGAAAGATGTAAACCATCTGACAACTTTCCCTGACAGCCCACAGATGAACCTCAAATGCTCGAGCAAAACCCTATGATCCACAGTGTCAAAAGCTGATGACAAATCTAGGAGTACCAAGATGGAATGGTTTCTCTGATCTCTCGCCATCAGGAGATCATTGAGCACCTGAACCAGAGCAGTCTCAGTATTATGTCTGTTACAAAAATCAGATTGGAGAGATTAGTATAAATTATGGATGGTTAGATGGTTTTCCAGTTCAGCCGCCACAACTTTCTCAATAACCTTTCCCACAAAAGGAAGGTTAGAGATAGGCCTGTAGTTCACTGGGTTCTCCAGGTCTGAAGAATATTTCTTCAGGAGGGGTGTCACCACCCCCTTCTTCAGGGAGCTAGGAAACTCACCCGAGTCCAAAGAGCACCAGACAATCCGAGCTAAGACCGGGCTGATGATGTCACTACAACCCAAAATCAGAGAAGTATGGCCCGGGTCTAAACTACAGCAAGTGGGACGCATCCCCTGGATAATCCTCATAATGTCCACGAACTCCGGCAGATCAAAGGCACTCCAGGAGACTCCAGGCTCTGTGACCAAGCGCCGACCAACAGCATCCCCCATAGGGTGAAGCTGGCGGCACTGCTGCCGATGCCTGCCGCCACCTTACTCAAGAAAGAAACAAGTGATCCATCACACCTATTTTGTGAAAAAACTTGACAGAACTGCTGACAGGCTGGGTTGCACAGCCTGTCAACAGTTTGGAAGAGTTGAGCTGGTCGATTCTGTTGCAACAGTAATTTTCCTGGACAGGAATTCTGCCTTCTTACGGGAAATTTCTGTTTGATAGAGTTTATAATGCTCTAACAAAATAAGGTGGTCGGCATCTATGGCAGTCCTCCACCAGCGACGCTCTAACCTACACCCCTGCCTCCGCAACTCCCTCAGAGACCCATCAAATCATGGGGCTCCGGGGCAAAGTGGAAGGGGGGCGAACTCGAACAGGAGCAATCAAATTGAGGGCTGAGGAAATGGTCCTATTATATGCCATAACCAACAGCTCAGGATCCGTGCTGGTCTCGCCAATCAGCAAGAGGTCGATCACTGCCATCAGGTCTTCAGGGACCAGGTCCCGCAAAGGGCGATAACTGACCATCTCCACAGGGGCCGACCTACCCAGGGGGGCCGAAAAATTGAACCCAACGGTGTAGTGATCGGACCAACCAACAGATTCCACCACCAAGTCAGAGGCCTCGATCCCCAGATGGAAGACCAAATCAAGAGAGTGACCACCTTTGTGAGTAGCTGAGGAAACAACCTGTGTGAAACCCAGGGATGTCATCACCTGGAGGAAGTGTTGACCAAAAAGTGAGGATTCGTCGTCAACCCAGGCATTGAAGTCGCCTAGAACCATCAGTCTGGGCGACTCCAATGCTACTTCCTGCAGGAACAGCTTCTCATCACCTGGTGGATGGTAGATGAGAGCTATCCTGCACCCCACACCAGCTACCACAGTACACTCAAATGAGATGGCCTCCTCAACTGGTACACCAGTTAGGCCCAATTCGGTCTTGAAACAGACCGCAACCCCCCCCCCCGTGGTCCAGTCTTGGGTGATGTATAACCAAGTGCCCAGAGGGGATAGCTGCCTCCAAAATAGGGGCAGCGTTCCCATCTAACCAGGTCCCAGTAATGCAAACCAGATTTGCCATACCAACAAAATCTGCAATAAGAGCAGTATTGTTGCAGACAGATCTGGCGTTGCATAACAGCGCCCAAGTTGGATGGTGTTGGTGAGCTGTCCCAACTACTTGCCCTCCCAAAGAAGAGATGCCCTTGCATATGGGGACCAGAACAGGATCACAACGTTCCTGGCTCCATTTCACCCCAGGGCATCTTCTGGTCCTAACCACCCCAATGGGAGAGCACCACTCATTCGGGCTCCATGTCCGCAACCCCCGCCCCCCTGATCCCCCGCGAGCAATCCCCAGCGCTTGACAGTGCTGATAGATAAAAGCAGGTGGGGAGAGAACGGGATGGAGGGCATGAGAGCAAGCCAAATAGCACAGAATGGGGCAAGCTAGCACATTCCACCAAATTAATTACAAAACAATAGGGAAAGCACACAAAACCCCAACTTCCTAGATCCAAAACAGAGCAGCAAACAATTAAAAATCCTAAAACCCCAAAACAATAATAAATGTAAACACTAATGCCCGCCCACCAAAGCATAACAAACTACCCTGCTCCCGCTATTGGATGATTTCAAACCCCAAAAATAATAATATAACAGTCCCCTCTCACAGGATATAAAACACATACACAAATATATAGTCATCCCCTTCCCTAGCCCTCTCACAGCCAAGGAAAAGGGGAAATTCTAGGCACTCTCACTGCCTAGAATGAATAAATTAATCAAACACCAACTAAAATAAACATAAACATGACAGTGAATAAAAAATAATAAAAATAAAATAAAACATGGACACCCTGGTCCTCTCACCACCAGGAGGCCATAAAGAAAAAAACTGAAAAAAGTCCAGGAGAGAAGTCATCCAAATGTAGGGAAGCCGCAAAGTAAATCTAATTCAATGTAGATCCGGCCAACGACATCCAATAATCCAACACGAGTGTCTGAATCCAAGTGTCTTAAGTCAGGAAGGGTCCAACAGCAAAGATCCAATAGATGGAGAACTGCAAACTTTCTTTGGCCTGAAGAGACTCTGCAACCTAAGGACCCCCAGACAGAAATTCACTACAGTACCACTACAACACCAGGGGCTAGCCAAACAAATAGCCAGTCCCAGGAATCTAGGGGCTCTCTGGGATCCCCAGCCAGCTTCCTGACTACCGATCCCCCCTCGCCCCTGTGAGACAGCATACTCTGGCCGAGAGACCCCTGCAGAGTCAAAATAAATCCAAGAATGCTAACCTCAGGCCTCTCGTAGCACAGTCCAGGGCCCGACCCACGATTCACAAAATCAAACCACTGGTAGTTCCTTGAGTTGGAACAAGCTTCCCAAAATAGATGATTCTACCCTTACAGTTCTCGCATTACCAACTCCATGACCCTATATAAGTAAATGTCCACCCAGGGTGGGTTGGGCAGCTCCCACATAGTGGCAGCGGGGCCAGTGTCTCAGTACCTGCTTAGCTGTGGCAGGCTCCACTTTCACTGCTGGTCTTACCCGATGCTGAGTCTCCTGATGGGATGGGGGGGAGGTGAGCCACTCCCTGTGTAAGCCTGCTCAGCTGTCGCAGGCTCCCCTCCTCACTGCTGGCCCGACCCGATGCTGGTTCTCCAGATGGGACAGGGGGTGAGCTGCTCCCTGTATAAGCCTGTTCAGCTATGGCAGGCTCCACTCCTCACTGCTGGCCCAACCCGACGCTGACTCTTCTGATGGGGTGGTGGGGTGGGGGTGAGCCGCTCCCTGCATAATCCTGCTCAACTGTAGCAGGCACCACTCCTTACTGCTGGCCCGACCCAACGCTAATTCTTTTAATGGGATGGGGGGGTGAGCCACTCCCTGTGTAAGCCTGCTCAGCTGTGGCAGGCTGCACTCCTCATTGCTGGCCTGACCTGACACTGATTCTCCTGATCAGATGGGGGGAGTGAGCCATTCCCTGTGTAAGCCTGCTCAGCTGTGGCAGGCTCCACTCTTCACTGCTGGCTCGACCTGCCACCTAGCTTGCAGAGATCATATCATAGGGATCATAGACTATTACGAGCCAGGTCAGGCACAAGCCCTTGTACAGCTTGCCCTTAAATCAAAGGGAATAGACCTTGCTAGAATGTAAAGAGCAATATTTATCTAGGTGGTGTTTAAAGGTAATCATATTACTACTACCAATCACCTCTAGTGAAAGTCTGTTTCAATATTTCCACCACTCATTGACTAAAAAACCCTGCCCTCCTCTTGGTTTTATTTGCCCCTGTAGATGCAAATCATGCAATCTTGTAACATGATCAGTATCTTTATACCTTAACCTTGAACTATCACAAAGATCACATAGAAACATAGACTTTGACAGCAGATAAGAACCGCTTGGCCCACCCAGTCTGCCCATATCCCTATCTATTGGATAAGTTGCAGATTCTACTTAACCAACAGCTTATTTCCTCCTACCCCTAACTAGAATTGCTTTATGTTTGTCCCATGCATGCTTGAATTCCTCCACTGTTTTTGACCCCAAAGCCTCCTCAGGAAGGCTGTTCCATGCATCCACCACCCTGCCCCCTTGTTCTTGCACATCTCTTTCTCTGAAAGATGCTACCCTTTTGGACTTCGTTGATTCCCTTGAGGTACTTAAATGTTTTATTCATGCCCCCTCTCCTCCTTTTCCTTGAGGGTATAACATATTAAGCCCTTTAGTCTCTCTTCATATGGCTCTGGTGCAGACTCTGCACCATTTTAGTTGCCCTCTTCTGGACTGCCTCCATCCTGTCTATGTCCTTGAGGAGATGGGGTCTCCAGAACTGCACGCAGTATTCCAGGTGGGGTCTCACCAACTGTCTGTACAGAGGGATAACAACTTCCTGTTTTCTACTGGCAGTGCCTCTCCCTATGCATCCTAGTATCCCCCCAGCCCTTCTTATTGCCTTCTCACATTGCTTGCCTACCTTTAGGTCATCTGATATGACTACTCCCCAGGCCTTGTCCATTTTTGTTGTTGTTAGTACCTCCCCCCCCACATTGTGTACTCTTCCCTGGGTTTTTGATTCCCAGGTGCATTACTTTGCACTTCTTTGCATTGAATCTAAGCTGCCATACTTTTGAGCATTCCTCCAACCTTGCCAAGTCCCTTATCATCCTTTCCACCCCTCCTTGTGTATCAACCCTGTTACATATTGTGTCATCTGCAGAGACGCTTACTTTCCCTTACAGTCCCACTGCAAAGTCACCTATAAAGACATTAAAGAGGAACAGTCCCAATACTGAACCCTTTCTTCAGAGTGGACTCCATTTACTATTACCCTCTGCATACTGTTGTCCAGCCAGTGTTTTACCCAGGCTGCAACCCTGGGACCCACTCCAAGGCTGGCTAACTTGTTTATTAATCTTTTGTGTGGGACTGTGTCAAATGCCTTGTTAAAGTCTAGGTAGGCCATGTCTACAGCCTCTCCCTAAACTACTACTTTGGTCACCCAGTCAAAGAAATCAATTAGATTCATCTGACATGACCCTCCCGCTGTGAAGCCATGCTGCCTTGGGTCCTGTGCCCCACTGGCCTTCAGGTACTCAACAGTTCTTTCCTTCAGAAGTGATTCCATCATTTTCCCTACCACTGAGGTCAAACTAACAGGTCTGTACTTTCCTACCTCTGCCTTGCTCCCACTTTTGTGAAGGGGAATCACATCTGTCCTCCTCCAGTCCTCAGGTACTACACCATCCTCCCATGATTTGTTAAAAAGGGTAGTCAGTGGTGTCACTAGTTCTCCCCTTAGTTCTTTTAGAATTCTGTGGTGAATCCCATCAGGCCTCATTGCTTTGTCCACCTTCAGTTTTAAGAGTTCTTTCAGGACCCTTTCTTCTGTGAATGGACTGATATTGACCCCCCTATCCAGAGTGCTTCTGTTGTTTGGTTTAAGTACCTCCCCAATCAGCGTGGCTCAGTTGGTAGCACATCCGCCTCTGGACCAGAAGGTTGTGGGTTCTCGTCCCACACCGGGTTAGACTTGCACCTAAAAATCGCTAGCATCCGAGTGCAGTATTTGGGGGGTGCTGTACTGCTGGGGTGTGCTGTCCTTTGGATGAGATGTTAAACCGAGGTCCCTTCTGCCCATCCTGGTGTTGCCCTGGTGGGTATCCAGGGGGAAGTAAAAGAACCCAGGGTACTCTTCATAAAAGAGCAAGGAACATTCCCGGTGTCCTGGCCAATATTCTCCTTCCCATAAACCGGTTCATACAATTATCCAGGCTGTGTGTGGGTGATGATGTGCGATATGGACGCCACCACACATTCAGTCACTTCACTACCAGTCTAGCATTGCTTGTAAAGCGCTTTGGGATACTGTGTATGAAAAGCGCTATATAAATGCTGATTCTTCTTCTTCTTCTTCTTTTGTGAATACTGAGCAGAAGTATTCATTCATTTTTTATACAGGTGCTAAAGACAAAACACATGTTTCCCCCTCAGTCACCTATACTCTAATGAGTACAGAGCAAGAACCCTCAGTCTATTCTCGTAATTATGATCTTTAACCATTCTGATCATTCTGGTTGCTCTCCTCTGGATGCCCTCCAGTACTTTTATATCATTCTTGTTAATTGGGGCCAAAAACTGTGAGCAGTACTCCAGATGCGGTCTTACAAGTGACTTGCATAGCGGAAGAATCACCCTTTTGTCCTTGCTGGAAATATGTCTAGCTATACAGGTCAAGATAGTTCTAGTCCTGTTGGCCTTTACTTGACAGTTTCTACTGTTCTTGAGATCATTTGTAATAACAATTCCTAGGTCTTTCTCCTCAATGGTAATTCTGAGTTTTTTGCCCCCCAAGGAATTTGATGTCATGATACTGGAGTGTCCCAGATGCATAACTGCACACTTGTCCAGGTTAAAGACCAACTTGTGTTTTTTTGCCCATGAATCTAGTTTATCAAGCTCTCTCTGCAATTTAATTGCTTTTTTTGACAGCCTCATGAGACCACTTGTTGAGTCTCTGCCCTCCTATGTTAAAGACACTAACCATGCTCTCCAGTTATTAGACAGGTTCAGATTCAGTGGCTCTCACCAGCTGATCTTCACCATGGACACCAAATCTCTTTACATAGTGATCCCCCACAATGATGGCCTGACAGCTTTGCAGTATTTTCTAAATAAGCAGAAGTCCAGCAGCCACCCACACGCACACTAACTCGTCTGGCAGAACTTGTTCTTAAACTCAGTGCTTTTTCTTGTAATAACAGTTTTTTTCAGCAGGTCAGTGGAGTTGCCATGGGTACCAAGATGGGTCCCAGCTTTGCTAATCTGTTTGTGGTTTGGGTGGAGGAACAGTTTTTTCTCTCATTCACATGGATTGTGCCTGAACTCTACAAACACTACATAGATGACCATGTGGGGCTACCTCCTGCTCCAGGGAGACCCTTCAAGTCTTCCTCGACAAGTCTACAATGGTCCATCCTTCCCTTCAATGCACTGTTGAACTATCCTCCTCTACATTGCCTTTTCTGAATATCCAACTGTCAGTACAGAACACTGGTCTGAAGACATCAGTTTATTACAAGCCCATTGACTCTCACAGTTTCCTTCTCCACAGCTCCTTCCATCCTAAACATGTCAAGAATGGCCTGCCATATTCACAGTTTCTTAGACTTGGCAGGTTATGCAGTGAAGAGCATGATTTTGCTGAGCAGACCCAAATAATGCACAGGTTTTTAATTAACAGGGGATACCCTAAAAGCACAGTGGACAGAGCACTCTCCCGGGTCAATAGCATGCCCCATGACCTTGACCCCCGTAGGAAGGATACTGTCATGTAAGAACGACGACGAATTCCACTAGTGCTTCCTTTCCATCAGAGTACACCTTCTCTTCACAGGATCATTGCCAATAACTTTCCTATTTTGCAAACTGACCCCAATATGATACTTCCTTTTCAGAACCTCCTATCGCCACCTACCACTGGCCACCCAACCTGCAGTTTCCTGGTAAGAAGCAGCCTACCTACTCCTAACAGTTGCTCCCTATCAGGTACCAAACCTGGCAACAGAACTCGCTGTTACACCTGCAAATTTGTTTCTAGAGTGACTGAAATTCGGGGTCCCACAGGTGTTTTTCACATCACCAAGAAGTTCTCATGCACCTCCACTAATGTGGTATATTGTATTCTTTGCAGGATGTGTGCAGCTACTTACATCTGAGAAACTGGTAGATGCCTTGCTGATCATTTCAGGGAACATTACAGGTCAGTCAGGAATGGAGACACTGATAAACCCATTGTATCCCACTTTCTCTCCAAGGACCACAGTGTCAATGACCTTTCTGTTTGTGTCCTACAGCAGGGCTTCCGGGATTTTGACCATAGAAAAAACATGGAAACCAGGCTGATCATCTGCCTTGGCTCCCAGCAGCCCTCTGGTTTAAATGATAGACTTATTTTCTACTAAAATCTTTCAGCCACCCCTTGTTTTCCCTAAAGTCTGTATCTGTACACATTTTATTTCTATTTTGATTTTCACCATATGTCTCCATCTCGGTCTCCTTCCCCCACATTAGTCACCTTTCAGCCTTCTTACTAGGCCATGTTAATTAATGCCCACCTGGGGACTTCTCTAGTTCATACACTGCTATTATGCCTTGTCATTCCCATCATCACCTTTTTGTTCCCCAGATTCTCTCTTAATCTTGCCATTTATCACTTCTTCTCCCAGAGCCTTCCTTTTTTTCTTTCTTTCCTCATATATATAGCCCCTATTTTACCTCCCCTCTACACTAACTTTGTTTTTTTCTCTTTTAAATATTTCCTAAAGA
The DNA here is from genome assembly GCA_016271365.2 of Neoceratodus forsteri. Classification (NCBI taxonomy): domain Eukaryota; kingdom Metazoa; phylum Chordata; order Ceratodontiformes; family Ceratodontidae; genus Neoceratodus; species Neoceratodus forsteri. The sequence continues at coordinate 531,700,656 of CM028137.1, read as the reverse complement.
AGACCCAAGGTTGAAACCTAGATTTTTAACCCTGTTCTCTATTTTCCGCGTGCATTTAATATTACCATTTTGTTTTGCTTTCGGACCACATGCTGACGCAGCACCTTGTTTTTGTTTTTAAATTTTGCAAGCTTTGTTCATCCACAAACTTGGACAACCATACTTGACTCCCACTAGTCATTGACGCAATACAGATGTTAAATAGTATTGGCCCCAAAACTGAACCCTGCAGCACTCCACTGGTGACCCTTTCCCATTCTGACGTAGTGCCTCAATTATTAACCATTTTTCTTCTGCCTATCAGCCATGATCTAATCCATTTAATGGTGTTAATGTTTAAGTTAATGTAATATAACTTGTCAATTAGGTCTTTTTTTTTTTTTTTTTATTATCTCTTTGTGCTCCTGAGCCTGGCAGGTGGCTCCAGTCCCTCCCTTGAAGGGACTCAGTCTCCGGCCGCACCGTTCTCCTGCCCAACACCCCTAAATGTCCCACGGGTCCCCCCCATGGCAGGGCCGAAGTGAGGGGGCACCAGCTTTCCCCCACCCCGGAGCAAAATCCAGACATTGGGGGCCAGACATGGTGCTAGTGCAACCATCATGGAGCCTGCCAGTTCCTTTACCTCCAAGTTTTTCTCCCACCCCCCTGCCCACCGACAACATGCATCAGTGACGTGCCTCCTGGCTCACATCTCCCCCTGGCTGATGCCAGAGGGAAATCGATGAGCGGGACAGCAAACCCTTCCTCCCTTCCCGAGAGAGGAGAGCAGTCCTTCGGATGCTCAATCCTCTCTCTCTCTCTCTCTCCCCTGCCAACCCTCGATGGCCCTGGCTTATTCCCAAACCCCGGTTGCCGGCATGGCATGAGGTGTAGTGACCAGCGCCTCAACCTCCTGCACCACCAGGACAGCATCAATTAGTTCTTTGTGTGGTACCTTGTCAAATGCTTTACTCAGATCCAGAAATACCACATCCACTGAAAGGCCCCTATCCAGTTGTTCACTCACCATTTTGTAAAATTGCAGTAAGTTTGTTTGGCAGGACCTACCTGATCTAAAGCAGTGTGGTGATGGGTCCCAGCTATCTGTTATACTTAGATGGGCTTCTATTGCCTGTTTAACCAGATCCTCCTAAACCATACATAAGATCGAAGTTAAACTATCCGGTCTGTAGTTACTACAATCCTCTTTCTTTCCCTTCTTAAATATGGGGACCACCATAGTTTCCCTCCAAGCTTGGACTACCTCGTCAATTAGTAAGGACTCATTAAAGATCTTTGCTATTGGTCCAACTATGACTTCAGCCAGTTCTCCCAAAATTTTGGGATGTAATACATCTGGGCCAGGCGATTATTCCCATCAAGTTTTGTTAATTTAGCCCTTTTATCTGAAACATTTAATACCAGGCAATCTATATCACTATTTCCATTGACTTCTACAGGAACTGAAGTACTCTCGTTGAACACTGAAGCAAAGTAATATTTTAATAACTCAGCAGTTTCCTTCTCACCCTTTGTTAAAACTCCCTTCTTATTAAGTAAGGGACCAACACTCAGGTTACCTCCCCTAGTAGAAATAACATAGATGTAAAATGATTTTTAGTCATTCTTTATTTTAGTAACTAAATTTAATTCAACATTTATTTTCTCCTTTGATGTTATTTTCTTGCATTGCTTTGCTATGCTAGTATAAGTTTACAGATCCTTCATTGATTCCGATTTCTTAGGTTTTTTTGTACAGCTTCTTTTTTTTTTTGTTTTGTTAATTCTGATTACTTTTGTATTATACCAGGGTGGTATTCTGCCTTTTTTGTTGTTCTTTTTCATTTTGGGTACATACCTTTCTGTCAAACTATTTAACATTTCATGAAGTATGTCCCACATTTCCTTTAAAGTCTTGCCTTCAAAGGATGCTTCCCAGTTCCACTGTTTTAATGCCCCTCACATAGCTTCGAAATATTCATGTTTATAGCATTTGTATGTCAAGCTTCCCTTGGTTGTTGTAATTATTTATTTATTTATTTATTTGAGTTTTGGTGGCTGGATAAGTCCACTGAGACAATTATACTCCCTTTTTCAGGGTCGTCCCGAGGTCATAGTAAACAGTAGAGAGACAGTACAATAATACAGAGGAACAAATGCAGGATGACAAAAATTGAAATACAGCATACAGGTATATACAAAAATTGACAAACAAGGAATAAATACTTCAATAAAGACATAATTTCAAGACATATACAATAGGAACATAATGCGACAACTAAAAGCCAAGGGGAAAAAGAGGAGGATGGGGGAGGGGGGTGAAGGAGCAAGGCAATGCGCAGGAGGGAATAGGAGGATAAGGACAGAAGGCAGGGATTGGGGTGCTGTACAATATGACCTTTACTACTAAATTTAACCGTATCATGGTCGCTATTTGCTAATGGACATGTGGTATAACAGTTGGTAATGGCTTATCCCAAATTACTTATAACTGAGTCCAGTGTATGTTGCTCTCTTGTGGGCATTGTAACATGTTGTTCCAGTCCTAACTCTCCAAGGATATTAATACGGTTTCAGTTTTTGTGCCCCCGTACCCTTATTCTAATCTATTGAGGGGAAGTTGAAATCTCTTAAAAGCAGGATCCTCGTATCCATATCTAGAATATTTATTTGTTCCAGTAACTTAATGCTTTCACTGTTGTGTATGAAGGAGGCCTGTAAATAAGACCCAAAACTATATTTTTGCCTATATCCGGTATAATTTTTAACGAAATAGTTTCAAGCCCACTAAACTCCTCAGTTTCTACCATAGGTTCTGCTTCGATGTTCATATCTACGCGTATAGCTACTCCCTCTCCAATCCTATCTCCTCTATTTTTGCCAAAGAGATTATATACAGGAATGTTCACATCCCATTCATTACCTGTTTGCCACCATGTTCCTGTGATGGCACATAATGCTATGTTATCTGTAGCTAATAATCTTTCAAGTTCCTCTTTTTTCCTTACTAAACTTCTTGCCTTAATTAGTAGACATGTCCATTCTTTTTTGCACTTATTTATTATGTCTGGGGAGATTGTGCTTTTTTGGCATGAATGTACTATTTATAGGATTGTTACAATCTCCTCCGTCCTCCCCCAGGGTTCTCAGTTTAAATGTGAGTCTGTGGTTCTTCTAGTTCTGTTAGCAAATAGACATGTTCCATATTTATTCAAGTACAAACCATCAGTACCAAATAGGTCCTTGTTTCTAAAAGCTGTCCAGTTTCTGAGGAACGTAAAAGTTTCCTTCACACACCAATGTCTTAGCCAAAAATTCAAGTGCGAAATCGCCTCACTTTTACCTATGCCCGCTCTAGGCACTCGCAGGATTTCTGATATGATTATAGTGCATCCCTTCTCCTTCAAAATAGTACCTAATTCTTGAAAGTTCTCAGTTATATCCTCAAAGGTTCTTCTACCCATATTGTTTGTATCTGCATGGACTACTACAGTATGCTTTGTTGTATCGTCTATATATCCCTTATTAGGGTTTTTAATGTTGGAGACTTTTGCTCCTTAGAGGGAAACAACCTGTGTATTGGCCTTTCTACCTTCATAAATTATGGAGTCAGTGAATTGTAGCATTGAATACCCAGTTACTATAATGTGTCTGTGTTCCTCTAAGAGGTTATCAATGCTATGCCCTCTTTGTATATCCGTAGTTTCTATTTCTTGGATATTGTTCTTTTGCTGGGCACTATCATGGTCTGTAAGTAGGGCACTAATAGAAATATCCATTGGAAAAACTCCTAATCCCTGTGTAATAGGAGAGTGTATTCCTATTCCACCTAAAGCTGAACCCTCAGGTTCATTTGAAGCTATTCTCCTTTTTCAAACTTGATTTGTTCCTCTTTCTTTGGTTGTAACAATGTTCAAACTAGTTTCATCACTTCCTTGGTCTTGAGCACCTTCCTGAATGATGGTAACCATAATACCCATATTTGTGTGGTCTGTTAATGGTGAAAACCTGTTCAGTAGTGTTATATCTACCACTCATATGCAATGCCTCCTTTTTAGTTTTCATCCCCTTGTGACTATGCACCAGTCATCAATTGTTCCCTCTTCAGACTCCTCCACCCTATTGTTAACTTCCTGCTTCCTTTTAATCATATACCAGTTCCTGGCTGGAGTGGCTGATATTTTCAAACTCCTCTTGTTCAATAGAGCATACTGTGTCATCTATAAATTTCTCCAATTCCTGTATTTCCTAGATAACAGCCTGTGTTATCGGTGGCCTTGTTTAGCCCTTTTGTCCCAGTTAATGTACCATAGTGATCTAGTCTTTTTCTTAGCTCATCACTTTCCTTCTGCTGCTCTGTAATCAATGTACATTTCCCACAACAGTAATTAGCTAGGTTTTTAATGGCTATATACACGTTACGTGAAATGCACATGCTCCACTCCTTTACCATGTTCACTTTGCAAGTCTCTGAACTCATCACGCATTTCATCACATTCTAGTATAATGATCAATAACAGTGCTTTGAAGAGCCACTATCAGAGGACCATCTGGGAAACTGGTCAGGTAACATCACAGCCAGGCACTACCCATCATCTGCCCTGGAGGGTTGGATGCCTGAACTTGTGGGGTGAGGTGTGTTGGCCCTGGTCTCCAGTACTGGTCTCCATCACCTGTGAAGTCATAGAGGAGAAGATGACAAGCTACAAGAGTTTGCCACCCTGCAGAGGTGAACAGTTGCAAGAAGCCTGCTATAGCCAGGTAAACTGCAAACCTGATTGTACAACTCAAGGCCCCAGTTCTGCTAACTGAATCTGTTGCTGTTGCCCAGACCCAGTGTGAACTGTGCTCCAGAACCATGGGTAACCACTGGGCCTGCCCAGCATCTGGGGAATGTTGTTTTAAAAAGGTCCATCAGCTACTGTGTTTAGCCACCAGGCTAGGAGTCTTTAATTCTTTTGAAACCTGTTATTTGCATCAAAATTTCAAGAGTTTGTGTTGGCAAGCGTAACCACTCCTCCGCTACTTTGCACAGTAAGCTTCCACTTGATACCCTCTACTGGGCACTCAAACTACTTCAGGCAATAGGTACCATCCCTAGCTTTGGGAATGTATGCCAGGCTCACTATTTCTAGAGGTCAGAAAGGGGTGGGGGTGTACAAAAGCAAAATACACATGACCATTATAAACCCAGGTCCTGATGAGAGAACTTTTTGCTAGGGCTATGCTAGGTCTGTACTTCTGCAGGGGTACCCAGTAATTCCACACAGGAAGCAGTAACATGAATGTCCAAACCAGGCTGTGGTTCTAGGGTGTGACTTTATTCCAAAGATGGTACACTAAAACAAAGCTGAACCCCAGGGTTTATACATTGTGGCACAAGGCAATGGCAGAACAACAGAAATCTGTACCAGACAGAAACTCTACATATTCCATATGTCATAGGACCTCAAATTCTCTATAGCGTCAACAGCCCCAGCTGAAACACACGTTTTCTTTTAGTGGCGCTGGCCACAACTGAGTACATTTCCCATATGACATAGGACTTAACATTTTGGCAATGTGGCTACTGGCCATGATGGCGCACACTGGTGCTCAAAATAAGCACAACCCACACCAGGGGGTAAACTTTCTCTTCAGGCATTGGCCACCATGACCTGAATAACCAGGTGCCCTTATGGAACCTGTAGTGCTGAACTGGTCACTCCAGATGGGGGTCTGCCCAGCTTTTGCTTCTACATCCATACCTGGCCATTCTTTCAGAGTTACACCTCAAAATGTATGGTAAAACAGTTAGGAATATGCATCTTGGGATGACTTTTACATCGTGCATAAGAAAACACTATTTCTGAGTGTAGAACTAAAGTCCTGAACAATGTACCAAGTCTCTCTGGGGACCCCACGATTGTCAGCCAACTTAAAAACATGACAGCGGTCTCAACTTAGAACAGAACTGGTGTATATTTTCTTTTATCAGAGTACACCCCAAAAAACAGGTACTTTCCTCTGGGAAGCACAAAGTCAGATTACTCACAGTTGGTAAAAACAAACAGGCAGCTTCAAAGTCCTGGATCAAAATAGGGGATTGCCCCTCGGATCCATTCTGGCAGTCCATTCCATCTCTCTGGGGATGGAAAATCAGGAACTCCTGCCCTAGACAACAGTTTCCACTGCTTCTTTTGACAGGCAGATGTTTCTCAGCACTAGGGTGAGAAAACAGGCTCTCCTCACAGAGCCCACACTGCAGCTCTCACTACTCCAACTGCTCACTACAGAACCCTCTCTCACACTGACGCAAGATTCTAAAACTCCCCACTCACAGCCAGCTGCTGTGGCTTATGTTGCTGTGAGAGTTCTAAATTACATCATCTTTCTCCTCTCAGCTGAGGCTAAGTAAACAGAGAGTGAGCAGGTGAAAAAAAACATCTAACCAGTTAGTCACCAGCTGCCTTCCCTACCTAGCACTGACACTGACAGGATTCTAGTAACCCCAGGGGACTGGGGGGGGTTACACAAGTATATTAAGTGCACCAATGCCAGCAAAATCAGCCACCCAGCTGCACCATTATCAGGCCAGCAAGTGCCCCACTGGGTACCCGGACAGACATTTAAGTATCTGGGGAAAATCTGGTATCAGAATGGAGTGGGGATGTAGGGGGTTGTTTGTGTATGCTGGTAGGGGTGGGCACCATTGTTATTAATCCAGCTGGGGTTACTGCGAATGTTGCAATTTAACTGCTTGCGTTGTTGTTTTCCTACATTCCATGTTCCCTACCCTTCTCCTACCCCTTTTTGTAAATTAATTGTTGTTTAACTTTTTTAAACACTGTCTGTGAACATATTATTAGAGATTGCTAATAATTATATGTGTTTTGAAATATTGCAACAAAAGTTGGTAATCCAAGTGTTGGGTGTCTGCAAGGGGAGATGGGTAGGTACAGCATCCCAAGGGGTTGTACCAGACAGACAGCTGGCTCACTATCTTTTAACTCTTGGTGGAGACACTGCACAAACTAACTTTATTCAGGAAAGAACCTCCTTTCCATCTAAAACAGAGTCCAAGCCCCTTAACCTTGCTTGAGCCCGAAACGCAGGAGTAGTAACTGAAAGTTACACAGCGACCCAGTTACATTTATATTCTTTGTGTTTGGGATGACATTTCTGCTTTAATTGGCCCCTCCGTGTTTGAAGGGACATTGCCCCTTTAATTTTTCTTTGTAGTTCAAAGAGAAACAAACAAAAAAAAATCTGACAGGACAGTGGCTATTAGACTTTAGGAAGGATCAGTGTATTCTCGACTTGTGTGCATTTTTCTTTTCCTTCAGGGTGTGTGGCAGTTTTTTTTATTGACTCCATTGAGCTGTGTGGCTTCCCGCTGTTTTTCTCACCCTGTCCATTGGGCGTGCATGCTCTTCTTCCCCTAGAGGCTTTTTAGTCTCAGTGCCCCTTTTTTTCATGCCTGGGTTGTGCACGCGCACCCCCCCGACATGCCAGTGTCACATGATGTTGCATACGTACACATTAGAAAGAGCGCACGCACGCCTGCAGCATTCAAGTGCTAGACACAGCAGCTCTGTGTTACTAGTATTCAGCCCAACTGGCTGTTCGCTTTCAGTCTTCTGGCAGCTGGTGGCTGGCAGCAGTGTTCTTTGCAGCTCTCTGCATTTTTCCCCGCAATCAGAGTTGGGGATTGCGGCAGTAATCCTACACTTTTGGTACTTGGGCATCTTCAGTTTTCTTTATCCTTGGGCACCTGCATGGCTGTTTACTTGGCACCATGACATATAGGCGACCTCTAATCTTCAAAACATGTAAGACCTGCAAAAGGGTAATGTAGCTCTCTCCTCTGGGTTCATATTGCTCCCATTGTGTTACTCAAGCTAATATGTCTCTGACCGTTCCTCCCAGTTGGTCCTCCAAGCTGGGGGTGCACCTGGTGTACCAACTGGCAGTGGCAAAGCAAAATTGTGTAAATATTTCTTGTTGCTCTTAGGAGACCTTTTGGGCCTTGATGTTTTGCATGACATCCTGTCAGCCACACTCAACCCCTAACTAGGCCCCTCAGGTCAGGGGGCCTATGCAGGCACATCCAGGTGCACCGCAGCAGAACAGGGCTGCTAATATGGATCTGTAAGCAGACCCCAACCCTGACTTTACAGAGGATCAGGATGAGAATATCGGGGATCTTGGGGAAATACTGACCCTAGGAAGCTACTTGAGGATGAGGAGGACGAACCCTCGGAGGAAGAGGAGGAGGAGGAGGAAGGGGAATGGAAGGAGCCAAAAAGGAAGATTCCTAGCCCTTCCCTCTTTGATACAAAATATCTGTCCTATCTGATAACAGAGGTGTGTGGGACATTACAGTTGAAGGAGGTGCAATCCACGGAGGCATTAGATGTCAACTCTAACTGGTCTGCGTCCTCCTCTGCCCCAAAGTATTTTCCAAACTTTATTCACTGTGACTAAATTATTGAGCAGTAATAGGCAGGTGTGGACCAAAGAAAATATCTGCTGAAACCTAAGGTACAGTGTTTCTCTTTTTTGGAGGAGAATACCTGCAAATGGGAAACCACTCCTTTGGCAAATACGATGGTTCATAATTCTGTCAGGTATATCACTGTTCCATTTTAAAGGGTCCTTGATCTTAACAGATTCAAATAATAAGCAAGTGGATGCTTCATACAGAAGAGCCTTTGCCTCCAATAGTGCAAACCTCTGCACCTCCCATGCCTCCTTTATTGTGATCAGAGCCTTAAACTTGTGGGTTACGACCCTGGGCAGCTTTGTTCCCTTGGATTCAGAGGGGGAAGCATTTTGCAGTTGCTATTCATGGCCACCACCTTCTTAGGGGATGCCACAGTGGAGAATTTGCATGTCAGCTTGCATTGTGTCTGCTATTTGAGGAGTGTGGCTTTGACACTGGATCAGTGATCAGGCTTCGAAGACCAAGCTGTTTAACCTAGCCTTAGAGGGAGGCTTGTTGTTTGGTTCTGGTCTGGATGATATTCTGAAGGATATCCAGGATAAAAAGGGCCACCTTCCAGTGTCAAAGCAACAGCAAAAGGTGGGTTCAACAACAAAAGGTTAAGGAAGCAGCTGATGGAGGCAGTATTGAGTTTTTTTTTGTCCCTTCTGGAACTTTGGGAACCAGAGGAGTAAAGGAGCCTATTCTGGTTTCAGGAGCAATACTAGCAGAGGAACTCTTGCCCGAAGAACAATGGAGGACCAGGGAGAAAAGTGACCCTATCTCTGCCTCCCTTTCCTTGGTGAAAGACTGCATGGCTTTTACACAAGATGGACCCAGATATCATAAGATGCTTGGGTTTTGGAAATTCTGGCTTCAGGTTATGCAATAGAATTTTCAACAGTTCTCTCAAAGGTGCATTTTCTGCCATTCCCAGTTCCAAAGGACCCTGTGAAAAGACAAGCGGTTTCACAGACCCTTGACTGCCTCACTTAAATTGGGGTGACTGTTCCAGTGCCTCCCAGTGAGCGAGGACAGGGATTCTACTCAATCTGTTTCGTAGTTCCCAAGAAGTTGAGGGGGGGTGTTCAGGTCTATTCTGGATCTAAAACACCTAAACAAGTTTGTTCGCCACACAACCTTCAAGATGGAGTTCCTGCATTCCATCATCTGAACTGTCCAGCCAGGGGATTATCTAGCTTCCATAAACCTTCGGGATGTGTATCTCCACATTCCCATCTGGCAGTCTCATCAGAAGTTCATGGTCCTGGGGCAGCACTTCCAGTACAGGATGCACCCATTTGGGCTGGCAGCAGCCTCCAGGGTTTTCTCTAAGTTGCTTATATTCCTAGTGGCTCAACTCTGACAAGAGGGACATCATGTCTATCGTTATCTGGACGATCTGCTTATTCGAACACCATCTGCACCATTGGCAAGAAAGTCAGTGACCAGGACTCTGGAGATGTTGGAGTCCCACAGCTGGGTGGTGAATTGGAAGAAGAGCTCTCTCAAGCCATCACAGACCCTGGAGCTCCTAGAAGCAGTGTTCAAGATGGATGTGGGGAAGGTCTTCTTCTTGACAGCCATAAAGGAGACCCTGTTGAGAGAGGTTCAGTCATTAAGGAGCCAATCGTCATCTTCAGCTCACTACTTTTTGTGAATTCCGGACCTTGTAATGATGGTGATAGAACTAGTTCGGTGAGCTCACCTTCAAATGTGGCCCCTGTAGATTGAGTTGCTGTCAGCATGGGATCCGACCTCAGAGTATTATCAGGCCAGGATACCAGTTTCACCATGACTGTGGCAGTCTCTGAGTTGGAGAATCTGAGCAATGGGTCTCTCTTGGGAGGCCCCCCCCCCAACGAGTTGATCTGACATCCGATGCCAGCATGTAAGGTTGAGGGGGGCAGTCCTGGACCACATTCCCATTCATGGGACTTGGTCAGTGCAGGAACAGCACCAACACATAAACATTCTGGAAATGAGGGCTGTGCACCTCACTCTCCTCCATTTTTAAAATTAGGTGCTGTCAAAAGCCATGAATATAAGGTCAGACAGTGCTGTCACAGTAGAGTACATAAACTATCAAAGGGGCACAAAGAGCAGGGATATGCTGAAAAAAACTCCAACATCCTGCTGCGGGCAGAGGAGAATCTTCTCTCTCTGTCAACAGTTCATTTGGCGGGGTAGTTGAACATTCAGGGCGATTTGCTAAGCCGTGAAAATGTTCCTCCAGGTGAGTGGATGTTGAATCCTGAGGTGTTAGACCTTCTGCATCATAGGTGCAGTCATCCTCAGATCAACCTGTTCACCTCCAGCCACAGTGCACAAGTTCAATGGTTCTTCAGCCATTACCAGTGTCCATAGGTGGAGGCAGTGGACACCCGTCACAAGTGTGGACTGTCAGCAGAGGATATGGCGTCCCTCCTCTGATGCTCCTCCCCAAGGTCATACATAAAATAAAACACTGAAGAGAAAGCTTTCTTCTAATGGTTCCAGAGTGGCCCAGAAGACTGTGGTTCTCAGACTTAGTGAACCTAGCTCCATGTGCATGATTTCACCTTCTGGTGCAGGGGACCTTTTCTCACAGGGCCCCATTCTGCATCCAAATCTGGGATCAGTGCAGCTCGCAGCCTGGCTCCTGAAAGGAGGAGACTCCTGACATAGGGTTCCTCTAAGAAGGGTGGTGGACACCCTGATGACTGGCTGGAAGAATTCTATGTCGGCAGCTTATGCTCGCATATGGACCAACTTTTCGGTCTTTTGCCAGAGGGAAAAAATGTCCGGCCATCTAAAGACATGATTCTGACTTCCGGTGATGTCACCGTTCAGTATGGATGGCTGAGTGCGGTGTTCCATTCCAATCCTGGCTTCAAGCTTCCTTTTCATCTGTATCTTTGATGAATTTCAGTGGACTTTAGCTTGGGAGGCTTCCCATTTGAATGGGCAGAGGCAGGAAGCTAAAAACAGTGGGTCTTTGCATTCCTCACCCTCAGAGCTGCAGCGAGTGCCCTGCATCAGCAGGATGGTGACTAGCAATGAAGCAGCCTCAACGCAACCCTCCAATGCTGCCATCCTGGAGGAGCTATGAGCTTTCCATGCTGAAATTAGGGTGATGCATACAGAGCTCAAATCCGCTGTTGTTGCTCTTGAAACTAAAGTTGGCAAATTGGAGAAGCAAGTTTCGGATGGTGATGCCCTGGTGGACTGCGTGGAATGAGTACTCTTGAAACTTCTGCAGGATCAGCAGCTTTTGATCAATCAGTGCAAAGACCTAGAAGATTGCTTCTGATGCAATAATGTGCACATTCATGGACTGCTGGAGGGGAAAGAAAGTGCTGGAGATATAATTAGTTTCCGGAAGTTTTCTTCCATCTGTTTTGGATGAGGACGACCTCTGCCCCCTTCCCATTGAACGGGTACATAGGGCTTTGTCTCCCAAACCCACCAGTCCTTCTCAATGCCCCCATTCCATCATCCTTTGATTTTACAATCTCACTGTTAAACAAGTGATATTACAGCATGCGTGGTGCAAGGGCACTATCACATACAAAGTGCATTGTCTCTGTTTTGATAATGATTACACTGCAGTGCTATTACATAAGTGCAGGGCATATTCACCAATTCTGCACATCTTGAAGGCTAATAATATAATGTTTTGTGTTCCCTAACCTGCCTGCTTGTGTGTCCACTTTCAGGATGGCACTAAAACCTCGAGGATCCAGAGGCTGCTGTGCAGGAACTCTGTGAGGCAGTTGGACACTCTGGATGAGCCAATGAACCAAACAGATGACGGGAGAAGAGGGCATTACAGCAGGAGTCCTGGTTTAAGCTCTTCCCCTTTAGTAAGAAAATGGAGAGCAGAGCAGGCTGTCACTGAAATAAAAGCTATGCTGCAGTTTTTCTGGTGAGAGGAGCCTGCCTTACCACAAGGTTTTGAATCTTAGTGCTGGGCTGAGGCATCATTGGCTTTTAGCTTTGCTTTCAAATTGTGGCTATTTTTCCTAGAGTTTAAATAAATTATTGATGGCACTGGTCCTCCTCCCTCTTCCTTCTCTGGCTGACATGGTACTCACTTACCTCTGGAAGACATTCTTGGGGATCCTTGAAGCTGACATAGTTGTTCAGGAGTTCTGTATTGCTGACAGTTTTAGTTCTTCATGCTAGCCCTCTTGGTCCCTTGTTCAGCCTTTGGTCATCGGTGGCAGTCCTTTGGTGACAAGTTCCTTGCTGCCCCTTTCCCCAGGCTCTCTACTGTCTCATATGATCCAGTAGGAGTTGTGGTATTTTACAGCTATGGGTTTCGGGGGTGGTGACTCTTCCCAGCTCTTGGTGTGGAGAGAGGCTTCAGCGCAATATATCATGAATGTTTTCCTTTGTTTGTTAGCTTCTCTTTGGATTTGATTAGCCTCAGTTTTTGGTCTGCAGTGAACAGGGCAATTGATGATGGTTTCACCCCTCCTTTTCCTCCTAGCTGGAGATATTTCACATGGACTGTACTAGCCAGGCATTCCTTTTTGACCCTCCCTGGGTGAAGTGCGACAAGCATAGACTTTCCTTGTATTTGTTTAAGAAGTCAGTATCACTGGCTCAGTGGGTAGAGCATTCACCACTGGGGCTAGAAAAGTGGATGGTCGTGGATTCTAGCCCCACACCAGGCCCTTGGAATAATACCCATAACTGATAATATGAGTGTAGTATAAGGGAGGTACTGTATTGGTGAGATGCAACCCTTTGGATGAGACATTGAACCAAGGTTCCTTCTGCCCATCTCTGGTCACTGTCTAGATGGAAGTAAAAGATCCCCTGGAACTTACTGATGAAGAGCAAGGGAGTTTCTGTGGTGTCATGGCCAACATTCCTCCATCAATAGAACAGGTCCATGTATACCACCCCCCAGGACACAACTGCAAACAAGCTTTAAGGATATTAGCATGGGTGGCTTAGTTTGTAACACATCCACATCTGGGCAAGAAGTTCGTAGGTTCCAGTCTTGCACATGGATTGGGATCATGCTATAAACACCAGCACTCAAGTGCAGCACTAGGGGGTGACATACTGTCGGGATGCAGCATCCTTTGATTGAGACATTAAACCTCTGTTGCCATCCTTCTGCCTCTGCGACGATCCTGGTGCATGTCCAGGTGGAAGTAAAATAACCTAATTTTGCACAGACAGAGATGCTCAAGGACAAGGGGGCATGATATGAAGCTGGAAGGGGGGAACTTAGAGGGGATATGAGGAAATACTTCTTCACGGAAAGGGTGTTGGATGTCTGGAACAGCCTCCCAGCAGAGGTTGTGGGTACAGAAATGGTAGCAGGATTCAAACATGCATGGGATAGACACAGGTGGACCTTAGTAACAGGGCTGGGGGTTAAGGTAGCTATGGTAGCAGATCAGACAGGGACTTTAGGGCTGACTAGGTGGGCCAGTAGGTCCTTTTCTGCTGACAGCATCTATGTTTCTATGGTCTTCTATTGTTATTTGTTGTGCTGGGACTCCTTGGGTTTAGTTTGTTCTCCAGGGTACTTTATGCTGTTATTGGGGTCTGTCTTATGGAGGGGGCCAGTGGAGAATTTTAGAGGGGTAGAGACCCATCCTGTATCTTGTGGTGGGTAATAGGGATATTCCTTGTGGTTTTCATGGGGGGGGGCATTTATCAAATGTTTTGGGGCTTTTTGTATTTTATATATTGGTTCTTCTGCTTGTTGTAGGTGGGTCATATTTCCCTTCCTCTATGGGCTGGGGGAGGTAGCTCAGAAGGGCTGCAGGACTGGGGGATAATTCTGACCTCCTTCCCTATCTGTACCCATTCTAGCCATGTCATATGTTGGCATGTTGCAACTTGTGCTTGTTACACCTGGTATGTACCTGATTTGATTGCACTTTACTATATCTCAGCTTCTTACAATTTGTACTGTATTACTATTGTAAATTGTACTGTATTTTTGTATGCTTCCTGTATTTTTGAATGTTCCTCCCATTTTTTTAACCCCAGGACACATCTCGAAACAAGCAATTCTTCTCAGTATGTTTTCCTGGTGAAGCTTTTAAATAAATAAATAAAATCCTGCTTTGTGTGCCTCTCTCTCTCCCCTTTTTATTGTTTAATTACTGGGCAGGGGACATTGATGGATGGACCCGGAAGTTCCAGGACAGGAGGAACGTGCGATAGGTGGTAATTAACTGTGATCTCAGTTACCCCACCTGAACTGTGTTAACCCTTGTTAAAGGGTTCTGCTCCACCAGGAACCTTGAGAGGTCCTGTAGGTGAGTAATATCAGTTATGTAAGTGTGTACCTGTGGGTACTGGCCTCTAAGTGGCCTCTATGTTTTGGAATTACTTATTAACGACAATGTCACTGTTCTTTTAGGAAGGGTTTATACGTTGTGGAGGTTTTTCTTGGGGAATCATGCTGTAACAGGTTTATTGGACTTTAGCAATGTTTGTGGGGGGCTCATTTTCACTTTTCTTATTACTTTTTTGATAGGGGATTTCTTACAGCGTGTTCCCTTAATACTGAAGGTATTAACAATATGTTGAAGTGAGTCAGGATATTGCAGGAACTCCAACAGCAGGGTTGTGCTGTGGCTGTTTTAACAGAGACCAGATTAATAGAGTCTGAGCATAGCAAACTCTGCAGAACATGGGTGGTGACGATTTATGTACATGCCCATCCCTCAGGCAAAAAAACAGGGTGGCTATACTGCTCCAGACGGGAACACCCTTCCAACTAATGAATTTGTTTGCTGATAAACTGGATGGCTGGTGGTGGCCATGGGGGTCTATCAGGGCAGTCCGGTTCATTTCATATCGGTATATGCCCCGACCCCTCATCCCTTCCTTTCAGAGAGTATTTGCCATTATAGCTAGGTTGCCAGAGGTACAGATTATCTACACAGAAACACAGAAACATAGAATTTTATGGTAGTTGAGGACCACTTGGCCCACCTAGTCTCCCCATTTCCCCTACCTAATGGATAAGCTGCAGATCCTAGTTAACCAACAGCCTACTTCCTCCTCCACCCCACTAGAATTGCCTTATGTCTGTCCCATGCTTTCTTGAATTCTCCCACTGTTTTTGACTCCATGACCTCCTCAGGAAGGCCATTCCATACATTCACAACCCTCTCTGTGAAAAAAATACTTCCTCACATTACCTCTGAGCCGAACCCCCTCTATCTTCAAATTGTTCCCCCTTGTTCTTGCACATCTCTTTTTTTGAAAAATGCTACCCTCTTGGACTTTGTTGATTCCCTTGAAGTACTTGAAAGTTTCTATCATGTCCCCCCTTTCCTTGAGGATATACATAGTAAGCTTCCTTAGTCTCTTTTCGTATTTCTTCTGGTGCAGACCCGGCAGCATTTTGGTTCATCCTGTCTTATGTCCTTGCTGAGATAGAGTTTCCAGAACTGCATGCAGTACTCCAGATAGGGTCTCACCAACTGTCTGTACAAAGGGATAACAACTTCCTGTTTTCTACTGGTGATGCCTCTCCCTATGCATCCCAGTATCCCCCCAGCCCTTCCTACTGCCCTCTCACATTGCTTGCCCACGTTTAGATCAACTGATTTAACTACCCCCAGATCCCTTTCAATTTTTGTTGTTGTTACTATCTCACCCCCCATTGTGTACTCTTCCACTGGGTTTTTGTTTCCCAGGTGCATTACTTTGCACTTATTTGCATTGAATCTAAGTTGCCATACTTTTGGCCATTCCTCCAACCTTGCCTAGTCCCTTCTCAGCCTTTCCACCCCACCTTGTGTATCAACCCTGTTGCAGATCTTTGTGTCATCTGCAGAAAGACATACTTTTCCTTACAGTCCCTCTTCAATGTCACTTATAAGGACATTAAAGAGGACCAGTCCCAGTACTGAACCCTGTGGTACCCCGCTACTAACCCTCCTTTCTTCAGAGTTAACTCTGTTTACTTTTACCCTCTGCATTCTGTTGTAAAGCCAATTTTTCACACAGGGTACCACCTTGGTACCCACTCCAAGTCTGGCTAACTTGTATATTAATCTTTTGTGTGGGACTGTGTCAAATGCCTTGCTAAAGTCTAGGTACGCCATGTCTACAGCCCCTCCCTAAACTACTACTTTGGTCACCCAGTCAAAGAAATCAGTTAGATTCGTCTGTCATGACCACAGCCCCTCCCTGGTCTACTACTTCTACCCTGTGTGGGTAACTGGAATTGTTTGGAGAATGTTATGTTAGACAGAGCTCCTGTACCTCACAGGGGGGACTGGGCATGTTCTTGGTTGTTATGAACCCTTGTTATTGAGGTAAGTTTGGTGTATCCGGTAGTCCATGACAATGGCGACCGCGATTAAGTGCTTTCAAAAAGGGTGGCTCAATTGTGGCACCTGTCCACAGGGCTACTGGACAGGGAGGGTGACTGGATGGGGGGGGTCCACAAATATAGTAACAGGATGTCACTATAGGTACACGTGTGTGTGGGGGGTAGCACTTTGCTGAGCGATGGGCGTTAGGGAGGCAGAGTTTGTGAGGCATAGTGCGGCAGTGAGCTGCCGAGCTGGTCCTGTGGTGTGGTGAGTAGATGGCAGACTAGGGTTGCAAGGTGCCTGGTTTTGGGTCCCGGCTCGTGTTCCTTTTGTTGCACCTGCCATTTTTTTTCAATTTACCCCGACATGCACCCCCTGGAGCTGAGAATCCTTTGGCATGGAAGTGTGGGGGTAAAACCCTCTGTAGGGGAGGGTGCAGGGGGGGCAGCCCACTGCATAAAAAACAAGTCCCCGTTACCCTTTTGCTGTGCATCGGGAGTGTACATCACTGAAATTGATTTTCAATGATGTACACACCCTAATGGCAATCGCCTTTCCACAATCGCCATTATCACATGGAACTGTGGCTCCTTGGTGCTTTTATAATCCATTGGGTAAGGATTTCACCTTTTACCCTGCTGTCTCCAGCTCTTTTTCTAGGCTGGACCAATTTTACGCTCAGAAAAAGTAGGCTTTTACCTTTGTTGACATTCATATTCATGCTATCTTAGTCTCAGTCCATGCCCTTCTTACTGGCAAAATTGAGTTGTGGCCAGCAGAGGGGGTGGGGTCTATGGCGACTGAATTCAGGATTCCTCTATGATGATGCCTTTGTGCAGTCTACTAGAGAAGTAATTCACAATTACTTGTCTGATAATAGGGAAGGGAATACCCCACTGAAATACATTTGGGATTTCCTTAAGGCGGTTCCTCAGGGTTATATGATTTCATATGACCTTTAAGAAATTACAATATTGGGAACAGTACTGTAAAGCTGAGGATACACTGGCACACTTAGAGGCCAGACATAAACAAACTAGGGACCCCTTACTCCTACCCAACTGCAGCAAGTATGGAACTTCCACCCTTTTTGGCTAATTCTGTTATTTTGAAATTACCTGTCCTGGCCCTCACCTCTAAGTCCTCCAGTTTGTTCTGCAGCAACACCTGCTCCTGCAGTAGTGCTTTAATATCCCCACCCACTGGACTTGTCTCATCTTCTAAATTAGAGATTCTCTGTTCCACCTTTTTATTAGAGGCAGTCAGTTTGTCTATTTTACCTGTTAAATCTGAAAATTTGTTATTCATTTTTTAAAAGGATTTTCAATATTGACCAAATCCTACCTCAGCACTTTAGCAATGTTTCTTGCTGTTCTTCAGTTTGGCATCACTTTTTGCATCTTTTTTCTCTGCTTTGCATTTGAAATGGTGTTTAACATATCTGACAAGTCTCTAACAATTTTTAAATCTTTATTTTTGTTTCTAAGCTGTCCTAATGTTGACAAGTCTTGTCCTTTTTTCCCCTCGCTAGTATTCTCTCTAGCACAGTGTGTGTGTGTGTGTGTGTGTGTGTGGGGGGTTAATCAGTGCCTGTATTCAGACAAAATGGCAGTCTCTTATTTCTGTTTGTCTCAATTTTGTTTTTCTTTTATCATAAAATAACATTTCCCTTATATCTTTAACAAGTCTAAAATTCTCAGACATCAAAAAAAAGAAAACTACAGTTGGTAGGGAGAAGACAGGAACAAGTATTGCCAAAGGAAAGGATCCCCACTACAACTTAAATTTGAAGTTGGTTAAATCACTTATTTCAATCCAGCAATCTCCTAATTCTAATCTTTGTACAGTTTATCCAGTTTTCAATTTAAAGGGTTATACCTCAACAACATCCATCCATCAAGCAGCACAAGATTATATGGGTGGGAAAAGAGAGAGAGAAAGAAAAAAAAACAGACATAAGTACGTCATCTTACATTGAATACAGGAAGCATGTAGTCTCTCCCTTATTTGTTCATAGCCAGATTTTCTACTATTAAAAGATTCCTGTTTCTTGTATGTATCTCCATATCACACTTCCCACTCCATATCACACTTCCCACTTCATACTTCATTTCTGAATCCAGTGGTAATGTTGGATTGTTGAGGAGGAGTAGAGAAAGAGAGGGAGCAAAAACAAGGACACAGAGAGACACAGAGGGGCCAATGTCTCTTGATTAGCATCTAAATTTCCAAAAAGAAAAAAAGGATACTAGCCAGTATTCAATATCTTACATATAGATAAACAGTTCTGAGTAGTTCTGAATCCCTCTGACTCTCAGGTCTGTTGTTTGTCTGATATGAACTTTCTTTTGCTGGTATCAGCCTTAGTCTAATCACTCCTACTGACGCTGGTTCAATCTGTGCTGCAACCCACTATAGAATGAACTTTTAATAAAAGGGGGAACAAAGCTACATCTCGCTGAGCCAGTAAACTTAAAATATGAGTGAGTCCCACTATTACCAAAACGTATAGGAGGAGCTCGCTAACCCCCATATGTATTAAATGCTTAGTGCCTGAAACAGAAAATGTAAATTCTACATGTGGGAAGATACTGTCAGGAACACGTTAGAGATCAAAGCATCTTGCTCACCTGCTGTGACTTCTGCACTAATTAAAGCTTTAGCCTCAAAGTTTACTTATCTACTCACACGTGTACTTCCTGACTTCATGCACTTGCAATATCCCAGCTCATATGCTCGGTGAGCACCTGATACAGCCACGGCTGAAAATCATCCACTAATGACTCCCCACTAAGCACATACTAAGTAAGAACACGGAGCAAAGATACATCACTTCAGTCATTTCAACAGCACCAAACACTGCATTAGGGGAAAGGAAAATGCAATTTCCTTGACTGATACTTAATGCAATTTAAAAGTACTGTCAGTTCCACTTGTATGCCATTCAGATGTATGCACAGAAACCTGCTGTCCTGATTCCTGTCGTAATCTCTCAGTGTTAAAGGACTGGTTGCATGAACACTGAATTTTGGTTGTATGCACATTTTCCTCCTGATAGAAGCTCCCTAATCAGTCATTTTCACTTGTTTAGCAGGTATTAGTGCAGGTGTTAATGACATCTGGTAAGCCTCTCTCTGTCCTTTTGTCTTTCTCACCCCCTCCGTCACACTGTAAGGCAGTTTTTGAACACTATAGCACTTCACTTGGATATGAAGCAAGGCCCACCCAATCTCGTAATCGGTCTCACTCACTCTCACTGTAATGCAGAGCCGAACCGCCTGATATAGGACTACGATTGAAGAGATACTGGAATCCACTTTGAAAATTCCCTGGCTGGGAAAATGTATTAGAAAAGCTACCAGTTGGGAAGTCAATGGACAAATAATAATATGGATTGAGGGGTATGAAGTTTACCAGCAATTAATACATAAAATCAAGGAATTAGATTCTCTTGGGATGCATATGTATGAGGAACATAACCAAGAATGGGTACTGAAGCACACTGAAGACACATCTGGATGGGTTCAGTTGACTGAAACTGTTAATAGATTTACTATATTGGACAGAGTGGAAACATCTGACTTCCTATGAATGAGATACTGTAATAGAGGTGATTGCCATGGAAAATAAACCCAGCTTGTTATTCTGGAATATTACTGGGCTAAAAAAGAAATTGGTTGATAAGGATGTCATTTCATATATTAATACTTTTGACTTCGTTAATATACAAGAAACATGCCTCAAGGTGAGGTCAATATAAATGGATATAAATCCTATTCTAAACAGGCTAAGCAAAACAAAAAGTAAAGCAGAAGTTCCGAAGGCCTGCTTACACTATGCAAATTAAATAAGAATTATACAACTGAAGAAATAGAAACACGCAGTGATAATGTATTAGGGGTTAGGATGCATGGCAAAAACCAAGAAACTGTATTAATGAATGTGTACATCCCTCCAACAAACAAAAATAATGAAAGGGAGGGAAAAAGTTAAACACACTGAAAACCTCTTAGACAAAGATATTATTAATAACCCATCCACAAAGTACATTGTATTGGGGGACTTTAATGCACGGGTTGGGTATTTCTGACAAACAGAGACGATGTAACATATTTTTTATCCAGTTGTAACAGAGAACAGATAAAGTGTGCTAGAAATACAATGGATACAGTGGTAAATGAAAAAGGCAGAAAATTTCGTAAAATATTTACAGACAGAAATGTTATACTATTGAATGGATGAACTCCACTAGATGACGTGAGTAGTTACACTTTTATAAGTACCAAAGGGGCTTCTATAATAGATTTAGTTTGGATAAGCCAAAAATGTATACCAGATTGCCTAAATTTTGCAGTAGGAGTCAGAAACAGAGGGGAGAGTGAACATCTGCCATGGGAGCTCAGAATTAAAATGGGGCAGAGTATCTGAGAAACAATATAAATAGACCATCATGAATAAATCAAAACCAGAAAATGCATTAGATGGGATTTAATAAATAGTAATAGGTTTCAGGAAGCTTTGGAGGAAAGGGGTTAATATACAAAATGATTGATTACTTGGATATAGAAAATGGCCAGGATTGTGTAATACCCTGTGACAGGGAGCTCCTGCCACTCTTGAGGACTGACCTTTTCTTAAATTTGTTGCAATAGTGCTTCTGTTTCTTAGCCTACTCTTTTCTTTACAATTTCTAGTCCATAAAGTTGGCCACCTATGGGCACTCCATCCCTTTTCTTGACTATGCTATGGTGTCCTCTTTAATTTTCCTTTTCCAGCTCAGGTCCTCATACAGGGAAGTTATTATGGTGACCTCCAAGCATATGTAAAACAGGTTGTGTTTATTATTGTTGGATTTACTATGTAATAGCACTATGTCATAAAATACCTTGATGTATATACCTAGGTCCGGATATTCAAACTGCGCCCAAAAAGTGCGCAACAGCAGGAGCAAGCGCAAGTCCACTGCGCCCATGCACAAGAAGCATGATATTCAAAAACTGCGCAGGTCAAGATGCGCCTGCAGCACATGACTGAATATCACACCACCTGTGCAATAGTGCAACCAGGGATGTGCAGTTGCGCATTTCAGATGCGCCATAGCGCAACCAGGGATGCCTTGTGGAGCAGGGCAGCAGTGCAACAGCACAACCAGGGATGCTCAGGGACAGGATGCAGGGGCCCACCACCCATGGCACAGATGGGCAGAGGAGCACACAGCAGAACAGACATCACCCCCCACACCCCATACACTGCACAACCGGTGGAGAGCTGGAATAACCACCAGCCCATGGATACCAGCAACCAACCCCCAGCCGGGGCATGGTGCCCCAGCACACCCCCTGGCAAGCTGTGACCTGCACAAAAGGAGGGCCGACCACCCTGTGCCACACCATCCCACCAATGCACAGCACGCCCTGCACCATGATCCCCATACACGCTGCCCAGGAGTAGCGCTCAACAGTGCAGGACACCCCATGCATGCCACCACCCCCACTGTGACAATGCAACCCTGTGCACCACAGAGCCATGCAAGGCAGCCCCACCATGTGCATCCTGCAGTGGGCAGCAGCAGATAGCAATGCAACAACTGCATACACAGTGCCACCCTGCACGTCCCCCCCGAGGTACAGCTGAGAGACTGACCATGCGTCGGCACACGAGGTACCCCACATGCGACAGGGCATGCCCTGGACCCCACCACCAGTGGTATAGCACCCTGCCCACCCTCCCAAGGACACATCCTGTCCCAGCACTGGCCACAACAGCCAGCACAGACACACATAGTGTTGCATGGAAGTATGCACCACACAGGATGCAACACAGTGCATGGACAAACACCAACCCATACCCAAGGGCGCACCAACACAAGGACACGGTAGCGGGTCAACCAAGCCACTGGCTTGTGGCCACAGCAGCCGTGTACAGATGGCCAGCTACCCTACATGGCACAGGTGTGCCAACCACCCTGCGCAGGCACCATGAAGCTGTATGCCACCAGCATGAGGCCGGAGCGCAAGTGACAGACAGTGGAGCACATCTCCTGCAACAGACACAAGCGACAGCATGGAGGGGGGGACAACAACAGTGGAGGCCACAGTGTCACCGGAGGCAGACGTGCACCATACTGGTGATGGGAGGCAACCTGGCATTGTGCCGGGTACAGTGGTTGTTCAGCATGGACAGCCACCACTGACATGCCAGCAGACCATGCATATCACAGACTTGCAAAGGTGTCAGCTGCACAGGCCATGGATGGTCTGACAGGGGTGCCATGCACACAGTGCATGCACCATGGACCACTGCATACAGGCATCCAGTGCACAGAGAACAGCACACAAACCACAGACAGTGACGATCCCTCACCCACACCATAGGCAGTTCCCTTATGGACACACACACACGCCCATGCTTGCACCACCCCTGACGCCATGCACACCACTGCAGCTGAGCACCTGTAGCCTGCTGCAAATCAGAGATCACCACAGTTGTCATAACAAAATGTATGTATTAAAAAATATAAATGCTCAAACATATTTACAAATATATAACAAGGGTGGGGAAGGGCCACTAACCAGGTGGGGCGGGCATGGGGCAGGTGTACAAATGGGAGAGAAGAAGGTGTGAGGGGTGGGTCAGAGGTTAGGTGTGTCAGGGGTCATGGAGGCCTATTCTTTCCCGCTCTCCACTCCTGTGGCGCCTCCAGGTGCTTCTCCTCCGGACCCCGTGCCGCTCCATCCTCTCCAGCAGTGCCAGAGACACCCATGCCAGCTGCAGCAGCTCCTGTATGCCCCATTCTAGGGCCATCCAGTGTTGTCCACCTAGCACAAGGGAGCAGAGTCAATTCGTGTGACTGTCCAGCCCCCTGCAGCCCACCCATTGTGCATGGCATACAGCCGTATGCCACGCCCCTGTGATGGTGTGCGACCACCCACAGTTACCGCGTCCACAAGACCTGCCTACCCAGGCACCCACAGCCATGCGGACCGCTGCACGCACCCACCGCCCATGTCCCACACAGCACCACCGTGGCCGTACAGTGACATGGCTATGCAGTGCGAAGGCAGTGGCACAGCCATGTACCCGGTGCATGCATGGACCACCATTGACACACTCCCAGACATGCAGTGCCACTGGACAGTGCTGACTGTAACAAGTTGCGTGCATGGCAGTGGTGTCAATGGATGGAGGACATGCCCCACTGCCCACCCTGTTACACAATATGCAATAGTAATCATGGATGTAAGGCACTCACCATCATCAGGCTGGTCCATGCGCCTCTTTGGTCCAGCATCCCTCCTGGCCTGCGGGTCCTCTTGGCAGCGCCTCCTCTCCCTCGCCTGCTGGCACTCCTCTGGGCCTAAGGTGCAAACATGGAGAGAGGAACATCAGTACAATCCAGTGGCAAAGTCCCCCCAACCCATGTGTGTGCAATCCCACACAGCCATGCCCATCCACCCCCCACCCCAATACCGCTACCATGGCCAACACTGGATGGCCCCCCCCATGTGCCAGACACATGCAACCATGATACCCATATGGATGTTAACAGTGTATGGATGGGGCACCTACCTGGCCGTGGCACCGTGCCCCTCCTGGCACATGCCCACAGGTGGGCAAGCCTGTCCGGGTCCCTGTGCCGGAGGTCCCCGTAGTGGCAGTGACACTGCTTGGCTGTGCGCCCAATTCCCGTGGCCTCCTACAGTGCCACCGCCACCTCCTCCCATACTGCACTCCTGGCCCTGTCCAGTGGTGCATCTCCATAAAGTGCCCCAGCATGGGGCTCTACTATGGCCACCAAATTGGCCAGCTCCACCTGGCTCCAAACAGCAGCCCTCCTCCATGCCATCTCTAAAGCTGGTTGGAGTCAAAATGGCGCTCGGTAGCGTGGTCCGCCACATGCAGATGCTGCATGGTACAGCGCTGCCATTCCCTATTGCGCTGTCACCAAACAGCGCAATAGTGGTGGACCCATGCGGATGCATAGCGCCTAGGGGGCCAAGGTTGGGCACAGGGTCAAGGGTCTCTCATGCACGGACCACCACAGCACAATTGGTACTCGTTGCATGTAGTGCGATTGGGCGCCTGTGTGCCACCTCCTGTAGCGGCCTACCGAGCTGTGGCCCCAGTGTGCCTACGGCACCCCAGTGCCACAATGCCATACATGTGAATAGCACAGTAGCACCACTGGCACAGTGGTGGCTGTGCCCTGCATTGCCTCCCATGCACAGTATGTCAGCAGCACGGCAGGCGTCTGTGTCATCACCCCGGGCATACGCAGTTCGGTGTGTACTGTGCATGTCAAAGAAATGCGCCCTTGCCTGAGCACGTTCAACACAATTGCACAAAGTGCAACAGCGCGATATTCAGCTGGCATATGCAAATCAGCTAATCAGCCATTCAATGGTGCAGATACTGCATTTGCATCCACTTAAAATTGCGCCTCACCTCATTTGCTTGCATTGTGCTATAAAAATGTGACATTGGGCTGCACTGGCCATAGTCGGTTATTGCAGTCTATTGTGAGTTGCGTGCTGTTTGGGAGTGTGGACTGTGGTGTGTGGGACATGCATGGGACTGCACAGTCACAGGTAACACCTGTCATTCTCACAGGATGAATAATGAGCGATCGTGAGGTAGAGGAAGAGGAACAGAGACATGGGAGGAAGAGGAGGCCTAACTTCACAAAGGCAGAAACAGATGCCCTGTTTGAGGCCTACCTCGACTAGGAGCCGCTGCTTAGCCTACGGTGGGGAACACCACAGGCCCGTGCTGCTGCATGGGAAAAGGTGGCGCATGCCGTCAACCTGCATGGCAGCCACCAGCGGTCCGTGCAGAAATGCAAAAGAAGATGGGCACGGACAGGTGGAGGATTAAGGACAAGGTGGCTGCCATCAGGGCAGCATGGTTTGCGACCGGTGGAGGATAGACGGACGTGCAACACCTGACCCCACAAGAAGAGTGGGTTGCTGGCAGCATGTGGCGTTGTGCCATCGAGGGTGTTCCAGGTGGTGGATTCCAGATGGGTGGTAGATCGTTACTGCATGGTAGGTCCTGGTCTGTCAATGGGGGGGGGTGGACAGGGTAGGGCAGATACATTAATGCTACTGTGTTCCCTTACAGCTCCTGAGCATCTACATGGGTCAGCGGTGGTGGGCTTGTCCACTGAGGGTGGTACCATGGACATAGAGCAGGGCCCTTACACCTCCACAGGCATACGAGGATTCAAGGCAACAGTGGGCCTGCCTGGATGTCTGGACTGATGTTGGTGGAGCAGGTGCGGAGGAGGCCCTGTCCGTGTCCCAGCATGCCAGCGTCCATGGATGCCAGCATGCTGAGACTCAGGCTGATGCCGGATCCGTCACTGATGATGATGGAGCTCACTTCATGGACAGTGATACGTGTGGGCCGCAGGATAGCCACACAGCAGGTGACATCACGGGCATGGCCATGGGTGGTGCCGCCATGGAGGCCTGCGTGACATCACAGTCCCAGCCTGTGCCTGTCTGCACCAGTGGGGCAACACTGGTGTGTGTCCAGGACAGTGGGGCTGTTGCGGCCACTGCGGCGGCACCATTGAGCCCTAGAGAGCAGCAGTTGGAGGGGCAGTGTCAGCAGTTGGCCAATGGCCATGGGGTTACAGTGTCGGGAGTGGCATCAGTGCACCACCTGTGGACATGCCCAGGCCTGGCCTTGGTGTGCAGCGCCCACCCTCAAGGGGTGCTGCCCATCAGGGCCATGAACACTGTGAGGGACAGCATGCCAATCAGGCAGATGACCTCTTAGAAGAGCACACCCGCATACTCCAATAATTAGTCAATTAGCAGGTGCGGCTTGTGACGGCAGTGGATGCACTCAGTGTGGCTCCACGCCAGGCAGAGGAGCGGCCCAGCAGAGACACTGCTCTGCTCCTGGCAGGGATGGACCAGATGTGGGAGGATGTGACTGCTGCCATTGACAGGCAGACACAGGCAATCACAGCTGTCATGGCCACAATGGGCACACAGTTATTTGCCCATGCGTCGCAGACACCGAGCAGTGCAATGTCCAACCCCCATTCCCGGCATCGTGCAACACCCTCCTTGTCGACACTGGGTTTGGTTGTGGGCATCCCTAGCATGCCTGGCACAGGCATGTTCGGTGTGCTGCAGACCCCTGCACGAGCATGGTTGCATTCACACAGCGGAACCCCTTGGGGACCATCGGTGCCACCCCATGAGGCCATTGGTCAGCCTGTCACTGCTGGCAGGTCTCAGGAGGCCGCCCATGCATCCGTGGTGGCTGTGGCACTGTGGCGTGTGACTGACCTATCTCCCACCATGGCTACTGTCTGATGCTGCCCTGTGTGCATTGTGTTGTTCAACGTGCAATGCATGAGTGGGGTACTCGGCCCTGCACGCACACACACGTTCCATCTGCACACCCTCCAGGCTGCTGTATGCTGTGGCATGTGCATGATGATGCCTGCGTTGCACTGTCCACCACTGTGCAATGGTGCCCAGTGTCTGACACACGCACAATGACAGGCACTGGGCATGGTGGTCTGTGGATGTGTGTGTGGCTCGGGGTGGCAGTTGGGGTCGGCGTGCCTCCTACTCTTTGTGCATGTCTTGTGTGTGTGTGTGTGTTTGTGTGTGTGACCGCATGCTGTGTTAGACCTTGCCCATCCCTGACGGTGTGTGCGGTTCCATGCTTGGCCAATTCCCTTAACGACACGCACCCCTGGGGTTTGTCCATGTGTGTTTTTGAGTTGTGCCCTTGCCACTGGTGGTTGCACATGGCCCCATGACTTACCTGGGTTGGTTGAAGTGCTCCTCTGTGATGGTGTCCCGGTGCAGCTGTGCCATCCAGATCAGTCGGGGGTCCCTTCAACCAAGGGGGGGCTGCCCATCACCATCTTCACCAGCGTCCTCATCGTCCCTATCGCTGTCCCCCTCTTCGACCTATGCAGCTATCCCACAGTCATTGGCCATGTTGTGCAGGATGCAACAGGCCAGGAATAGCCCACAGGCCTTTGAGGGGCTGTACTGTAGGGCACCGCCAAACATGTCCAGGCAACAGAAACGTGCCTTCAGCATCCCAAACACCCACTTGATGACATTGCGTGTGGTGGCATGTGCCTCATTGTAGCATTGCTGCGATGGGGTCGTGGGCCGCCAGTATGGTGTGAGCAGCCAGGGATGGAGTGGGTATCCACTGTCACCTGTGTGTAGAGGGTGGACATTAATTTGGTGATCAGCATCTCCCTGCCTTGGGCCATCTAGGCCAATACCCATGTCACCTCTGACTATGCCCCTCCCAAACTCCATATCTTTCTGTGTGGTTTGCATACTCACCCACTAGGTGGCCAGTAGGGATGTCCCCACTCTTGAACCTGTGGCACAGTGTGGACTGGTGCCAGATGAAGGCATCATGTGCTCCCTCAGGGTGCATGGGACAGACATTGATTATGCGCCCCCTGGCATCGCACACCACCTAGCAGTTGATGCTTGCATACCCCCTTCCGATTCATGTACGCGGCCCCTTCGGGGCCAGGTGGTGTGCGGATGGCCACATGGGTGCAGTCTATTGCCCTGAGCATGCCAGGCATACGTGCTACCCTGTGGAAATCCTGTATGTTTGCTGTGCGCTCCGCTGGTGTGCTGGGGAAATGGATGTACTCTGCAGCATGTGGCAGCAGTGCGCTGAGGAATTGGGTGAGGAGGTGTGATGCAACCGACTGGGTTATGCTTGTCGTGTCCCCTGTTGGTCACTGGAAGATACCTGTGGCGCACAGGCACATGACAGCTGTCACTTTGGTATCCACTGACAGAGCATGGCTTTGTCGTGTGGGTGCCTGCATCACATCACTGCACAGCTCACAGAGCCACCTCAGGATCACGCGGTTCAGGCGGTACTGGCCCATGATCTCAGTATCAGTGTACAGCTTGAAGCTGGTGCGGGCTCGGTACTGCCTGTTGGGGGCATACCGCCGACGGGCCCTTCCATGGCCGCGCCCCCCCGCTGCCTGCCTTCTCACCCCCCTCATAACTTCCTCCATCTGGGTGGTGGCACTGGCCATGTCCCTGGCTTGTGTTACCCCCGGCAGCTCTTTCTGTGTTCCCCCCACTGTCCTTGCTGCTACTCCCCCTGCACCGGGAACACCTCCCTGTAGTAGCCTCAGTGCTGTGTGGCACTTCCCTCTTTTGACTTGCACTGTGGCAGAGGCTCCCCACACCTTCCCTGTTCCTGGGGGTTCCAGGTGCTCTGTCCTGCTCCTGCCCTGTCCTGCTCCCAGTTTTTGTGTGCCTGTGTGGCTGCCTGCAGTTCAGCAACATGTGGCTTCCCTGTAGCATTCTTGCACCTTTCTCTTGTTCCTTTTTATTTTGAATAATTTCCACTATTGAGCAACTTCCGTTTGCTCCCCTATTACATAGCACATGTTGAATATGCACTTTTCGCCATTATGCATGGTTCCTCCCCTTCAGTTGCGCATGCATTCATTATCATTGCGCTCTTGCACATTGTGATTTGGGTGGCGCATCTGCCTCCCGCTGAATATCGCAGAATGGCGCAATTTCGGACTTGTGCTGGCGCATCCCTGTTGCGCATTTCGCAACCCTTTTGAATATTGTGACCCTTATGTTTATGAAAACTGTAAATGTTGAAAATACCATGGCACTAGGTATTTTTGATAATGGTAAAAAGTACTAGGTGACTGTTATAGAAAGTAAGTTAGTTGTGCTATTTAAAATGCATGTAAAATGCTGTAAACTGAACAAGTCTGAAATTTCATGGTGATTTGCATATATCCCTTGATGCTTTGCATTATGGAAGTGGGTATGATGTTGTATTTCTTTGAAACTTGATTTGTTGCCAATGCCCTTTGGGGTAACCCTTTTTTCAGTGATTCTGCATTGAGGTTTTTTGTCTGTAGCTTGTTTTGTTTTTTTCATTTTGGGTCCCCACTACCCAAGCGAATGGGGCCCACATAGGGATAAAGGGTTTTCACTGAAAAGTGGTTAGATCAGAGATCAATGTTAGTAGGTGCTGGCTAACTGCAGAGAAAGGACATACATAATCTGTTGCTGCAAGCTGATATACTGAAGAAGGAACATGGCATGGCAGAAGCTTATTTCTTGTATTTTGAATAAACATCACACAGATATTGTGTGTTGAACCTGAAGTTCAGTGTCTGGTCCATCTGTTATCCCACAACACCTCCACAGACTTGGTGTAAGAAGTGGGACTACTTGCTGAAAGTGTCTGGACTAGCCGAAGAGGGACGTTTTCTGGTGGATAACACCCAGATATCCCAGGTGGACCAATGCAGCAGGAGTTGCTAGAGGAGAACCCAGAGAAGAAAGCCCGTGGTGTTCTGACCAGAACCATGGCTGACAGATGGAAAGAAGCTGCTGCCTGGACTGGACCTGGGAGCTCAGAGGAAGTCCAAGCCTGGAGATGATGAAGATATGCAGGTTGGGGCAGACTGGAGGTGCGAGTGACAACACCCAGGAGGTGGAGACCCTGATGAGGATGATCCACTGGATGAGTGGACAATGGCTGGAGGCAAACTGACTGCACAGAGAGGCAGAACACCAGTGCCAGGTGCTCAAGAGGTCTCTGCTGCAGAGTTTGAATAAAAAGTCAGAGGATAATTTTTCATGGGCTCAGCTGGAGGAGGATCTCCTCACTGAGCTAGATATTCCTTTGTTACCTGTGTTCCCTGGATGTTACCTGTTGGAAGTTGGAGATGCAAGTATGGAACTTGAATGTGAGACCCCAGGTAAGACTGTGCCTAGTGATATTGTGCAGGAGCTGAAGACTCCAAGTAAGCAAGAAGAAGTCTATAAGGCTGGAGGGACTTTTTCTTGTACTGATGCAGCTAAATCTATTAACATTATTGACTGGGGTATACTGCAAGCTAAAGATGTTAATATTGCCAAAAAGTTACAATATGTTAAGATCAAGGAGATGGTACATGTGTTTTATGTTTTTGATGCAAAACCTACAAAGGAGGAGGTGGGTGGAAATGGATAGGAACCTGTGTTGGGGTAACACCTAGAATGTCTACCCTCAGCTGTCTATATCAGTAGCAAGTGAAATGAATGAATCAAAATACATAGTGGGTTTATGTGGAGGGGTTGAACCTAGGACTGGGCCCCTGCTTGAAACTGACATGTCTGGTGGGGTTGGAGCAGGTCATTACTTACCCCAGAGAAAGTCTTTCTATGGTGCTGTACTTTACCGCCATTCAGATTTTTGGTTAAGAAATATAATGTACTTTCCCTAGAAGGAGATAATTCAGGGAAGGTACCATTAGTCTCTGTTGAGAGATGTGTTAATGCCTCATGGTAAAGCACGATGATATCCACTGTGTTTATGATAGAGTGTTTGTCATTAATAGGGACCCTGAGACAGATCTTCTGAAGATGGATGGGTAGAAGCTCCATACCCTCCTGGGACAGGAATGTGGTAAGCAGTCTGCAATAACTGCTTCCCTCTTAAGATGGGGGATATGTGACAGGGAGCTCCTGCCACTCTTGAGGACTGACCTTTCTATAAATCTGTTGCAACAGTTCTTCTATTTCTTAGCCTACTCTATCCTTTACACTTTCTAGTCCCTAAGGTTGGCCATTTATGGGCACTCCTTCCCTTTCTTGACTATGCTATAGTGTTCTCTTTAATTTTTCTTTTCCCTCTCAGGTTCTCTTACAGGGAGGTTATTGTGGTGACCTCCAAACATATATAAAACAGGTTGTGTTTATCGTTGTTGGATTTAGTATGTAGTAGCACTATGCCATAACATACCTTGATGTATATACCTTATGTTTATGAAACCTGTAAATATTGAAAATACCATGGCACTAGGTGTTTTTGATAATGCTAAAAAGTACTAGGTGACTATTATAGAAATTAAGTTAGTTGTGCTATTTAAAATGCATGTAAATTGCTGTAAACTGAACAAGCCTGAAATTGCACGGTGATTTGCATATATCCCATAATACTTTGCATTATGGAAGTATGTATGATGTTGTATTTCTTTGAAACTTGATTTGTTTCCAATGCTCTTTGGTGTAACCCTTTTCAAGTGACTCTGCATTGAGGCTCTTTGTCTGTAGCTTGTTTTTTTTTTTCTTTTTGAGACCCCACTACCCAAGCGAACGGAGCCCACATAGGGATGAAGGGTTTTCACTGAAAAGTGGTTAGATCAGAGATCAGTGTCAGTAGGTGCTGGCTAAGTGCAGAGAAAGGACATACATAGTCTGTTGCTACAAACTGATGTACTGAAGATGGAATACGGCATGGCAGAAGCTTATTTCTTGTATTTTGAATAAACATCACACACAGATTGTGTGTTGAACCTGAAGTTCGGTGTCTGGTTCATCTGTTATCCCACAACCCATTCACTTGCTCTATGAAAACCTAGTAGCCCAAATGGCTGAATTAGTTGGAATAGAAACAAACATTTATGATAAACAAGGTGCACCATGGTTTAATGCTGAATGTGCCTCTGTTAGGAAAAAAATTAAATAAACAACTTTGAATAGTTAAAAAATATCCCAGTAGAGATAACAGAAGTGAATGAAATAGATTAAGAAAAAAATATAACAAGACTATTACTACCCAGAAAGAAAAATATAGAGCACGAACTTGGGGGAAATTGGAGGAAGCTATACTTAAGAAGGACAATAAACATTTTTTGGAAACTAGTGGCTAAGGGCTGCGAGGACCACACAGAACATTTTGAGTCTTATATAGAACCTGCCATCTGGGTCCAATATTAAAAAAGAAATAATGTTTAACCCAGAGGAAATAGAAACCAGGAGCCCAAATATAAACATCTGGACTCCACTGGAAAATGAAATTAAAACAGAAGAGATTGTCTGTCACATAGTAAGGATTAGGAAGGAGGGTGGTTGGGTGGAAGCAGGGTGCGATAAGGCAGAAGCACTAAATGAGTACTTCTGCTCAGTATTTACTAAAGAGAAGCGGGGGGTGACACCCAAGGGGGGAGAAATGGCAGAAACGGGGGAAGGGGTGACAGATGGGGAAATCATGGAGGGCAGAGTTCGAGAGGGTTTGAAGGCACTGAGGGTGGACAAGGTGCCAGGCCCAGATGTCATCCACCCCAGGGTACTGAAGGGCTGGCAGAGGTCCTTGCAGGACCTTTGGCAGACCTATTTAATGCCTCACTACATTTGGGGTGTGTGCCTCAGGACTGGAGGATGGCTCATGTGGTGCCCTCCACAAGAGTGGCCCCAAGGATGAACCGGGAAACTACAGACCAGTGAGCCTCACATCCATCGTGGGTAAGCTAATGGAGACTATCCTGATAGAGAGGCTGGTGGCCCTCCTAGAGGACAAAGGACTACAGGACAGCAGACAGCACGGCTTCATATATGGCAGATCCTGCCAAACCAATCTGGTGGAGTTCTATGACTGGGTAACTAGGCAACTGGACAGGAGCCATGCAGTGGATGTCCTGTATCTGGACTTCAGTAAGGCATTTGACTCGGTGCCGCATGGAAGGCTGGGAAGGAAGTTAGTAGGCACAGGGGCGGGTGCAAAGCTGGTGAGATGGGTAGGATACTGGCTTCAGGGAAGGCAACAGAGGGTGGTGGTGGGGAGCTCTCACACCCAAGGGCAGTGACGAGCGGTGTTCCACAGGGCTCAGTGTTGGGACCAGTGTTGTTTGGGATATCCATGAGACATATCATTGGACATCAAGAGCAAGATCAGTCTGTTTGCTGATGATACCAAGGTAGGCGCGGTGGTAGATGACCTAGGGGGATGGCAGGGGTTGCAGGATGATCTGGCAAAGCTTGAAACCTGGTCAGACACCTGGCAACTGGGGTTTAATGCCAAAAAGTGCAAGGTGCTGCATTTTGGGATGAAGAACCCAAGGAGGAGTTACCAGCTGGGGGGAGTGAAGCTAGCTCAGACAGAGGAGGAGATGGATCTGGGGGTACTCATTACAGGGTCAATGAACAACTCGGCACAATGTAGGAAGGCAGCTGCAAAGGCCAACAAAATGCTGGGTTGTATTGCAAGGGGTATATCCTCGAGGAGGGAGGAGGTGATTCTGCCACTGTATAGGTCATTAGTTAGACCGCACCTGGAGTACTGCATACAGTACTGGTGCCCGCATCTGAAGAGGGACATTAAGTTACTGGAGGGGGTGCAGCGCAGGGCGACAAAGATGATCAAGGGGCTGGGGGACTTATACGAGACGAGGTTGAGGGAGTTGAACATGTACTCACTGGAGGAGAGGAGGGACAGGGGTGACATGAAAGGAATAAATAAGATGGGTACAGAGGGGCTGTTCAAAGTAAGGGAGTGGAGGGCCACCAAGGGCCATGATATGAGACTGGAGGGAGGAAGGTTCAGGAGGAAGATGAGGAGACACTTTTTTATAGAGAGGGTCGTGGCTGGGTGGAATGCGTTACCTGCAGAAGTGTTATCCAGTAGAACAGTGGACTGCTTCAAAAGGGGATGGGACAGGACAAGGGGGAGGGTTAATGAAGGGGAAGGGTGGAAGAGAGGGGTAGCTGCAGAATAAGGGGTGCTAGCTGCACAATCGAGCAGACTTGATAGACCTCTTGGCCTTTATCTGTTGGCAAATTTCCTATGTTCGTATGTCTGCTCTATCCAAGAATTTTTGAGGCATAGAACACCCGGCCTGGATGGCATCCCTATTGATGATATTTTAAACCAAATTAATAAATGGGTCCCTGTTTTATATAAATTGTTTGGCTATATCATATTATCCGTACTGGGAAGATTCCTAAATGCCAAACAAGGACAGCACCATTCTCCAGTCTTAGGAATATGAAACTCAGACTTATATAGTTTAATCAAGATTTGGTTTACCACGGCTGGTGTGATTCAGTCATGAGGCGCAGCCGAGTGACCGAACCACACCAGTCGTGTTAGGTCCTCCAGTATACCCACACCCTGGAGGGATACATTGATATTATACAATGGCAAATGTTGTTTTTTTTTTTATATATATATATTTTGTAACTAACTGAGGTCTGTATGGTTGGAAGGAGGAAGTCATTTTTTTTATATTTACCACGGTGTTTTAGTGAAGCGGCAGCAGGACAAATGGTGTCAGTTTCCATTAAAGTGAAAGCGACGGGACTGGCACGAGATAAGGTTGGCTGGCACTTTTTTCCGTGGGTACACTGGAGGATTTACCACGCTGGGAAAGGTGCCAGCCAATCAATCAGGATGCAGTATTTGGGACATTGGATTTACCACATTGTATAATTATAATTATACCATGGCCACAAGTGAACAGCCAATGAAATGGTCAGTCTTGCAGTTTACCACTGGTGTGTAATCCTCTGATAATCAATGGCTGTTGCTGAGTATATTCTAATCCTTCTCATCTGCAGCATAGGAATAAATACAATAAAAATAAAAAAAGAAAGCAACCTCTTTAATATTTGTATTTTATCACAGTAAAAAAATGAACCTTGGTATAATCACAATAAGCCACTTGGAGGATATGGGTTATCGGAGGATTTACCACAGCTGGCGAGGATTTACTCACTCGGTTGCACCTCATGGGCAGACCACTCCAGCCAAGGTAAATCCCCTGATAACCCACACCCCCTCATGGCTTATTGTTTAAGTAATTTTGTTTTGTTTACAATCCTGGATTTGTTCTTGCTGCATACTTCCTGAGCATTACAAACACACCCAAACAGTGCAGTCACTCATGAGGCAGTAGCCTCCTAAACTCCCACCGCATCGTAAGGGGATGGACTGTGTTGTGGGTGTTCCCAAGAACAGGAAAAATGCAGTTGGAGCTGATCAAGGAATGTAAGCAAAGCTGTGTTTGTGTGGTAACACCAGTATGGTGGGCAGTCTGTTTTTCACTTTTTTGAAAGAAATAGTCAGAATCAAACTACAAGCTACATCAGCAATCTATACCGGATGTTGGCAATCATAAAATGTGTTTTTTTTTTAACTAGGGACACTTTGAGACCTAAGGGGTTGGCAGTGTCCTTTTAATATTAACAACGATGACAACATTTGTTAAATTTCCAATTATACAATCTGAATTCTCATAAAGGAATGGAGTGTGCTGCAGACAAATGACAAACTTTTACTTTTTTCCATAACTCATACATTTCAAATCCACTTACTTTCTACATTAGAAAAAATGGCATTGTCTATATAACAACAAGCATTTGTCAATGCCGAATGTTTGCTTGCTGGCATTGGCATTGGTAGCACAGAAGTTACAGAGCTGCATAATAGGAATGGCAGTGAAGTATTGAACTGAAGCCAACCCCACCACCACCCTGTAGATGCTGACAGGCATTGGGGTGTGCCTTTGGGTTGTCAGGCATAACGGCCACGCCATTTCACCACACCTTACCCTGCAGACACCGACAAGTGTCACGGTGTGCCTTGGGGTCTTTGGCCCTTATGTTCACCCCATTCCGTCAGAAAATACAGTGAGATGGGTGCTGTATAGGAGAATGGGGTGAACTTTGGGACCGATGAGTCCAAGGCACACCTCAATGCCTCTCACTGGCTGCAGGGTGTGGGTGGGGGTGGAATGGTATGAGCATTACAGGTGACAATCCCAAGTCACACCCCTGATGCCTGTCAATATCTACAGGGTGGGGTGTTATGGTTGGAAACCCTAATGCCTCAGGCGTTCGTTGGTATTTTCGCTCCAAATTTTCAACATGGTTTTTTGTGACCCCCACACCTCATAAACAGTGGCAATATCAGTTTGTTAGCCAAAAGCTGATTTTGCATAGCGTCTACGCCATTTGGCACCACATTTCGAACAGGATGTGAAAAATGACAGCTGTACTGTTCATGGGGAGGTGTAAAAAATGGCAATGTTGAAAATCTGCAGTGAAAATATTAAAAAAACTGCAAATATATAAAAAAAACTGGTGAAGTCATGAGCGTGCATAGAAACTGTGCAACGCACACCCGTAATGTAATTAGTTTGGGGATTTTTTATAGCAGATTGTCAACACAGGCCTTTTGGGACCTCCGCTCATGAACAGTGTCACTGTGATTTTCTTAATCTGTCCCGAACAGTGATTTCCCACAGCGACCACGCATTTCCGCGCTGGAAGTGCGAAAACACATTTCGGCCATGGTGTGAAAAATGACAGCTGTACTGTTCATAAGTAAGTGTGGTAAAATGGCAATGTTGGAAATCTGGAGTGAAAATATTAAAATTTTGCGAACTTATGAGCGTGCATAGGACTTGCACAATGCACACTCATAAATCAGTAATTTTTGGAGAATTTTTTAGCAAATTTTCAACATAGGGTTTTTGGGGGCCTACCTTATGAACTGTGACACTGTAGTTTCGTAAATCGGTCCTGAAAGGTGGTTCTGCGAAGTGACCACAAAATCACCTTCTGGAGCCTATTAATGCAATGACAGTGCCAGAATTCATGAGAAGGGGTCCCAAAAACCCCATGTTGAAAATTTGGCAACAAAATTCCAAAAAATGCCTGAGATATGCATCAAAGTTGAAAAAAAAACAATTTATTCCATTATACAGCTTACCGGCATTTCTTCAGTTCACGGTTGGCTTTGAAGAGTGCAGACGTGTTCTCGGTCCACCGAAGATCATCTTGCTGGCCTCCGGAGGTAACTATGGGGTGAGGTGGGGGTGTGGGGGAGGTGGATGTGCAAAGGGTGGGTGCAGGTTGGGGGGCAAGACAATCAACGTGGGACCGTTTTTTTCTTTTCAGGTGTTTGTTTTCTTTTTAGGAAGATGATGTGGGACTTGTGCCACACTGGGGTGGGCTCCCAGCGTGGCAGCTGAGCAGGAAGATTTTTTTGGGGGGGTCAGTGGAGCTGACGAGGGATTGGGCACCCCTGTCAGCCATACAGATGTGTGCCACGCACGCTGGGGTGGGCTCCCAGTGTGGCAACTAGAAGTCTGTTTCTTTTGGGGGTTTAATTGGGCCCAGCGGGGGTTGGGCACCCCGCGCCATTCTCACTTATGCCCACGCTGGGTAGGTTTCCAGCACCTACAAGCTCTGGGGGCGCAGAGCTGGCGGGGATTGGGCATCCCGTTAGCCATACTATGTCGTGTGGTCATTTTGGGTCAGGTCCAGCAATAGATAGTTCCAACGCCATATGGCGTCTACTGGTACAAATGGGTTGATGCTTGACATTTTGTACTGTTATCAAAGTAATAGTAAACATCAACAAGGAAATCACCAACATCAAAGCCAGTGGTCTGTGCAAAGGCTTTAGACCCATGATTGGCAGTGTTATGAATGACATGGTACGGACAACCAAATGTGAAGACATTCGGGTTTTTGGCCTCAAAGTGTCTATATAACCCCTTATGCCTTCCCATGTTCACAGAAGCATTGTCCAAGCTCAGACCAATAACATTTTCCCATGACACAGAGTACTTCTTGAAAGCTTCACTTAATTGTTTAAATATTCCTGTGGCACTACAGTCTGAAACCAAGCACATGTGCCAGAACATTGAACTGATCTCACTTCTGTTGACATCATATATCCTAACAACTAGTGGATACATGCTTTCAGTTCCTGTGTCACTACTACCATCAACTGCTAATGTGAATGGGTTATGCTGTAGATAATCCAGAAGAGGTTCTTGTAACTCAGGTGCTATGGCATAATTCACAATTGCGGCTGTTTTAGTTGCTGCACATCCATACATTTTAGCTATTTCACTGTCGGGAAACATCTTGTGGAAGAGTGGACCAGCATGAGCTGCAGCCTTAAATGGTAGGTTATGCTCTAGAAGGTATTCAGTGAAAAGCACCTCGGCATTAGTAACACTGTCCTGAGACTGCTGTATGAAGTAAGATGATACAGGTTTGCATGCCACAGTAACCTTGGCCAACTTCTTGTGTTCTGCTCCAGCAATATGACGCTCCACATCCCACCTGCCTTCATGACTGATACAAAAAGTGGAATTGCAGACCTACAAAATCAAAAGAACAAACAGCTGTGCAGTACTTGACACAATTATATTTTAATTAATAAGTATAACTATGAATCTTTGCCTGACAGCTCCATTTATATAATTTTATAAAACTATAATTATTCAGACTGTCTGGATGCAAAACAGCTTACTGCATTAATTCTTATAATAAATATATGCATACCTGGATGCCAGCGGGAAAGCTGTCTGCATGTATGCAGTGCTGGATGTAAGTGATAATATTATACCTGACAAACTTCTTATCCAGAGATGCAAAACAGGAGAAGAACTTCAGGGGACAAGTCAAAGTGGAACTTGGATTACATCTAAGTGCACATAGCGTGGGCACACTTAGATCGAGAAAATAAGAAATGGCTCACAGGCCGCTAGGCATGTACAGAGAAATCAAATGTTCTCTGCTGGAACATAAACACTTCTAATCTTCCAAGCACAGGTAACAGCTTGCTAAAATTCAGGTTATCTGATATGATTACCTCCAGGTCCCTTTCCATTTTTATGTTGCTTGCACGCATGTGCAAGAAACATAGTGCCATCATCCGAGTTTTCGGAGGTGTGGCACCCGTCTTCCAATTCGGTCAGTGAGTTTGCAGGCACGGCCGCAGTTCTCCAATGACTGCTGCAGCTGTCTATGACAGCAGTCGAAAATGCAGTGGCATACAGTTGAAAGGGAGAGCTCCGCTTCAGTGAGCAGAGCTCCCCCACACACACACATGCAACACGCATATTGCATGCTGATGCGCTCCCCCCTCCCACGCACACACTGTATGGCTGACGGGGGTGCCCAATCCCCCGTCGGCTCCACGCCATCCCAAACAGCCTTTCCAGCTGCCGTGCTGGGAGTCCACCCCAGCGTGGCAA
The DNA here is from genome assembly GCA_016271365.2 of Neoceratodus forsteri. NCBI lineage: Eukaryota > Metazoa > Chordata > Ceratodontiformes > Ceratodontidae > Neoceratodus > Neoceratodus forsteri. The sequence goes on along the minus strand of CM028137.1, from coordinate 531,661,106 downwards.
ACGTCCCGCGTCGTCTTAATTAAAAAAAAAACCTGTAAACAAGAAAATGTTCCCTCGCCATCTCCCTGCTCTCCCCAAAACCCGCACCCACCCACTGCGCAGCCTGCCTCCCCACACCCCCCTCACCCCATACTTACCTCCAGAGCGCGGCGCGACGATCATCGGTGGACCGGGAACACATCTGCACTCTTCAAAGCCGACCACGAACTGAGGAAATGCCGGTAAGCTGTATAATGGAATAAATAGGGTTTTTTCAACTTTGTTGCATATCTCAGGCATTTTTGGGAATTTTGGGCCCAAATTTTCAACATGGGGTTTTTGGGACCCCTCCTCATGAATTCTTGCACTGTCATGGCGTTAATCAGGCCCGAAGGGTGATTTTGAGGTCGCTGGGCGAAATCACCTTTCGGGACTGATTAATGAAACGACACTGCCAGTGTTCATAAGGTGGCTCTCAAAAAGCCTATGTTAAAAATTTGGTGAAAAAATTCCTAAAAATGACTGTTTTACGAGCGTGCGTTGTGCAGTTCCTACGCATGCTTGTAAGTTAGCGAATTTTCAATATTTTCACTCCAGATTTTCAACATTCTCATTTTAGCACACCTCCTTATGAGCAGTACAGCTGTCATTTTTCACATCCTGCCCAAACTGTGTTTCCGCCCATGTAGCACACAATGGCGCAGTCGGTGTGCGAAATCAATGTATGGGACACATTAGGAAAATCACAGTGACACTATTCATGAGCAGAGGTCTTAAAATGGCTATGTTGAAAATTTGGCGAAAAAATTCCTAACAATGACTGTTTTACGAGCATGTGTTGCGCAGTTCCTACGCACGCTCGTAAGTTCGCGAATTTTCAATATTTGCACTCCAATGACTTCCAAATACCTAAACAGCACATACAAGCAAGCAACATTCGACATTGACAAATGCTTGTTGTTGTTGATACTTCCTCCCCAGCACTGTGTACTCTTCCCTGGATTTTTGTTTCCCAGGTGCATTATTTTACTCTTCTTTGCATTGAATCCAAGCTGCCATACTTCTGACCATTCCTTCAACCTTGCCAAGTCCTTTCTCATCCTTTCCACCCTTCCCTCCCGTTGTGTATCAACCCTGTTGCCGATCTTTGTGACATCTGCAAAGAGGCATACTTTTCCTTTCAGTCCATCTGCAATGTCACTTACAAAGACATTAAAAAGGACCGGACCCAGTAATGAACCCTGCGGTACGACACTAGTAACCCCTCTTTCTTCAGAGTGGACTCCATTTACTATTATCTTCTGTGTCCTGTTGTCCAGCCAATGTTTTACCCAGGCTACCAGCCTGGGACCCACTCCCAGGCTGGCTAATTTGTTTATTAATCTTTTGTGTGGGACTGTGTCAGATGCCTTGCTAAAGTCTAGGTAGGCCATGTCCACAGCCCCTCCCTGGTCTACTACTTTGGTCACCCAGTCAAAGAAATCAATTAGAATCAACTGACATGACCGTCCCGCTGTGAATCCATGCTGCCTTGGGTCCTGTGCCATGCTGGCCTCTAGGTACTCAACAATTCCTTCCTTCAGAAGTGATTCCATCATTTTCCCTACCACAGAGTCCAAACTGACAGGTCTGTAGTTTCCTGCCTCTGTCTTGCTCCCACTTTTGTGAAGGGGAATCACAACTGCCCCCCTCCAGTCCTCAGGTACCACACCATCCTCTCATGATTTGTTAAAAGGGGTAGTCAGTGGTGTCACTAGTTCTCCCCTTAATTCTTTCAGAATGTCCATATTATTAAGACCAGTGCCCCTCATTTCTCTACATTTTGAGTGTCTATATCCATCATTTCAGTGACAAAATGCAATGACATATACAGGGATGGCCCTGCACATACCTCTCAACTGTCCCTGACCATGCCAGCCATCATCATCATCCATACAATCCCGCCCAGCGTGCCCTTTCATCCTAAAAACAAACCTTTGAATCATGTGTGGTACAAAAATAAACCTTAATAAAAAACATAATTTGAACACTTAAAATAGGCATTCCTGGTGTACATTTTTTTTAGTGTTTGGTAACTGGATATGGTCCACATGTCTGTTTTCAGGGGCAACCTGGGAGGTTAAGTGACTTGTTCAGAGACACACAGTATGCAAATGGAGGTTGAGAGAATCAAACACAGGTCTAGTCTCCTGCATGTACCAAGCTCATTCACAGCTTGTTACTCTAACCTCTAGGCTATAATGCCAACTATAGATCATCCTATATAGAGACAGTATAGCATTATGCCTGTGAACTGTTTCCCCTGGGCTGATGAAAGGACAATGTTAAAGAAAACAATCTGTTATTGTTGGGGCAGTGCATATTAAAATCAATGTTTTTAAGAATAAAAATGTCATAGTTTTCTATTTCCCAATCCCCTTAGGTTTGTGTAGCCCCTACCACAAAGAAATCATATGTGCTCCTGGCTCAAAATAATTATTTTCTCAGCCAAAAGCTCTCTCCATATTTATTAATTTATGTGTAAGTCTTCAATCTTGTCATGTGCCTCATATACAGAAAACAAGCATTTGTCAATGGCAACTGTTGCTTGCTGTCATTACCAATGGAAGTGTAGGAGTTAGACAGATGCAGTATAGGAATGGTAGTGAAGTATTGAACTGACACCAACTCCACCCTCACCCTGCAGAGATGGACAGGCATTGGGGCGTGCCTTTGGGTCATCGCCCATAACGGTCATGACATTTCACCTCACCCTACCCATAATGTAATTAGTTTTGGTATTTTTTTACAGCAAAATAAGCAATAATACCCAACAGAGTAAGCGGTATTGTGCTATACCGGACCACCCAAGGGCGTAATGAGGTCTGATGCCGTATAGCACAATACCGTCCACCCTGGAGGGTATTATTGCGCTTAGAAAATGAGTACCATAAAAAAGTTTAATAAAAAAATGTTAATGAAAAATTAGTTTAAAGTTAGTTTTGTAATAAAATAGTTCCTCCACCTGCATTAGAATGATGTTTAGAGGGCACTACAGTACTGTGTTCAAGAGCTATTTTCTCTTAGTTGTCTTTCTGATATCTTTTCAAAGTGCCCCCCCCACACACACACACACACACTGGCAAAAGGCAAAAAAAAGGACTATCATTAAGTAAGCAATAATACCCAACAGGGTGGGCAGTATTGTTCTATACTGGACCTCCCAGGGACATAAGAAGCCCAACACCGCAGGGTTGACACAGTTTGCCAGAATGGGAAGTAAATTAAAAACATGCCTCTTCTATGGTAATCAGGAGAGATGCAAGTGCATTCCCAGTTGAGAGGGAACAGGATGTTAGAAGTGTGCCCCTCTTCTTAGCCTGCTGTTTATCCAATTCAGTCCTGTTGCTCGGTCAACCCCAGAAGTCACTAAATTACAACAGCCAGCAGCGCGACAACTTTATTTTTAACTGTAACACAGTTTACTTTAAGGGACTGAGGAGATTTTTTTTCCTTTTGGTTTAAACATGCCTGTGACTGCTAGACTTACAGCAGTCAGGAGGGATGTGAGTACACTGGGATTTGATCTTTCAAATAAATTACCATCTGTTTTCAGGTAAGCACAGTCGTGCTTTTAAAATATGAAAGAGGAGGTAATCTGTCCCCTTTTCCCCCTGGCTAGTAGCCTTGTTTTGTGTGTTTTTTCTTAACGGCCTGCTGGATGGACAGAAAAGGCGGGGGCGATGAGCTGATGAAGGCAGCATTGACAGCTATGCCGAGGTATCAGGAACAGTATCACTATGCTTTTCATAATCTACCCCGAACACTGATTTCCCATAGTGATCGTACTATTCTGCCCCAGAAGTGTGAAAACACATTTTGGCCAGGGTGTGAAAAATGCCAGCTGTACTATTCATAAGAAGGTATGGAAAAATGCCAATGTTGAAAATCTGGACTGAAAAGATTACGAGTTCATGAACTTATGAAGGTGTGTGGAAATTGCACAATGCACGCTTGTAACACAGTCATTTTATGGACTTTTGTCACCAAATTTTCAACATAGCCAGTTTAAGACCTCTACTCATGAACAGTATCACTGTGATTTTCTTAATCTTCCCTGAACATTGATTTTGCACACAGACCACGCCACTGTGCACTACATGTGCGAAAACACATTTCAGGTGAGATGTGAAAAATAACAGCTGTACTGTTCATAAGAAGGTGTGGTAAAATGGCAATGTTGAAAATCTGGAGTGAAAATATTAAAAATGCTCAAAGTTATGAGCGCGTGTAGAAACTACGCAAACCACACTTGTAAAACAGTCATTTTGGGGAATTTTTACCAAAAACTTTAAAAATAGGGTTTTTGGGGGCCTACCACATGAACAGTGTCACTGTGATTTTCTTACTCTGTCCTAAACATTGTTGAAAATGTGGTGAAAAAATTCCCCAAAATGGCCGAAATATGCACCAAAGTTGAAAAAAAAGGAAATTTATGCCATTATACAGCTTACCGGCATTTCTTCAGTTCACGGTCGGCTTTGAAGAGTGCAGAAGTGTTCCCGGTCCACTGAAGATCGTCCCGCTGGGCTCCAGAGGTAAGTATGGGGTGAGGTGGGGTGTGGGAGGTGAGGCACCAGAGGTGTGTGCGGGTTAGGGAGGGCAATAGAATCAATGAGGACTTTTTTATTCTAGATCTTTTTCTTTTAAGGCGATGGGGACTTTTGCCATGCTGGGGTGGGCTCTCAGTGTGGCACCAGGCAGTTATTTGGGCAGTGGAGCCCGATGGGATTGGGCACCCCGTCGGCCATACAGTCAGTGTGTTGGGGGGGGGGACGCATGATCTCTGGCTTGTCAGAAAAATTAGAGAAACAGGCTTGGACTTAGTTTTTTCTCAGCCAACAACTTGTTCTCTCCTGATTTACCATGGGAATTAGTTGTGATATTAAAATGACTAAGTCTGTCAGAAAAAAAGAACAGAGGAGCAGGGACTTACTGTGCACCACACTTTCTGTGGGTTCCCTTTAACAGGCTATACATAGGGCCAGTCAGACGACCACTGCCTCTGGAAGCTGGTCATAGAATGCTTCCTCTTCAGCTGCTTTTTCTTGGCTGCCGCAACACCCAGCAGAGACACTGCCACCCCAGGCTGGTCCCCCTCTTCTAAATCACTAAGACTTATATCAGACTGCATCGCAGACCTAGTAAAAACTCGGGCTAGCTTTCTTTCACTGACGACCTGTCTCTGACAAGTCAGACATCTTCAGTGTTCCAGGCTCAGCTGACTGTCACTCGCTCTGTCACTGTCAGCTGCTTGCCTGTCAGATTTGCCACTCAAAAACGCAGATCATAGCAGTCATTTTGGTGAAGTGAAGTATAGAGGCCGGGAACGAGCGCAGCGGCGATACGCTACGTTCTGCGCATGGGCTGATTTAAAGGGCCGAGGAGGGTTTGGATAAGGGCTTGCGGGTGAGTGGGTTTTAAAGCCCTAAAGCGGGTTGGACCTGCGAAATGTGGGTCACTTGGGGGCGCTGTGGTAATCATTCTGGACAGTAATTTCAGTGGTCCCAACTGCAAGCTGTTTACCTGTCCTATTTTCCCTAAACTACTCGGCGACTCATTTTGTTTTGTGAGTACTTTTTACTACCATAGACTTTCAAGATGGTGAATTATTGTGTAGTGGCTGGCTGTAAAAATACTCCTGGGAAAAATGTTGCAGTACTGGAGTTTCCAAAACGGGACAAGTTCCCCCCAGCGTTTTCAAAAGTGGGTGAATTTTGAACTGTTGGATAGAGTTTGGGACTGGAAGTCTGCTTCCTCTCCTCATATGTGCTCGGCACACTTTACTGATGATAATTTTGAACATGTGATGCAATATAAAATAAAATTTGCTTATGTTTTGAAACTGAAGAAGACAGCTGTACCCAGCATACATCTAAAACACATTGACCCTGACTACCCTTTTACGGTGAGCTCCTAAAGGTCATCCACAGGAGATGAGCAGTTCAGGACCCTGAAACGTGGCTGTGCATCAGACAAGCTAATAGTAGCAAGGGTGAGTACTTTTTGTGCTTGTGCTTCACCATCAGCAATGCCTCTATTTCCTCCTGCTAGCCACTAAGTCACCATAGGGGAGGGTGTGGGGTCAGGTACCTGGGATAAAGGGTGGGCAGGGAAACTTGCACTAACAGCTTCGGCTCATGACACTAGAATTACTGCTTGCCATTAAGTCCCCAATGGGGAGGGTGTGGGATCAGGTAACTGGGATGTGGGGGGCAGGGAGAATTTGCACTAACAGCTGCAGTTCATGGCATTAGAATTAATGCAGGTCACTAAGTCCACATTGGGGAGGGTTTGGGGTCAGATACCTGAGATCGGGGGGAGGTAGACTTGCAGTAACAGCTCCGTCTCATGGCACTAGAAATAATGCAGGTCAGTAAGTCCACATCAGGGAGGGTGTGGGATCAGGTACATGGGATGGGAGAAGGGAGACTTGCAGTAACAGCTGCGGCTTATGGCACTGGAATAAATGCAGGCCACTAAGTCCACAGCAGGGAGGATGTGGGGTTAAGGACCTGGGATGGTGGGGGCAGGGACACTTGCACTAACATGTTTGGCTCATGGCAATCGAATTACTGCTTGCCACTAAGTTCCCATCGGGGAGGGTGTGGGGTCAGGTACCAGCGATGTGGGTGGGGGGCAGGGAGACTTGCACTAACATGTTTGGCTCATGGCACTTGAATTACTGCTTGCCACTAAGTACCCATTGGGGAGGGTGTGGGGTCAGGTACCTGGGATGTGGGGTGGGGCAGGGAGAATTGCACTAACAGCTACGGCTCATGGCACTAGAATTAATGCAGGTCATTAAGTCCCCATCGGGGAAGGTGTGGGGTCAGGTATCTGGGATGTGGGGTGGGGCAGGGAGACTTACATTAACATATGCGGCTCATGACACTTGAATTACTGCTTGCCACTAAGTACCCATTGGGGAGGTGTCGGTCAGGTACCTGGGATGTGGGGGGGCAGGAGACTTGCATTAATATCTGTGGCTCATGGCACAAATTACTGCTTGCCACTAAGTACCCATTGGGGAGGGTATGGTGTCAGGTACCTGGGATGGGGGAGCTGGGAGAATTTCACTTACAGCTGCAGCTCATGGCACTAGAATTAATGCAGGCCACTAAGTCCCCATTGGGGATGGTGTGGGGTCAGGTACCTGGGATGTGGAGGGGGGGGCAGGGAGACTTGCACTAACATGTTTGGCTCATGGCACTTTTCTTTTCTTTTATTTATTGAAAATGTTTCACCAGGAAAGGCACACTGAGCAAAAAGATGTTCGTCTCATGGTGCGACCTGGGGGGGTGGGGTTACAGTGGAGGCAGGTATACATACAAAGGTTGATTTTAGAAGTAGAGCAATACAGACAATGTACATTGTTGGGTAGGAATACATTTGAACTTGTTACATAAGGAGAACAGTACAGAGCATGATCTTCAAGGACAGGGTATACATATCATGGGAACACATCTAGGACAATACATGATTACATAAGTGCCAGCAGCAGAACTTGAGTGTCAGGACAGAACTTGAGCTGGAGCGAGATGTACCAAGTTGACAGAAGGAGTTGGGGAGCAAAGATAGCGGGTAATGGAGGAGTGGACTAGTAAACACACAGGTGTGTAGCGGGGTGGTTCAGGTGAGGTGGGGGGACGGAGAGGGGGAGTTAGTAGCTGTGAGTAAGGCTGAAGAACGTAGGTTATTTAGGAAGGAGGGTGAAGGGAAGGGAGATATTGGGAGTGAAAAGAGTGAGTAAAAGTGAGAGTGTAAGTGCACTTGAATTACTGCTTGCTACTAAGTACCCATTGGGGAAGGTGTGAGGTCAGGTACCTGGGATTTGGGGTGGGGCAGGGAGAATTTCACTAACAGCTGCGTCTCATAGCACTAGAATTAATGCAGGCCACTAAGTTCACAGCTTGGAGGGTGTGGGGTCAGGTACCTCGGATGGGGTGGGAAGGGAGACTTGCACTTACAGCTGTGGCTCATGGCACTAGAACTAATGCAGACCACTAAGTTCACAGCAGGGAGGGTGTGGGGTCAGGTACCTGTGTGTGGGGGGGGGGCTAGAAGAGAGAAATGCACTGTCAGTTATGGAAAATACCTCCAGGATGAATGCTGGCCACTAGGTCCAAATCCTGGATGGTGGGGGGTCAGGTATGTGGGATGGGGGAGCCAGGAAGACATACACTGTCAGCTGATGAAAATACCTACAGAATTAATGCTGGCCAGTAAGTCCCTATATGGCATGCTGTGGGGTCAGGTACCTGGGATGTGGGGTGGGGCAGGGAGAATTGCACTTACAGCTGCGGCTCATGGCACTAGAATTAATGCAGGCCACTAAGTCTCCATTGGGGAGGGTGTGGGGTCAGGTACCTGGGATGTGGGGGGCAGGGGAGACTTGCACTAATATGTACAGCTCTTGGCACTTGAATTACTGCTTGCCACTAAGTACCCATTGGAGAGGGTGTGGGGTCAGGTAATTGGGATGTTGGGTGGGGCAGGGAGACTTGCACTAATATCTGCAGCTCATGGCACTAGAATTAATGCAGGCCACTAAGTTCACAGCTTGGAAGGTGTGGGGTCAGGTACCTGGGAAGTTGGGTGGGGCAGAGAGAATTTCACTAACAGCTGCCGCTCATGGCACTAGAACTAATGCAGACCACTAAGTTCACAGCAGGGAGGGTGTGGGGACAGGTACCTGGGAAGGGGGTGGAAGGGAGAAATGCACTGTCAACTACATAAAATACCTCCAGGATGAATGCTGGCCAATAGGTCCAAATCCTGGATGGTGGGGGGTCAAGTACGTAGGATGGGGGAGCCAGGGAGACATGCACTGTCAGCTGATGAAAATACCTACAGAATTAATGCTGGCCACTAAGTTCCCATATGGGATGGTGTGGGGTCAGGTACCTAGGAAGGGGGGGGGTTGGGAGAATATCATATGAAACAGCTTTGGGTGATTGCTGCAGAATTACTGATGGCCACTACGTTCTGATCTTGGATAGTGTAGGGTCAGCTACCTAGGATGGGGGGGTCCAGGAGGACATGCATTGTCAACTGCTGATCATACCTCCAGAATTAATGCTGGCCACTGAGTCCCCATATGGGATGCTGTGGGGTCAGGTACCTTGGATTGGTGGGGTGGCTACTGGGAGAATAGCACATGAAACAGCTTTGGCTGAAAGATGCAGAATTAATGATGGCCACTAAGTTCCCATCTTGGATGGTGTAGGGTCTGCTACCTGGATGGGCCAGGCAGACATGCACTGTCAGCTGCAGATCATACCTCTAGAATTAATGCTGGCCACTAAGTCCCCAAATGGGATGCTGTGGGGTCAACCACGGTGTCGTGGTGGGGACAACACTACCAAAGTGTAGGTGCTGCAGGCTGAAACAGTATTAAACAGGTGGTCTTGTAATGACACTGCCTCCAAAAATGATGCCAAAATACTTTCAAAAGAATGTGACTAATAACAATCACTGTTTTGTTTGTAGTTTTTGCAGGAACATTTGCTCACAAAGCCTACAGATGCATTGACTGAGTCTTCAGAACAGTCTGTTAGCATGTGTACAAATGTAGACACCAACTCTTCCAATGAAGGTCATGACATGGACGCCATGGGAGGGTCAAGTACTGTAGAAGACAGTGTTGCTGATATATTAGGGTCACCAATGGTGGCAGAGAATGTTGCATTTCCTAATTCTGCTCTTCATGGGTGAGTGTCCAGGTCAACTTACATTCAATGATGCATAATCAGCTGCAGAAAAGGTTTATGAGTACTTTGTGTTGCATCCATTTAAAACACATGGAGAACTAAACTCCTTTGGTGAACCGTCACCTGCATATCTTTCAGTGATAATCAAACACTAAAAATTTGGAACAGCATCAACAGAAAACATGGTGTGACAACATTTTGCTCTACTACTGTCAAGTGAATATTTGACACACTGCGGTTTTATTCTATGTTGTACTGTACTGCTTTTGATTCTGTCTCAGTAAGTACTTCATTACCTGTGCTCACATATTCAAAGCATTGCCCTGTGCACAAATCTTTTGCACTGCAACACCTCTGAATTTGCACCTGTTAGCGCTGACTCGAGGTGTTAGCACCAGTGGTAAATGATAATGTCTGCAGGGGACACATTCAGGGGATGTGTAATGCATGCTTGTGCACCGGCATGCTCAGAAACAAAATAACGACACACTACAGTACTTTGCGCCACCCATACCATGGTGCTGGCCACCGCCAGCTTAAAGCATGCAGTAATGCAGTGCAGGGGGCAACGGATATCCCGTTAATTCTCCCTCCATTTACCACAGTGTTGATCACTCCCATGCTGATCCGAGACCAGCCTTGAATGTTAATACCATTCCCTGGTGGTCTACTGTACCCCCACCACCACCCTCACAATCTCACCAACCACTATTACTGTTAATCACTTTCCCTGGTAGTGCGGTGGCACCACCACCACCATTTTGATCCCTGACTACCGGTAATGTTTACTTTTCCTGGTACTATAGTAGCCCACCCACCCCCATCATGAGCCCCAACTACGGTCCGTTAGGAATAATTAGTTTACATGTTAGTGTAGTGGCTCCCCCACCCCCCACCCTGTAGTGCCAAGCACCCTGCTTCCCCACCAAACATTTCGGAACTTACCAAGCTGACTGGTTCAGCCTTTCTCTCACCTCTGCGTCAAGCCGCAGACTGAGCTCTGAATGTAGGGGCAGATCCAGGAGTCCTATAGATGGGGGAGCTCAAGTCAGAGAAAAAAGAAAAATAATAGGCTGGGGGTCTGGTGGGCCGCCTATTTTGGTGCATTCTGGTGCATTTTGGAGGGTATTTCTAATGCAATTTCTACTCATTTCCTCCCTCCCCATGCTTTGTTAGTTGCACCCTAGCACCATCCCCAGAGTCCCCACAGTCGACATGACAGTATGTTGCCCAAAATTCCCTCCCACCCACCACCCCCCAAAAAAAACACAAAATACCAAAAGACTGCAGCTGGGCAAAACACATAAAAATGAGAAATGTTGAAAGAGACTTGGTGATAAAGACAAATTGCAGACAAATTAAATGACAATCCAAGTAAACAAGTTCACAAATGTCACTCACTCAAGCACATTATGACATTACCATAAAGCCAACCCATCCCAGTTCATCCTGCAGTACAGATTAACCTATCCCCCAACCTTATCTCAGTAAAAAAACAAATAAAATAACTATAGAAATATGGGAACAAAGTCACTTTGCTATCTAGTTTCTGAAAATATCATTTCAAGCCTGCTTGCTATTTTTGCAAAACACATTTTATTCTAGAGAACAATGTATTCCAAAGAAAATACATTTTAAAATAAATAAAATATTTTTTAGTGTTTTAAAATTTCCTTTACTGGGATAACCCCATGGTATGCGGCATGTCATTTTTATGATAGGCCCAAGAAGTCAGAAAGCAGACAGAAAAACAGTTTTTAAACAAATATAAAACGCATTTTTTTTATTAGCAACAGCACTTGCTTGGGTACATCACAACTTGCACCCCAAAGTCAACACATAAACTAAATATTTGATTCTATCACTTTTTTTCCAGTTGTGTAACTGCCTGTATCAATGAGCCAAACAAGGTCTTATGACTTCTGTTGCCAATTTTGCTCTCCAAGCATGCAGAAACTCCTGCACATGCCCTAACATACGTCAGAACACTTTCAAAGTCCCCATGTCTATTACTTCCCTCTGTGCTCATTCACACTGTACAACCATGACTGAAAAGACCACACAGATTAGATATACAGTACATGCTGAAGTTTTTACCTCAGTTCAAAGGTGTCATATGCCAGTTTCTGCCACTCCTGGTTCATGCTGTTGCGGAGACCAGACCTGCCCCAGCATTCGTTTTGTACCATTCCTAGCATGCTAAAGGTGGGCACTACTCTCCAACTCTCTCCTGCAAATCTGCACCAAAATCAGTTTGCCATATAGGATGAAACTAGCAGCTACCTTAAACCATTTTAATGTCATGAATTTAAGCTCCCCATACTAGAAATTAATAACACTAGTACTACATATATTACACACCCAGTTTGATGGAACACTAATGTCCTGTCCCATCCCAGCAGCTGCCCCCCAACCACCATAGTTTGTGACTGTGAAAGTCTTTTGTTTTTAAAGCAAGAAGTACCTGATTAAATGAAGACTTGATCAATTTTCAGCAGGCTGAAGTCTATGTGCCCCTAGTTGAATACTGTCTCCGGTCACCTGGCCGCCAAACTCTCTCTCTAGACAGCACACACTGACTCCAATACTCCTAATGAGTAGAGCTCTCAGCTACAGCTTGCTTCAGCTGCCAGAAGATGACCTGAACCTCACTGTAACTCCTTGTGCTGATTTACCAAGGTCACACTGACCCCGCGTTACTGGACAGCTGCCACTTGAAACCTCTGGCTTTGCTCTTCACTTGTGGGCTCCACTCTCTCTCTGTCTCCTCCTCAGTAGTACACTGGCTCCCCTCTTCTGAGTTAATGAATTACAGCTCACTCTTGTTTCAGCAGCCCAGACATTTAAAGAAGGCGTCCCTTGCTAGCCACATCCACTGTTGGATGCAATAGCAAATGAAGAGCAGTGAGCACCAGGTGACCTAGTTGAGATCTGTATTGTCAAGGTCCACTCTGCTTTGCTGCAGCTGCAGCCCCCCCCACGTACGACCCCACCCCCACGCATGAACAAAGGAGCTGCACCAAGCCTGCAAAAGTAGAGAATGAATGCTCAGGCTCACCAAAGCAGGACCAACTGCTGCCACAGTGCTGGGACCAGACCACATGGAGCAGGATGAACATTAGTAAGAAATTCATACTGGAGACCAGCTTTTCAGGGGGGGGGGATCAACTATGTAATGCGGGTGGGGGTGGTTGTTTACTGCACTACCAGGCCACTGGAGGACAGGGCCGGCCTTAACCATTCTGGGCCCCTGTGCAGCCCCCTGCCGGGCCCCACCACTCCATTCCCTGTGGGCCCCCCACATCCAACATTTACACCTCACTAACCCTCCTGTCCTGAATTAATAAAGCAGTACCAGGTCTACTAGTTTAACCAGCATATTTTAATTAGTGTCATTGACTGCACTGAATTATTTGACTTCACCATTGGAAATGAATCTGACTGAGCCTGGAGCAAAAACGGTACTACTACCGTATTCATTTCTGTAAGCACGGACATAATCACTGGACACTCACATCTCAGGTACGCTGAGTTGCAAGCAAGTTAAACAGCTTAACTTTTTTGGAGGTGTGAGTGAGAGAGAGTATAGAGGATTACCATGGAACACCAGTAAGGTTGCCACTTGTCAGTTTGTTTACCTGGTGATCAGGTTTTCAGGGTCCCTATCAGGAAATCCTGTTTTGCTATGTGCTGGTCAGGTTTCTGAGCCATTTTGAGTGCTCACATACTTTTGAAACATATTTTGTCATATCATTCATTGCTTCACCTACATGTCCAGGTTACAAACAAGTTATCTTGTCACTATAGCCCTTTGTTTGTGAAAGTAGTCAACTTGGGAGGTGTAAAGTATCATATGGCCATTAACACCATTAGCACTTACTTAACCCAATCGTTTCCACTGCAGCAAAGCTTCCCCCACCTTTTGTAACAGTAACAGAGCCATTTGTCTTCCACTTTCATTTGCTGGTAAACATTTTCATCTCTAACAACATTTAGCCATTTTGTATGTTTTAAATTATTATTTTTTCCTTGAGAAAAAAGCATGGGCCCCCAAGGTGCAGGGGCACAGTTTGCACCTCGCTAAGGCCAGCTCTGCCGGAGGACAGATGAGACCTGTGTGGCTCAGGGCAGGCAGCTTTCATGATTAAGAATGCAGCACAGTGTGTTACTAATAGAGGAGCTCGATGATGGGGGAGCTGTAGCACCCTTAGCCCCCCTCTAAATCTGCCTATGGAATGAGTGCATACTACGGCGACTGGCTCAGCCCTCGCCTCATCTCCGAGGCAATATGATGAGTTAGCTCTGATTGAGCGAGTAGTACTACTGAGCGTTTATTTATTTTTATTTATTTATTAAACATCAGTTTACAACCTTTGAGCCAGAAGCTCATTTACAAAGGTACCTCATCACAGAGAGGACAAAACAGTGATAACAAACAGTTACAGGAAAACAATGTACAAATTTTGAGGGAACAGGAGTACATAAGAAAGTTACAATTTGCAAGGTTACAGGATTGATGAAGTTAACATTGGTCAAGAAATAACTAGAACATCAAGCAAAACAGAGGAGGGTCAATACAGTGCAGTGTGGCAAAGTTAGCAGAGAGGTATCAGGAACCAAGGGTAGAGGAGGTAAAGGATTTGAGCAGCCACTCGGGGAGCTTTGTCAGACAAAGGAGCAAGAGAGCTTAGAAACAGTAGCAGCTGTGAGTAGTAATAAGGTGATTCCAGAAGGTGGTTTTAAAACGAGAGATCGTGGGGGCATCAGCGATACTGGCGGGGAGGGTATTGTACCAGGATGGGGCACGGTAGTGGTAGGCCCTTTCTCCATGAGAGGTCCTTGCCCTAGATACCTTCAATGTGGTTTTGCAGGAGGACTGTGTTGGAACTAGTGAATTTACTTTGTGGATAAGGGCAGAAAAACCAGGTGGAGATAGCCCAAGGAGAGTTTTTTTTGTAAGGAGGCAGGTTTGGTACCTAAGATGTTTGTCAAGATCGAGCAGAGTTGCCTGGGCATATAGATGGCAGGTATGCATAAGTCTGGGAGCCCCGGTGATGAGCCTACAGGCCTTATTTAAGGTGATGCGGATTTTGTTTAGCAAAGTCTGGTCAGCAGCCCCATAGACTGGTAAACCATAATCTACTAGTGACAGAATAGAGGACATAACTGCGAGTCGGAGGGCATCAGGGGGGAGACAGTGTTTGTGGCGATAAAGAATACCCAACCAAATATTGGTGGCAGAGGCTAGGGCGGAGATGTGGGCATGGAACGAGAGAGCAGGGTCAAAGGTTATCCCAAGGTACTTGTATGTGTAAACTTGCTCGAGTGGGAACTTAGAGCTAGCGAAGACTTGAAGTGGGAAATTACTAGCTTTGTTTTGGGAGTGGGTAAAGAGCATAGATTTAGTCTTTTAAGATTGATTACAAGTCTATGCTCTTTAAACCAGGTGTCCGCGTCTTTATAAGATAATAGCGTGGATTCCTGGAGGGTGGTGGGGTTACGGTCGGAGGCGAAGATAACAGCGTCATCTGCATAAAGTAGGAGTTTACCAGTACAGGCACCTGGCAGGGTGTTGAGATAAAGGGAAAAGAGCAAGGGCCCAAGAATGGAGCCCTGGTGGGAACCCCAGATCAAATAGGGCAGAGGTCAGAGAGTGTCCCATTGACTTTAACACACTGGGACCGGGCAGACAGATAGCTGGAGCACCAGGAGACAGGCCCTGCAGCAAAGCCAGTGTGGCTGAGTGCATCCAGCAGGAGAGGATGGGAAACAGTGTCAAAGGCTTTTGACAGGTCAATGAACACTGCACCAGCTAGAGAGCCCGAGTTCAGGGAGGAATGAAGAAAGTTAGAAAACTCAGTGAGGGCGGTGTTGGTACTGTGTCGCACGAAGCCGTGCTGTTCAGGACAGAGGATACTGTATTTGGTAAGATACTCTGAGATTTGGGAGGATACTACTTTTTCTAAGGCTTTTGAGAGTGGTGAGAGGATGGAGATAGGATGATAATTGCCAGAAAGGGACCTATCCCCACCCTTATGTATAGGAGTGACAGTGGCGATTTTCCAGGCAGATGGAAATTGCCCTAGACAGGTGATTTATTGAAGAGGTTGGTGACTGGAGCGATAACCAGGTCCAGTAACTGGCAGAGGAGTCTGGGGTCCAAGGAGTCACTGCCAGTGGTATTGCTCCTTAAGGCCATGGTCAGATACGGTCTGACTTCATTGACAGTGACCTGGTGAAAGTGGAAACATGGGTGTGAACGAACAGGGTCAGGAGTGTGGAGGGGGGTCAAAGAAGTTGCTAGGGAGTACAGGGCTAAGGTCAGTAAAGGATTTATTGAGATGGTTGGCGATGAGGGTAGGATCGGTGGAGATAGAGCCCTCAATGTTGATTTGGGATGGCGGAGGAGGGCGCGTACCTCCATTTAGTTGTTTGTTGTTATCCCAGAAGGTTCTGGCATTCCCCCAGGATGAGGTAAGTGAAGCCCGATAGTGGTCAGCCTTAGCCTTGCGTATGGCCCAGGTACATTTGTTATGGGCAGCTGCATACGCCTGCCTGTCTGCAGGACAGCCAGTTTCTGTGGCTAGGTGCCACAGGTTATCCCTGTGCTTAAGAAGTTGGAGCAGGGAAGGAGTAATCCAGGGAGCATGCCGTACTTTGGAATGAAGTTTGGTTAGGGGTGTGAAGATATCACAGGCTTTGTTAAACATTAAGGTGAAGAAGGCCAGGGCCATATCAAGGTTGGAGACAGTCTCAGTGGGAGACCAGTCAACTTGGGCTAGGAATTGCTTCAGGCCTCTCAGCCCACCTGGTCGTAACCACCGCTGTAGGGTGGGCTGTGCAGTGGGTTTGGGTAGGGATGTTATTCAACAGAAAAGAATAGGGGCGTGGTCACAGATTCCATCCAGATAACTCATAGATTGCAAATTTGGCTAGGTCGGTTAGTGAGGACCACATCAAGAAGAGTGCTCGACCCCATTCTGGGATTCAGTCTTGTAGGTTGGGCAACAAGTTGTGTTAGGTCAATAGAAGTGAAGGAGTCACAGGTAGAGGAGGATGAGGGGCTAGCCAGTTGATATTTAGATCACCCATAAGGATATGCTCGGAGGAGTGTGGTAGACAGGTGAGATACTCTATTAATGGGACTGGGACCTGAGCTTGATTTTTTGGGAGAATATAGGTGGAGGTTAGAAATAGGGGGCCTCTAGAGGGATCAGGGGTAAGTTTTAGGGTTAGGGCCTGAGCCCTGAGGTTAAGGACTGGGGCTGGGAGGGCTAGTTCTGGAAGGGAGTCTTTGATATAAATAGCACAGCCCCCACCCCGTCTACCTACCCGGTCCTCTAGATGAAGGGAGTAGCCAGGGAGTGAGACAAGGGAGTTGGGGGTCGAGTCAGATAGCCAGGTTTCAACTAGGGAGATGATGTCAGGTTTGTGGACAGTAACCAACATTGGAGCGAGTCAAATTTCTTCAGGAGACTGCAGACATTCATAGACGCAATAAGAAGCCCAGGGGATCTTGTCAAGGAATTATTGTGGGCTGGGCCAGGGTTGGGATGAATACTCCCGGACAGGAGTAGGAGGATAAGTACAGCCCTGGACAGGGGGCCGTGGAAGGCGTGTTTGCGTCGAGCAGTATAGTATGAGTAGGGGAGCTTAGGGACACAAGGAGTAGGCAGGGAGGTACAGGATGGGCAGGCTAGTACAATAATTTGCCCGTAGGAGCAAGGGGGGAAGCTACGTGGTGACTCAGGGGAGGGTAAGATAAGTTAGGGTGCAAGGAGATAGTAGAGAAGGAGTGAGGCGACTCAGGGGCACCAGAATGGAGGACCTGTGGAGCCATGGAGACACCTGGGTTGGATGGAGGCCACGTGAGGAGGAGGACGGAGAGGCACGACAAGGGGAGGTGGACAGGCATCTTAAGGTGGGTCTGCAGACAGCAGTAAAGAAACGGATAGAAGAGGGTGAAAGGCCTACCCATAAGTGTAGGCACCACTTTGGTACAGTGGTAGAGCCCCCACCTCTAGTGCACAGGATACCAGGATCAAGGCTCACCTGGGGTGATAGGAAATGGTCCAGGATGGTGGCTGTGATCCATGGTCCAGATGCAGACCACCAGAAGTGAGCGAGCATGAAACTAGGGTGCTAAGTAGTGACTCCTAGTGGCCAACGATATAAATAGGCTATTATGGGGAAAGGTAAAATGGGAGCCCAGGACCTACAGGGCAGGGAGGGAGGGAGACAGTGGGAGGGGATAGAGGGGGCCTAGAGATAAGAGAGATAGGGTAGTAGGAATAGGAGGGGAGAGAGAGGGGTAGGTGGGTAGAGGAGCTGCAGGGATAGAGCAGGGAGCAAACAGGACAAGGAATGTATTTAGAGAGGGGAACACAGTGGCCCCTAGTGGCCAGCAGGTATAACCTACAAATGGGAAAGTGGGGACTTAGTATTCCAGCAAACAGGGAATGATGTAATGGGGGTGGGCCAATAAATTGAGGGCCACCTGTGGGTGGGTGGCTGGGGTGGGCAGGGCAGATGACGCACAGCGTCATTGGGCTAGCACCCCACACCAGTGTTCCAGGAGAGGAGAGGTAATCCTTTACCTCAGGGTTTTGAAAAGGCGTCCGTTTGTAAAATTCAGCTCCAGGAGGGAGAGAGGAGCTTCCACGATGCTGCTGTGGTCAGCAGTTTATTCATATCTTTATCTTTATTCATATCTCACTCTGTGGCTGGCCACGGAGGTGACAGGAGGGCCCAACCAGTCGTGTTGGTGGAGGAGAGGTGGTCTGCGGTGGGGGGGGGAGTGACATTACACTACCAGGGAAAGCAGTAACTCGTAATGGACCGTAGACTGTGATCGTTGTGGGGTTGGGGCCACTAGACTAACAGGGAATGTAATGTATGTGTGGCAAATGTGTGTCTGGGATTGTGTGGCGGTAGGGTGGGACGCGTGAATACCAGGCCAAAGTAACAGTGTTATATACTGTATGTCAATATATCTGTATCTGTCTATATGGATATCAATCTCTCTCTCTCTCTCTCTCTATATATATATATATATATATATAAGATATAGATATAGATATATATCTATATATCTATATATATATGTATATATATATATATATATATATATATATAGAGAGAGAGAGAGAGAGACTATAGATATACAGTATTTATGAGATATATATATATATATATATATATATATACATTCTGACATACCTCTACTGTGTTGCTCATAATGGTGATCACTGTCCCTCACTGTCAGATCTCAGTCCGAGAGCCTGTATCCCTGAGCACAGCGTGGTATGGTTGGTAAGCATGCAGTGTGTTGAGCCTGCCCACATCCATTGCATGCAGCTACCAAGCTGTTCTCTGTTCCTGCATGTAGGTGAAACGGTCTGCACCTCCCAGCCTGGAGTGTTTTGATGTGTAATGCATGTCTGACCAACAGGTGCCGATGTGTGCTCCATGCACTGGTCAAAACACATTGGAGTTCATGCAAAACAGCCAATAATGTGATAGTAAGCTGGCCATTTCCACACCATTTGGTCAAGTAGGCTTATTTGCATAGTGGCTTTCAATAGATGCAAAGTTTTGCACCTGGCAAACATGCTTGCAGTGGGCTAATGTGTTAGCAATGTGCAGTTGTGTTGGCCCTGGGCAAACCTCTGAAAAGCATATCACTTTTCAGCAGTGTGGGGCCTGCATTGTTGCTTGCTGTTGCTCTGCAACACTTCATTGCTATCACACACATTGTCTGCCAACTGCATTTCTGCCTTACTCCACATCTCTATATTCTCTGAGCTGCTGCTGTTTTTTGGCAAGCTCAGACTGCAAAAATATGAATGAGATTTCTCCTCAGATAAGAAATCGTACAAAACTGTCTTTATTTAAATCCAGATTAGATGAAAGTTACACTGTGGAATGTACCTGCTAGTAGTATTCTTGTAATATGGGGTGGCATGTCTGTTTCTTTACCCTAATGTTAACATATTGAATATTATGATTTATTTGTATTGTGTCATTAGATCTGATTAACGAAATGTAATGTTGATGCTACTGTATATATGAATATGTTAGGAAGTTTTAGGATTTTTGTATGTAAGTTGTCTATAGTGTCTCTGTAACTTGAATGAAAGTAAAAACAGGACTACTTTGAAAACAGGTCCTCGAACCTAAAGTCATATCCTGTCTAAAAATAAACATTTTTATTACTACTACTACTGCTACTGTTGCTATATTGAAAGCTGTCTTTTTCCAGGGTTATTTTGGCACCACACTCCCATCCCTGTTTGCAGTGCTTCCTTTCAACGCTATATTGAGGATGTTTACACCCAGGATATTCCATTGAATATTGCTCGGTAATGGTTTATGACTCATTTAGCATACAGTGCTATGCCACTATTGCCCCTGTGCTAAGTTTTAAATATCTGTTCCCTGAATGACAAAAGTAGCACATTAACAACATTCGGTGGACAGCAATAGAGAGGCAGTATAGCACAGTGGTTTAAGGCTCTGAGCTGCAAATCTGGAGACCTGGGTTTGAATCCCACGGCCCCCACTTGCATACTGTGTGACCATGAGCAAGTCACTTAACTTCCCTGTGCTCCCAGGTTGCACCTGTAAACAAGCTTTCAGCTTAGTCTCACCTGGTTAAACAACTGGAAAAGCATTGAGACTACTGTGTTTACATGCATAATTGTCACTGCTGCACTTGACACCTCAATGTAAGACATTCACCAATATTGTCAATTGTGGATAAATGACAGTAGTGAAAACATTATTAGGTCATTTATCAAAAAAGCCCCAAAAAAGTAGAAGTATGCAACATGATGTACATGCAGTCATCATCAAAGTAAAACAGTATCACTGTATGAATAATTGGAGCAGCATTTCTCTAACCTGGAAACCACAGCTTGTAATGTGCCAAAAACCATACAGTCAATTCTGTCACATCTATATGTTCACATTAACACTATCTAGTGACAAGGTAGAGCTTCAATGTGACAATACACCATCAACATAATCCTGCCGCTGTGCTTTATCCCTGTAACTGGTATTTGCAAAAGACCACACAAATATGTTGCACATCAACAAAAGGATTTCTTATTTGTCTTGGTGACAAAAATTGACAACACCTCTCAGGTGTACATTTTGACCCTGGAACTGGGTGGTGTACAGTGGGCCAAATTAGAATCAAAAAGTGTTGGCGCTAATCTTTCTGTTACTGTACATTACTGTTACAGTGTCACAGTACTATTTTTTTTAACTCCTCCTCTCTACCTACCTGCCACTGCTTTGGGCCACCAAGGATCCCTGCATTGTTCAACCCTACCCCAACTTCTGGCCACCTTCCCACCTCACATTGGCAGCCTGACGCCCATGGAGGTAACCCAGAGCATCCCTTCTCTGGGCTGGTCCCCCTCCTCTGAGGGAGAAGGCACCACTGGAGGTTGACCAGCACACCCTTCAATTGGCACCCTAGGTGCTACTGCTGAGGTGGACTTTCATGGGCTGTCTAGACGCTTGTTATGGTAGCGTGGGACAGGGGCAGCTGTCATCCAGCTGGAGGGGAGACTTTTTTCACCCTTTTTTCACAGTTTTCTCCCCAGGGGCATTGCATAACAGACATCATGATGTATGCCGACATCCACCATGCAACCCAGTCAATGGGGCCTGACGTGTTGCTGTTCTCCTAGCCTCCACCAGGAGCCATAAAACCCCTGACTGCATCCCCACCCTCCCCCCAGGAGAAGGCGAGCCATCATCGGACTCTTGAGCCTTCTCCCCGGCCGGCCCTTGGGCAACTCGGGTACGTTCCCTAATCCAGGTCGCCAGCATTGCAAGCAGAAATCCAACCGCTGCACTGATGGGCCGGCTGTCACAGTACTTTTAAAATACAGAAATGTTCATCCAAAGTGTTAGAGACCTGCATCCACAGCTGTTATGTAGATGAAACACTGAATCATGCTGAAATGATGTTCCTTTTGGTAACATGACTCATGAAGTTTCTGGCAGGCTCTGTTGAATCGTTGGACTAACATGCTCTGTTTGCTGTCTTTGATGACACAGGTACTCAAACTTGCACTGTGAAGATGGTTGATGCTGAAGTTCAGTGCGAACTCCTCACTAACGCCCCTGAAGTCCTGCCTCCATTTGAAGAAGTTATGTGTTCCACACCTATTCCGTTTCCCTCAACATCCAGTCAGTCCTCACCTGCTCCGCAGAATGACAACATGGACTCAGAGTACATCTCCTGCGAAGAATCCTTGTTGATGACCAAAAAGGAGTGCTGGGAAGACATATGGCAAGTGACTGGTGCAGTCTACACTGTTAATGTTCCATATTCACATGACTGTTTTCTTTTTCACAGGTGCAATACTTCTACACGCTATAGTCCACATACTGAGCCTAAGTATCTAGTGTACCGCTCATACTTGGATGAGCTGTTCAGATTCTGCCATTCCTGAGGTTCTCCAGTATCAGTTACATACTCCAGTGATGATCCATCATGACTGCATGGAACACTACTTGTGGTTTAGGTCCGGTGCTCCAATTGTGGTTGCCGGAGATCTTGGTCTAATGAACCCATGACTGGTCACGTGGTACATGGCAGTGTACAAATGGCCACTGCCATCTTGGCTTCCAGATGTCCTTTATCTGAGGCAGTCTGTATGTTAGCATTGATGAATGTACATGCCATTTCACATAGCACATTCGAAAGACATCAGAAAGCATTGATATTGCCAACAATTGAAAACATTTGGCAGGAACATCAAAGCGCACTCATTCAGCAGCTACGTGCAATGCCCAGTGGATTAATTTTGGGTGGCGATGGAAGAGCCAATAGCCCCGGGCACTGTGTGAAGTTCAGGTTATATACTTTGGTGGAGTTTTGCATTGCCATGGTGCTGAGCGTCACCCTGGTGCAGGTGATTTGAAGCTGCACGATCATGTACCCTTTCCACTTAGGGCTATCATACCTATTGTGTCTCACCTTTTAAGTGACATATTGTTTCTTTCTGTAGAGCAACAAGGTCAAGAACTCCACTTGGATGGAGCTTTAGGGCCTGAAGAGAGCACTCACCAATCTCGTTGAAGAAAATCACCTTTGAGTTGAGGCGTTGGTGACCGATCACTATAGCAAATTAATTTGTGGCTGAAGACAACCCCACTTATGATGGGTGCCACCCACTACTTTGATGTGTGGCATGTCATCAAAGGTATGTGTGCATGGGTGTATCTTCAAGTGGCACGATGTGACTTTGTTCCTTGACATCACTGAAGTAATAGCACTGCAATTACCCTTTCTCACTTGCATGAACTAATACATGCACCAAAATCATATCTGCTCTCAATATAGCCATCAGCTATTGTTATCTCTGTTTGTGAACATAGGATATCAGAAGTGAAAGTGCTCACCCACCTTGACCACGTGTAGGAAATCTGTATTCTGTGTGTCCCCCACTGAAGTATGGGTACATAATATGGCTGATGTGTACATGTTATCTCAAAAGTAATTGTACCACTCTGCTGACCATTGCATGGCACGTGTCCGGGAGTTATGTACATGCACACACTTCCAACCCAGACTGTGTAGTCAGGCAGTGTACTGACTGGCAATTACCTCATTTGGACACCACCAGATCACTGGTAAATGACAAGCATCTGTCACGCATGTCCTGATGGGTTGCATCCAAGGTTACTTGGGGAATCTGCAGCATAGCATGTTGAAGAACTGGTTTGCATGTTCAGCAGCTCCCATGTGTCAATGTAAGGTCATAGGAATTGAAAGGTGGCAGCTGTTGTACCGCTACATGAAGGGTGGGATAAGGAGCAACCAGTGAAGTACGTGCCTATCAGTCTAACATGTATAGTGTGGAAGCCGATGTACTCACTGATCAAAGAGGACCTCGTACACTACCTCTGTAGAGCAACAGGGTCCATAATATCAAACAGCATGGTTTCGTGGCATGAAGATGTTTTCCTACTACTCCAGTTGTTTTCTCCAAGTTAGTGACTATGGAATTAGACAAGGTCACCAATATGGATATCCTGAAGTGTGACTTCAACAGGGCTTTGGGATTGGTACCTCACCAAAGGCTGCTGAAACAGATGGAAGACCTGGGTTCAGCTAAACCATTAGTGAAGTGGGTGGGTGACTTGCTGTAGGTGACGCAGCAGAGGGTGGTGGTCAATGTGGTTACAGCAAAGGAGAGGGAGGTTATGAGAGATGTTACACATGGAATGGTCCTGGTTCTGATCCTGTGGAACAACTTCATTGGTGGCACTGGAGAAGGACTCCATGGTGTGTACTTTCAGTTGGTGGCTGACACAGGGTTATATGGGAGGGTGATTAGTGATGATGGAATAAGGGCAATGCGCAGGCTGGAAGGGCGGTTCCAAAAATGCCTTTTAAAAATCAACACTAGAGAGTGCAAGTTAATTCACTCGTGGAAAAATAACCAAAAGACAGAGTACTGGATGGGATGATAGAGACTTCTCGTATAGCATTCAAATAACAAAATAATACAGTACATGCCTTACCGTTAGTAATGTTTTTTTCTTTGGTTGAAGGTGTCAGAAAAAAGGTGGAGGCTTTGTGTAATCTGAGGGGTATGGAAATGATTCATCCATGGTGCAAAAGTATCAATAACCATGTGTATTGGTCTGCATCCTCCTCTCCAATAAATAACCCCAACATGATAACTGCTAAGTGGGAGGCCATGATTCGCCATATGCAGAATATGCATGAACATCCAAATCCACAATTCCTAGCATGTCAACACTGTCCACTGACAGGATGTGAATGCAAAAAGAAGTGGCTGAAACCTGGTAAGCATACATAATGAAATGCAGTATTACTCAGGTACACATGTGTCCACCATGCAGGCATGGTCCAGACATGCAAATTTGAGCAGTGTTTCTTTTTTTCAGAATCATAATTTGGTACTGTAACCTGGGTCACTGTCCAGTTCCATCTCATTTAGCATTAGATTTATGCGTTGCACCTGGATCAACAGTGTGCTGTTTCAACACAGTATTGTGTACTTGTGCCAACATGGCCAGTAATGATGACTGTTGGCATAGTCTCAACACTGATTTCCAAGGGGAGGCACAGTTCCCAAAACTAATTGCAACACAGGTTGTGTTCTTTATTTTACTGAGTCTGTGGTTAGCAGTTTTCACCTGTAACAACAGTCAGAACTGTACCTATGCAAAGCACACAGACTGTCTTGGTGGGTTATCATCTCCATCAAGGTGATACTCCCAGTATTCACCTTTCATGGCTATTCACTCCTTCTTATATCCTCTTTGCATTGATGTGCTCCGCAGCATGACAGCACCACAGCGAGTCATCGTCTCTCATCATTGCACACCATAATACTTGTCTGGCATATTCCTTGTGAACTGGTACCACATATGTTAGTGCGGCCCACTGTGCATGCTTTCCAATAAAAAAAACAAATCTTCAACCAAATCCACCCCACCACCCAGCATCATGGATGACTGAAGCCACTGCACCAGACGCCATCCAAGTTATGTTTTGGTAGTGGTGAACACAGCACCTACAGAGTTAGTGCACCTTATGAGTTTTGCAATGTTGCCCCCTTTTCTGTGTGTGCTGTTTACTTTTATATTGCTGTGGTGGCAGAGTAGTGATGTGATGTTCGAGGTCCTGTCACAGAATGTGACATCCCTCACGCCTATCACACAGATCCATGCTGTGTGATCCCTGCACTCCTGGCCAGTGTCAGTGCACTGTTAATTACTGATGTGTCACCCATACTTCCACAGGCAAACATACCACATCCCGACGGATGCTGCATTCCTACCACCATGCGTTTTCCAGCCCACCACAAAACAATTGATGTTTCAGTTCAGTTATGCATCATCATAGTGTCACAGTCAGCAGTTGTTTCATTCATGAGGTATGTTGTTAACCCATGTTTGTAA
Organism: Neoceratodus forsteri; assembly: GCA_016271365.2. NCBI lineage: Eukaryota > Metazoa > Chordata > Ceratodontiformes > Ceratodontidae > Neoceratodus > Neoceratodus forsteri. The sequence goes on along the minus strand of CM028137.1, from coordinate 531,635,418 downwards.
TTTGCATATTCACATGCACTGTGTATTTATAATTACTTTTAGGTGCTTCTGCCACTGAAAAACTAGTGACTGTGTGCCCAAATCGCATGCTGGTGAATGATATTGGTAGACTGTCACCACTACATCAGACATCTGCGGTGGAAGCATATCATAGCACAATACTGCATTTTGCACCTAAACACACGGTGTACACTTTTCATGGAATGCAGTGCAGGTATCGGTTATGTGTCTCCTCACTGTCTTTTTACTGATGTAAGACTCACCTTCACATGGAAATTTTGGATTATGAAGGTAAAAGGTGCTGCATGTGGGTATCAAACGTGCCACTGTTCAGGAACAGAACTGCAATAATGCTCCATACACAGGCTTGGGAGCAGCATACTTCTCAACTGTCCCTGATTTTCACGCACATCCCTGATTTTGACTCAAAATTTTACTCGTCCCTCCTAAAATTTGTGTTTCCGTGGCTAAACAGTGGGGATTGTAAGCACAAAATAATGTCAAACATTAAAGTTACAGATGTGTTCTTCTTTAGAAAATGCATTTTGCACTATGCCCCATATTCTACTAGTTTTCTGGGTGGCTATCTCTAATTCTAAAGATGTGTCCCTGATTTTGGTCCTTTGTCCCTGATTTTTTTATGCCTTGTCCCTGATTTATGAGGCAGGAGGTTGAGAGGTATGGGGAGCAGTAACTAACTGGTGTGGAAGCAGAAGACTGTCAGACCATACATTGAATGCCATACTGATGTCATCATACAAATATGACCAGCACTTTTATTCGCTGTGGCAAGTGTTGCATGTTACTCAAAGAACATTGGAGACACGGTGCATGACAACACCATTATTGCATGTTTCTGATAAATGTTTCACTTACTAACATACTAAAATGCCAGCAGAATAGGCCTAACGGTCTTTGTGTCTGCTCGTTTGGTCAGCCCCCACCCTGTGTGCTGACCTTGCTGTCCCTCTCGCCTTCTCTGGCTTCTCCCTTCCCAGTTCTGGATATTCTTGCTGCATTGGATTTTGCTTCCAGAACCCTTCCCCTGTACCTGTCCCAACCCCTCTTGAACCCCTCCACTGTCTCTGCCTCCACCAGCCCCTAGGTAGTGCATTCCATGGCTCCACCACCCTCTCAGTGAAGTAGCACCTCCTCCTTTCTCCCTGAATCTTCCCCCTCCAGCTTCCCGATGCCCTCTAGTGGCCCCTTCCTCCTTCCTTCAAGCACCCTGACTGTTTCTCCCCATTTACCCTCTTCATGTACCTGAAGACCTCTAGCATGTCCCCCGGTCCCTTCTCTTCCAGTGTGTACATATTTAGCTCTTGAGCCTCTCCTCATAGGTCCTGTCCCCAAGCCCCAAATCATTTTGGTTGCCCTCCTCTGGATCCTCTCCAGGAGGTTAATGTCCCTCTTTAAGTGTGGCCTCCAAAACTGCACGCAGTACTCCAGGTGCGGCCTCACCAAGCAGTTATACAGAGGGAGTATCACTTCCCTCCTTCTGGAGGTGATCCCCTAGCGATGCATCCCAGCATCCTGTTGGCCTTGGCTGCTGCCCTCCTACAAGTCTCAGAGTTGTTCATCTTGACATCCACCACCACCCCCAGGTCCCTCTCAGCCATTGAGACTTGTAGTATTTCCCCAGGGTGTACACTTGGCCTGGGTTTCTGGCCCCCAGGTGGAGTACCTTGCATTTCCCTGCATTGAACCTCAGCTTCCACTTTCTAGACCATCTTTCCAGAGCCTCCAGGTCCCCCTGCAGGGCCACCCTCCCCTCCCCATCCACCACCACCCCAGTTTGAGTCATCTGCAAAGAGACTCATCTCCTCCCTGATTCCTGTCCTTATGTCAGATAGGTAGGCATTGAACAGAAGGGGCCCAGGACTGATCCCTGTGGGACCCACTAATGACCCTCCTTGGGGATGAGACTATCCCACCAACTTCGACCCTCTGGGTCCGGTCCTGGAGCCAATTGCCTTTCCATCTGATCATCTGGTTTCCCACCCCATTTCTCTAGCTTATCCAACAGGCCCCGTGAGGAACAGAGTCAAATGCCTTGCTGAAGTCTAGAAAGAGGACATCCACTGGTCTACCCAGGTCCAAGGCACTTGTCACCAAGTCATAGAACTCCACCAGGTTTGTCTGACACGATTTCCCTGGGATGAATCCATGCTTTCTATCGTTCAGGCACCCTGACTTATCCAGGTCCCCCCCAGCCTCTCCTTGACAATACCCTCCATCACCTTGCCCACCACCGATGTCAGGCTGACAGGCCTGTAGTTCCTGCCACCTCCCTTGATCCCCCTTGTGGATAGGGCACTACATGCGCCACCTTCCAGTCTTGGGGCACCCACCCTGTCCTCAGAGATGGTGAAAAGCTCTGCCAGGGGTTTCGCCAGGACATCTGCAAGTTCCTTCAGCACTCTAGGATGTAATTTATCGGCCCGGTGCTTTCTCCGTCTTAAGGGGCTGAGGGCTTCCCTCACTCTCTCTGCTGTGATTTCCACTTCTGGTACCTCTTCTCCCTGCTTAGCCCTCCCCCCAGCTGCCAGTGATGCCTCCCCCTCTCCCCAGACCTGCCGATCGGTAAGGGTCCCCTCCTCATTATCTCTGTCTCCTCCCATGTATGATGCAGCATCCCCATTTTCCCTGGTGAAAACCGAGGTGAAGTACTCATTTAGTACCTCAGCCTGCTCCCCCGGGTCTTGTGCCCATCTCTCCCCTGATTTAATCCTGCTAATCTGCCCCTTCACCCTTCGTCTTTCCCCAATGTATCTAAAGAACCCCTTTTTCCCTCTCCTAATTTCCCTGGCCAGGTTCTGCTCCTTCCTTGCCTTAGCCGCCCTCACCACTCTAGTGGCCCTTCTAGCCATCAGCTCGTACTCCCCTCGATCCCTTTCACTCCTTGAGCACTTGAATTTCTTATAGGCTGCTTTCTTTCCCCGCACCACCTCCTGGACCTCCCTGGTCCACCAACAGGGTTTTTGGGCCCTACCGCATTTTCGTCTTACTCTTGCACAGGTGCTGGTAGCATCCTGCACCCCTCTCCTGATGATTTCCCATCTACTATCAGCGTCCATGTCTGACCCAATCCCATCCAAATGCTCCTTAAGGATCCTTCCCATTTCCTTAAAATCCGCCCCCCTGAAGTCAGTTACTTCCGTCTTTGTGCAGCATTCTACCCCTCCTAGGTCCAGGCAGAACCAGAGCGTGGCATGGTCACTCCCCGCCAATGGGTCCCTTACCTCCAGGCCCCAATCTGGTCACTGTCTGCCAGGACCACATCCAGTACCTGCCTCCCTGGTGGTTCCTCACCTGCTGAGTTAGGAACGCTCTGAAAGACATCCAACAACCTCTGTTCCTGGTCACAGAGGATGTCATAGTCTCCCAGTCTGTTCCTGGCATGTTTAAGTCCCCAACACCACCACCATTCCTCTGCCCAGTCTGCAGTGTCTCTAACATCTGCCACCAGATTGTCCTCCAGCTCCTCCGCCAGGACAGAGGGTCTATTACACCTCTCTATTTTTTACTCTCTTGCCCCCCTTGTTATCAAGGTGACCCAAATCGCCTCCACGGTTCCCTCCGCCTCCTCTACTCCCCCTATGCCAATGCAGTTTTTGACTATCATTGCTACCCCTCCTCCTTCCCTCCCCCCTGTCCTTCCTGAACATAGTGTAACCCTCCAGGTTCAGGTCCCAGTCATGTCTTGCAGTGGCCCAAGTCTCAGTGACCGCTGCCACATCCACTGCTCCCTCAGTTAACATCGCCTGGAGCTCAGGCATTTTGTGCCCAAGCTCCTGGCATTTCAGGACTACCTTCCACCCTTTCCTATAGTTCCATTTCCCTGCTCATGTTCCCATGGGATTCTGTTTTCTCCTGGTCTGCACTTTGCCAGTTGGCCTTTTCCTGCAATCCTCCTGGTCCCCAGGGGGTGGAGACAGAGTCCCTCCTTTATCGGCACCCCTTGACAGCCTTTCTCCCATCCCACCCCCTTCACAAGTTTAAACCCACTTTTCACCAATGAACTCCTCTATTTTCACCTTAAGGATTCCCTCCTCCAAATTGAGATGTAGTCTATCTCAGCATACAGCTCCTTATCCTCCCAGGTCTCCCTCAATCCCCATCACCCATGCCCTCTGGCCTCACACCACTCCCTGAGCCACTGGTTTATCTCCTAATTTTCCTTTGTGTTCCCCACTAGCCCTTGGCACTGGCAGGATTTCTGAGAGAAGGAAACTGTGCATCCTATGTCATGACAGACCCTGGCGAGCTCCTGAATCTTGCCTGTATCTCTAGCTAGCTATTTCCCTCAATGTCATTTGTTCCCAGGTGGACCAGTATGTCTGGGGAACCCCCACAGTCCTTTGCCAGCTGATATACCTCGTGCTTAGCCCTGTGCACCATTAGTCCAGGGAAGCATCTTGTTCTAACTGGCCAGGCTTCTCCCTCCCTATCCCATTTGATACCCCTGATCATAGAATTCCCCAGCAGGAGCACTCTGACCACTCCTTTTCCTTCATCCCCCTTCCATGTCCCTCATCCTTTCTACCGGCCCCTCCACCCAGCTGGCTCCTTGTTCCTCCCCCTATCTGGGTGCCACATGCCACCCCCTCCTTATTTACCATGGCCACCCCCTCCTCTCCAATCCTATGCCTCTTCTCCTGAGTATCCTTCTGTACCTTGCTAATTCCCCCCTCACTGCTTGCAACTGGTCCTTCTCCCCCATCTGCTAAACTAGCCTGGCTCATCCTCCTTTCCTTCCTTCCTGTCTCCATTTAGTTCCTCCTTGCTCGTCGTGGTCCCCTGGCCTAAACCCTCAGCTCCCTTTACTGAATCCTCCTTGTACTTCTGGTCCTTCTCCTTTACCTTTCCTCCCAACTGGTCCTTCTCCTTGTGCTTTCCTCCCTCTTCCCCCTGCCCATCCTGCTCTGATTCACTGCTCCCCCCATTCTCCTGCATTCCAGGTCCCCCCCTGTTCTTCCTGCTGTCTGGCCCCTGCCTCCTGCCTCCACTCCACTCCCTTTCCGTCTCTAACCACCTCTGTCGTGGCTACATCACCCCTCATCCTTGAGCAGAAGAAGAAATTAGGCGGTTACTGAGTGTAAGGTCTGATCCACCTCCCGCCTTGCTTCCTTCTGTCCAGCACTGGCCATCTCCCTACTTCCTGAGAATGTTGTCCCTCCGTCCCCTTTGTGAGGGTCCCCAGTTACCTGCCTGCTTCCTTGGTAGGTGTCCTTTTGGACCCCTCTGCCAGGGTCCCTATGTGACCCTGAGTATTCTCCTGCACTCCTTTCCCTATACCCCACCCCCAGTGCTTGGTGCAACCCTGTGGGAGATTTCCAGCCCTTCCCCAACCATACCACCCCCTTCCCCAGCTTTCTCCTCATCCCCGCAACCTCCTCCCTAAGCTGTGCTAGGCTGGAGCACACTGGGCAACCACCAAACTTCCAAGCCCAGTCAGTATCATGGCTGCTCCACACCGTGCACCCCACCACCCTCCCAAAGATGCTGCTCCTAATGATGTGTGGTTCCATCCCCTTCCAAATAGGTTTCTTGGGTGAGCCACCAGGTTCCCCTAGTCCAAGATACCCCTACTGCCTAATCAGGTCACCCACTAATCTTAGAGACAGTCCCACTGTACACCAGTAACTCTGTTACTAGGTGCAGTACAACACATTAAACTTATAAGGGAAATGAACTCCCTAAGCTCCTCTCCCAGCCTTAATCCAACCCCCAGTGGCTAGAACTACATGAGCTGCACCAGCAGCCTTTTCCTCCAATTGCAGGGCAGGTGTTCCCCTATAAATTTGCAGACTTCTGGGGAGGAGGGTGGGGGAGGCGAGGTTGAGCAGACACCTGACGAGAAAGTGTATCAGCCCTGTGTCTCCCCTCCAAGCCCTGCAGCTAAAGAACCAGGCCCAAGCAAATCCCACCAAATAGGTTTTAAATCAGCAGAAATTGGCCTCTACCAGCGCAGCCTGTTACACAGTGAAACATCCACAAAGAGCCCCACTTACAGCCACCAAATCAGTTTACAAACATCCAGCATCCCCCCAAACAATACCCTGCTAGCCCCTTAGAAGAAAGAAAGAAAAGAACTAACCTACCAAGTAAAATCCACAAGAACCCTGTGAAAACAACAGCATCAGCTACTGGCCTGGAACACAACTGATCCTGTCCCCTTCCAGTTCTTTCTGAGAAGACAAAGCAGCTAGCACCTCAACCTGATTCAGCCCTGCCTCCAGTCAATTGGCTGAGTGAGACCTGGCCAGACTATTAACACCTCTCCCCCACTATGAACTAACCTTTACAGCTAATGGAGTCAGCACAAGGAATCAAACTTCAAGTCAAAGCCCCCAAAATATGTTTGCTGCCAAAGGAAACAGGTCTCCAATTTAATCAGCTTCACTAACACCACATCAAAATAGGCTTGAAATTAACAGATATAGGTCTCCAATTCAAATAACTATGTCCAAGCAAATCCCACCAAATAGGTTTTAAATCAGCAGAAATAGGCCTCTACCAGCGCAGCCTGTTACACAGTGAAACATCCACAAAGAGCCCCACTTACAGCCACCAAATCAGTTTACAAACATCCAGCATCCCCCCAAACAATACCCTGCTAGCCCCTTAGAAGAAAGAAAGAAAAGAACTAACCTACCAAGTAAAATCCACAAGAACCCTGTGAAAACAACAGCATCAGCTACTGGCCTGGAACACAACTGATCCTGTCCCTTTTATTCTTCCCAGAGTACTGTGGCAACACTGCAATTGGTAGCTATTACAGCGTACAGAAGTGTAGCTGTTAAGATGTAATGTTCTTGTTTCTTTGTAATTTGTTTTATCAGTAGCCAAATGCAGAGTGTATCAGTCATGAACTGGTTCCGTGTTGCATCACAATGTTGTTCAGGTTTTTTTCCCCAACAGACTGTATTTGTCTGCACTCCACTTCAATGAGAATTTCGGTAAGGAATTGTTGACTGATGATTCTGGAAAGAAACGTCTAGCAGTATACTTCAGCAAGGCAAAGAAGGGGGAGCCCTCAGCGTGCCGTGTAAAGGCATCATCGACATACAGTAGGAAACTCGTACTGTTGTAGTTCATTGTTTGTCTGTTTGTTGGTGTTGATGTGCAGCACTCATTTATGAATTATCCGGTACGCACACACACAAATTTCAAGCAAACAACTTCCAATGTAGAATACATGGATGTTCACGTACATCAGTGGTAAAACATCATTGTACAGTGATGTTATGCAGCATGCACAGTGGATCATTTGTGAATCATAACATCTCCATTATCAGGCAGACAGTCACTGTTTGACCCCATTTTCATTACATTGTTCAGAATGTGCAATACTGTTGCTTCCATTGATTTGAAATAGCAATGTGCAATGATGTACCCCCTTGCTTGCTCAGCACAGATACGGCATGCTGATATGTTAGCGAACACAGGCATCATTGTGCACAAGGGCAGGCATCAGTGTTTACAGGGGTGAAAATTGTCAATGTGTGACAATGTGTTCTTTTCTTACAGTCACATCAGTAATAGTTTCACAGCACATAGAAACACGTATTCAAGATGGATTTCATACGAACATACAAAATTATCAGCAGAAAAAGGCCTCTTGGTCTATCAAGTCTGCTCGGGTGCGCAGCTAGCCCCCTAAAGCGCAGCTGACCGCCACTTCCTTCCCCCTCATCACCCTTATCCACCTACACCCCCTGTCCCATGCCCTTTTAAAGCTACCCACTGTCCTACGAGATACCACCTCCTCTGGAAGGGTGTTCCAGCCACCCATAACCCTTTATGTGAAATATTGCCTCCTCATCTCCCTCCTGAATCTTTCTGCATTCAACCTTAGGCCATGCCATCTCGAGTCCCTTTCTGTTCTCAGCTTAAAAACCTCCTCCATTCTATTTCTGTGAAACCCTTTCATGTACTTAAAGGTCTCAATCATGTCCCCCCTCTCCCTCCTCACCTCCAGGGTGTCCGTTCAACCCAGTCACCTTGTCCTCATATGTTTTGCCTTGCATCCCCTGGATCATCTTGGTTGCCCCATGCTGCAACCCCTCCAACAGTCTGTTATCCTTCTTCAGAAAGGGACATCAGTACTGCACACAGTACTTTAAATGTGGCCTGAGCAGTGCCCTATAGAGTGACAGGATCACCTCCTTATGCCTGGAAGAGATTTCTCTCGTGATGCACCCCATCATCATGTTGGTCTTAGTAGCTGCCTTCCTACAATGGGCTGAATTGTTCATGCTCCCATTTACTGACACCACCAAGTCCTTCTCCTCCTCTGGGACCCCTAACTGAACCCCACCAAACTGGTATCCCCTCCCCTGGTTTCTTGTCCCAAAGTGAAAACCTCGTACTTCTTTGCATTGAATCCCAGTTGACACTCCTCCGGCCACTCCTCTAGTCTGCTCCGGTCCTCCTCTAGCCCCTACCACCCTTCCAAATCATTCATCACCACCCCCATCTGTGTGTCATCTGTGAATAGACTCATCTTGCTGTTAACACCATGTGACATATCTTAAATGGATATCCCAAACAGCAGTGGTCCCAGCACTGAGCCCCCTGATACTCTGCGTGTCACCTCCCTCGTGGCTGAGAGTTTACCCCCCAACACCACCCTCTGCTCTCTCCCCCCTCAGCCAGTTCACTATCTAGGCTACCATCTTGGCCCATGCCCCTATTTGTTCCACCTTCCCCCTAGTCTCCTATGAGGCACCAAATCAAAGGCATTGCTGAAGTCCAAATACAGGACATCCACTAATGTATGTGTGTAATGCCACAGTGGTTGCCAAGATAGGTGGACATGGAATGAGGTTCTCCGAAGTTGGAAACATTTAATTTCAGCAGCCTGTGTCGCAGATGACTGGTTGGGTGAAGTACTGTGGAATGAGTAATGCCTCAAGACATGATTAAAATGTTATTCCATACTACTGTGTTTTAATGTTGTCATTACAACAGGGTACGCACAGGAAGTTATGGAAAGAGTTCAGCATGCAGTGTCATCACCAGAGGAGAAACAGAAGCTGAGGAAGCAAACAGAAGAGTTTCATCAACCTCCATCACTAGCTTCACAGTTTACTGACATGGACAGAGTGGAGGCAGTTCAGAAATACAAGACTCATTTCAATATCATGTGACTGTCAAATTGATAATGTGGCCGACAATATCATCCTTGCAGACTGCAGAATTGTCATTTCTGGAGAGCAACACTTACATTGCAAACTGGCTCTGAATTCGGCTCTGAAACATTGCATAAGCATCATACATAGGTGCTTATGCTGCTGGCACACACATCTGACAGTAAGAGTGAATCTAATGGGAGCCATAACAAAAAAAAAAATAACCAAAACAGGTTTCAGAGAATTGTGTAGCATTCTAGCTCAGTGCAAATTAACCTTAGTAGTGGACTGTTACAGTTCACTGTTTGCATTTTCTGTTTGGTATTGTTATATATTGTTCAGAAGGCTTCAAAAGTGGTAATGTGGCCAGCCCGGTGGCGCTGAGGGTTGAGGCGCTGGCCACCACACCTCATGCCACTCCAGCGACCCGAGTTCGGGAGCAAGCTCGGGGCACTGGGGGATGGCAGGGGTGGGAGAGGATTGAGCGCCCACAGGGCTACTCTCCTCCCAGGGGGTGGAGGCTGGGGATTGCTCAGCACATCAGCGGCTCCTGGTGGAGACCGGGAGTGCTGTAGCTTGCTGAGCAGCACGTAGTTGGCATGACCTTATGCAGGCAGGGGTTGCCGTGCATCGTGTGTCGGGATGTGCACACGCAAGGGAGTGGGGGGAGAAGTGCTTACCAGAACAAGGAAAAACCCGGTCTGTGGGGTAGGCGACGGCACCTGCCCTATGCCCATAGCTGGGTCCATCCTGCCTGGCCTTCCAGGTTCCTCCACCCGGGTCCTCTACCACATCAGAGTCTGTCTTTTGAGAGCGCCTAAAGAGGAGGGGCAGCCCCACCCTGGAGGGGTTAAGCTGGGGGTACTGACTGTGGATAGAGGAAGGAAGAGAGAGGAGGCTCAGGTAGGAGGACTTCAGGCAGGGCAGGAGCAGGCAGGATGCCTGAGAGAGGCCCAGCAGACCATGACCGGAGGGAAAAAGATTCTAAAAAAAAAAAAAAGAGTGGTAATGCTGGGGGAAACCCAGACTGATTATGTTGTGAAAACACTTACACTAAATAAGCAAATTAGTAGCAGGCACAGGATGTGCAGAATCTTATTTTGCAGAACTTTGAAGCATTGCTGCGTATTGCCTCATGCTGTTTCAGTGCCTTTCTATGCTGTTAGTATTTTTCATAAGGTAGCATAATACCGTTATGGTACTTGTATGATGACATTACATCTTACATCAGTGAGAATGGAGTAGCTACTCTGGTTCCTGCAATGCCTCTTGACTCGTGTGACGTCATAGGAGCCAGGAATGTGAAGTTAGCAAGGTGTCATTTGTGGTCCTTTCACACAAGCATATTTCTGTAATTACAGTTACCCAGTTATAATTCATGACAACAGTTACACTGTAGCATGTGCACGAAGATGAGAGTTTGTGCACTGTATGTTACTGTCAGAAAGGGTGCACCTAGCAGTAATGAAGTCAGCGCATATTGCTTTTCTGTCCCTGTGTGTAATGTCAGAACAGGGCAGGGAACTGGTTCCCAAACCACAGTTCCCAACCCATACACTGAAGTGACAAAATATTGAGGCACCATGCAACCAAAGGACTCGTCAACGGAGGTATGTTACCGCACCACCACCATGTTCCTTACACTAAAAAGAAGTATTCCGTCATCATAAGTATACTAGGAAATGACAAAAGTGCACATTTCAATTGTTTGTCATAGGTTTAAGTAATGTGTCACCATAGGTAGCAAAGACTTTATGTTATGGCTTATACACCTCAAGGTAAAATATGGTTGATGGCATTGTGATGTCTTTCAGTTAGTTCATTTTATGCACCTGTACATGTATACAGGATTGCTTTGTATAGCATGCTGATGCAGATTAGCCATGTGAAAGTTATGAGGATTCCTTATTGTATATTGCAAAGTAATGAGATCATAACAGATTGTCAACACATGTAAAGACTATGTACTTTCAGCTTGGTCATAACCTCCTCTCCAGACTATGTCATCACTGGACCTGTTGCAAGTCATTTCTGCTGTAACTCATCAGGGTGGCCGCATGTTGGACTTGGTGTTCTCACTGGAGCTTGAGATAGATAATCTCAGGATTGATCGGGTGGTATGGTCCGATCACTGCATGGTGCAGTTCATGTTTGGGGCTCCCACCAGATGCCCTCCCCCTACAGAGATGATGAGCTGTCGCCCTTTGCGGGGATTGACCCTGAAGGTTTTTTTTTAACAGCAGCCGATCTATCTAGAGTGAGTGATGCATGCGTCAGAGGCATTGGTGTTGGGGTGGGCACATATAATAAGGTGTTATCCAACACTATTGACTCTCTCACACCTGTCCATCTAAGACTCAAATCTTCCTTCCTGAGGTCCCCATGGTTTGATAGGGCTCTCAAGGAGATGAAGAAAAAGGGTTGGAGGTTGGAGCACTGCTGGAGAAAGTCCGGCCTGGAGGGGGGACAAACTGGCCCTGGGTATGCATTATAATGCATTCCAGGGGGCAATCAACCATAAGAAGGCAGTGTTCCTGTCCAGGGAGATTGCTGCTGGGAAGAATCGACCAGCTATACTTCTTCGGACTGTGGATTGGCTACTTCATCCTGCCTGTCTATAGCCAAAGAAGGTTTTTTCTAATGCTGAATGCAAAGAGTTTGCTCAATTGTTCTTGGACAGTGTCCAGTATCCAGCAGGGCATTTCTCCACTCAGCAATGTCATAGCTGGCATTGGTCACATGAAGTGTTCTAAGAGCACTCTGCCTGGTTGGGGGGGAGTTTAGACCAGTGGAGGTAAATGAGGTCATTGAGGTGGTGACCAATCTGAAGCACACCTTTTGCGAACTGGATCCGGTGCCGACGCGTTTCTAGATGAGATGCATCGACGCCATTGGCCTGGTGTTTGCTCTGATTATCTGGTGTTCCTCATCTGAGGGTGTTTTCCCTGATGGCTTGAAGGAGGCATTGGTGAGACCACTCTTAAAGAAATCATCTTTGGACCTGGAGGTCAGGGCAAATTACTGACCTATGTCTAATCTTCCCTTTTTGGCAAAGGTAGTGGCGCTTCAGTTGGAGGAGCACCTCATGACCCACGAGTTATACAAACCTTTCCAGTCGGGATTTCTGGTGAGGCATAGTACAGAAACCGCACTTGTTCGGGTGCTGAATGATGTCCTCAGGGCAAGAGATCAAGAAGATAAGACAATTCTTGTTCTCCTTGATCTCTCCTCAGCATTTGACACTGTGGACTCTTGTGCGTTGTTCGACCACCTTAGGGATAACTGTGGACTCACTGGCACCATCATCTGCTGGTTTGAGTCCTTTCTAACTAATAGAAGGCAACAGGCTGTGATGGGGAATTTCTCCTCCACCCTAACCTCCTATCTTGTGGAGTCCCTCAGGGATCGGTATTAGCCCCAATGTTGTTCGCAGTGTACATGCTTCCCTGGGAGGGCTCATTAGGAAGTATGGCTTGGGTTTTCATTGCTATGCTGATGATACCCAGCTGTATCTTGCCTTTGCCCCAGAAACTTCCAACACAGTAGAGGTGCTAAACGACTGCCTTACTGAGATTAACGACTGGATGGCCTCCAGCTAGTTGCGACTAAACCCCGATAAGACGAAGGTATTGGTGGTGGAGTCGAACATAGTGTGTGATAGGATGGCCTCTGAATCAGAGACTGGACTTGTTCTAGGATCTGTTTCATTGAAGACCTCCTCTAGGGTGTGAAATCTTGGTGTCATTCTGGATAGGAGTTTGACTATGGAGGCACAGATATCCTGCACTGTCCGCTCCTGTTTTTTCCATCTTAGAAATGTCGCCAGGATAAAGTCCCTTGTTCTGCCTCCGGACCTCCCCACTTTGATGCATGCCTTGGTTACATCAAGGCTTGACTACTGTAATGTGCTCTACCTCGGGGTTGCGGGAGGATCTCTCTGCAGGCTGCAGCTAGTGCAGAACGCAGCTGCCCAGCTATTAACTGGGCAATCAGAATTCTGCCATATTACACCGGTGTTGCATGAGCTGCACTGGCTGCTGGTCAGATGGAGGATCCTCTTTAAGGTGGGTCTTCTCACCTATAAGGCCCTACATGGTCAGGGCCCTAGTTACCTGTCTGACCTTCTTGTTCCTATTCTGTCTGTCCGCCCCCTCCATTCCTCTTGTGGAGACCACCTTGTGATTCCAAGGATGAGGTTGAAATCTGCTGGTGACAGGGCTTTTAGCGTTGCGCTCCCGTCCTTTGGAATTCACTGCCCCTTGGGGTTAAGGGGGCCTCTACTCTGGAGGTATTCAAGGTCTGCCTTAAGGCCCTTCTATTTGTTCAGGCACTTCTGGACTAAATTGTTATTTATTGATATGATTGATTATTAATTTTATATATGTTGTTGTATTATGCTGGGTCGTTAATTATTTTATATTTTAATGATTCTATTTTCTGAAGCTATGCTTATTGTTTGTACAGTGCCCAGAGCTTCCAGGATTGGGTGTTTTTAAAGAAATTTTGCCTTGCCTTGCCTACTTTCACTGGTTTCAGCAGCACAATTCTGTATGGCGGTAGAAGTATACAGTGCACTTGAATGTCTGAATTGAGGTCATACATTATGTACGTTACTGCAAGTTTGATGTACCACCACAATAACAGGAACCGGTCTTGAAAGTGTCACTGCCTGACATGCGCGGAGGTCCTACAGCAATGTAGTGATCCTGTCTGGTAGGAATGAAAGTTGAGCAACATGAAATGGAGAAGCACAGCCACTTTGGGCACACCCTTGTTGTGTATGCTCATTTGTCAACAGTTTCATATTAGGTTCGCATTACGACATTACTGTTGTAACAGTGTGCCACTGCCACTGTCATAATCTGAATATAGGTTCCTGCTTTCATCTTGCAATAATTACATCTTCACCTGTAATGGACATAATGCCTCAACTGAGTGACCATAGTACACCGCGTATCCTTTCAGTCTGTACTGATGAACATGTTAACCACAACAGTACATCACGCATTCCCTTACTGTGATTGTTTGAGTTGGGAACAACATAGGAACATACACAATTGCCAGCAGAAACAGCTGTCATGGTCTAGCGAGTCTGCTACAATGTGCAGCTACCTCCCCATCTCGCAGATTCCCCTCCTGCCCCCCCTCTTCCCAGTATCCCTTCCCATTCCCCTGTCCCAACACCTGTTGAAACTGCCTACCGTCTTACAGGACACTATCTTGTCTGGTAAGGTGTTCCATTTGTCCACCACTCTTTCAGAGAAACAATGTCTCCTCATCTCCCTCCTGAATCTTTCCCCTCCAATCTCAGTCCATGTCCTCTCGTGTCCCTCATCTTTCTCATCTGGAAAATCCTTTCTGTGTTGGTCTTGTTTATCCCCTTTAGATAATTAAAGGTCTCAATCATATCCCTCCTTTCCTCCAGTGAATACATATTCAGCTCTCCCAGCCTGTCCTCGTAGAGCTTGCTCTCCAATCCCTGGATCTTTGTGGCTCTTTGCTGCATCTCCTCCAACAATCTGATGTCCTTCTTAAGGAATGGATGCCAGTGTTGCATGCAGTATTCCAGGTGGGGCCTGACCAATGACCTATACAGGGGTAGGATAGCCTCCCTCCTTCCTTTGGTAGGAGATCCCTCTTGCAATACACCACAGCATTTTATGGGCTTTTAGTGCCACCTTGCTGCACTGAGCAGAGTTGTTTATGCTCTACCTAAGGATCACTCCTAGGTCCTCTCTTCTGTGGAGCTCCCCAACTGTACCCCATTCAAGTGATAATCCGTTCCCTGGGTCCTGGCTCTGAAGTACAGAACCTTGCACTTCTTGGCATTGAACCCCAACTGCCATGTTTCCGCCCACTCATGCAGCTTAGTCAGGTCCTCTTGCAACCCATTCCACCTCTCAGCATCATCAACCACAGCTCCCATCTTGGTATCATCTGTGAACAGACTGATCTTGCTCCAGATCCCGTGTGAGGTATCTGCAATAAGTCACAAGTGGGGTACCTCAGGGATCAGTCCTGGGGCCAGTCCTATTCAACATCTTCATTAGTGACCTCGCAGATGGACTAGAGGGTAAGGCTTGTCTGTTTGCAGATGACACCAAGATCTGCAACAGAGTAGATGATCCAGATGGGGTGGGCAGAATGAGAAGAGATCTGGATAAACTAGCAGAATGGTCAGAAGAGTGGCAACTGGGATTTAATGCAAAGAAGTGCAAAATCATGCACATAGGGAAGAGAAACCTGAAGCCACTTATAGGCTGGGAGGAGTTGCTAGCAGTCACAAAGGAAGAAAGAGACTTGGGCATCATCATCACTGATGACCTAAAATCATCCAAGCAGACCTCTAAAGCAGTAGGTAAGGCTAGGGGGTGTTAGGGTGTATTAGTAGGGTATCACAAGTCGTAAGAGGGAGGTGGTAATAATCCCTCTGTATACACATTGGTTAGGCCTCATCTGGAGTACTCATGCAGTATTGGAGGCCACAACCTTCACAAGGACATTAACCACCTGAGTGCAGTCCAGAGAAGGGCAACTAAATGGTGCAGGGACTGCATCAGAAGACATATGAGGACAGATTAACGGAGCTCAATATGTATACCCTTGAGCAAAGGAGGAGAGAGGTGATATGATCAGGACATTTAAACACCTTAAGGGCATAAACAAGGTGAAAGAGTCTAACATGTTTAAATATAAGAAAATAGCAGGACAAGAGGACACAGCATGAGATTAGAGGAGGCCGATTAAGGGAATGTGAGGAAATTCTTTTCACAGAAAGGGTGGTAGATGCATGGAATGGCTTACCACAAGAAGTGGTGGCTATGAATACAGTGCAGGGCTTCAAACAGGCATGGGATAGGCATAAGGAGCAATACAAATGACTATGAATAGATAGGTCACTGACAGAGCAAAGGCCGATGGCACATTTATAAGGTAGAAAAAGAAATGGTCAGACTGGATGGGCCTTGCGGTCCTTATCTGCCGTCAACTTCTATGTTTCTATGTTTCTATAAAAATCCCAAACAGCACTGGTCCCAGTACAGATCCCTGTGGTACACCGCTCATCACCACTCTCGGTGACGAGAGGCCCCCCCCATCACCACCCCTTCCTGCCTTCCCTTTAGCCAGTTTGTGATCCGTTTCACCAGTTTTGGTCCTGCCCCTCACATGTTCTAGTTCCCACCAACCTGCCATGCTGCACTGAATCAAAGGCCTTGCTGAAGTCTAAATGCAGGACATCCACTGCATGGCCTCATCTCCTACCCATTTACTCCCTCATCTGGGGTATTTGACCTCTCTTCTGTTGCATGAATACAGAACAGAAGTATTCATTCAGTGCCTCTGCCTGCTCCACCCTTTCTCCACCCTTTCTCCACCCACCTCCCTCCCTTCTTCTTAAGCCTCACCAGCTGATTCTTGCTCCTTCTTCTCTCTCCGGTGTAGTGGAAGAAGTCTTTTTCTCCACTTTTGATTCCCTCACCAGTCTCAGCTCCCTAGATGCTTTGGCCACCCTGACCAGTCTGGTAACCTCCCTGGACTTCTCCGTGTATGTGTCCTTGTCTTCATCCCTCCCTGATTTCCTGTACTTTCGAAATGCTGCCCTCTTGGCCCTCACCCCTTCCATAACCTCCTGTGTCAGCCAACTAGGTTTCTTTGCCCTCCCCTTCTTGCTTTTTTTCCTAGTGCAAGACTCCATAGCCTCTGCCAGCCCTTCCTTTATGATGTCCCATTTTTGGTTGCATCCATGTGTGGTTGCATACCTGCTAGGTGCCTGCCGAAGTTTCACCCATCTTCTGAAAGTCCACCCCCCTAAACTTGATCACTCTTATACCCATGCTCCCGGTTTCCCTTCCCATGTTGAGCATGAACCACACCGAATAGTGTTCACTCCCAGCCAGTGGTTCCTCCACTTCCAGATTCCTTACAGCTTCCCCATTATCCAGGACAAGATCTAATCCTTTGTAGCCTAGTTTGCCTCTGGACCAGCTGTGTCAGGAAGCTGTCTTGAAATGCTTCTAACAAGAGCCCATCCCTTGTACTCATGGTGGATGCAGTGCCCCAATCCACCCCCGGTAGGTTGAAGACCCCCACTGTCACTGTGCTCCCCTACCTGCAGACTCTTTATTTGTTCGGCTAGTTCCCTATCTAAGTCAATTCCCTGAGCTGGTGGCCTGTACATGACCACCATCCTCAGTGTTCTATTCTTTGCATCTTGGAACTGCATCCATAGTTCTTCTGTCCTCCCCTCCTCCCCTTACTCCCTTACACACTTTATCCCCTCCGTTACATAGAATGCCACTCCCCCCCAATTCCCCTTAGCCCTGTCCTTCCTGAATAACCTGAACCCTGGGATGATCATCATATCCCAGTCCTGGTACTAGGTGGCCCACATTTCTGGACTGTCCACCGCCTCCACCACCAAGAGAGCCTGAAACTCTGCTATTCTATTCCTTAGGCTCCTTGCAGTCAGTAAGACCACCCTCTAGCCTGTCTCCTCCCTTTCCATACCCCTATTCTTCCCCCCCTATCCCACCCTGTGCCGCTTCACCACTGCCTTTATCCATAACTAGGGGGGTGAGCTCACTATGCTACTCTTTCCAACCCTTTTCCAATCAGCGGTCCCCTCACCACTCCCCACCCTAGTTTAAATCAACCTTTGTTGATATATACACTTCTATTCCCCATTTTAGTACTCCCTTCCCCTCCCTGCTCAAATGTAACCTGACATGGTAGTATTCATGTCCACTACAGTAAACAGGTAATGCAGGCAACATGTTTCAATGTGTGTTGCATTGTTCATCTAAGAAAAAAAGCAAGATCATGCATGTTGTTGTTTACCGTTCTTTATTACAAATGCTACGTTGAACATAATGTAGTGCCAGAACTGGGAGTAACGCTAGAACATGCAACTGTTTGTATCAGCAATGTACTTTCTCTGAATCTGTAATGTTTTCAAACATCATGCTTTCTCTTGTAAAACTGTTACTGGGATGATGCATTAAAAGAGGAAGCAGAACAAATAAAGTCCAAGTAACTTGCAAGTTTTATGAAGTCAGCGAGTGAACATAGTATAAGAACATTCAGTTGCACTGTTGGGTAGTCCAAAAGTTAGCATCTCCACTGTAGGACTGAAGTGCAGAAAGTCACAACAACAAAGGAATGATACAGTCCAACAGAGTACTCCTCTTGATGTGCTCGACAATCAAGGCGGGTGGATTCTTTCCGGCTTAAAGTGTTTGTAAGCCCCATCATCATTTGGGTATGTGTTCCTGATTAGGGTGAAGCAGCAGGATGGGAGCGGTACATGGATATCCTTACACAGGTACCTCCAGCACAGTGATGCTCAGTCCTGACTGGCCCAAGAGCCACATGAGCAGTCATGTTAGCCAAGGGGCCACAACATATACTTCCTAGTAAATTTTGGCAAACACACTCCAGTGTAAAAGATAATATTTCAATTACTAAACATTTCTTTCATTTCATTTCATTTACTAAACGTTAGTTAACATTTGCACAGTCTGACAGAATGCAGCTTGCAAGAAAAGTTGCAATAAACTTTGAAAATAATGCTTGCTGGTGTACAATGCAGTGGTATTATAGTGCATCCTGGTTGGTTAATACTGTATAGTGTGGGAACTAGTTGCATCATTTACTGGGAAGAGCCGCAGGTGATAAGCTGAAGAGTCACACGAGGCTCTAGAGCCACGGTCTAAGGATCACTGCTCCAGCACATCTGAACTAGCTGGCAGTACGCTGTGTACCTGTACCTTCTGAAGGGTGGATAGAAATATGAGTTAGCAAGATGTAAAAGAACACCATGCATATAACAGTATGTCTGCTGTACAGTATGTTTCACTATTCAAGGTGAACATTTTCACATACCACCAAAGTAATGTACGTATTTCCTGTAAGAAGAAATGCATTATTTCTTACTTGCTGCTGGCGTTCCATATTTAGATCAATATAGAGCACCTCTGTTATGTCAAATGGTCCATATATGCCATTGTGCAACAGCAAGACATGCGTAATTTCACCTCCCCACTGGAATATAAATAGAATAATAGATAGGTTACAGTGAATTACAAAGCTGTAATTCCATCGAGAGGTTCTGGGGACATAGATAACCTCGAGAGCGAAGCTCGAGAGGTTTCTATGTCCCTTGCAGTCCCCGAGATGGAATTGAAACAGTAATTTACGGTAACCTATTTTTTATTTTGTAATATATGGATCCGATTCTGAAAATGTGCTGCTTTTTAAAATTCTGTGAACTGGCTGGCTGCCTGTTGCACTGAAGAAGTGCTTCGTCGCGCTGACCCACGCGACAGACAGTATTGAAGTTGTGCCCGGATTTGTGAGGAAAGCTTTTACTTTAATTTGGTAATCCTACCGCTTATTTTCTTTGTTCATCCGGCAGGTAATCCACTTTTCTGAGAATAAATATAAAACAAACTGGGCATAACTCGAGGTTGCTCTCGCTAAGCCTTGTGATGGCACGTCCGCCATGTTTCGCGTTTGGTTTGCCGCCTACTCAGAAAGTGTGCCAATGGCATTGCACGTTTACATTGGGTGCACAGACTGGAACGTGGCACCATGGCAACCACGCTTGTGTGGCAGGGCAAACTGGCTTACGCGCTGTGGATTTCAGTGATAATACTATTGTTCAGAGCTGAAACGATAGTATTATCAGCAGTGAACGATAGTATTATCAACAACAACCAATAGTATTATCGCTTGAGGAAGGGTAGAATTATCAGAAAGGGAGTAGTGTATTATAGGGATTTTTTTGTATGACTTTTGATAGTATTATTTTAACAATCCATATATTACAACCCTATTAACAGCCATGTCTGCAATGTGGTAACACGTTGCCTGGTGCTTGGTGGTATGAGATGATGTGTTGCGTGAAGTATTACAATGTTTTAGAGGACATTCACTCAATGGAGTCACACATGTACATGGCCACAGACGTTAATCACATCAGACATGATGAGTTATTTACACTTATGTCCTGTGATGCCAAGACAGAAAACATCAGTGCAAGACTGATACCCATGAAGACGACAATCACACATGTGAATGATAGCAGCAGTGCCCTTTCATGTCGCAGGAAGCAGAACAGCTGATTTACCTTGGGTTTCACAATGGGGGTTTGAACAGGAAGGAAAATGGGAAAGAAGTGCTATGTTGGCACAGTTGCAGTTGCATAGGTGAGTCCAGTTGGTGTGGAAAGGAAGGTGCACTGAATCCATCCTTGCTCATGGCCAGCACTATTCTTAAGCTTGTGAGTAATGTAGAGAGGGCTAATGCTCCAACAGCATGTTCCCCTGAACATGATGTCCCATGCACGATGCACCCACACAGTGACACACGAGTTGTGTGCAATGTAGTCATCCCTGTGGAATCATCCCTATCATGACTATTTATGTAGGATGTAGTAGGAATCAATGGCTGCAGTGACAGTTCACACTTGTTAGTGAACATACGTGCATATGTGTTCACACAGTGCCATGGTGACATAAGCACCACTCATAAAAATAGTAATGCGGCCACAGTTATGTCAGCCATGTATTCTTAGTAGTGTCTTCAGTGTGAAAGAGTGTCATTGTTGAATGTACATTCATCCTGTTGAAAGACCAGAGAAAGTGAACCGGCATCTCCATTCATATGCCATGAAAGCATGCGTTGTCAGCAGATGACAAAAGTGACTGTGATGCTGAAATGGAGATCAGCTTCTTACTCATATAAAGTTTGGTTATGATGAGCACCATGATAGCGTTGTTGGTAGCTGCAGTAGGCAGTTTGGAGGACGTGGGGATAGAGGACCACAGGGTGGAATCCAGTGTGCTGTGTGATGCATGTCAAACTTTCATCTTCATGGTGCCAGGTCATGCGCTCCACTTCCTGACATCAGAGACATTCTAGTACATCATCCATGTTGGAACAGAAACCACATTGACACCTATGAAGGGCGACAGAACAGATGGTCTGCTAAGTAACAACACGTGATTTTGAACTTTACTAGTTACTGTAGCATGTTCTCATATCAGTTTTACTCAGTAATGAAATTTAGAGAACTGTTACTAAGCTGGTCACGAGTATGTTCTAATCATTCAAAGCAGAATACTTCAATTATCAAGGTACAAACATGGGCAACGTCAATGTGTCCAGTTTGAATGCAGACACCAGGGCTACATGAACATACCCATGAGATGGACTGGTGGCCATGTGGAGAATAACTGAGGACCCCAGTGGATGCCCTCCTTCTTGTGATGGGGATGGAGGGGGATGGTGGTGTTGAGAGCACTGACTCCATCTGCGGCATATGGTGAATGTAGGGTTATGACCCTGTATCCATGGACACATAACATGGTAGGATACACTAATGTTTGCTGAGCAAGTGGTAGACATTTCACACATGGCCAAGCTCCTGACTCCACCACCTCCTCTACCACTGTGACCTTGGTCTGCCATGTTGGTTCCGCTTCCTATGACCCTCACTAGTGGATAACTTTTGGCAAAGACACCACGCATTCACGCAGTGTCACCACCCATGGTGTTAAGCCTGTGTATGTGTGGGCAGCTTTCAGGTCACTTAAGGGTCATGCAAGGGGGGGGTTGTGGTACTGGCACACCAAAAATAAAAACTTTAAAAACAGAAACATGGGTTCTGCACAGTACCCAGCAGTTGAGATGGTCTGTTTTTTTATTACATGCAAGTTATTACTAAAATCATAGAACATGTTGAAGCAGATGAATTCTACACAGTGCACATCTGCCAGTACCATTATAAAGCCGTCACTGGTGGTCTAACTTTCCAGCACATACTGTTGAGGGAAAATTTCTGTACTTGCTTACCCCCTGGGACACTACCCATGTTGTGTAACATAGGACAAGTTAAGAGTGAGGAATACTGGTTATGCGGACACAGGAGCAGCAGAGGCAGAATACAACAGCCTTTTTGTGTAGGTCTGTCTGCTATTTCCTGTGCTGCACCTGTTTCTGACAACCAGCAGCTACCCATAAATGGAATGAAAAGAGTTGCAAGGGTGGCTGCCACAGTGAGAGACAGGCAGTCATCAGGCAACATTGCATATGATGTTTATAATCAGTTGTTGCATGTGTCTCTATTAAATGAGAGGATCTCCTTATGGTCTTTGTCTCTGTGCTCCTTCCTCATTCAGAGTGGCACCTTGACAGTCATATCGACAGAGACCAACAGCATGAATGTGTCTTGCTGTACTGGAAGCAGGACCGTGCCGTTATGGAAGCATTATTAATCATCAATGTGATCCTGTTCAGCAATTATCTGTAGTTATGCAGTGTTGGTGGTGAAAACGGGAAGAGGTAGAAACACTGCAGTATGCATTGTCTGTCTATTAAGTCTGTCATGACACCAGTTTGGACCCCTGGCCTGTGTCACAGTGCAAAATGGCCAGAAAAGGCAAGAGATATTGGTTTCATGGTTGCATAAACAAGTGACATACAGAGTGAGAGAATCAGGAATGCAGAGAAACAGAGCAAAGCACCAGACAAGACTGCTCAGCATCACTGCAGTTGTGCTTGTCTGTGATTACTCTCCTCGCATTTGTTGCAGACGCTAGTCAGATAATGTTATGACACTTCTGACAGCTATTTGCTTGCACTCAGATGACACAACTGTCATCTGGTATGTCTTAGAAAATGTGTGATATTCCAAAGAATGGAATCTGACTGTCATGACAGATAAGTGACAATGGTCCCATGTGACATACACATTTCCAGGGTTTACTGATGAATTGCAGGAAACTGGAATACTCAATCATGATTATGGACTGTAAAGAATGCCTGTCCCATACATGCATACTTGAATACCATCACTGTCTTGTTACCACCCACCTCTGCCAGCATTGTATTCCATGAAGCAACCACAGTTATTGTGAAGAAAGTGTTATTCACACCACCCCGTCAGTCTCTCGGTGTCCCCCAACAACCTCATGTCATGGACCCTCATTGATAGACAGGTACTTCAGTGGAAGATAATACCCTCCAAAACCTATTTTCATGCCTTTCATAGTTTGTCACTGTTCCGTTATTTCTCAGCAGTCTCCTAAATAGAGACGTAGCCAATCAGAATGAATATGAAGTAGAGTACAGATAGGGATACCACTACCAGATATAAAGGGAGATGTAGGTGCAGAAAGGAACTCCAAACATAGGAAAGGAGAGGCGTGGAAAAAGCAGGATGGTGGTCTGCTGGGCAGAGTGTGGACAGGCAGAAAACCATGGAAGTCCATGGCTACAAAGGGCCGCAGACAAGAAAACAAAATCACTTTTATATGGGCCTTGAAGGTAGGAGGTGAACTGAACATACCTAACATACTAACATACTAAAATGCCAGCAGAATAGGCCTAACGGTCTTTTGTGTCTGCTCGTTTGGTCAGTCCCCAGCCTGGGTGCTGACCTTGCTGTCCCTCTCGCCTTCTCTGGCTTCTCCCTTCCCAGTTCCGGATATTCTTGCTGCATTGGATTTTGCTTCCAGAACCCTTCCCCTGTACCTGTCCCACCCCCTCTTGAACCCCTCCACTGTCTCTGCCTCCACTAGCCCCTAGGCAGTGCATTCCATGGCTCCACCACTCTCAGTGAAATAGCACCTCCTCCTTTCTCCTGAATCTTCCTCCAGCTTCCACCCATGCCCTCTAGTGGCCCCTTCCTCCTTCCTTGAAGCACCCGACTGTTCCTCCCCTATTTATCCTCTTCATGTACCTAAAGACCTTATCATGTCCCCCAGTCCCTTCTCTTCCAATGTGTACATATTTAGCTCTTCGAGCCTCTCCTCATAGGTCCTGTCCCCAAGCCCCAAATCATTTTGGTTGCTCCCTCTGGATCCTCTCCAGGAGGTTAATGTCCCGCTTTAAGTGTGGCCTCCCAAACTGCACGCAGTACTCAAGGGTCGGCCTCACCAAGCAGTTATACAGAGGAGTATCACTTCCCTCCTTCTGGAGGTGATCCCCCTAGCGATGCATCCCAGCATCCTGTTGGCCTTGGCTGCTGCCCTCCTACAAGTCTCAGAGTCGTTCATCTTGACATCCACCACCACCCCCAGGTCCCTCTCAGCCATCGAGACTTGTAGCATTTCCCCCAGGGTGTACACTTGGCCTGGGTTTCTGGCCCACAGGTGGAGTACCTTGCATTTCCCTGCATTGAACCTCAGCTTCCACTTTCTAGACCATCTTTCCAGAGCCTCCAGGTCCCCCTGTAGGGCCACCCTCCCCTCCTCCCCATCCACCACCGCCCCCAGTTTCGAGTCATCTGCAAAGAGACTCATCTCACTCCTGATTCCTGTCCTTATGTCAGATACGTAGGCGTTGAACAGAAGGGGCCCAAGGACTGATCCCTGTGGGACCCCACTAATACCTACATTAGTAGAGATGGTTCACTGACTGTCATGACAGGGACACAAATGAGCCAGGTAATGCTGTATTATGAGTAGATCATGTGAGCAAAAAGGGGGGTAGGCATACCTCTGTATGAACCACAAGGTATACAAGCAGCAGTGGTACACGTGACACATGAGGAGAGAGAGATGTTGTAGATCACCTTTAGACCAGGTACTGACACTGCAATGCACACAAGGGTGATCTACAGACCTCCAGTTCAGGGGTAGGAAAAGGACAGGGAAGTAATAGATGACATTATGTAAATGGTGCCAAAGGGTGAGTTATTAATGATGGGTAAGATGAATATCCTAGACACTGTACACACCAACATCTTGTTGGCCTTTGCTGCTACCTTATGACACTGCAGAGTTGTTCATACTCCCTGTTATAAGCACCCCAAGATCCTTTTTCTCCTTGGTGCAATCCAACTGTAACTCCCCTACCTGATAGCTCCTACCTGGTTCCTGGCTGAAAAGTACAGTACCTTGCACTTCTTGGCATTTAACCCCAACTGCCATGCTTCAGATCACTCCTCTTGTTTGGTCAGGTCTCCCTGCAACTCTTCTATGTCATCTGCTGCAGCTCCTATCTTTGTATCATCTGTGTACAGATTGCTCTTTTTCCGTAACCCATGTGATATATCAGCTATGAGTATCCAAAACAGCACAGGTCACAGTACCAATTCCTGCAGCACCCTGCTGGTCACCTCCTTCATTGCTGATATCCCCCCCACACACAAACACCATCTGCTGCCTTCCCTTCAGCCAGTTGGTAATCCATTTGACCATCTTTGTTCATAGAAACATAGAAACATAGAATTTGATGGCAGATAAGGACTGCTTGGCCCACTTAGTCTGCCCATTTCTCTACCTGATGGATAAGATGCAGATTCTAGTTAATCAACAGCTTACTTCCTCCTACCCCTCACTAGAATCCCAGGGTGGTAGCCTGGGTAGAAAACTGGCTGCACAACAGGACACAGAAGGTAATAGTGAATGGAACACATTCTGAAGAAAGGGGGGTCACTAGTGGATTACCTCAGGGCTCAGTACTGGGTCCAGTACTCTTTAACATCTTTATAGGTGACATTGCAGAGGGTCTGGAGGGAAAGGTATGCCTCTTTGCAGATGACACAAAGATCTGTAACAGAGTTGATGTACAAGGGGGGGTAGAAAGGATGAGAAGAGACTTGACAAGGTTGGAGGAATGGTCAGACATATGGCAACTTAGATTCGATGCAAAGAAGTGCAAAGTAATGCACCTAGGAAACAAAAACCCAGGAGAAGAGTACACAATAGCAGGGGAAGTACTAACAACAACAAAAATGGAAAGGGACCCTGGGGGTAGTCATATCAGATGATCTAAAGGTTGGTAAGCAATGTGAGAAATCAGTAAGGAGAGCCAGGGAGATACTAGGATGCATAGGAAGGGGCATCACAAGTAGAAAAAGGGAAGTGGTTATCCCTCTGTACAGACAGGTGGTGAGACCCCATCTGGAGTACTGTGTGCAGTTTTGGAGACCTTATCTATGTAAGGACGTAGACAGGATTGAAGCAGTCCAGAGGAGGGCAACTAAAATGGTGCAGGGTCTGCATCAGAAACCATATCAAGAGAGACTGAGAGAGCTTAATATATATACCCTTGATGAAAGAAGGGACGGGGGGACATGATAGAAACTTTCAAGTACCTCAAGGGAATCAACAAAGTCCAGGCGGGTAGCATCTTTCAGAAAAAGAGATGTGTAAGAACAAGGGGGCACAGTTTAAAGATAGAGGGGGGAAGGCTCAGGGGTAATGTGAGGGGAATGTTTTTCACGGAGAGAGTGGTGGATGCATGGAACCGCTTTCCTGGGGAGGTTGTTGGGTCTAAAACAGTGGGGGAATTCATACATGCATGGGACAGACATAAGACAATTGTAGTGGGGGTGGCAGGAAGTAGGCTGTTAGTTAACTAGAATCTGCAGCTTATCCAGTAGGTAAGGAAATGGGCAGACTGGGTGGGCCAAGTGGTCCTTATCTGCCATCAAAGTCTATGTTTCTATGTTAGAATTGCCTTATGTCTGTCCCATGCATTTTTGAATTCTCCCACTGTTCCTGACTCCACAACCTCCTCAGGAAGGCTGTTCCATGCATCCACAACCCTCTCTGTGAAAAAATACTTTCTATCTTCAAATTGTGCCCCCTTGTTCTTGCACATCTCTTTTTCTGAAAGATGTTACCCTCTTGTACTTTGTTAATTCCCTTGAGATATTTGAAAAATTTCTATCATGTCCCCCCTCTCCCTCCTTTCCTCAAGGGTATACATATTAAGCTGCTTTAGTCTCTCCTCGTATGTCTTCTGGTGCAGACCCTGCATCATTTTGGTTGCCTCCTCTGAACAGCCTCTGCTCTCTATGTCTTTCTGGAGATGGGGTCTCCAGAATTGCACACAGTACTCCAGATGGGGTCTCACCAACTGTCTGTACAGAGGGATAACAACTTCCTGTTTTCTACTGTTGATGCCTCCCCCTATGCATCCCAGTGTCCCCCCAGCCTTCCCTACTGCCTTCTCACATTGCTTGCCCACCTTTAGGTTCACACCCCTATCTATCCCAGCTTCCCACCCCCAGCCTCCTTGTGGCATGGAATGAAAGGCCGTGCTGAAATCTAAATACAGGAGATCTACTGCATGGCCCTTGCCCAGTTCCCTGTTGACCTTGTCATACTAGTCGACTCGATTTGTCTGGCAGGATGATCCAGAGACTAACCCATGTTGCTGACAATCCTGGAGTCCATTGTCCTTCAAAAATGTCAACAGCCACTCTTTTAGGATCAACTGTATGAGCTTCCCCACAATTGATATGAGGCTCATTGGTCTGTAGTTGCACAGCTCATCTTTCAGGCCACTGTTGTGAACCGGCATGAAAAGGAACACCCTCCAGTCTTGTTGGATGCATTCTGTGTCTAGGGAGGTAATGAACAGGTCAGCCTTCGGTACTGCTAGGATCACCGCCAGTTCGTTAAGAACCCTAGAGTGAATGCCTCCCAGTCCACAGTCACTGCCCTCAGTCCCTCTAGAACCCTGTTATGTGTAAACCCTGTAACAGTCACAACCTCCCACCCCTGCACACCCCAGCATTACCCTGTGGTATTTGGCCCCACTTCTATTTCGTGAACACAGAACAGAAGTACTCATGAAGTGCCTCTGCCTGGTCCCCCGTCTGTACCCACCCCCTCCGTCCTTCCTAATTATCACAGTCTGGTCTTTATTCTCCGTGTCTTGCTATTGGATCTGAAGAAGTGCTCACTTGTGTGGAAGCCTTGGTCACTCTGAGTAGCTAGGTAACTTCCATGGAGTTCTTCTTATACTCATGTTTGTCACCTTCCCTTCCAGATTTCCTGAGTCTCTTGAAATATTTTCTGTTTGCCATCACCCCTTCCAGGACCTCTTAAGTCAACCAAATTGGCTTCTTTTCCCTTCTGTTCTTACTTCGTGTCCTCGTACATGTGTCAGTAGCCTCTGCCAGCCCTGTTTTAATAATGTCCTACTTTTGACAAGCATCTATACTTGGTTGAATTCCCTCCAGATGCCTACCACTAATTTATTTAGCCCATCTTTTCTAATGTCCAGCCCCTGCAATTTGACCACCCCATGCATATCTCCTTTTTCCCTTTCACATATTGACTGTGAAATACACCGTGGTTACTCCTTGCCAGAGGGTCTACCACCCACAGATCACTTACAGCCTCTCCATTTGATAATACTGTACCAGTTCAAGAGTTGTTCCTTCCCTAGTCATCATGTGGACCAGCTGCACTAGGAAGGTGTCCAAGATAGCCTCTAATATGACCTACTTCCTTGCACTCATGGTGGTTGGGGTGCTCTAATCCATCACCAGTAAGTCTCCCCACCACAATGTTACCCTTCCTACTGACCCTTCTAATTGGTTCAGCTAACTTTCTATCCAGGTCCTCCATTTGCACTAGTGGTCTGTACACTACTCCCATCCTCAGTGTCCTATTTCTTGAGTACTCAAACAGCATCCATAGTGACCCTGTCCTGCCCTCCTGCCCATCCTCCATTATGCACCAAATCCCCTCCCACATGTTGAATTCCATGCCATCCCCTCTCCCCTTAGCCCTATCCTTCCTGAATATACTATACCCTGGGATCATCATATCCCAGTTATGGTACTCAGTGGGCCATGTTTCCATGATGGCATCAATGTTCACCATCCCCACTGCCAAGACAGCTGGTAACTGAGCTGATTTGTTACCAAGGCTTCTCACATTCAGAGAGACCACCATCAAACCTGATCCTTTCCCCACCTTTCCTTTGATTCTACTCCCTCTTAACCCCCCTTGTGCCCTTGTGCCACTTCCCCTCTGCCATCCTCGACACCTTGGGGGACAAGCTCGTTTGGTTCCACTCTCTGGGATCCCTGCCTTCCAGCTGTCCACTTGCCCCCCTCCCACAACTACTTCAAATCCACCTTCGTTGCTATGTAGCCCTCTAAGTTGTGCTTTAATACCCTCTTCCCATCCCCACTCTAGTGTAGCCTATCCCCTGCATATAGATCATTATAGTCCCATGTCCTGTATCAGCCTCACACTACCCCATACCCCTTGGATTGACACACCATTCCCCCAGACATGTGTTGAACTCTTCAATCATTCCTTTCCTTGTCGTACCCATGCATGGTACTGGGAGCACCTCCAAGAAGGCCACCAATTTCTCAGTGTCCTCCAATAGCCTTCCCATTTCCTAGATGGAATCACTTCTGAAGGAAAGAATTGTCGAGTATCTAGAGACCAGAGGGGCACAGGACCCAAGGCAGCATGGATTTTCACAGCGGGAAGGTCATGCCAGATGAATCTGATAGATTTCTTTGACTGGGTGACCAAAGTAGTAGATCAGGGAGGGGCTGTGGACATGGCCTACCTAGACTTTAGCAAGGCATTTGACACAGTCCACACAAAGATTAATATACAAGTTAGCAAGCCTGGGAGTGGGTCCCAAGATGACAGCCTGGGTAAAGAATTGGCTGGAGAATAGGACACAGAGAGTAATAGTAAATGGAGTCCACTCTGAAGAAAGGGGTTACTAGTGGGGTACACCTGAGGTTCAGTATTAGACAGGTCCTCTTCAATGTCTTTAGAGCGACATTGCAGAGGGACTGAAGAAAAGTATGTCTCTTTGCAGATGACACAAAGATCTGCAACAGAGTTGATGCACAAGGTGGGTGGAAAGGATGAGAAGGACTTGGCAAGGTTAGAGGAATGGTCAAATGTACGGCAGCTTAGATTCAGTGCTAAGAAGTGCAGGCAATGCACCTGGGTAACAAAACCCAGGGAAGAGCACACAAATGGGGGGCTAGATACTAACAACAACAAAAAATGGAAAGGACCTGGGGTAGTCATATCAGATGACCTAAAGGTGGGCAAGCAATGTGAGAGGGCAGCAAGGAGGGCTGGGAGATACTGGGATGCATAGAGAGACATCATCAGTAGAAAACAGGAAGTTATTTTCCTCTGTACAGACAGTTGGTGAGACCCCATCTGAGTACATCATGCAGTTCTGGACCCAGTCTCCACAAAGACATAGACAGGATGGAAGCTGTCCAGAGGAGGGAAACTAAAATGGTACAGGGTCTGCACCGGAAGACATATGAAGAGAGACTTAAGGAGCTTAATATGTATAGCCTCGAGGAAAGGAGGGAGAGGGGGGACATGATAGAAACTTTCAAGTACCTCAAGGGAATCAACAAAGTCCAAGAGGGTAGCATCTTTCAAAAAAAGAGGTGTGCAAGAACAAGGGGCACAATTTGAAGATAGAGGCGGCTCAGAGGTAATTTAAGGAAGTATTTTTTCACAGAGAGGGTTGTGGATGCATGGAACGGCATATTTTCTGAAACGGATCCATATATTACAAAAAATTAAAAATAGGTTACAGTAAATTACTTGGCTGAAATTCCATCTCGAGGTTCTGGGGACACAGAAACCTCTCGAGCTTCGCTCTCGAGGTTATCTATGTCCCCAGAACCTCTCGATGGAAATACAGCCTTGTAATTCACTGTAACCTATTATTCTATTTATAGTGTATGTTAGAACATTGTATTCACTGGAAATCTGGCTTTCCCTAGTTTTGTTGTACCATTGATGCAGTGTCACAATGTTGTTGTACCATCGTGAGTATGTCACATCGATGGTACAACAGCATGATTACCTTTGCGCATACGCCACTCGTGCTGTGTAGGCGGTCATACAATGGACAAAAATGAAGGCACAAGAGGACATAGTAAGGTCCGTGAGTTTTTTTAAAATCTTTGCTGGCACTTATTAACAAATAAATACCGCTGTGGACCAGAAATAAGTGGAGTGTTTCGACACGGTGGGGCAGGGAGGGTGGCAGGTCTCCGACATCATGGTGCGACCGAGGAGGAAAGAACAAGCAGTTTGTGATTTACTTTTGCCCATACACTATAAAAGACAGTAGATGGGCAACAGTAAACAACAACACTGTTGTAACATCTCGAGGTTTCATGACAATTGAAACCTCTCAAGCTTGTTGTTGTTGTTGTTGTTCACTGTTGCCCATCCTCTATCCTCTGTATTTATCCTGAGCACCCCAGCCTAGTGTGTTTCTTTTTTGGTTTGCCATGTTCTTGTTTTAGTTGCTTATTGTGTGATCATAATGTAATTTCTCTGTCTTTATATTCTAAGCCAAATTCTGCCGTTAATTTGCTATCCCCCAGAACTTTGTAAGGGTGCAACAGATCCCTTCTAATTCTTCTCACCTCCAGTGTGAAAAGTCCTAGCTTTGCCACCCTCTGTTCGTATGTCCCTACTCTTAACTTGGGGATTAACTGTGTGGATGTGCATTGCGCTTTTTCCAGTCAGTCACTATCCCTTTTCAAATATGAGCTCCAGAAGGTGGTTCTATGTCTGAATGTAATCTTACATATATATTGTATAGTGGCATTATACACTGTTCTGTTTACAAATGATTTTTTTTTAATGCGTCCATTAATCTATTTGCTGTTGCAGTCACCCTTTTACATTGTTTGCCCTGGGAGAGGTTATTATTATTAGTTAATCTTCCAAAATCTCTCTCTTTATCTTTTTCTTTTAATATTTTCCCTTAGCCTGACTCTGTGGGACATTGTCAACTGTAATATCTCAGGTCTCTCCTGATGCCTTGTGTGTAACAGACTCTACATCTTTTATGGTGTCTAGCCATACTTTCAGTACATGGGATCATTCGGCAGAAATGTTTTTCCGTCATTCTGGCAAAACCCTAATTTCTTTTCATTTCCAGTATTTCCGAAGCATTAAATATGAGATTTTAGATGACACTGGTTTGGAAATCAAAGAAGGATTTTGAAGGACTAGATGCTTTTGCTCAGTATGGAATAAAAGCATTATACACAGCCAGTTGAAATAGGCGAATAGCTAATATTTTTGTACCAAGTCATGATTTCTGAGTAACATCATATGGTTCTAGCACCTGATCTCTCTTGTCAACACCTTACATGTGCTTGTTATACTTATGGACACATTGAGGCTTGCTTATCAATTTAGAGAAGCATGAAAACCAAGTGCACTTGAGTAAACAGCAGGTGCCTCCCACATAAAACCTCAGTCCACAGGTACACAAGAGGGCACACTCCCTGGCAGGACAGTCAATAATCCAAGATTTATTGTCGTGCCTACAAATGGTCCCTTGGATCAGTGCACTTACCCGGTTACCAAAGACTTAAAATAAATTAGGTCAGACTTGCTGGACACACATATAGAACATCCACATATAGAGCAACAACCAGTCCCCAGCACTTCAAGCACCAAGCCCTTTTTGAGGTCCCAAGTCTGTGTGGATTTATTTAAGCGAATCTTGAATTTTATCACTTTCCTGCCTTGGTGTTTGCATCTTTGTGACCTGTGGACTGTTATTTATCAATTTGTCTTGATCACAAACTGGAACTCAGCTGTAGATTTATTATGAAGTGTTCTCAGGAAGTGAACGTCCTTTTTACCTGGAAATTTTGAGTCAGCCTTTCTCCGCAGTGGACCTAGCAAGGCACACCATGTTTCTGCTTTCTGGCTACCAAATCTTTTGGAAATTCTGCCTGTTGGACCAGGTAGTGCCACAAGCTACTGTATCTATCTGTTTAATACTGGAGATTAGACAGAGGATCATTGTGTAGGCATTATCTACATACAGGTGGTAGCCAGAGCTTAGAAAGGAAGAATTAGCACCCACACAATTTTCTCATTTGTGTTCAGACATGGGGCAGCCTAGAACATCATGTCTAAGATTTTAAAATGGTATTTGTATTCATGGAATTTTCACAAAGTTTGTACAATTTTATTCCATACTGGACATTTATGGGAAATGTACTGTTTAAATATTAGTCTCCCATTGAACTGCAGAAGGGATTCAACTACTGAGATATTTTTGATGGAATAAACATCTCAGAAAATATTTTAAAAAGATAATCAATAATACGCCTGAATTTTAAAACTTTGTCATTCTCTGGACAATCCCTTGGAAAAGCCTGAGTGTTGTCCTTGTGGTGCATAAACCTCAGCAGCAGCTCAAACTGGTTCCAAGTTGTTACAGCCAGAAATGAGGTAGAATGAGTAGGGTGGCTGGACCAGTACATGCCAATGCTGCTGTTTTCCCATCTCCATTTTTAGTGTCAAAGCCCAGAACCTTTTCATTTCCTCCAAATGTGTGGGAGTCTGCTGGTGAGCCCTTGCAAGTGGTGTTAGTTGGCCCCCCTATACTGAGCCAAAAAAAAACTGATCTAGATAAAAATATATTTATACCACCTTATGAGTCAATATTCTATCACTTAAAAATTACTGAGAATAATGTATGGGGTAAACTAATTTGTATCAACATGAGCACCTGTATTACTAGTAAATGGGGGAACACATTTTTTCCATATTTAAAGGGCTCCATTGATAAAATGAGGTTTAAGCACTGTGGTGACTCTGGTGGTCTGCAGCCACAACTGGGACCTCCATCTTAGAATCAGGCTTTGCTAGGCAATCAGATTTATTCAATAATGAGGCACCACCACAGTTAGATATGGACTTAGAGTCTGGCAGGGTGTCAGGCTCAGACAATGCATCAGGCTTGGACAGGGCATCAGGCTCAAGACGGGCGTCATGCTAAGATAAGGAATGAGATTTGGGAAGGGTGTCAGGCTTGGTCAGAGTGTCAAGGTCAGGCATGGCATCAAGCTTAGGCAGGCAGTCATGCTCAGGAAGGGTATCATGCTCAGTTTGAGCATCAGGCTCAAATAGGGTGTCAGGCTTAGGAAAATGCCTGTACTTAAGTCTACACTTTTTTGCAGGGACTGTTTCGCAGGCTGGGGGTCTGGTTTCGGCTGCGGTAGGCGCTTGCACTTTTTTGTGCATTTTGTGATTGCTTTCATCCTACATTGCAAACTGCATCTTATTTGAAGATGCAGGCTCTGAAAGATCCTGTTACTAAGGCAGTATTTGAGGCTCAAGCATGGTCTCAGGCTTGGGTAGATGTCAATGTTTATAAAAGAACCCCAGAGCAAATGCCCTGAGGCATGGGTTATCCTGGAGGATATTATCCTTACATACAAAGTTTAAAGAAAACACAGTTGCACATACCTCAATAATACAAAGCATCTTAGGAAACTTATGCAAATCCCCATGAGAGAACCTGAACTGGCTCAACTTTAAGCAGAATTGCGTGGTGCTGGAAGGCTTCACAGTGCAATCAGCAAAGGCTAAGAACAGCAGACACATACATGTGTTTCGTCCTCATTTGGACTCATCAGTGTGCCATATCTGTGTCTTAGCCCAGGGAGAGAGAGCCAACCATCCCTCAAGAAGGATGTTAATTGTTTGGGTCACGGGGACCCCAAAATAGAAAAGGGAAATAACTACAAAAGAACCCCAGAGCAAATGTCCTGAAGCATGGGTTATTCCAGAGGATATTGGCCTTACAGCCAAATTTTAAAGAAAACACAATTGCACTTACCCTGATAATGCAAGGCATCATGGGAAACATGCAAATCCCCATGTGATATATTGGACTGGCTCAACTTTAAGCAGAATTACATGGTGCTGGAAGGTCTCACAGTGCAATCAGCAAAGGCTAAGAACAGCAAACATATACACATATTTTGTTTTCATTTGGACTCAACAGTGTGCCATATCTGTGTCTTAGCCCAGCGAGACAGAGACAGCCACCCCTTAAGGGAGATGTTATTTGTGTGGGCCATGGGGACTCCAAAATAGAGAAGGGAAATAACTACAAAAGAACCCCAGAGCAAATGCCCTGAAGCATGGGTTATCTCGGAGGATATTGGCCTTACCACCAAATTTTAAAGAAAACACAATTGCACATACCCCAGTAATGCAAATGTTTGTGGTTTTTGTTTTTTGTAAGTGCCCTCAGTTCCATGCTAAGAATGAGCTTCTTATTCAGCAGGAATCTTATGCTCAGACAAACGTTTGCATTTACTGTATGTGTGTGCGTTTTGCACTTGACCTGAGTTGCAATGCTGATGCTGGATTAAAAGTGGATTTTGGGTCTTGGGCTCAAGCAGAGCACAGCCTCTTGCAGGGTCAAATGCTTATGGTTGCATTATTTGCAACTATCCTAACCCTACACCAGTGCCTCTATCTCAGTTGCATATGTAGACAAATAAGGAACTTCTTTCTCAGGCAGAGTCTCAAAATCAAACAGGTGCTTACATTTTTGCTTTTGGCGATGCCCCTCAGCCTGCATTGTGGCCTCCATCTCGGTCATAGCTATAGGCTCACATGGGACCTCTTTCTGTGACAGGACTGCAGGCTCAGGTATAGTCACAAGCTTGGGCAGATGGCTACACTTTTACTTTTTAGGTTGTGCTGCTTTTGCTGCTTGGTTGGGCTGAGGCTCAGGCAGATGCTTGGATTTCTACTTCCTCTTTTTGTGCACAGCACCTAGCTTGGGCTGGGGCTTGCTGTTGGGAAAATACATATTGTTACATCTATATTTGGACTTAAAGAGTAGCCTTGGGGCTGTACTGTGCTAGACTATCCTCACTGGCATTGCTTAATAATATTTCATCAGATGGAGTATTGCTTAAGAAGTTGTGTCTCTCAGACTCTGGATCACAAAAATCTGTCAAAGTCTTGATTATATATTTTAAGATCCCCTCTACTGTGTAATTCATGTCATGATTAACAGGTAGTGTGACATAGGGGTTACAGGGCAGAACTGTTAAATGGAAGCCCCAAATCTGAATCCCATCACTGCCACCACAGTGTCATTCTGAGCAAGTCTGTACTCAACCTCCCTTTAATACCTTACTAATCTATCTCTCAGCTGCTTAAATCTCCCTGAACAGCTAAACTTCAAGCAATAACCTCTTTCCCTTTGGATTGTAAAGCACCTTGGCATAGTTTTTATGAAAGGCAATATATAAAACCAAAATACTGGACTAGTAACTAGACAGCACAGCTGAGAACCTGAAGATCCTGATGACAGTCCCACTAGTGTCACATACATGGCTGGGCAAGCTGTACTTAACTTCTTTGCAATATTTTGCTAATCTCTTTGCTGCTTGCATCTCCCTGTGTGCATAAATAGCAGAAATGCTCTCATCATCCTTTTGCTGGATTGTAAAGCATTTTAGGATAGTACAAATGAAAGGCACTATATAAAACTAAAGTTTGAACTTCCACATTAGAGAGCACAGGTGAGAACACAGAATCCCAGGACTGTATCCCAACACTACTACATACGTGAGACACTGAGCAAGTCTATGCTAAATCTCTCTCTGCAGCATTTCACTGTCTGTCACTTCCTTGTGCACAACAAATGACAGAAATGCTTTCCAATCTGCCTCTCCCATATAGTAAAGAGCTTTGGGATAGTGTTTTGAAAGACATTAAAGTTTTGGCCTATTGATTAGAGCACACAGGTGAGAACCAAAAGCCCCAGATCTGAATCCCACTACTGTCACAGTGAGACTGAACTACTTAGTCTCTTTGTAATATCTCGCTAATCTATCTCTGCTATCCCTGCTATTGAAATCTCTCGTCGTAGTTAAATGGCACTAATGCAGAGCTGTGAACCTGGAGCTCAGGTGCATCATTTTCAAACAGCCGCACTCATTTTTCAAACATTGCTGCATGTGATCACATAATAGGTTATACAAAGTCACACATGCCCCCACAATGCAAAGCATCATGGGCTGCATATGCAAATCACCACAGAATGTTATGCTGGTCCAACTTTAAGCAGAATTGCATGGTGCCGAAAGGCCTCTCACACAGTTTGCAAAGGGTGTTACCCTTTTGGGTAACCCTTGCCTCAGTGTTTACGCACAGAGGTCCTTTGTCACATAATAGGTTGTCTAACTTCTGGATGCAATTGCTGCAACTTGGACCCTGAAAATGAAGCACATCAGAATTTTGATGCATGCATCCTTTTTTGTTGCCAAAAACCACATGAACTGTCGTAAATCCATCGGGATGCATGAAAATTTACCACAAGCATTCCAACACATTTGCCAGAATGCAGTGTGCATCCAAATATGAATGTGAGTGCTGTGTCCCCACTTTTTGGAAATCCCCAACCCAGAGGTGTAAATCCTGCTTCAGCCATTTTCTCACACAGTTACGCTACCTAACATGGTAGCAATGCTCACTCCTTCCCTCTTCTGGATGCTAAAGGGGTTTGGGACAGAGTAAATGAAAGGCACTTGAAATCAAACTTCCTTTCAAAGCTTCCAAAACACAAGGTATAAAAATTAATGGGGGACCTAAAAGAATACTATTCTGAAAAAAAAAAGCTTATATGGGCAAAATAATATCACAGACTTTTAACGCTAGAAGAGAAAATACATCTTACTTTTTTAAGTAAATAAAATATTTTAATACTCAAAGAAGCCCCAAAACACCAGACATTTTCCTCTGGACACTTAAGTGCTATAGATGTTCTACTTTTAGCAATGTTTCAAACATTTTTGGAGCTCCAGCTGTTGTAGCGCTCTGACCCCTTTGTTTGCTCTGCTACACTGTCTCCACAAAACCATGGTGGTAGCATGTGAGCCTATGTCTATGTTACTCTTGCATTATCTGAAATCATCACTTGGGGACCCTCGGGATTGCAAGACTAAAGCCTCCACTCACAGTCTCATGGACCACTGCATGCAAATGATGCTGGGGCTCCAGTTATCAGCATTATTTCTGGTAGGATTTACACTGAATGTGCTTATGGCCATAGGGTGTAGTGCCCTGTGCTGTACTCTATATAGCACATGGCACTAAAAGGGTTAAAATGCAGAGTTGACTAATTGAAAGCATCTTAACAGTTATTCTTGTCACCTCTCTGACTGGCTGGATTTACAAGCAAATTCTGCATGATATAAATCACTTCTGTGCAGCACAGATATGCAGCTAAATCAAAGAAAGGTTTTGAGGTACTATACTAGTTTTAAGAGAGCGTGACCACTCCAAACACAGCTCAAACACTGGAGTACGTCTGTGAAATACAGGGAAACTGGATATGGCAGTGTTGGAATCACAGGGGTGCTTGTCAGGCCAAGGCTCCAAAAGCTCTGAATTAAGCCCCCCGGTAACTCATGCATCACTGCCTTTGACTTATAATTGGAAGGGGGGGAGGGCTCATTTTAAAGATAGAAACCTCATGGACCTCCATAGCTCCCAAAGTTAATAATGTGAAATTCCAACACTGGGAAAGGGGCAATAAAAGACAGAAACTCCAATCTTCTTTCAGACAAGTAGCAACTCGAGCTCAAATGATGTGTTACGTGCATGTATGTCTTACTTTGCCAGATCAGCAGACTTTTTTAAGAATTTAGATTTTATTGCATTTTGATAAAAATATTACAAACAAGAAAATGCATACAAAAATGACAGATCAATTTAGGTTTTGCACATTATCAATATAGTCAGAAGTGTATTACATTTTTTTATACCACTAAAGAACTATTTAACTACTTTCTGCACTACCATCTCCTAGATGCTATTTAACACTGTACTCCAGATAAACCAGGTTTCCAGGCTTAATCTCACCTGCTGTCCACTAAGGCCCTGTCCGCATTACACCGCTCCGGCCTGGTAACGGATGCAATCCATTACGGCCGGGAACGTGCAGCAGCGTGTCCACATTGCAACGGTGTCTGTTATGGGACCGTACCGCCAGTCCCTCACTAGGTGCCAGGCGTACCGTTGGCAGCGGCACCTGCTCTCAGGATGGTAGCTCGCTGGCCAGCGCCACGGGCCCTGCAGGGGACCCATGCATCCACACTTTGCCCCGGTAATCTTTCTGAGGCATAACTATTTTCATAACCGTTGTTGAAACCACCTCATATGTGGTTTCAACAACAGTTACGAAAACGCCTTCTGTAACGTTACAGGTGAAAATGCAAACCGTTGCAGTAACGGTTTGGGCACTCTGTAATGTTATAGAGACGTAGTGTGGACAGGGCCTTACAGGCAGTGCTTCAATTATCTCCACTTGGGAAATATTTGACTTCTAAGAACAAAATAAGAACTTGCGCAATAAAAGGTATGAAGAAGCTCAAAGAAGAAACACAACTGTAAATCTGATGACATCCAATTTTTCAGGCAATCTAAAAAAACATATATAGTTTCTAAAAATGGCATTTTTCCTACTGCATGGTTCTTCAAACATCAGCTAAGACACCATATAATTACAAAACCATGGTGGCAGGACAGTTTGGTTTACAAAAAAAAGTTGGCACAAACAGTAATTAAGGAGAGTGTTTAAATGTATCCCCTTGTGGAGCTGAAATAAAATGCTCTCCATTGCATGTTCAGAATCCAACAATAACTAAATTTGCTACAAAAATTTTCCTGAAATACTCTGCATATGTTATTTTTTTTACCTTTTCGAAGGAAAGGAGTGTAGGGGCTATGGAAGTGTTTGTTTCTTCTTACAAATCAGTTGATCAATGTTCCTTTACAATGAGGAGGGTTACATGTTGCTACCTTACTATGTTACTGTTTACCTTACTACAGAAGTTACATGTAGCTAATGTGAGTGACAAAATTGCAACCAGGTATCTTAAAAGAAGCATTGTTATTTTATCATGTGACCTGTACTTAGCCCTGGGAGTACAGCTGGGCCAGCAACTGACATATCAGAACATTAAATTACTCAAAAGACACATTCGTGATAATTGAATCTCCAGTAGCTGATGCCCATTACAGACATCAGCAGCGGATTTTGGATGCCACCAGTCTGGCTTTCGTTTTTCATATACATTTTCTCTCCTGTGGCACCCTGGTATGCTCCCTTCTCTTCAGCTCCCAGACCTGACCCCTACCTGCTCTGGGACATGCCCCACCACTTGCACTGGACCATCT
Source organism: Neoceratodus forsteri (assembly GCA_016271365.2). Classification (NCBI taxonomy): domain Eukaryota; kingdom Metazoa; phylum Chordata; order Ceratodontiformes; family Ceratodontidae; genus Neoceratodus; species Neoceratodus forsteri. The sequence continues at coordinate 531,595,493 of CM028137.1, read as the reverse complement.
GGTGGGCAGTAGGTGCTTTAGATGATACTGCAGTGGCCTCCATGTTGTCAGCATCATCCTGTTTGCCAGGGTTTTCCCACTGTTTTTCTCCTCTGAGGAACCAGCATGCAATGATGCATGCTTCTGTACACATGCTAGCATCTAGCGATGTCTCCATCCACCCCCCCCACTCTGCATCTCTGACTATACTGCTTCAGGCAGGTGGCAGTCACTCAGTGGAGCATTCTACCCCCCCACCCCAAAGAAGGAGAGCTCTCCTTGACATGCGTGGTCCTCTTTCCCCAGCGGGCTCCTGAGCAAACTGAGTTAATTTCAGAACCTGGGTCACAGACATAGCTAGTGGTAAAGCTAAGTATATACAATCAGGTGGCTCCAGAGTGGCTCTATTGACATGCTAGCTCCTTGCGTTTGCACACATGATTCCACACCTTTTTGACATTTTGCCTGCAGCCCCCCTTTCCTTGTTGCCCTGCCTCCTCCCCCCCTCTCTTTTTGCAACTTTTATTCAGATCCCCCTTGTCTGCTACCATTGTGCTATTATATTTGACTTGATCCCTGGGGGATTCACTATCCCTTGGGTCCTCGCTTATTCATGTTTTAGTCTGTGGGGGGTTGGTAATGCCTCACATTTTGCTTCCACCTCACCCCTCATCTAGTTTAAATGTCCATCAAAGTAACATTTAAACCATCCGCTGAGGACTCCAGATGGATGCAGGCCATCCCATTTGTATAGACCCATATCCCTCCAGGTTGGTCCCCAGTCCTCAATGTAACCAAACTCCTCTCCTCTACACCATTCCTTCAACCATGAGTTGAAGCTCCTGGTGTGGAGAAACATATCCTGCCCCAGTCATAGACAGGCAACACATCAGTGAAAGCCACTATGCATGCCACCGGCCTACGATCCCTCCACCATTCACTGAAGTCTCCCTTCACAATCCCAGCCCCATTCCTAGCCAGGTCATTAGTCCCCAGGTGGACGATGATATCAAGCTCTCCCTTCTGCCTTGCCTCCCTAGCAATCCTAGGATCCACTGTCCATCCCTCTGAGCTGAGGTGCCAGGTAGACATCTTACCTCCCTCTATTTCTCCCTTTCTGATCCCAAATATACTCCCCTAATGATCAAGTCCCCCACTAGAAATTGCTTTCTCCTCTGGTGTGGTCCTCTTCCTCACACCTTTGGGCCTCTCCTATGGAGGACCCCCACATCCTCCCTTGCCACTACCATGGGTGACTCCTCCTGGCAGTCCTGTCTTATCAGAGAGGTGAATGAATTTTGTAGTGGCACTGGCTGAGGAATGTGCCCCTGACTCACACACACCCACCCACCCACCCTTCTGGAGCCACCACAGTCCGCTGGCCCTTCTCCTTCTAGACACCCTCTGGGACAATGGTGATAGACTTCGTGGCCCCTGGGTGAGTGAAGATGTCCCCGAGATCCTAGCCAGCTTGGCCCAGGGTCCAGCGATCTCCTCCCTCAACCCAGGGAGGTACATACAGGTTGGGTAGCACCTCAGTCTCCAGAAAGTCTCTCTGAAAACTACAGCTCCACAACCACTGCACTTCAGCACTCCCAAAATTCCCATTGCCTCACTCTCTACCTCTACTTGAATTTACTTTGTAACCTTACCCTGGATTAGGTGTTTCTAGTTTTCCCCTTTTTGTTTTAGTTTATCTCTTACTTGTTTCTGTATCCCACCCCTTGTACCTCTCCACCTGCATCTTACTTAGCCTTCCCCTTTGTGTATTTTCTTAATCATGTACATGCCTTTTCCCTAGACATGGTGTATCTCCTTTTCCCTCACAACAGGTACTTACTGTATTTAAGGACTGTTACCTCCTTATCATTATCCCCTTACCCTCCTCTTGTACTTCTACCCAGGCAGAAGCAATTAAAGGGAGGTTGGCATTATGAGGGTATACATTGGTCGGTGGCAACAGCGGCAGCAGGCATGGCAGAGGTGAGTGAGATTGAGATGGTTAGGTGCAGGAGATGCCCTGGGATCAGACGGAGCCTAGAGAGAGGCCCAACATGTTTGATCTCTGTCCCCAGGGTTCCTAACATACTGAGTGGGCAGGTAGCTGGAGGGTCAGCAACATCCAGCAACCCCTTTCAGGCAGTGCTATGCAATGTGAGGTCGATGAGGAACAAGACCGCTATTATGGTGGACTTGATTTCCTAGGTCAACTTGGCTTGCATCATGGAGACCTTTTTGGGTGATGATGTGGGTCCAATTTTGGAAGCAGCTGTCACAGCCGAGTTCTCCATAGTGCACTGCCTGAGGAGGAAACATAGGGGCGGGGGGGGGCCGTCTGTTTTAGATCCAGTTTGGGCTTCATGGCACACCCAGTGGGATTGCCTAAGTCTTTTGAGTGTGCGTTGGTGTGTGGGAGTCCAGGTGCAGGCTGCAGGGTCATCCTCATTTATCACCCTCAGGGGTCTTGGGGGGGCTTCCTGCAGGAGGCTGCAGACTTCATCATCGACGTGGTATTGGAGTCCACCAAATGTTTAATTCTGGGAGATTTCAATGCCTGGGTCAACGATGAATCCTCACAACTTGGTCAAGACCTCCTTCAGTTGATGTCCTCATTGGGTCTGACACAAGTAGTTACTTCTGTGACCCATCACCATTGCCACACACCCGACCTGGTGTTTTCTCTGGGGCTTGATGTTACCAGCCTCATGAGTGACCAGGTCATTTGGTCTGATCACTGCACTGTAAAGTTCTTGTTTGGGGCCCCCCCAAACTCCCTTCCCCTGCTTAGATGGTCAACTATTGCCCTTTGAGGGGACTGTCTCCAGAGGGATTACTGGCGATGGCTAATGTATCTAGTGTGGATGCTGCCTGTGTGGTTGGCACGAGCGAGTTGGTAGTGGCCTATAATAAGGCAGTCTCTGAAGTGCTCAGTGCTGTCACTCTGGTCTGTATATGACCTAGATCTTCTCATCTGAGATCCCCCTTGTTTGATGGGAATCTCAAGGTGATAAAGATCAAGGGTCAGAGGTTAGAGTGTTGCTGGCAGAAGACCCAGTTGGAGGAGGATAAACTGGCCTTGTGTGATCACTACAGTGGGTACCAAGGAGTAATCAACCATAAAAAAACAGAATTCTTGTCTAGGGAGATTGCTGCAATGAAAAACAGACCAGCCCAGCTTTTTCAGACAGTAGATAGACTTTTACATCCTGTCTGCAGCTGAAAAAGGTTGTTTCACACACATTGTGTGAGGAGTTTGCTCTGTTTTTCTCTGACAGGGAGTCCTCTGTCTGGTTGGGGATTCCACCAGTGAGACAAGTATTGCCTTGCAGTAATCAGCCCATGAGGAGCAGATGCCTTCCATCCATCTGGGATGGGTTTAAACCAGTGGAGGTGGCTGAGGTCATTGAGGTAATCTTAAAGCTGAAGCACACTTACTGTGAACTGGACCCTGCCACGATGCATTTCTTGATGAGATGAACTGAGACCGTAGGCCCAGTGTTCACTGGGATTGTCCGGTGTTCGATGTTGGAGGGAGTCTTTCTAGATGCCTTGAAGGAGGCTCTGGTAAGACCTCTTCTGAAGAAACCATCTCTCAACCCTCACATCCTGGCAAATTACCGTCTAGTCTCCAATTTGCCATTTTTGAGCAAAGTTGTTGAGAAATTAGGGGCACAGCAGCTTGAGGACCACCTCATGTCCTTTGAGACCTCCGAGCCATTCCAGTCAGGTTTCCAGGTGAGGCACAGCATGGAAACAGCATTAGTCAGGGTGCAAAATGACCTCCTTAGGGCTAGAGATAGAGGGGACAGGTAAATTCTTGTTCTGCTTGATCTCTCTTCAGCATTTGATACCATGGATCACCACGTCCTACAGGATCACCTTCGAGAGTTATGTGGACTTGCTAGCACTGTCATCTACTGGTTTGAGCCCTACCTCTCTGGCAGGATGCAATGGGTGATGATGGGGAACGTCTCCTCATCCGTGAAGTACCTGTTGTGTGGGGTCCCTCAAGGTTCGATTCTGTCACCGATGTTATTTGTGGTATACATGCTGCCCCTAGGAGATGGCATGGGTGTTCACTGCTATGCAGATGATACCCAGCTGTATTTGTCCTTTGCCCCGGGAACACATGATGCCATGGACATTAACATAGAAACATAGAAGTTGACGGCAGCTAAGGACTGCAAGGCCCATCCAGTCTGCCCATTTTTTCTGCCTTATGAATGTGCTATAGGCCTTTACTCTGTCAATGGCCTATTTATTCGTACTCATCTGTATTGCTCTCTTATGCCTATGCCATGCCTGTTTGAATCCCTGCACTGTATTCATATCCACCAATTCCTGAGGTAGGCTGTTCCGTGCATCCACCACCCTTTCTGTGAAAAGAACTTCCTCACATTACCCCTTAATCGGCCTCCCTCTAATCTCATGCTGTGTCCTCTTGTCCTGCTATTTTTCTTATATTGAAACATGTTAGACTCTTTCACCTTGTTAATGCCCTGAAGATATTTGAATGTGTTGATCATATCACCTCTCTCCCTCCTTTGCTCTAGGGTATACATGTTAAGCTCCATTAATCTGTCCTCATATGTTTTCTGATGCAGTCCCTGCACAATTCTGGTTGCCTTTCTCTGGACTGCCTCCATTTTGTTAATGTCCTTGTGCTGGTGCGGCCTCCAGTACTGTATACAGTACTCCAGATGGAGCCTAACCAGAGTCTTGTAAAGAGGGATTATTACCTCCCTCTTACAACTTGTGATGCCCCTACTAATACATGCCAACATCCCTCTGGCCTTATCTACTGCTTTAGTGGTCTGCTTGGATGATTTCAGGTTATCTGTGATGATAATGCTCAAGTCGCATTCTTCCCTTGTGATTGCCAGCAACTCCCCTCCCAAGCTATAGGTAGCTTCAGGGTTTCTCTTCCCTATGTGCATGGTCTTGCACTTCTTTGTGTTAAACCCCAGTTGCCACTCTTCTGACCATTTTGCCAGGTTTTCTAGATCACTTCTCATTCTGCCCACCCCATCTGGATCATCTACCCTGTTGCAGATCTTGGTGTCATCTGCAAACAGGCAAACCTTACCCTCCAGTCCATCTGTAATGTCACTGATGAAGATATTGAAGAGGCCTGGCCCCAGGACTGATCCCTGAGGTACCCCACTTGTGACTTGCATCTCTTCTGACTGTATACTGTTTACCACCACTCTCTGTTTTCTGCCCGCCAATCAGTTTGCTACCTAGTTGACCAACTTCTGAGCCACACCGAGCCTACCTAGCTTATTAATCAATCTTCTATGTAGAACAGTATCTAAAGCTTTGCTGATGTCAAGGTAGGTGATATCAGCTGCACCCCCTTGGTCCACCACTCTGGTTACACAGTCAAAGAAATCTAGGAGATTAGTTTGACAGCACCTTCCTGTTGTAAACCCATGCTGTCTTGGATCCTGTGCACCTATGGATTCCAGGAGCTGTACTATCCTTTCCTTAAGGAGTGCCTCCATAATCTTGCCCACTACTGAGGCAAGACGAACTGGTCTATAGTTCCCTGCCTCCTCTCTGCTGCCACTCTTGTGGAGCAGGATCACATGAGCCCTTCTCCAGTCTTCTGGAACCTCTCCTGTGCTCAGAGACTCACTAAACAGTTCTGCTAATGGCTCTGATAGTTCCACCCTTAGCTCCTTTAGTATCCTGGGATGTATGCCATCAGATCTCATTGCCTTGTCCACCCTGAGCTTAGCGAGCTCTTGTAGGACCCTTTCTTTTGTGAAGGGACTTGTGCACACCTCCCTCCCTCCCCCCTGTGTCCAAGGTGCTGAGCTGTGGGACCTGCCCTACCTTCTTCTCAGTAAATACTGAGCAGAAGTATCTATTTAGGATAGATGCTTTTCCTTGGTCCTCCTCCACACACTCCCACTTATCCCCTTTGATCTTAGCAATACCCCCTCTGGACTTTCTTCTTTTACTAATGTATCTATAGAAGGTCTTGTCCCCTTCTTTTACTGTTTGTGCTAGTGTTTCCTTGGTTTGGGCCTTTGCCTGCTTTACTGTCTTCCCTGCTTCACTTAAGGAAGTTTGGTATGCCTCCCTATCTTCGTCCCGCTGTGTTCCCTTATATTTCCTGAAGGCCAGCCTTTTGGCTCTGACCTTTTCTGCTATTGTTTTTGAGAACCAAAGTGGTTTCCTCCTTCTTTTGCTCTTGCTTTTCTCCCTAACACAATGGGATGTTGCTTCAAGTATTGCATCCTTACTGCTTGACCACTTTGCCTGTACCCCCTCACTTGTATTTCTTCTTGCCAGGGCTAGCTTAACTCTGTTAGCCATCTTATCAAAGTCAGCTACTCTGAAGTTCCATATTTTTGCCTTGGAATGGGATAATTTAGTTCTAGTGGCCAAATTGAACCATACCATGTGATGGTCACTGGCCACCAGGTGACCTTCTACTTGGAGATCTGTGATCCTTTCCCCATTAGTCAGTACTAGATTCAGGATAGCCCTGTCTCTTGTGGGTTGTTGTACCAATTGTTTGAGGCCCTCCCGCTGCAGGGAATCCACTAAGTGTCTAGTTCTGGCAGATGTTCCACCAGGTATTGACTAATCTTTATCTGGCATGTTGAAGTCTCCCCTTAACAGAACATCCCCTTTAGCTGTCATGTTTTGTATATCTTCTAACAGTAATGTGTCTATGTCCTCCCCCTGATCTGGAGGCCTGTAGACAATGCCAGTTCATATGGCTGTCCCATTTCCTGTTTCCAGGGTGACCCACAGTTCTTCTGGCTCCTTATGTGTATTCTGAATTTCTGTAGTGTTGATATTTTCATTGACATAAAGGCCCCCCTTTTTTTCACCTCAGTCTCTTCTGAACAGTATGTAGTTGGGCATGGTAGTCTCCCAAGTGTGGTTACTGGTGAACCATGTCTCGTTAATGGCCACTATGTCTAATTTAGCCTCTGTCATTGTTGCCTCCAGGTCTGGGATCATGTTTCCCAGACTGCAGGCATTTGTGTACATGATTTTACATTGGCTAGATTTCAGTGCGTTAGTTGTGGGATGAGGTACAGCTTTTCCCCTGCATGTCATATGGGGAGCCAGACCTTTTTCCTCACCTGGTGATGCAAATTAACTACAAATATGCTGAACTCCTGTTTGATCACTAGCTGAGGTGGGAGGGGTGCTCTTCCCATTTGATGTATTGGGTGCTGCACCCCTTCTCCCCATTTGCTAGTTTAAATATTCTGCAAAGACATCAAACATCTGCCTCAATGCACTGACTCCTTAACAGCTTGATGTTCTTAACAGCTGCCTTGCTGAGATCAAAGACTGGATGTCCTCCAGCTGGTTGTGACTGAAACTGGATAAAATGGTGGTACCAGTGATTGAGCCAGGTTGAGGGTGTGATGGAGGCATAGCTGGAGCAGATGCAGAATTTTTCCTGGGATCTGCTCCATTGCTGGCCTCCACTAGTGAAATCTTGGCATGATCCTTGACAGCAGATTGACCCTGGAAGCCCAGGTGTCTTCTGTTGTCAAGGGTGGTTCTTTCCACCTGAGGAACGTTGCTAGGATTAAGCATCTGGTTCCACTCAAAGACCTCCCAATGCTAGTACATGCATTTGTCACTTTGAGGCTTGATTACTGCAACTCTCTATACCTCGATGTCACTAGAGGGACCCTCCACTGGCTGCAACTGGTGCAGAATGTAGCAACGAGGTTACTAACTGGCCTGGCTAAATCCAGTCATGTGACCCCTGTCCTGCAAGCTCTGCACTGGCTGCCGGACCAGTGGACGGTCATCTTCAAAGTGGTCTTGCTCACCTGTAAGGCCCTATATGAACTGGGCCCTAGTTATCTGACTGAGCTCCTTTCACCTGCCACCTCAACCCACTCCCTACAAAACAAATAGAGGGCTCCTTGACATTCTTAGGGTTAGGCTTAAAACCTCCGGCAACCAAGCTTTCAGTGTCACCGGTCCTAACCTATGGAATTCATTCCCTGCTAGTGTCAAAGGAGCCTGGACAGCTGAGGCCTTTAAGAAATGGTGGAAGACATATCTGTCTTTGCAGGCCTTCCCCGAAGTGGCTATGTAACTGCTATAAACTGACCTTTTGCTTTCATAGACTATAGTTTAATAATATAGTCTATTGTTCTTACTTTTTTTGCTGAAATTTTATTATAATGCTTTAATAATTTTATTTGTATTATGTTTGTTTGATGCTTATCCTGCACTGTCTGTATAATTTATTTTGTAAGGCACCCAGAGCCTCCAGGATTGGGTGCCATAAAAATTTACCTTGCCTAAACAGGTACTGTACCTACCTCAGCTCATTCATTGTCATTTTGTTTTCATCACAGTGGGGGCTAGGCTGAATAACTGAGGATGTCCTCAGTGTAACTTCCTCAGTGTATCCCTAAGTCATTAGCATGTTCTGGAGCGATTCCCCACTTGCTCATCATGCTCACATGCACTGTTCTCCTTGCAGCTAATAGAAAATTAACAAGGCATTACAGACAGCTGCAAGTAGCAATAGCAAGGCACACCAGTCACTCACTGGCAGCTATAAAAGATTATGTCCCAGCGCCCCAATGCATTTCAGTGGGACAGCTGCAAAATCATCACTGACTTTAATCACAGTAGCAACTGGTCTGCTATGCTACCAGCCCTAACAAAACAAAAGATAAATAAAAGGAAAATAGAAAACAATAAACAGACTAAGGCTGACTCCGGGCATAAAAAATGGACATAAAAGATAGTATATAGAAGAAAGTTTGTAAATAAAAATAAAACTGAAGAGAAGTTAAGAATGGCATCAATAAATCAAAGATCATATTCAATCTATATTGTAAGATAACTACATCCAACAAAATCTAGTTTGACAAAATACGACAAATGCAATTCAGAATGAGTATAATGAATAAAGAAGCAAGCCCATATAAAAGAAGGGTCAGGGAGGAAACATAAATACCTCAATCATACATCAGTAAGGATTCATAAACGTTCCCATCATATGTCAAACAATTCATAATATTCAACAACAATGAATAAACTACCTCCCCTTATGATACTTATTAAAGCTTAACCACATCTAAAGTGATTAACCTTCCTTCCATAAAACAGAGAGACACAATGTTCTCATCACTGCAGTTCATATTGTTTCCAGTAACCCATCTGATACTGTAATCAAAATACAGAAGGGGTTGCAGGTTTCACATTTCATTTCGGCTCTGCAAGGAAAGGGCACTCAAAGTATGCATTAAATCTGCCTCCTACTTATAATAGTGTCCTCACTGTATGCCCCCCTGCCCCGTGTTTTGGCAGATATATCCACGTGTAAAACTTTACTGCACAGGGTTTAATTACTAATGAATCGAGCTTGTAGGTTTGCTTTTGATTTACCCTTGGATTATCACTCTTGTCTCTTGCAGTCAGTATCTAATTGGTTTACTTTATCACAGAGGGCTTCTATGGGCTACTTCAACCCCTGGATGAGCCCAGACACCCTTGAATTAATGAAAAATCATGACCACCTTTGGCATATAGCCAGGGCCACATGTATGCAATCTGACATCCTGAATTACAAGCGGGCGAGGAATAACTGCGCCAGGACCATCCGAATAGCTAAAAATATATACTATAAAGAGATCCTAGCCAAGAACTGGAACGATGGGTGAAAATTCTGGGTAAACCTAAAAGATGTCACTGGTTGGGAGCCCAAAACAGCCCCATCTATACTCAGCATTGATGGTTTCCCCCATCCTTGACCCCAAATCTAGCACCAGTACCTTCAACAATACCTCCTCTGACCTCCAGAGTGTCCTCCCTGATGACTTCTTCTCCTCCACAAACCCTGCAGCACCCCCTCATCACCCAGCGCATCCCCCCTTTCGTTTCAAGGCCATTACCATTGGGGAAGCCAGAAAATATCTGCATAAAGTGCTCGGTAAGGGTAGATACAGTGGAGATAATCTCAATCTGAAACTAATCTCGCTCACACTCAAAGAAATTCTGTCCTCCCTCACCCATATCCTCAACCTCTCACTCCGTTCTGCAGTATTCCCCCAAAAATGGAAAGCTGCAGTAGTAAAAGTGTGGGGATTGTGCCCTCCTCTCGAACTATAGATCCATCTCTATACTTCCACCACTCTTGAAGGCCTTAGAATGAATCGTCGCTGACCAACTGGTCCAATACCTGAACAAGTATGAGCTCCTATGCCCTGAACAGCACAGCTTCAGGGCAGAGCACAGCACCACCAAAGCCCTCCTGGAATTCTCGGGCTTCATCCACAAATCTCTTGATCTTGGTCTGCTTGTCGGGGCAACCTATATCAACCTAACAAAGGCCTTTGATATGGTCAACCATACCCTCCTAGTTGACCAACTCACTGCCATTGGCCTTGCTCCGGAGGCTGTTACATGGTTCCACAGTTACCTGCACTGCTGATCACAGCAAGTCAGAATAGGTGCTGTCCTCTCTGGCACCAAACTGGTTCACTCAGGTGTTCCTCAGGGGTCAATACTGGGTCCTCTCCTTTTTAGCCTATTTCTAAACTGCCTCCCCCAAGCCTGTCAAGGCCACATCCTCCTCTATGCTGATGATGTGGTTGTCTTCTCTAATGGCTCAGACCCTATTGCCCTGGAGCAGCAACTACAGTGTGACTTCACCAGTGTAGAGACCTGGTTCAAAAATCATACACTGATAATGAACTACAAAAAAACAAAAACAATGCTGTTCACCAGCTCACAAAACAAACACAGAGACTACCCGCTATCAATTTGTGACAGGGGTGGTGCCTCCCTTGAATGTGTTCAACACTTCAGATACCTTGGAATCACTATTGACAGCTCGCTGTCCTATGCCCTCCACATTGACAACATAGCTAGAGCTATCAACAAACGCATAGGGGTACTCTATCATCACAAGCAAAGCTTAACCCCTGAAGCCCTCAGCATAGCTGTTCACAGTTCAGTGGGTTCCCCTCATGGACTACGGTCTGCCGATATATGGCTCTGCCACAGAAACTGCCCTCCAACGCATAAAAACTGCACTCAACAAAGCCTGCAGACTCACCTTAGGTGCACACTGACTAATTCACACCTGCTATCTATATGCCAAGGCACACTAGCTAACACTCAATGACCGACTAAAATATCAGTCCTGCCTCCTGGCCAAAAAGATCTGCCTTGGTCAGCTACCGCTGGGGGGTCCAACAACTTCTGCTTCCCTGCACAAATCCGCGGCGTACCTAAAATTCAGAACAGCAGTCCTTCCTAACTCCAAAATGTCGTACATCTCTAGGACAAAGGTCCTTTGCCTACCGGGCTCCACTGTGGTTCAACTCCCTCAAGGAGAACATTGCTTGCCTGCCCACACTGTGTTCCTTCAAAAGGAACCTAACGAACCTTATTATATGTGAATCCCAATGTGTCTGCCATTGCTAGCACTAAACTAAGTCACCTTCTTCCTTTCTCCCTACTACTGAACTTATGTTACTCCCTCTTTTGCATGCTGCACTTGGGTGCTCACCCCCCCACCCTTTTTCCTTAGCCCTTAGTAACACTCTAACACCCTCTTGTTTTGACAACTAACAGGCTCACTGTTGGACTCAATAAATTGCCTGTTTCTGATGTGTACCAGACAGTGTTTGTAACCTTATCCTGTTTTGTACCCTGTATTTTTGAATCCTTTGTATAAATCCCATTGTACTGGAATGTTTTCTTCTTATCCTGTTGTACCATGTTTCCTTGTCAGTCAATCAATCAATCAATCAATAAATACGAACATACGAAATTTGCCAGTAGATAAAGGCCTAGAGGTCTATCAAGTCTGCTCGAATGTGCAGCTAGCAGTGCACCCCTTATTCTGCAGCTGCCCCTGCCTTCCACCCTTCCCCTTCATTAACCCTCCCTCTTGTCCTGTTCCATCCCCTTTTGAAGCAGTCCACTGTTCTACTGGATACCACTTCTGCAGGTAACGCATTCCACCCAGCCACCACCCTCTCTGCAAAAAAGTGTCTCCTCATCTCCTCCTGAACCTTCCTTCCCTCCAGTCTCATATCATGGCCCCTGGTGGCCTCCCTCCCTTACTTGAACAGCCCTCTGTACCCGTCTTGTTTATTCCTTTCATGTATTTAAAGGTTTCCAATCATGTCACCCTGTCCTCCTCTCCTCCAGTGAGTACATGTTCAACTCCTTCAACCTCCCCTTGTATGATAAGTCCCCAGCCCCTTGATCATCTTTTGTCACCCCGCGCTGCACCCTCCAGTAACTTAATGTCCCTCTTCAGATATAGGGTGCCAGTACTGCACAAGTACTCCAGGTGTGGTCTAACTAATGACCTATACAGTGGCAGAATCACCTCCTCCTCCTCAAGGATATACCTTGCAATACAACCCAGCATTTTGTTGGCCTTGCAGCTGCCTTCTACATTGTGCCGAGTTGTTCATTGACCCTGTAATGAGCACACCCAGATCCTTCTCCTCCTCTGTCTGGGCTAGCTGCACTCCCCCCAGCTGGTAACTTCTTCTTGGGTTCTTCATCCCAAAATGCAGCACCTTGCACTTTTTGGCATTAAAGCCCAGTTGCCAGGAGTCTGACCAGGTTTCAAGCTTTGCCAGATCATCCTGCAACCCCTTCCATCCCCCTAGGTCATCCACCACCGCGCCTACCTTGATATCTTCAGCAAACAGACTGATCTTGCTCTTGATGTCCCATGATATGTCTGCAATGAATATCCCAAACAACACTGGTCCCAACACTGAGCCCTGTGGAACACCGCTCATCACTGCCCTTGGGTGTGAGCTCCCCACCACCACCACCCTCTGTTGCCTCTCGAAGCCAGTTTCTACCCATCTCACCAGCTTTGCACCCGCCCTGTGCCTACTAATCTCCTTCCCAGCCTTCCATGCGGCACAGAGTCGAATGCCTTACTGAAGTCCAGATACAGGACATCCACTGCATGGCCCCTGTCCAGTTGCCTAGTTACCCAGTCATAGAACAGCACCAGGTTGGTTTGGCAGGATCTGCCACATATGAAGCCATGCTTTCTGCTGTCCTGTAGTCCTTTGGCCTCTAGGAGGGCCACCAGCCTCTCCTTCAGGATAGTCTCCATTAGCTTACCCATGATGGATGTGAGGCTCACTGGTCTGTAGTTTCCGTTCATCCTTGGGGCCACTCTTGTGGAGGGGCACCACATGAGCCATCCTCCAGTCCTGAGGTACACACCCGAATGTAGTGAGGCATTAAATAGGTCTTCAAAGGTCCTGCAAGGACCTCTGCCAGCTCCTTCAGTACCCTGGGGTGGATGCCATCTGGGTCTGGCGCCTTGTCCACCCTCAGTGCCTTCAAACCCTCTCAAACTCTGCCCTCCATGATTTACCCATCTGTCACCCCTTCCCCCTGTTTCTGCCATTTCTCCCACCTTGGGTGTCACCCCCCTCTTCTCTTTAGTAAATACTGAGCAGAAGTACTCATTTAGTGCTTCTGCCTTATCGCACCCTGCTTCCACCCAACCCCCTCCTTCCTAATCCTTACTATGTGGTCCTTACAGCTCCTTTTCTCCCAGATGTACTTAAAGAGTCCTTCTCCCTTCTAATGCCTTGTGCCAGCCTGAGTTCCCTAGATGCTTTGGCCCCTCTACTGCCCTTGTCACCTCCTTCGATTCTGTCACGTACTCCTCCTGTCCTCCCCCTCCCTGTTTTCTTGTACTTCCTAAAGGCAGCTCTTTTCTTCCTTACCTTTCCATGACCTCCTTGCTCAGCCAGCTCGGTTTCTTAGCCCTAGCCTTCTTGCTCTGGGCTTTGCAGCAGGTTTTGGTTGCCTCCACTATCCCCAGCTTTATGAGCTCCCACCTCTGGTTAGTGTCCATACTAGATTGAATTCTGGCCAGGTACCCTTTACCACTTCCCCATCCTCCCAAAGTCAGCCCTCCTGAAGTCCAGCACTCTTGTGCCAGATTCCACTCTTCCTTGCCCATATCCAATGTGAGCCATACTGAGTGGTGGTCACTCCTGACAGCGGTTCCTCCACTGTAAGTTCTCTCACAAAGTCCCAATTTGCCAGCACAAGGTCAAGGGTATTCCTAACCTGGTTGGTTCACTGACCATTTGCAGCAGGAAGCTGTCCTGGAAGGCATCCAGCAGTACCTGCTCCCTTCTGTTCCTGGTTGTTGGGGTACTCCAGTCCACTCCTGGCATGTTGAAGTCCCCCACAATCACCACACTACCCTTCTCACAGGTCCTGCTGATCTGTCCTGCTAGTTCCCTGTCTAACTCCTCCGTCTGAGATGGTGGCCTGTACACCACTCGCATTCTAAGAATTCTATTCTTGGAATCCTGGATTTGCATCCAAAGTGACTTTGTACTACCCTCCTTCCCTTCCTCCCTTACACACTTCAGTCCTTCCTTCACATATAGTGCCACCCCCCCTTTCCCAATCACCCTGTCTCTACGAAATAACCTGTACCCTGGTACAGACAGGTCCCAGTCATTGTATTGGGTGGCCCATGTTTCTGTGATGGCTGCAATGTCCACCTCTCCCTCTGCCATGAGAACCTGTAACACTGCAGTTTTCCTCCCAAGGCTCCTAGCATTAAGGGTAACCACCTTCCACCCTTTCCCCCCCATCCTGCCCCCTTTCCTAGCATCACCAATAGTACTTGCCATTTGTCCTTTGTCACTGTTATGGGGGGTAAGCTCATATGGTTTCCCAACCTGTGGTCTCTGCATATCTCTTCCCTAATTGCCACCCCCAACTCCTAGTTTAAATTCCCAACTTCCTCTATGTACTCCTCCATCCTCTGTTTCAACACTTTCTTTACCTCCTCACTCAAGTGTAGTATGTCCTTGACATAGAGACTAATGTCCTCCCAGGTCCCTCCCCACCCCCCCCAACAGCCCATACCCTTTAGCACAACACCAAGTTCTTAGCCATCCGTTAAATTCCTCTATTCTCAGCTTTCTTGTTGTGCTTGCCTTTGGCACCGGAGTATCTCTGAAAAGTTACTGATCTTCCTGCCCTCACATAATTGTGCTAGTTCCTCAAACCTCCTCTGGACTATATCTACTGTCTTGTCAGCCAGGTCATTTGTCCCAAGATGTATAATTAAATGAGGCTTGTCCTACCCTTCTAGCATATTTCAGAACAGATTGTCCCACCCTTTCCGCTGTCATTCCTGGCATGGCCTCCACCCAAATGCGACTATGCTCTCCCCTACTACTCCCACCTGACTCCTCTTAGTATTGAGTCCCCAGCACTAAGATTCCACCCCTCTTACTCCCTGCTTGCTTCCATTCATCTCCCTCTCTCATTTCCAGCTCCTCTTCTTCCTCCTGCACATTATTTCCCCCTTTTACCCCTGTTGCAATTCTCTGAGCAGAATTTCCCCTGCTCCAGTTTGGTCCAGGCATTTATCAATTACTCCTCTAATTTCATCATTTCCCTCCTCCACCTTCTTCCTCTCTAGCAGTGCAAAACTATTTTCTGAAGACCCTTCACAAATGCCCTCTCCCTCTCTCTTCATAGTAACCTGTTCTCTCCTTTCCACTCCATGACTTTTGCCACTTCTTCGCCTCCCCTCACAAGTCCCTATCTCCTCCTTCCATTTGTCTTTTGTCTCCTGACCTGGTTTCCCTGGCAATCATTCTTCCTGGCCTGGGCCCCTTTGTCTCTGCTTCCCTTCTTCTGACCCTCTCCTCACCACTGTTGGCTTAAATTGCCCTCCCTCATCTCCCCTTCTTCCACCCTCCAGTATTGGGCTAAACCCATCCCAATCTGCCGTGCCTGTCTTAGTTCCTCCTGCAGACCCTCAATCTCCTTTCTAAGTTTTTCTATGAGGTTGCACACTAAACATCCTCCCACACTCCAGGCAATTTTTAGAAAGATTGGTGCACCGCAGTTGTTGCAGCCTACCACCCTACCCATTGCTGTCATTGCCCACCAACGACCCCCCACCCTTCCAGATGCAGGATACCAAACACTCCCCCAAGTCTCCCCTCTCCCCCTCTATCAGTGCAAAACATTCTTTTCTTTATTTCCCTTACCTCCTTTGTTGTACAGGTTTAGATATATTGAGCAACTGCTTTTTATATTCCTATCCTTCCTATCCACACTCAAAAAGAGACTTTAAGTAGCCATTGCACAACCTTCTCCAAACTCCTACTCTTCCTTTCCCCAATGCAATATCAATGCGAAGAAGTAATAATGAAAGCTCCTAGATTTGCATTTACTTCCCTTCCACTGAGATAGCAGTCATCTCTTCACTTGCTGCTGTTCCTTTCCCGGATGTCTGCTTCTGCTATGACAGTTGCATATCCTTTGCCCGTTTGAGGAAGTGATGTCAGAACCCCTGGTATAAAGGAAATCATGGACCAGGGGTGGGTGGGGTGAGGGGTTTGGGACCAGCCCAAGTCTTCCAGAAACAATCAGGTAGCTGAGGCCTCTGGTCAGACCATTAGCACCCTTCCCCCACTCTGCACTAAAACTTTGCAATATCTTTATTTTGCCAGGTGGAACATCATTGAAGCAAGCTCATTTGCAAGATGGACCTGGGGCAAAACAATTGCCAACAGGGTTAAGACATAACAGGTTGAGTGAACGTACATAACAATTACATAGTAGTAATAATAACAACATAATAACGTATAACCATCACAAGTAACAAGATACTTACACCAGAACATAGCAATAGGTTCAACAAGAGGTAGTGCCATTTAAATACAATTGCATAGATACAGATACATGGACGTAAGGTAATGAGCTAAAGTTTATACAGTTAACATCATTGGAGGAGTCATAGTAAGCAGGAGTGGCAGTTCCTCTAGCATCAAAGTGTGAAGAAGATTGAGATGTAAGAGTCCTTTGATAAGTACTGTAGGCATGGCCTGACAAGTGGGGTGGGAAGGGGAGGGGGTTTAGGGAGTGGGGAAGGAAGGTCAGATGAGATAGGAGAGGGTTGGACATGAGTGCCTAGGGAGGAAGGACTGTTCTAAGGGAGAAACACGACAGATGCCACAAGCAATAGTTAGGGTTTAAGTCCAATATTTGAAGCAAAGACAGATCGTGATGTTGAGACCATGATTTGAACAATGACAGAAGGGAGGACTCAAATGACGCCTCAGGCAATGGCTGAGATTTAGGTCCAGAATTTAAAGCAGTAACGAATTTTGATGTTAAGACCTTGACTTGAAGCAATGACAGACCTCGGAGAAGGTCCTCAGGAACAAGGATTTGAAGAGAGAGAACGTAACAGGAGAAGCGTGCCTTAAGGTTTTCTGGATCTTATTCCAGAGCGTAGGAAGAGTGAAGCTTATTGAGGCTCTACCAAAGCATGTTTTAACTTTAGGGATAGCCTTGTACTCCCTTGTATACTATTATACCAGTTTTCTGAAATGTTTTCAACATGGAACCTATTTAAAGAGCTCTGAGCTCAAATGATCTAATCCGAGAACTGAAATAAATAAATAAATAAATAAATAAATAAATAAATGGGCTTGGAATTTAATGTATGGTGATATACCTGAAAATATAAAATCTCTTGTTGCTACTATGAAATCTGCTTTAGTAACTACCAGGTCTACATATAGAGTACTCTTTAAACTACGACATTGTCAGAGGAATATTGGTCAGGGCTCTTATTATTAGGATTATTATTGGGTAGGCAGTGTTTGGAATACACTGTCAAACAGAGCTGGGACAGAATGAAGGGCTTAGTGGTTGCTGCTCAGGGTGGTTGCAGTAGGGTGTTTAGCATGGGGATGGACAGTGTGAGTTAGAACCCTGTATAGACAATGGGTCCCGGGTTTGTTAGGGTTTATGGGAAGACTGGATGGAGTAACAGTCTTTTTCTGCCATCATTGTTTGTTTATTTATTTTATTTATTGTCTTGGAATTACAACTTTTGAGCTTGGAGCTCATTTACAAAAGTTCCATGTCAGGAAGGAAAAAAGTACAATATAGGTGCATACATAGACAGGAAGTAATAAGGTTGCTAATCTATGATAAAATACATAAAATACATACATTTCATTTACAACGTGCAAGAATTTACTAGCAGAAAATATACAAATGTATGTTTCTAATCTATGTTACTAAATGTTTTAACTGTTGAATTGACACTTGAGAAGTTTTCATCTGCCCTTCGTAATTATCTTTCCGTAAGTAAATGTAACTGTTTTGATTGTAATTGAAAAATATTGTCTATGTACTGTATTGTTTTGTATTACAGTATTTGTACTGACTACTTCACTTATGAAAATGCGCATAATGTCCATGGGCCTTCATTACAAAAAAAAAGTGAAAAGAAAATGAAATATTATAGGCCCATAAATCTGAAATGACGAGGCTTGGAGCCATGTCTCATCTTCCAGTGTAAACTCGCAGGAGTATTGTTCATTTTGTTTATTATGGACTGAATATGCTCCTGGATCCCAATCTCAAGAGCACATGTAATTCTGCCCATGTAGCTGACTGGACAATTATGCCAGAGTATGTATTTACCAAGCGAAGTGCAGCAGTCAATAAACTGTCGCATCTCAAAGTTTCTCTGTTTCTATGGGCTTATTTATTTATTTAGCTTTTGTTAACTAGGTAGGTACACTAGACAATACATTTGTCTATTTTCAGGTACGACCCGGGAAGGTACAGGAAATACAAGTTAAAGTACATTGGATAACACAGGTACAAAATCAATCAGTTTACAGAGTCAGAACACACAATACATGATCAAGTGGTTACTCATAGTAGGACTTATGAACTGAGCAGTGCAGTGCATAACATTAGAGGTACAATAAATACTATTATATATACAACTGCAGGACCCCCAGAAGGAGGACCCCCCCAGTGCTGATTATGTACAACTGTTGGACCCTGGGCAAGTGGTGCCATGGACAGGGCCATGTCCAAGCTGAGTCTGGGTGGAGGCAATACATACCAAGTCACACCCCAGAGCCAGGGCCAGAAGAAATCATGGAGGGTTGGGGCAACCACACACAGAGGAAAGCTTCAGGTGGTTCAATAGGGAGGATCTGAGGCACCATGTGAGGGAGAGGAGTGGATCAGGACAGAAAGTGAGTTCCACAGCCTGGGTGCACTCGACGCAAAGTCTCTGTCACCCATTTGAGTATGAGTGGTCAGTATCTTAAGAACAGCAGAGCCCAGGGACCTGAGAGAGTAGTGAGAAGAGACAGCCAGTACAAGGAATGCCGCCAACCCGGGGGGGGTGCCAGTCCGAAGAACCTTACCCGTGAAGCATCCCAGCACAAAGTCTAAGTAATGACAGGGCAAGAGCCAATTCAGCTTGCTGTACAGGTCGCAGTGATGGGTAAGACGAGGGGCAGCAAGAGTGAAGTGACAACTATTATTATATGAGACAGTCCATCTAGAAAGGTGCGCTTTGGCAGTGCGAGCAAACAGAAGGCTTCCACAGGAGAGAGAGGGGAGGAACACGCCACGAGCAAATGCAAGTCGGACGGCAGGGGTGAGGTTGCTCTTTGCTCTGTAAGCCATACTCAGTTTACAGTTGACAGTTTTGCAAACATTCTGCATATGAAACCCAAGGTCAAGCTGTGGGTCGAGTGTCACAATGGCACAATGAGTGTCGAGGCTTACAAATGTCTTCCCTTGCATGTCGTGATGGTACACATTGCATAGGTTGTATAAAAAAAAAAACAGTATTGGAGGGGGTGTAATGAGAAATGAATCCTATTGGGTGTCCTCTATTGGCATTAGATGCTGTCAAATGACTGTGGCACAAGGTATCTTTTGTTTTATCTTATTATTGTGAGTTTAGGTTAGTTAATTAGTTGGTGTTTTTCCAATTTTTGGGAGGGCTTGGTGTGTTTTGTTTCTGTTTGGGCTTATTAATATGTGTAGGAGGCCTGCCCCCATGGTCATGTGTTATTCGTCCTCCACCCTTCACGCCCTCCGCCCTTTTATCCTCCCCCATTGTAATTTTCAACTTATCAGCGCTGCAGAGCACTGGGCATTGTCCGCAGGGGGGTCAGGGGTGTGAATGGTGGAGGACGAATGAGCAGGGTCATCACATTGGGGTAGTGGGATATCCTGGGATGAAATGGAACCTGGATCGTGGTCCACCAGGCCTAGTTTCCATACCCATGGGCACCACTAACATTGGTGGGCAGGCAGCTTGGGCAGCTCCAGAAGCCTGTCCAGCTTGAGCGGTGTTATGTAACGCCAGATCCATTAAAAATAAGACTGCAATTATTGCAGATCTTGTTGGGTCGGTGGCTCTGGTGTGCATCACCGAGACCTGGCTGGATAAGAATGCTGGCCCCACATCAGAGGCCGCTATTCCAGCCGAGTACTTGGTGCTACACCTTTCGAGATTGGACAGCGGGGGGGGGTGCGGCCTGTTTCAAGACTGAACTGGACCTCATGAATGTACCAATTGAGGAGGCTGGGTCATTTAAGTGTACCGTAGTGGCAGGTGTAGTTTGTAGGATTGCTCTCATCTACCATTCACCAGGGGATGAGAAGCAGTTCCTTCAGGAAGTAGAGGATTTTGTGATCGACATGGCATTTGAGTTGCCCAGGCTGATGGTTCTGGGCAACCTAAACACCTGGGTCGATGACGAACTCTTGCAATTTGGACAAACACTTCCTCCAGTTGATGGCATCTCTGGGCCTTACACAAGTTGTTACTTCTGCCACTCACAAGCATGGTCACTCTCTTGACCTAGTCTTCCTCCTGGGGATTGAAGCCTTCGATGTGGGGGTGGAACCTGTCAGTTGGTCTGATCATTACACCGTGGGGTTCAGTTTCTGTGCCCCCTTCGTGGGTCTACCCCTGAGGAGCTGGCCAGGTACTGCCCTTTGTGAGATATAAGCTCTGAAGGCCTGGCGGCAGCACTTGACCTATTGGAGCTTCCTGGAGCAAGCAATGACCCAGATGTCTTGGTTTTGGCTTTTAATAAGGCCATCTCTACAGCTCTAGATGCCATTGCTCCCATCTGTGTTCATCCTCTCTCCATTCACCCTCGGTCCCCTTGGTTTGATGGGACCTTGAGGGAGATGTGGCGACAAGGATGAAGATTAGAGCATTGCTGGTGAAAATCCACCCTAGACGCCCTAGATCGATGGAACATTACCAAGTCTATCAATCTGAAATCACCCATAAGAAGGCAGAGTTCCAGTCTGGGGAGACTGCAGCTGCTCAGAACTGACCAGCTCAGCTCTTTCGAACTGTAGACAGACTGTGCAACCTAGCCTGCCTGCAGGTTTGAAGAGCCTTTTCGCAAGTGGAGTGTGAAGTGTGAAGAGCTCGCTCAATTCTTTGCAGCTAAGGTGGCTGACATCAGGGTGGTGCTCCAACCAACACACTCTATGGGAGATGCTGTGGATTGGTGCTCGGTCACTGTCCCTCAGTTCTCCTGGAGTACTTTCGACCGGCCAGAGTTCAGTGATGTTATGCAGATTGTCCAGGGTATGTGCCCTACGTGCTGTAGTTTGGATCCGGTCCCAACTACCCTGATTATGGGTTGTTGCGATACCATTGGCCTGGTCCTAGCATGGCTAGTCTGGTGCTCCCTCGAGATGGGTGAGTTTCCCAGCTCCCTGAAGGAGGCAGTGGTAACACTCCTCCTGAAGAAAGCTTCTCTGGACCCAGACTGCCTTGCCAACTACAGACCAATCTCTAACCTTCCCTTTGTGGGGAAGGTGATTGAGAAAGTAGTGGCCCTACAACTGGAGAACCATTTGACCATCCATGACATCTATGAACCTCTCTAATCTGGTTTGTGAAAGAGGAATAGTACCGAGACTGCACTGGTTTGGGTGCTCAATGATTTCCTGATGGTGAGAGATCGGAAGAGCCATTCCATCTTGGTTCTTCTGGATCTCTCATCAGCGTTTGACACTGTGGACCATGGGGTCCTTCTTGAACACCTGAGGTTCATCTGTGGCCTGTCCAATACAGTCATCAGGTGGTTTAAATCCTTCCTCACTGTCAGAACTTAGAGGGTGGTGTCGGGGATTTATTCCTCCAACCCAGTCGCTCTGTCATGTCGGGTACCTCAGGGTTTGGTGTTGTCTCCCATGTTGTTCGCAGTGTACATGCTTCCCCTCAGAAACATTGTAAGAAAGTATGGGCTGAGGTTTCACTGCTATGCTGATGATACCCAGCTCTACCTATCTTTTGGCCCCGACCAGGATAGAGCTGTCTCGGTATTTAACAACTGCCTTGCTGAAATCCAGGGTTGGATGAATTTGAGCTGGCTGAGGTTGAACTCAGAGAAGACTGAGGTGATGGTTGTGGATCCGGGTCATCGGATAGAGGGATTGGCAGTGGGTTTGCCTTCGGGACTCTCTCTCTTGGAGGCTCCCAGCTCCTTCCCTCTGAACGGGTGTGAAACCTGCGGGTGATTTTTGACAATGGGCTGAAAATGCGATTTCAGGTGTCGGCAGTTGTCAAATCTTCCTTTTATCACCTGAGGAACATCGCCAAGATTAAGCACCTAGTTCTGTCCGGTGACCTGCCTACGTTGGTCCACGCCTTCATGACCTCACGCCTTGACTATTTCAACTCCCTTTATCTAGGGCTACCTGGGGTTAATATCTGCCGCTTGCAGCTAGTGCAGAATGCTGCAACCTGGTTATTGACGGGAACTCCCCGGAATTGTCACATCTCTCCAGTGCTGTGCGAACTGCACTGGCTGCCGGTGCAGTGGTGGATCACCTTTAAAGTCGGACTTCTGACTTATAAAGCCCTACATGGACTGAGCCCAGACTACCTGAAAGAACTTCTGATTCCATACTGCCCTGGGCCATCACTCCGCTTGACTGATGAGGGGTTGCTAGAGATTCCAAGGGTTTCTTTAAAATCTTCAGGGGCCCGTGCATTTATGTACATGGCCTCAGCCCTTTGGAATTCTTTACTCTGTCAGCTTTGGGAGTGCGCGACCATGAAGGGATTTAAACAGCCCCTAAAGACCCATTTGTGGCATCGAGCCTACTCTGTATGATGGTATCCATATTCTGAATTTCATAAAACCCTGTATTTTACTGTTTTATTGCATCCCATTTTATTTTTTTTATCTTACTGTTAAGGCGCCTTGATTTTTAGAAAGGCGCATTATAAATAAAGTATTATTATTATTATTATTATATTATTTCCCCTGTGATAGACAATCCTAGGCAGACAATTGGCAATCTCTTTCAGATCTGACCCCAACACATGCCAAAAATTCTTCACTGTTTTGCCCACTATAGGTGTTACACTATTGTTGTCCTGTATTATTAGGTTAAAGTGGTGTTAAAGGAGAACTGAATTTGCCCAGCCCCTGTATCAAACATACCTCTAAACTGTCCCACATTATGAGGGAAGTCCCATATTTTACAGGGGAGTGATGTAGGGAAGCCAGAACTGCAGTCGAGATCCCTATGATATCTTTGGAACCCTATGATGCCATTGCATCCCCAAGGAACCACTAAAACAAGGTGTCCCTAGCATTTATTTGCATAAAGTTGGCGTTTGGTAGAATTTTGCAACTCCTATGATTCTGCTGTAATGGAACTTTGCAACCCCTGTGATTCCTGGGAAATGACACTGCTGCATTTTACCCCTTAAAACTGTTTTGTCCCTAGTGTTGGGTAAGTTACTTTTTCTATTACTTTCTATTACTTTTGGAAACTTATTCCAGAAAGCTGTGTGCTGTCACTAGCAAGGATGGAAACGTACTGAAAAAAGTAATATGCCTTACAGTTACAATTACTTATGTCTTTTTATACAAAAGTAATACGTAACTGTAACTGATTACATTTATTTGAAAGTAACTAGTAACTAACCTATTACTTTCAAATAAATGTCATCTGTTATAGTTATTCATTATTTTTGTATTGTTTTTGTATAAAAAGAAATAAGCAACTGTAGCTGTCAGGTCTATTACTTTTTCTAGTACTTCTCCACCCTTGCTAGTGACTGCATAGAGCTTCCTGGATCAAGTTTCCAAAAGAAATAGAAAGTAACAGAAAAAGTAACTTACCCAACACTGTTTGTCCCACATCCTTTCTACATGGAAAAGGTGCTGCCATCATAACAAAATGCTATTCACAGCAATGTTAAAGCAGAAATTCATAATATTTTAAGGTACACAATCTAAATTATAGTGTATAGTGGGCTCTTGTTCAACATGGATTGCTGAAATGTTGTTGTACCACAGTTCAAGGTCATGGAACATCATTGTACCTTCTTTGGTACAATAATGTGATGTTTTGGTTATTTGGTCTGCCACTAAAGGATCCCTTACATTCTCTGTCATCTACCAGACCCTTCGGTTGCTGCTGGTGAGGACTCCATGTGGACTGTGCGAATAACTGGACAGATGCAAAAAATATAATATTATACAATGGGGTATGAAAATTCTGTAACCTCACTGGTCAAAACACATCACATGACTGTGATAAATCCTCCAGTATACCCACTGTAAAAGTTTGATATCACTATAAAAACATAAAAAAAGTTGAACATTGTATAATAGCAATATACCCTGACAGGGAGTGGGTATATGGGTATATTTACCACTTCTGGTGTGGTTAAGTCACTCGGCTGCGCCTCGTGACCGAACCACACCAGGTGTGGTAAATCCACCAATATACCCACTCCCTGTCATGGTATATTGCTTTAATACAGGTTTATTCTCTGTACTGCAGATGTTCTCTTCATGGAGACAAGTCCCAGACTGGCAAATTCTCTGACTGACAGGCATACATGGCACTGCTAGGCAATGCAACAAATAGATACATGCAGGTTCTAAGTGCTCTTAAAGGGGTGGCAGCTTAACATTAAGCCCCATGCTTAATGTGTGCTTCACATCACCGCCGGAACAGTGAATATGAGCACCACTTAAACTAGCAATAAGTCTATAAACAGTTTCTAAGAAATAGTTTTAAGTAAGTTTTGAAGGCAAAAAACATTTTCACGCATTTCAAGGTATTATATTTAACACAACAGCACACCACTGCAAGGGGTTGGGAGGAATCTGGACTACACTGGGGACCAGTCAGAGTAGCACCGGGGGGGGACACAATAGTACTTGAGGCTTGGTTATCCCACAAGCGCTAAAGTGTGGGGCAAGGGAAAGGGAAGCGAAGGAAGGGTAGCGGCAGGAGGATACCCAGAATGCAGGGTAAAACTATATTAACAGTTGCAAGACAGTACAAAATACCTGGAACTATGTAATGGCAATCCTGGGGGGGGGGAGAAGCATTAATGCAGGTAAGTAGTACCATAGCAACAGGTGCAAGGAGAGAGGTACAACAAAATATTTACTTCAAAACAGTTAAAGCAAGAGAATAACATAGTAGAAGAATTAGTCCAAAATACATTGAGTCCGGTTCCAAACATTCAAAACCTCCATTGACTTTTCTGGTCAGTGGGAATGGAGGCATGCATTGATTGCACTAGTTCCTGACAGGACGGGGTCAGGTTGTTAAAAGTGACACAGGAGTTCTGTCCACTATCAAATCAACACCATTTGACTCTGTAAGTCCAGGATCCATTTGTATACTTCTTCCTTAAGATCGTCTCAATCTGGTACACCAATGTGTGTACGGGAGAGTCATGAGAAGAAGAAGAAGGTTGAGAAGAAGAGGAAGTCTCAGGTAAATCATCTGGCAAAACGGAATCTGGCTGGAGAGTATCAGGAGAGGGAAGATCTGTAGGAACTAGTTGCAAGTGGTCTAGAGGGATCTCAGCTTTAGAGAGGATGGCAAGCTCAATGGCAGCTTGATTGTGGGGTGGACTGGGGTCATTTGGAGGGTTGTTACTCAGGTATCCATGCTTCAGTCAGTTTATATGGACTTTGTTGTGTACCAGTTTTCCATCTGACTTGTGTTGCAGATGAACGTGGACGGAAGGGAGCTTTTCTATGATGTAGAAGGGACCAGTCCAGAGGCGAAGCAGTTTCTTGGTGGTGCCCAGAACAAGGACAGGTCAGCACAAATAAACAATGTCCCCATCAGAGAATGAAGGCTCATGCGACTTGGCTGCTGACATTTTCTGCATTGCAGATTTTCTCTGGCCCAATGTGGTGATTGCAACATGTTTGGCAAGTTCAAGTTGTTCCAGCATAGGGATAATAAAGGAAGAAGCTGACTTAGGAACTTCTAGCAGCAAGAGATCCCTGTCCAGTGGAGTTCTTAGGCGACGTCCATGGACTAAGAAAAATGGTGTGTACTTGGTACTGTTGACACTAGGGCTGGTATTGTAGGCAAATTGCACAAAGGGAACAAAACTATCCCAGGTGTTGTGAGTCTCATCCAGGTACTTGGAAAGTGTGTCGAGAATGGTAGACACCATTCGTTCACTCTGTCCATTGCATTGTGGATGGTAACTTGTGGTATGTGTCTTTTTATGTCGAGAAGTTTGCCTGTTTCTTGGACAATGGTGGAAAGGTAGTTAGTGTCTCTGTCTGAATGTAGGTACGATGGGGTACCATGATGACAAATGACTGTGTTGAGAAAGGCATTTGCCACAGTGGCAGCTTTAATGTCTTTTAGGAGGATGAGTTCCAAATACTTCTTGAGGTAGTCCACAAAAACAAGGATGTATTTGTTGCCAGAGTCAGAGCATGTTGGTAAGAGCCCAAGAATGCCAGTGCTGACTCTTTGGAAGGGTTCAGTGGCTACAGGCATTGGAATGATGCGTGCCTTTGTCGGTTTGGCAGGAGGCTTTCTTTGGGAGCAGGGCTGGCAGGATTTCACAAATCGGACAATGTCCCTGTTCATGTGAGGCCAGAAGAAGTGAAACCTTGTCTTTTCAAGTGTTCTGTGGATTCCCATATGACCTCCAGTAACTGGAGAGGCATGAGTGGAGAGAAGAACTTGACTGATTAGAGAGGCGGCACAACTAGCTGTACATGAGTTCTATCCATGTGATGACCCTTGCCTTCCTTGGTCCAAATGTGAAGAAGCACACCGTCATTGAGGAAGTACTGCGAAGCAAAGAAAAGTACATCTTGGCGATGTTTCTTTTGTTGCGGTAAGGTTCCAGACTCTAAGTAGGTGATTATGTCCGTAAATTGAGTGTCAGTTCTTTGTTGCATTTTAACAGTTGCCAGGGACAGATTGGATGTTGAGGAGATGAGAAGCTCTTCAGCCGCTTGCAGTAAATGAGGATTTGTGTGTCTCTCTGTAGAAGTGGTTGGTAGCAGCAAAGCAACTTGAGGTGCTGTAGGAGTGCCCACAGGAAGCACATCCATGGAGTGGAAAGGAAGAGCTTGTAAGCAGGATTCTTCATCTGTCGAAGAGGATGCAGAGGGATATCATCTCCAGCTTACACCATCGGCATCGACCTGGTCTGTACTGAATTTCAAAGTTGTAGGATTGCAGCTTGGCGATCGATTGGGTGAACTTGCCTACTGGCTACTTCATTTCGAATAACCATCTGTGGCCAGAGTGATCAATGATAGCTGTAAAGGAGTAGCGAAGGTAGCAGTCAAATTTCTTTATGGCAAATACCATGGCTAGACATTCTTTTCCTGTGATGCCGTAGTTCTGCTCAGCTGGGGAAAGAGAGCACCGGCATAGGAGAAAACTCATTATGTTCCGTCTTGAATTTGACTGAGCACAGCACCCACTGCAAGGGAACTAGCATCTGAGTAGAGTTTGAAGGGTTGGTCAAACCTTGGGTAAGCCAATACTGGAGAAGAGATTAGGTTTTGTTTCAAGGTTTCAAAGGCCTCTTTGCATTCAGAAGTCCATGTATAGTCACATCCCTTTTTAGTGAGGGCATACAGTGGAGCTGCAATCTTGGCATAGTTGCAAATGAACTTTCGATGGTAGCCAGACGAGGCCAGGAAAGCTTGAAGGTCTTTGAGATTGTTAGGCTCTGGATAGTCTTTCATTGCTGAGAGCTTGTCTGGATCTGGAGAGGTGCATTGAGAACTAACCACATGTCCCAGGTAATGAATCTGATGTTGTGCAAAACAACACTTTTCTGGATGAAGTTTGAGATTGGCTTGTCTGAGACCTTCAAACACCTCTTTGAGATGTTGGAGGTGCTCTGGCAAAGTTCTGCTGAAGACAATCACATCATCCAGGTAGACTAGGCAAGATTTCCAAGACAACCCACGTAGTACGGCTTTCATAACATGTTAAAATGTGGTTGGACTGTTCCGAAGACCCATAGGCAGATGTTTGAACTGAAAAAGTCCCAAATGACAGCACCATGCTGTGTATGGATGAGAAGCTGAATCAATGGAAATTTGATAGAACCCACTTTGAAGGTCTAGAGTGGTGAAGTAGGCAGGACTGGCAGCACCAAGACTCTCTAAAGCATCTTCGGTTGTAGGCAAGGGATGAGCATCCTGCACCGTGTAGGCATCGAGTTTTCTGTAGTCTACCACAAAGCAGAATCCTTTGTCCTTCTTTACCACCAGCAAGTGAGGTGCACCCCAGGGATTTGTAGACTCTTCAACAATGTCTTGGTCAAGCATGTCTTTGATTATGTCCTTGAGGACTTGTTTCTGTTTGTGTCCCACTTTGTAGGCTCACAGACGGATTGGTTTCTGGTTGGGTTGCACTTCGATGGTGTGTTGCAGGACATCACAGCATCTGTGCTTGTTATCTGGATCTACAAAGACATCCGAGTAATTCTCCAGGAATTTCAGAAGTTGTTGCTTTTCTGTTGGGGATGCTGGAAGTTTTGAAGAGGACAGTGTCTGACTGAGGGGTAACTCTGAAGCTTGAGTGGTAGTGATAGTACTGACAGGACTAGAGTTGGGGAACCAGGCTGAGGTTCTTGCATAAGATGGAGCTGGTCCCCTGAAGACAAACAGACAAATTTTACAATGTTGGCACCCTTGAAGATGACCACAGGCTCATCTGTGAAGTTGCAGCAGTTTTGGAAAACTGCGCCGCCATGCACCACCGATAAGGTATTTCCTAGAAGGAAACCTGATGAATGCAGCATGGGGGATCCTGTGACAATGCCAACAACACCTTGTGGGAGTGGTTCACCTCGAATCTTGGCAATCAAACCATTTCTGACAGAGGAGGCACAGTGACTGAGTCTATAGCTGTGAGTTGCCTCCAAGGATCTAGTGACAGTTTGTTTGAGGCAAAGTCTAGGATGGCTTTGTGATCTTTGAGGAAGTCCAGGCCTAGAATTACTGCAGGTTGAAGATCAGGCACTGTGTAAAACTTGACAGTTGCTTGTTGTGAACCAAAGTGTAGCTTGAGATGGACCATGCCTGTGATAGGTACTGTAACTGTGCTTGCTGTGATAATGTACTTTAGGGTGGCTGGAGAGACATTAGGTACATGACGAATAGCTTGGTTGTTCAGAATACTGCTGTTGATAACTGATATTTCTGCTCCAGTGTCGACCAAGGCATATGCGGACCAATCTCCAATAGTTACAGCTATATAATTTGCTAGGAGAGGTGATCGGATGACAGGTATCTTTGCCCCAGAAGTGAGAGTGTGCCAGAGTTTGCAGCTGGAGGATGCATTTTGTTTGAATTGTGAGAGTCAGAAGGGTGGTCAGTTGCTGTGGTCCCCTGATCCTGGGAGTAATTGCAGTTATCTTGCTGATGGTGTGGTGGTGGGCACCTGTGGTTCTCTTGATTTCTGTTGTACTTTAGCTTTCAGCAGACAGCGGCAGTCTGTCCCCTGAATCCACATCACTGGCAGGTCACTGGTTCTCATGAAGGTGGAGGTGGATCAGGTCGTTGTTGTAATGGTCGAAGGACATTGACAGAGGTAATAGAAGAAGCAGTTGAGCTGAGGTGCAGAGTATTGATAGTTGTAGTGAGCATCTCTGTTATTAATTGCAGCTGCGGGACACATGTTGTGAGTGCAGCTAACTGTGACAACTGAGGTGCTTCTAGAGTGGTAGTCTGGGACATTGCTATGGATTCTTGTGCAAGTCATGCCACTTGGATTGTGTTCGTCCAGGCTGTTGGTTTCTGTTGGATTACATAAAGACGGAGTTGAGGAAGCAGTCCCTTAACAAAGGTAGTAATTTGTTCTTTCTCAGCTTTCTGTAGGCATTTGCAGTGAGACTCAATGTCCACTCTGAAGGCTTCAAGAGATTCCATGGGTTGCATGGCATGTTCCCACAGCTGTTGCTCCAATAACCAGGGTGGATGTGCTTGAAGAAAAGGGTGTTTGAAAGTTGTATACAGGGTTGCAGTGTCCCCTTTTACTTGTTCTGTAAGTGTGTTGAACCAGGAAATGGCAGTCCCTCTCAGAAGCAAGTGCATGGCATTGGAGATGCTTAAGTGATCAGTCCAACCATTGAAAGAAATCCATGCTTGGAATTGTTCCAGCCAATCGACAGCATCTTCGTGAGGCAAGGCTGAGAAGGGTACTCTTTATAGGCTGGTATTTTCCATGTACTGTGGTGAAATAACTTTAATGTAGGCCAGGTCATCTTGAGTAGCTTGAATAGCTGGTGCTCCTTGCGTGGAAATAGAAGACTGGATGTCATGGAGGATTGTTTTGATTTTGTAGCCCCACGCCCTTGAGGTGGGTGAAGGTAGAACTCCAGATGGTCTGGTGCCCATATCTGCATCGTCGTTGGACATTGTGGTTGGAGATGAGCTGCGTTTCACTGATTGAAGGTCGTACTGGTGAGAAGGAGTTGTCATCATATATGAGACAGGACGTCGTGTTATAGATGAAGTGCTGAGCAAAAATTATTTTTGTAGACAAAAGTACAATTTATTGTAGCAAAGTTCATCAAATGGCATCTTAATAAAAAATTCCCACTCAATTCCATGTTGTCTGTTACTTAAATAAAGGTTTTGTTGCAAAAATCAACTATTTGTTGCAGTGTCCATTCATTCAAATAGGATTGCCATTGATTTCAATGGAGTGAGGTCAATTTGTGCCCTTCAGAAGATGGCTGCTGAACTTTGACATGCAGTTCCTGTAGGTTTGACTGGCCTGACTGTAGCAAGATGGCTGTCAGTGGGGGGGGGGGGTTAAGGTTCACTTCCTTCCTTGCTGTTTTGCTGTACATAAGATGGAGGATTCTTGTCACGAGGCTGCCTGCTGTTCTGCAATGGCCAAAATGGCAATTGCCGCATTGCTGTGCTTCTTCCCCAGTGCGAGGAAAAATTTGGTGATAGTTTTCTGTGGTGAGGGGCATAAACATGGGAAAATTACTGTCTTTATTTGATTGCTCTCCCTTTTGTTTATGGCCCTTTCTTACACTGTCTTCCAGGCAGTCCTCCGTTTATCTTATGAGTTGGCGCCAAGTTTTGTTTGCTGTATCTTTTATTTATTTATGGATTCATGTACTTTTTTTGTTGTTGATTGCAGACCCCCGTCTGAAGTTTCTGCTGTGCTTTATTTTATTATTATTATTTTCTTTTTTTTCTGCACCTCTATTTTGTTTTATTTACTGTTGTATGACTCCTTGATGTGTGGCCAAGCAGCTCTGTGTGCAGAGTGGAGTCGGGGAGCGGAGTGCTAGTTTCTGCAGTCCTGATGCATTTTTTTTTCTTTGCCCCCTTTTATTTTTTTTGTTTGTGCCTGTGGAATTGCAGCCTGGCTGGTAGTTCTTTGTGGCATGGCCAAGTGGGGAGAACTGCGCTCTGATCTAGCGGTATTATTTGTGGTGGCTTTTCTTGAGTCTGGTCGAGCGGCAGAGATTGTTCTGTTTTGTTTTTTTTGAATGGTTGACTGGGAAGAATGGAGGCTCTGTGCAGCTGCAGTCCAGTATTTATTTTAATTTAGTTATTTACTTTACTCGTAGGGCCACTTTTCATGTTGTGTGGCAGCGTGGGATAGAGGAGTGCTCCACACTGGAGTCATACAACAGTAAATAAAACAAAATAGAGGTGCAGAGAAAAAAGAAAAAATGGAGAGCAATGAGTACCAAAGCCCGTAGTCTGAGTAACAAGCTTCCTGAATTAGTGGCCTTGATGGAGGAGGAGGAACATCTGGATATCGTGGCAGTCACAGAAACATGGTACACACAAAACCATGACTGGGACGTAAACATACCAGGATACACTATCTACAGGAGGGACAGGGAGGGTAAAGAGGAGGAGGAGGAGTAGCTCTTTACATAAGGAAAGGAATCAAAGCAACAGAACAAAGGAAGGAATCAAAGCAACAGAACAAAAGGGTAAACAGGGAGGAGAAGAAGCACTGTGGGTAAATTTGGAGACCGCAATGGCACCACAATCCGCACAGGGGTTGTATACAGTCCCCTTCTCAGTAGACCCCGAGTCAGTTGAAAAAACAATTATGACTGACTTACCACACATTATGACTGATTTTTTCAACTAGTTTGAAATTTCTGACTTCAACTAACTGAAGAAAATCCAACCAATTTTTTCAACTTTCACCATTGTTGAATTTTATTATGTAGTAGTTTGTCATACTTTTTTAACTTTGAATCTTATTTTATTAAAATTGTGACTATAAAAGTTAATAAAATATATGGAAAAGTCCCCCTTCCCCAAATCAATGGGGCATGCACACACACAGCCTTCACCTTCTGACATCACAAAATGGGTCTACATGTGCCTACGTGGGGGGATGTTGGTGGGCTAAGGTCAGGAAGCAGCTCCTTTTTTGGTATTTGGGATTTAGCAGCATTATAACATCATAAATGGTCAGAAACAAAAGGAATTATTTATGCCCCTCAACTCTGTGGCAGGTGAGGTATTGTATATGTTGGAGGGAGGAGCAACTAGGCAGCAGCAGCAGCTAAGAAGCTGGCTGCTCTTTAAATTGCCAATACAAAGTGCAGTGAAACAAATCTACACACAGCAGGGACCCACTAAAGCACAATAACCAGTCAAAACAACAACAAAATATACTAAGTCCCTGAAAGTAACAAGTTGAAGCAGGGCAGTAAAACAGTATATGGTTTAGAAAAATAAAGCAGCAGTAATACTAGTTACTTAGAAAAAGAGCTGTGAGTCTAAAATACAGTATAGGTAGGGCCTCTTAAACACACCACAGAAGCTAGAAGGTACCCTTTTGCAAACAGAGCTAACCATCAATATATGTTAGTTTACTAGTAGTCGTAGAATCTGAGAGACTAAAAACAGTTTATGGGAGGTACCCTAGAAATACCTCCTGTAGCGTATACTGGTATGCCACCCTTATGCTGACACAAACCCAGCGAAATACATACCTGTCGGCAAAATCAACACTTTACAAACAGGTCGCTGTGTTGGTGTGCCTGAGACAGGGGCATGCTGTCTCCTGGTCCTGCACCCCCAACTCGAATCAACTCCGACTGGAGTTGAGAATCCAAATGATGGGTGGGGCCGGGGAAGAGTCCCCATAGGGGGGGTTGGGGAGCTAAGAGCCCTAATAAAAAAAAAAGGACCAGGAGACATACAGGAATCATGTAGACTGCAACTTGCGGTCAACTTGATTCCTGTCGGCGTAATGCCGGTTGACATAAAGAATGTCGAACTGGCATGATAGAGCCAGGTATACCAGAACTGAGATGTATCTATAGCTGAAATTTAAAGGTAAAAAAATTCATGCCTATTAAAAAAAAATTCTGACACAGTTTCTGAACTTGTCTTGGCTTTCAGCATGTACACTGTGTTTTTTAACATTTTATTTATCTTGCCGTGTGGACTTTAATATTTATTTTATCTGATTCCTACAGTGGCAATCAAGAAACATTTTGTCTATTGGACCCGACCGACTATGCTCTATGCGCCGGCCTTCTATGGGTCTGGGAAGTCACCAACCGACCACCTGCGCCTGGCCTACTCCATGACCTCGTGGGGAGTCTGACTTATTCACAATGCCACCACAGTCAGAGAGAGTCCAGCCGAGCTGCCAGCAGTAGATCGATGATGATCGATCACCTTGGCTTTTCAGGTTCTGCCGCTGTGCCCCCAAGCCCTCAACCAGCCAGAAAAGCCAGCCTAGCATACAGCAGACACACAGATAGACTGAGTAGTCTGTGAGAGTCCATCCTCCTCCTCCGTCCTACTGTACACTGTCCAGCCCTGGTGGGCCTTGCATACACATCTCATACAGTCCCTTGCTCACTGTAGTAGCCTGTTGCCAGTTCGGTCAGGTGTTGGCTGATGATTCAGCATCGGGTGGTTCCATGGCTCAGGCTACCACTGCTGCTCTACTTGGTGGTGGTGCCGGTGTTTTTTTGAGCTGTGTGCTCCCTCCTCCCAACCTGCACAGTCTGTCCCCAGCCCAGACCCATGTCCCTACTCTGGCACTCCATGCAGTGGAACTAATGCACCTACCAGTGCTCCTCCTTGCCAGCTCTGAAAACCTGACCGAGACTGAGTGAGAGTTGCCCAGTGGGCCCTGCCGATTGGGTCACAGACTGATCCCAACCATGACCAGACCACTGACTTGCTGCCTTTACACGATTGCTGCTTGACTTTGCTGGAGGACTGACTGGGATCTGCACAGCCACACACTAGTCTCTCTCCAGACACCGTACACATCAGGACAGTGGACACAGTTAACTTATTTTTAAATTAATGGCCGAACAACCAAACTTCATCCATGCAGAAAAATGCTGCTCGGTCTGTTGCCCACACACCAACACAGATGCCTCTTCTCCTGACAGTCTCCTCTCCTACCTAGGCATGCCCTCCCCGCCATCTCATGCAGCCAGTCACAGACACTCTCAAGCTCCTCTCTCCTCCTTCTATCTCTTCTAATTGGTGGAAGTTTCATGTTCAGGAGCCAGGGGTGCATTTTGTTGGCTATAAGGCTCAGTGCTGGCAGTTGAGGACTGTTAGATATTCGCAGTCCCCCCGGTCCCCTTCTCCCCTGGAAAGAAAAAAAGAGAAAACACATTGCAGTGCACCACAAAAACAAACCTAGATGGGTCACGGAATCGTCAACTGCAGTGGATTTCAACTCTACTATTTTATGACTGCAATCCAATGCAATTGCAACTGATTGCAACTGCAATGAATTACAACTGACTATTTCAACTGCCGATGACTGCTCTGGGGTCTACTTCTCAGGGGGAGGAAATGGACAAGGAAATGATAGAAAGTTTACTTAGAATGGCAGAAAAAGGGGAGATATTGCTGATGGGTGATCTGAATATGCCAGATGTTAACTGGAGTGCAGTTGCAGCAGCCACTTCCAAGAGTGGGGTTATTCTAGATGCCCTACAGGGGCATGCCTTAGACAACTAGTATTGGAGCCCACTTGAGAGGGAGCAATCTAGACCTGGTTCTCTCAAATGGAGATGAAGAGAGATCACAGATGTAAGTGGGTAGCCATCTGGGAACTAGCGACCATCGAACAGTATGGTTTACAATAAACACAGCAATAGAGTCAAGTTACAAAGGCAAAAGTACTGGACTTTAGGAGGGCTGACTTTGCTAAATGGGTGAGTGCCTAAGGAATGCACTAGCAAATGGGCAGGAAGGAGGGTGGAAGAACAATGGGGAATAATAAAACTGCCATCACAGAGGTAACAAGCCTTGTGTGAAGCAAATAAACAAACGAACGATGTAAGAAGCCACTATGGTTCTCAAAGGAAGTGGCAGTGAAGGTTCAAGAGAAAAGAAAGCATTCAGGAAGTACAAGGAATCACAGAAGGAGCAGGACAGAGAACTGTATCAGTTAAAGCAAAAGGAAGCTGGGAAGGCAGTCAGAACAGCAAAGGCCCAAACCGAGGAAAAGATAGCCAACTCAGTTAAGAAGGGGAATAAAACCTTTTATAGGTACATCAGGGAGAGAAGAAAGACCAAGGGAGGAATAGTGAGGCTTAATAAAGGAGAGGAGGGTGGGCAGAGGATGACTGTGAAAAGGCAGAGATACTAAACAAATATTTTTGCTCAGTATTTGCAAAGGAAGGGGGTACCTAAAACAAACAGTAGAAACACTCTGGATACAGAAGTTGATACCAGCCCATTTACAGAAGAAAGGGTTCTGAAAGAACTCTAAAACTGAAGGTGGACAAAGCAATGGGGCCTGATGGGATTCATCCCAGAATTTAAAATAACTAAGGGTAGAACTAGTGACACCACTGACTACCCTCTTTAACAAATCATGGAGGATTGGGTGGTACCTGAGGACTGGAGGAGGGCAGATGTGATCTCTTCACAAAAGTGGGAGCAAGGCAGAAGCAGGAAACTACAGACCTGTTAGTTTAACCACAGTGGTAGGGAAAATGATGGAATCACTTCTGAAGAAAAGAATTGCTGAGTATCTAGAGGCCAGAGGGGCACAGGACCCAAGGCAGCATGGATTCACAGCGGGAAGGTCATGCCAGACAAATCTGATAGATTTCTTTGACTGGGTGACCAAAGTAGTAGATCAGGGAGGGGCTGTGGACATGGCCTACCTAGACTTTAGCAAGGCATTTGCCACAGTCCCACACAAAAGATTAATATACAAGTTAGCCAGCCTGGGAGTGGGTCCCAAGATGACAGCCTGCAAAAATTGGCTGGAGAATAGGACACAGAGAGTAATAGTAAATGGAGTCCACTCTGAAGAAAGGGGGTTACTAGTGGGCACCGCAGGGTTCAGTATTAGACTGTCCTCTCAATGTCTTTATGCTTACATTGCAGAGGGACTGAAGGAAAAGTATGTCTTTGCAGATGACACAAAGATCTGCAACAGAGTTGATGCACAAGGTGGATGGAAAGGATGAGAAGGGACTTGGCAAGGTTAGAGGAATGGTCAAATGTATGGCAGTTTAGATTCAATGCTAAGAAGTGCAAGGTAATGCACCTGGGAAACAAAAATCCAGGGGAGGCATACACAATGGGGGGTGAGATACTAACACCAACAAAAATGGAAAGGGAACTGGGGGTAGTCATATCAGATGACCTAAAGGTGGGCAAGCAATGTGAGAGGGCAGCAACAAGGGCTGGGGGGATACTGGGATGCATAGGGAGAGGCATCACCAGTAGAAAACAGGAAGTTATTATCCCTCTGTACAGACAGCTGGTGAGACCCCATCTGAGTATCTGGCAGTTCTGGAGACCCAGTCTCCACAAAGACATAGACAGGATGGAAGCTGTCCAGAGGAGGGCAACTAAATGGTGCAGGGTCTGCACTGGAAGACATATGGAAGAGAGACTTAAGGAGCTTAATATGTATAGCCTCGAGGAAAGGAGGGAGAGGGGGACATGATAGAAACTTTCAAGTACCTCAAGGAATCAACAAAGTCCAAGAGGGTAGCATCTTTCAAAAAGAGGTGCAAGAACAAGGCACAATTTGAAGATGGGGGGCGGCTCTCAGAGGTAATTTAAGGAAGTATTTTTTCACAGAAAGGGTTGTGGATGCATGGAACGGCCTTCCGGAGGAGGTTGTGGAGTCAAAAACAGTGGTGGAATTCAAGCATGCATGGGACAGTCATAAGGCAATTCTAGGGGGTGGGGGTTGGAAGAAGTAGGCTGCTGATTAACTAGGATCTGCAGCTTATCCATTAGGTAGGGAA
Source organism: Neoceratodus forsteri (assembly GCA_016271365.2). NCBI lineage: Eukaryota > Metazoa > Chordata > Ceratodontiformes > Ceratodontidae > Neoceratodus > Neoceratodus forsteri. Next base: position 531,558,142 of record CM028137.1, on the reverse strand, counting down.
ATGGGCAAACTGGGTGGGCCAAGCGGTCCTTATCTGCCATCAAATTCTATGTTTCTATGAGTAATGGAGCCGTGTGGTGTATAGGAGCAGCAAGAAGGTCAAGCAGCTCACAGCTTGCTTCTTTTTCTTGTATTGCTCCCTTATCTGTTGTTGCTGTGGCCTTTGTTGCGTGGCCAACTGGGGAGAGGGAATGCAGGGGTTCCATGTGGCTGCAGGGCAGATCGAGTGAGCGGTATACAGGAGCAGAGCTGCCCTAGGGGAGACGGCTGCAGGAGGGCCACTGAATAAATGGAGTACCTGGCTTGGTGCAGTACGTTTACTTTTAATTTATTTATTTATTTGCTTTGCAGTTTTTGAGCAGCTGACTGATTAATGGTTTGGCAGCAGGAGTCGTCGTGGAGCTCCGTGTTACTGGGTGGGCAAAGCTGTATTTCGGTGGCTCCGGGTTGTACTGCAAGAGGCAGAGGGTCGTGATGTAAGTGGTCCCTTGAGGCATCCCGGAGCCTCTTTGAACAGAGGAAAACAGTCCATTAATGTGTTGTATTTATTGATTTTTCTGTCGGAGCTACGATCCTCAGTGGAAGAGGTACTGTGGCTGCAGCTAAGGGTAATAGTCCTGGCAAACAATGGTTCAGGAAAAGCCTTGCCCCGAGGTTGGAGTGGGGGTGGGGGGTTGCAGTTTTCCTGAGGAGCTCAGGCTGTGCATAGGGCTGAAGAAATTAATATTTGTGCCCTGCAAGCAATAAAGGCTGGAGCAGCACTGCTCCACATTTACTTATTAGATAAAGTCCTGGTGGCAGGATTGCAGGTGGACTTCTGGTAAAAACAGGAGACAGTGCATAGTTGTTTAGTTTTTTCTCTGCAGATAGGGTTGTTCTGTAATTAACATTCAAGCAGTTCAGGCATACTGGGGTGATGACTTAGCGTACCCAGCGACACAGGCAAGCGAGATGGGGTCTGGACAGAAGAACGGCCGCATTCTCCACCATGTGTGGCATTTTGGTTATTTGGTCTGCCATTAAAGGACCCCTCACCTTCTCTGTCATCTGCCAGACCCTTCGGTTGCTGCTGGTGAGGACCCCATCTGGAGCGTGCAAATAACTGGACTATCGCATAAAATATAATAATACAGGTTTATTCTTTGTACTGTAAATGTTCTCTTCATGGAGACAAGCACCAGACTGGGAAATTCTCTGACCTACAGGCATACATGGCACTGCCAGTCAGTGCAACAAATAGATACATGCAGGTTCCAAGTGCTCTTAAAGGGGCGACAGCTTAACATTAAGCCCCATGCTTAATGTGTGCTTCACAATAACATTCCAGCTGATCAAAAATCCTGGTGGCAGCTGGTGTTTTAAATAATGCTGCTACATACACAACTATCAGTTCAGGTTTTGAACTGAAACTGACGGCATGTTTTGCTGCTGCTATGGACCACTGTGAGACCACTTTTGTTTACATAAAATGAAAAACTTAAACAAAATCCTATAAACTATAAAAAATGCTGACTGGGCAACCACATTCTCAACTAGCCTGCACTGCCACCTCGGGCTTCTGATTACATCAGATCTCTCAAGCTTCACTCTCGAGAGCTGATGTAATCAGAAACCCTCTGTAGCAGCACAGGCTAGCTATGCATGTTTGCCCAGCTGGTATTCTCTATATAAACAGATAGAGGCACTAGATTCCACAGTGTTCTGAGATTGTATCTACATTTTTGATGATTTTTCCCACAATATGAGGGCCAGTGTCCAATTTTGTCACACATTTTGCGTGCCAGCATGCCATGTTTCAGTGACAGAAGGTTGACATGTATATCGTCAAGGTTTGAGGTGGGCCACCTGTATCCCAGTCCGATCCTGATCACCTACCAATTTGATGAAGATTTGAAGATACCATACTGTACCTGACAGTTATCTGGGACACATTTAATACTTTATTTAGTTTAATGCATTAAAACACAGTTGGGACAGAGTAAAGGGCATATTAGTGACCCAGGTTTGTAGCAGTACGGCAGGAGATATAGGAAGATTGGGGGGGGGGTGCATAAAACTTCAGATAGACTTTAGGTCTCGGGGTAGGATAGGGTATTTTGGGCAGACTGGATGAACCAGGCGTCTTTCTGCCATCACTTCTCTGTTTCTGTTAGAGAGATACATTTTACCCACTGTTTCCAAATTAGAAAATGAACTATGGTGCTAGTCCAGGTGTGGCACTGTTTCCATGTAAGGCACGCAAGTCAGTAGGCTACTCTATGTGGAATTCATGTAAGTATTACTCTATGGCACCTGGAACCTGGTGCATCTGCATATCATTCCTCAGGACCGTGCTTGAGAGTGGCGCATATGCTGTATAAAGGGTGTATTGTGACATCCGATGGCTGCCACAGCACTTACAGAGCACTTAAACTGCTGATGCCGGAATGCAATGCAAAAAAGAAACAACAATGCATGTCCAGTACCTGATGCCATAGCATAATTATGTTACTGATGGCGTTGGCTACCATTGTAGTTCACCTTTTAACAAAAAGTTCACTTGGGGTGGTTTCAGTCTTGTTGATATAGAAATTCAGAAACATAAATGTCGATGGCGGGAAAGGTCCAATGGTCCATTGGGTCTACTCAGAATTGCCTGCATCCACACTCTGCCTAATACTGGACCAGAGCTTGTCTAATGATGGCCCTGACCATATTTTGACACTCTCTCCCTTGTCCACTCATTCCCATCCCTTGACTGCGTACCCACTCTCCCTCCCACCTCTGGTTTGGACTATTTCCTCATGCCTATTCTACCTGTGATTGAAGGCAGTGACAGACTATGCGTAGATCATTTCTTCTAGCAAAGCATTCCATTTCTCCACATCCCTTTCTGTAAATACCTTGCCATCACATTTTTAGAATCGGGCATTGCAGTCCACTTTACTAATACCCCTTAGGTACTTAAAGATCTCTATCATGCCCCCTCCCTTCCTGCACTCCTGTGTGTACTTACTGAGACTCCAGCCTGCTGCCCTTAAATCATTTCCATAGTCCTCCTCTGCACAGCTTCCAGGGGGTCCTTGTCCTTTTTTAAATGTGTGATCTACAACAGCACACAGTACCAGGTGAGGTCTGACCCAGGAACTGTATAGGGGCAAAATAACCTCTTTCCTTCCTTCTGACAGCAAATCCCCTTTGCATGCACCCCCAGCATCTTATTTGCTTTCCTTGCAGCCTTCTAGCATTGTGCATGGGACTTTCAACTGTCATTAGCAATGATCCCCAGGTCCCTTTCTTTTAACATCTGCTCCATCCTTACTCCCCCCAGGCAGTACTCTGTTTTCAGATATCTTATGCCAATATGCATGACCTTACAATTTTTGGCATTAAATTCGAGCTGCTACATCTTGGACCACTTTTCCAGTCTGGTCAGGGCAATTTGTATTCCCCATAATTCCTCAACTGTATCCATCCTGCCTTTGATTTTGGTATCATCTGCAAAGAAACTTATTTTATAGCGAACTCCCCATCTGTATCACAGATAAATACAGTATTTTGAAAAGGACCAACCCCTAAGGTACCCCACTAGTGCTCTGTCTAACCCTGGTGTATTCCCCATGGGCAACTACCTTCTGAAGTCTTCCTCCACAATCAGTTGCTAATTTAACTACAGTAAGCAAGCAATAAGACATGACTGGGTGTGTGCTAGGCAATTCTAGTGCATGGCCAGGGGTGTAGTGCAGCCTTGTGCCTTCAGCCCCTTGCCATGCACTAAAAGTGTCTAGCATACACCCCCAGAGTGTCTTACTGCACTTATGAAATGGGCTGTTACCATAAAATAAAGAAAAAGAGACACTTTTGCGGGGAGAGTGTAGTAAAATAAAAACTGCAGCAAACCTTGTGTTGCACTTTATGTTTTACAGCTGAAAACAACAAAGTCATTTGCCAAAGTAGACATTTCTAGTGAAGTTTAGTGTGCAATTCTGCATGTTCCAGTTACCCGCAGAGAAGTATTCAGTTGATCCAGTTGCTGCTGCTGCTGTTGTTACAGGAGTTCAGCACTGGAAATGGTTGCATATTGTGGGTGCTGGGGATTCTTGCTGTTGTGGAGCCCAAATAGTGCTCCACCACTTCCTGTCTTGCATGCTTGGTCGCCAGTAACTCTTCAGGCTTACTTCACTTCTGTGGCCTGTGACTGTCATTATTTCATGACTCTGCAAGCTGGCATTTGATAGCAGCTGTACAGCCGTCACTTGGACAGAGTGGTTAGTGTAACGCTGGCTAAGGTGTGCTTCTTGGTTTAGATGACTCATTGTGAAACAGAAACATAGACACTTGCCAGCAGAAAAGGACACAATGGCCCATCCAGTCTGCCCAAGCCCCCCTCTGTCCTTTTATCTTGCCCCCTCACCTCTATGCCATTTTTTGCCTTTATTTAGCCCCATGCTACTCAGGTAGTTTTCCCCATGGGCTCTTGTGAGTACCAGATTGTCATTTTGTCCAGAGTTTCTTGTGGGAGATGTTTTGGATGCATGTAGAGAACTTTGGGGTTTGGTGGAAGTTTTGATATGTATTTTTTTAAACTTAATACTGGGCACTGAGGGTCCCCTGGAATAGAATATATGCAGCCTCTGAGGGTTTGTTTATTAGGGCCCAGAGGGTTGTTATGTTGTTTTGTTTGTGCGTTGAAACGTAGTGTCAGGTATTCTTGCCCATTTTCATCTTGTTTGATTTCAAAACTGTCTGGTGTTAGTTGTCTTTGACCCTCCTTGCCTCTTCTAGTCATATACCACTGAATATCTAGCCACACCTTTCTGACTAGACCAATGGCTGTGTCAGCGGAAAGTGCTTGTGAGAACCTGAGTTTGTGGAGGTCTACTAGCGTTATTGCTTTGTGGTGCTTTGTCATATCTTTTTTTTCCCTTCTATACTGTTTGAAGCATGATGTAAATACATGGTTTGAGGTGACAAACTCTGGGTCTGATATTATATTGATATTCCTCCCTACTGCTGCAGAGTTTAAATGTCTATTCAAAACTGCTCTTAGGGAACAGTAAGAGCTTCTGGCATATTCTGAGCCTGTTGTGGTCTGTGCCTTGGCATAAAAATACCTGAATATTTCATTAAGTTGCGTCTTTGTGGCTGTTTTCATGTTAATTGACAGGTTTCTATAGTTACAACACTCTTTAAATTCATTAAGTGCCCAGTCAGTTGCTCTGACTGTGTTTCGCTCATTGCGAGTGTCTTCTATACTATTAAGCTGCTGCTCAGTGAGTGACAGGAATCTAGCACATACTGGTGGCTGTGTTGTGTGAGGGATGATTTTTGTGGTGATTTCCTATACAGTAGTTCCCTCTGTAGTTTCTGGATCGGGTTCCTGAACTTTCACAATAAGGCTTTGTGTGCCTGTTTCCTCTGTAGCAGTTCCATCTCTAATTTGAACCTTTGCTTGCTGACCTGACTGGGGAGTGGTTTCAGTGAAGTTTTCCTGAATGGTGGTTGCCTCCACGGTTTAGAGATCGCTGTCTTCAGTCCACAACTCCATTTTGGCTGGTTTTTTTGGACTAGAGTATAGGGTCCAGTTCTGGAGACCTCATCTATGTAAGGATATAGACAGAGTGGAGAGAGTCAAGAAGAAGGTGACCAGAATGTGCATGGCATGCAACAAAAGACCTATGAAGAGAGGATAGGAGAGCTTGATCTGTATCCCCTGGAAATTAGGAGGGAGAGGAGGGATATGATTGAGACATTTAAATATTTGAAGGGGATTAACAAGGTGAAGGGAGGGAGCACCTTTCAGAGGAAAGAAAGTTTGAAAACTGGGGCACAGATTGAAGTTGGAGGTAGGAAAGTTCAGGGGTAATGGGAGAGGATACTACTTCATGGAGAGGATGGTGGCCCCCTGGAATAGACTGCCAGAAGAGGTGGCTGTGGCCAAAATGGTAGAGGAGTTTAAGGGGTCATGGGATAAATACATGGGAATAACCAGAAGAGGGAAGGGGTTACACCTAGAAGAAAAGAGGGGACTGGAGTCTCCATTGGTGGGGGGGGGGGAGTGTTGCAGGGGTGGTAAGAGGCAGGTCCAGGACTACCTATGGGGATGGGGATGGGATAGGGGCAGACTGGATGGGCCAAGGGGTCCTTTTCTGCTTTCAGCTTTCTATGTTTCTATGAATATTGATTTGTTGTGGCTGAATTTCTTCATTTTGAAGGAACAGATTCAACTCATCTTCTCTGATGGAAACATTGAAAGAAATCCTCCATTCTGAGGATGAAAATGATATTTTTGGTATGCAAGGTATGCGTTTTGACTTTCATTTGTGGTTTGAGAAAATGGTGATAGTTGTCAGTGCAAATGTTCGAGTCGGGCACTAATACCTGGTGTCAGTGTTGCATGAGGATTACCTGGATTAGTTGCTAGCTGTATGCTAAACACTTTCAGTGCATGGCTAGCAACCAACCAGGCTGTTGAAAAAATAGAGCCCATTTCATAATTAATTTGTCTTCCATTCCCAGATCTCGCAGCTTTTTCACAAGTCTCCTATGGGGCTCTTAGTTGAAGGCCTTTCTAAAGTCCAGATAAAATCTGCCTACTGCTTGGCCCTTGTCAAGTTTGTTTGGCATGATCTGCCTGACACAATACCATGCTTCCTCTTGTCCAGGAGCCCACTGGCCACTAACCATTCCAAGATGTTCTCATTTATAATGGTTTCAAGAAGTTTCCCAGGACTGACGTCAGGCCATCTGGTCTGTAGTTCCCTGGGTCCTCTCCACTCCCACACCTTTGGAATGGGACCACATTGGCCTCCCCCAGTCTATTGGAATCACCTCTGATTCAATGGAGCAGTTTAACAGGTCGATTAGTAATTCCACTAGGAACTGAGTAATCCCTCCCTTAGTATCCTAGGGTGCAGGTCATCTGGCCTATCTTTGTTATGAGGCATTTATAGTATTACCATAATTACTGCCACCACCCCCTGGAGGAAGGTGTCCTCAAGGAAGCTTTGCACTATCCCTGCTGGTCTCTGTTTCTGACATCCCAGGCTCATGGCATAAATAAGTTAAATAAATAAAATACTAAAATAAATAATAAAACTGTTACAAGTTTATAGCAATAACTGAAACTTGCTGGGCCACTAAATAATCATAGGGGAAAGCCATTAAGGGATACAACCTGTACAGTTATGACTGTGGTCACAGAAAAGGTGGGGGATAACATTATATATTAAGGCTGAATTAAAAGCAGTTGATATCAGTAACAAAATAAAAAAGCAAGATGCAACAACAGAAACATTATGGGTTAAAATAATTAAGGACAATAAACAGAGCTTCATAATCAGTTTGCGCTATAGGCCCCCAGACTCTGTGTAAGCAATAATACATGATGGGGTGTATATTGAACAGATCTTACCACATGCCAAGGGGCATGGTGAGGCATGGGCCACAGGCTGAGTACCTTTAGCCCCTGGAAGTACAGTCAGATCTGTTCAATGCACACCCTGGAATGTCTTATTGTGCTTATAAAATGGGCCTGCATAATTTATTTGAATGCAAGAATTAAAATGTATTGGTTACAATAATAAAAATGTTTATTTATTGGCAATACCATCCTATAGCCACCCTGTCTGCTGCTAGCAAGATACTAGAAAATGTGGTGGAAGTGCAGCTAATGGACTACCTGTCTAAACACGCCTTATGATCACCCAAACAGCACGGATCTCATAAAGGGCATAGCACTGGTATAGCCCTTGCTAAAGTTTCACCTGATATAAGGATTGCCATGGACCAGGGTAAGCTGACTGGGGCTATCTTTGTGGACCTCTCAAAGGCCTTCAGTCTAGTGAATCACTCCCTACCCTGTACCAAGCTTCACTCCCTCAGTGTTGCTGGTCCAGTCCTAAACTGGTTTTCCAACTATCTCACTGGCAGGCTGCAGCTTGTTAAGTACAATAGAGCTCTGTCGGAACCTGTTCCTATTACTATCGTTGTCCCTCAGGGATCTATTCTGGCCCCTATCCTATTTTCTCTTTTCATCAATGACTTCCCAACAGTCCCTACCCATAGCACCACAACCCTATGTGCCAATGATCTGGTCCTTCTAGCTAGCCCAGGTGACGTCCTTGCCATAAATCACAACCTACAAGCTGACTTCAGTAAACTACAACATTGGCTCCTGACAAATAAGCTTGTGCTGAACTTAAAGAAAACTCAGTTCATGCTCTTTGGCTCCTCTGCTAAACTCAAACAGTGTCCCATCCCTCTCAATGTCTTAAGTCTTGATGGTGTCCCGGTTGGCACTACATGCTCCTTTAGATACCTGGGAGTTACTCTTAACCCCCAGTTAACCTGTCTGTACACATTCAAAATGTCTGCAGGTCAACAAATATCAAACTTGGACTTGCATACCGGGCTCGTGGGTCCCTTACTGCTGCTGCATGGCTTGCCCTTGCTAAAAGTTTATTCCTTCCCTGTCTCAGCTGTGGGCTGATAAACTTTACCCTTGCTGCAAAAACTAGCGTTGCTAAATGGGATGTTGCCTATCATAACATTTGCCGCTTTGCCCTTGCTGTCCCTTGACTTACCCTTCACTGTGATTTATGCAATCAACTACACTGGTTGTCCCCGGGTAATTATCGCTTATTTGTCTTGGGCTGCTTCACAGTCAAAATTGTCTGCAATGCCACCCTACCCACCCTGTCCAAACTCCTTCGGCTACCTGTACCATCATACCAACTAAGGTCAGCTGACTTGCGCACACTCCTTGTCCCAAAAACTTGTACCCTGTCAGGTGACTGTGCCTTTGCTGTTTGTGCTCCTAGATTCTAGAATACCCTACCTGCAACCATCAGATGTACCCCCACCCATCCCATCTTTAAGAGCTCCCTCTGGTTGCACCTGAAGTCTGCCTCAGCCTGTAGCTGTTCCAAGGCTGCTTGATATCTTGTACCTCTGCTTGGACCCTGCCGTGCAACCTCTACTTCCCTGGTCCCCTACCCCCTCAGAGCTCTAGTAAGGGGAATTATCTACCCTGCATGTCCTTCACCTCAGCACTTACCATCCTTAAGATGGGACAAAGTGTGCCTTTATTATTTCCACAAAATGTAACTATTGTTGCTTGTTCTTAACCTTGATGTATATGCTTATCTGTTCATTCTGTACCTGTTTATTTGTATCACCCTGCTCATTGCTTGTATTTCACATTGTTGTAATTTCTTTGCACTGTTCTGTAAAACATGCTCTTGTAATCTCCCAGGTTGTACCTGAAAATAGGCATTCCTTGTCTAGTGTGCTTACCCGGTAAACAAAAGCTAATCAGCACATAAATAAAATATTACATAAAATAGTTTCTCTGCCTACATGATCTTTATGTATTTTTCTTTTTGAGAAAGGACATGTGTCCCAGTATGGCCTCCATAGCTGTAGTCCTGCAGTTCTTCCTGCCCCCCCCCACCATGGCTTTGAAAGACCACGTTTTGAGTTGATGAGTGGAGCTATTATTTATTTATTTTATTTTATTTTATTTTTAAATTTGATTTTATGGTTTGTGAGTGAGCTTGCCAGCACTGCTAAAACTAGAGCAGGTGAACTAGGAGCAGATTTATCCTGGACTCCCTTCAGGGTGCCTTCCTCAAGCAACTGGTCATGGAACCAACTCGGCAGAAGGCAATACTGGACCTTGTGCTCACAAACAGGGACAGTGTGATGGGGTAACAGTGGGGGAGCACCTGGGTAACAGTGACCACCAGTCATTGTGGTTTGAAATCACAGAAAGAGCAGAACCAAACCACACAAAAACACGTATCCTGGATTTTAGGGGGGCAGACTTTGGGAAAATGGGGAGATACTTGAAAGAGGCATTAAGGAATGGGACAGGAATCAAGGGTTGAGGAACAGTGGGCAGTATTTAAAATGGGGATTATAAGAACAACAGAATTATGCATTAAGCAGATTAGCAAGAGGAAAAGGAAGAGGAGACCATTATGGTTTTCCAAAGAGGTAGCAAAGAAAGTGAAAGCCAAAAAGATTGCATTCAGGCAATACAAAAAGACACAGGCAGAAGGGGATAGGAGAAGTACCAGGAGAAACAAAGGGAGGCAGGGAAGTCAGTAAGGGAAGCCAAAGCTCAGACAGAAGAACACATTGCAAAATCAGTGGGTAAAGGGACAAAACCTTTACAGGTACATAAGTGAAAAAGAAAGACAATGGGAGGGATAGTGAGACTGAAGGGGAGGATGGGAGCCTGATGGAGAATGACAACAGTAAAGCTGACATATTGAACAGGTATTTCTGCTCAGTCTTTACTGAGGAAGAGGTGGGTAATGGGTCTGAAGGAGTACAAGGTGCGAATGGTGCAGAAATGGACACAAGTCCCTTTACACGAGAAAGGGTCCTGAAGGAACTGGAAGTAATAAGAGTTGATAAAGATGGTGCCAGATGGGTGCAATCTCAGGTCCTTAAAGAACTAAGAGAGGTGGTGGCTGAACCTCTGGCTATCCTGTTTAGCCAATCACTAGAAACAGGGGAGGTACCCAAAGACTGGAGGACAGCAGATGTAGTCCCCTTATACAAAAGTGGGAACCAAGAGGAAGCAGGGAACTACAGACCAGTCAGCCTCACCTCGGTAGTAGGAAAGATCATGGAAGCACTACTGAAGGAGAGATTGGTGGAACATCTGGTTGTCAATGGACTACAGGACCCAAGGCAGCATGGTTTCACCAGGGGAGGTCATGTCAGACCAACCTCGTTGAATTTTTGACTGGGTGACTAGGAGGTGGATCAGGGGAGGCAGTGACATGGCCTATCTGGACTTCAGCAAGGCCTTTGACACTGTGCCACATAGAAGACTATTACACAAACTGGGGAATATGGTGTGGGCAGGACAGTAGTGTGGTGGGTAGGTAACTGGCTGGGTGGCAGGACACAGAGGGTGGTGGTAAATGGCTGTCACTCCACAGAGGGAAGAGGACCAGTGGGGTACCACAGGATCAGTGCTGGGGCCGGTCCTATTCAACATCTTCATCAGTGACATTGCAGCAGGATCTAGAAGGCAGAATTTCACTGTTCGCTGATGACACAAAGCTCTGTAACAGAGTAGACACACCAGAGGGTGTAGACAGAATGAGAAGGACCTGCAGAAACTTGAAGAATGGTCAGGGTTTGGCAGTTGAAATTCAATGCAAAGAAGTGCAAGATAATGCATATGGGGCACAAAAACCCTGGCACAATATATCAGTTGGGGGGTGAGGATATAGCATGCACCAAGCAGGAAAGGGATCTTGGGGTTGTCATCTCTGATGACCTCAAGGTAGGGAAACAGTGTGACAAGGCATCAGGTAAAGCAAATAGGATGCTGGGATGTATAGGCAGGGGCATCACCAGCAGGAAAAGGGAGGTCATAATTCCCCTATACAAGACACTAGTGAGGCCCCACCTGGAGTACAGTGTACAGTTCTGGAGACCATACCTACGTAAGGACATAGACAGGGTAGAGAAGGTTCAGAGGAGGGCAACAAAGATGGTGCATGGATTGCATCACAAGTCCTATGAAGACAGGTTGAAGGAACTGAACATGTACTCCCTGGAGGAGAGGAGGAGAGAGGATATGATAGAGACATACAAGTATCTTACAGGGAGGAACAGGGTGCAGGAAAACACTATTTTTAAGCGAAAAGATGTTCCAGGACTAGAGGGCATGGGATGAAGTTGGAGGAGGACGATTCAGAGGAAACATGAGAAAGAATTTCTTCACAGAACGGGTGGTGGACAAGTGGAACACCCTGCCAGAGGAAGTGGTGGGGGCTGAAACAATCACGGGATTTAAGAATGCATGGGATAGACATAAAGGAATTCTGGAGGTCAGGGGTAAGGGGAAACAGACTTCTAGGAAAACAAACTGAACTTACAAGCTCAAATGGGCAGACTGGGTGGGCCATAGGCCCTTATCTGCCGACACTGTCTATGTATCTATGTATCTATGAACCAGCAAGCGTCAGGACATCGGACTGACAGGGTATGCAAACACAGAGTTTGCCAGCAATAAACAATATCTTATAGAGTCCTGGTCTAAAGTATATTGAGTCCAGTGTGCTATGGAGTGATCTATCAGGAGAATGGGTGGGTAGCAGGAAAGCCATGGATCCGGATCCACAGCAGCAGAACACGTGGGAAAGCTGTGGAGCTGCAGTCCAGTCGGCAGTTGATTTCCAATGTGCCAGTTGCAGGAGTCCAGGACAGGAGACTGAATTAAGTTAAGTAAACAGTTAAGAGGTTTAAAAATTGTTTACTGAAGCAGAGCAACTACTGCTACATTTATTGGACAGGTTTAGTTAACGATGGTTTCTTTGCTAACGTAGGTAAAAAATGGCACCATTTGCAAACATCAGCGTTCTAATGGCATTTTGATTTCTGTTTTGAACTGCAGTCCTGCTTTTTAGTACTTATTTTTACCTGAGCATTGAACAGATTCAGTGCACCAGTAACAACCAATAAGAATGGAGGAAATCCCTACCCAGTTTATAAGGATGAAATAAATCAAAACATGCTCGACTAAACTGAATCAGCATGTGAACAAAGAGCAATTATCCTTATGCGGGACTTTAATATGGAAGATATAAATTGGACAAATAAAACTGCCTAATTAAAGATCAGTACAATAGTTGCACATACTATGGAACAGTTAAGTCTTATACTGTATGTGAATCAGCCAATCTGGGGAGATTGTTAGATCTCATAGTCAGCATACCAGGTACTGAACTATGTAACTATTTAGTTGGTCCAACACTAGCAAATATTTAAACAGTAACACTTTCTAAATCAAAAATATGCATCATAGAGAAACAGGTGTAACTGAAATATTTCAGTACAATAAAGCAGAAACACAAACAATAATTAAATTCCTTAAGGAAGTGCAGTGGCAAACCAAATTCAAAAATAAGAATACCGAACAAATGTTGGACATTATTAAATCTATTGTTCTGGATCTCAGTAATAGATACACACTAAAAATTAAGAAGCACAAGTGTAGCCCCTCACATCTGCCTTTTTGCCAAAATGACAGGTGGCATGCTGTTGAAGCTGACAGCAGTACCTGGTGGGGACTGGGTTCGGGGATGATGAGGTTACTCGGCACAGGGGGACCTAGGTTTGGTTACTCTGCACAGGGGCACCCAAGTAAATCCGAACACAGGAAGCAATAACTGTAATGTCCAGAACCAGGAATGGGATTCTTCAGTGTGGCTTTTATTCACATACTAGCTGAACAAACAAAGCATAGACGGACCCCCATGGGCTACATTTCCTGGTAATGTAGATTAGAGACTACAGAACACTTTATCACCATTTCCAGCCCTCAGGCTCTGAACCCACCAGGCACACAGCCCAGACTTGCACGCAGCTTTGAGTACACAGCCCGACTTGTACACACTTGGGTTTTCCCCACTGGCCCGGCTGCCCCGCCAGCCACCTGATCCGAGGTCCATTGGAAGAATGAACCAATTATCCCATTCACGGTCCATTGGAAGAATGAACCCATTATCTCATTCGTGGTCCATTGGAAGAATGAACCCATTATCCTGTCATGGCTCCCCACACCACACTAGAGTCTGTGACTCCTAGAGAGAATTTTCCTTACAATCCCACGTCTGGGTACTTCCCCCATCACTGGCCAAGTGCCTGAGGCAAAGTAGAAACCACAGAAGAAATCCGTAGAGGTGGACCTGGTCACTAAAGATGGGGGGCCACCCACCTCCAGCTCTCACAGCCCATACCCAGCCATTTCTCTGGGAAAACTGAGCAATTCCTTTGCTGAACTCCTAAATGTAGATTAAAGGATAGAAGTCTGTCACATCTCCTCTACATATTATTTGCATCACAAAACTCTGGGATTTGACACTACTTTACTTGCTTGGCCCATTTCTCTAGGCTTCCCAATATGTAGTTAAATCCCTAGATTTTCACACAAGTCCCAGGGTGAAGAAAACATATGCCCTTTTAGCCAGAGCAGGCACTCATCCTTAAGTTGCAGGTGCCCCACAGGTGACTCACAAATCTTCCATCTTCCAACATAAATCCTGGACTAAACAGGCAGCTTTTCCTCTACTTAGCAGAATTAAGGGGATTGCCCCAGGAATCTGCTGGGAATCTTTACATCCCCCCCGGAGGGAGGGGGCACTGTGACCTGAACAGTGGTCTCCACCACTTGAGTACAACTTCACTCCTTCAAGCCAAACTGCAGACTCTCCCTTGAAAACTCCCAAAGTTCTATTTAACTCCCTTTGCTGCAGATTCCAATGTGGCTTATGCAGCTGCAAAAGTTCTATTGGTGATGTCATCCCTCAGTCTCAGCTGACACTGAGAATAGAGTGAGACAGTGTGAAATCCATTTAACTGGAGTTTCACAAGCTGCCTTCCCTGCCTACCACTAGGTCTGACTGGGATTCTAGTAACCCCGGATAGCAAGGGGGTTACACTCACCCTTGACCAGGAAAATGACTGTCCACAGTCATTATTTACCCGGCCCTAGGCCATCCCACCCTATGTGCTACCTGCGGAGGGGGGTGATCAGGCCACCTCCTACCATGTGCAAGCACAGGCAGGCAACACTAAGGGCCTAGAGGCCTTTAGCTGCATATCAGCCTCTACTCTATCCACTTACTATGGATGCCTAGTGGCTCTAGTAGAACTATCCAGAGCATAGCCCTGATAGATCAGCACTGCGGTCCCAGTGGCCACTCAGGACCACAGCCTGTCTATCCCCCCTAACCCTCTAGGGAAAACCTATCTGCCTTTAACCTAATACCCCCAAAACAAAAACAACCCAGGGACCTCCCCGACCTTGGGCAACCTGCAACCACACACCATTAAAATACCACATTACTGCCTCCTTCCTACCCCCACAACCACACCTGTGGAAGGAAAGGGTTAATACAGTAACCATAACAATAACACCACAGTACTTTAAATTTCTAAACACAATAAAGCACTGACAAGGAACTCCGATGAGCCCCTCCTCCTCTTCTTGTCTTCCCTTCTGTCTTCCCAGGAACACCTGTAAGAAAAAGAAAGACAAACACACACTCTCCTAATCTGCATACACAGTCTACCTAAACCCCTACCATCAAAACACTGCAGAATCCCAAAAAGATAATTTTTTAGAAAAAAGGTAGAAAAACAGTATTTACATTAGAAAACAACGACATTATTTACAATACACATTCGGGGGGGATGGAGTGCCCTAAAAGTCCCAACTAATGACCACAATGCCCGAAGGCTAGTCCAATAAAGAGTCTCTCCTGGGCCGGAGCCCGGTGAAGCACAGTTCTAACAGGCCAAAGTCCCAAAGGGGAGAGTCTTTGAGGACAGTTCACAAATTTTAAAGTCTGTTAGTGTAGGGTGTGTACTGCAATGTCATAAAGATAGAAAAGTTCGGACTTACCAGCCACTTGTAGTACGAAATTCGGCACCGACCTGCACCTCTGACGAAGACTCTCCCTGGCAGCATTTCTTCCGATACAGCTGGGCGGACATTTTCCGGGAACCACAGGAGGGCACATCTGGGAACAGCTGGGATGATGTCATCTCTGGAGATGGAACCTTAGAACAGGAACAAAAAGAAAACAGCTGGTCTAATGTCATCCGATTACCAGGCGATGAACAGGATACAGCTAGGCTGGTGTCCTCTCTGGATCTGAAGTCATCCGGTGGGCCAGTCGATGGATGCTGGAAAAGCCAGTACACTGTAGACTGATGAATGTGGGGCACCTGAGTCCTGGATGTCCATATTGGCAGATCAATAAAGGCACTTCACAGTCTGGTGTGGCAGTATTGACTACCACTGCTCGGCTCTCCACTTTGTAGGCACGGGCACATTTGCTGAGAGGTCCTTGCACTGAGGCCAATAGTACAGGGGATCAGGAGCTTGAATTATTACCCTGTCTGGGTGCACATAATTCACACAGTGGGAGATTTCACGTCCCTCTCCGTCCAGTATTCTCACTCTGTCTATAAACAGTGTCCTGCCTCTCTTCCACTGGGTATACTTTTCATGGAACAATCTGTTCTTTACATGCTTGTTGGCCCCAGGATGCACACTTTTCATTGCTTCATCCCAGATCCAGGATTTCCTGCAGTTCTCAATCTCCTCCCAGACTTTCCGAGGAAAGGTAGGAAAGGTCATACCATAGATCTCATTTGCCT
Source organism: Neoceratodus forsteri (assembly GCA_016271365.2). Taxonomy (NCBI): domain Eukaryota; kingdom Metazoa; phylum Chordata; order Ceratodontiformes; family Ceratodontidae; genus Neoceratodus; species Neoceratodus forsteri. The sequence continues at coordinate 531,541,967 of CM028137.1, read as the reverse complement.
TCCTATGAACCAGTCTCTCCTCTTTACTTGCTTTGGTCAATCTGAGACCTCTGGCCTGGCTTGGGGGTGGCCAGTCCTGGTTCTGCCAGCTTCGCATCCTTAAAGAAAGTAGAAACGGATCCCTGACTTCTTCCTCCTGTAAAGCCAGGGCAGTGGCATCACCACTTTCTTCCATACATTCCTCCGAGGCAAGATCTTGAGGCTGTGTACCTGTTCCTTTTTCACAAGGCCACATAGGTTCCCCCTCATCTTCCTTTTCACTGAGGATCTGAGCCCAGGAGTGAGCAGTTGTTCTCACTCCTGAGACTATCCACTCATCACTAGGCGTGGAGGGCGACACCTCCCACTCAAAGGCCTCCCGCATCTCATCTTCGTCTAAGAGACTTGGGCTAGGCCCCCCCCTCCAGGGGTCAATTGATGCTTTATCCGAACTTTCTTTCTGGGATCCAGCATCCAAAACTTCAACTTCTGGTTCTGTCTCTAACTCTGCACTCTCTAGCTTTGTGCCACACTCCCCCGAGGGGCCTTCCTCCACAGGCTCCGCCTGGTGCTGTTTGCTGCCAACTGCAGATTCCTGAACCTTTGTCCATGTGGGAGCCAAATGAATTTGAGGTGCTTTATACAAGCCATATTTTTCTAGGCATCCAGCACAGTGAGGAATCATGAAGACATCCCTTCCAGCTCTCAAGCATATTTGACATACATGCACTGGAAAACCAGGAACCGCCATATGAGGAGGCAGTTGCCCTCCATAGCACCACTTTTCAATATCCCTCAGTCTATTCACTGCTGCTGTTACTGCAACCCGGGCATGATCCGGGTAACAAGCTGGTCCTGAGGCCATAACTGCAGAAAAATAAACAAAAGTTCACTGTAACTGAAAGTCCCACTTTATTGAACACACTCTTTAGTTGTAAAATGGCTCCTCTGCTGCTGTGTTTACTTTACTACCCCACCCTGTAATGGCGGTGGCAGCACTCCTGTGCATCAACATTCAGAATCTGGGTCAAGCCACTGCGCACCCGATTTACACAAACTACTGATAACTTTTACTCAAACTGCACAACTTGCTCTGTTCTTGCTTTAAACACATTCACAGGATTTTCCACGGACCTTTTACATGCTGGTAACATTAATTTTATTCAGAGTCCCTTAAAGCTTCAGGTTTTTAGCACAGGATTGCCTGTATTTCTAGTGCTGCACTTTGCTACAACCCACAGTCTCTCTCTGGCTGCAAACTTTAAAGTGAGGCTAAATTCATTACTATGCACACAGTCAATGGCTTAACAGGCTTGCACTTGCTGGCAGGACTTTACACAGTCGTTACTTGCAAAGCGACTACACTGCTGTACACACGTTTATATGGCATAGGGCTGAAAATCACTGTTTGAGCAGTTTTTGAGTTGTTACTTACTGTTATCAGTAGCAGTTTGCTGCGATGGGGAAAAACGGCCTGCAGCCAGTTCTTGGAGGCCTCAGAACAGAAACAGGTGGGCAGTCCTACCGATCGTCTTTTCAACCACCAAACTTCAATTCGGACGATCGATTAGCGGGTTGAGCCCGATTTTAAACTAGACAGTCTATTTTTAACAAGTTTACAGCAATTTTAACACTCCGCAATGCTCCTCCACTGCCAGTACACACACTCCACTCACAGTCCCTCTCGAATGCTGGGGCAGTCACTTTAGAGCTGGCTGAGGGGCGGGACTGATTGCAGCCTGACCAACCACATGACGCCATGAAAATGAGCCTCTTCTTCCTCGCGAGGGTTCTTCCTCTCACGGCAATCGTCGAGCAGGCAAATTTAAACTGCAGAATGCAACTTTTTTTTTTTCTTTTCCAACTGACTCCACGGCGGGAGCCCATTTCAGCCATTTAACATAGCCATTTACACTTGCAGTCTCTCAATTCTTCCAGTAAGCATTTCCAACATCCAGGGCACAATTTTCCTGTTGCTACCCCTAGTCTTCCACACTTTTTCTTTACCACAGTTTATTTTAAAAGCATTTCAAACATCCAGGGCACAATTTTCTTGTTGCTACCCCTAGTCTTCCACATTTTTCTTCACAACAGTTTATTTTAAAATCATTTCCAGCGTCCAGGGCACAATTTTCCTGTTGCTACCCCTAGTCTTCCACACTTTTCTTCACAACAGTTCATTTTAACAAGCAGGCAAAATGCTGTAAACAATTTGATGCAGGACAAGGGCACACTCTTTGACTTTACTGCTCCTTGCTAAACAGTTGGCATTTTTAAACAGCAGCACAAGATCCACAGCACACAGCAACACACTAAGGAAATTGCTTCAGCTTTTTTAGGTTACCCACTGCCAGATAGCCAAAACGCTAGCCCTCTTGCCCAAGCACCTTCCTCCCTGAACAAAATTCAAAGCGGTGCCTCCATTTTTGTAACCTCTCACCCCTGTCTTTTTGCCAAAACGACAGGTGGCATGCTGTTGAAGCTGACAGCAGTACCTGGTGGGGACTGGGTTCGGGGAGGATGAGGTTACTCGGCACAGGGGGACCTAGGTTTGGCTACTCTGCACAGGGGCACCAAAGTAAATCTGAACACAGGAAGCAATAACTGTAATGTCCAGAACCAGGAATGGGATTCTTCAGTGTGGCTTTTATTCACATACTAGCTGAACAAACAAACAAAGCATAGACGGACCCCCACGGGGCTACATTTCCTGGTAATGCAGATTAGAGACTACAGAACACTTTATCACCATTTCCAGCCCTCAGGCTCTGAACCCACCAGGCACACAGCCCAGACTTGCACGCAGCTTTGGGTACACAACCCGACTTGTACACACTTGGGTTTTCCCCACTGGCCCGGCTCCCCCGTCGGCCACTTGATCCGCGGTCCATTGGAAGAACGAACCAATTATCCCATTTGCGCGGTCCATTGGAAGAATGAACCCATTATCCTGTTTGCGTGGTCCATTGGAAGAATGAACCCATTATCCTGTCATGACTCCTCACACCACACTAGAGTCTGTGACTCCTAGAGAGAATTTTCCTTACAATCCCACATCTGGGTACTTCCCCCATCACTGGCCAAGTGCCTGAGGCAAAGTAGAAACCACAGAAGAAATCCGTAGAGGTGGACCTGGTCACTAAAGATGGGGGGGCCACCCACCTCCAGCTCCCACAGCCCATACCCAGCCATTTCTCTGGGAAAACTGAGCAATTCCTTTGCTGAACTTCTAAATGTAGATTAAAGGATAGACGTCTGTCACATCTCCTCTACATATTATTTGCATCACAAAACTCTGGGATTTGACACTACTTTACTTGCTTGGCCCATTTCTCTAGGCTTCCCAATATGTAGTTAAATCCCTAGATTTTCACACAAGTCCCAGGGTGAAGAAAACATATGCCCTTTTAGCCAGAGCAGACACTCACCCTTAAGTTGCAGGTGCCCCACAGCTTATCCACCATGGTACTGGACAGGACACCTTTGGGTCTGGTAACAGGGTCCGCTTCTCTTATGTCTCTCTCCATCCCGGGGTTGGTCTATCTACAACTTGGAATATCACCAAAAGGACCTCTATCCCACTTCTGACACCAACTGTGAAGGTGTTGGGATAGAAGACAGGACACAAATTCCAGTTGAAGAAGGTGGAACTCAAACGTCCAAATATTTATTTGAATCTTAAAGAACAAAATAAAGCATCAGCGGACTTACAATGACAAAACAAAACAAAAACTCCAAAGGCAACATAAATGCAGCTCTAGAAAAGTCTAGAAAGATGTTGACTTGACAGAGACCAACTCAAGACTGACTTTAAATAACAACTGAACTCTTTTTATATGGAGGAATGGTCACCTGATTTGTAACCCCTTCCCTGAGCTTAGATAAGAGATACCGTTTGTTTTAAATAAATTTTCTTTTACCCTCTCATACATTATGTAGATTCACACAATTCACAAGAACATAAAAATTGCTCTGAATTCCATTTTTGTAACATATTCATTTAGTTCATCACATTTAATCCCCTCCCACAATAAGGTATAGTATAAATATTAACACAAAGAGGCCGGACGGCTCTTAGAATGGCAAGCAAGAAGGGGCAGAGTAGGGAGGTGATGAGGTTCAGCAATTCATGCAAGTTGAGTAAGTATTAAACAAAACTTAGAGGTTTAAACAAACACCACTTCCCATCTACTATCTGAACTTTATAAAGGAGGGACAAGTCATTTGAATACTGCATCTAGTGCTATAAAACCAAATGTTCCTTTTTATAAATTTCCTTGAAAGATGAGAAATGCCAAACCTTTTAATTTATCATGAAATAAAAACTATTCATTTATTTTATTTAAAGGAGAGGTTGCACTATGCTACATCATAGACTGAAAACATTGTCTGAATATGAAATGCCACATTGTGACACCCCAGCCTTTGTGCTAACCAGCTGGATTATTAACAAGCAAAGTTTAGTGTCCGGTTCTGTAGTCAAAGCAGTAACAATAAGAGACACAGACCGAGGGTTTCCTTAAAAGAAGTGAACCTTTTATTCAAAGAAAACGAACCCCCGGTTGTGTCCTGAGTATATTTAAGGTAAAAACTGTTCTTTAGCCTTCTTGCACATTTGAGATGTAGAATGATAACTGAATACGCACAAAAGAACAGCGGAGACAAATCTCCATAGTGAGTGAACAACGAAACCAGACAAAGGACGAGATTTCTCCTCTGTGTATTCCACCTCGCATGTTCGCGAGGTGCGTAGCAAATAAACAACACGGACTTAAAGTGAGTATCCTGTTCAATGGGACAGAAAATAGTGAATGGGAATATTAGAAGGGGGCAGGTAGATTCGGATATTTTAAATTACTCGCTACTTTGGATTACCGAACAGGGGAGCATTTTGCCCGGGAGCTAGACAACAAACAAAAGCATAAATAACACAGAGGAGCAATCATTTTGAGAGTTTGATATGTGGTGGCCAGTCTACATACACGCAAGGAGGGTAATTGATTTCTACAAAAATGATAATAATAGTGTGCTGTTGTGCAACAGACTTGAAAAGGGGGGTAACATTGAAGACAAAAGTTGCCAGCTCCAGAAACAAAGCAGGGAAGTTATTCCCTATTACACTGTGATGATGCATCTACTATGTGTATAAAAAATAGAATAAAGTATGAGTCTGGGTTTGTAATGAGAATTTACACACATGAGGGGTTTGATGCTACATAAACCTTGAGAGTGAAGCTCGAGGGGTTTATGCGTAGCATCAAACCCCAAGGGAGTGTGTAAATTTGAGTTACACACACAGAGACTTATATTTATTTTATATAATTGTTAGGTTTCTCTTTTTGCCTCAGCAATTATATAAAAAAAAAAAGGCTGACGTACCACCGCAGTCCGATTACCTCATGGCATGCGATCGGCTTTCAGTTTTACTTAAAATGTTTTTTTCCCAATATTGTGAGGGTGGTCAATCCGATAGCCATGTGGTACATTTAAGTTTATTTTAAATGTTACTTACTGCCGATTGTCCGAGGCAGTTTCTCTCCATGTTGTGTTTGTGGTTCGGGAAGGAGACAGCGATCGAGAATTGAAGAGCTCAAGCAGGTGCATGCGCAGAATGGGGGAACCGTGTGCATGTTTGCCATTATAAATGCTCCTTTATAATGGAAAATTATGCCATGGTTTCCCTATGGGAAAAAGAGGAAGCCCTATTGTAAAATTTCACATTTATCACACAGTAGCCCAGATTTATCACATATGATTTATGTTCACGCCTATTGCATAAATATTGATATCTCTTAAAATATTGTTTGAAACATCAATAGCAGAAGGTGTGGTACTGGAGGTTTGGAGAGTGGTATATATTGGTTCCAAAAAAAGAAAGATGATATGAAAAACTATAGACCCAGAAGTCTAACTTCAGTCATAGGTAACATTTTAAAAAAGTCTCATCAGAGACATGGTAACGTATATCTATCTAGATATATACTGTATATATACTGTATATATATCTGTGTGTATATATATATATATATGTATATTAAAGAAAAGGAATTGAGAGATATAGAGCTACACGGTTTCACTCCAGGAAGATCATGTGCAACAAATTTAATCTGTTTCTTTGAAAGGTTTCGAAAGGTTTTAGATGACAAACAGGCAGTGGATATACTATACCTGGGCTTCTCAGAGGCCTTTGACCTGGTCCTACAAGGAGGCAGTATAGCGCAGTGGTTTAAGGCTCTGAGCTGCAAACCTGGAGACCTGGGTTTGAATCCCACAGCCCCCACTTGCATACTGTGTGGCCCTGAGCAAGTCACTTAACTTCCTTGTGCTCCCAGGTCACACCTGTAGAGAAGCTTTCAGCTTAGTGCGTCTCTCCTGGTTAAAAAAATAAAAATAAATAAATTAGGCAATTAACATAGGGTTGCAAGAAACATCATTAAATCATCAAATGTTGTAAATAGCTGCTTAAATGGAAGGACACAAGTTATAAACAGCCAGAAGTCTTCCTTGGGACTACTCAATAGTGGAGTTCCCTAGTGATCTGTTCTGGGCCTTATTATTTGTCAGATCTTTTTTGCTAATATGAATAGCAAAACATTAAACTGGAGTATCAGCTATGCAGATGATAGAAAAATAGGTGGGCAGTGTGACACAGGAGAACAAATATGTTCAATTCAGCAAGACCTAGATCAAATCTTTGCATGGGTACAAAAATGTTTAATGTGGACAAATGTCATGCACTTAGAAAAAACATAAGAGAACAAATACACAATATGTAATTGTGTAATTAACACAACAGCTAGTGAGATGTGTTGGAGTAGTTAATTATAATATATATTAGATTTGCCTGTTCGCAGATGATACAAAACTCTGCAACAGAGTGGACACAGTGGAAGGAGCAGACAACATGGAAGCTGACCTTAGAAGGCTAGAGGACTGGTCCAGGGACTGGCAGTCACAATTTAATGCCAAAAAGTATAAGGTAATGCCCTTGGGAAAGCGGAACCCTGGAAAAAAGTACACACTGGGAGGACATCAACTTGAGGAGACAGAAACGGGGAGATATCTCGGCACAATCATCACTGACAAATTAAAGAGAGGAAAACAATGTGAGAAAGCAGCACAGAAAGCGGGTGGCATCCTGGGATGTATAAGTAGAGATATTTCTAGTAGAAAGAGGGAGGTTATCATGTCCCTCTACAGGTCCTTGGTGAGGAGTACTGTGTTCAGTTCTGGAGACCTCACCTCAAGAAGGACATGGACCATTTAGAAATGGTGCAGAGAAGGGCTACTAAGATGGTACATGGACTGCATCACAGGTCATATGAAGCAAGATTCAGGGAGCTGAACCTATACTCACTTGAGCAGAGAAGAAACAGAGGGCACATGACTGAAACATTTAAGTATGTGACAGGATTCAACGCAGCTCAGGCAGGCAATCTGTTTCAACAGAACATGGCAGCACACACGAGAGGGCATGATATGAGACTGGTAGGAGGAAGATTCGAAAGCAACAACAGGAAGTACTTCTTCCCAGAGAGAGTGATAGACCCGTGGAACAGCCTGCCCCAGGAGGTGGTAGCATCAAAGACAATCAGGGAGTTCAAACTCGCATGGGACATGCATAAAGGACAAGTTAGGACAAAGGCTGTGTAGGGAGGGGGGTAGTTTCTTGGGCAGACTAGATGGATCGCACAGTCCCTATCTGCCGACACTTTTCTTATGTTCTTATGTTCTTATATACCTCAGGACATAACAATGTCCTACTTTTATCTCAAAAGCCAACAGGGTACTATGGGCAATGAAAATGAACTTCCATAATAGAGACAGGGAGTTGATAGCACCACTGTAAAAGGCATCCCTTCACAGCACATTTGGATTATGCAACGCAGTTTTGGAACCAACATAAAAAGCTGGATATGAATAATGTTGAATGGGTACAGAAAAGAGATAATAAATTGATATATGGACTTAAACCAGGAGTGCAATGAAATTGGGCACAACATTTGACCCTATCTTTTTTCCACTATAAAACATTCCAGCCACCATCCAGTTTTACTTGGAGGTAAAATGTTCTAGTTCTACCAAAATCGGAGTATTTTAAAAATGTTTTAGTTTTTTTGTCAAGAAAAAGATGGCTGCCACATTTGACTTAGCAACACAATTGTAGATTTGGTAATGATTGAGAAAACAAAAATCTCATAGAATGCAGCATAGGAGGTACCTAGAAAAGTAGGTTTGACAGGTGTGCTAATATTTTTATTAACTGTAGCTGAAACTAGCTTTATTGAAAAAAGATGTTTCGTTGCACTACTGCTTTAAAAAGGAAACATGAAAAAAGATTAACAAACTTAATATCACTGTATAGCAAGAGATTTAGCAGGTATTTGTTATTCACATTTGTCATTATACATGATCCAGAAATCATGTGTGCAATGAATCTAGATTCCAAACACAAAATGATTGAAACAAGAGGACATCCATTACAAACAGCAAGTGAAAAATTCAACAGTAACAAAAAGAAGTATTTTTATACAGACAGAATAACTCCACAGTGGAACTCATTACCAGTTGAAATACTAATAAGTAAAACAAGAACAGAATTTAAACATAAATTAGATGACTTTGTACTAAATGGAGGAACAATACAGTATTTTCACCAGAATTGTGGAGGAGCAACCAACGGGCAACAGCCTCCTTAGCTCCTACCAAACCTCGGTATGAACCTTAGTATTTATTGAAATCATTTGCTAGTAGCCAGCTGTGCTAACAGAGAGAGAGAGAGAGAGAAGCTGAGAGAAGGAGATCATTTTCAGAGTGGCAGTGTCATTGTTAAAAGCGCTTTGCATAGTGCTGTTGAGGAAAGGGGAGAGAGACAGTATTTTACTCAGCTCTAGCACTGCATGGAATGTGCAGAATGGCAATTCTGCTTCTGCTCAACATAGTGGCATTTCATGGTGAATTCTGCAGAAGAAGAATCAGCATTTATATAGCGCTTCTCATACACAGTGTATCCCAAAGTGCTTTACAAGCAATGCTAGATTGATAGTGAAGTGACTGAATGTGTAGTGGCAGCCATATCACACATCAACACCCACACACAGCCTGGACATTTGCATGAACCAGTTTATGGGAAGGGGAATGTTGGCCAAGACACAGGAAATGTCCCCTATTCCTTTGCAAAGAGTGCCCTGGGTTCTTTTACTTCCACCTGGACACCCACCAGGACAGCACCAAGAGGAGTAGAAGGGACCTCGGTTTAACATGTGATCTCATCCAAAGGACGGCACACCCCAGACATACAGCACCCCCCCTAATACTGCACTTGAATGCCAGTGGTTTAGGTGCAAGTCCAATCCCGGTGTGGGATGAGAACCTACGACCTTCTGGTCCAGAGGCAGATATTCTACCGACTGAGCCAAGTGAATTATAATTTTTTAAGGTAAACTGTGGGGTTTTAATGTGAACTTTGTTTTTATTTTTAAATAGAAGAGACATATTCTGTGGGAAAACTGCAACTTGTGTGAAAAATCTATCATTTTACATGGAATTCTGTATCAGTTGGTGAAATTCTGTATTTTTGGTGATTTTTTCCCCCCTGTGGAAAAGGCCTGTTCTGGGAATTCTGGTGGATGGCACATCATGCAGTTCTGCACAGCACTACTCAGCACATCGCAGTGACAGGAGAGGGGGGAGTGGCAATGATCTCATTCTAGAAAACCACTAAGGTGGTCATCATTCAGGCTGCAGTTTGCAAAAAGATGTGGTCAGATCAGGTAATGCATCGCCCCCAATAAAAACAAAGACACCGAGGGACCCATAGACTTTGGGAGGTGGCTAGTCAGGCAGATCCTTGCTCCAAAGGGAGTCTTTGAATAACATTGGTCACTGAGTTAACACATAAAACTGGGTGGAGGCAGGCTGAGCAGTGTATCACTCTACAACAGATTCAAAAAGGCCCTGACAACACTGAGAAAGCTTTGAAACACATAGGAGTTAGACCCAGTTTAGTATATATTTCATTTACTTTCTGTGATTCTTGACCCCCTTTTCATTTTTGCTGAGGACAGCTGCATGAGAATAAAGATACCTGTCCCCTGGACATTAGCTGTGCTGGCAGCTTGTGTACACCTGACTCCATTATCCCCTGCTTATGACATCATAATTATCTCCACAGTCACATATTGTGAGGCCATAAACAGAACTGTGATGTCAAATGTAGACCTGCAACCAGAGAAGATAAGGAAAAGATCCTGGCCTCGATTCCCAAAAGGTTGGGAATGACGCAAGGTGCTTGCATCACAGAAACATGATTCAAGAGGCTCACTGCACCTCACCTTGCATCATTCCCAATTCTCAAATGCACCAGACACCTTTGTGCTCGGCTTGCAGCATGCTATAGGCAGCTCCATGGCACTGAGGAGTGCTGCACCAGTCAGTGGCTGCCATATCCTCTAAGGTGGAATTCTAGAAGGGCTGTAATGTTGGTGGCACTGGCTCAGAGTTAGACCAGTTTTGAGCTGGCCTAACACCTGGTACATCAAAAGGGGTCCCACCTGCAGACCCCCAGGGCATGGCAGCAGCAGTGGCACTACCCCATAGTCATACAGGGGCACCAAGTGCTGTGCTGGTGGTGAACCAGGTGGTATGGCAATGCACGGAGACCTCAGTGGCAGTGCGTAGGTCACCACAGCATAGCCCACACAGGTGACACCGGGAGGCTCACTGAGACCTAGGGCCTGCCACTAGCAGTGCTGCCCATTGACACTGATGGTAGTGGACTGCTGCTGGGCAGGGACTGAAGGCCAGCTGCACTACTGGTGGCATGGTGTGCTATTGGAGTGTGTAACCTCTGTCACACCAGGGGCACATGCAGGGCATACATAGTGCCCTGCCCACCTTGCTGTGGGGGTCACTGGGACTTATCCTGGTATGGCAGCCAGGGGTCCCACTGCTGGCAGACTGCAGTGGACATTGGGTCCACCCTGTGGGCAACATGTCCACTAGTGCTGTCAGTGTCGCATGACTGTCCTGCAGTTTGTGGCATTCCTCTTCTGTGTGCCTTCCTTTTGCTACATGGGTGTGCTTGGCATAATTTATGAGACTTTGGAGCTGGTACCCCTCCCAAATGAGAATGGGGTACAGGGTTCCAAGCACATTGACTTATATCCCGCTAAAGCTTCCACTTCCATCAGGATCTTAAATAGAGCAGATAAAAAAGTATCTAGATGGGTCATATAAATCAATAAATCATCCGCATAAAATGCAACTTTATGCTCCACTTACCCACTCGTCAGCCCCTTAATATTAAGGGTCTCCTGTATGACCTGTGCTAGTGGATCTGCATACAACATGAACGGTAAAGGAGACAATGGGCAGCCCTATTGAGTTTCTCTTGACAAGGGAAAGCAGTCTGAGAAAGTACCATTAGGTACCATTAAGTACCATTAACTTTAACAATCGCTTGTAGGGTGGTGTACAGTACCATTATCATTTGACAGCAGGGTTCCAGAAAGTTGAAATGATTTCAAGTGTACTGAAGAAATCTCCATGACACTCTGTAAAATGCTTTCTATGCATCCATACTTCAAAGTAAAAGAGAAGTAGCTGTCTGATGGGATCTCTCTAGTAAGTATAATATTTGTTTAATATTGTCTGAGGTCTGTCATTTAGGAACAAAGCCGGCTTGATCTTTGTAGATGAGTGCTGGTAGAAGAGTTTCTAGGATTTTGGCAATAATGCTGGCATATAATTTATAATACTGATTTAAGACCAATATGGGCCTATATAAGTCACATAAAAGGGGATCTTTATTAGGTTTTAATATAGTAGAGATATTAGCATATTGCCAGCTAGGAGGGGGTTATCATCACCTTCTTGGATTTCCCTAAAGAGACTACTCAAAAGGGGGAACAGTTCTACCCCAAAAGCTTTATAGAACTCAGATGAGAACCCATCTTGTCCAGGACTTTTGCCTAGTTTGAGATTTTTTATAGCAGTCATGCCTTCTGGGCAGGAGATAGGACAAAGCAAAGCCTCCTGGAGAGGTTCAGTCAGGGACGGTAGCGTTAAATTTGTAAAAAAAAATGCACCAAATGTCTTCTGGTTCTGGGGTCTTGTATGTATAGTGCAGAATAATAGTCCTGAAATCCTTTAAGAATATTGTGTGTTCTATGCAGTGTAACATTTGTATTTGGGAGGGTAATCTTTGTTATCTTGAGTAACTTTTCTTGTTGTCTGAGTCAGTACGCCAGGACCTTAGAGGCCCTTGATCCCCCCTCATAATAGTGCTGCTTCAAATGAGTGCCTGTTCAGTATTATATGTCAATATGTCTTGAAGTTCATTTTTGACCTTTGTTATCTGGGGTGATACTGAGTGATTGCTCTGCATGTGGGCAGATTGCATGAATGATAACTCATCCTACAGTTCTTGCTGTTGGCAGTCTCTTTGTTTCTTTTTAGCCATAGCATAACTCTTTCTCCCCGAAACACTACCCTTACCATGTCCCATAAGATAGCAGGCATTATATCTGGAGTGGAACTTTCTTGCAACAGTTTTGGGAGCTGCTGTTTAATGAGTTTCTTAAATCGTGCATCTCTAAGTAATGTATTGTTGAAATGCCATTGTCAGTGGGTGGGGTATCTAGTAATGAACAGGTCAATAGTTAGAGGGGCATGGTCTGATAAAAGAATAGGGGAGATGGACATGTGCTGTACCAAACTGGCAAGATCCGCATTAATTAAGAAGTAGTCCAAGCGAGAATGAGTCCAATGCTCACCCAAGTGGAATATGTATTGTCTCAAAGTGGGATTATAGTGGCACCATACATCAGTGAGTCCTAAATCCCTCATGAGTCACTTACCGTGCCGCTGTCTCATGGTTGCATGGGCGGGTGTAGCTTGATACTATCCTTTCCTGCATCCATGAGGAGATTTAAATCTCTGCTTATAAGTAAAATCCCCCAATGAAATCCCATTATTTATTAAATAGTCTTTGTTGGGTAGAGGCATCTGATTCTGGTGGAAGATATAGACTCTCCACTGTATATTGCTTACCTTGTAAAGTGCCTGTGATGAAGGCCAATCTGCCCTCCCTGTCCTGATATGCAGCTTGTACTCAGAAGATGGAAGTCTTTGGGACCAGTATAGCAACCGGTCTTCTATGGCCTCATTGATATGAGCTAGCAATAACCTGGCCCATATCATACGTTGCTAACTTCTGGTGCTCCTGATCAGACATATGGGTTTCTTGTAAGAGAAAAAGGTGTGGGCAAGATTTCTTTAGTTGCATTATTATCTTATTTCTTTTTGCTGGATTGCTTAAGCCATTGACATTTTAGGATACTACCTTAAAGGAAGATGATACTGTCATTTTAAAGATATCGGAGTTTGAAACAACATGACTCCTCTCCGTGCCCAGCATGTATGAGAGTCCAGAGTCAAATCTCCATTCATATTATGCTATCCCACCCTTTAGCCAGAGAATGCTGATAATAAGACCATTTAAATATTAGCAGGCTTAATAGAGGTATAAAAAACAGCAACAAGGAATAAGATGCAAAATTATCTACAGACGGTGGACCAATGGGTCACCCTCTTCATAGTGCCAACCTCTGCCCCTTCAAAACTAAGGGCCTAATGATAACTATAGTAAAGGTGTTGGTGACTTCCAAGGAATGGGTGCGAATAGGTCCACACCCTACGGTATCCTGAGGTGTGTGTCAGTTGGTAAGTTTGTCTCCAGATGTGGAGGTAAGGCCAGAGCTATAGTTCATCTAGGCCTCCAGGGAGGGAAAAACTCCCTCCTGTATGAGTAGCAAAATGAGTACTACAATAAGTCCCATTCTGTAGTGACTCTTAGTGGTAGAATTCAGGGAATGTGGAGAGTGCATTATCCATTGTTTCCCAGACACAATCTCCTCAGGCAGAGGTATGGTTTGGTAGAAGTATGTGGGATGTATCCGATCAGCTAGTCCACGTGCAACCCACTGTTTACCCAACACATTAGGGCCGTAAGTCACAGTCTCCTGAAGTAATAATTCACTAGTAAGAGCATAGCAATTATTCTGGTATATATAAAATAAGCACAGGAGATATTAACAAAAAGAAGTCAACCTCCAGGTACTGTCATATATCATTTGTGATACCTCACAGGTTTCAAGGGGTAGTCTGAGATTTACAGATGGCAATGTCCCCTCTAGTATAGCATGCGGCATTCATAGAAGAGATAGAAATTAACATCAAACAAATAATTGTCTGTGTATGAGTGCTAAACACTTATAGTGGCTCTTCCCTCTTGATACCCCTTTGAAATGGTATGCAACTGAATAGTGTTGTCAGCTTTCAGTATGCAGAATCTTAATGTGCACCATGGGAAGGCAACTGTCTAAGGTAAAAGAGCTCTCTGCAATCTCTTAAATAAAAGTAGTCAGGAACTGTGGAGGGCAACTAAAATGTAAAACATAAGTGTGGGGTAGAGATATCGACCCCAATAAGTTGTAGAGCTCCAATGCAGTGCAAAGTCAGTAACCCTTCTGCTGGAGAAAGTCTCAGGGACTGCTGAGATGCAAAATAATGTAATTGGGGAATCAGTCTGAGTCACTAGAGGGTTCAGGGGATGGGTGCCCCCCCAAGGGACAGGGTCCGGAAGCCCACAGCCGGAGATATAAAGCATATTAATTAACAGGGATAGAGAGGGGCAACACCTCCGCCCATGACCCCCCGAGTGGAATCAGCCCCAAATCAGGTAATAATCCATAGAGGTGCCAGGAGAGTGCACTTGAAGTGTGTAGGGAGAGGGCTAAGAGACAAGGCCTGTCAGAGACAAGGACAGTTCAGGCATCCCTGCCACTGACCTCAAGTCCAAACACGCTAGGTGACCCTAATTATGGCCATCCAAAATACCATGCTACCTCTGCAGCAACTGGAACAATTGATAAACTCTCTGCCTGGCAGTTTAAAATAAAATGATGTGAAGGATTTAGTTAAAAGAGAGCACTGAATATAATGAGGGACAGATCCACAATGGAGAGGCTGCACCATGCAATATCTAAACATCTTCACTTCTGTAAACCAAATATCTGCCAATGAGCCACCCCCACAGAGCCCCCAATACCCCACCAAGC
Organism: Neoceratodus forsteri; assembly: GCA_016271365.2. Classification (NCBI taxonomy): domain Eukaryota; kingdom Metazoa; phylum Chordata; order Ceratodontiformes; family Ceratodontidae; genus Neoceratodus; species Neoceratodus forsteri. The sequence continues at coordinate 531,526,866 of CM028137.1, read as the reverse complement.
CACCTGGATTTACCCGATGAGACTAGAAATCAGGTGATACCCCTAGAGAAAATTCATGTGACTTGTGCAGAAGTGGCTGTCCTGAAAGATTATAACTGCTGTTTGATAGTTGTGATAGTAGAGACAGCATGCTGTCAGCCGCTGCAGCTTCCAACTTTCTGACAGGATGGTAGGGAGGATTCACCCAAGGATCATGATATTCAGGGTCTGCTCCTGTAGAAAGCCTTCAGCTGTAAATCTTTTAGGGCCTCTGCTGCCGTATGGTAGGTCATCTGCCCTGTGGGTAATTGAACAGTTAGCAGTGTAGGATATGAGGTTTTCTTACGGAGGGCTTGCAGAAAAGAATATATTCTCAGCAGCTCCTCATTACTGCCTGGGAGAAGTCGTTATCAAAAAATATTCTCTGCTGTCCATAAAATATCATCTTTTTTCTCCACGCTGTCTGAAGAATGTGTTCCTTAGTGGCCATATTCATAAAATGAACTATGATGGATTATGGCCTTGCAGTGGGCACTGTGGACTTGTGGCTGAGGGCCTAATGAGTGTGTTTGATCTCAATTTGATAACCATCTTAGAGTTCTAGGGCTGTGTGGAAAAAGGTTAACAGAAACTTGGTAAGACTGCAGCCCTCCGAATCTTCCAGTAGCCCATAGAGGTGGACATTTTTTCATCTTGCATGGTTTTCCATGTCCACCTGGCAGGGCACAACACTCACTTGTGTTTCAGCCAACTGGGCTATCTGGTGTTTGAGTTTATCCAGGCATTCATCAACTGAATTTAACTGGATATCCACTGCATCCGCTTGAGTCTTTAAAGGGGAGACTGAACCACTGATATCCGGCATCGCAGTGCTCATCTTAGCTCTAAAGGCCAGCAGTTCTTGCAGAATAGTATCAAGCTCATTTTGCTCTGTCTAGGAGGTGAGGCTGCAGCTGCAGGTGGTGATTCTGGGGGTGGGGGCTGAGGCTGCATCATGGCTAGGAGTTTGGCGTAGATAATCCTGTGGAATCCAGTGCTTCTTTGTCGATTTTCTGCTTGCCAGTCTTCACCATTGGTAGGTAGTTGTGGGTTGAAAGCACATTAGCCAAGTTTGTCCTACTTTTAAAAATGTTTTAATTAATTTTCTGCTCAGAGAGGGAGACAACTGCTGAGATGCGATGTTGCTCACATGATGACGTCACTGGAAGTCCTTCATTGACCGTTTGTGAATTATCACAGCACAGTGAACAGAGCATTGGATTTAGTGGCTCAAGGGGTAGGGAAAGAGTAATTTTTGTGGATTCAGTAATATGTTAAATGCTAATGTTTTACTTGGCACAGAATATTGTGGCTGCTCAACTGTTAATGTATTTTTACCCTGCCCCCACCGCCGGATGCATCTGGAAATGAGCTTTTACCAGCTCAATATGTCTTTCCTGGTAAAATGTGTGAAATACATAAATAAATAAATAAAATAGAGAATAAAGTATGGTTCAGGGTGTGTAACGAGATTTTGCACATACCTGAGTTGTGGGATGCTACGTAAACCCCGAGGGCGAAGCCCAAGGGGTTTGTGAAAAGCATCCCACAACGAGGGTGTGTGTAAAATCAAGTCTGACACACATCCAACCCATATTTTATTTTATATAATTGCTGGGTTTCCCTTTTTTGCCTCAGCAATTATATAAAATAAAAATCTTCCGGTGCATCTGCCGTGTGGCTTCTCAGGTGCCGATTTGAATCGGCGTATTTTAAAACATTTTGTTTTTGTCCTGGTTTGTGAGGTTTTCACTGTGTAGGGGGGGAAAAGAACTTACCACTGAGTTCTTCTGGCAGTGGCAGTGCTGTTTTGGAAGAGATGGAAGCGGTCAGCGGTCTTGAGTGGTGGCGCTGCTGGTGAGGATGCGCACAGCAAGGGAAACCGTGCACGTGTTTGCCGTTATAAACACTCCTTTATAATGGCAAATTACACCACGGTTTCACTATGGGAAAAAGGGGAAGCTGGTTATTATTAATGCAATTATCCATATCTCTGTATGAGATATCAAACACCCAATGACTGTCAATGACTATATACTGTCCCTGCAAGTTCAGTATTTAGCTAAGTGCAATAAGATACATCGTGCAAGAATGACACTATATATTTGCAACTTTCTTCACTATTCATCTGTTTTAAAAGAGCTATTAGTTTTTTAAAGCAGTCAAACATTACCTTTTATATCTGAGGTACTTTTTTCTTTTCCCTTTGTTTAATTAGAAAATTATTCATGTACGTACCTTGTAATCTCCCGGGTCGCACCTGAAAATAGGCACTTGGCTGTCTAGTGTGCTTACCCAGTTAACAAAAGCAAATAAATAAATAAATAGAACATTGTTTACCTGATGTCAGTAGGTGTGATGTGTGGGAAAACACTCTGCCTGGCAGCTGACATATCTATCTCTATTTCCCCCACTTCATCATCAGCATTGTGAACTGACTGACTGTGACATAACTACTGCTTAGGAATATCCACTCTGTGACTGCCAGGTCCTTTATCTGTAATGTCACTGTCAGTGAGATCACAATGCTGATGATGTAGTGGGGGTGGTTGACAGAGGTAGATATGTCAGCTGCAAGGCTAAGACCTGTTCCACTCATCTGACACATAGAGACATAGAGTATAATGTATGAGCAGTCATACACAGCATGTCTGGGTTTGAATCAAGAGGTTTCCTTGGTAACAGTAGACCTCAGGAGCACAGCTCGAGAGGTCTTCTGTTACCAAAGAAACATTGAGATTCAAATCCAGATTTGTCTGTGTATGACTGCTCATACACAATCTTTTATAGTGTATGTGCATGTATACCAGAAAATAACCCAGGACATGTTTTTTGCATTTTACAGTCACATTGTGTCAACTTTCTTTGACTCTGTAACAGCAACAATGCGTTTTCTGTACCCATCTGTGTCAGCCGCTCCAACTGACAACTGCGTTTCTGTACCAAGGGGGAAAAAAGTCTCACTTCTCCATTGCTGCACATCACTGGCTAACATCTCTCCAATTTTTGTTAGCGCTGTCAGAAGCTTAAAAAAAAAACAGCTTGACAGCACTAATGTTGGAAAGAATCTTCACATGTGCTGCAGTACAACATTGTGACATAGCTACTGCAGTACAACAAGCCTATTCTATGGATGGATTTCCATCCACAACAGCGTTCCACCATACACTATATATAGAATAGTGGATGGTTGACCATCCACAACAAGGCTGTGTTTCCATCGAGGGAGTCGATGGTGTTACAGAAACCTCGAGAGCAAGAAAGCTCAAGAGGTTTTCTATAACTTTCATCGACTCCCGAAAATCGGCTCTGACTTCGTTAATGGATGGTTAACCATCCACTATTTTATACAGTATATGGTTCTTCAACATTTAATAAGGTTCATACCTTGTGTTCACATTCCTGCATCAAAACTCTGCATTTTGTCATTCTTTGCAGTTCCCTACCTAAAGATTGCAGTCCTCCACGATGCGGTCCTGCCCCAGAAGTTACCGATTCTCCCGACTCCTCGCTGAAAATCCCACTCTGCTTTGGCATCAGTAACTGTGCCAGTAGATTTAAAAAACTAAAAATACTGAAAACTGACAGTTTGGGCACACAGAGCTGACAATATAGTCCGTGTCCAAACTGTACTTATTAGTTGCTCACCTGACTGCTCGCTAAGTGACACTGCCATTTTCTCCAGCGTTTTTTGAATCCCCAGTGTGAATCAGCCAATCAGGTGGTAGGGCAAGTCAGAAAAGTTGTTGTACTATCGATGTGACGTCAGAACGATAGTACAACTTTTTTGACCTTTAAACTGTCCTACAACAAAATTTTGAAAGCCACTGCTTTCTCGTCACAATAAGCCATAACCATACACTATTATATTATCGCACAGAAGACTTTCCAGTGAGCAAAAGGAAGAAGAAAAATACTTTAGAAATAAAAAGTTACAATGGACTACTTGTTAAAATTTGTAATTTTTTCCTGTCTGCCGGTTTTGGATCTACAAGCTCTTTAATTTCAGTTCAGGATTGTTAACTTGAAAAGTACTGACAAAGTCTGAAATTCTACATTGAGGTGCCTTTAAACTTTTTAAGAACATAATTTTTTGTGACACTGATCTGGGCAGTATTTTCCTTACAGCACTCCTATCCTACTTATTTCAGTGTTTGGATCCTACTTTGGGAAGGGTGGCTACAAGGATATTTGAGGTATATACACATCTGCTGTATGTTTCATGTTCTCTCTTTTCTGAACTGAAGCTAAGGAAAAGATGATTGCCAGAAGAAAATGGTGTTGACCGCTTGGGTTCAGAAGTAGATTCGGGAGCAGTAATCAGTTGTGGCCAGGACTGGAGAGTGCTGTTGCTGCAATGCAAGCCAGCCTGGGGAGGGAGGCATCAGTACCCTACTGGTGCAGCAACCCCTCATCAGGGGCCTGTGAACCAGCTTCCTTATGAAGTTCATCCATGAGAATGTTGTGCTACACTGTGCAAGGTTGACAAAGGCTATGGCTGATGTGGGATGGCGGGCAGAGGGAGTGGGGAGAAAAGATGGGAGAAAATCCTAGTCAGCATCTATGTGATGGCCAGCACACTTGGGCTTCACGCCAAGAAGCCCTTCACACACACATGGATCCTTTGTGCCTACAGATGACCTTCTCTCTAGGATGCTGCTGCATGGGCAACTGTGAGATAGCAGCAAAGGAGATGTTAGTGATAAATTATGCTGGGTGGTTGCCTTGGCCAGAGAAGGCCCCCAACATGCAGCAAGCGGTGAGAATAAACACTTGATTGAAAAAAACCCCATCAATAACCATGCCTGTCCACTACAGTTTACTATACTCAGCTCTTGACTGGTATCACATACTTTGTAGTAGTTACTCTGATTAATAAAATGGCAAGGAAAAGTCCTGAAACCTCATTAGCTCGGGGATAGCACCTCACCATGCATTAAAAGGCTAAAGACACATGGCCAGCTGCCGGATCTCATTACCAAGGCAAAAATACCTCTTTACCTACAAAATCAGGGACTATTTCATGTGTATGATTTTGTCATTTAAAATGTATTTAAACAAATAATTTCACATAGAAAATCATATTAGTTTAGTTTTATTTTGTTGTCCGGGTAAACACACTGGTACAGAGACACCTTTTTCAGGCGAGACCCATTTTTCAGGCACAACCTGTTTTACTTTCTATGTAATACATAATAGCAATGAGTCATTTAATAAGCATAATACACCACTTCAAAGGTGTGCATGGAATGATTTGAATGTACTTCCTAGGGTTGCAAGGACATTGTCCTGGGGTGTGCCATGCATTAAGATCCTTTAATGCAACCTTGTCATGTCTTATTTCTTATGTAATTATGGTTTGCCTATGTGGTTTGCCTTCTTTTCATATCTTTTTTATACTATTGTATGCATATATATATAAATATATATATATATATGTGTAGATAGGGTCATTTTAATGTTAGACCCCAAAGTTTGCACTTTAATAACTTTGCAGCTGTTTATTTGAGTTGTCTGAAAGTTGGCATGTGCAGCGTTCTACCATATATCTCTGGATCTGGAAAGTCTTGTTCCAGTTGGATGTACGGTTGTGGAGCTGTAACGCATACAAAACATGAAAATTAGTCAACTTTTGCACATTTCTTCAGTCGGCCATAATGGATTGAAGAATGCATCTGAGTGGATTCAAATTTGCAAGTCTCTATGTGGCCTGGGATTGAACTGGTGCATTTTGAAGATCTGGTGAAAAAATATTAATCCATTCAAAAGTTATTCAAGTTTTTCATGTCCCATTATTGCCTATGGGAAACTTTCTATGTACATTGAGAAAACTTTGGTGAAAGCTTTTGCAACAACATTTTTTTGTGCATGAAAACATTCCATTATAAGGTATAGGGAATCATGAAAACATTTTTGTTGTCACAAAAGCATTTTTATTGTCGCAAAAACAATACTCCACAACATTGTCCCATTTGTTGTTTTCTTTGTCACTTCATTGTGCCAAGGTGGATTGTGCTTTTGTGCTGAAATTTGCAGAGTGGCAAGCCCTGGTCCCACAGATGTGCCTTTTGGTAGTTTGGTCCCAAAACATTCAACAGGCCCATAGTTACAGCATTCTGAAGTTGAGAAATTTCCCATGGGATAACATTGCAGCACCTGCGGCGCCTTTCGGCACCTGTATCTCAAAAACAAAGTGAGATACGCATTTTTCACTACCTGCAGCTTAGTTCACCTTTCAAGGAAGTTTACAAGTCATAGATTACACCTGTACTATAATTTTTTTCATAGGTTGTACGGTTACTGAGATATTGGCAAACTAGTGTTACAAGGGTTCCTTTTCAGGCCTATAGGGCTATTGTATGGCTCTGTTGTTATCTGTAAGTGGGAGCGCAAGGCACAGAGGGCACATGCTTCCACAGACACATATCATTATGAACAAATTGGCAGTTTGGTGAGAGCACGGGGCCCGAAGGGCCCGCACTCTCACCAACACATACCAGTTACCAGGTACATTACACTGTAAATAAATGGTTTGGTCTTTCGACTTGAAATTTGCATGGTGTAAAGGGGGTGTACCAGAGATGTGAATTATGCTGTTTAGGTGTAAAAAATGTAATCGGTTCCATAGATATGCCATAACGAAGTTGAGATTTTTCCCATAGGATAACACTGGGGCAACCACAATGCTTTTCAGTGCCCATATCTTGGAAACAATGCTAGATACCGATTAAGTTCACTTATTTTGCATGGAGGTTTCGAAGTCATAATTACAACGACAGTGAAATTTCTTTCATAGCTGCTTTGGGTACTGAGATATTGGCAAATTAGTGTTACAAGTGTTCCTTACCCTATACTGCTGCTGTATTGCTCCGTCTTTAAATGTAAATGGAAGCGAAGGGCCCAGAGGGCCCACACTCCCACATACACATACCATTATGCAATAAATGAGCAATGTGAAGGGAGTGCAAGGCCTGGAGGGCTCCACGCTCACACAAACACATACCATTAACCACTTACATTGCACTTTCTCAAAAAGAAGAGAAATTCAGTGCAAAAAATCTCTGTTACTACATCAAGTCAGGATTGATGTCACAGTGACAAAAGTTTAGAAATTTGATGTTAGGGTTATCATACCTACTACCCCCACCCCCTACCCTACAGGCACCAACAGACATTGGGGCATGCCATGGCGTCATCAGACTTAACTCTCAACCCATTCTCCTATACTGTAGAGTGTCAGCTTGTTTACACATGGAATGGGGTGAGAGTTGGGCCTTACGACCCTATGGCATGCCTCAATGCCTGTTGCCTGTAGGTGGGGTGGGGTGAGGTGGCAGGGTAGTAACCCTTACATCGAATTTCCAAACTTTTGCTGCTGTGACAGTAACCCTTACATCGAATTTCCAAACTTTTGCTGCTGTGACATCAACCCTAACTGATGCATTAACAGAGGTTTTTTGCAATGAATATATATATATATATATATATATATATATACACACACATACATACAGCGCCTGTTACAGAAAAGTTTATCAGTAATGAGGTATTCCGCAGTTGGTGCGGTACACTGACCGGTACTGAGAAATACCTTGTTGCCACTCAGGAATGCGGTAAGTATGTGTTAATGCAGTAAATTAAGTAATCCTCATCAGCAGCAGCTGAATTGCACCAGGTGGTGCTGTTTGCAGTTAAATTTATTGTAATTAGTTTCAGTTCTCCAGCAGGTGTCCCCACAGTCCACAACTGTTCCCCCTGATATTGTCTTTCTTTTCTCTCTCACTGTTGGCTATGCATGTGCATTTTTTTCAATTATTTTTCACAAATAGAAAGTTCCCCGCCAGTAAATCCGTTCTAGAAATTTGAAGCTTATCTGTTCACCACACGCCTATGCTGTCACTGTGTGTTTTATCACAACATACTATACAGTGTGCATATGTAATTATAAAACTTTTTATTTATTTTATTTATTTGAATCTAGGATTATAAGTACCTTTGAGCAAAGGCTCTTTTACAAAGGTTCCACATCAATTGAGGTACAATTCAAACAAGACATTGAATAACAGTATAATAGTGGGTTACAGGCAGTTACATACAGTTTTATACATTCAATACAGTGGAAAAAATGCCAGAAGGAGGTCTGGTAACAGAGTTGACATGGTATGAAGGAGAAATACATGAGTGGGGTGCAGCCATAGGCACTTGTCAAATATCAATTAAAGTGCTACAGGGGGGTAGGGAAGGAGGGAGGGTGGGAGGAGGGGAGGATGAATGGGTGTATGGGATAGGGAGTTGAGGGGGAGAGGGTTAAGTGCTAGGTGGAAAGGGCAAAGAGGAGAGGGGAGAACAATTAGGAAGGACAGTTACATGAGCTAGATACAGACAGGATGTGATGGAGACTGGATTTGAATGGACCAAACTTTGGCATTGAGGTGATGTCAATGTTGAGACAATTGAACTAGCTGGGAGCTCTGTGCACAAACTATCTTTGCCCTTTTGTGGTTCAGTACTGTACCACACCCTAACTGCCCTTTGACAGCAGCCACTTCATTCCCATATGTTGAGATGCAACTCATCTTCAACGTGATTTTTTTCCCCATTAAACAGCTCCCCTCCAGTAAATCAGTTGTAATTTTATTCTGTGGGTCTCTGGGCACAATGTAGCATTCCTATGTGCAAAACACTTAGTGGATCCCTGCATGTAAGCCACAATCCCTTTGTTTAAATGTAAACATTTTCCCCAGTTGTTTTAGTGGATCCCCGCCCGTAAGCCCCAGTCCCCCTGTTTAAAATTAAAAAATGTTCCCCATTTGTTTAAATGAATTTCTGCCCACAAGCCCCAATCTCCCTGTTTCAAATTAAACATGTTTTCCCCAGTTGTTTTAGTGTATTCCCACCCACAAGCCCCGATACCCCTGTTTCAAATTAAACATTTTTACTTGGTGGTTTAGTGTACCCCAGCCCACAAGCTGAGATCCCCCTGTTTATAATTAAACATTTTCAGATGCAAATATAGTATAACAGTTTATACTGTGCACTATTGCATGTTAGCAATGTCAAGCAAACAGCACAGCTAAGATAGAGGGTAAGTATGAGATGTCCATCCCAACTCCTGATATGACCAGTGACTTGAACCTGCATCACAGCCCCTCCTGACAAGATTAGCAACTCATCTCCACTGTGTTTTTTTCCTCACTAAACAGCTCCCCTCCAGTAAATCAGTTGTACATGTATTTTTATTGTGTGGGTCTCTGGGCACAATGTAGCATTAGTATGTGCAAAACATTTTTACACATTTGTTTTAGTGGATTTCTGCCAACAAGCCCCAACCCTCTTGTCTCAAATTAAACATTTTCAGATGCAAATATAGTATTACAGTATACTGTATACTGTGCACTAGTGCATGTTAGCATTGTCAAGCAAACAGCACAGCTGAGATGGAGGGCATGTATGAGAGGGCCGTCTCAACTCCTGATATAACCATTGACTTGAAACTGTATCACAGCCCCTCCTGACAAGGTTAGCAGAATGACAAATAAAAAGGTTGAAGCAGTAACGGTTCAGGAACTGTAATTTTATTTGTTCTTAAAATTATCTAGTATTATTCAGTTAAGTTTGGAGTTGGGATTGGAGTCAGAGGTGTAATAGCGATCGACAGAATCAGTGTCTTGATCAGTAGCAAACAGCTGCCGAATGAACATGACTTTCTTTTTAAAAACTGTAACAATGCTGAGTATACTGTACATCTTGCTTTAGTGACACATGATTCATAAACTCTATACAGCACTCTACACACAAGTATAAAAAAAGAAAAGAATCCACATCCCCAAATATAATAAATAATTTATAACTCCCTGCTGCTCCACAAGAAATTATAATTATTCAACTGAACAAGATTGATTTTTACTTTTTTCCTCTATATTTTTCTTCCCGGACTGTCATCCTCTGCATTTGTGTTTATTGTAAATAACTGTACATCTATGGACATCTCTGTCTCCATATTTATCATCTACATTTCAGATTACTAAATGTCAGAAACTTTCTGATCAGTATTGTACTGTATATACAACCCATGTCCTATTGATGTCCTATTAATCTTCAAAGCACAAAAAGATAAAAAATTAAAGAACAAGTTCTATAACTTAACAAGTGTGAACTCCTATTATTAGAGAGGTTGTAACATTGCGAATTCAAGGACTGTACTGTATGTCTGATCTTAAATGGATCATGTATCTGTCATCTAGCTGGCAAGACCGTGAGTTTGAATAAGACTGCAGGTAAAGCTATCTGACCATTCAAACAAGTTACATAATCATAAAATATGGACCGACTGAAGAAACACCACAATAGGGACCTTGATGCTTGCCAACATGCATGTTGTGCACGTTAAAGTCCCACCAGTAATAATTAAACGTCTGTGTTCACTGGTAGTGTACAGTTTGCATGGGACAAACTGTAAACCAATAAGTTATGCATATGAAGTTGAATGCACACTTCTGCTGATTTTGGGCGACAGTATATTATGAGCCTACAAAACCTATAGCAACATGGTAATCACTTTTTTCATGCTCTTTTTCTCTGTTGTTTATTAGGCTCACTTCCACTTCAGGCTTACCAACTACCCAGCCCACTTCTTCAGGTTTCTCATACCCAGTGTTGGGAAAGTTACTTTTTCTATTACTTTCTATTTCTTTTGGAAACTTGATCCAGGAAGCTCTGTGCAGTCGCTAGCAAGGATGGAGAAGTACTAGAAAAGTAATACGCCTGACAGTTACAGTTGCTTATTTCTTTGTATACAAAAACAATACAAAAATAATGAATAACTATAACAGATGACATTTATTTGAAAGTAATAGGTTAGTTACTAGTTTCGGATGAGACGTTAAACCGAGGTCCCATCTGCCTGGGTTGGTAGTAGTTCAGGTGGATGTTAAAGATCCCATGGCACTTATCAAAAAGAGTAGGGGAAGGTTTTCATTAATAAACAGAACAATACATTAGAAAAACAGTAATACAATTCATGGAAAATAAGAAAAAAACATAACAAAGAGAAATCAGCAATACTCAATTCTCCTACAGCATAATGATTCAACCTATTTTGTCTTTCAAAAAAGGAACCTCTTTCCACCTCATAAGCCATACATTTTTGGACAAACATTTGCGTTCAGAATCACATTGTAACAACAAATCATGTTCAATGTGTTGAAGAACTTCAAGTGGTGAGTGGTATAACTGTCGTAGAGTAAGGTGACATCTGGCTTGCCATAAATGAAACTTGAACATAGTGAACAGAGGCTGTACTACACCTGCATCCAACAAAGTAGAATGTTGCAAAAAACCTCCCACAACTTCCAGATATGTAACAGCCCGCCAGAAAGGCTGGCTCCAATGGTCAGAAAGGGTCGACCAGAATTCTTGCACAAAGGGTCAGGAAACAAAATAAATGGGACATTGTTTCCTCCTGATTAATGCAAGTATCCCTCGGACAACCTACGTTTAGTAACCATTTTATGCTTCAAAGTCCCCCTAACACTGAGTCGTCCATGACAACTAAGCCATAAAACATCCCATAATCTATGTGGAATCCACTTATCTACCAAACTTTAAGGAGGTTATCAACATGACCATCCGTACATCCTTAAAAATGGGGACTATGGAATGTGCTTTAGATTGTAGGACACCGTAAATATATTTGCGCGATTTGCAATACACATGGGCCGGAAGTAACTTCCATCTATTAAGTTTCGATAGCACAGGTTTGACATAAATTGGGTAACTAGAAGTGTGTACATTTTTCAGGCTCGAACCTGGCCACTCTGAAGACAATCTAGGTAACCAACCATATGCATAAATCACCCATAACACAGAGTGTGGATGACTTAGGTCTAGTAAATTCCAATGAAAAAAAATACTATAGTAAAAAGTAATTGGATTCACACAATTCAAACCACCCTGTTCAATAGGAAGATACAACACATGTCTTTTAATGGGATTTAGGTGACTCCTCCAAATAATTAAAAAAAAAAAAGACCCAATAAAGTGCCTTCCAAACCAGAAGGAATGGGGTATATCGCACTAAGGTATAAAAATTGAGGGAGAAGTAAAGTTTTAGCAATGACAACCTTTTTCTGTTTAGTTTGTTGCCACAACTTCCATAATCTAATTCTGGACTGAACTGCCTCAATTTTAGCTGACCAATTAAGTAATGCATTATCACCTTTACCAAAATCAATACCTAAAATTTGGACCAGGCCCAGTATAACAGGAATGCCTTATAACTCCGTAACCTCAGGAATGGCAGTATGCAGAGGATAAAAAAAACTCTTAGATTTATTAAGGGAGGGGCCCGCAATATCTGAAAAATTAGAAAAATGATGTAACACCTTATCTCCAGAGGTCAAATCAGCAACAAAGACACAGACATCATCAGCATAAGCCAAAATTTTGGCCTCAAGGGTACTATGAGGGGAAGCAATACCAAGAATCCGCACATCTTGGGCAATTGTACGTAAAAGCGGATCCAAACTAAAAACATAAAGCAATGGACTTAGAGGGCAGCCTTGTCTCACCCCCCCGATGAATAGGGATATAGGAACCCAAATAACCATTTACCAAGGGCATAGCATAAGCATGGCTATAAAGCAAAGCAATCCAGGTTATAAAGTGGTCAGGAACTCTATAGGTTCATAAAACCTAAAACAAATAACTATGCAGGACCTGATCAAAGGCCCTTTGTTGATCCATGGACATAAGAAAACCCTTTATAACATCAACTTTACCAAGCTCTATTAGTTCCCGAAGCAAAAGGAGATTATTATAGATAGATCTTCCTGGTACTGAACAGGACTGGTGTTGGGAAATCAAGTGTGGAGCTATGGACAGCAATCTGGTTTTCAATATTTTCATTAAAATTTTAAAATCCGTATTAAGGAGACTTAAAGGCCTCCAAATGGAAAGTAAAGTTCTATCACCTTTCTTATATAACAAAATCTGAATTGAAGTACAAAAATGGAAATCGAGAGTGTGATGTTGCAAAACCCAATTAAACACTACTGTGAGCACATCACAAACCAAAGGACTACAGGTTTTATAAAATTCTGCAGGCAAGCCATCACTACCAGGTGCCGTGTTATTCTGTAAATGTAAAATTTCCCTTTTAACCTCATCAACACTAATTGGAGCAACTAAAGCCTGTAATAGTATATCAGAACAAGGGGCAATATGGAGAGAGGAAAGGAATTGTTCTACACCAGTGCTATCCACTGGAGATGCAGCATAAAAGTCTGAAAAATGCGAGGAGACTGCTCGCAAGATATCCTGAAATGCAGTGTAACTAATACCAGCAGTATCCACAACTTCAGTCAGAAGGCGATCTGCAGAACACCTATGACTACAATCCAAAACATCCCCCAAAGCAGATTTATTAGCAGAACAAACCCTATGTTCATGTAACAGGGAAGTAGCTCTAGTATATTGTAGTGCAGTCATTTCTTTTTTTACATTCTGTGCCTGTGCTGTCAAAGATAAGCCTTGTGAGTGTATAGCTGAATATAACATTTCCAACTGCATACGTAAAGACAAATCTCTTATATTTAGTCACTGCAGCATTTTTAGATGTCTTCCTAGCCAGAGTAGAGATTTCAGATTTAGTGAGTAGCCACCAATCTAACAAATTTTCGGAAAGTCCAGATAGTGACATACGAGCTTTTGGCAAATCATAAATTTGGGCCAAATACCTGTCATCAAGTAGCAGTAAAGAATTCAGTTTCCAATATCCCTGCCCCAGTTTAGCATGAGGGCCTACCCTAACGTGGCAGTTACCACATTATGGTCTGAAATCTCCACTGGAATGGTTTGAGCCTTAATCACCCTTAAAGCTGCAGTGACAAAAAGAAAATCAATCCTAGTAGATAAGGAGCCCTTAAAAAAAGTACGTCCACCAGTAGGATGACAAATCCTATAAACATCCTGTAAATGACCCTGGACAATAATGTGATTGAGACAATGTGTATCACAGAAGTCCTTATCAGTCCGTGCCCCCGGTCTGATTTATGCACTACACAATTAAAGTCACCACCCCATATGAGAAAGCGTGATGTGAACAAAAAAGGCTGCACCTCATGAAAGAGATCCACTCGACGTTTCTTCGTAACTGGTGCATAAATCACAATTAATCTCCAAGTGTAATGTAAATAAGTAAAATCCAATATTAAGGCCCATCCCATAAGCAGTTCAACCAACTTGGTAACATGAAATCCATCACACCTAAACAACACCCCAACACCACTACATGTATCTAATCCTAAAGAAAAAAAAGAAGGACCCCATCACCAAAGCTTCTTGGCCATATTAACCAAAAAAATGGTATTGAGACGGGTATCCTGAATAAGGCAAATATCACACACCAAATCACTCAAAAGTTGAAAAGTAATCAGGCACCTATGAGCATTTTTCACACTGTTCACATTGAGGGTGGCTACAGTGAGATGAAATGCCATGGCCATGAAAGAGAATCAGATAAAGGGTTGAAATAAAAATAAGCCAACATCAAGTAACCCTTCCCTTTCTAGTACTTCTCTGGGGTCTCACCATAGGCAACTCCTTTGATTTATCATTCTCAGAATCAGAGGATACCATAGGTTGTGAGGAGGTGTCAGAATTAGCTTCCATATTGGAAGACTGAGTGTGATAGGAGAGGATCTCAAATTTATTACTTAAGGGAACAGAGCCACCAGGAGAAGACGCTTTAGCCAATTTGGCCCTACCTGTAGTCTGTTTTTGAGCCTGTTTCCTTGCCTGAACACTAGGCTCAGGAGGGGGCATAATAATATTATCCAGAGGTTTGTCAGGGACAGGCACAGGTTCAGCAGGAACCAGAGAAATAACAGAAAGAGGGGGAAGGGGAGCGTAGAGGAAGGGTCCTGTACAACCGGTCGTGGAACTTGCTGTAAAGGAGGCTCAGAGGAAGGTTCAGATATTGAAACCTCTGACTGGGGAGTAGGCACTACAATATCAGGGCATGAAGGGGGACCAGTGACTACTGTAACATGCGAAGAAAGGGGTTTCGCCATAGCAATATCCTTTTTCTGGGCATTAAGAAGGATCACAGCCTGATCCGGGCTATCTTCCCTGCTATGGGAAGCCCAAGGACAGGATACAAAACCATGACCTAGTTCTTAACACAGGTTACACTTTAGTTCAGAATTACAATCTGCACTAGCATGGCCAAAAGATAAAAAAAGGGAACATCGTAGTCTATCACAGGCAGCACTGAGATGGGAAGGGGAGCCATATTTAAAACAGGTACGAGGCTGCCCCACATAGAAGCAATGCCCCCGTTCCCTACCTAAAAACAAACTATTAGGCAAGTGTATGGGACCCACATTCGTATTTCTAAGTCTCACCCTATAACACCAACCACCAGTCCACAAGTGTTCAGAGTTAAATATAGGCTGTGGCAGCCCGAAGACATCACAGCATTTAGCTAACCAATGCATAATATCACTAACTGCCACATTCTCATTTCTAAACAAAATGGTGACATTTTTAATAGAAGGTCTAGTAAGTGGGATAGCTCAAAATGGTAGCCACAACTCAGTGTATTTAAGAGTATCATACTTTGTCCAGAATCGATCTAATCCCCTAGGGCTTTGAAAACTAACGTCATATAAGGAAGAACCTGATACATGAATCAATGCAAATATTTTGTTTGTAAAAAAAACCAAAGATCCTTTCAAAAGTGACTTTCCTACATAGAGATGGTCAGGAGCTACATCAAGACGCCCAATATGCTGAAGGAGAACCACATTCCGTCGCTGAAGGGGGGATTCCTAAACGTATCCCTTCAATGAAGTTCTTCCCAAGTAGATTTAGCTTTGTCTCCAGGGTCAGGTGAAGGGCCTGGAGGAGGGTCAGGGAGCGGGACATCCATGTCCATTCTATCACCCCATGCTAGTCCCCTAGAGCTAGGGCCTTCATCACCCAAAGAGGAAGGAGGCCAAGAAGGAACTTTAGCCAGCAGAGTAGTATCCAATGCAGGATGCTGAACATCCTCAGCACACAAATCCAAATCCGGGCTACCAGGTAAAGGTGGAGGCATATCTATCAAGGGGGACTGTTGCCCTCCACAACCAGGTATTGGGCTATGGGCAGGGTCAGGTAGCCAATGCCCCAAGATGCCTGGTTTCCAACCTGCACTTCGCAGGGAAGCCTCTAAAGAGACAGGTAGTGGGCTAGAACAAGGCATCAGAGCGGGAGGAGGCAAAACAGGTGAGACAGTCTGCACATTAGGAGGTGAAATACATGGTCTAGGATGCATAGTACTCACAAGTTCACCAGGCGAAGTCACTGCTGAGTTCAAAGGTGGAGAAGACACTGCTCAATCCAGATTTGTAGGAACAGAAAACTCCAACGGAGCATGGTGCAACACTGGTAAGACCGGTGTAACAGAAGATTGTTGCCGACTCTGTACCTCCAAGGAGCCTGAAGGTACCACATCCATAATAAAAGCAGGAAGAGCCTCCACATCCCCTAGTTCTGGTGACAGAGTCCATGTCCCAGGAGAGACAGACTCAAAAGGGCTAACAGCATCAACAACAGCGAGTACCTGGTCCCGATGTACAGCAAGGAGATTCTTCAACCAAAGTTCATCTGCAGGCAAAAAATCTGACGATGCAGAGGCAGACTGAGCAGGTAAAGGTTCATCTGGTACAGCAAGATCCACAAGCATATCAACAAAATGGTCAGATCTCCTCAGTACTTCAGGCTCCAAAGCTGGACCTGCAGGAGCGGAGATCTGCTCTCCTGCAGGTACACCAGCAGAATGACTGGGTCCCACAAATGAATCCATGGTCCAACAGTGACCACACACAGAGTAGGGGAATTTCCCCGGTGTCCTGGCCAAATTTCTCTCATTCACTACAAATGCCACCGACAGCTTAATCTGGTTCAAGGTCAGTTGGCATTCATCTGTATCCCCCTCCCCTGGGTTGTGCCTGAAAATAGGTAGGATTTGTCTAGTGCACTTACCCGGTCAACAAAAAACTCAATAAAATAAACTTTCAAATAAATGTAATCAGTTACAGTTACATATTACTTTTGTATAAAAAGACATAAGTAATTGTAACTGTAAAGCATATTACTTTTTCCAGTATGTCTCCATCCTTGCTAGTGACCGCACACAACTTTCTGGAACAAGTTCCCAAAAGTAATAGAAAGTAATAGAAATAGTAACTTACCCAACACTGCTCATACCTCTCCGAGCACATCACAGAAGAACCGAGAGGTTAGAGTAATGAGCTGTGATTGAGCTTGGTGCATCGGGCAGACCTTGGTTTAATTCCCACAACCTCCATTAGCATACTGTGTGACTTTAAGTAAGTCACTTGACCTCCTCATTACTCCCGGGCTGCCCCTGAAAACAGGCAGTTCTGCCCAGAGTGCCTTTCCCAGCTGGTACAATTCTCAAGTTCTATTAGAATTTAGGTATTTTATAAATGTTCTACTGTAAATTACTTATTTCTCAAGAAAACAACCTGCACTGAGGGTTAAACGGCATAATTTTGGATAACATTCTGATACTTAAGTTTTGTTGTATAGTACAGCATACTGTATCAGTACTCAGTCTGGGGAATGATCACCTCATTGCCGCCAGATAAGCAAACTTGCTGGTTCTTAAGTTTTTGTCCAGCACCACAATGCTTTGTTACCATGTTAGATAAATGTTGTAGTTTACAACTGTTGCAGTCTGTGTGTATTGTCTAATGCTAAGTTTGGGATGTTCGGAAAAGTTGTAGCAGCAGAAATCAAGCAAAAATTTGTATTAGAAGCAGGTTACATACTTGGTAGGCTTAACCAATGCAGCCATTGTGTGCTACCTCTTTTAGTGCAAGGAAAATACCTTACATTTATACACATTTCCACAAATAAAAAGTTTTTGTAAGAAGTCGACACCACACTTCAGTTATCACTTGTTCCCATTGCAGTTATAATTTTTTTGCATTGCAAGTGGAACGGGGAGTATGTGATCTGATTTTTCTACCAAATTACATAAATTTCATTTTAAGGATCTGAGAGACATGCTACAGTAGGTCAGCCAGAAACCATAGTGAGTACACGGTTTTCTTTGTTTTTGGCTCCCATTCAATGCTTTTCACCTCAATTTAGTTTATGAAGAACAGACAAGAAAACTAGCACATATACATCGTCCTATATTGTACAATGGCAAGAAAGAATCTTGGATTGTGATTGGTCAGTTTGGGGCTGGATCCATGGCGTTATCCCAGCATAACACCATGGGTCTTGTCTCAGCCTCATTGTGAACCTCTAGACTGATTGTTTGCATTTGGATTTGCTTTGTTTGCATCTTCTCTTAAGAAACAAAAATATTTTTCCACACAAACAAAAACATTCTTTAAAATAACTTTTTTTATTTCTGCATATAATAACAAGACATTGTATAATAGGAATAATGCCCTCCAGTATGTGTGTGTCATGCTGGGATAATGCCATGCCTGGGACATTGGATGCACTCGGCCTGTGGCCTCGTGCCCAATTCCCCCCCCCCGGCGTGGCATTATCCCAGCACGACACACACCTCCTATTGTGCATTATTCCTTTATTATCAAGGCCTTCACACCTGCATCATAGAGAACTGCTTAGTTACGGTGTTCAGGAGAAGAGGTTGTCAATAGCAATATTTTCTGCCCCCCCCATCATCCAATACAAGCAACTAAACATTTAAAAAATGAAACTTGTGTAGCTGCTGTCACGAAATTCCAGGCTGAATGAAAATGGCAAAATGTAGTAAGCAGATGGAAACAGTGGCACACTACTGCTGAATGTACAGAGGCATTTTACCTTAGACTAGCTATGTTAGCCTACTGCCATCAATGCTGCCTTGCAAAGTCGGGGGTCCATGTCAGTTTCTGAAAGGAAAAGAGACCTATAACCTTACTGAGTATGTGTTGGGAAAAAGAAAAAAAGAAACTGCTATAACAGGGATTGAACTCCAGACCTTTTTAACACCCAGCATTATAGGCATGCACACAATCCACCAAGCTACTGACAGAGACAGTGGCTCATCTTCTACTCAGTGTACTGTACTTGACAGTGAACAATGGTCAGTGTTAAGTGAAATGCCTTAGTGTGTCACTGTGTCTATCTGCTCATCAGTCACACCACATCATCACATTTTCATTTAGCCAGGCATTTCATGACAGAAACTACACAAGTTCCGTTCTCTGTTTTCCCCCATTCCCTGCAAGCAGTCTTATTTTGGAACAGAAAACCAGTTACAGTGTGACTATTTAGAGGGCTGATTTTGCGTCACTGTTTACTGATGGCTGTCCTGTGATCTCGGAGGCATACACCTTCCTGGTTACTGGTACAATCCTTAGAAATCACTCATAAATAATTTCTTCGGTGCACTATCTGAAGATTGCCCCTGCAGATAAAATACAGCAATGCAATATGTGTGAATGGCAGTTTTAGACAAAATAAGGAGGCTTGCAGCCATTTGTAAAAAATGCTCAAACATTGTTTGTATGTAGCTTTAAATGCTGCACATATTGTATTATACACAGGTACAGGATGTTGCCTTCTGTGTATATTTCTGATGCTACCATTACTGCCATTGTTACCTAGTAGTGTGGTACAGCAGAGTATTTCTGTACATCACTGTTATGAGTACAGCATTTTATTGTATTTGTTCATTTTCATATACTGTTTTTTGATGTCATCAACTTTATTACTATTTTAACATTACCCCAACACCGCAAAACAGTCGGTTGCCCATAACACCCAAGGGAATGCCACTAGAAGATGAAGGACTTGCATCCCCCCAAAAATGGAATATACATAACGAATGACAAATTAGAATGAAAAAGATGGAACAATTGCACTTGACAAAGAACAATATCGAAGTGGTATTTGACTGGTGCATTTCTTTTGTACTCTATACTTTACACACAGCCTTCCTGTTTTTTTTTTCTTTTCATTACTATTTCTCCCTGCTAGCTTAAATGTTACCACAGTGTGGTTACAATGTTCACTCTGCCTGACTTTGACCTGGGCACAATTTCAGATCGCAGAGTTTCCACTATTGTATTAGCATGTTGGTTGTTTCCTTTAGCTTGATAATCCCTATAAATATATTTGTG
Organism: Neoceratodus forsteri; assembly: GCA_016271365.2. Lineage (NCBI taxonomy): Eukaryota > Metazoa > Chordata > Ceratodontiformes > Ceratodontidae > Neoceratodus > Neoceratodus forsteri. The sequence goes on along the minus strand of CM028137.1, from coordinate 531,506,689 downwards.
TTACATAGACATCCAGTGTCTACTGAATATAGCATTAAATATCTATGCAGACATTATGGCTTTGCTAATTAAGATGTTTTTGTACTTTAAACTTTATACACTGCTCTCCTGCATCTTACATTATTATTTCTCACTACTGAGATCTGTAGGTCATGTACTTAGGCTAGATAGTCCCTTAAAATATTTTGTCTACTGTTCACATGACAGATGTTACTGTCTAGTAGATTTAATCATATAACATGTAGTAAATTAAATATTGTATCACTTTTGCTTAAAAAAAACTCATTTAATGGATGGAAGATGTGTATTGTTGTTCTTTGCATAAAAAAGAGATGCAAAAATATTTAATAAAAATAATTAAAAATAAGGAACTGAAGTAAAATTCAGTTTTGTCAGTAAGGTTTACTCTGGCAGTGCCAGCTTCACCTACAGTCACAGCAAACAGGAAATGGCTGTTTAGATCATACACTTTCTAAATAAATAAACGCACCCAGTAGTGTATAACTTTATTGAGCAGTATACAGCACTTCAAACTTCTTGCCTAACAGATCAGGGACATGACTTTAAAAAGCAGGGACACATCTTTATAAAATGGTAACATTAAGTGGGGAACCCTACCAGAAAACATAGCTTAGAGTATCCAGGTAAATGCTGTTGCTTAGTGTAAACTGCAGCCCCCCAGCTTTCCTCTTCAACATTAGCTAGAATGCCGCCCGATGTTTTCAGGACACACCCACCCCCCCAAGAAGAAGTAGAAACAAAGTCAAGCTACTTCTGCTTGGGGATGGGAGCCCTTATCTGCAGTCAACTTCTATGAAAGGCAATTACATCTCTTTGTATTATAATGGTCTTGTTTAATCAGAAAATGGAAGTGGGGTCTGTGGGATTCAAACACAGGTCTCAAAGGGTTACAGTTCAGTGCCCCAAACCTCCAATAAAAAGCAGTAATAACTCCGGCATGATATTTACTTAAATATTTTTTTCAGTTAATAATTTTTTGCTGAATCTCAAACTTTAAATCGCATTGTTACAGCTTTGGAATATATGTGAATACCTAAATTATTCCACAACATTTAATGCATTGAAGAATACACATTCATTAATAACACATTTGGAAGCAGTATAGTGCAGTGGTTTAAGGCTCTGAGCTGCAAATCTGGTGATGTCTAACAGACCAGACCTGGGTTTGAATCCCACAGTTTCCACTTGCTTACTGTGTGACCCTAAGCAAGTCACTTAACTTCCCTGTGCTTCCAGGTTGCACCTGTAAAAGAGCTTTCAGCTTAGTGTGCTACTCCTGGTTAAACAACTAAATAAAAAAAAGTAGTCTCTATACAAATATATTGCTGACTAAACTCTGTTGGCAGAATATCATGTATCCTGTATCAGTTATAAGCCACAGGTGATCAGGAGCATGTTTAAATTGTTATGCATACCTCCACCCACAAGCATGCACTTTATACAGTGCCTGCTCCGTTTTGTTTGTTTTATGGAAAGAATAGATAGGGAGGGGGAGACGAGGCACTGGGATCAGTTTTTCTAAACTCATTGTGGGAAACCCTTATTGTGTGGCTGAGCTGTGGGATGAGGTGCTTCCTCTCATTGTCTAACTGTAGTTTACAAGAGCAATGACATTAGAAGATCTGAGCCATGTGCCCCTCCCCCAACTGACTACAGGCAGAGTATTTTTTAATTAATTCTCCCTCCCTATCTATTCCCGCCACACTTCACTCACTGTTAAAAGTAAAATGTTTTATTTACATTGGGAGAGATGTGGTTACACACTGGGTGGGAATCATGTTGTAATTATATTATATGAGATACTGAATCATTGCTGTTGGAGTGAGTAGGGTGGGGTCTTTCTGATATTGCTTGCAGTGGGATTAAACAGTGGGTGGGAGGTAGAGTTTTTGTTGACCAAAACATATTTTTACCAGTGCAAACAGAATAGTGGAGAACAATGTATCAATACACCTGTTGCACCTGTTACAGATTAGAGCAGAATAATAATATGCACTGTATGGGGGGGGGGGAGTATATGAAGTTCCCATCTCAATTCTATATTTACAATTAGTTGGCGGCCAAAATCTACACTGTGTGAGCTAGGGCAAATGAGCAGGGGGATTTAGCCAGGGCATTGGCAGTAACAAGTACATGGTGCTGAATAAACATTGACAGTCAGTACTGATTTATTTTGTTGAATCCATGCAATGGCCTAGATGTAATGTATGAAAAAACAAACAAAAACAAAAAAAAAATAAAAACAAATGCAGACAACACTGTACTGCAGGGTTCTGTTACACAAACAGATAAAACATACCATCTGCAGTGCTGGTTGTGTGAAGGTCATGCAGTAGCGTTGTACCCATGTTTGCCTTGCTCAGTTGATGTTTCATATTTTTTCAGGGCACACATGTGGTGGTGAGGTTCAGCAACACCACAACTTACAACAAGTGGAACATGAACAGGACAAAAATGACATAAAGTTAATAAAAAAAATAAATAAAAATAAAAACATGAGCATTTTTCTATTAGCATTTATTGATACACTTTTAAAAAGGGAGGTATTGCACACATTATCCTGTCATTGTCTGCTTTTCAGCATTTGACATTTTCTGGTTGCATAAACTAAGCTGGGTAAATCATTTGGCAATGAGAAAAAAAGTTGTAATATTTAAATGTATAAATTAGAGGCATTACAGCACAGTGGTTTAAGGCTCTGAGCTACAAACATGGAGACCTGGGTTTGAATACCACAGCCCCCACTTGCATACTATGTGATCCTGAGCAAGTCACTTAATTTCCCTGTGCTCCGAGGTCGCACCTCTAAACAAGCTTTCAGCTTAGTGTGCCACTCCTGGTTAAACAATGGGGGAAAAAAGTGTATTTTACAGTTTCAGAATTTCAGGTAGAGGACTGCTAGCACTTGGCCAGTGACCAACATTTGCAACAAGGCAACAGAGTACATACTGTAATACAGTAGTTGTATGTTTTTCCATCAGGACATTTGCATTGCAAAACTAGGTGGCAGTGCGGGAACAATCTAGCCTCCCAACCCCATCTCCCTTCAGCACCCTACCATTGGCACTAATTACAGTATCGAAATAATAAAACAAACATCGAGTTTTTATTGGGATACATTAATTATGGTCAGACACAGGTCCAGTACAAGGCACTGTCATTGAAATGTATCAGTAAATGTCTATGTGAGGATATGATATTGATGGCGTGACCACTGACAGATACTAAATAAGCTATAATAATGCTAGATTACAGTGTGACCTTATTGGACAGATGCTTCTGAAAGCATAAGGTGTCAGCTTTGAGGTGAAAATGTGATGATTTGTTTGGTTCTAGATGAAAACTTAGACACTTAAAACTTCATTACCCATCAATAGGGGTCTGAGCAACAGTATCACAACCCCATTTACACTTCCAAAATGCCAGCATCAGGAATGACCAATGAGGGGGCATCAAATAATAATAACATGTGGCTCTCAAGCAAACTTTAAGGCACAGGTTGCAATGGGGGAAGTACTAGGGCTGTAACACCTCTGCCACACTGTACACCTTATGACTGATGCTGTGCTATACAGACACGGCCATGGGTAATGCAAATGCAGATGTTGGTTGGTGTAAACCCCATGTGAGTGGTCTCAGATCTGCACATCAAGGATGCCAGACAGCAGCCCCGAGGCTCGGCACACTGAGTAGTAGCTGGGACTGGTACCCTACTAGTACCATGCCGAGGTGGGATGACAGGAGAAGAGCAGAGAGATGGCAATGCTGATCAGAGTGAGTAGGAAGGACCTCTCCATGGGAAGCATTTACCTGCTAGGTGGGAATAGTGTATAATAACCACATACTGCCTAAGGAGCATAATAAATTATCTTCAGTGCTTTCGGCAAACAGAGTATGACACAGTATGGTAAAGTATCTGTTTCTACACGGAATTCTGAAAGTCAGATTCAGTGCTAGCATCAGGGCACAGCACAATAATCTGAAACTGAGCTGGAATAAAACATGGAGACGATGATTAAATAAAATATCCAATTGCAGTGCTGTACTACATCTGTTACTGTCAGAAAATATGAAAAAAATACTCGGACAACACAATAGGAGTTTTAACATGTAACATTTTTAATATTTGAATACCTCTCAACCTTTACGTAAAAACTCAGACAACACAATCACAGTTTCAACATGTAGAATGTTTATTATTTGAATACCTCTCAACCACTCATATCACCCTGTCTGCAGTACTTTGTTGCTGATACTGAAGATTTAAATCAATTGATTACTGAGCAGTTCTGGACAGAAATATTTTTTTAACAGTTACATACAATACTCGGGACAATAGTAAGGATAGTGGGGATCAGGATCAACAATGGGAAAAAAGTAAGTATGTACTGCATGAAAATCAGGGAGCACTGCACAACAGGGATTAGTAAGGCACAACAAAGGCAACAACAAATGCTTACAAAAATGCGGGTTGTCTAAAATGTAAGCTTTTTTGTTGTAGTCTGTAGAGCTGCTGTTCTGCATTTTTCGTCCTGAATTAGCAATCAGTTACATGCGCCACCTGCTGGTGCACCTGTACAAAAAGCATAGAAAAAAAATCTTGACACTTGAGGGCTACTGATGAGTTGCTGCTGGATTAAGGAAAAATTACACTCTGCCACTAAGCATAATGCACCGGAGAATTACAATACGTGCCTCACTGAGTGGTACACCAAGTGGCAGAGAGCAGCACTGGTCGGCAGTACCACAGTATCGATCAACTTAACTGTAGCAGCCACTATATATATATATATATATATATATGCGCACACACACACACACATATATATTGCAAGAACACTTTGTTAACTGCATCAGTTAGGGTTCATATTAAAGTGACAAAAGTATGGAAATGTGGTGTTAGGTTTCAAAACCCTAACTCCGCATTCCCCCCTCCTAACACACACACACACACACACACACACACACACACACACACACACATATGCAAGCAGAGGAAGTGATTAGGTAACATGACCAAGCAAAGACAGGCACCATCAGGTAAGAGAGAGAGAGAACAAACAACTCTCTGAACATACCACAAGAGACATCCATCATAATTGTCCACCAGCTGTATGAGTTCCAGCTGTATGAGTTCTGCTGCCATGCCAGTGTCTCAGTGAAAATTATGTATGGGTGGGAGTGCTGGGTCCAGAGGACCCTGTGCTCCCTCATCATGTAATGGTGACATTTGTGTGGCAGCACGGGGTCCAAAGGACCCTGTGCTTCTCCACTGTAGACAAATTCAGTTAGTCTGGGACTACATGGTATGCAGGACCCTGCACTGGCAGAGTATGGTCAAAGTATGTTTATGTTAAAGTGCAGGGTATGAAGGACCATGCACTCCCACAGTAAAGAAAAAATATGTCTAACTGACAGGAGAGTCTTTACTATAACTTGTGCTTGTACAGCCAAAGAAAGAAAATATATATAGCTGTTACCGAAGGTGTCTTGGTGGTACACTCACATGCTGTAGAATCATAGGATATGAATCACTATATGTAGTGTATCGCAAACTGTACCCTAGATACATATAGAAATCTATTGTGTTTAAGGCGTATACAGATGTGTAGAAAAATTATGTATGAGTTGGAGTGCAGTGTCCAGAGGACCCTGCACTTCTGCAGTATATAGTGGTGATATTTACATGGCAGCACAGGGTCCTATGGACTCTGCGCTGATACACTGTTAAAAAATTATGGTTTTTTGGCGTTAAACATTTCGCAAGAGTGTGCTCTGGCACAGTATGGAAAATGTATGTTTATGTGGGAATGCAGGGTCCATAGTACCCTGCGTTCCCACAGTATAGAAAAATATAGCTGACTGACAGTACAGGTTTTACAGTAACATGTGCTTGCACAGCAGCAAAAAAAAATATGCATGTGTGTGACTGTAGGGTAGAAATTGTCCTTTAGTACAACAACATGGTAAACTGATGCTTCCATAGGGCAACATGGTGTAGAGGACACTGCAGTGCAAAAGCATATAAAAAATGTTTTTTCAGGTGACTGTAGGGTTTCTAACATCTGGTGTATCCCCAAAACACTGGCACGGCAGCAGATCTCATACAGTTGTTGGACCATGATGATGGATGTTTCTTGTGGTATGTTCAGAGAGTTGTATATTCTCTGTCTTACCTGATGATGACTGCCTCTGATTGGTTGTGTTGCCATGCTTCTTCCTCTGCTTGCATGTGTGTGTATGTGTGTGTGTGTGTGTGTGTGTGTGTGTGTGTGTGGGGAGGGAGAATGTAGAGTTAAGGTTTTGAACCCTAACACCACATGTCCATACTTTTGTTGCTTTAATATGAACACTAACTGATACAGTTAACAAAGTTTTTTGCAATTAATTTCCTTAGTTTTTGACAACTAGATTCAGTTTTTGCCATATTAGTCCTTGTAAGAACAGATCCAGAAGCAAATGGTTTGATACATTTTATTGGATCAACATAGACGTTACAAAAAGAACAAAGTGCTTAAGCTTTCGGACTAACAAAATTCTTCTTTGGAAGCTTACGACATTTATTCAGAAACTCACAAACTATTAACACCCAGATCATACATAAAAAAAACAGAAATAATTCTCATTGGTTTAAAATATTCATTTAAACCATCACTGAAGTTGGAAACAGTTGAACCAGACCTCACCAGTTTGCTATTAGTTGGGATGCCTTCAAGGTAAAAATGTCATTTCAAAAAGATAACAACCTTCCCAGCAGAAAGTTCAACTATCATAAATTTTAAATGTCAAAATGTCTCAGTGTGTGAAAAAAATACAGTCTTAATGAACTGTTGGATTCTATTTTCATTTAAGTACATGTTAAAATGTGATATTGTATGTTAAAAACAAAACAATATAACCGAAAATTTCTATATATGGCATTAACAAGGTTTTAAAATAAAGTTAACCTAGTGTGAGCAACTGTCACACCGTTATACAGTTTAAAGCATAGCTGGAGACATTTTTCCAACTATACACTCAACTAGTTATTATATTCCATAAACCTTAAAACCTTCAGTGTTGTAACAGGATTGTATACCAGGTAATGGCAATTGTCAGTATAAGTGCCAAACTGGGGGACTGTCAATGACCCCCAAGTAAATGAGACCATGCATCCTGATATGTTCAGAGTTAAAAAATATATCAGTATATAATCAAACTACTATATGCACAGAGCCAATCTAAGAATTCTGAATACAAATCCATTGGAATTAAACCCTACCACCCCATGGGTACATAACTAGTTAGAAGAAAGTGTATATTCATTATGTATGTGAGCTGAGTCCTAACACATCATCCTTTACACCAGTCACTACAATATTTACCCAATGCAATTTAACCAGTCAAGAACCCTCATTAAATGGGATCATGCATCCTGATATGTTCAGACTTCAAAAATGTGACAGTATATAATCAAACTACTGTATGTACAGTAACAGTCCAAGGAATCTGAATAGAACCATAGAAACATAGTAACATAGAAACATAGAATTTGATGGCAGGTAAGGACCGCTTGGCCCACCCAGCCTGCCCATTTCCCTACCTAATGGATAAGCTGCAGATCCTAGTTAATCAACAGCCTACTTTCTCCTACCCCCAACCCCTAGACTTACCTTATGTATGTTCCATGCATTCTTGAATTCCCCCACTGTTTTTGACTCCACAACCTCCTCAGGAAGGTAGTTCCATGCATCCACAACCCTCTACGTGAAAAAATACTTCCTCACATTACCTCTGAGCCATCCCCCTTCTATCTTCAAATTGTGCCCCCTTTTCTTGCACACCTCTTTTTCTGAAAGATGCTACCCTCTTGGACTTTGTTGATTCCCTTGAGGTACTTGAAAGTTCCCCGGGAGATAACTAGTTAGAAGGAAGTACATATTCACTATGTATGTGAGCCAAGAATCCTAACATACCTAACATACCATCATTTACACCAATCACTACAATATTTGCCCAATGTAATTTAATCTGTCCAGGACTTTCAAGCAAATGAGATCATGCATCCAAATATGTTCAGAGTTCAAAAATTTGACAGTATATAATAAAACTACTGCATGAACAGTAACAGTCTAAGGAATCTGAATAAAAACTCAATGGAATTAACCCCACCCCCAGGGAAGATAACTAGTTAGAAGGAAATTAATATTCATTATGTATGTTTGTTTATTTATTTATTTTGTTTATTTCAGAATTCAGAAAAGTACCTTTGAGTCAAAGACTCCTTTACAAAGGTTCCACATCACATAGATTAGTTACAGACAAACATTACAATAATTGTCGCAGGGTAAAGGTTCAGTTTGCTACAGTAACAGTTAAGCTAACATTCAGGAACTAGAGCAGTTTAAGACAGTTAAAAACAAGATGCATAACAATCCCAGGGAGACTAGAACTAAGAGCTATGAGCAGGAGGTGGTCCGGAGGCCGTTGTCAGTGGTAAAGGGAAGGGAGGGGCCAGGTTCAGGTACAATCACAGTCGCTTGTGGACAGGAGGTGGGCCCTAAGGTGAGTTTTAAATTGACCAATTCTTTGTTCATAAACCAAGGAGGAGGGTAGGTTGTTCATCCACAAGGGGGCCCTATAGCTGAAGGATCTTTGGAATTGAGCGGTACGACATGAAGGAATAGAGAAGAGATGGGTGTCTCAGCTACGGGTGTGTTTAACTTTGGAGTCCTGGGTGATTAAAGGGGCAAGTGCTGAGGAGGAGAGGCCTAAGGCGATTTTTTTTTGCCAGAATACAGGTGTGGAATCTGATTCTGCTGTCAAGGTTAAGACAATTGGTGTCCTTATATAGTGAACAGGTATGGGTGAGTTTATCACACCCCAATACCAGCCGACAGGCCATGTTTAGGACAAGTCGAAGTCTACCAAGGACTGAGGTGCTTGCCCCTCCAAAAATAAGTAAGCCATAGTCGAGGAGAGAGAGTACCAAGGAGGAGACAGCAAGCCTAAGGGCATCAGGGGTAAGTCAATGTTTGAAGTGATGCAGAAGACCAAGCCTAATATTTAGAGCCTTATATAGTTGGTGAATATGCTTATGATAGGTAAGGCCAGTATCCAAGGTGATGCCCAGATATTTAAAGGAATCCACAAGTTCCAAGGGAGTCTGGGTTGCCATTTGTATTTGAGGGAAAGCCCCATCCTGGCATTCTGCAGATGTGCGAATAGCATAACTTTGTCTTTTTATTGTTAATAATAAGGCATTGTGAGGAGAACCAGCTTTCGACAGAGCTGAAGGAGGACTGGAGGGACTGGTGGAGTTGAAGAGGGTCTGAGCTGGAGGAGAAGATGACAGCATCATCTGCATATAGTAATAGGTTGGAGGGGCAGGATGTGGGGAGGGAGTTAAGGAAGAGGCTGAATAAAAGGGGACTCGAGATGGACCCTTGTGGGACACCTGAGATGACAGGATATTTGATGGATAGGGCATTGCCAATTGTGACATGAAGGGTCCGGTTCACGAGGTAGTCAGAGAACCATCCCATGGCTTCCTGAGAGAGGTTGATCAAGAAGGTTTGGAGAAGAGAATGGTGAATGGTATCAAAGACCTTTGTGAGGTCTATGAAGATCGCACCCATGATGTGGCCTTTATCAAGCGTAGTATGGATGTGGGATGTAAGTTCAAGCAGGGCAGTAGTTGTGCTATGCCCTTTGCGGAAACCATGTTGTTGTTTGCAGAGAAGGTTATATTTATTGAGGTGCTCAGTGAGCTGATCAAAAACAATCCTCTCTAAGGCCTTGGAGAGGGGAGGAAGTATGGAGATAGGGCGGTAATTGTTAGCAGAGGAGCGGTCCCCACCTTTAAATATGGGCGTGATAGATGCGGATTTCCACTTGGCAGGGAATTTACCTAGGGAAAGGGAGAGGTTTACAGTGTGGGTGAGAGGAACCAGGACTTTCTTAAGGGTGAGCCGAAGAATTCTGAGATCAAGGGAGTCAGAGCTGGAGGAGGCGTGGCTAAGGGCAGTATTAAGGTATGGTTCTGCTGACTTAGGAGAGATTCAGTGCAGATAAAAGGGGGGAGCACCGGAGTGGGGAGAAGGTGCACTAGGAGCTGGAGGATCATAGAAATTTGGGGGGAGAACATGGCTAAGGTTGGAGAAGGCATCGCTGAAAACTGTAGCAATGTGAGTGGGGTCTGTGGTCAAGGACCCATTAGCCATGACTTGAGTGGGAACCGGGTTAGAGTCCTTACCACATATGTCCTTAATGTTGTTCCAGAACTTGCGGCCAGAGCCCCAGGATGAGGTTAAGGCGGATTTATAGTATTCTGCTTTGGCTTTGTGAATGGCCCAGGTGCACTTGTTCCGAGCCATTCTATACATATGCCTGTCATGGGGGAGGCCGGACTCATTGGAGAGCTGCCACAATGAGACTCTAGCTCACATTAAGGTCTTGAGCCATTCAGTGAACCAAGGTACATGATTGCCTTTAACCATTCTTTTAGTGAAAGGTGCTAAGAGGTCGCATATATTATTGAAGGACAGGGTGAATAGGTCCAAGGCACTATCGGGGTTTACGGAGTTTTAAATGAAGGACCAATCCAAGGCCCTAAGGTGAGCTTTTAATTGTGCCAGTTTACCAGGGCCAAGTTTACGTTGCTCAATTAATTTAGGAGGGGATCTTGGTGTTTTACAGGACCAGGAGCAGAGAACTGGTGAGTGGTCACTAAGGGCATTTGTTAGGACGGAGACATTAATGATCTTGTGTGGGAGATTGGAGAAGATGAGGTCCAGTACGGAGGAAGATCCAGCCCGTGGGTCAAAACGGGTAGAGGAAGTGACCAATTGAGTTAGGTCTTGGGCTGTGGCAATATCAGTGAAAGGGATGGCGTCCTTACTTAGCCAATTGACATTAAAATCTCCGAGTACCATTAATTCCAAATGTGATGGTAGTGTGTCCAGATATGACAATATAGCTCGGAAGGCTGTTTTTTGATCCCTAGGGGGAATGTATACCATTGTGATATATAAAGGGTTTTGAGCTCGTCCCAATGACAGTTTGACAGTGACGGCCTGCAGGCCAGCCCCCAGTTGAGGGGAAGGGAGTAGGTGGCCTTGCAAAATGTCCTTAGTGTACAGGGCACAGCCACCCCCATGCTTACCCTGTCGATCAGCAGGGTAGATTGTGAACCCGGGCAGGGATACCGAAGAATCGGGGGACTGAGGGGTGAGCCAGGTTTCACACACTGCTATGACATCTGGTTGATGCTGTAGTACCCAGCCCTGGAAGGAGTCCCACTTTTTTAAGATGCTACAAATATTGAGAGAGGCAATGCGCAGAGCGCCAGGAGTACGTTGTGGAGGCATCATGACTATTGGTGGTCCAGGATTAGGATGGATATTCCCTGACATGAGGAGGAGGATAAGAAGGAACCTTAAGGTGGGGTTCCACGAGCACTTCCTCTTATTATAGTGGAAGAGTTGGGTGGGTGGCATAGTGGAGGAGATGGTAGGAATGGGTAGTGCCTGAGCGTTGAGGTATGCCTGAAGGAGGTGATGAACGTCTGGGGTGGACGATAGTGTCATATGCTGCAGTATCTGGGTCTGGACAGCTTCAAGGGGCGAAGCCAGAGTTGTATGCCTAGGCAGGCATTCATAGAGAGTGACAGGAGTGCATGCTGTATGCCCAGCTCCCTTAACGGGGTCCTGGGGAGAGAGAGAAGATTCCCATAAGTTCACCAGCTGCCATGAGTCCAGGCTGAGGCCAATTGCAGGGGGTGGGGGTGCATTGAGGTACAACAGAGAGGGGGACTGAGCAGAGGGAAACAAATGGCAAAGCAGCAGTATTATAGGAAGCATCCTAACACTAAGAGTGTAAAGCTCAAGAGAGAACAATGACACAGGATAGCTAGCAGTAGAGCAGCCTCTAGTGGTTGAACAGTATAAGCTGCTAATGGAGATCTAAGAATCTAAGAATGAACTAAGAGTCATAACACACTGTAACACCATTATGTCATGTACCTAAATATAAGACTACTTCAATGTAACAGCAACCCCTACACTCATTATTGTATAATGTTATCCAAGCGGGCCCTGCGAGCCCATCTAGCCATAAGTGCAGAAACATTGTAATTAACCCTCATCTCCCTGTGTACTAAGCTGGGTTTAGCAAAAAATCCGTATCTCAAAGCATTTTCAAGATATAGCTAACCACAATGTTATCCTATGGGAAATTTCTAAACTTCAGAATGTTATAACTATGGAACCAATATAAATTTTATCAGCAAACCAGCAAAAGGCACATCTGTGGGGCAAGCTCTTTCTACCCTGCAAATTTCAGCCCACAGGTCCAAATCATTTCTTTGCAGTGAAGTCACAAAGAAACAGACATTTTTTTTAAAGCAGTGTCGCAAATTGCAACACTACTTTTGCAAAAGTGTCACAAACTGTGGCAATACCCAGGTGTTTCATGAAATAGTGTCGCAATTTGCGGCACATACGCAAAAGTAGTGTCGCAATTTGTGACACTTTCGCAAAAGTAGTGCTGCAATTTGTGACATCTAAAAAAATATTAAAATAAACATATTTCTGCACTCTGAGAAAAATAATAACCCCAGAATCGTGTTCCTCGGGCTCCAGTTAGGTAAACACAAGTGTTGGTGTTTTCCAAGAAGCAGTATTTTTCTTTTGGTTATTTCATTTTTTCTGCACTGCTTGCTGAAAACAAGATGGCAGAAGCATGAAATTACTTTCCTATTTGCAAAAGCAAATAAAGTGCTTTCGCATGGCACATCTAATTTTTCCCATAGCATATAATGGGAAACTTTAAAGTTGAATAACTTTTGAATGGATTAATACTTTTTCACCAAACCTTCAAAAGGCACATCTGCGACCCAGACCCCATATACACTAACAATTTCAGACCAGACTCCTAAGCCATTTTGGAGATGCTGCATGGCAAAGGATTTGCACCTAAATGGTAATTTTCACATTTTGTGACACTGTGCATCTCTACAACCACACACCTGACCAGTCTGAAACTTGCCACATCATGAGATATATGGTACCTGATGGAGCATGGAAAATTTTGTATGCATCGGTCATATAGTTGCAAAGCTATTAAAGTGCACAATTTGTGGTTTAACATAGATGTGACTATATGTGTATGTGTATATATATATATATATATATATATCAGGGTTTCTATTACAGTGACAAAAGCATGGAAATTTGGTGTTAGGGTTACCAACCCTACCAACCCACCCTCCACACACCAACAAGCATCGGGGTATGCCTTGGGGTCATCGGGCCTAACTCTCACTCTATTCTATGTATAAGGAAGCTGAGATGGTACAGTACAGGAGAATGGGGTGAGAGTTAGATCCAACGACCTTCGGGCCCTGTGCTCTCATGCATGTATATTGTAATTGTCTCTGATTTTCATGTGGGAGCGCAGGGCCCTGTAGAGACATTGTAATTAACCCTCATCTCCCTGTGGGAGTGCAGGGACCAGAGGCCCTGCACTCCCATTATGCTCCCACCACTCTATCTATAAGTGTAGACACATTGCAATGAACTCTCATCGCCCTCTGGGAGCGCAGGGCCCTCCAAGCCCTGCACTCCCAGTACTGCATAATGGAGGGCCCTGTACTCCCATTATGGCATAATGATATCCACATATAGGGCCCAGTACTCCGATCTACCCATATGTATAGAGACACAGCTCAGGCCTATAGACATTCCAAGTAACCCTTGTGCTGCAAATGGCACAATATTGCAGTAACCATAGGAATACTGGAAATAATTCCACCGCACTTGTAATTCTGGCCTGTCAATTTAGTGAAAAATCCATATCTTGAGCTATTTTCGAGATATAGGTGCTGAAAGGTACCTCGGCTGCCACAATGTTATCCTATGGGAAATTTCTAAACTTGTTAATGTCATAACTATGGAACTGATGCAAATGTTATCACCAAACCTGCAAAAGGCACATCTGTGGGACAGACCCTTTCTACCCTGCATATTTCAGGCCAAAAGTCTTAACTGTTTATTTGCTATTAAGTGGAAAAGAAACAGCAATTTGTTTTTGGCACTTTCATAAATTTGCAGAATGTTCACAAACTTTGTGAAAGTTTTGCGAAAGCTTTTGCAAATTTATGAAAGTACGTTTGCAAAAACGTTGTAAATTTGATTAAAGTTTGGCAACGATTTTCAAATTGTGACACATCCAATGGTCAAATTGAAAAAACACATTTCCAGACATTATTTTAAAAATCTAATGTAAGGATCATGTTCCTTAGGCCTTGATTAGGTAAACACAACTATTAGTGTTAACAAAGGGCCATTATTTTTTGAATTACAGTGTTTTTAGCCATCGTTAACTGAAAACAAGATGGCAGATTTGCGACACTACAGAATGCATTTGCGAAAGTCAGAAGCGCTTTCATACCAGATATTTTTTTCCCATTGGCTATAAAGCAAAACTTTAAACTTTAATAGCTTTTGAACGGATTAATATTTTTTTACCAAACCTTCAAAAGGCACATCAGTGACCCAGAACCCATATACCCTAACAATTTCAGACTGAACCCGCAAACCAAGGTGTGCCTTGGGGTTGTCAGGCCTAACTCTCACCCCAGTCCATGTGTAAACAAGCTAATATGGTACAGTATAGGAGAATGGTGTGAGAGGTAGGCCCAATGATCCCAAGGCACACCCGAATCCTGTTGGTGTGTGGAGGGTGGGATGGTAGGATTGGTAACCCTAACACCAAATTTCCAGACTTTTGTCACTGTTATGGAAACCCTAACTGATGCATATACATACTCTGTATAGATATATATATATATATATATATATCTATATATCTATACAGTATATATATATTTATGCAATGGGGTGGACATATATTCAGTGTGATAAATGCATTTATCTGAGACACTGTATGTATAAATAAATTTATAATGTATGGTAAGTGCCTATTAACCACCATAATCAGCAGTCACACAGCTTTGTTATGCACTTTTTAGAATTTTAAAAGTTGTTAACCACACTTCGGAACTTCCAAACAGTGGCATAAGAAAAAGAATGCAACAGAGTTCCATAATTCTCACACACAGAGTGCAAACAGTGTTTTTTTGACCATACACTATAAAAGATGATGGCTGGGGATCGGGTGACAACCACGCTAAAATCACCTCTCATGGTTGCTAGGGGCTACAGTAAACCTCTCGAGCTGCGCTCTCGAGGTTTACCATGTTGCCCTAGCAACCACTCGAGGTGATTACAGTGTGGTTATCACCCGATCCCCAGCCATTATCCTCTATATACATACAGTGACCGTTTATACACACATTTACTATGTTACAAATCTCTTTAGAATTAATTTAGAATGTTCGGCTTCAGAAGCAGTACTAACCATATTAAAATGGGAATAACTTTAAAATGAAAAAAGATAGCATGGTACTGTGAGCACGAAAATTGTTCAGCACAAAATTATCTACAAAATGAGTGCTGTTTCTTGTATAGATACCTTATAGATTTTTTACAATTAGCAAAAAAGCAGAAGAAAATTTAATTTTTGTTCACTTTTTTGACAAACAAATGTGAATAACTTTAAAACAAAAAATGATAGCATGGTACTATGAGCACAAAATGTTCAGCACAAAAATATCTACAAAATGAGTGATGTTTCATTTATAGATACCTTTTAGTTTTTTTTTATAATTAGCAAAAAACAGCCTACAATTCAATTTTCTTTTCCCTTTTTTGACAAACAAATGTGAATACCTTTAAAATCAAAAGGTAGCATAGTACTGTGAGCATGACAATTGTTCAGCAAGAAGTTTTCTACAAAATGAGTGGTGTTTCATTTAATAGCAACCACTATGCTAGGCGGACATACTCTAGGAAAGTTAACCAAAACTCCCAGAAATTATCATTTAAAATTAAGATAAACAGTCAAAACCAAATGTTCCTGCACTGATAGAAAGCATCCCTATTGCATAAATGAAATATACAATGGCGAGCTGTCAGATAAATGATTTATCTACATTTGTGCTGTTTGACCTCGGACACCTCACTCGTGGCTTACGCCACTTTCGTAGAGGTGACCCAAGTCAATCAGCACTTGTGTGAATAATCATTTATCTGACAGCTCACTATTGTATATCCATATATATATATATATATATATATGGTGTCTTTGTGGGAATGTAGGGAATGCCGTGGAAGCCACTGTCTAGTGTGAAACTCTTTCTTTTTCATTGTTTTCATCTGATCTTTTTTTTGGTTACTTAAATCAGAATAATCTTTTAGCAATTTTCCTGTGAGTGCAATCTTTCATAGATATATAGATACATAGACAGTGTCGGCAGATAAAGGCCTATGGCCCACCCAGTCTGCCCATTTGAGCTTGTAAGTTCAGTTTGTTTTCCTAGAAGTCTGTTGCCCCTTACCCCTGACCTCCAGAATTCCTTTATGTCTATCCCATGCATTCTTAAATCCCGTGATTGTTTCAGCCCCCACCACTTCCTCTGGCAGGGTGTTCCACTTGTCCACCACCCGTTCTGTGAAGAAATTCTTTCTCATGTTTCCTCTGAATCGTCCTCCCTCCAACTTCATCACATGCCCTCTAGTCCTGGAACATCTTTTTCGCTTAAAAATAGTGTTTTCCTGCACCCTGTTCCTCCCTGTAAGATACTTGTATGTCTCTATCATATCCCCTCTCTCCCTCCTCTCCTCCAGGGAGTACATGTTCAGTTCCTTCTTGCTTCAGTTACCAATGACTCTAGTTCTTTCATGTCAGAGTTGCTAAGCTAATATGGTATGCAATCAGAAATGTAGGAGTTGAGTGAATCACTACAGAATATAGGCACTAGAGTCCTTTCCGGTCCCTATTTTATGGTATCCATTTGTAAATGGATTAATTTTTGAATTCTGTCATTTTGTAATAGTCTTACATGTACTGTACAAGTGAAGACTGCCAGGATGCAACACAGTGTCATGGATACCTGCATGACAAAATTACACTGAAATTGCCAATTCTGCCAGCCAAATCATTAAATTTCATGACAAATGTGACCGGTGCTAATATGCCGCTACAGTCACTTGGTGGCATCCCTTTAGGGTGTATAAGGGATTCCCTATCTAGATTCATTGCTTTTTCTCGAGCTGTGTAAAGAAGACCCTGGCTATAACCCTTACCAAGGAACCTGTCCTTAAGTTCAGCTGCCTGTTCATTGAAATCTGGCTGGTAGAATTGGGAATGTGGTTTATTGAAATTGGCCAGTCCTTCTGAGCGACAATGCAGTAGCCACCGCTGAGGGGAATAAACTGAGGGTATCTTTTATAATGTTCACAAACTTAGAAGATCTATTTGTTCATAGTCATCTTCCTGGGATACAATCTGAACCCAAGACAACTTGGCTACCACCGGGCCTTGTGGTTTGTTTAAGTATATGTGCTGTAACATATGTAAACATGCACCTGGGGATGAAAGAAATGTAGCAACCATTTTGCAGTGTATGACATATGATGCACCATTTACAGTTTATGCATTATGATGTCCCTACAACCTGGTGTGTGTCGGGAAGACCATATGCCTCCTGAAGCAATGTATTCAGGAACACGCCAGGTCCATCGCTAACCAAAGACTGGACACACCTGTAGGTGCACATTTTGCACAGAAACATGGTTCATGTGCCGATTCCTTGAGATTCATGAGCATAAAGCACATAGCGATCTCCCCAAAGGGCAGTGGGAGAAAAAATGACTTACTGAAAAAAACAAAGCTTCTGGATATTTGCATTGAAGTGTGTGAAGCCAGCAAGTCTCAATGACCAGTGGGACCTGAAACCTTTCCTATGTTAAATGTAAAATGTGTTATGAATGAAAGTGATTAATGTTATGCTGGAATGTAAATTCCTTTTTGAGTTCATCGTGGTGCGCAGGTGCAGACAAACTCATTGCTATAAGGTGCTCTACAGGGGTGTGCCCAATGGAGAGCTCCTTTGCTAGGGGCAGGTGAGTGGCAGGCGAATCAGTTGGCGGGCTGGAATGATGACTCCATTTCAGCTGTTCCGAATGGAATTGGACAACTTTTCAAAGGATGGAGCCGCACCAATAGTCTCGCATCTCAGTCCTTTGAAGTTCATTCCTGCATGCACTGTGTTCCTGGTTGCACATTCACACTGCTGTAGCTTATAGCAGTGTGAACGCACTGAGCCCAGGACTTCCACATGCCTCCTCACAGTTAAAGAAAAGAAACCAACAGGGATGCCCAATCCCCCTATTGGCATGCCCCCTCCCAGTTTATTTTGCAGATGGGTGATCCCACTCCCCGTCGGCATAATGTTCCCCCTCCCAAATTTGTTGTATGCTGAGGGGATGCCCAATCCCCCTCAGCTCTTGCCTCCCCAGCACTTATATGTGCTGATGGGGGTGCCCAATCACCCTATCAGGATGCCCCCTCCCAGTTCATTTTGCTGACAGGGGAGCCCACTCCCCATTTGCATAATGCCCCCCCAAATTTGTTGCGTGCTGAGGGGGGTGCCCAATCTCCCGTTGGCTACAGCCCCACCAAACACTCAGGTGGCATGCTGGGAGACCACCCCAGTGTGCCAAATGTCCCTGTAAAAAAGAAAACCTTCCTGTGAGGTTTAAAAAAAAATTAAACCTGTAAACTAGAAAATGGTCCCTCGTTGAGTCTGGTGGCCCCTCCCCCAATCCACGCCCACTGTCTGCGCACCCCACCTCCCCACACACCCCACCCCATACTTACCTCCAGAGCCCAGCATGATGATCTTTGGTAGACCGGGAACATGTCTGCACTCTTCAAAGCCGACCATGAACTGAAGAAATGCTGGTAAGCTGTATAATGGCATAAAAAGGGTTTTTTCATCTTTGGTGCATATCTCGGCCATTTTTGGGAATTTTGGCACCAAATTTTCAACTTGGAGTTCTTAGGACCCCACCTTATGAAGTCAGTCACTACCATCTGGTTAATCGGTCCCGAAAGGTGATTTCTCAGTCACTGCATGGAATCACCTATTGGGACCAATTAATGAAACGACAGTGTCACTGTTCATGAGGTGGGCTCCCAAAAAGCCTATGTTGAAAATTTGGTGACAGAATTCCAAAAAATGACTTTTAACTGTGCATTGTGCAGTTTCAATGCACACTTTAATGTAGCAAATATGTAATATTTTCACTCCAGATTTTCAACATTGGCATTTTTTACACCTTCTTATGAACAGTACAGCAGTCATTTTTTACATCCTGGCCGAAATGCGTTTTTGCACTTCCAGCGCAGAATAGCCAATCGCTGTGGGAAATCAGTGTTTGGGACATATTAAGAAAATTACAGTGACACTGTTTATGAGCGGAGGTCCCAAAATGCCTATGTTGAAAATCTGGTGACAAAAGTCCATAAAATAACTATTTTATGAGCATGCATTGTGCAGTTTACACGCACTCTCATAACGTCGAGGATTTGTAATATTTTCACTCAAGAGTTTCAACATTGCCAGTTTTGCACACCTCCTTATGAACAGTACAGCTGTCATTGTTCACATCCTGCCCAAAATGTGTTTTCACACATGTGGCGCACAATGGCACGGTCTTTGTGGGAAATCAATGTTCGGGACAGAGTAAGAAAATCATAGTGACAGTGTTCATGAGTAGAGGTCACAAAATGCCTATGTTGAAATTTTGGTGAAATTATTCCACTAAATGACTTTTATGAGTGTGCGTTGTGTAGTTTCGACATACGCTCGTACGTTCGAGCATTTTTAATATTTTCACTCCAGATGTTCAACACTGCCTTCTCTTCACACCTTCATATGAATGGTACAGCTGCAATTTTTCACATCCTGCCTGAACTGTACACATTTGGTGCAGAATGGCGCAGTCGCTGTGAAAAATCAACGTTCGGGACAGATTAACAAAATCACAGTGCCACTGTTTATGAACAGAGGTCCCAAATGCTTTCAGGAGGTGAGGGCCACAAAAGGCCATGTTGAAAATGTGTAGTGCAAATACCAACAAATCCCCGGGGTGTTAGGGTTTCTAACCATAAGATCCCCCCCAACCCATGGTGGGGCTCCAGTGCCCTTATCTTCTCTGAACCGCGGACACATCATCACTCTTCAAAGCCAGATCACGAACTGAGAAAACAGTATGCACTTCACTGTATTTCAACAGGAATGTGAACTTGGTGGCATAACTTGTTCTTTCTGCTGGGAACTATAGTCCTGCCAATTGGTGCATACCAAAAGCAATCCCAACGACGAACTCTGGCAGTGACAAATGCTTGTTTCCTCTCCCTTCTCCCTCCTAGGTGCTGTTTCCCTCTTCTCACTAGATGATGGCATACAGCTGATCCTTGTTTAAATTCCCATCTGTTCCCCCTCCCCCCGAATGTCTGCTGCAATTTAACCTGCGTTATGCCATAAAATGAAGGAGTCAGGATCACAGTAGCCAGATTCTCTACATCTCTTACTATGCTTTCTTCATAGTTTGTATATATTCACTTCGGTTTTTAGGTTAAAAATGAGTCTGTAAAAATACAAAGCAGAATGAGCATAATCTGCAGCCTTCTTCCTTAGACAGAGCATCAGTACGCTGTGATAATTTAAAAGATACTTGAATTTTTTAGTCAGTTTATTTTTTTTTAATTTTTGTCTGTTTAATTCACCTAATTTATTTATACGCATTTATTATTCTGTTAATGAAGAACTGCATGAGGTAATTAATTAATTATAATTGGTTTCTGTATTTAAGCATACATTTTCTGTCTCTTGCCATGCTCCCTGATGAAAGGAGTGATTCGTCAAAGTGCCGGGGCAACTTTTGGTGGCTAACAGTTTTCTGGACTGCAACAAGTGTAGAGGTCAACTACAATAAAAGCTGGTATTCTGAACACAGCTCCACTTCTTGAGAGTCTCATTTCAGTGTGGGTCCTTTCTGTTTTGCTTTACACTTCCAGGTTAGCAGTCTATGGTAACCTGCGCCTACCCTTCATCATAGCTCGCAGATGGTGCCCCTTCCTGGATATTTGAAATATGTCCTGGTGTGCTGTGGGAATGCATTTATCTTCTGAGGAATAGTGTTTGACATTATAACCATCTATTATAAAAAAATTTAAATTAGGGTGCAATTCCATTTTAAAAATCAAAATATACAACAACTGAACTTTAATGCTGCCAGGGAAAACTACTGAAAATACTCTCCGAGTACACATCTTCATTAAGAATGCATTGTGCCTGTACCTACCATCAGTGTTTTGTAGACTCAACTGTTTGAAGTGTTTGCTCCACCATTGTCCCTCCCCCAGGCCATGCCTGGAAATGAGCTCTGGCTCAGTGCGCATTTCCTGGTCTCCAATTTTCAACTAAATAAATAAATAAATTCCCTCTTGTGGCTGAAAGTGGGCATCTTTATGCTTGGTGCACTTACCTGTTGAACAAAAACAAACAAATAAATAATTAAGAAGATCTGATATGGAACAATGCTAGAAATGTTTTTCCTGTATGCCCTCAACTTTACATTTCAGATGTTCCCATTGAGACTAAGGACCATGTGTGAATACTGCTAGCAGGCAAAGAAGAAGAGATGCAGCAGGTGAGATTCTGGCAGATGTAGAGGGTGACACTACCCCCTCAGCTGTCATGGTCCTACCTAAAGGGGTGATAGTTGGGGAATGCCAGATGAGAGTCAGTTGTCCTGGAGGAAATCCAGGATTCTGTAATGCAGAGGAGGTCAGGGGAGTGCTGGAAGACCCAGGCGTTGAGGGGGTCAATTTAGGAAGTGGGATTCTAGCATTACGGTACAAAAGACCTTTAAGGAGGGAGGAGGGAGGAGGAGGCAGGGTGTTGGGTCCAAGGTTACATTTGATGTCACCAGCTAGGAGGTGGAGCAGGGCAATCTACTGAAGGACAGAGTGGGATTTGTGTCCCTGCAGAAGGGAAAAAGAAGGGAGGGGAGGAGGGAAGGGAAAAGATGGCTCAGTGGAAGAACTCAAAGTTTAGGGAGTGGGAGGAGAGAAGACCAGGGTGTACAGAGGGGAGGGTGAAGGGTGGGTGGTTGGAGAGGGCACATTGGTGAGGGAGAGTGAGGACAGGAGTAGGAGAGTGAGGAGGAGGAAGAGAAGGCAGAAGAAAGGGGCTGGGTTCATGATTGATGGGAGCAGGTAGTATACAAATGAGTAGAACTCAAGTTAATGGCAAATCAAACTTCGCAATAATAAAGGCGGTAATGAACTGGAGGACTACCTAGCTAAGCACAAAATGCACAAATAATTGTTAAAGGCAAAACAAACACAGTAATAATAAGAGGCTGTACTGAACTGTAGGACAAAATAGCTAAGCAGACAATGCAAAAAAAAAAAAAATCTGGGGCGTGGACTGATCAGGCTGAAGATGGCAGCATAGTTCTGACTCTCAGCAAGGAATCCAGGAATCAAACCTCATCCTACCTTTACCAGATCTTTTTTTCTGTAAACTTTGGGGATCTATCTTCAACTAATCTGCCTTATACAGACTGTAGGTCTTTTTTGAGCCTATTTACTCTAAATGTGCCACATTAACACTGCACCGAAATTTACTTATCATTGCTGACCCTCGTCTGCATTCCAATTCACTTGCCAAAGTGGAGGCTATGTTTTCGAAGCTGGTAGCTGACAACAGTGATCTTAAAATCTCAACACAACAGAACACAGTGACACTTAAATCCTTTGACCAGAGAATCACTACTGCTGAGACTACTACCCAAAACTCAACTTCCATTCAGGATCTCTAAGCCATGATACGAAATCAGGATCGCATCATAAAGTCCCTGCAATCTAAAACTGATGACATCGAGAATCGCAATCGCAGGAATAACTTGTGATTTTTTGGTTTCCCCGAAGGATCCGAGTTGGGGGACACAACAGCGCTCCTAATGCATGTTCTTCCTGCAATGCTAAAGTTATCCCCAGCTCAACAACTAATCATTGAGAGCTCACATCGTACTTTAGGTCCCAGGCCAAATCAAGACCAGCGGCCTAGACCTATTATCGCTAGATTTTTGAACTACATGCACACAGAGCTAATTTTGAACTGTTCGAGAGAAATCGGACCTCTGACATGGCAGGAGTACAAGATATCCATTTACAGAGATTTCTCTAAGGAGTTATCTATAAAACAGAAAGCCTATAATTCACTGAAACCAGTATTACACCAGAAGAGTATTAAATTTGCCCTGCGCTACCCCTCCACAATGTGCCTTTTTCTGGGATCAGTCTTTAAGGATTTCAGCATGCCTGAAACTCTAGCTAATTTTCTTAGCTTAACATCAAGTAATCCTACCTTGCCAAGTTCCATCGTAGCGGATAAACTGATCAATAATTTGGACTCCACTCGGATGGAAGAAACTGACGCACAGACCAGTGAAGGATGTTCTATAGACTCTAAGGTCCTGAATACGGCTGATGATGATGTTCCCCCACCTAGACACTCAAGTCGTTTGCAAGAAAAGCTTCTGTCTGGTCCTCGTACATTTAATCCTCTTTGTTGTTCTACTGAAGTCTCCTCAGATACTTCCAAGATTTTGACCTCCCACTTGCTAGTGAACTCTCTTATCCCATTGAGCAATAAATATGCCCTTTTATCTGATGATATACACTCTTCGCAAGAAGATTTAAATCTACAAAATTCAGATGACCAGCTCACTAATTTGTGTGCTATATCTCAAGGCAACATCTCAGTTAACTCATCGTGGTCAGAAGTGGTTGCGAGTTCTCCCCTTAAGTCTCTAGAGTCGCCAAAAAAGAAATGCAAGGCTAAATCAAAGAACAAAAAACACAATGCGGCAAATAGTGTACACAAAGCGAAGGTGACATGATTTCATGTACACAACCCAGCGACATTTACCTCTCCTGGCATATAAGTCCAGGATATTATGATGTGGAGAACTAGTACTTTATTCTTTCTTTTGCCGGTACCCTGCTAGCGTGGTTCAGTCTTCATAATCCTAATACTATCGCTCTCCGCAGGTTATGAAACTGAAAGACTGTACATCATGGTCAGATCCAATTAGTATCATATGTTGCAATATACATTCTTTGTCTCACTCAATCAATAGGATTTTTTTTTTATTATGTTTAAACAATTTCTATATATGGTGAGATGTTACTGCACTTGGCCTGATGGCTGCTAGGGTAATCTGTTTTTTCTTTTTTACACCTAGCAAACGTTAAGCCAACTGCTTCAGGACGTTATGATACTCCCTTTCATTTCACACTCATTCTATTATCTTGCCCTTCAGCTATATTTCAGCAATATGAAAATCTTAATATATCATGTCTCAGATTGAATATTAATATGAACCAATTTGAAATCTTCCTGATTGCGAGCTTTCCCACAACTATCTATCCTACCTCCTATTATTATTAAAAATTAAAATAGTATAAATAAATTAATAAAAAAGGAGCCAAACTCATATATATATATATATATACTGTATATATATATATATATATATATATATATACACATATCTACAAGACTGTTGCTGACTATTTTCAGTACACTGGTACAATAGACATCTATTCACTAGTCTCCTTACGTAATCTATATACTCGAAGCCTATAATACAAAATGAGACTCTCTGTCAAGCTTTTCTCTGATTGGGACTCACTGGGCCTATTATTTAGACCTAGTCACTCCATCATTCATTTATATAGGCAATTTTCGAATAGGGAGATTTAGTCTTTTGATAGATTCCCCAGTGTCCATCAATTATTACCGAAGTCAGCGATCCGCCTTAATTCATTCACTTATATTTGGCTTATAGCGTGGGTTACTACAATTTACTATTTATTATTTATTAATATTTTATTTACAAGTATCCACCCTGAAGTTTTGTTTAACTATATATTAAGCTGTGACATTTTGTCTAGGACCGTCATACAGGATCTGACTAAGTGTAGTAACTACTCCCCTCCTTTTTTGTATACATAAATATAACTAATTAAGTAGCAGGCTCTCCCGATATCTTTTCCCTCAGGCAATACTGGTCCTCCACATAATTGTTACAGGCCTTTCGCTGTAATAAGTTGACACTCCTATTAACATTAGTACTATTAGTTTAATAGTGCGATCTGGTGATTTCCTTCGCCTGTATCATATAAGCTTTTAGCATTAAGCAGAGGTTCTTTTTTTGGGGTTTCCTTGATATGTTTGATATAGCTGAATTCCTGTTAAGCTTCATTAGCATAACTGTTATAATTGTATTAGACTTTTTGGTTCAGACCTCAAACTTGACCAACACTTCCTTTTGTTGGTCTCTTTAGGTCATTCCTGTTGCTCTGATGCCCCGGTGTGTGGTGAGACAGTCTCTGGTACTGTTTGCTGACTCTTATCTCCCCTCACTCCCCAGAAATTCCTTGTTACTGCTAGTTGGTTAGATATTGTGTTAAGAATTAATGTTCCTTTTCTTTCTTAAAGGTTTCACTATGTTAATCAATACATTAATGATACTGTTGTTATTAATGATTTTCCTCATATTTCCTTTCTAGTTTTATTTTAGGAAGATATCTGTGCCACCTATGCTTTATAAATATTATTCTTTTTGGCTTATGTGTGCCTGCCACCCTCCGCATATACATATTCTTTCAACTTTTATTCTGACTGTCCTCTGCTTCAGTTACCTGTCCCTTCTCGTTCCTGTGACAATTTCCTCCCCTCAATATTGATATTATGAGTGACATACATTTATATACATGGAATGTGAAGGGACCTAATTCCCCTTGTAAACGAAAGCAAATCCTTTCACAGCTACAAAAATATAAAGCACAAATTGCTTTCCTTCAAGAAACAAAATTATTAGTAGAGGATGTCCACAGGCTTAAGAAATACTGGGTCAGTCAGATTTATGAGTCATTTTACACTTCAAAAAAAAAGAGGAGTTGCCATTCTTATACATAAGAATCTTAAATGGTCCCTTATAGACTCTTTCTCTGACAATGAACGCAGATGGGTAATGGTTAAATTAAACACTAATTCTAGTCCTCTCCTGCTTGTTAATGTATATGCCCCCAATTCTGACTCCCCCCCCCGAGTTCTATCACAACTTAGCTCAATACATTTTATCCTTTAATACCGATAATACTCCAGTTATTCTTGGAGGAGATCTTAACTTAGCCTTAGAAATCAGTATTGATAGAAGCAGCCCCACTCTAGATGCCCACCGCAGAAGTATTAAAGCCCTTTCACTACTCAAGCAGGACATTGGACTAGCTGATGTATGGTGCCTCCTTCACCCCAAGGATCGAGATTTTACCTTTTATTCCCCCCTACATAAAACATACAGTAGAATTGACTACTGGTTAGCCTCTCCTGTTATATTGGAAAAAACTATTGACTCATTCATTTCTCCTATTATAATTCTGGACCACTCTCCTGTTAAATTGCAGCTTCTATGGGGCCCATCAGTACCCAAATCCACCTTCTGGTGACTAGACCCTCTCCTTCTCAAGGATCCTGATTTTTTACCTATGATTAAAACACAAATTCAGGACTTTCTCTTTTACAAAGCACCCACTGAATCCTCTATGTCCAATATATGGGAAGCCCTTAAAGCTTTGATCTGAGGGAAGATTATTAGCTATGCTGTATTTAGGAAAAGGGTACGAGAACAACAATTGGCTAACATGGAAAACACTCTCAAGGCTAAAGAGAAATTATATTTCTCATCTAACAAACATCATCCTGATTCTCAACTACACCTCGAAATCCTTCAACTTAGAATCAAAATAAATGAATTAATTTCCCGTAAAACTGAATTGGCCTGTTTAAATTTAGGCATAAGTTCTGGGAGCATGGAGATAAAAATGGGAAATTCCTCTCCTACCAGCTCAAAACACAACAAATGGAATGACATATTTTAAGTCTTAAAGATGAACAAGGTATTATTAATTTTGACAATCCATCCATAAATTATATTATGAGAACTTTTTACCAAAAACTATATTCTAATACAAATCCTCCATCTACCACACTACTCCAACAATTTCTTAAATCTTTATATCTCCCCGCATCTCTTTTCACATGAAGCAAATCTTTTAGATGAACCCTTCTAACTTCAAGAAATCCAAAAAGCTCTGTCCTCCCTGAAATCTGGCAAATCTCCAGGAAGTGATGGATTCCCTGTTGATTTCTATAAAATGCTTTTTGATACGTTATGCCCCTTCTTTATAATATTTGTCGAGAAGCTTCTGTCATTGGCAAGCTTCCCCCATCTTGTACTGAAGTGATCATAACCCTAATCCCTAAGAAGGATAAAGACCCCACACATCCCATTAGTTATAGTCCAATCTCTTTGTTAAACACGGATGGGAAAATGTTCGCTAAACTACTAACCTCCCGACTTGAACACTTAATCCCCAAATTGACTCATTGCTCGCAAGCCGGTTTCATTAAACATAGATCTAGATCTGATCACTTACGTTCCCTATTCAACCTTATTTACAAAGCCAAATCCCTCAAATCACCCATGGCAGCCATAGCAATTGATTTTGAGAAGGCTTTCGACTCTTTAAACTGGGACTACCTTTATCAAGTTTCATCGCATTTCGGCCTTCCTTATACCTTCTGCTCCTGGATCAAACTACTATATAATTCCCCTGTTGCTAAAGTGTTTACTAACTCCACCCTTTCTTCCCATTTTCAATTGGCAAAAGGAACTAGGCAAGGTTGTCCCTTATCACCCTCCTTGTTTATTTTAGTCATGGAACCCTTGACTGCCTGTTTACGCCAATCTGCTGGCATTAGTGGCATCCCTGTAGGAAACTCAAAATATGTCTCTCTTTCTTATGCTGATGACCTCCTAATCCTACTTGAAAACCTGTATGAAGCTGGACCCCTGCTGGCCGATCTGCTTAACAAATTTACAACCATTTCAGGCCTTGCTTTAAATTATGGTAAATCAGAAATTCTACCTCTTAATGACCATTGCAAAGTTTTTATGAGCCTACCTCTTGGATTTCGTTGATCGCCTCAGGGTATATTGTATCTGGGAATTAAAATATCAAATAACCTAAAGGAAATATGGGATATTAACTGTAATCCCTTATTAGATAACATCAGAACAATTCTGGATAGATGGAGGTTTCTTAATCTTTCCCTAATAGGGAAAATCGCAGCCATTAAGATGTCCATATCCCCCCAAATCTTTTACCTCATGGCTAATATCCCCTTAATTTTACCATCCTTCTTTCTTACTAAAATTGATAAATTAGTAGGCATTTTTATATGGGATGGGAAACCCCCAATATTCAATTGCAACAAACTTTGATCACATTGGAAAAGAGGTGGATTTGCATTCCCTTGGTTCAAAGGCTATCTTTGGGCCTTTTGCACAGCACAAACCATTAAGTGGTTTCAGAAACCCTCCACTCATGCTCCACTTTGGATTTCAATGGAATCTGCACTGTCCCCTGGAGGAGTTCTTACTTCCTTTATCTATAATCCCCTTTCCTCTAAATTAAAATCTCACCCAACTATATCATCCTCTATTTTCTATTGGAAGTTAATCCACAAATTTCTGAAATCTAATACAAAATCTTGGTTATATGTGCCCTTATGGGGCAACCCACTGCTCACCCTAGAAAATCACCTGATGTTCTGTCATACATGGAAGAATAAAAGCATTTTTTTTGGAGATATCTTAGATCAGAACTTGCTCACTCTTAGAATATTTTCAGATTTGCAGGTTACATGGCAGCTCCCTAAACAGGACTTTTGGAAATTCTTACAAATTCAATCTGCTTATAACTTCATCTCTAATTATGTATTTAAGCATACTCTGTTAGACCCATATGTTTCACACTGGATTAATATATCTGCAAAACCAAGCAGCTCTATTTACAAAGACATTATCGACAGTCTTCCTGATAAGTCCATATCAGCTAAAAATAAATGGAGTACTATCCTTAATTATAACATTTCAGAGGCACAATGGAGTAAATGTTGGCTTCTTGCACATAACACATGTAAGGATGCTCGCAGTTCTTTAATACAAATTAAGATTCTACATTTCTGGTATAGGACTCCTCTCTGTTCTTCAATGAATGGGCCTTCTAAATAATAACAATTGCTGGCACTGTAACCAGGCCAACTGGGATCTACTTCATGTCCTGTGGACATGTGCTGCTATTAATAAGCTATGGCATAAAATGTATCTATTTGCTTCCAGAGTCACAGGACAAAAACATCCCTTCGATCCCAAACTATTCCTTTTAGGCATCCTTATCTTGAATAACCTTTCCCTTTCACATGCACATTTTAGATGGCTAAACATACTTTTTATTTTGGTTAAATGTCTAATCCTTATGAAATGGAAATCTACTCTTATCCCCTCCTTTTCCGATGTTCTTCAAAGCCTTTCTCAGTATGCCTCTTTAGACCGTTTATCTCATGTTATTCATAACCGACTCATTGTATATGATCAGTGTTGGCAGGATTACTTTCAATTCATTGAATCCACTAGCTCTCACTGACCCTAATCTTTAAAGTTTTATCTAGTCTTCTCTTCTATTTTGCTCCTAGATTAGGGATTCTCTGATACGTTTGTGCACAGATATCTCTCCTCTGTCCTCTCTCTCTTTTCTACCATCTTTTTTCTTTGCTTTTTCCCTGTCTCTCATTATATATCTTTCTTTAATTCTACTCCTCCTCTTCTGTGTATATATTTTTTTGTATCCCCATAGGTATCACTTTTGGTAACTTATTGAATGCATTACTATGGCCTGTTCCAGCATTTATCCTGTATTTGGTTACCTTCCCCCTTTTTTAAACCCACAATGCTTTAATGGCTGTAACCCCTTGATTCAACTTCAATAATGTAGCTAATGTTAAATGTTATCATGATTATGTGTTCATAAAGTTTTTCATTGTATTTATCTTACACGTGTTTTTTTTCTAAGTGATTCCCTTTGTATTTCATATGGAGGAAAATCTCTCGCTGTTTATGTATTTTCTTATGTAGTCAATTTCAATAAAAAAATAAAGTGAAAAAAAAAATCAGATAAGGTTCACTAACAGTGCAAACTTTAACAATAGGATTCATCCAGAATGATGAAGCTAGGATTCAGGGAGAACTTAGAGAACTTAGTCCCAGGGACAGGCCTGGGGTGTGCAGCAAAAATAGCAATTACAATTTCAGAAAGCCACAGCTCTGTAGAGAAGCAGACAATACACAGTCCAGTTCACAGTAGGGAGCAGTCTTACAGTAATGCAGTCAGGGGTGGAAGAGCACCTACTGTCCAAATGCAGGAACAATGGTATAACACTTACAGATGCAGGAACAGACCACTGGTAGGCTTGAGAAGGGAGGACCAAGTGTCTCAAATGGAAGGGCAGAGTGTCTGGCCTCTGGCTGCCTCTCCTGCTGACTTCAGGAAGATGCCTCAGTGTCATTGCCCTTTGTGTTGCAGCCCTTCATGCGCTGGACTGCAATGTGGAGGATTGCTTATGTGGTTGTGTTCAAAAACCAGCACTTTCCTGTACAGCTGGCACCAGAGAAATTCAATTGGTCTACTGTGGCTGGTTGAGATGGGACTCTTTCTCCTATGCAGTGATTCCTAGATGAGGTGGTTGTTGTGGGTGTGTGTGTTTCCAGTTAGCGTTACCCTCTTGATCCCCAGGTACAGCAAGAATCTTGTAGTCAGGCCAGGTGGCAGGGTTCTCAGTGCCAAATGCACCATGAGCAGAGTGACTACAGTATTTGTGAAACAGGGAGATCAGGGAGATTTAAACAGGCAGTTCCCTGTACAGCCACCCATCAGACACCTGACTGGTCTACTGTGACTGGTCATGGTGGAACGCCTTCTTTTTCTCTGGTGCAGTGTGGTGCTTCCTAGATGAGGCAGTCATCTTGGGGGGAGGGTGTTTCCAGGCAGTACTACCCTCTCAACCTGCAGGGACAGCAGACATCTTGTAGTCAAGCTCAGGTGGCTGAGCTCATAGCCCCAATTGCACTGCAAGCAGAGTGAGTACAGCATTTGTGAAACAGGGAGATCAGAGAGATCTAAACTGGCATTTCCCTGTATAGCTTGCCCCTGAGGAACCCGACTGATCTACTGTACTATGACTGGTTGGGGTTGGACTACTACTCTGCTGTGGTGCTTTCTAGATAAGGTGGTTGTCATGGAGGGGATGGTATTTCCAGGCAGCGCTACTCTCTCAACCCCAAGGTTCAGCAGGTATCTTGTAGTCAGATCAGGTGGCTGGGTTCACAGCACCAATCATGCTGTGAGTGAATACAGCATAGCCAGCACAGGGAATTAACTAGCAATAACATCTGTACTGCTGGAAAGCTTTCCAAATCTTCCAAAAAGTTAAAATAAATGCAGTGCCCCAAAGTACTGTCATTTCATAACCCTACAGAAAAGGGTATCAATGACCACTGGGACCAGGGAATGTGGGGCCAGCATACAGGGACTCCCTAAGACCCAGGTAATGTGCCCAGCACAAGGGCAGTATACTGTGGGGTTAGAGAATGTAGACTTGGCCTTTGCTCACAATTTTGTAACTTTTTCATTCCAGAAAACATAGCAGAAACTATATCATCCACAATGTTTTCAATACAGAAACTGCTGCTAAGTTACACAAGGCTTACCATTTTTTCCCTTTTCCAGCAACTCTCCATGTCTGCACCTGCAAAAGAAAAACCTTAGCAATGCCAACCAAAAAGCACAAAGTACAAGCCAAACCTGACACTGTTTTTTTTGCAGTACTAACAAACAGATTAGCCATCTTAATCATTCCTGAAAATAAGACCTTCCATTGACGTCATCTAAAGTCATAAACCTGAAAAAAACCTATACACAAAAAGTACGGTAGAAATCAAATCCTACCAGCCCAATAGTGTGGAGGGCTGTGGCACTAGCACCTTACCTCCTGCCACACTGGCAACTCAGGTTCAGGAACAGATGCGGGTTACTTGTGTGTTGGCCAGGGGTAGGAGAAGTGAGTGTCCCAACAGATGGCTCTCTTCCTTCAGGAAGGGGGGGTAGTGTGACCCACTGCTTGTCTGCCACCTGGAGGTGTCCAAGTGTTAGCACAGCCTTGGCACACAAAACATGACCAATCATGGGCATTTGAGGACATCTCCATTGAGGTGGAGCTTGTCTTTACACCATTAAAAGTTGTGCAGTCTGGCTGGGGAAACAAACCTGAGAAAAAGAATATGTACCCCCGTCACCATAAGTGACGATCCTTGGTGGACTCCTGTGCCCTGCTCCATGTGCATCCCTGCTGGCAAGACTGTGGGGGACAGCAGCAATTCGGAGTAGGGTCCCTCAGTGGGGCCCGATGGCAGGAGTAGGTGGCAGCGGGTGGGCAAAAAGCTGTATGGAAAAAAAATCAACTACTAATGTATTTTTTTGTTTTAAGCTAACAGATACCCCTCCTGAAAATAAGAAAACTTTGCAACAACATTATCCAAAGTCAAAAACCTACAACAAAAGGCCTAAATGTACAAAAGACAGCATGAACCAAACACTCATGTCTTTCTCCATATTGACTGCTGAAAGAAAGAAAACGTTCCATTGATGAGATCTAGAACTCAGAAACCTGCAGAAAATGTGCTATAACACACTCCTATGCATTAAATAAAAATAACAGTATAACTATGTAACAACAACCCATCGTTTATTTTTTAGTAACCAAGTATTCACCTAAAAAGGTTCAAATAAACATACTCTCCCCCCCAAGTTCTACTGTTAAAATGTTTGCACTTTAACTGTCTCAGTTTATATTTTGTTGCTTACTGATTATAAATCTTGGGAGGACATATTCAAAGCCAGACACATGCACTGCCCAAAGAGATGCGTGGCACAAGAACATGCATGGCTGAAAAACAAGGCCATATTCAGCAGAGGTGCATGGACATGCGATCATGCAAAACCAACTGAATATTGCATGGTTGCACGATTGTGCAAAGCAACATGTGCAGAGCAACACAGCAAGATATAATACGCGATGGGCCATGTGTTGTGCGGCGCGGATCAATGCAATATTCTGCCAAGATATGCAAATGGACTCATTACACAGGCCATGCCCATTCTGGATATTTGCATCTCATTACCTGCAGGTATTCACCTCATTTGCATGCAGAGGAATAGGTGAACAGGGTCGCACCACTGGGATGGTGTGGTGTACACCAGATACTGGATCCTGAAAGGTAGACCCTTTGCCCATTGCTTGTGTGTGTCATTCTGTATGCTCTGTGACTGCTGTATACTGCCCCAAGCCTTGCTGACAGGGCGGTAGCCTGTTACTGTGTCTCCACAGCACCAGTGATGTTGCCTAGTAGGCAGAGGTGACCTCCTGTCACTAGGGATGAACCCACACCTGTGTGTGCCGCATGCCATCCCTGTGCACGTACCATCTACAGGCATCCGTTGGCCAGCCACCCCATTCCATGCTGTCATTGTGCCCCTGCTGTCGGTCTCCTGTCACACTGTCCATGTTGCTCACCCCCCCACACATTAGCATGTCTGCATGCCCTGTCTCATGTTTTCCTGTTGTGCCCCCTGTACATCCCCCAGGTCTGCACCCTTTGTACCCTGCATACACCTGTGCTGCTGTATTGCTGCATGCATGCACAAGCTGGCCCCTGGTCAAGTCCCTGGACTTGGACCTGTGGCACTG
The DNA here is from genome assembly GCA_016271365.2 of Neoceratodus forsteri. Classification (NCBI taxonomy): domain Eukaryota; kingdom Metazoa; phylum Chordata; order Ceratodontiformes; family Ceratodontidae; genus Neoceratodus; species Neoceratodus forsteri. The sequence continues at coordinate 531,472,995 of CM028137.1, read as the reverse complement.
GTCGGCCACCAATCAACTGTAGGCAGCATGTACACTTTCAGGGTGGTTGGCATGCAAACAGGTAAGTCTCCCTGTAGCATTGCACACCACATGGTGGTTTATTGTGTGGCAGCCCTTCTATTCTGGTACACCTCAATGTCACTGTCAGGTACCTGTGGCAAGCAGGCACATGGCTGCAGTGACCTGTGACACCACTGCCATGACATGGCATCCATGTTTAAGTGCCTGCAGCTTGACATGGTGCAGCCCCCAGAGCTATCTCAGGGGTGCCCTGTTGTGTCAGTACTGCCCCACAATCCCATGTCTGTTTGCTGTTCATATGTGATTCAGGCACGGTACCATCTCAGCTAGGTATACCACCACCTACAGGCCCAACTTGAGCCGTACTGGTGTTCTCCCAGTCTCCCCATGTCAGCCATGCCTGCAGACAATCCACACACCTAGGCATGCCGTGGGTCTGTTGCTTGCAGTGTGTGTGTGTGTGTGTGTGTGTGTGTGCCTGTGTGTGTGTGCATGCACACGCGTGTGTCCATCTCACCCTCTCTCCTTCTCTCTCACACTCTCTGGCTCCTCTCTCTCTCTTCCTCACACACTGTTTCCCCCTCTCCTAGTGCAGTTCCTGTGTCTGACACTGGGTGGCTTGCTGATTTAGGGCTGCCTTTAGTGACCCTAACTCTGTGTGATTGTGCACACGTGTTGCGCGATGCACCGTTGGTGCAGTCCGGTTCAATATGCAGTTGTGTGGCACATTCATGTACATACCTCCATTATCTGTGCCATATCCATTAATGGTGCATGACCACACATCCCTATTTGTGTGGTGCACTCTGGTCTTCTCAATATCGCACTGTCACGCATTTTCTCTTGTGCGTGGCGCAGCTACTATTTGTGCTGCTCGTCTGCTTTGAATATGGGGGCCCTGGTTCACATGTCGAATCCATATTTCCAAATATATTAAAAAAAGGAAAACAAAAAGAAGTCCCAACTACACTAGGGCTATATTTCAGAAACCGAGAAGCTACAATCCCCCCAAAATTAAAAAGTATCCAAAAAAGCTCAACTACCTTAGGGCAAAATCCATATATCTTCACAACAGCTCCCATCATAAATCAAATGGCAACACCAACGCTCCACTAAAGAAAAGGAATCCAAGAAAAAAGCACCCCTCCAAAAAAAAAAAAAAAACAACTACTTCAGGGTAAAAATCCAAGCATCTTCAAGAAAAAGCCATAAGAAATCCAGGACCATCACTGACTTCATCCTTCTGAATATGCCTGCTAAACATGTCCACCAATCTGAAGATCCTTTGGACAAAGAACCCATCAGAACTCTGATCTCTTGACCCATCCAGCAAAGACCTCCTGTCACCATAACACTCTCTCCCCTGGATCCAGCTTTGGCCTACTCCCCAACACACACTTACATGACATCACACAGCTCCCAACTTCACATTTGGGTTGGCACTGCCAAAATGAGTTTGACATGTGCATACTTAAGTGCATAATGCCCACCACACAAACCACACCCACACCCTCAGTCATCCAATTACCACACTCCACTTATCATACAGCAACCAATCAAAACCCCCACACACTGCACAACTGACCAATCCCATTAAACACACACACACACACACACACACACACACACATTTATGAGCTAAAAAAAACAGAATGAGCTGTCACACCACTGAACCACTAAATAAACTCCCACAAAACCTAAAAAAAAAAAAAAAAGTAAATGCCATTTTTTTACTAAATTTACCTACCTGCCTCATGTTGCCACATTTCATAAATCGCATATGCAATGGGGGTGGTGAAAATAAGACATTTATTAGCTTGAGAGGACTTTGCGTACTCTCTTGATGCTTTTCAAATCTTAGCAGATACACAGTAGACTTTTAAATTGGCCTGTTTTGATAACTGTAAAAACTAACCTAAAAAGTTTATAGTTGACTTTTGCAAATCTAGTGCTGGCTCACATAATTACACATTAAAGTGATTTTCAAGTCAGTAATCTGTAAAGAAGTTAATTAGCATATGCGATATGCGTATGCCTTTCTAATGAGCATGCGCTAGCCAATATATATATATAAACCCTTATCTGGTGGGCAGTAGCCTGCACTTTCTGCAGTTTGTTCTAACTGTTATACAGTACAGTAAACCTACCAGCTCATTCCGTGTTGGTGTCTGCATGATTATTACATGGTGTCAGAATGGACCGCCTGCAGCCTCCCACCACTCTCAATCTACATGGAGATGTTACTGAAAACTGAAGAAGAAGATTTAAGCAGCAATTTGAAATTTTCTTAGTTGCCAGTGGACTCGCTGAAAAATCTCAGAAAATACAGGCTATGACCCTCTTGCACGTGGCTAGCCCTGATGCATTGGAGGTATTCAATACTTTAGTTTTGGAAATAATGGAAGAGAAGGAGCAACTGAATAAAATTATGGGACAATTCAAGAGGTATTGTAACCGAAGAAGGAATGTGACTTATAAGACATTTATTCAATACTAGGAGCCAGAATCTGGGTGAGTCCATTGATTCATACGTATCTAAACTGAGGCTAACGGCTAAATCTTGTGAATTTGGAGATTTAACTGAATCGCTGATCAGAGATAGAATTGTATGCGGCATACAGAGTGAGCATGTGAGATGCAAACTGTTTAGAAAAGCAGACTTATCATTAGATGATGCCTTAGATATATGCAGGGCCGCTGAACTGAGTGGAACACAGATTAAACACTTAAATGGAAATGCTCAGGATGAAAGCTCAGTGCAAGCAGCAGCAAGGTAGGACTGGCCCGCCTGGATACCTGGAAATTTCCAGGTGGGCCCCCCTCAGCTGGGTAAGTGGTTACCTTCTGAATTTTGAAAACATTTGCATTTATCTTCTTTTTTCTAATTAAATGAGGTATCTGGGACACTGTTGATAAATGTAAGATGCAAACACAGAGCTAGTGTATCAGATTGAAGTGGAATATTGCTATGAGTGTGTCAACCTGGGCCCTCCTCTACTGATTTTCCAGGTGGCCCTTGTATCTTCTTTCCAGGTGGGCCCTGTTTACCTGAGTCCGACCCTGAGTAGCAGTTGTACAGGAAGAAAGTGTAAAAGCAAGTGTTACTGTGAGCAAAGGAAGTTATGAACCTTGCACGAACAAAGTCAAATGTGCAAAGTGTGGTCGTGAGCATGAGATAAACAAATGGCCAGCATATGGACAGTATTGTAGATTGTGCTACAGAAAAAATCATTTTGCTAGAGTATGTCATGTGGGTAAATGCAGTGAGATCCATGTCGTTAGAGAAGATGCCCAGGAAAATACCTTGGTGTTACCCTTGACACCTCCCTTACTTTCTCGGAACACATCAACAACAACGTGTGGCAAATCCACCAAAAACTTGGTGCTGCCTACCAGCTAAAACAACTACTATTCATGGAAGCTCGCCTTGCCATTGTGAAAGCCAGTCTTCTGCCCCTGCTAGATTACTGCTCCCCTGTCTACTCTCTCATGTCCTCCTCCTCTCTGCGCACCTGTTTAAACACCATTTACAATTCCATATGCTGCTTTGTGCTTCAAGCTCCATACTCCACCCACCACTGCACACTCTACCAGGCACTAGGATGGCTCCCATTACAGGGTCGCTTTGACTATACCATGGGTTGCTTAATTGCCACCTCCCTCAGGAGCCACCAGTCATCCCCATACTCTACTCTACTCTACTCTTCTCTTCTCTTCTCTTCTCTTCTCTTCTCTTCTCTTCTCTTCTCTTCTCTTCTCTTCTCTCAGATAGAGTGATACCCAGAAGCCTCAGGGTTACCTCTGTTTCCCCCCTCGAAGTTCCATGTATATCTTCTGTCATGGGCAGCTCAGCCTTCTCAGTCTCTGCCCTCACCCTGTGGAATAAATTACCTGCATCCATCCATTCCTCTGCCTCCCATCTATCCTTCAAAACTAATCTGCGCAACTGGCTTCTAGCTGGGTCAGGCTGTAACTGTCCCCAAGACAACACCAGAGGGAGCAGGCAATCTAGAAACTAGGGTCTGTTTGAGCGGTTGGGTCCACTCCCTTGTCCTAAATATTTTGCCTTTCCCACTCTGCTTGCACCTTAGCTTTCTCTTTTCTAAGGGTTGTCCTCTGACTTGCCTCCCTGTTGCCCCTTAGCTTTCTCTACCTGCATCGTACCTCACAGTACTCTCTGCTTTCCTACTCTGTACTGATCTCCCTGCAGTGCTGCAGACCTACTGACTTGACTTTCTCTAGCAAGTCTGAGCTTCTATGCACCCTGTTATCCTAGATCTTTGCCAACTTGTATAGCTTGTATAGTTGCATAGTTTGTATGCTGTTTGTAAGCTCCCACACATCAACTAAATTAGCCTACTGCTTGCTGTTGCAGCAGGTAGGCATCTTTGTATGACTTTGAACACTGAAACTTGTGCTTGCAAAACTGCATTGATCCCATTACATGTTAGTTGCCTCGTCTTGAGGTATGTTACCAAATCCTGTATTACATGTGCTACTCTGCACTATTGCTGTTTTTGTGCGTTGTCACTGTTAATTATGTTATTTTTGTAGCCACATCTGTGGCCCGGGTCGTGACTGAAAATGGTCCTTTGGATCAGTGCACTTACCTGGTTACCAAAGACATAAATAAAATAAAATGAAAGTACTTTTAGTATTGAGACTGTGACTACCTATAAATCCAAAACTGATTGGAAAATAAATCTGAGCATAAATGGGAAAATGGTAACATTCAAATTAGACACTGGAGCACAGTGTAATGTGATGCCTTTTCAGATGTATCAGATATTGTCTAGAGAAGCAGTTCGAAGGTCGTCAGCTAGATTGGTTTCCTATTCTGGGCATAAACTTTATGTGAAAGGCAAAGTGATGTTGCTAACATGTTTTAAGCAAACGTACTACCTGTTGCCATTTCAAGTGGTTAATGCAAACATGACCCCAGTGTTGAGCCTATCTACTTGTTTGGAAATGAAGCTTATAAAGAAGCTATTTTCAGTAGATGCTGCATGCGAAAGTGCAGGGGAAACCACAGAAGGAATACTGGCTGAATTTGCTGATATATTTCAGGAATTGAGATGCTTTGAGGGTGAATACCACATTAAAATAGATAAGATAGTCAACCCTGTGATCCACCCCCTAGGAAAATACCTTCTGCATTACAAGACAAAATGAAAATTGAGCTAGAGAATGTAGAAAGATTGGGGGTTACTGAGAAAGTGGAGAAACCCACAAGCCTGGTCAACTCGATGGTGGTTGTAGAAAAACCAAACAAGGTATGAATTTGCATAGATCCCAGAGATCTTAATAGAGCAATTAAAAGGGAACATCACCCGATGAAAACAGTTGAAGAGGTTGCAGCCAAGCTAGCAGGAGCCAAAGTATTCGTAGTGTTAGATGCTGGGTATGCCTTCTGGCAGATTAAACTGGATGGGCCCAGCTCTGATCTAGTGACTTTTAATACACCTTTTGGGAGGTACAAGTTCAAGCATCTCCCCTCTGGGACTTGCTCAGCACCAGAAGTCTTCTAAAAGAAAATTTCACACATTTGTGAAGGGCTCAAGAGCACAGAGGTCATTATGGATGACATCCTAATATGGGGAGCTAATGTACAAGAGCACAATGACAGGTTATGGAATGTTTTACAAAGAGCCAGAGATAATCATTTATCTTTAAACCCCCAAAAAATTGAAAATCAAAATGTCAGCTGTCCAATATATTAGACACAATTTAAATAATGATGGGCTGTTGGCAGACCCCAAGAAGATAAAAGCAATTACCCAGATGTCTGTTCCCCAAAATAAGACTGACTTACAGAGATTTATGGGCATGGTAAACTACCTGGCAAAGTTCATTCCCAAACTATCAACTGTAAATAAGCAGTTGAGAGCATTACTAGAGAAAGAAACAGCATGGCACTGGGAGGAGAGCGCCACCAACAGGCCTTTCAAGAACGGAAAACTGTTGTTACAAAACCCTCTGGTGCTGGCCTACTATGATCTAAGGAAACCTGTTGACTTATCTGTTGACACATCTTCAGAAGGGCTAGGTAGATGTCTGCTGCAAGAAGGCAGGCCTATTGCTTTTGCTTCCAGTTCACTTAATAAAGCTGAGAGAAATTATGCACAAATTGAAAAGGAAACACTAGCTATTGTGTTTGGCTGTTCAGAATTCCACCAATATACAGTATCTATGGCAGACCAGGGGTCCATGTTGAATTGGACCACAAGCCCCTAGAAAGGCTTTTCAAAAAACCACTGGACACAGCCTCATTGAGAATTGAACGCATGATGCTGAAACTGCAAAGGTATGATTTATGAGTACAAAGCGGGTAAAGAACTTAATATAGCAGATGCCCTGAGCAGGGCTGTGGGAGAAAATTCTGTGCCGGAAACTGAACTAGACAAATATGAAGTTCACATGGTGGACTATATGCCTATAAGTGATGAAAAACTGAAATTGTTTCAGCAAGAGACTGACAAAGATTCAGCATTCGCCAAGTTGAGAGACACTGTTTTGAATGGGAGGCCACAGGGGAAAACAACAGTGCACTCTGAGACATGGCAGTACTGGCAGGTCAGAGATAAGACCTTGACAGAAAATTGACTTTTGCTGAAGGGGGAGAGACTGCTAGTCCCCACATCACTAAGACCAGACATGTTAAGTAGATTACACAGCAGCCACTTGGGCATTGAAAAATGCAAGCACAGGGCCAGAGATCTTTTATTCTGGCCAGGGATGAACAGTCAGATTAGTGACATGGTGGCCCAGTGTGGCATTTGCAAGCAATTCAGGAAAGCACACTCTAGAGAGCCGCTGCAGCCACATGAGATACCAGGGAGACCTTGGCAAAAGGTTGAGGCTGACCTATTCGAATTTAAAAGGGAATATTATCTGGGGAGTGCATCAGTTCACTTCTGACAATTTGTGCCCTGAAAATCTGCTCCCGACAGTATGCTCCTGTCATTTTCACTCCCTACCACCTTTCGCTCCGTGTCTTTTTGCTCCCACTCATTGCATAGTAAACAGAAGTGGCACACATAGCAGAGCATTACTAATTTACACTCATTGCATATACATTTAGCATTTAGCATAGCATTTTATTTTATTTACCTGTTCCACTTCCACTCTGTCTCGGTCCACTAACCAGTTCAGATGTTGCGATGCAGTTAAAAACTAAATCTTTATTTATTGCAAAAAAGGTTTAAAAGTTCAGTGTTCAGTGTTTAAGTGTTGCGATGCAACAAGTAGATGTTGTAATGCAGTTAAAAATGAAATATTTGTTTATTCCAAGTTTAGAGCTAATACTGGAAGCAGTGTGCGACTGTTCTGAGGAACTCCTCTGCCGAGCGCTCTTCACCTTTCTGCAGCACCTTTTTCTGCCTGACAGCACTGTCCTTGTACTGTCTTTTTTGCTCATTTCTGGAATTCCCAGCAATCAGCTGCTCGACTTCAGGTCCTCTCTTTCTTTGTATCCCCTTAAGTCCCTGTATGAATTTCCATATCAAGGGTGAGACAAGATGAACCTCCCTGCCATTTCAAACTGTCGGCATTGAGTATGCACTGCAGGGACCATCTTTTTTAAATGCTGCTGATTGCTAATTGATAATGACAGAAAGCTGCAATTGACAACAGCAAGTGATTTTCCATGATTACTGGACCAAGACAGAAGCCGGGAATGCAGGACCGAGACATTGATTTCTCAAATTCTGCTAATGTAAGTTGATGATGCTGTTCAACGCTTTGTATGATGTTATTGTGTGTGTGGCAAGGGGATATGATCTGTGTGCCACTGGGAGTGAAAAGACGCAGAGCATGTAGTCCTGGTGTCAATTGCCTGGGGGTCGAGTCATTGGGAGTGAATTGTCATGCCGCGTACTGACGGGAGTGAAAAGACATAGACCCAATTATCTGGCAATGGTTGATTACTACTCCAAATACACTGAGACATTCAAGTTGCAAAATACAACAAGCGACATGGTAATTAACCATATTAAATCACAATATCCCAGAAATACTTGTAACAGATAATGGCCCGCAATTTGCCTGCACTGAATTCAGAGACTTTCAACAACAGTCTGAGTTTAAGCATGTAATGTCTTTACCAAGATACCCCCAAACTAATGGTATGATACAATGAGCCATTCAAACAAAAAAGAGACTGTTAAAGAAAGCGCAAGTGGGTCATTAAGACCCTTACTTAGCACTCTTGGAATTGAGAAATACCCCACTGGAGGGGCTAGGATCACCAGCGCAGCTGCTTATGGGCCACAGAACCAGAACTTTAATGCCTACCAGATCTGAGCTACTTAAACCAGAAGTGCCAGAAGTTGATGTGCGAGCTGCATTGCGAGGGACTCAAGATAAAAATATTATTACAATTTGCAAGCCCAACCACTCCCAGCCTTACAGCCTGGACAGCCTATTTACTTGCGAACACCTGAGAATAACAGGACCCCTGCAATTGTGGAATGCCATTTTGAAGAGCCATGCTCCTATGTGGTCCAAACAGATGGGAAATTGTATAGAAGAAACAGGAGGGACCTTTTGTTAGCTCCTGAGCTGCACCGCTTCTGTGTCCCACAAAACTCAGATATCTGGGGAGAAGAAGAGAATTGGATGACATGACGGAGGATGATGGGATCCCAGAGGTGCCTGAAATGGAGGTCCCTCCACAAGTGATGCCAGGGCAGTTACAAAGTGAACCTGTGGAGTCAGCCCCACCCCTGAGCGTTCAGGACCAATTGACAGGCACCAGCACCAGCCCGAGAATTAGCCATGTCAGTGGAAGGGAGATCCAAAGGCCCACCTGGCATTGTGACTACATACTTACAAAAACCTTGAGCTACATACAACTTTAAACATTTTATGTTTTGGGGGAAAAAGTTTAACTGTGAAGGGAGAAGTAATGAAGTTATTTAGCATACATGATTTGTGTATGCTTTGCTAATAAGCATGCGCTAGCCTACAAACATAAACTCTTATCTGGGGGGCAGTAGCCTGCACTTTCTGCAGCTTCTTCAAAGTGTTATACAGTACAGTAAACCTACCAGCTCACTCCATGTTGGTGTCTGTATTATTATTACATAATCTTGGGCCTGATTTTCAAAGGCACAGCCAGTTACAGAGATGCAGGACAAGTGCGCAACTCTTTGATGCTGGGGAAAAATATCTGCACTGACGAAAAAGCTATTCTTAGTCATTCATGGACATGGGCTGCAATTTCCAGTTGGGGAAAGGTGTGGGGGATGCTATGCCTGGCAATGTCAGGTATAGCAATTTGGCACAGCGGTGCACAAAAAACACATGCACAGGCTGCCATAAATGATGGAAATGGTTACAGACAGGCACACTCTTCGAAATGATGCACATGCGGCAAAACTTGTGGTTTCACAATGGCACCCTCCTTCATGCAACTTTTTCCACTGCACATACGCATGTTTAGATCTGTTTAAAATTGGGGCCCTGGAGTTTGGAGTGATTGCCAATCTGATGAAATGCCATCCAACCCCTTACTTGACAGAGTGCATGGAAGCAAATCAAATGGGGTATGAAATATTTGCACACATTTATGTACAGTAATTATTTTACTTTAATAAAACAGGAATTATGCTACAAAACTTTCATACTAAACATCCCTATCTTTACTGTGTCATTCTAACCTTGCAGAAGAAAAACAAATCAATTTCTTTTAGTGCTACTTTCTGACAAATGTAACTGTAGCAACTCCTTTAAAGCTATTTTTTCAACAGTACAGACTGCTTCAAGCCATGTTCTCAAAAAAGCAATCATAAGGCAGTGGCAAACTGCATGATCATGTTGGTATCCTGGATTCATGTCCCGAGCCCAGGACTGCAGGAGCGGAAGCTGACAGGGAGGGCTCTAGGGGAGAGGGTTGTTACACATCACTCTAATAGTGGCTCCCACTGGCAGCGTGGTAGACACTCCAGTGACAGCATAGGTGGCCAAACACTGCTAAGGCTCCACCCCCTTCCTGATGTGGATGCATACTCCTGTGTTTGTGGGAGGTGTGTGAGACACAGAAAAGTAGAAAACAGCCTGTTCAGCATGTCAGATGATGGCTTCCAGGGCTTCTCCTGTGACACCAGCACCCACGCTCCCTAGTTCTGCCCCCCAACTGTCAATCACAATGTATAGACAGTTTACTCAAATAAGCAAGCCACATCTAATTTTTGAGGCAGTATGATACTACCCCTCAAAAAATGAAAGGTAACCTGCTAAGTTCAATAAATTGACATTAACAGCTCCTCACCACCAGTTCTACCTCACTTTAGGTACATAGGTTGGATTTTCAAGTCAATCAGCTACAAGAGCCATTTCAAAATTGTCATTCTATCACTGAATGTGTTCCCTAGTTTTAGGTCCCATGTGTTTATTCAACAAATTTTTTAAAACAGTCATACTGGGCACTTCCACAACCTCATTCGGGAGTGCATTCCAGATATCCACCACCCTCTGGTTAAACCACTGCCCCCTCCTATTGGTTTTATATAATTCCCATTTTAGTTATTTCTGGTGTGTTCTCATTTCCCAGTATCCATTTTTCTCCCTAGACCTGCAGCTTCCCACATTACCTCATCCTTAAATACTTTATACACATAATACAAGTCACCTCTAATTTTTCTATTTCTTAATGAATGTGAGCCCAAATCCTGACGTCTCTCACCATATGGTCTACTCTTCACTGATCTGATTTTTTTAATAAATATTTTCTGTACCATTTCCGTTAAATGTGTACAACCTTTACTTTGGGTGGTTGAAAAGAGGGCCCCATACGCTAATACTGGCCTCACCAAGTACCTAAACAGTGGAATTAATACCCCACTCTCCCACTTTTTATATTCCTTAATATACTCCCTATTACTTTTTTGGCTTTTCTTTTATAAATTACTTATTATGCACATCAAAGTTTAACTTGTTATTGATTAACACCCCCAGATCTTTTTCATTCTCAGTGCTGGTTATGACTTTGTTATTTATTTTATATTGCCCACACGGATTATTATGTCCTCAGTGCATAACCCTGCACTTACTCTTATTAAATTGGAGTCTATGCTTATTTGCCCATACTTCTAAATTGTTTAGTTGGTTTTGTAAATTATTTATGGTTTCAACATCCTTTACTATCGTCCCCACCTTTGTATCGTCTGTGTGCTTCCGCAGCCAAGCTCCACCTGTTACCTGCATACTTAACACAAAGGTGACCAACAACAGGGGCCCCAGAACTGATCTCTGAGGAATCCCATTCGTAATTCTCCCCCAGCCACATAGAGGTCCTCTAACCGGAACCCTTTGCAACCTTTCTTCCAGCCAAGATTGTATCCACCTTACTACGCCTGTCTCCACTCCCATCCCAAGTAGCACCTCTATTAATATATTGTGTGACACTGAGTCAAACGCTTTTGTGTAGTCAAGGTACACTACATCAACAGGCATACCCTGATCCAGTGCCAGGCTCACTGGTTAAAAAAAATCCATCTGGTTCATAATGCAGGATCTACCCTGCACAAACCCGTGCTGCGTGACATCTATTCTCCCTAGTCTTTTCAGGTTTTCTTCTAGGTAGGATTTTATAAAACTTTCCATTACTTTCCCCAAAATTGCTGTGATGCTAATTGGATGATGATTTTCTACTTTGGCTTTGTCTCCACTTTTGTGTAAGGGGGTAATGTGGGCTGACTTCCATTCTCTCCATGCTGTTCCTTCCTGCAGAGATTTATTAAATAGCATTGCAGGGGGTCCTGCCAGTTCCCCAGCCATATTTCTAAGGATATATGGATGAATCGAATCAGGCCCACATGATTTATGTACATCCAAGGAGCTAGGTTTATCATATACTGTCTTTACAGGATTACATATCTGTCCCCTTCCCTGACCTTACATTCTATTTTCCTCCTTGATTCATTTTGCTCTTTAAATACTTTCAGAAAGTAGCTGTTAAATTTGTCCACCATCTGTGTCTCATCATCTAATGTAATATCCCCATCCTTTAAACTATTAAGTTGTTTCTGCCCATTCCTAAGGCTCCCCACATAGTTGTAAAATTGCTTATAGTTACTTTTTTCTTGGGCAAGTTTTAATTCAGCCCTAGCCTTGGCCTTTCTAACTATTCCCTTTCATTTCCCGACTATTTGTTTATATTTATCCAGTCTTTCAGATGTTGGATTTGCTTTATATTTTTATATGATTCCTCTTTTTCTTTAAACATTTCTGAATGTTTCTACTGAACCACTTTGGAATTCTGCCCCGCACATTATACTTTTCTATCATAGGGATGTATCTTTCAACACACATTTGAATCCAATTTTTTATTCTCCTCCACATCTCCTCCAGGAGTAGCTCTAGTAATTCTTCCTTCCATTTCCAGTTCTTTAAGGACTGCCTGATACCCTCTTGATCCGCCTTTTTATAATATCTTATTTTTGTTTTTCCCTTTATTTTTGGGGTACCGTCTGTCAATGTACATGACGCCATGTTATGGTCACTTAATCCTAATGGGTGTAATATCTCTACATTATTTATTCTGTCCTCCCTACTACTGAATATTAAATTCAGAGTGTTCTCATCCTTAGTATGATTTTTCACATACTGTTCCAGGCCTTTGCTTAGATATATTTCCAAAAATCTATTTTCCAGCAGACCTGAGGCTTGCGGTATATCCCAATTAATTTTGGGAGAGTTAAAATCACCCATTACAATGTTGTTGTTACTCATGTCCACCTTTTCTAACAAGTTCATAAATGCAGTGTTCTTCCCATCAGTCAAACTGGGTGAACGATAACACCCCCCCCATGTTAATGTTCTCTTTTAGTTTTAACTCCAACCCGTATCTGCTCTGTTTTAGAGAAATCTTCATTTATTATGTCTATTTCCTATACTTTCAGGTACGAGGCTACAAATATTCTAACCCTACCCCCTTTTTATCTTCCCTGTCCTTATGAAAGAAGTCATAGCCTCAATTTGTTCTAATCAGTCTCCCAGCTTCAACCAAGTTTCAGTGATCCCACAAATGTCAACCCTATTACTAATTAATATATGCTTTAATTCATCCATTTTATTAATGCTCCTTGCATTCAGTAGTAAAATTGTTACATCCCCCGTTTCAATTGCCAAATATATTTCTTTCTTTTAGTACGTCCGTCCTCATTATATAACTCCACCCCTTCCAGCTTATTTTGATTTACTCCCTTTGTGTATGTTTCATTAGTGCCCTTACCTTCTTCGTACACTCCTTTCCCCTCATGACTCAGTTTAAACATTTGTCAATCTTTCCCTTAAATACACACCGTAATTCCTTACTCCCCTTTCTATTTAAGTGCAGTCCATCCCTGCTGAATAATGAGCTCTTCCTGTAAAAGAATTCCCAAGTCTTAATGCACTGTACTCCTTGCATAAGGCTCCAACTCCTAAGCCAATTATTTATTCTCCCAATCTTTTCATTTACTTTATCATTGACCCTTGGTACTGGTAATATTTTGGAGAAGATTGCTGTACCATTTAATAATTTTATTACTGCCATGTCTCCTAATTTAGCTCCTAGTAAAAAGGTACTTGTTACTAGTTCCTTATTATCCTTTGTTGCGTAAGCATCCGTGTATTTTATCACAGAATCTCCTACAACATACACCCTATTCGTTTTCTTCTGGTTTTGTACTTCCATGTCCTCTCCTAAACACTCTTGTCCCTAATTTCTTGTTTCCACTGACTCAGTCACTCCAAATCCTCAGTGCTCCTCGGTTGTACTACTCCCTTTAATAAACCTCTCAGTCTGTTCAACCACCTGCCTAACTTCACTATGTGCCTCCTGGTCTCCTGCATTCTCCCAGTCCTGGCCCGCAGTTGTTGTGCCTGCCCCTACATTTTCTTGTACCACCTCAAGCAATTCCTTTGCCTGATTTTCCACAGAATCCATTAATGTTAGCAATGGGGTATATCTATTGGCCATTGGTAATTGGATATTCATGGCTCTTCATCCCTTTTTGTTTGCACTGGTACTTTCTACTTGTTCCCAGTCATCATTTTCAGCAATCCCTCTGTCTCTTTTTTGATTTTGATCCTTAATTATTCCTTTATCAATCTCTGCTACTGCTTTTACCTGCTTAAGACATTTTAACTCTAGCTCCAGGCCCAACATCTTAACCTTTAATTCCTTAAGTTCCAGGCATTGCTTACATACATATTCTGTTAACCCTCCACTTTCTTTAAGAGAAAAGTTCTGACATTCTTTATATGCAACTCCCCACTCTTTAGTGTAACTATATAATCATCCATGCTTTTCTATCCCCCACCTTGGTATTTATCAACAGCAACCAGGAAGTGATGATCCCTTCTTCTATCTTTCAAATCCAAATGTCCAACTCAGTGAGGATATAGGTCTCCTGCTCCTTGCCTCCTGTCTCCATACACGGCCATCCGTGTAGCCACTCAAGCTCATACCACTCGTTGAGCTACCTTGTTTAAATGTGTACCATGACCCAGAAGTGCCTCAGGGGTCGCGGACACAATGATGTTCAATTACAGCCCCAAATAGTCTAAATAAATCCAAAAAGCCCTATTGGGTACTTAAAACATGTGCATCTTACTCCCAGGTGCTAAAAAACTTAATTTTGTGCTGCATTCCCTCGGACTGTAGTTCCCTCTGCTGAAATAAGGAACTACAAGTCCCAGAGTACTTCCTGAAACCTCTGCCCCATTCTCCACAGCTCCCAACAGGCAGATATCGGTTCTCCTCAAAGAGTGTCAGCCAGCAGGTACTAAAAAAGGCTCTGACCTCCTGTCCCACAGCTTTTGGCAGTCCCACAGGTTCTGTCAGCTCCAAAATCAGCGCCGCTCACTGAACTACCTGTTTAAATGTGTACCGCGACCTGGAAGTGCCTTTACATTACATATGATTTAACCCTATCCTTCACTCAGTATTATCAAAATACTGCTTTGGAGGCAGGCACTCTAAAGCTTATTGAATACAAGTGGGCCTTTCAATGGTTTTTATTTAATTATTCTATGAAAATAGTACTAAACTGCTTATTTAGACCCTGAGGCAGGTAGCACTCTTGTGTGACTTGCTTGCCCCCACATGTGTTAGCTGCTATTGAAAATGAGGTTTTCCTATGAATAAGACTTCATTTCATAATTTATTTAATTAATGAATAGAAACTGCCCCCCCCCACCCCAGAAGCATATACTTTACCATTGTGTGAAAAAGTATAACTGTAGTTAGGAATGATGGTTCAGAAGTAGGGATTGGTGATGTGCCACAGCTACATTTCACATAGTCTTTGTAAAAAAAATCTTCATTATAATTCACCTTTGCCAAGGATGAAGGTCACAGAAAAAATTTTGAGAAGTTAGCTTTTGATGAAAGGTGACTTTTGTGGAACTTGGCACTTAGCAAAGCATAGTGTTGGCCTGTAAAACAAAAGAAAGCCTCTTCCCTCCCCCACCCTTGCAGCACCCCAGGCAGCCCAGGCATAATCAAGGGGTAGTAAAAAAATAAATCCAGCACTACAGACTCAATCAAAATTCAGTGAGGGTATTTTTTATTAATAAAATGGTACTTACAATAGTAGGCATGAAAAGTTAATCACTTTAATGTGCAAAAATAAGAAGCTTCATCCTCCACCAAACTTCCAGCCTCGGTGCTTCGGGGCACTAACTCCCCTTTGTCAGGAGGTAGGTTGGGATGGCTCAGGTGGAAAATGGGCAGACAAGATGGATTATTTTTTTGCCTATACATTTCTATGTGTTTTATACTTCTATATCCCTCAATGGTCCCAGTTAAAGAAAATAAGCTTCCCCCTTCCACAACCAGTTAGCATCCAAAATCCTACCCTCCATCTGCTACAGTTTCAGAAATATTTCTATTTTTTTTACTTAATTAAATCCCACATCCTTCAACCCACTTAAGCATCACAACTCTTGCCCTTACCCTCTCCTTTTCCAGACACTCTTTGCTAGGCAGTACAGTTCTCTACAAAAACATTTTCTTTCTTCTTTGCCATGGTGTATGCTTGTTGATTGAACCACACACTCAAAACATTTCCATTTACCAAGAGTGTATGCTTGTGGACTGATCCACACACTCAGAACATCCTCCTGCAGCAATGGCCCTTGCCTAGGGAAACCTGGCGCCCATCAACAAACCAGTTAGCCCTGCCTTGTAGACTGCAGATGGCATTCCTCCCACCCTTTGCTCCAACCAACAGTCTTTGCCATTCCTTCAGGGTTACATCAAATGAGCCTCTAATCCCCACTGAATTGCTAAAGACTCAAACTTTAAACTGACACCAAAGTGTATGAGGGGTCCTGACAGGTGTGATCTAGCCTTATCTTGGGCACACACACCTCAGCCAACTCCCTAATGAGGACAGTTACTGCATCTGTACTCACAAATCTGTTGCGCCTTCCTTTAGGCATGGAAACAATCAAGAAAGCACCCTTTTCCATGGTAGCTTGTCAGACATTCTCACACACATGTCCTCCTCAATGACAGCTGTACACACTCTAGGACCTTCAGGGGATTGCCCCTTGGATCCACTGAACAGGCAGTCCCTCTCATTCCCCTGGAGTAAAATCAAGGAATCCTGCTGAAAAAAGGTATCCACCACTTCACTGGTGACTGCAGATTTTAATCTAAACTAGGGTGAGAAACACAGGGCTCTCTGTGACAGAACCCCAACTGGCAGACCTCCTGCCACTCTAACTTCCAAACTCAGACTAACTGGACATTCTAAACTTCCCCTGAGCAGCTGACTCAAAAATGGTTATGCTGCTGCAAGAGTTCTAAATGACATAATCATTCCCTCTCAGGCTAGCTGAGTAAACAATGATGTCATTATGTAAGAAGCCCCTAAATGAGCTCCTCATTCTGTGATGGACTTTACATTCTCTGGCAACTCAAATGAGGCCCAAAATAAAATCTAGTTACCCAGAAAAAATGCCTAGAAAAAGGCAGCCTGGGGCAGTTTGGCAGATGCACAGGCAAGGCAAGGCAATGCAAAGTAATTCTGGCATCATGATTTGGATTGGATGTAGGGCATGGGGGAATTGAAGGGCTATTACTTTTTGTTTTACTGCAGTCTGTTTTGTCCCATGGCTCCATCCCACCTGCCCAGTGCTGCTTTACCACAGCTATGCTCCTGAGAATTTCTTCCCCTGCCTGCCCAGTTGCTTGAAGACCAGTATTGCCTGGTTGCAAAACAGTGCTGTTCCAATGGCTCCCTCCCACCCACTTGCTTGAAGCCTGGTGGTGACGGTTTGTGCTGTAAACGCTGCTCTAGTTGCTTCCTCCTGCTCAAGCTGTTCAACACCAGTGGTGTCATTTGTGTCGATGCCACTTGGCTTCTATATCATCTTCTCTCCCACTCTGTAAGGATTTACTTTGAGGCTAGAGAGTAGCTGGACCATTTTACATTAGACAAAGGTCCAGAAAGCCTCACATTTTTGTCTGCAGTAATTACTAATACTTTTGCATTCTACAATTCTGCAATTGGCAAATAGAACCACCATTCTTTCTCCAGAAATAGACTTACTGATATTCCCTCAGTGTTTGTAGAAGACCATAATGGTCATATGCTTCAGGGCTGAGTGCCAGTGGATTGGAAAGGGGTGGCCCCACTAATTACTGCAGCCTGAGGGGGGGATGGATGTATAACGGAGCTGCCAACAACTCACATTAATGCCATTTTTAAGCTTGTTCACAATCATTTTAGCCATTTAATTGGGGTTTTCAGTGGTGATGGCCATTTGTACTGCATCAAAAAATACTATTTCTGTGGCAGAGGCTTGTTTCTGTGGCAGACCATGTTTTTGCGTCAGTTGCTGCAACCACAGAATCGCAGAAAACACGGGCCCTGAGTATAGTAGGAAGTGTTTTTTTTTTCTTTTACCCAGGGTAGCCCAGCTGAGATTACAGTAATACAGTTTAGAGAGAGAAGATATTTCTTTTTACTATTTCTACAATTTATTTACCTATGGTATGCCCGCTGAGATTACAGTAGCACAATATAGTGGAAGAAGTTATTTATTTTTACTTATTCTGCAATTTATTTTCAAGGGTAGATCAGCTAATATTACAGTAATACAGTGGGAGAAGTTATTTAATTTTACTTATTGTACAATTTATTTTCCCAGGGTAGTCCACCTGAGATTACAGCAGTACAATATAGTGGGAGAAGGTAATTTTTTTCCCTTATTCAACAGTTTATTTATCCAGTGTAGCCCAGCTGAGATTACAGTTGTACAATATAGTGGAAGAAATTATTTATTTTTATCTATTCTACAATTTATTTACCCAAGGTAGA
This sequence comes from Neoceratodus forsteri, assembly GCA_016271365.2. Lineage (NCBI taxonomy): Eukaryota > Metazoa > Chordata > Ceratodontiformes > Ceratodontidae > Neoceratodus > Neoceratodus forsteri. Next base: position 531,454,657 of record CM028137.1, on the reverse strand, counting down.
CCATCTAATATTACAGTAATATAATATAGTGGGAGAAGTTATTTCATTTTACTTATTGTACAGTTTATTTACCCAGGGTAGCCCAGCAGAGATTACAGGAACATAATATATTGGAAGAAGTTATTTATTTTTACTTATTCAACAATGTATTTACCCAAGGTAGCACAGCTGAGATTATAGTAACATAATATAGTGGGATAAGTTATTTCATTTTACTTATTGTACAATTTATTTACATAGGGTAGCATAGCTGAGATTGCAGTAACATAATACAGTGGGAGAAGTTATTTCATTTTACTTATTGTACAGTCTATTTACCCAGGGCAACACAGCTGAGATTACAGTAACATAATACAGTGGAAGAAGTTATTTCATTTTACTTATTGTACAATCTATTTATCCAGGGCAGCACAGCTGAGATTACAGTAACATAATACAGTGGAAGAAGTTATTTCATTTCACTTATTGTACAATTTATTTACCCAGGGCAGCACAGCTGAGATTACAGTAACATAATATATTGGGAGAAGTTACTTCATTTTACTTATTGTACAATTTGTTTACCCAGGGCAACCCATCTGAGATTATAGTAATGTAGTGGGAGAAGTTATTTTGTTTTACTAAGTCTACAATTGATTTACCCAGGGTAGCCCAGCTAAGATTACAGCATTACAATATAGTGGGAAAGAATCTTTCTTTTTACTTATTGTACAGTTTATTTACTCTGGGTAGCCACTGTGATATTACAGTACTAATACAATATAGTAGGAGAAGATACTTATTGTCACTTATTCTTCAATGTATTTACCCAAGGTGGTCCATATGAGATTATAATTGTACAATACAGTGAGCAGAATTATTTCTTTTTATGTATTCAGCATTTTTTTTAACCAGGGTAGCACAGCAAATCTTTGTTCACAGTGTGTCCTGGGTTCTACCCAGTCTGAGGATTGATGCAGTAGGAGCTATTGTGAATTGTTATGGTCACACAGTGAGTTATTGACGTTGGTGACATTTGAACCTGAGACCCCTGGTTCACAGATCAGTTCTCTAATCCTTGGACTGCATGGACTACCATTGAGGAACCCAGGCTGTTTAAACGATTGTCTCATACTGTTAATTCTCTCTTTTATTATCTACTAATGATTTTTTTCAGGCATTGAAATGAAGGCTTATGATTTTCATGACTCAACTGTAGTACTTAACAAACAACTAAAAAAGGAGAAAGATGGTGCAGATATATTTGTCTGCAAACCAAAAATCACTAAATGGGTAAATGTTTTAAAAATTATTTTGTTTAAAAAAATCTGTAAAAAGGTTACACAGCTGTATTTTAAACCACTTGACAAGAATATCGCCATATTTAGAATATGCTGCTGATGTAGTTAGACTAGATCAACATATCCAGAAATGTGAAAAAAACCGAAAAGTTTATGTTTTTTTTTATTCATTGCCATGTCTCAAATATCTCCAGAAAAAGCAGAAGTCAATACTATATAATCCTGAAAAGGGGAATGACTAAGCAAGCAATAATACCCAACAGAGTGGGCGATATTGAGCAAGACCGGATAGCCCAAGGGTGTAATGAGGCCTGACACTGCAGGCAGAGGGCATTATATCCCCTTGAAAGTCCAGTATTGCCCAATACTAGCCACCCTGGAGGGTATTATTGCACTTAGAAAATTGGCTGTAAGTGACATTTTTAGTAAAATCTCATAAAAGATTAAAAACAAGTATAATAAATGGGTATATAGTGTATAGTGGAATGCTGTTATGCATGAAATTCCATGCATGGAATATGCTTGTTCTGCTGCAGTAGTGATGTCATTTTGTTGTTCTGCTGCAGTAGTGATGTCACTACTATAGCAGAACCACTTGAAATGCTGGCACATTGTTGCTTTCCTCTATTTAATTCTGTGGTGACAGTATTTTAGAACCTCTAGTGACTTCACAAGTCAGTTTTATTATGAAAACAGAAAAAAAAAACACAATGCACACATTTCACATAATACTACTATACACTATGAACATACAGGATGAGCAACTTTATGCACAACCTGTGTGTTCTGTCATAAGTGACATTTTTATTAAAACTTCATAAAAGATTAAAAATAAATATAATAAATGGGTGTTTATTGATGATAGTGACTGTAAATGAGCGACTGTCAAAACAGCAACTCATTTACAGTGCTACCCTTTTGGGCTACCCTGTAAGGGTAGCGAGAGAATATGAAAGTGACAGTAGGGATCAGCAAGGAAGGGTGACTGGAAGGGGAAGGTTAGGGAAGAGAAGGGGAGGGATAAGGAAGAGGAACTGTGTGGGTAGTGTGCCATGTTGCCATTGAGCTAGCTGTGTGGTGTGGTGGTGAGGGTGGCTAGCTTTAGTGCAGCAGGTGCTGGGGACTGGGGGAAATTTTACTGCTGCTGTTTTTTTTTTTTTTTTTTGTCAGACTGTCTCCCCCTTCCCAACATGCACCCCCTGGAGTTGGTTATATTTTGTCAGAGGGGTGCATAAATAATATTTTAAGTTGTCGGATGTCTTGTCGCCTACAAGTGTACATTGCCGATTTGCTTTTCGGTGATGTACACTGGCTGTAACAGTGATTGCTGTTTTGTGATTGCTATTATGACATGGAACCTAAAAAATGTTAAAAAACAGAATAAAACTACATTTTTGTTGTAAAGTAGTCCCTCTACTGCTATACTTGGCCAGTAGAGGGTGCTGCTGTTTAGGAGACCATGTTTCAGTAACATTCATAGTTACCCCATGGTCTTATTGGAGTTGTTGTAGTTTGTGCTGGGCTTAGCTGTGCAACTGATGGTGCTGATGGCAACTGTCCTGCAGAGAGTTTCCTGTCCCCACCCCCCCCACACACACAGCATGCTGTAATTTTTTCCATTTACTGACAGTGTGTGGACTGTACCGGGATTGGGAAGGATGTCTGCATGCGGGCAGGAATGGAATCAATAAAGTAGTACTGTAGGTTACTTTTTCCCCAGAGGTTGAATCCACTGTGTTTGTTGGTTGTTTTGCAACAGGGAAAAGGGCAGGACAGATGATGAGGATGGGTGGGTGACGGGAGAATGCTGATGTCCCAAACAGCCATTACTATACTGGCGGTTTTCTTAAAAAGAAAAAAAAATATTTTTTTATGTAGTGAATCATGTTTCTTTTGTGGCTCCTTCTGAGGAGAGGAAATGCAAGGCAAATGGGGGAGAAGCATGAGACTGGCAGTTGTCACGAAGGACTGTAACTGTGCTTACAGGGAAAAGAAAAAGATTTCTTTATTCAGTGTGTTTATCTGCTAAGTGAGAGAAAAAAAATGGCAGCATGTCAAATTTGAAAATTCTAACTGGCACCAGGATACCAGTGATGGAACTGGCATACCTGGTACTTGTGTTTTTACAGGGCTGTAACTGTACCCCCCCAGTACCACTGGCAGCCAGTCAGAATTCTTACATTTATAAGCCCATTTTTTAATATTTCTAATGTTATATGGCTATGTTAAATAAGATTCCTGGGGCAGAATTTGGGAATCTTTGATTTTGCTGTAAGTGCACAACAAATCAAACAGCACTCTAGAGTGGCAGGACATTTCATAGTTATGTAAGCATTAATCCCTGACAGAGGAGGGCGCTACTAGTGTATTAATGCCCAGTTGGGGTGGGGGTGGTGGTGCACGAGGCCGCAGGGCATCAATCCACTAGTAGAACCCAACTCCAGAGTGGATTAATGTGCTTGTAACATGGCAAGTGGCAGGGAAGTATTGTTAAAATATTACATGCACAACGACATAGACATTCTGCCCATCGGTGATTGCTGTGGAGAAACTATGATGCGGCTTGCTGCTTTTGTAACAATGAAGATGTAACAACGTGTGCATGCATGTTGGACGTCTCACATACATTCATGTAGTGTCGAGACATTTTGAAGAAATGCTGACATTACATTGCCATCTGAAACATGCACAACTTGAATTTTTTGTTTACATTCTGAGAGACAGTTTCAATGTATTGATGTTCGTTGTTACATCGGTCACATACATTGCAGTACTGCATTATGGGAAACATGTATTTGTTGATCTTTATTTGGGACAGCATGTGGCAACATTGCTTTTTTTCCAGATGTGGAAAACATTTCATAGTGACCGCTTTATTTCACTAATTGTACTGGGTGCATACGTCGCAAACAACGGTAGGACTATCTAGTTCCTCTAGACAGCATATTTATCTATCAACTGAATGTTTAGTGTTTCACAAGTGTGTTTAATTAAGTGTGAACGTGTGATATGTGATGTCATGATGCTGTAAAGTATTTAATAGTCACTATTTTAAAAGTTGTCAGCCTTTGAAAAAGGATGGTTATCTGAAACTCGTCAGGCTGTTGCCTCATGAAATAAAACATTTATTTTAATTTATTCTGAGACTGGTGCCCTTGTTCATATTGGGTTTGAGTGCTCTGCTTTGACTTAGTGGTTTTGAGTTTTGCTTAATGCATAGTAGCACCAATTCTGTGTGCCCTCTCTGTATTGGTTTTGTGAATGGTAGGACATGTTTATTGCTATTGACTTACATTGGCTCTAGCTCTGAGGCACTTCTTCATGCTGGTGGATTATTTCTGTACTTCCTGAGTGTCACTACCATTGGTTGCTCACCCACGCTTCTGGCGTTACATGCATCCATTTGCTCACCCCCCCGACATCAGCTGTCTTCTGGTTGCTGGTTTGCCATGTTTCCATCTTCAGCAACATGCACTAGCGAGCGGGATCTACTGCTGCAACATGCACTAGCGAGCGGGCTCTACTGCTGCAACATGCACTACCGAGCGGGCTCCACTGCTGGATTAATACCTGCTGGCTTTTGGTCACCTGATGCCTTTCCACAAATCTGCTTTCTGCATTTGAGCATTGTGTTTAGTGCCATGTTACAAATCCAATTAGAATCTCTAAAACTTAATAAAAACAAGCATTTGTCAATGCTGAGAGTTCACTGTTGGTATTGCTGTTGTACCAACCTCCCATATTTTTCTGTGTATACTCCTCTGCCTTGCATTTTAAGGCTGGGTGTTACAGTTGGAAACCCAAATGCCCCAGGCGTTTGTTGGTATTTTTGCTCCAGATTTTCAACATGGACTTTTGGGACCCCACCTCATGAACAGTGGCATTATCATTTTGTTACTCAATCCCAAAAGGTGATTTTGCACAGTGAGGGTGCCATTCGGCACCACAGGTGTGAAAACACATTTCGGGCAGGATGTGAAAAATGACAGCTGTACTGTTAATGAGGAGGTGTGAAGAAATGACAACATTGAAAATCTGGAATGAAAATATGAAAAAGTGGTGAAGTTATGCATGTGCATAGAAACTGCGCAATGCAAGCTCATAAGGCAGTAATTTTTTGGAATGTTTTCATCAGATTTTCAATATAGCCTTTTTGTGACCTCCCCTCATGAACAGTGGCACTAGAATTTTGTTAATCTGTCCCAAAAGTTGATTTTGCACAGCGACCACACCATTCTGTACCACAGGTGCAAAAACACATTTTGGGAAGGATACAAAAAATGACGGCTATACTGTTCATAAGGGGGCGTGAAAAAATGGCAATGTAGGAAATCTGGAGTGAAAACCTTGAAAATTGATGATGTTATTAGTGTGCGTAGAAACTACGCAATGGACACTCATAATGCAGTAATTTTTGGGAGTTTTTTCACCAAATTTGCCACAAGTGCTTTTTGGGACACCACCTCATGAATAGTGGCACTGTCATTTTGTTAATTGGTCCCAAAAGGTGATTCTGTGCATCGACCGTGAAATCATCTTTCAGGACCGAGAAAAGAAATGACAGTGACTGTGTTCATGAGATGGGGTCCTAACACCTCATGTTGAAAATTTAGGACCACAACTCCCAAAAATGGCTGAGATAGTAACCTAAATTGCCCCCCCATTCACTGCCATTATAGGACTTACCGTCATTTCTTCAGTTTGTGGTCGACTTTTGAGGAGTGAAGACGTGTTCCCAGTCCACTGAGGATCGCTGCTCCTGACCTCTGGAGGTAAGTATGGGTGAGAGGTGTGCAGGGAGGAGGGGTGCTGAGAGGAGGTACAGGTTGGGAGGGCCTGTGGGAGCGGCGAGGGACCATTTTCTTTTTGAGGTTTAAAAAAAAAGTCTGTTTTCTTTTACAGAAACTATGGATTTTGGTACACTGGGATGGGCTCCCAGTGTGCCAAAGTACTGGCAGAGATCAAGGGGGAATCAATGCCGACTCGGGGATTGGGCACCCTGATGTCGATGGATATGTGGGAGGGAATGCATCCGACACTGGGAGTGGGCATCCCAGTGCCAGAAACACCACAGCAGGTTTTAACACACTGGGGTGGGCTCCCAGTGTGCCACATTAAAGGATGGGAGGGATACAGGCTGACATGAGGACTGAGCACCCCGATGTCGGCAGGCAGGGGAGGGTGGTCCACCAGCGCGATCAATTGCTCTTAGAGTAAAAGTGCCTTCGGGCACTGAACACTCCCAGCCCATACAGAGCTTAGGCTATGGCCTGCTTTGCAGAGGTGGGAGAAACTTTAGAACTGGAGACAGTGGGAAGTGGAGGAGGCAGGCGAGGAAAGTGTCTCCTCCCAGCCAGCATGATCAATCGCACTTAGAGTAAACGGCCTTTGGGCACTGAATACTCCTAGACAGTATGGAGCTTAGTTTGTGGCCTGCTCCGCATGGGTGGGAGAAACTTTAGAGCCAGAGACAGCAGGACGTGGAGGAGGCAGGTGAGGAAAGCATCTCCTCCCACCTTTCAGGCAGGGACCGGTGGGGTGGCAAGGTGGAGACATCATGACGCAAACAGCTGTTTACTCTGTGATGACCTGCAGATGAAAGGGAAAAAGCTGCCTCCTGATTGGTGCAGTTTATTGTTTTCAAGTGCAGACCAGTGCAGGCAAAACAGCATCAGGACCAGCCTGGCTGAGGATTGGTGTGATACTGTCATGCCCCTTGTAGAGCACTCTGCATTGCACAGACAGTGTCACACCCCTCAAAGCCTTCTATCCCAAGGAGTTCGCCGTGCATGCGCAAACTCAAAAACAACAATAAAACTTGGACTTTATGGACTGCATGCTGCCATAAGATGGTGAACATGACACACAGTGAGCAGCAGCTAGTAACCATATTAAGCTGCAAGAAAATGAAAGATAAATCTTATGTGGGATTAGACAAATGTCCTGCTGTCAGAGATAAATGTCAGTAATGACATCTTCTTTGGCAGATATCCCAGTATGGCCCCTTGGCAGTTGTGAAATTAAATCAGAGGAAAGGAATTAAAAGGGCAGTCAAACAACTCAGTAACCATCCATCTCATGTAAGACCACTTCAGAGCATCAGTGTAATGACATGTTCATACTGAGCTTATGTTGTTGTCTGTCTCCATTTACTGTCAGCTACTGAATTGCAGTGTTTTTCAGTTTTGGGGGCACTGATACTTTATCAAAATCCAAATTTGACAATGTTGATGCAGCCCACTTTCACAAGGTGACAGAGGAAATGCTTGCAAGGTATGCATGGAAGTGAATAAGTCAAGCAGTTGAAGCTGCAACCTGGGAAACTGGGATTCATGAGCAAGCCCTGGGATCCTGGGTGCAAGCACTGGGATCCATCGTTGGAGCCAGCTGGGAGCCTTCCTCAAGATTCCATGAAATGGCTGCTTCCTTGGTTCAATTTATGGATGACGTATGGCTTTATGGTTGATAATGATGGTAGGGAGGGCATATGGTGATCATACAGAAGAGGATCATGAAGACGATTTGCTGTTACGTTTGGATGATAAAAGTGAAACAGAAATTTAGATATTTCTGAATTTTTATATTTACATGTATATATATTATACAAATATATAATTGTAATTAACTAGAGGTAAAGGGATTAAGTAAGGGAGATGTAGAAAGCACTCCAGATATAACAGAACTCCATGTACAAGGAATGCAGCCTTTATTTATTTGGATTTTGTTAACCAGATAGGCTCACTGAGACCAAAAGTCCCTAATGATAGAATCATTGTAGAGAGGAGGTACAAAGGGTAGGTAGTTGTCGGGACTGTGGGGCACTGTTCTCCAGGGTTATGCTCTGGAGGAGGGGGCTCTGCCTCATCTGCAGGACCTTTGTGGAGCTCCGTGTTCAGCTGGTAGCAGCAAGTGGTGAGATATCTCAGCTGCAGCACTGGCTCAGCTGGGGTCTACCCCCCAACCCCCCAACTCTCCCAGAGGCCCACTGGTCTAGGGGGCTGGAGGATGCTGGGGATTTGGCATGGGGAAGAGTGGCAGGCACAGTCACAAGGGGTTTGACCAATCACACATCATTCAAATGGAAAATCACTTTGCACCCCTGGAGGAGGCTCAGGTACCTGACTCTGTTGGGGGGGGCTCTAAGTCTGCTGAGAGAAATGGGCAGGGTGACTTGCTGACACCTATGGGAGTAAGCAGGAGGAAGTCAGCAAGGAGAGCCTTAGTGACTGGGGAACTCAGTGATTAGGGGAGTAGGGAGGGTGGTGGGTAGTGTGGAGGGAAGGGGAGTGAAATGGTCAGACACCTTCATGGTGCATTAGCCATCAGAGATATTGGTACAATAGGGAGGGTAGTGGAGAAGAGAGAGGAGGGGGATCTGGTGGTGCTGGTACACTTGGGTACAAATGATCTGGTGAACCAGCCCATGGAGGCAGTGAAGCAAAACTTCTAAGAGGCTGGGGGACAGATTGAAGGCACACTTGGCTTCCCTGGCCTTTTCCAAGGTCCTCTCTATGTGCAATAAGAGGAATGGGTATGATAGAGTAAGGAAGGAAGAGATTGCGAAGTTTAATGGGTGGTCGAAGGGATGTGTCAGGAGGAGGGGTACCACTTTGTGGGGCTTCTGGGACAGGAGGCTCTTCAAGAGTGTTGGCTTTCACCTGCTGACAGAGGGGGCCAGTGCTCTGGAGCAGAAGGCTGACATTTGCACTGGACAGTTATACTGACTGGTGGAGAGATGGAGGCAAGGGGAATCACTGAGAAGGGGAGAGCAGGTAGAGAATGTAGCTGTGGCTCCCCTTGAGCAGGGACTAGTAGCAGTAATGTGGGTAACGTTAAAGTTGAAGTTCAAATTAGGTTAGGGGAAGAGGCCAGTGAGGGACATTCAGCATGAAAAAAATTTTTTTAGGAGACTAGAGAATCTTAAAGAATAATGAATAGGAAAAAGCAAGAGGGGATCAGAAAAAATATTGAAAGAGGTCTACCTTAATGCCAGGTGTCTGGGAAATGAAATTAGTGAGCTCTGGGCAATAGCAGCAGACACTGAGATGGATGTAGTAGCCACCATAGAAACGTGGATCACAGAAAATAATGATTGGGACCACACAGTCCCAGACTACACCGTGTTTATGCAGGACAGAGGAAAAGTTAAAGGAGGAGGAGGAGGCACAGCCCTATATGTCAAAGAGTGCGTAGAGGCAGTGGAGGATGGAAACATCAGGGGAGGTAATGGGGAAACAGAATCACTATGGGTACAGCTCACAACATCCTTAGGCAAGAAAGTACAAATGGGGATGATCTATAGACCTCAAGGACAGAGGGGAAGAGAGAGATAAGGAGCAAGGGGCAGAACTAGAAAGGGGGTAGTGGCAAAAGGGGAGGCATTGGTGGTGGGAGATCTAAATCTGTCAGATACTGATGGGGTCATTCTAGTGTCCAGGAGCTCCAGGAATCATGCCCTACTGGATACATTACAGGATTGCCTGCTGGTGCAGCTAGTTGAGGAACCCACAAGGCAGGCTGCCATTCTCGATGTGGTGCTCACCAACTTGGAAGCGGTAGGAGGAGTGACGGTAGAAAAGCCACTAGGGTCCAGCAACCATAACTTTATATGATTCGAACTGGCCCCTGGAACAAGTAAGCCTCCCTCATCAAAGGCTTAAGTCCTAGATTTCAGAAGGGCAGGCTTCAACTGGATGAGGGAGCTGGTCTAGGACAAGTTTGTTGGAGTGGACAGCATCAGGAATGAGGAGGAAAGATGGGGAAAATCAAGAGGGCCATTCTCAAGGCAACAAAGTTTTGCATGAGAATTTTAATCAAAATAAAAAAGTACATGAGAGCAATATGGTTCTCTGGAAAGGTTAGGGAAGCAGTGACAGACAAAAAAAGTCCTTCACCAGGTACAAGGAAAAACAAGGGGCGGAAGAATGGGGAGAGTACCCAATGAGAACAAGGGGAACCAAAAGGGAGGTCAGAGAAGTAAAGGCAGACACAGAGCTACGTAATGCGCTGGAGGCCAAGGGCGGGGAAAACAGTTCTTAAGATATACTAGGGAAAAAGAAAGACGGTGGGAGGGGGAATTGCGAGGCTAACAGAGGGAGGTAGGGTTATTGAGGGGGACAGGTAGAAAGTAGCCATTCTTAATGACTACTTTTGCTCTGTATTTACAAGGGAAGACAAAGGGCCTTTGCCAGAGAGTGGGATTAAGGCAGCTGTAAGGTGGATCCCTGAGGTGAGACAGGAAGTATTTACCAGTGAAAAGATTTGGAAAGGGCTAGCAGCCCTAAAGACAGATAAGGCCCCGGAGCCAGATGGGACACATCTTAGGATGCTCAAGGACTTGGCAACATAACTAACTGAACTCCTTGTGGGGCTATTCAGTAGCTCAATTCAGAAGGGGTAGTTCCAAAAGACTGGAGGGTAGCAGGCATAGTCCCACTCTATACAAAGGGGGGGGGCACAAGGAGCAACTGGATAACTACAGATCTGTCAGTCTTACCTCTATTGTGGATAAACTGATGGAGGCAGTAGTCAAAGAGGACCTATCAAACTAGTTGGAGAGCAATGGACTCCAAGACAGTAAACAGCATATGTTTGTGGAAGGAAGGGCTTGTCCGACCGACTTGGCAGAATTCTTTGACTGGGTAATGAGGGCAGTGGGTAAGGACCATGCTGTGGGTTTAATTTACTTTGATTTCAGCAAGACTTTAAACTCAGTGCATCACAGAAGGTTGCTGAAGAAGCTAGAGGATCTGGGTACAATGACAGACACTCTTAGATGGGTGAAAAACTGGTTGGAAGGGAGACAGTAGAGGGTTGTGGTTATCAGAGTCAAATCAGAAGAGAGGGAGGTCACCAGTGGGGTGCCACAAGGATAAGTCCTGGATCCAGACCTTTTCAATATGTTCATTAGCGACATGGGATAAGGAGTCCAAGGCAAGATCATTGTGTCTCTTTGCAGATGACAATAAGCTCTGTGGCATGGCAGACAGCAAGGAGGGGGTCAGGGAGCTGCAAAAAGACTTGCAAAAGCTTGAGAGTTGTTCAGAGGTTTGGCAGTTGAAATTCAGTGCCAAACAGTACAAGGTGATGCACATAGGGAACAAGAACCCGAGGATAGAGTACTGGATGGGGGAGTAAAGCTGTGCACAGTCATTGAGGAAAGAGACCTAGGGGTCACCATCATTGACTCCCTTTTTTTTTTACTGTTAATTTCTTTATCCTCCTGGTCCCTGGTGGCAATGCATCCTGTCAGATTCCACCAGCCCTGTTCCCCACTCGCAGCCTACCCTTCCAGCTGCCCCATGGCTTGCCCCCCGTGGTGGGGCCGTGTGGATCCCCCTCAACCTGCCTAACTCCAGATTCAGTGCTGGAAGGGTTACTGCCCATCGAGGAGGTGGTGCCTGTGGGGACTGACCCTCATTCTGCCATGCCAGTACCTTTTTTCCCCTGTACTTTGGTTCCCCTAGACAAGGCGTGCAATGATGCCCAAGGAGAGAGCGCGCATGCATACGCGCTCCTCTGAACATCTGCCTCATCTACCTCTCTCTGTAGCTTTCAGTGCACCAGTCCCCTAGCCTCTGCCAGGGGCCAGTCATGCACCGAACTGCTGGTGTCCCCCTCCCTGGAGAAGGAGCAGTCCTACGGATGCTCGATCTCTCCTCCCCATGACCCGGTGGCCCGTGCCATTCCTGAACACGGGTTGCCCGGCGTAGTCTTGAGTAAGGCAACCAGTGCTTCCAGCCCTCAGCACCACCGGGCTGGCATCATTGACTCTAAAACAATCAAACCAATAAAATAATGCCTATAATAAGGCAAACAGGATGCTGGGGTGTATTGGAAGGGGTACTGACAGCAGAAGGAAGGGGTATTACTACCTCTGTATAGCTCACTGGTGAAGCCCCACCTGGAGTACTGTGCTCAGTTCTATAATCCTCACCTAAGTAAAGATAAGGGCAGACTGGAGACAGTGCAATGTAGGATCATAAAAATGACTCAGGGCCAGCAGAGCAGATTTTATGAGGATCAGCTCAGGGCACTGAACATATAGTCACTGGCAGCCAAACAAGAGGGGTAGATATGATAGAGACCTTCAAGTTCCTGAAAGGAATGAAAAAAGTAAACTGTGAGGAACTACTGTATTTAGCATAAGCAGTGGATCAAGAACATAGCGGGCACAAGTTGAAACTGATGGGAGGCATTCAAGAGGGAAGTGAGAAAGTTTTGTTTTACAGAAAGGGTGGTGGGCACTAAAAGCTATCAATGGTTTCAAACATTACTGGGACAGAGTGAAGGACTTAGTGGTTGCTCAAGGTGACAGCGGTAGGGCAGGGAGCACAAGGGTGGATAGTGTGGGTTAGAACCCTGTATGGACAATAGGCCCTGGGTTTGTTAGGTTTTATGTGCAGACTGGATGGACCAGCAGTCTTTTTCTACCATCATTGTCCATGTTTCTATGATCCAGAGGTAGCAGGGGAGGTCTGAGGGTCATCTGAGGGAAGGTTGGCAGACTGTAACATTTATACTCTGGAGGTGAGGAGAGAAAGGGGGATACGACTGAGACATAGAAGTTATTGCAAGGGATCAAAAGGGTGGATTGTTAGGACTTAATTCATGAGGAATAAGAGCACAGTGACTAGAGAACATGGATGGAGACTGGTGAGGGGAGATTCGAGAGGGACATGAAAATGTTTTTTCTTCACTGAGTGGGTACTGGACAAATGGAATAGACTGCTCATGATTGCTGAAGTCAAGACTGTGACAGGATTTAAACTTTGGAGGAACAGATGTACGGGAATGGTGGGATCCACAGGTAAAAGAAGGGAGGGATACCTGGGAAAAGGGGCGATGATCAGGCTATTGGATCTCTAAATCCAGATTAATATTAGCAAGAGCATGAGGCTAGGGAGGGAAGCGGGAAGACTGGATAGACCACTGGAACCTTTTCTGCCAATACAGTCTATGTTTCTGTGCTCTATGTTTTTGCATTTGATTTAGATACTTATATTTATTTATTTGAAAAGGTTTCACTGGGAAAGACTACATGAGCTGTAAACAGCTTGTTTCCAGAAGCATCCTGGAGGGAGTGGTTACGTAAGTGGGGAGAACAAAAAACATAACCAGGCTAATGTACATAAATGCAATGCAAAGTACAATTCATTGCAATCCACAACAATGAAAAGAACTGGGACAGACAGTATCATATAGATATACATGTACAGTAGCAATACTATGAGCACAAGAGGATAACCGGTAACTAGGTAAGGTATAGACCTTAGAAGGAGTACACCTTAAAAGGCTAGAGGTGGCAGGCTGAGTGCAGGGATTTCTAAGTGCTAAGTTTGCCTATTAGAAATGGCAGTAAAAACAAGGGGAGTGGTGAGGTGGAAACAAGAGGGCAGGGGGAAGGGAGAGAGGAAGGAGAGGCATGCTGAGAACTACACCCCTTCAGGATGCTGAGAACCCTGCAAGGGGACATGGACCCAGCAAGGAAGGTGGTGAGAAAGAGGGAGGAGAGGGAGTAGTGGGTGGAGGTCAGATGGGGAGGGTGGATGAGGGTATATCTCAGGTCTGTCAGGCTTATGGTAGATGAGGCAGGAGATCTGGAGAATTACAACTCCTCACTAGTTGGTAGTCAGACCAGTATGGGGTGAGGTATGTTTGGTTTTGGTTGATTGACTATAGCAATGTTAAAAGACAGAAAATAATGTCACTGAGGAGTAAGCTGTATGTTGTTATGCTTATCTCTCTTAGTGATATCACTTTCTGCCTCAGTATTCCATGAAATAGCCACTGAATAGATTAAATTTACAGATGCTATAGATATGTAATACCTGGCATCAATTTTTTCCAATAGGGAAACCTGGTTATAATTCGCTGTTATAACGGTGAACACGTGCCAGGTTTCCCTCACTGTCCACATGCCTCCAACAATCCCGTGCTGATAACTCCACAGAGCACAGACAAAGCCTACAGTTATCTTAGCAAGGCAGTGGGCACTGACCATACTCTTCACACCACAAATTAATCTACTGCCAAAAAGACATTTGTCTTCTCCCCAGGTTTGTTTTTTAAAAGAAAAATACCTGACCTTTTCCAATTATGGCTCTGTAAACCAGACCCTCAGCTCGACCACAACTGCTGTTACTGCATGGCAGTTCTCTCCTCTGCCTCAATGACTCCAGCTTCCGAGATCTATTTAAATAAAACAATAAATAAATAAAAAGTAAATGTTGAAACAATCAGGAACAGTCATAAAAGTAAGAGCCAGTCTCTGCACCTAATGACATCCTGCACTGCAGCACCATTTAGTGGCCAGACAGAATTACAACTAACAAAATAAAACCTTAGGGAAAAAAACTGATGCCAGCAATTACATAAAACAACACATGGGGAAGTGCATAACTTGAATTTAAAGAGCAACTTCCTACTGTCAGTGTTTCTGCTCTTCCTCAGCCCATTTGTTTCCTTACCTGGCCAGTACTAAAATGACAAAGATTGGCATAAAAAGCCCTTTTCCTTAAAAAAGTTATATCCCTTGTAAACTTCAAAATCACTAGGCTGGCAAAAAAAGCACCTACTTCCCTCTCATTGGCCCATGCAGTCCTGTTTTGCGATCTCACAAAATGAAGGCTGCATGAGCGCACCCCATTCAGTTCTAATGGGCCAGTATTTTCAAATATATTTATGCCCTTTAGTGCTGGGATTTTATTCTATCAAAGTGATCGATCGACTAATTGGGTCCCAATTAGTCAATCGCTACAATAGAAGAAAATCCCTAGCACTAAAAAGTATAAATATATTGAAAATACAAACCCATAGAACTGGCAGGCGCACTCATGCAGCCTTTGTTTTGTGAGATCTAAAACTCTTGACTACTGAGGCCGGCGATGAACATGTTTTCTGGACAGGAAGTCAGTGCTTTTTGCCACCAGCCTAGCGATTTGGAAGTTTACAAGGATATAACTTTTTAAAAAAGGGCTTTTTAGGCCAAACTTCATCACTTTAGTACTGGTCAGGTAATGAATCGAACGGGCTGGGACAGGTAGCCACTAGGTAGCTGCTCTTTAATGCACACCCCCAATGTAGGATGCTTTGATAAACCCCTTTTTGACCTCAGGGTTTACGAAGCATCCCACACCTCGAGTGTGCATTGAATTCTTATTATGCACTCCCCCATGTATTATTTCTATATATAATTACTGAAGATCCCTATTATCAGCCAGTTTTCGAGTACTTTCAAAAGCTGTAATAACCTGCAAATGTCATAAAAACTGGTAATTAAAAGAAAATGGTTAACAATACAGGCTCCCGCCCCCAGCAAGGCTCACCCTTCAGTTAAGCCTTTTAAGTATGTTGCAGCATTTTTCTCGTGCCATAACATACTTTAATAGAGAATAGTCTGTGACCCTGAAGTATGGTGGATGCTGGGGGGGCTTATCTGTAAAGGTGTGGTGCCGTACCACTTCCTTCAATATAAATGTATTGAAGGGCAGTGCGGCACCGCCCTTAATAATGAAACCCCCACCCAGTGTCCACCATACTTCCAGGTCGCAGACTTTTCTTTATCAAAATAAAGGTATGTTGTGGCATGAGAAAATGCCACAACATACAGTATCCTAAAAAGCTTAACCAGAGGGTAAGCCTTGTTGGAACAGGAGCCATATTGTTGACCATTTTCCTTTAAGGCTTTGAAAGATTGCACTCTAATGTGCAGAAACTTGACTCTGGGAGGATGCATTTGCAAGCCCCCTGTCCTACTGTGCTCACTTACTAGTCACATGCTCTCCCCATATCAGCCAGTTCACTATGCTTGGCAAACTTTACAGTAATCTGCCTTCTCTGTTTTTGCCTTTCTTTTTAAATATTTGTTAACAGTAATTATTCTATATTTAAATCTCAGGACTATTGCCACCTACAGACAAGCTCGATACCTTGTTTGAAAGATTTTGTTATGTAGGGTCTCAGCATACATATCTTCCTCTTTAAGAGAAACTCTGTAGTAGAGCAAAATACATTACAATATATACAGATCCTTGTCAGACTTCATTTTAACCACAGTGTGCACTTCTCGCACCAACATCTGAAGAAGGATATTGACACAATGGGCAAAGTACACAGGAGAAAGACAAGGACAGTTGATGGAATGGAAAACATGGGCAATAAGGAAAGACTAGCAGAACTGGGATTTCTCTTAACAGAAAAGAGAAGATTCAGTGGAGGGATGCTTACAGTATGCAAGTATCTAAAAGGGATAACATCATCAGATCAAGTGCAGATCTTCAAGCTACACAAGGACAAAAAGACAAGGGGACACTCAATGTTACTGAAGGGAGGAAGTTGGCAACAGAGGAGGACTACTGAGCAATGGCCAGCAGGCCAGGCCATAAATTAATGGAAGGTTTTGTAAGTCATGGTTGAGGTGTGACATGGGTGGGTGCAGCAGGCATGAGCACTGAGTGGCAGTGGGGCATAGTATAGAGGTGCTTGGTGGCATGGAAATTTGAATGGACAGTAATCTGGACAACATGAAACAGAAACATAGAATTTGATGGCAGATAAGGACTGCTTGGCTCACCCAGTCTGCCCATTTTCCTATCTACAGTATTACACATATACTACTTGATCTCTGGCTATCCCCCCTCCTCTCAATTTTCCACTAATATTCCTTGTTCCTATTCCATGCATTATTGAACTCTGTCACTGTTTTCAACCCCACCACTTCTGCTGGAAGGCTGTTCCTGAAATCCTCCACTCTTTCTGAAGAAGTACTTCCTCACATCTCTCTGAATCTACCCCTCCAGCTTCATAACATGTCCCTTTGTTCTTTAGCACCTTTTTCTGAAAATACTTCTCTCCTGTACCTTATTTACCCCATGAGGTTTTAAAGTTCTCTGTTATCCCCCCTCCTCTCTTCCAGGGTGTACATATTGAGGTCCATCAGTCTATCCTTGTATGGCTTTTGATGCAGACCCTGTACCATTTAACTTGCCCTTCTCGACTGCCTGCACTCTGCCTATGTCCTTCTGGAGAAGTGGTCTCCAGAACTGGACTCAGTATTCTAGGTGGGGTCTTACCAACAATCCATACAGAGGCAAATGAAAATTGTGTGCTCACTGTAATTCTTGATCCTCCAGGAATATCTTCACCACTGATCCACACCAATGGGTCTCAGCTTGAGGTGCCAGAACCCAGCGGAACCAGAACTCCCAGGAGGGGTGGCACTGAGGCAAGTCGTGTGCATGCATGGCACCACAGGAGACACAATCTGTAAGAGCACATCCTCCCACAGCCGAGTTTCTGTACACTGGTGACAAATGATGAGTCACAGTAATGGAAGGAACAAACCACCAGTCTATCACCACCCTATTGTGAAGACCAAGGACATTTCAACAGCTTCACTTTCTGTCATCAGACAGCTGCAACCACAACAGTGCCAGTAAGTTATTGGGTGATGGGAAAGGGGGGAGAGAGGATAGGTGCTTGAGGGTGCGGGGGGTCTTTTTCTAGGTTTTGGTTTTGGATTGGGTTGGGGTCTTCTGTCTTTACTGTTTTGTTTTTCTCACTTTTCTGGATGGGGGACTATTTTATTTGGTAGTTAGATGTGGTATTGGTAAATCCAATTCAGAATACAGTGCATCAGGATCGTATTGGATTTGGAATCCGAACCTCTCATAGTACGATGGATGCAAACAGAATGGATTTCACAGAATCCAATCATCCCTAGTGCAAACATGTGCTAATTTGAAGGGATTTTACTAGAGAGTGTCTAAAGCCCAGTGCTTCTGAGGGCCTTGGTGGCTCTCAGATACCATACTATAATTAAAAATCTTTTGCACATTTTGCATGGAAAAACAAACTCATCATAGTGTTAGGATTCAGCCCTGCAACCCAAATTCCTAGCATGCCTCTGAACTAATAGGGGAAGGAAGTGCAAAATAATAATTAAATCTGTACTCAGCAGGGTGGGA
This sequence comes from Neoceratodus forsteri, assembly GCA_016271365.2. NCBI lineage: Eukaryota > Metazoa > Chordata > Ceratodontiformes > Ceratodontidae > Neoceratodus > Neoceratodus forsteri. The sequence continues at coordinate 531,436,410 of CM028137.1, read as the reverse complement.
TACATGTGAAAAGCCAAATCCTGAGATTTGGGATGGTCAACCACTTAGTTACGCTAATCATTTACACATTTACATTTACATTAGAACTGTTGATTTTGAGCAAACTGTTAACTGATTTGTCTTCAGCCAGAGCCACAGAAAAACAAAGAGAGGAAATGAAGCACCATGTGTATGCAGAAACATAATTGATATGAAATGTGGGTCTGTTGCATCGTGGCTTCTGTGACTCTCTGGCCTCATTAATATGAAGAATTAGTATCTGCACATTACATGGGCTGTTGAGCAGTGTCTTGTGAAGCCTGTTGGGAGCCAATCTCCACTGGAGCTTCCTGGTGATGAGAATGGCCTTTGTAATTTCTCTTTGCACAATAATTGGTCTCTTGTGTATATCTGTGCCCCTGGAAGTAATTTAGGGCTTATTAAGGCCTGTGAAACTAAAAGAAATGCATGTCCATTCTTAAGGCATTCTGCTATGTACAGCTTAGAATGAAAGTCTCAAACTGTGTGCCTTTTAGTAGAGCTGAGCTCACAGGTTGGGATGAATCATTCTTGTTTGTAATGGCTGGAATAATACTAATGGTTTCAATTTGTTTGGGGTGTCTGTACAGTAGGTAATTTTCTATATTTCTTTCATTAGTTACATTTTCCTCTTTATTTAATTACTTATTTATTTATTTTATTTTAAATGTACACACAGAGACAGCCCTAATGAGAATATCTTCTCATTTTCCCATTAGTCTTGGGGAGACAGCATTGTATCGCATAGTATATATTGTAGATATTGGGCAGCTGGAATTCCATACCATACACATATATTATTTCTGCATCCATCAGTGATGAAACAAACTTTATAGAATCTGATCAAGGCTAAAAACAATTACAACCTATAGTCAAATTTTCACTTTCTTTTAAAGACCTTATCACCCCTTATATATTTTTGAATGAAGATTGTTCCAGTAAATGAAGAAAACTGAGTGGGGTCTTCCAATGGTCTGAGAGAAACTTCAATCTCCCCCCAACCCACCACACCACCAGACCACATCAAGGGCACTGATCTTAACTGTCCTGGCTGGTGGCTGCAAGAGTACCATAATTAAGCAATCAGGAATGACATGGTGTGTGTTACGGTGGGATAACTGCTCACCTCAGGTGGGCTGGAAAACTACGACAAAGTCGAGTGCTTTCACCAATCAAGAAGGGCCATTAGCCTACTATATCACACCCCCTAGAGTGCCTTAATGCGATTATGAAATGGGTCCTTACAGTAAATGGGATGACATTATCAAACATATTTTTGCTGAGCTACTTTCAGCCGGGTTGTCGCGCTGGGATAACAGCCAGGCCGAAAGTACCTCATGGCCAATCAGGAGCCAGCATTCTTTCTACCCATTTCTTAATAGCTGTCAGCGGAGGGTTGGGCAGGCATCTGCAGAAAGGTGCCCCAGAGGGAGGGAGGGAGGAGAGGATTCCCAACTTTTTTTTTTTTTGCGATCTTGGAATAACACCTTTGAGCTGGAAAGCTCATTTACAAAGTTCCATGTCAGACAAAAAAAAAAAAAAAACAAAATACATACATTTCATGATTGGAACAGTACAAACAGTATAAGTGCAATGTTACTGTGCACAGTAACCAGACAGAAGAATACATGGATTATGTACATTTAGAGTACAGAGTTACAAAACATGAAGTATTCAGCAGAATAAATATTTCTCTGTTTAAGCTCCAAGGGAGGGGGTAAGAGAGAAAGATGGTGGTTGGGAGGGGGTGAGTAAGTGCCTCATGAAGGATTTGGGATGCTGATAAGGTGGGGGTAGTTAGGCCACTCTGGGGGTATGGGGAGGGGTGGCAGGGGTGAAGAGAGCAAGAGGAGAGTGGTCAATGAAGGAAACGCTAGCAATCACAACTTGAACACCACAATCTTTATAACTCTTATAACTGCCAAACAACTGTAGTTTGAAAATTTATACTGCTAATTTTAGTGACTATTTGTTTATTGTACCTGTCTAAACTAGATTGATAGGTCTGCTTATAAATCATGACATCTTTTTTAGCCCATCGGGACTATTTATTTCTAAACATTCCAGTACTCTTGGCCCATAGCCATTCTCAAGGCCAACAAATTAACTATGCTCTTGCTTTTTGACAATGTTTGACCATAGATTTTCATTGCTTATACAGGGGATGAAATTAAGTTTGGAAGCTGCTATCCACCAGGGCTACCAGCTGAAGAAATTTTGCTGACCACAGACATTCCATCAGTTCAGTGAACAGGATTATTGAAACGTGGCCTCTAAGTACAACAGGAAGTTATAATGTTATTATAAGTATGCTGCAAAGACTTTGGTTACAACAGGCTGTCCTTATGATACTCCCAATACCCACCAAATACTGGCAGCTCCAGTTTTATACTAGCCACTCCATGATACTTATTCTCTCTCCCGCTTCCCCCGACCCAAAATTCACCATGCACTGGCAGTGCCAATTTTCTCAATAAGTTGCTTAGTTGCTGTCTGTCCCTGCCACCCCCCCCAAAACACGCACACAAAAGCAAATGGTACTGTATTTCAAACAGAGAAAATCAGAATGTTAACTGTTTTGTTCACCTTTGCTGTAATAAACATACTAACAACTTATCTGTAACAAGCCTGTTATCTCATTAACGTATGTTCTCCTTCACCTACAAAACCCAGCGACTGAACTTTAAAACACAAAAGCAAACATTTTTGGCATTGGCCATTTCTTATTCTCAAAGTACCTGCCAAGTCTATATTTTTATAGCGCTACGTGTGGTGCGTCTCTTATTGAATAAGATTACCGCATGCTGCTGGGTGAGAGGACTGCAAAGCAAAAGTGAGCAGTTTTGTCATCTCCGAATACAGTTTAAATTCAATTATTTTATTTTTATATTTAGTCTGTTTCTTCCTGTGCTGTAGTAAAGAATGGAAGCATCTCATAAGCACAGAGCGCCTAATGTTAGTGACTGTTCACCTGTGCTTACTATTATAAATGTGATCGAGTATCTAAAATTAGAAGATAAAGAATCACTTGAAGGTGTGAGTAGTAGCAGTAACAGCCAACATAGTAGACAGATATAGGATATAGCAGGGGCAAGTGCATCAGAATGCTTGTCATGAGGACACAACTGTATGCAGAATAAGAAGTTAGGAAATGCTGCACTGTGATTGGATGAAAGACGTCATTGCTTTATAATATGTATAAAAGTAGCTACAGTACTGACTGATCCACTTGTTTTTGGAGTCTGTTCCACATATCCAAAACCCATACAGAGCCGGCAGTGCAGCTGAATTCAAGCTGGGTGCAGTCAAAGAACCAAAATGACAGCAACACAAAAAGGATGTATTCTCAATCAAGTCAAATGCAGAGGAAGTGCAAAATGTGCTGTTTTATAGCAGTAAAAGTAAAGTGAATGAAATCCAAAGCACTGAGTCACCCCAGGTCTTCAAGTCCCTATAACTCTTCATCGGGGAAGAACTGATGAAGGGTCAAAGAGGATTTTATTTTTGTACCTTCCGTGCACCCCTGACTTCCCATTCCTTTAGGCTGCTCATGTCCCTATCTGCCTTCCAGTCTCACTCTTCACTGCTGCTTCCTGTCACCTGGATCCCCAGACTGTCCCCACATCCTCAGAGGTGCGGCTTATCACTGCTGAGGGACCAAGGGAGTAACAGTCAAGGGTTCCTTTGAGATATGCAGGGCCGAGTCAGGAGTGGTGAATTAGGGTGGGCTGTGGCATGAGGAAACTAGGCAGCTATCATCTGACAGGCCAAGATGTGTCCAGTTTCTGTTTTCTGGGCTTCTTCACACACACCCCAATGGCATGTGCTGTGATGACACCCTGGAGGCAGAGCCAGCTGATGTATGGTCACCCACACCGGCAAGGCTCTACACACCACCAGGTGTCACTCTCTGAGTGGTGCTCTGCAGCACCCTCTTGCAGGAAGAAAGCATCCATGTGGATGCTCTACCACCCCATGCCAGCCTCCATTCCTGATGTCCCAGGCTTGGGGCTTGAACTAGAGTTACTAGTGTGCCAAATGGGTGTCGCACTACTCATTGCCATGGAGCCGGCTGTCAAAGTGATTTAAAATGCTGGGGTGAGTCAGTGCTACAGATTTCATGCACTTTACTTTTACTGCAGTAAATCAACACATTTTGCCCTTCACCTGCATTCTACTTCAATTTTTGGGTTGAGAATGCATCCTTTTTGTGTGTGTTTTTCCATACCCATCACATGTTCTGTGACTTAGTTCTTTCTGGTATCCCCTTGGATGTTCCTACTTTCAAGGACACTGTATGTCCACTTTTCCCCCATCTCCCACCCATCAATTATTTGTAGAATGGTGCTGTCCCATTCAGGTATTTGACTATCTTGAGCTCACATCCCCCCTCCCCACCCTGTGTCTTTTTCTAATTAAAGGAACCCTGGTTCTGTCTATTGGTCATCATTTATCATGTTCTCCAAGCTCTTCCCACTGTGGTTCCCTTCCCTTTGAACTTTTTCTTAAAAAAAAAATGTACTTTATTATTTTGTTAAATCAGGAAGGCATACTAACAAACAATTAACCCTTGCTGTGCCACGGAGTGATATATCAGTCCATAATTCCTATACATTCTAATTCTGTCAGCAGCCTAAGGGTTAATAAGATTATAAATATTCCATACATTACATTAACATTTGAAATCATTTATTTTCCCCACATAACATAACATAACATAACATGTTATTTAATGACTTCCTAACTTGCTAATGATATAATCTATAGTCTACTCAATCCCATGTAATGATGTGGTTTATATAAATAATTCCTTTAATACTATGTTACATTTCTGTACTTTATCTTAAACACACTTTTAATTTACACAATTTTAATTTATATTTAATGGACATTTTCAATCATTTCAGTATCTCTTCTCAGAAATGGTGAGCAGGATTGAACACTATGCTTAAGACAAAGCTCGACCAAGGGTCTGTACATGGGTATTATATAAATGGCATTGGAAAATCCACTAACATGATTGGCTGATGTGTGTCATGTGACTGTGCAGTAAATCTCCATAAACGCACAATCAGGTGCCAAATATCATTTTACTCCCCACAGAACTTACTTAGAGCCATTTTATAAGTGTATTAAACCCCTCCAGGGTGTGCATCATAAGATTTTAATGTACTTCGAAGGAGTGTAAGAATACTTGATCTTTGGCCTCGTGCCTTACTACACCCCAAGGCGTGCATTAGCATCCTATAATGCACACCCCGTCATGGCTTATTACTTACTTGAACTGTTTATGAATTTTCTCTTCATAGTGTACATACTGTGATTTTGTTTGCTGTGCTAAAGTAGTTGCTGCTCCACATTATTGCCTCAGTTTAAAGCAACAGTGCAGCGAAAAAGGGATTTCCAAAATGTTAGTGTAACCCCCTTGTTACCCGGGGTTACTAGAATCCCAGTAGGACCTAGTGGTAGGCAAGGAATCCAGCTTGTGAAACTCCAGTTAAATGGGTTTCACACTGTCTCACTCTGTTCTCAGTCACAGCTGAGACTTGAGAGACGACATCATCATAGAACTGTCGCAGCTGCATAAGCCACATTGGAATCTGCAGCTCAGGGAGTGAGTTTAGAACTTTGGGAGTTTTCAAGGTGAGTTGTCTGTTTACTTCTAAGCAGGAAGCAGGGAGTTGTCTGTTTACCTCCCAGCAGGAAGGAGTGTTTCTGTTTACCTTTTGAAAGTGGTGGAGACCGCTGTCCAGGTCTCAGTGCCCTCTCCATCCGGGGGTGGAAGAAAAGTCCTTCTGTGGATGCCAGGGGCAATCCCCTATTTCCACTATGGAAGAAAGCTGCCTGTTTTCAGTTCTGTTCTTGTATAACAGTAAAAGAAGTGGTACTTCGCCTGTGGGGCACCTGCAACGAATGGGTGAGTGTTTTGCCCCATTTGAAGAGGCAAACCAATTGTTTCATTAGTTTGGAAATATAAAGGAAGTTGGAATGTGGACTGCTATTTGGGAGGACTATTTCAACTAGGACAAACAAATGGAGCAGTCAAAAAGTCTAACGTTTTAATGGATTTCAAGTAATGCTGTAGAGGGGGTGCTTCAGGTCATCCACCGTTTAATCTACATGTCAAAGTTTTAAGTTTATGTTTGTCCAGAGAAATGGCTGGGTATGGGCTGTGGGAGCTGGAGGTGGGAACACCCCCCATCTTTAGTGACCAGGTCCACCTCTACGGATTTCTTCTGTGATTGCTACTTGCCTCATGCGCCTGGCCAGTGATGAGGTAGGTACCCAGATGTGGGTCGCAAATTGGAAAATCTCTCTAGGAGTCACAGACTCTATGTGGTGTGGGGAGCCACAGGATAGGAAATATTCTCCTTGTTTGATGGGAGTTCATGGAAGTAAGAAATCAAATCTCTCTAGGAGTCGCAGACTCTTAGTGGTGTGGGGAGCCACAGCTTGGGAAAATATACTCCTTGTGTGATGGGAGTCTCTCCAAGTAAAGTTTGGGTTCATTCTCAAATGGACCGTCAGTCAAGTGGCCGGCAGGGGAGCCGGGCCAGTCGGGCTGTGTATCCAATGCGCATGCAAAGTCTGGGCTGAGTGCCTGGTGGGTCCAGAGCCAGACAATAGTAAAAATGTGTTCATTCTTCAAATGGACCGCCTTTAGTCTCTATCTGCACATACAGTGAACGTAGCCCCTTGGGGGACCATTAATGCTTTGTCATGTGTCAGCGAGTTTTGAATAAAGCCACACTGAAAAATCCCAATCCTGGTTCTGGACATTACAGTTATTGCTTCCTGTAGTTGGATTTACTTGGGTGCCCCTGTGAGTAGCCAAACCTAGGTCCCTTGTGCCAGATAACCTCATCCTCCCGAACCCAGGTCCCCACCAGGTACTCCAATGCCAACAGCATGCCACCTGTCATTTTAGTAAAAGGCAGGGGTGAGGGGTTACAAAATGGAGGCACCGCTTTGGATTTGTTTGGGAAGGAAGGTGCTTGGGCAAGTAGGCTAGTGTTTTGGCTATCCGGCAGTTGGTAGCCCAAAACGTTGAAGCAATTTCCCTAGTGTGTTGCTGTGTGCTGTGAATCTTGTGCTGCTGTTTAAAAAATGCCAACTGTTTACCAAGGAGCTGTAAAGCCAAAGAGTGTGCCCTTGTTCTGCATGATCAAAAAAGTTTACAGCGTTTTTGTCAGTTTTAAAATGAATTTCTGTGAAGGAAAGTGTGGAAAACTAGGGGTAGCAACAGAGAAATTATGCCCTGGACGTTGGAAATGCTTTCTGTGCAAAGTTAGAGACTGCAGAGTTAATGGCAATGTTACATAGTTGAAATGGGATCCCGCCATGGAGTCAGTTGAAGAAAAAAAAAAAAGTGCATATTACAGTTTAAATTTGACTGCTCGACGATCATCGTGAGGTGAGGAGCCCTCGCGAGGAAGAAGAGGCTCATTTGCATTGCGTCATGTCGTTGGTCAGTTTGCCATTAATCCCACCCCTCAGCCAGCTCTTCTGTGACTGCTTCAGCATTCGAGAGGGAGACAGAGAGTAGTGCGTGTACTGGCAGTGGAGGAGCATCGCGAGGATTCAAAGCGCTGTGAAATAGTTCAAAAAGTGACTTTTAAGTTTAAAATTGGGCTCAACCAGCAAATCAATCGTGGAATTAGTGAATTTTGTGGTAAAAACAATGATCGCGGAGACTGCCGGCCTGTTTGCATTCTGAGGCCTTCAAAATCTGGCTGCAGGCCGGTTTACCCCATCGCAGCAAGTTGCTACAGTAACAGTGAGTAAACAATTAAAAAAACTGCTCAAACAGTGATTTTCAGAAATGCCATATAAAATGTGTGTGCAGCTGTATAGTCGCTTTGCAAGTAGCGATTGTGTGATGTCCTGCTGGCAAGTGCAAGTCTGTAAAGCCATTAAATGTGTGCATAGCAATGAAAGTAGCATCAGTTTAAAGTTTGCAGCCAGAGAGAGACTGTGGGTTGTAAAAAAGTGCAACACTAGTAGAAGCAGGCAATCCTGTGCTGAAACCTGAAGCTTTTAAGGGACTGTAAATAAAGTGAATGTTGCCAGCAAGTGAAAAGTCCAAGGAAAATCCTGTAAATGTGTGAAAAGCCAAACCTGAGCAAGTTGTACAGTTTGAGTAAAAGTTATCAGTAGCTGATGTAAATCGGGTGCGCAGTGGCTTGACCCAGAGTCTAAATGTTGATGCACAGGAGTGCTGCCGCTACCATTACAAGGTGGGGTAGTAAAGTAAACACAGCAGCAGAGGAGCCATTTTAAAGCTACAGAGTGTGTTCATTAAAGTGGGACTTTCAGTTACAGTGAACTTTTGTTTATTTTCTGCAGTTATGGCCTCAGGACCAGCTGTTACCGGATCATGCCTGGGTTGCAGTAACAGCAGCAGTAAATAGACTGAGAGATATTGAAAAGTGGTGCTATGGAGGGCAACTCCCTCCTGATGTGGCAATTCCTAATTATCCAGTGCGTGTATGCCAGATGTGCTTGAGTGCTGGAAGGATATCTTCATGATTCCTCACTGTGCTGGATGTCTACAAAATATGGCATGTATAAAGCGCTCCAATTCGTTTGGCTCCCACATGGACAAAAATTCAGGAATCTGCAGTTGGCAGCACACAGCATCAGGCAGAGCCTGTGGAGGAAGGTCCCTCGGGGGAGTGTGGCACAAAGCTAGAGAGTGCAGAATTAGAGACTGAATCTGAAATTGAAGTTTTGGATGCTGGATCTCAGAAGGAAAGTTCGGATAAAGCATCAGTAGATCCCTGGATGGGGGGGTCTAGCCCAAGTCTCGCAGGTGAAGATGAGATGCGGGAGGCTTTTGAATGGGAGGTGTCTACCTCCGCTCCTAGTGATGAATGGATAGTCTCAGGGGTGAGAACGACTGCTCACTCCTGGGCTCAGATCCTCAGTGAAGAGGAAGATGAGGGGGAACCTATGTGGCCTTGTGAGAAAGGAACGGGTACACAGCCTCAAGATCTTGCCTCGGAGAAATGTGTTCAAGGAGGTGGTGATGCCACTGCCCTGGCTTTACAAGAAGAAGAAGTCAGGGATCCGTTTTTAGTTTCTTTGAGGATGCGGCTGGCAGAACCAGGACTGGCCACCCCAAGCCAGGCCAAAGGTCTCAGATTGACCAAAGCAAGTAAAGAGGAGTGACTGGTTCATAGAAAGGCCAATGAAATCTATGGTATGACCTTTCCTACCTTTCCTCGGAGAGTCTGGGAGGAGATTGAGGACTGCAGGAAATCCTGGATCTGGGATGAAGCAATGAAACATGTGCATCCTGGGGCTAACCAGCATGTAAAAATAGACTGTTTCGAAAAGTATACACAGTGGAAGAGAGGCAGGACACTGTTTATGGACAGAGTGAGAATAGTGGATGGAGAGGACGTGAAGTCTCCCACTGTGTGAGTTATGTTCACCAGATGGGGTAATAATTCAAGCCCCTAACCCCTGGTACTATTGGCCTCAGTGCAAGGACCTCCCAGTAATTAAGCCCGTGCCTACAAAATGGAGAGCTGAACAGTGGTAGTCAATACTGCCACATCTAGACTGTGAAGTGCCCTTATTGATCCACCAATATGAATAACCAAGGACTCTGGTGCTCCACATTCTTCAGTCTACAGTGTACTGTCTTGTTCAGCAACCATCTACTGGCCCACCAGATGACTTCAGATCCAGAGAGGACACCATCCCAGCTGTTTCCTGTTCATCGCCTGGTAATCGTATGACATTAGACATTAAAGGCAGGGGTGAGGGGTTACATTAGTTTCAGCTACAATTAATAAAAATGTTAGCAGACCTGTCAAGTCTACTTTTCTAGGTACCTCATATGCTGTGCACCATGTGTTTATTTTTTTATTTTCTCAACCCTAACTTATGCCAGGTCTGCAATGCTATTTGTAAGCCAAAAGTGGCAGCCATCTTTTTTCTTGAGAATAAAACGAATTTAAAATATTTATAAAATATTCTTATTATGGTGGAACTAGAACATTGTACCACCAAATAAAACTAGAAGATACCTGGCTGGAAACCTTATAGTGAAAGAGAGGCAGGGTCAACAGTTTTGTCCGATTCCATTGCACTATTTAATATGTCGCTGATTACTACCCCAAGGCTTTTTCCTGATGGCTTTTGGTGACCTCTAAACCATTTAAGTTGAATTTTGAAAATAAATTCTTCTTTCCAAAGTAGGTGACTTTGTATTTCTGCACATTGAAGTTCACCTTCCAGTTTTCTGCCAACTCCCCAGGCTGGTCAATAACTCTGTGAATTACATGTGTCTCTTTTGCATGAGTCCTCAGAGCTGTAAAACTGGGCAAAAGCAGGTAGCTGGATTAATATCCTGTCCCATAAAACAAATTCCTCAAACATTGACAGCATGTATGAGCCTGGAAGTGTTGCCATTTGGGGGACTGGTGACTTATTGATGCATTTAACGTCACTGTACTATCGGGCTCATTGCTTGGGAAGAGCTTTGAGACACGACATGTGTATAAAGTGCTGTATAATAAAACAAAATTGTCTCCTTTTTTGGCAAGAACATCTCATTAGCGGTGCACTGATACCACCAATTAAAAAAAAAAGGAAAACACATTTAATATACAGTATATAACTGTGCTGAAAGGTATTGATGTGTGTCAATTATCCCCCCCCCAAAACAAAACATGATGTAAATTTAGGCACCCAGATATGCATGCACAGACATGTACACACACACACACACACACACACACACACACACACACACACACACACACACACACACACATTTATACTTATTCTGAATGCAGCAGAACTGAGCCATTGAATTTTTTTTATAACAATATTCAAGCACCCAGATCAATTAGTTTCCAGCACTGACCTCTGAGTCACTGGTTGTCTATCTGACTTGCAGACTGTAAAAATCTACATTTATTTGAAAACATTCTACTAACTCTAACAAGAAACTCCATTGGCATCCATCCAGATGGTACATTAGCAAAATCTATCTGTGTGGAACAGCAGTTTTAATGAAATGATCCTGTCTACTGCATTTAATGTGAGTTTGACTTGAAGCAAGCAGACAAAAATTTCCAGAAATACTGTATTTCATTCAACAGTGATCAGGAATCCATTTGTCTTGCTATTTGGAGACCAGTTCCACTTACTAGAAAGGTGGCAGTGAAAGGTATTAGCAGTCTTAAGAACCATGTTTGCCACATGGATAGAGATTAAACTTCACATGTGAGATGTCAATATGTTTAACATCCAAAGGTTAATAACCCCTGTACATTAAGGAAGGGTTACTGCCCATCGAGGAGGTGGTGCCTGTGGGGACTGACCCTCATTCTGCCATGCCAGTACCTTTTTTCCCTGTACTTTGGTTCCCCTAGACAAGGGCGTGCAATGATGCCCAAGGAGAGCGCGCTGCATACGCGCTCCTCTGAACATCTGCCTCATCTACCTCTCTCTGTAGCTTTCAGTGCACCAGTCCCCTAGCCTCTGCCAGGGCCAGTCATGCACCGAACTGCTGGTGTCCCCCTCCCTGGAGAAGAGAGCAGTCCTACGGATGCTCGATCTCTCTCCTCCCCATGACCCTCGGTGGCCCGTGCTCATTCCTGAACACGGGTTGCCCGGCGTAGTCTTGAGGTAAGGCAACCAGTGCTTCCAGCCCTCAGCACCACCGGGCTGGCATCATTGACTCCCTAAAACAATCAAACCAATAAAATAATGCCTATAATAAGGCAAACAGGATGCTGGGGTGTATTGGAAGGGTACTGACAGCAGAAGGAAGGGGTATTACTACCTCTGTATAGCTCACTGGTGAAGCCCCACCTGGAGTACTGTAACCAGTTCTATAATCCTCACTAAGTAAAGATAAGGGCAGACTGGAGACAGTGCAATGTAGGATCATAAAATGACTCAGGGCCAGCAGAGCAGATTTTATGAGGATCAGCTCAGGCACTGAACATATAGTCACTGGCAGCCAAACAAGAGGGGTAGATATGATAGAGACCTTCAAGTTCCTGAAAGGAATGAAAAAAGTAAACTGTGAGGAACTACTGTATTTAGCATAAGCAGTGGATCAAGAACATAGCGGGCACAAGTTGAAACTGATGGGAGGCATTCAAGAGGAAGTGAGAAAGTTTTGTTTTACAGAAAGGGTGGTGGGCACTAAAAGCTATCAATGGTTTCAAACATTACTGGGACAGAGTGAAGGACTTAGTGGTTGCTCAAGGTGACAGCGGTAGGCAGGGAGCAAGGGTGGATAGTGTGGGTTAGAACCCTGTATGGACAATAGGCCCTGGGTTTGTTAGGTTTTATGTGCAGACTGGATGGACCAGCAGTCTTTTCTACCATCATTGTCCATGTTTCTATGATCCAGAGGTAGCAGGGGAGGTCTGAGGGTCATCTGAGGGAAGGTTGGCAGACTGTAACATTTATACTCTGGAGGTGAGAGAGAAAGGGATACGACTGAGACATAGAAGTTATTGCAAGGGATCAAAAGGGTGGATTGTTAGGACTTAATTCATGAGGAATAAGAGCACAGTGACTAGAGAACATGGATGGAGACTGGTGAGGGAGATTCGAGAGGACATGAAAATGTTTTTTCTTCACTGAGTGGGTACTGGACAAATGGAATAGACTGCTCATGATTGCTGAAGTCAAGACTGTGACAGGATTTAAACTTTGGAGGAACAGATGTACAGGGAATGGTGGGATCCACAGGTAAAGAAGGGAGGATACCTGGGGAAAGGGGCGATGATCAGGCTATTGGATCTCTAAATCCAGATTAATATTAGCAAGAGCATGAGGCTAGGGAGGGAAGCGGAAGACTGGATAGACCACTGGAACCTTTCTGCCAATACAGTCTATGTTTCTGTGCTCTATGTTTTGCATTTGATTTAGATACTTATATTTATTTATTTGAAAAGGTTTCACTGGGAAAGACTACATGAGCTGTAAACAGCTTGTTTCCAGAAGCATCCTGGAGGGAGTGGTTACGTAGTGGGGAGAACAAAAACATAACCAGGCTAATGTACATAAATGCAATGCAAAGTACAATTCATTGCAATCTACAACAATGAAAAGAACTGGGACAGACAGTATCATATAGATATACATGTACAGTAGCAATACTATGAGCACAAGAGGATAACCGGTAACTAGGTAAGGTATAGACCTTAGAAGGAGTACACCTTAAAAGGCTAGAGGTGGCAGGCTGAGTGCAGGGATTTCTAAGTGCTAAGTTTGCCTATTAGAAATGGCAGTAAAAACAAAGGGGGAGTGGTGAGGTGAAACAAGAGGCAGGGGAAGGGAGAGAGGAAGGAGAGGCATGCTGAGAACTACACCCTTCAGGATGCTGAGAACCCTGCAAGGGACATGGACCCAGCAAGGAAGGTGGTGAGAGAAAGAGGGAGGAGAGGGAGTAATTGGGTGGAGGTCAGATGGGGAGGGTGGATGAGGGTATATCTCAGGTCTGTCAGGCTTATGGTAGATGAGGCAGGAGATCTGGAGAATTACAACTCCTCACTAGTTGGTAGTCAGACCAGTATGGGGTGAGGTATGTTTGGTTTTGGTTGATTGACTATAGCAATGTTAAAAAGACAGAAAATAATGTCACTGAGGAGTAAGCTGTATGTTGTTATGCTTATCTCTCTTAGTGATATCACTTTCTGCCTCAGTATTCCATGAAATAGCCACTGAATAGATTAAATTTACAGATGCTATAGATATGTAATACCTGGCATCAATTTTTCCAATAGGAAACCTGGTTATAATTCGCTGTTATAACGGTGAACACGTGCCAGGTTTCCCCACTGTCCACATGCCTCCAACAATCCCGTGCTGATAACTCCACAGAGCACAGACAAAGCCTACAGTTATCTTAGCAAGGCAGTGGGCACTGACCATACTCTTCACACCACAAATTAATCTACTGCCAAAAGACATTTGTCTTCTCCCAGGTTTGTTTTTAAAAGAAAAATACCTGACCTTTTCAATTATGGCTCTGTAAACCAGACCCTCAGCTCGACCACAACTGCTGTTACTGCATGGCAGTTCTCTCCTCTGCCTCAATGACTCCAGCTTCCGAGATCTATTTAAATAAAAACAATAAATAAAAAGTAAATGTTGAAACAATCAGGAACAGTCATAAAAGTAAGAGCCAGTCTCTGCACCTAATGACATCCTGCACTGCAGCACCATTTAGTGGCCAGACAGAATTACAACTAACAAAATAAAAACCTTAGGAAAAAAACTGATGCCAGCAATTACATAAAACAACACATGGGGAAGTGCATAACTTGAATTTAAAGAGCAACTTCCTACTGTCAGTGTTTCTGCTCTTCCTCAGCCCATTTGTTTCCTTACCTGGCCAGTACTAAAATGACAAAGATTGGCTAAAAGCCTTTTTCTAAAAAGTAGTATCCCTTGTAAACTTCAAAATCACTAGGCTGGCAAAAAGCACCTACTTCCCTCTCATTGGCCCATGCAGTCCTGTTTTGTGATCTCACAAAATGAAGGTCATGGCGTACCATTCAGTTCTAATGGCCAGTATTTTCAAATATATTTATGCCCTTTAGTGCTGGATTTTATTCTATCAAAGTGATCGATCGACTAATTGGGTCCCAATTAGTCAATCGCTTGATAGAAGAAAATCCTAGCACTAAAGGGTATAAATATATTTGAAAATACAGGCCCATAGAACTGAACGGGCAAGATTATGCAGCCTTTGTTTTGTGAGATCACAAACACGGCTGTGGGCATGATGCTGGGGCATGTTTTCTGGACAGGAAGTCAGTGCTTTTTTGCCACCAGCCTAGCGATTTGGAAGTTTACAAGGATATAACTTTTTTAGAAAAGGGCTTTTAGGCCAAACTTCATCACTTTAGTACTGGTCAGGTAATGAATCGAACGGTTGGGACAGGTAGCCACTAGGTAGCTGCTCTTTAATGCACCCCAATGTAGGATGCTTTGATAAACCCTTTTTGACCTCAGGGTTTACTAGCATCCCACACCTCGGTGTGCATTGATTCTTATTATGCACTCCCCATGTATTATTTCTATATATAATTACTGAAGATCCCTATTATCAGCCAGTTTTGAGTACTTTCAAAGCTGTAATAACCTGCAAATGTCATAAAACTGGTAATTAAAGAAAATGGTTAACAATACAGGCTCCGCTCCAGCAAAGGCTCACCCTTCAGTTAAGCCTTTTAAGTATGTTGCAGCATTTTCTAGTGCCATAACATACTTTAATAGAGAATAGTCTGTGACCCTGAAGTATGGTGGATGCTGGGGGCTTATCTGTAAAGGTGTGGTGCCGTACCACTTCCTTCCAATATAAATGTATTGAAGGAGCAGTGCGGCACCCACCCTTACAGATAATGGAGCCCCCCACCAGTGTCCACCATACTTCCAGGTCGCAGACTTTTCTTTATCAAAATAAAGTATAGTGGCATGAGAAAATGCCACAACATACAGTACTAAAAGGCTTAACCAGAGGGTAAGCCTTGTTGGGACAGGAGCCTATATTGTTGACCATTTTCCTTAAGGCTTTTGAAAGATTGCACTCTAATGTGCAGAAACTTGACTCTGGGAGGATGCATTTGCAAGCCCCTGTCCTACTGTGCTCACTTACTAGTCACATGCTCTCCCCATATCAGCCAGTTCACTATGCTTGGCAAACTTTACAGTAATCTGCCTTCTCTGTTTTGCCTTTCTTTTTAAATATTTGTTAACAGTAATTATTCTATATTTAAATCTCAGGACTATTGCCACCTACAGACAAGCTCGATACCTTGTTTGAAAGATTTTGTTATGTAGGGTCTCAGCATACATATCTTCCTCTTTAAGAGAAACTCTGTAGTAGAGCAAAATACATTACAATATATACAGATCCTTGTCAGACTTCATTTTAACCACAGTGTGCATTCTCAACAACATCTGAAGAAGGATATTGACACAATGGGCAAAGTACACAGGAGAAAGACAAGGACAGTTGATGGAATGGAAAACATGGGCAATAAGGAAAGACTAGCAGAACTGGATTTTCTTAACAGAAAAGAGAAGATTCAGTGGAGGGATGCTTACAGTATGCAAGTATCTAAAAGGGATAACATCATCAGATCAAGTGCAGATCTTCAAGCTACACAAGGACAAAAAGACAAGGGACACTCAATGTTACTGAAGGAGGAAGTTGGCAACAGAGGAGGACTACTGAGCAATGGCCAGCAGGCCAGGCCATAAATTAATGGAAGGTTTTGTAAGTCATGGTTGAGGTGTGACATGGGTGGGTGCAGCAGGCATGAGCACTGAGTGGCAGTGGGGCATAGTATAGAGGTGCTTGGTGGCATGGAAATTTGAATGGACAGTAATCTGGACAACATGAAACAGAAACATAGAATTTGATGGCAGATAAGGACTGCTTGGCTCACCCAGTCTGCCCATTTTCCTATCTACAGTATTACCACATATACTACTTGATCTCTGGCTATCCCCCTCCTCTCCAATTTTCCACTAATATTCCTTGTTCCTATTCCATGCATTATTGAACTCTGTCACTGTTTTTCAACCCCACCACTTCTGCTGGAAGGCTGTTCCTGAAATCCTCCACTCTTTCTATGAAGAAGTACTTCCTCACATCTCTCCTGAATCTACCCCTCCAGCTTCATAACATGTCCCTTTGTTCTTTAGCACCTTTTTCTGAAAATACTTCTCTCCTGTACCTTATTTACCCCCATGAGGTTTTAAAGTTCTCTGTCATATCCCCCTCCTCTCTTCCAGGGTGTACATATTGAGGTCCATCAGTCTATCCTTGTATGGCTTTTGATGCAGACCCTGTACCATTTAACTTGCCCTCTCTGGACTGCCTGCACTCTGCCTATGTCCTTCTGGAGAAGTGGTCTCCAGAACTGGACTCAGTATTCTAGGTGGGGTCTTACCAACAATCCATACAGAGGCAAATGAAAATTGTGTGCTCACTGTAATTCTTGATCCTCCAGGAATATCTTCACCACTGATCCACACCAATGGGTCTCAGCTTGAGGTGCCAGAACCCAGCGGAACCAGAACTCCCAGGAGGGGTGGCACTGAGGCAAGTCGTGTGCATGCATGGCACCACAGGAGACACAATCTGTAGAGCACATCCTCCACAGCCGAGTTTCTGTACACTGGTGACAAATGATGAGTCACAGTAATGGAAGGAACAAACCACCAGTCTATCACCACCCTATTGTGAAGACCAAGGACATTTCAACAGCTTCACTTTCTGTCATCAGACAGCTGCAACCACAACAGTGCCAGTAAGTTATTGGGTGATGGGAAAGGGGAGAGGGATAGGTGCTTGAGGTGCGGGGGTCTTTCTAGGTTTTGGTTTTGGATTGGGTTGGGGTCTTCTGTCTTTACTGTTTTGTTTTTCTCACTTTTCTGGATGGGGACTATTTTATTTGGTAGTTAGATGTGGTATTGGTAAATCCAATTCAGAATACAGTGCATCAGGATCGGTATTGGTTGGAATCCAACCTCTCATAATACGATGGATGCAAACAGAATGGATTTCACAGAATCCAATCATCCCTAGTGCAAACATGTGCTAATTTGAAGGTTTTACTAGAGAGTGTCTAAAGCCCAGTGCTTCTGAGGGCCTTGGTGGCTCTCAGATACCATAGCCTTAATTAAAAATCTTTTGCACATTTTGCATGGAAAACAAACTCATCATAGTGTTAGGATTCAGCCCTGCAACCCAAATTCCTAGCATGCCTCTGAACTAATAGGGAAGGAAGTGCAAAATAATAATTAAATCTGTACTCAGCAGGGTGGGATACATGTGAAAGCCAAATCCTGAGATTTGGGATGGTCAGCCACTTAGTTGCGCTAATCATTTACACATTTACATTTACATTAGAACTGTTGATTTTGAGCAAACTGTTAACTGATTTGTCTTCAGCCAGAGCCACAGAAAAACAAAGAGAGGAAATGAAGCACCATGTGTATGCAGAAACATAATTGATATGAAATGTGGGTCTGTTGCATCGTGGGCTTCTGTGACTCTCTGGCCTCATTAATATGAAGAATTAGTATCTGCACATTACATGGGCTGTTGAGCAGTGTCTTGTGAAGCCTGTTGGGAGCCAATCTCCACTGGAGCTTCCTGGTGATGAGAATGGCCTTGTAATTTCCTTTTGCACAATAATTGGTCTCTTGTGTATATCTGTGCCCCTGGAAGTAATTTAGGGCTTATTAAGGCCTGTGAAACTAAAAGAAATGCATGTCCATTCTTAAGGCATTCTGCTATGTACAGCTTAGAATGAAAGTCTCAAACTGTGTGCCTTTAGTAGAGCTGAGCTCACAGGTTGGGATGAATCATTCTTGTTTGTAATGGCTGGAATAATACTAATGGTTTCAATTTGTTTGGGGTGTCTGTACAGTAGGTAATTTTCATATTTCTTTCATTAGTTACATTTTCCTCTTTATTTAATTACTTATTTATTTATTTTATTTTAAATGTACACACAGAGACAGCCCTAATGAGAATATCTTCTCATTTTCCCATTAGTCTTGGGGAGACAGCATTGTATCGTATAGTATATATTGTAGATATTGGGCAGCTGGAATTCCATACCATACACATATATTATTTCTGCATCCATCAGTGATGAAACAAACTTTATAGAATCTGATCAAGGCTAAAACAATTACAACCTATAGTCAAATTTTCACTTTCTTTTAAAGACCTTATCACCCTTATATATTTTTGAATGAAGATTGTTCCAGTAAATGAAGAAAACTGAGTGGGGTCTTCCAATGGTCTGAGAGAAACTTCAATCTCCCCACCCACCACACCACCAGACCACATCAAGGGCACTGATCTTAACTGTCCTGGCTGGTGGCTGCAAGAAGTTACCATAATTAAGCAATCAGGAATGACATGGTGTGTGTTACGGTGGGATAACTGCTCACCTCAGGTGGGCTGAAGCTACGGCAAAGTCGAGTGCTTTCACCAATCAAGAAGGGCCATTAGCCTACTATATCACACCCCTAGAGTGCCTTAATGCGATTATGAAATGGGTCCTTACAGTAAATGGGATGACATTATCAAACATATTTTGCTGAGCTACTTTCAGCCGGGTTGTCAGCTGGGATAACAGCCAGGCCGAAAGTACCTCATGGCTGAATCAGCCAGCATTCTACCCATTTCTTAATAGCTGTCACGGAGGGTTGCAGGCATCTGCAGAAAGGTGCCCTCAGAGGGAGGGAGGGAGGAGAGGATTCCCAACTTTTTTTTTTTTTCGATCTTGGAATAACACCTTTGAGCTGGAAGCTCATTTACAAAGGTTCCATGTCAGACAAAAAAAAAAAAACAGAATACATACATTTCATGATTGGAACAGTACAAACAGTATAGTGCAATGTTACTGTGCACAGTAACCAGACAGAAGAATACATGGATTATGTACATTTAGAGTACAGAGTTACAAAACATGAAGTATTCAGCAGAATAAATATTTCTCTGTTTAAGCTCCAAGGAGAGGGGTAAGAAGAGAAAGATGGTGGTTGGGAGGGGGTGAGTAAGTGCCTCATGAAGGATTTGGGATGCTGATAAGGTGGGGGAGAGTTAGGGCACTCTGGGGGTATGGGGAGGGGTGGCAGGGGTGAAGAGCAAGAGGAGAGTGGTCAATGAAGGAAACGCTAGCAATCACAACTTGAACACCACAATCTTTATAACTCTTATAACTGCCAAACAACTGTAGTTTGAAAATTTATACTGCTAATTTTAGTGACTATTTGTTTATTGTACCTGTCTAAACTAGATTGATAGGTCTGCTTATAAATCATGACATCTTTTTTAGCCCATCGGGACTATTTATTTTTAAACATTCCAGTACTCTTGGCCCATAGCCATTCTCAAGGCCAACAAATTAACTATGCTCTTGCTTTTTGACAATGTTTGACCATAGATTTTCATTGCTTATACAGGGATGAAATTAAGTTTGAAGCTGCTATCCACCAGGGCTACCAGCTGAAGAAATTTTGCTGACCCACAGACATTCCATCAGTTCAGTGAACAGGATTATTGAAACGTGGCCTCTAAGTACAACAGGAAGTTATAATGTTATTATAAGTATGCTGCAAAGACTTTAGTTACAACAGGCTGTCCTTATGATACTCCCAATACCCACCAAATACTGGCAGCTCAGTTTATACTAGCCACTCCATGATACTTATTCTCTCTCCGCTTCCCCGACCCAAAATTCACTGACACTAGCAGTGCCAATTTTCTAATAAGTTGCTTAGTTGCTGTCTGTCCCTGCCACCCCCCAAAAACACGCACACAAAAGCAAATGGTACTGTATTTCAAACAGAGAAATCAGAATGTTAACTGTTTTGTTCACCTTTGCTGTAATAAACATACTAACAACTTATCTGTAACAAGCCTGTTATCTCATTAACGTATGTTCTCCTTCACCTACAAAACCCAGCGACTGAACTTTAAAACACAAAAGCAAACATTTTTGGCATTGGCCATTTCTTATTCTCAAAGTACCTGCCAAGTCTATATTTTTATACGCTACGTGTGGTGCGTCTCTTATTGAATAAGATTACGCATGCTGCTGGGTGAGAGGACTGCAAAGCAAAAGTGAGCAGTTTTGTCATCTCCAATACAGTTTAAATTCAATTATTTTATTTTTATATTTAGTCTGTTTCTTCCTGTGCTGTAGTAAAGAATGGAAGCATCTCATAAGCACAGAGCGCCTAATGTTAGTGACTGTTCACCTGTGCTTACTATTATAAATGTGATCGAGTATCTAAAATTAGAAGATAAAGAATCACTTGAAGGTGTGAGTAGTAGCAGTAACAGCCAACATAGTAGACAGATATAGGATATAGCAGGGCAAGTGCATCAGAATGCTTGTCATGAGGACACAACTGTATGCAGAATAAGAAGTTAGAAATGCTGCACTGTGATTGGATGAAAGACGTCATTGCTTTATAATATGTATAAAAGTAGCTACAGTACTGACTGATCCACTTGTTTTGGAGTCTGTTCCATATATCCAAAACCCATACAGAGCCGGCAGTGCAGCTGAATTCAAGCTGGTGCAGTCAAAGAACCAAAATGACAGCAACACAAAAGGATGTATTCTCAATCAAGTCAAATGCAGAGGAAGTGCAAAATGTGCTGTTTTATAGCAGTAAAAGTAAAGTGAATGAAATCCAAAGCACTGAGTCACCCCAGGTCTTCAAGTCCCTATAACTCTTCATCGGGGAAGAACTGATGAAGGGTCAAAGGGATTTTATTTTTGTACCTTCCTGCACCCCTGACTTCCCATTCCTTTAGGCTGCTCATGTCCCTATCTGCCTTCCAGTCTCACTCTTCACTGCTGCTTCCTGTCACCTGGATCCCCAGACTGTCCCCACATCCTCAGAGGGTGCGGCTTATCACTGCTGAGGGACCAAAGGGAGTAACAGTCCAAGGGTTCCTTTGAGATATGCAGGGCCGGAGTCAGGAGTGGTGAATTAGGGTGGGCTGTGGCATGAGGAAACTAGGCAGCTATCATCTGACAGGCCAAGATGTGTCCAGTTTCTGTTTTCTGGGCTTCTTCACACACACCCCAATGGCATGTGCTGTGATGACACCCTGGAGGCAGAGCCAGCTGATGTATGGTCACCCACACCGCAAGGCTCTACACACCACCAGGTGTCACTTCTGAGTGGTGCTCTGCAGCACCTCTTGCAGGAAGAAAGCATCCATGTGGATGCTCTACCACCCCATGCCAGCCTCCATTCCTGATGTCCCAGGCTTGGGGCTTGAACTAGGTTACTAGTGTGCCAAATGGGTGTCGCACCACTCATTGCCATGGAGCCGGCTGTCAAAGTGATTTAAAATGCTGGGGTGAGTCAGTGCTACAGATTTCATGCACTTTACTTTTACTGCAGTAAATCAACACATTTGCCCTTCACCTGCATTCTACTCAATTTTGGGTTGAGAATGCATCCTTTTTGTGTGTGTTTTCCATACCCATCACATGTTCTGTGACTTAGTTCTTCTGGTATCCCCTTGATGTTCCTACTTTCAAGGACACTGTATGTCCACTTTTCCCCCATCTCCCACCCATCAATTATTTGTAGAATGGTGCTGTCCCATTCAGGTATTTGACTATCTTGAGCTCACATCCCTCCCCACCCTGTGTCTTTTCTAATTAAAGGAACCCTGGTTCTGTCTATTGGTCATCATTTATCATGTTCTCCAAGCTCTTCCCACTGTGGTTCCTCCCTTGAACTTTTTCTAAAAAAAATGTACTTTATTATTTTGTTAAATCAGGAAGGCATACTAACAAACAATTAACCCTTGCTGTGCCACGGAGTGATATATCAGTCCATAATTCCTATAACATTCTAATTCTGTCAGCAGCCTAAGGGTTAATAAGATTATAAATATTCCATACATTACATTAATATTTGAAATCATTTATTTTCCCACATAACATAACATAACATAACATGTTATTTAATGACTTCCTAACTTGCTAATGATATAATCTATAGTCTACTCAATCCCATGTAATGATGTGGTTTATATAAATAATTCCTTTAATACTATGTTACATTTCTGTACTTTATCTTAAACACACTTTTAATTTACACAATTTTAATTTATATTTAATGGACATTTTTCAATCATTTCAGTATCTCTTCTCAGAAATGGTGAGCAGGATTGAACACTATGCTTAAGACAAAGCCTCGACCAAGGGTCTGTACATGGGTATTATATAAATGGCATTGGAAAATCCACTAACATGATTGGCTGATGTGTCATGTGACTGTGCAGTAAATCTCCATAAACGCACAATCAGGTGCCAAATATCATTTTACTCCCCACAGAACTTACTTAGAGCCATTTTATAAGTGTATTAAACCCTCCAGGGTGTGCATCATAAGATTTTAATGTACTTCAAGGAGTGTAAGAATACTTGATCTTTGGCCTTGCCATTATACACCCAAGGCGCATTAGCATCCTATAATGCACACCCCGTCATGGCTTATTACTTACTTGAACTGTTTATGAATTTTCTTCATAGTGTACATACTGTGATTTTGTTTGCTGTGCTAAAGTAGTTGCTGCTCCACATTATTGCCTCAGTTTAAAGCAACAGTGCAGCGAAAAGGATTTAAAATGTTAGTGTAACCCCTTGTTACTCAGGGTTACTAGAATCCCAGTAGGACCTAGTGGTAGGCAAGGAATCCAGCTTGTGAAACTCCAGTTAAATGGGTTTCACACTGTCTCACTCTGTTCTCAGTCACAGCTGAGACTTGAGAGACGACATCATCATAGAACACTGTCGCAGCTGCATAAGCCACATTGGAATCTGCAGCTCAGGGAGTGAGTTTAGAACTTTGGGAGTTTTCAAGGTGAGTTGTCTGTTTACTTCTAAGCAGGAAGCAGGAGTTGTCTGTTTACCTCCCAGCAGGAAGGAGTGTTTCTGTTTACCTTTTGAAAGTGGTGGAGACCGCTGTCCAGGTCTCAGTGCCCTCTCCATCCGGGGTGGAAGAAAGTCCTTCTGTGGATGCCAGGGCAATCCCCTATTTCCACTATGGAAGAAAGCTGCCTGTTTTCAGTTCTGTTCTTGTATAACAGTAAAAGAAGTGGTACTTCGCCTGTGGGGCACCTGCAACGATTGGTGAGTGTTTTCCCCATTTGAAGGGCAAACCAATTGTTTCATTAGTTTGGAAATATAAAGGAAGTTGGAATGTGGACTGCTATTTGGGAGGACTATTTCAACTAGGACAAACAAATGGAGCAGTCAAAAGTCTAACGTTTTAATGGATTTCAAGTAATGCTGTAGAGGGTGCTTCAGGTCATCCACCGTTTAATCTACATGTCAAAGTTTTAAGTTTATGTTTGTCCAGAGAAATGGCTGGGTATGGGCTGTGGGAGCTGGAGGTGTGGAACACCCCATCTTTAGTGACCAGGTCCACCTCTCACGGATTTCTTCTGTGATTGCTACTTGCCTCATGCGCCTGGCCAGTGATGAGGTAGGTACCCAGATGTGGGTCGCAAATTGAAATCTCTAGGAGTCACAGACTCTATGTGGTGTGGGAGCCACAGGATAGGAAATATTCTCCTTGTTTGATGGGAGTTCATGGAAGTAAGAAATCAATCTCTCAGGAGTCGCAGACTCTTAGTGGTGTGGGGAGCCACAGCTTGGGAAAATATACTCCTTGTGTGATGGGAGTCTCTCCAAGTAAAGTTTGGGTTCATTCAAATGGACCGTCAGTCAAGTGGGCGGCAGGGGAGCCGGGCCAGTCGGGCTGTGTATCCAATGCGCATGCAAAGTCTGGGCTGAGTGCCTGGTGGGTCCAGAGCCAGACAATAGTAAAATGTGTTCATTCTTCAAATGGACCGCCTTTAGTCTCTATCTGCACATACAGTGAACGTGGCTCCCTTGGGGGACCATTAATGCTTTGTCATGTGTCAGCGTAGTTTTTGAATAAAGCCACACTGAAAATCCTAATCCTGGTTCTGGACATTACAGTTATTGCTTCCTGTAGTTGGATTTACTTGGGTGCCCCTGTGCAGAGTAGCCAAACCTAGGTCCCTTGTGCCAGATAACCTCATCCTCCCGAACCCAGGTCCCCACCAGGTATTGCTGCAATGCCAACAGCATGCCACCTGTCATTTTAGTAAAAAGGCAGGGGTGAGGGGTTACAAAATGGAGGCACCGCTTTGGATTTGTTTGGGAAGGAAGGTGCTTTGGCAAGTAGGCTAGTGTTTTGGTTATCCGCAGTTGGTAGCCCAAAACGTTGAAGCAATTTCCTAGTGTGTTGCTGTGTGCTGTGAATCTTGTGCTGTTTAAAAATGCCAACTGTTTACCAAGGAGCTGTAAAGCCAAAGAGTGTGCCCTTGTTCTGCATGATCAAAAAGTTTACAGCGTTTTGTCAGTTTTAAATGAATTTCTGTGAAGGAAAGTGTGGAAAACTAGGGAGCAACAGAGAAATTATGCCCTGACGTTGGAAATGCTTTCTGTGCAAAGTTAGAGACTGCAGAGTTAATGGCAATGTTACATAGTTGAAATGGGATCCCGCCATGGAGTCAGTTGAAGAAAAAAAAAGTGCATATTACAGTTTAAATTTGACTGTTCGACGATCATCGTGAGGTGAGGAGCTCGCATGAGGAAGAAGAGGCTCATTTGCATTGCGTCATGTCGTTGGTCAGTTTACATTAATCCCACCCTCAGCCAGCTCTTCTGTGACTGCTTCAGCATTCGAGAGGAGACAGAGAGAAAGCGGTACTGGCAGTGGAGGAGCATCGCGAGGATTCAAAGCGCTGGAAATAGTTCAAAAGTGACTTTAAGTTTAAAATTGGGCTCAACCAGCAAATCAATCGTGGAATTAGTGAATTTTGTGGTAAAACAATGATCATGGAGACTGCCGCCTGTTTGCATTCTGAGGCTTTCAAAATCTGGCTGCAGGCCGTTTACCCCATCGCAAGTTGCTACAGTAACAGTGAGTAAACAATTAAAAACTGCTCAAACAGTGATTTTCAGAAATGCCATAAAATGTGTGCAGCTGTATAGTCGCTTTGGAAGTAGCGATTGTGTGATGTCCTGCTGGCAAGTGCAAGTCTGTAAAGCCATTAAATGTGTCATAGCAATGAAAGTAGCATCAGTTTAAAGTTTGCAGCCAGAGAGAGACTGTGGGTTGTAAAAAGTGCAACACTAGTAGAAGCAGGCAATCCTGTGCTGAAACCTGAAGCTTTAAAGGACTGTAAATAAAGTGAATGTTGCCAGCAAGTGAAAAGTCCAAGGAAAATCCTGTAAATGTGTGAAAAGCCAAACCTGAGCAAGTTGTACAGTTTGAGTAAAAGTTATCAGTAGCTGATGTAAATCGGTGCCAGTGGCTTGACCTAGAGTCTAAATGTTGATGTACAGGAGTGCTGCCGCTACCATTACAAGGTGGGGTAGTAAAGTAAACACAGCAGCAGAGGAGCCATTTAAAGCTACAGAGTGTGTTCATTAAAGTGGGACTTTCAGTTACAGTGAACTTTTGTTTATTTTTCTGCAGTTATGGCCTCAGGACCAGCTCGCTACTCGGATCATGCCTGGGTTGCAGTAACAGCAGCAGTAAATAGACTGAGAGATATTGAAAAGTGGTGCTATGGAGGGCAACTCCTCCTGATGTGGCAATTCCTAATTATCCAGTGCGTGTATGCCAGATGTGCTTGAGTGCTGGAAGGATATCTTCATGATTCCTCACTGTGCTGGATGTCTACAAAAATATGGCTTGTATAAAGCGCCTCCAATCTGCTTGGCTCCACATGGACAAAAATTCAGGAATCTGCAGTTGGCAGCACACAGCATCAGGCAGAGCCTGTGGAGGAAGATCCCTCGGGGAGTGTGCACAAAGCTAGAGAGTGCAGAATTAGAGACTGAATCTGAAATTGAAGTTTTGATGCTGGATCTCAGAAGGAAAGTTCGGATAAAGCATCAGTAGATCCCTGGATGGGGGGTCTAGCCCAAGTCTCGCAGGTGAAGATGAGATGGGAGGCTTTTGAATGGGAGGTGTCTACCTCCGCCCTAGTGATGAATGGATAGTCTCAGGGTGAGAACGACTGCTCACTCCTGGGCTCAGATCCTCAGTGAAGAGGAAGATGAGGGGAACCTATGTGGCCTTGTGAGAAAGGAACGGGTACACAGCCTCAAGATCTTGCCTCGGAGAAATGTGTTCAAGGAGGTGGTGATGCCACTGCCCTGGCTTTACAAGAAGAAGAAGTCAGGGATCCGTTTTAGTTTCTTTGAGGATGCTGCTGGCAGAACCAGGACTGGCCACCCCCAAGCCAGGCCAGCGGTCTCAGATTGACCAAAGCAAGTAAAGAGGAGTGACTGGTTCATAGAAAGGCCAATGAAATCTATGGTATGACCTTTCCTACCTTTCCTCGGAGAGTCTGGGAGGAGATTGAGGACTGCAGGAAATCCTGGATCTGGGATGAAGCAATGAAACATGTGCATCCTGGGGCTAACCAGCATGTAAAAATAGACTGTTTCACGAAAAGTATACACAGTGGAAGAGAGGCAGGACACTGTTTATGGACAGAGTGAGAATAGTGGATGGAGAGGGACGTGAAGTCTCCCACTGTGTGAGTTATGTTCACCAGATGGGGTAATAATCTCAAGCCCCTAACCCTGGTACTATTGGCCTCAGTGCAAGGACCTCCCAGTAATTAAGCCTGTGCCTACAAAATGGAGAGCTGAACAGTGGTAGTCAATACTGCCACATCTAGACTGTGAAGTGCCCTTATTGATCCACCAATATGAATAACCAAGGACTCTGGTGCTCCACATTCTTCAGTCTACAGTGTACTGTCTTGTTCAGCAACCATCTACTGGCCCACCAGATGACTTCAGATCCAGAGAGGACACCATCCCAGCTGTTTCCTGTTCATCGCCTGGTAATCGTATGACATTAGACATTAAAGGCAGGGTGAGGGTTACATTAGTTTCAGCTACAATTAATAAAAATGTTAGCAGACCTGTCAAGTCTACTTTCTAGGTACCTCATATGCTGTGCACCATGTGTTTATTTTTATTTTCTCAACCCTAACTTATGCCAGGTCTGCAATGCTATTTGTAAGCCAAAAGTGGCAGCCATCTTTTTTCTTGAGAATAAAACGAATTTAAAATATTTATAAAATATTCTTATTATGGTGGAACTAGAACATTGTACCACCAAATAAAACTAGAAGATACCTGGCTGGAAACCTTATAGTGAAAGAGAGGCAGGGTCAACAGTTTTGTCCGATTCCATTGCACTATTTAATATGTCGCTGATTACTACCCCAAGGCTTTTTTCCTGATGGCTTTTGGTGACCTCTAAACCATTTAAGTTGAATTTTGAAAATAAATTCTTCTTTCCAAAGTAGGTGACTTTGTATTTCTGCACATTGAAGTTCACCTTCCAGTTTTCTGCCAACTCCCAGGCTGGTCAATAACTCTGTGAATTACATGTGTCTCTTTTGCATGAGTCCTCAGAGCTGTAAAACTGGGCAAAAGCAGGTAGCTGGATTAATATCCTGTCCCATAAAACAAATTCCTCAAACATTGACAGCATGTATGAGCCTGGAAGTGTTGCCATTTGGGGACTGGTGACTTATTGATGCATTTAACGCCACTGTACTATCGGGCTCATTGCTTGGGAAGAGCTTTGAGACACGACATGTGTATAAAGTGCTGTATAATAAAACAAAATTGTCTCCTTTTTGGCAAGAACATCTCATTAGCGGTGCACTGATACCACCAATTAAAAAAGAAAACACATTTAATATACAGTATATAACTGTGCTGAAAGGTATTGATGTGTGTCAATTATCCCCCAAAACAAAACATGATGTAAATTTAGGCACCTAGATATGCATGCACAGACATGTACACACACACACACACACACACACACACACACACACACACACACACACACATTTATACTTATTCTGAATGCAGCAGAACTGAGCCATTGAATTTTTTATAACAATATTCAAGCACCCAGATCAATTAGTTTCCAGCACTGACCTCTGAGTCACTGGTTGGCGTCTATCTGACTTGCAGACTGTAAAAATCTACATTTATTTGAAAACATTCTACTAACTCTAACAAGAAACTCCATTGGCATCCATCCAGATGGTACATTAGCAAAATCTATCTGTGTGGAACAGCAGTTTTAATGAAATGATCCTGTCTACTGCATTTAATGTGAGTTTGACTTGAAGCAAGCAGACAAAATTTCCAGAAATACTGTATTTCATTCAACAGTGATCAGGAATCCATTTGTCTTGCTATTTGGAGACCAGTTCCACTTACTAGAAAGGTGGCAGTGAAAGGTATTAGCAGTCTTAAGAACCATGTTTGCCACATGGATAGAGATTAAACTCACACATGTGAGATGTCAATATGTTTAACATCCAAAGGGTTAATAACCCCTGTACATTAAGCCCCTGCCCTCTCTTCACTTGCCTTCCCTCCCTTTTTTTCAACTCTATTTACGCACCTATAGCCTGGGCATCCTTCTGGGGCACTCTCGTGCAGAGGTCTCTCCCTCCCTGAAACCCCGCCACCAGCTTCCTCCCCTGAACACCCAGGCAGGTCCAGCCCCCCAGATAACCCTCCCCAGGAGGGCCTCTCTCCCATGGTGGCCTTTCTGAGCCTGAGGGACCTACCTGGGCGCACGCCATGGAGTCCCTTGAGCGCGCCGGGCCGGTAGTGGGATGTGGGCCTGCCCCTGAGTCCCCTTCATCTCTGCAGTGCCACAGAGGATTTTCTCTCTGTGTTCCCCTCAGAGTGTAGTGTGCAATGACGCCACGCACGGCTGCCCTGCCGGCATCTGCCACACTCCACCCCTCACGCCGGCTGGTGTACCTGCGTACCTCCAATCTCCGGGTGGTCAGGACACTGAGTGTCCCTGGATCCCTCACCAGGGAGAGGAGAGCTGTCCTCCAGACACTCCATCCTCTCCCTCCCTGCTGACCCCGGCTCCTTGAGTCTGTCACTGAACCTGGGTCGCCAGCATGGCTGAGGTGTGGCATCCAGTGCCTCAGCCCTCAGCACCACTGGGCCAGCTCACCTTGCCTCCTTGCGTGCCTCTCCATGAGTATCCTTCTCTCACTATGATATTATTCATGCAAAAATGGAAATAAGACAGACAGACTAATCAACCCTTCTAAATATCAATCAATCAATCATTTATTTATAAAACACAATTACAAAAGTTCAAAGTGCTGTACAAAAGTTAAAAATATCATAAAACATCAGTTAAAATCGTAATAACAGTCTGAAGTTCAACAGTCAATATGTTCTTAATTCTAAACCTCAGAAGGGAATGCCTGGGTAAAAGGAAGGTCTTTAATTTTGACTTAAAGCTGTTGGTAGTCTGACACTCTCTTATCTGATGAGGTAGAGAGTTCCACAGGGTCGGTGCCACATAAGCAAAAAGAAAGCTCCTGATGTCTTTAATCAGACCCTGGAAACCTCCAGCAATCCTTCATCGGTGGAGTGGAGCCAATGGAGGGGCAGTAGGGATAAGAAGATCTTGCAAGTAGCTGGGAAAGAAACATGAGAGGATGACCACCAAGAGACAGGCTGGGCTTTATGCAAGGGCTTCTGCTCCTGGCCACCTTACCTTAGGTTGTCATATAACAACATCTGTGAGTCTGCTCTCCATTTACATGGCAGGCGTGGATCTTCGGTGCTAGCACTGTTTCACCCCTGGTTACACAGATAAGCTTTTTATACCTTCTATTTCAGACTACCGATCAAAACAGGAAAAGTGTCAAAAATGAAAAGTGCCATAGACCAGCTGCATCAAGCGGAAACCACCAACTGAAATGTTAAAACTGATAAAGTAATGCTGAAGTTCAACTAGAAAAATACAGAGTGGCAATTAACATAAATTTGACATCTCAATCTGAAATCCATACTGGAAGAAAATTACCATAGAATAACGAAAAGGACTAGGCCACAAATTTACCTTTCTGCACATCCTCAAACTAACAGAACATTCAGAGGAAAGGGACGTATATAACATACCAGGAATCAGTGTATCACAGTCTAAGTCCCTATGCAGCTGAACTACACATGCCCAAACAGACAGATGTGGAAAGTATTGCAGCAGTACAGTGCACTACTGAGGACCTCACATGTGCTGCTCATGCATGAAAATCACAAAACCGCACAGACGCAAAGGTCGCCCAGACAATGACACAGTTATTTCAAGGAGGTATAGAAACAAAAGAGGGTCTAGAGGGCTGCAAACTTCTTGAGGGTAAAGAATGTTATTGTTTAATTAGAAACATAGAAACATAGAATTTGACGGCAGATAAGGACCGCTGGCCCACCCAGTCTGCCCATTTCCTACCTGATGGATAAGCTGCAGATCCTAGTTAATCAACAGCTTACTTCCTCCTGCCCCCACTAGAATTGCCTTATGCCTGTCCCATGCCTTCTTGAATTCTCCCACCGCTACTGACTCCACAACCTCATCAGGAAGGCTGTTCCATGCATCCACAACTCTCTCTGTGAAAAATACTTTCTAACATTACCTCTGAGCTGTCCCCCCTCTATCTTCAAATTGTGTCCTTGTTCTTGTACATCTCTTCTTCTGAAGATGCTACCTCTTGGACCTTGTTAATTTCCTTGAGATACTTGAAGTTTCTATCATCCCCCCTCTCCCTTCTTTCCTCAAGGGTATACATATTAAGCTGCTTTAGTCTCTACTCATATGTCTTCGTGCAGACCTTGCACCATTTTGGTTGCCTCCTCTGAACAGCCTCCACTCTGTCTATGTCCTTATGAGATGGGGTCTCCAGAATTGCATGCAGTACTCCAGATGGGGTCTCACTAACTGTCTGTACAGAGGATAACAACTTGCTGTTTTCTACTGTTGATGCCTCTCCCTATGCTTCCCAGTATCCCCAGCCCTCCTTACTGCCTTCTCACATTGCTTGCCCACCTTTAGGTCATCTGATATAATTACTCCTAGGTCTCTTTCGATTTTTGTTGTTGTTATTAAGTCACCCCCCATTGTGTACTCTTCTCCTGGGTTTTGTTTCCAGATGCATTACCTTGCACTTTGCATTGAATCTGAGCTGCCACGTATTTGACCATTCCTCCAACCTTCCCAAGTCCCTTTTCATTCTTTCCACCCACCTTGTGTATCAACCCTGTTGCAAATCTTTGTATTACCTGTAAAGAGGCATACCTTTCCTTCCAGGTGCTCTCCAATGTTACTTATAAAGATGTTAAAGAGGACCGGTCCCAGTACCCGAACCCTCATGGTACCTCGCTAGTTACCCTCCTTTCTTCACTGTGGACTCCGTTTACTATTACCCTTCGTCCTGTTGTCCAGCCAGCTTTTTTATCCAGGCTACCACCTTGGGACCCACTCAAGGCTGGCTAACTTGTTATTAATCTTTGTGTGAGACTGTGTCGAATGCCTTGCCAAAATCTAGGTAGGCATATCCACAGCCCCTCCTGGTCTACTGCTTTGTTCACCCAGTCAAAGAAATCTATTAGGTTCGTCTGACATGACCTTCCTGCTGTGAAACCATGCTGCCTTGGGTCCTGTGCCCCACTGGCCTCTAAGTACTCAACAATTCTTTCCTTCAGAAGTGATTTCATCATTTTCCCTACCACTGAAGTCAAACTAACTGGTCTGTAGTTTCCTGCCTCTGCCCTGCTCCCACTTTTGTGAAGTGGAATCACATTTGCCCTCCTCCAGTCCACAGGGTACCACTCCATCCTATTGTTTCATATAGGTGTGGCCTAGCTATCCTGGGACTCTGTGCAGACCTCCTTGCTGGTGCCCCATATTAAAAGTCATAAAATCCCTCAAGAACATCCTCATCCCTACCATGGCCTCCCTATATCTTCATTTTAGCTAGTTTATGTCATTTCTGCATTTTACTTGAATTATAACATAGAGGACCAGGAGGAAAGGAGGTCAACTGACAGCTGAGGCTTTCTGGGGGCCCTCTGTTCTGGGGCCCTGAAAGGAATGCACAGTTTGCACCATTCTAAGGCCGGTGAAATGCTAGCCTTTTGTTGTCTTATGGTGGCAAAAGTAACCCTAAATAAAAAGATTTTTAGTAAAATTTAGAGTGCATCCTCTTTTTCAGTGCTAACATATATGGATTAATTTCATCTAGAGACTTTTCCAAACCAGTACTACTCTTCCTATTATTAAGCAGCGTAACTGCCTCAACCAATCAGAGTGCTAGATTACTATACCTCTTATGCAGTATACAGTTGTCACCTTGTGCTCCTCCCTTCAGTTGATTCACACTGTGCTGACACTGTCTTCTGTCAGAAATGCTGAGGCTTCAGCTGTGAAACAGAAATCGGTGCTAGTAAATGTTTGAAGAATAAACAATTTAAAACATGTTTTTTTTCTTATAAGCTGTGAATTTCAACAGAGTAAACTTGTTCCACCTGCTCTGCATATCCTGCTGGCCATTAATGGCCATGTAAGTGATATTAGTATATCCTCCGCTTTTGGAATGTACCATTAAGTCATGTAAGTATGTGTGTGTTGGTGGGGGAGGGAGCGAAACCGAACAGAAGTAAATTCAGTTATTTAAGCTGAATTGCAGTGTCTGACTTGATGGTGGTTACACTGCTTCATAATATATTATTATGTATATGTCATGTGTCTCTTACATGATAAGAACATTATCTTGTGCTGTTTTGGGCTGAGAAGAACCGGCCAGCTTTGATACGTAGTCCTTTCACCCAAAACAGCTTGACATAACATTCTTAACATGTAAGGGACACAGGACACTTTTGGGGATTCACAAACAGTCTGAAGGTGCAAAACCTTCCTAAGTCCCTAAACATTCTGTAGCTGTGGGAAAAAGGGAAACTTGCTCTGAGTGCTATACACAAAACATCCACAGCTGAGGAAAAAATACACTGACGATGTGGAAAAGTGCAGATATGGAAGTTCCTGATGAAAAACCATTGAAAAGTGTGGCATATCCCTTGGAGGCTATTCAGAGCCAGTGTTTTGCTGCAGTTGGGGAATAAATGTTGCACACATGCTGCACCTCAAAGAGTGAGGCGAACTCTCCCTGAGCAAAGTGCAGTGTACCAACAATTGAGATACAATTATAGTGGAGGTGCAGGCACAAGTAATAGCAAATGTATAGTAGTGTCAGTTGTTACAGCAAAAATAGCACACATTTCATTGAAATACAACAAACTACAACAACTAGACCCAGTGCAGCCCATAAATGAGCCCCACAGGCAGTGGAGGCAGAGCTGGTAACAGTCTGCAGTGAGTGCTACTGAAGCAGACAACATAAACACTCCAGGGAAGAGACACAACCATCAGTTCCACCAGCAGTTACAGACAGCCACTGTGGTGCATGGCTCTGCTGGTACTAGTGGTGCTGGAGTGGTGCCAGTTGAGGGACTGACTACTGTGGGTTAAGCTGGAAAGGAAAATGGGGCCAGCCATCCGCACAGGTGTGGTCTAGACCACCAGCCCAGGAGGAAGAAACAGATAGGAGTTGATGCTAGCCATCCAAAGGATGAGACAAGGGTGAGGTAGTACTGGTTGGAGACTTCTAACATACCAGACGTGGACTGGAGCATCCCAGCAGCAGCATCAACTAGGAGCAGATTTATCCCGGACTCCTTCAGGGTGCCTTCCTCAAGCAACTGGTCATGGAACCAACTCGGCAGAAGGCAATACTGGACCTTGTGCTCACAAACAGGGACAGTGTGATGGGGTAACAGTGGGAGCACCTGGGTAACAGTGACCACCAGTCATTGTGGTTTTGAAATCACAGAAAGAGCAGAACCAAACCACACAAAATACGTATCCTGGATTTTAGGGGCAGACTTTGGGAAAATGGGGAGATACTTAAAGAGGCATTAAGGGAATGGGACAGGAATCAGGGGTTGAGGAACAGTAGGCAGTATTTAAAATGGGGATTATAAGAACAACATAATTATGCATTAAGCAGGTTAGCAAGAGGAAAAGGAAGAGGAGACCATTATGGTTTTCCAAAGAGGCAGCAAAGAAAGTGAAAGCCAAAAGATTGCATTCAGGCAATACAAAAAGACACAGGCAGAAGGGGATAGGAGAAGTACCAGGAGAAACAAAAGGAGGCAGGAAGTCAGTAAGGAAGCCAAAGCTCAGACAGAAGAACACATTGCAAAATCAGTGGGTAAGGGACAAAACCTTTAGGGTACATAAGTGAAAAAGAAAGACAAAGGGAGGGATAGTGAGACTGAAGGGGAGGATGGAGCCGCGGAGGATGACAACAATAAAGCTGACATATTGAACAGGTATTTCTGCCCAGTCTTTACTAAGGAAGAGGGGTAATGGGTCTGAAGGGAGTACAAGGGTGAGAATGGTGCAGAAATGGACACAAGTCCCTTACACGAGAAAGGGTCCTGAAGGAACTGAAGTAATAAGAGCTGATAAAGCAATGGGCCAGATGGGTGCACCCCAGGGTCCTTAAAGAACTAAGAGAGGTGGTGGCTGAACCTCTGGCTATCCTGTTCAGCCAATCACTGGAAACAGGGAGGTACCCAAAGACTGGAGGACAGAATGTAGTCCCCTATACAAAAGTGGGAACAAAGAGGAAGCAGGGAACTACAGACCAGTCAGCCCCACCGGTAGTGGAAAGATCATGGAAGCACTACTGAAGGAGAGATTGGTGGAACATCTGGTTGTCAATGGACTACAGGACCCAAGGCAGCAAGGTTTCACCAGGGGAGGTCATGTCAGACCAACCTCATTGAATTTTTGACTGGGTGACTAGGGAGGTGGATCAGGGGAGGCAGTGGACATGGCCTATCTGGACTTCAGCAAGGCCTTTGACACTGTGCCACAGAAGACTATTACACAAACTGGGGAATATGGGTGTGGGCAGGACAGTAGTGTGGTGGGTAGGTAACTGGCTGGGTGGCAGGACACAGAGGGTGGTGGTAAATGGCTGTCACTCCCAGAGGAAGAGTAACCAGTGGGGTACCACAGGGATCAGTGCTGGGACGGTCCTATTCAACATCTTCATCAGTGACATTGCACAGGATCTAGAAGGCAGAATTTCACTGTTAGCTGATGACACAAAGCTCTGTAACAGAGTAGACACACCAGAGGTGTAGACAGAATGAGAAGGACCTGCAGAAACTTGAAGAATGGTCAAGGGTTTGGCAGTTGAAATTCAATGCAAAGAAGTGCAAGATAATGCATATGGGGCACAAAACCCTGGCACAATATATCAGTTGGGGGTGAGGATATAGCATGCACCAAGCAGGAAAGGGATCTTGGGGTTGTCATCTCTGATGACCTCAAGTAGGAAACAGTGTGACAAGGCATCAGGTAAAGCAAATAGGATGCTGGGATGTATAGGCAGGGGCATCACCAGCAGGAAAAGGGAGGTCATAATTCCGCTATACAAGACACTAGTGAGGCCCCACCTGGAGTACAGCGTACAGTTCTGGAGACCATACCTACGTAGGGACATAGACAGGGTAGAGAAAGGTTCAGAGGAGGGCAACAAAGATGGTGCATGGGTTGCATCACAAGTCCTATGAAGACAGGTTGAAGGAACTGAACATGTACTCCCTGGAGGAGAGGAGGGAGAGAGGATATGATAGAGACATACAAGTATCTTACAGGGAGGAACAGGGTGCAGGAAAACACTATTTTTAGCGAAAAGATGTTTCAGGACTAGAGGGCATGGGATGAAGTTGGAGGAGGATGGATTCAGAGGAAACATGAGAAAGAATTTCTTCACAGAGCAGGTGGTGGACAAGTGGAACACCCTGCCAGAGGAAGTGGTGGGGGCTGAAACAATCACGGATTTAAGAATGCATGGGATAGACATAAAGGAATTCTAGAGGGCAGGGGTAAGGGAAACAGACTTCTAGGAAAACAAACTGAACTTACAAGCTCAAATGGGCAGACTAGGTGGGCCATAGGCCCTTATCTGCCGACACTGTCTATGTATCTATGTATCTATGTATGGTCACTCTGTGAGTACTTATTGCTACAAGTCACGGCAAGACTGTCAACGTCTGCTGCTCCAGTTAATATGGATCTCCTGCTGTTGTGCCTGCTGAGCTTTTCCTCAGCCAAGGAAAGAATGTGAGGAGATTTCAACATCTGTGGACTTCCGTAACTTGCCTGTTTCACGGATTTCCGCAATCATGCTAATTTTCTTTGTGAATATGGTGCAACTAGATTTCAGCAGTGCTACAAGCCATTTTCTGCAGCTATGGGAATTTTGGCTCTCTTTGTGAATCCAGCCCCTTACGTATTATAATATGTATTATATAAGGAAGGCTGATTTCCATGACAATCCAGCCTCAGCTGCAGCGTGATTAGAAGGTAGTGACACTTCCATCCTGAATGGTCCCTCACCATCTAAAACAACTGGCAGATCAGCATAAAATGTTTGAAAAAGCAAGAAAATTCAGGTTTTATCTGAATAGATCTCTTAAAATCACAAGCGGTCTCGCCACATGCTAGGTGCATAGGGTCACTGTTCCTCACTACAGGCAGAATCAGTAATGCCTTCTAATTAGTGAGCTTGCAGCTCATTAAAGGCAATCAAGGATAGAACCATTTGAAGAAATCCAACAGGAGCAGGCGGCACTCCAAAATGTCAATACTCTAAAGAAGAAACAATGCAGTAATATAACTGCAAATAGGAGCTCAGCAGTGGTCTACCACAGCTGACTAGGACTAAAGACCTGCTCAATAGAACACACAAAACAAAAGATAAAAGACTACATTGGCACCCATTAGCATTAGCCCAACTACATATAAAACACAAACAAATCCCTACAGGGATAAGGATCCTGATAGAGCACAACCGAGGATTAGCACACCTACACATAAACTCAAGGAACGTTGGGTGGGACTAAAAATAAATGCTTTCATGGCATGATGATAGCTGTAACTGCAGGTCGCTATCACAGAAGAAAAATAGGATAACCTCAGAGATTCCAAACCTAAAACAATGCAGAACCAAAGGCATAAATATATGAATTTAATAGAAACACAGAGACATTCAAAAAGATTTAAAGAGAACTGTAAAAACAGATTAAAGCATACAAAATGTACATGTTTCAGAAGGGCATTACCGATTATAGAAAAAAGATCCAAACATGGGAACAATGCAGTCGAAACAGGACCGATACAACTTTTACCAGACAGATAACAGCTTTCCACGCACAGGACAACCCCACCTTAGCTGCAACCTCTGTGATGGCTGCATAGCAGTTTTTGTGCTTCTGTTTACAGGGACGGCTGTTTGTGCTCCTACATATAGTGCCAGCTGCTTTAATGTGTGTACTATAAACTGAAGATTGATTAATTTTCCTATAAGGTTTTAGGGCAGGTGAGGCAGTGACACCATCAGCCCACTCCTTCTCTCTACAAATGTAGTGCCTCCATACCTGTCTTTTAAAAGTATTCCTCAGTATTCTACAGAAGTTGTTTTCTAAATGTATCCGAGCAAACCAATTTCTGGACAGCCATACTAACTGCTGAAATAACTGTATAAGGAAATGTACACATTCTCTTGAAGGCAAGGCAACGTTTATTTGTTTGGTGTCCTTTCCAGGTGTTCTCAGAGCACCTTACACTAATAAAACCGCATAAAAACAGCACAGAAGACTAAACAGAATTAAATAATAATTAAAGAGGGACTCCTGAGGTCTGTAAATTTTGTTAAACACTCACCATGCCACTACCTAGGTCCTGATTAGTGGCAGGAACATCATGTAGAGTGAAATTTGTTATTTCTCCAACATAAAATCCATTTTGGTTGTCCTGAGTCAGGCCTCTGTTTGATCACGATCCGTCGTGGCTGCCCAACTTGAAGTGATGCATTCTCCTGATCCTCCTATCACATACCTAATTCCAGTCCCATTCACTTAGTGGAAACTCTGACTTGGGTATTGTTGAGGTGCCTCAGTTGGTCTTGCTGTCAGTTATATAAAATAGTTGAATTGTCTGCTGTCTGTCATTGTTTTTATTTTTACCTAACATCACGTTTTATAAGGCAGTGTCCTTTATAAAGCTATAATTGATTTATGAGAATATTTTATTATTTGCACACTAAGTTGTCTAGATGCCATGCTGCCATAAAAATAAAAAACAACAATTAGATGTGTGTAGTTATTCAGTGTTGTGTATATTTTCAGATA
Source organism: Neoceratodus forsteri (assembly GCA_016271365.2). Lineage (NCBI taxonomy): Eukaryota > Metazoa > Chordata > Ceratodontiformes > Ceratodontidae > Neoceratodus > Neoceratodus forsteri. The sequence goes on along the minus strand of CM028137.1, from coordinate 531,397,678 downwards.
ACGCTGTGGTTTGTACCTCAGAAATTTACTGCAGTGCATAATTGGAAGGCTTTGCCTGTAGTTCAGTGGACAAGCAGATAGCCACTCCCCCTTCCTGTGCTATATAAACAGTTCCTCTGAGCCTTTCTCTCAAGCACTTTTTCTTTGCATGCCGGAGGCTCTGTTGGTCTGTCCTTTGCTGCTGGCTGGGGCCTGACCCCGCCTTTGCTATTTTGGCTCTGCTGAACTTCTGTTGTCTGTTCTCCTGCATTTGGCTTGTATTTTGCCTCCAGCTCTGTCCTTCTTTGTGTTGTTGGTTCCCTGTTCCTCTGTGTTACTGTGTCTTTTGTTTGCTTCTTTTTGGGGCTTCTGTTTCTAAACTCCAAAGGGGCCAGATATTCAAAGGGATTGCACCTGGCACAATGGAGCTGCACCAAGCGCAACCCAGAAATGTGCCCCAGTGCAATATTCAAAAGAGGAACTTGCACAGCGCAAGTCCCGTCTGCAGCTGGGGTAGCATGTGTCATGGTATGCGGTGCAACTCCAGGGGTGTTCTCATGCACATGTGGCGCAGCCTGATATTCAGCCCCAGGATATGTGGCGATATACTGGCACAACCCCTGAGGTGCACTGTATACCTGGTTACACAGTTCAGCCAAAATAATAGGCTCAAGTACAGGCCTCCCACAGGCGTGCTCTGTACTGCAATGTGCAATACAGCAGCTGCCAGCTGTGAGTGGAGAACACCCCTAACACTGTGCAGAAGCACCCACTGACATCCCTGGTAGTCTAGTGGCACCCCCCTCCCGTAGCCATAATTGGTGGAAATGATCTATATATCCCTGGTAGTCTAGTGGTAGCCCCTCTCTCCCCCGTAGCTGTGATCAGTGAAATGCGCTAGACATCCCTGGTAGTCTAGTGGGCCCCCACCCGTCCCTGTCGCTGCAATCACTGACATAACTGCAGATATTTCCGCTGGTGGTCCAGTGGCATCCCCCACCCACATAGGACCCCTGCCCAACCAACTCCACCACTGTCATTGAATATATCCTGAGCTGCGCCAGTGCAACACAATTGTGCTGTGCCACCCATGAGCTATTGCCAGGCAAATTTTTGAATATCGGGGCCCTTGTATGTTGCTAATCAGAGCTCATGCTCTTGCTCCCATTTACTCACAATGCAACTGCAATCATTATCTGAGTATTTCAACCTATACCACATATCTGCTCTTCATGCTATGCACCTTAATTGTTTTCTCCTGGTTCAGACTCACTCTGAACCCTAGCCTATGCAGCTCAATCCTGCTTCCTCAACTCATACCACATACCTCATTGCTGTTGTTTCAGTGCACTGCCTGCAATAGCTGCTTCAGAGCATTACCTCCATCTAATCTATGTTCATCGAATCCTATAACTCATAGTTGCTAAATACAGATGCTGCTCTTTATGTTTGTACACTGCTATTATACTCTGGAGGTCAGCTAAGCTACTGCTGATGCTGTAAACTAGTTTTAATATCTGCATGTGGTCTTGGTGCCTTCCATCACTTTCTTGTTTTTCCTATGGAGGGAACTTGGAGGTACTCAACACTCATTCAGCTCCTTTTCAGTTTCTGGGGCATGCCAGCCATACCATTCTGGTGCAGGGCCACCCTGCAGCTAACGGTCTCACTCTGCATTTCTAAGTCCACATCTTGAGCATTGCCTGAATTGGGGTGGGTCCTTCTCACTTGGCCCATAGTTGGGAATGTCCTTGATCTGTGCGGGCTTTAGACATTCATGACTCGATGGCAGCTCGTGGTGTAAAATTTAAGACTAGCAGTGAAGGGTGGTTACAGCGATCTCCTTTGGCTCCAGTGTTCTCCTGGCAAGGCACCTTCACCATTCTCCTATGACTGCTTCTGGTTTACTTGGTTTGTTTTAGGGTGAGTAGGTCATGTGAGTGCCTCAGCAGTCATTGCTCTCCTTCTTCTGCCTTGGTTGCCCCGATGTTGCAGAGCACTCTATGAACCTTCCCAGCATTCCTGTTAGAGGGATCAAGCGAGAGCTTTCCTCTAAATTGGAATATTTTCCACCACCCCTTTTTATTGGGTTTCTAAATTGCAGCAGCAGAGCTGTCACAAAATAAACATCTCAAGCCTGGAGGAAAGGCGACCTAGGCCTCGGATCGCCAGGGATTTCCTCCTCAGGTTTTCTCTCCTCCGTGTCTCAGGTCATAACCGTTAGTTAGTCATAGTTAGTGTTCCCAAGTTCCTTTAGGTAGGTTCGCTGTTGGGTGGAGGTGGATGGTGTTCCTACTTGCCGTTCTCTCTCTCCTTTGGAGGCCCCTCAATCTCAGCGCAACCCATCGTATTCATGCCATTGCTAACCTGTGCATCTCATTACATTATCAAGCTGCCTGATGCCTTATCTACTACCATGTCTCACAGCTACTGATTGCTAACATTCTTTGTACTACTACATTTCTTGTTGGGATCCTTCCTTAGGTACCTTTAGCCAAGGGAATCATCCGTGGCACCTCTAGGACTGGAACCCTTGCCTTTGGGTACCCCTACAGAGGTGGTAATTTCTCTGGAATAGAGAGTCTGAAGGCAGCCAAAACCAAGTAACACAGTTGCAGAAGCATAACATCATACTATCTGCGTGAGGCCACTGAATTGAAGGCTGTAGTTCAGGGGACAAGCAGCCAGCCACTCCCCTGCCTGTGCTATATAAGTAGTTCCTCTGAGCCTCTTTCAAGCACTTTTTTTTGCCCCACCATCCTCCCTCCTCCTCCAGTAGCATAGCCTCTCTCCTTGGGATCCTTCCTAAGGTACCTTTAGCCAAGGGAATCGTCCCACGGCACCTCTAGGGGTGGAACTCTTTTGAGGGTTCCTTGCCTTTGGTACCCCTACAGACCAAGTAACACAAGCATATAATATCATACTGGCTCGTGAGGCCACTGAATTAATGTTTACACTCTGTTGTGCATATGCCATTCTGATATACAGTAGATATGAAGACACATATCATGGTACTTTAGTTCACTTTGGTACAAGACAGTCCTGTATTTAGCAATAAATCTAACTATGTACAGACTGGTATTTATATGTAATAGTATTTTGAACATTTGACTATCATTTTTTTTTAAATAAAGGTTTTTATGCTCCTGGGCCTGACTGGATGGCTTGTTCAGTCCTGTCCCCGGTGCCATTGACCGGCCTCCTACCTCTTTCCATCTGGGGTTATGTTCCCTGTGGATTCCCCACAGTAGGGCTAGGGAGGAGGACCATCCTCCCCTCCTTCCGAGACTGTCATCCAGATGTCCCCACCAGAGCAGCAGGGCAGGTGGCAGCACCTGGGCAGTGCTTATGCAGCTTGGTCCCTTCCATTTTCCTTCTAAGGTTTTTCCTCCCTAGGACTATGGCAAAGGGATTCATGACACGATGGCGGCAACTTTTTCTGACGCGATACTACAGCAATGGATTTATGTTGACTGAAAGTTGCAGCTAGCATAAATCCATTGGAAACTGTGTTTTTAACCCTGTATGCTGGGGCTCTGCCCCACACCCCATAACTAAAGATTATCAACCCAGGTTGGATTTGATTCAGTGAGGGGCAAACCTCAGAGAAAGCTGTAGCAGAGTCCTGCTGGTACATTATAATGGCATCAAAGAAAATTACCAGCACTTACTTAAAGGAAACACTTAACCATGGGTCCTGGGTCCAGCTGGAAAATATACAGGCTCAATATTTTCCTTTTTAATCCTTTTATTGTGGAAAAACACTTAAAATAGCACATCTGCCAGCAGTGTCCATAAATCACCATCCACAAGTGCATAGAAAGTCCACGGAAGTCCATATAATGTCCATAAGTTACGGATAAAAACGGAGCGAGCCTGTGTAGCGAACCAAACCAGCAGTTGCTTCTGCTTTGCAGCAGCTGAGGGACACTCCCACGTCACAGTTGACCCATCCTTTCTCATGGCTTAATCCTTACTTTTATCCATCAGTTCTGATGCAGTACAAAATTAAATTTGCCAAATGTTTGTGTTTATTGTCCCATGCAGTTCCCACCATTCATTCCCTGAACCAGCTCATACTGCTTTGATGAGTGTTTCAAATGTAAGCATATGTGATGATTGAACATCACATCGTGAATCAACTTGTGAACCCATCGCAATGTAGAAGAAAAATTGTGCAGTATTTTGAAAGTGTGAACATGCTGAGGTAAGTGAATCACACTTCAGTCTGCACTGCATCCGGAAGTTTCCAGCTATACCTTTTAAATAACATGTTGATATCACATGACTCACAGAATATCTTTGGGGAAAACCGCCGCTGAAACCCGCTGCCCTTCTGCTCACTGCTATGGACCTGCCGAGACAGCACTGCCTGACTACCAACGCCTCTGCTGCTGCTTTGGGAAAAGCCCACCACTCCAGCCGCTGACCTTCCGGGCCGCTGGCGCCAAGGTACAGCTCCTCCGCTTCTCTCCCGCTCAAGGTGCAACTCCTCCGCTTTCTCCTGAACTACAGACTCGCCAACAGCCCTGTTTCCTATTTGCTCGTTATACAAACTGTCCACCAGGCAGCATCAGCTTCTTGCACTGAATTGTTGTACAACCCTATCAGTGCCAGGGATCCGCCTGTCTCCTCATCCTGCACAAAGTATAGTCCTGTAAAAGCACCGCCCTATTCTCTACCACCTGCTTCATTTAAAGTCATAAACTTTGAACACTGGTTACTGGGCCCTTGCTCAAGACAAACTACTTCTCTTTTTAACCAGTGATGGCCAGTCAAGCCCAGTTAGCTTGACTCTCAGTTTGGTTTTACTATCCCTGAGCGTGCTCTCAATTGATGTCTCATCATCGGACCTGTATCTGCAAGGGAGTACAGATCCCAATCACTTCAGCTTCTCAAGTATGCTCATCTGGCCAAATAATTACATAGAAGCAACCCAGGCACTACTCCCAGGATTCATTATCTACCCATTGCGGCGTCAGTAGTGACGATGTTCCTCCTAAATGGTTGCTAAATCCCTCCTCCTGTGCCTCGCAATATCTGGTACCTTGAGCTGCTAGCCCTCATGCTATCTGGTGACATCAGTCGAACTCTGGTCCCACACAAAGCCAAATATCCCCAAACAATGCTGCTTATGATGCAAAAGGTCTGCGATTGTCCACCTAAATGTCAGAAGTCTGTTCAGAACAAAGCTGAACTTGCTGCTTGGGCCGCCAGTCACCAGCCTGATGTTCTGTGTGTATCGGAGACCTAGCTAAAGCCCTTAATACCAGATATATGCTGCCTGGTCCCAAATTACAATTTCCTAAGACGTGATAGGCCCACCCCAAAACATGCTGTGGGGTGGCAGTCCATTTCAAAAACAACCTAAAACTGTCGCTGGTGATGAAGAACTATACCTCTTCATGTGAGTCACTTCATACCATCCTAACCCTAGGGCAAAGAAGCTTCATATCATATGTGCCTACAATCCTCCCAAAGGTAGAAAATCTGGCCTAGTGGAATTACTGGACCACTCCACCTCAGTGGCTGGGCAGAATGAACTGATCACCCTTGGGGACATAAACATGAATTGCTAAGTAAATCTCATGACTCCTTCAATCCCTGGTGCTGAGTTATAATTGCAACAGGTCATAGCTGACCCGACGAGAGTGTCATAAAACAATCCTTCCAGCACCCTCACTGACTGGTCATGACCATGACGAATCGATAGATAGAGTTGTAGCCACAGGCACTCTGCTTGGACACAATCAGTGATCAATCCCCAGTCTTCTGTGTATGGAGCCACCAGCAATCCCCTTATCTACCCCACTGTATATCTTTAGAACTATGGAGACTTAAACCAGACTCATTTTCTGCATGATGTTGCTCTGATCGACTGGTCTCCTATCTACTGGGCCCATAATACGAATGAAGCTCTCAACTCTTTTATAAGCATATTCTTCTCACTACAAGAAACACATACCTCTCTTCACACTTGCTGGATAAGCAGTAAGCAGTCCAAATGGCTACACAAAGACCTGCTTGCATCACTCAAGGCCAGGGATAAAATACTGGAAACAGTTCAAAACCCTGGCCTCAAGCAGACTTTGACCATTATAGGAACAGGGCATGAGGTACAAAGAGCAAATTAGGCTGGCAAGGAGCCAATACTGCAAGAGATTACTGGTGGATGCAGCAGGTGACCCCAGGAAATTTTGGTCACACAAAAACCTTCCTCGGCTCAAAGCAATCCCAGTCTACAAATACCATGATACTAAATGGAGTCACTGCACAGATCGATGCACAATTGCAAATGCTTTCAGCAATCACTTCTCAGACCTCCAAATATACCACTGCCTTCCCCACTGTGCCCTCCACTCCTGGTACCTCCTCCCCAAAAGGTACACCACCTGGGCCACCTTTCCACTTCAAAGCTGTCTCCAAAATAGATGTCCTCAAATTACTCAATGCCATATCAGACAGCATGGTGGTTGGGTCTGACTGTCTGGATCCCAAGCTCTCAAACTGGCTACCTTCATTGCAGGGCCATAATCTAAAATCTTCACGTGTCCCTAGGTGAAGGGTAGTGCCAAAAATCTGAAAATGGCAAGAGTAACTCTGGTCTTTAAGAAAGGTGATAAGAAGGATATAGCGTAATTATAGGCCAATAGCAATATTATCTGTCTTAAACAAAATCCTGGAGAAAAGTATTGCTAGACAGGTAATGGAACACCTCACCAAGCATAACCTCTATCCACAAATTAGCATGGCTTCAGAAAAGGCCACAGCACTCAAACTGCCCTGCTGTAACTAACCAGTGATACACTACTTGCCATGGATTGGAGTCCTAACAGGTGCTGTCTTTATAGATCTTATGAAGGCTTTTGATCTCATTGATCACCCCTCCTGCTAGCCAACTTCCTATCCCTGGGTTTCTCGGCAGAGTCTGTGGACTGGTTTAATGACTGTTTATCCAACAGGACCCAAGTCGTGAAGGTCAACTTCTGCAATCTCTGACATAATGGATATTGATGTTGGTGTACCACAAGGATCCATCCTAGGACCTGTCCTTTTCTTGATCTTAATTAACAATTTAACAAGAAATGTCTCCTCCTGCTCATCGCTGCTATATGCCGATGACCTTATTCTCTGTACCAGCTCTGACAATGTGCTAACTCTCAGCCACAATCTGTCTAGGGACCTCCTGAATATACAATCCTGGATCAATAGTCATAAGCTGGTCCTCAGTGTTAGCAAAACTCAGGCTATGCTTTTTGGCTCACCTGCTAAATTAAAATTAGCCGCAATCGCTTCAAATAGTAAACATTAATAGGACTCCGCTAGAAGTGGTTGACTCTTTAAATACCTGGGGCTCTACTTGATGAATCCCTTAACTATGAAAACCATATTACCATCATGTGTAAGGTGGTCGATACTAAACTAGGGTTGGCCTATAGAACTAGCCACATTCTCACCCCTTCAGCTAGGTTGGCCATTGCCAGAGAATCCTTCTTCCATCCCTTTTGTTATGGAGCTATAATCTACAATAATGCATCTAAAGCCTCCCTACATAAATGGACACAACTTACAATAATATATGTCGTTATGCCTCGCATCCTCAAGGTTGAAACACCGCTACCTGCTGTATACAGACATAAATTGGCCCTCTCCAACTGTCCACAGACTTCTTGCTCTGGGGCCTTTCTAGACAAGATCTTGAGATCTGGTATGCCCAGATCTCGCCGCCGCCTCCCCACAGTTCACCTCCTATGGACTCTGCTCTGATGACCTCTCCTTGCTCTACATTCCCAGATGTAACACTTCTAAAGGGAAAAATGTTTTTCCTATGTGACTCCAGTTACTGTGACTTGCTGCCTTGGAGTATGCCTAGCACCTAGCCATGCCATTTTTAAGAAGAGGCAATGCTCTCTGCTTGATAAAAATTCATGGTGCAAGTGTTTTAACCACCCTAGATCGTTGGTCTTATGTCTCTACTGTCTCATTGGCCCCTCCGGTACATATTGCTTCAGACCTCAGTGTGTCCTCCCACCCCAGTCCTACCCTACCTCTTTCACATTTCCACCATGCTCCTCTCTCTCTCTCTCTCTCCTCTCCCCTCCCTCGCTTCAGTTTCCCACTGTTCCTATCCTCACCACCTGTTGTCCTCTCTGATACCTAACCTTTCTTTAGCCTGTTCATGTAGAGTAGAGTTTATACTCATATCACTATTCCACTGTAACATGTGCACTCACTTTCATTTCTTTCTATTTACTGTATTATGGTACATATGTAGAAGGTCAGAATGCTTTCCTCCACTCCAAGTGCTCAGACTGCTCTCCACTTTTGTATCCCTAAATATTTGTCTTCTAAATGCATTTACTTTATGTTGCTATGTAGAATATTGGAATGCTATTCAGATTACCTCAATTGTTACAAACTGTTATCCATTGTTTATTTATCCCTAAATGTAGTGTTCTTCGTTGTATTTGGAGCTATTTTCCTGTGATGTTGTAACCTTCCTGGTCGTGTTCTGAAAATAGTCACTCCTGTCTAGTGCACTTACCCAAACAAAAACTAAATAAAATAAAATAAATCATCTGTCCAATTTGCATAATCCAATAAGGTATTCAGCAGTGTCCTTCAGGCAACCTGTTCTGTACATGTGTGCTATGCTGCACTGCCTAACCTACTGTCATCTCAACCCGTTAACTATATTTGTGTGTGCTTACCCACCCACCACACTCAATTCATCCACGTCACCACACATCTGCAATATGGCAAGCCACATTCCACCCCCAGTGCCCACAGTTCATGTTTGTTACATGTCTGACATCCTGCATGTCCTTCACCCACCCTCACCTCTAACTGGGCATCACATGTCATTTATTTTGCAATTGTCCCACACCCACCACAACTCCACATAATATGTGTTTGTTATGTGTCTTGCATATTGCATGTCCCTAAAATACTGTCACCTCAACTTGGGCACCACGTGTTTGTCATATGACATGCACCCACCCCAACCCACAGTTCTTGTCTGTTATGTGTCTGGCTTACATCACTACAGTTCTTCAGCACAGTCTCTGTGGTAGGGTGGACACAGTCAAAGGGATACAAGACCTACAGGATGATCTGAAAATGCTTGAGAGATGGTCCAGGATTTGGCAGCCTGGCTTAGGTGCCAAGAAATGCAAAGTTATGTACACTGGAGACAAGAATCCCAGGATGGAGTACTACCTGGGAGGGATCCAGGTATCTGCAACTGAGGAGGAGAAGAATCTGGGAGTGATGATCACTAACTACCTGAGCGCTCCAGGTAGTGCAAGAAAGCAGCTGCAAGGGCAAACAAGATGTTGGGATGCACAGCCATAGGGATTAGCAGTAGGAGTGAGGAGGTTATACTGACCTTGTACAGGTCACTAGTGAGGCCACGTCCAGAGTACAGAATACAGTACTGGTACCCACACCTTAAAAGAACATTAACCTGCTGGAGATGGTCCAGAAGAGGCAACAAACATTATAATGGGACAGCAGGGTAAGTATACTAAAAGAGGTTGGAGGCACTGAATATTTACTCTCTGGAGGAGAGGAAGGAGAAAGAGGACATGACTGAGACCTTCTTGGTACGTGAAAGGGATAAATAGGGTGGATAAGGAGGGTCTCTTTAAGCTAAGTGGCAGCGAAACACAAGGGACACAGTCTTAAGCTGGAGGGGGAAGTTTAGGAGGAGATTGGGAAGCACTTCATGGAGAGGGTGGTGCCAGTAGGAATGTGCTGCCAGAAGGCTGGTCTCATTGAAGATGGTTGGCAGCTTTAAGAGAGGCTGGGATAGACGTAAGGGAAAGTAAGGGAAATGGGAGTGGCAATTGGAAGGACTGAGGATGGGGGTAGGGTCAATAGCTTAAGCTGTGGACCCTGCAATACAATCAAACTATATAGACCAAATGTCCTTATTCTATTGGCTTCTTTGTGTTCATGTGTGGCATACTGGATTACCCTAACCCACCCTGACCTCAACCCGTGAACAACATTTCTGTGTATTGTGCTGTCCTCTCACTTCAAACCCGCCATCACATTTGTCATGTCAGTGCCCTCCTCCATTGGTTACAGTACTTGTTTGTTACATGACTGACACACTTCGCTTAGCCTTACTCTAGCCTCACCTCAACCATGGCACCACATGTCTGTCCGATGGATGGTAGCACCCATGTAGAGTGCTTATTATTGAGTGCTGCACATTTGAGTGACTCAATAATAGCGCCTACAAGAGAGTGAGTGGTGCAATACCTTGCCATATCTCGTATAGCGAGTACAGCAAGGAGCTGACCTACTACCGCAGGATATAGCATCCTTGTGGCTGATTCCCACTGAGCTGCTTGTATAGTGTAGTGGTATACCATTGCTTGCGATGCAAGCAGACCTGGGTTCAAGTCCGGCTAGAGGCAGAAACATTTTTTTTCCCATAATCTGGTAACTTGCCCCATGGCCCACCTCCTTGGAGTTGGTTATTTAAGTTTGGGGTGCGCGGGGGCTGTTGCATAAAAAAAGATTCCTGTATGATTTAGTTAAGTATTGTAGTGACTGGCCGCTGTTTGCAATGGTTGGTACAGTATCTGTCGCCTTTGACTATGGGCTCAAGTTTGTTTCGCTCTATGTGATAGGCGGTCTTTCCGACTCGCCTTTATCACATAAAACCGATGGGATGCACATACCACCACCACGCAGCCTACAGTGTATGCATGTAACATGTTTGCCTTAAATCACAGCAGTTCTGCAACTCGGTCTGTGCATGCCGGATTGCTGTAATCCACCCGCAACTCACTCCATGAACTAATTTTGTCTGTATATTGTGATGCCCCCCCCACCAATTCAACCCTGTCATCACATTTCACATTTCACGTATGTCAGGCACCCTCCCCACTACCGACACAATGTGTTTTGTTATGTGTGTGACATATTGCATGTCTCACATACTCACCACAGCCCATGAATAACAGGTACACCCTCCATCCCCAACCCACACTGTGTGTATGTAATGTGTATGGATTACATAACTGAATTTCCTAAACCAGTCTGCACATATGGCACACTGGATTGCCATAACCAACAGTCACACCAATCCGTGAAATACCTTTGTGTGGTATATCATGTACAAGGTGACCGTGACTGAGCGCTTTCAAAGGGTGACTCAGTCATGGTGCTTGTGCTCAGGGCTACCTGGCAGGGTAGGGACCAGATACCTGGGTGAGCGAGGTTGGGCGATGGAAGTGTCACGCATGTATGTACTGCACATGCATGGGGGGAGGAAGGGAGGTATGTGGAAGGGAAGTGTGGTCAGGCAGCTGCCAAGCTGGTTGGCTAGTGTGATGGGGAGGGTGGTTGGTTGGGGTGCAGGGTTCAGGCCAGGCTGTCATGGTTTTTGTGCCAGCAGGTGGCTTGTTATTTTTAAAGAATTCCACCCGACATGCACCCTCCAGGAGTTGAGAATTGTTAAGTAGGGGGGTGCAGGGGCAGGGATGGAGGGGTGCAGCCTCACATAACACAGAAAACAAATAGCTGGTTTTCAGCCACAGTGTACATCACCGTAATTCATTTTGGCAATGTACACTTCCCAAACAGCGATCGCTATTCTGTGATCGCCATTATGACATAGAACCCCCTTTGTGTATATCACAGTTTACCCCACCAGTTTAACCCTGTCACCACATTTCATAAATGGCGCAGGCACCATACCATTACCAATACTATTTGTTTGTTGTGTCTCTGACAAACGCATGTCCCTTACAAACCCTCACCTCAACTCATGAACAACATATCCATTCCCACCCCCAACCCATACTGTGTGTATGTAACGTGTTTGAATACATAGCTGCATTTCTCAACCCAGTCTGTGCATACGTGACATACTGCTTTGCCATAACCAAATACACATCTCAGCTTGTAAACTACATTTCTGTATATTGTGCTACCCATCCACAGCAATTCAGCCCCATAACCACATGTTTGTCATATTGCAAAGGCACCATCCCAGACTATCGACACTTTCTGTTATGTGTCTGACATATTGCTTTGTCTTTACCTCCCTCACCTCACACCATGAACAACATGTGTTTCCTAATGTATTGCACTCACCCCACCCCTACCCACACTGTGTGTATGTAATGTCTGGATTACATAAACTAATTTCTCCAAACCTGACACCACATGTTTGTCATACGGCAAGACATTATCCCCACACTACTGACACTTTCTGTTTGTTGCATGTCTGACATACTGCATGTCTCTTACCCATTCTCATCTCAGCCTATGAACAACATGTCTTTCCTATGTAGTGCACTCACCCCCAACCTCAACCTATACTGTGTGTATGTAACATGTCTGAATTACACAAATTAAGTTCCCCAAACCTGTCACCACATATTTGTCATATGGCATCATCCCACATTACCAACACTATCTGTTTGTTACATGTCTGACGTACTGTATGTCTCTTACCCATCCTCTCCTAAATGATGTCATGCACACACACCCACGTCCAACCCACAGTGTATGTATGCTGCATGTCTGGATTACATAACTGCAGTTCTGCAACCCAGTCTATGGATATGTTGGCTCCATGTCATAATAGCGAATGCAAAACAGCGATCGCTATTATGGCGGTATATATCGCCAAAAGCAAATCAGCGATATACACTTCAGGGTGACCTGACATCCAGAATTAAAAAGTGTTTTATGGGGGGCTTTGTCCCCCGTACACCCCTTAATAAGGATTCTCAACTCCAGGAGGAGGGGCAAACTCTGATCTCAGCAAATTTAAGAGTCACAGCTGTGGCAAATGTAACCTGCTCCCGGTCTTGAACCCAGTACCTGCTCTGCTAGAGCTAGCTTCCCACACCACTATGCCACATGTTGCCTTCCCTGGTCCCTATCCCATACCCTTGCTATTCTGCAGTAGAGCTCAACTATAAGAGCATTCAAAATGAGTCGCTATATTTCTTGTCACTCATTTTGGATCGCTCTTATGACATGATACCAATATTTTGCATATCTGATTGCCATAACCTCACGTTCACCTGAATCCATGAACTACATGTGTTCTATCATGCTGCCCCTCCTCAAGTCAACACTGTCACCACATATCTGTCATGCCTTGAGTCACCCTACCCACACCCTGCCAACACTTGGCTTGATTCTCAAAGGGTCAGGAATGCTGCAAGATGCTTGATTCACAGAAACATGATGCAAGGGCTCTCACTATGTTGTACCTGCATCATGCCCACTCACATAAGGAGCTTATGGCATCTAGGGGACCCCGTGCACCAGACACCTATGCACCTGGCTTTGTGGCATCTGCAGGCAGTGCCATGGCACTGAGGGGTGTTGCGCCATTAGGTGGCTACCATATCATCTACAGTGGAATTCTGTAAGGCAGTAATGTCTGTGGTGCCAGCTGAGAGTTAGACCAGCCCAGTGCGCAAGGGGTCCCACCTGTGGACTCCTGGGGTGCAGTGGTAGCAGTGCTGCTCACCAGCACTGATGGTTATGGGCTTCTGCTGGACATGGAGCATGGGCTGGCTGCATTGCTGGAGGCATGGCATGCTGTCGGGGTGTGCCCTTTATCATGTCAGGGGCACATGGGGGCATACTTTTCTATCTTGCTGGGGCAGGACATAACCTGGCATGCCAGACAGGGGTCCAAGTGCTTGCAGACTGCTTCGAGTGCCAGTGGTGGGGCCAGATTACTGCACTGGACATCATGCCCGCCCTGTGGCAACATGTCTGCTGGTGCTGTTGGTGCCACATGACTGTCCCACAGCTTCCAGCATTCCTCTTCCATTGTACCATAATCGTGGATGCATCTCACTGCCAGCTCAGTGTGCAATCATGCAGAAGCTGATTCTCCCATTTTCAACTATGGGGATGTAGTCTACAGTGCTGCCTCTAAGTCCACTCTAGCCAGACTGGATCCCTCTTCCACTCTTTCTGTCGCTTTGCCCTCACTCCTCAAAAACACTTCTACCTCATCTGCATGCACCCATGTGAGCTCATGACTCAGTAACAGGACTGCCTGAAATTGGGCTGCCTGAAATTGGACAGAATCCATTCTATGTACTTATTCCTTATTTTTCCTGACATTCTATGTACTTATTCCTTATTTTCCTGGCATTCTATGTACTTATATCCTTATTTTTCCTGGCATATACCTTGGTACTGCACTCTAACCTGTAGTTATATCTTTTTAGCAGGTGGCTTGCTCAACTGCCTGTTGTACTGCATTTTACCCTAAAATGATTATCCTGCAAAGAGACTCTTATTTCTTATTTTTATTTCTTTTGTACTGGTCCTTATGTTCCTGTCCTACGCTTCGTCATTGTAATTCAACCTGTTATTATATTTTGCAGTCATATGACTTGTACATCTGTGTAGTAACAGCACTTTACCTTGTTTGTTGTATGATAATCATGTAATGTGTCTGAACATCTATAACTCCGTCTATACTCCTCTCACCCTGCCCCAGGGCACATCTGGAATCGATCAGTTGTCTGCTCAGTATGCCTTCCTGGTTAAACCTTTAAATAAATAAATGTGCCTTCCCTTTGCTGCATGGGTGTACTTGGTGGTGCAGCCTGTGGGACTTTAGGCTGGGACCCCTCCATCTGCAATTGGGTGCAGGGACCCTGGCACACCAGAGATTGGCACAAGCTGCCATTGGTGTGGCTTGTGCTGCTCTTTGAGAATTGAGTCCAGTGTGTGTTAGTTAAACGTGTGACATATTGCATGAGCCTTCCTCCACCCCTCACCTAAACCCATTAACAACATGTCTGATGTATGGCATGAAGGCACCCCAAGCTCATCTTACCTTTACTATATTTTCATTTTAACATACACTATATTATTGCTGTTTACCATATACAGTTTGAAACATTACAATATACACATGGCAATTATATAAGTTTGACACCATTGTTTAAACTATAAATTAAGTATCAGTAGATGTTATTGATAGACAGTCTTGTCAAAACCGAAGAAATGGTTACACATTTGGAATGTATAAAAACCTCATGCTTCGTGCATGGTATTCAAAGTAAGCATCCAGTGGTAGAGGGGTGACATGGTGAGTATTGTATGTCTCTTTTCATTTGCACCTAGTTAATGAAACACAAAATGCTGACACTGCATGTTACATGCCCTACACATTATAAATATCATATCTATGCTGCTTTTAATATTTTTGCTGTGTTGTTTAATGGAACTTAAAACATAAATGTTTTTTTTCCATATTATAAGCAATATATGGTCAGAAATGAGGATGAGAACTGTAACGCAAATCTTGTGACAGACAGCTCAGCCCGGTATGACTGAAACTTCAGTCAACATACCATGACTGAAGCTATGGTAACTAACACTGAAGCGCAGAATCAAGCTGGAAGTAAATTTGTGACATGTGACATGCAAAAATCGTTACATGGGCCTCCTCATAAAAGCATGGGCTTGTATAATGTTTTGTACATTAACCTTTCCATCATGTGTGCAATATTAATATTTTATTTGTGCACATATGAATACATTATCATTCTTGAAGTTTTTAAAGGAACATTATATAGAGAATAATGCGATGTAGGTGTAGGATATGCAGTTTTTACACACCCAAGGTGTGTGATAATATATAGACCTCGAGAGCAAAGCTCGAGAGGTTTATATATTGTCATACACTGATGGAGTGTAAAAAACTGCTGATTGCACACATTCAATCAATCAATCAAGCAATCAACATCTTTATTTATCCAGGTGAACATCGTTGAGAAAGCTCATTTACAAGATGGACCTGGTTTACAAGATGGACCTGGCTTCATATGTGTTATTTTTTATAACTGGTGCTAAATAAGTAAACAAAGCTCAGAGTCTTAGCATTACATGCTTCCTGCATTGCTGATTTGACCTCTGTATGGGCTTCATGGCATGCTGGTTGTTATGATGACAAGGTGAAGGTTCAACGGCTTCTCCATTGTTTAAAGTTCTAAAACTGTGACTGGGCCGGCCCAGTGGTGCTGAGGGTTGAGGCGCTGGATGCCACTCCTCGCTATGCCGGTGACCCGGGTTCGGAGTGAGTCTGAGTCGTCGGGGTCAGCCGGGGGACTGAGATTGAGCGTCAGAGACAGCTCTCTCAGTCCTGGGGTGTGTTCGGGCTTTCCTGTGATGCTGGCACCCCTGGTAGAGGCTGGGGCTCTACAGCACATGGCGCATAGCAAGGGATTGGGACTTTGGCAGACATCCTCCAGGTGTGTACGGAGCGTCGCCGCTGGGCGGGATGTCAGTGCATGTCCAAGCCTCAGGGAGGAAGATCACAACAAGGAAAACCCCTCTACCCTTGGGTGAGGCGACGGTGATCCTTGGAAGCTGACCCACCACATGCCCAACACCAGCTGACTCTCCGGGTTCTTCTTGGGGTCTGGGGGCCTCTCCGTGGATGGGAGAGCCACAGACCCCACATACCGATGTAGTTCCTGGAGTAGCCAGTTCAGGTGGGCGGTTGAGTGGTGGCTGTCAGTGGAGACCCTGAGAGGTGCCCCAAGAGGTACGGTGCAGAAATAGAACATACAAATAAAAACTGTGAATGGATCAATTTTCCGAGTCGGTAAGTACCTTAGCGTGGTACACACAACCTGGTGGAGACAGTAAAACCGTATCAACTCACAGATTGATATGACTTTGCCATATCAACTCGCAGGTTGATATGACTGCCATATAATTTTGCAGGTTGATATGACTTTTACAGGTCTCAAAAACGGGTTGATATAGGGGTAACCAGTTATTATACATTGCTACATCACAAACACCACAACTGATCCCATATTATCATAGTGTATGATTTTTTCTTTGTTCATTATCAAAGGTGAGTGGTGCAGTTCATATGGTGTCATTTCAACAAGTCAATATAAATAGTTTTGCTGTATGTGGTTGGCCAGTATAGTTCTCAATATGTTTACCAATCTTTCAGTGAAGTAGTACATTCCACAGATCCATTAAACGTCACATCACCCATGTTCACCAGACTCGATGGTCCTAGTGTTCTTTATCATTTTAATATAGTGACATACAGCTGGGCCATCTCAGTGATGCAGCTGTAATGTCTATATCATGTCAACTCGCTGTATTGTGTGTGGCAGACTGCACATGTTGGTATGCAAGAATTCACTCGCTGCTTGCCATTGGCATGCAATAATAATGCCATTTCAGTTGCAGTACTCTGAAATGCTGCCACTGTCTGAAGATACTTTAGGAGGTTTGTCCTCCAAAGCACAGTAACTCCTTATACAGATCTTCTCCATGTAGGGTAAATCATCCCAATCTCTTGCAGTGATACAACCACATATTATGTAGGCAGTATGACCCACAACATCACCGGTCCTTCCTTTACCACTTAGTTCACCGTGCATCTATTGACTTCATTCTCTCTCGCCATATAATACAAACCATCTTGTATGCCTTTTTATACAAATGCTAATCACATTCTAACTCAGAAGGACTACTACCTCCTATGCCAACCTCGGTATTTAGTTTAACTATTTTGGTTTTTGTTGTTAAAGTTGTGTTGTTATATAATGCAGTTTGAATTTATTAGATGAAATCTTTCTTTATAGGAATACAAACATGTACCTAACATAAGGGTGCCAGTACACAAATTGAGCCCATAGTACATAATTTGTTTGCATCCTTACTAGTTGTTATTTTTGATTCTGAATCAGCTAATGACTTTGTTGACGATGCAAAGATGCAACTTACACTCAGTGTCAGTGACAGTGATAGCAATGCTGCAATAGATTAGAAGATATTCAGGTGATATATGTTCTTAACAAAATTATTATTTTACAGTTATTTAACATGGTTACTGATCTGAGGATAGAATACAATGAAATGCAAGATGAATCTCAATGATTTGGCTGGTGACCAGAAAACTAGTCCTGGGAATGGTACTGGCAGTGCCCTCAATGAAATGGTAACAGGCATGGTACATTTTGCAAATAATTACATATGGGCAACCATACATGACAAAGCTATGTTTGTATAGTGTGGTTAGGATGACATCACAGAGACATCATGAGCTTACTAAGTAGCGATCACAGACAGGAGAAGGTTGGCAACCGGTAGCCAGGATAGAATTTAAAGAAGACATACTCTGGAGCTGGATAATCATAGAAAATGTGTTTTACTCACATTTGATATCTTGAAACAGTTTACAGTGTGTGAGCTGTACCCACCTCTGATGTTTCATGCATGTGTGTTTTAACAAGGATGTTGGTAAAGGCTACACTTTCCTTTTTCATACCAGAGTGACTGATGTAACAGTGTAAAATGAATTAATACATCTTTATAAAGTACTACGGGTTGGCTGACCTTCTTCTGCCTGTGATGCTGTCTATAGCTGTGGCACTGTAATAGTGCTCTGAAGATGTATTGCTCTTGTGGACTGAAGCTGTAGAGGTCCCTGATATCATCTCAGGCCAAGATGCAAACACATGCTGAGTGGAGGTTTGGTTGCACATATTGGGCCAGATATTCAAAGCTTTGAGGGTCCGCAAACAGTTTATGGAATAGCGAGGATTAGCGGGGTCTGCCATATTGAAAAGGCCAACTAGTGCAGGCAAACAGCAGTAGCGCGGGCTAAGCATAATGATATGCAAGGGCATAGTGAACATGAATAAATTCGCTATGAGATATTCCAGCAACTAAGCGCGCGCTAAGGTGTTTAAGCGTGACATAGCGCGGTACAATTTACTACCCAGGAAAGCTGGTCTTAACCCTGGGCAAAGGCATGCCGCTTTTGCACGGTGCTATCTCAGCATTAGCGCAGCCCCAACATATGAGTATGACACTTAGAAACTGCCAGACATGGAGGACACATGCTGCTCACTGATGGCACCACCATGATACCATCAGCTGCCACCAGTCCGAGCCAAGCACAAACAGTGAGGAGTGATCTGACCCACAGGGGACAGCATGGTAGTGTGGCCATACAGCACATACCTGCAGACCATACGTCTGTGGTGTGTAACAGATGCCAGCACACACATGCAGCACTGTGGGTATGGTGGCAGTGAGGGAGGGTGTATGGGTGGCCAGACCTCACCACAGCCCAGGTGTGGCCACAAGGCTGGGACATATTGTTCCAGTGCACATGGGCCAGTGGTGGGATTATGCCACCACCTGTGTGCCTGTCGGATCCTAAATGCCCCCAGCCACCTACCACACACCTGTACAGATGTCACAGCACACACTGCTGGCCATGTACATGACACTGTGTGCATCCTATGCCACAGGTGCAGCATCTGGATCACACAACAGCGTGATAGTACTGTCCACTGTCAGTAATTACCTGCAAGCTGTGCCTGTCACTGTGTACAGTGCAGTGGTCATCATTGCCCTACATACCATAGGCAGTGTCGTGTCCCTCACACTACCAGCCTCTTGCTACTGTAGTGTCTGCTGTGCACTGTAGCATGACCTACAGTGTGAAGGTTGCATGCAGCACTACCACCACCTGTGCCTATGCTGTGTTGTCCCCTGGGGTACGATATACTATGCTATGCTGTACTGTTTACATGAAGCCTGCAGCTATCATCATGCACTGCCTAACTGACCTACAGGTGGAGCTGGCTGTCGGACCTGGCCAGCCCCTGTACCTCCAGACTGACCTACAGGTGGAGCTGTGGGACTTGCAGTAATACTGTGCAAACTGCATGCAAATCAGGGCATGATGAGATGCTAATGTGGCTGTTTGCCCAGAGACCATCTAAGTAGACTCATTTGCAAGTCACTTTTGAATATGGCAAAGTTTAGCGTGGGGCTAATGTGTTTGCACTGGGCAAAACATAGCTCACGCTAAAGCTGCTTCAATGGTTCAGGGAATATTATACAGTTTTGATCACTGTTTTTCATGTATGCTGCTGCCTGCAGCTGTACTGTGTCCATGCATTTGCCAGAACACACATTGGCCCATAGTTCTCTCTACCTACCCTCACATCGCTGTGCACTGTGTTGTTGTTGTGGTTTGCACTTCCTGGTTGCTGTATTCAGTGCTGTCTTATTCCAGGGCTACGCTTGCCCTGCACTCCCAGCACAGTTTGCACGGCTCATTCCCATGCTATATTCAGAAGCTGTTTGCCCTGGGCTATTCCTTTTGAATATAGCTTGCTTTTGTGCTCCAGGCTAAGTTTGCATGCCAGGCAGTGTTAACTTAACCCAGGGGCAAAGCTTTGAATATCTGGCCCATTGTTTTTAGGTAGCGTATAATAACAGTGAAGTAATGCGGTGACACAATAATGGCAATGAACTTAAAGCGACTACTGAAACAGTGACCGATAATAAACTGTGAATCGGCAATTAATGGTGACAGCGCTAATAAGGCGAACACTAGTATGATGACCCTGGTTGTAGCCTACCCCCACAATGAAATAGCACCTCGGTGTTAGATAATTAGAAATAGCAGGGGTTTGAGGGTGTAACCCCCACATCTACAAAAGGGCTCAATCAGAAGTAGTTAACTATGTTCAATAATGGCTGCTTTGGAATACTTGGTGTTTCAGAAGGGAGCTGCTCCCGCTGTATGGAGAGTTTCTCATCGCCAGGATAAGGAGTGGCTGGAGAAGGTATACTGGTGCTGCGTTGACTGCATATGTTGAAGTGCTGTGCGAGGGTTCACACTGCTGGAGATGCTGTCATGTGTGTAAAGAAGACACACAACCATGCTGCTGATGCAGGGGATGTTGGAGCAAGGCAGGTTATGGGGATCTAAAAGAACATGCCCACTCCAGCATCGAGACTACCACACAGGTTGTGCTGCAGAGTACATCACACGCCAGGACACTGTTGCTGGACACCTTCCTTCACTGCCGTTATTGTGGAGAACAGTCCAAAGGTTAGACAAACTGAACGTGTTTGTCCAGTAATGCTGCTAATGTGGAAAGTCTGGTACTCCTTGAAGAGTATCACAGAAGCATGTCGGGGAGCAATTTCTATTCAGTGACTGTACTAATGTTGGTGGCGTTTCTTATATTCACTACAGAAAAGAATATGCAGTTTATGGCAAATTGTGGAGAATGGTTCCTTGATGGAACATTTGAGCTCGTCCTACATTCTTCAGTCAGTTGTATACCATACATGGTTTGAAGAATGGCGTAGTGTTTCCTGCTGTGTATGTACTAATGATATCTTGCACTACTGCTGCATATTAACATGTGTTTCAGGAGCTCAAGGGATGGGGTCCCAGTTTTCAGCCATCCAGTGCTATGCTTGATTTTGAGCAGGCTGCAGTTCAGGCTTTTAGGAATGTATTTGTAGGTGTGTCATTGCATGGTGTTTTTTCCACTATTCACAAGCTATTTGGCATAAGATTCAACAGTGTGGGGAGGTGCTGAGAAGGTATACACATGATCCTGAGTTTGCTTTGAATTTGAGGATGCTTTTAGCATTAGCCTTTGTCCCTGTTTCAGATGTAGTAAACACATTTGAAGAGGTGCAGGACTGGGCTTTCTTTGTGGAATGCCAGGCAATGCTTGACCCTATACTAGACTACTACAAGGATACCTTGATTGGTCATCCTCTGAGTAGGTTGGGTTGGAGGCAACCCATATATCCAATAACTCTTTGGAACTGTTTTGAGGTGACAAGGCTTGGTCAGACATGTACAAATAATGCGGTGGAGGCGTGGCACTTGGCTTTAATTCATGCTCGGTGCCTGCCACCCACCATATGGCACTTGTTGGAATGCATCAAGGAAGAACAGCAGATGATGGAGGTGAGGCTCGAATAGATGTTGTCCGGAGCTGGGAGCATTACTGGAAGAAGGAGGTATCAGGACCAGAATGAGCACCTGAGTGTGGTCATGTCAGAGTATGGTAGGCATGATCAGGTGGAATATTTACAAGGCTAGCATACAATTTCACATTTTGTGTGAATAGCCCATTACATTGTCGGTAGTAGCAATTTGCCAGAAATGATGCTAGCCACAATATACAGTCGCTTTATTGCAGTCGCTATTTATTGCTCACCGTTTGACATTCACCATATTGTATTCACTGAAATCACATGGAACCATTTTGTTTTTAGTACATGTGGTTCATAGAATATCATTATGTGTCTTAAATGTAAAGAGAATGCAGAGATGATCATACTAATCTCTTCCTTTAATACTAGAATGGAGGAATTGGAGAAAAGCCAACAGGATATGGCAAATAGACTTAAGGCCAGAGAAAATCCTCCTCCAGGTACACTGTCACAACTAGCCCATCAACAACAACAAAATAAGGATGGACTAGTACCTTTAAATAAATCTGCTATGGGCCCCATGAACTCCCACGTGGTGGTAAATAAAACAACTATAAGAAATGAGCAGGATGCTACACCATCAAACCAAATAAACAAAATGGGCAAGGAAGAAGACATCAATGAAAACCCCATGATGAGTGGTACCAGATCCAAAGCACTACAGTGATTAAAAAGGAAGAAAAGCTGAGTGTTTTATTCTTCTGACATATAATAGTTTTGATCCAAGAAATCTAGTGGCCACAGAGGAGTTAATTAACATCCCTGGTAACCCCAACCTGGGCACCTCTGCTATGAATATGGTTGTAACAACATTGCTCCAAGTACCTTTATGGTTGCAACATTTAAAACTCAATAAACAATCATAGTGCCACCTGGGCAAAGCAATATAAATAAGGAAGGAGAATCAAACTCGAACACAACTGGGGAGAAACCATGACAGAGGTCAAAACAAAACAGTACTTCTAACATGGAGATACAAACAGCAATTAGTAATGAAAATGAGGGCATGGAGCAAGTATTCATACTAGGTGATTCCATTATCAAATACACAGACAGATTCTCAACTTGTGGCAACAAAGAAAACATAGCTAGTTGCAGTTACAGTGATGCAAACATTAAAGACATTACTACAGTGCTGACAGGTATTTTACAAAACGTTACCAATCTAAAACTCTAATCCTGCATGCAGGTACTAACTATCTTAACAAACAGTGGGTAGATGAAACCATTAAAGAGATGCAGCAGGCTGTAAAATAAATGGAAGAACGCAATGCAAAGCCAGTTCTGTCAGAAGTATTACGGTAACTAGGGAGGAAGGAAAAATAAATGATATCAAGGCCAATAACAATTAGTTGTGAAGGTGCTGCTTGATGAATAATACCTCTTGTATTAAAACCTGGGAAATGTTTGTTGACGACCCAAGACTATTCTGCCAAGATGGATTATACCTTAGCAAGAGAGGTACAAGATTGCTAGGCAGCATGTTTCACCGTGTCCTAATGGGGAACCCTCAATTTCCCAAAAACTAAATCATAGGGGTGTGAGGAGAAATACTCTTAAGATCCAGGAATAACAGAATAACAAGAGTGACAAAGTAAGCAGCAAGCACAACATATCTTTCCTGCTAACAAACTCAAGAAGTCTAAACATCATCAAAAAGAGGAGTTAGAACTAATACTCAGATCAGAAAAACATTGATGTTGCTGCAATGACAGAAACCTGGTGGGAGAGACCTCAGGATGGAACATTATTATTCCTGGCTATAACGTCTGTTACAAAGATAGCATAGGGAAAAGGGTGGTGGCATCGCTTTTTATGTCAGGAATGACATTAAATATAGGCAGGTAAGTGACGCACATATTAATGATCCCAACAAATTAATTTGGATTGAACTACTTAGGCAAAACCAAACTAAAGTTCTAATAAGGCTATGCTATAGATCACCAGATATTAGCACACAGGAACATCAGTACCTGATTGAGAGCATTGAATGTAAACTCAACAATAAGGAAATTTTACTTCTCAGGAACTTTAATGCACCCGGATATATTGAGACAATGGTTTCGCTACCACAAACCAGGAGCAGATCTTTTAGATACATGTATAACAAATGGGCTGCAACAGATGGTTAAGGAACCAACCAGATATAACAGTGTTCTTGATCTCGTTTTAACAGATGCACCAGACAAAATTCACAATCTAGAGATACACGATCCCTTAATGAATGCTGACCATAACATCATTACCTTCTCATTTACCACAATTATAAGAAGAGATGAGGGCAGAACAATTAGTAAGGATTATAGAAGGCCAATCTCATAAAATTAAAAGAAGAATTTAGCCAGTGGGTATGGAAGCATGCTTCATAGAAACATAGAAACATAGACTTTGATGGCAGATAAGGACCGCTAGGCCCATCTAGTCTGCCCATTTCCTACCTACAGGATAGGCCGTAGATCCTAGTTAACCAACAGCCTATTTCTTCCTACCCCCACAAGAATTGCCTTATGTCTGTCCCATGCATTCTTGAATTCTCCCACAGTTTTAGACCCCACAACCTCCTCAGGAAGGCTGTTCATGCATCCACTACCCTCTCTGTGAAATAATACTTACATTGCCCCTGAACCGCCTCTCCTTCTATCTTTAAATTGTGTCCCCTTGTTCTTGCAAGTCTCTTTTTCTGAAAAATGCTACCCTCTTGGACTTTGTTGATTCCACTGAGGTACTTAAAGTTTTTATCATGTCCCCTCTCCCTTCTTTCCTCAAGGGTATACATATTAAGCTCCTTTAGTATCTCCTCATACGGCTTCTCTTGCAGACCCTGCACCATTTAGTTGCCCTCCTCTGGACTGCCTCTATCCTGTCTATGTCCTTGCGGAGTGGGGTCTCAGAACTGGACACAGTACTCAGATGGGGTCTCACCAACTGTCTGTACAGAGGGATAACAACTTCCTGTTTTCTGCTGCTGATGCTCTCCCTATACATCCCAGTATACCCCCAGCCCTCCCTACTGCCTTCTCACATTGCTTGCTAACCTTAAGGTCATCTGATATGATTACCCCAGGTCCCTTTCCTTTTTGTTGTTGTTACTACCTCCCACCCATTGTGTATTCTTCCCTGGGTTCTTGTTTCCCAGGTGCATTATTTTGCACTTCTTTGCATTGAATCCTAGCTGCCATACTTCTGACCATTCCTCCAACCTTGCCAAGTCCCTTTTCATCCATTCCACACCTCCTTGTGTATCAACCCTGTTGCAGATTTTTGTGTCATCTTCAACATCAGTAGAACATATGTCCAGAGTAAAAACTAAATACTAGAATTTGAAAGTAAGTTTGTAGCCAATAAAACATTATATAATAAAAAGGAAAGTACCCTTGTGGTTCACCACAACCATAAAAAAAACTCTTGGCTACCAAAAGAAGGGCATATAGATCCCTGAAAAGGATAGTAATCAGTACAATAAATATACATACAAGACTACACTAAAGAAATGCAAAATGCCATTAAGAAAGAGAAGACAAAAATAGAGTTTACGTTAGCACATACTGATGGGGTAAAACTTTCTATGCTTATATTAATAATAAAACAAAATTGACAAAACCATTGGTCCACTGAAAATTAACAACACTGAAATATTAGACCCACAAATGATGGTGGAGGGTGAAGGATTTAATGAATATTTCTGCTCTGTCTATGGGACAGGGCATCGGTATCAACAGCACCTGAAAGAGAAGAAAAAGAGGACAATCTACCCAAAATAACCAAAACTGAAATAAGAGATAAACTTATTAAAATTAAAACAAATAAATCCCCAGGGCTAGATCAACTCACCTAGACTGTTGAAGCGTAACACCATGGCTGATAGATCCATTGCATAAGATTTACAACGTGTCTCTTACCACAGGGAAATTCCTTGTGATTGGAAAACTGCAACAGTGGTACCCATTTTAAAAAAAAGATGACAGAGGAACATAGCAAATTATTGACCCATTAGCCTTACAAGTATCCTGGGAAAATCCTAGAGTCACTCATTAAGGACAGAATAGAGCATGAAATCAGTAAAAATAACCTGGAAGACAACACTCAGCACGGGTTTAAAAACCATAGATTATGCCTAACAAATAACCGCTTTTATGAGAGGTAAGTAATTACGAAAGAAAATCTTCAGTGGACATAATTTATCTAGATTTTTGTAAGGCTTTTGATAAACGCCACATTCCATCTTAATTGAGAAAATGCACCATATAGGATTTAATAAGAGTATAGTGAACTGGGTGGGGCATGGTTGGGAAATTGAACACAGACTGTGCAAATAAAGGAATATTTGACTGAGGCAGGATCAGTCACTAATGGAGTAAAAGCAAAACAAAATGGTTATATTAAATGCATGCTGAAAATAGAAAATAGAGTTAAAAATCTCGTTTCATGACGTGAGGTCTTCTTCAGGAAATATCTAAAAGAGAAAACAAAGTTAGTGTAGAGGGAGGTAAAATAAGGGATATATATATGGGGAAAGAAAAAGGGAGGCTCAGGAGAAGAAGTGATAAATGGCAAGATTAAGAGAGAATCTGTGAAACAAAAGGTGATGATGGAAAGATAAAGATAATAGAAGTGAAAGAGAAGGGAAGTCCCCAGGTGGGGACTAATTAACAGGCCTAGTAAGAAGGCTGAAAGGTGACAAATGTGTGGAAGGAGACAGAGATGGGGACTTATAGTGAAATGAAAAAGAAATTAAATGAGTACAAATACAAATAGATTTTAGGAAAATAAGGGGTGGCTGAAAGATGTTAGCGGAAAATAAGTCTATAATTTAAACCAGAGACATCCAAAACAGGGTCATTCTTGATGCCCTACAGAGGCATGCCTCAGACAGCTAGTGTTGGAACCCACTCGGGAGGAGCAATCTTAGACCTGGTTTTCTCAAATGGGGACAGAGAAAGAATCTCAGATTTAGAGGTAGCTTTCTGGGAACAAGCCACCACCAAACAGTGTGTGGTTCACGATAAACACAGCCATACAATCAAGCCATACAAAAGCAAGACTATTGGATTTTAGGAGGGCTGACTTTGAAAATGAGAGAGTGCCTCAGAAAAGCACTAGCAAACAGGCAAGAAGGAGGGTGGAGGAACAATGGGAGTAATCAAACAGCCATCACAGAGGCAACAAGCCTTTGTGTAAAGCAAATCAATAAACACAACGAAGGAAAAAACGCTATGGTTCTCAAAAGAGGTGGCAGGAAGGTTAAGGAGAATATAAGGAAACACAGAAGGAGCAGGACAGAGAACTTTATCAGTTAAAGCAGAAAGAGGCTGAGAAGGCAGTCAGAATAGCAAAGGCCCAAACTGAGGAAAGGATAGCCAATTCTCTTAAGAAGGAGGATAATACCTTTATAGGTACATTAGGGAGCGAAGAAAGATCAAAGGAGGGATACTGAGGCTTAATAAAGGGGAGGAATGTGGGTAGAGGGTGACAGTGGAATAGCAGGGATACTGAATGAATATTTCTGCTCAGTATTCACAAAGGAAGAGGAGGGAGGTACCTAAACCAAACAAGAGAACACTCTGAAGACGGGGTCGATACCAGTCCATTTACAGAAGAAAGGGTTCTGAAAGAACTAATAAAATTGAAGGTGGACAAAGCAATGGGGCCTGATGGGATTCACCCAAGAATTCTAAAAGAACTAAAGGGTAGAACTAGTGACACCGCTGACTACTCTCTTTAACAAATCATGGGAGGATGGGTGGTACCGAGGACTGGAGGAGGGCAGATGTGATTCCTCTTCACAAATGTGGGAGCAGGACAGAGGCAGGAAACTACAGACCTGTTAGTTTGACCTCAGTGGTAGGGAAATGATGGAATCACTTTGAAGGAAAGAATTGTTGAGTACCTAGAGGCCAGTGGGGCACAGGACCCAAGACAGCATGGATTCATGATGGGAAGGTCGTGTCAGATGAATCTAATAGATTTCTTTGACTGGGTGACCAAAGTAGTAGACCAGGGAGGGCTGTGGACATGGCCTACCTAGATTTTAGCAAGGCATTTGATACAGTCCCACACAAAAGATTAATACAGAAGTTAGCCAGCCTTGGAGTGGGTCCCAAGGTGGTAGCCTGGATAAAAATTGGCTAGACAACAGGACGCAGAGGTAGTAGTGAATGGAATACACAGTGAAGAAAGGAGGGCTACTAGCGAGTGCATGAGGGTTCAGTACTGGGACCGGTCCTTTTAATGTCTTTATAAGTGACATTGCAGAGGAACTGGAAGGAAAGTATGTCTCTTTGCAGCGACACAAAGATCTGCAACAGGGTTGATACACAAGATGGAGTGGAAAGGATGAGAAAGGACTTGGCAAGGTTGGAGGAATGGTCAAATGTATGGCAGCTCAGATTCAATGCAAAGAAGTGCAAGGTAATGCACATGGGAAACAAAACCCAGGGGAAGCGACACAATGGGGTGTGAGATACTGACCACAGTAAAATGGAAAGGGACCGGGGTAATTATATCAGATGACCTAAAGGTGGGCAAGCAATGTGAGAAGGCAGTAAGGAAGGCTGGGGATACTGGGATGCATAGGAAGAGGCATCAATAGTAGAAACAGGAAGTTGTTATCCTCTGTACAGACAGTTGGTGAGACCCCATCTGGAGTACTGTGTGCAGTTCTGGAGACTCCATCTCCGTAAAGACATAGACAGAATGGAGGCTGTCCAGAGGAGGACAACCAAATGGTGCAGGGTCTGCACCAGAAGACATATGAAGAAAGACTAAAGGAGCTAAATATGTATATCCTTGAGGAAAGAAGGGAGAGAGGGACATGATAGAAACTTTCAAATACCTCAAGGGAATCAACAAAGTCCAAGAGGGTAGCATCTTTCAGAAAAGAGATGTGCAAGAACAAGGGGCACAATTTGAAGATAGAGGGCGGCTCAGAGGTAATGTGAGGAAGTATTTTTTTCACAGAGAGGGTTGTGGATGCATGGAACAGCCTTCCTGAGGAGGTTGTGGAGTCAAGAATAGTGGGGAATTCAAGAATGCATGGGACAGACATAAGGCAGTCCTAGTGGGGGGTAGGAGGAAGTAAGCTGTTAGTTAACTAGGATCTGCAGCTTATCTGTTAGGTAGGAAAATGGGCAGACTAGGTGGGCCAAGCGGTCCTTATCTACCATCAAATTCTATGTTTCTATGTTTCTAGAGGGCTGCTGGGAGCCAAGATGGATGATCAGATTGGCTTTCATGTTTTTCCTACGGTCAGAATCCCAGAAGCCCTGCTGAAGGACACAAACAGAAAGGTCATTGACACTGTGGTCCCTGGAGATAAGCGGGATACAATGGGTTTAGCAGTGTCACCATTTCTGACTGCTCTGTAATGTTCCCTGAAACAGTCAGCAAGGCACCTACCAGTCTCTCTGATGTAAATAGCTGTACACTTCCTGCAAAGAATACAATACATCACATTAGTGGAGGTGCATGAGAACTCCTTGGTGATGTGAAAAACCTGTAGGCCCCTGAATTTCAGTCACACTGGAAATAAATTTGCAGGTGTAGCAGAGTCCTGTTGCAAGGTTTGGTACCTGGGAGGGAGGAACTGTTAGGAGTAGGTAGGCTGCTTTTAACCAGGAGATTCCGCAGGTTAGGTGGTCAGTGATAGGAGGCATAGATGGTTCTGTAAAGGAAGCACCAATGTTAGGGTCAGTTTGCAAATGGAAAAGTTACTGGTGATGATCCTGTGAAGAGAAGGTGTGCTCTGATTGAAAGGAAGCACTAGTGGAATTCACTGTTGTTCTTGTGTGACAGAATCCTTCCGCTGGGGTTCAGGTTACGGGCATGTTACTGCCCGGGAGAGTGCTCTGTCCACTGTGCTTTTAGGGTGTCTCCTGTTGATAAAAAACTGTGCATTATTTGGGTCTGCTCAGCAAAATCATCCTCTTCACTGCATAACCTGTGAAGTCTAAGAAACTGTAAATAAGGCAGGCCATTCTGACATGTTTAGGATGGAAGGAGATGTGGAGGAGGAAACTGTGAGAGTCAGTGGGTTTGTAATAAACTGATGTCTTCAGACCAGTGTTCTGTACTGACAGCTGGATATCCAGAAAAGGCAGTGTAGAGAGGATAGTTCAACAGTGTGTTGAGAGAAGGATGGGCCATGGTAAACTTGTTAAGGAAGACTTGGAGGGTCTCCCTGGAGCAGGAGGTGCCCCACACAGTCATCAATGTAGCATTTGTAGAGTTCAGGCACAGTCCCTGTGAATGAGAGAAAAAGTTCCTCCACCCAACCCACAAACAGATTAGCAAAGCTGGGACCCATCTTGGTACCCATGACAATTCCACTGACCTGCTGAAAAACTGTTATTAAAAGAAAAAGCATTGAGTGTAAGAACCAGTTCTGCCAGATGAGTTAGTGTGTGTGGGTGGCTGCTGGACTTCCCGCTTATTCAAGAAATGCTGCAAAGCTGTCAGACCATCATCATGGGGATCACTGTGTAAAGAGATTTGATGTCCATGGCGAAGATGAGCTGATGAGAGTCACTGAATCTGAATCTGTCAAATAACTGGAGAGCATCGTTAGTGTCTTTAACATAGGAGGAAGGACTCAACGAGGGATCTCATGAGGCAGTCCAAAATGCAGAGATGTGGGATGTGGGGCAGGAGCAGGCAGACACTATAGGACAACCCTGGTTATCTGTTTTGTGGATTTTGGGAAGGAGATAAAACCTGGATGTCTGGAGATGCTGAACTATGAGTCTCTTAGCAGAAGCGGGAGCTCTTTGTTTTCAGTAGCAGAGGTGGAGTGCCACAAGGATCCGTATTGGGGCCTGTCCTGTTTACGATTTTCATTTCTGACATGAATGTGGGATAACAAATTTTTCCATCAAATTTGCTGACGACACTAAAATAGCTGCTGAGGTGAACAACATCCAAGAAGTAGAATCCCTAAGACATGATTTTAAAGTTTTAGAAGAATGGGCAAGGACCAATGGCATGTTGTTCAACACGGACAAATGTGTCATCATGCATTTAGGTGAATCTAACAGTCAGAATATATACTCCCAAATGATAGGCAACCAAAATCAGTAGACACTGAGAAGGATCTAGGTGTTGTCATCTCTAGTGACCTTAAATTCAGCAAACAGTGCAATGAGGTGATTACAAAAACAAACAAGATCATTGGCCATATAAAAAGGGCCTTCATCTCCAGGAATAGGGCATGCATCCTGTCTCTGTACAGGACTTATGTGAGTCGCACCTAGATTATTGTACACCACTCTGGAGCTCTTACCTATGAAAGGTCATCAAATGTTAGAGGGTGTCCAGAGAAGGATTACTAAATTAGTGGATGGCTGCATAGCATGACTGTGCGGCCCAGGTTATCAGAATTACATTTATACTCATTGGAGTTAAGGAGAACCAGGGAGACTTGCTACAAATGTACAACATATCCTGTGGTGAACAACTAATGAGTGATTTGGGTTTAATAAAAACAATAGGAATTCTGTTTGAGAAGCCATAGTCACCAGCTAAAGTTAACATTCCTAGGGGTAATAAGAGAAGATACTTCTATACACAAAGAATGATACCTTATAGAATTCACTTCCAAGTGATGTGGTTGAAGTAGAATCTTTTAATGCCTTTAAAGTAAAATTAGATAATTATTTGCTTGCAAATGCAGGGAAAAAATAATCCGCTTTTGGAGATGTACCATAATGGGCAAATCAGCCCTCTGTGCATCTAAATTATTCCTAGTATAACTCCTAGTATTAAATAGAACAGTGTGGCTGTAGTACTTATTTTATTAGTTAAGCAAAATAACTATTTGTAAAATCTAAAATGTAAAATATGAATGGCAGATTTGTGTTTCTGGTGATGAAGTCAGAGAGCATCACAAGAATAGAATGTTGGGACAAATTTCAAAGTGAAAATGCTGTCACTACTATAATACAACATCATTTATTAATCTGTGAGCAGTATTAAAATAACTTTAGGTGGCTTTTGAATTATACTACAATAAGAAAATTGTGTGTATGGAAATCCATTCACAATTGTGGCAAACCATACCATATAAGACATACAGATTTAGTCTTTGCTGTATTGGTCCTTGTAAGAACAGATTCAGAAGCAAATGATTTATATTTTCATTGACCACAATTCCTTCCTTGGAGTCATTAAGCTTCCGAGGAAGGACTGGGTTGGTCCGAAAGATAAACACTTTGCTCTTTTGTTACATCTATGTTAGTCCAATAAAAGGTATCAAATCATTTATTTTTTTATTTTACCAGGAGAGACACACTAAGCTGAAAGCTCATTTACAGGTGCAACCTGGGAGCACAAGGACGTTAAGTGACTTGCTCAGGGTCACACAGTATGCAAGTGGGGGCTGTGGGATTCAAACCCAGGTCTGCAGATCAGAGCCTTAAACCACTGTGCTATACTGCCACCATTTGCTTCTGGATCTGTACATACCATATAAGGGATGTTTCCATCTTACACTGAAAATAATGTGACATCTGTAAATATTTTAATCTTTAGGGATGAAGTAAACACCAACTTTCACATCACCAGCCAAGGTCTATACCACAAGGTAAATCTATTGTCATTGAAAAAATGTTTGATGCAGTTGTTCAAAGTGTGCATTCAGTGCCATGGAGTTACAACTGCGATTGCTTCAAGTGAAAGGACATTGGCACTGTCATACAGCAGAACTGTATGGAATGTGGCCGTAAGCATGATGCGGTGTTCTCAGCCAAATATTGGTGATTACCCGCTGGAAATGTTCTACTGTCAGCCAGCACTGGATCTGTAGGCATGTCACTGCAGAAGACATTGTGTGTTTACAGCATATTAATATCCACCGCATTCTGATTCTGCTTTCTATGAACATTCACCACAGTGTTTTCAGCCTGCAATACAAGCAGTGTGGGTCAAGGAGAAAAAAAGACTAGTGAGTTTGAGAAAGGCTGATAATCCAAATGTCATCTTAGGGGAGATGGGCGATACAACAGCCCAGGTCACTTGACAAAATATGGGACATATAGTCTTATGGAGATGCAGCCTCATAAAATAATTAATATCAATTCGTTACAGGTAAGTTATACAGTTAACTTTATATTATTATAATTACTGGTGACCATAAATATCAACTGGAATACTGTTTTGTTAAAATGATATCAACAGATTTCAGGTTATTATGCTGCAAAGGCAATAATAACTCAAAATCCAGTTGATACAGTATGACACTTCACAATAGCCCGAAATCTGGTTGATATAACATTCCCCAAAGAAAAGAGTTTAAAACTGTTGCATTCCATTGTTTCACAAAAAGTATTTCAACTGCAGTATTTTAAACTGTGTTTATTCATGTACAGTTCAATTTCTTCTAAAATAAAATTGCACTCTAGCTAACAAATGTATTTTCTTTAAACTTCACACCAGCAATTTTAAAAATAAAGGATAGGTAACTTTGATGTTATGGATTTTTCATGCCCTTTGCGTGTGATAACCACATAAACCTCTCAAGCTTCACTCTCCAGGTTTATGGGTCATCACACCCTCAGGTGTGTGAAAAACCATAACATACACTTACCTATCCATTATTCTCTATATATTTGTAGCTGTAACACAACACTGCAATATGTATAAAATGCTTCAAAAATCTATCAACAAGGTTAAAAGCTTGTATCAAAAGGAGTTGGAGGGGCTAAAAGGGAACTGAAGTTGTGAAAATGATGGCTTCAAACTGGTCTGTCTCATCACTGATTGACATCCCCAAATACATAAATAGCTATGTGAATATGAAGCAGAAATCAAGCACCATTATGACGTGTGACACTTTTTAAAATGTAAGTTAATAATCACATATATAAACTTTGGACATGGACAGCCTGTACTGGTGAATATAAAGCAATATCAGTTGAAACATAACTCTCCTTAGGCAATAACACAGTGCTTACATTAACAATGTTTGAGTAATGCAATAAGCACATTATTTAGCATGATATCCTTTTTCTTCTTCAGTGTTTATTGGTTGTGTTAAAGAGTTAAACTCAACATTCCTGTCATTAACTGATAACAGCAGATGGAATGGTCACAATAATGATTGATATGTCATTTCTCCTTGTCAATATACCACTTTGTTAATGTTAAAGATGTACTGGCATGCTACTTGTTCAGGAAACTTTGATTGCATTGTTTCTGAGATACTTTCCATGGTTGTTAAAAGTTCTCATCAGAATGATATAATTTTTATGTTGTTGTATTTATGTTACTAAAGGTATCACAAAGAAATTGGAATCTGTTGCTTCAGAAACAATGTGAACTGGTTCACAAATGGATATGCAACAGCAAGGACATTTTATACTGGATACCACCATCCACTCCAGATAGAAATGGGGAAGTGATGCTTGCAAAGCTTCAGTTCATCACCTGTCATACACAAAATATTAATGAACATGACAATCCATTATTCCCACAGTGCACACATGGGCCCTTAGATGAGAGTGGAGGAGACATAACTGGATGAAGCCTAATAAGTTTCACCAGTACAATTTTACTATCTGTACAAACTGTACGTTGGACAACATATGTTGAGATGAAAAGTAAACTATTCTGGTTCACAATAAATTATATTACTGAAAATAAAGCACAACAGGGTGTGCGTTGTGGTGGGTAATGCCCCACTTCAGGTGGGCTGAAGCATG
Organism: Neoceratodus forsteri; assembly: GCA_016271365.2. NCBI lineage: Eukaryota > Metazoa > Chordata > Ceratodontiformes > Ceratodontidae > Neoceratodus > Neoceratodus forsteri. The sequence continues at coordinate 531,363,203 of CM028137.1, read as the reverse complement.
AGATCAAGTCGAGTGTTTCAATCACCCAAGAAGGGCTGTTATCCTACTGCAACCCCCGGAGTGCCTTACTGCATTTATGAAATGATCCATTCATTACTATTAGGAATAGTAAATAATTTTTACACTTTTCATTATTTAAATTAATAATAAAATTAAAAATAAAATAAATTACAAAAAAGTAGTCCATATCATATCATAAATAGATACTTTGATTGATTGATTGAGTGATATCAGGGTGTGTAGATTTAGTGTTTGGCCTATAGGTGGCAGTCAGCCTGCATGTAAGGTGGTGTCATTTTTACGTTTGCTTGCATGCGCAAGGAACGTTTTGGGAGAGTAGCACACTTTGGAGGTGTGCTCTCCTTTCAATCCACTGCTCCGTTGAGCAGGCGTGGCAGTCCTGCACCAATGGTGCGGAAGTGTGTATGACAGCGGTGGTCTTCGCCAAAGAAAACCACCACTGTCATACAGAGCGCCCGCATCATGCCGCCTCCTCGCTCACGCTACCGGAAGCTTTGGTGCCACGCTGGGAGCCTGACCCAGTGGCAAACGCCTGCATTGTTTGGCCGACGGGGTGCCCAACTCGCCGGCTCTATGCCCGCCCCCAAGCCATCCTTCTGCTATCCTGGGAGCCCACCCCAGTGTGTGGCAAACGCCCCACGTAGTCTTTTTTTTTGTTCACCTGCAAAGTAAAACGGTCCCACGGCGCTTTCTCCCAGTCCCCTCCCACAACCCGCACCCAGCCACTGCGCACCTAGCCTCCCCACACCCCCCACCCCATACTTACCTCCGAGCTCGGCACGCATCTATCTCGTGACCGGAACACGCCTGCACTCTTCAAAGCCAACCACGAACTGAGGAAATGCCGGTAAGCTGTATAATGGGCTAGATAGGGGTTTTCAACTTTGTGTATATCTCGGCATTTTTGGAATTTTGCACCAAACTTTCAACATGGGGTTTTGGGACCCCTTCTTATGAATGATGTCACTGTCATGGCATTATTTGGGCCCGGGGTGATTCCACAGTCACCGCGCAGTGACCGCGCCAAATCAGCTTCGGTCTGAATAACGCCATGACAGTGACATCATTCATGAGAAGGGGTCCCAAAACCCATGTTGAAAATTTGGTGAAAAAATTCCTAAATGACTGTTTTACGAAGCATGCGCTATGCAGTTCCTACACACGCCGTGAGGTTTGCGAAGTTTTCAATATTTCCACTCCAGATTTTCAACATTGCCATTTTACCACACCTTCTTATGAGTAGTACAGCTGTCATTTTCACATCTTGCCCAAAACGTGTTTCTGCCCATGTAGCGCATCAATGGCACAGTCGGTGTGCGAACTCAGTGTATGGGACACATTAAGAAAATCACAGTGACACTGTTCATGAGATCTTAAAATGGCTATGTTGAAAATTTGGTGAAAAAATTCTAAAATGACTGTTTTATGAGCGCGCATGCTGTACAGTTCCCACGCACGTCAGAGGTTTGCGAATTTTCAATATTTCCACTCCAGATTTTCAACATTGGCATTTTACCACACCTCCTCATGAGCAGTACAGCTGTCATTTTCACATCCTGCCTAAACGTGTTTCCTACTTCTACATGAAGCATACAATGGCGCAGTCGGTGTGCGCAAATCAATGTATGGGACACATTAAGAAAATCACAGTGACACTGATCATGAGCAGAGGTCTTAAATGGCTGTGTTGAAAATTTGGTGAAAAATTCTTAAAATGACTGTTTTACTAGTGTGCTATGCAGTTCCTACGCATGCTCGTAAGTTTTGAATTTTCAATATTTTCACCCAGATTTTCAACATTGCCATTTTACTGCACCTCCTCATGCGAGCAGTACAGCTGTCATTTTCACATCCTGCCCAAAACATGTTTCCGTTTCATGTAGCATACAATGGCGCAGTCGGTGCGAACTCAATGTATGGGACACATTAAGAAAATCTCAGTGACACTGTTCTTGAGCAGAGGTCTTAAAATGGCTGTGTTCAAAATTTGTGAAAAAATTCTAAAATGACTGTTTTCTGAGTGTTCATTGCGCAGTCTTGGCGCACGCCAGAAAGTCATTAAATTTCAATATTTTCACTCCAGATTTTCAACATTGCCATTTTACCATCTCCTTATGAGCAGTGCAGCTGTCATTTTCACATCTTGCCCAAAACGCAGTCACCATGTAGCGCATAATGAAGAGTAGGTGTGCTAAAATCAATGTATGACACAGTAAGAAAATCACAGTGACACTGTTCATTAGCAGAGGTTTTAAAATGCCAATGTTGAAAATTTGGTGAAAAATTCCTAACGCACTGTTTTATGAGCGGTGTTGCACAGCTCCCACGCACGCCTGTAGGTTTGTGAATTTTCAATATTTCCACCCAAATTTTCAACATTGACATTTTACCACACTTCCTTATGAGCAGTCCAGCTGTCATTTTTCACATCCTGCCCAAAAGCGTGTTTCCGCCTATGTAGCACACAATGGGGGTAACAGAAAGGTCATGCTGAAAATTTATTGTGCAAATACCAGCAATCGCATCGGGCATTAGGGTAAAGACCACACGTGCCAAACATTACTGCAAATACCTGCAAGTTAATGTTCGGCATTGACAAATGCTTGTTACTTTTACTTTGTTTAAAAGTAATGCCAGTGATGTTCCAGTATGGGAAAACCTGCACAACAGTGAGCTGCTGTCCGTTTTTTAAAAGAGCAGTGATGGTCATTGTTTGTCAGTTCCATTCAAACCACTACACTGGTGCCCTTAAGTAACTATCAATGTTTTGCGTTGCCACTGTAGTTATTGTTGTCAAAATTAATTTTGCCATTACTGTTGGTCTTCAGTGCTACTATAGTGTACTTAGAGCACTGTTTGAATCCATTCTATTCTCCACAAATTTCTAGCTGCATTCTTTCAGTATTCTGCTTTTGCCACTGTTTCTACTGTTGTTTATAGCACTTCTCTTCCTGTTTGTTTATAACACTTTCTAGCTGCTCACTATTCAGCACTGTGCTTTTTGCTGCTGTTCTACTGTCATTATTAACACTTTCAGTGGGCACTGATGCTAATTTACTACCATATTGTTTATTTAGTTTTGACAAATGCTGTAATCCTTACAGGTGCTTCTGCTGTTATAGGCTGCCAATTTAAATTCCATTTCCTTTACCACCTCTACTTAGCCAGCCCCTCCCTCTGTCTCCTACTAATTCCCCTACTGCTGCTTTTCCTCTCCTCTCCTGTAGTTCTGTACTGAGGAATTCATTTCTCCTCTAAGTCAACCCTCATACATCCTCCCCCACCACACAACTCCCTCCTCTCCCATATAGTTATCCTCACTCCTCCCCTTCAGCTCTTGCATCCTTCCTCCTCTTCACTACTCCCTCCCTTCTTCTTCAGTTCCCCCTTTCTTTCCAACGTGTTCCTGATTACCATCTCCTCCTCCTCCCTCTCCTGTTCACCATGTGTCCCTCCCTTGACAACCTATCCCGCCTTACATCCCTCCTCTCCATCCCCACATCTGCCTCTCCCACGCTTCTTCCTCCTGTATCCTCTCTGCTTCACTCCACCTGGCCCCTGGAGCCTCACCTCGCCCCTGCCTCCATCTTAGCCTTGCTTCCTCCAACCACTCTCCCTACACAACCCTTCTTTCCCACCCCTCTGCCTCACAGATGCATATCTATCCTGGCTAAGCTCCTCACTCTCTGCTACTATTATTAGCAGGAGACAGAGAACCCAACCCTGGCTGTACTCACTCTTCCCCACCGACTTACCCAAATGTTTGAGAGTGGTGCACCTAACATCAGGAGCCTCCTTCCCAAGATTGATCTTCTCCAGCCATTTATGACTAACCTAAAGCCTGACTTGCTAATCATTTCAGAATCTTGGCTCTCCTCTAAGGTCCCAGATAATGCCATCTCCATCTCTGGCTACTCCTTCATCCATCAGGATCGCACAAAAGGGGCAGTGGTGTGGCCATATACCTCTCCTCCTCCAAAATCTAGTTCACCTGTACTCTCCATATCCTCCCTCTTGCCTATGAACTAGTACTCTTAAAACTCTCCTTCCCTTTCCCCTCCCTATGTATGTGGGTGGCATCTACTGCTGCCCAGGCTTCTTCCTCCTTGATCACAGACCTCATCACTACTCTCACTACTCATTCCTCATCTGGTGAACTCCTCATCCTTGGGACTTTAATTTAATCTGGCTCTCCCATACCCAATCCAAAGTCTCCCTTAACCTCACTGAAATGATCACGGACCAACCCACCTAAAGCACAAATCCTACAAGCATACCGTTTGGGCTGGGCACTTGCCTGACACCCTCACTGGATAATTGATGCTGACATTCTTCCAGATGCACTCAGTGATCCACACAGGTGTCTGGTCAAAACAGTTAGTGAATTTCCATGAATTAATAGCAGTGAGATAAATATAGTGAATGTTATATTAGTGAAGTGGTCATTACAGCGCATGGTTATTTTAGAGATGTAGGTAGTTGTCTGCAAAATGTAGTTCAGTGATGTAAGCCAGGTGGTTTGTGCTGCAAATGAGTGCTGGCAGCATAGCCTAGAGGTTACAGTTGCTGTCTATGTGTGTGATTGATTCATCCAGCAGACCTGGGTTTGATACTTGTGCGTTCTGTTTTTATTTTTTAAAGGTTGCCTACCTTCGCCTCCTTTCCAGTTCTGTCACACTCCCCCAGAGTTGTAATATGAAATATGCCCCCATGACTTTCTCCCTCTCTGAGTTGCATCCCCTGGAGTGAGAATATTTTATCTGCCCCCATCCTGACTTTCTCCCCTCTCCTAGTTGCATCCCCGGAGTGAGGATATTTTATCTGCCCTCCTGACTTTCTCTCCTCCCTGAAGTTCTGTTTCCATCCTTGCAGTAGTGAGTTTCCACTTTTAAGTGTTCACTGTTTTAGTGCTCAGTGTTATTGCTAGTCGCTATTTTTGTTGGCGCTGATGTTGATGTGCTGTTTTCATGTTCATGATTTTGCTTTTGCTGTACTGACATAGTGCCACCACCACATGGTTTACTGTGTGCATAAAATACATCGCACCAGAGCCCCACCTAAACTCCTACTGATCCATTCCTTCAGATCCCTGAACTTGTCCTCCTGCACAAGGACTTAGCTACAACCGACTGATCTCCCATCTCCAAAGCCATCTCCGTTGATTCTGCTCTCAGCTATTCTAAGACTAGGTTCTTGGCTATATGAGATCAGCATGCTCCCCAAGGAATACCAGGGTCAGAGGTTCCCATCTCCCCTGGGTCTCAGCCTTACTGATGGCATGTCTGCACGCACATGACCTTGCATGGAAGGTGCACAAGGCCTCTGGCTCCCATGAGGATTTTCTCAAGTATCAAGCCCTTCATAATGCCTGCACTAGGATAATCAGATTTGTCAAAGCTGAGTATTTTTCCTCCACCTTTCAGAACAATATTAACCACCCTTCAAGTCCTGGAAGGTCATCCACGCCTTGCTCCCCTGCTCAGTCCCCATCCCAGTCCTCAAGGTGAGTAATACCACCATTTCTGACCCCCCGCAGTGGCTTCTGAGTTCAATACTTTCTTCACCACCTGTGCTTCCTCCTCCTTTCTCCCTGCCCCCATTTGCCTGCCTCCCCTCACCACTCCACACCCCTCCTTCTTCTTCTCCCCATCTCACTAACTGTCACCTTAAAGGCTCTTCTTGCTGGCCGGTGGTGCTGAGGGCTAAGGTGCTGGGCGTCTTACCTCGCACCACCGGCAACCCATGTTGGGAAACAGACATGGGGCTCCGGGGTTGGCAGGGAGCAGAAGGATCGAGGGTCCCTGAGACTGCTCTCCTTCTCTGGGAGGGGGACTGCAGAGGCTTCGGCGATTGCCTGCCACTTAGTGGAGGCTGGGAGGTGTCACGTCAGCACTGAAGTAGAGGCGAGAGTGCGGCAGGCGTTTGGTGGGAATGCGCATGGGAGGCGTGTGTGCGTGGCCGTGGTGCCATTGCACGCTGCACCTCGAGGGAACAGAGTAAACACAGAAAATACAGAATCCTCTGCGAATGACGATGGTCCCCTTCCGTGGCGGCCCGGGAGGCACCCTCGAGCGCTCATCCAGTCCAGTGGGTTGAGTCGCTCCCCACCCCTGCCACGAAGGGTAAGTCGTGGGGTTATGAGGAGGGGTCTCATACCTGGTGCCTACATGAGAGGCGTCAGATGCTGACAGAGGACTTCAGGGAGAAAAATAAGTAGCTGCAAAAAAAGGCTCTTCTTACCCTTAACCCTCAAAAGAGCAAGAGCCCCAATGGGCTAACCCCAAACTTCTCTACCTCCTGCCCCTGCCATAGCCCTCCCACTCACTTCTCTCCTAAACCTCTCTTTCTCTCTTACCTCTGTTCCCAGTGCCTGGAAGCTGGCCACAGTCATACCCCTTCCCAAAGTGGACAAATCCTCCAATCCAGGCAACTATCACCCTATCTCCCTGCTCCCCATCCTTGCCAAACTACAAGAACATTTCGTACTGTCTCAGCTCTCACCCTTCCTCAACTGTTCCTCCTTTTCCTCCCCTTTCCAGTTTGGTTTTATAAGTCCCACTCCACCACCACCTCCCTCCTCTGGCTTACTGACTCCATCCTCTGTAGCATGGATCTGGGCGTATCACCTCTGCCATCTTTGTCGATCTGGCCAAAGCCTTTGTCACTGTTACCCACCCCTTCTTCTCGACAGACTTGCAGCAGCAGGGCTCTCCTACCAGCCACTAACTGGTTCCATTCTTTCTTATAGATAGGACTCAGTCAGTTAGAATAGGTGACTCCCCTCACCCCCATAACCACTGGCATCCCTCAAGGGTCCATCCTCAATCTGATACTATTCTCGGTTTCCTCAATGACTTTCCTGCTGCCTGCTTCACTGCAGCTTTAAATATGTAGATGACACTCTTCTGTATCCTCTGGCTCCTCCCTCTGAGATGTGAACCAGTCCCCAGATGGAGTTTGGCAAAGTTCAACTTTGGTTTCACTCAAGTTAACTGTCCCTCAATGCCAAGAAGACAGTCTCCATGACCTTTGGCTCCAGGCAGAGCTCTCAGGTTTATTGCTCCACCATCTTTCCACATCCTTGATGGGACTACGATTGAGGATGTCACCTCCTTCAAGTACCTCTGGGTTTGACTTGACCAGAACCTCGACTTTTCTGGACATGTGGATGCCATCCAAAAAAAAAAACTGCACCCTAAACTAGGTGCACTGTACAGACTCTGTGGTTGCATTCCCCTGTCAGTCTGCAGTGCCATTGTAAAGAAAATAATCCTGTTAATTTTCAACTATGGTGATATAGTCTACTGTGTAGCCCCCAAGTCCACCCTCACCAGACTTGACACCCTCTTTCACTTCTTCTGTTGTTTTGCTCTCAACTGTCTGCCCCATACTTACCCCTGTGACCTTTATACCTCTTTCTTTCCTCGCTAGCCAGATGCCCGCCCACTGCTCCTCATTTGTTGCGAAATACTGGCTTGACTTTCTCCCTCTCACCTTACCTCTATCCTCTCTACCCCACCTCCTTCCACCTACCCTTTGGAAACTCTGTCTGCCGGGCCTTGCTCTCCCATCTAGGTCAATCACTGCAAGACAGTCTGCTGTCTCTCACCATTTCCCTAAACTCTGAACTCCTTCCTTTACCCATCCGCTCCGCCCCACCCTTGATCTCTATCTTCTCCTGCTCATTTTCATCTCCCATTCCTGCAACTGCACCTGATCCATTTCTTTACATCCCTGCATTCCTCCCTCATCTACCTCCTGTTCTACCATGCTGCAGCTCAACTTTTGTTCCTTTGCTCTTCCCCCAGGACCACTTCAGCCAGCCAGACTCACTCCTCTTACCCATAAACTCTGCCTCCTCCTCCTCTCACTCTCTATCCTCTCTGCTGTTTAACTTCACATCTCCCTCCTGTAACTGCAACTGCCACCACTAATTTTATCCTCTGCCCTCCCCTACCCAATCTCCCTGCTTCACCCCTTCTTCCTACACTCTCCCTCAGCCTTCCCTAATTATTTTATTTTATAAAATCTCTCCCCCAATTCCTCCCATCTTCCTATGCTCTCTCTCCCTCTCTCCATGCTCACACTGCACCTGCCTGTAAATGTCCCTAATCATAGCCCTACTGGCCCCACTTTCTCCTGCTCAGCACCCGATACATCAAACAGGAAGAACACCCTCCCCTCAGCTAGTGATCAAACAGGAGTTCAGCATGTTTGTGGTTCATTTACTTCACTAGGTAAGAAATGGTCCGACTTCCCATATGATGCACGGGGGAGGCGCGGCTACTTCAACTAACGCTTAAAATCTGGCCAATGGAAAATCATATAGACAAATGCCCACAGTGTGAGAAACAAGATCCCAGTCCTGGAGGCAACAATGACAGAGCTAAACTGGACATAGTAGCCATTAGCGAGACATGGTTGACTGGTAACCACACTTGGGAGACTTCATTACCGGCTATGTACTGCTCAGAAGAGATCGAGGTGCAAAAAGGGGTGGCCCTTTATGTCAATGAAAATATCAAAGCTACAGAAATTCAGAATACACATAAGGAGCCAGAAGAACTGTGGGTCACCCTGAAACAGGAAATGAGACAGCCATACGAACTGGGGATGTCTACAGGCCTCCAGACCAGGAGGAGGACATAGACACATTGCTGTTAGAAGATATACAAAACATGACAGCTAAAGGGAGATTCTGATAATGGGAGATTTCAACATGCCAGATACAGATTGGTCAAACCAGCAGGAACATCCACCAGAACTAGACACATAGTGGATTCCCTGTGGGGGGCTCAAACAATTGGTACAACAATCCACAAAGAACAGGGCTATCCTAGATCTAGTACTGACTAATGAGGAAATGATCACAGATCTACAGGTAGCAGGTAACCCAGGGGCCAGTGACCATCACATGGTATGGTTCAATTTGGCCACTAGAACTAAATCATCCCATTCCAAGGCAAAAATATAGGACTGCAGAGGAGCTGACTTGACAAGATGGCCAACAGAGTTAAGCTAGCCCTGGTAAGAAGAAATACAGATGAGGGGTAAGCAAAGTGGACAAGCATTAAGGATGTAATACCTGAAGCAACATTCCATTGTGTTAGGGAGAAAGGCAAGAGCAAAGAAGGAGGAAGCCACTTTGGTTCTCAAAACAGTAGAAAAGATCAGAGCCAAAGGTTGGCCTTCAGGAAATATAGTATAAGGCAACACAGTATGATGAAGATAGGGAGGCATACCAAACTTCCCTAAGGGAAGCAGGGAAGGAGTAAGGCACGCAAAGGCCCAAACCGAGGAAACACTAGCATGCACAGTAAAGAAGGGACAAGACTTCTATGGATACATTAGTGAAATGAGAAAGTCCGGAGGGTATTGCTAGATCAAAGGGGATCAGGGGAGTGTGGACAGGACCAAGGAAAAGCATCTATCCTAAATAGATACTTCTGCTCAGTATTTGCTGAGGAGAAGGTAGGACAGGCCCACAGCTCAGCACCATGGACACGGAGGGGGAGGGATGTGAACAAGTCCCTTCACAAAAAGAAAGAGTCCTACAAGAGCTCACTAAACTCAGGGTGGACAAGGCAATGGGACATGATGGCATACATCACAGGGTACTAAAGGAGCAAACAGTGGAACTAGCAGAGCCATTAGCAGAACTGTTTAGTGAGTCTCTGAGCAAAGGAGAGATCCCAGAAGACTGGAGAAGGGCTCATGTGATCCCGCTACACAAGAGTGGCAACAGAGGGAGGGGAACTACAGACCAGTCAGTCTTACCTCAGTGGTGGGCAAGATTATGGAGGCAGCGTTAAGGAAAGGATAGTGCAACACCTGGAATTCATAGGAGCACAGGATCCAAGACAGCATGGGTCTACAACAGGAAGGTCCTGTCAAACTAATCACATAGATTTCTTTGACTGGGTAACCAGAGTGGTGGACCAAGGGGTGCAGTTGATGTACGCCTACCTTGACTTCAGCGAAGCTTCGTACTGTTTCACATAGAAAATTGATTAATAAGCTGGGAAGGCTTGGGTGGGTCAGACGTTGGACAACTGGGTGGCAAACTGGTTAGTGGGCAGAAAACAGAAACTGGTGGTAAGCGGTATACAGTCAGAAGAGATGCAAGTCACAAGTGGGGTACCTCAGGGATCAGTCCTGGGGCCAGTCCTCTTCAATATCTTCATCAGTGACATTGCAGATGTACTGGAGGGTAAGTTTTGCCTGTTTGGAGATGACACCAAGATCTGCAACAGGTAGATGATCCAGATGGGTGGGCAAAATGAGATGAGATCTAGAAAAATTGGCAAAATTGTCTGAAGAATGGCAACTGGGGGTTTAATGCAAAGATGTGCAGGATCATGCACATAGGGAAGAGAAACCCTGAAGCTGCCTATAGGTTGGGAGGAGTTGCTAGCAATCACAAGGAAGAAAGAGACTTGGGCATCATCCTCACAGATGACCTGAAATCATCCAAGCAGACCACTAAAGCGGTAGGTAAGGCTAGAGGGATGTTGAGGTGTATTAGTAGGTATCACAAGTCATAAGAGGAGCTAAGCACTTCCTCCAGCTGATGACATCGCTGGACCTTACACAGATTGTTACCTCTGCTACCCATAAACACGGTCACTCTCTTGATTTGGTTTTCCTTCTGTGGATTGAGGCCTCCAATTTAGGGGTGGAACCTGGTTGGTCCGATCACTACACCGTGAGGTTCAACTTTGCATCTCCTCCGTGGCCTGCCCCTGTGGAGATGGTCAGCTACCGCTCTTTATGGGAGGTGAGCCCGAAGGCCTAGCAGCAGTGATTGACCTCTTGGGTTTCCTGTGGCATGCAGGTCCAGAGACTTTGGTTTTGGCCTATAATAAGGCCCTGGACTTGATTGCTCCTGTCCTTGTTCGTTCTCTCTCCCTTTGCCCTCGGGCCCCTTGGTTTGATGAGTCCTTGAGGGAGTTGCAGTGACTAGGACCTAGGTTAGGCGGTTGGTGGAAATCTGGCCTGGAGGTTGACCAACTTAGATTGGTAGAGCATTATCAGGCCTACCAATCAGCGATCTCCCTAAGAAGGCAGAATCTTGTCCAGGAGATTGCTGGCTCAGAATCAACCAGCTCAGCTCTTCTGAACTGTGGACAGGTTGTGCAGCCCAACCTGTCTGCAGCTCGAGACCTTTTTCACAAGTGGAGTGTGATGAGCTTGCTTGATTCTTTGTGAATAAGGTGGCCGACATCAGGTCAGAGATCCTCTTGACTCGCTCTGTGGGGATGCTGTTGATCGGTGCCTGGTCACCTCACCTCGTGCTTCCTGGAGTTCCTTTGACCTGCCAGAGTTCATGGATGTCATGTGATTGCCCAGAGTATGCACCCTCACGTGCTGTAGTTTGGATCTGGTTCTAACTTCCCTGATTATGTGATGTTATGATATTATCAGCCGGTCCTGGTACAGATAGTCCAGTGCTCCCTTGATTTGGGTAAGTTCCCAAGCTCCCTGAAGGAGGTGGTGGTAATACCCTCCTGAAGAAAGCTTCTTTGTACTCTCTGGCCAACTACAGACCAATCTCAAACCTCCCTTTATAGGGAGGTTATTGAAAAGTAGTGGTACAATTGGAGAACCACTTGACCATCCATAACATCTACAAACCTCTCCAGTCCGGTTTTGAAAGAGGCATAGTACCGAGACTGTGCTGGTTTGGGTGCTCAGTGATCTCCTGATGGCGAGAGATTGGAGAAGCCATTCTATCTTGGTGCTCCTTGATCTCTCTTCAGCCTTTGACACTGTGGACCATGGGGTACTGCTTGGGCAGTTGAGGTCCATCTGTAGCCTGACATGTACGGTCCTCAGGTGGTTTACATCTTTCCTCACTGGCAGAACTCAGAGAGTGGTGTCTGGGATTTTTCCTTGGATCCAGGGCTCAGTGCTGTCCCCATGTTGTTTGCAGTGTATATGCTGTCCCTCAGGGACATTGTAAGATGGTATGGGCTGAGGTTTCACTGCTATGTTGATGATACCCAGCTCTACCTGTCTTTGCACCTGACCAGGACAGTGCTGTCTCGGTTAGCAACTGCCTTGCTGAAATCCAGGACTGGATGAATTCGAGCTAGCTAAAGTCGAAGCGGGAATGACTGAGATGATGGTTGTGGATCCTGGTCACGGATAGGGGATGAGGACTGGTCAGCCCTCTGGAATTTATCTAGGGGGCTCCCAGATCCTTACCTCAGAATGGGTGTGGGACCTGGGGTGGTGCTTGATGATGGGCTGACTTTACTATCTCAGGTGTCGGCGGTTGTCAAGTCTTCCTTTACCATCTTAGGAACATTGCCAGGATCAAGCACCTTGTTCCATCCAGGGATCTACCTACATTGGTCCACACATTTGTGACCTTGCACCTTGATTACTGCAACACCTTGTACTTAGGGCTTCCTGGGGTTGATATCCACCGCCTGCAGCTAGTGCAGAATGCTGCAGCACGAGTGTTGATGGGGACTTCGAGCCTCTTATATCACCCTGTGCTGCACACTCTGCACTGGCTGCCGATTCGGTAGCAGGTCACCTTTAAGTTGGTTTACTAACATATAAAGCCCCACATGGACTTGGCCCTGACTACCTAAAGAGCTTCTTGTTCCTATCGCCTTGGCGACAGCTCCGTTCAGTGGATGAGGGGTTGCTGGAGATTCTGAGGGTGTCTTTGAAATCTTCAGGGCGGTGCATTTATGTACATGGTGGTGTAATTCTGTGCTGTCTTTAATTGCTGCCCTCCTCCCTTCCCCAACTCTTAATTATATGCCCTGATAAATCTGATTGACAGGAGCTAAACACAGGGTATAGTAAGGGGTGTGAAGTAGGAGGGGCACAAGGGAAGAAGCCACCCTCAGCACGGCAAGTGTTTTGACTCATTTATTTATTTATTGGTTTCTTTTCTTTAAAAAAAAATTATCTGAGGATCAGTGACAGGATTTTAGTACAGTAAATTAATAAAAGGGAACTAGGAGAGCTTCAGTAGCAGACAAGTAGTGGAACTGCAGTATAATGTGGGAGAGTGGTAATGCAGTGGCTGTGGGGCAGCCATATTCAGGCAGACCTTCTGGACACTGAGGTGCTGCCCTATCTGCATGCATCTCTCTGGACTGCGGGATGAGGTAGCCAGACTCAGAGCGGAAGTAAACTGGGTCAGGAGTACCATCACCCCTATCCAGGGACCACCCAGTCCAATGCAGCTGCCTCAAAGGATGCCGAGACGAGGAGCACTTGGATGACAGTGGGCTCAGGGAGGTTAGAGCAGTCAGACAGAGGCACATCCCAGATCCTATTCCACTCAAGAACTCATATGCCACACTGGCAAATGAGGACAACCAAATAGAGATACCCAGAGAAGTGGAAGGAAAGGATGTGGAGGTTAGCCAAGGAGGTGACCTCAGTGGGAAAAGCAGTGGACCCCAGAGGAGGAGGAGGAAGTGAATCCTGGTGGGGACTCCATCATAAGAGGATCCAGCTAGGAACACAGGAGGGGAGGACAGGGAGGTGAGGTGCCTACCAGGTGCCACGGCACGGAGGATGGAAGGAAGATCCTGGGGATCACTGGGAAGGCAAGGCGGAGGTGAGCTGGATGTCATTATCCACCTAGGTACTAATGACCTGGCAAATGGGGGAGCCAAAGAAAGTTCAGGAAGAGTTTAGGAAACTGGGAGGGTCTCAAGCAAGTAGCTACTCTGTCACTTTTTCAGAAGTACTACCTGTGAGAGGCAAGGGAGAGCATACGAGTGCATGCACCAGGAACTTTAACTCATGGTTGAAGAACTGGTGCTGTGAGGAAGGGTTTGGATTCATTGGTGACTGGGGACCCACCTGGAGGATGGAGGTTTGTTCAAGCCTGACGGCCTGCATCCATCCTGGAGGAGGAAACAAGACTCAATGATAAGTTTAAATGCTACATTGACAAGCATTTAAACTAGCAAAGGGTTGGCAGGCCAGCAAGGAGGGTACCTACTTGCTCACCCCACAGCTAGCAGTGGAACCAGTGAACCAGAGGAGTGGCTATCTCTGCAAGCAGTGTGCAAAGATGGAGATTAGTGCCCAAGAGGTGGATAAGCAGAAAGGGCAAAATTCAGCAGAAGGGCAGACAGCAAGGAGAACCAGGGATAAATGACAACCAAGGAAGGGGCTGGAGTAGAACAGTGAAGCAGTCTAGGAGGTCAAATCATGGAAAGCCATGTGTGCAAATGCCAGGAGCCTTAGCAACAAGATGGAAGATCTGGAGGCTGTCATGGTACAGTCAGACCTGGACATTGTGGCCATCACTGAAACCTGGTGTAATGATAACCATGACTGGGAGATGGCCATACCTGGCTACAACATATTCAGAAGAGACAGAGCAGGCAGGAGGAGGAGGAGTGGCACTGTATGTGAAAAATGACATAAGGGCCACAGAGATACAGGAGGAACAAAATGGGGAGAGATACTGTGGGTTGAGCTGGAAAGGAAAATGGGGACAGCCATCCGCACAGGTGTGGTCTATAGACCACCAGCCCAGGAGGAAGAAACAGATAGGAGCTGATGCTAGCCATCCAAAGGATGGCAGACAAGGGTGAGGTAGTACTGGTTGGAGACTTCAATATTCCAGATGTGGACTGGAGCATCCCAGCAGCAGCATCAACTAGGAGCAGATTTATCCTGGACTCCTTCAGGGTGCCTTCCTCAAGCAACTGGTCATGGAACCAACTCGGCAGAAGGCAATACTGGACCTTGTGCTCACAAACAGGGACAGTGTGATGGGGGAACAGTGGGGAGCACCTGGGAAACAGTGACCACCAGTCATTGTGGTTTGAAATCACAGAAAGAGCAGAACCAAACCACACAAAAACACGTATCCTGGATTTTAGGGGCAGACTTTGGGAAAATGGGAAATACTTGAAAGAGGCATTAAGGGAATGGGACAGGAATCAGGGGTTGAGGAACAGTGGGCAGTATTTAAAATGGGGATTACAAGAACAACAGAATTATGCATTAAGCAGGTTAGCAAGAGGAAAAGGAAGAGGAGACCATTATGGTTTTCCAAAGAGGTATCAAAGAAAGTGAAAGCCAAAAAGATTGCATTCAGGCAATACAAAAGACACAGGCAGAAGGGATAGGGAGAAGTACCAGGAGAAGCAAAGGGAGGCAGGCAGGTCAGTAAGGGAAGCCAAAGCTCAGACAGAAGAACACATTGCAAAATCAGTGGGTAGAGGGACAAAACCTTTTACAGGTACATAAGTGAAAAAAGAAAGACAAAGGGAGGGATAGTGAGACTGAAGGGAGGATGGGGGGCGTGGAGGATGACAACAGTAAAGCTGACATATTGAACAGGTATTTCTGCTCAGTCTTTACTGAGGAAGAGGAGGGTAATGGGTCTGAAGGAGTACAAGGGTGAGAATGGTGCAGAAATGGACACAAGTCCATTTACATGAGAAAAGGTCCTGAAGGAACTGGAAGTAATAAGAGTTGATAAAGCAATGGGGCCAGATGGGGTGCACCCAGGGTCCTTAAAGAACTAAGAGAGGTGGTGGCTGAACCTCTGGCTATCCTGTTTAGCGATCACTGTAAACAGGGAGGTACCCAAAGACTGGAGGACAGCAGATGTAGTCCCCTTATACAAAAGTGGGAACAAAGAGGAAGCAGGGAACTACAGACCAGTCAGCCTCACCTCAGTAGTGGGGAAGATCATGGAAGCACTACTGAAGGAGAGATTGGTGGAACATCTGGTTATCAATGGACTACAGGACCCAAGGCAGCATGGTTTCACCAGGGGAGGTCATGTCAGACCAACCTCGTTGAATTTTTGATTGGGTGACTAGGGAGGTGGATCAGGGAGGGCAGTGGACATGGCCTATCTGGACTTCAGCAAGGCCTTTGACACTGTGCCACCAGAAGACTATTACACAGACTGGGGAATATGGGTGTGGGCAGGACAGTAGTGTGGTGGGTAGGTAACTGGCTGGGTGGCAGGACACAGAGGGTGGTGGTAAATGGCTGTCACCCACAGAGGAAGAGTGACCAGTGGGGTACCACAGGGATCAGTGCTGGGACGGTCCTATTCAACATCTTCATCAGTGACATTGCGAGGACCTAGAAGGTAGAATTTCACTGTTCGCTGATGACACAAAGCTCTGTAACAGAGTAGACACACCAGAGGGTGTAGACAGAATGAGAAGCGACCTGCAGAAACTTGAAGAATGGTCAGGGTTTGGCAGTTGAAATTCAATGCAAAGAAGTGCAAGATAATGCATATGGGGCACAAAACCCTGGCACAATATATCAGTTGGGGGTGAGATATAGCATGCACCAAGCAGGAAAGGATCTTGGGGTTGTCATCTCTGATGACCCCAAGGTAGGAAACAGTGTGACAAGGCAGCAGGTAAAGCAAATAAGATGCTGGGATGTATAGGCAGGGGCATCACCAGCAGGAAAGGGAGGTCATAATTCCGCTATACAAGACACTAGTGAGGCCCACCTGGAGTACAGTGTACAGTTCTGGAGACCATACCTACGTAAGGACATAGACAGGGTGGAGAAGGTTCAGAGGAGGGCAACAAAGATGGTGCATGGATTGCATCACAAGTCCTATGAAGACAGGTTGAAGGAACTGAACATGTACTCCTGGAGGAGAGGAGGGAGAGAGGGGATATGATAGAGACATACAAGTATCTTACAGGGAAGAACAGGGTGCAGGAAAACACTATTTTTAAGCGAAAAGATGTTCCAGGACTAGAGGGCATGGGATGAAGTTGGAGGGAGGACGATTCAGAGGAAACATGAGAAAGAATTTCTTCACAGAACGGGTGGTGGACAAAGCGAACACCCTGCCAGAGGAAGTGGTGGGAGCTGAAACAATCACGGGATTTAAGAATGCATGGGATAGATATAAAGGAATTCTAGAGGTCAGGGTAAGGGCAACAGACTTCTAGGAAAACAAACTGAACTTACAAGCTCAAATGGGCAGACTGGGTGGGCCATAGGCCCTTATCTGCAGACACTGTCTATGTATCTATGTACCCTCTGGAATTCTCACCCTATTGGCTGTGGGGTGCATGACAGTGGAGGTTTCAAACAGGCGTTAAAAACTTTTTTATGGTGCCAGGCCTTTAGTGGCATTGAATAGAGCAAAACCAGTCAGACTATTGTTATTGTTTTGTATTTGTTGATTTTATTACAGTTGTTTTAAACTTTTTGTAAAGTGCTTTAGTATTCTGCAAAGGCGCTTATGTGAAATAAAGCTTATTATTAATAATCCTCTTTACAAGACACTGATTAGGCCCAATCTGGAGTACTCATGCAGTATTGGAGGCCACACCTGCATAAGGACATTAGCAAAATTGAGGCAGTCCGGAGAAGGGCAACCAAAATGGTGCAGGGATTGCATCAGAAAACATATGAGGACAAATTAATGGAGCTCAATATGTATAACCTAGAGCAAAGGAGGGAAAGAGGTGATATGATCGAAACATTCAAACATCTTAAGGGCATTAACAAGGTGAAAGAGTCTAACATGTTTCAATATAAGAAAATAGCAGGACAAGAGGACACAGCATGAGGTTAGAGGGAGGCCGATTATGGGGCAATATGAGGAAGTTCTTTTTCACAGAAAGGGTGGTGGATGCATGGAAAGGCCTACTTCAGGAAATGGTGGATATGAATACAGTACAGGACTTCAAACAGGCATGGGACTGGCATAAGGGAGCAGTAAAGATGAATATGAATAGATAGGCCATTGACAGAGTACAGGCCTATGGCACATTCATAAGGTAGAAAAAATGGATAGACTGGATGGACTTTGCGTCCTTATCTGCCATCAACTTCTATTATGTGTGTAGCAGACAAAGCATCCTCATGATTAGCAGACACCAAGAATGATGTGTGGCAGGCATCATGATGATCAGCTGACTGCAGGCACAGGAAAGGAGGCCAGGAGCTATACACAAATCAGTAAATTTAAAAGTAAGTTTTAAAAAATTCTAGGATGCTGTAACACAAATTAGGAAGGGGTTTACACTTTCAAAATGGTAAAATGGAAGGAGCCCAAAATGCCAGGGCAGCCCTGTTTGCTGAGGGCATTTCAGTGCAGGACAAGGTGGGTGGCTCATAAAGGAGAGTGTTGAGCCTCTTGCTCTGGATATAATTTCAGATGGGCTGTTGTGCTGGGCAAACAGTCCAGCTGAAAATAGCTCTAGACCAATCAGAGCCGTCATTCTTTCAACTCACTTCATCATGCCTATTATAGACTTTTGGCAGCTCAGTAGTATTATTATCATACTACGAGGTGGTTCCAAAGTTACCTTTCAGATAAATCTCAGTCGGTATGTGTAGGATTTTCCACCTCCCACCCTCCCAATCACTACTGAGGTACCCCAGGCTCCATCCTGGGCCCACTCTTATTTTTCCTGTTTATAAACTCTCTCTCTCTGACTGTTTCACTTGTGATGTCCTATTTTATGCAGATGACCTTGTCCTCTCCACTAGTGACAGAGCTCTTGAGAATATATCCAAGGCCCCTGGAATTCTGCGGTTCTGCAGTTGCTGAATTTGCCGCAGAATTTGCATCATGCCGCAGAATATATATAGTGCCTCAGAATTCATTGTTTTTGGTGAATTTTCATATAAATATACTGTTTTTCCATAGTGCCAGGCTTTCTTTCCCACCTCGTTTATCCTGAAGTTTCTCCTCTATGTTCAGCATATGATGTCATCGATGACATCACATCATATTTAGCCAATGACAGGACTGTATTCTGCCTGAGAAATGAATAAATCATGCTGCAGAAATCATAAAATTCTGCTGCAGATCACCAGGGCCCTGAATATATCCAAGGCTTTATCCAATAACTACTCTGTGGCCAGACCTGGTTCCACTCACATTGCCTAATTGTTAATGCTAAAAAACTAAATCCATGCTATTTGGATCTAAACTCTTCCTATCTAAAGTCACCAAGGCTGGGTCTACCCTCTCAGTAGTCTTACCGGATGGCACTGTACTTGAAAATGTACAAACCTTCAAATATCTGGACGTTATCCTGGACCCGTCCATCTCCTTTTCTGATCATATCTCCTCTGTTATCTGCTGTCTTAACCAGAAACTTGGTGTGGCTTATCAGATAAAGTCATTCCTGACCAGGGAAACCCATTTAGCCATTGCCCAAGGCAATCTGCTACCCTTGATTGACTACTGCTTCCCTATTTACTACACACATCCTCAGCTTTCCGGTGCCCTCTGTTCCACGTACTACAGCATATGTCATTTCCTCTCCTGGCACCATATTCCACTCACCACTGCCACCTCTACTAGACTCTTGACTGGCTCCCACTACACTGCAGATTTGATCACGGGCTTGGCTGCCTCCTGGACAGCACCATCAGGCATGGTGAAACCTCCATTTATATGTCTCTCCTCAAGACCAGAACTTCCTCGGTATCTGCATGCATCCTCAGTCCCCCTCAGATATCCTGAAAGTTTCCTTGGCTATGGGTAGCAGAGTGTCATCTGTAGGTTGCCCCACTCTGTGGAACAGAATTCCATGCCCATCCGCTGTCTGGACTCCCATGCCACTTTCAAGACACATTTCAAATCCTGGCTGCTTGATGAGACCACATGCGTGCTAGCTTGGATAACCCTTCCCCTTCCCTTCTGACTTTTCCTCTTGGGCTGCTTTGACCTCCACTGCCCTCTCTCATTTCTTTGGACTCCTGTCTTACATCCCTCACTACCTGCTTCTCAGGCTGTCCCACTTGCCTCTGTCTTGTATGTTTTTTTTGTTTGCTTGTTTGTTTGATTTTTTACACCATGCATTAATTTGCACTGGCCACTTATCCTTAGTAAATAATTGTATAATAATTGTTGCTTATCATGATGTACTGATTGTTTCTTTCAGCCTCTCATTAATTTGACTTTCCTATGTCACTTTCTTTGTTCACCAATGATGTCTGTATATCCATAGGCTTGTACTCATTGTATAACTTGTCACTACCTCTGTAACTGACACCTGTGTGCCTCAACAGGCCTGAAAATGGTCCCCTGATCAGTGCACTTACTCAGTTACCAAAGACTTAAATAAATAAATAAATAAATAAATCATTGTATGTTCTAAAATTAACACTGCTTTGTTTACATTTTATTTCAAATGAGAACGCATATGAGAAGGCTGACCTTATTCTGTCCTCAAACTTAGTGAAACACAATGTTCAGAAATGATCACCTCACCATCAGGCATCATCACTTGAAAGTTTTCAGAGCCTTGACATTCAGCACACATCAAAAGTATGACATTCAGTTACAAGAGCATATATTGTATACAAGGTGATATCATTCACATATTTTTCTCATTCCTCTGACTCCATGTGAACTCCGGCCACTGTCTCAACCATGTCCCTTATGTTAAGACACAATGGCAGTAGCAGCACATCATAAAAACAAATTCAGCATTCATATGTGTTTCAAGAAAAGACGTGGTTGTTTTCAGACATAACTGTGTATTCTTGACCATACATTATCTACAATAATGTTCATTCATGTACATCTCAAACAGTACGGTTACTTACAATGAATTGTTGGTTCAGTGAGGTTGGCACTTGTGTGATGCAACTTCTTCTGAAAGCCATACTATACAAAACCCAGCTTTCACCTCAATTGACTAGAGAAAAGAATCTGTATGGCAGCAGTTGAAGTTAGTAGTGCTGCAATAGTCACATCACTGCTGCAGTAAAACAACATAGTGATGTTATTGCTGCAGCACAACAAGTATATTCAAGGCATTCAATTCTGGTACAACAAAACACAAGAGACAGGGCTATCCTAGATCTAGTACTGACTAACAGGAAAGGATCACAGATCTCCAGGTAGAAGGTCACCTGGGGCCAGTGACCATTACATGGTATAGTTCAATTTGGCCACTAGAACAAAATCATCCCATTCCAAGGCAAAAATATGGGACTTCAGAGTAGCTGACTTTGATAAGATGGCCAAGAGAGTTAAGCTAGCCCTGGTAAAAAAATACAGGTGAGGGGTTACAGGCAAAGTGGGCAAGCGTTAAAGATGCAATACTTGAAGCAACATCCCATTGTGTTAGTGAGAAAGGAAGTTTAAAAGAAGAAGGAAACCACTTTGATTCCTCAAACACAGTAGTAGAAAGGTCAGAGTCAAAAGGCTGGCCTTCAGGAAATATAAGAGAACGCAGCAGGATGAAGATAGGGAGCCATACCAAACTTCCCTAAGGTAAGCAGGGAAGCAGAAGGCAGGCAAAGGCCCAAACAGAGGAAACACTAGCACGAACAGTAAAAGAAGGTGACAAGACTTTCTATAGATACATTAGTGAAAGCAGAAAGTCAACAGGGGGTATTACTAAGATCAAAGGGGATTAGGGGGTGAGGAGGAGGAGGACCATGTAAAAGCATTTATTCTAAATAGATACTCTGCTCAGTATTTACTGAAGAGAAGGTAGGACAGTGCCCTACAACTCTGCACCATGGACACAGGCGGGAGGAGGTGTGCACTAGTTCCTTCACAAAGAAAGGGTCCTACAAGAGCTCGATAAGCTCAGGATGGACAAGGCAATGGGACCTGATGGCATACATCCCAGAGTACTAAAGGTGCTAAGGGTGGAACTAGCAGAGCTATTATCAGAACTGTTTAGTAAGTCTCTGAGCACAGGAGAGGTCCCAGAAGACTGGAGGAGGGTCATGTGATCCCGCTCCCACAAGAATGGTAGCAGGGAGGAGGTAGGGAACTACAGACCAGTCAGTCTTACCTCAGTAGTGGGCAAGATTATGGAGGCACTCCTTAAGGAAAGGATAGTGCAACACCTGGAATCCATAGGAGCACAGGATCCAAGACAGCATGGGTTTACAAAAGGAAGGTCCTGTCAAACTAATTTCATAGATTTCTTTGACTGGGTAACCAGAGAGTGGACCAAGGGGAGCAGTTGATGTTGCCTACCTTGACTTCAGCAAAGCTTCGATACTGTTCCACATAGAAGATTGATTAATAAGCTGGGGTAGGCTTGTGGTGGGTCAGACGTTGGTCAACTGGGTGGCAAACTGGTTGATGGACAGAAACAGAGAGTGGTGGTAGTCAGAAGAGATGCAAGTCACAAGTCGGGTACCTCAGGGATCAGTCCTGGGCCAGTCCTCTTCAATATCTTCATCAGTGACATTGCAGATGGACTGGAGAGTAAGGTTTGTCTGTTTGCAGATGACACCAAGATCTGCAACAGAGTAGATGATCCAGATGGAGTGGGCAGAATGCGAAGAGATCTGGATAAACTAGCAAAGTGGTCAGAAGAGTGGCAACTGGGGTTTAATGCAAAGAAGTGCAAGATCATGCACATAGGGAAGAAAACCCTGAAGCCACCTATAGGCTGGGAGGGTAGTTGCTGGCAGTCACAAGGAAGAAAGAGACTTGGGTGTCATCATCACCAATGACATGAAATCATCCAAACAGACTTCTAAAGCAGTAGGTAAGGCTAGAGGAATGTTGGGGTGTATTAGTAGGGGTATCACAAGTCGGAAGAGGAGGTAATAATCCCTCTTTACAAGACACTGGTTAGGCCCCATCTAGAGTACTGTGTGCAGTACTGGAGGCCACACTTCACAAGGACATTAACCAAATTGAGGCAGTCCAGAGAAGGGCAACCAAAATGGTGCAGGGACTGCATCAGAAAACATATGAGGACAGATTAACTGAACTCGATATGTATGCCCTAGAGCAAAGGAGGAGAGAGGTGATATGATTAAAACATTCAAACACCTTAAGGGCATTAACAAGGTGAAAGAGTCTAACATGTTTCAATATAAGAAAATAGCAGGACAAGAGGACACAGCATGAGATGAGAGGAGGCTGATTAAGGGTAATGTGAGGAAGTTCTTTTTCACAGAAAGGGTGGTGGATGCATGGAAGCGCCTACCTCAGGAAGTGGTGGATATGAATACAGTGCAGCGATTCAAACAGGCATGGGCTAGGCATAAGGGAGCAATACGGATGAGTATGAATAGATAGGTCATTGAGCAAAGGCCTATGGCACATTCATAAGGTAGAAAAGAAATGGGCAGACTGGATGGGCCTTGTGGTCCTTATCTGCCGACAACTTCTATGTTTCTATGTTTCTATGCATAACTGTGCCAAGTCATACATTATGTATGGAATAATGGACAGGGAACTGTGCACAACAAGGCTGTGTTTGTATCGAGGGGCTGATGACATCATGAACCTTGAAAGCGAAGCTTAAGATGTCCCTGTGATGTCATCAACCCCAAGATGAAAACCCAGTCTTGTTTGTGGATGGTTTCATACCTGTTATTTTATATAGTATATGGTTTTATGTTTAAAAAATGAAATGTCTTCCGTTGTTTAATCTGTGTTAACTCTCCCTGCCGATCTCAGACCCACTCTGCTTGCTGTGCCTGCTGCCCACACACTCACCTTTTATCGAGAAGGCAGGATTTTGGCAGGAACCCTTCTTCTTTTTCACAGGAGGCACATTATAATTAAAAGCTGAAAAAAAACAGACGCTGAAGTGAAAGTTCATCCGCATTGAGCACTGACATTCACTGTGACATGCGAGCACTCTGACATAGAACCTAAAAGTTGTTGCAGTATAGCAGTGATGTAGCTACTATACTAAAACAACTTTTCTGACCTTTGAACTGTTATACAACAGCTTTTTGCAATACATCGAACTCTATCTACAATAAGGGACAATCATATACTATGTAACTGGTTATGGTTGTTAATGTTTACTGTCATTACGATAGCGATATATGTCACATTGTGATCATTCATGTGGTGTCATGGTGCTGTTCAAGACAGTACAACTCTTCATGTTTGCTCTTGGAGTGGTGAGAATGGATGAAAAAAGGACATGTATGGTGTCCCACCATGAGTGAAATAAGTCACTGGCAGTACCCACACGGATCAAGGGGCATCATTCACGACGAGTAGTGTCAGGGATGATAGAACACCTGCCAGACTCGTGTAAAACATCATGAACTTGGAAAATTGATGGGGTGTGATTTACACTGCTTTACAGTCACAAAGGAAAGTACTGCTTTGACTGGCCTATATCGCCAATCGATATATGTCATTGCTAAATAACTTATAATATTATCTTTCTTTATAATGTCATAATGGCTATTATATAAACAAAATGAAGTGTACCAAATGGGTTTGATTGTAGCTGTCATGCTGGTGCTGTGGTACTGCTACTGCTATGCCGGACCACATGAGTTTGGGAATGAGTTTGAGTTCTCAGAAAGGCCATCAGGGTAGAGGTAAGATCCAAGTCCATGTAACTGCGCCATCAGCCATGGGGGGGATGTGGCACCTAATTATATAATGGTCCCATTGTAGTATTGGAGAGCACCAGCCTGGGACCACACATGCAGGGTGTGAGAAGAGGCGGATGTCTGCACGCTTGCATGTGAGCATGCATAGTCCTCATGCCTGTCATGTAACGGCTGCAGCTCCGTGACAACATCAAGAGAAAATCCTCAGCAGTGAAGCATCATGTATAGTCCCAGGTCTCATGGTGAGTGTGGTCTCTCCTGCTTGGAGCACTTCCATGAGGGTAAGTCATGGCCCTCCTGTACCAGGCTGCTAGGGGAAGTGCAAGGAGGTGATATGGGTGGTTTGTGCATACTGGAATACATAAGGAACATCTCTGCCCCAGCCAGAGATCAAGAAAAGAATTACAAAAAAGTTTGTTTGCAATTGAAAACATGAAAGTCTTACAAATACTCAATTAGATATACTATATTTCAGCAGGATGCTGTCAGCAGCAAAGCAATGCATTACAACTCAAACTCTGACAAATAACAGGCAGTAACAGTGGAAGGTAAAGGCAGATTCATAATTGATGTACCAAGTACAAAGGTGGCCAAGGGGTTGTCAAAAATGCAGACATCCTATGATTACATCAATGGTTTAATAATTTATGACATTCATCAACAATGTTAAACATTGAATGTAACAGTACATTTGTGAAATGCGTTGTCATTATTTGTACCATAACTACATGAGTAAGACATGTAAATAAATAAAATACTGTACAGAAGGTTATATTACGTGTTCAGTTTATTTTTGCTATTTTCACTATTGAGAAAATCAATGAAAATAAATAAAAGCAAAATTATCAGCACAACCTTCACCAGACCATGGGAGCTCACCTGCAGCAGCTCTGCTTCACTTTACAGCAGCTGCCCAACAAGCATATCTCCCTGGCATGCACTGTTCATTCTGGATTATCAGCACAGCATTCTGTAGAATTCATCGCAGAGGCCGTGATCGAGGTCAGAGCTGACATAAAGTTATTTTTGTTCCAACTTGAGACATAGAGTCTGATCTTTTAAACTTTTTTCATCCATTTTTGCGGGGCATTCAAGTGATCATGAGCTGCTGGGGTATTAGATTCAGAGGCATTGACAACATTAGTAGAGGCTGAGGAGAAAATGGGGGGCTCAGAAGTAAGGGTAGTTAATGCCCCAACTTCTGAAACCCTCCACTATTTGAAGAGTAGTGCTGTTGTTGGGGTGAGTTACATGCTTCATATTGTCCAGAAATGTTTGTGTTTTGACAGCAGTGAGAGTGCAGATGCTTTTAACTAAAGGCCTTTTAATCCCAATTTATGGGTAAGTTCAATCGCTAAATTTACCATACAGGAATATGTGCAGCAAGTTGAATTCTTTTAAATATACCAGACACAAATTCAGCCTGCTATACAGGTATATTAGTTTTATGTTCATTAGGTGACATTGTACTTTTTATATCTTCAGAGTAGCGAGCCATAGAAATAGATCCATATAAACTGTTTTACATTGATAGTCATACTGAGAAGTAATAGGAGTTTTTGCATAATTGTCCTCTTTGGATATTTTATTTATTTATTTATCATATCGAATTGTAAACCTTTGAGTCAGAGACTCCTTTACAAAGGCTCCACGTCAGTAAAACAGTATACAAGCACAGAACAGATGAATATAAGCATATACTGAATAAGCGAGTTACAGAGTCATAACAGGACATTGTAGTAATCAGTAGATCAAAATAAGACATTTCACAATCGATGATGTGACTCCTAGAGTGATTAAACAGAGGACTATAGTCTAGAGGAGGCAATGGATGGGTTAGGCAGGATGGACAGTGGAATCAAGCAGGATAGGTGCCTTAACTCACTGAGTCCTGGTGACCATTTTGGGTCATGTTCTGTAATGGATGGTTCCAGCACCATATAGTGTCTACTGGACCCAATGGACTAGGCCTTTGTCTGTGGTATCAGAGCTATTACTGATGGGCTGTAGATGGGGTGGAGATATGAGTGTAGTGAGTGGGCTGGAAGTAGGTCCTAGCCAAGAAATATAGGGGTTTGGCTAGAAGCAGTCACAGGCCCCTACAGTGCGAATATGTTCCCAGAGGAGAGTTTGAAGTAGTCAATTTTAGTTTCAGAGGTGATGGCACTGGGAAGTGCATTCATCCAGAGTGGAGCCCTGTAACAAAAAGTTCTTTGGTCCAAGGCCGATTTGCAGCAGGGAACCTGGAAGAGATTTAGTAGAGCTGCAGGTATATATTAGCACAGGTGCAGATTGCATTAGGGGTGCGAGGCTGAGGGGCGAGAACATTAGTGATTTTTGGGGTGAGAAGACAGGTCTGATATTTAAGCTTCTCATCAAAATCAAGCCAGTTAGTAAGACTATAGAATGAACAGGTATGTGTCAGGCGATCACAGCCGTAGCAAGGTGACATGCTTTATTTAGGGATATCCTGATTATATGGAGGGCAGTGTTGCCAGCTGCCCCATAGACCAGATCCCATAATCAATAAGGACAGAATAGATGAGGAGACAGCAAGCTGCAGAGCTTCTGGTGGGAGACAGGGCTTATAGCGGTAGAGTAGGCCAATGTGGGTGTTAACAGAGGAGCTAAGGAGGTGGATATGTTCATGATAGGTAAGAGCAGAGTCAAGCTTGACCCCAAGATATTTAAAGAGGAGCAAAGAAGTTTGTCAAATGGCATGTTCTGAAATTTATGTTACCAACTGAGCTTCTGTGAGTTGTGTTACAGGTAGCCAAGGACAGTGCTCCATTATGTCACATACCTGATGATATTATTGCATATGGTAAAGGTGGTGGGTGATATAGGCCATGATGTGGATTTACTCAATTTCTCTTTCAGTCCTGATTTTCCACGTGCATCACAGAAGGTTGGTGAGTATGACATAGTACATGTCTATGGAGAGGAACTCAATTATATGTGCCATGTACTGCTTGTTGATAGAATTGCAACTGATATTTTTGGTTTGTAGGAAGGGGCATTAACAGCATAAGATATGATGTATTATTACCTCAGCAAAGATCCCTGTGTAGGTCCCACATAGATTATTCTGCTCAGATAGGAAGTGGTCTCATAAGGAAACATAACAGAAGGCTGGTCACGGCGCAACCCAGAGAGACATAAACGATTCCTATGGAGTCATGCATGCAGATGTTACGACAGTCATCTGAAGGCACTGAATATGTACATTGTCTATGTTTACATCACAATAATATATTGTACTGTTGGTATTGTTCACTCTCTTGTTATTATCTCATTCTTCGTGGTAACGAAAAATCATGAACATTACATGGTCTCAAAAATGATCACTATGCCACAATACAGGCACAACCGCAGGAGAAGAACAAACGCTGGAGGAGACAACAGCCACTAACATCACACTAACTCACATCAATGCCACATACAGTAACTACAGAAACTACAACAAACCATTAAAACTTTATACTTTATTTCCATTTTTTAAGCCATTTGTGGAAAAAATAAGTAAATAGGTATAGTAGCAATAAGTAAATAAAGAGACAGCATCAAACGGCAGTTGTCGGAGCTGAAACTGAATGAAACGCCACAGTTCTTATTCATTCTCCAAGTCAGAAGTGCTCTGTAATGAAATCAAAAATAAAGAAAATCACTGTTGTAGCAACTGGAAAAATAACTACTAAATGACTGCTACTACAGTATCAGTTTTGTACTCACCAATTCTGGTAACAAACATCGCTCATGTGCTCCAGAAATCTGGCCTCCATGAACCTCTGACACAGTCTTCTCTCCTGAGTTTCAGTTTATTGAAACTGCCCTCCAGCCACATAGCATATTTCTCCTTTAAAGTGGACATTTTTAAATTAATTGTTGCTCTTTCAGATCTTTCAGAGAGCTGGTCCAGTATTAGACCTGCATGCCAGGATGTGGAGCATTGCTTCATATCATGTTTGAAGAGTTTGCTTGGTGAGATATCGAGGGCTGCAGTAGGTCAGTGCGGAAGCCGGCACAAAACAGGAATGAATCCTGCCTCCTCTAACTGCTTGAGTACTGCAGTAGTTGGATGAGCCTTGAAAGGTCCATGATGAGTAGACCTTTCTGTTCACTTGGCAGCCCTAGAGCACACTTCATGGCAGACAGATGTTGTACCAGCACAGCTTCTATGTAGTGTTGGCTTATCACTTCATCAGCCCAATGATTGGGTCAGTGTGATACAGTCAGTTGGAAATTTGTGGATGATGTGACAAGCAGGAGTTTTCCACCACAGATAACTTGAGGTGGCAACAAATCACCTGCAAGTGTGCACCCAAGGACTAGGGACACCTGCCTTTTGTCTTTGAGTCCTGCCAGTGCCACTTGTCTTGAACCTGTGGCCGCCATTGTCCACTGGGACACTGGGACAAGATTTACCCCAGTTTCATTGATGTGCACCACCAGTTCAGGGGAATCAACTCCTGGACACTGCTTTTGATATTCTAGCCAAACACCCTCTTTCAGCTGGATAAAATCTAGTGAGGTTTTGTGGCGGCTTTGGTGCCTTATGGCGGGTGTACCCCATCCAGTTTAATAACCCTCCAGGTCCATTTGGTGGTGATGTTAACATTGCCACCATTTTCAACAAGGATCTGTGGGCTGTTTGCTTTAACAATTCCGAGGGACACAGCATGCATCACCCATGATTCACCATGGCACCATTAGCTCTGAGGCTTATAATGATGCATCTTAGCTTCTCCTCCACCTCCTCAATCAGCAGGGTAGGTCTGCCACGGGTTTTATTGCATACTAGGTTTTAAAAGTCGGTGTTAGGCGTCAGCTGTGATCTGTCTTTAGAGTCTGTTTTGAACTTGTGGACTGTTGATTCATTGATGTTGCAGCCATACTTGCTGGTGCAGTATCGGACCATAGACATCACCCCATTTTCTAAAGCACAATGTCCAATCTCAAATCGGACCTCACCAGTATAGGATGTGTAGATAGATGGGTGGCTCTTTTGTGACGTGGGGAAGGCAAACACTTAGCTCTGATGCAACAGCTCTGGTGGTGTCCATGTCCAGGCCAGTTCTTATTGTCATCTGCTCCAAGGAGACGTCAATCAGATCGAGGGTTATTCTCACTTTTTAGCTTGGCTAGTGCTGATCCAGCAGAGGATGAACATGATGAACAGTGATTAGAGCAGAGCGAGGCATGCAGTAGCAGTAGCTACAGTCAGGACTGGCTTTAGTTAAGTGGCAGTTACTCAAAACTGGTATTAAGCACACCAATTACAGTATCCAGCAACAGATGATTTGATTAACTGCAGCGATTAACCCCAGTCGATAGTAAAACAAAGAGCATCATCGCAGCTGCTGTTATCGCCTAGTTTTCACAGTGATGTGTGATTAGTGCCTCTGAGGGCTAGTGCGGACATTACTGGCCATGATATAGTGTCCAGGGCATGAATCGCAAACATTTTTGGATGCAAACTTAGTATGTTCTACACTAAGTATATGGGTCCAGTTAGTGGGCCCTTATGGATATAAGTGTTGCCTCATGAGAGGACTGCAAATGGAAGGATCTCCAAACAGACCCATAACATTATTATAGATCACTAACTTTTAAAATAAAAAAAATATATTTTTATATAAAACACTGACAGTGTGAGCGTCAGTGAGAGTCCGCTGATGCAGGCAGGGAATATGGGCAGACTGGGTGGGCCTAGCGGTCCTTATCTGCCGTCAATTAATCTGTTACAGTGTTGCAGTGTATGAGATACTCTTATGGTACTGCATACCCATGCACAACTGAAGGAAGCGCAG
This sequence comes from Neoceratodus forsteri, assembly GCA_016271365.2. NCBI lineage: Eukaryota > Metazoa > Chordata > Ceratodontiformes > Ceratodontidae > Neoceratodus > Neoceratodus forsteri. The sequence continues at coordinate 531,333,078 of CM028137.1, read as the reverse complement.
GATTTGTCAGGGACACTCCTGCAATCTATAAATATCTGAATAAGGATACTTGGACCACACATGAGTGTGATAAAGTTTCAGAGAACACTGTTTGACACAATTCCTTGGTCTTGCTCATGTTGAGCACCAAAATACATTTTTTATATTGGAAAATCTACTTCTATGATAGTCAATGGACAAGTGACTGTTTTCACAGCATCACAGAATTTGACAGCAGAAAAGGACCATACAGCCCATCCAGTCTGTCCGCCTCCCTCCCTACACATCATCTCTTTTGCTGTCCTGTCCTTCCCCCACTACTCAACCCCATATGTCTGTCCCATGCCCTCATGAATCCCTCCATCGTTTCAGCCCCCCAACTCCTCAGGAAGCCTGTTCCATGCCTCCACCACCCTTCCATGAAGAATCATCCCTCACATTGCCTCTGTATCTTCCTCCCTGGAGTCTCAGGTTGTGCCTCTAGTTTTAGCCCTTCTTTCCTTTTAAGTAGACACCCTTCCTTTACTTTGTCGATCCATTTGACATGCTTAAAAGTCTCAATTTTGTGTCTATGCAATGTTTTATTCTGTTTTTCAAACAGATTTTGTTGCTGAACTACTAATAACCTTTGAGGTGGCAGTAAACCATAGAAAACTGAAAGAGGACTGGTTTCGGAACAGTACTTCTACCTCTAACTTCACAGTTTCCAGCAATAAAAAAAAAAACTGCCATTAAAAACTGGAGAAAGAAGAAATGGTTCAATCAGTAATGAACATTGATCATGGGGTGGGGGTGGTAGTAGGAATCCAACATCATTTTCAGACAGCCAGTGTTCTCTTTTGTGGTTTACAATGCAGGTAGGCAGGCAATGCACACTCTTCGGCCAAGCCAACCCCAGCACCATCTAACGACACCCTATATGCAAAAGAAACAATGATGGATGTGGCGAGAATAATAATGTATGTCAGTTGTGTATACACATCTATTTGATAAAAGCAGTGTTTGCTAGGAAAACAGCTTCATTCACGTGATACATGAAAACCTGCTTCTGTCACTATCAACACTGGGAAAGTAAAACAAAAATTGGTCCATGATACTCAAAGCTTAATGCCACTAAAATGAGGTTATCATGGTTGACACCATGTCTTTACAATTGTACCACGGTTGTGGCAATATTAGGATGCCACAGGAGCAAAAACACAACACATGCAACACCAAAGTGCTAAAATACTGCTGTGCTTATGCCAGTGAGTGTGGACACTCATGCATATACCATAATAACAAATTGTGGTCATCAGAAAAGAGCCAACCGAGTCACACCTTTCAATGCAGCCAAAAGCAAATGATGAAATGGGGGATAAGCACAAACCCACACACAGCTAAGGGTTGTTGTACAGCAGTCACATGGACATCTGCATGCCTTCTCCATTGACCACCATAATCCATTTGTCATGTCCTAAACATTATCATGTGGCACAGTGTTAGCACTCACTACCCCTTCGCCCATTGTCACTGCCATCTTTACTCCAAGGTGGTCCGTGGTTTCACTCAGCAACCTCCCCTCCCCACAACCTCAATATCTCATTGTCAGGTTTGTTTAAAGAGAACCATTCCTGGTAATTTTAAAATCCTCCCAAAATAAGAGGAAGCTCCTTTACTCCATGAGAATTCCTCTGGAGCAATAACAGCTTTTATAATTATACCCTCCCGTTTTGTAAGAGTCTTGTTATTTGAACCCTGGCTCCAGTTTTACCAAATGTCCACTTAAACAGCCCAAAATTGTGCTTTAAAATTATGCTTCATACACTTCAATGGAGCGCACCCCATGCTCTCCCTATTGCAGCATCATAAAACATCAATCACGAGGGTGCATGGCCAGCAACAAGGAAGTGAAAAGGTGCTTACTGCTAGCCTTGGGGCAATTTGCAATTCCTTTCCTTCCTCAGGGTATAATTATAAAAGCTGTTTTGCTACAGAGGAGCTCCTTCAGAAGTAAGGAGCTTCCTCTTATTTCTGTGCTGCATCGAGAAAGGTGCTCTTTAAATTCCATTATGGTCAGTCAGCCTACTGACACAGTGGTAGCACTACTATGCATGATGCCGATGACCGAGGTTCAGGAATGAGCCTGGGTCATCAGAGGCCTGCCAGGGAGGGGACTGAGTATCTCACAGGATGCCTTCCTCCTTTGAGGAGGGAGGTAGGATCACTGTCATCGCACAACCACCACCTGGGTGACTATGGGTGGTGTGTGGGCACTAGTGTAGTACAGGATTTGAGGCAGCTGATTGGCTGGATGGAGATGCATACCCTCTGTGTGTGCACCAATCAGCCAGCGTCCCTGGGGAAGGAGAGAAAATGGAAAATGCAGCAGTGCTCCATGATGGCTCCGGGCAGCCTGCAGACCCTGCTCCCTGCTGACCTAGGCTTACCCTAGGAGTACCTCAAGTTGCCTTTCCAAGGGACCTGATCCAGCCCCAGGACCTCCACAATGGGTTTACCATGGGGCCCCACTCCTGGACACAAGTGAGCCCTGGAAGATTGCAGGGGTGACAATGTTGAGGCTGCCCAGGGCTCACAAAGGACTGCTGCCAGCTGAGGGCAGATAATCAGAAAATAATTAAACATTATGGTTCAATGTGAACCACAACACAAATGACCCTCCAGGTACACCCATCAGACATCATCTGATAACACCTGGTCAGCAACCCACAATCACCATGAGTGCCTGTCCCATTAAATGGCAGTCGGCACCAAACGACTCTCACCAGCTTGGATGATCTCTATCAGACAGTGATGATGTGTGTGAGACTGGGCCATGTTTGGGATGGTAGTTCTCACCATCTGTGCTGGTGGGTACCCTGTACAGTGCCAGTGTGTGAGTGGGTGTTCAAGTAGACAAAAGGGAAGTTTCTGTCAGTGACAGATGTGATCTGTTAAATTAAAGGCACAGGACAGCTTATGTGATTGTATTATATATGGACAATGGTACAGTGTGTACAGAGAACAGTTGTTATTATTGTGTATTTCACTGCAGTTCATAATTGTTGATAGATTTTTGTATATTAATGACAGTAGTGTTCACATGTAATCACAACTGCATGCAAGTTATCAAGCAATTGTCATGTACTTTCAAGCAGTCTTGATCACTGTGACACTGTCCTGTCACAGATCCTATGGGGAACAGTCAGTCCCTTTGCCGACAACTACAACTGATTTTATTTTATCCTCACAGTCCAAAACCAGTGTTTGCCAATTGCCCCATCAGTGGTGGTATTCACGTTCCATTAGACAGTGGAGGAGATGCAATGCAGCAGGAAGTGTCATATGCATTTTATGACATCAGTGTGAAATGACACATGTGTACGCTCTGTTCATGGTACAAAACACATATGCATTAACCAATGACTTTACTGCCATGTTTCACAGTTACCGTGATAATTGCACCACTGCTCCATGACAACCAATTCAAGTGAAGTGTCAGTGGTTAAAACATAGAAACATAGAATTTGACGGCAGATAAGGACCACTTGACCCCCAGTCTGCCCATTTCCTACCTAATGGATAAGCTGCAGATCCTAGTTAACCAGCAGCCTACTTCTTCCTATATAAAAGATTTTTGATAGAAGAAAGATGGTCTTTTGACACTAAATCCTCCATATTCAAACAACATGAAGTCTTGCTATATTATGACATATGCAGTGATTCCCAACCTTCAACTGCTCCGGAGGTGAAAGAGTTAACTTTCCATGCCAGGCATGGAACGCTGAGCTCGAGCTCGGTTGAAACTCTGTCTGTTGTTCTTCAAACTCAAACCGTTAGATTTTTACCTCACCTACTGAACAGTCGCCCGGAGATTTCTCCTTCTGCTCAGTTCATTTTGTCGGTTAAAGTATTGTTTTTCTCGTTTTCGACTGAATTTAAACGCAACCGGTCGGTTCAGACTCTGTCTGTGGTATTTGTGAGTACTAGATAGGTTTTACATTAATTTCTATTCTGTGTGGAACTTGTAAACGGTTATCAGTTTGGTTTGAACCGATCAGGTTGTTTAAAATATATTAATCTATCATTTAGAGTGTGGTTACTGGTTCTTATCAGTTCTAAAAAAACCAGATTTTATTACGGTTTTTCCATGACCCGTGACACGGTTGGGAACCGATAAGAGGGTCTTACCTGGCGGATTGCCATAACGGGTAAGTTTGGTTAGGACTGGCACTCTGTCTGAGAAACCCAAAAGAAAAACTGGGCCCACTGGGTTTCAACACTGCAGTGTCTGTGGGGAAGTCTTTGCTAGACTGACTTCACACCACCTGTGTTTATTGTGTGGGGTTTGACCACCTCAATGCAGACTGCCAGATTTGTAAAAATTTTCCTGCAGCTACCCTGGAAAAGAGAGTTGGTAGGCTCAGGGAAAGGAGGCCAAAAAGTCCGCTGAACCGGATGGACAGCCCGGTTCGGTTTCAACCGAACCGAGGGAGTGCCCTCTGACCAGGGCGAGATCTCGGCAAAGGAGATCCGACTCCAGGAGTCGGTTCCAGCAAAAGGACTAGGACATCAGCTGGTGTGGAGCCAAAACTTTCCTCTCCAACCACTGAAGAAATAGCCAAAGCGATTAAATTGTCCAGTCATTTTCCCGGTTCCGACCGAACCAGCACCATCAGGTAGCGTCGGTTCGGCTGGTTCCACCAGTTCAAGAGTATGATGTGAGGAATATTATGAACTGGAGAAGGGGAAGAGGAGTATGAGGAGAGTGAATGTGGATTTGAAAGTCTGGATGTGCCCATTGACCCGGACATCTCCCAGACAGACCTTCAGGAGTGTCTCCTCCTAGGCTTTCTGAGTCCCCTTCTCATTTTATGTTTTACAAGAAAGTGGCTGAAACCCTCTAGCTCCCTATGGAGGAAGCTGTGGATGATCAAGAGGAGCCTGACTATGTGGAAATGATGGATATCCCAGAGTCGAGGAGACTGTCTATTCCTTTGCATAAATCTTTTGGGAAACAGACAGTTAAAATTCTAAAACTCCTCACACTATACCTCCTGTGGATAAGAGAATGGACAAGAGGTACACATTGTCAGGCTCTGATATGGAGTTCCTACACAACAATGCAGCCATGTTAGGTAGTGCAGGCTGCAGCTCAGACAAGGCAAATATCCCTTGGCCTCACACCCCTGACAAGGACTCCAGGAGGATTGATGCCATGGCAAAGAAACAGTACATGGCAGCATCCTTGGGACTCAGACAGGCAAATTATATGGCTTATGTTGCTAGATATCAGAAATCCAGATGGGATACTGTTATGGCTCTAGCAAAACAGGTCCCTGGCCAGCTTGCCAAGGAGCTGGAGCAGGTGGCTGCTGATGGTATTGAGGCATCCAAGGTGCAATTCCATGCTGCAGTGGACTCCTAATGATGTCATCAAGAGTCATGGCTACATCTGTGGCACTGCAGAATGGCTTGGCTCAGATGTACTAGCCTGTCACAGGATACCCAGACTAAGGCCATGGATTTTCCTGCTGTGGTAATTCTCTGTTTTGGGGAGCAGACAGAATTACACGAAGAAAATGGACAGTGAGGACCACCTATAGGAGTGCACAGGCCAGAAGGCAGGCCACTCCTCAAAAGCAACTTTCAGGGCAGGGGCAGGCCTTTCATATGCCTTTTACTAAGCCCAGGCCTCCCTCTTCTGCTTATGCACAGAGGGGTTCTTTAGAGGAGAGGCAGACGGGACAAGCAGACCTGCTTCCACCCCTCAGCCCAAAGCCCCTGCCAAGCAGGCACCCTGATGGGGTTACCAGGGCCGATTCTCAGCTACCTGTAGGGGGCAGGCTGGCTTACTTTGTCCAGGACTGGAAGTCTCTGACATCAGACAAGTGGGTCCTGGAAGTAGTAAGCCAGGGACTGGTTCTCAGCTTCAAAAATTTCCAAAGATGAGAACCAGATCCTTTCCACCTGCAATCCACCAGAGGCACTTGCCCTAGAGGCAGAGGTCTCTTCCTCCTGGCTCTCAGAGCTGTGGAAAGGGTTCCTCCCCACACCAGGGCAAAGGGTTGTACTCCAGGTACTTCCTTACCCCCAAAAGACAGGAGAATGGCGGCCCATCCTGGATCTCAGATATTTAAACAAGCACCTTTAAACCAAAATCAAAATGGTGACTCTGGGAATTATTCTACCTCTCTAAGGCCAGGGGTCTAGCGCGTCCCTGGACCTCAAGGATGCTTACTTCCATATTCTCATCAGAAGCTCCATCGAAAGTACCTCAGGTTCGAGCTGCCCTCAGGCCATTACCAGTTCAGAGCAATGCCCTTTGGCCTCACCTCTGCTCCAAGGGTATTCACAAAATGCCTGGCAGTAGCAGTTGCTTCCCTAAGAAGGCAAAAATTGTCATCTTCCCTTACCTGGACAACTGGCTCATAGTAGGCCAATCTCCAGACCAAGTCAAGTTACATCTACAGATAACTCCAGCAACTGCTCACCTCTCTAGGTTTCCTTCTGAATCTTTCAAAGTCAGTTCTAGAGCCTGTCCAGCTCCTCACCTTCATAGGCGCAGAGCTGAACACAGAGAAAGCCAGAGCCTTCCTTCCTTTGGACAGGGCAAGGACCCTGGTCTCTCTGGCCTCCTTTTCACCCTGCAGGTCTCTCGACCAGCAAGGCATTTTCACAGCTCCTGGGCACATGGCTGCTTCTACAGCAGTAGTGCAGGGAGCAAGATTTCAGATGAGGGACATCCAGTTCCATTTGAGAACCTTTTGGTCTCAAATGAAAGACCCTCTAACCAAATGATCCCAGTAACTCGAACCTTGATCCAGGCCCTACAGTGGTGGCAGGATCAGAGCAGTCTGAGACAAGGGGTTCCCTTTGTCACTCAGTCTCACTCCTTAATCCTTACTACAGATGCATCCCTCTTGGGGTGGGGAGCTTACATGGGCGACCTCACTACCCAGGGATTGTGGTCCCCTCAGGAATCTCTGCTCCACATCAATCTGTTGGAACTCAGAGCAGTTTTTCTAGCACTTCAAGTTTTTCTAAATCTGTTCAGAACAAAGTAGTACAGGTCAGAACAGACAACACCACCACAATGTGGTACATCAACAAGCAGGGGCACTGGGTCCTCACGGCCTGTGCACCGAAGCAATGAAGTTGTGGTCTCTGGCTTACTCCCTGAACACCTCCTCACGGCAGTTCACCTCCCAGGCAAGGACAATGTCCTGGCAGATGCTCTCAGCAGGATTTCCCAGGGCTATCACGAATGGTCACTGGACCCCTGGTCTTGGAGTGATATTTGCCAGATGGGGCACCCGAGATAGATCTTTTGCAGCTCCAGACAATCACCAACTTCCCTTTTGCTGCAGGCCCCAGTGTTGGGCTCAGTCCCTCTGGATGCCTTAGTTCTCAATTGGGAAGGAAGTTTCTATGCTTTCCCCTTCCCTCTCCTGTTCAAAGTGCTAGTCAAAATCAGATCTCAGCCTTGCAAGATGATCCTGATTGCTCCAGATTGGGCCAGACAACCCTGGTATCCACTCATAGCTGTTGCCAGGGGGTTCATATGGTTTGAAAGAACCCCCTTTGAAACTCCCCTTGTTTTCATCATTTGTAACATTTTTATCATTATTTCTGTTTATTTTGTGACTGTCACAAAGTGTTTATTTATTTATTTTTTTGTTTGTTGTTTAACCAGGAGTAGCACACTAAGCTGAAAGCTTTTTACAGGTGTGACCTGGGAGCACAGGGAAGTTAAGTGACTTACTCAGGATCACACAGTATGTAAGTGAAAGCTGTGGGATTCAAACCCAGGTCTGATCTGCTGGATGTCACCAGATTTGCAGCTCAGAGCCTTAAATCACTGTGCTATACTATCTCCCTAAATGCACACATGATAAACCCAGCACTTTTTCTCTGCATGCATGCCCCCATCTGCTACCAATCAGCTCCTCAGTGCCAGTAAGATGACTGGAGCTGCTTTGTGAGTCTTTCTCCGCCACGGTCCCCCTATGACTGACTGGCCAATTGCAGCTCATGTCAGCATCGTGAATGTGACTGGAATACAGCACAGCCGCTGCCCACAATTCACACTGTCAGCTAGCACTCGAGGAAGATGAAGCATGGCAGCAGGCTCAGACACGCCTCCAGGAGAGCAAAAGAAGTAGAGGACCTCGACTATTATCAGTCACCGACAGGTACATTTTGCTGGCCACTATTGCCAAAGATATGTCCCTTAATAACTGTATATCAAGGGATAGGCTGTGCAGTTGGGCAAGGGAGCTGTTTAGGTGGGAGGGCTGATGATTTAGAAATAAATTACTTAAGAAATCTTCTATACAAAATGTAAAGTTGTCATGTTTCATATGCCTGTTTACATTTTCATAAGTTAAGCAAAGAGGTATCACAGTGGAAAGGCAAAGCAAGTGTTTGGAAGGCTCTGGCTGGGATCTACACTGCCACCTCACTAATTGTGCTTTTCAGAGGTCTTCACTGTGGTCCCATATTTATTGACATTCAGGTCCACTTTTGTCTTTGTCATCTGTGTCAGACGCTATTAAAACAAATAAGTTGTGAGAAGCGTTTTCTCCAGATGACCACATGTGTCAGTAGAATGACATTTGTTGCTACAGTTCAGTGATATGAAAATACCCACTATTCTTTTGGAAGCATGGTGGGGTGGGGTAGGCATTTAGGTGATGGTAACTTTGCACTGGGAATCCCCACCACTGTCAAATTACCTTTCCCTCACTCCTTTGTCATGCCTACCACAATGGAGAATGGAATGGGGGCAATAAGTGTGGTACCCAATATTGAACTAAGAATTATGTTACAGATTTGTTTCCAAGCAGGGTGCCTGCTATGGAAACACAGAAACCTTAGACAATGACGGCAGAAAAAGACAGAGGTCCATTCATTCTGCCCAAGTTTCCTATAATCCCTGGAACCCACCATTTCTCCAGGGTACTAACCCTCCCATCCTCTCTCTAGTCTCCTCCTAGGTCCTGTCGCCTCGATAACCACTATTCCCTTCATTATGTCCCAGCTCTGCTTGAATCCTCTGGTCATTTTTTCACCCACCAATTCAGCTGACAGACTGTTCCAAAGTTCCACCACCCTTTCCGTAAAGTAATACATCCTCACATCTCTCCTGAACCTACCTCCTGTTAATTTCCATTTGCATCCATGTGACCTCGAATTGGTGCACAGACTTTGTAAATAATACCCGCAGTTCACTTTAATTTCTTTAAGGAACCGAAGGTCTCTATCATATCTCCCTCTCCTTCTGGTCTCCAATGAGTACATATTCAGTGCCTTGAGGCGCCTTATAGGATCTTCCTGCTGGCCTTAAATCATTTTTGTTACTCTGTGCTGCACTGTCTCCAGCCTATCCTTATCCTTTCTGAGGTGAGGACTCCCAGAACTTGGCACAGTACTCTAGGTGAGGCCTCACCAGGGATCTGTAGAGGGAAGTGTTACCTCCTTTCTTCTGCTATCAATACCCCTATCAACACATCCCAGCATCCTGCTAGCCTTGCTGTAGGACATGTTGCACTGACTCAATTGCCTAAATGGTATATTGAGTTGGGGAGGTGGAGGTTACAGTAAAGGTACAAGGAGCTCAGACATGAGTTACATAGACTTAAAATAAGCAACAACAGAGCATACTGTTGTCCATGGTTTCTGGGAGCCTATCAGCCCTAAATCCCTACCCTATAAGCAAGCCAGCACTGCAGTAAGTTAGTAGTGTATAATACCCAGCCAAAACCATCTACAGACTCCGCATTGAGGTTCAGTGCATATATGTACACCGTACACACACAAACAATCTGTGCCACCTAGATAGTAATAATTGTTCTTAGAGCAGGAGGTAGAGGGAACTCACAGATGAGTTGTTTTGTTTAAAATAAGCCACACAATGAGCCACAGAGCATTTAGTACCACAGAGCTTCTGGGGCCTGGTAGCCCCCAGACCCTTACCTACACACCAATGGATACAGCTATAGATATTAAAGCTGATAACATATATGAGACAATGCCTTAGGTATATTACAGTAGCAGCATCTTGCTGCCCTCCAGTACTGAATACATATGTATTCACCCTGCAGCCAGCCAGACAATAATTTTGCTTAGAGCAAGGGGTGTAGGAGATCTCAGATATGACTTCTTTAGCTTCAAAATAAGCCACAAAATGTACCACAGAGCATCTAGGACCCCATGGCTTCTGGGGTCCTGGCAGCCCTAAGACCCACAGCTTTTTTAAAGGTTGCAGACTGTGAGCTGGCCCAGCAGCACAGAGGCTGAGGCACTGGCACCTTACCTCATGCTACACCTGCGACCTGGGGTCTGGAACAACCTTGGGTCACCGGGTGCCTGCTCGGGGAGGGCTGGAGCAGGATTGAGCCATGGCTCTCCCTCCAAAGGGTGGATGCCCATCGATCCATAGTCTCGCTCCCACCAGGTGGAGTTCTGGTGGGTGAGCAGGTGGTACAGGTGGTGAGAGAAGTCAGGATGGGTGGAAGGGTCACCAGATCCTGGCGTGTGCCTGTGCACCTCCATGCATGTACATACATGTGTATGCTGTGGCCGGGGAGGGAATGAAACAGAAAAACGAAAAATGTATATAAAAAAAAATAAAAGGTTGCAGACTGCATAAAAGAACCCCTTGTAAAATCCTGGCACGGCCCTGCCACTCTACTGTCCTTAGCAGTCCATCTTCCCTGTGTCTTCCCAGGAATCACAACCTGTTAACCTGTGCTCAGGGAGGGTTTGGTACGAACCTCAAATCTCTCAATCTCAAGGCCTGGCTCTTGAAGAGTTAGAGTTTGCTGATCTACACCTCTCCCAAGATGTAATGGATATACTGAAGGCTTCTAGGAAACCTTCCACTAGGGCTACCTATAACTCCAAATGGAGAGGTTTTCCATATGGTGCTCTGGAAAGCATATTTCCCAGAATATGCTGATTTCCCACAGTCCTGGATTATATGGTCCATTTAAATACTTTGGGCTGAGACCAGCTACCCTAAAAGTACATTTGGCAGCTGTGTCTGCTTTTATTTCAGCAGGTAAACCCTCTTCTCTTTCAGCTCATCCTGTATTCTCCAAGTTTTTAAGGATTGCTTCACACCAACCCTCCATTCAGGGACCCTACCCTGCCTGGGATCTTAATGTTTGCATTGCTCAGCTTATGCAACCCCTTTGAGCCTTTGTCTTCAGCAGAGCTTAAGTACTTGACTTGGAAGACTGTGTTTCTGGTAGCCATCACTTCTGCCAGATGCATAAGTGAATTACAAGCTTTGTCAGTGGAGCCTGATTTTATCTCCTTTCATAGAGATAAGGTGGTCCTCAGGACTAACAAGAGTTCTTGCCTAAGGTGGTTTCAGATTTCCACCTTAATCAATCTATGTCTCTTCCAGTGTACTTCACTGACCATTCCTCCTCTGGCGAGAGGATGCTGCACAGCTTAGATGTGAAGAAAACCCTTAGTTACTACATAGAGCGTACCAAGGGTCATAGGTTTGGCTCCCTCAACTGTTTCTCACTTATGGTGAAGTTGGTAAGGAAACCTGCCACTAAAGATCCATTGCCAGGTGGATTGTCTCTTGTATCCAATTTTCTATGAAAGCTGGGTAAGGTTCCTCCTCAGACCTGAGGGCTCACTCTACCAGAGGTACAGCTGCTTCCCTGGCTGCTGCCAGGGACATCCCTATTCTAGAGATATATCAAGCAGCTACCTGGAAAATAGTTCACACTTTTACCAAGCATTACTCCCTGGACATCCAGGCTAGGAGTGATGCTCGGTTTAAGCTATAGCTCAGAGCCTATTTCCTAAGTAGGTTCTGTCCCTCCTCCATGGAGGTACTGGTGTAGTCTGCATATGTCATAATATAGCAAGACTTCATGTTGTTTGAAGAAATAATTATTCACCTTAGTAATGTTGTTTCTTCTAATGGAGTCTTGCTATATTATGACCTCCCCTGCCTGCCCCTCTCAGAACCTCTGTTTTTGGGATGTGGGTGGGCAGTGCAGTGTTGGCACTTAGTAGATGCCCACCTTGTTGTTTTCATCCCTCCTTTTTGGGGTGACTTGGTGTTGTGTTTTCAGTTTTGGGTCTCCTGACTTGAGTCTTTGTTTTGGGACCAAAAATGTGTTCTTATGTTTAGTAGCCAGTTGGCTAGTGTAGATTTACAGCTTCCACACAGGACCTCAGTGAGTTTAGCTCAAAATGATCTGACGGTTTGAGTTTGAAGAACAACAGACAGAGTTTCAACCGAGCTCGAGCTCAGCGCTCCATGCCTGGCTTGGAAAGTTAACTCTTTCACCTCCTGAGCAGTTCGAAGGTTGGGACTCACTGCATATGTCATAATATAGCAAGACTCCAACAGAAGAAACATTACTAAGGTGAGTAATTTTTTCTTACTGTCAATCAGTGAGCACCATGACAGTGAAAATGAATAATGCAAATAGTACATATAGTGCCACCACACTAGAATGGCTGATAGTGAGTGACATGCAGCGTTACTGGTACAAATGAAATTTAAGTTATAAAAAAATGAATTCATGTTACAAAAATTGTAATTAAAACTTTAATAAGTTACAAGATGTATTTCTGTGCAATTGTACAAATTATGTACATGTTGTAAGAAGTATTAAATATTAAAAGTTTATAAAATGTCATATCCTATTTTTTTAAAGTTATTATCCACATACTGTACATTTATGAAAATATGTGGTAACTGTCCTGTTATACTATTTTACCTATGGTGCATGACACATACACAGTCTAAAATGACTCAACAGAGAGATATTTGGTTAGCAATCAGTTTGACTTTCGTGGAGGCTATGGTCTTCAACCACCATCCAAACACTAGGAGAAAACTCACAGCCAGTAAAGGTAACACATATACAGTATGTGTTTCATCCATGGGGAGACATTCACTTAAGCGCATCAGTTAGTGGGGCTGGGTGCAACTGCAGCCCAGCGTAATCCTCCTTCCCCGCCTTGTTTATCCTCGCCATCTAGTGGCACCCCTCACCTCAGAGAGCCCATTGTCCTTCATCCCTGGTGTGTAGTGGCACCACCACCCTGTCATGTATCCCTTGCCCCAGCACTGTGGGACAGTAGGAGACCACTCCACTGTCCCCAAACAATATTTTATTAATACAATCTGCTTCCAGTGTCAGATGCCACTGCCATCACAGTCCCTCCACTTATCTTTGCAGACATCAGGGGCCCAATCCCCATGTCGGCAGTGGAAGAACCCCCAACAGTTTGGGACACTAGGCAGCCCACCCAGTGTCCCCAGTCATTAATACCCCACCACCACTGTCAAACACTGGGGAGCCACCTCCAGTGTCCCAAAGCATTCCTGTCCATAAAAAAGAAAATTGTCCCCAATCGCTTTATTTTTTTTTACTCTGTAAAAGAAAAACGATCCCTGTCAACTCCCCATTCCCTCCCCATCCTGACCCTCCCTCTGCACCCACCTCCCTGCACCCCCTTACCCCATATTTACCTCTGAGGTTGACGGTTGTGATCTTGTGTGGACCGGACACGCCTGCACTCTTCAAAGCCGAATCGCTGAACTGAAAGGTAAACACGTTATGTATAATGGCTGTCAATTGTGGTTTCAACTTGTGTTGATATCTCAGCCATTTTTTCAGATTTTGCACCAAATTTTCAACATGGGGTTCTTGGGACCCCAGCTCATGAACACTGTCACTGTCATTTTGTTACTCATTCCTGAAAGGTAATTTTGCAGTCGCTGTGCAGAATCACCTTTGGGACTGATTAATGAAACAAAAGTACCACTGTTCATGAGTTGGGGTCCATGTTGAAAATAGACCCCGGAGTCAGTTGAAAAACAGTTATGACTGACTTATCGCACATTATGACTGATTTTTTCAACTAGTTTGAAATTTCTGACTTCAACTAACTGAAGAAAATCCAACCAATTTTTTCAACTTTCACCATCATTGAATTTTATTATGTAGTAGTTTGTCACACTTTTTAACTTCGTATCTTTTTTTATTTCAATTTCTACCATAAAGTTAATACAGTGTATGGAAAAGTCCCCTCCCCTTGAAATCAATGGGCACACAGCCTTTACCTTCTGACTTCACAAAACAGGTTTGCATGTGCCTACATGGGACGTGTTGGAGGGTTAAGGTCAGGAAGCAGCTCCGTTTAAGTATTTGGGATTTAGCAGCATTATAACTCCATACATGGGCAGAAACAAAAGGAATTATTTATGCCCCTCAACTCTGGGGCAGGTGAGGTATTGCATATGTTGGAGGGAGTAGCAACTAGTCAGCAGCAGCTAAGAAGCTAGCTGCTCTTTAAAATGCAAATACAAAGTGCAGTGAAACAAATCTACATACAGTAGGGACCCACTAAAGTACAATAACCAGTCAAAACAACAACAAAATATACTAAGCCCTGAAAGTAACAAGTTGAAACAGGGCAGTGAAACAGTATACTGTATAGAAAATAAGCAGCAGTAATACTAGTTACTTAGAAAAGAACTGTGAGTCTAAAATACAGTATAGGTAGGGCTCTTAAACACACCACAGAAGCTAGAAGGTACCCTTTTGCAAACAGAGCTAACCATCAATACATGTTAATTTACTAGTAGATGTATAATCTGTGAGACTAAAACCGTTAAGGGAGGACCCCTAGAAATACATCCTGTATGATATACCAGAACTGAGATGTATCCATAGTTTAAATTTAAAACTAAAAAGGTATGCATATTAAAAAACATTTTCTGAACTTGTTTTGGCTTTCAGCATGTACACTAATGTGTTTTTAAAATTTTATTCATCTTGCCATGAGGACTTTAATATTTAGTCTATCTGATTCCTACAGTGGCAAACAACAAACATTTTGTCCATTGGACCCGACCAACCATGCTCCATGCTCCGGCCTCCTATGGGTTTGGGAACTCGCCAACTGACCACCTGTGTCTGGCCTGCTACTCGGCCTCATGGGGAATCTGATTTACTCACAATCAGAGAGAGCCCAGCCAGGCTGCCCACAGTAGAGATCGATGATTAGTCACCTTGCTTTTCAAGTTCCCTCCGGCCTCACAGCCCACAAGCCCTCAACCAGCCAGACAAGCCAGCCCAGCACACAGCAGACACAGACACAGACTGAGTAGTCCGTGAGGGACCATTCCCTCCTTCCTACTGCTCACTGCCCAGCCCTGGCGGCTTACATGCACATCCCATACAGTACCTTGGTCACTGCAGTAGCCTGTTCCCAGTTCAATCAGGTGTCGGGTGATGATTCAGTTGGCATCGGAGGGTGCATCCATGGCTCAGGCTGCTACTACTGCTGTACACGCTGGTGGTGCCGGTGTTTTTTGGAGCTGTATGCTCCCTCCTCCCAACCCACACAGTCAGTCCCCAACCCAGACCCGTCCCAGTCCAGTACTCTGCACAGTGGAACTAGTGCACCTACCACTCTTCATCCTCTCTGACCATGAAGACCTGACCGAGACTCAGTGAGAGTCGCCTGATGGGTTTGGCCAATGGGGCCATGGGCTGATCCCGACTACGACCAGACCACTGACTTGCTGCCTTCACACAATTGCTGCCTGACTTGCTGGAAGACTGACTGTGACATGCACAGCCACACACTAGTCTCTCTCTGGGCACTGGACATGTCAGAACAGTGGACACAGTTAACTTATTTTTAAATTAAAGGCCAAACCACCAAACTTCGTCCATGCAAAAAATGCTGCTCGCTCTGCTGCCCACACACCAACTCAGATGCCTCCTCTCCTGACAGTCTCCTCTCCTACCTAGGCACACTCTCACTGTCACCTCATGTAGCCAGTCACAGACATTCGCAAGCTCCTCCTTCATCTCTCCTAATCGGTGGATGCTTTGTGTCCAGGAGCCAGGGGTGCATTTTATTGGCTGTAAGGCTCAGTGCTGGTGGTTGAGGACTGTTAGATATTTTCAGCCCCTAGCCCCCTCCTTCCCCCAGGAAAGAAAAAGAGAAAACATACTGAAGTGCACCACAAAACAAACCTGAATGGGCCACTAATTGTCAACTGCAGTGAATTTCAGCTTCACTATTTTATGACTGCAATCGAATGCAATAGCAACTGATTGCAACTGCATTAAATTGCAACTGAATATTTCAACTGCTGATGACTGCTCCAGGATCTAGTTGAAAATTTGGTGCAAAATACAGAAAATGGCCGAATTACATGCACTCATTGAAATTTTTATATGCACGCATGTAACTTTAGTTATTTTTATATTTCTACTCCAAATTTTCAACATAGCCATTGTTTCACACCACCTCATGAACAGTAAAGCTGTCATTTTCACATCCTACCCAAAATGAATTTTGCACCTGTGACGCAGAATGGCGCAGTCGCTACGTGAAATCACCTTCGGATACAGTACTGAAATGATCATGCCACTCACTGTTCATGAGGTGGGGTCCCAAAAGCCCATGTTGAAAATTTGGAGCAAAATGCCAACAAACGTCCAAGTTACATGTACTCATTTAAATTTTCCTATGTATGTATTTATTTTATTTATTTATTTAGTTTTTGTTGACCGGTAGGGTGCACTAGCCATAGCAATGACTATTTTCAGGCATGACCTGGGAGAATACAGGAACAAAACATTTTTAACAAAAGACATAACAATCATATAAGCAGTACAGTGAGAGAAAACAGGAACAAAACATTTTCACAGAAGACATAATCATATAAGCAGCAGGTGCATATAAATATAGCAATACAGTACAAGTAATGGGAACAAATAGATACAGGTAGATACAACTGATTTTGCAAGACAGAAAATAGCAATAGTAAATAAAGTAGGGCAAAATAGTAAAATAGTAAAAATCATAAGCAATATTGTGGCAGCACTTCAGTTAAGCTAAAACAAGTAGAGTGTCAACTGGTAGTCAAGAAAGATGGACTGCAAAAAGAAAGAGGAGTATTGTAGGTAGGAGGGTGTATGGGGATGAGAGGAAGAAAAAGGGGTGAAGTAAGGATAAAATTAAAGTTATATTGTAACAAGCTGAGAGACAGCATAGTACTGAGGCTAGTTGGATGAGGAATCATATAAGCAGTGCAGTGAGAGAAAACAGGAATAAAAACATTTTCACAGAAAACATAACAATCATGTAAGCAGCAGGTACAATATAGCAATACAGTGCAAGTCGGTTTGCTGACCTATAAGGCCCTACACGATCAGGGACTTGGCTACCTGCAAGATCTTCTTTGTCCCTACTGTCCCTCTCATCCGCTCCGATCCACTAATGAGGGATTGCTAGAGATTCCCAGGGTTTGTTTAGAAGACATCTGGGGCCAGATCATTTCGTTTTGTGGCCCCAACCCTGTGGAATTCTCACCTCATTAGTATGAGATTGCCTGACCATTCAAAGATTTAAGTTAGCATTGAAAATGCATTTATTTCACCTGGCATATAATGGATTGTTAAAGTATATTTTATTAATTGATTTTAGGATGTTGTTTTAACTTTATGTATTTGATTTATTTATTGTTAAAGTGCCTTGGTTTTGGAAAGGTGCTTTTTAAAATAAAGTTTTGATTGATTGATAGAGGAAAAGGAGCACTAACTGGCTGATGGAATAGAGGATGTAGTGATGAAGTACTGAGCTAGGGGGTTTGAAGTGGGAGCAAGGCATGAGACAGCAAAATGATCACACAGCAAATGTTTGAAAGAGGCATGGATGATGCCATAACTTGGTAAATTTTAATATTATTATCCAAATTTTCAACATAGCCCTTTTTCCACACTACCTCATGAACAGTACAGCTGTCATTTCTCACATCCTGCCCAAAACATGTTCTCACACCTGTGGCGTGGAATGGCACAGTTGTTATGCAAAACCCTTTTGGGATTGAGTAACAAAATGATAGCACAACTGATCATGAGGCAGGGTCCCAAAGAGCCAGGTTAAAATTTGGAGCAAAAATACCAACAAATGACAGTTACATGCACTCTTTGAAATTTTCCTGCACACACGGTAACTTTTCCAATTTTTATATTTTGACTCCAAATTTTCAACCTAGTCATTTCTTCATACAACCTCATGTACAGTACAGCTGTCATTTCACACGTCCTGCCCAAAATGAGTTTCTGCACCTGTGGGCAGAATGGTGTTTTGCCATGGATTAATTTTCACCTATGGCATTTATGAGGTACAGTGATAAGAAGACTATGTTGAAAATTTGGGATCAAAATGTGAAATAATTACAAGAAGTGCATAAACATGGGTGTCACTGGCAGAAAGAGGGAGGTAGTGATGCCATATATAAAACCCTGGTCAGGCGTAACAGCAGGTAGGTTGTGTCAGATGACTCTGATAGATTTCTTTGACTGGGTGACGAGGGAAGTTAATTGGGGGAGGGCCGGACATCACTTACCTCAATTTCAGCAAGGTCTTCGATATCATCTCACATAAGAGGCTTGTTAACAAGACTGGAAGTCTGGGCATGGTAGACAAAGTGGTGAACTGGGTTAGGATCTGGCAACAGACAGGAGACAGAGGGTGGTGGTAAATAGGGTGCAATCTGGGGAGAGTGGGGTGACCAGTGGGGTATCTGAGGAATCAGTGCTTGGGACAGTCCTGTTGAATGTCTTCATTAGTGACATTGCAGAGGGCTGGAACAAAAGGGCTGCCGCTTGCAGCTGACACCAAGATCTATAACAGGGTGGATACTCCGGAAGGGGTAGAGAGAATGAGAAAGGAACTAGGCAGACTTCAGAAATGGTGTGAGGAGTGGCAACTGATGTTTAATTCAAAGAACTGCAATATTATGCACCTGGGCCATAGAAACCCTGGAAGAGATACAGAATGGGAGGAGAGTTGCTGGCAATCAGCAAGTAACAAAGGGACCTGGGGGTTATTATTTCAGATCACCTGAAAATGACAAAGCAGAATGCAAGGGCAGCGGGAGGGACACTGGCATACTGAGGTGCATAGGCAGGGTATCACCAGCACAAGGAGGGAGGTGGTGATGCCATTATAGAGAACCCTAGTCAGGCCTCACATGGAGTACTGTGTGCAGTTCTGGAGGCCGCACCGTCCTGGGACATAAACAGGCTGGACATGGTCCAGAGAAGGGTGACTAACATGGTACAGGACTTGCACCACAAAACTTGTCAGGACACATTAAGGGACCTCTATATGTACTCGCTGGAGGAGTGGAGGGAGAGGGACATGATAGAAACATTCTGGTACCGCAAGGGATAAACAAGGTATGGGAGGATACATCTTCCAATGCAGGAGGAGTACAAGATGGTACTCATACTTTTCCCTTTATTACTCCCAGCATTCATGTACCCTGCTCAGCAGACCAATTTGGATTTCACCTCGTTTACCAAGGACAATTACAAGAAAACAAAAAGGACCTCTTGGCCCACCTACTGTAGACTGCTGTAAGGTCCCTTCCTACTGTGCTACCATGGATCCTAATTGCTCTTCAGCCTTACCCGCTACCCCCAGCCCTGTTACCAAGGTTCCTTTTGTTGATTACCAGGCATGTTTGACACTGACACCATCACATACACCATGCAAGGAAACATTCGGCATTGACAAATGCTTGTTTTATTAGTCACATTACAAACATGGAAGACAAAGGATGAGGAAGAGGGTATTTGCTTCACTGCCAACCACTAGCTGGTTTCCTGTTAGAAGTCAGTGCTTTTGCCTCAACATGAATAGTGATGGTGGTGGCAGCATTTGGGAAATGTAGAGGGAGAACACAGCTGCAGCAGACACAGCAACTTCAGGTGCTCAAACACACCCTGTATACTCAATATTTTGTTTATGTGGTGGGGATGTAAAAGATTATACAGGACACTTCATGTTATACATATGTTTCAATGTGCTTATGCAACTTGATGTGGTGTTGTGCTTGTGCAACTTGCTGGATAACTTTGATGTGGCCATTCATCTCTCTGTACCTCTGGAATACCACCCTGTATGGATGCTGAAGGCAAGGAACCCTGGAGGAGGATTCCACCTCTAGAGGTGCCACAGGAAGTATTCCTTTAGGTTAAGAAGTAGTTATGAAAGGCCTCTGAGGAGAGAGGCTAGCCACTGGAGGAGGAGGGGGTGAGGCAAGAAAAATGCTTCCGAATGAAGTAAGAAGGAAGTGTTTAAATAGGTCAGGCGGGGGGACGTGGTTGTTGCATCAGCCATTGAACAATGGGCAAGCCTTTCAATTCAGTGTGCTTATGCAACTTGGTGAGGTGTTGTGTTTGTACAACTTACTGGAAAAACATTGATGTGGCTGCTCACCTCTGTACCTCAGGAATACCACCCAGTAGGGATACCAAAGGCAAGGAACCCTGGAGGAGGATTCCACCCCAGAGGTGCCATGGGAGGGTTCCTTAGCTAAAGGTAGCTTATGAGAAGCCTAAAATTGAGTAGATCAGAAAGCACTGCAGGGGTAATGGTTTGGCATCAAGATCTGACCATACACATTGGTCAGCAGAGATAAGGAATTGGCAGAGAAAACTGAAATGAGTAATGATTTTAACATCTGTCGAATGAATTATAACGAGAGGGCATGACTTCCCAAGGAGAGACAGAACGGCAAGGAGGGCCACCATCCATCTTCATCCAACAGCAGAAACCTACCTAAATAACTGCTGAAGTCTACTGTACCTAAGTAACTTAGGAATTACACCTAAAGAAACTTGATATTATGACCTTTGGCACTGAGGAGAGAAAAAACCTTGAGGAGGAAACTCTGGGGATCCAAGGCCTAAGTCGCCTTCCCTCCAGGCTAGGGATGTTTTATTTAGTGATGGCTCTGCTGCTGCAATTTAGAAACCAAATCCAAGGGAGGAAAATATTTCAATTTGGTGGAAAGCTCTCACGATCCCTCTAATGGGAGCGATGTGAAGGGTTTGAGAGTCCTCTGCAACAACAGATACTCTGAAATGAAAGCAGGACCCCAAAGTGGAGAATGAGAGCAATGACCACTGAGGCACTGAGCCAGCCTAATGACTAAAAACAGACCAGGTGAACCAGAGGAGGTCATGGGGAGAACAGCATAGAAGGCACCACCAATCCCGATTCGGGTAGCTAAAGGAGCACTGTTAGGCATGAGGGCCCCATTCCTCGTAGCTGAAGTTTTAAATTCTACATCAAGAGGTGCCATCAATTAGCTGCATGGCTAAAGCTCTGCTCAGAGCAAGGACATTCCCACTGTGGATCAGATGAGAAGGTCCCCGCCCCAAGTTTCGGATGCTCAAGATGTGGACTTTGCAGAGCAAGACAGTCAGCTGCAGGCTGGCCCTGAGCCATAGAAAGTAATGGCCATGGTTGGCATGCCTCTGATTTATAAATGAGAGCATACAGTCAACTATGAAGTGTAATATGAGGAGGCGGACAGCCAGCGCCATCAGATATTGGTATGCAAATGATTGACTGAGATGATTAACTGTTACAATGGACTGACACAATTAAGGGATGAGACTGATGGATAGAAATGCATAATATGATTGCCATATGACCAAAGATAGCAAAAGAAAGCCCACCCAATTCCATTAATGAAGCCAAATTAATGGTGTCATAGAAGGTAGGTGATTAAGTAGTGAGAAGCTGTGATGCCAGACATTGATTCAATGACGTTTAGCATAATTGAAATGAAGAGATTTAGCAGTGATTGCTATGGTTGCAGCATAAATACAGAATTGATATGAGGGCATAAATACCTTAAATGCCATTAAGGCGGAGTTAGGTTATTTGAGTAAGGAGCATTTGCAACACAGTAATGGAATGGAATGAAGATCTTGAAACCATGTAGGCTGCGAGGTTGAAGTATTTATGCATGGATAACTGAAAAGCAATGTAAACAAAAGGAGCAGGGCAAGATCATGTAGCTTACATAAAAGCATGCTCCTACTACTTGAGCCACGATGCCCCACTGTGACACTGCAGTCCCCTGACATGGGAATAACAGGAAGTCACAAACTGAGCACCATGAGACCAAATAGCAACTGTAATGTTGGTAGGTAGAACCTTGCCCCTCCAAAAAGAAAATTGAGCTAATTGAATGATTAAAGTTTGAGTCTGGCAGAAATGAGAAATGAACTGCTGAGGTTTTGGTAAAAATACAGTATGGTAAAGGTTTGAGCCTGTAGATTAGCTAGCAGGTTAATGACGAGGAGCCTGTATGAAGCCAGCAGCCTGGGAGAGGTAGGAGGCTATTCTGAAATAGCAACACATGAGCCTGAATAACACAAACACAGGGAGTGGCAGCTAGCTGAGCAGTATGAGCCTGGACCAAGTGCAAGCAATTAAGGTGAAGCACAGGAGATAGCACAGAAACAGCACTGCAAGCTGAAGCATTTAATAACAGTTGCAGGAAAACTGAGGATTGCTAGGCAGAAAAGCAAGAGATTAAGTTGAAGCATACCGATAACAATGCAGTGAATTGAGAGTTGGCATTATCTGGCAAGTAAATGGAGCCTCAGGCTTAGGTGCAGGATTAGCACGATACAAACAAAGGGCAACCAGATGGTAGGAAAACTAGAAAGCCCCAAACAGAAAACACAAAATGAAAAGACAAACACAGGAGAACAGAAAAACAAGCAACACAAGAAGTACGCAGCAGCCACAGGCAGCAAATACTAACCAAAAGCAGGATAAACAATGAACAGAGCACAGCACAAACCAAGCAGAGCTCAGAGCACAAGCAACACTGGGGGCAGACAGGCCTCAGCAGGCCCCAAGGGAGAAGACAGACCGACAGAGCCTCAGCTGGCAAAGAAAACTGCTTCTCAATGAAGCAGGAAGGAAATGTTTAAATAGGTCAGTCGAGGGGGAGGGCATGGCTGTTGTTTCAGCCATTGAACCACAGGCAAGCCTTTCAAGAGAAGGACAACTGACTTTGCTTTAGAACTGTTGGTGCATTTTTAACCAAATCTGTGACTACAATATAGAATGACATATGTGGTAACTAGAACTGACAATTGTCCATTACTAATTATACTTATTGGGGGTCTGCAATCGATAATACTGCTAAATCAGTGAAGTGCATATCAGGCAAAAGTGACACTGCTGTATTGCTACTTGCATGGGTGGGAATAAACAAGACAGAAACAATTGCAATAGCACAGCAATTAGGTGAAAGAAACAGCACATCCATAGTCTATACCAATCAGTATTGCCATTCTCCTCTGAGTATCGCTATCTTTGGCAGCTGAAGAACTGCTCAGTGACTCACTGCTGCTGAACACTGGATTGCAGAAATAATGGTCAGCATAAGTGAACAGTAGCCCTGCATCTGGTCCGCTATCCGAGTCTGACAACTGACCATCTGTCACACTGCTATTAGCACTGTAGTTTCTCATTATTTCCACCTTTCTGCACTCCAGTCATTCAGGAGCATACATTACAGGCTAGGGCACGCTGATACTGACGCGATTCACGCATACTGCAGCTGCTTCTGGGTAAGAATGGAGATTTTATAAAAATAACTTTCTAAGTAATTTTATTAAATTTTGCTTGAAGGTCCATTTTTATCAGGGAATGACGATTGACACCCACTTATGCTGTCACATCTCAGGAGTCCCTCTTTAAATCATGTTTTACTGGTTCTCTGCTGGTTCCAGGAACCAGAGCAATTGTGGTTAAGCATGGTTCCCACCGAGAGTGGGGAACTGAAGAAAGTCATTTAAAAAGTGTTTAAAAGATTTTCCAAAGGTCTGATTCACCTGCCAACCCCCCATGAAGGAAACAATCCTCCAAGGATTTGAACTTTGCCTGGCACAGCTTGTAGAACCTCCTTTCAAGCCAATAGCCTCAGCAGATCTCAGGTTTATTACATGGAACACAGTGCTGCTCATAGCAATGACCTCTGCTAGGAATGTCAGTGAATTGCAAGCTCTGTGCACATGGCCTAACTATATTACCATGCATAGAGACAAAGTTGTGCTTAGAACACACAGGAAATTCCTTCCTTAGGTGGTATTGGAATTCCACTTGAATCAATTTGTTATCTCTCCTGTACTTTTCTCAATCACTTTGGCACAGGTGAACAAGAGCTGCATTATCTTCATGTGAAAAGGGCACTGGACTGCTATCTTGACATAACCAAGGACACAGAACTGACAGCACTCAGCTGTTTGTTACTCATGGAGAGGATGGTAAGAGTAAACCAGCAGCTGCAAAGGCTATTTCCTTTTGAACAGTTGCGTGTATCCAGTTTTGTTATGAGAAGGCTGGCAGACAGCCTCCTAGAGACCTAAGAGCACAAGGGGTACTTCTGTTTCAGTGGCAGCTTCATGGGCATCTCCCTACAAGAAACCTGTGAGGCAGCTGCTTGGTCCACTGTCTATACCTTTATAAGGCATTATTGTCTGGACAACCACTCTAGAAGGAATTTCAGGTTTGTGACTGCAGTCTATAGAACCTTTTTCCTCAGTAGGTTCCAGACATCCCAGCCTCAAAGGTACTGCTACTAAGTCTGCAACTTGTATGACCTCATTAATGGACTCCTGTTGTTAGAAAAAATTACTCACCATAGTAATAATGTTTTTTCAAGAGGTCCAACAGTGATTCTTACAATCCTGCCCTAACCTTCCTTCTAGAACATAAGTAAAAAGGGTTCTGCAAAGATTAATTTGTTGCTTTAGTTTAAGTTGCTTGAGCTTTGTTCCAAACGGTTTACATTTTTCACAAATTTCAAATAGAAATGGTTTTGTTTTTCTGCATCTTAAACTTTGTGGTACAATTTTTCAGTCTGAAATTCTTTTATTAGTAGTGCTAGGGTACCTAGGTAGGTGGTCATTGCACCCTTTGCTCTTCAGCAACAAAGCTGACATTGGGCCAGCTGGGGACCCTGACTGCAATGCAAAGTTTGAATTACATTCCACAATCTGTTCTATCTCTAGGGCAACAACTCTGACTGGAGATGATGCAACTTGTAAGACACACTATTGGACCCCTTAGAAGAAACATCTTTAATATGGTAAGTCATTTTTCTTCTTCTCTACAATTTTGCACAGAGACCAGTTTTCTCTAATACTTTCACTTAACCTTCTTCTATCTTGCAGTGCTACTTTTACTCAGCCATTAGTCACAGCTCTTTACCGTGGCCCTGAACAGTTTTTAAGTGAGCTGCCAGTCACCGCTGTTTGCCGTGTTTTGGAATGGGCCTTTAACTCCTCTTCTGGCCACAACTCTACACCATGGTTCAGAATAGGCCTCTTAACTCAGTTGCTGGTTGCAACAGCTGAACCACTGATTATCAATTTAAAAATAAGTAGCCAGTTCCCATCTTAGAAAACCTTCCCAAATCCATCCTAGACACAGATCTCTGCTGGCAGAGAGGGCAGAAATCATGGTGAAATGGAGGAAAGAAGGACATTTATGTATCTGGCCTGACAGCCACTCACAGCCTTCAAACACAGACTCCAAACATCTGTTAAAACCTCACCAGCCCAGTGGTGCTGAGGGCTGAGGTGCTGAATGTCTTACCTCGTGCTCGTCAGTGACCCGTGTTGGGAATGAGCACAGGCTGCCAGGGTTGGCAGGGAGGAGAAGGATCGAGCACCGATGGACTGCTCTCCTTCTCTGGGAGGGAGATGTCAGTGGTCAGCTCTAGAATGGCCCCTAGTGGAGGCTGGAGGGCAGCACACTGATGCTGCAGCAAGTGACAGAGTTGTGGCAGATGCCTGGAAGAGCACGTGCAGATGCATGCATGCTCCCTCCACCAGTGTCACTGCATGCTACAACTCCAGGGTATAAAGTGGAAAATTGGCTCCTGGTTGGGCAACATGAGCTTTCTACCTCTGCGGCCCGACCCGAATGGCACTTCCTCATCTGGATCCATACAGGTAAGTTGAGTTTAAGGGGAGGCTCTTCACCACACCACCATGGGAGGCAAGCTGTGGGGATTGAGGAGGTTGGCCTGATGTTGGGGATGCTGGCCGGGAGGTCAGTCGGGATGTCAGCAGACCAGGATGCCATGGGGAAGAAAAAGATAGGCAAAAAAAAAAACTCATATATTACATACATTCCCACCCTTCCCTACCAAGGAGAGAAATGTACGATTCACATGAAATGGGATCTTGTCCCCTTAGGCCAGTTTCACAGCTGATCCTTCTAGTCCCACTATCAGCAACTGCTCAGCTGAAAAAAAAAAAAGAAAATCAGACAGAACAAATGTAATCCTTTTTGTAGTCCCATTGTAGCTTAAAGTGCATCTTCCTGAAAGCAGTGCAGGTGGCATCTCCAGTTAACAGAGCAAGACTCCCGTTAGAGTGGTGTTGTATAAGGAAATGTTATGAAGTCTGCCTCGGTGATGTTATTTGTTCCCAGAAACTACCTCCAAGAACAGAATTGTGGTAAGGCAGTACAGACAGGTCACCAAGACTTTGTTTAAAAACAATTAAAAATCAAAACAGATAATATACAAACTCCTGCCTTTAACCTCCTCAATGGCACCCAGTTTGTAACAAAAATCTAATTACAGATGGTGACCGACAGAACCCTCCTCCCATCACCTTGCCTGCCGCTTCCATTGAAATAAATGAGAGAATGCTCTCTCATTCATTAAACGTGCCAGCTAAGTTGGTGAGAGCAGTGATGTGCTGTTTGCCGTTGGACTAGCTTCCTCCCTGTAAAGTGGTTGCCATGGAAAAGCCGGATGCCTGCTATCATCTGCCTTGACTGAGCTTTCCTTACTCTGCTGATTTATGTTGGCTTTATTAGAGGAGGAACAAATTAAAAGCAAACTAATTTATGCTCAAATACACATATGACAGCTGTGCTGACTCAGTAATAGTCTTTGTATTTAAAAGATATGTTTCCTGCAAGAAAGATGTATCCATTAATGCTTTTTGCATAATACATTTTATGCATAATTCAGGTATAATGAACCTAGCTAGACTTGTCATTTTACATTAATGGACTTCCAGTGGCTGCAAGGCCAAGAAGAGTAAATGCAAAAGGCAGTAATTAATATGTCTTCCTTACAGGAACACATCTGTAATAAATATTTCAAGAACTCTCTTCAAATGTATTTATTACTGCAATAAAATAAATGGAAAGATATCTCTTTGTACCACACTGTTTAGCATTCCAAAACCATGACATCTGACAAATCATACTTTGTGCAATGAGTATTTTATGAAGTAGCGCAGAAGCATAGAATCTGTTGGCAGAAAAGGATCACTTGGCCCACTCAGTCTGCCCTGATGGGCTCCTGCCTAGTCTGTATGCACAGACTTTAGCAGATACCATTCCCTCTCAGGCCCTATTGGGTTTCTCCAAACAACTGCTGTAAGTAGCTTGCCCCACCCAAAAAACCCCACAACTTTCATCCTCATTAGCTTTCTTATGACTTTGTGGTGAGATAATGGCACTGTATCTTTATCCAAACTGATTTGCCGATATAGTCCCTACTTGCTGCAGTAATAGATAGTATAATATAGGTGGACCCTCTCTCCAATCACAAGCCAGGATTACAGACTGTTTATTTCTCAGCAAACGCACAACAATCATTTTACTCACAACAAAATGTCTGCTCAGTGCTCAGAACAGTCATTTAATGACAATAAAATGACAGTAGTGATATCATCATCATTGTCTCACCTTATCTTCTCATTGGTCAGCACTCTGATCTGCAAATACAAACACAACGAAGGACAAAACCTCTCACATCAAGCCCACACAAATTACATAAATGTATCCCCCACCCAGATGCCAAGTACCTTCTCCACTAGTGTTGCTCAGATAGTATCCTATGAATTAGGATACCACCAGATACCTGACATTTCACCAGACAGTGGATCCGGTCTGATAGGAGCGATATCCAACTGTGGCTCTGACCATCCCAGATCCAGGTCAGATCCCTGATCCATGGTCAGATCCCTGAATCTGATGTTGGATCTGACATCAGATCCCTGGATCTGACCTTGGATCCTAGGATCTGATGCTGGATCTGACCGTGAATCCTGGGATCTGACCACAGATCCCTGGATCTTACCATGGATCCCTGATTCCAACCTTGGATAATGTGGGATCTGACCTGGGGTCTGACTCCCAACTTAGGTCAGATCCCAGGTTGGATCCCAAGTCGGATGCTGCCATTATCCGACGGATCACAATTGGATCCACAAAGGCACTATCTGAGCATCATTACTCTCCACATTTCATATCTTCACATAGTGTAAAATCATTAGTAGCTCTGAGGCAACATGTTTGTGGTGCTGCCACTTGCAGGTATCTAAAAATAACCCAGTAAACTGCTTCTTTTTTCCCGGCGGCAGCAGCGAGGGCACTGTGCTTCAAACCAAAAGTGATTAGACTGTGTGAAGGTATAAGACATGTAGACAGGGTACTTGACAGTTGCATGGGATGGGGTGTGGGTTACATTTATGTAATTTATTGTGCTACATAAGTCTGGGGTATAGGATACTAGCAGAAATTTATTTATTGAAATAACCGATTGCAACCTTTGAGTCAGGGACTCATTTCCAAAGGCTCCATGTCAGAATACCAAAACAAACAAGGGGGAGGACATTGAGCATAGTTACAGATGGGGAGACAGAGGCAACAGGGTATATGCATTAAGAGTTACATATGGGCAGAGTACTATAAGTAAGGCAGCGGATAGTGCTGCTAGACCTATACAGATATGATTTGTTAGACCTATACAGATTTGGTAGCTATACAGTTTTGTAGGGAAAGTAAGCACTTCAACGAGAAGTACATCAACAAATCTATGCAAGGCCTAAATGCTGGTAGGTGATGAGCCGTCGGAAACCAGCGTTGTCTTAGTACACAGTGCAGAAGTGGATCAGGGTTATCTTAGCCCAGGGACTCACCTGTGGCTGATATCTATAACTTTAGTGAGGGCAGAGGCAGTATGGTGGCAATTAACTGGTTCTTGAGGGCTGATTTGAAGGGCCCTAGTCTGGGATGGAGGTGATGGCTAGAGGGAGTTCATTGTACCAGGAGGGTGCTCTGTAGGGAAGGACCATTGTGCCAGTGTGGTAGAGACTCTGGGAACAGCCCATATTGATTTGTCTGCTGCGCTGGTTTTAGTTGTATTATGTGCAGCACGGAGGAGCTGAGACTTCAGCGGGGTAAGGCCTAGTTGGATTTTTTAGTAAGGAGACATGTCTGATAACGTAGTCGCTCGCCTGGGTGAGAATCTTTGTTAGAACATATAGGGAACAGCTGTGGGTGCACCTAGCTACTCCAGCAATGAGTCTACAGGCCTTGTTAATGGCAAGGTGGATTTTGTTTAGCACTGTGTGGTCAGCAGCCAAGTAGACAGTTAGCCCATAGTCTACAAGGGAGAGAACAGAGGAGGTAACAGCAATGTTAAGTGCCTCTGGGGTAGGCTGGCTTTGTGCCGATACAGCAGCCTGGTGCGATGTTTATGGCGGAGGAAAGATTGTTTATATGTGGGTGGAATGAGAGTTAGGATCAAAGGTTATGCCCAGGTATTTATAGGTGTAGACCTGTTCCAGTGGGAGGAGATTTTGGAGAAGACTATAAGCTGGGCATTGTGGATCATAATCTGTCTATTCCACTTGACTGGCAGCCAGTGCAGCTCACGAGTACCGTGTAATGTGGCAATATTTAGGCTGCCCCATGAGTAACCTGGCAACTGCATTCTGCACCAGCTGCAGTCTGTGGAGAGATCCTCCAGCACACCCCGAGGTAGAACGTGCAGTAGTTAAGCCTTGATGTCACCAAGGCATGTATCAAAGTGGGGAGGTCCAGAGGTGGCACAAGGGCTTTATCCTGGCAACATTCCTGTGATGGGAAAACAGGAGCGGACAGTGGAAGACACCTGCACCTCCATCGCCAAACCCCTGTCCAGAATGACACCAAAATTTGTACCTCAGAGGAGGCCTTCAATGGGATAGATCCCAGAACATGTCCGGCTCCTGCACCAGAGGCCATCCTATCCTACACTCTGTTCAACTCCACCACCAATACCTCCATTTTATTGGGGTTCAGCCACAACCAGCTGGAAGCCATCCAGTCATTGATCTTGGCAAGGCAGATGTTTAGTGGGTCTGCCATGTTGGATGTTCCTGGGGCAAAGGACAAGTGTAGCTGGATATCATCAGCTTAGCAGTGAAACCCCCAGACCATATTTCCTGATGACCCCAGGGGCAGCATGTAAACTACGAACAACACTGGGGACAAGACTGAGCCCTGGGGAACTCTGCACGACTGGATACTTCAGGTGGAGGAGAAATTTACCCATCACAACCCTTTGCCTCCTGTTGGTTAAAAACTACTCAAACCAGCAGATGACAGTGCTGGTAAGTTCACAGAATTCCCAAAGTTGGTCAAGCAACACACAATGGTCCACAGTGTCAAATGCTGAGGAGAGATCGAGGAGAACAAGAATGATCCTTTCCCCTTGATCTCCAGCCTTGAGGATATCATTCTGCACCCAAACAAGCACAGTTTCTGTGCTATGCCTTCCCGAAACCCCGACTGGAGGGGTTCGATAACTCATGGGTCACAAGGTGCTCCTCCAACTGAAGCACCACTACCTTCTCCACAATCTTCGCCAAAATGGGAGGTTGGAGATGGGGCAGTAATTTGCCTTGACCTCTGGGTCCAAAATGGTTTCTTGAGAAGCGGTCTTACCAACATCTCCTTCAAGGCATCAGGAAGACCCTTCTGACCAGGAGCACTGGATAATTAAGGCAAACACCAGGTTAACAGCATTGACTCATCTAATCAATAAATGCATCGGCACCAGGTCCAGTTCACAAAAGTGTGCTTCAGATTGGTCGCCACCTCAATGACCTTATTTACCTCCACCATTCTAAACTCTTCCCAACCAGATGGAGTGCACTCAGGACATTTCGGCAACCACTGTCAGCTCTGGACTCCTTGATTGAAGGAATTTCATGTTGGATACAGGACACCCTGTCCAAGAAGAACAGAGCAAACTCTTCACATTCAGCATTGGAAAAGGCCTCTTCAGCTGTAGACAAGCCAAAACGTGCAACTGGTTGATTCTTCCCAGCAGCAATCTCCCCAGACAGAAATTCTGCCTTCTTATGGTTGATTACCTCTGTACGCATTATAATGCACACTCAGGGCCAGTTTGTCCTCTTCCAGTCTGGTCTTCCTCCAGCAGCGCTCTAACCTCTGACCCTTCCTCTCAGCTCCCTGAGCTCCCCATCAAACCATGAGGATCTCAAGTAGAAAGATTTAGGTCATACACGGACAGATGTGAGGAGTCAATGGCATCCGATAGCACCCTATTATAGGTGCCAACTGCATCACCAATGCCTCCAACACATGTATTGCCCACACTAGATAGATCGGTTACTGCCAAAGCCTCCAGGGTCAATCCCTGCAAAGGGAGGTAGCTCATCACCTCTGTAGGGGGAGGGCATCCGTGGGTGCCCTGAATATGAATCAGATTGTGCAGTGATCGACCATACCACCCGATCAATCTTGAGATCATTTATCTCAAGCCCCAGTGAGAATACCAGGTCCAAAGTGTGCTCGCCTCTGGGGTTGTGGAGGAAACTACTTGACAGGCCCAGCGATGACATGATCTGGAGGAGGTTATAACCAAGCCAGGATGATTCATTGTTATTCAAACATTGAAATCCCCATGATAATACATCTGGGGGCTTCCAATGTTCACTGACGATGAATCCGCAACCTCCTACAGGAAATCTCCTACCGCACTTGGGGGGCAGTAAATCAGGAGAATCCTGCAGCCTGCACCGACCCCCATGGATAGCCACATATCTGAAGAAACCTGGGGTTCTCACTGGGGCATGGTGAAGTCCAAGTCGGATCTAAAGCAGATGGCTACCCACCACCCCTACGCTCCTCTCTCTGGCAGTGCACAATGGTATACCCATAAGGAATGGCAGCCTCAAAACCAGGCCAGCATCATCCGCAACTGGTTTCATGATGCAAGCCAGATCAACTAAGGAAATGAAGTCTGCAATAATGGCAGTCTTGTTCCTGATTGATCTGGTATTGCAAAGCACCACCCACAGGGATTGGTGGACAAAGCAGACCCTTGGTTACCTGGCCACTTGGTCTGGTGCACTCCTTGGGGACAGATACATAGATACATAGACAGTGTCAGCAGATGGGCCTGTGGCCCACCCAGTCTGTCCATTTGAGCTTGTAAGTTCAGTTTACGTTTTCCTAGAAGACTGTTGCCCTTACCCTGACCTCCAGAATTCCTTTATGTCTATCCCATGCATTCTTAAATCCCGTGATTGCTTCAGCCCCCACCACTTCCTCTGGCAGTGTGTTCCACTTGTCCACCACCCATTCTGTGAAGAAATTCTTCCTCACGTTTCTTCTGAATCATCCTCCTCCAACTTCATCCCATGCCCTCTAGTCCTGGAACATCTTTTTGCTTAAAAATAGTGTATTCCTGCACCCTGTTCCTCCCTGTAAAATACTTGTACGTCTCTATCATATCTCCTCTCTCTCCTCTCCTCCAGGGAGTACATATTCAGTTCCTTCAACCTGTCCTCATAGGACTTGTGATGCAATCCATGTACCATCTTTATTGCCCTCCTTTGAACCTTCTCTACCCTGTCTATGTCCTTACGTAGGTAAGGTCTCCAGAACTGTACACTGTACTCCAGGTGGGGCCTCACTAATGTCTTGTATAGTGGAATTATGACTCTCCTTTTCCTGCTGGTGATGCCCCTGCCTGTGCATCCCAGCATCCTATTTGCTTTACCTGCTGCCTTGTCACACTGTTTCCCTACCTTGAGGTCATCAGAGATGATAACCCCAAGATCCCTTTCCTGCTTGATGCATGCTATATCCTCACCCCCAACACATCTGGCCTACATAGAAACATAGAATTTGATGGCAGATAAGGACCGCTTGGCCCACCCAGTCTGCCCATTTCCTACTTACTGATAAGCTGCAGATCCTAGTTAACCAGCAGCCTACTTATTCCTACCCCCACCCCTAGAATGGCCTTATGACTGTCCCATGCATGCTTGAATTCCACCACTGATTTTGACTCCACAACCTCCTCTGGAAGGCCGCTCCATGCAGCCACAACCCTCTCTGAAAAATACTCTTAAATTACCTCTGAGCCGCCTCTCTATCTTCAAATTGTGCCCTCTTGTTCTTGCACACCTCTTTTTTGAAAGATGCTACCCTCTTGGACTTTGTTGATTCGCTGAGCATTGAACATTTCTATCATGTCCCCTTCCCTCCTTTCCCGAGGCTATACATATTAAGCTCCTTTCGCCTCTCTTCATATGTCTTCCAGTGCAGACCCTGCACCATTTTAGTTGCCCTCCTCTGACAGCTTCCATCCTGTCTATGTCTTTATGGAGATTGGGTCTCCAGAACTGCATACAGTACTCAGATGGGGTCTCACCAGCTGTCTGTACAGAGGATAATAACTTCCTATTTTCTACTGGTGATGCCTCTCCCTATGCATCCCAGTATCTCCCCAGCCCTCCTTGCTGCCCTCTCACATTGCTTGCCCACCTTTAGGTCATCTGATATGACTACCCCCAGGTCCCTTTCCATTTTGTTGTTAATATCTTACCCCCATTGTGTACTCTTCCCTGGTTTTTGTTTCCCAGGTGCATTACCTTGCACTTCTTAGCATTGAATCTAAGCTGCCATGCATTTGACCATTCCTCTAACCTTGCCAAGTCCCTTCTCATCCTTTCCACCCACCCTGTGCATCAACTCTGTTGCAGATCTTGTGTCATCTGCAAGAGACATACTTTTCCTTCCAGTCCCTCTGCAATGTCACTTATAAAGACATTGAAGAGGACCGGTCCAATACTGAACCCTGCGGCACCCCACTAGTAACCTCCTTTCTTCTGAGTGGACTCCATTTACTATTACTCTCTGTGTCCTATTCTCCAGCCAATTCTTTACCTAGCTGTCATCTTGGGACCCACTCCCAGGCTGGCTAACTTGTATATTAATCTTTTGTGAGGGACTGTGTCAAATGCCTTGCTAAAGTCTAGGTAGGCCATGTCCACAGCCCCTCCCTGATCTACTACTTTGGTCACCCAGTCAAAGAAATCTATCAGATTCTGTCTGGCATGACCTTCCGCTGTGAATCCATGCTGCCTAGGGTCCTGTGCCCGCCTGGCCTCTAGATACTCGACAATTCTTTCCTTCAGAAGTGATTCCATCATTTTCCCTATCACTGAGGTTAAACTAACAGGTCTGTAGTTTCCTGCTTCTGCCTTGCTCCCACTTTGTGAAGGGAATCACATCTGCCCTCCTCCAGTCCTCAGGTACCACCCCATCCTCCCATGATTTGTTAAAAGGGTAGTCAGTGGTGTCACTAGTTCTACCTTAGTTCTTTAGAATTCTGGGATGAATCCCATCAGGCCCCATTGCTTTGTCCACCTTCAGTTTTAAGAGTTCTTTCAGAACCCTTTCTTCTGTAAATGGGCTGGTATCAACTTCGGCATCCAGAGAATTTCTACTGTTTGTTTTAGGAACCTCCCCTCTCCATTTGTAAATACTGAGCAAAAATGTTTGTTTAGTATCTCTGCCTTTCACAGTCTCCTCTGCCCACCCTCCTCCCTTTATTAAGCCTCACTATCCCTCCCTTGGTTTTTCTTCGCCTCTGATGTACCTATAAAAGGTTTTATCCCTTCTTAACTGAGTTGGCTATCCTTTCCTCGGTTTGGGCCTTTGCTGTTCTGACTGCCTTCCCAGCCTCCTTTTGCTTAACTGATACAGTTCTCTGTCCTGCTCCTTCTGCGATTTCTTGTACTTCCTGAATGCTTTCTTTTCTCTTGAACCTTCACTGCCACTTCCTTTGGGAACCATAGTGGTTTCTTACATCGTTTTGTTTTGTTTATTTGCTTCACAAAGGCTCGTTACCTCTGTGATGGCAGTTTTATTATTCCCCATTGTTCTTCCACCCTCCTTCCTGCCCATTTGCTAGTGCATTCCTTAGGCACTCACCCATTTTGGCAAAGTCAGCCTCCTAAAGTCCAGTACTTTTGCCTTTGTATGGCTTGACTCTATTGCTGTGTTTATTGTGAACCATACTGTTCGATGGTCGCTAGTTCCAGATGGCTACACACTTCTACATCTGTGATCCCTCTCCATCTCCATTTGAGAGAACCAGGTCTAAGATTGCTCCCTCTCGAGTGGGCTCCAATACTAGTTGTCTAAGGCATGCCCCTGTAGGGCATCTAGAATAACCCCACTCTTGAGCGGCTGCTGCAACTGCACTCCAGTTAACATCTGGCATATTCAGATCACCCATCAGCAATATCTCCCCTTTTCTGCCATTCTAAGTATACTTTCTATCTTTTCCTTGTCCATTTCCTCCCCTGAGAAGAGGAGTCTATGCTCCTAACCCTGTTTGGATTGTGGTTCCATTGCCTGTCTCCAAATTTACCCACAGTGCTTCTTCTCCTCCTTGTTTACCCTTTTGTTCTGTTGCTTTTATTCCTTCCCTATGTAAAGAGCTACTCCTCCTCCTCCTCCTTTTACCCTCTGTCCCTCCTGTAGATAGTGTATCCTGGTATGTTCACGTCCCAGTCATGGTTTGTGTGAACCATGTTTCTGTGACTGCCACGATATCCAGATGTTCCTCCTCCATCAAGGCCACTAATTCAGGAAGCTTGTTACCCAGACTACGGGCATTGGTACTCATTGCTCTCCATTTTTGATGGCTTTACCTTCTGTTGCAGCATCCCCACTGACCTTTCTACCTCGGTCTTTTCTCATTTAGTACCCTGTTTTGTAGGGAGAGGCTGATTTTCCTGCTGCTTATCAGTGCCTCCCTTTGACTAGTTTAAAAGCTTGTCAATGAAGCATTTAAACCGATTGCTCAAAAGACTTGTTCCTTCCTGGACAGATGCAGACCATCCTGCCAGTATAGGCTGGTGTCCCTCCAGGTGGAACCCCAGTCCCCAATAAAGCCAAACCCCTGTGCTCCGCACCATTTTTCAACCATTCATTAAACTGCATGGTGCTAATTACCCCTGCCTCCCCATGCCATTGACAGGCAGCACCTCTGAGAAGGATACTGTGTGTGCTACTTGTCTTAGGCGCCTCCCAACTCTACAATGTCCTCCTGCACTACAATGGCCTCTTTCTCTTGTGCCCATCGTAATCCAGGGCACCTTCTGCACCTGACGATCTCTATCCTGCACCCCCGCTGTGCAGGGTACCCACTGCCCCAAATCACCACGGCTCCTCCAATCCCTACCTCCTGACAGCATCTTGCTGTGGTGTTAGAAACCAGGAGGCGGATAAAGGGCCATCAGTAGTGCAGCTGAGGTGCCTCGTCACTATCCTGGATCCCCGGACCTCCCAGACAGCCCTGACACATCACGCCCACAAAGTCCCAGCACACCCATCTAATTCCACCCACACCACATGCACACACTAGCAAACACTTTGCCCTAATCACACACCCCAAGACAAATACTGGTTCACTCTGTGACTGATTTTGGTATGCCAGTATCTTAATCTTGTACCTCCAGGAAAAATGACAGAAGCTCACCAATTTCTTTTAAATCAGTGTACTGGACAATAGTGAAGGGGTTGATGGTAGTAAATTACTGGGGTTGGTAGAGGGGCGACCAGGACCACTGAGTGTTGTGCATATATAATAACACCGTCATAACAAGGCCAGCCTTGTTGGCACTAACAAAATCATGTTTTCTGTTCTTTTGTAGGAGTCCATTGGACATCTGCCAGGGATTGAGGAATTGTATTAGTTGTGATGTAATGCCTTGTCTATCTCAACATACCAATGGGTCTATGGATAATAGCCAGCATAAGCAGACTTAAAACAGATATTTGAAGTACTGCCATACAAATCTCGGAAATAGTTTAAT
This sequence comes from Neoceratodus forsteri, assembly GCA_016271365.2. NCBI lineage: Eukaryota > Metazoa > Chordata > Ceratodontiformes > Ceratodontidae > Neoceratodus > Neoceratodus forsteri. Next base: position 531,296,281 of record CM028137.1, on the reverse strand, counting down.
GGGTCAGGCAGTCTCTTATGGAGCAGCACTTAAGTGTCTTTATAGGCAGGAAGAGAAAGATCCGCAGCAAAATAAAATATTTGACCCAGGAGGATCATAAGATATTGAAAATAGTCAGTAGTAGGGCACTCAGAACAAAGGACACTAGACGGAAGGAATTAAGCGGAGGCCTCATGAGGAAGAGCTGTGTCCTCAGTGTCATAGCATTTGGCTAGTATCATCTCCTAATAATTGTTTTGGCACTGGCACTGCACACCAGTCAAATTAAAGCTATTTGGTGCCCTTTGTTCTACTGAATGCCCTACTACTGTTCTGTTCATTTTGGAGCTGGTCACTCCATGTGGGTGCACCGAGACTGTTGCACCAGTTGTGTCCCTGTTTGTTTGCTTTTCATAAAATTTTGAGGCCTAAGCAATTTATTATGTAAGAGGGGTCTCTCTGCCATGCACACCTGCACTACCTCACACACCGACCTACCTTGGGGTCGGTCTGTGTTCTTTGGGAGCTGTAAGCAAACAAAAGACAAGAACAGGTTTTGTGCCTCCATCTGGGTAAAGGTATATAAAGGCTACCCAGCGTGGCCCTAACCTCCACCCAGGAACAAATATTAGTTTCCTCCCAACACAGTTGACTTTTCCCACACAGCAGTAATACACTCCCAACTAACCTCCTATTTATTTAAGGAGGGGAAAAGGGGAATAAAACAGCATAGAAACTAACAATTATTCTACAGTTGTCCCCTACACAGTCCCAGTACCACCCCCATGGGTGCACCCGGCTTTTCCCCATGGTGGTTAGATAGACCCCATCTCCGCAAAGACATCGACAGGGTGGAGGCTGTCCAGAGGAGGGCAACCAAATGGTGTAGAGTCTGCACCAGAAAACATATGAAGAAAGACTAAAGGAGCTTAAGATGTATAGCCTCGAGGAAAGGAGGGAGAGGGGGACATGATAGAAACTTTCAAATACCTCAAGGAATCAACAAAGTCCAAGAGGGTAGCATCTTTCAGAAAAGAGATGTGCAAGAACAAGGGGCACAATCTAAGGTAGAGGGGACGGCTCAGAGGTAATGTGAGGAAGTATTTCTTCACAGAGAGGGTTGTAGATGCATGGAACAGCCTTCCTGAGGAGGTCATAGGGTCAAAACAGTGGGGAATTCAAGAATGCATGAGACAGACATAAGACAATTCTAGTGGGGGGTAGGAGGAAGTAGGCTGTTGGTTAACTAGGATCTGCAGCTTATCCATTAGGGTAGAGAAATGGGCAGACTAGGTGGGCTAAGCAGTCCTTATCTGCCATCAAATTCTATGTGTCTATGTTTCTATGAATGTCCATTGTGGTGGGCACTCACCAGGTTGCTGGTGGCCAACTAGATGATGTAATGTTGAAGGCAATTTGTGATACAATGCTAACATCAGTCTTTTGAAATTGAACCAGCAGAACTTGGTAGTGGGCTGCAACTGAGTTCAACAAGTGTAAACAAATGTTTTTGCAATCTTCTGCCTGGGCTTTTCCAGCAGATTAACAAAGCCCTGCCCAGAACTTCACCCACTTTAACTAGCTAACTAAACTGACTAACTTTTGAAATAACTCCTCTGGGCCATAGCCCAGAGGTATTCACAGTTTCTTGTATTTCCAAGGGTGCTGTGGATGAGATAAGGCTTATGGTACTACTCTGAATGCAGCAGACAGTCTGTCAGAGAAACAACAACTGCAGGCTGAAGATTCTAAACAGGTGCTGGATTCTTCACCCGTGACGGGCCTTTCATCACCTTTGCCACTTGGGCCTTTTGTTGTCTTTGCCCCATGGGCCTTTCATTGTCTTCCAAGGGTACCACCCAGGCTTGTGGTCACCCAAGATGTCTAGGGCACACAGCTTCCACTGGAACTTAAACACAGTAAGGCTCTTAACATTCTCAAACTCAGCACAAATATATTTTCTTCCTGGCTGGCAAACAGTTCAAAATCAGGTTACAGGCTTAAAATTGGTGGAACAGCAGTTCAAATAAATCCCAACTGGAAACAGATGAACAGTCCAGATCAGATTCTTGCTGGAAGCTGGTCGAATAAGCACTCTGCCTAAAGTTTTTCTGTGCTCGAGGGGCCTATCTGCACACAGGCTAGCCTACTGGCCGTGCAGCCCTCCTCCACAAGTTTCCACCCAGCTTTCGGCCAGACTCCTCTCAGACCTGAGGGCACAGCCTCTTTTATAGCAACTCCAAACTCCCTACCTGATAGGCTAGCATTTTCCAGGGCAGCTGGAGGGTGCTCTTTTGACCTTTCCCCAGCCCTTGGTGGCAGGGAGATTCTCTGGGGACACCAAATTTGTTTACATTGTGCTGCCCTGTTTCTGCAACCTTTATATTTATTACAAACCCACTTAGGGGAAGATAATCACTGCCCTGTCCCCACTTACTCAGATGGGGCCAGGAAACCCTCATTTTGACTGGGGGAGCTCCGCTTGCCTGTCAAGGGTACTGAAACAAGAGTCACCCATTTCACACCTTCCTGGCTGGGGGTTTGCATGTGCAACTCACAATTGCTATTCCCTGTCCTACTGGCCCTTATGGGACTGGGATATTCCTAATAATGTGCCTGGAAGTGCTTAACACTTATATCCTAGCTCTGCTTCCTGCCCTGGAGCTGGGAACATTATTTAATTATGGACTGGCCACACTGTTTCTTTTGGAGCCACAGCCTTTAAGCCTTCAGCCATGATGCAGGCTTCCACCAGTACGGTTATAAGAGTTTATGTCCCAGTCTGGTCCCAGCTACCACCAGACTGGGTAAAACATGTGTCTGGGCACCTGAAGGTGCAAACACTGAGAGTCCCAGCCCAGCTTTCCCAAAAGGGCAGAGGAACAGAAGAATTCAGCAGCAGCAGCCATGGAGCTCAAAGAGGAGCCCTTGCCCAAATTGTACCAGGAGCTCCTGAAGGAAGCCTCCAGTCCCATTTCCAGCAGCAAAGGGGACTGGAGGCAGAAAACATGACAACGGGGCATCAAGGGCCATAGCCCATCTCAGGTAAGCCTCTACACGGGGCGGTGCTAAATTACATGTACAGAGAGTTAATTGGGTGAATTTTCAAAGGTTAAAACATTGGTGCAATTCCTGATTATGAGCTGCACCTGCATCAAAATAAATGCATCTAAATGTGTAAATACTATTTTCAAAAACATCTTGGCACATTTAAAACATATTAACTGCTTTACAAACAAGAAGTGATACATGTGTCAGTATTTTGACACGTGTGATTTTCCAACATAACGTGACAGCACTTGTGTCAAGAAGTTAGATCATGTTTTGTGGTCTAACTGTTGTGCCGCAAATGGTGCAAGTGCACTCTGATTGTGATGCACAGTGGAAAACACAATCCACAGGTGCTTTAAAAATCCAGCCCATTATTCTTCTGTGATATCTTGTGTGTGAGTTGAGATTCCTGCAGAGTGCAATGACAACTACCTTGGAGGGCATGACCACCCATATAATTTCTTGTACATCTAGCGAGGATAAGTTTTGAAGCACTGGAAGTCTCAACATGGATAATTCACCCCCCACCCTGTGAGTATGCAAGATAGAAGATACAGGTAACAGTCCAGAGAAAAGTCTGTTTTGTTAGCTCCTTGTTAACAATCTAGCTGATGGCACACAACTTGAGCAAAAAACATTCTATCAAGCATGCATCACGTGCACAGATGTTTACTTTGCAGCTGCAGTGCTTTAGCATTACCACTGCAAACTTCTCTCTGTCATTTTATACTCTATTTATATGTCCATTTCATGAGCCTACCCCCATCTTCCACTGTTTCCATCCCTGCCCTGTCACTTGTTTCCTCGAGACTGATCCTCTCCACTCTTGTGTCCCGTGACTTATTCCCCATGGCGGGCTCTGCCATCAGGGTCCTGGGGGCTATGGATCCTTGCGCAGCTCAAGCCTCATGTTGCAAAAAGAGCTTCAGTCAGTGGTGCAAGGCCTGTGAGAGGAGTGGCAAAGTCATCCTGCTTGGTTAGGACCTTTTCTTGATTTTCTCCCCACCACGAGATGCAGGTATCCTAAGAGAGTCAAGATGCATGCTTCCGCCAGCTTTTCCTGCATCTCTCTCTCCCCCAGTGCCCTCTGCTGCATGCCACCTGTTGTAAGTCAGGGTGGTATAGCAGCAAGGAAGGTGACTCTCCTCCCTGGAGGAGGATAGCATCCATTGGGATGCTTAACCTCCTCCCACTGGCCACCCTGGACAACCCAGGCTCGCTCTGAACCCAGGCCACCAACATTGTGAGTGGCAGCATTGCTGCTATGCTGACAGGCTGGCTTCAATGACATTCTAATAGTAAACCATTCCTTTTTCGAATAGCAGCATTTCAACTGGCTCTGGAAAGTAGTAGGTCACCTGACTGATGAGTCACAGGGAGGTGTGGCTGCAACAGCAGGAGTGGCGGGGACTGAATGGGAGAAACTGGAGCAAAATACATATTAATGAGATACTTTCAGATAGCAGGAATGGGCAGAACTGATATGAAAACGCTTATTAGGAACTATTTTCTGTTTAGAGAACGCTTAGAATGACAGTTAAAATAATAAAAAATTTAAGCACAAAACATACAACAAATATACATTTTTTAATTAAAATTGTATCCCTCTCAGTGCGGCTTCCCTATCCTTCCAGTTGGGCCCAGTCCAACCCTCTATGTCTCCAGTTCTACTCTGCACCCATACCACATGACTCACAATGCACAGAGGGGCCTGACCACAGCTAGGCATCATCCCACACCACTCAGCTAATGCTGTGGAAACACCCTCTGTGGGATAAGAGATGCAGCAGAGAGAATGGCCCAGATACACTGGCTATCTTGCTGCTTAGCTCAGATGATTTTCTGGTTACTCCCTCCTCCCTTCCAGTATTTTACCAATGAGTGCCAGTGGTTCAACTATAGGCAGGGAGCTGCCGATGCTATGTGGTCTCCCACAGCACCAAGGTAGTTCTGCTTCCCACCTGCAGATTGTGCTCAGAGTGCAGGTTGCTACACCCACCCTCATGGTCAGCCCTGATGCACATCTGCATCACATTCCAGCACCACTGGCCCAAGTGGGAAATTCGAGACCAAGGATCAATCCCAGATCTCGCATGGAGCAGAACAGGACTCCACCAGCCAGTGTCACCAGGCTGGGCTTACAACAATAATTTTAAACATGAAACCCATTGCCTTAGGGTCTCATTATGTACCTGGAGGTTGGATTAGGTGATTGTTAACCAACCTCATTATACCTTAATGGTTGATTGGTTTGATCTCACTAGGTTTGCCCATCCACAGTCAGGTGCATGTCGGCTTTGGGGCACATACAGTCTCTGTACCAGCACCCACCAAAACTGCTATACATAAAGGCATGCCACTGTCTGTGGGGTAAGTTCCCCTGTGGTGGTGGCACACAGGTTCATTATGCCAATCATCGATCCAGATGTTAGTGGTGATACATACAGTAGGCTGTGAGACAACTAACATACTTGATTGTAACAACCATAGGGTCTAGCACATGGCACCAAATGCATGTTACTATACCATGGCCTGTGCCCAAACACAGCGCTATCTGCCAAAGTCATCCTCAATACTGTCACGCTGTATTTTTGGGCTGTTTCAGTGGCCACTTACTCCTTGAATTACCCACCCTTCGCCTGTCTCTCCTGGTGTTCCACTGCCTCCCAAGCACCTCCTATTGTTTGTGTAATTCTCTAGTGTCATCCCCCTTCTCAACCAGGTTCCCATCTTCTGCAATATCCCAAAAGCTGTATGTCATCTAACCCTCCCCCGCAAATTTTGTTTTTGTTACTTGGGGAAAACGGAAGGAAAGGGTAAGGAGAGAATGTGAGGGCAATAACCCTGACTAGACATTAGGTCCCAGGGTAGGATAAGGAAGACTGGATGGATTGATTGTCTTTTTCTGTTAACATTTTCTACATTTCTATGAATGGACATTCTAGTATACAAGGTGCAATCCCTTGAGGAAGTGCTTTTAAGAGCTCTTCACATTTTAGGTCATTGCACCTTGCAGCCTGGAGGTGAGGTGCCAGGGGAGCTGCTGTGCACAGCACAGTGCCTCCATGCATAAGGGTGCCCTGATCACCGGGGCCCCTGCCCTTTCCCTCTGCGGTGCACTGATCATTGTGCTAGTACAGGTAAAGACTTCTGACTCCGTTGTGTAGCACAAAGGGTGTACATTAGAAATGTGCCAGAAAATGGCCTTTGTGGCTATTCTGTGACACATAACTGTGACTGTGTATGGCACCCCAGGTATTTCAGTATGCAAGTTATGTGCTTTCCTTAGCTCTATGGGTCATTGTTTGACTCATAAAGCTTAAAAGGTTCACTATAACTGAGTTTGACAGGTTTTCCTTCACTATAACAGACATGACAGTCCTCTTGACGTGAATGGATTTCACAGCATAACAAACCAAAATTCACTACAAGTCCACACTTTGCTCAGTCTGCTGTCAGCCAATTTCAGTTGGCGTAATATGGAAAGTCATGGACACTTTCCCAGTCTCATTCAGCAACACCACACACAAGCACACATAAACTGCACTTCATTCCTGAGATAACGATTCTCAGCACATACTGTGCCAGAGGTCATATTTGTACAAAGTGACACTTTGAAAACTCAATTTCTATGTGTTTCCACCAACATTGTTAAAAGCTGCACATCGGCTCCTTGTTCTCATGAAATGCCATTTCTTTCCTTGAGAGGAACTGGGCAATGCCATGAATAGAATCACCCAGACACCATTAGCACCTCCTATTTAGGATCAGTCTTGTCATCTTTGTAGCTGAGAATCAATTTTCACCTTACAATGCTCAGGCCAGATTTGATTTCAAGTGGATATACACGCAGTATTGCATTAGCAAATCCTATTCTGAGTTGTTACAGCCATGGACTGGAGTTGATGACCAGACAGAATCTGAAGCTAACTAAGCACTGGTGTAGGATGCGTACAGGAGGTACCCCGAGGCATATGTGTTTATTTTGAGGGGCCACATGAGGATTGGAATCTCAGCACCATCTGATGTATGACAAGATTTGTGTTCGTTAGCTGTACAAAACACAATGCAGCAGCCCTCAGCTGAGTGTTAATGTAGTTCTCCTTTTCAGACGCACATTTATGTAATGTATTCTTTAAGTTTAAAAAAGTATATTTCTACCAAGAAAGGCCTACAGAGCTGTGAACAGCTCTTCCAGAGGGATCTGGGTATAAAGTGTATGGGGAACAAATTAGGGGTGGCAGAACCTACAAAGGTTCTGACCCTTATTAATTAAGAACCGAACACGGGGCATAGAGGGTCTGATTGATTCTGATGTGTTTTGATTTTTTCTTATTCTTTGGCAACCAGGTAATGCCTGTTACATAAAGTAAACTAGTAATGCTTACTGGGTGCAAGGCCCATTTTACAGGTGACATTTAGTCAACGGTGTATTAAATGCTAAAGATGCAGAATATGAAGCATAATCTGTGGTATTTAACACAGTGGGATAAAGGGAATAACTAAATCTGTTGAATAATGTTCAAAGAAGAGTAAACCACATGATCCCAAAGTTGAAAGTAATGCCATATCAGTGCTCCCAGATCAGGCAAAGCATTTTCCTGTAGCGCACTCTAATTTTCCCTGTAAACTGGGATGAAATTCTTGCAGATTTTCCTGTATGCACAAATCAATGCAAGCACGCAATTGATGTCATTATGCCAATCAATAAAATCACTAGGACAAATGTTCAGGCTGTTTTATGTGTTCTTATTTATTTTAAATATAAAAAAAATCACCTACAACGTATCATGCAACAACTGCACAACTATAAGAACTTTATATGTAACAATATAATACCATCTTGAGGGTCTGGGGACATGTTGGAACGTATAAAGCTCAGTTCTCAAGGTTCACATGTCTCCAGAACCTCCTGAAGGTATTATAACCTTGTAATAATACAGTCCCTTATATGGTATTCTATTTATAGTATGAAATGCCTTAACTTCAAATTTACCTCTTAATCACAGACTGATACATTTGTGTTCTGCTCACAATGCATGAAAGGGGTATAGGGATACACAATGCGTACTCCACCCTTACTCCTGCACCCCACGGACAGGTGCACCCACACTGGCATTCACCAATGCCAACCACCTATCCATGGCTCATCCCCAACGCACAGGACCTCTACAGGGTGGCTGGGAGGAGTTGTCCCAGGCAGACATCCAATGGGATGCCTCCCTGGGACCCATAGTGGATCTCACCATAGGGTGGCATGGGTCTGGGGCTGTGCATGCCAATAGCATGCACCGGACCAGCGACGCCCTCCAGTCCCAGTGCTGTCAAGCATAAACTTTCTGGGTGCTCACCCCATCCAGCTGCCCCTGCTGCCTCCTGCTGCCCCAGCATTTGGGAGCAGCACAGTGTGCACTGTCCTGGTCCCCAGTGACCAAATACCTGTGTTCAAGGGGCATGCTGTGGGCTATGGCAGGGTCTCCCTGGTGTATCATGCACCACCCTCTGCACCCACGTGGCCAGCACTCACGCTGGTTAGTGAATACACGTAGTGCTGGCACACCCCTGAAAGTCTCCCATCGCTGAACTGTCTGCAGACATGGGGATTGGGTGCGGTGGGTCTGCATGTGCCCCTTCATGCATGCCATGCGGAGAGGGAGTGAGGAGTAGCTACCGCCCCAGATATGCGTGCATAGCCACTGCACACCAATCGGCATTGGGCCTACAGCCTGTGTACCTGTAGTGCTCCATTAATAAACAGTGTTTCAGTGTATTGTTGTGTTTTTCACTGGCATGCTTAAGCACCCCCTGCACACACACACACACACGCACACACACACACACCGCCACACACACACACACACACACACACACACACACACACAGAGCTTTGTGCACTGAACTCTAGAGGTAAAATAAATATTCCCTTTTTTTCATTTATTTTACTAACTGTATGCCAGACCAGGGTCTATGGGTCCCTTCTGATCTCACATATTTATAATTCATAACTCCTGCTTATCTTGATAAAGACACGCCATACCTTTCCCAGGCTCACAATTAAATAGAAACACAGTCCAATTTTTTTCAAATAACCTCAACCTCTAGGCTGGTCAGAAGAAGTGCTGCCTTAGTGATCTTTTTTCAAAACACAACTCTGCTCTGTGCACCAAACAAGCCAAGTAGCTTAAGCACTCTTTGTGTCCCGTTACCTTTAAAGCCCACCACCATCGAGCCTCTTGCCTGGCTTGTTTTTGCACTTCATGTGTTTAAAATAGACAAATTTGCAAAACAGAAGGTTTGTTTGGCTTGGTGGTTTGGAGCGCTGCTTCCTCAAGCAACACTTAAGCACTCTTTCTTGCACCCCCAAAGCATGTCATCATCAAGTGGTCAGTCTTTTGTCTGACCCATTTTGCACTTAAAATGAGTTTAAAATAGACTAACCTGAGGCTGCCCACAAGAAGGCTAGTTTACCTTCTGTGGCTTAGGCTCTGCCAGTCCAGAACAGTGGTATTTGAGATGCAGCTCGCTGACTCAGTAGTGTTGCTGTTTTGAGGGGCCACATGCCAGGTGTTTGGATCACGCAGCAGCTCACGGTTCTTGATCAGAAGATCTGAATTCATCTCAGAAAGATGCACTGCCAACACATTTCCTTACTACCCCAGAGAAACACAGGCTGCAAATGGACCAACAGAATTGCTTAGTGTAGCAAGGTCAGCAAAATGAGCACCAATTAGAGAGCTCTGTTTGGATCTTGGCAGCCATGAGATTCATAGTGACATTTTCCCATAGCGTTGTCCATTTCCTTATATTTTAAAAATAAAAGATTTCCTTCCGTATCCGCTTTTTGTAGTAAAAATCCTTAAAATACAGAAATCCCTGTAGATCTGGGAGCACTGCCATATTCAGAGAGGCTTAGTACTCAAGTTACAGGACCTTGGAATCAGAAGACAGAGGGGTGATCTTCTGATATTGTGTAAAGTATTAGGAGATGAAGAGCTAGTAAAACAATTTAATATATATATGTTGACAAGGCCTATGTGCCTTACATCACATAATAAACAATTGCAGGTACAACAGGTTTCAAACAGATAATTACTTTACAGTACCTGCATGCAGATTAGAAACACAGAAACAGAATTTGATGGCAGATAAGGATCACTTGGCCCACCTAGTCTGCCCATTTCCTACCTGATGGATAAGCTGCAGATTCTCGCTCACCAACCACTTGCTTCCTCCTACCCTCCACTAGAATTGCTTTATGTCTGTCCCATGCATTCTTGAATTCCTCCACTGTTCTTGACTCAACAACCTCTCAGGAAGGCTGTTCCATACATCCACAACCTCTCCATGAAAATAGTTGTGATAGATTGTGGAACTCCTTACCACAGAAACTGGTTGATATTGAAAATGTTTGCAAATTTAAGCTTAGAAGTCGCATAAATGGCTATTTGACTTGTAACTTGAAGAACTTGAAGAAGCCAGAAGGTGAAGGAAGGAAACATATTCAATTCAGTGCTTCAGAGTAACTGGTAATTGGTATTTTCTTTAAACTTAGATTGTAGGCTTGTAGTGACACTATACTTTCTTTCTGTGTTGTCTTTACTTATAATTGTTTTTGGGCTGTTGAAAATTTAAAACATAGTGGTGGTGTAATTCTGGCTGTCTTTAATTGCTGCAAATTTTGCCCTCCCACCCCCTTCCCCCAACTCTTAATTATATGCCCTGATAAATCTGATTGACAGGAGCTAAACACAGGGTATAGTAAGAGGTGTGAAGTAGGAGGGGCATAAGGGGAAGAAGACCACCCTCAGCACGACAAGTGTTTTGACTCATTTATTTATTTATTGGTTTCTTTTTCCTTAAAAAATATATATCTGAGGATCAGTTACAGGATTTTTAGTACTGTAAATAAATAAAAAGAGAACTAAGAGAGCTTCAGTAGCAGAGAAGTAGTGGAATTACAGTATAATGTGGGAGTGGTGCAATGCAGTGGCTGTGGGGCAGCCATATTCAGGCAGACCTCTGGACACTGAGGTGCTGCCCCATCTGCATGCATCTCTCAGGACTGCGGGATGAGGTAGCCAGACTCAGAGCGGAAGTAAACTGGGTCAGAGTACCATCACCCCTATCCAGGGACCACCCAGTCCAATGCAGCTGCCTCAAAGGATGCCAAGAACGAGGAGCACTTGGATGACAGTGGGCTCAGGAATGGTTAGAGCAGTCAGGCAGAGGCACATCCCAGATCCTATTCCTCAAGAACTCATATGCCACACTGGCAAATGAGGACAACCAAATAGAGGTACCCAGGGAAGTGGAAGGAAAGGATGTGAGGTTAGGCAAGGAGGTGACCTCAGTGGGGGAAAACAGTGGACCCCAGAGGAGGAGGAGGAAGTGAATCCTGGTGGGGACTCCATCGTAAGAGGGATCCAACTAGGAACACAGGAGGGGAGGACAGGGAGGTGAGGTGCTCACCAGGTGCCACGGCATGGAGGGATGGAAGGAAGATACTGGGATCACTGGAAGGCAAGACGGGAGGGTGAGCTGGATGTCATTATCCACATAGGTACTAATGACTTGGCAAATGGGGAGCCAAAGGAAGTTCAGGAAGAGTTTAGGAAACTGGGAGGGGTCTCAAGCAAGTAGCTACTTCTGTCACTTTCTCAGAAGTACTACCTGTGAGAGGCAAGGAGAGCATAGGAGGCATGCACCAGGAACTTTAACTCATGGTTGAAGAACTGGTGCTGTGAGGAAGGGTTTGGATTCATTGGTGACTGGGGACCCACCTGGAGGGATGGAGGTTTGTTCAAGCCTGACGGCCTGCATCCATCCTGGAGGGAATCCAAGCACTCAATGATAAGTTTAAATGCTACATTGACAAGCATTTAAACTAGCAAAGGGGTGGCAGGCCAGCAAGGACAGTACCTACTTGCTCACCCCCCACAGCTAGTAGTGGAACCAGTGAACCAGAGGAGGGCTATCTCTGCAAAGCAGTGTGCAAAGATGGAGATTAGTGTCCAAAAGGTGGATAAGCAGAAAAGGGGAAAATTCAGCAGAAGGGCAGACAGCAAGGAGAACCAGGGATAAATGACAACCAATGAAGGGGCTGAGAGAACAGTGAAGCAGTCTAGGGAGGTCAAATCATGGAAAGCCATGTGTGCAAATGCCAGGAGCCTTAGCAACAAGATGGAAGATCTGGAGGCTGTCGGGCACAGTCAGATCCTGGACATTGTGGCCATCACTGAAACCTGGTGTAATGATAACCATGACTAGGAGATGGCCATACCTGGCTACAACATATTCAGAAGAGACAGAGCAGGCAGGAAGGGAGGAGGAGTGGCACTGTATGTGAAAATGACATAAGGGCCACACAGATCCAGGAGGAACAAAATGGGGAGAGATACTGTGGGTTAAGCCGGAAAGGAAAATGGGGCCAGCCATCCGCACAGGTGTGGTCTATAGACCACCAGCCCAGGAGGAAGAAACAGATAGGGAGTTGATGCTAGCCATCCAAAGGATGGCAGACAAGGGTGAGGTAGTACTGGTTGGAGACTTCAATATTCGGACGTGGACTGGAGCATCCCAGCAGCAGCATCAACTAGAGCAGATTTATCCTGACTCCTTTCAGGGTGCCTTCCTGCAACTGGTCATGGAACCAACTCGGCAGAAGGCAATACTGGACCTTGTGCTCACAGACAGGGACAGTGTGATGGGGGTAACAGTGGGGAGCACCTGGGTAACAGTGACCACCAGTCATTGTGGTTTGAAATCACAGAAAGAGCAGAACCAAACCACACAAAAACATGTATCCTGGATTTTAGGGGGGGACTTTGGGGAAAATGGGAGATACTTGAAAGTGGCATTAAGGGAATGGGACAGAATCAGGGGTTGAGGAACAGTGGGGTATTTAAAATGGGGATTATAAGAACAACAGAATTATGCATTAAGCAGGTTAGCAAGAGGAAAAGGAAGAGGAGACCATTATGGTTTTCCAAAGAGGTAGCAAAGAAAGTGAAAGCCAAAAAGATTGCATTCTAGGCAATACAAAAAGACACAGGCAGAAGGGGATAGGGAGAAGTACCAGGAGAAACAAAGGAGGCAGGGAAGTCAGTAAGGGAAGCCAAAGCTCAGACAGAAGAAAGCATTGCAAAATCAGTGGGTAAAGGGACAAACCTTTTACAGGTACATAAGTGAAAAAGAAAGACAAAGGGAGGATAGTGAGACTGATGGGGAGGATGGGAGCCACGTGGAGGATGACAACAGTAAAGCTGACATATTGAACAGGTATTTCTGCTCAGTCTTTACTAAGGAAGAAGGGGGTAATGGGTCTGAAGGAGTAACAAGGTGAGAATGGTGCAGAAATGGACACAAGTCCCTTTACACGAGAAAGGGTCCTGAAGGAACTGGAAGTAATAAGAGCTGATAAAGCAATGGGGCCAGATGGGGTGCACCCCAGGTCCTTAAAGAACTAAGAGAGGTAGTGGCTGAACCTCTGGCTATCCTGTTCAGCCAATCACTGGAAACAGGAGGTACCCAAAGACTGGAGGACAGCAGATGTAGTCCCCTATACAAAAGTGGGAACAAAGAGGAAGCAGGGAACTCACAGACCAGTCAGCCTCACCTCGTAGTGGGAAAGATCATGGAAGCACTACTGAAGGAGAGATTGGTGGAACATCTGGTTGTCAATGGACTACAGGACCCAAGGCAGCATGGTTTCACCAGGGGAGGTCATGTCAGACCAACCTCATTGAATTTTTTGACTGGGTGACTAGGAGGTGGATCAGGGAGGGCAGTGGACATGGCCTATCTGGACTTCAGCAAGGCCTTTGACACTGTGCCACATAGAAGACTATTACACAAACTGGGGAATATGGGTGTGGGCAGGACAGTAGTGTGGTGGGTAGGTAACTGGCTGGGTGGCAGGACACAGAGGGTGGTGGTAAATGGCTGTCACTCCACAGAGGAAGAGTGACCAGTGGGTGTCCACAGGATCAGTGCTGGGACCGGTCCTATTCAACATCTTCATCAGTGACATTGCACAGGATCTAGAAGGCAGAATTTCACTGTTCGCTGATGACACAAAGCTCTGTAACAGAGTAGACACACCAGAGGGTGTAGACAGAATGAGAAGGGACCTGCAGAAACTTGAAGAATGGTCAAGGGTTTGGCAGTTGAAATTCAATGCAAAGAAGTGCAAGATACGCATATACACAAAACCCCTGGCGCTAATATATCAGTTGGGGGGTGAGGATATAGCATGCACCAAGCAGGAAAGGGATCTTGGGGTTGTCATCTCTGATGACCTCAAGGTAGGGAAACAGTGTGACAAGGCATCAGGTAAAGCAAATAGGATGCTGGGATGTATAGGCAGGGCATCACCAGCAGGAAAAGGGAGGTCATAATTCTGCTATACAAGACACTAGTGAGGCCCCACCTGGAGTACAGGTACAGTTCTGAGACCATACCCACGTAAGGACATAGACAGGGTAGAGAAGGTTCAGAGGAGGGCAACAAAGATGGTGCATGGGTTGCATCACAAGTCCTATGAAGACAGGTTGAAGGAACTGAACATGTACCCCTGGAGGAGAGGAGGGAGAGAGGATATGATAGAGACATACAAGTATCTTACAGGGAGGAACAGGGTGCAGGAAAACACTATTTTTAAGCGAAAAGATGTTTCAGGACTAGAGGGCATGGGATGAAGTTGGAGGAGGACGATTCAGAGGAAACATGAGAAAGAATTTCTCACAGAACGGGTGGTGGACAAGTGGAACACCCTGCCAGAGGAAGTGGTGGGGCTGAAACAATCACGGATTTAAGAATGCATGGATAGACATAAAGGAATTCTAGAGGTCAGGGGTAAGGGAAATAGACTTCTAGGAAAACAAACTGAACTTACAAGCTCAAATGGCAGACCAGGTGGACCATAGGCCCCTATCTGCCGACACTGTGTATGTATCTATGTATCTATGTAACTAATCCACCCACTAGGAGTGGAGGTAGTCTTGATGGGCCTAGTGCCTTCTTCTACCTAAACCACATGGGAAACATGAGAAATCATTCTTTGAATCTCATTAAACGTAGGAACTTCTAGCTCTGTACACCTGTCCTTCAGTCTTACTTTCAGCATTGGCGGAACTACTGAAGTCAACCAGACACATCTGCTCTGCACAGGTACATGATGGCAAGAAAACAGATTCAGGAACTTCTGGCTGTAGAACTATTTTCTCACCTTTGCCTTTAAAGAGCACCTGATGTCATAGGACAACTTTGAAAAAAATTAATATTCAGACACAATTTAGCCTGCGCTAATATTTTTTCCTGTAATTCTCATCCTTACTTTATTATGAAGGACATTTGCTTGCAAACAGGATGGCTGCCCTATCATTCTGGCTGCTTGCCTACACCGGACATCACCATTCTGCTTATGACATCACAGTCTATTGCTGTGGAGATAATTCTGATGCCATAAACAGTGGATTACAATGTCAGGTGCAGACAAGCAGAAAGAGCAGATAACGTAAGGGACAGTAATCCTCTTCATTCAACTGTTCCTGGTGATAAAGAACAAGCATTTGTCAATGCCGAATGTTTGCTTGCTGGCATTGGCAGTGGTAGTGTAGAAGTTACAGAGCTGCGTAATAGGATGGCAGTGAAGTATTGAACTGAAGCCAACCCCACCACCACCCTGCAGAGAGTGACAGGCATTGGGGTGTGTCTTTGGGTCATCAGGCATAACGGCCATGCCATTTCACCACACCCCACCCTGCAGACACTGACAAGTGTCATGGTGTTCCTTGGGGTCTTGGCTCTTATGCACACCCCATTCCATTAGGAAACACGTGAAAGGAAGGGTGTAGGAGAATGGGTGAACTTTAATAAAGAGTCCAAGGCATACCCTCGATGCCTCTCACTGGCTGCAGGGTGTTGAATGGTATGAGCATTACAGGCAAGAATCCCAAGTCACACCCTGATGCCTGTCATTCTCTATAGGGTTGGGCGTTATGGTTGGAAACCCTAATACCTCAGGCATTCGTTGGTATTTTCACTCCAAATTTTGAACATGTTTTTTTTGACCCCACCTCATGAACAGTGGCAGTATCAGTTTGTTAGCTGAAAGCTGCTTATGCACAGCAACTACAGCATTTAGCACCACAGGTGCAAAAACATTCCAAACAGGATGTAAAAATGACAGCTGTACTGTTCATGGGGAGGTAAAAATGGCAATGTTGCAAATCTGCAGTAAAAATATTAAAAAATGGTGAAGTCAATGAAGCAATATAGAAACTGTGCAACGACACCGTAATATAATTAGGTTGGGGACTTTTATAGCAGATTGTCAACTCAGGCATTTTGGTGCCTCCGATCATGAACAGTGTCACTGTGATTTTCTTTATCTGTCCCAACAATGATTTCCCACAGCAACCACGCATCTCTGCGCTTAAAGTGTGAAAACACACTTCGCCATGTTGTGAAAAATGAGAGCTGCACTGTTCATAAGGAAGTGTGGAAAATGCCACTGGTGAAAATCTGGACTGAAAATATTACAAAGTCATGAACTTATGAGGGTGCATGGAAACTGCGCGAATGCTCTCACTGTGAACACAGTCATTTTATGGACTTTGTCACCAAATTTTCAACATAGCCATTTTAAGACCTCTGCTCATGAACAGTGTAACTGTGATTTTCGTAATCTGTCCCAAACATTGCTTTCAGACACCAACAGCACCATTGTGCGCTACATGTGCAAAACACATTTTGGGCAAATATATGAAAACGGCAGCTGTACTGTTCATAAGGAAGTGTAATAAAATGGCAATGTTGAAAATCTGGAGTGAAAATATTACATTCGCAAACTTACGAGCATGCATAGGAACTGCGCAACGCACGTCAAAACAGTCATTTTTAGGAATTTACTAAATTTCAACATAGCCATTTTAAGACCTCTGCTCATTAACAGTGTCACTGTGATTTTCTTAATGTGTCTCATACATTGATTTCGTAGACATCGATGCGCCCATTATGCGCCATATGGGCGGAAACACATTTTGGGCAAGATGTAAAATGACAGCTATACTGCTCATAAGGAGGTATAGTAAAATGGCAATGTTGGAAAACTAGAAAATATTGAAATTAGAACTTATTTAGCCATGAGGACCTGCGTAACGCACGTCAGAAACAGTCTTTTTAGGAATTTTTCACCAAATTTTCAACATACAGCCATTTTTAGACCTCTGCTCATGAACAGTGTCACTGTGATTTTCTTAATTTGTCCTGTACATTGATTTCAAGACACCGACCGCGCCATTGTGCGCTAGATGGGCAGAAACACGTTTTGGGCAAGATGTGAAAAATGACAGCTGTACTGCCTATAAGAAGGTGTGGTAAAATGGCAATGTTGAAAATCTGGAGGAAAATATTAAAATTCGTGAACTTACGAGCACGCTGAGGAACTGTGCAACGACGCCAGACAGCAGTCATTTTTTGAATGCCTCAAATTTTCAAAATAGGCTTCTTAAGAGCTCACCTTATGAACACTGGCAGCAACATAGTTATTCGGTCCCGAAGATGATTTCGCGCAGTGATTCGCGAAATCACCCTTCGGGCCCAATAATGCCATGACAGTGACAGCATTCATGAGAAGTGGTCCCAAAACCCCATGTTGAAAATTTGGGCAAAAATTTGAAAAATGCCTGAGATATGCAACAAAGTTGAAAAACCCATCTATCCCATTATACAGCTTACCAGCATTTCCTCAGTTCGCAGTCGGCTTTGAAGAGTGCAGACGTGTTTCCAGTCCAACGAAGATCTTTGTGCGGACTCCGGAGGTAAGTATGGGGTGAGGGGCGTGTGTGGGAGGCAGGGTGCGCGGTGGGTGGGTCGCGGGTTGTGGGGGGTCAGGAGACTGCGTGGGACCATTTTATTCTTTACAGGTTTTTTTTTTAAATGACGACGCGGATCGCCACACGCTGTGGTGGGCTCCCAGCGTGGCACAAGGATGGCTGGTTGGGGGTGGAGCCGACGGGGATTGGGCACCCCTCAGCCATAGCATCTATTGCCACGCTGGGGTGGGCTCCCAGCGTGGCACCCTGTACTCTGGGAGGAGGACAGTGAAGCCGACGGGGATTGGGCACCCCTGGCCGGCCACATGAGTTGCCACGCCAGGTGGGCACCAGCGTGGCATGTGGAAGGCTTTGGGGATCCCCCATTGGCTATACAGTGTGCGTGGGGGGACAGTACGCAGTATGCTGCATGTGTTTGTGTGTGTAGGTAGTGGAGCTGCGCATGAGCAGGCGATATCTGATTGCTGCTCAATGAAGCGTAGCTCCTTTCAACTGTACGCCGCATTTTGGAGGACTGGGGCAGCGCCTAACAACACACTGACTGAATTGAAGACAGGGTGACACACCTCCGAAAACTCAGATGATGGCACTATGTTTCTTGCACATGCGCAAGCAAATATAAAAAGGGAAATAATTATACAAAATATATGAACTATAAAATGAATTGTGTCTAAATCTCACATTTTTTCAAGTTTTTCTAATGGTGTCAGGGGCTCTTTAAGGCAGCATGGCCTATCACACCCTACGGGCCCGACTGATCCTATCCCTAGTCTCAAATTCCCTCACCATACCCTCTCAACTATGCCCATGACAAGGGTCGCCTCATTTTACAAAAAGGATTACTGTCTCCCCATCCTTAGGAAAAAGGTGCTGCCCACTTTCACACTGAAAACTCAGACTTTTAAACATATTAAATGTATAATGCTGTTGTTTGAAGCTAAAATTAGAATTAAGTCTGCACAAATAGGCATCAGTTTCACAGTATTCTGAGCTTGTATCCTGTAGCACAGCACATCTACTGCCCTCTTGTGTACATACTGTATATAAAAATTGCTAAATGTTTTTTATTTATACCATGGACCTGTTAAATTCCTTTATCATTCCTCTCCACCCACACTGCCTACCAGAAAATTAAATGGCAGCATCTACACCCGGCCCACTGTTCATTCCACCCTGTGGCAGCAACTCGCTGGCTGTGCCCTGGTGGTGCCTCTGTGACTGGTTTTCCACCTGTTACGCCTGGCCCTTTGGCAAATACAATTTCAATTTTTTTTTCTGGTCCCCTGGCTCAGCTCATTCAACCTGGCCATGTCACCCCTGCCAACTGATGAGGCCAGCCCAAAGAGACACTTCCAGGCCAGTAAACATATGAACATATGAAAGTGCCAGCAGAACAGACCTGCCAGTCTATCAAAGTCTGCTCGACTGTGCAGCTAGCTCCCCAGCAGGCAGCTGCCCCTACCCCAACCCCTTAACCTCCCATTGTTGTCCTTCTCACCCACTCTACCCACCCTGTACCCTGTCCCAAGCTGCTCTTAAAGCCAGACATATTTTGCTTGATATCACCCCTTCTGGTAGTGCTCTCCACCTTGCAACTACTCTTCTGTGAAGTAATGCCTCCTCATCTCCCTCTTGAATCCTCTATTCTTAGCCCATGCCCCTAGTCTCCCTCCGCCTCTTAGTTTCAACACCCTCCGTTTCAACACCCCTCCGCCCCCTTTGTTAACACCCTTCAGGTACTTGAATGTCTCAGTCATGTCCCCCTCCCACCTCTCTTCCAGTGCGTACATATTCAGTTCTCTTAGCCTCATCTCATTTAATTCCTCCATCCCTGAATCATCCTTGTCATCCTTCACTGCACTCCTCCAGCAGCTTGACATCCCAGCTCAGGTACGGTCTCCAGAACTGCACACAGTACTCCAAGTGAGTCCCAACCAGCACCCTGTAGAGGGGCAAAATTACCTCCTTGTGCCTGGATGTGAACCTCTGCATGTGCACCCCAGCATCTTGTTTGCTTTCTCCGCCACCCTCCTGCATTGGGCAGTATTGTTCATGCTCGCTGTTATCAATTTGCCCAGGTCCTTTCTTCCTCAGTGCTCCCCAGCTTGATCACCCCAGCCAGTATTCTCTCCTTGTTCCTTGCCCCAAAATGCAGCACCTTGCATTTTTTGCATTGAACCTCAGCTGCCACTTCCTGACCATTCCTCCAGCTTTGTCAAGTCCTCTGTAGTTGCATCCATCTCTTCATTGTCATATACTGCACCCATTTTGGTGTAATCAGTGAACAGGCTAATCCTGCTCACCACCCCCCTGCCCCACGCAATGTCTGAGGTGAATAACCCGAACAGCACCGGCCCAGCACTGAGCCCTGCAGCACCCCACTCTGTCACAGATCTAGGCTCCGAGACTTACACACCACCACCACCACCCTCTGCAGCCTACCCTTTAGCCAGTTTTTTTTTTCCTCTTTGTCCCTACCTTTGTCGGCCTTTCTGCTCTGGTCACGGACCCTGGAGCCCGACCACCGGACATCGCCGAATCCCTGGTCATCCCTGGCTTACCCGAGAGCGGGCCACGGTACTGACCCCTTTATCGGTCACGGAACTGTAACTGGTTAGGGGAATGGCCCGTGGCCAATCAGGGCAATACTGGGCAGAGCGTCATTTAGACGCTAGGCAGGGATTTTATCTCCCTATACTCCCTCCTCGAGGAGGCAGGGACGCAATGACGCCCAATGTCCGCCTGGCTCACCTCGCCCTCCCTCACCACAGGCCAGCAGCGTGAGTTCTCCTAGCCTCCGCTAGAGCCCCTGCTGTCGGATACTGCTGGGACCTCCCCGAGAAGGAGGAGAGCCGCCATGGGTGTCAATCCTTCTCCCCTCAAGTCGGCCCCTCCACGACCCGATCCATTCCCAAACCCGGTCGCCGCGCCGCAAGCGGAAACTAACTGCTGCGTCAAGGGCCAGCAGACCTTAGCCAGTTTGAGATCCAACATGCCATAGTCCCCACTCCCACCCCAAATAATCTCACCTCTAGTCTCCCGTGGAGCACTGAATCAAGGCCTTGCTGAAATCCAGGTATAGCACATCCACAGCATGGCCCCATCCAACTCCCTTGTCATCCAGTCATAGTACTGTATAAGACTGGTCTGGCAGGATCTCCTTGAAATGAACCCATGCTGCCTCCCCGTCCTGCAGGTTGTTGCCATCCGAAATGCCACCAGCCTGTCCTTTGGTATTGTTTCCATGAGCTTTCCTACTATGGATGTCAGACTGACTGGCCTATAGTTCCCTGGCTCATCCCTTGACTGCTTTTTTGTAATGGTACCACATGGGCCATCCTCCAGTCCTGAGGCACTTCCCCATTTCCAGAGAGGTGCTGTACAGGTCCACCAGTGGTTCTGCTAGAACCTCACCGTCTCCCACAGCACCCTGGGTGGATACCATCTGGCCCTGGTGCTTTTTCACCTTCAGTGCCCTTAGCCTTCCAAGACTCTGCTACCTCTATCCTATCATCTGTTAGCTCATACCCCTTCCCCAACCAGGGTGGTAATGGACCCTCTTCCCTAGGAACACTGAGCAGAAGTACTCATTCAGTGCTTCCGCTTGTTCCTTCCCCTTTCTACCCACCCTTCCCCCATTTTATCCTCACTATACTGTTCCTGCCCTTCCTTTTCTCCCTGATGTATCTAAATAGTCTTTCTCCCTCCTTAATTCCCTGTGCTAATCCAAGTTCCCTTGTGGCTTCTACCCATACCCTTGGTCACCTCCTCAACCATTTGTTGTACTCCTCCCTGTCCTCCTCCTCCTTCCCCATCCTTCTGAACCTCTAGTACATCATTATTTTTGCCCTCACCTCCTCTATCACCTCCCTGTTCAGCCAGCATGGTCTCTTTGCCCTGTTCTTCTTACTCTGTAGCCTGGTCACATTTCCATCGCCTATGATTCCTTTTTGCTTATTATGTCCCATTTCTGTGCTGTC
Source organism: Neoceratodus forsteri (assembly GCA_016271365.2). Classification (NCBI taxonomy): domain Eukaryota; kingdom Metazoa; phylum Chordata; order Ceratodontiformes; family Ceratodontidae; genus Neoceratodus; species Neoceratodus forsteri. Next base: position 531,274,434 of record CM028137.1, on the reverse strand, counting down.
CCATCCTCACTTTATTCTTTCTGCTCTTCCCTTCAGCAATTCCCTAATTTTCTTGAAGTCTGCCTTCCTGATATCCACCACCTTTGTTGTGGATCCCTCTGGCTCCCTGCTCATTGTGATGTTAAACCACACCGCTTGATGATCACTGTGAGCCAACGATCCTCCACCCTAATGTTCCTCATTACCTCACTGTTAGGTAGTACCAGATCCAGTGTGTTCCCAAGTCTCATGGGTTCGCAACCAGCTGTGTCAGGAACCCTCCTGGAATGTGTCCAAGAGGACCTTCTCCCTGAGCACTGGAGGTGACTGGCATGGTCCAGTCCACCCCGGCAGGTTGAAATCCCCACTAGGACCACCTTCCCTTCCTACATACCCTACTTACTTGTTCTGCCAGTTCCCTGTCCTTTCCACCGCCTGGGATAGTGATCTATACACCACCCAAACCTCAACTTCCTTCCCTAGAGTCCAGGAGCTATAACCACATTGCCTCCTGATCTCTTCCTTTTCATCCCTTGTACATTTGATCCCTCCCACACATAGACAGCCATCCTCTCCCTCTCTTCCTATGGTCCTTTCTGTACAGTCTGAACCCTGGGATTGCTAGGTCCCAGCCCCAGTGCTCTGTGGCCCATGTTTCTATGATGGGCGTGATGTCCACCTCTCTACAGCCAAGGCGCCTGTAGCTCCGCTGCCTTGTTGCCAAGGCTTCTCACATTCACAGAGACCACCCTCCACCCCGTCACCCTTCCCTCCTTTTCCAGATCCCCTCCTCACCCTGCCTTTTCTGGACTAAATCCTCAAGTGCCTTCTTACTAGCTTGGAGGGTAGGCTCACCTGGTCCCTGGGTACCTTGCCCATCGCTCAACCCCCGCCAGCCCCCCAGCTAGTTTAAATTCATTTTTGCCACATACTGTACTCCTGTAGATTCTGCTTAATGCCCCTTTCACTCCCAACTTACTGTAGGTACAGCCTATCTCCTGCATATAGTTATTATTGTTCCAGGTCTGCTCATCCCCCACCCACCCATACCCTTTTGATCTACACCACTTCTCCAGCCACATGTTGATTTCCCTAGTCCTTCCTTCCTCATTGTGCTTGCATGGGGTACTGGAGCACCTCTAAAAAGGCAGCCATCTCCCTACCTCCTTGCACAGCTTTCCCAGTTCCCCGAACCTGCCCTTCACCACCTCCACAGTCTCTCCTGTCAGGTCATTAGTCCCCACATGCACCACAATGTGCAGTCTCCCTTCCCCATCTCACACATCTTAGAGTTGCTTGTCCCGCCTGTCTGCCCTTAGACCTGGTATGGCTTCCATCCATGTGACTATGCCATTCCCTCTACTGCCCCATCTGATCCCCTTAAGTATGGAGTCCCTCACCACTAACACATTCCCTTCCTCCCTTGAACCACTTCCTCCCACCGTACTCATTTCTGGCTTTTTATCTAGGATCTCTGCTTCTTCTTCCATTGCCCCCCAATCCTTCCCTCCCCTCCTGCTCACTGCCATTCCTCTCCTCTCTGCTCCCCAGAATTGCTGCTGCCTTATCCCCTCCTGGCTCTTACCCACCTCTTCAGCCCTTTGTCCTCCCATCTCCTTTTCCACCTTTGTACCCACTCCTCCTCCCCTGCATCTCTTCCTCCTCCTCCTCCCCATCCAGTGCCAACAATGATTCAAACCTGTTCCCCTTTCATTTCTGTCTGCAAATGCTGTGTTGTCCTTTTCTGCAACCCTTCCTCCTGGTAGACTCGATCTTAGTCCATCCTCATTGCTGGACATGCCTGTCTCCATTGATGTCTTCCACCCCTCCCCCTTCTCTTGACCCACTTCCTCCTTGTGCCATGTCTGTGTGTTTCTTCCATGCTCCCATTCCCCTGCCTCCAACTTTATCCTCCTTTGCTCATCCCCTCGAGTTCCCTCCTAATCCTCCACACCTCTTCCTCCAGCCTGTTTATCCTGTGACATATTGGACATCCTCCCAGCTGCCAATACATTGATCCACACTGCTGCCCCACATCTATTGCATCCCACAATTCTCCCATGTTAGTACCACTTGGTCCCCAGCCAGGGTGTCCCAGCATGACAGGTACTGTATGCACCAGACTGTGTATAGGTCCATTCACATCCTAGTCACCAAGGTGAAACCATAACTGTTTTACATCAGAAATGCATCCTCCGCTGTGTTAACACCCAAAACAGAAGATGCAGATGTAACCCCTGCAAATGGGGGTTCCCAAAAGACTTTCAGGAGCTTGCTTGAATGCTCCAAGCCTGAATGGTGTTTGGCGTTTAAACCATTTATCAGTGAGTGTTTTTAGAACCTCTGGTACTGTCTCTTTAAGAGCTGTCTGCTTGCAGACATAATTAGTTTGTATGGGGACTGTATATTTCTTTGAGTACCACTCGAGCTGCTGCCAATTCACTCCATTTTGCAGTCACTAGGAGTGCAAAGGAACCTATCTGAAAGATGTAACTGTTTGCCAGCAATCATTTAGAGTAATAATGAAATTACAGTTTGTCTAACCTGCTTTCTTTGCAGTCAGAACTGTGTCTGCCTAGTTCCCCATTCTGGTTTTGAACTGCTGAACTGGACCAATCAGTGTGGCGAAGCTAGCTCTAAAATGGTGCCTTGGACGAATCAGAACTTGGACTCATAATCTGAGCCAGCCACAAGAAGATTGTATGGGCAGTGACTCTGGGGAGATGTAGTTTAGACTTGGCGCCTTTTTGGACCAACAGGAGCAGTCTATTGTGAGTGACAGCCAATCCAGTCAAGAACTGGGAGGAACTCAAAGGAAGTGCCCGTTTTGTCTGTTGGAGTTTCAGTTTAGCTCTGACAGTGAAGAAGGAAGGAGCCCTGTGCTTTTCAGTGTGCAGTTTTAGTCGGAAACGTGTGTAAGGCCCAGAGTTCAGGTCTGCAGCTTGTGTAACTGCTTGTTAGGACTGAATCCGTCCTGTGAAGAGAATCAAAGGATATCTGAAGAGTAGAAACCAGGCTCACCCTGTAGGAGACTGAGAAATAGCTGAATTGCACTCGGTCTGTCAGGAACTGAATCTGCTGTGTGTTCTCCCGGTATTGTGCAGTAATTGCGATCGGGATAGAGAAGCAGCCTGCCTGTTTGCCATATAAATGTGTGAGGAGTCTCGGAGCTCAAGAGTAGCCCTGCTGACATTGAAGGACCCTATCTTGTTTGGAGGTCGTGAGTACTAATTCAGGGTCGCTTCCTGTTGAATCGCCACATTAAATCCAAAAGGAATTACTGTACTGCTGACTGTTTAACTAATTTTTCTTTTCTCTGTGTGAAAGGGCCCTACCAGCTGCCACGGTTTGGACTAGCCACTAGGGCTTGGGTACCCAGGGACAGTAATCGATAGGGATAGGCCTGTGCACAGAGCCATAGGTAGATGAGTAGAGTGATAAGCTAATTAACCTGATTTCCCTGTCCTTGTTATATCCCCCTAACAAATCAGAGCTGCTTGTTTCAGCAAAGTTATACTGCCTGAGGTATTTGTCTATGTTAAAGTACTGTACTGTGATTGTTGCACTGTATCTTATTTCACAGGAGGTCCCAGTGCCGGAACCAGTCCTGGGGTAAGTGTATACTGTGAAGGTAATTTGATATATTGTGTGGGCCACTAGTGGGAGAAAGGGGTGCTGAGTGTCCCAGAGGGCTGTGACCAAGTTAGTTTAACTATTGCAAACCCTGACCTCTGGGTGGAGGCACCAGCCATTGGATCCAGGCCCTCAACCTGTTAGTGGCAAATCAGGCAGGGTAGTAGCCCTGGGATAGCGCCATCTAGGGGTTACATCTTGGAGGCACCGCTGGGATTGTGTGTCCTCTAGTGGCCATATTTACAAACCACTGTTAAAAAAAAAAATGGTACCCCGACAGAAGTGGCTGCAATCGGCTGGTGGAGGGTGTACTGGGGTGGAGATTGACCCCCAAAATGCTATGCTTATCCTGGACATCCCCTGGGTATCAATACGGACACTGTACAGGAGTACTTTCCAAGGTGGAAGGTTTACAAACCCTGTGGTGGTGGGTCGGCATGCTAATCTGCTCACCCACACTTTCCTGGCCCTAGTAGAGTTTATGATCCCATAGATAGCTCCAAAGTGCCACAGACCATTACCCCAGAGGGAGCCCTCACTGCCTGGAGAGTGATAACTAAGTACAGTAAAGACCTGGGGGAATGAGCCCCCACCACTGTCTGAAACTTTGAGGAGAAATTTGCTAAATGGGTGCTGGGGAAGGGAAAACTGGAGGACTTGAAGAAACTATTCTGACACCTGGGGTGTTCTCCCCAACACCCTCTCAAGCTCCAGTACCTGTAATGGTGGCTGAACCAATGCAGACTCCTTTTCTGCACCCTGCCATTAGTCACGACTCTTACGAGGTTGAGGATCTTCTCTGGCACCTCCCACCCCCAAGGGAGGATGACTGGGAGACCTGGATAGACTATGTTGCCCCCAAGTGCTAGAATGGCAATGCTCGGAAGCTGAAAAGCGAAAGAAGGTTAGTGAGAGCCTCCGAGGTCCTGCCCTGGCTACCATCCGTGCTAAGCGGGCTAGTAACCCTGAAGTGACTGCACAGGCCTATCTTGAGGCCTTGGAGAATGTGTATGGGAGCCAGATTCTGATGAGGATCTATGGTGGAGAGTAAGAAATGCACAACAGTACCAAGGGAGTTGTTGTCTGTGTATGTATCTCGGCTGGAAAAATTGTTGCAAGAATGCCTCAGAAAGGGTAGTTTGCCAGCGATTGAACTGGACCGAACCAGGCTGGACAGGATCCTTAAGTCTGCCCCTTCTCAGAACTGCTGTTGCTTCAGTTACGCCTGGCAAATCGACTGGAATCTCACACTCCTATGATGAGTTAATGAGAGAAATTCGAGGAGTTGAGAAAAGGCGACCTCGGAGGAACCTGCACCAATAGCTGCGGCTATGACCCGAAAGTGACTGAAGGTGGCCCATCAATGAAGTTCAGGGCAGAGGTTGCAGTCAATGAGTGCTCTGACAAGGAAAAGATATGCCACAATGGGGTGAACTGTTGAGAGAGATCCGGGAATTCAAAAACAGTCCCTTTATGAAGGCCACGCCTGCAAGCACGGACCCCAACCTATATCCGACTGCATCTGCTATGGGGTGGGGGTACCCACCCATGTATCCCTGCTGATAGCAGCTCCAAACTCAATTCCTTGACCATGGAAGTGGAGAAACTGACGAGATGTCTCCAAATGCTTATCACGCCGCAGACAGAGATGGCACCAAGGTTTCCAGTTAGTAATACCCCCGCCTGGCTCCCAGTGTGGCGCCTCGGCCAGCTCAAACTCCAGAAAATATGTTTTGCTATAATTGTGGGAAGGATGGACACATGAAAAGAGAATGCCGGTCCCCAAAAGACACTGACAAAGTTGCATATAGGCTACAAGGAGAGCTTCGGAGAACAAATCAGTGGTTAAGAGGTGCACAAATGATCCCAGTGAGGGCACCAAAAATGCTAATTCACGCCCTTTTGTGGCAAGGTCAGTTGCCCAGACCCCCACTACCGCCTCTCCAGACTGGTCCAGAATAGTGGGTCCCTCCATGGAGACCACTGTAAAGGTGAATGGAGTGTCTACAAGAGCTGTATTAGACAGTGGCTCCCAAGTGACAATTATGTTCCAGGATTGGTATCAAAAGCATTTGTCAGACGCACTTACAACCATTAGAAGAATGCATGTATGGGGTTAAGGAGAAGGCCTACCCTCATTCCGGTATATCCGAATTTGGTTGTCCTTCCCACCTCCGTGGCTGGAGTGGCTGAACAAGTAGAGACCCTAGCCTTAGTGTGTCCCCCACTGGACTGTATGATGGTGTCCCTTTGTTGATTGGAACAAATGCTCATATGTTCAGAAGGCTGGCACAGTTGTGTTATGAAAACAGGGGTCAAAGACTAGTAGAGCTTTAAGAGTTCCGCTTTAATTAAGAAGGCCTATGAGGCACAGAGAGATGCTGAAAAACAGAACCAGAGGAACCGGTTGGAATTGTATGGAAGAAGGATCCTGAGTCTCTGATCCTGGCGCCAAATGCCCAGTGTACCTTACAGGGAGAGGTCCGTATCAGAAAGGATGTTAAGAATAAAATATTAATGTTGGATGCACCAGGCGATGGAAAATTGCCAGAGGGACTGCTGGTCAAGCCTAGTATTTTGCCCGCTAGAGCCCATGCTTATGCCAGAAGGGTAATGGTCCAAGTTCATAATGTGTCTGAAAGAGACATTCGAGTAAATAGAGGTTGCATCCTGGCTAATGTGCATTGTGCAGATACTGCAGTGCTACCCAGCAGCAAGAGTTCGAGGAAGAATGACAGAGTAACGCCTGACTTGTTTGATTTCTCGCGACTGCTGCCAGCTGAATGGAAAGTGAGGATCAGTGAGAAGCTTGCCCAGAGAGACCAGGTGTTTTCTTTAAAGGAATGGGACGTGGATGCGTGCAAGGAGCTGAGCACAATATCCGGCTGCATGACGAAAGACCATTTCGTGAGAGGTCTGACGCCTGGCACCTGCTGATATAGATGATGTGAGACGGCATCTGCAAGAGATGTTAGCTGCTGTGTAATACAAGAATCCAGAAGCCTTATGCTTCCCCATTGTGGTAGTGAGGAAAAGAATGGGACAGTAAGGATGTGCGTGGATTATCGCACCTTAAACCGGCGGACTATCCCTGATCAGTACACAATGCCCCGCATTCAGGATGCTTGGACTGCCTAAACGGGAGCAAGTGGTTCTCTGTGCTGGATCTCCGCAGTGGGTACTACTAGATCCCGATGGCCCCAGAGGACCGTGAGAAGACAGCCTTTATCTGTCCGCTTGGCTTCTATGAATTCATGAGGATGCCTCAAGGGATTTCAGGTGCCCCAGCCACTTTTCAACGATTGATGGAGCTGCAGGGGAGACATGAACTTACTAGAGTGCCTGGTATACCTAGATGATGTTATTGTGTTTGGCAGCTCACTGGAGGAACATGAGAGCAGATTATTTAAGGTATTGGACCGACTGGAGGACTTTGGCCTTAAACTGTCCATTGATAAGTGTCAATTCTTTCAAACATCAGTAAAGTATGTGGACATAGTATCCACCGAGGGAATAGAGACCGACCCAAGTAAAGTTGAGGCCTTGACCACCTGGCCACAGCCCAAAAATCTAAAAGAACTACAAAGATTCTTGGGATTCTGTGGTTATTATCGGCATTTCATCAAGGACTATTCAAGAGTGATCCGCCTTTACTTAACCTTACTCAAGGGTATCCCCAACCCACAAAAATACCAAAAGTCAGCATCCTCAAGACTGAAAGAGTGTATTTGCCCGAGTGAAGTATTTGGGGTTCGCTGGACCCCTGATTGTGAGACTGCTTTTCATGAGATCATATATCAACTTACCCATGCTCCAGTGCTGGCCTATGCCAATCCAAGAAAACCTTACGTCCTGCACACTGATGCTAGCTTGCAAGGGTTGGGGGCTGTGTTGTACCAAGAGCACGAAAATGGCCTGAGACCAGTGGCCTTTGCCAGTAGAAGCCTGACCCCATCTGAAAAGAACTATCCTGTACATAAGTTAGAGTTCCTAGCTTTGAAGTGGGCTATTGTGACCAATTCCATGAGTACTTGTATGGGGCTAAAATACTAGTAAAACTGACAATAATCCTTTGACCTATGTGCAGACCTCAGCTAAGTTGGATGCCACTGGCCATAGGTGGCTTTCGCATTATCTACATATGACTATGCTCTCGAATACCGAGCAGGTCTGAACCACATAGATGCTGATGCTCTCCCGGAGGCCTGTTCTCAGAATGATTGGGTCCGATTGGCAGAACCTGACATCTGGCACTCTGCCGGAAGTTTGACAGGGAGGAACAATGTCCACGGACGAGTGGACTGCATGGTGGATTGCTGGGACCCTCTGAGAATTGCATACCTGCTGCTTATTGCCACTTTTCTGCAATAGACATTGGTGCACTGCCTCAGCTGGACAATGACAGTATTCAAGGGCTCAATCCCGCGATCCCATGATCAAAGCAGCTTTAGAAGCCTCTATGCAGGAAAAGATGTGTCCAATTACGCCCACTGATTTGAGAACTGCACTGTTATACAAAGAAGGTCCTAAGTTGAAACTGATCAATAAACTGTTATACAGAGAAACAGTAGACAGAGGGGACAAGTAGACAAACAACAACTAGTGCTGCCCACTGCCTTCGAGACTCAGTACTGATGTCCTTGCACAACCACATGGGCACCTTGGTATAGACAGAACACTTGACTTGGTGAGATCCAGATTCTATTGGCCTAAGATGGGGGCTGATGTGGAGCAACACATTCGAACTTGTAGTCGCTGTTACAGAGGAAAGCTTTTGCCCCAGAGGGCTGCCCCCTTGTTAACATCACCACCAGTGCACCCATGGAGCTGGTCTGTATTGATTTTCTGAGTTTGGAGTCAGATCAAAGAAATATCAGTAATGTGCTGGTGGTCACTGACCATTTCACCGAGATATGCCCAAGCTTTCCCACCAAAGACCAGAAAGCATCCACTGTGGCCAAAGTACTTGTAGAAAACTTTTTGTTCACTATGGGGCTCCACAAAGAATCCATTCTGATCAAGGGAGAGACTTTGAGAGTCGTCTCATCAAAGAGATGCTTTCTCTGTGGGGAGTGCGAAAGTCCAGAACCACCTCACCACCCCAGGGGACCCACAGCCTGAACGTTTCAACCGCACTTTGCTAGATATGCTAGGCACCTGCACCCAAAGGACAAGCCTAGATGGAGCCAACAAATTAGCACCCTGGTACATGCTTATAACTGCACCAAAAGTGATGCCACTGGGTTCTCCCCTACCGCCTGATGTTTGGAAGAGAAGCTCGACTCACCGGTAGATGTGTGTTTTGGGGTCTCTCCTGATGGGGTTCAAGCTGACAACTATTTACAGTATGTGCAAAGTTAAAGGCCCAGCTAACTCATGCGTACCAACTGGCTCAAACCATGGCTGCCAAGAAATCTGGCCAACAAAGAACGGTATGATAAAAAGGTGAAAGCACAGGAACTCCTGAGGAGATCAGGTATTGCTAAGAAATCTGGGACTGCATGGCAAACACAAGATTGCTGACAGATGGCACCATCTCCCTCACATTGTAGTGGGCAAACTAGATGATCTGCCAGTGTACAAAGTAAGGCCTGAGAATAATTCAAAGATGTAAAAACAATGCATAGAAATCATTTACTACCCATTGGACAAATCTTGATTGAGTCTGAGCCCCAGAAGATGCCCCTCTGGACCAGTGACTAGAGCTGCTGCTAAGAAAAGATCAAGAAAGTCTGTACCACAGAAGCAGAGTTAAAGTCTTCCTCCACAAGTCCCAGTTGAGCATGACTGTCAGTCCATATCAGAAGAAAGTGAGAGTGACTTTGAATACTATCCTTCTTACGAACTGAGTCAATTGTTTGGGCAATCCCTAGTCAATACTGGAGACGAAGCTGGGCCTTCTGGACTGTCTAAGCCCCCAGCTTCGTTCCTGGAGCCAATGCTCCCAGAAAGTGAAGTGCAAAGCATCACATCAGAGGAAACGGAATCATTGTGCATGGTTGAACTGTTTGAGTTTTCAGGGAGAAAATGATGGATTGGGTCAGACTGGTGATACACCAGAACAAGAAGAGTATTTTGAGTGCCCTGACAGTCCACTGCCAGTGTCCGAAAGCTCCATGCGAGCCAAATGTTGTGGACTCAGAAACTGTAACTCCTGGAGCTGAAAGTGCCCCAAGTTCTCCAGCCTCTCTACCCCATGGAGACTCCTGACAAGTGAGGACAATGCTGAAAATGAGGCTCAGAGTACAGAGAACTGTAACAGTTCCCCTAGAAAGACTGGTCGAGCTGTAAAGCCTGTGGTGCACCTCAGTTATGATTCCCTTGGGAGGCCTGTGGACTTGCCTCTCAATGTTGTCCATAAAGGAGTGTATGTGTCCCCGAGCTCATTGCCCAAACTGAGCATCAGTGCTAACTCCAAGTTACTTGTGTTGCCCTCTCATATGATGCCCCTGCCCCATCCAGCCCCAAGGTAACTGATAGGAAGGGCCCCTCTTCAGGTTTCATGTACAAGAGGTAATAACTTGAGTTATGGTACAATGTGTATGTAATACTGTAAAGAGTGATGTACTGCAATGTTTCAGAAATGTGTTCTTGGTAAAATGATATATTGACTGATGATTACATGTGCGAGCCTAATGCAAATGTATATGGTTGCAGTTGAAACTTATGGGTACTTGCTTGACGCGGAGTCAGCTTTCCCAGGCCAGGAAGGGTGTAACCCCTGCAAATGGGGGTTCCTAAAAGACTTCTGGAGCTTGCTTGAATGCTCCAAGCCTGAATGGTGTTTACGCTTAAGCCATTTATCAGTGAGTGTTTTAGAACCTCTGGTACTGTCTTTAAGAGCTGTCTGCTTGCAGACATAATTAGTTTGTATGGGGACTGTGTGTTTTTTGAGTACCACTCGAGCTGCTGCCAATTCACTCCATTTTTGCAGTCACTAGGAGTGCAAAGGGAACCTATCTGAAAGATGTAACTGTTTGCCAGAAATCATTTAGGTAATAATGAAATTACAGTTTGTCTAACCTGCTTACTTTGCAGTCAGAACTGTGTCTGCCTAGTTCCCCATTCTGGTTTTTGAACTGCTGAACTGGACCAATCAGTGTGGTGAGTTAGCTCTAAAATGGTGCCTTGACGAATCAGAACTTGACTCATAATCTGAGCCAGCCACAAGAAGATTGTATGGGCAGTGACTCTGGGGAGATGTAGTTTAGACTTCGTGCCTTTTGGACCAACAGGAGCAGTCTATTGTGAGTGACAGCCAATCCAGTCAAGAACTGGGAGGAACTCAAAGGAAGTGCCCGGTTTTGTCTGTTGGAGTTTCAGTTTAGCTCTGACAGTGAAGAAGGAAGGAGCCCTGTGCTTTTTCAGTGTGCAGTTTTAGTCGGAAACGTGTAAGGCCCAGAGTTCGGTCTGCAGCTTGTGTAACTGCTTGTTAGGACTGAATCCATCCTGTGAAGAGAATCAAAGGATATCTGAAGAGTAGAAACCAGGCTCACCCTGTAGAAGACTGGAGAAATAGCTGAATTGCACTCGGTCTGTCAGGAACTGAATCTGCTGTGTGTTCTCCCGGTATTGTGCAGTAATTGCGATCGGATAGAGAAGCAGCCTGCCTGTTTGCCATATAAATGTATGAGGAGTCTCTGGAGCTCAAGAGTAGCCCTGCTGACATTGAAGGACCCTATCTTGTTTGGAGGTCGTGAGTACTAATTCAGGTCGCCTCTGCTGAATTGCCACATTAAATCCAAATGGAATTACTGTACTGCTGACTGTTTAACTAATTTTCTTTTCTCTGGTGAAAGGGCCTCTACCAGCTGCCACGGTTTGACTAGCCACTAGGGCTTGGGTACCCAGGGACAGTAACTGATAGGGATAGGCCTGTGCACAGAGCCATAGGTAGATGAGTAGAGTGATAAGCTAATTAACCTGATTTCCCCGTCCTTGTTATATCCCCCTAAATAAATCAGAGCTGCTTGTTTCAGCAAAGTTATACTGCCTGAGGTATTTGTCTATGTTAAAGTACTGTACTGTGATTGTTGCACTGTATCTTATTTCACAGGAGGTCCCAGTGCCGGAACCAGTCCTGGGGTAAGTGTATACTGTGAAGGTAATTCTGATATATTGTGTGGGCCACTAGTGGGAAGAAAGGGGTTGCAGTGTCCCAGAGGGCTGTGACCAAGTTAGTTTAACTATTGCAAACCCTGACCTCTGGTGGAGGCACCCGCTATTGGATCCAGGCCCTCAACCTGTTAGTGGCAAATCAGGCAGGGTAGTAGCCCCTGGGATAGCGCCATCTAGGGGTTACGAGATTACCCCAACAAAAATGCAAAGATTAAGTATTAGACTCTCAAGCTGCTCAGGCAGCCCATTGTTTCACACAGCCTCCCCATGGTCCAGTATATCCTGCCTGGCTTGTTGGGGTTTTCCTCCCCACCCTTCTTCCACCCCTACTACTTCAGATTAATCCCCATGTTAGCAGAACCTTGCAGATATGCCCCTGACCACAGCCCCAAAGTCAACAGTACCTTTTATGTTGCCTTGCACATGGTGCGCAAGATTTTTGTGGCAGCTTGCTGGAGTAGCAGGCTGTGGAGGTGCGGTAGTGTTGTGGCCAATGCTGCCACTGCTTTTTGGGGTTTGTCTCTATGGCACTAATGAATAAGCAAGCTGTCTATGACAGCAGTTGCAAAGTGTGCCACCAACTTGAAAGAATTCGCCGTGCAATGAGAGAGCACCCTATCATTGCAGAGCATGCCTTGCCTGCTGAAACATTTCAATAAACATGGTGGCGGCTGTCCGCTTCTCACAGTCCCTAGAAAGCCAACATTGGGGTGCCTAATCCTGTCGGGCGTGCCTCCCAGTTCGCTTGCTGATGTGGGTACCCAATCCCTGTTGGCATAATGTCTCCTTATTTTATTTGTCTGCTGGGAGTGCCCAGTGTCCTCTGCATCATGCCCCCAAACACAGACATAGATAGAAACATAGAATTAGACGGCAGATAAGGACCGCTAGCCCACCCAGTCTGCCCATTTCCTACCTACTGGATAAGCTGCAGATCCTAGTTAACCAGCAGCCTACTTCTTCTTACCCCACCCCCAGAATTGCCTTATGACTGTCCCATGCATGCTTGAATTCCACCACTGATTTTGACTCCACAACCTTCTCCGGAAGGCCGCTCCATGCATCCACAACCTCTCTGTGAAAAAATACTCTTAAATTACCTCTGAGCCACCCCTCTCTTCAAATTGTGCCTCTTGTTCTTGCACACCTCTTTTTGAAAGATGCTACCTCTTGGACTTTGTTGATTCCCTTGAGGTACTTGAAAGTTTCTATCATGTCCCCTCCTCCTTTCCCCGAGGCTATACATATTAAGCTCCTTAAGTCTCTCTTCATATGTCTTCCGTGCAGACCCTGCACCATTTTAGTTGCCCTCCCTGGACAGCTTCCATCCTGTCTATGTCTTTGTGGAGATTGGGTCTCCAGAACTGCACACAGTACTCCAGATGGGGTCTCACCAGCTGTCTGTACAGAGGGATAATAACTTCCTGTTTTCTACTGGTGATGCCTCTCCTATGCATCCCAGTATCCCCCAGCCCTCCTTGCTGCCCTCTCACATCGCTTGCCCACCTTTAGGTCATCTGATATGACTACCCCAGGTCCCTTTCCATTTTTGTTGTTGTTAGTATCTCACCCCCATTGTGTACTCTTCCCTGGGTTTTTGTTTCCAGGTGCATTACCTTGCACTTCTAGCACTGAATCTAAGCTGCCATACATTTGACCATTCCTCTAACCTTGCCAAGTCCTTTCTCATCCTTTCCACCCCACCCTGTGCATCAACTCTGTTGCAGATCTTAGTGTCATCTGCAAAGAGACATACTTTTCCTTCCAGTCCTTCCTCAATGTCGCTTATAAAGACATTGAAGAGGACCGTCCTAATACTGAACCCTGTGGTACCCCACTAGTAACCCTCCTTTCTTCTGAGGACTCCATTTACTATTACCTCTGTGTCCTATTCTCCAGTCAATTCTTTACCCAGGCTGTCATCTTGGGACCCACTCCCAGGCTGGCTAACTTGTATATTAATCTTTGTGTGGGACTGTGTCAAATGCCTTGCTAAAGTCTAGGTAGGCCATGTCCACAGCCCTCCCTGATCTACTACTTTGGTCACCCAGTCAAAGAAATCTATCAGATTTGTCTGGCATGACCTTCCCGCTGTGAATCCATGCTGCCTAGGGTCCTGGCCCTCTGGCCTCTAGATACTCGACAATTCTTTCCTTCAGAAGTGATTCCATCATTTTCCCTATCACTGAGGTTAAACTAACAGGTCTGTAGTTTCCTGCTTCTGCCTTGCTCCCACTTTGTGAAGGGAATCACATCTGCCCTCTTCCAGTCCTCGGTACCACTCCATCCTCCTATGATTTGTTAAAAGGGTAGTCAGTGGTGTCACTAGTTCTACCCTTAGCTCTTTTAGAATTCTGGGATGAATCCCATCAGGCCCCATTGCTTTGTCCACCTTCAGTTTTAAGAGTTCTTTCAGAACCCTTTCTTCTGTAAATGGGCTGGTATCAACTTCTGTATCCAGAGTGTTACTACTGTTTGTTTTATGTACCTCCCTCTCCATTTGTAAATACTGAGCAAAAATATTTGTTTAGTATCTCTGCTCTTTCACAGTCTCCCTCTGCTCACCCTTCCTCCCCTTTATTAAGCCTCACTATCCCTCCCTTGGTCTTCCTTTGCTCTTTGATGTACCTATAAAGGTTTTATCCCCTTCTTAACTGAGTTGGCTATCTTTTCTCGGTTTGGGCTTTGCTGTTCTGACTGCCTTCCCAGCCTCCTTTTGCTTTAACTGATACAGTTCTCTGTCCTGCTCCTTCTGCGATTCCTTGTACTTCCTGAATGCTTTCTTTTCTCTTGAACCTTCACTGCCACTTTCTTTGAGAACCATAGTGGTTTCTTACATCGCCTTGTTTTGTTTATTTGCTTCACACAAAGGCTCGTTACCTCTGTGACGGCAGTTTTATTATTCCCATTGTTCTTCCACCCTCCTTCCTGCCCATTTGCTAGTGAATTTCTTAGACACTCACCCATTTTGGCAAAGTCAGCCCTCCTAAAGTCCAGTACTTTTGTCTTTGTATGGCTTGACTCTATTGCTATGTTTATTATGAACCATACTGTTCGATGGTCGCTAGTTCCCAGATGGCTTCCCACTTACATCTGTGATCCTCTCTCATCTCCATTTGAGAGAATCAAGTCTAATATTGCTCCCTCTCGAGTGGGCTCCAGTACTAGTTGTTCAAGGCATGCCCCTGTAGGGCATCTAGAATAACTGCACTCTTCAAGTGGCAGCTGCAACTGCACTCCAGTTAACATCTGGCATATTCAGATCATCCATCAGCAATATCTCCCTTTTTCTGCCATTCTAACTATACTTTCTATCATTTCCTGTCCATTTCCTCCCTGAGAAGGGGGTTCATACAACCCTGTGCGCATTGTGGTGCCATTGCCTGTCTCCAAATTTACTCACAGTGCTTCTTCTCCTCCCTGTTTACCCTTTTGTTCTGTTGCTTTTATTCCTTCTCTTATGTAAAGAACTACTCGTCCTCCTCTTTACCCTCCTGTCCCTCCTGTAGACAGTGTATCCTGGTATGTTTATGTCCCAGTCATGGTTTTGTGTGTACCATGTTTCTGTGACTGCCAAGATATCCAGATGTTCCTCCTCCATCAAGGCCACTAATTCAGGAAGCTTGTTACCCAGACTATGGGCATTGGTACTCATTGCTCTCCATTTTTGATGGCTTTACCTTCTGTTGCAGCATCCCCCACTGACCTTTCTACCTCGGTCTTTTCTCATTTAGTACCCTGTTTTTGTAGGTAGAGGCTGGGATTTTCCTGCTGCTTATCAGTGCCTCCCTTTGACTAGTTTAAAGACACGCTTTTTGGCCGACACAGGTGCCCAATCCCCTGTCAGCCTCAGTCCTGCCTGCCAAAACACAGGTGGCACACTGGGAGCCCACCCCAGTATGCCCAAATATATTTGGCAAACCTATAAAAACATCTTCCGCGATGTTCAATTTTTTCCCCGTAAAAACAGAAACGGTCCTCATGGTCATGACGCCACCTTCCCCAAACCCACACCCACCCTCTTTGCACCCCACCTCCTCACACACCCCTCACCCCATACTTACCTCTGAAGCCCAGCATGACAATCTTGTCGAGCGGAAGACATCTGAACTTTTCAAAAGCTGACCGCAAACTAAGGAAAATCACAGTAAGCTATATAATTGCATCAGTGGGGTTGGGGTTAAACTTAAGTGGATAGCTCAGCCATTTTGTGACTTTTGGCTCAAATTTTCAACATGGGTTTCTTGGGCTACCTCATGAACTCTTTCACTGTCATTTTGTTATTCCGTCGAAAGATGATTTTGCGGTCACTGCAGAACCACCTTTCAGGACTGATTAACAAAAATGACTGTGTCACTGTTCATGAGGTGGGCCCCAGAAAGCCTATGTTGCAGATTTGGTGACAAAATTCCAAATGACTGTGTTATGAGCATGCATTGCACAGTTCCACACATGCTTATAACTTGAGAATTTTATATTTCACTCCAGATTTTCAACATTGCCATTTTGCACACTGCCTTATGAACAATACAGCTGTCATTTTCATTTCCTGCCCAAAACATGTTTTCGCACCTGTGGCACATAATGGGTGCGTCGCCAGCAAAATCAACTTCGGGACAGAGTTACAAAATCACAGTGCCACTGTTCATGAGGAGAGGTCGCAAAGCCCATATTGAACACTTGGAGTGAAAATACCAAGAAACGCCCAGGCGTGCGTGGTTTCTGACCATAACACCCTACCCTGTAGGGACTGTCAGGCATCAGGCGTGTGACTTGGGATTGTCAACAGTAATGCTCACGCCTTTCCACCCCCACCCCACCCTGCAACCAGTGACAGGCATTGAGGTATGCCTTGGACTCTTCGGCCCCAAAGTTCACCCCATTCTCCTATACTGCACCCATTTCAGCATATTTCCTTATGGAATGGGGTGAGTGTAAGCCCAGACCCCTAAGGCACACCGTGACACTTGTCGGTGTCTCCAGGGTAGGGTGAGGTGAAATGGCATGAACGCAGTGGTGATGACCCAAAGGCACACCCCAATGCCTGTCCATCTCTGCGAGGGGTGGGGTTGGCGTCAATTCCATACTTCACTACCATTCCTATTATGCATCTCTCTAACTCCTGCACTACCAATGCCAATGTCAGCAAGACAACATTCTGCATTGACAAATGCTTGTTAGCTGGTGTGCGCCTGACCAGATGCTGATTGACAGAATAAGCCCCAACCTTCAGTATTGCTGGTGTGACCCTGCCCAAATCCCCACAGTCAACAGTACCTTACAGCTGGTGTGTCCCCGATCAGCAGCTGATTGTCCTCACTTTGACCTTTGCTCTGGCTCTGGTCCCTGTCGACTCTGTCTGCTCCCAGGTATTCACCTCATTATCATGTTCACATTGCTTCATACCCTTTACGCCTTCAATGGCCCCACCTCCGTTTCCTGATTGATCATATTCCTGGTGGGAGTGAATCAGCTCCTTTCAAATTGGTGGTGGTGGTGGGGAGAAAATTCTCCCACTCGGCTGATCCTTCTCCACAGCTCCTCCTTGCACATGTGCCTGACTGCACCCACCTGACTCTTCTGTTCCTCCACTCGCTGGTCCACCTGACTGGCAAACCCCTTCCGCTGCTCCAAGTGGCCAACTTCAGCCTTCAGCCTTCAGCCTTTGTAGCCTGACCTCCTGCTAGGCCACCCCTCTTGCTCTTTCATAGCTGGATTGGCTGTTTCAGCTGCAGCTGGAGCCCGATTGGCTCCCTTCCACTCTCTCTGTAGTTACAGCCACGAGCGGAGGATTTAAAATTCTCCCCACTCAGCCGATCCTCCTCTGCAGCTCCTCCTTGCAGGTGTGCCTGACTGGCGACCTGCCAGACTCTTTCTGTCCCTCCACCGCTGGCCCACCCAACTGGCGAACCCCTTCCGCTTAAACCCCCTCCTGACTGGCTAACCCTTCCACTAAACCCCTGCCCAACTGGTGAACCCCTTCTGTAAAATATCTGTATCTGACCTGCATGACTGAGGCTGCTAAGCAAGCCTCTCGCGGTGCTACTTGCCCACTGCTGCTGACCAATCTACACACCTGTTCCTGATGAGTCTTCCTTGTCTTGTCCTTTGACCTCTTTCCTTCATGCATTTGGTTGACTGCCCACCTCCTGTTTCTGTTGCGCACCAGGGGCATGAGTATAAACTGGTGGGGGTACATTTAAGAAGGACATAAGGAAGTATTACTTTACAGAGAGTGCGTGGACAAATGGAATAGACTGCCTTGACAGCTGGTTGGAGCAAAGTCTCTCAAACTTTTAAGGTGCGGTGGGATAGGTATGGGGCATAATGACTGTGGGGTCAAGGAGAGGGCATGCAGAAAACATCAAAGGTGGGGGTAGTGTCACACCTGGGCTCCCAGACTGATGTCACTCAGCGATAGGCTGCACTAAGGTAGAACAGTGCAGACTCGATGGACTAATAGTCTCTTCTACCTGTAAAATTTCTGTTTTAGAAAATGGGCTGACACTTGAGCTCGCTATTGGCTGACAGCCATAGCATGGGGATACATTAACTACCAGTAAAGCCCGGTAGATAACAAGTGCCAGCCCAGCCTTCATTACTAGTAAGTAAACTGGTATCACTGTGCCAGTTTGAATTTGAAAAGCTAGGATCTGCCATTTTTCCTGACCATTAAGTGACATCACCGCCGCCTGTTCACTTAAGCAACAGCTAGTAAATCAGTTTAGATTCCCCAAAAGAAAGTTGTCTACTTGCTCTCACTGTTTTAAACCAGTCTTTCCTTCTTTTCTGTTTGTGAAACCCATGCTGCCATGCTCATCAGATGGCTCCTGCTCTGTGCTTCCCAATGAGGCTCAGCATCAGCTCCATAAAGCATGACACATGGCAGATACCCCCACTCTGTTGCACTGTAGTCTGTCGGCCAACGAGAAATAAGCTGCACAACTTAAATGGCATAAACAAGACACATTTCCCTGGAAAATGAAAGTACCTTTTTTCCTCTTGCACAGTTCTCTCCTGACTGCAATCTGTGCGCCCAATCTCTCTTAAACGCATGAGTCGCCATTCACACTGCAGCCCTTACCCACTTGTTCCCGCTGATATTCTCCCAACAAACATTTTTTTTGCTGTGAAAAAGGTCTGAATGCTAGCCCCATTCAGCAGCTTTCACCCCCATCACACTCGATCTGTCATGGGGGTCGGAAACCTAATCAGTGCAAAATAGTGACACCACAATGTAATCAATAGGAAAGAGTGACACTCCAAAGTTAAAACTGAGTGATAAACAACAGTACCCTCTACTGGCAACTCAACCAGTACAGGGACTATTATACAGGGACTGCTCTTTCTATTTATTATTCTTATTATTAATAATATGTTACACTGTTTTTCCTTCTAAAATTGCATTATTAAAAAAATAAAGGAAAGCTCATTATTTAAGCACTATATTACCTCCAGTGTGAGTAGAGGGCAATACCTGACCTTCCAGGGCTATAAGGCCTCCACCTGTGGCATCAGACCTCATTATGCTCCTGGGTGGTCCGGTATTGTCCAGTACTGCCCACCCTGTTGGGTTTTATTGCTTGCTTGTGTTACTATGTTTCTGTCATCCCACCCCTGCAAGTCAAATCTCATATCATATCTGTCTCCATCGACTCATCTGTTGCTTCCTGACTTGAGTCATTTGCAGCATACCCATAGCGCTGACCTGACCACTTGCCACTGCTGCTCAGTTGGCCCACACTGCTGATGGCAGCAATGGAACGTGGCCAACCTCGACCTCCGACTGCTTCTCTGACTGGCTGGACAACGTAAGGACAAAGGGCGCCAATGTGAAAGGCCCTGACTAATGTCTGTGCAGCTGCGGCAGAGCAGACATGGATACTCATTGCCGCTTGACCAGGCAGCCTTCCCTCCCTGCTCCCCCAATCACCTTAATCCTCCTCTCAAAAAGAAAAACTGGTGAAAAAAATTAACTCACATGAGGCTTGTGCTGCTAATGCCAGCCAGTTCCTTTAGTACTATTAGCTGCCTTTTTTCTGCTTACTTCCATGGACTCGAAACCAGAAACCTGTGGCCAAACCATTATAGATCTTGAGTGGGGATTGCTGGATCAGGGCGGTGTTCTAATTTTAGATGCAATAGTCTGTTTACCTCTAGAACAACAGCAATAAAATAATACAATACAAAACAGTGACAAAAAATTCAAATAGTCGGTATAACAAAGTAGCACAAGGCATCACAATAGAGTGCTGGCATGTTTTGTGTCAGGGTGCTGAACTTATGAACTGAGGATCGTAAATAGAGGAATCTGATTGGCTAAGATGTTTTGAAGCCATGATGATATCGAACTACATCATCACGGCTTCAGAAAACCTCCAGCCACCAGCCTTCCAACTGCCCACAACTTCCTCCTTGTGCCTTCCATCGATTCTCTACATAAATGCTTCAGCTTCTCATAAGGACTCCCTGGTTTCAAAGATGTAACCATCAACAAAACGCTGCCGTGCAGCAAGGATTTCAGCATCTCTGTGACACACTTAAAACATTTTTTTTCTCATTCCTTTGGGATAACACAACCTGTTGAGTTTTGGCACTGCTGCTTTAAAATGCTGTCACCCATTTCAACTGCTGCACAATGCCAATTCTAGCCTCACTCGATAATATTCCTGATTTTAAAACGTAAAAACAAAACGGACGAGAAAGAACCTTCACTCACATTTAAATGAACTGCCAGCAAGTGTCATCCACATCATTGTAATGTACCGACACCGATGATGATAAGATACTTCCCGCTACTTATCCACGCCGGTACTACATACAACTGCTACATACAGTGCTACCAAAAAAGGCAAATGATTCCCTCAAAATGAAAAGAAATCCAGTTCAGCACAAAGTGGCAGAGTTCACAGGTCACACAATCACAAACGCTCACATCGTCAGTCAGCTCCAACTGCAACAGCGCCACCTGCTGCCTCCAAGAACTATTTTTTAAATGTATTCCTACACTATAATAAAAGCTATTTTAAAAGGTTTTAAAGTTTTTTTAATATTTCATTTCCAAAACCTTTACTCCAGTTCATAATAGCAATAAGGCACTCCAGGGTGTGGTATATCATGGGATATACGTCACCTGGAATGTTGATCGCACTCGCCTGTGGCCCTGCCCAACTACCCGAGGCGTGATTTATATCCCATGATATACTACACCCTGTCATGCCTTATTGCTTAATTATACAATGGCAAGAAAATTTCCTGGACTCTGATTGGTCTGTGTGTGCCTGAGACAGTGATTGATATTACACAATAACAGCACTGTGTTAATTTTTGGAGGATATTGATTTTTTCAAAACAAAGATATACTGCCTCACTAAAATGTACTAAAACATTTTGATTTTTATTTTTGTTTTGTATAACATCGAGCCGTTGTATAATTGCAATAAGGCACTCCAAGGTGTGTGTTATAGTGTATAACGTCACTCCTGGGGTGGTGGAAGCTCTGGCTTCGCCTCGTGCTTCAACCCACCCCAGGAGTGACATTATTACATGATAACACACACCTTGTCATGCCTTATTGCTTAATTATTATAATGGTGAGTGAAAATTCTGCAACGATATTGGTCAGTCGCAGTCTACGTACTCTATGCTAATGTTAGATAAGTATGCACGAGGATGTCATCAGTTATGAGGCTCATGAATACACATAATCTGGATGCCCAAACTAACTTGTTACTGTCTCTAGGTGGACTCGATAGACTCAAGGAATGAAAACGACATTTATTGATTTTGGGTCACCACAATAGGGTGAAAGGAAATGGGCGATGGCGATCAGCATGTGAGAAATCGAGCAACAGCAAGGTGCACGACTGGCAATTGCGTTGTGCACCTTGCTGGTCGCACTGCTATTCCATTGTGGGGGGACTTTTGCCCCTCCTCACCCCCCAAACAAATATAAACATCCCCCACCCGGCACACATTTTGGGGAGGGAAGACCACAGTTAGGGCCCCATGTTCCCGCTCCACCCACAGTCGCCGCCACGCTAAGTCCTGACTGCTGAGATTCTGTCCGCCCTAATTGCTGTGGCCAGATTGCCTTCACCCTCATACTCACGAACAATTGTTGGGATACCAGCGTTTTAAAGTGACCTCTGCATGGTTCCAACTCCTCTCTTTCCTCCACTGCAGGTTCTGTACAGGAAGGATTTTCACACACCCCCAACACACTGCAGCATCTGTCCACCCAAAAGTAGCAGTCCCTGCTCTCTGTTAATCTTTATTGAAAAGCAGCAGTTGGAAGCTGATGAGTCTACTTGTTTTTTATTGTTGTCTGCCTGAGTACTGCTTGATCCTAACCCGTGGCCTGGAAACAACAGCAGGGCACAACTGATACTGACTTGAATACGGTATTGGCCATAGTGAGCAGTAACCACTACATGATACTGTCAGTGGCAGATGGGCGAAATGATTTATTATGCAGATACCGATGTGTAACCCTTCACTTGTCAGTCAAGTAATATGTACATACATCCAAATAAAAGAAAATCTAAGACAGAAGGACTATTTTATGTTAAAAACACCTAAAATGACAGAAATTGTATTCAAAAACCTGTTAATGATCAAGAATGTTGTGTATGAAATTATAATAGTAGCAATAAGGTACTGGGGTTGTGTTAATGTCCAGTTAATCAGCCCCTATGGGCATAGAGCACTCAGCTTTGCTTTGTGCCACATCACACTCATAAGTGGTGATTAACAGGACACTGACATAACTCCTGTTGTAACTTATTGCTTAAAACTGCTGCAGCATAGCCCAAAACAAGTCAGGCACCAAATTAAACTACAACTGAAGTCTGAGTCACATAGATGTGGACAGACAGGGTTAAACAAACATTGGGAGAAATGTATGGCAAGCAAGGTACATAGATGGGGAGAAGGAGATTTGGAGGGATGAGGATGCAGCCAACGTTTGGAGACACCAACAAGCATTACAAACAGGTGTGGAAATGTTCTAAGTATTTGTCTGAATTAGGGATGCACTACAGTACTTGACGTTCTCAGTGGCTAATGTGACATCAATCTTTCATTACTTCTAAACTGCTCCTAGTTGCAGGGTTTATGTTCTGGGAAAGAAGGCCAGCTGGCCTGATAGTTCACCTGGTAGAGCACTGGGTATTCTGGGGACCTAGGTTCAAATCTCATTTTGGTTACATTATTTCTTTCTCATTACAACTATTTTTCCTTGCTGTGTTTGTCCTTGTAGCTTTGCCGACCCCTGTCTAGCCCAGTCACCCCAATCTCAGGGACTTACCTCTGTTATCCCATGACTTACCCCTTGTGGCAGGGTTGGAGGGCTTGCCCTTGCCCCTCCAAAGCAGGGTCTGATCGGGTGCCCTGCTCAGTTGATGGCACAGGGCCTGTGGGGTATCATCATTCATCCCGCCTGGTGAGGATTTTTCCTGTATGCTTCCACTCCTGAGACATCAATGTAAAATAACACGGGCATCTGTCATCATCTAACACCTTCTGGGCCTCCCACCTGCCTTGACAACCAGAATCCACTAAGTGTCAGGTGCACTGCCCACCACCCCATGAGAGAACAGTTCTTCAGATGCTCGATGCTCTCACACCATCACCCGTCTGCCAGTGACTTATGTCCACTTCCACACTCAGGTTGCTGGCACGGCGGGTGGTAGGTAGCTACCATTCGTTACCAGACCAGCCTCTCATTACAAAGTTTTAAAGTTAAAAAGTGTTTATTTCTTGCTTGTTATGTTGCTTGTGCACAGCGCAAAAACACATTGGGACAGCTTGCTAGAAGCAGGCTGTGGAGGCAGGGCACTGTTGTGGCCAATGCCCCACAGCCTGCAAAGAGCTGTCCCACTTCCCCAATGCCATGGCAGGCTGCTGGTGACACAAGTTTGGAATGTTTGCACCAACTTGTGACAATTTAGCCGCTGCAATCAGGGGCCACCTACGTCATTGGGGTGGGATGTAAAACCCTGATATTGTTTGCGAACACGCCCGGTGGAGTTGCCCGTGTTCACAAACAATAATAACCCACATCACCATGTTTTCTGCCGACAGAGGCCCTCCCGTCTGCATAATGTAGCCCTCCCCTGTATAACTGTCTGCCAACGAGGTGCCCAATCCCGTCGGCATAAAGGAATCCCCTTTGTTGTTTGCCGACAGGGTGCCCAATCCCCGTTGGTTACAGCTGGCCCCCAAAAACCAAAGCCATTGGTGGCATGCTGGGAGCCCACCCCAGCGTACACATGGCCCTGTAAAGGGAAAACGGTCTATGAAGTCTTTAGTTTTTTGTACCTGAAAAAGGAAACTGTCCCACATAGTCTCTCGCCACCCAATTGCAACCCGCACCCACCCACTGCGCACCCTGCCTCCCACACCCCCACCCCATACTTACCTCCAGAGCTGGGTGCGGCGATCTTCGTGGACCGGGAACATATTTGCACTGTTCAAAACCGACCGCGAACTGAGGAAATGCCGTAAGCTGTATAATGTAATAAATAGGGTTTTCCAACTTGCTGCATATCTCTGCCATTTTTGGAATTTTGACACCAAATTTTCAACATGGGGTTTTGAGACCCCTCCTCATGAATACTGTCACTGTCATGGCGTTAATCGGGCCAGAAGGTTGGTTTCAGCGGTCCTGCGGAATCACCTTTGGGGCCGATTAATGGCGACAGTGCTAATGTTCATGAGGTGGGCTCAAAAAGCCTATGTTGCAAATTTGCGGGAAAATAAAAAATGACTGTTTCACGAGCGTGCGCTATGCAGTTGCTACGCACGCCGTGACTTTGTGAATTTGGCAATATTTTCGTACCAGATTTCAACATTGGCATTTTGTCATTCCTCCTTGTGAATAGTACAGCTGTCATTGTTCACATCCTGGCAGAAATATGTTTTGCACTTCCGGCGCAGAATAGCGTGGTTGCTGTTGGAAAACAGTGTTCGGGACAGATTAAGGAAATGACAGTGACACTGTTCATGAGAAGAGGTCCTGAAATGGCTATGTTGAAAATTTGGTAATGATACTCCATAAAATGACTGTGTTACAAGCGTGCGTTACGCAGTTTGCCGCCTTGAGCATAACTTCCAGAATTTATATTTCCTCCAGATTTTCAACCTTGCCATTTTCCCACCCTACTTATGAACAGTGCAGCTGTCATTTTTCCCATCTGGCTGAAATGTGTTTTGCAGTTCCAGCGCAGAATAGAGTGGTTGCTCTGGGAAATCACTGTCTGGGACAGATTAATAAAATGACACTGATACTGTTCATGAGCAGAGGTCCTAAAATGCCTATGTTGAAAATTTGGTGATGCTAGCCCATCAAATGAGTGTGTTACAAGTGTGCGTTGCACACTTTCCACACGCCTTGTAACTCTTGCAGATCATATATTGTCATGCCAGATTTTCAACAATGGCATTTTTTCATACCTCCTTATCAGCAGTGTAGCTGTCATTTTCACATCCTGACTGAAATGTGGTTTCACAGTTGTGGCACAGAAAAACGTGGTCGCTGTGGAAATCAGTGTTCAGGACAGATTAAGAAAATGACAGTGGCACTGTTCATGAGCAGAGGTCCTAAAATTCCTATGCTGAAAATTTGGTGACAAAATTCTAGAACAAGACTGTGTTACAAGCATGCATTCAACTGTTTCACACACCCTTGTAACGCCAAATTTGTAATATTTTCATACCACATTTTAACACTGCCATTTTTTCACACCTCTTTATGAACAGTACAGCTGGCATTTTCACATCCTAGCTAAAATATGTTTTGCACTCCTGACGGTGAATAGCACGGTCGCTGTGGGACATCAGTGTTTGGGACAGATTAAGATGGAGCAGTGAGGGGAGGGTGACTGAACTCAACTGAGCTCTGTTGGAACTGCTCCGGATTTGTTTGTGGGCAGAAAAGGCCCCAACGCAAGAGGCCAGTACAAAGGGCAGTCTGCAGCACTGGGAGAAACAGAACAAGAGAGCAAGTGAGGGAGGGGGGTGAGCAAACTTACACGGGCGCTGTCAGGACTGCTGTGGATTTCTTTATGGGTAAGAAGGGCGTCAATGCAGGCAGGGGCCCAGTAGAAAAGGACAGTCTGCAGCGGTGTGAGAAACAGTACAGTGAGTGAGATGGGGGACTGAGTGAGCTCAATGGAGCTCTATCTGGACTGCTGCAGTTTCTTTGTTGGCAGAAAAAGAGGCGCCAATGCAGGCAGGAGCCCGTACAAAGGTCCGCTTGGCGCCAGGACAAACAGAATGAGTGCATGACAGAGGAAACTGAGCAACCTCAATGGAGCTTTGTCGGTACAGCTACGAATTTCTTTGTGGACGAACAAAGGTGCCAATGCAGCCAGGGCCCGTACACAAACGCTGCCTGCAGCACCAAGAGAAACAGAATGAGTGAGTGACAAGCGGTAGTGAGCAAGCTCAACGGAGCTCTAGTTTGACTGCTGTGGATTTCTTTGTGGGCAGAAAATATGGCACGCAGGCAGGAGCCCAGTACAAAAGACCAGCCTGCAACCCCGGCAGAAACGGAACGAGTGAGTGACAGATGGGGAGTCAGCAGGCTCAACAGACCTGAATCGGGACTGCTGCAGATTTCTTTGTGGCCAGAAAAGCCATCAACAGAGGCAGGAGCCCAGTACAAAAGGGCAGCCTGCAGCACCAGGAGAAGCGGAATGAGCGAGGTGAGAGAGAGGGTGAGCCACCTCAGCCCAGCTCTGTCAGGACAGCTGCGGATTTCTTAGTGGGCAGAACAAGGTCCCAACGCAGGCAGGAGCCCAGTACCAAAGAGCAGCCTGCAGCACCGGAGAAACAGACTGAGCGAGTGACAGAGAGGCAGTGAGCGAGCTCAACACACAGCAGCAATCAACTTCGGCATTGACAAATGCTTGTATTTATTGGATTTATAATATGTTTATAAGGGCTCTGAGATGCATCTCTTGTGGTATAAGAGAACATTTGCACAAGTCTGGACTACCAGCACTGCTGATCTGTATTTTGTGGTCCTCACTAACCTTGCATGAGATGCCACTCTCATACACAAGAGAAATGACTCCCGTACTCATGCTAATGTACAGGTCTGCTAATAATGGGAAACTCAAGCTTATTCTAGTTTGAATTGACTTTAGACACCAACCAGTTTAATTTGATTAGAACCACAACAAGAAAGTATATTTCAGGACAGCCAGCTAGCCCAGTGGCAAGGTGTCCACTTGCTACTCCTGCAACCTGGGCTCAGGAATGGACTCAGATTGCAGGGAGCCAGCCAGGTGAAGGAGCAAGGTGAGCATCCCACTCTATAGAGTTCTTTCCTTTGGAGGCTCCATCCTCTGCTGTGACTGCTGCCCAAAGGAGGCTAGGTGGTAGCAGACACAGAGACTGCCTCAAGGGTTGGGGACTGCTGTGGACACTGATGTGTGCTGCGCACAACTGCATATGCCCACGCCATGCTATTGCATGCTGGCAGTCCCCAAGATGAAAATAAAGGAGGAGAAAGCACTGCAGTGGCAGAATGGTGACTGCCCTCTCAGAGGCCTCACACTGTCTACCAGGCACCAACCTTCTGACTGGGTCTTGCTCCTGCTGATGATAGGATCAGTCTCTGGGGGCTTACTACTGGGGGCAAGTGGCCGGGGAATGTGGCGGTTGGGGTAAGTATCTGGGGCTGGGGGTATGGTCAGATGTGAGCTGTCCAGTAGCTCAGGAGCAGAAATAATAGAAAAAAAGAAAAAATGAGTGTAGAACTGTAGTGATAAAATAACTCCAGACAATAGATTCACGAAACATCTTTTGCATTCTTATGCGGGGGAGGGGGTATCATGTTATCCTGAATTTGGGGACCAGGAAGACCATACAATCTATCTAAGCCTGCCTTCTTTTTAACTAAAAAGAAAAATCATAGGATGGATGATTATTTCTATTCATGTATTAAATACACTCTTTTCTGGGATGCCTGTTCTAAGGCAGTACAGCCCATTTTCTGAAACATGTAGGGGACTGAGGAAGACAAGATGTTTTGCCTGTGGTTGCTGTATGTTTGGATTTGGGTTTGGCCTCTTCTCAGAAGTTTGTTTATGATACCTTTAGACCTTTCTTACTAGTAATAAAATAATTGTTATGTGCCTCTCTTCTGCCACTCGCTAAGCTTAAGCTGGATAAAATCTTGGAAACTCATCCATGAGAATTACACCCTTGATGGTATTTCTCTTTGTACTTTTTTAACCAAGTGGTTTTGGCTCCTTCATCCAACACTCCAGCTACCCCAGTGACCTCTAGGTCCCACACAGGCATAGTCACCTTTAGTATTGCTCAGATAGTATCCTAGAAATCACGATACCAACAGATATCTTCCATTTGGCCAGATAATTGCTGTGGTAGGATAGCAGTGCTATCTGACCATGGATCCTACCCTCTAGGTCCCAGTGCATGGATCCTACAAATGTTGTGGATCCTGTGGATCCTAGCAACAAACATTGTGGATCCTGTGGGTCCTAGCAACAGATCCAGCTCATATCCTATCTGACCTAGGATCCATCACTATCTCACCCCAGATCCTAACTATCTGATCTAAAATCCCTGGATGTAACCTAGGATCCCTTGATCCTAATTAGGATCCATCACTGTCTGATCCCAGATCCTAACTATCTGACCAAGGATCCCTGGATCTGACCTAGGATCCATCGCTATCTGACCCTGGATCCTACATCTGTTTTTTGTAGGGTTTCTGGTAGGATCCTAGGTAGGATACCAGCACTATCGACAGATGGTGGTAGGATCCACAAAAGCACTATCTGAGCAACACTAGTCACCTTGGGGTTTTCTGTGGTGTGCCCTCCACTGTGACTTTTTGAGTTTGAGGGCTTCCCTCCACCCCTTGGCCTGTCTAGATCTGCTGAGAAGGTGAGTTGATTGGTCAAGGACTTGAGAGTACCAGTTATTCCACTTTTATCTTGATGTCAGAGGTATTTCTCAGATATCCTCTTTATGTTGCATGTTGGCATAGGATTAGTAAGGTCCCTCCCATATGATGCCACACATGCATTCTGACTTCTAGCGTCCTTGTGGAGGAGATGCACCACATAGGTTGTCACCCCTTTCTTAGCTATGGGGTTGCTTTGAGAGCAGTCAAAGCACTGTTCCCTACCCATTGGTGGTGGTATGGTCTGAAAAGTGGTAGGGCCAAGGATGTAGGGGTAGATCCCCACCCCCATTGACTGGGTTCACTCACTGCCTCAGTTTTCCTCATCCAAATTTGCAATCTGTGAATAACTCCCTCCACCCCACCATCTGACAGCAGCCTCCAGTGCCTAGTTCCTTGATACCAACCTGAAGGCCTGGCCCTTCCTTTTCATTTTTAAAGTTTGACCACTGTGCCAACCCAGCAGGCCATAAACCTAGCCCACCACCATCGACACTACTCAAGTCTTCACTTTTCAAAATTCTGCTGACACCCTGCAGGTCACAATGGGAATGATTAGAACACTGCTTACTGCACATGCTGCTTTTTAAAGGCGCAGTTCTCTCCAGCAATAAATTAACATGATTGCAAAACTTGTGAAAGTGGTAAGGCCAGATTATAGTGGCCCTTGCAACGCTCTGACACCTATGTCCCACCCAGCTGAGGCAGCACTGCCACCTGCTGCATCAGCAAGTCACAGACCTTCCAGTAGTGGCTGATCCCCACTAAACTCCTGAACCCATGGTGACCCCATGGGTTGTGTATTGTGGTGTCATTGGGCCATCATGGGGTCCCATCTGCTCCCTGACAAGGAACTGGAGTAACCTCAAAGGCGGGTCAGTCATTGTAACTAGGTCAAATCATCATAACAACGCCTAGGGAGGGAGCTTAAAGCAGCAGTCTTTGTTGGCAAAACATTTTGTTGTACAGTTTTCTAGGATTAATTGTTTTCTGACATTATTCATCAGTATATGCTTAATTCTCTCAGATGCTTTTGAAACTTTTAAAACCACTCTTATGACTAATTTTATAATCAGTGACTCAAGTAATTAAAGATGGTCGCCACTAGCAGTTGTTAAAAATCTTTTCCCTTGAGGTTCATTTTGACTTTACATACTGGATTCATTCTGTGGATGTATTAGGATGGTGCTAGCTCACATTGCTGGCTATAAACATCACAACACCACTCAAAATATTACATTTATTCATAGAGAGTGTGGCATGAGAGCAAGGGACTTTTAAAAAAAATCACATCCCCATACCTCAATTCAGCCGTGAAGTACAATGAAAATAAAATGAATTTATTGAGGTTTTTGCCAGAAATACATTATCACAAAAAAACTTATATGATAGCAGTTCTTTTCACTATCAAATACTGATGCTTTAAAGAGCAGCCAATGCCTCCAGGGAACTTTGAAAAGCATAATATTTTGACACAATTCAAAATACAGTATATTTCACGTGACTCTTGTATTTCTTCTGCTCTTTATTGATTACTAAGGTCATTTGCATGAAAACAGGATCTTTGTTCCTTAAGAATAAACTAAGGGGTAAGGATGACATCCTCATGTGAATTTCCTCAGAAATAAATAATAGGGAGAAGTCTATAGAAGATATAATAAATAAAAGCTGAACTGTGTCCAAATATTATAGTACATTTTCAAAGTTTTGCCAGAAACGTCAACAGCTCTTTAAGGATCAGTCTGCAGGAGGTGGACCCAAAGCTCTGGAACTACAGAACAAATCTCCATTCAGTACATGGCATTTTATAATCCTCAATTGTCATCAGTCAGAGGGTGTCATTGGTGAGTTCGGTTTTGCAACAAAACCTGTCGATATAACACATTGGGAACTGGCCATGTCTGATTATTACCAAGGTCCAAGGCCCCATTAGGAATGTAAATAAACAAGGTTAATTTGATTTATCCCTTGATATAAACAGTATTGTAAACTAGTTTAGAGAAGGGACACTAATTTATAGTGATTGACTGACTCACAGAGCGCAATAGATAGCTTGATACCATTTATTGGATCAACAGGTAGGTTTCAGTAAGTAAGCTACAGGCCAACATAGGGCCCCTCTTGTGTAATCTAAAAGTCACCTACTTTGGCAATCTGTTTGCACCAGGACCAACATCGCTACAAACCTTACAGTGACTGCAATCCTTTCGGCACAGTGGTAGAGCTACCACTCACAAGACTTGCAACCCAGGTTCAGATAAAACCTAGTTCAGCAGGGACTGGACAAGTGGGGAGAAGGACTGGCTGTCCCACAGGACACTCTCCAACTCTGGGAGGTAGTGTGGTGTAGAGTACAGGTTAAGCACGGGCTTAAGAAAGTTGCTGCACCTTTAACTAGGAACAGTAATGGTGCAGCCAGAGTCTTTGGTCACATGTTATGTTAAATATTTTCAGCAGGGGCTTAGGAAAACCCCAATCTCTTGCCTAACAGTCAGTCTGAGTCTGTACCTCATGCTGATGAGATGTCCCTACTTATGTTCCTGAATAAACTAATTTTGTTTATTATTTTATGTGTCCGACTCAGTTCAGTTCAGTACCAGCAAGATGATTATTGCAGAAGTACCAGATGGGCAAGGCAGACTACAAAGGATGTAAGGGTTCTCTGTGGCAGACCATTACCAAAACGCCACACATGGTGGAGAATCGGCCCTTCTTCTGCCCAGACATCTAAGCTTGTCTGTGTGATTTGGGTACCCCAGAATGATCACCAAAGTGTCTAAACTGTTTGCATGCTGACTAAAGTACACCTGGCAGCAAAAGCGGAAAGTAAAACTGAACTGTATCCTGCTTAATTTTACCCTCCTGAAGATCTGCCTCAGGAATATAAATGTGCTTGAATGTGGGACATTTCTGCTTAACCTTCACAGCTGCAGTACAAAAGTTGACATTTTATTTCACAAATCCCACTACTCCACAGAGCTGCAAAACTGCTAACTCCAGCTCCTATTTCATGGCAGGACCTGCTCAAAGCCAGCCCATATCCAGCCTCTCTCTCCGTGGGAAGCCAGTCAATAAAAGGGGCTCTAAATAAAATTTAAATTGGTCCTCTTGTTGCTGCTTTGGAATGTGGCCTGGCAAAATCAGCTACCTGTTTCCCACTTCAAGTCCAGTGCAACCACCACTCAACTCCCTAGCCTGGACAAGCCGGGACCATTCCACAAGGACCACCTGAGGAAAGAATAACATTTTTCAGCACCAAGTCAGCTGCTTGCTCTCCCATTCTGCCCTCCACTGAAAATGTGGTCAGCCCCTGCTGCCCACATCAATTGTGGCCCCAAAGCCAACCTTCACTCTTGGCGCTCCACGGCACCACTGCAGCCAGGCGCTTCTTCACAGCAGCACCAGGGCCAGCGCATGGAGCTCCACTACCCTCCTTAAATGGCTGCTGCTCGCACCTACAGTTGGTGGAGCAACTCAAACTACCATGCAGCCCTGATGCCCTTGCTACCCACCAGCTGCCCTCCTCAAAGCCATTCCACAAGGCTGCGCTTCACACAAGGAACTGTACCTCAAAAACGCAGTTCCATGACTGTCTCTGTGCCTCAGCTGCTCCCAGATGGTCACAACAAATAGTAGCACTGCTCTCCATCACAATCTGCCCTGCAGCTGCAAGGAGCTCCACAGCAATCCACTCGGCCACGCTTCCAAACAGGTCATTTTCATAAAACAAGAGCTCTTTGAGCCCAATTGGAGCAAGCACCTTCTTGAGCAGTAGGACAAACAATAGTAAATAAATTATAAAACAGCAACACATACAAAATGAGGCCCTGCCAGTTCTAAACAGTTCACAAAGCAGTAGGCAGGGCACTAAAAGCCAAAGTACAAACGCAGCAATTATAGGGACCATACATCTAAATAAAACAGGGGCAGAACAGAAAATAAATAAAACGGAGGACAGCCTGGGGACCAAAGGAGAGCAGACATACAGCAAAAACATAATAAAGCAATAGGACAGTAATCCAGTATAGACAAAACTTCCCAGTTTTTTTGCTTTCACCAGAAAACTTCCACCTGTTTCAATGGGGAAGAATGCCTACAGTTTCAAAATCACCATGTTGTCCTGCACAGCAGTCTCGTGGAGAGTAGCCTCCATCTTGTAGCAGCAAAACAATAACAAGGCAATGACCTCAGCGCCCCCTCAGCGGTGGTGCTATCTTGCAACAGTCAAACACCAAATTACCTCCTTCCTTAGGAATCAATGGCAAACCTATTGAATTAAATGGATAGCACAACAAATAACTGATTTTGTAATAAACCTTAAATAAATGACAACACAGAAATGAGTAGGAATTGTTTATTAAGATGTCATCTGATGGAAATTGCTTACAAATAATTGTGCTTTTGGCTACAAAAATATTTTCTTTCAGCACTTCATCAACTCCATGACAGCTCGTATCCTGCATCACAGCAGCCCCTTCTCATCCTTAAGACCTTTGTTCACTGCAGGAAGCTTGTCTCTGACCATGATGTCGAGGAAGATGCCGCCTGGTGCGGAGCACCTGGACAGCTATCTTCACCCACCTCAGAGGCATGGGGCCTCAAAATTGAAACCATCCTGCAAGACATTCAGTCGTCCATCGCAGCTCAAGCAATGCTAACTATGCAAGCTATCCAAGATGACCTTGCCAACATTAAAACTAACTCCTCTCAGTCCATGGTCCATACCAGCCCACAGCCAATACCCTTCTCAGCATTGCCTCATGAAAATGCTGTCAAGTAAGCGAGCAATTCCAAGCCTGGATTTCTTTGCATGGTTGGACTGATGTTTTGCATATTTCCAATGCCTTGCACTTGTTCCTGAGAGGGCTGCCATTACCTGGTTCAACGCACTTCCAGAACAGGTCAAAGGGGACACTGCGGTCCTGTATGCAACTTTCAAGGACCATTTTCTCCAAACACATCCGCCCTGGTTATTGGAACAGCAACTGCAGGAATGCACCATGCAACCCTCTGAGTCTCTGGAAGCATTCAGTAGTGGACATTGCATCACGTGCAAATGCCTGTAGAAGACTGAGAAATAGCAATGGGTCTGTTCACAAAAAGGGTTACCAAGGCACCCATAACTTGGTTTTTGTCCTAATATAAAAATGAAGAACTTGTTTTATTAGCAAAGTGGTACATTTAATAGGTACTAGCCTGCAGAGATAGTTAGCATAATGTTTATTGTTTTAAAACATCCCCAAGGTAATTTATTTTCAGTCATATCTTAAATTCTGCTTGTTTTTCCAAGCCCTAAGTGTGACATGGAAACCCAGCTGTTTTGGTTTGCTACTGTGATGTCACTGTACTTCACAGTATGCAACCAATGTGTTGGTCCACTGTTGGTTTACTAAATTTTGAATCCCAGAATGTCCAGAGCCCATTTAAATGGTCAAATTGGTACAGTGCAACTCTGGATTTACCATGATGGGTGTAACTCATGGTGTCTTCATTTATTACACCCATCACAGTAACCCCAAATGCAATTCGGTACTTCTGAAATATTTTTCAGTTTCCTGCACAAAACAACCCCTAGCTTGGGTACACAAGTGGTAGTTTCTACCTGAAGCACTGCATGGCTACAGAAAGTCACACTTTGACCCCCCACCTGACGTGGTGTTCGAGATTCACGTCTGTTTGCACGTCACAGGTGGGGGGGGTCTATTTTCTTCTTGTTGCAAGTATTTTTGGAAATCTCATTGGGGAGGTGTCTTTGCATGACGCTCCCCATTAAAACTGTGGTTTCGGCATTCTTGTCCCATTTATGCACCCAGAAATCGAGATCAAGCTTTGTGTGTGCCAGCATCTTAAGTCGTTACGCCCGTCAGCGGGTAAGGTGTTTTACACCAGTCACAGTGGACAAAGTATATTTCAGGACCTGGCAGCATTAGAGTATGGGGAATTCTGCCACGTTGTTAGGATGTCTCATGTCCTGTTCCAGGATCGTTTTCCCTTGTGTGCATTTTAAGGGTCGCTAGAAGCTTGTGGGATGTAGAAGAACACACAAAAGCCCGTGGTGTGTATTGTTCGCCAGCCATGCTACCTGATTGCTGCTTGTACAAGTACATGTGGGGCAAATAGATTAAGAGGAAAAAGGGAGAAATGCGATTTTGGTGCGCAGTTGGCTGTGGGTAAATATACAGATTTATAGGGAGAGCTGCACTTTACCATTTAAGGACTCATTATTTGTAGCAAGGGTATAGTGTGGAGGGAATGTGCTGAGCAGGTATTCTATGTGACAGCTATTTACTGTTGAGGATTGTTTTAAATCTGGCCAGGAGTATTATTTTGAGCAGCTATTTAATTGCAGATCATCTCTAAGCCTATGATACTTCCGGGGGCTGTATGTGTGCTGGCCATAAGATCATGCTTTCTTTTTTCTTTGTTTTTTTGGTGGGGGAAGGTAGTTATGTTGGGCCCTCTGAGCTTTAGGATCTTTAAATTGATTGCATTCATCTCACTAATTCCATCACAGACTGGTCTGTTGTCGTCTCTGTGTGAGCATTCACGTTAGGCCATCTTGAGAGACCATGCGGCTTCACTGCTGGGGTGGGGTGTGGGGTGGGGTGGCTTTTGGTGAATGTGCTGGTCTCATCATGGCCGAATATGAATGCTCAGATGCCCTCGATGCTATTGTTTGTCCGAATAATTGTGTTGGTTTAAAAAAATAATTTATTTGTTTATTTGCTTTTGTTGACCGGGTAAGTCACACTAGACAGCCAAGTGCCTATTTTCAGGTGCGACCGGAGAGTTACAAACTTAAGTAAGCAGGTACAGCGATAAATCAGTTTACATACAATGGAATAACAGATGATGGAATAGAATGACAACCAGTAACAAGTCACGAACCGGAGGGTGCTACAGGCGACCGGGAGAGTTACAAGCTAGAGCATACACAAACAATGAGTGAGTCAAGATTTACATATAACGGAGGCAGGCGAAACCAATATGGCACTCAAGGAGGAGAGGTACATTTTAGAATGATTTGGGTAGGTAGTTGGCAGTGCTCAAAGGGTTAGGACAAGGTAGGTTCAGTGCACATAATAACCATAACACAGGTTCAGTCATATGTTAAGCCAAATAAGTGCCAGCATGTGGGGGAACCTCGGGATGAGCTAATGAGGCGGGAGAGAAGGGCCTGGTGACCTCGTTTGGGAGGTAAGACAGGGGCAGCCATTACTTGATCAGTAGATGGGAGAATAAGTGCGGTGGGCGCTGGGGCGCAAGACCCCCATGTCTGCATAGTGCAGGGGCACGAGGTGCATAGACATGTGGAGGAGCCCTTCAGGAAGTTCCAAAGGGAAGTTTTAAAGCTTGGATGGGAGAGGGTGGACCGAGTAAGGACTGGGAATGAATTCCATAGTTTAGGGGCATAGTTGGTGAAGCCCAATCACCCGCAGGGTGCGTGTCCTAGGAACCGGACAGTTGAGTGTCGTGCTTGACCTAAGGTGGTAGGAAGAGGTGTCAGGGTTGAGGGAAGAGCAAGGGCAGCGGGGGTGGCTGATCTTACAATGCTGTCAATGAAGTTCCCTACTACAAAGGTGTGGTGTTTCTCGGGAGGGAGCCACTGAGGCGTGTAGAGGTTGCAGCGTGTGAGTCAGGGGTGGGGCAGATAGCATAAAGTGGCAGATGCTGTTGTGGCCATGTCCCATTTTGAAAGGCTGTTTTGGCATGGGGGCAAGGTCACTAGACCATAGCAGAGAGGGGAGGAGAACACCCTGGCTAGGGGCCACCCGAGCAGCCAGGGTCAGGCAGGATTTTGGCTCTGTGGGCGGGGCCGAGTTTGATGCTTGTAGATTTGCAGACGTTAGGATGTGCAGGGAAAGATCCAGCTGAGGGTCCAGAGTGACGCCTGGTATTTGACAGCGCCACCATCTGCAGGGCACGCCATCAGCCCTGTAGATTAGTGGGGGCAGGGCTGGATTTTGTTTTGTTCAGGGGCCAAGAGCATAGCCTGGGTTTTCTTGAGGTTGGTGGTAGCTTGTGTTCCACCAGCCAGGATTGGATCCGCTTGAAGTCGGAGTTTAATTGGGAATTGATGGTGTCAATGTCGCAGGCATTGTCCAGAATGACAAGTTCATTGGCATACAGGGTGGTAAGCCCATGAGTGGTGACAGAGGGTAGTCGTTGATGAAAGGGAGAAGCATCGGACCGAGGATGGATTCCTGGGACCCCACATTGCACGGTGATAGGGTTGAGAGAGTCCAGTTAAAGTTGGTGTATTGCTTCCTACCAGTAAGGTAATTGAGGAACCAGGCATGGGCGGAGTTTGAGAGTCCGAGGATAGAAAAGTGGAGCTAAGGAGGAGTGATCTACCCTGTCGAAGGCTTTGGAGAGATCCATGAAGATCGCTCCAGTGAGGTAGCCCTGGTCGGTTGCAGTTCTGATCTGCGAGGTGACTACAGCGAGGGCGTGTAGCTATGCTGTGTCCCTTCCTGAACCCGTGTTGGGCAGGAGAGGAGGTTGTGTTCCTGTAGGTACTCGGTTAGCTGAGAGGCCACAACTTTCTCCAGATTTTGGAGGTGGCCGACAGGATAGCTATAGGCGGTAGTTCAGGGGTCTTTGGGGTTTCCTTGTTTAAGAACAGGGTAACCTTGGCCACTTTCCAGACATCTGGGATGACACCAGTGGTTAGAGAAGAATTGAATATATACACTATGGGTCTGGCGAGGAAGGTGGGCTCCTAGCTTGAGCAGCTTTGGCTTGAGGCTGTCATGCCCTGCTCCAGTATGAGGAGAGGCTAAGCAGCATCTGGGTCTGTGTGGTAGATACCTGTTGTAGTAAGAAGGAGGTTGGGTCTCGGGCTGAGTCAAGGGTGATAGGGGACTTGGGCTCGGGTGGTTGAGAGTTTGGGGACTTGGGGGCAGTGGGCTGGGAAGGGGGCTGCTCGGAGAACATAGTGTTGAAGGTATTAGCAATTGTGTGTGGGTTATTGCAGCTAACCCGTCAATGAGTAAGTCCGACGTGATCTTGCAGAGCCCCAACCCGCTTCACAATGTTCTGCCAGAAGCTCCTAGGATTGCTGGCTGAGGAGAGTAGGCGGATCGGCAGAACTCACTTTTTGCTGCCCGGATGGCTTTTACAGGAGTTTCTGAGGTGCCTGTAAGCAGTGAGATCATTGATGCTTTGGGTGGCCTTGTAGGTTTCCCAGAATTTGTTGCTGAGTTTCATTAGGGAGAATAGGCCCCATGAAGCCATTTGGTGACGGTGCCCCGTGCCTCCTCCTTGTAAGGGGGCATGTTTGTTCTGCACCAGGATGTACTTGATTAAGAATTCATCCAGTGCTTGGTCCGGGTCCAGGGAGGCAGTAACCCCTGACCAGTCAATTGAACCCGAGGTCAGCGAGGAAGTCTGAGTAAGTAGAATTTTGAGTGGTCCCTCATTTGTATCACTTTACTGAGAATCTTTGCCTGAGAGGTGCCCCAAGTGCAGAAGATAGGCAAGTGATCCGAGATGGCATCATCTAGGATGCCCAAGGATGTGATCCTGTCAGGTCTGTTGGTCAGGATCCAGTCAATCAGTGAACCGTTGTCCCCCTGAAGGGCCTTGTTGGTTCGGATATAATTTGGCTCAGAGCAAGGCCTGAGAGCAGATTTAGAGTTGGAGCCCAACCAGTCAAGGTTGAGGTCTCCTATAATCAGGACTTCACTTGTGCCCACTCCGACTGACGCTGTGGAGAAGTGAGGAGAGTCCAGGTAGTCCACCTCTAGGAGGGTTATAGCAGCAGATCAGGTGGATTTTTTGTGTGTCCAAGTAGAAGAAGTGTGCAGGAGCTCACATGTCGGGGAGGTGGCGGGTGATCAATGGCAGTCACATTGATGTGTGCCTTATAGTAGAGCAGTACCCCACCGCCTCGTTTGCTCCCCATGATCGTGTCTGATATGGCTGTACCCTGGCAGGTGCACACTGCATCAGTAGTGTGTGGCTTTAGCCATGTTTCCGTGATACCCAAGATATCCGCTTGTAGTGGGCAACCCAGGCAGTAAGCTCAACAAGGTTGTGAAGGATGCTGCGGACGTTTAGATGGATGATTTTAGCCTTGGTGGATCTCCATGGGGGGTGAGGGGGCAGGAGGCCAGCCTGGATGGGAATGTTAGTCCCACCTGGAGGGCCCAGAGGCGAGGTGGAGGGACAGCCATGATGGCAACGAGTTTAGGGGCTACGAGGAGGAATAACAGCGACTGGAATTGTTACAGCCAGTAACTGTGCACAGTAATGTAACAAAAACCTGCAGCAAGGTATGTCTTGTTAAAACAGCAGTGTATTCAGTCAGCTAGGAATTTTTCCAGCCTGTAACTGTGCACAGTAATGTAACAAAACCTGCAGCAAGGTATGTCTTGTTAGAACAGCAGTGTATTCAGTCAGCTAGGGAGTTGTGGTAGCTGGAATTATTAGGTCTGCCCCTAGTGGCAGAAAAAGATAACCTGCAGATGGAAAACTAGGCTCAGCCCATGTGACCACTATCAGCCTACTTAAGGAGAACCGACCAAGGGTAGTGGTGGGGGCGGTGGGGGCAAGGCTAGACCGTCTCAGTGACAGAAAGCAATCAGCAGCTGCCTTAAACAGAGGGGCTTTCACAAAGTAATGTTCAGATGCAAGGAGGTAGGAATTCTCTTGTGTTTTTCAATTTGGATTCCAGTGTTCGAAAAAAAGGCGCCAAAGCGCCTAGGGACACAAAGGAAC
The DNA here is from genome assembly GCA_016271365.2 of Neoceratodus forsteri. Taxonomy (NCBI): domain Eukaryota; kingdom Metazoa; phylum Chordata; order Ceratodontiformes; family Ceratodontidae; genus Neoceratodus; species Neoceratodus forsteri. Next base: position 531,235,040 of record CM028137.1, on the reverse strand, counting down.
ACTGCCTTCTCTGCAAAACGCTGTTTACCTTATCCTTCTCTCTGCAGATCCTCCAGTGGGTTGGGGAGGGCTATGGAGCGCCCTCGTGACCTCCATTGCTCGGGAGGTCCGCTCGGTGTGGACTGACTTCGGGGGATGGGGAGGCTATGGAGCGCCCTCGCTGACCGCCTCCTCGGGGTCCTGGTCTGCTGTGAAGGAACAAGGGAGAGAGTAGGTTTAAGTAGACATAAGGGTGGGAGAGGAGAGGGGCAATAACAAAGGAAACAGGTTTGCCTGCCACTGGTAGGGTGGCTGAGTCACAGATCATTATGCTGGGCTGGGGGTGGGGGAGGGTAATGGCAGCACAGCAACAGCAGCAGGAATTCCTAGTCAGCTTGTGCTGAACTTCTCCCTAGTGGATTAAACAACACTTCAGCTGTAGTAGGCACAGATGGGAACATGCTATCTACTCCTCGATGGATAAAGGTGCACAAGCTAGCTTTTCTTCCCCAGCAGGCTTTACTATATGGAGCCTTACAATTTCTACCACCCTTGAGACTTAAAGTGCACCAATTTAATTTATATGTATACTGGCAGTGCAGGGGCTTACAGGGACACAGAGACACACTTAGTACAGGAACTGCAGTAGAAAATGACTTTATATCCCCATGTTTGTGCCACAGGCATGCAGGACAACAAATTAATTTAAAGTAGCTGTCCTCCTCTTGCTTAGCCTTAAAGGGGAGTAGTGAGGCAATTAAAGGAACTGTAGCAAATACAGAGATACATGCAGACGTAAAATATAAAGTTTCTAATAAGTAAACTATCTCCACATCTGCGATGACAGAAAGCAATCAGCAGCTGCCTTAAACAGAGGGGCTTTCACGAAGTAATGTTCAGATGCAAGGAGGTAGGAATTCTCTTGTGTTTTTCAATTTGGATTCCCAGTGTTTGAAAAAAAGGCCAAAGCGCTTAGGGACACAAAGGAACGCTGCCTTCTCTGCAAAACACTGTTTACCTTATCCTTCTCTCTGCAGATCCTCCGTGGGTTGGGGAGGGCATGGAGCACCCTCGCAACCTCCACTGCTCAGGGGGTCCGGCTCGGCATGGACTGACTTGGGGATGGGGAGGGCTATGGGCGCCCTCGCGACCTCTGCTCCTCGGGGTCCTGGTCTGCTTATCCTTCTCTCTGCAGATCCTCCGAGTGGGTTGGGGAGGGCTATGGAGTGCCCTGGACGACTTTTAGCTGCTGGGGGGGTCCGGCTCAGCATGGACTGACTTGAGGGATGGGGGAGGCTATGGAGTGCCCTCCAGGCCTCCGCTCCTCGGGGGTCCTGGTCTGCTTATCCTTCTCTCTGCAGATCCTCTGGTGGGTTGGGAGAGGGCTATGGAGCGCCCTCGTGACCTCTGCTGCTTGGGGTTCCGGCTCGGCGTGGACTGACTTCGGGGATGGGGAGAGCTATGGAGCACCTCGGACCTCCGCCTCCTTGGGGGTTCTGTGGTTTTATGCTGGCCTGAGGCCTGGTCCCAGGCAGTCTCTTGTGTCTTGGCCTGTGTGAGCATTCATGTTCGCCATCTTGAGGACCATGTGGCTTCACTGCTGGGGTGGGGGTTGGCTTTTATGTGAATGTGCTGGTCTCATCATGGCTGAATATGAATGCTCAGATGCTCCGATATCTTTATTTGTCAGAATATTTGTGTTGGTTTAAAAAAAAAATAATGCTGTGGTTTTATGCTGGCCTGAGGCCTGGTCCCAGGCAGTCTTTTGTGTCTCGACCTGTTGAGCATTCATGTTCGACCATCTTGAGGACCATGCGGCTTCACTGCTGGGGTGGGGTGTGGTGTTGGGTGGGGGTGGCTCTTGGTGAGTGTACTGGTCTTATCATGGCCGAATATGAATGCTCAGATGCCCTCAATGCCATTGTTTGTCTGAATAATTGTGTTGGTTTAAAAATTAATAATGCTGTGGTTTTATGCTGGCCTGAGGCCTGGTCCCAGAGCAGTCTCTTGTGTCTCAGCCTGTGTGATCATTCTTGTTCAACCATGTTGAGGACCATGCGGCTTCATTGCTGGGGTGGAGTGGGAGTTTGCTTCACCTAACAACGCACCTGTGGCGTGCACTGATGCCCCAATACACCCATGCTATGTAGTGGATTATAGCCATTGGAATCCTAACAGCCAATCAGATTTCAGCATTTCTTAAAGCCTTTCTATAATATCCCATCTTTGGTACTGTTGTATGGTCTGGAGTGTTCTGTGCAGCTCCCTAGTTTGAAGTATCATGCGGAGTGGGCGTGTTGGTCCTTTCTTGCCGTCGAATGGTCTGGGTGTTCTGTGCAGCTCCCTTGATTGGAAGTATCATCTGGGAGTGTGCATGTTGGCTGTTTCTTACCGTCGAATGGTCTGGAGTGTTCTATGTAGCTCTCTTGATTGAAAGTATCATGTGAGTGTGCATGCTGACTCTTTAGACCGATCGAATGGCCTTCAGTGTTCTGTTCCTCTCCAGTCGAATGACCTTGAGTGTTCTGTGCCTCTCCCTTGATTGAAGTATCACGTGGAGTGTGCAACCTCTTCACCTCATCCCATCACACTGTGTTCAGTGTTGATAGCCTTTCTCAGGATTTACCATTTCTTGTGACTAATCATTCTGTATACAGTGCAGTGAAGTAATTGGTAGTTTCTTTTGATTGAAGATTACTGGAGAAATGGAGAACGTCTCAATTATTGGAGAAATGGAGAACGTGAGACAAACACTCAGAGTATCTGCTGCAGTGCTTTTACATGATGCACTGAAGATTGCATCTATCCACGTTCCTGACAGGGAATGAAGTCAGCGCTACAAAGACAACATTAAAAATGATCCTGAACGTTATGCACTACATAAGGAAAAACAGTAGTACGCCGCGAGAAACTACAGGCTTCGCTTTAGTGACAATAAGCAAAAAGAATATAATGAAAAGCGCGGCTGCGAATGCAGAAAATGAGGGAATGGTGGAAGAACACCACCTCTGAGCCTACAGAGAGCACCATAGTGAAGGTATCAACCAGGAATTCAATGAGAGCAGCAGAAGAAAAGAAAAGGAACAGAGAGCACACTGAGGGAATGCAGAAGGAAACAGCGTAGCAACTGTCTGCACAGAAACATAGAAGAATAAATGAAAGAGAAGAGAGAAATACCAGGAAAGCAAAGAAAAGGAGATGCAGCAGTGTAGGTACAACTGTCTCCTCCGACAACAATCGCTGCCTCTTCACCAAGCCCAACAACCGTACCAGAGTGCATAGCAAGTGGAAGCATATGTGAAACACCAGTAACTGACACACGATCAACCCATGCCATACTTAAAAGCTTTGCAAAGAGCACACAAAGGGCTTCTGCAGTCTCCAAGAAGGTTTGCCACCACTGTTACTAAACTCATTTTATCATGCTCCCCTCAAAGCAGGCGGCTCTATCCAAGGTCAACATAAGTGTGCCATATCGCACAAACCTGAATGACAAGCTGGTTGAGGTAATGAAGGAGAAACTAGTCGATTTAAAACATCAAAATACAAAAGCACAAAAGAATGGGGATTGCAAAAGCTTTCCTAGAAAAGCCTCTTCAGTCTCTTTAGCGAGTTCTGTGAGCAAAACCCAGAGAAGCAAGTTAGCCCAACCAAATTCAAGTCTGCGACCAAAGAATATAAAACTGGCAAGGGCAAAAGTTTGAACAGTGCTTGTGTGAGTACTGCACTAATGTCATCCTAAAGTTGTGGTCCTTAAACAGATTTGCTGATGTACACAAAGTCCCACACTGCAAAATTGCTAGTATATACAGTGCTGTAAGCCTTACTATGTGCCCAAGGTTACAAGGTGAACAGTTCTTCGCAGGAATGCGTTGAAAAGACCTGTGAAAAATGCAGCGCAGATGCCATAGAAGAAAACACAAAGAAACTGTTGGACAGACATGGCATGGAAGAACTAAAATGGTACCAGTGGGACAGCGTAACCATTACCACAAGTACAGATGGAACAGAGACAAAAAGACCAGAAAAGTGCTGAAAAGAAAAAGCAGCACAGTGTCAACACTGATTGAAGTCCTGAAAGACGACATAACATTTTTGGGTAAACACCTTCATGCTGCATCCTGGCAACAAAACCAGTACAAGTCCCTAAAGACAGTGACCATGGGATGGTACTCATGGTCCTGGACTTCACGGAGAAATTACATGTACATTTCAGGATGAAATTCAGTCGACCCATTGGCACCACGAACAGGCTACTGTTCATCCCATAGTAACATTCTACAGGTGTCCAACATGCCAAGGTATAGTCAGAGAGTCATTAGTGTTTATATCTAGTGACCTTCACACGACCACCATGCTGTTAGGCACTTTATAGCGGTATCTAATGATCATCTTCAGAGCATCCGCTCACTTAAGATCAAGAAAGCAGTGCAATATACAGATGGCTGCAGAAGCCAGTACAAATCAAAGTGGGCATTCAACGTCATATCTGAAGCACCAGCTAAATATGGATTTACCATTGAGGGGCTTTCTTTGGTTCAAGACATGGCAAAGGGCCATCAGACTCGAGAGTGCTGTGATAAAGTCCAGTGCTACTAGAGCAGTGCAATCCCGGCAGCTGTAATTGCCAATGCAAAACACCTGTACGATTACTGCGGAAGAACATCAGCAAAGCATCAAAACCTGAAGGCTGCAGTCATGATCTGCGTACATTCTTGTTGACAGGTATGCAGTGGTGTGTCTATTACACTCATTGCAGTGAACTGCTCCGTGTTTTCTGCACATGGCGTGTACAGCTGACTTGTATGGGGGTCACAAAATACAGTATTACTGTTGGTTAGAATTGTTAAGAAATAATAAAATGTCACAGTAAGCAATTAGGCAGACATTTGTGTTACAATGCTGATTTTGCAAGTGCAGAATAGTTTAAACTAGTGTCATTATAATAAACATGTTGTTGTTTAATGCAATGTTGTGTTTAAAAAGCCTTCAGTCTAATAAGTAAACCTTTTACTCATTAACAATTGTGTGGTGCCTTTATTACACTTATTACACTCGCGGTGATGCTGTGGTGTCATGTGTACACTCACCACGGTGTGGGGGTGTCATGTTACCTCACCACGTGTGTGTGGTATGTATTGTACACTCATCACAGTGTGTCTTGTTATAATCATCACACTAGACCCTATTTTTCTTGGGAACCTTAATATTTTTATCTTAAAACATTGTGCTTTTTCACATGTGGGTCATAGTATCTTAACTTAAATTACACAATTCATCTATGGTCGATCTGAAAATTTCACTTCCATGTCACACTTTGGTAACCCCTTTTCATGAACAGACCCAAATCACAATCTTTATATGGGCCTCCTTCCTCAACTTTGCCTGAATGTAATCCAACAGAAACCAACAACTTGGATGGACACACTCCAAGCTGCATGACTCGCACAAGAGTCCATATCAGTGTCCCAGGCTACCACTGTGCAAGAGCCCCAGTCATCACAGTTAGCTGCCCTCACAACTTGTGTCCAGCAACAGCAATCAATGATAGAGATGGTCACCAATACTGTCAGCAAAGCACCCCTCGAATTGCTCCTGCTCCCGTACAACTTCTGTCAATGCTCTGCGACCACTTGACATCGACCTGGAGTCACCGCCTTCCGCGAGAACCAGTGACCTGCCAGTGGTGTGGATTCCGAGGGCACATTGCTGCTGTCTGCCGGAAGCTACAGACTGCAACTCAAACAATCTGCACCCTTTGGCTACTAATTCAGGCACACCCTCGCCTCCGGGGCAAATGTTCCTGTCATTAGGTCACCACTACTAGCAAACTATGTCCCTGTCACCACTGGAGATTGGTCCACGCATGCCTTGGTCGACTCTGGAACAAAATTACAGTTATTCATAGCAGCATACTAGACAATCCAGCTATTTGTCATGTACCTACTGTTTCTCCAGCTGATCTAAAGTGCATTATCACAGCAAGAACTGCTACTGTACCTATCACCTATGCTGTCCATCTTAAGCTCCATTTTGTCTTACAGCAAGCTAATGCTAAGTTTTACCTAGTGCCTGACCTACAACCAGCAGTGATTCTTAGCTAGGACTTCCTTAAAGCTCAAAAAGCCATCCTAGACTTTGCCTCAAACAAACTGTAGCTAGATCATCTGAAGCAACTTGAAGCTATAGACTCAGTCATTGTGCCTCCTAAGTCAGAGATGGTTTTGACTGCCAAGATTCAAGGTGAACCACTTCCATAAGGTGTGGTTGGCATAGTCATAGGATCCCCACTCTACATTGCTCAGGTCTCCTTCCAGGAACACTTTTATCTGCTGCCTACGGTGGTGCAGTCTTCCAAAATGCTGCAACTTCACAGATGAGCCAGTGGTCATCTCAAAGGGTGCCGACATTGGAAAGTTTGTCTGCTTGTCTTCAGGGGACCAGCTTCACCTTCTGCAAAGAGCCACAACTTGGCTCCATCAGTTCTTGTCCTGTCAGTACCATCACGATCACTCCAGCCTCCACAGATCTACCCCCTCAGTCAGCGATTACCTTCTTCAGCCTGTCTAACTGAGAAACAAGCAACTTCTGGCATTCCTGGAGAACTATTCAGATGCCTTTGTTGGTCCAGATAACAAACTTGGGTGCTGTGATATCCTGTAACACACCATTGAGGTGCAGCCCAACCAGCAGCCAGTCCATCAGTGAGCTACAAAGTGGGACACAAACAAAAACAGATCCTGGAAGACACCATCAAAGACATGCTTGACACAGGAAATTATCGAAGACTCTGTAAGTCCCTATGAGCACCTTGCTTGCTGGTGGTAAAAAGACAAAGGGTGTTATTTCATGGTGGACTACAGAAATCTCAATGCCTACACAGTGCAGGATGCTCCTCCCTACCTACAACTGAGGACCCTTAGAGAGCCTTGATGCAGCCAGCCCAGCTTACTTTGCCACACTAGACCTTCAGAGTGGATTCTATCAAGTTACTATTGATCCAGCTTCATGGCCATACACAGCCTGGCACTGACACTTGGATTTTTCCATTTAAACATTTGCCTATGGGACTTTGGAACAGTCCATCCACATTTCAGCATGTCATGGAAGCCATATTACCTGGACTGTCTTGAAAATCTTACCTAGTCTACCTGGACAATGTTATCATCTTCAGCAGAACTTTCCTGGAGCACCTCCACCATCTCAGAGGTGTTTGAACATCTCAGACAAGCCAATTTCAAGCTTCACCCTGAGAAGTGTTATTTTGCTCAGCATCAAATTCATTACCTGGTACATGTGGTTAGTTCTCAAGGCATCTCTCAGACCCAGATAAGCTCTCAGCAATAAAGACTACCCAGAACCTAACAACCTCAAAGACCTTAGGGGCTTACCTGGGCTTGTTTGGGTACTACAGAAAATTCATTTGCAACTATGCCAAGATTGCAGCTCCACTGTATGCCCTCACCAAAAGGGATGTGACTATGTTTGGACTTCTAAATGTAAAGAGGCCTTTGAAACTTTGAAAGCAAACCTAATATCATCTCCAATATTGGCCTACCTGAGGTTCAGACCAACCCTTTAAACTCTACTCAGATGCTAGTTCCTTTGCAGTGGGTGCTGTGCTGTGTCAAATCCAAGATGGAACAGAATGAGTTGTTTCTTATGCCTAGCTCTCTTTCTCAGCTGAACAAAACTATGGCATCACAGAACAAGCATTTGTCAATGCTGAGCGTTAAGCTACAGGTATTTTATGGTGGTATTTGGCACTCGGACATGGCTTAAAAAGTGGTTCTATTGCACAAGCAGGCAGCATAACAGTATTGGTGTAAAATACTTTGTCTGCAGAAGAGCAAGTCTGTAACTCTGTTACCCACTGTTCAGTCACAGAAAGAATTGTAGGAGGGACAGAAACATGCTAAGGCAAAGTCTTGGACATCCCTGAATATACATATATAGATCTCCCCTCTCCCCTCTCTCCCTCCCACCCCCAAACCCCTCTTCTACAGGTGCTTTTCAAGACTTGGCCGTACTCTGCCAGGAAGCTCAGAGTTGACAGAGGAGTAAGTGGTCAGGCGTTTGGGGAGATAAACGGGATGGAGGATATTGGCTGCACCAGAGAGGAGTATTAAAATATAAGAAACAAGCATTTGTCAATGCCGAATGTTGCTTGCTTCTATGTGCTGTTTAGGTATTTGGAAGTCATTGGAATGCAAATATTGAAAATTCGCGAACTTACGAGCATGGTAGGAACTGCACAAAACACGCTAAGTAAAACAGTCATTTTTAGAATTTTTTACCAAATTTTCAACATAGCCATTTTAAGACCTCTGCTAATGAACAGTGTCACTGTGATTTTCTTAATGTGTCCCATACATTGATTTAAGCACACCGACTGCGCCTATTAGCTACATGAGGGAAACATGTTTTGGGCAGGATGTGAAAAATGACAGCTGTACTGCTCATAAGGAGGTATGGTAAAATGGCAATGTTGAAAATCTGGAGTGAAAATATTGAAAATTCGTGAACTTATGGCGTGCGTGGGAACTGCATAGCACACACTCGTAAAAGCGGTCATTTTAGGAATTTTTCACCAAATTTTCAAAATAGGCTTTTGAGGCCCACCTTATGAACACTGGCAGTGTCGTTTAGTTAATCATTCCAGAAAGGTGATTTCACACAGTGACTGCGGAAATCACCCTTCGGAACCGAATAATGCCATGACATTGACAGCATTCATGAGAAGGGGTCCAAAACCCCATGTTGAAAATTTGGTGCAAAATTCCAAAATGCCTGAGATATGCAATAAAGTTGAAAACCACTATCTATCCCATTATACAGCTTACCAGCATTTCCTCAGTTCGCGTTCGGCTTTGAAGAGTGTAGACGTGTTCCCGGTCCACCAATGATCTGCCGTCCGAGCTCTGGAGGTAAGTATGGGTGGGGGGTGGGGAGGCATGTGCGCAGTGGGTGGGGTGCGGGTTGTGGGAGGGGTGGGGAGACAGCGATGGAGCGTTTTCTTATTTGTTGTTTTTTTTATTCAGGCGACACGGACGTTTGCCACGCTGGGTGGGCTCCAGCGTGGCAGCAGGAAAGCTGTCTGGGGAGACATGGAGCCACGGCGAGTTGGGCACCCCGTCCAGCCAAAACAAGATTTGCCACGCTAGGTGGGCTCCCAGCATGGCACCAAGCTTTGGGCGGGGGCATGCAGACTTGAAGCTGACAGGGATTGGGCACCCCATCGGCTATAACAGTTTCGCGAGCTCATACAGAGGTGCAGCCAGCACTGATCGCAGTGGTGGTTTTCTTTGAAGTGAAGACCACTGCTGTCATACACAGCACCCGCATGCATTGGTGCAGGACCCACGCCTGCTCAACGGAGCAGTGGATTGCACAGGACAGTCACACCTCCAAAGTGTCCTATTCTCCCAAGACGTTCTTGTGCATGCGCAGCTTAATGTAAAAGAATGTCTAGCCATGGTATTTGCTGTAAAGAAATGTGACTGTTACCTGCACTACTCCTCCTTCACAGCTATTGTAGATTTCCTGCCCTCAGACAGTTGTTTGAAAATGAAGGAGCCAGTAGGAACGCTCACCCAATGGATTGCCATACTGCAGTGCTACTACTTTGAGATTCAATACCGACCGGATCTTGTTCACTCTAATGCCAATGCTGTAAACTGGAGATGGTATTCCTCCGCATCATCCTCAACAGATGAAGAATCCTGTGTAAAAGCGCTTCCTTTCCACTCCACAGATGAGCTCCCTGTGAACACTCCTACAGCACCTCAATTTGCTTTGCTGCTACCAACTGCTTCTACAGAAAAGCACAATCCTCACATGCTACAAGCAGCTGAAGAGCTTCTTACATCCTCTAATACTGATATCTCCTGGCGACGATTAAAATGCAACAAAGAACTGATTCTCAATTTACAGGCGTAATCACGTACTTAGAGACTGGAACATTACCACAACAAAGCAACAACTTCAGGATGTACTGTTCCTTGCGTCTCAATACTTCCTCAATGACGGTGTGCTTTTTCACATTCGGATCAAGGAGGACAAGGGCCATCGATGGATAGAACTCATGTACAGCTAGTTGTGCCAGCCTCTCTAGTCACCGGTTCTTCAATCTACTCATGCCTCTCCACGTTCTGGAGGTCATATGGGAATCCACAGCACTTTCGAAAAGACAAGACTTCACTTCTTCTGGCCTCACATGAACAAGGACATTGTCTGATTTGTCAAATCCTGCCAGCCCTGCTCCCAAAGAAAGCCTCCTGCCAAACCAACAAAGGCACTCATCATTCCAATTCCTGTAGCCACTGAACCATTCCAAAGAGTCAGCACGGACATTCTTGGCCCCTTGCCTACATTCACCCTGACTCTGGAACAACAAGTACATTCTTGTTTTGTGGACTTCCTAAGTATTTGGAACTTATTCCCAAAGACATTAAAGCTGCCACAGTGAAGTGCCTTTCTCAACACAATCATTTGTCATCATGATGCCCCAGTATACCTGCATTCAGACAGTGGCATTAACTACCTTTCAATTATTGTGTGAGAAACATGCAAATTTCTTGACATCAAAAGACTCACACAACCAGTTATCATCCACAATGCAATAAACAAGGTGAGAGAATGATGTCTACCATTCTTAATACACTCTCAATTACCTGGATGAGACTCATGACACTTGGGATCATTTTGTTCCTTCTTTCAATCTGCTAACAATACCAGCCCTTGTGTCGACAGTACAGAGTACACACTGTTTTCTTCTAGTCCATGGGCATCACCCAAGACCTCCTCTGGACAGGAATCTCATGCTGCTAGAGATTCCAAAATCAGCTTCATCCTTCATCATTGCAATATTGGAACAGCTTGAACTTGCCAGACGTGTTGCAATTGACACACTGGGTCAGAGAAAATATGCAATGCAAAAATGTCAGCAGCAAGTTGCATGAGCCTTCATTCTCTATTGGGACACTGTGTACTTGAACTGACCTGTCCTTGTTCTGGGTGCCACTAAGAAACTGCTTTGCCCTTGGACTGGTCCCTTCTACATTGTGGAAAAGCTTCCTCCTGCTCATGTTCGCTAGCACAGGTCCGATGGAAAGCTGGTGCGAACAAGATCCACATCAACAGACTGAAACATGGGTACTTGAATGATACCTCCCTGATGATCCCAGTCCCCTAACAGTGAAGCTGAACTTGAACCTGCTATACTTTTGAAGCTGAAATTTCTGCAGACAATTTGCAACCAGTTCATCCACCACCCATGGTCCTGAAAATCTTCAGCCAGATCCTCTTTTGCCAGCTCAGCCTGATGGATTATCTGGAACTTCTCAATCTTTACTGCATCTTTCTTCTCAAGAATCTCGTATACCAGATCGAGAAGATATTGCAAAAGTATGTCAACGGATCCCGGACTTACAGGGTTAAATGGTGTGGTTATGACAGCTCACAAAACTCTTGGGTCCCTTTTCTGACCTGACCCATCCTGTTAGGAACTGGTCCAATCCACAAATGTCAATTCCATTGACCGCAAAAGTTGCAAAAAGTGTGGACTTTAATTCTGAACTCAGTAGTCATGTCTTGAACTCTGTGGTCATTCATTTATTGCCTGCCTTATAGAACTGTGTGCTCATTTATTCTTGCATTAAGCCTTTACTATTTGCAATAACTGTTTTTCTCCTAGGTCTTGAAATGTTGATGGTTTGCAATATTGACTTATATTTAAAGTGCATCCTGCTGCTCCTGTTCCTCTCTTCCTTTCCTTCCCCTGCACTTTAGTGCTTGTGGCATGGCCAAGCTTCAAGTGCTATGGTGTGTCCCTCCCTGGCACTACACTGACTGGCCACCAGTGTAGTCCAGATTTTTCCTCCTCTTCCCTGCAGTGGAGTTTTGTGTTGAAAGTGAAAATCAGAACAAATCACAGTAATCAGTCTAAAGTATTAATGAATATTGTTCAATCTCTGTGAAATGTCTTTTGCTAATGTTTGCTGAAATGTTTAAATTAAAATGATTACAGTTATTCTATTTTATTGTTAACATGCCATAGCAATGCTTTTACTTGTTTGAGTGGTACTCACATTTGCAGTCCCGAGGTGATGTAGAGTACAGGTTAAGCATGGGGCTTAAGAATAGCTGCCACCCCTTTAACTAGGAACAGTAATGTTGCAGCCAGAGTCTTTGGTCACATGTTATGCTAATTATTTCCAGCAGGGGCTTTGGAAAACCTCAATTTTTCTGCCTAGCAGCCAGTCTGAGTCTGTACCTTGTGCTAATGAGTTGTCCCTGCTTATGTTCCTGAATAACCTAATTTTATTATTTTGTGCTTCCGACTCAGTTCATTCGGTGCCAGCAAGACGACTATTGCAGAAGCACCAGATGGGCAAAGCAGACTACAATGACGGTAATGGTCCTCTGTGGCAGACCATCACCAAAACGTCACAGTGGTCTGCAGCATGGTCTCTGCCCTGAGGATCTACAGTAGTTTCCCAAATGGAGCTACTGCTCTGGGGTGGGGGCACTGGTGCTTGGCATAAGTCATGTGCACATACTGCATGTACTTGCACTGTGCTGCCCATTTCGTGTTGTCTCAAGGTTGGGAGAAATGCCAGTGGAAAATTCTGACTGCAGCAGGATGATGGCTCACATTTTGTAGGCCCAACCCCACAACCGAGCAGTCTCCTCAGCTGGATCTGACCTCAGTGATAGCTGGGGAACCCCTTCAACCTGCTATGGGGAGAAGGCCATGGGGGTGATGGAGCTGGTGAGTACCTGGAAAAATCAGGTGATGGGGCCAGGGGTTGGCTAGAATGGGGTAGGTTGGGCAACTCAACTAGAAAAATCTTGCTTAAAAAAACATTACAGTGCTGTAGAAAACCTTAATCCATTTTTAAAACTTGGTATTCCAAGATTATTTACCAGTGTTGTCTACATTTCTCAGTATTCCCATTATTTAGTTATCATGAACCATGAGGATCTCTAGTTGGGTATTTAGACCAGTTTCAATTCCACCATTCTGTCTGATTTAAGAAAGACACTGCAAACCCTTGAAACATTAAATCTGACAGCGGATTAGACAGTTTGGCCCACCCAGTCTGCCCACATGTCCCAGCTCATACTGTCATCGCAGACCCTACTTGATCTCCAGCTCCCAACCTCCACTACCCAACTAAGATTCCTTGTGCTTATCCTGCATGCTTGAAACCCACCACTGTTTTTGCCACCACTACCACCACTGGAAGGCTTGTTTCAGGTATCCGCATCGTTTCAGTGAAATACTTCTCACATGATGATGCAGAAGAACAGAATGTATTTTGCTGGAATGGAGAATGTAGGAGAGATGTGACCTACATCTCCTAAATGTTCTCCATTCCAGCTTAATTGCATATCCCTTGTTCTTCTGCATGTTTACCTCTGAAAATACTGCCTCCTGTACCTTGTACAGCCCGTGAGGTATTTCTACAGTAGGTCTCTCATCATATCCCCTCCCCTCTCTCTGCTAGGGTGTACATTTTGAGATCCCTCAGTCTCTCCTCATGGTTTCTAATGCGCCCCTGCACCATTTTAGTTGCCCTCCTCTGACTGCCTCCACCATGTCTATCTCATTCCAATGTCTTTGTTTTAGATCTGGGTGTTGCTGATATGTAAGGTTACCATCTTTCTTATCTTACACTGGACCATCACGTTTTTATGGTCCTTATACAGTCCCTCCAGGTTCCCAGAGAAGTGCTACAATTTGAAACTGGGTTTGGAGTTGTCAAGTGGACACAAACACTAAAAACAGACGTAGCCAACCCCACAATTGGGGCTTACCTCTGAGTTCCATCCTACTGCTGCCATGTCTCCCAGGGCTCTGGCAGCTGATCTCTGCTGTCACCACTGCCCACTGTTTCTCCCTTTGTGTGGTGGGGAGAAGAAAGAGCTGGAATTCACCAGCACTGCTAGGCTGTATATACAGAGCCAGCAGGGCTCATATGTAAGCTCGAGGCCAAAATGGCACATGGGGCTTGGGCATGAAATAACATGTGCATTACCCTGGGGATGCCTTGTAGTGCAAACAGCAGTAGCCACTGTAAAAGGCACCAAGGAGGGTAATATTAGGGATGCACTCCCATTCTCCCATGGGTCCTTCAGGGCAAATGGGGCCATCAGATCAAAGTGATTTAATTAAATAAATGTAAGAGCTACTGGGAAATGTTTAATATGTGTAAAGCTGCTGCTGGCTGTATTTTTAAAGGCCATGTTTATTATGTGTGACTGGGGCTGCCATGTTGATTTCCAGGGACCCTTGGCCTTCAGTTAGTCACAGCCAGCCACTGCAACTAACTGAGACTCAAGTCTGTAAACCATTAGGGCATCAAATATGTGTTTGACAACAGTTTTCAGCCAGTCAGAGTCTGTAATTCCCCTGTGACATCAGAAGCTTCTAAAAAGAGTGGGGTTAGTCTTCTAACTCTATCGAAGGAGGCAGAGGCTGTCAGCCTTGCCCCTGCCCTTGAGCCTCAGTCTGCTATCAAATCATCCAGTGCAGACTTGGCCCATTTCAAGCTTCTTGTGCAAGTATTTATGCTGCTCTGGCTAGCCAGCCAGAGTAGCCTGGTTTTGTAATTTAGGGTAGTAGCTCCACTTTAGGTGTAACAAAGTTAAAGTTACCGGAAAGCTCTCTGGTGTTTGTTAAATATTTGCCGTTGTTCAAGATTTGTTCATTCCTGCTGCCATGGGAAGACTTCAGCATCATCCTGCCCAGCCTGTGGTGACCATCGGCCAGTGACATCTGGAGGAGCCTGTGAGAAGCTACATACCGCTGCTTCTCCCCATGTAGAGCTACGGGGAGATCCATCTTGTCCACCTTTTGGGTTTCAGGATCCATGAGTACTTTGCTGGGATGGAAGTGTTTCTTTGTGGATTACCTTTTGGAATTACTCTTGGAATACCCTGTTTGTGGAATGCAAATATTTGGGCTGTGAGTGCTAGCACAGTAACAAAAATCACTTGGGTATGGGGTTGAATTTTTAGCTCTATAGACCCCATTCAACACAAGATCAGGCCTGCAACAAAACTTTAACTGTGGTACCCAGTTAGCAGGATAGTTTTAGATAATAACACCCAGGTCTACTGGCTTGGCCCACCTAAAGTGCACTTGAAGGAGGGGAAAGCATATTGGGGTCAGGCATGCTGGGCAAAAGCCTGATTGTACACATTGTTGTTATCTGACTTTTCCCTTTTCCCTGTAGGACCAGTAAATAAAGTCGGGGGTTGTCAGTTTTATATCTTGTATGAGCTAATGTTATTTTGCACTATTACTGGTACTATATTGCACTGTCTATTTAGGTTTGCTTCATGGATGTGATCCAGAGTGCTATTTGAGCCAGTGGGGAGGTAAGCAGGTACTGCATCCCAGGAGGTTGTACCACACCTATCACCAGACCCACTGATCCATTCTCTGGGTTGGGGCACTGTGTTATTTTGTTTTTGTTCTAGATATGACCTCTCAAGGGTTTCAAAGAACCCAGGTCCGCAATCTTGCTAGGTTTGTGTGTGTGTAAGGCAGGGTTGTAAATCAGCTTCAACTAAAGACACAGTTGGCCGCTCACACAGATGTTGTCAAACATTATTCATTCTTTTGGCCATACTTCTGGGCTGCTGCACTCAAAAGTCTGGGGCCTGATAGTTGCAGTCGGTGGGACACAAATTTGGGGTGTAATGAGACACACTTATAGCATCACATCTGAAATCTACCCTACACCGAGCCCATATTTAAACATCAGGGAGGAGTATCTCACAAAAGCTAAGTCACAATGCAGATATGGCAGTCAGATGTTAGTAGGTGCAAAGGAGTTTTCATCCATTAACACACTGGCGGCACCACCCATGGAGGACTGGGTATGGCAGAGCACCATCTGCATGGTGCCCTGCCATGTTCAGCATCTGTCAAGGAGATGTTACCATCTCAGTTGTCCCCAACTCCAACCAGTACCTTAAGGCCTGCATGTGGCCTGTGCAATCTGTAATTTTCCAGTCCTACGTTGCTCAATCTTCAGGGCCAGTGGCTCCCTCAACAGCTCCTGGAAATGATTAGTCCTTGATGTCCAGTGAAGCCTCCCTCTAGCCCTGTTTCTACCCCACTTGTGGTCCCTTACCAGTCTTGGTCCCCAGAAGAATATCTTAAATCCCATTGCATTCCTGCATCACCCTGAAGAGCTGTTTTGTTTTATATCAGGCTTTCCTCCTCCATTGCCACCCACCCAGTTATCAAGCCTGGGGTGGTAACCACCCGGCATCTCCATCCTCATCTTCTGCTAGCCCCACCACTCCTACCAGTGGGGATCAACATAGTGCAGGGCCTGAGGATACTGGGTTTCACCCTAGAAACAACATGTTTTCCTCAATTGTATATCCTACTACCTCAAGTATCAATCACAGCAGGCAGCAGACTTTGTCAACCTTGCCAGATTCAGAATAACATGCACATGTGCAACTCCTCACAGAGAAGCAGGCTCCCTGGCCCATTGTGAGGGGTCACTGTGCCTGTGGTTCCACTGCCATCTTTCCAGGGCTACATTACAGCCAATCCTAGCTCCCCAAGTCTTTTCCTGAAGTTGAGTCATTGGCACAGAAGTGCAACACACTTTGATGAGGCTATCAGGTAGCCTGATGAACCCCTTGTACCAGATCTACATTGATGGTAATGCTCTGGTGTGTTACCAGGGTGCATCGGCTGTGTGCATCTATGCATAGCACACCATACAGTTTGCATGCCAGCCCTCACACACCTTGTTGTAATGCCAATTGTTTTTTTCTTACATTTTGTATTCTTCACTAGTGATGCCCTTGTCCCTGAATCAGACCCAGCCCCATTCTCCCGTGTCCTAGGAATTACTCCTCTGCTTTTCAACCCCATGAGCTTGCCCTTGTGGTTGGGCCTGGCCAAGCTGGGCACACAGCTCCTGCCTTCAGGGGGGGACCACAGAGGCAGGAGAACCTCGTGGAGATGGTGGCACGTGGTGGCAGGCAGGGCAGAGCTCACCCAGGGTCATCCTCTTCAGGGCTTATCCATTTTCAGTTCCTCCCACTCCTAAGGACACTGACATGCAAGAAGCTGTACACACACACAAGCATGTCATGTGAGCTTGGCCAATGATCTCCCACCCCTATGCTTCCTGCTGCACTGAGACTAGTGGCCCAGGTGGCAGTGAAGCAGTGAGATCATATTCTCCTCCCTGAAATAGGAGAGCTTTCTCTGAGATACTCAGTCTTCCTTCCCCAGCCAGCCCCCAACAACTCAAGCTGGTTCCTGAACTAGAATCCATGGCATTACGAGCAGAGCGTCTCCACTGTGCCAATGGACTGACCCTGAAACCCTATTGTGACATCACAGGAAAGCCTTGTGACTCTGTTGCATACATCACAATGGGGCACAAACTTGAACAGTTGTGTAAAGTGGCTGTTCTTATCATTTATGCCATGAAACAGCAACTATGTCCGGGCCTCTGTTGTATAGTTTACTTACTTGAAACCATCCAATCAGATAAGTGAACATTATAATTGTTAAGACTGTACTTGCAGTGTCTTTACTGCTCCATGGTTGTCTTCATTGATGTAACAAATTGCATAGGAGGAGGAGCAATGTATTCATCAGCTGTGAAAATGGGTGGGTTGGTACTGTAGGGTGGGGTTTGAGACATGGTTTATTAGCCTATTTTAGTTTTATCCAAAGATGGCAACCATGCTGTTACAGTGGTATTTTGAGATGACATCAAAAGCTACAGGGCCCCTGTTCACTACTAGTAGCATCCTGATAGAAATTCATTTGCATAACTGGCAGTTACCTTCCAAAATGGGATTACATCAAAGAATACCAGTGTAACCCCCTACAAATGGGGGTTCCCAAAAGTCTTCCTTGAGCTTGCCTAAATGCTCACTGCCAGGCTGGTGTCCTGGCTTTAGCAGTTTAATGTGATTACCAGAGCCTGTAGCCTCTGTGTACTGTCTTCTTTAAGAGCTGCTTGACTGCAGCTCTAGTAATCTGAGAGGGAGCTCTGTTGAAAGATGTAACTATTTGCTGAAAATCATTTAGAGGATAATGATAATGTAGTTTGTCTAACCTGCTTTCTTTGTAGCAAGGAATGTTTTGTTTGTCTCCATTATCTTGGTCCTGGACTGCAAATTGACCAATCAGTTCTGGTGGGACCTAAATGTAGCCAGACTACAGGAGCAGTCTGAATTCAAAATCTGTAGGAATTGTAGTTTGAACTTTTGCATCTTTTTGCAACTGAAGGGGAGCTCTTGCTTTGACTGATAGCCAAATCAGCCAACCAAACCTTTTGATGTTGGGGAAATCCCACACTGCTTGCAATTTTCAGTTAGTTCTGAGCTGGAAGTGAAATGAGAAGAGCTCAAGTGTATTTTGGGCAGCAATCCTGAGTGGATTTGCATGGGAAAACTGTGAAAGGGCTGAGTTTTTGGCTTGCATGTCTGCCAGCTGCTCTAAGAGGGAGAGAGAAGAGAATATTTTGACTAAATCCAAGTTTGTGTGACTAAAGTAAGCTACTGAAGTGGGCCAGGCTCAATCTGAAGAAGACCAAGATTTTGCTGAATGCAATCGGCCTTTCAGGAATTCCAGCTATCCCTAAGCTCCTGGTGTGCAGAGACTTCATGGTGAGACTGGGAGTGCTTTGCCTGGTACAGTAGAATTTGCAGTACATGTAAACGCTATAAGCTGCTAGTGGGTTGTGAGTTAGTTCCCCACTGTGTGAACTGTGTTCTGCTTGCTGGAAGCTGTATCCAGACCAAACGGACTGCATCCCGAATTTGTCTCCATGCGGTCTGGGCTTGCCAGACTGGCCCAGCCAGACTACCCACTGCACAGAGAAGCCATCTACGAGAGACCTGCCTGGGGATCAGCCCCTGCTCCACGCTTGAACAGGAATGATGCTTCTGCGACTGCTGGGCCCTGCTTCTCCTGGCATTCCAGATCAACCACCTGCAGTCTCGATTTTCGCCCAGCCTGTGTCCAGTCTTTTGTATCATGAGTAAATACTAGGTAGCTCCCTGCAACAACAGCTTAATCTGAGTGTGTCATCTGATTGTCTTGTTGTTTCTGCTTTCTTTACGTAACTGAGCCCTCTGGCTCCAGATTACAAATATTGTGTACTGTGCATGTTGTGTTTTCCATCACAGGCCCCAACCAGCTGCAACCCCGCAACAGTCCTGCTAGCCCATCTGTTCTCCACCTGGGTACCCAGAGGTGTGACTGGGTGGGGGACTCAAAGTGCACGATAACTGCTTGATTGATATAATCTTTGCTAATTAACCTGATTTTGCCCCTTCCTTGTTCAAGTCCCCTGAATAAATCAGATCTAACTTTTCTGCATGTAATCTGACTGTGGTTCCAGTTTGGGCTCAAAGTACTGTACTGTTGCTATTTGCTGTGCATAACCTTGTTTTACAGGGGTTGAGCCAGAGGAACCAGCCCTGGTGGTAAGTGAAAACAGTGTGGGTACTTTGGGTGAAAATTAGGTATTGTGAAAGGGATTATTGTACAGTGGTTCAGGCCACTGAGGGGAAATAGGGGGTCACAGTGTCCCGGAGGGCTGTGCCCAGGTTAGCTTGACCACTACCAACTCTGACCTCCGGGTGGAGGCACCCATTTCAGAACTCAGGCCCCTTAACCTGCTACTAGCACAGGCAGGGTAGTAGCCCTTAGGTTAGTGCCACCTAGGGGTTACACCTGTGAGACAGATTCTGTGGTTCCAATAGTTTAGGTGTTCTCTAAGACTAATCCACAAAAGTAAAATTTTGGGGGAACAACAATCCTGGAGGATATGGGCACACAGCCAAATTTTAAAGAAAACACAAATTACACATACCCTCAATAACGCAAAGTATCATGGGAAGCATATGCAAATGCCCATGAATTAATTTGACTGGCTCAACCTTAAGCAGAATTGCTATGGTGCCAGAAGGCCTCACAATACAATCAGCAAAGGCTGAGAACAGCAACAATTTTGGGGAATTCTACAGTCACCACAGCTTTGAATATCACATGATGCTGCATACCAGGCACTGCACTCCTGGAGCACAAAGCATGTCAGCAGCAGAAGTTCTCACTTGAAAAGGAGAGCATCCCGGAGAGCATTCTCCGGGAGCTCAGTCCTCCTCCACGATAATATGGTTTATGATAATCCTAACCACCCTTGGGAACTTTTGCATTGCTGATACTTTGGACTGCAAACTCTCTCTTACAGTTAACACTGAGCCTGACACTGTCTTTTCCCAAATGCTTGACTATGATGCTGGATTTTTATTCCTGATAGAAATGATGCCACCTCTAGCCAGAGATCAGAAATTGCATACATTTTACACTTGATAAAATTGTTTCCACATGCAAACAACTGAGTTGTCTAAATCTCAAACCACTTATATCTGAGTAAACCCTACCAACCGTTACTCCCTCTAACCCATCTTTTATTCACTGGTCCTCTCAACCCACTAACACTGCATTTTGAAGTTGGCCTTCTCCTGCAGTTTTAGTGATCACAGGATGGTCTACTGTGTTCTCAAGATCTGCTGTCCCAAACCCTTCCCCATCCTGAAATATATCTGGTGCAGATTGTTCAGGTCTCTTGACCTAGAATCCCTGCATGATGATCTTCATCACACTGTCTGGTAATCCATCTTTTTTGGTTTATCCCTGATTCTTGAGCTGCCCACCTGTGCCTGATGACCACCTAGCCCCATCCAACTCCTTCTTTGATACATACCCATCCCCATGGGGTCCGGAGGGCATCTCTGCTCCATGGTGGATTCCAGCAGGAGCCTGGCAGGGAGTTGTCCACCCTTGGTCTGCAGGTGTGGAGGACAGAGAATAGTTGGGTGGTAGGACCCTAGTGTGATGGCATCCACTGCTGTGCTCGAGGTTTACCACTGTTTTCTGTCAGCCCGAAAGGGCTCCATGGTATGCATGTACACGCAATTCATGTCTGCGCTCCAGCGCCAGGCTGTGCCCTCACTCCCGAGCTCGTCCATCTGCACCACTACCTGTAGTCACCCAGGTGACAGTATTTTATTTATTTAGTTATTGAGAATTGGTAACTGGGAAAGGTACACTGAGCTGAACCTTGTTTCCAGGTGTGACCGGGGAGGAGTACAAGCATGAGCAGTACAATCGGTGATACATCAGTGAGCAATACAGAGACACTTCAACTGCAAGGTAAACAAAATGTAACAGCTACAATAGGCAAACAATACAAATATGGTCCTGACAAGGCTATACTAAATACATTATATGCTGATGGTATGGAGTAGCAAGGTGGCTGAAGGCAGTTGTAGCGCTAGAAGAATTCAATGCTGCCTTCATTCCTGAAGGAGGAAAGCATCCTTAGGACACTCAGTCCACCTCCCCTGCTGGCCCCTGCAGTCATTCCCCAACCTGGAGTCACCAACATTACAAGCAGTAACTCTACTGCAAACTGAGGGGCCAGCCCTGGCACCGCTTCTGTATCCAATGGCAAAGACCATGCCCTATCTTTCTTCAGCACGGGTCATTATGTCACACCACGTAATGCTGCATGGCACAATTGCACTGTGCGATCATGCCATGAGGCATATATCTTTTTTCTGTGGGGCTCCACTTCACAAACTCTCGAGAAGGACAAGTCCTGGTTTGCTATAATGTCAAGACGCTATTATGTCATGCACATTATGAGCCGGTACTTTTCTTCCACTCTAATTCCATGTCAAGTCATGGAGTCAAAACAGTGGGGAATTCAAGAATGCATGGGGCAGACATAAGGCAATTCTAGTGGGGAGTAGGAGGAGTAGGCTGTTGGTTAACTAGGATCTGCAGTCATCCGCTAGGTAGGAAATGGGCAGACTAGGTGGGCCAAGCGGTCCTTATCTGCCATCAAATTTATGTTTCTATGTTAATTTGGGACAAACCTGCTCACCCACCAGAGGTCATGTATAAAAGGCTCCCACTTTCCTCGATCTCTGCAGACCTAACTGTTTCCCAAAATCCTGGGATTCTGCATGGTACCAATAAAGGCCTTCGATTCCCCAGAGAAATTATTGAAGTTCAAATGACCTCAATGTCAACACTAAGGCCATCAGAAAGCCAAATCTAATTACATTTCCACTGGCCTCCTGAATAACCTTAAGGCTCCATCCAAATTTTGTAAAGTGATTTACTTCATTTTGATTCTCCTCCCCAAGTCATCACTCCAGTCCTCAAACTAGCAAGCTTTTCGACATATAACCCTGCTGATTGGTATCATGTAATATGGTGACTTAAACTGAGCAACTCAATTTGAGCGGCTCAGTTTGAGCCCTACAATAGCAGGGACTGTGAAAGAATAGTGCAAGTTGTATACAGTGAGTGTTTCAGTAAGGTACACTTGCTGTCTAATGGTATAGAGTTGTGTTTGGCCAGACAGTTCTCAGCCAGCTGTCTGGTGTAGTGGGTTACTTCATGGCCTGTGAAGCTGGTGGACCTGGGTGGCATTAATTCTTTTGCTAATAAAATAAATGTTTTTTTCTAAGTCCCAGTTCCTCCCACCTCGGGTTGCCCCCCAGTAGCCCTCCTCCCGAGTTTTCCCTTCTCCTCTGTCCATCCCCAAAGTTGATTACATGTAGTCTGGGGGTGTGGAGGCCGAAAATCTAATCTATATCCCAGGTACAGAGTAAGTGCCCGTCACTGTTTGTGGAGGTCAATGTAATTGATATCGCTGTTTTTCTTTTCGTGATATTGTGGTCGCTCTTGTGGGTGGCACTCTTTTGAGTCACCATTATCACATAAACCATCAGGTTGCCTCATCGCTTAATGATTACTTCACTTTCTGTGCCCTCCTTCTGCTCCATCCCACTTCTCAAACCTTCCCTGTTGTCCCTCTGCTGACCTCACCCTCCCCTATTCTCGCCACCCATCTCTTAGCCCCTTGAAGAGGAACAGCACTGACAGACCTGACCCCATACACCTGTTCCTCACTGTAACTGCCATAGATGTCCACCTCTTCCCACATTTCAACCTCTCCTTTCATCTTGGCAAGGTTCCCAGGGCATGGAGGTTTGCTACATTTCTCCCCTTTACAAAGGGTGTGACCCCTTCCTCACCAGATAACTACTGTCCCATCTCCTTCTAGGCATCCCAGTCAAGAGCCTGGCTGCCGTGATTCTGCACTAGCTGCAAGCCATGGATATCAACCCCGTAGCCCTAGTTACAGGACATTGCAGTAATCAAAGCTGGTGGTCATGAAGGCATGGACCAGTGTAGGAATGTCAGCCAGAGGAACGAGGTGTTTCACCTAGGCGATATTCCTAAGGTGACAAAGGAAGACTTGACAATGGTAGACATCTGCAATTTTAGGGTCAAACTGTTGTCAATAATAACGCCTCAGATTACGCACATGGTCTGAGATCAGAGCTGGACACCCAAGCCATAAGCCTGATGGAAGCCCAGCCCTATGACCCGCCTCCGAGGCGACCTGTCCACAACCAACACCTCGGTCTTATCTGGGTTTAACCTCAGCCAGCTAGCACTCATTCAGTCTTTGATTTCAGACAGACAGCTGTTAAGCCCGGAGATCGCATCGTCTTGTCCAGGAATAAAGGACAGATACAGCTGGGTATCATCTGCGTAAGCAGTGAAATCCAGACTGTATTGCCTAATGATATCTCCTAATGGCAGCATATAAACTGGAACAACATGGTGCCAAAATGGAGTTCTCAGGCACCCTCACAGAACAGAGAGATGGCGCCAGAGGAATAAATTCCAGTGACAACCCCTCTGTGTCCGCCTGTGAGGAAAGATCGAAATCAGTGTAGAACTGTACCAGACAGCCCACAAAGAAGTCAAGAGGCACTCCAAAAGCACACCATGGTCCACAGTATCAAATGCTGCAGAGAGATCAAGAAGGACTAAGATAGTAAGCCTTTTGATCTCTCACAATTAGGAGGTCATTTAAAACCTGGACAAGAGCGGGTCTCAGTGCTATGTCCCTTCCTAAACCCAGACTGAGAGTATCATAGACATTGTGACTTGTAAGATGGTCATCTAGCTGTGATGCAACCACCTTTTCAATAACCTTACCCACAAAGGCAGGTTGGAGATAGGTCTGAAGTTGGCTAGACAGTATAGGTCCAAGGAGGGTTTTTAAGGAGTAGTCAAACGACCGCCTCCTTTAGGGATCCAGGAAAGACCCCTGCTCCAAGAACTTCCAGACAATGTCAACATGATCGGGCAGATAATATCTACGCTAACCTAATAATAGTGGCGAGGGTCCGGATCCAAACTACAGCTGGTAGTCTTACAGTCTGAACAATCCTCACAATGTCCATGAACTCCGCCTACTAAAGTCAAACCAGGTAGCACGGTGTTCGCCTCCTCCCATCGATCTTCGCAGTCCCTTAAAGAGGGAGCTGGGCTGATGCCCGACCTCAAGCTGGCAATTTTATCTGCAAAGAACCGAGCAAGTTCATCACACTTGCTTGTGAAAAATCTCTTCCAGACTGCAGATAGAGTGGATTGCACAGTCTGTCAACAGTCTGGAAGAGTTGAGCTGGTCGATTCCATGCAGCAGCAATCTCCCCGACAGGAACTCTGCCTTCTTATGGGTGATTGCTGATTGATAGACACCATAATGGTCCATCAGTCTAAGCCTGTCAGCATCCAGGCTGGATTTCCGCCAAGCCCTCTCTAGCCTTTGCCCCACTCTTGTCAGCTCCTTCAAGGACCCATCAAACCAAGGGGTTCTTGGGCGCTGGGTGAGTGGGATCAACACGAATAGGAGCAATTGAATCCAGGCATCACCCACCATCTTATTATAAAGTAGTATGAGGTCCCCTGGATTCATGCACTCACTTGATACACCTGATAGGTCCAGTAGCCGATAGGCCCTCTGGGTAAACCCCCTCAAAGGGCGTATACTGGACCATCTCCGTAGAGGCAGGCCTATTTGGGGTGCCCTGAAACTAAATGTTATGGTGTGATGGTCCGTCCAGGCATTTGGTTCCACCCCAACAGCATGATCTCCATCTCCAGGAGAAACACTAGGTCCAATGAGTGACCCCTATATGGATAGCAGAGGTAACTACCTGTGTAAGGCCCAACATAGTCATAAGTTGGAGGAGGTTATTTCCAAATTGTGAGAGTTCATCATCAACTCAGGCATTGAAGTCGCACAGTATTAACCACTTGAGCGACTCGAATGCCACGTCGACAATGAAGTCCATAAACTCCTTCAGAATTCTCCACCATCGCCGGTGGATGGTGGATGGTAGATGAGGAGAATCCTGAACCCTATACCTGCTCCCAGGATACACTCAAAGTGAGTGCAACCCACTGGTACATCCACAAGGCCCAGCTCCTGCTTAAAAAAGCTACACCCTGCCCTACAATTCAATCTCATGGAGTATTACCGAGAAGCCAGCCGGAGTAGCAGATGCCAAAGTAGGGCTTGCATTCTCATCCAGCCAGGTCTCAGTGATGCATGCCAAGTCAGATGTTGCAACAAGATCAGCTATAATAGTGGACTTGTTTCTATTTGACCTGGCATTACACAACACTGCCCAGGTTGGATGGGTTTTCAGGAGGATTCCAAGATCTGCCGACAATTTGCAGAGCCCTTGGGTATGGGAATCAGGCAAGGAGAACCCTTTCCTGATCCCATTTCACCCCAGGGCATCTCCTCTAGTCCCCACTGTCTCTATCTGCCCACCCCTCTCATTCTCCCACTCTGCCCAGTCCATCTGCCCCTCAGACGCCTCCCTCACTATCCCCAGTGCACCACATCTTCTATAGACATCGGCTAATAATGGGGAACAGTGAAATGAGCGCAGATCCCAGAGCAGAGTGGAGAATAATGCCTGACCATCTTAAGAGCCTCCCAGCACATCTTGATCAAGCAATAATGAATAGCCAAACTATACCGTTATACTACAATGATATAATTATCGGTCACATACATATGTCCAGTTCCAACAAGCACAACCCACACAACCAAAACACCCACACAAATATCCAACCAGTCATACATACACTGAAACAAATCAGTTTAAGATAAACAAATCAATTATTATCACATAAGAATAAAATAAATTAATTAAATTTATAGTCCGATTAAATCTATAGATCTTGTAGGAGTCCAGTTCCTTTTGTCCAGATCAATTCACACAAATCCTGACAGGTAACAACATTATTTAAGATTAACCATCAGACGATTCTTTGTTATTATAGGCTAAGGGACCTTTCACTTCCTAGCCACACAGACTTTTATTCTAAGACTCTGCTCTCATCAGAAGTCTTTAGAAAAGTACATTAATTTATAGCCAGTGTAGTAGCCTTTCCAGGGCCTGCAGATATGAAGACTCTGCTCTCCCCAGAAGTCTTTAGGAAAAGTACCATGAGTTTATAGCCAGTGTAGTAGTTTTTCCGGGCCTACCAATATAAAGATCTAATACCAGAGATTGTGAGGAAAATGACCACCATATAGAAGGTCGCCCCCAGCCGGATCCAGAACAGCGCCCCGCAATGAAACCACTCCACCAGTGGGTCCTCCTGGTAGGCCTAGGGAGGCACTGGACACTATGCCCACCCTTCAGCAGGCCTGAACCAGAGTCGCCTGGCCCAAGACCCAGCCAAAGCAGTGACCACCCCAGATAGCTCACCCCACAACTCACGCTTCAAATTTACCCCAAGTTCAGAAGTAATGCAGAGGAAATGAAATGAAATGATGGATCCAACAGATGCAAAGAATCTAACAAATATAGGCTCCCCCAATTCAAAGGCTCACCATGCCAAAGTTCCTAAATACTCGGTCAAGCTTATCCACGATCGTCCGATAGTCCATACCAGGAAATGTCAGCTCCCTTAATCCAAATAATCCAGTGTTATAATCCAAGACTACCACTTTTCCAAGCAGAAGAACACATATCGCATGCACTGCAGAATGCCAGTCTACATAGTTCATGCGCCAACCATCAAGTCCATTCTACCGAAAGTCGGATTCCAGCTTGACAATTTCAAAGCACATGAAGAGTAAAAAATAAAAATGCCTTGTACGAGCTGCAAAAATCAAGCCACAGAATCCAAACGTCACTACAAAATCATCGAAAGGCTCCAGTACATCAGATCGTTAGCGAGAGAAACATGACAGAACCATCATTAAACCCGCAGCCTAACAGGGGAAGATATTTCAGGGTAATGCCGATTTAATTTTCTCACACTTTTCAAACAATACTTTTATTCATACACTTAAAACATACAGCAGATGCACGGTTTGCTTGCCAACAAAATATGTGTGTGCGCTCTTCATAACAGGATGGGTGCACTCATTTTATGTGTCCCCAAATAGCAATAAACTCTTTGGGCTGGATTCACACAAAGGCAAATCAAGACGCTAAAGACAAAATGGTGCAAGTAGCACCTGCGTCCTGAGTTGCGTCCCGGTGCAAGTTCACAAAGGCAGCCCTACTGACATGCTCCAGGCTGCCTGTGCCCACCTGCACCTATGCGCCTACAAACCCCTGCGACATGACGCAGTTTATGGCAGCATTTTTCATCTATTCAGGTAGGGTGGCTGCTATGTCCACAAATCGATTCAGAGACAACCACCAGTAAACATCTGTCAAAGACCATTTACACCAACAAAAAATGGTCTAAGTGGTCTTTGCCATTCAGTGGAGGTTGCCACTGTGCCGAGTTCTACATCCCCTGTGGGTTACAGCCCCCCATAGGCTCCAGGTCCCAGGCATGGCACACACTGTGCCAGGATGGTGTGTGGAACACCCCAATGCCCAGACCCCCAGTCATACACACAAGTTGAAAGCCCCCCATATGCCCTGGGGCAAGATCCCCTTCACCCCGTAACCCCCTGGTAGACTAGTGACCCCCACTCCTCCACCCGACAGTGCGAGCCCCCCTCCACATCCCCAATACCTCACCAGTGAGTGGCACAGCCCCCTCCGCTCACCACCAGGCCAGCCACCCGACTGAACTGTGCCAAGATAAACACTGTAATAATATCGCTCTGAATGATAGCAGCTGTCCCCTTCTATCTTCAAATTGTGCCCCTTGTTCTTGCACATCTTTTTTCTGAAAGATGCTACCCTCTTGGACTTTGATTCCCTTGAGGTACTTGAACGTTTCTATTATGTCCCCCGTCCCTCCTTTCCTAGAGGGTATACATATTAAGCTCCTTAAGTCTATCTTCTTATGTCTTCTGCAGACCCTGTGCCACTTTAGTTACCCCTCCTCTGACTGCTCCATCCTGTCTATGTCCCTGCAGAGACTGGGTCTCCAGAACTGCACGCAGTACTCCAGATGGGGTCTCACCAGCTGTCTGTACAGAGTGACAACAACTTCCTGTTTTCTACTGGTGATGCCGCTCCTATACATCCCAGTATCCCCAAGCCCCTTACTGCTCTCTCACATTGCTTGTCCACCTTTTGGTCATCTGATATGATTACCCCAGGTCCCTTTCTTTTTGTTGTTGTTAGTATCTCACCGCCATTGTAAACTCTTCCCTTGGGTTTTGTTTCCTGGTGCATTATTTTGCACTTCTTAGCATTGAATCTAAGCTGCCATACATTTGACCATTCCTCCAACCTTGCCAAGTCCCTTCTCATCCTTTTCACCCCACCTTGTGTATCAACCCTGTTGCAGATCTTTGTGTCATCTGCAAGGAGACATACTTTTCCTTCCAGTGCCTCTGCAATGTCACTTATAAAGACATTGAAGAGGACCGTCTTAGAACTGAACACCACGGTACCCCACTAGTAACTCCCTTTCTTCAGAGTGGACTCCATTTACTATTACCCTCTGTGTCCTGTTCTCCAGCCAATATTTTACCCAGGCTACCACCTTGGGACCCACTCCAAGGCTGGCTAACTCGTATATTAATCTTTTGTGTGGGACTGTGTCAAATGCCTTGCTAAAAGTCTAGGTAGGTCATTTCTACAGCCCCTCCTGATTTAATACTTTGGTCACCCAGTCAAAGAAATCTATTAGATTCATCTGACATGACCTTCCCGCTGTGAATCCATGCTGCCCTGGGTCCTGTGCCCCACTGGCCTCTAGGTACTCAACAATTCTTCCCTTCAGAAGTGATTCTATTATTTTCCCTATCACTGAGGTCAAACTAACAGGTCTGTAGTTTTCTGCCTCTGCCCTACTCACACTTTTGTAAAGTGGAATAACATCTACCTCCACCAGTCCTCAGGTATTACCCCATCCTCTCATGATTTGTTAAAGAGGTAGTCAGTGGTGTCACTAGTTCTACCCTTACTTAGTTCTTTTAGAATTCTGGGATGAATCCCATCAGGCCCCATTGCTTTTTCTATCTTCAGTTTTAAGATTTTTTCAGAACTCTTTCTTCTGTGAATGGGCTGTATCAAGCCCCTATCCAGAGTGTTTTTGTTGTTTGATTTAGGTACCTCCCTTCTTCATTTGTGAATACTGAGCAAAAATATTTGTTTAGTATCTCTGCCTTTTCACGGTCACCCTCTGCCCACCCCCCTCCCTTTATTAAGCCTCACTATCCCTCCCTTGGTCTTCCTTTGCTCCCTGATGTACCTATAAAGGTTTTATCCCCTTCTTAACTGAGTTGGCTATCTTTTCCTCAGTTTGGGCCTTTGCTCTTCTGACTGCCTTCCTGCTTCCTTCTGCTATAACTCCTTGGGATCCTTCCTAAGGTACCTTTATCAGGGAATCATGCTACTGACACCTCTGAGGGTGGAATGCTCTTCGAGGGTTCCTTGCCTTTGGTCACCCCTACAGGTGGTAATTCCTTTGGAATAGAGAGAGGAATGGTCAAACCAAAGTAAAATAGTTGCACAAGCATAACACTACACTGGCTGTGTAGGCCATTGAACATATGTTTTTTAATCAAGGGACAATTTGAGGCCCAAAGGGGCTGACAGTATTCCTTAACCAGGAAGGTGGACTGGATAAAATAAAATCTGTTTTCAGCTGCGCTGTATTTACGAGATGTCTTCAGAATAAAAATGAGGGAAGGAATAATAGGAAAATTGGTGAAATATAAGCAGAGTTGTTGCTATTGCATTTAAAATGTTTTCCTGGATACTGGAAAAATTGCTTTAAATTATGAGTTACTTTAGGAATCACATCTTTGTTTTTAGTCATGCCATTGGTGCAGTGGTGGTGCTACCAGTAGTAATACTGGAGACCCAATGTCGAGAATGAACTTAAGTCACTGGGGCTGAATGGAGCTAGGAAAATTGAGTGTCTCAGGATGGCTTTCCTCCTTCAGGGTGGGTGGACATCTGTGTCATGTAACTTCATTACTGCCTAACAGAGGCTAGGTAGTATCATGGTCTGGACCAGTATAGTAGAGCAGGAACAGTGCTGGATGTCAGCATTGTGCATACCCTGACCTGTGCATGGGTGTCATTACATGCTGTCTCCATTGGGATGAAATGGAGAAGAAAAATCAGCCCTGTCTGCTAGAGAAGATGCCAGTATTCTTCTGCAGGCTCCCACACTATCATTTTGGCACCCAGTTACCCATTCAGTGGTCTTGGGTAACTGGTGGCAGAGAAAGCCTAGCAGAAATAAGTGACTAGACTGGATGGGCTTCATCCAGAGGTGGTGGACCACAGGGCTCGGAGGAAAATAACTGTAAAACAAAAACAGAATCAAACTAATAGGGCTGACTGAGTTTCCTAATTGGGTATATTTCATCATCAGTTACAATACTTTTTTCATATCCATTCATAGATCTCTTCATTGCTTATAGCTTCACTAGGTTATTCTTCTAGGATGTATTCACAGTGGACAAACTGACAGGCAGCGTAGCTTAGTGGTTAGAGTGCACAACTGTGAATGGGGTTATCAATAAGGTCTTCATAGTACTCTCCCACCCTGGCAGTAAAACTATGTAGAAGCAGGGCCCCACTAAACATGAGAACTGCTTCTCAGCTGGCCAGTCTGGATTAAACAAATCATAGAAAATTTGAAATTTGGCTAAATATCCACCTAAGCCACTAGGTGGCAGCAAAGTAAAGCTATGGCTGAGACAAAATATAATTTTCATTTAGAGGCAAAATGAGATGTAGCAATGCTGCAAGAAATCTGTACAGTCTGGAAAAATCACAGCTCTTAAAATAGTTCTGCCATGTAGATCTCTGTTCAAACTGCCACTTTACACTCTATGCATTGACAGAAGTGCAGTGTTAAGTATTAGTGGCTTTGCTGTTCCAGAGATACCCAACAGTAATTTAAGCGGTTTTAACAGCATTTTTTAACAGTGTGCTATTCTGAGAAAAATAGGTAAACAAATTGGAGAAGCGGCAGAGAGGGGCCTTCAATGATGAGAAAAGCTCACACAGTTACAACTGTGTCAGTCACAAGATCATGAGTGAGTGGAAATGGAGGAGGAGAACCGGGGCAACTCAGTTCCAGGAGTAAAATTAAAGGTCTGACACTTCTGGGAGAAAACTTGTGAAGGACAGCTCATGTGTGACATGTACCCCAAAAAAGAGATAAAATTGATTAAAGTGTAAAATGCAACATTTAATGAGGAAACATGTATCCAGGCCCCTGTTAGGTATGTTCGATCCTTCATCAAAGATGATGGGATCCCCAGTAAACTGTTTCCATTCTCGACACTGTCAGTAGATCAGTTCAGGATGACCTACATAGACTGCTTGCTGGAGCATCAGACCCAGATGATTTTTTGTCTCCAGTTTATACTGCAGTCCCTTTGGTAGTGATTCTGACACCATAGAAACCTATGGAGATGCTCAGACTCTGCCACAAAATGGCGGTTTGGTGGTGTTCCCCAATGCACAAAGTGGTTCAACTCATTTCCATTCCCAAAGTCTCATCACAAAATCCCACACCTCTGGTATCCCTTTGCTGCATCTTCCTGCTTGGGGACCGCAAGAGCTCTTAAAAGGAAGAATTCACAGATGTGCATGTAACTCCTCCCCCATGGAGGGCTTACTTTCTGGCTCCATGGACCCACCCTCCCACTGCCTGCCACCGTAGATGTCTTTCTACAGCCCAGGGACTTGGATGCTGCATGGGCTAGATAGCAGGAACGGGAAAAATGAGCCCAAGGATTTCTTTGATGTTCTATGCCATTCTGCTGTAGCAGCTCGAGTCACACTCAGTACTGTGAGCTGTTACACTGCAAACTAAGATCAGATGCATACATGGACTTTATTGTCTACTAAATGATCCTGGACCACCCTACCTTGAACACACACACACACACACACACACACACACACACACACACACACACACACACACGAGTCTGGTGGAAGAGAGAGTGGCTCCAAGATCCTCATTCCTCAATGGGAAACCCATCTGGACAAAGGTGGAGGGTGACAGCATCCCTGTCCTGGATGGAGTTTAATAGAAACATTGTAACTAGGTGTTTTAGACCCCCATCAGTTACTAAACATTTTGGAGCCACTTTCTCCACCAGTTGTTGGCACCAGTGTGGACACATTGGTTCCCACTTTCATATATTATGGGCATACCTCTCCTCTCATTCTGAATCTAATTTATCAAGCAACACAAACCATATTAGGTATACAATTCATAAGAGTCTTACACAGAGGTGGTACTGGGTTTTCCCACTTTATAGATGGGCCCTAAAACCCAGCAGCATTTAGGTAATATACTTTGATAGCGGTCTTCAAACGTACATTCTCTGAAATGGCTAATTCCAGAGGTAGCCACCGTGGAACAATGGAAATGCAGAGTTATGGAACTTGAGCTAAGGTCTTGTAAACCAGCTCCCAATATCACTCCCATTCTTTATCTGTTATGGAGCAATCTGTCTCTTGTTCACAACTAGACAGAATATGTGTTTGGATGTCTAACTGGGACTTTGAGCAGAAGCTTTATACTTTGAACTTCAGGTGTGGAGTTTCAGGGCTTTCCCAGAATTCCTTACTACTTGCTTGATGTTACTAACTTTTTAGTGGTTCAGATTTTGCAGCTCCACTGAGATGACGTCCTCAGCTGTAGGAAGCAATACAAATCCTTCTGGGGTAACGTGTTCCCTCTGGAGTTGTGTGAATAGTTTAATACACTCCCTTTTAGTACCTGCCCTATTAGTCTGAAACCCTTCGATTCCCATCTTTTGAAAGTGGGATCAGTTCAGCTTGGTTGGAATCCTTAGCTCTTCCTATTGGGGTATACCTGCAGATCCTCTGGCATCCTCTTGGCACT
This sequence comes from Neoceratodus forsteri, assembly GCA_016271365.2. Lineage (NCBI taxonomy): Eukaryota > Metazoa > Chordata > Ceratodontiformes > Ceratodontidae > Neoceratodus > Neoceratodus forsteri. The sequence continues at coordinate 531,201,853 of CM028137.1, read as the reverse complement.
GCAGAACCTTGTGCCAGGTGGATAGAAGGGTGGCTGACCATGGATTGCTCATTTGGCATGTGACCTGTGGGTCCATCCTATTAAAAATCTTTTCTCAAACCCAATGTTCTCTTTCAAGGCCACTCCCCCGGGGTGGTGTTTTCCGATATGAGAGCATATGTTGCAGTTGGTATGCTTGTTAATAGCTAATTATATTTGATATGCTTAGTCCTCTTACTGTGAGCATACATAGTCTTCCTCCTCCCGAAGGAACCTGGACCTGGATTTCCTGATCCTGTTCTAAGTGGCCTTACATATATTAAATGAGAGTGAAGCAAACTAGAAAGGGAACCTAGGAAGGATATTCATCCTTATAACCCCAAGGAATGGAGAGACATTCACCTCAAATAGTTGAGATAGAGTAATCCATATTTATAAGTCAAAGTACCTGATGTATAATTTGACTCACTTAAAGGGCAGACTGTCCTAAAGTTATCTGTTATTGTGCCACTGGGCAGAGATAACTCCATTTTTTTTCACATTGGCTTAAAGCCAGATACTTCTCCATATTGTGGTAGGATAGACATTAGGACCAATGGGCTTTCTTCTGGGTGGGTTCTGGAGGAACAATAGAGTATCGGCATAGAGTGCTATTCTGACCTCCTCTTCATTTATTCTGATACCTTCTATGCTGGCCGAGTTACTTATTACAGTCACCAGCGACTTTATGCTGGTGCAAACAGGTGAAGGGACAGGAGCTGCCCCATTGAGCCCACCTCTGTATCCTAAATTCAATGGAGTTTACCTCATTCACTCTGACTTTTGCTGTCAGGTGCCCATACAGAGCACAGACACAATTGTATGGCTAACATTTTGTTAGGAGAGTGGCTTTTAAGGGGTGTGACACCATCAGTCCAATGCAGAGTGGTTTACAAGGGCTCATCAGTGTCACACCAGTTATCAGCCAGGCTGATCATGACAGTATTCTGACTTGCTGGGTGGAAGCTTGTGTGTTTGAAAGGAAAGAGATGATCCAATCATAGATTGGCTCTTTCCTTTGATCTGTTCTGCCCAGCAAGCACAACTGATCTGTCATGGTCAGCCTGCTGAGGAATTACACCATGTGACAAAGAAAACTGTCCATCGATGTCTGTTGCTGTCACCCCGTAACTGTCCCCCACCCACCCTCCCTCTCAGCAGCCCCCCACAAACATAACATTGACACTGGGAATACCCACTCCCGGAGTCGCCACCTGAAATAAAGAAAACCATCCCTCATAGTTTTTCTTTTAAATACACCCTGCAAAGAAAAAAACATCCATCGATGTCTGTTGCAGCCACCAACATAACTGCCACCCCTGCAAGCCCAGTCCATGTTTATAGTCTTGCAGGGTGCCCTATCCCCATGCTAGCTGCTACCCCCACTCTGCCCATTTTGGTTATGCAGCACTAAGGAATCCACCCTGGTGCTGCCAAACATAACTCTGACACTAGGGTGCCCAATCCCTCAGTGTCACCACCTGAAATAAAGAAAACCATCCGTCAGAATTTTTTTAAATACACCTTTCAAAAAGGAAAACCATCCCTCGATGTCTGTTGATGCCCTTCCCTTAGCTGTCCCCCCAAGCCCAACCCACATTTTGTTTTGCTTGCACCCATTGCTGACACAGAACCTTTGTAAAAGAACCCTTGGTCCAAAGGTATTTGTAATCCTAGTAATAAATAAATAAAAATAAAATAATCTTCCAGCAGGGCTGCCTAATCCCCCCGTGTTGGCTTTACCACCCTGCCCATTTTGGTTCTGCAACACCACGGAGCCCACCCCAGTGTTGCCAACATATACTGACACTGGGGTGCCCAATCCCCTCAAGTGTCGTGACCTAAAATAAAGAAAACCATCCCTCGTAGTTTTTCTTTCTTTAAATAATAAACCCTGTTTCAATTGTGCTTATGCAACTGGATAAGATGTATGCTTGTATGACTGTGATACATTGTGGCTATTTGCCTCTTTATCCATGGGATATACCACCCTGTAGGGTATGATGAAAGGAACCTTAGAGAGGGTTCTCCCATAGGCCTGATGGGGAGTGATGTTGTTGCTCCACCCATTGAACCTCAGGCTTATAGCATTCCCATTCAATTGTGCTTATGCAACTGGATGAGATGTAGAAGAATCAGCATTTATGTTTGCTTGTGTGACTTTGATACATTGTGGCTGTTTGCATCTCTATCTGTGGGACATACCACCCTGTAGGTGTACGACACAAGGAACCCAGAGGAGGGTCCTCTGTGAGGTGCCACAGGAATAATTTCCTTTGGCTACAGGTAGCTAAGTAAGAAGCCCAAAAGAATATCCAAAAGGATGTTAAGCATCGAAGAGGTGAGAAATCAGAATATATTGGGACCAGAAAGTAAGGGAGAGAGATGTAGATGGGAAGCACAGAGAAGAACAAAATACGACAAGGACAATGAACAAATGAAAGCCACAAGATGCAGAAGGGAAGACTTCCTAAGGAGAGAGAGAACAGCTGGGGCCACCATCCGACTTCATCCAACAGCGGAATCTAACTAAGGAACCTATGGAAGCACTAACCCTGTCTAATATTATGGCCATTGGCATGGAGGAGAGGAAAATCCCCTTTGAGGAGGAAACCTCTGATGATCCAAGGCCTAGGTAGCCTTCCTTCCAGGCTGAGGGACGGTTTGATTAGTGATGACTCAGCTACTGCAACTAAAGTTGATATTGGTGAAGAGGAAAAGATTCCAATAGAGATGAAGCTGTCACTCTGTTCTTGTAATGGGAATACAACTAGATGCTCAAAAGCAAGAGAGAGAGAGATGACTGCTGAGGCATTCAACCAGCTATGCGAACCTATGAAACAGACCAGGTGAACCAGAGGTTGTCAGATAGAGAATGGTGTAGAGGTGCTTCCGAACCCGCTTGGGCAGCTAAAGGCTCCATTGATGAGAGGCCAATGCATCCAGCCCTGAACCAAGAGGCAATGGACATGGAAGGAATATCTTGAGTGGAGAGCAGGTTGAGTTGAGGTAGCATGGACCTGAGAGGTTATGCTCAAGTAGTCGATGTGAAGGAATGAACCCACAGAGAGGTCAGATGAGCGAGGAGACCCAGATGCAGCCATGAGGAGACTGATGGTGATAATAACCATGGGAATACAACAGATCGATGGGTAGCATAGACCCAGTGAGAGTATGCTTGATTAATTGATGTGAATGAGTAGACCCTGAGGTCAGACTGAGCAAAGGAAAATCAGATTCATGTCATGAAGAAGTTACCCATGACTGGTAAACATGGGAGTGCATTTATTGATGTGAATAAATAGACCTTGAGTTTGGACTGAGCAAAGGAGAAACAGACTTAGGCACTGGGACACCAGACAGACTACGGTAAGAGGAGGATATGAATAGGGAAGGTGATGGCAGGATAGGAAAACCCCAAAAGAAAGCAAAGTTCAGAGAAGGTGAGAAATGGAGGGTGGGGGGAACAAGAGGAGGAGGAAGGCAACAAGTGGAGATGACAGGGGTAGACACCCCCAATACAGAGGATATAGGTAGAGAGAAGGAATTAGTCAATCAGCTAAGGTCAATGAGAGAATAGGTTGAACATCCCAAAGAGCTTGAACAGCAGGAGGATCATCAGGAGACCAATGCAAAACAAGGAGAAATGAGAGAGGAAAATCACAGCAGTGGAGCGGTATGCAAGGTAAAGTGAGAGTGAAAAGCAAAGCACTAAGCAAAATTCATAGCAGCTGAGGGGCTTACGATGAACTGCCCCAGGTGATGCCTATGCCCCAGTACCTGGGAGCATGCCTTGAGCAACAGCCCCACACCAGCGAGCAGGGGCAAATGTGGCATACGAGTGGGTGGCACAGAGAAGGCGGATGCAGCATGATATGGTGGCACAGGAGAGGACTAAATGACATGGGAAGTCTCCCTCAGGGAAACTGATAAGGAAGTCAGGGTCGGTACAGAGCTTTGGGAATCGAGGCTACCCTCAAGGAAGACTTAGAAATGGGCAAATGGAAAAGAAAGCATACCAGCAGTCGGTGAACCCACATACCCACTCCAAGTGCAGAACAGAACGGAGGGATTTGGTAGGCCTGCAGAAGTGGAGGCGATGAGTCGAGCAGAAGGACACCTAAGGAAGGGCAGGCGGCCAAAGCACCAGCAACAGAAGGAATGTGCCCAGGACTGAGCTGGCATCAGCTGAGAGGAAGGCAAAAAATGAGGAAGGGTCGAGCTGAGGTTCTGGAATGGAGAACCAGGGGAAGAGAAAGGAGGCAACAGAATGAAAGGAAGAAGTCACAGTGAGGTATGGGCTGCAGAGCGGCAGGCAGCGAGGGAGGGAGGGATGGAGAGATGCAACTGAATGACAGGCGAAGGGGTAAGGAGCACCAGGAGACAAATGAGGGCAAGAGAAGGGAAGTGAGGGGAGGGATGGAAACCACGGATGAGTGGGGGGGAGAGAGAGAGGAAAGGAGAGAGCTGCATAGCTAGTGGTGGAGGGAGGGAGCAAGTCAGAAGACAGATGGCAGGGAAAGTGGACAGAGTGGGCCGGAGGCGCTGCTCTATACACAACAGGAAGACAAGAGGTAGGAACAAGGAGCAGTGCCTCCGGCCACAATGAAGAAATGATTCCTGGAACAGTCCAGGAGGAGTGGCTTTTAATGCCTGATGGGGAGTTATGTGGTTGATCCACCCATTGAACCTCAGACTTATAGGCTTCCCAAGAAAGAAAAACCATCCATTAATGTCTGGTGTGACCATTACTGTCCCCACCCATCCTCACACTCAGCATCCACCACCCCATACCTCCCCAAATCCTTACCCACCGAGGTCCAATATCATAATCCTCTCTGGACTGCAGACATATCTTCACTCTTCAATGCTGGAACATGAACTGAGGAAATCAGGTATGCAGTTCAATGTATTTCAATGGGGTTTGAACTTAGAGGCATAATTTGGCCATTTTTTATATTTTTACCTCAGGTTTTCAACATGCCTTTTTGGGACACCACTTCATGAACACTGACAGTGAAATTAGGCAGATCTGTCCCAAAAGGGATTTTGCAGTCGCTGTGAGAAATCACCTTTCGGGTCAGAGTTGAAAATCTTTTCCACCCTTGTTCATGAGGTGGGGTCTGTCATTGAGGCACAGGTCAGGAAGCATAGGAAAACCAGGAGCAGTTGTAGAATTCACCAAAAATATTTATTTGTACTAGCAGTAAAATAAAATAAAATTGTTCAGTATAACTATTTACAAAGGCAAAATAAAATAGAGGAGATCCATCAGAGTGTTCCTTCAGTCTCTGCGTGCAACTTGCAAGCAATTGCATCTCTGTCTTATAAGTCCTTCCAACCCCCCATTCTTAAAAGTATCTTCCAAGTGTTCTTGTATGTTTCAGGCTGGTGCTGGCAGGAACACAGTGTGCCTGAGCTGAGGCCCCTTTCCACAGCTCTTCTACCAAAGGCTTAAAAATTGCACTCAGTTAACCTCTTGAGTTTTCAATAGCTTTTGCAATCATTTCAAACTATAGTTATATACATTTCAACAGTAACACTACATATTTTCTAAACAAAAGGATCGGTGGGCCCAGTGGTGCTGAGGGTTACATAGAAACATGGAAGTTGATGGCAGAGAAGGACCATAAGGCCCATCCAGTCTGCCCATTTCTTTTCTAACTTATAAATGTGCCATCGACCTTTGCTCTGTCAGTTGCCTATCTATTGATACTCGTGTGTATTGCCCCTTATGCCTATCCCATGCCAGTTTGAAGCCCTGCACTGTATCCATATCCACCACTTCCTGAGGTAGGCCGCTCCATGCATCCACCACCCTTTCTGTGAAAAGAACTTCCTCACATTACCCCTTAATTGGCCTCCCTCTAATCTCATGCTGTGTCCTCTTGTCCTGCTATTTTCTTATATTGAAACATGTTAGACTCTTTCACCTTGTTAATGCCCTTAAGGTGTTTGAATGTTTCGATCATATCACCGCTCTCCCTCCTTTGCTCTAGGGTATACATATTGAGCTCCTTTAATCTGTCCTCATATGTTTCCTGATGCAGTCCCTGCACCATTTTGGTTGCCCTTCTCTGGACTGCCTCAATTTGGTTAATGTCCTTGTGAAGGTGTGGCCTCCAGTACTACATGCAGTACTCCAAATGGGGCCTAACCAGTGTCTTGTAAAGATGAATTACCTCCCTCTTCTGACTTGTGATACCCTACTAATACACCCTAACATCCCCATAGCCTTACCTACTGCTTTAGTGGTCTGCTTGGATGATTTCAGGTCATCGGTGATGATGATGCCCAAGTCTTTTGCTTCCCTTGTGACTGCCAGCAACTCCCTCTCAGCCTGTAGGTGGCTTCAGGGTTTGTCTTCCCTATGTGCATGATCTTGCACTTCTTGCATAAAACCCTAGTTGCCACCCTTCTGACCATTTTGCTAGCTTATCCAGATCTCTTCTCATTCTGTCCACCCCATCTGGATCATCTACTCTGTTGCAGATCTTGGTGTCATCTGCAAACAGACAGGCCTTACCCTCTAGTCCATCTGCAAGGTCACTAATGAAGATGTTGAAGAGGACTGGCCCCAGAACTGATCCCTAGGGTACCCACTTGTGACTTGCATCTCTTCTGACTGTATACCATTTACCACCACTCTATATTTTCTGCCCGCCAACCAGTTTGCCACCCAGTTGACCAACTTCTGGCCCACCCGAGCCTACCCAGCTTATTAATCAATCTTCTATGTGGAATAGTATAAAGCTTTGATGAAGTCAAGGCAGGCAAAATCAACTGCTCCCTCTTGGTCCACCACTCTGGTCACCCAGTCAAAGAAATCTATGAGATTAGTTTGACAGGACCTTCCTTTGTAAACCCATGCTGTCTTGGATCCTGTGCTCCTATGGATTCCAGGTGTTGCACTATCATTTGCTAAGAGTGCCTCCATAATCTTGCCCACTACTGAGGTAAGACTGACTGGTCTGTAGTTCCTTGCCTTCTCCTGCTACTACTCTTGTGGAGTGGGATCACATGAGCCCTTCTCCAGTCTTTTGGGACCTCATTTGTGCTCAGAGACTCACTAAACAGTTCTGCTAATGGCTCTGCTAGTTCCACCCTTAGCTCCTTTAGTACTCTGGGATGTATGCCATCAGGTCTCATTGCCTTGTCCACCCTGAACTTATCGAGCTCTTGTAGGACCTTTTCGTTTCATGAAGGGACTAGTGCTCACCTCCTCCCTGTGTGTCCATGATGCTGAGCTGTGAGCCTTGCCTACCTTCTTTTCAGTAATACTGAGCAGAAGTCTCTATTTAGGATAGATACTTTTACATGGTCCTCCCTCCACATGCCCCTTATCTCCTTTGATCTTAGCAATACCCTTCTGGACTTTCTCCTTTCACTAATGTATCTATAGAAAATCTTGTCACCTTCTTTTACTTTTTGTGCTAGTGTTTCCTTGGTTTGGGCCTTTGCCTGCCTTCTGCCTTCCTGCTTCCCTTAGGAAGTTTGGTATGCCTCCTATCCTCATCTTGCTGTGTTCCCTTATATTTCCTGAAGGCCAGCCTTTTGGCGCTGACCTTTTCTGCTACTGTTTTTGAGAACCAATGTGGTTTCCTTCTTCTTTTTGCACTTCCCTTTCTCTCTAGAATGGTATGTTGCTTCAAGTATTGCATCCTTTATGCTTGCCCACTTTGCCTGTACCCCCTCACCTGTATTTCTTTTTGCCAGGGCTAGCTTATTTCTGTTGGCCATCTTATGAAAGTCAGCTCTTCTGAAGTCCCATATTTTGCCTTGGAATAATATGATTTAGTTGTAGTGTCCAAAGTGAACCATACCATGTGATGGTCACTGGCCACCAGGTGACCTTCTGTCTGGAGATCTGTGATCCTTTCCTGTTAGTCAGCACTAGATATAGGATAGCCCTGTCTCTTGTGGGTTGTTGTACCAGTTGTTTGAGGCCCTCCCCATGCAGGTAATCCACCATGTGTCTAGTTCTGTCAGATGTTCCTGCTGGTATTGACCAATCTGTATCTGGCATGTTGAAGTCTCCCATTATCAGAACCTCCCTTTAGCTGTCATGTTTTGTATATTTTCAACAGTAATGTGTCTATGTCTTCCTCCTGGTCTGGTGGCCTGTAGACAGCCCCAGTTCTTATGGCTGTCCCATTTCCTGTTTCAGGGTGACACACAGTTCTTCTGGCTCCTTATGTGTATTCTAATTTCTGTGGCTTTGATATTTTCATTGACATGCGGACCACTACACCCCTTCTTTTTGCACCTCGGTCTCTTCTGAAAAGTACATAGCCAGGTACTGAAGTCTTCAAGTGTGGTTACTGGTAAACCACGTCTCGCTAATTGCTACTATGTCCAGTTTAGCCTCTGTCATTATTGCCTGCAGGTCTGGGGTCTTGTTTCCCAGACTATAAGCATTATGTACATGATTTTCCATTGGCCAGATTCGATTGTGATAGTTGTTGGGTGAGTCTGGCGTTTCCCTGTGCATCGTATGGGGAGCTGGACCTTTTCCTTACCTGGTGATGCAAATGAACTGCAAACATGCTGAACTCCTGTTTGACCACTAGCTGAGGAGGAAGGGGTGTTCTTCCCATTCAGCGTATGGGGTGCTGCCCCTCTCCCCACTTGCTAGTTTAAATATTCTGCAAGGCATCAAACTTCTGCCCCAATGCACTGACTCTCTCCTTAGTCAGATGCAGTCCATCAAATTTAAGAACTTTTAGCTCCCAAAACTGTTATCAGTTCCCTACACATTGTTTTAGGCGAGTTTTGTTGTGCTAGCTCCTATGCTGCAGTGTCCTGCTGTGCAGTGTCCTCTGCCCTTTGTTTGATTTCAGAGGTAGAGGCAGATACCTGTTTGTAGTTTTTCTATGGTTTGTGGAGGTAATATGTTGGAGAGCACCAAGTGATGGGGCACCTGATTTGCCCCTCTAACCACCTGCCAACCTCCCAGACCAACTACCCTCTGTGGTCGAGGTGCTTATGTTGGATGTTGGGGAAATGGCGGGTGGTTCTTATAATATATTTCCTCTTGAATATGAAATTTGAGGTGTGCAATCTCTGCCCATGCTGCCTAGAGCGGAGCCCTAAGATCTCTAATGACCCAGCATGTAGGATGGTGTTCTAAATCCTCTAAAACTGCCCTTCTGAAAAGTGTTCCACAGTACCTGCAGTTAATGATATCCATTCCAGATAAGTTGCTGGGTTTATAACCTGGTCAGAGTAATTAGAAGGAGAAAGTGAAAGCAAAAGTCTGATTTTGTGTTTTGTTTGTTTTGTATAACTTGTTATAACAAGTTAAATTATTAGTGCCCTGCAAATGAGGTCACCGTGTGGATATCCCACTGATCCGCCCCTTCCTGCTTTGCCACAGGCAATGTCATGACTGTGCTATCTTATACATGGAGTGTATTGTGGGGTGGTTGGGGATGGGGATGGGTGGCTGGGCCTTCCCTGCCAAAACAGAAGAACCACAGATAGAAAGAAACAAGGAGGCAAGAGCAGAAACAATCAGTTAGTTTCAGTGCTGGAAGCCACACCTTGCGCCCACGCCAGCTACCCGTGTTCAGAAACAGGTGTGGGCCACTGAGGGTCGACAGGGTGGGGGAGGGATTGAGCATCCAGAGGATGGCTCTCCTTCCTTGGGGAGGGTGGAAGTGCAGTGTCGTTGCCTGAGTGCCCCCTGGTGGAGTCTGGGGAGCAAGGCAAAATGCTTGAGCATGGGGGAGCTGAGTGTAGATGCCTCAAGGGGAGTGCACATGGGGTGTCACGGGTTCTGCCTTGGTCAGCGTCATTGCATGCACTCAGCTCCAGAGGAGCATATAGAAAAAATCCTGCCACAGTGCCTCCATGGCCGCGGCCTCGGCGGCCCTCCATCACTCTAGGCCAGCTCCCAACAACCTGACCTGTGTCTGCGGCACCTTGGCTGGTTCCGTGCCCCTGCCCTAAAACAGGAGTGTGGCTGATTTGGGAGCGAGGGTGGAGAGGGGCAGTGACTAGGCTGAAACCGTGCTGTGGCGGACCAAAAAAGAAACAAAAACAAAAGGATCCCAATATCAGTTACATTTCCACATACTGATTTGCATGTATTTTTATATCAGCAGATATGTAAGGGAGAAAAGACAAACAGCAAGGGAAGACTGAGAGATAGTGAGAGGCAAATAATTGTGAGACTGTCGGGGTTATCAAATCATAGGTCTCACAGGAAAATTTGATTAGCAACCAGACAGAGAAGAGACAGAAAAGGAGAACAGAATCGATCCCTGCATTCAAACTCTTTCCATAACAATTGGGACAGGGTCCTATTCTACCCTTGACATACACCCCCCCCTCCTTAAGAGGAACCTCTTTTCCCAACACTTCAATATGCACTAGGACCTGTCTGCTTCCTTAACCAGTAAGTCCCTTCACAATCTTATCCCCACCTTCACATCTGTTAAGTACTTGCCCCAAATGCTAATGACAAATCTGCTCCAGTGTCACTCTTCTTACAGTAATTTCTTACAATATGACCTGACTTATTACAGTTATAGTACATAATGTATTTTGGCACAGATTTGTTACACCCATCGTAGTTCTTATCAGGCTTGGGGTTTAAATGGGGAAAAGAGTGTCTTACTGATGCTTGGCTGTTACCTCGCTGCTGTTGCATCTGTCTGGCCATTTGGTAGTCCTTGACCAAAGAAACAGCCATTTCTCCACTTTCTGGTTGGTGTTCTTTTACCCAAAGCTGCACATCTGTAGGCAGGATTTTGATGAATTGCTCCATGGCAAATGTGTTGATGATCTGTGGGACTGTTTTGCTCTCTGGTTGGAACCATTTTATCAGGAGTTCTCTGAGTCGGGTGAAGGCTTCTTGAGGATTGTTGACTGAGTTGTACTTCAGAGATAAAATCTCTGCCTGTAGGTCTCTCCTGAGATGTTATACTTTTCAGGTTTCGCTTTTCACCAGGTCATAATTTTCTGACTATGCAGTGCCCATTTGCTATAGGCAAGTTGGGCATTCCCTGCCAAATGCAGTATCAGTCTGATTGTCCACTGCTGCTTGGGCCATTGGCAAGCTGTGACAACTCTTTCAAAATCAGGTATGCCTCAATATCATCTGAGGGACACAACTTTGTAAGTTTAATGGCTTTTAAGTTGCTTGTGTTTTGTTGCTCATCTGGGTCTGTGCAAATCCTCTGCCTTTGATAGCTTGCAAGGCATCCAGCCATCGCTGCTCCTGTCACTGCATCTCTTCTCCACTCTGTGCTTCTAAACATTGAATCTCTTTTTCTCTCTGCTTCACCGTCTTTTTAGTTGTATAGCCACCATTTGAAAAACTCTGTCAGAATTTCAGGTTCTGTCACTGCCTGTTCTTTTTCCATACTTGTGCTAGCTGTACAATCTCAGTTTGGACTTCTGTCTCTGCTAGTTTGGCTGCCATTATCCTGGTAACCACTCCTGGACTTGCTGCTTCAGAATCTATACCTTTCTCGATGCTTTCCTGGTACTAAGTTCAGGACTCACGCACAAAACTCCTGGCTTAGAGTATGCATGGCATAAATCCCACTACTAGCACCATCTGTCATTGAAGCACAGGTCAGGAAGCAAAAGGAAAACCAGGAGCAGTTGTAGAATTCACCAAAATATTTATTTGTACTAGCAGTAAAATAAAATAAAATTGTTCAGTTTAACTATTTACAAAGGCAAAATAAAATAGAGGAGATCCATCAGAGTTTTCCATCAGTCTCTGTGTGCAACTTGCAAGCAACTGCAGCTCCATCTTATAAGTCCTTCCACCCCATTCTTAACAAGCATCTTCCAAAGTGTTCTTGTATGTTTCAGGAAGGTGCTGGCAGGAACACAGTGTCTGAGCTGAAGCCACTTTTCCACAGCTCTTCTGCAAAAGGCTTAAAAATTGCACTCAGTTAACCTCTTGAGTTTCCAATAGCTTTTTGCAATCATTTCAAACTATGGTTATAGACATTTCAACAGTAACACTATATAATTTTTAAACAAAAGGATCCCAATATCAGCTACATTTCCACATATTGATTTGCATATATTTTTATATCAGCAGATATGTAAGGGAAAAAGACAAACAGCAAGGAAGACTGAGAGATAGCGAGAGGCAAATAATTGTGAGACTGTCGGGATGATCAAATCCTAGGTCTTACAGAAAAATTCAGCTCTGCAACTAGACAGAGAAGAGACAGAAAAGGAGAGAACAGAATAGATCCCTGCATTCAAACTATTTCCATAATAACTTTGACAGAGTCCTATTCTACCCTGTCATAGGGTCATAAGAAAGCTATGTTAAAATGTGGTAAAAATATTAAAAAACAACAAAGTTATGAGCCTACATTGCAATTTGTGAATGCAGACTCATACCTTTGTAATTTTCAATATGTTAACCCCAAATTTTCAACATAGCCATTTCTTTGCAGCATGTCATGAATGTGACAGCTGTCATTTCTGAAATCCTGGCTAAAATCGTTTTCACATCCCCCAAAAGCGATTTCACATTAGATTGCATGAAATCTCCTTTTGGGCAGGAATTAATTTTTTCCACCCTTGTTCATGAGGGTGGGATCATAAGAAGGCTAAGAGTGAAAATTGGGGTAAAAATATTTAAAAAACAACAAGGTTATGAGCCTATGTAGAACTTTTGAATACAAGCTCATAACCGGTAATTTCTATATTTTCACCCCAAAATTTCAAAATAGGCCATTTCTTCACAGCACCTCATAAGTGTGACAGCTGTCATATTTCAAATCCTGGACAAATGTGTTTCGCACTTGTAGTGCAAAATCACCTTTTGGGCAGGATTTGAAATATTTCTCCAACTTTGTTCATGAGATCGCTCATAAGAAGATTATGTGGGGTCATAAGAAGGCTATACTGAAAATATGGGTTAAAAGTTTTGGGAGAATTTTGAGGCGAGATTGGAGGCCTCATCACTGGCCTGGTGTTGGAGCTCCCAGATGGTTGATTCTGGGGGACTTCAATGCCTGGGTCGACGACGGACTCTCAGTTTTGGGGTGATCTCTTAAGGAATATGGAGGCAATGGGTTTATCACAAAATGTCACTTCAGTGACTCACTCACATGGTCACACACTGGACCTTGTGTTTTATGGTAGGTGTGGAGGTCAAGGACCTTAATACAGATCCAGTAGTTTGGTCAGATCATAGCACCACGGAGTTCACATTTGGGGTCCCCAATGGTCCATCCTCTGTGGAGATGGTCTGGTATCACCCTTTATGGAGATTGTCCTCAGCAGGACTACAGGTGGTGCTGGACCTATCAAGTGTGGAGGCTGCATGTGCAATTGGAATGGAGGAGGAAGTGGCGGCCTCTAATTGGGCCATCACTGCCCACCTTTGAGTCCATCATACCCATTTGTGTCTGACCCTGTCTACTCATTGGAGACCTCCCTGGATTGATGATGAACTCCGGGAGTTGAAGACTAGGGTCGGAGGTTAGAGAGATGTTGGAGGAGTTCTAGTCTTATGGAGCACAAATTGGCCCTGAGGTCACATTATAACGACTATCATGGTGCAATCTCCTGAAAGATGGCAGATTTTTGTCCAGGGAGATTGCTGCAGCAAGGAACAGACCAGCTCAGCTCTTCTGCATGGTAGGCGAGCCTGTCTCCGCATAGGGGGAGCAGGTTCAAGCAAAAGGTGTGAAGAGATTGCTCTGTTTTTGCTGACAAAGTGTCTCTATCAGAGTCAAGATCTCCTCCAGCATCACTCAAAGTGGGTGAGGGTTCATTCTGAGTCATATTGAAACACTCCTCCTGTATGGGCTGAGTTTGATCCAGTTGGAGTGGATGAGGTGGTGAAGATTGCCTTGAGGCTGCGACCAACATAATGTGATCTTGACGTGGGTCCAACTCTCCATTGGTCAGTTGTTTGGACCTGATTGTACCTGTGGTGGTTGAGATAGTCCAGAGTTCCTTGAGGAATGGGGTCTTTCCATCAACCTTGAAAGAGGCCCTGGTCAGACCTCTACTGAAGAAGCTCTCATTGCACCTGGAGTGTCTTGGCAACTACAGACCAGTCTCTAACCTCCCATTTTTGGGAAGGTTATAGAAAAGGTGGTGGCCATCCAGCCTGAGGAGCACCTTGCCTCTGCCTCCTCCTTCACCTATGAGCCTTTCCAGTCTGGATTCTGAGCTGGGCATAGTATGGAGACCATCCTGGTGAGGGTGCTTAATGAGCTCCTGATGGTGAGGGATAGAGAGAGCATACCATCTTAGTTCTCCTGGACCTCTTGGTGGCATTTGACACCGTGGATCACTGACATGCTACTTGACTGCCTGTGGCACTGGTGTTGCCTGTCCGATAATGTCATCAACTGGTTCAGGTCATACCTGCCAGGCAGAGTGCAGAGGATGACGGTGGGGTTAGCCACATCTATCCCAAAGCCTCGCTCTGTGATGTCCTGCAGGATTCGATCTTGTCACCCTTGTTGTTCATGGTGTATATATGCTGACATTGGGAGACATTGTCAGGTGGTATGGGCTGGTTTTCACTGCTGTGCTGTTGATACCCAGCTATACCTGTCTGTGCACCTGGAAACCAGATGGCAGCCTCTGTATTGAACAACTGCCTGGAGGAGATCCAGGCTCACTATTGGCTGAGACTCAACCCTGACAAGACTGAGGTACTAGCTGTGGATCCAGGTCATCATTGTGGAGGGGATAGGAAGACCCCTGATCTAGTACTGGGAGGGAGTGCCTTTACCCCCATCCACACAGGTGATGGAGCTGGGTGTGATCCTCAATGATGGCCTGACACTTGATGCTCAGGTGTTGGTGCTGTCAAAGTGGATTTTATCATCTGAGGAATATTGCCCAGATCTGGACCCTGATTCCATCTGAGGACCTGACCATGCTGGTACATGCTTTTGTTACATCCAGATTGGACTACTACAATGCCCTGTACCTAGGACTATCTGGAGGTAATCTCTACTGGTGCAAAGCACGGCAGCACGATTACTGACAGGAGTAAGAAGAAGTGATCTTATCACACCTGTTCTGTGCGAGCTGCACTGGCTGCTGGTCAGGTGCAGGATTGCCTTCAGGTGGGGCTCCTAACCTACAAGGCCCTACATGAAGGGGATCTGCTTATCTGCAGGATCTCCTTGTCCCTTACAGCCCGTCCCAGGCTCTCCTTTCCACAGGTTGACTCTAGGGTTCTCAGGGGCTGGGTTGTGGCACTCAGATGATCATGCATTTTTGGTTGCCCGCATTTACCCTGTGGAACTCACTGCCTAATCAATTCAGGAGGCACCCTCAGTGGAAATTTTAAAAAGGGCCTTAAGATGTTTTTATTTAAACAGGTTTTTGATTTATAAATTGGTATTATGACTGTTTGAAGTTTCTAGATAGATAGTGTTAAGTTACTGCTGACTCCCTTCATAATGTTTATAGTTAATTTGATTGTTGTTATAATTATTTTTATGTATGTGCTGATTTTAATTGTACAGTGCTCCAAGTCAGCCTACTGTATATAAATAAAATATCTATCTATTTGTCTGTCTGTCTGTCTGTCTGTGTCTGTCTGTCTATCTATCTATCCACTGAGAAAACAACAAAGTTATTAGTCTACGCTGCAATTTTCAATGCACATTCATAACCCTTTTTCAAATACCTCAGGGTTACACTGAACCAGATCTTGACTTCCATCTACATATTAATGCCATTTGTAAATCTGTCAGTGCTAAATTAGGCCTAGCTACTGTGTTAGATGCACCTTCACCCCTAGCTAGGTTCTCGGTGGCCCCAGGGTCTCCTGCTACCCAGGCTCTTCTATGCTGTGCCCATCTGTGGACAGAGCCAAGTGGGCCTCCTTGAGAAAGTGGGATGTCGCATACAATAATATTTGCAGATTACTCTGTCTGCTCCTTGCCTTACCACCATTGCTCTTTATACGCGGACCTCACGATGGCTCTCCCCTCATCTAAGTGTGTGTATTCACCCTTGTTTGCCTAGTTCACAACATTATCCGATCTTCCCAGCCTGCCTCCCTTGCTGGGCAACTCACCCGTGGCTCAACCTCGTCAACCCGGTCCACTGCCTTGGCCCTGCTCTCTGTGCTCCTCTGCCTCCCACAACAATGGGAGAACAATCCTTTGCCCACTATGCACCCAAACTCTGTAACTCCCTTCCTCTGCACCTCAGATGTACCAGATCACATGCTGCATTCAAACGCAGCTCTGTTTGCCCACCTCACCTGCCTTGATGCCTGTACGTGTTAACTTTCTCCTTCCTCCTTCCACTACCCGCAGACCTTATTTTCCCACTAGCACTTAATTAACCTTGCTTGACACCTTGACCAACACTCGCCCATGGTCTTTCTCCTGACTGAAACCATCTGTCACTTGTTACTGTTTTGGGCTGCTTGCTCCTGATTCCTGCATTTACTTTCTATGTCTTGTTTCGTCACATGGATTGCTGCTAGGCTTAGTGTCCTAATTACTATTGTACTTGCTCCATTGTACCTGAAACTCATTTGTATTTCATTTTGATGTCATCCCTGTAGTTGATGATCTGGTCTGTATTTGTTTTGTTCTCTTCCAGGTCGTGCCTGAAAATAGGCAGGTCCTGCCTAGCCTACCCGGTTACCAAAGCAAATAAATAAATTAAATAACTTTGGTAATTTTCAATATTTTGACCCCAACTTTTCAGTATAGCCATTTTTTCACACCACCTCATGAACATGACAGCTGTCATTTCTCAAATCCTACCAAAATGTGTTTTAACACTTGTGGCACAAAATGACATTTCAGTCATTGTTTTATAAATGACACTTGTCATGCTCAGAAGGAGTGATCATAAAAAGATTATGTTGAACATGTGGGGTAAAAATTTGAAAACCAACTAAATTATGAGGAAATGAATTGTTCCAATGTTTACTCGTGACTTTATTTTTTGCAGATTCTGGCCCCTAATGTTCAATGTACCTCTTAGAGTTACCCTACCTCCAGAACATGGCGGGTGTCAATTTTCAAATCCCTCAAAACTTGTTTCCACAGTCACACAGTGAAATCACCTTTGGATGGGATTTTAAAATTCCACCTGTCTTGATCATAACATCAGGTCATAAAAGACTGTTGGACACTTGGGGTCAAAATGTGAGACTCACTTAAAAGTAGAATATTGCCTCTCAGCTGCCCTGTCCTGGGTAATTACAATCTAACAATGTGTCAAAGCAGGACACCACTGAAAATGAGATATTGCATCTCATCTGCTCTGTCCGGGTATATAATAAAATGTGTACAAGCAAGACCACACGGTACAGAACAATACCAGTGGCAAACATTCGGCATTGACAAATGCTTGTTTGAATTGGTCCCTAGTTTAAATGCTTTCATTGTTCTATCAAAATTTCCAGTTAAGCTGATCTAATGCTGTCTTGGCATTGATAGCTACAATATTGCTACAGTATTGCCACCTCTGCCTTGTCCTTGCCCCTTGTGGCAGATATGGGGTGGCATTTTCAAAGACTTTCTCACACATGAGTGCAGGATGCCACCCAAATAGATAGACCACAAAAAGTTGATCTAATGTTTGGGACAGAATCCTGCAGTTGCAACTCAACAAATGGACGTAATTCCGCAGTGGCGGCAGAAATTACCATAAACTGTGGGTTTGTCACAATGAGTTCCGATGTCTGTGAACAGGACACAGACATCTGGACACATCTGCATAGATGCAGCATACATACAAAATACGGACACACTGCTGCATCCACCAGATAGAAAATCCCACCCGTGGTGTTTAGTAATTGACTAATGTTACCTTGGATATAACGTCCACATATATACTCAGCCCAGTCTGGGTGAACCAGCTTGCCTATCATTTCCTGCAATATCACTTCCTTCAACCTATTTGCTAATATTTCAGCAGAGATTTTCAAAACCTTGATTTAATAGTGCTATGGAAATTAAGGCCCCCAAAAATTGTGGGGTCTTTTCCTAGTTTTATAAGTGTGGAAATCATTGCTTCCTGCCATAAGAGGGCTGCCTTGCATGCTGCCTGTACAGCTGTGAAGACCCAGTGAAGGGTCATGAAGATTTCTGGGTTGAAAGTCTTATATAATTCCCTGTGAAACCATCTGTCCTGGTAATTTATTGGAGGGTAATTGCTTTATGACTAGCTCTAGCTCTTCTCTAGAGATAGGCTGGTTTAGTTTATCTCTGTCATCTTCTGAAAGTTCTGAAGGTCTGCTGTGCTTAGAAATAATTGCATTTTGTGGACAATATCTGTCCCTTTCCATTTCTGGTATAGCTATTGGTAAATTCATTTAAATTCCAACACTATTTCAGTTGGGTCTACTAGGCACCCCTCCTTTAATTCAGCAGAAATAACATTCCACCTCCAGCTTTTTAAGTCAGAATGCTAGGAGGCTTTCAGCCTGAACTGTGTTCATAGTATGTTCTGTTGAGGAATCAACTGTGATTTTATCTTTTGGAGCTGCAACCTGTTTCATTCTTCTCTAACCTATTTCTTTTACCAAAGTACTATTATTCCTGTCTATGATGCTCTAGCCCCAAGGTCACAAATGCTTCTTGATGCTGCTTGTACCTGCCACCATCCACCTTTTTAACAGGTAGCATAAGAAATTGAGAAACCTTTTGCTAGTTAAGGAATAGAGGAATTAAGAAAGCAGCTAGAAACATTCAAAGCAGAGCAAATCAACATTGAAAAACAGATGGCGTGGACTGGTTTAAAAGGCAAAGGGAACAAGAACTAGGGAGGATGAAGCCTGGAGTATGGAAGAAAATATCAGAAAGCTCCAAAAGGTAGAAGGGCTGTGGAGTTCTATTGAAATCAAAAAGTGGTTCACTCCCCTTATTGACTTGATAGAGCAAATAGATGAACAATCTCAGGAGTTATTAGACTTGGTGAGCAGTAAAGAGGCAACAGCAACAGCAACAGACCACCATGAAAATACAAACTTACAAATTGATACAGGGGCTTACAAAAACAAGACAAATGCCTAAACAAGTTTTTATAGTAGGGGACTCCATGATGCAATAGAAACATAGAAACATAGAATTTGATGGCAGATAAGGACCACTGGGCCCACCTAGTCTGCACATTTCCCTACCTGATGGATAAGCTGCAGATTCTAGTTAATCAACTTGCTTCCCCTACCCCCAACTAGAATTGCCTTATGCCTGTCCCATGCATTCTTGAATTCTCCCACTGTTCCTGACTCCACAACCTCCTCAGGAAGGCTGTTCCATGCATCCACAACCCTCTCTATGAAAAAATACTTTCTAACATTACCTCTGAGCAGTCCCCCTCTATCTTCAAATTGTGCCCCTTGTTCTTGCACATCTCTTCTTCTGAAAGATACTACCCTCTTGTACTTTGTTAATTCCCTTGAGATACTTGAAAGTTGCTATCATGTCCCCGCCTTCCTTTCCTCAAGGGTATACATATTAAGCTGCTTAGTCTCTCCTCGTATGTCTTCTGGTGCAGACCCTGCACCATTTGAGATACCCTCCTCCAAACAGCCTCCACTCTGTCTATATCTTTGCAGAGATGAGGTCTCCAGAATTCGCATGAGTACTCCAGATGGGGTCTCACTAACTGTGTCTGTACAGAGGGATAACAACTTGCTGTTTTCTACTGTTGATGCCTCCCCTATGCATCCCAGTATCCCCCAGCCCTCCTTACTGCCTTCTCACACTGCTTGCTCACCTTTTAGGTCATCTGATATAATTACTCCTAGGCCTCTTTCAATTTTGTTGTTGTTATTAACTCATCCCCATTGTGTACTCTTCCCTGGGTTTTGTTTCCCAGATGCATTACCTTGCACTTCTTTGCATTGAATCTGAGCTGATGCAATACACAGATAGGTATACTACAAGGGGAATAAGGAAAATGCAGTATCAAATAGCTTCTCAGGGCTAAGATGAAGGCTATTCAGGAAGTGCTGCAAAACTTTTAAAAGCCTGGCTGCTGGCAGAAGCCAAATGTACTTGCTAAGCCAGGTAACTCCTGGTTGAGAGTCCTTCCCCCACTCCCAGGCCCAAACTATCCCGATACCCTGAACTGATGTTCTAAGACTGACTGTACCAACTTACATTCTGCACTTGCACCTTACTTGTACTGTATTGTATTCAATGTGTGTATCTTGTATCCTAATGTACTCCGGCACCTTATTGATATGGCACTGTATTCAAAGCATTCCATGTCTTTCTAGTTTGTTTTATCACCTGTACCATTCTTAATTAATGTAAATATACTGTATTTCCTGTGTCACATCTTCATGGCCTGGGTCATGCCTGAAAATGATCTGTTGGATCAGTGCACCCACCCAGTAAATAAACAAAGAAACAAATAAAACCTATTAAACAATCAGATACCAAGCAAGTAGCACTGATACATGTAGGAACTAATAGCATTGGAGGACTGAGGGATGAGGAAATTATAAATGGATTTGAAACCCTGCATAAAACACTAGAAAATTCCAAATGCAAAATAATCTGTTCAGAGATAATACCTGTCCCAAGAGATAGTGCAGGAAGAAAAAAAATAACTGGCTCCGAATATGGTGTTTCAAGAAGGAAATACAATGCATCAGAACTTGGGAAATATTCCATGGAAAAAGGAAATGTTTTGCAAAGATGGCTTTTACTCGAGCAGAATGGGTAGTAAGATCCTGGGTAATATTTTCTATAACACCATTAACAAGTCTCCTTTAAACTAATGAAGAAGGGAAGAGAGAAATAGTTACACTAAAGAGATGCAACAAAACCATCTTACTGAAAAAACATAATTTAAATATTTGAATGGTGAACACAAAGTTTAAATATTATAAAAAAATCAGAATTGGAGATAATGTTTGAAAAAAAGATATAGATATGGTAGCTATTACTGAGACCTGGTGGACAGAACAAACTTGCTTGAATAGGAACAATAAGAGCAGCTGCGCCTTCAGGAGAACTTTAACAAATCAATATTTAGACACAGTTCAGCTTATATTTTACATTAGTTCTGTATTCTCCTCACCATTGTTTATTACTGAGGTCATCTGCATGAAAACAAGATTGTTGCTCCTGAAAAGTTCATTTATTCCTGTTGCTTTCTCCATACCTGAGGTCGTAAGCACTGCTTGTAACATCACAGTACTCCATGGCATCAGATTGTGATGTCACAACAGATGATTATGACTTGAAGTAGGGAGTAAGCTACAGAGGCAGATGACCTCTGAGGATAAAGAATAATGTATTCATGCAGATTTCTTCAGTAATAAATAATAGGGAGGAGAAACTATAGAATATATGTGGAATTATAACTGAATTGCACCTAATTACAATGTTTTCAAATTTTTCTTCAAGGCATCAGCAGCTCTTTAAGGGGTATAATACTGTATAATTTACAAGGACATGATTGAAAGAAGGAGTGTAGGAGTTGCATTATATGTTAAGGAAAATATTGTATGCAATAACTTGGTGAACAACACACCCTGTGTAAGAAATGAAAGATGTTATGGGTAGAGATCACTAGGAAGAACTGCAGAAATTAATAATAGGTAGGGCTATAATTTTTCACGGTGATTTGTACCTTATTTCATTGCCCCTAGTGGCCTAAAATGGCATTTTCACAGACTGCACAAGCACATTAAATAGACTGGAAAATGCTTTAATTGCCAAAGAAATTCAATAAATTTAATAATAAATAGCATAGCATTGTTTCATACACATTGAGACACATTAAAAACACACACTTTCAAAGTACAGAAGTGCAATAGTGCAATTTAGTGCAAGAAAACAACAGTTTTAACTAGTTTGATTTTGCTGTAGCATAGAGTACACTTTTAGGTTCTCAGGTTTAATGCTGCGCCGTGTGGTACTGAGCATTGTGTCATGCTTTGAAAAAGATTGTTCTATGCTTGCACTGTGAACCGGCACACTAAGACAACTAATTGCAATTTTACTTAAATTTGGGAAAGCGTTCTTAGCGTCCCCCAGAACTGCAGTACAGGCGCTCATGCATTTGCAGTGCTTGGCATTGTACCTCTTTGATGTAAATCCTTAGTTCTGCTTTTGCCGTAATGTTGTCATCAAATGCTGGGATATTTTTGCATACTTCTTGCTTGGACATTGCAAGCGTAGCCAGCCACGTGGGATTGAATATGCACACAGCTTAAAAGAAATTGGATGCTGATTGATGGAAATGTCCATTCCCCGCATGTAGTCATTGATTTTGAGCAGATGCAGAGAGGGTTTTTCGTTGCTGGGTGATCTTTTCCTCTGATTTTATCTGTAGAAAAACAGCAAAGTCAGACCATTCATCAAATACTAGGTGAGCCTTTACTTCATCGCCCTCATATTTTCCCAACATCTGTATGAGGTGGGGCATTACTGGCAACTATATCAATATCTTGCACAATGGATTAATTTGATGCTAAATTGATTACATTATCACATGCAGAGCTTTCCGTTTCAAAAATTCAATATAATCTGCTAAATGCTCTGCGTGGTAAAACACAGCATAAAACCAGGTGTTCCACCTGGTTATTACAGGCATTGGTGGCAGTGCAGCTCTAACTCTCTTTGCATGCAAGAATTGCTTAAAATGCACTTTCTGGGCAGGACATGCTGTGTATGTTTTTTTTAAGGCAACAACAAGATTATTCCCACTACTGTAATTTTGCCTCCAAATGTCCCCAATAGAGTAAGAAGGTGAGCACAACATGTCACATGCACTGAATTTAGTAGAACATGTTTTAGGCTCTGTCCTCAACATTTACATGTATACATAGCATTGTCAGTTAGGAAAGAATATATTTTGGTATATGGCACCTCAAAATCCTGCAAGCACTTGAGTACCGCCTGGGAAACTGTTTTAAAGTTTGTAGCCTCTAGTACCACACAGTCAAGAAGTGCTGGCTCAAGCTTATTTTTATTTCCACCCCAGATATGTTGTTTAACACTGGTACAGCTACAATATTAAGAATATATCTGTTATGTGCATCGGTGGTCTCGCCACAGATGAGAGACAAGTTACTGCTTCAGAAACTTTTCGTTTATTTCTAGCAAATGGTAACTAAATACCTTGGACAAATACTCTCCTTGTAGCCATTGAGAAATTGGAATAACACCCACCAACTTCAAGTTGTCTTCCAGGAAAGAATGCAGGACTGGGTTATTGAGGGCATGGAGTGGAATATTAGCGTCTGTAAACGCTTCCACCAGGTTGAAGAGAGCCATTTTTGTCTCTTGATGGACCGTCTTACTAGAAAAACTCTGTAACAGTGACCTGCTACTCAGTACAGGATGTGAGGAGGACTCCAGCTTGCGCTTCTTGGCCATATGGGTAGCAGCATCTAAATGCAGTGCATGAGTCGCTTTAGTTTGTGGTCAACACACAACATTGCAGACCGAACAGACTAACATGTCGCCGACACATGAAAGGTGCCTTTTTGTACTGATGGCATTTCTGGCTCACAAAACATTGCCTGTCTTTGATGTGAGAGAGCAGTTCAATTTTACCGACGTCTGCTTCGGGGTGAGATGCAAAGTGCTACTGCCTTCTGCATTGTGTGATACATGTAGTACTTTAAAATTTGATTTAACTCGGTCCACCTGAAAAGTCAATTATCCACCAGTAGTAGCTTCCAAATGATGTAATTAAGTGTGGTGCAAGAGAATCATAATGAGACTGGAAATCTGTAACAAAGTAATTGACATGCAAATTGTATTGCTTTTGATACCCCCGACTGCAATTAATGCAGACTGCAATTGGCATGATGTGTGAACAGCAATCATTAGGCAGTTAGCCAGTGTTCGTTTTACAGCTTGGATTAAGTTAAAGGTCAGAAAACAAACAAAATATGGCATAGATATAAGATGCATATGCTGGTTTTATGCATAAGCTAAAAGAAATTCCTTATTTCATGGAGACAAATTTTTTCACGGAAACCGTGCACTCCGTGACGACCATGAAAACAGGTATCCGTGGCCTGTAACAGATTCCTATTATTTTAATAGGAGTCTGTTACAGGCCACCAGACCTAAAACTCAGGAACATCTAGACATATTAGCAAACATTTCAAATACAGTACAATATAGGGATGTATTGCTTCTGGATGATTTTAATCTCTTGGGAATTAAGTGGGAGGACCTAACGGTAACAAATACTAATGAGCATTTTTTATTGAAATGTTAATAAATAATGGCCTACAACAAATGGCAAACAAGCCCACCAGAAATAATAACACGTTGGATTTGATTATAACTAATAGGTTTGAGGATATACATGATGTTGACATTTTGAACCATTAAGCGATAAAGATATATGGTACTCTTCAGTATGGCAATGTGAACAAAAAGAGACTGGTAGCACAGCTGCTTAAGATTATTACAAGGCCAGTTTTAATGCAATAAAGCACCTTATATGAGTGGGACTGGAAAAAGTTACAATACTCTTTGTGTGGAGCAGTTTTGGTCTACAATTAAAAGCAGAATAGTGGACCTAGAAAACAAGCACGTACCAGATAAACCACTGTGCAACAGGAGGGGAAAAGTGCCACAATGGCATACACCAAGGATCAGGAAACAGCTGAGAAAAAGAACAGCATATAAGGCAATGAAAAAAACAAATAGTATTTATAACATAGAAATACAAGACAGAACTAAGAATCAGCTAAAATTTAATTAGAAGAACGGAGGAAGTTAAGAGTTCAGAATAGCACACACAAAGGATAATGGTAAATCTTTTAAGCATACGAAGTAACACATCTATGGACAGATTAGTTGGTCCATTAAATGATGAACTTAAGGAAATAACAGAACCTAAGTTAACGAGCAACAGCTTTCAATAGCTATTTTTGTTACATCTGTACAAACACCTATGACAAACAATTAGATAATATAGCCATGGAGGCGACTGCAACAGGTAAGCCACCAAGGTATACCTATACTATAATGGGAGCAGAGGTAATAAATACCTTATAAGAATAGATACAACTAAATCACCTGAGCAAGATAAACTAAACCTCAGATTGCTCGAAGCGATCAAAGATTGGCTGGCAGGACCATTGACTGTTCTGTTTAATAGGTCCCTGAAGTCGGTGAGGTGTCTGAAGATTGGAGAAAATCTATAGTGGTCCCAATCTTCAAGAAGGGAAATAGAGCTGTAATATGTTACTATAGGCCCATAAGCCTGACATCAATTCTGGGAAAACAACGGAGGCTATTATTAAGGATAATCTTGAAATAGAAATAACAACAAAGGTTTTATTAGATAATAGTAAACATGGCTTCAAAAAAATAGATCATGCCTAATACTTTGGAATTTTGTGAGAAGGTAATCCAGGCCTTGGAAAACAATTATCTGGTGCATGTGACCTACCTGGATTTCCAGAAGGCTTTTGATAAAGTACCACACAATGTCCTCATTGAGAAGCTCTGGAACATGGGAATAGATTATAAACTCATAAAGTGGATAGTAGGATGGCTAATTAGGAGATCTCAGAGGGTCAGGGTGAGAGGAGACCTATCAAAGTCTGGAAGGGTGACTAGTTGGGTCCCCAGGAATCAGTCCTGGGGCCCTCCTTGTTCACTCTATTTGTGACAGATATGAATAAACAGATCAACAACTAGATTGTTAAGTTTGCAGATGACACCACGCTGAGATAGAAAGACTCACAGCATATACCTAGTACACCTCTGGTGAGAGGTTTTAGAATATAAATATATACCTCGCACTATTGTTTGAATATACTGTATTGTTATTACTGGGCAGGTTCTGGCTATAGGGTTTCATCCCTATACCTGTGGCTTGTTGTTAGGCTGGCAAAGGTTGTGGGGTACTGAGGCTAACAGCTCATAGCCACCAGTACTATACCCTAATCTAGTGCTTTAAACACTGTGCCTGACTCAAAGTGCACTTGCCTGGCACTCCAAAGCCCTACAGTTATCTAGGGTGAGCCTTTTTAAAGGCTTTTGTGTATTTTTAGCGCCAAATCCAGCATGAAACTGGAAGTAGTGCGAGAGGTGCTTCTGGTTTTCCTCTCATTTTAAGACCTGCACTAGCAGCGGGCAGCAGATTGAAAGACTCACAGCATATACCTAGTACACCTCTGGTGAGAGGTTTTAGAATATAAATATATACAGTACCTTGCACTACTGTTTGAATACACTGTATTGTTATTACTGGGCAGGTTCTGGCTATAGGGTTTCATCCCTATTCCTGTGACTTGTTGTTAGGCTGGCAAAGGATTGTGGGGTACTGGAGGCTTACAGCTCATAGCCACCAGTACTATACCCTAATCTAGTGCTTTAAACACTGTGCCTGACTCAAGGTGCACTTGCCTGGCACTCCAAAGCCCTTCAGTCATCTAGGGTGAGCCTTTTAAAGGCTTTTGTGTATTTTAGCACTAAATCTGTAGCGCAAAACCAGAAGTAGAGCCAGAGGCGTCCAGTTTTCTCTCCTTTTAAGACCTGCACTAGCAAGTGGGGTGAGTGAGCAGGGCCACGCGCTGGAGACGCATATAGAGATACACGTGTCTTAAGATGTCTATCGTGGTCCATCAGGGACTCATTAGGCTAGGCAATACCATCTGGTATCCTCTGCACAATAGAGCAGACAGTAATATATATATTCAAATTATCATTATACCATCACTGTTCATAATGAAAAGCTAATAAGTATTGTACGACATGTAGGATGTATGCCTTAGGCAAACAAACACCTCATTTTATGTATGATAAGTGTGTATTGGTTAATGACTTACAGGAGAAAATTACTCACCTGTAGCCAAAGATGTCATTAAAATCAGACATCAAAGCTTTGGAGGATTACATCGATCAGATGTCACTTTTAGTGGAAACAAACACGCTTCCACAAAAATAGTGGATGATGATACCCACCAGAAGTCTCATCTAGATGTTCCACAGGTCCCTGTATTAAGACATCCAACTATTACTTTACTCCCTTAATTGCTGCTTCAAATTGTCAGCATCAAAACACAAGCAAAGTTGACACTTGGACTACAGTACCTCAAACCAAGTCCAAAAAAATAATAAATAAGATCCTTCCACCCCCATTTCTTATGAAACCCCTATACATAACTCCTTTGAACATCTTTCACAAATGATTGACAAAGTTGTATCTATGAGTCCAGAACTTGGTATAAGTGCTGTTATTACGCTAAAACATAGCCTAACAGTTAGTGAGCAGACTCCTGCTGTTCAGATTCAACCCCAATATCTCCCTTTAACTGCTCAGGTGCAGATTCCTATTAAAAGCAGGTATTTGTTCTGGGAGATTCCATCACAAAATATATAGACCGTGTTGTTTGCAACCCTGACAAGGAACATCGAACCTGCTCTAGTTATCGGGGCAAGGGTTTCAGACATCACCTCAATGGTCAAACAAATCCTATTACCAGCCGGAGAAAATCCACTAGTGGTTATACATGTAGGAACTAACGACATTCCCAAACTACCTTTGCAGCAACTTAAACAGGATTATGTTTCCTGTGTAATTTACTAGTAGAACATAGCTATAATATATGTCTATCTGAAATTCTGCCAGTTCCAAGAGCCACAGAATATATTACAGCCAAAATAAAAGCTCTAAATGAATGACTCGAAAATGGTGTTATAGACAAGGTATTTCCTGTCTGACACACTGGGAAGAATTTCATAACAGTCCATCCCTTTTTGTTGGGGAAGTACACTATTGGGACATAAGGTTGCTACATTCATAAATAACCATTTAAACTGATGAATGGGGGAGATTGGTCAACTCTCAATACTCTTATTACTGGGACTCACTCTTCATGCCAAAATCAATTGAACATTTTATCCCTTAATGCTCGCTTTAAACATTTCCAAACATGCAGAACTGGAACTTAAGGCTCAGTCCCTTGATCTGTCTTTAATAGCTATAACAGAAACATGGGGCAATGCTGATAGAAAATGGATAGCAGAAATTCTGGGATTCAAACACTATTTCAAAATAGAACAGATATGCTGGCCCGATGGCACTGAGGGTTGAGGCACTGGACGCCACACCTTGCGCCACGCGGTGACCCAGGTTTGGGAATGAGCCGGGTTGTTGGGGATCAGCAGGGGAGGACCAAATTGAGCATCCATAGACAGCTCTCTTAGTCCTGGGGTGGGTTTGGGGTTCTCTCGTGGTGCTGGCACCCCCAAGCGAAGCGGGGGCATTGCAGCACATGGCACAAGTAGCATGGGGATTGGGGCATGGCAGATGTCCTCTGGGTGCATATGGAAGCATGCATGCCAGGCAGGACATCATGGCATGTCCATGCCTCAGGAGGAAAAATGTAACAAGAAAAACTCTCTACCTGGGGTGAGGTGACAGCGATCTCCAGCAAGCCGACCCACCACACGTCCAACACGGCTGACCCTCCGGTTCTCCTTGGGATCTGAGTGCCTCTCCGTGGGGCAGGGAGAGTCCCAGACCCTGCTTACCCAATGTAGCTCACGGGTGGCCAGTTCAGGTGGGCAGTTGAGTGTGACAGCTGTCGGCGTGACCCGAGAGATGCCCGAGAAGTAGAGTGCAGAAACAGAGCTTACAAAAAAGAAAAATAGAACAGATAAAAGATAGGTGGTGGGTCAGCCTTTACTTTTAGAGAGGACATCACTTCTTATGAATCATCAGTGAATGTCCAGTCAGAAAGTGTATGGGTGTATATTCAAACTAAAGGTTTTTCCCAAATACTGATTGGGACCTGCTATCTTCCACCCTCCATGAATTTTACCCAAAGTACACAGTTGGCTGATGAAATCTCCCAGATAGCAAACAAAGGCTCAGTCCTAATTTTGGGTAATTTCAATTTCCCCACCATAAACTGGGAGACTTTAATGGGTTCAAATCAACATGACCATAAATTCCTTACAACTATTATTGATTTGAGATGATGTCAACTGGTCATAACAAACATAGACATTACCGTGACTGATTTATTAATATCTGATCCTCTTGGTAATAGTGACCATATGTCCATACTTCTTACAATTCCACTACGTCCATCGTCCTGTGATTAATAAACTTAAAATCAAGCAATATGATCGGGCAGATTTTCATAAAATAAATCAACACCTTGGAGCACTTAAATGGGATGACATTTTTCCTCACTTAGCACTGAAGAAGCATGGATTTCCTAAAACACAAATTCATGAACTTGAACAACTATATGTTCCTGAAAATATAATACAACACTAAAACAAAATCCCCTCTGGTTAAATGGACCCATTAAAAAACAAATCTCCGAAAACAAAAACTATTCTCACTATTAAAAAATGTCCCATTAATCAAAATAAAGAAATATTAACTAAATATAGGAATCAGTTAAAATATTTAAAAATTGATCATACTTAAAACGTAACTTTGAATTTCAGATAGCACGCACCAAAGATTCACATAAAATTTGTACTCTTACTTAAACAGCAAAAAGGAAATAATAAAACAATTGGTCCACTAAATATTAACAATACAATAATTACTTCCGATTTAGAAATCGCTTCTGCATTAAATAACTACTTTTCTTTAGTTTTGTCCAGGACACGCTCCAAATCCTTCCTGATACACACTCTTCAAGTCATACAATTTATAAGGTTTTAAAAATGACATTTATGAACTATTAAAATCATTAAACAAATCAATAAGTCCTGGCACTGATGATATTTGTCCCAATTTTCTTCTAGGAGTAAAAGATACAATTGCTTTACCACTAACTATTATTTTTAATAAATCTCTCTATGACTTGAGAGTTCCATCTGATTGGTTGACTGCATTAGTAACTCCCATTTTCAAACAAGGTTTCCATTCAAAAGTCGAAAATTACCGCTGATTAGCTTAACCTCAATTCCTTGTAAATTAATGGAAAAATAATCAAAACTCTTCTAGAAAGAGAAATGAAATCCATGAATATAATCGACACAGCTCAACATGGATTTAAAACAGGTTTTTCTTGTACTACAAACCTGCTTTCATTCTACAACTATATTAGCTCAAATCTTGACTCAAACATCTCTACCGATGTCATCTTACTAGATTACAGTAAAGCTTTTGACAAACTGTCACATAACATTTTGATTAAAAACTTAGTCATCTAGGGTTTTCATTGACATTAGTTTCATGGATAAATAGTTGGTTACGCATTCATACTCAGAGGGTCAGGGTAAATGGCGCTTTGTCGGATCTGGGTAGGGTGACGAGTGGTATTCCCCAGGGTTCTGTTTTGGGGCCCACTCTTTTAACATTTTCATCAGTGATATGAAAATTTCTTCTTCTAACATCACAATGAAATTTGCTGATGACACAAAACTAGGGGTATTGTTAATAATGTGGCTAATAGAAAAACTTTACTAACTGACCTTACAATAATTGAACACTAGGCACATATAAATAAAATGCACTTCGATGTTACAAAATGTACGGTGTTACACATGGGAAAAATAACTCCAAACAAATATACACTTTAAACAATACTATTATTAGGGCATCCAGTTTAGAAAAGGATCTTGGGATACTAGTAAATAATAAGCTTTCCTCATCTTCTCATTGTAATAAAATAGCCAATCAAACTAATGCTCTTCTTCACAGGATAAATAGTACATTCGTCTCTAAGTCAGAAGAATGTGTCATGACCTTGTAGAGGTCTCATGTTAGACCTTATATGGATTATGGCTCCCGTTTTGGAGTCCTTATCTGGTTTCCAATATAAACAGAACTAAACAAATCCAGCGTGAGGGCTACAAAACTTGTTCCATATCTTGCTCATTTTGATTATGATACTAGACTTCAGAAAACAGGTTTATATTCACTTAAACAGAGAAGAATTAGAGGGATCTCTTACAACTATTCAAAATTATGAAATCACCTGTTCTGATGGAACAATGTGGTATAACTCTATCCACCAGAAAAATTGTGGCTAGGTTATACAATAAACAACTGGATATTAAAAAGCAAATACAAATAAAAGGCACAATTTTTTCACTATCAGAACTCCTAGGTTGTGGAACACATTGCCCCAAGACATCACTGATTTACAAACTATTACGATTTTCAAAAATAAACTTGATAAATGGTTATTAAATTAGAATTATGATAAATGGTCCACACATGTGGAGGACAATCTTGATAGGCAATAGCCTTCTTTTGTCCATCAAACTGAGTAAACCAAGAGTGCCACGGTGGACACAGAAGATCAAATAGGCAAACTAGAAAGGGACCTAAACAAATAGAAGCATGGGGATGGAAAAATAGAATGACCTTAATACTGAGAAATGTGTGGTTATGCACATGGGAATAAACAACAAAAGAATAAATACATGTTAAATGGTAGGGCTCAAAAATATTGACAGTAGAGAGATTTATGTATTATAATAAATATCTTAACTTCAGTAAACATTGCAGTAGGGTCACTCAAACAACAACTAGAATACTGGGCTGTGTAAGAAAGATGTTTATCTGCAGAACTAAACACTGCAAACTACCTTTATACTGAAACCTACATTAGGCCACACTTAGATTACGGTGCTTCATTATGGAGCCCTTACCTGAGGAAGGACATAAACGACCTTGAGAGAATTCAATACAGAGATACAAAGATGGTTACAAGACTTGGGGATAAGCCATATGAAACCAGGCTACAGCCCTTGGGGTTATACACTTTGGAGATGAGAAGGATAACAGGCGATATGCTACAGATGTTTAAAATTATAAGGGATAATGAACTAATGAATAGCCTATATCTAGAACACAACACAGGAATATAAACCTGAGGAGCCACAATAAACAGATCAAATTAACTCTTTCAAAGAGAAACAAGAGGAGGGGCTTTTTACTCAAAGGGCAGTGAGGTATGGAACACCTTGCCAGGGAGGTAGTGATGGCTGAATCATTTGATGTTTTCAAGAATAGATTAGATGACTATCTGTTGGGTGGTAATTCTACAAAGTGGCCCGCTGAGGTGGGAGACAGACTATATGGACTTCTGCCTCCTTCTGACTACATTCCAAGTAAATCAAATGGCCCCTTAACACTGCCTTGAGACCATACCAAATAAATTTTGGTGCTGATTCTACAGTGATGTTGAATTGTACATATTCCATAATGGGTTTTGATCCCATTTTCTATTGAGTTGTAATGTCAAAGATACTGGGGCGAGGTTGGATGCAGTGAGAGATCCGATGGCACAATTGGCTACCACACCGGTGCGTTTTTGGAATGTAGAACCTGTCAATTCATGAGTAGCTATTTTTGGGTGAAGAAAGAAAGTGTTATTTCATGTTCTGGGGTTTGACTCTTGCCAGGGGTCTAGTAACCGAACTCTGTCCTCAGGTTGTGCAGCACGTTAGCAGCTACCCGGCCTGAGTTTTGAGCCCTGTTGATCTGTTTAACAAGGGTTTCTCCACTGCGTTACAGTCTCCCATCACCAGTTGGCCTGCTAGCAGGGTGCAGATTTTATCGAACACCATTCGAAAGGAATCATGTTTAGCGGGGTTGGGCTATACACATTCACTATGTGCAGCCGTTTGTCCCTTTGTTCCAGTGAGGCTATTGCTAAACTGCCCTGTTGGTCTGTATATGTGTCTGCCAGCTGCCA
The DNA here is from genome assembly GCA_016271365.2 of Neoceratodus forsteri. Lineage (NCBI taxonomy): Eukaryota > Metazoa > Chordata > Ceratodontiformes > Ceratodontidae > Neoceratodus > Neoceratodus forsteri. Next base: position 531,169,236 of record CM028137.1, on the reverse strand, counting down.
TGTGAGCTCCTTTCTGGAACAGTACAGCTTTCCCTACCTTGCAGCTTCTAAGGTGCAAGGCTACCACTACCTTCCTCACTCAGCTATGCCTGAGCTTGAAATGTTCCTGTGGTGTGAGATGCATTTCCTGCAATATACCTATGTCACATTTCATATTTTTCAACTTTCTTAATATCCAGACCCTCTTCACTACCAACCCTTGACCCATAACACTTTAGTACACAATCGTTAAATCCCCGTCGTGTATAATATCCAAATTAAGATTTATCACATTTCTCCAATACCACTATATTGATAGGTATACTGGAACTTTCCTATTTCCTTAGTATAAGCAATATCTACCAAACCAGATATTGTGGGATTATCCTTCTCGATGAGTGACCCAAGTTATCAGTTGTTGATTTCTTCTCAGTCTGTATCACATTAAAATAGGGGTCAAGCACTATGCGCATTGCAAATCTTTACTTTGGCTGTGTGTTGAGGGTATAACAAGAAACAATACAACCAAGTAACAAACATATAAACCAACACCAGTAGAACATGACAAACATTGTCAATGTGGATGAACCAGAGCAACCTCTGACCCTGAAGGAGTCACAGGGCACCCTGTGTGTGAGAAAAGTGACTCCTAAGAGTCTAGGAGGGACCACCCTATTCACCTGAGGTAACCTCTGGGTGCACCCCCAGTTCATAGCCTAGAATGACAGAGAGGTGTGGCCTTGGGGAAGCTGTGAAAAACCTCTGGAACTATCATCTCCTCCCTGCTTTTGCCAATTCCTTATATGGTATACTTGAAGGCCCTCCTGCCCTGGGTCCCCAACCCATTTGCAAGATGTACATCAAGTAAGTTCAAAGTTGTCTGGTATTAGAGATCTGGCAACCACGGGCCCCTAAGGAATGCCACTGTTTGTAAATCTCCCTCCTCCCTCCTTCAGTCTATTGTTCTTTTCCCCTCATTCTTCCCTTCTTAGTCAGATGGACACAAATTCCGTTCACTTGAGCCTACTTGTGTGGGTGTTAGCTCAGTTCATAATAAGTCTCTTCTCATGACACAGCACACAGGATAAGCTGCCCATCTAGGAAGAAGAGGTAGCCATAGACACAGTTGTAAACTACAAGCAAATTCAAATTTTATTTTGGCAGAGCTCCATGCAAGAGTGGCACTAATCCCTGGTGCTTCAGGTCTTCAAATGACCCTTCATCAGGGCGTGTGTCTCTGTGTGTCTCTGTGTGTGGTGCTTACTTATAAAGCATTTAATTGAAATCATGACAATTAATTAAACCACAATCAATCAACACCCTACAGCATGGCCCAGTACAATGCATTCAATAGAAAAGCCCCAATGTAAAGAGTTTCAAACCTTTAACAATGTTAAGGTCCAGTGTGTGACCACGTGGTGGGTCACTGAAGTGACATTTTGTGATAAACCCATTGCCTCCATATTCCTTAAGAGATCACCCCAAAAACTGAGAGCCTGTCGTCGACCCAGGCATTGAAGTCCCCAGAATCAAGCATCTGGGGCTCCAACACCAGGCTGGTGACAAGGTCTCCAGTCTCCCTCAAAATTGTCCCCAAAACTTTTAACCCAAATTTTCAACATAGCCTTCTTATGACCCCACATAATCTTCTTATGAGCACACCTCATGAACAAAGGTGGAGAAACATTTCAAATCCTGCCCAAAAGATGATTTTGCACTACAAGTGCGAAAACACATTTGTCAGGATTTGAAAAATGACAACTATCACATTCATGAGGTGCTGTGAAGAAAGGCTATGTTGACATTTGTGAGTCAAAATATAAAAATTACCAAAGTTATGAGCCTGCATTCACAAATTTCAATATGGACTCATAACTTTGTTGTTTTTAATATTTTTACCCCCAATCTTTTATCTTGCCTTCTTATGGTCCCACCTTATGAACAAGGGTGAAAAAATGTTTAATTCCTGCCTGAAAGAAGATTTCAAGCAGCGAACATGAAATCGCCTTTAGGGATGTGAAACACATTTTAGCCAGGATTTCAAAATGATAGCTGTCACATTTATGACATGCTGCAAAGAAATAGCTATGTTGAAAAATTGGGTTCATAATATTAAAATTACCAAAGTTACAAGCTTGCATTCACAAATTTCATTATAGGCTCATAACTTTGTTGTTTTTAATATTTTTACCCCAATTTTAACATAACCTTCTTATGACCCTGTGACAGGGTAGAAAGGACCCTATCCCAGTTGTTATGGAAAGAGTTTGAATGCAGGGATCTATTCTGTTCTCTCCTTTTCTGTCTCTTGTCTGTCTGGTTGCACAACAACATTTTCCTGTGAGACCTAGGATTTAATCACCCCAACAGTCTCACAATTATTTGCCTCTCACTATCTCTCAGCCTTCCTTTTCCCTTGGTTTGAACCAAGTAAGAGAAAAGTTGAGAGATGGGGGGCAGATGGGGAGAGATATTGAAGGAATAACCATGAACAAATATATACAGAATATTGCTACATAAAAACAAAAATAATCAATTCAATAGTTACATTTGTGCAAATAGGGAGCAATGTCCAAAGTTTCATTGAGTCCATGGGGTGTCAAAGATTCTAGAGTATAAATCCAGTGTGTTTCTTTTTGTATTAACATTTATTTGTGATCACCGCCACAAGGGTTAGCTGGCTGTCCTTCAACACCCATAAAATGAAACATGGTGCCGGCCAGGTGGTGCTGAGGTTTGAGGTGCTGGATGCCACACTCACGCCATGCTGGTGACCGGATCATCATTGTGCTAGCATGGGGAGAGGGGCGGAGCAGGATCGAACACCCAATGGAAACTCTCCTCTCCTGGGGTGGTTGTCACCCCTGTGGTTCTGCTGCCACTGGGTGGAGGTCAGTGGCAGTACAGATGGAAGGGGGTGGCAAATCGGAGGGGCATCTCAGAACATGGTGCCGCGTGCCCTCCATACATCGTCACGCATCCCTGAATGGGAAAGTGAAAGCGGAAAAAAACACAGAAAATGCATAATGAAAAAAATGATTAAATCTGGTCAGATCACCGTTGTGGAATCGTATAAAATGCAAGACAACAGGGGTTACAGGAGCCCTATACAATACAGTAGATTGAATGTGCTCCTGTAGTCATTTATATGTTGGCTCGCCTGCGCAGCCAACATACTACGGTAAGTAGCAGATTTGGAGGTGCAGTCACTATGGCGAATGCAGGGCACGCATTAGTAGGTGCATCCCTCATTCCTTAATAAGGCAGCTGCAGGCGCTGACACCCTCAACACGTAAACTGGCCACTAAATCTAAGGAAAGGTCCACTGCAATGAGCCAAGCATCTCACGCGGTGGCGTACCTTCCTGGTGACCAATTTACACAAAACATCAACAGCATGCTGCGCATCACAGAGTGCCCGACCCACTTCATTTGCTGATGGGAGACCACTCCTCATCGGCATAATGCAACCCCTCCCATTTAATGTGTGTGCCGAGGGGTGCCCAATCCCCCTCTGCATTGTCCCCACTTCCCAGTTTAATTTGCTGATGGGGAGCCCACTCTCCATCAGCATAATGCCCAATTGTTGTGTGCTAACAGGGGTGCCCAATCCCTGTCGGCTACAGAATCCCCCAAAACAAACACTCAGGTGGCATAGTAGGAGCCACCCCAGTGTGCCAAATGCCCCTGTAAATGAAAAACTGTCCCTCAATGTTTTTTTTTAAACCTACAAAGCACAAAATGGTCCCTCGTCGATTCCAGTGGCCCTCCCGCAGCCCACGCCCACCCTTTATGCACCCTGCCTCCCCCACACTCCCTCACCACATACTTACCTCTGGAGCATGGCGTGATGATCTTGGTGGACGGGAACATGTCTGCACTCTTCAAAGCTGACCGCGAACTGAAGAAATGCCAGTAAGCTGTATAATGGCATAAACAGTTTTTCAACTTTGGTGCATATCTAGGGCATTTTGGGGAATTTGGCACCATATTTTCAACATGGGGTTATTGGGACCCCTCCTCATGAATTCAGCCACTGTCATGGCGTTATTCCATCGAAAGGTGATTTTGCGGTCACTGTGCAGAATCACCTTTCGGGACTGATCGAAACAGCAGTGCCACTGTTCATGAGGTGTTTTATAGCGTCGTTCGCAGTTTCCATGCGCTTGTAACTTCATGAATTTGTAATATTTGCACTCCAGATTTTCAACATTGGCATTTTCCACACCTCCTTATGAACAGTACAGCTGTCATTTTACATATCCTAGCCAAAATGTGTTTTTGCACGTCCGGCGCAGAATAGCATGGTCACTGTGCAAAATCAGTTTTCAGAACAGTTTGAGACAATGACAGTAATACTGTTCATGAGCAGAGGTCCTAAAATGTCTATGTTGAAAATTTGGTGATGAAAGTCCATAAAATGACTGTATTACAAGTGTGTGTTCGCAGTTTCCATGCACCCTTGTAACCATGAAATTTGCAATATTTGCAAGCCAGATTTTCAACACTGGCATTTTTTCACATCTCCTAATGAACAGTACAGCTGTCATTTTCACATCCTGCTCAAAATGTGTTTTGCACCTGTGGCGCAGAATGGCGTGTTTGCTGTCGGAAATCAACTTTTGGGACAGATTAACACAATCACAGAGCCACTGTTCATGAGGGAGGTCCCAAAATACCTATGTTGAAAATGTGTCTCTTCAGGGTGGGGTGAGGCTGGCGTCAGTTCAGTACTTCACTGCCATTCCTATTATGCATCTCTAACTCCTGCACTACCAATGCCAATGCCAAGCGAGACAACATTCGGCATTGACAAATGTATTAGATTTCTAATAGTGTGTACTATGTACAGTATGTTACAGGAACAAGTTGAAGCATATAACACAAAATCAGAGTCACAGTTTATAGCTGTTGCACTTCTACATTGTTCCCACCAGCAGGGTGGATGAGCAAATTATCTGTAATACCGTATTTACAGATGTTGTCTCTGCCACATCTGTAGAAGTCGTGAGTAATGGTGGTAGCCAATGCGTTGTATCTTCATGGTTTTGTACATATAGTTGTAGCTCTGACTCTTATAGTGGAATCCTGATTATATGTTACTATGTTACTCTGGGCTTCACACCCACTGCCTTGGATAATATATTATCCCCTCAAAATATGCCAGTGTTTGTTAACAATTTAAGAAACTTGGGGTGCCAAATCTTTATACTCAGTGACAAAAGTCACTGCTACCTCATTTTCCCTTTGTTTTTAGGTTTCAGTAGTGATGATCTGTCAATCGTGTGAGCTTTTCAAGAGCCATGTCTAATACAGAACTTGCATAACCTCCTTCCAATAACTTTTTGTACATATCAATCACCTGTGATTCAAACACATTGCCATCAGAATAGTTCCTGCGCAAATGAATAAACTGTCCGTATGGGATTGCTCGAACAGTGTGTTCAGGATGCACACTAGTGGCTAACAACTGAGTGTTGCTGCTTGTTGGTTTAGTGAAAGTAACCTCTACGGTGCACCCCCACTTTGTAGCTTAATACGATAGGGAGATGTGGCCTTTGGGGAAGCTGTGAAAGGCCTCTGGAGCGTCAGCTCCATCCCGCTCTTGCCAGTTCTTTATATGGTATACTAGGAGGCCCTCCTGCGCTGGGTCCCCAACCCTTTTTCAAGATGTACATCAAGTAAGTTCTCTAGGTATTAGAGATCTGGCAACCACTAGCCCCAAAGGAATACCACTGCTTGTAAACCTCTTTCCTCCCTCTTGCAAGCTATTGCTCCTTTTCCTCATTCTTCCCTTCTTAGTCCCTGGGAAATACTTCCTCCCTACTCAGTAATAACTGATCATATCCCTGATATTCACTCCACCAGCACCCCTGCCCCACTGTGGTAATAACAGGACATTTTATTACTAGAAAGACAAGTCTGGCCCCCAGCATTTTCACAAGACCCCCCATCACCACTGTTTAAGATTATTGATACTGAAATAAAAGTTTGGGGGTGGGCCAGGTGCTCAACCTTACTAAAATGATGACAGTCAGTCCGCCCTCCCAGTGTTCTGAACTGAAAAGGATATGCTGTTCTCTGCAGTCTGTGGGTGTGGGCTGGGTCAAAAAGTCATACAACAATCAGTACCTTATGGCCAGCAGCCCTGCCTCGTCAATGTTTCCTGCTTCCTGTTTTCCATAACAGTGACTCTGTGCTATGCTGACCCCTAGGTCACAGTGGTGCAGTTCTCAGTTATATCTGAGGCCTGTATCACTAAGTGGTCTCTAGAGCTCATGAGTAATGCCTCTGCAGTGCTGGAATCAAGGACCTTGTTTTGTGTTCTGTTAATATGTGCACTGCAAATGGCTGCAATCAATCTGGCCTAGGGGCTAAGGGAGCAGGAATAATGTTTCTCTTGTGTAAGTCCAGCCAAGTGGAATCCATTGGTGTGAGGTATTGGGGCGAGAAGCAATGCAGGGGTAGGTAAATGCAGCAGGCGTGGGTCTTTGCCACTAGAAAAGGGAAGAAGAAAGTCAAAGACATTTATCACAACTTCACTGATACCTCAGCAGATCACCACAGACTTGTGACCCTCAGGTCATGTTTTAGATTTGATTAGGCCTTTGTACCACCATTTCATGTCTGCTCTCATTTCTTCCATGCTGGTTGTTTTCTAGCTCCAGCTGTGCTTTCCGTTCTTCCCTCCTAGGGACCATATCATTCGGAGAAGGTTATGCTCATATGCCTCTATTGGTATCTCTAAAGGTTTGATCCCCAGGCTGTTAAAGGGAACATATACAATAAGACTGCGGATATTAAGGCACAGTTTGCAGCATATTATAGTGCATTTTATACGGGGAATGTGCAGAATGCTCATGAAGCAGGGGCTTTCTATTGAACTTAATTCTAGTAAAGCTCAGAGATGGGCAGGTGGAACAACTGGGTACATCACTCACAGTGGCAGAGCTTATTGCTACTCTGGCTACACTGAAGAAAGGGAAGGCGGTGGGACCCAAAGAATTAGGCACAGAATATTATAAAGCACTGGGTACTCCATTGCTAATGAGCCTTAAATCAACGGCTGATGAGGCGGTGGAACAGGGTCTCTGCCCAACTCGTGCTATCAGGCCACCATTGTAGTATCCCAAAGCCCAGGAAAGACCCCATGACATGCATGGCCTATAGGCCTATTTATTGTTAAATTGTGATACAAAATCATCGTTAAACTGTTAGCCCGACCATTAGAAGTGATACTCCCAGGCTTAGTCAAACCAGATCAGACCGGTTTGTGTGTGAGAGAGATACACCTATAACAATATTCGCACCTGGTGAATGTGGTTCGGTAGGGCTCTCAGCATCTGGGGAAGCATTTTGTGCTGTCTCTGGATACCAAGAAAGCCTTTGATAGGGTTGAGTTGTCCTATCTGTATGAGGTGTTGAGAGGGTTTAGGATGGGCGAGGGCTTCTTGAAATACATGTAGTTATTGTCTGGGTTGCCCAAGGCCAGAGTACTGAGTGACTGGGGAACTCTTGGAGGAGTTTGGGCTCACTCAAGGAACCAGACAGGGGTGCCCTCTGTCCCTGCTGCTGTTTGCTCCAGTGATAGAACTACTGGCAAAAGTCGTCAGGCCCCCTTCGGGCATCGCTGGGATACAGCGATAGGGACAGGAGCATAGATTTTGCTTTATACAGTATGGATGATATTCTCCCATTTGTGACTAAACCACTGAGCTCTCTCCCAGAGACTACTAGAACTATTGCCACCTTTTCCAGGTTTTCAGAGTATAAAATAAGCCTTGATAAGTCTGAGTTGATGTAGCTGGGAGGCAGGGAGCAGGTTATCTACCTGGATTGCCCTATAAGCAAGTAATAGGGTTCCTAACCTACTTGTGCATCAGGGTGGGCCCACTTCTGCTCAGCCTCTATAGGCTAAATTATGAGAAAATCCCTAGGGCGATTGAAGGAGATCTGGTCCAATGGAAAGCCCTACCAATATCATAGCTGGTATGCATTAATTTACTCAAAATGAATGTCCTTCCACGCTTACCTGTTACAGATGCTCCCAATGCGACTCTGTGAAAGAGTATCCACCAGTTTGAGGCTAGATGTTCTGAGTTTCTTTGGCAGGGAAAGTGATCAAGGAGCAACACTGGCATACTTGAAGGGCCCACCACTAGAGAGGCCTCCACTTTCTGGACCTTAAGCAATAGCATGTGGCAGCTTAAGTTAGACTTGTGAGGAATGGTTGATGGGAGAGAACAGGGTGAGCTGGGTTACACTGGAGTTTGAGGAGGAGAACTTATCACTGTTATTATCTGGACAAGGGAGGGTAGCTAAATACCAGGCATCCTGGGTGATGAATCCACTAGCAGTATAACGCTTGAGGCATGGGAGCAGCCACTAAGATTGTAGGGGAGTACTGGGTAAGTCTTTGCTGGCGCCCAGCAGTAGTAACCAATTCCTCCTGGGACTGGAGGATCAGGGCTTTAAGTAATGGTGGCAAATGAGGGCAAGGTGGTTTGGGGACCTTTTCCGGACCTAATGGTCTCAGGAGTCAGGGTGAGCTTGTGGAGGCTTTTGCTTTACAAGGCCAACATAGATTTAGATACTTGCAGGTCTCTGCCCATCTGCGTGCCATGAATAGTCTGAACCCTGAGGCATCTAAGTTACATGGGCTTAAGAAGGAGATAATGCAGGCTAGAATTAATCCAAAGGGGCCATGGCACATATATACTCCTATTTGAGAGATGCCATCCTGGATAGATCCAGTGGGGTGTATCGGCTGTGGAAATGAGACTTGGGGTAGAGATCAAAGACGAAAACTGGGCCATGATTTGTAAATCTCACATGGGGTTGTTGTGGTGTAATAAGTATAAGGAGGCCCATTTTAAATGCATTCATCATCTGTATCTTCTCCCAACCATTGTAATCAAATTCTCCCAAGTGCTCTCCCTATGTGTGGGAGATGTGGAGTAACTACAGGCATGTACCTACATTATTATTGGAACTGTGCTACCCTTAGACAATTCTGGACAGAGGTCCAGGTACAAACTGGGCAGAGGCTTGGTACATTGATGCAGGATACACCCTTGTCTATGTTACTGGGGTGGACCACTTGGGGAGGGGGTCGACTGGTATCCTCATCACAGAGTTATCTAGGTCCTGCTTGTATTGGCATGAAAATGTATACAGACACACGGGTCTCCTGTCAGTCTCCAACAGTGGGGTTTGGCTCGAACTGGCAACCAAAACATTATACCTAGAAAGAACAACATATGAATTAAAAGAAAAGGGGACTTGTTCGAAAGGGTCTGGGGACATTTATGGATTCATTTCCGCTATGGAAGCAGCTATGCTCTGACTAGGTGTCACCATCTAGCTTTGCATCACTGCTTGGGCCCTATGTTATGCTCTTCAGTACTTTTTATATATTACAGTAGATCAGCCCATCCCAAAATATGGTATGATGATATGAAATATACAGTATACTGACAGTGCAGTGATGGGATTACACGAATCGCTTATAGCGGCAGTGATTCGACACCCACAGTGTCGAATGGATTGTCAGAGCTCTGTCACGGTTACAGTGCTGCGCTGGTGTTACCCTTTTCCTTGGTAAACCCCCACCCCAAGTTGATTATATAAATGTCCATGGGGTGGGGCAAAGCCCCTCAAACAGTCTCAATGTGCCCTGGTGCTTGGGGCACCATGGTGGTCGGTCGACATATATGGCAGGTCATACGGTCTCTGTACTGTCCTTCTGATAACTTTGCTGCCGAACTGGCTTGGTGGAACCGAAACATCCTGCAAGGAACTGCTACTGTATGTCCGGCAAGGTTCTTGCTTGTTTACTTCTTTGTTGTATTGTTGGTTTGTTATATGTTACCATGAAATACAATTGTAGTATGAATACTTCAGTAAGCATGTACTAGCATTGTTAATTGGATTTTAATATGAAGGGAGTTTAACAGATAGCTGTAATGTTTTCACATGTATTTGTGTCTTAGAAAAATAATAAAAAGGATTAAAAAAAAGATGAGGAGCTCTGCAGGGTAACGAAGGTGGACTTTAATTTGTATCTCCCTCAGTTGCTTGATTATTTCATGGACTTGATTCCCTTTTGAATGCATTGGAAGGGTAATGTTGGTCTGTGTAAATGTGTTGACCATTGAAGTTTAGGTCTTTCGTAGCCTAAGCCTTTTGGAGTATATGTTCCTTCACTGGATATTTCAGAAATGTTACCACAATGGGCGTACTGAGTTTCCCATTTTGGGTTTAGGGCCAATGGCCCTATGAGCCCGCTCGATCTCAATGACACAATCCGGTTGCAGTTCTAGCTCTCGCCTGAACCACATAAGAAGAACGTAACTAGGTAAGGCTGCTCTGCATCCTCCAGAAACCAAACAATCAGAGGTTTATCCTCCACCCTCTGGCCTCTGCATCATCAGCACTGTTTGTGAGCTCTCTTTCTCAGCAGCAGAGGTAGAGTATTGTGCAGCCTGGACTGCTGGTTTCTTCCCTGTGGTCTGACACCCTTACCTCTACCACTGCAGTCCTTTGGTCCAGCTTATTGAAATTCCACCTGATCTCTGTAACATTGCTGCCAGTTCTTTTTAAGAGTCTGGTTTTGTTGTTGCTGCAGTTAATACTTTTTATTAAAGTTTTCAGTAAAAATACAACACAGAATGATACAAATACACTAAAGAAATCAGGCCACAGAAGCATCACATATAATATATGGCAAACTGATATGAGGGACATGGCACTTACATCCAGGCACATGAGTGAAACAGGTAATGGGTTCAATGGACTAGACACAGTGGGTGTTGTAACCAACACCGCATGGCACAGCAAGTAACAGACAGAATTCAGAGCCTCAAGCAGCATTAGGTGTCAGACTCTGAATCAGGGCCACTGACAGGTGAAATGAGGACCAGAGGGTTATGCTGAGAATACACCAGAATCAAATAAGGGGCCCATAGAGACTGATAGAACAAAAGAGATTTACTGGCAAAATGGGACATCCTATCTAAGGTAGCCAAGGATCTAACCAAAGCGAGCCACTGAGCGACCACAGGGTGTCAGGAGATCTCCACTTCTGAAAAATCAACCTCTTGGTTCAATGCTCACCTTCAGAACCATCTCTTTTCAGTGTGTTTTAAATAGCTTGAGCTGGCTCTATCAAAGCTTGGCCCTCTGAGGTCCCATATCATCATCCTCAGTGCTGCAGCCTAAGGTGTAGTCTGAGGCTCGAGATGATGAGTTGTTGGGGCTTGATGTCTCATGCTAGATCGAAACATCTGCTGTTGCTGTGAGCTGCATGTTTGATTCTTTTGGGTCTGCCCCATGCTGGCTTTCTAATTGTGGTATTACTGCTTAATATGCTATAGTGAGGAGTAAGGATGATTGACAGTTATTTCCAGTGAGGTTCAGAGCAGGATTTAGACCACCATCCTACTCGGTGATGTCACCAGAAGTCCCCAAAAGTATCTTTGACCAAGTTGGCTAGGACCCCATTGGTGTTGTCTGACTGTGATGATCAGGGTCCTCCTTCCTCTCTACCCTACCCCCTTTCCCACGCACACCCATACCCGAAGCATAGCTGCACCAAAGAGTTACACGCTCTGTCCCTTACCCCTCTACAAGAAGACTCTACAAATAATATCCATTGTGTTCTGCTCTACACCCAGAAATTACAAATTTTGAGTCCTTTTCATGTGGTGATGATGGTGATGGGGAGGAGATCAGCAGAAGGAAAGGAAAACAATTTGTTTTGATACAACACCTTTCATACAGACTGTATCCCCAAGTGGTTTACAATCCGGGAGACATAGGGAAAGATGTTGTGACCATTTAGGCACACATGAAGATTCGAACTGCAGAGAGGGAGATTAGAGAGCAGTGTAACACACGGAGGTCAGTGACTTGCTTACAGTAATGCAGTAAGTAGCAGCTGTGTGATTCAGGCTCTGATGTGTGGGTGAACAGCTCTATACACTAAGCACTAGGCTACATTGCCTCCCTGTAAGAGTGGTGCAGAGAGTCCCTGCAGTGACAGCCTAATGAATAAAGCAAAATGCATTTCAAGAATGCTAGTTGCCCTGTGAGATTATGTTTATATTTTTAACTAGAGTATAAAAAGTAGCCTACATTTTAGAAACCTTCAATAGTGCTGTAAAACACAAGAGTTCTCTGCCTATAAAACAATTGCTTGAGTGTATTAATAGTATTTGTAGGGGGTAATTATTTCTGTTTGCTAAGGGCCAATGAAACCTTTGCATGCTTGCTGTATGCATGTGTAGTAGTAATGAAGTTGTATTTTGAGATGGATTTGTGTACTGTGCCCTATGTCTCTGCTGGTTGCCTGATGCTTGGTGAAGGAACTGTTATCATATACACTGGTTTATATTACTCAAAATATAGTTTTTTAAGAAAATATTTTAAAGAACATATTTCTTAAAATAACTTCAGTTTACATGGTTTTATTAAGGATATCTTAGTATTATTTACGCTAAAGTAACACTTTAAATAATGCAGTCTATTTTAAGGTTGTAACACTAGACTTTTACAGCTTTACATTGATTTGTAAACCTTTTGTATCATTCTTGGTTACAGCATGTAAAATTACTTTGTGCAATGCCCCCACCCCGATAAATAAAATGCTGAAAATGTAGACTTGTTTTTCTTTATTTTGGTTTTCCCTCTGCACCCAGTGGAACAGGCTCTCTCTTTTTTCTTATTATTCCAACCTCCCTCCTCCTCCAGCAATTGGAGGCAGGAGTTCCAGGGTGCCGCAAACAGCAGACAGTGGCTGAGATCAAGGACTGAGTGAGCCAGGGATCATCCAATGCAAGTCAGGTGTTTTGCTTGCTCAGAAGTCTCCACCCCTGGGATGCTGGCCCTCCATGGTCACTCACAGGGTGTGCCTAAGCAGACCAACAGACATGCCCAGTCCACACTGCAACATGAGGGTCACCTAGGTGGTGGTAATTGTAATGACAACAACTGCCACCACCCCTCATAGAGAGCTCCTACCACTGCACTGATGGTCTAGCCCAACCAGGCTCTCCTTCATCCTGTCCACAAGCCTTGTCGCCATACCACCCTTGGCCCCCAGATATCATCTGCATGTCCCTTCATATTATTTATTTATTTATTAAATTTTGGTGACCGGATAAGCTCCACTGGGTCCCGGAGGTCCCTTTTCAGGGGACCCGGGATTACATAACATTGGTAAATATCACAGTATGATAATGAAATATACAGAAAGATACAAGTTATACAGTATTATACAGTCAGCTGGTCTATATATCTGTTGGGTTGACCCCTCAGGTGGGTCTGGCCAGTCAGGACAATGAAGTAAAGCATTACCAAACTGTACCAAAGGAGGTGAGAAAGACGAGGTCCAGCCATCTCAATATATTTATTTATGCTCATGTATTCCACCTCAATATACTGTATTTATGTGTGTTCCTGTATTCCACCTCCCTATATTTATTTTTGTTCATGTATTCCACCTCAGTATATTTATTTGTGTTCTGTATTCCACCTCACTATATTTTGTGTATGTATTCCACCTCCACTATATTTATTTTTGTGTATGTATTCCACCTCACTATATTTATTTTTGTTCCTGTATTCCACCTCACTATATTTATTTTGTGTATGTATTCCACCTCACTATATTTATTTTTGTGTATGTATTCCACCTCACTATATTTATTTTTGTTCCTGTATTCCACCTCAATATATTTATTTTTGTTCCTGTATTCCACCTCAGTATATTTATTTTGTTCCTGTATTCCACCTCACTATATTTATTTTTGTTCCTGTATTCCACCTCAATATATTTATTTTTGTTCCTGTATTCCACCTCACTACATTTATTTTTGTTCCTGTATTCCACCTCAATATATTTATTTTTGTTCCTGTATTCCACCTCACTACATTTATTTTTGTGTGTGTATTCCACCTCACTATATTTATTTTTGTTCCTGTATTCCACCTCATTATATTTATTTTTGTTCCTGTGTTCCACCTCACTATATTTATTTTTGTTCCTGTATTCCACCTCAATATATTTATTTTTGTTCCTGTATTCCACCTCACTATATTTATTTTTGTTTATGTATTCTACCTCACCATATTTATTTTTGTTCCTGTATTCCACCTCACTATATTTATTTTTGTTCCTGTATTCCACCTCACTATATTTATTTGTGTTCATGTATTCCACCTCACTATATTTATTTTTGTTCATGTATTCAAGTTTGAAGTAGTGGAATAAAACCACACTGAGGTGAAAAAACATCTTGTTTTTCAGGTGTCTCTTTACACTGCCAGTCAAGTTACAGCAGTACAGGTTTAAACTTACAGTTCAGACACAGCTATAGCGAGTTACAGTTTTCATTTAACTAACAACTAGAAGTTTGTTTTCTGTGCATCACTCCCAACCATACAAATCTAAAGCCTCAATCCCGTGCAAAACATCATGGGCATGCAAATCCTTGTGCAAGTCAGGCTAGAAAAGGAAAAATTAGACACATTGAACTGTAGTGTCTGTTGGCAGGAAAAGGCCTGTTTGCAAGATGACAGACTCAAGGTAAACAAGTCCACTAAAAAGGCAGCAAATAAGAAAAGATTTTTCCCCAGTTTCAGTTGTGGTTCTTGGTTATTTAAGATTGATATGATTGGGTGTGGCGAGCATAATGACATTTTCCACCTGAGTGCCACCATTGCTTTCACCAATATTTTTCATCTCCCTATGTCTCCCCTTCACTGCAGTACAGTCCCAAAACATAAAACCTTTTGACCAGGCAGAAGAAGGCTGGAATTAACATGTTCACCACACAGACACCCGCTGGCACAGGACAGGACATAAGATGCAGTGTCGCACATCAGCATTCCAGTCACAGTGGTGGTGAGACTTTACACCCGCCTGTAAGTGCACATTCCAGGGAAAATTACCCTCCTTGGGCAACCAGGGTACAATTATGTAATAACAGAAGTCATCTCCCATGTGTAGCAGCAGAAGCATGCAAGACAATCTCTCAACACTGTCTCTGCCTGACTGTGTGTCACAGCTTTACGGTTTGCAGCACTTGAGCTCAGGCTGTGAACACAGTAAACCAGTCCACTTGCAGCAGGCCATCAGTCAACCCCAGCAAACATACTGAAAAATAAATATTGATCCATTTTGTTAGACTTCTTCCTGTGCTTTTAGATATATTTCAGAGTGTTGTTAGCTGAAAGTTTGGGGAGGGTGGGAGGAAAGTCATATATAGGTCCTGGTATTCATGGGGATACTTAATCTAATAAATATATACTCTGGTACTATTTTGGGGTTATTCAATACACAGTACTGTATGGCAGAATTTACAAAATGCCTTGCTCACGGTTTCTGATGAAAGACCACCACTGGTTCAAGGATGATCCAGAAAGATTTAATTAAACACTGGGGTAGTAGCAACCTCTCCCAATCTCTCACCACAGCTATTGCTACAATCCCAGTATTTGAATGAATCTTTCTGCATCATTCTTTTCTTTTATTTATTTATTTTATTATCACAATCAGAATTACAACCCTTTGAGTCATAGACTCCTTTGCAAAGGCTCCACGTCATGGTGCAGAGGTTACAAACATTGAGAACAGTACAATACAGTGAAAAGGGCAATACAGTGTGGACATACATGAAAGCAGAACTCTAGGTTCAGGAAACCCAGCATCAATAAGACATATTCACTATTAAAGCAGCAGTACTAGGTAAAAAAAAACCTGTGCTTTTTGTCAGTTTATTGCCTGTGCTCCGTTGAGCATTTCCTGGTAATCTTTCCCACCGGCATTGTACCATCTCCCTGTAATTCGCTCAGTTTCCCTTTGATTTTGTCCACATTTCTGCCTCCTGCCATGTTGACAGCAGCAGTAAAGACAGGCAAACAGGCAGGTGCCGTATTTTCTGTGGATCTAAAGAACACTGAAATTGATCACTTCCTGGATAGGTAGTATTGCTGCTTTAAACATATTCAGTAATTAGATTCTTTTGCAGGGTTCCACATCTTAGTATAGACGTTTCATAACAGTGACATTACGGTACAGTGAGGTCATACATGAGAACACAAATTCAAGAGTCAGGCAACCCAGCATCTGCTGGTTGCCCGTCCTGATTTTCTATTATTGCATGTTTGTCACACTGGATGTTTTCAGGTCTTTAGACAAAATGTAATATTAGATAACGGGAACCTGAGTGAACAAATACTGTAACACTTGTTGTTGTTTTTTACTTATTTCATTTATTTAATGAAAAAGTTAACCAACACCAACTGGCACTGTGTGATAAAGTAATTGCCCTAGTTAAATCAACCCAAATAAAGGGATAATTAGAATCAGCTGATTGAACACAGCCAGGTTTGATTACAGCCAGCCCTGCTCAATATAAACCTCACTTATTTTGACCCTTACCATCAGAGTCACGTTGCCAGCACAAAGTTTCAACAAGCACATTATGCCACGATCAAAGGAAGTTCCTGAAAAGATCAGAAAAAAGTTGTTGCTATCTATCGGTCTGGAAAGGGTTACAAAGCTATTTCTAAGGCTCTGGGACTCCATCGAACCACAGTGAGAGCCATAATCTCCAAATGGAGAACACTTGGAACAGTAGTGAATCTTCCCAGGAGTGGGCAGCCTGCCAAAATTACTCCAAGGGTGCAGCGTAAAATCATCCAGGGTGTCTCAAAGGATCCTAAAACAACATCCAAAATCTGCAGGCTTCTCTTGCCTCAGCTAAGGTCAATGTTCATGACTCCACAATCAGAAAGAGACTGGGCAAAATGGGCTTCATGGGAGAGTAGCAAGCGAAACCACTGCTAACCAAGAAGAACATAAATGCTCGCTTCTCATTTGCCAAGAAGCACCTGGATGATCTGCACGCCTTTTGGGAAAATGTTCTATGGACAGATGAGTCCAAAGTGGAACTTTTTGACGACACGGATCGCATTATGTCTGGTGTAAAACAAACACAGCATTCCAGAGTAAGAACATCATACCAACAGTCAAACATGGTGGTGGTAGTGTGATGGTGTGGGATGCTTTTGCCTCAGGACCTGGACGACTTGCCATAATTGAAGGAACCATGAATTCTGCTCTGTACCGGAAAATTCTTAAGGAGAATGTCTGGTCATCCGTCTGTCAGCTGAAGCTGAAGCATAGTTGGGTCATGCAGCAAGACAATGATCCAAAACACAAAAGCAAGTCCACATCAGAATGGCTGAAAAGAAGTAAAATTAAAGTTTTGGAGTGGCCTAGTCAAAGTCCAGACCTAAACCCAATACAGATGCCGTGGCAGGGCGTGAAACGAGCAGTTCATGCTCGAAAACCTACCAATGTTACTGAAGTAAAGCAGTTCTGCGAGGAAGAGTGGGCTAAAATTCCTCCACAGCGATGTGAAAGACTGATATTGAATTATAGGAAGCATTTGGTTGCAGTCATTGCAGCTAAAGGTGGCGTAACCAGTTATTAAGTGTAAGGGGCATTACTTTTCACACAGTGCCAGTTGGTGTTGGTTAACTGTTTTCATTAAATAAATGAAATAAGTAAAAAACAAGTGTTATTTGTTCACTCAGAGTCCTTTTATCTAATATTACATTTTGTCTAAAGACCTGAAAACATCCATTATGGCAAATATGCAATAATAGAGAAAATCAGGAAGGGGCAAATACTTTTCACTGCACTGTACATAATACAGAGTAATGAGCAAATAATACAGTTCAGAGATGAAGGAGGTCAGCATAAGCTATGTAGCCTAGAGAGATATCCAGTACTGGGACCAGGACTGGCGGTGGACTGGAATGTCAACATCCCTGTGGAGGGGACATGGAAGGAAGGGTTAAGCAATATGCAGGCAGCAGAATCAAGAAGCAGATTCTTTAGGTTAGTTTTTAAGAGGCCGAGCTTGGGTTCCAGGGACATAGAGGCAGGGAGGTTATTTAGCCAGAGGGAACATGATAAAGGAAGGACATTTGTCCCTCCCTGTCTCCATCGCCCTACCCCCACTGCCCTCTTAGCCCACCTTGTATGACCTCCCCACCCTGTGTCAGCTGCTAGATCCTCTTCCCACCCTAACCCCATGAAAATCAAATTCTACAAGACTGCACTGCTCCACCACACCCTCCTCCTCCTCCTCCTCCTCTTGCTATTGGGTAATGTGCACCCCAACCCTGGGCCTCCACCATGTGCACAGACTAGGCTGTCAGGTCAGGCAATATTCTAATCTCCACCCTCAACAGCTGCAGCCTACTGAAAAACTTTATCCCCCTTCAAGGTTGGCTCGCTCAACACTCTCTTGACATCCTGGCCTTAATCGAAGCTGGCTTTTCAAAGATACCCCATACTCATCAGTGGCCCTAAATAGCTACTCCATTTTCCAGGCTGACAGATAAGGTAAGAAGGAGGTGGATGCACCCTGTACATAAAAGACTCTCTACAAGCCCTCCTGTCTCTCTCTCCCACCCGCTACCCATGGTGCCCAAATACTCACAGTCAAGCTGCTTCTTGGCAACCCCAGAAAAACTCTATATATCATCCTTGATTCAGTTGTTGTCTTTTCATCAAAACTATGAGTCAAGATTTTTGCAATTTGTGAGTACTGTGTCAGCCTGGACTCCACTTGTGTGTTCCTGAGATGCCTTTCTTTACAACCGTTTGAAAAGCTTAACTCCATTATTAGTAAAATTGGGATCTCTGTATGCAAGTAAGTCTGTTTGCATTACACAAACACCCACATCCAGAATTATTCAACTTGTTGACTCACTACTTGTGGTCTGCCATGGGTCCTTTTACAGAAGGTCTTCATGCTTTGCTGTTGCTGAACTTGGGTCTCAAAGAAGGCACCAAGGGCATAAATCTATAAAGAAAAAAACAGAAATATTGAAGCAATTTGTAATAATGAGAAAGAAAATTCAAGAAAAGTAATTTGGCTTGGGTTTAGATATGTTTTTGGAAGTACATCCTACTATGGCGCACCTCGTTAATACTCTTGGCATACTAATGCAGCCTATACCAGGCCCAGACAGTAGTAAGTTCAATGTGTTTGTCTGAAGCCCATATTTTGTCCAAACCACCCTTGCTACTGTATTTTCTTGAAGTCATCGTTACCAAATCCCCAACTCTTGCAGTAGTACTGTACTACATGTGATATAAATAAAGCTGTCCCATCCCTCTGTCCCCACTTTGGGAAACACATTACTGTCCCTTTATAGGGCTCCTGGCCAGCACTATATTTATCTTTTGCATGTGCACTCATAGTCACAAGTGGGTCCCTTTTACTTTTGGAAGGGCAATGCTAAACTACACTCTTATCCAAACAGCCTGCATTCTGATATCTCTTCTGACTGATGCATTTCTTTGTCCTCCATTCTGCCAGAAATGTCAACTTTTTAATTGGAGGGAAAAAAAAAAAAAGCAACATCTGTTTTGAATACAAAGTGGGCAGAATGGAGCTTGGCAATTCCCTGGATCGCAACCTGATGGAATATTAGAAGAAGACAGTGGAAGAATGGACAACAGTGGCAGCCACCTTGAGGTCAGCAGGAGGATGTGGACCTGGTGCAGCTGTACCTTACTTGTTTACCTGAGCGATACAGAGAGGCCAAATTTCAGCTGTCTGCTTATCTTATGTGCTGGGCTGTCCTTTGTCTGAGCAAGGTAACATCCAAATGAGCATTGCAAATTTAATCAAATGGTGATCTGTGATCATGAGGCATGAGGCGAAGTAAGAGCTTATGTTCCTAGTTAAAATTCAAATTTATTGTTTTTGTTAGCAAGCACCATAACCCTTTAGAATGCAGGCAATCAAAACCTCTGTTTCTAGCCATCATTTTAATGCTGAAGTATTTGTCAGTAAGAGTATAGTTTTTTTCAGCCATGGTCGTCTTGCAAAATATAAAGATACACATTTTTTTTTTTTCATTCCTGAAACAAGGTACATGATTTAGAAGTTTTAAACATTCCCACTCCCAGGCCATTCCAGCCATGGACAAATTAAATATCTTGGTATTGTGTTGTGCTGTTTACCATCAGAAATATAGGCAGCACCATCCTAATCAACAGGTAACCTCAGTGGAAAAGATTTTTGATAATTGTGAGTGACAGCCATCTTTAATAACATGAGCCATTAATTATAGAATTAGCTGTTAAAAGCTGTTTTAACAATATTTATTTAGATTTTGGTAACCAGGTAAGGCCCACTAGGCACAAGTGCCTGTTTTCAGGGGTGACCGGGAGCACTGGGGCAGTTAAGTGACTTGCTCAGAGTCACATAGTATGAAATTGGAGTTTGAGGAATCAAACCCAGATATGCTGGATGTACCAAGCTCACTTACAACTTTTACCCAAACCTCTAGGCTATGCTGCCAGACCTAATATCTGAGAAAACTTAAAATACACTGAGAATGAGTATTAGGATGTCAGAACTACTGTATATTTTTGCTAAAAAACTAGATGATGAAATATTTTGCTGACCAACAAACTGCTGTGTTAAAATACACAATATTATGAATGAGGTTTACCATTTTGTATAAAAGCCCAGTTAAATCGCCCGGCACAGTGGTAGTGCTACCAGTCAAGATAATGGGAACTTGGGTTCATGAAAGAGACTGGTCATTGGACACTGGCCAGTGGGAGAGGGACTGAATGTCCCATATAATACTTTCCTCTCAGATAAGAGGCTGTTTGACACCACGTGATCACATGCCACCTGAGGCACGTCCTTGCGGGAGGGGAACACACACCAGCATGCTTCAGCATGTGTGCTAATGTATGCCCCAATTGCTGGCATCCCTTAGGTATGGGAGGACCAGAACATGTGAAAACAGCATGTCCTGGTAGGGTGAAACTGGCAGCTTGCAGGCTCTGCACCACTGACTTGGCACCTCCTCCACTGAGACTCGGACTCTGTAGGGATTTGGGAGACTCTGACCACCGTTCCATGGAGGGTGTTAACCATGGGTGAAGGACATAAAAGCAAGGGTGTAGCAGTCATACTCACTGTATCATATGCATTTTACATTATAATCATATACATTTTATTAACCCATAGGCTGTCGATAGAATTAGAACATATAGGAATTTTGGACTGATATATCAGGCTGCGGCCCTGCAAGGGTTAACATTATCATTCAAATCTGTACAATTTAAGTTAGTGTAGTCCACTGAGGTTTGAGGCCAGTGAGTCTCTGTTTAAGCTTCAGTTGTTTAGGGATACATATGTGTACATCCTGTTTAGAGATTAGATGACTCATCTGACAACCATCTAATTTTTAGAGATGATGTGTACATTTTTATTGTTAATGGGGGGCTGCAGCTGTTGGAGAGTGTATGTAGAAAATGGAAATTTCTGGCTACAACCCTGATAAAAGGTATGTTCGAGGGAAGGTGGGTGAAGGGGCTGGGAGGCAAGAAAGGGGTCTGAACAATAATTAAAAAAAAAGCCTGGTCAAAACAGGGTGGCACAGCGTATCCTTCTTAAAGCAGGGCAAGTATGGTTCTTGTATTCTTTAGCAGTGGGTTCTAAGTAAAGCAGGGAGGTCCACAACATAAACGTCTCTAACTAGCAATGCAAACAATGACTTACTGCAGTTATAGTGAGATAACCAACAAATGTAAAAACATAATATTCCCCAAAACGGAAGTGTGTGGCTTCATTTGTGGGTTTCTAGTCCAAACACAGCACTAAATAACAGTCCAGAGAGACTCATTGTCTCAAGAAAAGGGGATACGCTGTTTAACAGGATGGCATTTCTCTTTGTGCTTTCTATACAATGTGGCTGCAGCAAGACCCAAGCCAGGAGTATGTGTGTGTGTGTGTGAGTGAGAGAGAGTGAGACTAAAAATAGTACAGTCGGTGTCTGTTTGCAGTAACAAACATGTCCAGTAAAATTCACTATAGCCAAATGTGAACTACCACAAGTCAGAACAAATTTGCTCAGCTAGGCATAAGAACCTGATGAATTTAGAACTTGAGAAACTGACATACCGTAGTAATACAGTGCAAGTGAAGCTGGAGGGAAGTTAAAGAGGGATTTTGAGGAAGTACTGCTTCACTGAAAGAGTGGTGGATGCCTGGAATAGATTGCCATTGTAAGAGGTGGAGATGTAAACAGTAGGGGCTTCAGGCATGCATGGGACAGATATAAGGAAATATTAGCAAATAAGCAGGGAGGAGGGAGGGTCGTCAAAGACCGGTTATGTTCTGTGGAGAAAATACACACAAGTGAATCCGCATTCACAGAACAAGCGGTGCTGAACCTAAACAATGCAAGCAAAATACATGAAGGGCAGCACTCATAAAGGTAAAAAATAAACACTTACAAAATCAAGCCATCCAGTAACAAAATTCAAAGCTGATCCACAGCACTAACACCAGTGCTTTGCATCAATTGACTAGGCAGGGACCATCTGGCAGACTGGTAGGCCAAGCAGTCTTTTCTGCTGACAAATTCTGTTTCTTTTAATCTTTTTAGTGTGGGAGGATGTGTTATTGATGCAGTAGACAACAAATTTGCTGATGCCACCAATAGTAGGTCCTGTTTATTAAACTGTAATACACGGGGAGGGTATAGCAAGAGCTATAGTCATGCCTTGGGTGGATTGAGAGGCCCAAGGCAATGCTGAGTAACTTCAGCCAGCCAAGCGTAACACTATCCCATGATATACCACACCCTGGAGTGTAGTGTTATGATTATAAAATTACCCAAAGGGTGTAAAAATAGCCAATCATAGTAATCAGCTTTGAATCAGGATGCTATACTGAGATGTCATCATGGATCAAGTACTGCTTCAGCCAATCAGCTTTCGGTTTCACCTATCCATTTTATAATTTATTCTTTTACCAGGAGATTGACTGGGTCATTTGTCCCATTTTCAGCTATATGTAAATGAAGATTGTGTGAGCCACTCAGTCTATGGCATTTGCTGGTACATGAGTTGAAGCTTTTGCACAGAGCAGGACCATGGGGCATTTGGTAACATTTCGCAATGAATTTCAAATGTTAAGGACAAAATAAATCAATATCTGTGAAACAGTGAGGAAGGGGCATTCCCAATTTATGTCTAGTTCCCAGTTCTCGCTTCCATACATGTCTCCCTTTGACTTTATTTTCTGTCCCCGCTCTTTAAAGTAGCAGTACTTGTTAGTGATCACATAGTTTTTTTTCATCAATAATGTTTGCCTGGCAAAAATATCAATATACCCCATTTTCTTTTTGTTTTCTTTCATTCCTAAACCAAGATGCAGGATTATAATGTTTTCAAAGTTCCCACTCCGTGCCATGCCTGACTTGAAATAATGGAATATCTTAATAAAGCGCTGTTCTCTTTACCATCAGAAACATGTGGTAACATCATCCTAATACTTGCACATTATTACTGTAGCATGCAAATTCAACAGGTAACCTTAATAGAAGAGATTTCTAAAAACTGTGAGTGGCGGCCATCTTTAATGATGTCAGTAATTAGTTACAAAAGTAGGTGTAAAAGCTGTTTCAACAATATCTGACAAAGCTAAAATGAATTGAGCCTGCATCTAAGAATGAAAAAATAATTTTCGCCAAAACTTTATGATTAATTTTGGCCAAGTAACAAATACTGCTACTCTATATCCAGCTCTGTTGTAGCCCCTCCCCCATTGCACTATTAGAGATGCTCCATCTGGTGACATCATAGGCTTTGCAATCAGTCACCACTCCTGATACCACTACTTGCATGAGTTGGTACTTCAAGGGAAACTGAGCATGTTGAAGAGCTACTCCACTGTTGTTAATGTGGCAGCCCATTCATACAGTGGTATTGGCTGACTGCAGCCAATGATGTCACTGGTTGGAGCTCTCATATTAGCACAGTGGGAGGGCTACACAATGAGATATGCAGTATGGCATGACAGGGTGTGCTGTGTGATCGGATAACTGCATGCCTTGGGTAGTTGAAGGTCGAGTGCTTCCACTGCTTGAGGAGTACTGTTATCCCAGTATAAAGCACACTATGGAATCCTTATTGCAATTATGAAATGGGCCCATAAGGATAAGTAAAGAAATTATTTTGAAAAAATAGTGTAAATAAGGTAAAACAATAAAACAGTGAAGCAAGTAATCCTGTTCAGTCATTGTATTTTTGCTGTATGGCTAGCAGATGCTACATTTTATGTTTGCTGTGCGCATACAACATCAATCATTTTGTTAGGAGAGTGGTTTTGAAGGGTGTGACACTGTTAATCCAATGCAGAGTGGTCTGAAAGGGGCTTGTCAGTGTCACACCAATCATCAGACAGGCTGATCATGATAGTATTCTGGCTTGATGGGTGGAAACTTCATGTATTTATAAGGAAAGAAGCCAACCCAGTCATAAATTAGGCCCTTTCCTTTGATCAACACCAGCAAGCACAGCTGATCGGTCATGATCAGTTTGCTGAGAAATTATTCCCTGTAGCAAAGAAAACTGTCCATCGATGTCTGTTGCTAGTGCCATTGTAACTGTCCCCCACCCCACCCTCCCTCTCACACCCCCCACCCTCCCACAAACATAACACTGACACTGGGGTGCCTAATCCCAGGTGTCACCAACTGAAATAAAGAAAACAATCCCTCATAATTTTTATATACATACCTTGTAAAAAAAAGCCATCCATCGTATGTCTGTTGCTGCCATTACTGTCCTCCACCTGACCCTCCCACTCAGCACCCACCCACCCATGCCCCCACAAACATAACACTGACACTGGGGGTGCATAGTCCCCAGTGTCACCACCTGAAATAAAGAAAACTGTCCCCCATAGTTTTTATACATCCTGTAAAAAAAAACCGTTCATCAGTGTCTATTGCTGCGTTACAGACCCCCCATCCAACCTACTCAGCACCCACCACCCCACACCCCAAAGCCCTTACTTACCCACCAGGGTCCAATGCCGTAATCCTCTCTGGACAACAGACATGTTCTCTCACTCTTCAATGCTGGACCATGGACTGAGGAAATCAAGTATGCAGTTCCATGTATTTCAATGGGGTTTTGAACTTAGTGGCATTACTTAGTCGTTTTGAATATTTTTGTACTGTGGTGTTAGAGTTTCCAACCCTAACACCGCCCCTATCTGCAAGCAGCAAAAGAAAAAAATGTTATGGTTTTGACTGTCCTGTGTCTGGGCAAATCAGGCCTGGAGTCTTCCTTGGGGTTATCAACCCTAATGCTCCCCATTACATTAGCAAAATAAGCTCAGATGTGCAGACTATATGAGAATGGGGTGATGGTTTGGGTTGATAGCCACAAGGAGAAGATCCGAACCTGATTACTAGACTCAGGACAGACAAATCATAAAGACTTTCTTTTGCTGCTTGGAGGAGGTTGGAAACCCTAATACTACATTTCCCTGCTTTTGTTAGTTTAACCCTTACTAGTGCATTAACACATTTTTGCAATAAATGTCCTTACTTTTTGAGATAGTACAATTGAACACATCCATGTGATTATGGAAGTGCAGGGCCCTCTGGGCCCAATGCTTTCTTACCTTTGTTTATCCACATGTAAGTGAGTGTGGAAATGCAGAACCCAGAGGGCCTTGTGCTTCTGTTCTTCCAGAAAAGCAATTTATGTGCTTTCCTGCATTTTTTTTGTAGGGATGGACCATTTTCAGTTCTTATTTCTTAGGGGCTTAATGTTGTACTAGTCACTAAGGGAGGTGGTGACAACCACAAAACAAGAAAGGGACCTGGGGGTCATCATAATTGATGACCTGAAGGTTGCAAAGCAGTGTGATAATGAAGTGGGGAAGGCTAGTAGAATGTTGTGTGCATAGGGAGGGTACCATAAGCAGAAAGAGGTGAGGTAGTGTTGCCTCTGTATAGATCAATGCTGGGCCCACCTGTAGTATTATGTCCAGTACTGCAGGCCCCATCTCCAGAAAAATATAGATCAGAAGGAGACGGTACAGAGGAGGGTGATCAAAATGGTGCATGGCCTGCACCAAAAAGCCCACAAGGTAAGACTCAATGAATTAAGTATGTACTTGCTAGAGGAAAGGGGAAGGGAGACATGACAGAAACATTCAAATACCTCAAAGGTACTAATACATTACAGTAGAGTGGCATTATATATAGTAAAAATGCTCAAGGACAAGGGGCATTATGTGAGGCTGGGGAGGCTCAGAGGGTATGTGAGGAAATACTTCTTCACAGATAGGGTGGTGGACATTTGGGACAGCCTCCCAGCAGTGGTGATGGGTACTAAAATGGTAGCAGGATTCAAGCATGCATGGGACAGACACAAGGGGACCTTGGTAACAGGGCTGGGTGGGTAAGGCTGGAGAGTGAGTAAGGCTTGCAGTAGCACAGTAGGTAGGGAATTTTAGGGCAGACTAGGTGGGCCAAGAGGTCCTTTTCTGCTGACAACTTGTATGTTTCTATTGATATATACATTGTCCGTTAACTTCAAAGATTGACAGAGTTACAGCTTATTAAAGTTGCAGTGTTATTCTATGGGAATTGTAATTTTGTTTTAATTTTATGTTTTTTATATGGCCCCTGCAGTTTTGGGGGTGTTATGTATTAGTGTTGTGGCACTCATTAAGACCTTTATTTTGATATATAGATTGTCACATAACTGCATATATATTGACAGAGGTACGGTTTGTTAAAGTTGAAATTTGGAAAAAAAAGAAGTCAAATTATTTTTCATATAAAGGGATCTTTTTCATGAGGTTGTATCATTCATTCAAAAAAATTCCTTTGTATGAAAAAAGAATGAAAAAAAAACATGTCCAAATTCTTGTTATGTTTGTAGTGCATAAGAAACATTATGTGACACAGGAGAGAAGCGGGTTGTGGGTAAGCAGTGTTACAGCCAAGGGAGGCACTGCATTTGGGGGCTTGGCACTGGTGGACCAATGGGCACAGTGTGCCGATGACCCGCAGTCTCCAAAAGTGCACCAAGTTCTAACGTTTTCACCGCATCAATCAGGGCTACCTCATCATTGCAGCATCAGTCATTGTGCTGCAATAAAGGAACAACCTGTCATTGCAGGGCGGAACGATAGCTAACCTAATACTGTTTGTAGAACATGGTGGGCGGCTTGCTGCCATGTTCACAAACAGTATTAAACAGCCTTCCATGCCGGTGCCCAATCCCCTCAGCAGCATGTGCCCCAAACGGTCTTGTTGGCTGATGGGGCCCCAATCCTCGCCAGCTTCAGTGCTGCAGTGTTTTATTTAGCCAATGGGGAGCCCACTCCTCATCAGCAAGATGTAACCCCCACCAGCTGTCATTGTCAGCCAACGGGGAGCCTACTCCCATCTGCATGATGTAAAAGTCCCCCATTTTGTTGCCTGCCGACGGATGCCCAATCCCTGTCAGCATGACAGTTCCCCGTTTTCTGGTGTGCCGATGGGGTGCCCAATCCCTGTTGGCTACAGCTGCCCCCAAAAGAGTCCTTGGCACTCTGGGAGCCCACCCAGCATGCTAAATGCCCTGTAAAATTGAAAGCCATCCCGCGTTGTCTATTTTATTTTTTTCCCTGTAAAGGCAAACGGTCCCTTGTGGTCTGACAGACCCCTCTCCCACAACCCGCACCCACCCACTGTGCACCCTGCCTCCCCACACCATACTTACTTCCGGAGTCCGCGACAATCTTCGTGGACCAGGAACACGTCTGTATTCTTCAAAGCTGACCGTGAACTGAAGAAATGCCGGTAAGCTGTATAATGTAATAAATAGTTGTTTTTTTACTTTGCTGCATATCTCAGGTATTTTTTGGAATTTGGGCACTAAATTTTTCAACATGGGGTTTGGGACCCCTCCTCATGAATTCTGTCACTGTCATGGCGTTAATCGTCCTGAAGGGTGATTTTGTGGTCACTGCTCGAAATCACCTTTCAGGACTGATTAACAGAATGACAGTGCCAGTGTTCATAAGGTAGGCTCTCAAAAGCCTATATTGCAAATTTGGTGAAAAGTTCCTAAAAATGACTGTTTTATGAGTGTGCTATGCGCGTTCCTACACAAGCTCGTAAGTCTGTGAATTTGTAACATTTGCACTCCAAATTTTCAACATTGCCATTTTATCACACCTACTCATGAGCAGTATAGCTTTCATTTTCACATCTCACCCAGAATGTGTTTCACGCATGTAGCACACAATGGGCGCAGTGTGTGAAATCAATGTCTGGGACAGATTAAGAAAATCACAGTAACACTGTTCATGAGCAGAGGTCTTACAATGGCTATGTTGAAAATTTGGTAAAAGAATTCTTAAAATGACTGTTTTACAAGCGTGCGTTAGAGTTCCTATGCATGCTCCTAAGTTTGCGAATTTGTAACATTTGCACTCCAGATTTTCAACATTGCCATTTTATCACACCTACTTATGAGCAGTACAGCTCTCATTTTTCACATCTCGTCCAAAATGTGTTTCCTGCATGTAGTGCACAATGGCGCAATCGGTGTCAAAATCAATGTTTGACAGATTAAGAAATGACCATGGCACTGTTCATGAACAGAGGTCTTAAAATGGCTATGTTGAAAATTTGGTGAAACAATTCCTAAAATGACTGTTTTACAACCGTGCATTGCGCACTTCCTACGCACTCGTAAGTGCATGAATTTTAATATTTGCAGTCCAGAATTTCAACAATGCCATTTTACCACACCTACTTATGAGCAGTACAGCTTTAATTTTTCACATCTTGTCCAAAACGTGTTTCTGTGCATGTAGCACACAGTGGTGCAGTTGGTGTACAAAATCAATGTTTGGGACAGATTAAGAAAATCACAGTGACACTGTTCATTAGCAGAGGTCCTAAAATGTCTATGTTGAAAATTTGGTGAGAAAATTTCATAAAATGACTGTGTTATGAGCGCATTGCGCAGCTTCGCCGCACGCTGCATTTTGCACATTTGCAATATTTTCACTCCAGATTGCCAACACTGCCATTTGCCGGCACCTCCTTATGAACAGTACAGCTGTCATTTTTCACATCCCGCCCAAATGTGTTTTGCACTTCTGGCACAGACAAACGAGGTTGTTGTGGGAATCCGTGTTTGGAACACATTAGAAAAATCACGCTGATACTGTTCATTAACAGAGGTCCTACTTGGTGACAAAAGTTTATAAACTGACTGTGTTACGAGTGTGCATTTGGTAGTTTCATGCACGTCAGAACTTTGTACTTTGCAATATTTTCACACCATATTTTCAACATTGCCATTTTTCCACACCTCTTTATGAACAGTACAGCTGTCATTTTGCACACCCTGGCCGAAATGTGTTTTGCACTTCCGCACAGAATAGCGTGGTCACTGTGGGAATCACTGTTTAGGACACATTACAAAAATCACAGTGACACTGTTCATTAGCAGAGGTCCTAAATGCCTAAGTTGAACATTTGGTGATGAAAGTCCATAGAATGACTGTGTTACGATGTGCATTGTGCAGTTTCCACTCATGCTAATAACTTTGCACAGTTGTAATATTTTCACTCAGATTTTCCCATTTTCCCACACCTCCTTATGAACAGTACAGCTGTTATTTTCACATCCTGGTTGAAATGTGTTTTGCAGTTCCAGAGTAGAATAAAATAGTTGTTGTGGGAAATCAGTGTTCAGGACACAGTAACAAAATCACGGTGACACTGCTCATGACCACAGGTCGTTAAATGCCTATGTTGAAAATCTGGTGATGAAATTCCATAAAACAGCTGTGTTACACGCGCATGTTATGCGGTTTCCACGTATGCTCAGATGTCCAAGCATTTTTAATATTCCCACTACACATTTTCAACATTGCCATCTCTTCATACCTCCCTATGGATGGTACAGCTGTCATTCTTCACATCTTGCCTGATCTGTGTTTTCGTACACGTGGTGCAGAATGGCACTGTCACTGTTGAAAGTCAGTTTTCAGGACACATTGACAAAATCACACTGCCACTGTTCATGACAAGAGGTCCTGAATGCTTTCATGAGGTGGGGTCACAAAAGGCCATGTTCAAAATTTGCACTGTGAATACCAACAAATGCCTGAGTCATTACGGTTTTCTAACCATAACGTCCTACACTGTACAGACAGACAGGCGTTGGGGTGTGCCTTTGATTGCCAACTGCACTGCTAATGCCATCCCACCCCACCCCCAGCCACTGACAGGCATCGAGGTGTACCTTGGACTCTTCGTCTCAACACTTCACCCCATTCTCCTATGCTGCACCCATTTCAATGTATGTCATTATGGAATGGGGTGACTGTAAAGCCAAACACCCTAAGGCATAGCTCAACATGTGTTAATATCTGCAAAATAGGTGCGGTGACATGGCTTGACCATCATGGGCGATGCCCAAAACCTTACCCCAAATCCTGTCCATCTCTACAGGATGGAGGTGGGGTTCATGTGAGGTTCAGTGCTTCACTGCCATTCCTATTCTGCATCTGTCTAACTCCTGCATTTCTAATGCTAATACCAGCAAGCAAACATTCGGCATTGACAAATGCTTGTTTTGTATGAAATTATCTTTTCTCATGAGGTTGTGTTGTTCATACAAGAAAATATTCCTTCATATGAAAAAAGAATGTGAAAAAATAAGCTCACATTCTTTTTTTGTATGAAGGATCTCATACAAAAAAAGATTGTGAAAAACCTGCGTCCAAATTCTTTTTCATATGAAGGATCTTTGTTTGTGAAATTGTGACATTCATAATGAAAAAGATTCCTTTATATACAAAAGAATGTGAAAAAAATAAGTCCAAATTGCCACTAAAGTGGTTCACGGACTATCTTTCTATCAGGTCACAAATTGTAAAATGGGGCTGTAAAATGGAAAGGTGCACTATCAGATAAAGGCCCTAGCTCAGATGGTATCCTCAAGCCTCAATACTGGGACCCTATTATTCTCCCTGTATGTGAATGATATGCCCAATAATTGTGGTGGTGCTAATCTGCTTCCTTACACAGATGATGCCATACTGTACAGGAGTTCTCAAGAAGTTTCCTGACTGAATGAACTACTTGCAAGTGACCTTCAGTTATTAGAGACATGATTCCACACCAATAAATTGGTTCTTAATGCCAAAAGGCAAAGGCCATCCTTTTGGCCCCAAAAGCCTAGGTCCTAATAGGCAACATATCCTGACCCCTACTCTCTCAGATGGGTCTGTGATTGAGGAGTAGTTGAATCAGTTAAGTACCTAAGGGTGTACTTAGACAAAGACAGCACTTTCAGCGTACATAGAGATTATCTAACTAAATCTCTGAATCAAAAGATTGGTCTACTGTATTGCATAGTTCCATTTCTTACTATGGAATGATGACTTTGTATTGCCAACAGCATACTTCTCCTACTCTGCTCTATGGGTCTTCAATTCTGCTTTCTGTCGAGAGCATGGAGTTGCAGAAGCTCAAAACTGTCTACCATAGAATGTTTTGCTTTGCAGCTTCACTTAGGGAGCACCACTGTATTATTCTACATTCACTGAACTGGTCATCACTTGAAAGAAGGTTAGCCTGCTCTTCCTGTACTTTGTCTACACACCTAGGCTCATCAATGCACCCCATAGCCTTAAAGACTTGCTAATAGCCAAACCGAGCTGGCGGACCCTCAGATCCTCTGATCGATCACTCCTCCTAGTTCCCAGAGTTAGGACTACTACAGGCTATAGGTCGTTTGCCACCTCCATTCCAACCTTGTGGAATAATTTTCCTAGCAGCCTACAAGAATGCTCATCACTTGTTGATTTTAAGAAAGGTCTAAAGACTCATTTGTTGGAACTTATACGTGCAACTGTAATTGCTGATTATGTCTCCATTCTTGTTTTGCTAAGAGTGAATTATACTGACTCATTTACCTCCTAACTCTCCCAGTGCTTTGTTCATAAAATGCTTTGGACAAATATCCTTCCAGAATTTTTATTTTTAACTTCTGACTTGCACTTTACCTTTGACCTCTGATGATGCAATATGTAACTATTGTAACCTAGCCATTATATATAGAAATCCATTTAAGTCTATTGTATCAGTTGTTAAAATGGTTTAGTCTGTGTATATGTACCTATTGTAACTCAAAATTTTGTTATTGTATGTATACTTGACACCCTGACTCTATCAGTGACCACTCCCCAATCACTTGCTGCTGGTCAAATAAATTCAATACCCCCCACCCCAAACAGTCTACAACTGCATGCTAAAGCGTGGGCACCCCGATCTCCTAAAAACAACTCCAATCCCAGGACTGGTCCACTCTGGACATGGTTGATGATATCAGCATCACTCTGGAACATGTCATCAGGGTTTTCAACATGGCCTACGATATCCATGCAGCTCCTAGGAAACTGAAGGTTCGAGATACGATTAACTCCTGGATCACACCTGATCTAGTAAATAGTATGAAACAACGTGACCATCTATGGCAACTAGCTAAGTCATCAATGAAACAACATGATCTGCAAGCATATAAAGCAGCTAGAAATGCCTGTACTAGGGAAATTTGACAGGCAAAAGAAGGCACTACAGAGAGCTGCTATCAAACACGTGGGGTGACAGTAGGAAATTTTGTCAAACATAAAAGATATTACAGGCAAAGAGCAGAAGACCTCTCCAACTACTAATAGAGGACGGAAATCTATCACTGACCCACTCCAAATTGCAAATACTTTCAATATAGTTTTCACTAATCTGTCAAGTGTCCTCCCAAAGACTTCTTTGATGATGCTCCTGCCTCATCAGCTGAGTGCCAGCAGAAACCAATAGACCAAGCACCCACCTTTCTATTTCAAACGTGTTTCCCCAACCCAGATCAAAGCTCCTAACTAAAGTCCTGGGAAATCCAGGATATTGGAGACTCACTTGACCACAAACTCATTGCACTTACCCTTGTGGACATTTTCCTGCCAATAACCAAGATACTAAATCTATCTCTCACTCTATCTCAGTTCTGAAGTATGGAAAACCATGCTGGTCACCCCTGTGCTTAAATCCGGTGATTATACATAGCACTGCAACTACAGCCCAATATCAATCCTCCTCCTTTATCAAAAGTCCTCGAACGTATAGTAACTAATAACTGGTAGACTACCTTGAGAAGTACGCTTTACAATGCTCTAACAACATGGCTTCAGAAAAAGCTCTGCTCTATTAAATTTACCAGCTTCATCCATCAGTCGCCGACAAAATAATCTGGTTCAGGAGCAGCTTTCATCAACCTATGAAAGCTTTAGAGACGTTAATCACAAACTACTCCTTGATCAACTCAACAATCGGTCTCTCACCAAATACACTGAAGTGGTTAAGCTACCTTGCGGATAGGACACAATGGGTGAAGTTATCAACATTGTCTTGGAGCTACAAAACATCCGATCTGGTGTCCCACAAGGTCCATTTTTAGTCCTGTCCTGTTTAGTATCTTCCTCAACAACTCTGCGTGCCTGTCAACTAAGAACACTCCTGTACGCTGATCGATGCAGTCATTATTGTATAAGCAACTTGGATCCCGCTGCACTTGAAGACAACCTCCAGCTTGGTTTCCTTGAAGTTGAAAAATGGTTCCAATTGCACAAACTTGTCTAAAGTACAAAAAACTAAACTTTGGTTGTTCTCTTCCTCCGCCACAAGAATAGGTTGCATGCCCTGATAGTCAAAAATGACCTTGAGCCCCCTTGAACAAGTTCAACAATTCAAATATCTTGGTGTAACCTTGGACAGCCACCTCACCTACATGCCTCACACTTAGATCATTGCCAAGACTGTGAATGCAAAATTAGGCCTGTTATTTAGGCATAGAAGGAATCTGACCTTGGAAGCACTTAAACATGCTGTCTACAGTTGGTACCATCCACCATTGATTACGGTTTGGTAGTCTATGGAGCTGCCTCCACTACATCCCTAAAAAGGCTAAGTATAACCTTAAACAAAGCTTGTAGGCTCATCATGGATGCAGACCACCTCACCCACACATGTGATCTATACGCACAAACTGGCAGGCTTCATCTCCAAGGACAAATCAAGTTCTAATCATGCATACTAGCCAAAAGGTGCTCATTGGAGCTCTGCCAACTGGAGTCTCCTGCCTTCTACCCAGATTCCTCAAGGCTCACCACACTCGCGCCTCCTACACTGAGCACCTACTCATACCAAGGTTCCGGACTACCCAGTGCCAGCTGTCTTTCCTCTACAGAGCCCCAAACTGGCTAAATGGCCTGAGCTGTGAACTTACTAGCCTACCTCATATGACCCAGTTTAAATGTCTCCTTCACCAGCATGTATGAATGAAAGCACCTGTGATTGCACCAATAATTTAAGTATGTGCCCTCCAGTAGACCTGGCCTGACCACTGCAGTTCAACAGTGCCCCTCTGCCTCAGCCAGCCCCTTTTTCACCCCTTCATGTCCACCCTCAACTTCGCTCCCCAATACCCAGCTAATCATTTCAAAGAGCCATGTATAGACCTCAGGCTTCCACAGACCCTCTGTACTTTCTTTCCTCTTTTCTCCCCCTCCTTTTGCCCTGTTTTTCACACCTACCCCCTCTACACTCTCAATTTCATCCCTATCTCTACCTACCTTACTACTCCTTATGATAAGGCCTCCTGGCTGCTACTTTTCCCACTCAATTCTGACCAATCTTCACTTCTATTTCACTTTGTTTATACAACCACTATTGTATCGTAATGTAACAGAGACTGTCTATCAGTTATGTACTATGATGTTTTCACTGTAACCTGTAAAAGTTATTTTGTTCTCCCTTGTCTGTCTTTGTTTACCTCTCCCCATTATTGACGTGGAACCTTTGTAAATGAGCAGTCCAGTGCTCAAAGGTACAGTACTTGTAATCCGAGAATGAATAAATAGATAAACTAAATAAATAAATACTTATTTTGTCATTGTCAAAGATTTTCCTTGTAATTAACTCTGGGTTACCCTGTAAAAGGCCTCCAACTAGCTCAGTGGGCCTACCTGGTTAACAAAAAATTAAATAAATGAATGAATGAATATATAAATACATTCTTTTTCATATGAAGGATCTTTTATTGTGAGGTTCTGTCATTCATACAAAGAAAGATTGCTTCATATGAAAAAATGTGAAAAAATCTAAGTCCAAATTATTTTTTGTATGAAGGAATCCTTTTTCATATGGCCTTATTCTTTTTCATATGGCCATATGAAAAATAAATTCAGCTCATGAAAAGATTTTAAAATGTGTTAAAACACATTTCTGTGCAATGACCCACGTGTACTACTACCATAAACCATTTGTAAATACTGTACATCCAACAAACTGACTTCCACTTTATCCCTGAATATCAATCTGTCCTTCTTGTAATAATTTTCTGAGTATGTACAACTGTACCACTAGCTTATTGTAACCCACCAAGAATATGTATCCTATGCTAAATGTGTGTGTTCTATGCTATTTTGTATGTAACTCCTATCCCTTCACCCGGTTGCTCCTGGAATCGAGCCTCAGCTCAGTGTGCCTTTCCCAGTTGCCAATTGTTTAAATAAATAAATAAATAAATACAATTTCTCCAAAACGTAAATGCAGAATCCACCTAAAGGGTTCCCAGTTAGCAAGACACATGTGTTAATGTCTCTGCAGGGTACCAATTTTATGTCTTTTAAAAATTTTTTAGATGGAAAGAAGATGGCGGCATACAAGATTACCCCTATATGAAACAGAATCTTTTTCATATGGGCCATATTCTTTTTGTATGCTCAGAACTGAAATTTTAAATCATTATTACTCTGGAATGGATTAATATTTTCCACCAAACCAGTGAAAGGCACCACTATGGCTCAAGCACTTTCTGCCCTGAACATTTCAGAACAAAATCCCAAACCATCTGGGCGCTAAGTGATGACAAACAAACAGCAACAAACCCTGTTTCTTCTTTCATTTTTCACTATCTAGATCTTGGAATCAGCACATGCGACCAGAGCAAAACTTAGCTAGGCAAGAGACCTTGTCCATGAGACTGTGCATGCAAAATTTTGTGCAAAGCTGTTAAATGGTGGCAAAGTTATTAAAGAACAAATTTAGGGTTTAATATTAAACAGCCTAGTACTCAACCCTAACTATAGTGGTGCTACTGTGCCACTACAATCAGATGCATCATAGACTTGATAATGTTGTGCTTTGCCACACTGGTCTCTTTTGAGAGGGATAGACAATGACGTTAGTTTCCCTTTAAGGTTCTAGATAATGATGTCCCGAGGTACCTAATATTTATTTTTATTTATTTATTTCTAGGAAGTACCTTTGAGCCAAAGGCTCTTTTACAGAGGTTCCACATCATAGTAATACATGGGCATTACATCATTTACAATGGTTAGTACATAGGCAGATACAAGGTGGTTCCATGCCTAGAAAGACATGAGTACGCAGGTTACAGAGGTTACATAATTACAATAGACGGGAGTACATAAGTAAAATATACAGACACATAATTTAAAGCAGGCTAGGCTGACAGGTTGTTAAGTGAACAACTTGAGATTCTACAGGATATGGAGTGAATCAGGTAGGGAGCAGAGGATGATATAGTCTGTAAAATAATTAACTAATACTATCACAAGGAGGCGAAAACTTGATGGGCAGCAGTTCTTTTGTCATAAGTGCTAAAGATCATAGTCATAAAGGAGGCTAGACTCACTGGGGAGGGAAGTACTGAGGTGGGGACCTGGAGCCTACTAGGGAGTGTTAGTTAGCAAGAAGAGAGGAGAGCAAGGTGCAGGTTAGAATGAGGGTAGCAGGAAAGAGGAGGGAGTGTGGGGAGTTCAGGTCTCATAGTCACAGTTCCTGTTTGTGGTGAGGGCCACTGGAGTTTATCTTTAAAGGGGCCTATTTTGTCCTCTTTGTGATGCCTAGGTCAAGCGCATTAAGCCAAAGTGGTGCCCAGTATTCGTGGGACCATTGGCCTTGTGTGGTTCTATGGAAAGGGATGCAGAGGGCTGAGTTGTTTGTACCCTAGTGCATCTGATGGAATTAGGTCGGCTAAGGAGGCTTTGCAGTGCTGTGGTGGTAAGTCCTAACACAGACTTCTTGGCGAGGATGCATACTTGATACTGGGGTGACTGTTAAGGTTGAGCCATTTTGTTTGAGTGTACAACTGCAGGTGTGAGTGAAAATGGGGTACACATAGGACTAAATGACACACTTTATTTAGTGTTGTTTTGATATGTTTCAAAGCAGTTTGGGAGGCAGCCCCATATACTGCTAGACCATAGTCTATCACTGAGAGGACTGAGCCATTTACAGCAATTTTGAGTGCTTCAGAAGTCAGGCCTTTTGGTGTCTGTACAGTAATCCTAGTTTTGCATTTGACAACTTGCGACTGCGTCCATGTGTTGGTTAAGCGAGAGGTGCAGTCAGTGTCAATCCTAGGTATTTAAATGTTTGAACCACCTCCAGGGAAGTATTCTGATTGTTATGAATGCAAAGTTGGTGAGTGCGGTGTTTGTTATGTGATGATGTGAATAACATAGTCTTTGTTTTTGATAATTGAGGAGCAGCTTTGATTGAAGGAACCAGTGTTCAGCAGTGAAATTAACCTGCATTTGCTTTTCCAGTTTGTAGGTGTCAGAATTACACGAATATAGGACCACATCATCTGCATACAGTAGTAGCTGGTTGTTTACGAATGAGGGAGGTTGTTTAAGAACAGGCTGAACAGTAGAGGTCAGGATAGAGCCTTGAGGCACCTGTGTTAACACTAAGGATGTCGGAGAAGGTGTCCAGAATTTTCACTTTTGGACCCTCCCAGAAGTAGCTTCTGAACTATGCTACTGTTGCAGGGAAAGGCCGTATTGGAGAGCTGATCTAGGGCAGATTGTGATTGACGGTGTCAAGGCCTTGGTGAGATCAATTATATGTTGCCCCTACCAAGAACCCTCTGTCTAGAGCATTATGGATAAAGCTGGTAAACTTGTGGTACTGTGTTGTTTTGAAATCCATGTTATTGTTGACATTGTAAATGATACTTGTCTAGATGTTCCGTCAGTTGGTTACTCACGATTCGCTCCAGGGCCTTGGAGAGTGGAGGAAGGATAGATACAGGGTGGTAATTTGTGAGTTGGCTGTCACCACTTTTGTAAACAAGGGTAACCACCACCACCTTCCAGATCTGTGGGAATTCAGCTGATACCAAGGAGAGATTTAAGATTTTGGTGAGGGTTTGAGAGTTGTGTCCAAGGTGAGCCTAACTAGTTTTAGGTCCAGTTGATCAGAGCTAGTTCTGGAATTACCTTGTGCTTTTAGGATGTACTTTTTGCTTCCATAAAGTTGATAGCTCTGAAGTAGAAAGGTGGATGGGAGTTTGATTGGGACCCGGGTTTCGTTCAGTGCAAGTATCTGATTGGTATTGAAGGAAGCTACGGGCAACACTCCACTGAGGTCAGTAAAAGCTTTGTTGAAGACATTTGCTATCGACTGTGATCCTCTCGTGGGTTGGCCCTCAATGTTCAGGAAGGTGGGGTGAGTTTCATTAGGTTTACTGGTTAGGGACCCTGATGTTCTCCCAGAACCGTTTACTGTCACCCCATGTATTTGTCAGCTCATTTTAAAGTGAGTTTTGTGGCCTTATGAATAGCCCAGGTGCATTTATTCCATGTAACTCTATAGTTCTGGTAGTCTGTCTGGGTACTGGAGTTTCTTGCTTTGTACACAAGCCGTCTCCTATTTTCATGAGGGCTAGTAGCTGTGTCGTGGTCCAGGGGCCATAATAGTCACTGATCTTTCTTTTGGTGTGGCGGACATTGCACACTTCATTGAATTTGCTTATAAAGCATTCTAGGCAGTGTTGACATCTGTTTTGTGGTCAATAGAACTCCAGTCTTGGAGGCTGAAATGTGCTCTTAGAGCTCCCAACTTCCTTTCTTCAGAAGTGTAGCAGTAATAGTCCTGGATGGTGCCTTTGGGGCCTTATTTGACCATTTACAGATTACCGGGAGTGGTCACTGAGGGAGTTGGGGAGAACTGTGATGGAGGATATTCATTCTGGCCGATTTGTGACCACCCAGTCGGTTACTGACCCGTGCCTGTTGTGCTGTTATACCGAGTGGGGGAGTCTACCAATTGCACAAGGTTGAGATTGGCTAATGAGTCCTTGTAGTGTACAGCTTCAGCAGAGGCCAGTTGATATTAAGTCTCCAACCATTATCAGCTCTGTGTTTGGTCCCCTTCAGAGAGGTAGTTGATGACAGAATTGAAACCGTTTGCTTGTTCCTTGGGAGGGATATAGGCGAGACTATTGTTAGGGTTTTCCGTTCTTGCCAAGTATTACTTTTATGGCCATCAGTTGAGCCCACATTTGTTGTCACATAGGTAAGCATTTGGCCTTGAATGTGGTCTTTAACATATATAATACAACCACCTCCTCTTTTACCAAGTCTGTCTAGTCTGAATGCAGCATACCCAGTGAGTTGCATAGCAGAGTCTGACACCTTAGGTGATAGCCAGGTCTCTACTATTGCAAGTATGTTGGGCTGGTGCTGCTGGACCCAGACTTGAGATTGTCCATTTTGCTAGCAGGCTGCAGACATTTTATTGATGCTATTGTTAGTCTGTTCTGTTTCTTATGACCTGTCGCAGTGTAGGTCATTGGGCCTGGGGTTAGGATGGATATTACCTGAGATCAGTGGAGCAGCCATGTGATCCTTATGGCTTGCCATTTAAATATGTTAGGGCCTGCGATTGTGCAATGTGATGATTTTTTTTGGCATGGTACATAGGTAGGTTAGGGGTAAATCACTACCATGTGGAGGGAGGGATAGCCAGCCTGTCCACTGCTCATATAGACCCATGTAGTAGGAGGTATGATGTGCCACATTACTGTCAGCTGCACATTTGTGGCTTTTGTGTTATCCAGGTGGTGATATTGTGGCACTGCAGTCTGGAGGTGGAGAATTAATGTCCTCCTCATATTCTGCAATGCGTTCCTGATGGAGTCATATTCAGATATTGGCAAGCATTGGGTGTGTGGTTCTGTCCTGGTAGAGGGTGCTGTATCAGAACTGATAGAAATAGAAAAAGGGTTCTAAGGAGGAACATATTCTGGCTACAGCAGGGAAAGAATTCCCTAGGTGTGTTTACAGATGGTGGCAGGCTTACCTAGTTTTTAAGAAGGGAGAGAGAGGAAAGAGAGCCTACTGGAAGAGGGATCATTGTGATGATAAAAGAACAGAGTGTGGATGTGCCAGATAGGATAGGAGCTCTAGTGGCAGCTGCATATAACCTAGTAATAGTGGAGTAGACAAAGAAAATGTCACTGCTACCAGAGATATAGCCCTCTAGTGGCTAGAGGATATAATCTGTTAATGGAAAAGTCAACAACAACAAAAAAGCTCAAAATTTACTTCTAATATCAACTCAGAACTTAAAATGACTGTAAAGATTAAACAAATTATTAAACCCTGGCACATAAATTCAATGAGAGACACAGAGGGAGATACAGTAGTTAGAGATGTGTTCAGCAGGAGATAGTGTGGACCACTTGGAAATCAGCTTCCACTGGTACCAAATCCAAAAGTCCTGGCTAGTGCCTTGCAGAATCAGCTAGCTTATAGTTTCATGGAGGATTTCTGAACCACTGTTTAGGTTCAAGAAATTGAGGGGTCCAGTATATCTCTTAGATTCAAAATACAATTTAAGCAAATAATAGGGCTGGGTGAAATTTATCTTCCACCAGTGAAATTCTGACAAAATTCTGATTTCACTGCCATGAAATTCCACGAATATTTTGCAAAATTTCACCAAAACTGGGATTTCAGTTATTTTTGTCTTCTTTAAATGTATTTGACCACATTGCTCCAAATCTGGTATGATGACTTTACCAACGTCCATACAGAAGTGTACCAAGTTTCAAATCTCTATCTTTAAAGGTCACTGAGTCATAAGCCTCACACATTTGGAAATTTAAATTACATTTTGCAATTATGTAAGCTACAGAATTGTAAGCACCTGCAACTTTAAAACTAGCGAACTGAATATCACCAATTTTGTTAGGTTCATTGACCCTAGATATTAAGCTTTGTGGCCACCCCAATGGTCCAGTAGCAGAGCATCATTCTGCCAGGCTGATGACCTGTAATCAGAAGCAAACCCAGGAAGTCGTGTTGAGAGGCAGGCCATAGCGAGACAGCTGCTGTTTAGCAGTGCATCTTGGTCAGGGAGGCCCTGTGGTAGGTCCAGGAGCCTGCTCCTGTTGCAGGGAAGCTGTGGCTGTGTGAGCTAACAGAGACACCACCCTCACTAGGGAGATGGAGGAAAAATGTGGGAGAAAACCTACTAGCTAACTGAATGATGGCTGAGTTCAGCCTGATCAGTGTATGTCCCTGTGAATAGGGTATATCCCTGAGAGACAAGCTGTTGGCCGTGGAAAAACAAATGGGTAAAAGTCTGTGTGTGTCAACTTCTATCCCTTGCTCAAAGTCTGACCAAGTTATAAGCAGCCAAATATTCCAAAAATAATATTTAAAGTTGAATTTCATGAGCGCTAGGAAACTGTGTAATGTTGCAATACTGTTATAGAGACATAGAAACATAGACTTTGACGGCAGATAAGGACCGTTAGCAACCTAGTCTGCTCATTTTCTCACCTATTGGGTAAGCTGCAGATTCTAGTTAACCAACAGCCTACTTTCCTCGCCTCACCAGAATTGCCTTGTGTCTTTCCCATGCATTCTGAATTCTCACTGTTTTTGACCCCATGACCTCCTCTAGGAAGGCTATTCCATGTGTCCACCACCTTTCTGTGAAAAATACTTCCTCACATTGCCCTGGAGCCATCCCCCATCTTCAAATTGTGTCCCCTTGTTCTTGCATATCTTTTTCTGAAAGATGCTACCCTCTTGAACTTTGTTGATTCCCTTGAGTCACTTGAAAATTTCTATCATGTCCCTCTCCTCAAGGGTATACATATTAAGTTCCTTTGTCTCTCTTCATATGGCTTCTGTTGCAGACCCTGCACCATTTTAGTTGCTCTCTCTGGACTGCCTTCATCCTGTCTATGTCCTCGACACAATGTCCATATATTTTAGCGAAATATATGCCTGAGTTGCCACTGTAGAGGAAGGTAAAGGCTGGTAATTGGCAATAAGGTAGCATTCCTAGAAGGCTCCTTAGTAAAAGTGAAGTGGTGCCAAGTGCTAGGTCACTATTTTGAGTGACCAACCTTGAAGAATAGTTATGGACATCACTGTGCACTAGGCTGTCTTCTGCAATATTCCAGATAACTACTAGAGCTCACTGACTTAATGGCCTGTGGAAGCAATGCATGTGCAGCATTCTTTCTCTATTGTTCCACCTGCTGACTTGTTAACAACCCTGTAGATAACAATGTATATTTTACTATTTGAAAACAGTGGCACTGAGTGACACCAAGCACACAGGTGTCTGTAGACTGCTGCAGCACCAGGGGCACTGGCCCAGAGATTTCTGTTGTCATGCTAGGGGTTTGAGGTCTGCATAGATGAAACCCTGGTTGGGAGGTTGGAGGCAGGGCCCCATTAAGCAACAAAGCCATGCTGTTGCACCAATGGGCCAAAGCGTGAGCTGTTGAGATGTTATCTACTGTAAAGGTGAAAATTTGGGCTATCCTGAGTCCTCAAACATTATAAATAGTGTCAAATGTAACAGCTTATTTTGTTGTCTTCCCATTCTCTCTCTCTCTGTTTATCCAGTACTTTAAAATCATGTTGTACTGTTTACTGTGTGTGTTTTCTTTTTTGTTACAGCTGCATAGCTAGAGCTATGCTGACATAGCGCAAGTACATTGAGAAAGGTCTTTGGCAGTACATGACTGAATGGGGCTTTGGTAGCACATGACTGCAAATACACCACAGTTGTGTCCTTCCACCGGAGTGGAGTTGAAGCAGATTTCTGCACACTCAATACAGTGAGCTTGCTTTTTAGAATTTAAAAGTACAACAGTGAGAAACCGCTCAGAGTATTATCATTCCCCTAGCACATAATCACTTGAAGAAACATGTTATTGTAGCCTTAAACAAGTCTGAAAAGAATTTGTGCCCAAGTTGTTTTGAAATTCCTGCAGCAACTGCCATTTGACCATGTTGCTGTGTCAGGCTGCATTCCTTAATGATCTTGCAGTCGTAGGAGGCCTGGCTGTTTATTCTCATTCGAGTCGAGAAAATGGCTGCCAGGCTGGCGTGCTGAAAGACTGCTCGTAGCTCTTGCAGTTAGATTAAGATTTTTAGCCAAGATTTTGACCTCTCGCTTTCCTGTTTCGCTTTTTATTTACTCACCTCTTTGCTTTGACTGTTCTTGCTGGTCAGCTGGTTGGCTTTTGCCGGGCGTTAATCCGTAGAGGGACACTGGGTCACTACCATCGACTCGCCGAGTATGCACTGGGCCATTCGTCCGGGTCTGCTGTCATCCTGCTTATACTGCTTATACTGAAGAATTCTGTTACCCTGTCTCTACTGGGATTTATTTGATCATATTTGCTTTCATCAGGACATACTGTTTTTGTGGTCCAGATTCTGTTCTGGACTGTTTCCAGACTGGTGTGGGAAGGAAGTCCTGAGGAGAGAGCAGAACCGAGGAGTGTGTGGACTATTTGGAACCATTCGTGGGACCGATATAGTGCGGATAAGATTCGTGGAGTTCTTGTTCTGCCAGATTTGAACCCCGTGGCAGATGATTTTATAACTGGCGCTCTCGGAGGGCACAGGAGCCGAGTTTTCATTGCATTAGATGGTCCCAACCCTGCAGGGTGACCAGCGCTGGAATTGGACTGCTCAGGGCTGGGCCATAGTTCTGTCGGGTAACCAGCAGAATGAGCCACTGGTTCCCTTAGGTTCTCCGTGGGGGCCAGTCGGTGGGCTGGTGCTGTCGGTGAGGCAAGGGCTGCTGCAGATATCTTCCAGCTGCAGTCCCTGCATGGATTTTGTCTTCTGCTACATGGATTGAGAACTGAGGACACCTTGTTTTAAAGATCTCCTGCCTACCTGCACATGGTCTGACCTCAAATTTTATTATTTTGTTTGATTTTTATTGTTTGGCAGGCAGTGAGAGTGCCTGTATTTTTTACTGGTTCCCAGGGCATGAGAGGACATGGGAACTGGAAACATTAACGTCAGTATTATTTTTGACAGACAGTGAGAGTGCCTATGTTTTGTTAATTCCCGAGGCAGTGAGAGGGCCCGGGAGCTGAAGATACTACTGAAGATACTGGTTATTCTTATTTGATTTGTTTTCTGTATCTGATTTTATTTACAATATCAGAGATATATTATTCATCCGTGACTGAAATCTGTTTCAAGTGATCTACCCTAGCCCAAGACTTTGAACTGTTTATATCTTAATTATTTTTAGTATTTTATGCTTGGTGAGGGTTAATTGAGGGTTATTTATGTTATGACAGGGGATAGGTGTTTGGGGTTATTTATCTTTTAATTAAGTGTTGTGGGTTTTATATTTTGTTGTGATTCGTGCTATTTTGTTTGTCTTTATTTTTATTTTGTTTTGTTGGTTAGTTAAGGAGAGTCGTCTGATAAATTGATTACCAGAATGTGTCGGAGGCCTGCCCCCAGGTCATGCGCTATTCACCCTCTGCTCTCTCGCGCTCCATCCCTTTATTCCTCCCCATTGCAGTTTACAACATATCAGCTGTAGGAGCTGGATATCACTCAGAAGGGAGGGGGCGGGGCATGAACAGTGGAGGGTGAATGAGCAGGGCCATCACATCGGGGTTGTGAGATCCAGGAGACACCCTGGGGTGAAATGGAACCAAGAAAGTGGTTCACCA
This sequence comes from Neoceratodus forsteri, assembly GCA_016271365.2. Classification (NCBI taxonomy): domain Eukaryota; kingdom Metazoa; phylum Chordata; order Ceratodontiformes; family Ceratodontidae; genus Neoceratodus; species Neoceratodus forsteri. Next base: position 531,124,500 of record CM028137.1, on the reverse strand, counting down.
TGTCTGGTTTCCATACCCGAGGGCAATACCAATATTGGTGGGCAGGTGGTTTGGGCGGCCCTGGAGGTTCATCCAACTCAGGCAGTGCTATGCAATGCCAGGTCCATTAAAACAAGACTGCAATTATTACAGATCTTGTAGAATGGTGGATCTGGCTTGCATCACCGAGACCTGGCTGGATGAGACCTCTGGCCCCATTTTGGAGGCTTTAACTCCAGCCAGGTACTCGGTGATTCACCACCCAAGATTGGATCATGGGGGGGTGGGGTTGGGGGTTGTGGTCTGTTTTAAGACTGAACTTAACTCTCACAAGTGTACCACTTGAGGAGACTGAGTCATTTGAGTGTCCCGTGGTAGCACGTGTAGGTTGTAGGATTGCTGTCATCTACCATCCACCTGGAGATGAGAAGCTGTTCCTTCAGGAAGTGGCGGACTTCATCATTGACATGACATTCGAGTCACCCAGGCTGATGGTTCTGGGTGACTTCAGCACCTGGAATGATGATGAATTTTTGCAGTTTGACAACATTTCCTCCAGTTGATGTCATCACTGGGCCTTACACAGATAGTTACCACTGCTACCCATAAATATGGTCACTCCCTTGACTTAGTCTTCCTCTGGGGGATCGAGGCTCTGATCTGGGGGTGGAACCAGTTGGATGGTCCGACCACTACACTGTGGGGTTTAGTTTTGTGCCCCTCATAGGCCTACCCTCTGGGAGGCGGTCAGGTATTGCCTTTACGAGATGTTAGCTCTGAAGGCCTGGCGGCGGCATTTGACCTATCGTCCTTCCAGTGGCAAACAGCCACCCAGAGGCCTCGTGGTAGCCTATAATATGGCTATTTCGGCAGTCTGGATGTTGTTGCTCCTGTCTGTGTTCGTTCTTCTCCTTTGCCCTCGGTCCCCATGGTTTGATGGGACCTTGAGGGAGTTGCAGTGACTAGGACAAAGGTAAGAGCGTTGTTGGCAGAAATCCTCCTTGAGACCGACTCACCTTAAATTGATGGAGCATTATCGTTTATCAATCTGCAATCACCCGTAAGAAGGCAGAGTTCCTGTCGGGGAGATTGCAGCTGCTCAGAATCGACCAGCTCAGCTCTTTCACACTGTAGATAGACTGTGCAACCCAGCCTGCCTAAGTTCGAAAAGCCTTTTCACAAGTAGAGTGCGATGAACTTGCTTGATTCTTTTGCAAATAAGGTGGCTGACATCAGGGTGGCACTCCATCCAGCACACTCTAAGGGTGTTGCTCTGAATCGAGCATGGCTGGTTGCTGCTCAGCTTTCCTGCAATACCTTCAACTGACCAGAGTTCATGGATGTCATGCAGATTGTCCAGAGGCGTGCCCTATGTGCTGTAGTTTGGACCCAGGACCAACTTCCTGATTTTGGGTTGTATTAATTCCATCGGTCCGGTTCTCGCTACGGATAGTCTGGTGCTCCTTGAAACAGAAGAGTTTCCCAGCTCCTGAAGGAGGCTGTGGTAACACCCCTCTTGAAGAAAGCTTCTTTGGACACTGACTGCCATAGAACTACAGACCAATCTCAAACCTTCCTTTTTAGGGAAGATGATTGAGAAAGTAGTGGCCATACAGTTGGAGAACCATTTGACCATCCATGATATCTATGAACCCTCCAGTCCGGTTTTGAAAGAGTCATAGTACTGAGACAGCGCTGGTTCAGGTGCTCAATGATCTCCTGATGGCTACGGATCAGAAGAGCCATTCCATTTGGTTCTTCTAGATCCCTTATCAGCATTTGACACTGTGGACCATGGGGTTCTACTTGATCATCTGAGGTTCATCTGTGGATTATCGGGTGTAGTCCTCAGGTGGTTTACATCTTACCTCACCGGAAGAACTCAGAGAGTGGTGTCTGGGGTTTATTCCTCAGACCCAGTTTCTCTGTCTTGTGGGGTTCCTCAGGGTTCAGTGCTGTCCCCTTGTTGTTCGTAGGTACATGCTGCCCTCAGAGACATTGTAAGAAGTCAGAATTTGTACTTGTTCCCAGAATACTAAAATACATTTGCATAACTGGGGTCATTGCTGCCCTATTGTTGTTCCACACACTTGCAGATAGAGCTTCTCTCAAATTCAAATGCATTGTGAGTCAAAATAAATTTAGAGCTTCCAAATAAAATCTGTGGATATGTTATCAGAATGTTTAAAATTTCTCAAAAGAATTTGCAAATGACTGTATGTTCTATACTTTTAAAGTGTCCAGAGCTCCGGATTGGGCACTCAAGAAATAAAAGCTTACTTACTTACTGACTTACTGAATGACTTACTGAATGACTGACTTATTTACTTACTTACTGACTTACTTACTTATTCACTCTATTGACTTACTTCTATTTACATACTTACTGACTTACTTACTTACGGACTTACTTACTTACTTACATACTCTACTGACTTACTTACATACTTTACTTACTGACTGACTGACTGACTTACTTTACTGACTGACTTACTTACTGACTTACTACTACTTACCTACTACTGACTCTACTTACTTACACTTACTGACTTACTTACATACTTACTGACTTACTTATTTACTGACTTACTGACTTATTTACTGACTGACTGACTTATTTACTTACTTACTTACTGACTTACTTACTTACATACTTACTGACTTACTTACTTACTGACTCATTTACTGACTTACTTACTTATATGCTTACTGACTTACTTATTTACTTACTTACTGACCTACTTACTTACTGATTGACTTACTTTACTTACAAACTTACTGACTTACTTACTTACTTACTTACTGACTTACTTACTACTTACGACTGATATACTTACTTACTTACTGACTTACTTACTGACTGACTTCTATTTACTTACATGACTTACTTACTTACTGACTGACTTACTTACTTACATACTTACTGACTGATCTTCACTGAATTACTTACTTACATACTTACTGACTGACTTACTTACTGACTTACTTACATACTTACTGACTTACTTACTTACTTATATACTTACTGACTTACTTACTTACTTACTGACTTACTTACTTACCTCATCAGTGTGTCTGTTGGAAGTATACAGGGCCTCAACATCAATACCCAACCAGACATAATTTTCTTCCATTCTACCTCTCTGGTTTGTACAGTACATCAGTGGTATCTTTACAAAGGACATAAGTGATTGAAACACACTGGCAGGAAAAGTCAACAAATTTGCCTGTATTCTCAGTTTATGAGCTAGTGCTAGCAAACTAGGTCTGCTAGGTGGTTCATTTGAATTCTATGAATTTTGAAGTATATAAATACTAGGAGTGATTGGCTTCTCCTTCCATGTAAATCTGTACTCATCTTCACTAACAAAATCTTCTGTGACAGCCCTGATTAGAATTAAGCAATAAGGCACAACAGGGTGGGTTATTAGGATTTACTCACGCCTTGTGTGGTGTGTCATGAGGCACAGCCGAGTGACTTAACTGCACAAGAAGTGGGTAAATCACCAAATAACTCATACCCTGGAGTTCCTTATTGCAATTATAGAATGGACCCATGTTTAAAATAAATTTAAAATGTGTTTAAATATGTTTTTTATAATTGCTATTCCTCAGACATGGGTTATGCAGGATTTACCCATGGTCATGTGACACATTTTGACCAATGAGGTTACAGGATTTTCACACACCATTGTATAATTTCTGATAATTCCTTTCTGAACATTTTCTTTGGATTGCAGTTGAGCTCCCTGTAATTACTGGTCTTCTAAGTCCATCACAATTTCCCTATAATGTTGTTTGTTTAGGACCACTATATTACCCTCCTTGTCAGATGGTTTTACAACTATGGCCTTATTTCCTGTTAATTCCTCTAATGCTTTTCACTTCCTCTGCTGAGATTATGTTTTCTAGGGGCCTAGGGAAAAGAGAAGATGCCTAGTTGGACTGGCCAGAACCAGTTTTTCCTACTCTAGAAACCACAAACTGTCTGATAGTAGCTGCCTCTGACCCTTTTGTTATCCTCAGGCTGCCTCATATAGGCAAGATAGAAATCATGACTTTTGCAAAGCTATTCTGCAGAAGCCATCTTGTATAAGGCCCATGTTGTATGCGCCTGTCTCATAAGCTCATATCACATCAGGTAGATCACCTAAAGGGCCTAGGGTTATAACAAGCAACAGTTTGAACGCCTCTTTCCAGTACAAATATATGGGGAATCTGATGGGATGATTGGATTTATAAGGGGGCACTAGCCACATTAAAGAGGGGATATTGCCACTGTACAGGTCACTGGTTAAACCATGTATGGAGCATTGTGTGTAGTTTTGGAGCCCACATCTAAAGAAAGACAGGAGATATTAGGATAATTCATCAGACAGCTACAAAACTGATCAAGAGGCTGCAAGGCAATAGAGAATAATAGGTGGGGTGTTGCACATTATATATTTTTACACGCTCAAGGTGTGTAATGAAGAAATAATGCATGACAGGGTGGGTGTTATGCTGGGATAACATCCTGCCTTAGGTGGTTGGGCCCAAGGCCACAGGCTGAGGGCATCCAGCACCGAGAAGGATGTTATCCCAGCATAACACCCACCCTGGAGTGCATTATTCCTGTTATACAATGGCTTGTTTACATTTAGATTAGAAAACTAGTTAAACAAATAGCGTTTTCATTGTGTTTTTGTAGTTTTTTATTGTGGAGGATATTGGTTTGAAAAGTAGTGCCTTAAATTGTTTGTACAGCAGGTGGAGCTGTTATTCTCTGTGCCTGTCTGTTGTGGGTGTCTAATAGTTGCTTCTCCCTCCGCCACCCTTCTCGGTACTGTCATATTGGGTTAAACTTTTAGTTTACTGTTTTTCTCCTGCTATTGCTCCATATATTAAAACAAAAAAAGACATGGAGAAAGAAGATGAGCTCAACGGTGAGCGAGCATTAGTACAATGGGCATGTGTTGACTGTTGAAAGGCACCCTAATTCACTCACTTGCTCAGTAGGATTGCAAGTTGTTTTACTGTTTATTTATTTTAAATTAAACTAGGAGCAGAGTTAAAAGTCCGTCATTGTGGAAACCAGTGAACGGAGGAAGCAGAAAGTAAACGGATGGTGGTGCTGGTGAGGTGGGCACCGGGAAGGAGCGAAGACTGCTGTGAAGCCAATCCTGGAAATAGCTTTTTTTTTAAAGTAATAGAAACACGTTTGTTTGGGGGACATGTCAGAGCTGTGGCTTAAGTACTCGAATGCGGCTTTCACTTTGAGTGGGAGCAGGAAGCAAGGGATGGCTGTGGACGATTTTTTTTCAACTTTTCATGCGGTCATGACTGTGCTGGGACTAGAGCCAGGATGTTATGCTGGGATAACATCCCAGGCCTTGTCACAGTCTGATCAATCAGGGACCAGGATTCTCTCTTGCCATTGTATAATACCACATAAACCCCATGACTGTGAAGCATGAGTGGTTTGTGATGTATTACACAGAGGGTGTGTAAAAAACAAACAAATAATATAACACCCCATACTTTATTTTATATAATTGCTGGTTGGATTAGTGCTGTTTGGTAAAATAAAATAAAAATGGCTGGTGTCACTTCTTTGGCATCTTGTTTCTGTGAGTGTGACATGGCGGTGGCTTTCTCACTTTCAGTTTGGCTGACACCACAGCATAATAACTGGGTTTCATTCCATACATTGGTCGGTTATTACGGCATTCAAAAGTGGTGTCAGTCCAGTCAATAAATGGGCTTACCAGTAATTATAGACTTATAAAGGAGAGACTGGTCAGTCGTAACATGTCCTTACTGGAAGAAAGGACGACTGGGGAGCATGCTAGAACCCTACAAATTCATGCAGCGACATAATAGGTGGGCTTTTCATATTCATTTAAGCTAAAAATAACACATTCACCCAGGGCATAGCATGCAGCTGGCAGAGGAAAATTCAGGAAGGATGTCAGGAAATATTTTTTCACTGAGAGGGTTGTGGATAGGTGGAACACTCTAATCTGCAATGTGAATAATACTAGCACTTTTTGGGGTGAAAACTCAACCGGATAATTTCAAGGGTGTACTTAGAAACAGGCGAGTTGGAGGTGGGAGAGCTTGGTAGGGGTTGGGTAAAACTACATTTATAAAATGGCATTGAAACGTCACACACATGATTGGCTGAAGCATGTCACATAACTGTGCATTAAACCTCTTTAGGAAAAAAAACTGCTCTCTGATTGCCAAGAGCACCTCTACCCAGGTAGGTACCATGCAACAGAGACCAGTAAATTGCTAGTCCCTGTGCCAGTCTGCCTTTCTGCAATAAAGATCCTGTGCCCTCATAGAATTGTTAAATTCTTCTTGCTTAGCAAGTGACTCACAGCTCCCCATATTGCCATGGAGTCTGTTGCTTTACTGCCAACAATGAATAAAGCAATACAATTATTTTCGTGTCCTTTCTGCTAATAGAAAGCTCTCTAGATCCCTGTTCAACCACCAGTCACACTCCTGAGTTTCCAGCAAACAACAGTTCAGTCTTGGTTTCCTCATAACTGCACTGACATCTGATCAAGCATGCACATTTGAAGTGGTCCCTTATTCCAATTGCCACCTCAGTAGCAAAAAAAAACAAAAAAACTTTTGAAAAGCAAAAACAAAAACAAAATGACCTTAGTGATGTACACTGCACTATTCATTTCTGGATCTGGAGTGCAAGCTCAGTCCGTTCTTGCGACGTTTGTATGTCGTGCATGGTGGTGGTGGTAATGGTGGTGGTGGGGGGGTGTCGGGTGGGGGGATGGCTGTTGGCCATCCTTTCCAGCTCTGTTCCTACTACAGTTTCCACCGATCACTCTGCACCTCAGTTGCTCATGACCGAGGCCTCTCACTATAGAAACAACAGGGAGCACTGGCAAGGGTGTGTGTGTGTGTGTGTGTGTGTGTTGTGGGGAGTAATCCTAAAAAATAAAACAAATGTAAAAACACTGCAATGCCCTCTACTGGCAAGTACAGTATACCAAATAGAGAGACTACTTTACAAAAAAACAACCTTCAATTAATGTCTACTTTTTATGTTGTTTGCACGCATGTGTAAGAAACATAGTGCCATCACCGAGGTTTCGGAGGTGGGCACCTGTCTTCCAATTCAGTCAGTGTGTTTGCAGGTGTGGCCCCAGTTCCCCAATCACTGCTGCAGCTGTTTATGACAGCAGTTGAAAATGCAGTGGTCGTACATTTGAAAGGGAGAGCTCCGCTTCAGTAAGCAGAGCTCCCCCTCCACACACACACAAGCACACATATTGCGTTCTCATGCACCTTCCTCCCCACGCACACACTGTATGGCCGACAGGTGCCCAATCCCACTCGGCTCCCCGCCCAAAGCTTATAGGTGCTATGATAGCCCACCCCAGCTGGCAAAATGTGTTCATGGCCAATGGGGTGCCCAAACCCCGTCACGGCTCAGCCCCAAAACAGCCTTCCAGCTGCCATGCTGGGAGCCCACCCAACATTGCAAACGTCCCTTATCGTCTTGTTAAAAAAAAATAAACATGTAAATACAAAACTGTCCCTTGGCACTTCTCCCTGCACCCCTTCCACAACCTGTATCCATCCACTGCACACCCTGCCTCCCACACGCCCCTCACCCCATACTTACCTCCGGACCTCAGCGCGACGATCTTCGTGGACCAGGAACACGTTTGCACTCTTCAAAGCCGACCACAAACTGAGGAAATGCCGGTATGCTGTATAATGGGATCGATAGGGTTTTTCAACTTTGCTGCATATCTCAGGCATTTGGAATTTTGGCACTAAATTTTCAACATAGGGTTTTTGGGACCCCTCCTCATGAATTCTGTCACTGTCATGGCATTAATCAGGCCCAAAGGGTGATTTCGTGGTCACTGCACAAAATCACCTTTTGGGACCAAATAACAAATGACAGTGCCAGTGTTCATAAGGTGGGCCTCAAAAAGCCTATGTTGTAAATTTGGTGAAAAATTCTAAAATGACTGTTTTACAAGTGTGCTACGCAGTTCCTATGCACGCCGTAAGTTCAAGCAATTTTAATATTTGCACTCGGATTTTCAACATTGCCATTTTACCACACCTCCTTATGAGCAGTACAGCTGTCATTTTCACATCTTGCCCAAAATATGTTTCGCGCATGTCGCACACAATGGCACAGTTGGTGTGCAAAATCAATGTTTGGGACATATTAAGAAAATCACAATCACACTGTTCATGAGCAGAAGTGTTAAAATGTCTATGTTAAAATTTGGTGAAAAATTCCCAAAATGACTGTTTTACAAGCATTTGTTGTGCTTATCCTACACACGCCGTGAGTTTGCGAATTTTCAATATTTTCACTCCAGATTTTCAACATTGCCATTTTACCACACCTCCTTATGAGCAGTATAGCTGTCATTTTTCACATCTCACCAAAACATGTTTTTCGCCCATGTAGCTTAATAACGCCGCAGTCGTGTGCGTAAATCAACGTATGGGACACATTAAGAAAATCACAGTAACACTGTTCATGAGCAGAGGTCTTAAAATTGTATTTTGAAAATTTGGTGAAAAAATTCTAAAATGACTGTTTTATGAGTGTGCGTTATGCAGTTCTCTACGCACGCTTGTAAGTTCCAAAATTTTTATATTTGTACTCCAGATTTTCAACATTGCCATTTTACCACACCTCCTTATGAGCAGTACAGCTGTCCATTTTTCATATGCCTCCCAAAATGTGTTTCTGTGCATGCTAGCGCACAATGGCGCATTCAGTGTGCGCAATCAATGTTTCGACATATTAAGAAAATCTCAGTGACACTGTTCATGAGCAGAGGTCTTAAAATGGCTATGTTGAAAATTTGGGAAAAATTCCTTCAGACGTTCTGCAATGTTACTAATGAAGACATTGAACTGACTGGTCCCAGGTTCGCTCCTGCAGCACCCCACTGGTCACCCCTCTCCCTAGACTGCACACCATTTACCATCACTCTCTGCTTCCTGTCTGTTAGCCAGTTTCTAACCCAATTTACCACTCTTTCCCCATGCCCAGCCTACTCAGCTAGTTTATCAGCCTCCTATATGGGATGGTGTCAAAGGCTTTGCTGAAATCAAGGTAAGCGTTGTCCACTGCCCCACCCTGATTTACTTCCTTTGTCACCCAGTCAAAGAAATCAACCAGATTTGTCTGATATGATGTCCCCACTGTGAATCCATGTTGTCTATGGTCCTGGGCTCCAATGGCTTCTAGATGCCCCACTGTCCTTTCTTTAAGCAATGTCTCCATGATCTTCCCCACTACTGAGGTGAGGCTGAACGGCCTATTGTTCCCTCGCCTCTTCCCTGCTGCCGGACTTGTGTAGAGGAACCACTTGTGCCCTCCTCCAATTCCACTCATGTTGAATGACTCAGTGAACATGGCTGCCAGAGGTACTACTATCTCCTTCACAGTTCTCTTAATATCCTTGGGTGTATGCCATCTGGTTCCATCACTTTGTCCACCTTCAATTTAGAGAGCTCCTGCAGGACTCTTTTGCCTTTTAATGGACTATTGTCCACCTCTTCACCCCTTGGCAACTGCTGTACTGCTGTGGCCCTTGCCCTCCACTCTTCTGTGAATACTGAACGGAAAGACACAGTGGATGTCTTGGGAGGAAGGCATGGAACTATCACTTCCAAATACCTAAACAGCACATACAAGCAAGCAACATTCGGCATTGACAAATGCTTGTTTTAACTCTTACAAAATGTCACATTGAACCCAATGTCTAAAGCGCCAATTATACCCTCAGGGTGGGTGGTATGGGCTATACTGGATCTTCCAAGAGCTATAAGGCTCTCCACCTGTGGCTATGGGCCTCATTGTGCCCCTGGGTGGTCTGGTATAGCCTAATACCACCCACTCTGTTGGGTATTATTTACATAAACACACAATCAGGTGCCAAATCACATTTTTCTCACAGAAAACTACTTAGAGACAGTTTTTATAAATGTAATTAGCCCCTCTAAGGTGTGCATCATAGATTGGAATGCATTTCCGAGGGGCATAAGGACACTGGCCTTTGACCTTGTGCCTTACTAAACCCCTGGGGTGTGCATTACATAGAGAATAATGGATAAGTAAGTGTGTGTTATGGATTTTTTCATACAGCCGGTGTGTGACAACCCATAAACCTCGAGAGTGAAGCTCAAGAGGTTTATGTGGCCATCGCACACTGAGGGTGTGTGAAAAAATTGATGAGCACACATTCACATTTATTTTTATATTGCTGGTTCATGAACAGTAGGTGTACAGCATGGAGCTAAGTTGCAGTGACTTTCACTTTCAGTCAGCGTGATTCCGCCGTGTGTTCTCATATTCATTATATACATTATGTTACAAAACAGATAAAATAGTATCCATATCTTAAGAATATGTCAGCAGCATTTGCTAATCTTTAGTTTAGCTTTTTGTTGTTGGTGGAGACAAGGTGACTCAGTGGCTTCAGAGACTGCCGCAAGCATCAGCGAGGTGTGTGCTGATGCTGCGTGCAGTCTTCTGGAACGCTGAGTCACTCCGCTTTCACGCTTAATATCTGAGGCTTCTTTTTCAACACAGAAGCTAAACTAAGATTAGCAAATGATGCTGGCATATTTTAAGGTACAGATTGTTGTTTATCAGTTTTGTGGCATAGTGTGTATGAGACCGAACACTGCTCGTCACACAACCCATTCATAGGAAAGTGCAGCTTTCGAAGAACGCCGTAATAACTGTATTTCGGTTATTATGGCATTTGACAGTCACCATAATCAGGCTGATAAATGTGGTCACCAGTAATTATAAACAGAATAATAGGGAACTCATCAGTAAAAGGCTGTAATTCCATCGCGGGATTCTCTTGACATTACATATAATGAGAGAACATCTTGAGTGGTTTATGGTGTCAACAGATCCCAAGATGGAATGACAAGCCTTGTTACTGCTGGTTTCCTATCTGTTTTTTTGTTATATGTGGAACACTCCAAACAATCCATCTCATAATAACATTGTTCTGACGTCAGAACAATAGTATTATGACTTTCTGATCCAGAGCAATAGTATTATGAGTTTTGATGTCAATGATTCCCGATGGGAAAAATGACACCCATGTATTACAAAGCAGTTAATAACATTCAACAGTACTACAGCCTGCCCTGAATACCCATTCACCCTCATAACTGGGTCAATTATCATTCCTTTTGAGTTCTGTTGAATAAAACCTTACAAAACAATTCAGCCAGTATATCAGTTAGGCTGATCATCTGAAGTTTTCTCGATCGAGATAGGGTCCACTTTTATGGATGAAAATCATGACATTTCCTTTCCACCTATGCAGAAAAAACATTAAGAAAGATACTAAACAATTAAAAGGCAATGTCTGTGGTTTAATGGGCAGGAGCAATCAGTCATATCTCCTTGCTGGGCCATGTAAACTAGTGCCCAGATAGATCCCACACCAATCCCTCAATAAAGCACTGGACACCAACACTGCATTTTTGGCAGAAAAGGCTGCTGTTTACTCGACATGAAGTAAACAGATATAACACTTCTCAAACAGATACATGATCATCCAGTTAACAAATATCAAACATGTACTACATTTTAATCCACACAACATGTAATGTTCTAAAAAAACATGGACCTAACCTGAAAAGAGATAGCCTATTCTGCAATAAAACATTAGGTATTACACAGCTGGTTATTGTTAAGGCATGTTTGCCTTTGTATAGTTAACAGTTTGAACAGTTACAGTTTTTATTTATTAACAGTGAATACAGATATAGCTCAATACATAGCATATAATGCAGGTAACAAAGACAAAGAAGCACAATTACGAGAAGAACATATATGTAACTGAACTTAAAGATGGATCTACAATGCGAATGAGTATGGTTAATAGAAAAACATAGATAAGAAGCATATGCTCGCTAAGATTTAAATTCTGACGTTAATGAAAGTTAATGAAAAAATACCTCTCAAAATGTCTGTATGGATGAATATGTATAACCATCTCAACAATAAAGTTGAGTTTAAAAAAAATGTGGTAGCCATGTTAGTTCAGTCAACAATGTAGGAAAAAAAAAAAAAACAGGTATGTTACGGGTGATACCTTTATTGGACTCAACAAATTATTTCTGAGACTAGCTAGAAGAAGAGAGTTTTATTTCTCAAAAGCTAGTCTCAGATATAATTTGTTAGTCCAACAAAAGGTATCACCCACAACATATTTGTTGTTTTTCTCAAAAATTTAAAACACTAGAGTATTCTCCTGAGGCAGCAGACTCATTTGTTTTGAATTCAATCCCACATGATAAGATTCCTCTAGCCATATGGCCAAGGGATCTCCTAACAATCCCACTGGGCCAGCCAGTCTCCCCTTGACAGGCTAGCCTTAACAGAGTTGGGACCGCTGAGCCATAGCCGAGCAGCCCTGCCCTCACAGGGCCTCAACTGCCAACCATCTCCCCTGCGGTTTACCTCACACCCCATGTTGTCCACATCTCAGGAATGCGCCTCACTGGACCACTCCTCTCATTTTCCTGAGTGGGCCTCACTGGGCCACCCTCTTCTTCATCATTGTTTTACAACATACATTTATTTGCATCACCCAACTGTTATGCTACAGGATCACGTAATGCAGTTACGATCTACCAATATATCCTCAGGGCTAATACTCTAGACCTAGTTTTCCATGACCTCCTGAAGGCTATTAATAAATAATGCATAACCGACATTCGATAGATGCGCCCATCCATGTCATATAACCCCCTACAGTCAACAATGATGTGACCGTGGTAAACTACTTGTATACACAAGCATGGTAGAATGGACACAACTCCGATTCACCTCCTGCATACTTTCCTTAGAGGCCTGGCAACTGCCATTGTCAGCCATTTGAACGTGGCACTATCCTGGACCAAGCCAGGTTTGAGTTCAGCATTTGCAGTTTAAACCAAAGCAAGTCTGTCAAAATACACTTCCGCAAGTCAATGGATGACAAGCTACCCAGGTCATTCCCCAGGTATATGCTCATGCCGTCTGATGGGCGATCGACCAAACCCAATTTCCTCAGCCTGGGTATAAATTTTGTGCATCTCATTCTTCCTATCCCACACCACTGTACAGTCACTCTTCTTGTGGGTAAACCTAGTTAGTTCCTTGGGCCTGCCTCACTAACTGTTCACAGGCTTCTCTGACAAATGAATGTCCAATCACCCAAAACCATTTGACTGCCTGAGGCACACCGGTGGAATAAATCAAATGACATTAGCATGTGTCCTTCCTTCCACTGCTTGGGTTGACCTTTGATTGCTGTTGGGCCTAATTAACCCCTTATAAGCCCTAGATTGCCACCTCCGATGGACTGTATCTGTGCTTCTTGACATCCCAGTCTCGTTGCTTCCATGGCTGCCCCATCCTAAAAGAATGTGTATTGAAACCTCTGTGATCCTGCCTGTGGCTCGGTTCCCTTCTTGAGCATGGCTGTGAACTGGTACCCAGTAACTGGCTTGCCATTGCTGTGTATAAAAACTTCCTGGCCACCGGCCCAGTGGCGCTGGAGGTTGAGGCGCTGGTCACTGCACCTCACACCATGCCGGAGGCCTGGGTTCAGGAATGAGCCCAGATCTTGGGGATCAGCAATTGCAAGAGAGGATTGAGTGTCCAGAGGACTGCTCTCCTCTCTCGGGGAAGGAGGTCCTGTCATCCCAGTCATTGACTGCCCTCTGGCAGTGGCTGGAGGGCATGGGTCGGGAGGCATGTAACCGGTGTCCTTATGTAGGTGGGATGGGGATGGTAGAAAACATGAAAGGGAGATGGCAGGCTCCACGATGTTCAGCGCATCCCCACGGCTGCCCTGACTTCTGGATTATGCTGGGGGATCAATGCTCTCCTCCCTGGCCCTGTCGGGGGCAAGCCTTGGGAGAATTATGGGGTTGGTTTGGACAGGCCACCAGGCACAGAGACAAGTCCCTCCAAGGGAGGGCCACAGCCACCTGAAAGGCTCCAGGGGATAAAGATCTCTATGGAAAAAAACAACTTCCTGGCCTGTCCCCTATGACTCATATATTCATTGATCAATCCTCAAGGGCAGAGCAGGTGTCCTTGTGTTCTAAATAGTGTAAGTAAATGTGGTGAGCCTACCTGTGATGTCTCTGACTGTCTTAAGGCAAAAGGCATCCATAGGCAGGGAGGATGGAGAGAGAGATCTAGTAGGGGCAGAGGAATAGCAGGCAATAGGAAGGTAAAAGGATAAAGGAGGGAAGGTCATCATTCTGGGGACTCAATACTTGAAGAGGACAGGAAATCATTTCTAATTAGCAGTTGTTTATTATGTTCCCATTTACAAAATTATATCAAACTCTAAATGGTCCATATGTAACTGTGCCTAAATAAAAGCAATGTGAAAAACTGTATTTTGCATTGTTGTGTTAATTTAATAGCAGCATTCTGTTACAGTTCTCTTGCTAGAACCAGTGATCTGGAATTTTAACTATATCATGGTTTGAGCTTAGAACTCTGAGCATGGTTCTGATAGGACAACAGCTCATGCTTAGCATTCTGTACACAAACTGTTAAATAGTAAAACTCCGCATTACTAGTTCCATGACGAGAACGGTAATGGAATGCTGCCCATAAAAGGAAACAATTGAAAATACCATTTCACAACAGTGTTTATTCAGTTGCAGTTAAATATAGATCATTTGGAAGCGTGAATTTCATTTCTGTAAACAGGGCATAACAAACTGCTGCTAGTCGACATACGTTGCCTGTCCCTTTAAGGGGTATAAGATGGGGAAGGCGCAGGAAAATCAGCATTTGGGTGGAGTGCATGCCAGGCATGATGGTAGGTAGGGGACAGCATATTAGCAGGTGTGTGGGGAGGGAAAAACACACGTTGTGGTACACCTGGGAATGAATGATCTGGAAGGGAGAAGGGTAGAAGAGGTGCAGGATAGTTTCAAGGAAGTGGGAAACTATGCAGTATAAGGGAAGGTCGGTAGCCTTCTTTATAATTCTCCCAGTGCCAAGAGCAAGTACAGCCAGGAAGCAGAGAATCGTAGACTTCAGTAAATGGTAGGGAGAATGGTGTGGGGCCATGGGGTACAGATTGTTGGGGTGGGGGCAACAAGTGGGAGAAAATGGTTCTACTATCATGCAGCGACATCTACTATGCTGATATCCTGACAGTGACAGACACAATGCTGAGTGTTGGCATTGTACTGTCGGAGATGTTGGCGAGCTTTCTTCAGGGGGCTGCTCCTTGATTCTCCCATTTGGGAGGTTCTGCCTCCGCACACCCCTAGTCTCTAATTATACAACTCAAGTCAGGGTTGTCTTGGGGAGGCGAAACACCTGAAGATGCACCACCAGTGTCAGCGGGGACCATCACAGCAACCCGATGCTTTCAGGTGAATTCTGTCGCTGTGATGGTCTTCGCTGTGGTGGTGCCGCTCTACTGTTGGTACGCCCAGAGAAAACAGACCTGTATGCATTGGATAGGTTACACCTCAGCAGGGAAGGCTCACAGGTATTGAAGCAGAAGTTGGGGGACTTTATTAGAGAGAAGTATAATTTAAACTAGGTAAGGGGGACAAAGGGATGAGCAGTCACCAGGAGAGGGATCCTTTGGACCTCCCCACAGCATGGGAGAAGCAGAATTCTAATAGGAGAGGGGATGGAAGGGACGGTAAAAGCACAGAAGGGATAAGATCACAATGGAGGTTGGTAGCATTGAATGCTAGGAGCCTGGAAACAAGATAGCAGAGTTGCAGGCAACAATGGCAGAAGGGAGGTAGACATAGCAGCCATAACTCGAGACATGGGCAACCCAACACCATGACTGGGACCTAGCCATCCCAGGATTCAAGCTATACCAGAGGGACAGAGAAAATGGGAAAG
Organism: Neoceratodus forsteri; assembly: GCA_016271365.2. NCBI lineage: Eukaryota > Metazoa > Chordata > Ceratodontiformes > Ceratodontidae > Neoceratodus > Neoceratodus forsteri. The sequence goes on along the minus strand of CM028137.1, from coordinate 531,108,611 downwards.
GGGGTGGCAATCTGTGTTAGGGAGGGATAATGTGTAACAGGGAGTAGGGGAGGAGGCAGGGTAGATGCCATATGGGTGCAACTACACAACCCAAGAGTGAAAAGGTTAGATTGGGGTAGTATATAGGCCTCCAACTCGAAGGAGGAGATTGATAGGGAGCTAGGGAACAGATAAGGAGGCTTAGTGCAAAGGGGAGCACTGTGGTGGTTGGGGACTTTAACATGCCGGGAGTGGACTGGAACATCCCAGCTACCTCATGTGCCAGGGAGAAGCTCCTCCTGGAAGCCTTCCAGGATGGCTTCCTGGCACAGAATGTAACAGAGTTGACTAGGAGGGGAACATTCTGGACCTGGTGCTGGCAGATGGTGAACAAGTCACAGATGCTGGGGTGGAGGATCCCTGGCAGGGAGCGACCATAGCACAGTGTGGTTCTCAGTTGATCTAGGAAAGGAGGTAGCCACTACAAAGACTAAGGTCCTGCACTTCTAAAGAGCAGACTTTGGCAGGATGGGTAGTATACTAGAAGGGCACATGACTAGCATCCACCCAGCATGGGTGCTGAGCAAAAATGGGCACTCATCAAGCTGGGCCTGGCTGAGGCCACTAGCTAGGGCTACATGTTCTGTTTGACTATTCTGCCTTAATGGTTAAATCCAGATGTTCATGCTAGTCCACCCATGAACGAACATATGAGAACTGTGGTTCACCCATGCAATACCAGTAAATTATAAATTTAGGGGAGTGCAGGGGCGAACCAAAGTTCTAAATTTCCACCATCGTAGGACTCCATTAGTGTTAGTCAGCAGCCTAATCAGCAGCCCCCCTCAACCTTATTCCCACCTTGAACTTTTGTAAAGGTGTGGGTGATTAGCTGCTAAAGGCTGTCTGGAAGAGACAACTCCCTCTGTTGGCTAGGGCAAAAAGAGTCATGTGGCAGGCTGGCTAACATGTCTCACAGCACCAGTTTCTCTGTGGCAGTTGATGTGCTACTCGAGAGGGAGAAGACGAGCAATGAAGTAATACTGTACTGACTCTCTTCTCATCAGTTTTAGATCAACCGTCTAGCCTCTTTCTCCGTGACTGCAATAGAAACAAAAATTACATTTCTATCCCCGAAAATAAGGCAGTTGATTTAATTTTTCTGCTTCACTGGTCAGAGTGCACTGGAGTTTGGAGTGGGAGTCAAGGGGAAGGAAAAATCCAGTAGGAGCGTGGGAGCTGTGTGGCCAATCAGTCTATGGATGGCTCAGTGTTATCCTTTGAGGTGTGGTGTGAACTGAAAAGTGTTTAACCCCAGCAGTTAACTTAACAGCAAAATAATTGAGTATTTTTTTAATTCTACTTGTAATTGTGCCAGCACAGCAAGGGATCACAGAGTGTGTGTGGGGTGAGTGGTAACAGATTCATTAATCAGCTCCTCCGTTGATGCCATTTGCCACAGATACCTTTAGTTTTTGGCATTAGACAGGTAGGCATCATCTTTTCTTTGGGCAAATTAATAAAACAAAATACATTTAGTGCTTTCTGTCTAGGAGGGAGAGATCTGGAACAAGTTCAACCAACCTAGGCAAAGGCAAGGCAGTTTTTGTATTTGAACTGTGTGGTCTGAGTCTGATTTTAAACTGCTTATAAAAATATACTTGCCAACAGTTTACATTCAAAAATCAGCTTTTCTCTCTGCTGCTATAAATTGTAAGACACTTTACTGTTTTGCACATATTCCAAATTCTTCCCAATCCCAAGTGTACACAACTGCACCTACTAGTGTTTGACCTATTTGGTATTTTGGTTTGGATAATTTTTCTGTATTTATAGTTACTTGCCCAGTGCTGTATTATTTATCTGTTAGGAGAAAATATCCCTGTGTCTTACTACTTAAGTACTTGACTCGATGCAGCCAGCAGTGCTATATTTACCTGTTAGGAGAAAATATCCCTGAATTTGCACCTATAGACACAATCACCATTTGCTAGTATACTAAAACAAATTTAATTAGGAACAATTTTAAAATACAGTTTGGAGACAGGAAGCATGTGTGTCACAATCTTTTCCCAAAACCACAGGTGGTAAACAAAACATGGAATAGTGACAATGGTACAGAAAATTCAGAACACTGCAGGAGTAACCTGTTGTGGCACTCAGAGGTTGAGCACAAGGGCCATCATAGTGCGGCAGCCAGTCTTAGTAAGCAGAGTGATGGATGATGATGAGAAGGAGAAGACAGGTGAGACTGTGGGGAAGTCAGTGAAACAGATCCTGAGTTTGTAGTAGATAAAGTAGCAGTCAGTCTGTCAAGTAACAGTGGTTCTGGGGAATGGGATGAGAAGGAAGACTACAGGGCGAGAAAAAGAACAAAAAAAGAGTAATAGGAAGGATAGTGGTGATAGAAAAAAATTGGGCATAAGGAGACACCCACACATGCAGAAGAGAAACAAAATATAGAAGATGGTCAGGCTTCCAGAGAAGTGCTGTAAACAGAAGTAATTGAGTCATGAAGTGCTGCTGTGCATCACAATTTCATGACTGACATGGAATGACCTCAAAGAGATACGTCTGGCAGTAATAGTGGCTGTGGTGGTGGCAGGGGCAGTGATGAACGTATCCTCCCCTAAGTAGCAGTGCAACAAAATCTAAATCTGTTGTGTGGATTTTTTTCACACAAGATAAATCATCTTGCAGCCATGTGGTTTGTAAATTATGCAAAACAAAATTAAGTCACGGTAAAGTGGGTACCAGGATCAGGAACTTCAACAATGATAAGACATATGAACAAGTCTCACATTTATCAGTATCAAAAACACAAAGGAGAATGCACAAGTTGTTGCTGCTGCACTCAGCTGAGGAGGATGAGGATATGGATGTTTCCCAGGGTGATGAAGTAACTGATGTGGAGGGAGGATGATGAAAGTCTGACTTCCAGTCAAAGCACAACAACTTCAGTTTCTTGTTTCTTTACCTCTCAGAGTGCACCACCACAGCCTAACAGGAGTCATATGCCATCCGTGGCCACAATGTCCACCCTCATGGTGGTAAAGGTCAAGGGATGCAACCCGAAAATCAGATGCTATCAGCAGGTGTAGTGGCCATCAAATTTAGTTGAAAGACTGTTTTGAGCGGTCATAGAAATATAAGCCCAACAGGCCTGAGGCAAGGTGAGTAACAAAGGCAATTTGGAGATGATAGCCACTGACTTGCTTCCATTCTTCTTTGTGGCTAACCTAGGTTTTAAGCACTAATGGAAATCGCTATGCCCAAATATCAAGTCCCCAGCCGGACTCTACTTCTCAAGTGTTCGATCATTCGTCTTCTCAGCCATCACTGCCTGGAATTCCTCCCACCTACCATACTCAACTGTACCTCCCTATCTTTATTCAAAAAGAACTTACCTCTCATCTACTTTAACCTTCCCGCTGCAACTGCCTTAGCTAATTTCTCTTCCTACTGGAACCTTCTGCCATGTGGCATACATTTCATTCAATGCAAAAACATTGTGTTACTGAGTGTTCTGTAAATCTGTACAGTACAATGTATTTAACTGTATATATTCTTTAACCCTGTGCAATGTAAATTTTAAGGCTGCTTATGTACCTATGTTGAAGTCTTTGTGTATCCTTTGAACCCTTCACATTTCTTTGTAAACAAGAAGTCCATGTATTTGTCTAGCTGTATTATACTGTAATTGCCTCCTGGGTTGTCACTGAAAAGGGACTGCATGGTCTCATGGGCCTACCCGTTACCAAAGTTCAAATAAAATAAATAAATAAAATAAGTGTTACCATCCCAGACTTGTATGACACTGTTTGGAAAAGCATGTTTGATGCTCTTAAAGGTTCAAAGGGCAAAAAGGTTCAAGTCACAACAGATATGTGGACCAGTGGCCAGATGACTGACTATATGGCTGTGACTGGCCATTGGGTAAACTTTCCTCCCTCCTCCTCCTCATCATCCTGTAGTGGCACTGGTGGCAGCAGCAAGAAGCAAGGGCTTTCACTGTTCGAAGGCAGGCAGCATTTTGTATTTATGGTTTTGAAAAATCACAAAGTGGAACATTTTCAGGAGGGCCTTGAAGAAAAGTTTGCTGAGTGGCTGACTCCAAAGTCCTTGCAACCAGGGTTTATAGTGTCTGACAATGCTTCAAATATTGTGAAAGCAGTAAGGCTTGGTAAGTTTACATATGCACCATGCTTTGCACACATTATTAACTTGGTGGTAAAAGACTTTATCAGTGAGGACCAAAATGTTCAGAACTTGATTGTAGCTGCCTACACTGTGTGCACCTACTTTAGCCATTCCGTGAAAGCCTGAACGTTGTTGTGGCAGATTCAGATTGAAAACAGCCTCCTCTTCACCAGATGATACAGGAAGTTCCAACTCTGTGGAATTCCACTTACTATATGATGCAGAGAATTCTTGAACAGCAGAACACCATCCATTAGGGCTGACAGTATAGCCTAGAGGTTAGAGGAACAAGATATGAACGAGCTTGTTACGTCCAACAGATCAGACCTGAGTTTGATTCTCACAACCTCCACTTGCATACTGTGTGACTGAACAAATCACTTAACCGCCTAGTGCTCCCAAGTCGCCTCTGAAAACAGGCACTTGTGCCTAGTGGGCCTTATCCGTTACCAAAGACTAAAATAAATAACAAATAAATTAATGTGCAGTCCAACATGGCATTGGAGAAAGGAGATCTGAATATTAGCCCCAATCAGTGGTGTCTCATGGAGAATCTTTTTTGTGTCCTTAAACCCTTTGAGGAGGCTACCTAAGTGGTGAGCTCTGATGGTACAGATCCTACCTTTAATTTCATCAGGATGAGACTGGGTGTCTCGAGTCACAGTTCCTTGACACTGATGACATCAATGCTGCATCACTTGTTGGAAAAATGTTACAAAACTTCCTGGCTGATGAGCGATTTGTAAATATGTGCAAAGCAGAACAATACACTTTGCCACACTTCTGGATTCTCAGTTTAAGGATATAATTGAAACAGTGTTCAAACCACATGACTTTAAAGACCTGGACTACTATCAAGAACTGTTAACTGAGAAAGTGTCAGCATGTATAGTTGAGAAAAGTAGTACATCACCAGTGCCCTTTGGCAACATTCAAATTCTGAACAAAATCTGGTGGAGAGGAGGAGCACAATCTGCCATTGCTGCTGCTGGTACCACAACTACTGATGTTTTTGGTTGTCAAACACCAACCAGAACTGTTGTTACATCACAAGAGGACAAACCATCTGGGACATGCTGTCAGACTTTGGTCTGATAAAGACAGCTGGAAAGGCTCTGCCGGCTGTTGTGGTACTAGAAGTCCCTGCTGCAAAATGGTTAAAGGTCATATGGAGGATACTGTACATCTCACTGCAGATGACAAACTGTTGCTTTATTGGTAACAGAAAAATCGATCTGTCCTTCTTTAACTGAGATCGCACTCATTCGTTGCCCACCTACCAGCACATATTCAAAGAGAATTTTTAGTGCTGCTGGGCAATAGTGAATGACAAAAGAACATGTCTTTCCACGAAGAATGTAGAGAGGCCCTTCTAATAATGAACAAGCCTCAATTCAAAAATATATATTGTCTAAAATTTATGCAGATTGACAGCACCGGATGGCATGCCACGCTGATGATGATGGCAAGGATTTTGTTGCCACTAGTAGCCACTAGCCTTTCCACCTGTCTTTCCTCCACTGGAGGTTCCTCCTGTCTCCTCCTCATCCTCTTCCTTGAGTTCCATTAATGTCTGAAACAAACATCTACTGACAGTTATCATGTACCACTGAGGCCCAATCTAGCACCAGAAGTTGAAGGCCACTACATATTACTGTTCAGCTAAAACAATGATAAATAACTACACATTACTGTAACACAGTTCTTCAACCATTTGTTTTATTGCCATTTTTAAAACACAAATTCAATACTTTATTAGGCTGTTAAAAACATATACAATAAATAAATAATAAATAACTGGTCTTTGTTCAAGTCCGACTCAGATGGGGATTTAATTTTATTTATTTTATTTTTTTTGCTGCAAAATGTCAGCTTTCATTCACAATTTCAATGTTGCAGCCAAGGACACATCCAACGCTTTGCTCTGAATGAGCCATCCACCAGATACAAACTGTTTTCATCACAACCTGGAAGATGAAATAAAAGACTAGAATTAAAAAAGAACGTTGTTCCCAGTAACTAACTGATTGACCATCATGAAAATAAAAATAAAAATGATCTTACTCTGTCCCCCCCAACACCAAGACCAAACCTCCGGAACACCCCTAACAAATACAATCCACTGTCCATTGTTAGATCCTCAGCTGCACACCTGGCATCATAAAGAAAATTGGCAGATGGTAGACTGCTATGGGTTTTCCAATATTCTGAGTAAAGATGAGGAATGTATTCATCAGGAAAGGATCCCCACTTTTCACATTTCCAAATATGTGGACTCTAGTTATACTGGCAGCTATTCTCCTTCAACCAGATGCCCAAATATGCCAATACTAATACCTCAAACTCCACCTACTGTTATACACATCCCTGTCACATCCTACTCCTTAGCAATATCACATACAGTAGATAACTTTTCCCAAACACAATGCTTTTAGAAAATATCTAGAACCCTTCTTCACTGTTCAATGAATACTACCCAAACAGTGAAAAATCTATTAGCTCCTTTTAACTCCTCTGTCCATTGAATTCCTCCTTCCACTTTATTGAACACTCTCCTGTCTCTCTTGGTTGCACTTCAACCTGACCTGTCTGTCAGAATGAAACAACTTCTTCTATCTCATATGTAGAAGTAGTACTTGCTGGTTGTCAGTGTCACCACTACCATATATGATATAAACCAAGAAGTTCTGTTATTAGAGAAAGAGGTGGGATGGGAAGGGGTGTTGAGGAGGGTGGGAAAAATGGAGTAATAGTGACATAGTTATCTATGGAAGGTATGGGGTTCAGGGCAGAAGTGTGTACTAGAGGGACAGGAGAGAACAAGAGATGGTAATATTGACATTTACTCAGAATAACAGAAAACCTAAAACAGACTGTGGGTGCCAACCTCTCCTACATTTTCTTTATGGCCCATGGCAACAGCCATTGGGCTCTATTAGTACCTGAGTCTAACAGTGGGGAAGAATTAAAATTATTGTAACAGGTGTAGCTCAGGGGTTATCCCATTGGACGCAAATCAGATTTAATAAGCAAAGATATCAGGTATGATATACGAGTCATATATCATCCTGACCTTTATTGCTTGCTAAATCTGTTTCAACACTATTTTAAAGCATTTACTGGGTATAACCAGGTTTTACAATATATTATCAAGTTCTACCTGGTTCTACCTGAGTATAAAAATCCACATATTTTATTTTTGCATGTTTGGAATGTACATGTAGTACAAAGATTCTAACTTTAAGAATAGTAAGTTTGCAAAGTTTTGGAGTACTGAGACAGAATCCTATGCACCAAAGCTTTGCAATACATACATTCTTAGTACTACATGTACTTTCACAAACATGCAAACAAAATACATCTGTGGATTTCTTAATTAATAGAACCAGGAAAATGTGTTTCTATATTGTAGAACCTGGTTATACCCAGTAGAATGTGGTTTTATTTAGAAGAACCTGGTTTTACTTGGTAGAATATGGTTATATAACTGATAGAACCCAGGTCTACCTGGTAGAACCTGATTCTGCTGGGTTCTACCTGGTAGAACATTTCTGGGCTCTACTCAGAAAGTTCACGAGGTAGAATTTTAGAGGTTCACACAGCCCTACCAGTAGTGCAAGTGTAAAGAGCCAGAGCAAGAAATTCAGGACCAAGAAGCCGATCTGGATAAACACAGAGGTAGGGAGAGGGTGAAGAAAAGAGGGCTGCCTTTAGAACCTATGAAAGATCCAACAGAGAGGAAGACAAGGAGGAATATGTGAGGAAACACAGGAGATGAGTAGAATAGTAAGGGCAGCCAAGGCTTCAAGAGAGCTGAGGCTTAGAGGGATCAAAGAAGGTGAAAAGGATTTCTTCAGGTATATATGGGAAAAGAGAAAGAGTAAGGATCAGATTGCTAGGATCAAGAATGGCAGTGGTTGGTTGGAAAAGGAGCAGAGCAGGCAAAAGTACTCAACAAGTACTTCTGCTCAATATTCACTAGGAGAGGGAAGGGCCCATGCCTAAGGGGAAGAGTGGGTGGAGTAGGGAGAGGAGGTCATGGATGGGGAGATCATGACAGAAAAGATGTGGAGGGCCTTAAGTCCCTGAGAGTAGATAAGGCACCTGGGCCAGATGAAGTTCATCCTAGAGTCCTGAGAGAGTTACCTGAAGTTCTGGCAGGGACACTGGCAGACCTGATCAACACCCTCTGGATACGGGTGCATGCCCAGGGATTGGAGTGTGGCACATGTGGTGCCCTCCATAAGACTGGGCCAAGGGATGAGCCAGTGAATTAGAAGCCAGTGAGCCTTACTGCAATTGTAGGAAAGCTAATGGAGACTATCCTCAAGGAAAGACTGGTAAAATGTCTGGAGGATAATGGTTTCCAGGATGGCAACAGCACTGGTTTGTCTCGGCAGATCCTGCCAGACAAATCTAGTTGACTTTTTATTGGGTGATTCGAGCACTGGACAAGGGTCATGCGGTGAACGTCCTTTACTTGGACTTCAGCAAGGTCTTTGACTATGTGCATTATGGGATGCTGACCAGCAAATTGAGTAGCCTGGGAGCAGGAGGAAACTGGTTAGATGGGTCAGGAGCTGGTTTCAGTATAGGCAGCAGAGGATGGCTTTTGGGAGCAAATTATCGGAGCCCAGGGTGGTACAAGTGGGTACCACAGGGCTTGGTGCTGGGCCCATTGCTGTTTAATGTTTACATTGCCAATATAGCAGATGGAATAAAAAGTAAGACCAGCCTCTTCACTGACAACACTAAGCTCTGTGTGGAAGTGGATGGGGGTTAGGGTGGTAAAGTACTCCAGGAGGATTTGGCAAGGCTGGAAGGATGGTCAAACACATGACAACTTGGGTTCAATGCCACAAAGTGCAACGTCATGCACTTGGGAGCCAGGAACCCCTGAAATAGTTGCATGTTAGGGAGTGCAGTAATCCACAACATCGAGAAGAAGGATAAGGATCTGTGTGCACTGGTAACGAGGAAATGAACCACTCAGCCTAGTGCAGGATGGCAGCACCAGTGGCAAAGGTCAACAGAATGGTGGGATGAGAGATATTGCAGTTTTACTCCACCTGCGAATTCCCATAAAGTCACCAAATCCACCCTCAAGAAAAATTTTGTGAAATTCACTTGTGGTGCAAAACTTCACCAGATTACTTGAATGTAACTTCCATTTTTATTTTTTTTTTAGTCTTTGTAACCAGGTAAGGCCCACTATGCACAAGTGCCTGTTTTCAGGGCGACCTGGGAGCACTGTGGTTAAGTGATTTGCTCAGAGTCACACAGTATGCAAGTATGCAGTATGTTAGTAACTTCAAAGGTAATTGGCTTCTGGTGCCAAAACTTTACTGAATTACTTGGAGCTAACTTCAACTTTGATAGTAACTTTGAAGTTAATAAAAAACATGGTCTGTCACAGGATTCACTTACAGCAGGTCACATGGGAGACTCCAGGCAGGCAGGCAGGCAAGCAATGACTGTTTACTTCCATTTGGCAATTGTAACTTGAGGAGATAGTTTGCAAGTGAGTCTGAGCACTTGAGCAGAAACATCTCTATTACTTTATTAGCATTTTAATATTTTACACCTTTTGAGTTCTATTCTTATCTTTCTTTACTGTAGTTTCTGAATTTATAAATGTTGTTAGTCTATACTGTTTTTTTTCTCACTTCTTACTCTTTTTTTTTATTTTCTTCAATTTTTTTTGTAATGGAAAGGCAGCCTCAGGACTTGGAGGAGTCAAGACAGGGTCCAGCTGGAGGTGCAGTTATTCACCTTAGTAGGCATGCATTTCCAGAGGAACTGCTGCCCCCAGCTCAGGAAGGGAGTTTTTATTTATTTAGTTGTTTAACCAGGTATAGCACATACTGCTGAAAGCTTTTACAGGAGCGACCTGGGAGCACAAGAAGGTTAAGTGACTTGCTCAGGGTCCCACAGTATGCAAGTAGAAGCTGTGATATTCAAACCCAGGTCTGGTCTGCTGGATGTCATCAGATTTGCAGCTCAGAGCCTTAGACCACTGCGCTATACTGCTGCAGAGCAGCAGCAGCAACAACAATAACAAGATAAACAGTAGCAGCCGGAACTGCAGCAGCATCAGGAACAACAGCAGCAGCCACAAGTCCCCCAAGCAGGAGCCCACCACCTCCTCATCTGGTGCTCCCCACCCCACAGTGCTCTGTAGTGTGGGCCTTTTTGACATGCACCCTGCAGATGAGACAGTGGCCATCTGCAAGGTGTGTGGGCACTGTGTGAGGTGGGGAAAAAGGGACCTGCCTTGGGACTGGCGGCCAGAGGATGCACTCCGTATCCACCACCTCAATGAGTGGAGGGCCAAGGAGTGTGATGTGGCTGCATCACGTGATGGTGGTGGTGATGACCCTGGGGGCAATGTGGAGCAGAGAGGTCAGTGGTAATGCTGCTGGGAGTCGCCGCTGCAGCTGCAGGAGGACCGCAACAGTACTTGCCCTGTACCTCCCAGACATCTGCCTGATGACCTCGTGACACCTGTCACAATGGCAGTGTGGCAGTTTTGTGGGCGAGCTGTAGGATCTGCATCAGGATTTTAACACTTTCTGTCAGGAAGTGATGGACTGGCTGGACAATGTTATGTCCAGCCAAGAGAGGATCCTCAGTGTCCTGGCTGAGCTGCACGGTGGTGGTGGGCATGGCTTAGCTTCTGGCAGTGCTGGTGAGATTGTCTGAGTGGTTGTCAGAAATTGTTTATTTTATATTTAGCTATTCCATAATGTGTTCTTAATTTCTCCACTCTCTAGTCCCCTCATTAGAAATAAAAAAACAAAAATATAAAGTTATAAAATAAAAAACTGTTGTTTTCATGTCTTTTGCACTGTCCTCATTTTCAGTATTGTCTCGTTCATTTGGATGTCCCTTGCCTGTCCAGTTCTGTTATTCTTTAATCCTTTTACACATGATGAACCACTTTCTGTCCTTTCATTTTCTTACTGATTCATATGTACTCCACCGATCCACAAATGTCAAGTATTTGCCACATTAAATAAATTGTTTCCCCATGGTATATGATGGTGCATGATTGGTAGTTGTGTGCAACTGCCAACCACTCAAAAAGTGCAGACCATAACACAAACGTGAGCTACTCTCCTGAGAAGTTCAACATAAATCTGTTTTAAGCACTTAAAATGTTTACTGTGGTTGCCAGAAATGCCCAGTTGTGTCCCCAGAGAAAATGCTTCCTTCAGTCAAATACTGTTGTTGCACACACCTGAGAAGACAGTGTAAAGCAAATGTGAAACATGTTTATTTAAGTATTATTTATTTGCATTTGGTAACGGGTAAGTGCACTAGACAGGATTGCCTATTTTCAGGCACCACCCAGGAGATTACAGTTCAGACAAGTTACAAACAACAGAACAGGGAGGAGCTGATACAATGCAGTACATAAAGAGATCAACAACCTTACATGACAGTAGAATTACTTAGCACGAAAGTGATGGCATACATAGCATAAGCATTACGGTACAAAAGAGATAAAACAGCTTGCAGAGATCAGTAACATAAGTACATAACAGCAGTGCTGGTGGCATAGGACAAGGTAGTGAAAGGAAGGATAGTAGTGCAACGGCAAGTGAAGAGGTATGATCCATGAACTAGAGTAAGTAAAGAGGTGTAATACATGAACTAAAGACATTTACATGCGTCTAGGGAGGTGAGGTAATTAAAGAGTGCATGTTTGAAGATAGGGTGAGAACTGGGGCTTCTAAGGAAAATGGAAGGGAGTTCAGAATTTGGGAGCATAGATGGAGAGACAAGTTCACTCATTTTCATGGAGCAGTTAGGGACAGTGACCAGAGCTGAAGCCAAGGACCGGAAGAGTCAGGGCAGTCAACTGGGGAGAACATGGCTGCAAGGAAGGAGGAGAGAAGAACGAATTATATTGTTGGTCAGGCAGCCTATGGAATATATACGCTGGGAGGAGGGGATAACCAGCGGAGGTCAGGAGTAAAGTGTGCAGCAGTATTTCAGCCAATGGGCAGACAAGGCAAATTCTGCAAAATTGTTATAGGCAACATCCATGCTTGAATGACATTTGCCTACACTTGAGCAAAGACCAGAAAGCAGAAGTCCTTGGGTGATGGAGATCCTAGCGGCAGGGGTCAGGGTGTGGCGGACATGATAAGCCAACCCAATTTTGGCATTGACAGACTTGCATACCGCATTGATATGGAGAGAAACTGAGACATGGATCCAGAGTGACCCCTAAGTATCTGAAGGAGTCGATAACTTGTACCATGGAGCCATTAAGACAAGACACCAGAAATGAGGGGTTTAGGGCACTGAGCTTCCTGCAGGACCCAAAAGCATGGTCTGGATCTTGGCAACATTTAATCGAGGTGGTGAGATGTGAGCCATGTTTGGATTTGTTGCAGGTTGGAAGAGAGGTGGAATTAATGTCAGAGATGGAGCTAGAGGAGGTATAGAGGACCAAGTCATCAGCATAGGTAAGGTATGACTGTGGAGGAAATGGTAGGTAGATTGTTTATAAATATAGAAAAGAGCAGGGCCCAAGGATGGAACCTTGTGGAACACCAGTGGATAGAGGGGCAGGGTAGGAGAAGACTCATGTAGGAGACAGACTGGGTGCAATTGTGCAGATAGCTGGAGAACCAAGCAATAGTGGACTGGGAGGCACCCAGTGAACCTAGCTGATGCAAGAGCAGTTAATGGTTAACCGAGTCGAAGACTTCGTTAAGTCAATAAAACAGCCCCAGTAAGTTGGCCTCAATCCATGGTGGCTGAGGTGTCATTAGTGAATTGTGCTAGGGCAGTCGAGGTGCTGTGGCTTGGTCTGAAGCCATGCTGAGCAGGAGATATCAGGTCATAGTTGGCAAAGTCTGACACCTGACGATGAATCGCTTCTCCAGAAATTTACTAAAGGTGGACAGGAGTGCTATAGAGCAGTAGCTCAGGGTTTTAGGTCACCCTTTTAAAGACAGGTATAATCCTAGCTTGTTTCCAGGAGCAGGGCACGGTGCCAGAGCTAATGGAGAGGTTAAAGAGGTACAAGATAGGGGTGGCAAGAATGGAGGCTCCATGTTTGAGAATTCTGGTTCCAGACCATCAGGACCAGTGCTGCCATGAGGAGGCACAGTGTTGAGCATCCATAGGACATCAGTTCTAGAGACAGGGCTGAGAATAAGGGAGGGATGGTGAAGCAAGAGACCTGGGGAGGGAGGGGAGGAGGGAGGGACAGAAGGAATTGCTGCGTTGCAGGTCAAGGAAGGAGGAGGTAAAGAATGAGTTAAAGGTGTTGGCTGTGGTATTGGGGTTGTTACAAGAGACATTGTCAATTAGTATATCATAAGAGTCGAGAAGCATTGTGACCCAGAATGTGGTTGATAATTCCCAGTACCTTTTCGGTAATGGCAGAGGCATGGAGAAGACTCTATAGTAATTGCTTTTGGCAGTGCAGATTGCTTTCTTGCATGAATTCCAACAATGTCGGAGAAAGGGAGGAGACTTTCCTCTTGGCCTAGAGCTTGTCATGAGATTTAAGCAAGGGAGAAGGGGCTGGCCAATCAAGAGAACTTCAACATATCTTTATTCAATTTAGTTTTTTTGACTGGGTAGTGCACTAGGCAGATTCTGCCTATTTTCCCACGACCCGGGGAGGGATACAGATGAAATGCCAACTGACCTTGAACCAGAGGTAAGTTGTTAGTGTTATTTTAGTGAATGAGGGAAATTTGGCCAGGGCACTGGGGAAATTCCCTACTCAGTCTGCAGGGGAGCCTTTGTCCTCTGTCCAACATGGCCGACAGTTCTGCTGTGGATGATGGAGGTGGTGGTTCTGCTCTGCCTCAGGTTGCTGCTTCTCCTTTGGATCCATTGAGTTTTTATGATTCTGGGGCTTGTTTGCTGAACATAGAAGGCCAGCTTACTTCCACGACTTCTCCTGACTCTGCTTGTACCTCTGCTGTTGATGTTCCTCCTCCTGAGAATGCTGCTTCACAGGTCAGCCGAACAGGCGCTGATATTCCTGAAGCTCAACTTAGACAGCTATTTTCTCAGCATAAATGCTTTATTTTACAAATGGTTCATGAAGACTCGGCTATCCCAACTGATGTTCCTGTGGCTGATTGCTCTATGTCTTCTAGCCCCTGGACCCTTTCTTACCCAACTCTGAGTTACTGACTGCTTTGTAACCTGCTTTTTGCCTTCTACCCTGCATTTGAGACCCACTACTTGATCTCTTGGTCCTTTGGACATTACCTGATCTCCTGAAGCTGTTCTCGTGCTGCGGGCTGGAGCCATTCTGAGGAAGGGCAACCCTGGTCTTCACCTGGTCCTGTTTCTGCTTCTTCTATTATTGATGCAGCTGCTGCAGTCGATTCTTTTGCTTCTAGACCTGTTCCTTCTGTTTCTTCTCCAGTTATGGAGCCTGTTACAGGCGTTTGGCTCCACCACTCCCTGATGAGAATCTTACCAAGTCTCCTGGACACACTCTCAATCCAAGGGCCCCACCGAGCAAGGCACTCCACCACGTAAGCCTTCTCTTTCAGCTCCTGGAACTGATACTACTGATTCTACTTTTAAAATGACTGACTTGTTTAAGTCTGTGGGCAGCAACGCGTGCACTTCAAGTTTTAGGTGATGCCTCCATGGCCCCCATTCGGCAAACTGTACTTCACTCTATGTTATGAGACACTATGGGCATTGGCCCCTCCGATTTATTTGCATTTATTCATATCAAGGTGAGACTGTATATGATGTTAGTTTTAAGAATGTTCATGCGCTGGAGAAATTTTGAGCTCAATATGAGCTGTGAAATTAACCCATTTGGTCCTCTTTCTCATAATCCCCTTACTAAGCCCTTGGTTAAGGTCCTTACTCCTTTGTTTTGGAGTGAAGGGGTTAATATCCATGATGTCCAATATTGGCTTCAGCAATGTTTTAACTTGTTGGATTCCCCCATCCTATTTTGGGCTATGATTTTGTTTGGACTGGGGCTGGAAGATTGAAGTTCAGCTTCAACAAACTGAACAAGGGTTTTGCACATCTCTGGTAGTTTTCATATTTGGTGTGACAGGGGTATCTGTTTTTATCCTGGTCAACCCATACTTGTCACAAGTGTGGTTCTAAATGCATTTGAGCTACACTTGTGGCCAACTCAGATGTACGCTATGTCTTCAGTATGGATATGTGAGCTTGGTTGCCTAATGCACAGTATTGCAACTTGTGTGATGATCGTGACATAATTATCCCCAGTGTCCCTGGGCTGAACATAACCGCTTCATAGGGTTCTGCAGGACCACTCCCACCTTATTGCTGAATCTCAGGCTTGGGCAACAAAGGAAGGAGGAGGTCTCTCTTGATGTCCTGGACCCTCTTTCTGGTCTTAGTGTTGTTACCACTGCTGTGCCCTTGCCAGTTTCTTCTGACCCTTCTGCCTCTCCTCCCTCTGTGCCTGGAGTTTACCGTATTTTGGATTCAGGACCTGGGCTGTCTGTCTCACAGACTGCTCTTCTGCCTGTCCAGTCCCATTTTGCTGGACTGTATGCCTCCTCCCCTGCCCCTCTGTGGAAGTCCCATTTTGTTGTTGTCCCTCCTTCTAAAAGGGGAAAGGTAATGTAAACCTGAGTCCTGTCCACCACTTAATTCCATTCTCACTCTCAATAAATTTCAGATGCTGGCTAAAGATGACAATGGGGTGATATAGAAGGTGAAGAGGAGGACTCTGATTCCGCTAAGCTCCTCATCTCATATGGATTACTCATCTGACTCCTGTAAAGATGCTTCTTGTCTTGGTAAACTACAGAGGCTCAGTTTCCTCATAGGCGATGGTGTCATTTTTTGCTCTTGGGGGCTTGTTGGTCTAATTTTTTCCCCTCTCTCCTGGGTGTTGTTCTGCCTTTTTACTGCCTTTTTATGCAGCTTAACTGTATTAAATGTTGCACCTTAAATGTGTGCAGTGTTAAATCATTTCAAAAGCAGCTTTCCACTTTTGGTTTTCTGCTTTCTGTTAGGCAGGACTTTTATTTTCTCCAAGATACCTAGATCAAAACTAGGCAGGAAGTTTTACAGGTTACTACTCGATGGTCTGTTGGTCCTTCCCTTGGTCACATGGAAAGGATACCTGTGATGGGGTGGGAATTCTGTGTTTTGGTTTTGTTCAAAATTGCTAGGGTTCTTGATGTGGTCCCTGGGAGGGTTCTCCTTGCTAATGGGATTTATGGCTTGGTATGTTTTCGCTTATTAATATATATGCCACTCAAAGTATTGCAGCCAGATCTGCCTTATTTCTCAAAATTCATCCTTTTGTTTACTACTAGGCAGGTATTTTGGGGAGATTTTAATTATGGACTTTCCACTTTAGACTGGCCAATAATGCCCATAAGTTGAATAGTGATTCTGCCACTTTATCTAAGGTTATTTCTTCTGCCAGTCTTATTGATGGGTGTCTGTCTCTCCATAATTCTGTGGCTAAGACTTATTATAGGGTATTCTGGCCACCGTATTGATTTTTTCCTTTCTAATATCTCACCATTTCCCAGGCTTCTGTGATTCCTTGTGAAATGTCTGATCATTTGGCTGTGGTTTTGGTTTGTTCTGCTGCTGATGGTCCCTTTCGGCTGCTCCTTGTATTTGGTGGAAGTTGAATTGTTCCTACTTACTGATGCTTATGTTTTTCAGGGTTGTTTAACTTTATTGCAGGCTAGGATTTCTGTGTTGGATGCTTACCACTATCCTTTTGTTTGGTGAGAAGATACGAAGGCTGATTTGAGGAAATATTTCCTCAAGGTTGCTGGATTTCGACCCAATCCAATTTTTTTGCCTATTCCAAGTTGCAGAAACAGTTCTTAGATCTGATTTCTAGGGCTTATGAATCCCTTAGAGCTTTCCTTCAAATTAAGGAAGTGAAATGCCAAATGGAGAAATTCCAGTATGATTGAGCTATTTTTTTGAGGCTTGAGGCTCAGTGTGGTACTCAGGCTTCTACTGATCCTTTTAGAACTGCTCTGACAGAATGTCTTCTATGGTTATTGAATCACTTACTGACCCTGTTACTGGTTTGCAGCATAATTCTCTTCCTTTTGAAACACATAGTTCAATCTCATGTGGAAAGGTTGTTTGGTTCTTGTACTGATGCTCCTGATCATGGTGGTTTCCTTCCTGATTTAGAGATTCTAGAGGTCCAGGAGGGTATTCTGTGCTCTCTGGTTCTCCCAATCTCTGTTGAGGAAATGTTGTATGCCATTAAAAAGCAGAAGAAGCGTACTCTCCTGGAGTGGATGGTTTAATGGCTGAACTTTATCATTCTTTTCTGGACATTTTGCCCCTGCCCTTACTGTGGTTTTAATAGTATTCTGACTACTTGTTCTATACCTCATCGCTTTTCTGATGCTATTATGTGTCTGCTTTTTAAAAAGGTGATAAGGCTGACATTAACAAAATGGAGGCCTTTGAGTCTGCTCAGTGTTGATTACAAGATTCTGGCTGCAATACTTTTAAACAGGTTACTGCCCTTGCATCTATTGTCATTTCTCAGGAACAAACCTGTGCTGTGCCTGGTAGAATTATGCTGCATTCTCTGTCCCTTATTAGAGATGTGGTCTTTTCCTGTTCAGATTCCCATTGTGACCTTTTTTTGACTTGGACCAGGAGAAGGCTTTTGACCGGATACACCATTCCTTCTTGTTTCAGGTTATGTTGCATTACCATGTGCCTCCCACTTTATCTCTTAGATTAAGTTGTTGTATAATTCTGCCTGGATTACTCCTCATGTTAATAATTCCCCTGGCACGGAGTTTTTACATAAGAGAGGTGTCCGTCAGGGCTGCCCCTTAGCTCCCTTTCATATGTTTTTCAGATTGACCCCTTTTTGAGACGGCTTGCTTCTAGTCATGCTATCCCCAGATTGTTGCTCCCTGGTGGTCAGTATGCCCATAGTGTTTATGCTTACGCGATGATTTATGTATTTTCACTACACCCCTTTGGATACAGTTGGGTTTGATGACTTGCTTTCTGACTTTGAGACCTTTTCGGGATCCACATTGAATCTTAATAACAGTGTAGCAAGGTTTATCCCTGATTCTGTTTGCCCTCTGCTTTTGCTTTTTGGCCCAGATTCCTGTTACACATGACCATTGAAGATTCTGGGCTTATTTTTGGTACTTCTGATGACTCCATTTATAATTGAATTTGGCTTGATAAAGGCCTTGCTTTGATTTCTTCCTGGAAACGTAGAACTGTTGCTAAATGTAAACGTGTTTTGCTTTTGAAGACTTTAGTGCTGACTATATTTTGCGTTGCCACAGTTTTTCCTTTACCTCTTACTTTGGAAGTGCGAATTTATAATTTTTTTCAAGGAAGCTTTGGGTTCTTGGTTGAACCCCATTAAGAGGAGTTTTTTGTATCAGGATTATTGTATGGGTGGGGTGGATGCTTAACCATGTAGTTTTTTTTCATTGCTTGTTTTTTAAATTTATTTTTCCTTTTTGAGATGTCCCTCCCAATTGGGTTTCTGTTTTATGTACTTGGTTTCTACCCTATGGGACTTATGGTGTGGTTCTCCTTCGGCAATCCGAGGACTTTTCAGTCTTCTGGTATTCCCTCTTTTCTGTTTTCAATGTTTTTAAGTTGAAACAGTGGAACTTGACCCATTGGTCCAGTCTCCTTATGACAAAACTGACAGTTATATGGGTCTATTATTTAGGCTCATTTTCTGCTCTCTCTTGTGTTTGGACTCCACTGGCATGGAACTAGATGTTTCTTTGATTTTTGCCAACTTATTGACCCTCGCTTCCCCAAAATTATGGGATGTGACCTGGTTGTCTTGTCATGGAAAATTGGGTGCCCAGGGTAACCACTATCATAAGTCTGTGGAGGACAGACTGTGTTTTTGGACACTTGTCTGAATGTTTTGGAGTCCCTGCAGCATTTCTCTATTGATTGCCCTTTAGTAGGGACTTTTGGACTTTATGGTTCCATAAGTGGAAGGATAAACGCATTTCTTATGTTTCCTATTATATGTTGGTGTTTGGCCAGTTTCCTAGTGCCTGCTCCAGATATCATCCCAGTACCCTTCGACTTATGTTTGCCCTTTGTAAATATTTTTATGGCAGGCTAGATGTGCTCAGCTTTTACAACAAAAACATGTACTGAATACACATTCTCAATCAGACAATTTCTGATTTAGTTGTTATTTATAACTGGAATTGGTCTCTTTGCCTCAGACCAACTTTTGCTCTTATTGGACTTCCTGTGACTGGACTTTTGATGCTTGATTGTTTTGTTTTTCTGTTTTGGTAGGTTTGTTTTTTGGGGTGGGTTCCATTTTTCTTTTGTGTTTTATTTGAGATTTTGGTTGTCTGTATAACCCTTATATGCTTGTATTGCTTTTTCATTCTGGTCTTGTTTTCCTTTATCTACTGTAATACTGTATTACAATGTTTTGCTTTTGTTCTTCATAAATAATTCCCTACTCTTTTGGTGGGAGGTTTTTTTTGGTTATGCTCGGGGTGATTGTATGATGCACTACTTTTTCAGTTTTGTTGATTTTCCTTTTGAGCTGTATGATGTAATACCGTTTTGTATTATTATTTGTTTCAATAAAAAATTTCCCTACTCTTTTTATTTTACAAAGTAAGGGTAGTACTGGGGGCACTCAGATGCCAGGAAACAACACCTACTCAGGTGTTCAGTGCAAAAGGGCACAATCACAATACTAGGAATAATTTATGGTGATACAGATATGACTAAGCAGAATTGGGAGGAAGGAATAGAAAGAGGGCAGAACATAGTAAATTCCTGGAAAGGCCAGCAAATTGGAAAGAAAAGAGGATTATGCTTATTAAAACATTGTTGATTCCCATTTTTTGTATGTTAGTTACATGTTTCCTCCCCTCCTTCCCTGTTGGTCTTATTAAATAGTGTGTTCTTTCAGAGACTTTGGGGAACCGACTAAACCCTGTAAAAGAATGGTAACCTACAGAAGATTGGAGGAAGGGGACTTAACATGATAAACCCGTTGGGGTCCTTTGTAGCATTTTATAACATATCATTTTGGGGTGCAGTGCATCTTGGATTGAAAATAAGGAAAGGGCAAGTTTTGAAATGGTTATAAGCATGCTTTACAGCCTGGAGAGAAAAGAAAGTAAGCACTTTAAGCAAAATTACAGAAGTCCCAAAATATGGGGTAGAGCAAGTAAAGAATCTTATTAAATGGGGAATTACTAAGGAGCAAGTACAACTTAAGTCTCGAAAGAACTATATGCAGTTATACTTAGTGAAGAAGATAGAAGAGATTGTCTCGGGTCATGTCCTGAAGGGCAGTTACAATACAATCTAGAAATGTTAACTTCAAAGCGTATACTTGCCTTTGCATGGGATACAGTATGACTTAGTTTACATAGGAAGCTAGGGTAAGGAATAATAACAAGCACAAACAGGTGCAAGAAAGGTATTGTCTAAGACAATCATGTATTCAAGAATTAGAGACGCAAGAACATCTTTTTAAAGAGTGTGATTATACAAAAGGGTTCTGGGCCTATAAAGCTAAAGAGTGGAAAGAGCCATTGTTAAGCACTTTACCATATAGTGCACTGATACATGGGGTATTAGAAGGAGGTATGAAGAAATATTTCCTGAAACTATATACAGTATGTAATCTTAGCAATAGTGAGGTATTACATGTGGCAAGCTAGATGTCTTTGATAACACAACAGAAAGTGACACTGTAAGTAGAAATCTATAGAAATATTGGTATCTCAACACAGAAACTGTACACCTCAGATCTGAAAATATGCACAGAAGAGCGGCAGAAAATGTTATGGATAAATTGTTAACACTGGGCTAAGCCTCCTTAAAATATGAATGAACTAACTGCATAAAGTTTAGATATATAAATATGTATAAACACTGTATGTATGTATGTATGGTGTGTTTTATATTTTTGTAAGTCCCTCAATAAAAATTCCCCATTCTTTTCGAGAAGTGCCATGGGATCTTTAACATCCACCTGAGCTACCACCAAAACAGGCAGATGGGACCTCAGTTTAACATCTCATCTGAAAGACGCACCTCAGGAGTGCAACACCCCCTCATGCTGCACTATATTTATCGTACTAAGTGTTTTGGGCCTGCCACCCCACCACCACAGCCAGCACTTTGTCAGAAATGTCCAGTTGTGTCCCCAGAGAGAAAATGCTTCCTTCAGTCAACACTGCTGTCGCACACACCTGAGAAGGCAGAGCAAAACAGATGAAACTTGCATGAGAATGGAAAACGTATTTGTTGTACTAGCATTTTTGGGCCTGACAACCCCCTCACCAGCCAGCACTTTGCCAGAAATGAAGCCGCGTCTCTCAGAGAAAATGTGCCTCTTCAGTCAAATACTGTGGTCAGCACACATTTTATAGAAGGTGGTGTAAAGCAGATGAAACTTGCAAGAGAACTTAAACATATTTATAGTACTAAGATTTTTGAACCTTCCACCCCACCACCACCACGAGCACTTTGCCAGAAATGAGCTGTGTCCTCAGAGAGAAAAATGCTTCTCTTCAGTCAAATACTGTTGTCGCACACACCTGAGAAAGCAGTGCAAAGCAGATGTGAAACTTGCAGGAGGACTTAAACATATTTATCATACTAAGCTGCACAGCTGTTCCTGAGGCAGTACATTGGCAGCAGGAGAGAGCACTGCACCAGCGGTGATAGGGAGACTGCAATCGGCCGCATCACTGGAGTGGGGGGTGCAGCAGCGAGGAGACTGACAGCTGCATTGGAAGCTAGGGAAGGAGGATTACTGGAGGTGGTGGGAGACAAGCCAGCGACTGCAGGGAGCTGAAATGAGCTGCTTATGGATTGCAGGGTTGATGCAGGAGGCCACCAGCCAATCAGTGGCCAGGTGCCAAACTTTAAACTTTCTGGCCGAGCTTAAATATGGAGAAGCCTGGCCACTCTACTAAACTGCATGGCTGTTTTGAGGCAGCACATCAGCAGCAGGAGAGAGCACTGCACCGCAGTGAAGAAGAAGCTACACCAAGGTGACAGGGAGGGGCAATCGGCCGCATTACTGGAGAGTGGGGTTGGTAACAGTGGGAGATTGAGAGCTGCATTGGCAGCTAGGAAGGACGATTACCAGAGGTGGTGGGGTCAAGCCAGCAACTGCAGAGGAGCTGAAAAGAGCTTCTAATGGACTACAGGGCTGATGCAGGAGGCTGCCAGCCAATCAATGACTAGGGCCAAACTTTAAACTTTCTGGCCAGGCTTAAATAATTAAATACTAGAGGCAGGGGCAGGGCCTGAAAGGAAAAGGCTCAACTGCAACTAATTGGTCGAAGGGACAAAAGGGGAGGAACAAAAGGGTAGGACTGAATGTGGAACTAAAGGCACAACATCTATGCGCTGTATTGGTGTAATGTTACTGAAAAGTTATTAACCTGGTTGCTGTTCTGAATCTAAGGGGAAAGTTATTGACTTAGCTGTTGTTCCTGATTTGTAGTGGGTACAGTGGTGTAATGATATTGATTAAGGGTTGTTTCTGAATCCTAGAGGGCACATTGATATGATATCGTTTAGGGTTTTCTGGACTTAAATCAAGCAGGGCACAGCCACCAGCTTGAGGCTCTAGGCTTTAGTTGAGCACTGCTTTCTGCTGTGTGTATAGTAAGCTGGTTATGGTAAATGAGGAAATCTCACTGAGGGTATGGCACCAGGAGGCGAAGGAGAGAGTGAAGGAATTGATCTTCCAGGCAGGAGGAGGCTGGGGATGGAGGGCAGGGAGGTGTGGGAATGATAGCCAGAGGAAGGGATGGGAGAGCATATTGGGATGAAACATAGAAACATAGACTTTGATGACAGATAAGGACCACTTGGCCCACCAGTCTGCCCATTTACCTACTTACTGGATAAGCTGCAGATTCTAGTTAACCAACAGTCTACTTCCTGCAACCCCCACTATAATTGCCTTGTGTCTGTCCCATGCATGTTTGAATTCCCCCACTGTTTTAGACCCAATGACCTCCTCAGGAAGGCTGTTCCATGTATCCACCACTCTCTCCATGAAAAATTTCTCATTACCCCTAAGCCGCCCCCTCTATCTTTAAATTGTGCCCCTTGTACTTACACATCTCTTTTTCTGAAAGATGCTACCCTCCTGGACTTTGTTGATTCCTTTGAGACAGCTTCGCTCAGCTGACCAGGGGTTGCTGGAGATTCCGAGGTAAATTTGAAGTCTTCTGGAGCCGGTGCCTTTGGTTTCACAGCTCCTTCCCTCTGGAATTCTCTGCCCGTCAGCTCCGAGAGAGTACAACGGTGGACAGTTTTAAAAGGGCCTTAAAGTCATTTTATGGGATAGGGCATTCCTGTTTTACCATAATTGGTTATTTTTAATATGTTATATTTGCTGTACTGTTTTATTGTATGTATTGATATGTTGATGTTTTGATGCTTTATGTACAGCGCCTTGAAAATTTGAAAGGCGCTTAACTAAATAAATTTTATTATTATTATTATTATTATTACTTGAATGTTTCTATCATGTCCCCGTCCTCTTTTAATCAAGAGTATACATATTAAGCTCTCTCAGTCTCTCTTCATATGGTTTCTGCTGCAGACCCTGTACCATTTTAGTTGCCCTCCTCTGGACTGCTTCCATCCTGTCTATGTCCTTGCGTGATGAGGTCTCCATCTATGCATCTACCCAAGAAGCAGGAGGGAGGGACACAAGTTAGGGGGCAGTGGAGGCACAGGCGTGTATGGCCAGGGAAGAAGGCAATATGAGTGAGGAGATGGGATGTAACAGCTGGGTGCAGCAGCATTCATGAGTACTTGTGGAGACTGGGAGCATGCCCAGTTTGTTTAAGACTGGGGAAGTTGGAAGCTGAGCTAGCATGGCTAAAAGGACAAGGAAAGACATAGTCACTAACCTTGTGGAAGGCATCCAGGAAGGGGGTGTGGCAAACCAACCTGGCAGGTGGGAGGGTGGTTGCTCGGAGGTTATGGTAAGAATGACTAGGTTGGAGGATGGGGACACAATGGGCAGGAGTTCCAGGTCAGAGGATAGAGTCATGACAGGCAGGTGTACCAGCGCTCTTGAATGTAGGTACACAACTGGCTCTAATAGATACTGGCCCTTACGAGGACACTGGAGCAGGAGGATGTGTATGTGGGTTCGAGGCAGGGGGGTGAACAAAGGAACCAGGAAAGGAAGGAGAAATATGGAAAAGGGAATGAACAGGAAGGGCAGGGAGGTATGGAGAAGGGAGGATCAGGCTATAGAGGCCAGAAAGGGAGGAGGTACAGTAGGTAGAAAGGGAGAGATACTATGGAGGGACTGGGTGGCAGACAGTGGGAAGAAGGGAGGGAGGAAGCAAGGGAGTGTCACTAGAAGAGGCCAGAGTGGGATAGGCATGAAGAGGATGGGTGGGAGAAGGACAGGAGTGAAATAGACAAGGGTGGGAGGGAGCTCGGGGGAGACAGACCGAGGGGCACCAGTCTGGGCAGGGGACAGACGGATAGGGAAGGATGGGGTGGAAAGCATACAAGGGAAGACAGGAGGAATAGCCAGGTAGGTGAGGTGATGGCACTCTTGGGGCAGCACATGAAAAATCAGTGATAGTGTCAGGGGACTCCATTATTAAAGGGATCCATTGGTTAAGGAAGGGTGTAGCCTTCAAAGGGAGGTCAGTTTTCGCAAGCCAGGGATGGAAGCAGGCAGGGCTTTCCCAAGAATTAGGAATGTATGAGGCTGATTGGGGAACCTAGCCTGGTTGTACACCTGGCACAGATGACCTGGCCAGAGAAGAGGTCTTAGAGGTACAGAGGAGATTTCTGGAACTAACCAGAGGGTGCAAGGGATAGCAGACACAATAGCCTTCTCAGAAGTCCTGCCAGTTCACTGCACCAGTACAGCAAGACAATTGAGAATCAAAGATTTTAAACACTGGCTGAGGCAGTGGTGCAGGAAGGAGGGCTACGAATGTATAGGGATTGGGGAGACACAGGGGTGACCAACGTCTGCATGCGAGAGACAGGTTAACATAAACAATGAGGGGCCAGGATTTTGAGGGAAGCTACAGGGTTTTATAAGCTAACATACTAGAGAGGGATTTAAACTAGGAGAGGGGCAGGTGTAGTTAGGTGTTGCCCAGTAGGAGGAAGGAGAGGATCAGGTCTAACTAGCTCTCCCACAGTTGAGGCAAGAGAACCGACATGGGGAGGGGAAGGGATGGGCTGGTGGAGGGTTTGCTGACTAACTCCAGGAGTCTGGGTAATAAAATGGGAGAACTGCAGGCGATAGTGGAGGAGGAGGACCTGGACCTGGCTGCAGTCACGGAGACCTGGTGGACTGAGAACTACAGTTGGGAAGTGGAAATGCCAGGTATGTACTGTACTGGAGAGACAAGATAGAAAGAAGAGGGTGGGGTAGCCTTTATGTAAGGAGGTATAAAGGCATTGTTGTGAAGGTGGGGGATGGATCTGTGGAGACCCCATGGGTGTCCTTAAGCAGAGCTGGGAGAAGGCAGTGAGGTAGGGTGGTCTACAGACCACCTAATCAAGAGGAGGAGGAGGAGGAGGAGGAGGTTGACAAGCAGATGGTTAATGAGATACAGGATATGGCCAATAGAGGGAAATTGTTGTACTGGGAAACCTAAATCTACCTAACATAGACTGGGTCACCCAAGCAGCAGCCACAGTTAGGAGCGGGGTGCTGGAAGCCTTGCAAGAAGCATTCTCAGCCAACTGGTGCCAGAACCTGCTAGGAGGAGAGCCATACTGGACCTGATTCTGACAAATAGGGACAATATAGAGGGTGGGGTCAGGAAAATTTGGGTGACAGTGACCATAGGGTGGTGAAATTTAGGATCAACAAAGGTCAGGCCAAGGACAACTCAAATATTAGGATGCTTGACTTTAGCAAGGCAGATTTTGGGGGATGAGAGCAATGGTACAGGAGGATTTGAGGGGGCTGAAGTCCTGGAGGAGCTATGGGAGGAAATTAATAGAGGACTATGGAAAGTGACAGAGCTTTGCATTAAGACAATGAGCAAGAGAAAGAGGGTAGGAAACCACTTTGGTTCACTAGTGAAGTGAGGAAAATAGTCAAGGTGAAGAGGAGGCATTTGGGATGTATAAGGCAACACAAAGGGAGGTAAATAGGGGTGTATAAGGATAAACTGAGAAACAATGCATGTGATCAAGAGGGCCAAGGCTGAAACAGAAGAATGTATAGCAAGGGGTTAAGAGGGAGGACAAGAGGTTCTTCAGATATGTAAGTGACAGGAAAAAGGGAAGAGGGATAGTGAGGCTCAAAGGGGAAGGAGGGGCACTGGGAGAGACTTAGAAAAAGCCAATGTCTTAAACAGATACTTTACATTGGTCTTTACAGTGGAGGAGGGGAGGAGCCTAAATTAGAAAATAGGGGAGGACAGATAGGAGAGGACTCTATCCCTTTACTGAAGCTAGAGTGCTGGGGAACTGAGCAAGCACTGGACCAACAAGCCGATGGGGCCAGACGGATTCACCTGAGGGGTACTTAAAGAATTGAAACAGAAATTGGCACACGAATCACGAGGCTATTCAGCCTGTCACTGCAAGACAGAAGGGTTCCAGAGGACTGGAAAAAGGCCGAAATGGTACCAATGCATAAGAGGGGGCAGAAGGGAAGAGCCAGGTAACTACCACCTGATAAGCCTGACTTCAGTGGTCAGCAAGCTAATGGAGGCACTGATTAAGGAAAGACTGGTTAAGCATCTTGAGGGAGAGCCTACTGAATGACAATCAGCATGGATTCATGGTTGCAGGTCATGCCAGACCAACCTGATTGAGTTCTTCGACAGGGTGACACAGATATGGGACAAGAACGGGGTGGTGGATGTGGCCTACCTGGACTTCAGGAAGACGTTCAACACCGCCCCCATGGGAGACTCGTAGGCAAGGTGAAAAACTTGGGGTGGGAAGCAAATTCACTAGTTGGGTGGAACATTATTTGGTGGGTAGGACTGAGGACTCAGAGGGTTCAAGTTAATGGGGTGTACTCAAAGGAGGAAAGAGTGACAAGTGGGGTTCCACATGGGTCTGCGTTGGGACCCATGCTATTTAACATATACATAGGGACATCACAGAGGGTCTACATGGGAAGGCATGTCTGTTCATGGACAACATAAAATCTGTAGTAGCAGGGTGGATACTAAGGAAGGTGGGGTGGAGGATATGAGGGAGGACTTGGCCAGGTTGGAGGAGTGGTCAGAAAGAAAAATTACTCATCTTAGTAATGTTGTTTCTTCTAATGGAGTCTTGCTATATTATGACATATGCAGTGAGTCCCAACATTCGAACTGCTCCGGAGGTGAAAGAGTTAACTTTCCATGCCAGGCATGGAACGCTGAGCTCGAGCTCGGTTGAAACTCTGTCTGTTGTTCTTCAAACTCAAACTGTCAGATCTTTATGAGCTAAACTCACTGAGGTCCTGTGTGGAAGCTGTAAACCTACACTAGCCAACTGGCTACTAAACAAAGAACACATTTTTGGTCCCCAAACAAAGACTCAAGTCAGGAGACCCAAAAATGAAAAACACAACACCAAGTCACCCCATAAAGGAATGAGTGAAACAACAAGGTGGGCATGTACTAAGTGCCAACACTGCACTGCCCACCCACATCCCAAAACAAAGGTTCTGAGAGGGCAGGCAGGAGAGGGAGGTCATAATATAGCACGACTCCATTAGAAGAAACAACATTACTAAGGTGAGTAATTTTTTCTTCAAACAACATGAAGTCTTGCTATATTATGACATATGCAGACTACACAGCAGTACCTCCATGGAGGAAGGACAGAACCTACTTAGGAAATAGGCTCTGGAAGCACAGCTGTGCAAACCAACACCACTCCTAGCCTGGATGTCCAGGGAGTAATGCTTGGTAAAAAATGTGAACTGTTTTCCAGGTAGCTGCTTGACATATCTCTCTAGGATAGGGATGTCCCTGGCAGCAGCCAGAGAAGCAGCTGTACCTCTGGTAGAGTGAGCCCTCAGGCCTGAGGGAGGAACCTTACCCAGTTTTCATAGCAAAACTGGATACAAGAGACAATCCACCTGGCAATGGATCTTTAGTGGCAGGTTTCCCTTTACTAACCTCACCATAAGTGAGGAACAGTTGGAAGGAGTCAAACCTGTGACCCTTGGTACGTTCTATGTAGTAACTAAGGGCTCTTTTGACATCTAAACTGTGCAGTCTCCTCTCACCAGAGGAGGAATGGTCAGTGAAGTACACGGAGACATAGATTGATTAAGATGGAAATCTGAAACCACCTTAGGAAAGAGCTTCCTGTTAGTCCTGAGGACCGCC
Source organism: Neoceratodus forsteri (assembly GCA_016271365.2). Taxonomy (NCBI): domain Eukaryota; kingdom Metazoa; phylum Chordata; order Ceratodontiformes; family Ceratodontidae; genus Neoceratodus; species Neoceratodus forsteri. The sequence goes on along the minus strand of CM028137.1, from coordinate 531,080,106 downwards.
TTATCTCTATGAAAGGAGATAAAATCAGGCTCCACTGACAAGGCTTGTAATTCACTTATGCATCTGGCAGAAGTGATGGCAACCAAAAACACAGTTTTCCAAGTCAAGTACTAGCTCTGCTGAAAACAAAGGCTCAAGGGGGTTACATAAGCTGAGCAATGCAAACATTAAGATCCCAGGCAGGGCAGGGTCCCTGAATGGAGGTTGGTTGTGAAGCAACCCCTGAAAACTTGGAGAATACAGGATGAGCTGAACAAGAAGAGGGCTTACCTGCTGATAAGAAAGCAGACACAGCTGCCAGGTGCACTTTTAGGTAGCTGGTCTCAGCCCCAAGGTATTTAAGTGGACCATATAATCCAGGACTGTGGGTAAGTCAGCAGATTCTGGGAAATATGCTTTCCAGAGCACCATATGGAAAACCTCTTCCATTTGGAATTATAAGTAGCCCTGGTGGAAGGCTTCCTAGAAGCCTTCAGGATATCCATTATATCTTGGGAGAGGTGTAGGTCAGCAAACTCTAACTCTTCAAGAGCCAGGCCTTGAGATTGAGATTTGAGGTCTGGTACCAAACTCCTCCCTGAGCACAGGTTAACAGGTTGTGATTCCTGGGAAGACACAGGGAAGGTGGACTGCTAAGGACAGTAGGAGTGGGTACCAAGGCTGTCTGGCCCAATCTGGAGCAATCAGGATCATCTTGCAGGGTTGAGATCTGATTTTGACTAGCACCTTGAACAGGAGAGGGAAGGGGAAAAAGAGAAACTTCCCTTCCCAACTGAGAAGGAAGGCATCCAGAGGGACTGAGCCCAACACTGGCGGCCTGTAGCAAAAAGGGAAGTTGGTGATTGTCTGGGGCTGCAAAAGATCTATCTGGGTGCCCCATCTGGCAAATACCACCTCCAGACCAGAAGGTCCAGTGACCATTCGTGATGGCCCTGGGAATCCTGCTGAGAGCATCTGCCAGGACATTGTCCTTGCCTGGGAGGTGAACTGCCATAAGGGAGGTGTTCAGTGAGTAAGCCACAGACCACAACTTCATTGTTTCGGTGCACAAGGCTGTAGACCGAGTGCCCCTTGCTTGTTGATGTACCACATTGTGGTGGTGTTATCTGTTCTGACCTGAATAACTTTGTTCTGAACAGATTTGGAAAAAGCTTGAAGTGCTAGAAAAACTGCTATGAGTTCCAACAGATTGATGTGACGGAGATTCCTGAGGGGACCACAATCCCTGGGTAGTGAGGTTGCCCATGTGAGCTCCCCACCCCAAGAGGGATGCATCTGTAGTAAGGATTAAGGAGTGAGACTGAGGGGCAAAGGAACCCCTGTCTCAGATTGCTCTGGTCCTGCCACCACTGTAGGGCTTGGATCAGGGTTCGAGTCACAGGATCAATTTGGTTTAGAAGTCTCTCCTTGAGACCAAAAGGCTTTCAAATGGAACTGGATGCCCTCATCTGAAATCTTGCTCCTGCACTACTGCTGTAGAAGCAGCCATGTGCCCCAGGAGCTGTAGAAAGTGCCTTGCTGGTTGAGAGACCTGCAGGGTGAATGAGGAGGCCAGAGAGACCAGGGTCCTTGCCCTGTCCAGAGGAAGGAAGGCTCTGGCCTTCTCTGTGTTCAGCTCCACGCCTATGAAGGTGAGGAGCTGGACAGGCTCTAGAACTGACTTTGGAAGATTCAGAAGGAAACCTAGAGAAGTGAGCAGTTGCTGAGTTATCTGTAGATGTAACTTGACTTGGTCTGGGGACTGGCCTACTATGAGCCAGTCATCCAGGTAAGGGAAGATGGCAATTTTTGCCTTCTTAGGTGGGAAATTGCCACTGCCAGGCATTTGTGAATACCCTTGGAGCAGAGGTGAGGCCAAAGGGCATTGCTCTGAATTGGTAATTGCCTGAGGGCAGCTCGAACCTGAGGAACTTTGATGGGAGCTTCTGATGAGAATATGGAAATAGGCATCCTTGAGGTCCAGGGACGCTAGCCAGTCCCCTGGCCTTAGAGAGGGTAGAATAATTCCCAGAGTCACCATTTTGAATTTTGGTTTTAAAAGATGCTTGTTTAAGTATCTGAGATCCAGGATGGGCCGCCATTCTCCTGTCTTTTGGGGTAAGGAAGTACCTGGAGTACAAGCCTTTGCCCTGGTGTAGGGTGGAACCCTTTCCATAGCGCTGAGAGCTAGGAGGGAAGAGACCTCTGCCTCTAAGGCAAGAGCCTCTGGAGGATTTGCAGGTGGAAAGGATCTGGTTCTCATCTTTGGAAATTTTTGAAGCTGAGAACCAGTCCCGGCTTACTACTTCCAGGACCCACTTGTCTGATGTAAGAGACTTCCAGTCCTGGACAAAGTAAGCCAGCCTGCCCCTACAGGTAGCTGAGAATCGGCCCTGGCAACCCCATCAGGGTGCCTGCTTGGCAGGGGCTTTGGGCTGAGGGATGGAAGCAGGCCTACTTGTACCCCATCTGCCTCTCCCTCTAAAGAACCCCTCTGGGCATAGGCAGAAGAGGAGGCTTGGGCTTGGTAAAAGGCCTATGAAAAGGCCTGCCCCTGCCCCTGGGAAGCTGCCTTTGAGGAGTGGCCTGTCTTTCTTGGCCTGCTGCACTCCTATAGGTGGTCCTGTACTCATCCATTTTCTTCATGTAATTCTCTGTCTGCTCCCCAAACAGAGAATTACCCACAACAGGAAAATCCATGGCCTTAGTCTGGGTATCCTGTGACAGGCTAGTACATCTGAGCCAAGCCATTCTGGAGTGCCACAGATGTAGCCATGACTCTTGATGACACATCATTAGAGTCCACTGCAGCATGGAATTGCACCTTAGATGCCTCAATACCATCAGCAGCCACCTGTTCCAGCTCCTGGCAAGCTGGCCAGGGACCTGCTTTGCTAGAGCCATAACAGTATCCCATCTGGATTTCTGGTATCTGGCAACATAAGCCATATAATTTGCCTGTCTGAGTCCCAAGGATGCTGCCATGTACTGTTTCTTTGCCATGGCATCAGTCCTCCTGGAGTCCTTATCCGGTGTGTGTGAAGCCAAGGAATATTAGCCTTGTCACAGGCTGCAGCCTGCACTACCCCAACATGGCTGCATTGTTGTGTGAGGAACTCTGTATCAGAGCCTGACAATGTGTACCTCTTGTCCATTCTCTTATCCACAGGAGGTATAGTGTGAGGAGCTTTAAAATTTAATAGTCTGTTTCCGAAAGATTTATGCAAGGGAATAGACAGTCTCCTAGACTCTGGGATATCCATCATTTCCACATAGTCAGGCTCCTCTTGATCATCCACAGCTTCCTCCATAGGGAGCTGGAGGGTTTCAAGCCACTTTTATAAAACACAAAATGAGAAGGGACTCAGAAAGCCTAGGAGGAGACACTCCGAAGGTCTGTCTGGGAGATGTCCGGTCAATGGGCACATCCAGACTTTCAAATCCACATTCACTCTCCTCATACTCTCTTCCCCTCCTCCGGTTCATAATACTCCTCTAACTCATACTCTTGAACCCGGTGGAACCGGCGAACCAGGCGCTTACCAATGATGCCGGTTCGGTCGGAACCCGGGAAAGTGACTGGATAATTTTTATCGCTTTGGCTATCTCTTCAGCGGTTGGAGACGAAAGTTTTGGCTCCACATCAGCTGATTTTCTAGTCCTTTTGCTGGACGGGCTCCTTCGAGTCGGATCTCCTTTGCCCGAGGAAGTCTCACCCTGGTCAGAGGGCACTCCTCCCGTTCGGTTGGAACCCGAACCTGGCTGGCCATCCGTTCAGCGGACTTTTGGCCTCCCTTCCTGAGCCTACCAACTCTCTTCCAGGGTAGCTGCAGGAAAACTGGCAGTCTGCATTGAGGTGGTCAAACCCAGACAAAAACACAGGTGGTGTGGGGATCAGCCTTGGCAAGACTTCCCCCACACACCTGCAGTGTTGAAACCAGTGGGCCGGTTTTTCTTTTGGGTTTCTCAGACATAGTGCCAGTCCTAACCAAACTTACCCGTTTATGGCAATCTGCCAGGTAAGACTCTCTTATTGGTTCCCAACCGTGTCATGGGTCGTGGAAAAAACATAATAAAATCCGTTTTTAGAACTGATAAGAACCGGTAACCACACACTAAAAGGTAGATTAAGATATTTTAAGCAACTTGATCGGTTCAAACCGAACCGATAAACCGCTTACAAGTTCCACACAGAATAGAAATAAATGTAAAACCTATCTAGTACTCACAATACCACAGACAGAGTCTGAACCGACCGTTGGGGTTTAAATTTGGTTGAAAACCGAGAAAACAATACTTTAACCGACAAATGAACCGAGCAGAAGGAGAAATCTCCGGAGCGACTGTTCAGTGAGGCTGAGTAAAGAATCTGACGGTTTGAGTTTGAAGAACAACAGACAGAGTTTCAGCCGAGCTCGAGCTCAGCGTTCCATGCCTGGCATGAAAAGTTAACTCTTTCACCTCCGAGCAGTTCAAGGTTGGGACTCACTGCATATGTCATAATATAGCAAGACTTCATGTTGTTTGAAGGTGGCAATTACGGTTCAGCACAAAAAGTGCAGGATTATGCACATAGGGTGTAACAACCTGAAGCAAAATACCAACCGGAGGAGGAGGAGGAGATTAAGGAGACAGAGCAGGAAAGGGACCTGGGATTACAATCTCAGACAACCTGAAAGTCCGGGGTCAGTGTGACAGGGCAGCAGGAAAGGCACTGAGTATGCTGGCATACATAGAGAGGGTTTCACAAGCCGGAGAAGGGTGGTGATCCTGCCGCTGTACAAAACCATGGTCAGACCACATATGGAATATGGGGTCCAGTTCTGGAGGCCATACAGGAAAGGGACATGGACCGGCTGGAAAGGGTCCAGACAAGAGCAACCAAAATGGTGCGGTGGGATGCAGGGGAGGCCATATGAGAAAAGGCTTGGGGAGCTGGAGCCTATACTCACTGGGGAGAGGAGGAGAAAGGGATATGGTGGAGGCATTTAAATACTTGAAGGGCATAAACAGGGTGAAGGTCGATAGCATATTCAAATTGAGTAAGAACAATTCCACGAGGGGACATACTCACAAGCTGGAGGGTAGCAGGTTCAAAGGGGACATCAGGGACAAGTTCATCACCAAGAGGGTGGTATATCCATGGAATAGGCTGCCAGAGTGGGTGGTGGGGGTGGATACAGTGAAGAACTTCAAAAGGGCCTGGAACATGCACATGGGACTGGTGGGCAGAGTGCAGGTCACAAAGGACGGAAGAAATCCTCCTCGCGGGCCAACAGCCTTCTATGATTCTATGATTCTATAGTTAAACATTTTGAGCCTGCCACCCCATCACCACAGCCAGTACTTTTGCCAGAAATGTGAAGTTGTGTCCCCAGACAGAAAAGTGCTTCTCTTCAGTCAAATACTGTTGCCACACACACCTGAGAAGGTGGTGCAAAGCAGATGTGAAACTTGCAAGAGGAACTTAAACATATTTATGGTTTGTAACCCACTGTTGAGGGCATACCTGTGAGCCCCAAAGGGTTAGATTTCCCAGGGTTTTGGTTCCACCCCATTCTTTCAGTTTCCTGGCTTGCCCTTGTGTTCTGTTCCTCTCTTGTTGGCCCCATAGTTTTTAAGAGAAGAGTGGGGCCAGAAGGAACAAGTTTGCTGAGCCGGCTCTAGTAATGACATTTCAGTGTCGGCAAGTGCCCATGCATGCTGCAAGAGATCACATTTCATTCTGGCTGTTTGCATGGCTACTGGGCTGTTCTCTGGTGGTCCTGGTCTCTGAGCAGCATGATAGATGGACCATGACTGTTGGCAGGACCAGATAGGCAGCAGGGAAGTGGCAGGAGTAATTTTTGGCCAATCACACTTGAGATGAGATATGGAAGTTGCCTCATTATTATTCATGAGGCGGCTCATGAATAAAGATGAGCCGGTTCTGTTCAGCACCTAGGGCAATGTATAATGGTGCTATTGACAGGGACAGGGAATTAATAAAATGAGTGAATGTGCAAGGGGTCAGTAGAGAAAGATGTGGTTCCAGTTCTGTGGGAAAACTAAATAATACAAATGCATATGTTGTTTACAAGAAGCCCTAAATGTTGGAACTGTGCATGAACAGTAATCGGACTGTGAGGCTGCCTGGGAGCAGATAGAAATGGCAGCAGTGACTGAGATAGTGCAGGTTAAAATGGTTAAATAATGCAGTTGGTCAACAGGGAACAGGGATGGCTACAGCTGTGTGGGAAAATAAATAAAGGTAAAGGGTTTGGCTGCAGGGACACATAAAATCTTGGGACTTCTGTGGAACCGTGAACACGGTTTACATCGGCCACCATGTTCAGCAGATACTTGACACCTACAGCCAACCACTGAGCCAGGATTCTTGCCAAGGACTCTGGGACTGTGTGAACAGACTTTTAGGGAAACTACCAGGGAATGTTTAGGCGCCTTTTTCTGCACCAATGAGGCATCGAGGGGGCCTCATGCATATTAATTGTTGCCTAGGGACAGTGGCTGCAGCCAATGGGGAGGAGGAAAGGGCTCCAAAAAGTCAAGGACAGTTGGAGTTTGAGTCAGTTTGTGTGGGAGCTCCTCCAGGAGGAGGGGGGCTCTTGGCCCTGGAGAACGGGGCTGTAGGATGGGCCTGTCTGGGGGCTGCCAGCAATTTGTCCCCAGGACAGGGAGTACATGCCCCATCAGGAAAAGGGAAAGTAAAGTAAGAAGAGGCAGCTTTGAAGAGAACGGGAAAGCTGCAGGTTGCTGAATGTTCTGAGTTGTTCTGAAATTGCTCCTCAGTGGTGAGATAAAGGCTGCCAAATGGAAAAAGGCAAAGCTGCAGTTCACATGAATTTGTGTTAAATTGAAGATGCACCCGAGCTGTGGGAAGAGGAGAGAAGAGGCTGTGTCCTGAACCTGGAAAAAGAACAAAGGTTGTGTCTAAACCTGGGAAAAGACAAATGTTGTGTCCTGAGCCTGGTAAAGGACAAAGGTTGCATCTAAGCCTGGGAAAAGATGGGAATACAGAGGAATGGTGAGGAACAAGAGAATATGAATGTGCTGAGAGAAAGAAATGGAAGAGTGAGCCTCTTCACTTGGAAAAATCGCTATGTATTGCACAGTGAGAAAGGGACTTGGAGTGCAGGAAATATGTGTGAGCCAGAGCGAGAATGTGGCTGTGTTGAAGTTGTCAGACTGTCAAAGCAGAAGGATGGACAGGTGCCTTTTGGGGTCGGGTACCTGTTGTCTGCTCCTGAGATACAGCGAGGAAAAGAAACAGATTGCTTTGGCTACACACTGTGGCAGGAAAGGAAAGAAAGAGAAGCAGAAGAGAATGTGTCACCTGTTTCAATCATTGATCCCGGTTCTGCCTGTGATGCCATCGGTCCCCATGACTTCAGTGAACTGTGCCATCTAAGGGCTGTTTCTGCAGAACCATGAGTAAACCACAGGAATTACCCTGCACCTGGGGACTGTAAATAGTTAAGCAAGCACACCAGGGCTGGAGATAGAGCAAAGGGTTGAGAGAGGAATGTAAAAAGTTATTTAAGTAAGTGATCCAACGCCAGCCACTAGCTGCACCTCAGGCCTGCAACTTAAAATCTGGGTACCCAGTGACAGGACTTTGGGGTTTCAATGGGACTGGGACCTGTGGGTCTGGGCTTGGGAGTACATCTGCAGCAGTTAGCTAGGTAGTTAGATCTGGTGGCTGCAATGATTGAGATTTGGGTTTGAAATCAAAAAGGAAATTGATTTGGGAAATGCAAATCTCTGAAATGGAAGGAAAGAGTTTTCCTTGAAATATATTCCACTTTCCCCATCCTAAATCCTTCCCCTGTAAATAAACCAAGATGTTATTGTTTTGCAGCAGAAATGAATCCAGAGCCTAATTTGCATGAGCATGCTATCTGAAATGGGAAATGTAAATGGTGTAATGGAATCTGGGAGGCTCAAACCTGGTAAGTCCATGTTGGGTTAACTGTTGGGAAAGTAGTTGTACAGCATCTCAGGGGTTGTACTGCAAGCAGTCAGATCCACTAATATGTAGTCTGGGTGGTGGAGGCACCACCAATTTTGTTAACTTTGGGAAAGGACCCCTAGGTCAGCTGTGAACCCATTCCCTTAACCATGGTCAAGCCTGCACGGCAGGGGTAGTAGCCCTCCAAGATGGCACTGGTGAGGGTCTACATGATACTAAGCAGTTTTGGGCCTGCCACCCACCACCACCAGCCAGCACTTTGCCAGAAATGTGAAGCTGTGTCCCCAGAGAGAAAAATATCAAATGGCTGTGTTTATTACATTGAGAATGGAGTAAATAGCTTAAGGAGAGGGTTGCTGCTGCTGTATGCTGCTGTTGTTCCGAGTTGGAGAAACAGCCTCTTGCTTGTTGTGGATTCATGATGGCACATAGACATAGTGCACAGGTAAGTACCTTTGTTTTCTTTTAGTGCATGCTGACTTCCAACTTCCATCAAGCGTGATCCTGATATTGCAATCACTTTTCAAGATGATAATTTTTTGTTTTCCTTTTCTGGAGGTGTAAGTATTTTCATTGGCAACTGTGTTAGATTCAGTACTCAGTATTTCCTGTTACTGTTATTATAATGTCAGGTGCAGTGCTTTCCAGACTGTGTATATGCTCGATATCCTTGGCTTAACTGAGAAGATGGAGATGGCTGGCTTGCCCGCAGGACCTCTTTCATACACCATTTCATTCCAATTACAGTCCAGATAGCACCTGTGAAGACAAGAAAGGATTTTGTGAAGGAAAGTAGCAGAGCGGAAAGGAGAAGGAAGGAAAGGAAAAACATTAAATCATAATGATACTTACTGTCAGAGTACTACTGCTGCCTGTGCAATGGTGTATTTTTGGTGTCCATGTGTATTGGAACCAGTGAAACCTGCATGAAGAAGAAATTACATGAAAACATTTTAATGCCGCACTGAGTCTAATGGACTGATTTTCTGCCTCTTGTAGGCTGATAGAAGGCTGCAGTTTCTGAAAAACAGTACAGGTGTCCTACCTTCACATCTGATGAAGAAAGTCCTTGTTGCAGTGTGGTTCCATGACAGGTCTTGCCAGCTTCAGTCAATCACTTGATATAGACTGTAGAACCTTCACTTCCTTGGGCTAACAGTTGCAGTGTTGTGGTATGCTGTATGATAATTCTGGCAAGGAGGACCAAGATAAATCTGGCAAGAGGAGTTTTGAGGAGGTACAGTACAGGAGGTGGTTCTGTTTATCACATTGGTGGCAATGAATCATCACTAAGGTGGTGGAAGTGGTAGCCAGTGCTATTTCATATTTGCTGTGAGGAGGAGGGCATAGCTGAAGCAGCACAGGGAGTACAGAGGAGGTAGATGAGGTGGTTCTCTTTATTACATTTGGGTGACTGCTGTGTGCCACCTGTGCCTTGAATGTATTGGTATGCTCATTATCCTGATGAATCACTACGCTGGCTAGAAGATACCACAGTGGTGGTGGAAGTGCTGTGCCATGCTGTTTCTACCTGAGTTGGAGGATCCAAGGTTACTACACACATAAGATGATAGGAGGAGGACAAGGTTGAGATGTTGAGGTCACTGCGGCACAGCCATGGTGTGTCTTGGTTGACTAAAGGGTGTTCATTGTAAGTGGCATAGTGCATTGTTTACTGGTGTTCCATTTGATGCAATTAAAAAGCATAACTAATTAATAGTTGTGGATTTATATCTCAGCAATGAATGTGAACATTATCATTGTTATTAATTTGACATGAGTGGGGAGTGAGAAGGAGAATAAACTGGAGAGTTTGTTATTCTTCCACATCGTCCATGAAGCATCCTCACAGTCTTCAAGACTGGAATTGTTACCATAGGGAACTCCCTCTCATCACTGCTTCATCCACTTCAGTGATGCAAGACAATGATGAGGTACATCCTGGTCTACAAAAGCACTTTCTCCTCATCATCACGGTCAAGTGGTGGTGTGACAAGAGACATTACTCTTCTTGATGGAATGTGAGCCTCATTCATTTTGATAAACGTCAGCATGACAACATTTTTGGGAGAGAGATTGGTGCACCTGTAATGCACAGTGGCACCCACTGAACTGAACACCCACTCAATGTTGACACTGGAGGAAGGACAGCTCAGATATTTCAGGGTAACCTGTCGGTGTTGGCCAGCCATTGACCTTAGTGCCCCAGTATAGCAGTGGTTCATTTCCAGTGGTGAGGTCCTTTGTAGCTGCAAAATATGCATCTACCATGCGTTTTGCTAAAATTGCCACTTGGAGACGGCAGCATGATCCTCCTCCTCCTCCTCCGTTTCCTCCATATCTGTAACTCCCACCTGACCGAGAGCAGCCCAAATGGGATTCAGCATACAGTAGGTTCCTTTAACTTGCATGGTTTTGTGCAGTTTGACACCCTGGGATGATGAAGAGTAGGTGGCAGGAACACTGGCTCACTTTGCAGTACCCTCATGTGGCTTTGACCCCTGTGCCCATAGTAGCAACTATGCACCACTTACCCTCTGAGTGAATAGTTTGTCAGCCTCTGAAACCCTGATGCCCACCTTGTAATATGGCCGCCAGCCCATGTTTATAATATGGGTCAAGCACTGTGGCAATCCCAAACTCCTCAGACTGCAGAATGTACTTTATGTGGGTGTTGAAGTCCAATGTGGACAGCACGTGTTCCATCAATGAGCAAATTGCACTGTCATCACCTGCCTCCAGCTGTTGCGACATTCAGCAGTGTCTGCCTCAGCACCCATAGCAGAGGATGGATTCACTGATACAGGTAATCTCGCTCACTGCCAGTGTTGCATGCTCAAGGGCCTTAGAATCAAGATGAGCCTATCCATTAGCGCCACTGCTCTGTTGTGAGATACATGGATGCCCCACTGCTGTCATGACTCGCATGAAGTAGCGGATACTCAGAAATTGCCTTGTACTGCTGGTGTAGATGCTCCACCATGTACAGGGGAGTTTCACCGGGTGACAATGTCAAGTTTTAACCAATGCTCAGGCAGCTTGTTCTTTCACCAGTAGATCACGTAGATGGTCACGCGGCTTTGCTGAGCGTGCAAAGTGGGCACAGATGTGTTGGGTCAAGTCAAAATTTCTTTTATATCCAAATGGTTGATGAAAGTCTGCACAAGGTTAAGGCAGTGTGCCAAGCATGGCACCCTAACAAATCGCCCATCAGTGATGCATTTCCGCACATTTGATCCATTATCACTGGCGATGAATCCAGCTTTCAGTGCATTGGGTGGAGCCACTCATCAATCTCTGTTAGTATCACTTCCAGCATCTTTTCTCCAGTGTGTGACCGGGATACCTTCATGGTTAGTGTTGCATGCTGTCTAACACCAGGCATTTTGCTACCACCACAGTTTGTCCTACAGTAGTACAATTCTTGCCTCTCCCACAATCAGCCGCTATCCCAGGTACCGTGTCCAGTGTGCTGTAATGCACAGGTAAGAGCTACCAGCTGTTTTTCCACTAGTTCATATGTCCATGCTCAGATGTGCATACTGTGCTGAGGAATGCTGTAGGGCATGACGATGATATCACATACAGTACTGTACAGTTCAGGGATGGCATGCTTTGAAAAGTATGTATGTGATGGCACCTGCCCTTAGGAAAGGCACGGCCACGAACTGCCTAAATCCCACATTCCTGACAAAGGTGTAAGGCAACAAATCCATGGCAAGGATTTCTGCAGTGGCTGCATTCAGCTGTAGTGCTGTACTATGATTAGGCGGGAGTTTAGTTTGCTGATCCAAAATTGACTTTTTCATATTGCTGCCAGTGATACACCTTGAAGTGTGACAAATAGCTTGCCTCATTGTTGTGCCATTAATGGGGTGCTCCATGACTGGGAATTGCCAATGGTACTCACAGGTGCTGCACGACACCTCAGCGCCTTTTTGTTTTTCATTACTAGGGTAGGGATCACAATTTAAAATGGGTGGTAGTGCTGCTGCTAGGACCACTACTTGGCCTGCTTCCAGAATCCTCTGCATCCAGTACCACAAAGATGTCCTCCTTCTCCTCACCTGCACCTCCATCTCCCTCATGTAGTGCCAGGTGTATTTGGTTTATTTTGCCTGCTGATTTGGAAGGATTGGAACCCCTGGCACTGGCTGCCTTCTGGTGTTCACACCACCAAATCTGGTGTCTGTTTTAAGGTGTGTATGTTGTCCACCTGTGCCAAGGTGACTACCCTTCTTACCCCTACTTACTCTGGTTTGACGAGTTGGCAAATTTCCACTGTCTGGCCAGATGGGTCCAGAACATAAAAATCCCACACCAGGGATTTCTGGGCCTTGTATTTACTTGGTGCCAAGGTGACTGGGATAGCAAAGGAGAAGAATTGCAATTTGTTATGTTGTGGGGTGACTGGAAAATGGGAGAAACAGTGCTAAGCTGGTCCTTTTCCTTGGTGGTTATATAGCAGTTAAGGCAACAGGAAGGACACATTCTGTAACAACCTGTTTTTCCTTTTGTATTCAGGCTCCCATGAGAGATCTGTGTCGGACACATCATCCACATCATAGTCCGCAAAACAGCTGGCATTCTCATCATCCTCTGCAGGTCTGTCCTCCTCAGTAGCAACATGCTCTGTGACAGGCCGGGCACCTCCTCTGCATGACTGCTGTCCTCATGTTGCTCCACATGTACCACCACCTCACCCTCACTCACTGGACACACATTATTAGGCTCTGCTTCCGACCCACCATCAGCAACAGCACCACTTTCTAACTGCACTTCAAAACCAACTGCCTCTATGCTCACAATTATTTGTTTGGAGTTGGTGCTGCGACTTCCTGTCACTGTGTCACTTGACACTGACACATCCATCAACATGTTTGCCACAGATCTGGCAGAGGAAAACTTAGAGTCAGGAAAGCCACCACCAGGGCAAAATACATTGCTACTACTGCTACCTGCCACAGAGTCATCTGAATGCTGTTTCTCTGCACTCACTGACATGTTTCTGGTTCCTGCACTGCTATTAAGAACCACAAATTGAGCAATGTTCTTGTGGCTGCTTCCTTTAGTTGCCTTTTCTTCCCAGTCATTCTTTAGTGCACACAGGGACAAAACAATCACTCTGGTTAAATGCAGTCAGGAGGACAGTGTTTTTTTTTCCTAGCAAAGATGTGCATGCGGGACACAACAATCACTCTGGTTATATCCCAGTCAGGGGGACAGTGATATTTTTCTAAATAAAGTGTGCCAACAGGAAACAGCAGTCACTCTGGATAAATCGCAGTCAGGAGGACAGCAATTATTTTGCTAGCAAAGGTGGCACAGGGACAGAACAGTCACCTGGTCTGGTTAAATCGCAGTCAAGAGGGTAGTGATTTTTTCATAGCACAGGTGTGCCGGCAAGGACACAACAATCACTCTGGTTAAAGTGCAGTCAGGAGGGCAATGATTTTTTTTGCTAGCACAGGTGTGCCCACAGGGACAGAACAGTCATTCTGGTCTGATTAAATCGCAGTCAGGACAGTGATTTTTTCATAGCACAGGTGTGCGGCAGGGACACAACAATCACTCTAGTAAAATCTTAGGAGGACAGTGATGTTTTTCCTAGCACAGGTGTGCACACAGAGACACAGCAGTCACTCTCGTTAAATCACAGTCAGGAGGACAGTGACTGTTTATTCTAAATAAAGGTGTGTCAGCAGGTACAACAATCTCTCTGGTTAAATCGCAGTCAGGAGGACAGTGATTTTTTCCTAGCACAAGTGTGCATGCAGGGACACAACAGTCACTCTGGTCTGGTTAAGTTGCAGTCAGGAGGACAGTGATTTAGTGATTTTTTCCTAGCACAGGTGTGCATGCAGAGACACAACAGTCACTCTGGTCTGGATAAATTGCAGTCAGAAGGACAGTGATTTTTTATTAGCACAGTTGTGCACACAGGACACAGCATTTACTCTGATTAAATTGCAGACAGGAGGACAGTGAATTTTTAATAGCACAGTTGTGCATGTAGGACACAACATTCACTCTGGTTAAATTGCAGTCAGTAGGACAGTGTTTTTTTTCTTTTCTTTCTTTTGGTCCACCCTGCTCCTCAACCGCCACCCTTCGGGCCACCATGGACCCCACCGCACTCATCCCCACTGCCAGCCACCACCACATATCACGGCCCTTCCTGAGTAACCCAGCGTAACCCTTCGCGGATGGATCCGCTCCTCAGAGGAGGAAGGCACCAGTGGGGTGGCCAGTGTACACTCTACTATTGGCCTGGGTGCTGCTGAGGTGGTCTGGATGTTCAGGGCTTTTGCAGTGGTGGGGAAGGCAACCGTCATCAGGTCAGTTGGGAGCATATTTTGCTTTTCTTCCCATGGCAGCATGATGTAACACTGATGTCAGGGCATCGCCCAGTCCCATCACGCTCTTTGGCAATGGGACCCACTGCATTGCTGTTGTCGGCCTCACTCGGAGTCAGCAAGATCTGAGCCGCAGACCCTCCCTCTCCCCAGGAGAAAGCAAGCAGTTGTTGGACATTCAAGCCTTCTCCCCACAGCTGGCCCTCCGACACTCCGAGTCCGTTCGAAACCAGGTCGCGGTGTCACAATGGTGAATCTTTCCACTGTGTTGGCGGGTCAGCATGTGTTTTTCTAAATAAAGGTGTGCTGGCAGGACACAACAATCACTCTGGTCAAATCGCAGTCATCAGGACAGTGATTTTTTGCTAGCACAGGTGTGCACACAGGATACAACAGTCATTCTAGTCTAGTTAAATTGCAGTCAGGAGTACAGTGATTTTGCTAGCAGAGGTGTGCTGGCAGGGACACAACAATCACTCTAGTAAAATCTTAGAGGACAGTGATATTTTCCTAGCACAGGTATGCACACAGGGACACGGGCAGTCACTCTAGTTAAATCGCACACAGGGACACAACAGTCACTCTAGTTAAATCACAGTCAGGAGGATAGTGACTTTTTAGTAGCACAGGTGTGCACCGAGGGACACAACAGTCACTCTGGTCTGGTTAAATCGCAGTCAGGAGGACAGTGATTTTTCCCTAGCACAGGTGTACATACAGGGACACAACAATTACTCAGGGTAAATCACAGTCAGGAGGACAGTGATTTTTTCTAAATAAAGGTGTGCCATCAGGGACACAGCAATCACTTGGGTTCAATCGCAATCAGGAGGACAGTAATTTACTTTCCTAATACATGTGTGCTGACAGGGACATAAACAGCAATTATTCTGGTTAAAGCACAGTCAGAAAAGTAATATTTTTCTTAAGAAAATACAGGGCACTGGGTCAGTGATTTTTACTGAACAAAAGTGTGCCTTATAAATTGCTGCTACCCTCCCCACACAAGCCACCAAACCACTACTTCTCTGTTAAAACATAACTAAATACTTATAGTAAAGAATACAGAGAAGATTAGCACACAAAGTACTGTGTGTGCATAGGCACCTACAAACACAGTTTTGAAAAATGTGACCACCAAAATGATCTTATATATTTTGTT
This sequence comes from Neoceratodus forsteri, assembly GCA_016271365.2. NCBI lineage: Eukaryota > Metazoa > Chordata > Ceratodontiformes > Ceratodontidae > Neoceratodus > Neoceratodus forsteri. Next base: position 531,064,640 of record CM028137.1, on the reverse strand, counting down.
ATATTTAGATTTTGGCTCCAGGCTGCTGCAACAGCCAGTACGCTCCAATCATAGTTGGGATTAAATAACCAAGCTATCTCCTTTCCAAACGTCCTTCGATTTCAACCCACAACCCTGAAGAAAGTCGAGGGCCTCCTGCTCCAGTTGGATGTCAGGAAAAGTGCTGGAGCTGATCACATCGAGCCTTACCTCCTAAGGTTTGGCTATCATGTCCTTGTAGTGCCTATCACACACTTGTTCAACTTATCCCTCTCACAGGGTGACCTTCCCACCACCTGGAAAACAGCATATGTTATCCCCTGTTTAAATCAGGAGATCCCAGTGACCTAAACAATTATAGGCCAATCTCCATCCTACCAACACTGTCTAAGTTACTGGAAAAAATCATGAACACCCAGCTTAGAAACTACCTGGAATCGGCAAATTTGCTCAATCCACTACAGTCAGGCTTTAGGGAGAAACATAGCACAGTCTCGGCCTTGGCTAAGGTTACAAATGACTGGCAATGTGAGTTGGACAGCAAGAACTTTGTCTGTGCAGTGTTCCTGGACCTAAGCAAGGCCTTGACACTGTTGATCATGACCTGCTCCTCACGGCCCTCCGGCATATTGGGTTGGATTCTTTATCTACCACTTGGTTCGAGAACTACCTCTTAGGCCGTTATCAGCAGGTAGAGCTGAAGGCGAATTTTCACCTCAAAACCCTCTGAGGGTGTACATAAGGTTCCATCCTGGGCCCATTGCTGTTCGCTATCTATATTAACAGGATAGACTCCTCCATAAAGAAAGCCCAAATACATCTCTTCGAGGATGACACTGTGCTTTACGCTAGTGATCCCTCTCCTGACGTGGCATGTACAGCCCTCCAGAACGATTTTAATTTGCTGCAGCACCAGCTCTTAAACCAAAAATTGCTTTTGAATGTTAAAAAACTAAAGCTATGTTCTTCTCACCCTATCCCAACCTACCTAATCCAGCCTTGGCTGGGACTCTCCCTCGATATCCACTGCCCTGGGTGAATGGTTGGAATATGTAAATCAATTCAAATACTTGGGTGTATGGCTTGCCTACAGACTCTCCTTCATAGTACACATAGAAGAACTGACAAAGAAGCTCGTCAAAGGCTTGGCCTTCTCTTTAGGATAAAAATCTTCTCCCTCTGATGCAAAGACTAGACTAGTCCAAACTACCTTCCTACCCCTATTAACTATGCGGATTTTCTCTATAGCTAAGACCCAGTCAGCGACTCTCTAGCGCGATCGCTCTATCATAGAGCCCTAAGGTTTATATCAGATCTTCCTTACTCCACTCACCACTGTTTGTTGTATTCCACTGTAGGTTGGTCTTCTCTTGCCCTCAGACATCACAGAAATGCCGCTATCTGGACATACAAAGCTATTGTCAACAAACCACTGACTACATCTCTGCCTGTTTACCACTTTTGCACTAAGCAGATATGCCCAGAGAAGTGCCTCCTAGATTACCTTAAAGGTAACAAAGGCCAGATCCCGCTTTGGCTGGGCTTCCATCAGCCATGCGCTTCCCAAACTATGGAACAACCTGCAAAACCCTGAAATTAAAACACAAAGTCAGCACCACAACCTTTAAAACACGTTATTCACAGCACAATACAGAATACTAAGCTTGTTACTCTTGATCAAATGACTCCCTCTTAGGGTGTCCTGGATCACTCTCATCTTGGCGGTTCCTGGACTCTGATCCCAGTTTCTGCACGTCATCTCCCTCCCTCCTCCTTCTTCCCCTTCTCTCTCTCTCTTCACCCCCCTAATCTGTTGACCCTGAACTCAGCCTCTGCTTGGTCCTCTCCCTTCCCTCCATCCTTTCTTCTTGCCTCCTTATCTTTTACCCACCGTTCCATTCCTTATATTATACCCTTCAGCCTGCCCCACCGACTAGTTCCCTCATCTGGTTCTTCATTTCTGCACTCCTGGTTCACATTCCCTCTCCTTAGGCCTCCGACTTTTTACACTCACTTCTTCCCTACTCCTCTGCCCCTATTCCATCCCCTACTTGTTACTAAAGGCCCAGTCAAATTATTACGGTGTTACAGGGCCCAGTTGATCTGCCCCAGTGCTCCAGGGTCCCAGTCGCTTCATCATGGCTGTTGTCACCCCATCTTCTCACAGCTGATGACCTTATCTGTATTAGTGTTACTAGCTCAGTTTATTATCTGTAAAATATTGTGTTACTTATCCTGTATTTCCTTACAATTTATTATCCATGCTGTTGTTGATCAAGTCTGTGTATTCTATTTTTGTGTATTACCCTGTTATTTTGTATTTGTGCCTCCCAGGTCCACCTTGAAAAGGAGCTTGCTCAATGGTGTCTGCCTGGTTAAATAAAGATTTTGATTGATTGACTGATTGATTGATTGATTGACAACAAGCACAAGCTCTGCTCTCTAAGTCTTTCTCTCCAACACACTACACTCAGAGAACGTCCAAACAAGCTTCTCATTGGCTGTTCAGCAACATGTGACCTCCTATTCCATGGTACATTGCAAACTTGAATATTTATACAAAACTTCAACAGCGAACTTCTAGTTTAGCATATCTGAGATACTTTGATTACTGAATTAACATGCATCGCAGTTTTCTAACTTGAAATTTCATGAAACTGCAAATAGAATCTAAGTGCAACTTCCAACTGTAGAAAACTTTACGGATCAGTTAAAATATGTCAAATTTTGCACAGAAGAAATTTTTGCAACGCACATCTCTAGTTGGGATGCATTGCAAGGAGATCACTTCAGGAGGGAAGTCATCGTGCCTCTGTACAGGTCCCTAGTGAGGCCACACTTGGGAGTACTGCAAGCAGTACTGGTGCTCCTACTTCTAGAAAGACATCAAGCTATTGGAGGGGGCACAAAACAGGGCAATAAAAATTATCCTGGGATTGGGAGATAAACCTTATGAGGAGAGAGACTAAGTGAGCTCGATATGTATTCCCTAGAAGATAGAAGGGAGAGAAGGGATATGATTGAGATGTTCAAGCACCTGAAGGGCATGAACAGGGTGGATACTGAGTATGCTCAAATTAAAAGGTGGGAGGAAACCAGGGGAACAGTCTGAAACTGGAAGGAGGAGATTCAGGAAGGAAATGAGGAGGCACTATTTCACCGAAAGGGTGTGGTTACATGGTGGAATGCGCTGCGGAATGATATCACTGTGGACAGTGAGCAGCTTCAAGTGGGGTGGGACAAGTTCAAGGGAAGGTTCAAACTGAGGGTGGACAGGGGTGGGTGTGAGAAAAGGGGGTGGTGGAGGCAAGCAGAGAGGAGGAGCAGCTGCAGTCTAAATGGCTGAAGTACTGCACACTCGAACAGACTAGATAGACTGTAAAGGCCTGTATCTGCTGGCAGTTTCATATGTTCGTATCTCTACCTGGTCCACCTAACTCTGACTTCCCCATTGGATGTTATGCTCCGATGTAAGTATGGTATCCTCTACCAGCTCTGACACCGAAAAGCTCCGAGAATGCAGAGGCAAAGAGTACTCTAAACAGTTTTGCTTCCTCCCTAGATGAGTAGACTTGTGCCAAAATGTTTAGTGTTCGTCCAATAGCCGCTTTCCACTGGTTTTCTAGTGTCCTCCTGGGCCTCTTATTCTGGACAATCTGTCCATCATTTATCTGATAATAAATGAGCCCATAACATCTTGGAGGCCCTGCATCTTTGCTATAAAGGCTATCCCAGACAAATGGCTGTAGATATAGGCCAGAGACCTGCCTTCATCAATAAAGGAATGAACAAACTGTTGAACCAAGTTGGGGTTCTGCAGCATGTCCGACCACTGACCATGGCCTTCACAAGACCCCAAGAATGACCTCATATGCACTGATACTTACACCAGGTTCCTGGTGACACAGCATGCTGAACCAGTTTGCCTGTTCAAGGATCACCGCCTACCACAAGAACACAAGAACTTGAGCTGGGGTTGCCTCTGCAGCTGGTGCCATCACCGAAAATGCTCAAACTGCAGGCGAGATAATGCATCTGCAATTACATTCTTTACCCCAGTATGTGCTTTGCCCTACATGAGAGACTGAGCTGCAGGCAGTACAGCACAAACACGCTCAACAATCTCATTACCTCTTTCAAGTTTGAAGACTGTGTGTTCAGGATCCCATCCACAGCCATGTTATCTGATTGGAACAACACCTTGCAGTTCTTGAGCCTGTCCCCACACAAATATGGCAGCCACAATGGGAAACATTCTAAGAGTGTCACATTCTTTGTGAGGCCAGCCTCATACCAGCTGTCATCCTAAGGTCATGCAAACCACAAGCCCTGAAAATATGCCCCGTAGCCAATTCCCCCGCAGCATCTGTTACCAGCTGACAATCCTGTTGGAAATTCACCCCGACTGCCACACTGACACCCCATTAAACTGTTGTAAAAAAGTGTCCCAGACTTCCAAATCTGCCCTCATGGCCAAGGTCACTCGATGTGATGAGGCAGTTTCAACACACCCCTAGATTGCCCATGCCAGGCACCTAATGAAAGATCTCCCAGGTGCAACTGCCTTACGTGCAAATTTTAAAAGGTCAATCAGTGACTGCAATGTCTTCAAAACAACCTTCTTGCTGCATGAACCTCAGCTACCAGTAGCCCAAATGTTCTATTTTATCTGCTGGCAACTTGGAGATCCTCTCCATTGAGCCTATCTCAATGCCAAGTGCAGTATGTGAGTCGTGTTACTGGCCCTTCAGTTTTTCTCATGTGCTAGTGGCACCTCAAACCACCCCATAAGCTGACTAAGTTCCCTTAGCATGTTTCCACACTCCACTGTTCCTGGCTCCCCAATAAACAACAGATCATCTAAGTAATGAGTTATCCTTTGTTGCTCATGAACTTTATTGTGGCTCATTTCAAAAATGACAGAAAGCCTCAAAAGCTGTGCAGGACACTGAGCAGCCCATCGGCATTGCCTTGTCAAAGTAAATGCCACCATCAAAGGCAAAACCCAGTAGATCAAAGTCCACTGACTGGCTGGTAGCAGCCAAATGCCAACTTTTATGTTGTTTTTGCTAAACAAGCTCTCCTGCCCGCTTGTTGTCTCAGCTTGACTGCCCTATCAAAAGATTCATAGTTAACTGCATTATCCTCTGCACTAATGTGATCATTGACTGACGTTCTTTTTAGGGCATGATAGGTGATGAATTAACCTTTATTCCCTTGTGCTTTTTGGGAACCACCCAGTGGTGAAATCCTAAGGGGTCCCTTGATGCGTATGCCAATGCCACAGCAAAACTATTTCAGTGATTGCATTGATGCTGGCAACATCGACAGATCACTGTAAAGTCAGCTCAGGACCCTGGCACTCATCTCCAGTCCTGTATCCCTCCTAAATCAACTCCGACTAGAGTTGAAAATTATTAAGTCTCTGAAGTGCGTGCGGTGAAGCCCATAAAAAAAACAGACAGTTTACCTGATGGATTTATGCCAACTGCAATTTGCAGTCAACATAATTCTGTCACTGTAACGTTGGTCAACAAATGTTTTGTTGAACCAGTGTCATAGACCCCCGCCGGTGGATCCTGAAATGGTCCAGCCAACCTACCAGCCTCCACTTCCTTGTGGATTTGGTCCACAACCACGTGTTTCAGCAAACATGCTGATTTTAGGTTGCATGCAGATGTGAATACCTGTGAACCCCAGTAGGGAATGGGAAAACCATTGAGAAGCCATTCATCAGATAGCATGCATCTTTTTTACAGAGGTAGCGGTCCAGCCAAGGCCATATATTTTTTATGTTTATTGGGGACATCACCAGACTTTTGTCAGGTCCAGCTCCTTGTCTATTTCTGGCCTGTTGGCTGTCCCTTGTCTTGAAACCACCTCCCCTTGGGATGCGCTTGCCTTGTGCTTTCCCCTAGGTACTGCATTCATGCCTGAACTTGCAATAGTCCCAAAACACTTGCCTGTATTAAACTTCCAGCAGGTCCCTTTTGTCCATTCCAAGGTGTCTTGAGGACCATGTGTCCGCTGGCTGTATGCCACATTTGCGGTCTTACTTGGATCATGTGTCTACACCTTGATCGTGATCAGTCTTGTCCCACGTCATGTCAGATGTCCTGGTCTTCCTCATCCTAAAAGCTCATCATAACACAACCAAGTGTTTCCTCATATGCCAGATGAGCTGTCTTTATATTATCTCTGTACTTTATCAGTTGTCCTATTTTTGTGGGAATTTCCTACAGTAGATAGTAATAAAGGTATCAAAGCTGACTCCCAATTCTCGAATGATGGGGGCACCCTGGGTCTGTGTAGCTTCTCTTGCTTCACTTTATCCTTATCCCCAGTATCAGGCAGCTCCATATGCAATAACTCAAAGATCTCAATATATTCCCCTTTCCAAATTTTGCCTTTTTGGAGGATGTCAAGTGGGTGTCCATAGGGTCATCCACCCCTAGATATGTCCAATGCCCCCACTATTCCGATGCTGGCTGTGAGTGCAGCTGGGACCTGCAAATCCTTGGGTCACTGGCTGTGAGCTTGCTGATGCAGGTGCGGGTGACTGCCCTGCACCATTAGGTACAGGCTCTGTAACTGCTGACCCCAGGCCCTAGACCTGCCAGACCACTAGATTGGTTTGTGTCTGAGTTGTCGGTCTGTGGGCTTCCCTCGCGAGGCACCGGCTGACCCACTGATGTGGGCACACTTACTTATTGGACCCCTGGCACCCTCCAACTCCTGCTAGTGGGGCAGTCAGCTGGCCCACTCCTGAGACTCCTTGCACCCTAATGGGCATCCTCTGTCTACCCGGCATCGCCTGCATCGCAGTCAGTGCTGGACCAAATGCCACGTTGCTCACCACATTACCCCTCCAAAATTTGCTGTCCCCTCATTGGGCCCATGGCCATACTTGGAATGCATGGGGGTACACCTGTCCCTGAGCCCAAACCTGGTGCTGGCGTGGCACCTTGCCTGCCCATTGGTGAGCCAGGCAGAAATGGGGGAACAGGGACTGACATCAGCCACCAACCCGGTGCAGCGGCAGTCAATAATCCTGGCACCACCATAGGCGCCCCCAAGGTGGACAGCCTTGCCTGACCCCTCCTCTCCTGCCCGCAGGAAACTTCCCCCTTTCTGGGCTTGACCCTTTGACCACCTTGGTGTATAGATGCCTACCTACCACTGGTTGCCTTTATCCCGGGCCCCACACCTGTAGCCTTATGGTCCCCTCCCTGTATCTGACCAGTTCTCCTGCATGGCTACTCTCCAGCCTGGTGCCCACAACCCGCACCTCTTGTAACTTACCATCCAGGTCCGGTCTCCAGGGGTGCTTGACTGGTTCTGTCCGCCTCATCCTCTAACATACTGCGGCCAGATGGACAACCAGCTCCTCTTCCTTGCTTTCCGAATCTTCAGGTGTAGGTTTCTCTGCCTCCTTCTCCACATTTTCCTTCATTATCCTCCTCTCGTGGGGCCAGACTAGGATGCCATTGCCTCTACCAATTTCCTGGAGGGTCTTCTTGATCTCTTGATTGCATGCAATGGGCCAGGTTCCCCGGCTGTTGCCCTGGTGCTTCTTGCATAGCTGCCTGCAACCAGTCAGGTCTCCCAAGTTCCATCAGATGCTGGAGTGCCTCTTTAAATTCAGCCATGGGTTGGGCACCTGAGCAGGGGTTCTGTGAAGCCTCAGCCTCACTGCGCCTCTGCTCTGCAGTTTTGCCCTTGGTACTCATTCTTAACACTTTCAAGTAGTTTTCGAGTGCCTAATTGACAACAGAAGAGAAAAGGGTGAGAAAACAGAAAACTTTACAATCACTTCCTATTCAGAAACACCAGCAGGGGGAATGCCCACCCTTATTGATAATGCCCCCTGCCTTTCTGCTCCCCTTTGCTGCTGCAGCCCTGGTGGAGCAGGCATAAATAACCACATTCAGAGTCTCCTTATGAATTAATTTTTTAAATACTTCCCCCATTGTTCCCATTGCCCCATCCATATAGCCTGTCCCACTTTAATACTGTATGTGCTTCAGAAGCCTGCTTCATTTTTCCATTACTGTGCTCAGTTTCTCCCTTCTGATATGCCCCATCCCCTTTCCTACCCTCCCCAATGCTGCTGTGAAGGAACACCATCAGATATTCCTTTGTTCTCATTGTTTGTTTTTTTTACCTACCCAAGATGGTGTCCCCCTTACTGTCTATGCTGTACCTCCCTAAGATGGCTGCCAATTCATCCCACAAGATGGCGGCTGCTGTGGGCTACAAATGCTGTCTATTGTCTTGAAAGGACCACGCTCTCGTGAGACTGCTGGTCATCCCAGTCCCGTTTGAATTGTGCAGCGGAGCCACCACTACAGTGACTGGGAAGTAACATGTGATGGTGGTTGTAACATTGTGTTCCCATTAGATTTACATTCCAGGCCACCTCAGGGATAATTGCTCAGTGTATAACATTTTCCCACTGCTCTTGCCTCCCCCACTGACCAGACCCAGAGCAGAAAAATCCTGGTGCTGTTACAGGTAAGACAAAGTGCTGTTGTCCACTTCTCTGGGTTCATTTTTCCATTCACCCCCAGCCCGCTACTGCCTCCACCCCAGCCCCTATTGATGCCAGCCCTCCTGCACCTATCCTTTCCCTCCAGTGAACCAAAAACATTCCCCACTCTTCCTGGTACTCTGCTGCCACAAGTTAATCTTTTCCAGGACGCGATTCCCCCACCATTACCCCAAGCTTGCACCGGTGTCCTCCAGGTGGTTTCAAGATGTGTGTGGAAGGCTATTAAAACCAGGCCATGTGGCCAACTGCAGACTTGCTGTTTAATTTCAACCTCACCTCCCCAGACAGGTGTATCCTCCTGATCCCCAGCACCTGATCCTTTTCCCTTTTACTTTGCTAGTCCTGGTCAGAATGCCAGGGACATGTACTGCCACTGCCATCCTGGATGGCCCATCCCAGCCTCCTTGGCCTGCTGCTGGCTCCTTTAACCTGCCTTGCCCACCATGCTCTGCTGTAACCCTACCTCCTGGCCTTTGATCCATTCCTATAATTAACATAATACCTTTTTTTTTTTTTTGAGGGATGCGGACCGGTCGCCGGGACCTCCCGCTACCGCCCCACTGCCTAGCTGCCTAACACTCTGGACACTTACTTGCAGGCCACTGCACTGAGTCCTCTTCCTCCAAATTTGGGATACTTTCTCCTTGTCCTGTCCAGGCAGAAGAGGCTGACCTCTCTGCCTGGACATTTGTAACCTTTCCTTCTCCCCTCCCCCAAGGGCTACTCCTAGCCTTAGTGTCAGGGCAATGCCATTGACCCAACCTTCCTTAGTCAATATCCTGGGAAGGTCAGGCCTAGGGATTGGTTTTGCCTCCGGGCAATTGACCTCCCGGAGATAGCTGGGAGGTGCCATTTCCTTAAGCCTCATTTGAAGCTCCATGTTTTGCTTGCAGATGGAGGCTCTGCTTCTCCCTCCCTCCTCCTTCCTCCCCATGGTTGCTACTTTCCTCTCGGATGTTTTGAGTCTTTCTGCTTGTTTTTTGTCTTCAGTTTCTATTAGCTATGTGTCTTCTGCAAGTTGCTGATTAGTATATTTTGCCTTTTCCAGTGGTGGGTTGTGCTGCCTGCCTTCTCCAGGGCAGCCACTCTTGTTTTCTCAGCCTGCTTTTGCATTTGTGTCATAACCAGCATTTGTACGGTGATCCTCACATGCAAAACACACACCAAAAAGTGAAATGTAATCTAATAAGCAGAACAACAACCGAAAGAATGAAATGTAAACAAAAGTAAAGCAACAAAACCAAATGGGAAGAGTCATGCCACAAAAAAATAAAGTAACAAAACAAAAGAAATGTAAAGAATTTAAGAGTGAATGCAAACAAAAAGCACAACAGAACTAAAAAGTTAATGCAAACAAAACAAAATACATAACACAACTAAAATGTGAATGCAAACAAAAAGCACAACACAACTAAGAAGTTAATGCAAACAAAAAGCACAGCACAACTAAAAAGTGAATGTCAACAAAAAAAAACAGCACAATGAAAAAGTGAATGCAAACAAAAAGCACAACACAACAAAAAACACAGCACAACTAAAAAGTAATGGACACAGTGAGATACAAAATCAGCTATTTACTGTACCAACAATGCCTCACTATGTAAATTAGTATACAGGCTATTACATTTCTGTACTCACTACAGAACTAGAAGACTACAGGACATCTCTCAGTAAAGAAATCTTGTCAGCTATATACTGTATGCACAATGCCTCATTTTGAAAATAAACATCTGAGCTCTTATATTGTTGTAACCACTACAAAATAGAATACTGCAGCTCTCTGCAGGAAAAATAGAAGCCAGCTTCATATTACATCCACAGTTCCTGGCAATGTATATCTGCATATTAGATGCTATACTGCAGTCACCACTACAAAATAGGAGACTGCACCCTGAGCAAGGAAACTATAAGTCAACTTTCTAGTGTACCTAGAATTCTTTGTTGCTGTATGTAAATCAGCATATCAGTTGTTGTACTGCTGTAACCATTGCCAGAAGAGTTACATGATTTAACAAAAAGGGACTACTCTATTTCCAAATGCAGTTACAATAATAAATTAAAATGTTTCTCAAGTTGTATTGTAATTATTTTTTTGTTTGTTTTGTTTTTAATGTTACATCTTCAACAATGTTTCCACAATTTATAAGTGTGATAAGACACTTCAGGGATGTGTAATTATGCTTTAATAATCACAAACCCTGGTGTGTCTTATTACATACTAGAATAGGGGCTAAATAAAACAAGCACTCCATTGGCTGAAATAGTACACAAGCGGGCTGTTATTTCTTAACAATGCTCGTTCCAAAACAAATTCTGCCTAGTAACATAACCATCCACCTGTTGCCACTATGCCCACCTTATCCCAAGTTCACTCCAGCATATATTCGCACGTCGCTCACCAAGAAACGCTGTACATGACACGTAAATGACTGCAACAACAGTTAATTTTAATTCACTAAGTAAACGTGGTCAGAGCTGCAGTAATCGGGAGAAAGTGGGCATGTTGTTGCGGTTTCAAAGCTATGAAACTGAAATCATTCAGTTTCCAAAACACGCTGTCTGGAGGTACCGAATTTGGCTAATGAACTCTGCAGCAAAAACAAGCTACTTACTTTTCACAATATCAACGTTGCTGTTCTGGCGTTGATTTCTCCCTGTCTCGATCATCAGTCTTCTCACAACCATAACCACATCAACCCACATATCCCAAAACATAACAAATGATGCCTAAAAGTAAAACTAACACTTCACTGCCTAACACTATTGAAAACTCACACCAACCTAATAAAACAAGCATTTGTCAATGCCGAATGTTTGCTTGCTGGCATTGGCATTGGTAGTGTAGAAGTTACAGAGCTGCATAATAGGAATGGCAGTGAAGTACATGAAATGAAACCAGCCCCACCACACCTACAGGGACTGACAGGCATTAGGGTGTGCCTTTGGTCGTCAGGCATAATGGCCATGCCATTTCAGCACACCCTACCCTGCAGACACCGACAAGTGTCACGGTGTGCCTTGGGGTCTTTGGCCCTTATGCACACCCATTCCATCAGGAAATATGGTGAGATGGGTGCGGTATAGGAGAATTGGGTGAACTTTGGGCGAAGAGTCAAGGCATACCTCGATGTCTCTCACTGGCTGCAGGGTGTGGAATGGTATGAGCATTACAGGCAAGAATCCCAAGTCACACCCCTGAAGCCTGTCATTCTCTACAGGGGTGGGGCGTTATAGTTAAACCCTAACACCTCAGGCATTCGTTGGTATTTTCACTCCAAATTTTCAACATGTTTTTTGAGATCCTCACCTCATGAACGGTGGCAATATCAGTTTGTTGCACTGCTTATACTTGTGAGACTACGGCATTTGCAGCAGATTGCAAAACACATTCTGAACAGAATGTGAAAAATGACAGCTGTACTGTTCATGGGGAGGTGGAAAAATGGCAATGTTGTAAATCTGCAGAAAAATATTAAAAAACTGGTGAAGTCACAGTGTGCATAGAAACTGTGCAATGCACACCTGTAATGTAATTAGTTTGGGGATTTTTACAGCAGATTGGCAACTCAGGCATTTGGTGCCTCCAATCATGAACAGTGTCACTGTGATTTTCTTTATCTGTCGAACAATGATTTCCCACAGCGACCACGCATCTCTGTGCTGAAAGTGTGAAAACACATTTCGCCATGTTGTGAAAAATGACAGCAGTACTGTTCAAAAGGAAGTGTGGAAAATGCCACTGGTGAAAATCTGGACTGAAAATATTACAAAGTCATGAACTTACAGGTGCTGCATAGAAACTGCACAATGCTCACTCGTAACAGAGTCATTTATGGACTTTTGTCACCAAATTTTCAACATAGCCATTTTAAGACCTCTGCTCATGAACAATGTAATCGTGATTTTCTGAATCTGTCCCAAACATTGCTTTCCACACCAACTGCACCATTGTCGCTACATGTCTCGGAAACACATTTTGGGTGACATGTGAAAAATGGCAGCTGTACTGTTCATAAGAATGTAATAAAATGGCAATGTGGAAAATCTGGAGTGAAAATATAGAGAATCAAGAACTTACGAAAGCGCATGAGGAACTGCACAATGCACGCCACAAAACAGTCATTTTAGAATTTTTCACCAAATTTTCAACATAGCCATTTTAAGACCTCTGTTCATGAACAGTGTCACTCTGATTTTCTCAATGTGTCCCATACATTGATTTCACACCGACCTGCGCCATTGTGCGCTACAGGAGCAGAAACACGTTTTGGGCAAGATGTGAAAATGACAGCTGTACTGCTCATAAGGAAGTGTAATAAAATGGCAATGTTGAAAATCTGGAGTGAAAATATTGAAAATTCGCAACTTACGAGTGTATGAGGAACTGCGCAACACGTCATAAAATAGTCATTTTAGGAATTTTTTCACCAAATTTTCAACATAGCCATTTTAAGACCTCTGCTCATTAAAAGTGTCACTGTGATTTTCTTAATTGTCCCATACATTGATTTTGCACACGACTCGCCATTGCGTACTACATGGCGGAAGCACGTTTTGGGCAAGATGTGAAAATGACAGCTGTACTGCTCATAAGGAGGTGTGGTAAAATGGCAATGTTGAAATCTGGTAAATATTGAAAATTCGTGAACTTACGAGGCATTAGGAACTGCCCGCAACAACTCAAAACAATCATATGGAATTTTCCACCAAATTTTCAACATAGGCTTTTTGAGAGCCCACCTTATGAACAGTGACAGTGTCATTTTGTTACTCAGTCCCGAAAGGTGATTTCTGCAGTGACTGTGAAATCACCTTTGGGCCCGATTAACGCCATGGCAGTGACAAGCATTCATGAGAAGGGGTTCCAAAACCCCATGTTGAAAATTTGGTGCAAAATTCCAAAAATGCCTGAGATATGCAGCAAAGTTGAAAAACCCTATCTATCCCATTATACAGCTTACGGCATTTCCTCAGTTCGCTGTCAGCTTTGAAGAGTGCAGACATGTTCCCGTCCACGAAGATTGTCACGCCAGAGTCTGGAGGTAAGTATGGGGTGGGGTGTGTGGGGAGGTAGGGTGCACAGTGGGTGGGCACAGGTGGGAGCAGACACAGCGAGGGACCGTTTTTAAGTTTCAGGTTTTTTTAATGGCGATGGCACTTGGGACATTTGCCACGCTGGGGTGGACTCCCAGCATGGCAGAAGGCGACTGGTTGGGGGGGTGTGGAGCCGGCCAGAGTTTGGGCACCCTGTCGGCCATAAGATCTGCTGCCACGCTGGGGTGGGCTCCCAGCGTGGCACCCTGTACTCTGGGGGTAGACAGTGGAGCCGACAGGGACTGGGCACCCCGTCAGCTATCACGATGTGTAGCCACACTGGGGTGGGCACCCAGTGTGGCATATGGAACTGTGTTTTTGGTGGGGGCACAACACAGCCAATAGGATTGGGCACCCCCTGTCGGCTATACAGTGTGTGCGTGGGGGGGGCCAAGCACGCTGCGTGCATCAGGAAAGTGTGTGCTGCCAGCGTGTGTGTGTGTGTGGGGAGGCGGCGCGCATGAGCAGGCGATATCTGATCGCTGCTCACTGGAAGCGGCTCTCCTTTCTCAACTGTATGCCATCAGCATTTTGGAGCTGTCACAGACAGCTCAGCAGGCATTGGAGAACTGCGGCCGCACCTGCAAACACACTGACTGAATTGGAAGAGGGCTGCCACCTCCGAAAACTCAGATGATGGTATTATGTTTCTTGCACATGCGTGCAAGCAAACATAAAAGCAATATCACAACAGCAGCACCCTCTAGTGGCACCAGAATTCTTTGTGGCCAGAAAAAGGTGCCAACAGAGGCAGGAGCCCAGTACAAAGGGCAGCCTGCAGCGCCAGGACAAACAGAATTAGTGCGTAAGACAGAGGGAGTGAGCGACCTCAATGGAGCTCTGTCGGGACAGCTGTGGATTTCTTTGTGGGCAGGAAAAGGTGCCAATGCAGTACAAAGGGCAGCCTGCAGTGCCGGGAGAAACGAACAAGCGAGTAAGAGAGGCGGAGTGAGCGAGCTCAGAAGAGCTGTGTCAGGACTGCTGCAGATTTATTTGTGGGCAGAAAAGGCAGCAATGCACGCAGGGGCCCAGTACAAAGGCCAGCCTGCAGCAGCGGGAGAAACAGAATGAGCGACTGAGAGAGGGGAGTGAGTGAGCTCAACAGAGCTCTATCGTGACTGCTGCAGATTTCATTGTGCACAGAAGAAGGTGGCAACCCGCAGGAGCCCAGTACAAAAGGGCAGCCTGCAGCAGCAGCAGAGACAGAATGAGTGAGTGAGAGAGGGTGAGCGAGCTCAAATGAGCTCTGTTGGGACTGCTGCAGATTTCTTTGTGGGCAGAAAAAGGCGCCAACAGAGGCAGGAGCCCAGTACAAAGGGCAGCCTGCAGTGCCAGGAGAAACAGAATGAGTGAGTGAGACAGGGGAGTGAGCGACCTCAGAGCTCTATCCTGACTGCTCGGATATCTTTGTGGGCGAAAAAGACAGCAACACAAGCTGGAGCCAGTACAAAAGGCCAGCCTGCAGCGTTGGCAGAAACAGAATGAGCGAGTGAGAGAGGGGAGTGAGCAAGCTCAACAGAGGTCTATCATGACTGCTGCAGATTTCTTTGTGGGTAGAAGAAGGCAGCAATGCAGGCAGGAGCCCAGTACAAAAGGCCAGCCTGCAGCGCGGCAGAAACGGAACGAGCAAGTGAGAGGGGAGGAGTGGCGAGCTCAACGGAGCTGTGTCAAGACTGCTGCAGATTTCTTTGTGGGCAGAAAAGGAAGCAATGCACGAGGGGCCCACTACAAAGGACAGCCTGCAGCAGCGGGAGAAACAGAACGACCGAGTGAGAGAAGAGGAGTGACTGAGCTCAACAGAGCTCTATCGTGACTACTGTAGGTTTCTTTGTGGGCAGAAGAAGAGGCGGCAATGCAGGCAGGAGCCTAGTACAAAAGGGTAGCCTGCAGTGCTGGCAGAAACGTAACAAGCGAGTGAGAGAGAGGGAGTGAGCGAGCTCAACAGAGCTCTGTCAGAGCTGCTGCAGATTTCTTTGTGGTCAGAAAAAGGTGCCAACAGAGGCAGGAGCTCAGTACAAAAGGATGACCTGCAGTGCCAGGACAAACAGAATGAGTGAATGACACAGGGAGAGTGAGCGACCTCAACTGAGCTCTGTTGGGATAGCTGTGGATTTCTTTCTGGGCAGAAAAGGTGCAAATGCAGGCAGGAGCCCAGTACAAAGGGCAGCCTGCAGCACCAGCGAAGCAGAAGCGGCGACTGAGAGAGGGGAGTGGCGAGCTCAACAGACCTCTGTCAGGACTGCTGCAGATTTTTTGTGGGCAGAAAAGGAAGCAATGCACAGGGGCCCACTACAAAGGATAGCCTGCAGCAGTGGGAGAAACAGAATGACTGAGTGAGAGAGGGAGTGAGCGAGCTCAACGGAGCTCTATCATGACTGCTGCAGATTTCTTTGTGGGCAGAAGAAGATGGCAATGTAGGCAGGAGCCCAGTAAAAAGGGCAGCCTGCAGCGCCAGCAGAAACGGAATGAGCGAGTGAGAGAGAGAGGGAGTGAGCGAGCTCAAAGGAGCATTGCTGGGACTGCTGCAGATTTTTTGTGGGCAGAAAAAGGCACCAACAGAGGCAGGAGCCCAGTACAAAAGAGCAGTCTGCAGCGCCAGAAGAAACAGAATGAGCGAGTGAGACGGAGAGGTGGCGACCTCAATGGAGCTATATTGTGTCTGCTACGGTTTCTTTGTGGGCGAAAAAAGGCGGCAATGCAAGCAGGGTCCAGTACAAAGGCCAGCCTGCAGTGCTGGCAGAAACAGAATGATCGACTGAGAGAGGGGGAGCAAGTTCAAGGAGGTCTATCATGACTGCTGCGGTTTCTTTGTGGGCAGGAAAAGGCAACAATGCAGGCAGGAGCCCAGTACAAAGGCCAGTCTGCAGCGCCAGCAGAAATGGATGAGTGAGTGAGTGACAGAGGAGGAGTGAGCGACCTCCAATGGAGCTGTGTCAGGACTGCTGCAGATCTCTTTGTGGGCAGAAGAAGCTGCCAGCGCAGGCAGGAACCCAGTTCAAAGGGCAGCCTGCGAAACATGAGACACAGAACAGTGGTGGGGGAGTGAGTGTGCTCACTGGAGCTCTGTTGGGCTGCTGCAGATTTCTTTGTGGGCGAAAAGGCAGCAATGCAGGCAGGAGCCATGTACAAAGGACAGGTTGCAGTGCCGCAGAAATGGAGCAAGGAGTGAGAGAGGGGAATGAGCAAGGTCAACGGAGCTCTGTTGGGACTGCTGCAGATTTTCTTTGGGCAGAAAAAAGGTGCCAACAGAGGCAGGAGCCCAGTACAAAAGGGCAGCCTGCAGTGTCAGGAGAAACAGAATGAGTGTGTGGACAGGGGGTGAGCGACCTCAATGGAACTCTGTCGGGACAGCTGCGGATTTCTTTGTGGGCAGAAAAGGTGCCAACACATGCAGGAACCCAATACAAAAGGCCAGCCTGCAACGCTGGGACAAACAGAATGAGTGAGTGAGAGAGGGAGTGAGAGAGCTCAATGGAGCTGTGTCAGGACTGCTGTAGATTTCTTTGTGGGCAGAAAAGCCCCAATGCAGGCAGGAGCCCAGTACAAATGGGCAGGCTGCATCAGCAGAGAGACACAGAGACAGCGAGTGAGGAAGGGGAGTGAGTGAGCTCAACAGAGCTGTGTTGGGACTGCTGTGGATTTCTTTGTGGGTAGAAAAAGGCAGCAATGCACAGGGACCCAGTACAAAATGGCAGCCTGCAGTGGCGGGAGAAACAGGATGAGTGAGTGAGAGAGGAGGAGCGAGCTCAATGGAGCTCTATCATGACTGCTGCAGATTTAGTTGTGGGTAGAAGAAGGCGGCAACGCAGGCAGGGAGCCCAGTACAAAGGCCAAGCCTGCAGCGCCGCACAAACAGAGCGGAAGTGAGTGAGGGGGAGTGAGCGAGCTCAAAGAGCTCTGTTGGGCAGCTGCAGATTTCTTTGGACCAGAAAAGGTGCCAACAGAGGCAGGTGCCCAGTACAAAAGGACAGCCTGCAGTGCCAGGACAAACAGAATGAGTGAGTGACACACGGAGTGAGTGACCTCAACGGAGCTCTGTCCGGATAGCTGTGGATTTCTTTCTGCCAGAAAAAGGTGCAAATGCAGGCAGGGGCCCAGTACAAAAGGGCAGCCTGCAACACCGCAGAAACGGAACGAAAGTGAGAGAGGGGAGTGAGCGAAAGTTCAATGGACCTCTGTCAGGACTGCTGCAGATTTCTTTGTGGGCAGAAAAAGGCACCGACAGAGGCAGGAGCCCCATACAAAGGCAGCCTGCAGCACCAGAAGAAACAGAATGAGTGAGTGAGACAAGGAGAGTGAGCGACCTCAGTGGAGCTGTATCGTGACTGCTGCTTGTGGGCAGAAAAGGCGGCAATGCAGGCAGGAGCCCAGTACAAAAGGCCAGCCTGCAGTGCTGGGAGGAAACACAATGAGTGAGTGAGAGAGAGAGTGAGTGGATTCTCACGGAGCTGTGTCGACTGCTTCAGATTCCTTTGTGGGCAGAAAATGTTGCCAATCGCAGGCAGCAACCCAGTACAAACAGCAGCCTGCAGCACTGGGAGAAACAGAATGAGTGAATGGCAGAGCTCCACGGAACAAACTCAACGGACCAACGCTAATCAACATTCTGCATTGACAAATGCTTGTTTTAATATGGTGCTCAAAACTTTGTCAGTGTAAATTATATTTCCCTCCACCACCCCAGGTGTGATTAAAGCGAATATTAATTCATGAATACCACAAATAGGGTGGTCTAAATATTTTCTTTGTTAGGGAAACTTACTCAGGACTATAAAAAAGTTAATAAAACAGGCATAACTTCTTGGCCAGCATTTCCCCACCATAGCCATTTACTGCCCTCTGCCATCCCCATGGATTGATTTGTTGAAAAAGAATTCTGGCTCCTGACACTGCTTCAGAGTAGGCACCAACACTGTTTCAAAATGACCCACTCCCAGCTGCCATCATTCCCTAAATTGGTAAATGGGTTGATTTGCTCCCCTGCTGACTTCGAGCCATAATTTGAGGAGGCACTCATATATCTAGACAAGTTCAGTCACCCCTCCTAACCCATAGCCCCTCCTGACCCAGTTTATGCATTATCTCTTTTTATAGGTAAGGTGGTACTGTGGCTAGGGGCTGATGTAGTAAGCCCAATGAGGTAGTAGGGGTCAAAAGTGGCACAAGCCAGCCAGCTAAATAAGAACATAAGAACTTAAGAAAGCATTGGCAGATGGAGACCATGTGATCCATCTAGTCTGCCTAAAACTACCCCCACCCTATGCAGCCTTCATCCTAACTTGTTCTTTATGTCTGTCCCATGCAAGTTTGAACTCCTGATTATCTTTGATGTTACCACCTCCTTGGGCAATGCTGTTAGAATTGTGTTTATTGGGCTAGTACAAATTCATTTTCACTAGTCCTGTTGGCACATATTGGAGGCAGGAATATTTTATAACTATGTCAGTGGGTCTACTTGCTCTGCTTGTTAGAGATGTAGAAAATTAACTTTGACCCATGAACTAGGCATACAGTACTGATGTACTAAACAAAAGCAAGTGGTGGGGTATCATAGGGCTGCAAACTGTCAAGTGAGGCTGGGGAAGGAACCAAGGAGATTTCATGCAGTTACTTGCAGACTGTACAGTGAAGGACCTGGGGCTAGGAAGGGAGTTCCACTGCATGCCACGCTGTGCTTAGGATATGGGAAGGAGGAACAATGGTCTAGCTGGGAAGGCCAAAGGACCACCAGAAAAATTATTTAAGCACCAATTCAGGCGATCCTCAGGAGATTGGGTGAGTGAGAACTTCCAGCGACACTGCAAGTCCCTAAGAGTCCATGTATGGCACAGTTCCATGCGACTAAATGCCATAATAAATACTGTGGAATGGATACTTTTTTGTGTTACTCTTACCTCCTTCCTGTAGTCCCCATAGCTCCTCTCCTTCTGGCTTCCTACTGGTGGATACCTCTGGCCACGGTCTCACAGCTGACACTGAGGCATGCCAGCCGACTCACAGTGTTACCCCTGTTCTTAATCTGTCTCTTCCTGTGGGAGGCACCCAACCCTCTGCAGTGCAGAAGAGGTGGGAGAAGTTCCTGGAGTTCTGTGAGACCAGGGCTTGGGAGCTTGAACTCTGCCAAGCAGGGTCTGGTGGTGTGCAGGATCAGGTGCACAGAGGCCATCATCCAAAGCAGCTGAGCAAGCCTTTTCATGGTTTTCTGCAGCTCTGGCAATCCCCAAGTCATGTCCATCATGGTATTCTGGGGCAGGAGCATGTTTGATATATTTGACCTACGTTATGCGCACTATCTTATGCCAAACACCAGGCACTGCTCCAAGAGTGGACAGCACTTCAGCCTTCTTCCAGGAGGAGAGCATCCACAGTAATGCTCTGTCACCCTCCTGCCCGGCCTCTGGTCCTGACATTTCAGGCTCAGGGTGCCAGCCTGGGTTGCCAGTGTGCCAAGCAGGTGCCTGATCACTCAGTGCCATGAAGCCATGAATATATACTTTTAATGCTCTTCACTATCCCAATCTCCCTGAACCAATAGAAATATGTTTTGACATGCCTATAGCAAGCAAACATAAAAAGGGGCAGGGGACAGTTAATTTAAAATATAGTGGAGGGGTTGGGGTGGAGTACAGTATATTTAAAATGGGAGGAGGGAGATCTATATATATAAAATGGGGGTAATGGACACCTTAAAATGGGGAAGGGACACATCATATTTCAGCTATAAGGCACACGTCTACTCCCTCTGCACCAAAATGTGGGAGACCTTTGAAATGTACTTGAATACACTGACATCTAATGCAGGAAAACAGCTCTATTCACCTCTTGCTTTCCGTGGTGCTTGCTTGCTCCCTGTCCAGCTGCCGTATAATAAGAGATGAGAAGTGACAGCAGCATTGTCAACCATGGTTAAATATAATTCTCTGATGACCATTGTGGACCATGATTTGATTAAGTTTGCTTGGTAATAGTTTACCAGAATGGTCAGCAACCATCTATGGAGCTGGCCTATCAGAGCAACAGTAATGCTACTGCTCACAACACCAGTAACCTGGGTTGGGAACAAGCCTGGATCGCAGGAGGGCCAGCTGAGGAAGGATGGTGGAGAGTTCCAGTGGATTCTCGCCTTCTTGTTGAAGGAGGGATCCTGGTCTCCACCACAGTACTGCCACATGGGTGACTACAGGTTGCAGCCAGCATTAAGGGAAGGAGACTAGCATTGCACTGGTACATCTTGCATCAGACACCACCACCTCCATGATGTCTGGGGATGGGAGAAAATATCAGAAAAACTCCAGCTGTGTAGTATGCCATCTGCTGCCTACCACAGGTCCCACACAGCTGAATGACAGCCCTTCCCATGGAGGTTATTCATGGGGAACAAGGAATGTAAGTCAAGTCACAAGATGGCGGGTAGTGGGGATAGGCAGAGTGGTGGACGGAAGTGGACCGGTTGTCACTGGGGAGAAAAGTATAGTAAATTTAAAGACAAAATGTGTTTGATGCTTTCCAGTTGTGGTTGAACATAGCACTGTTGTCAGATGCTTGCTTGGCTTTACTGAGAGTAGGGAGGAGGTGAGTGAATGAGTTGCTCTGTGACTATGTGAGTAGGTTTGTCAGTAAGTAAATGAATCAGCCAGTGATTGATTGAGAGCAGACAACCTGAGATTTTATGCCATACAGTAAAAATAATGGTGGCTGCCTCTTCAGGCTATGCTAGAACAAAGTTCAGATCTTTCCAGTGTCATTTTCTATGGTATTTTTGAATGACTAATTGTAATGACTTGTTTAGTAGCTGTCCTGTGTATGAGATGTTCAAGAGTGAGACGGAATCATATGCTAACTGTGTTTGTATATCACTTGTGCCAGTATATTGTATGTAAGAGGAGGAATATCTGGAGACTGAGTAGTTTGTGGCATGTGATAAGGTGAGGGAACTGGATGCTTGTGGTGAGGAAAGGATATGCCAAACAACACCAGGGTGTTTTTGGCATAGGAGTGGATGAGAGAGGGAAGCACTGGACATAGGAACTGCTTGGCATGGGACAGCATGAGCAAGGTGGACCATTGGATACTGTAGGGGAAAGATAGGGTGGACAACACAGGGAGTGCTTGAAATGGGCTGAGGGAGGGTGACCCTGGACACTAGGGAGAGTTTGGCATGAGACAGGGTGAGCAAATGGTGCCATTGGTTACATTGGAGAGCTTAGCTTGGGTCAAAGTAAAGAGGTGCAACTGGATACTAGGGAGGACTTAGCATGGAATGGAGAAAGTGTGTGTGTGTGTGTGTGTGTGTGTGTAGGGGCGTACTGGACACTAGGGAGGACTTAGCATGGAATGGAGAAAGTGTGTGTGTGTGTGTGTGTGTGTGTGTGTGTGTAGGGCGTACTGGACACTAGGGAGGACTTGGCATGGGATGGAGAAAGTGTGTGTGTGTGGGGGTGCTACTGGACACTAGGGAGGACTTGGCATGGGACAAGCTAAGCAAGGGCTACCATTGGATACCTGTGTGCTTAACACTGGATGGGGTAAGAATGTGTTGCCACCAGGCATCAATGAGTTAATAAGGGGCAATATGAGGGAAAGGGTGCTGGATGCAGGGACTGTTTAGTTCAGGATAGGGTGAGAGAGGGCACCTAATGAAGCACCATTTGAGGGAAGCACTGGTGTACCTGATATTAGTGCTGCTGTATTTGTGTCCTCATTGTACCTCCTATTTGCTATGTACTCACAGTGATATTTGATTTGTACATGCTAGCGGAAATATCCAAATTGATTTTCATTTGGCAGTATTGATGTCTCAGGGATCTTGCTTTGGCCTGAAGGTACCAGTGACTGTTTGAGTTTGTAATGCAGTGACTACTTGTTTATAGTGAATGGTAGAACGTTGTTATTCATGAAATTTGAGCTAAAGCTAAGCTTTTGTCCTATCTATGTGATGTCATATTGCTGTTGGACCATCGTTAGTACGTCCATCGATGGTACAATAGGCTTGTAATGTCTTTGCACATGCATGACAGTCAAATCCTGCTCTTTAAGAAATAGCTGTGGAGGTGAGATCAGTCCCTGAAGGAGAGTAGCGCGATAAAAACTGCCAGTATGGGGACACTTTTACGACTCAGTATTGAAGATGTGTATAGCTGGATTTATTGTTAAAATCAGTTTGTGACTGTTGGGGGCGTGGTCAGAGTGGAGCTTGTACTTGTGTTGGGGGGGCAGGACCATAACAGCACCACATAAGGACAGAGGATAAAACAGGGACAGGCTGGGTGAGTGGGTGAACTCAGTGTAGGAGGTTAACTGGTGCCCATACATTATAAAGACAATGTATGGGCCTCAGTTAACTAACAACACTAATTCCCTTCTCAGTGTTGCCACAACAACAATAAACCTTTCAAGTTTCACTCTCGAGGTTTACTAACTTGTCATGGCAACTCCTCGAAGGAATACAGTGTTGTTGTTAACTGATGCCCATCCATTATCCTCGTCTTCTGTGTTCTGGATTGTCAACAACGCTGTTTTACTGCATCCAGGTTCTGCACCAGTGAGAGCATTCTATGCCTGTGTTCCTGGGATGAGGAAGGGGCTGTACCAGACACCAGGGTTTTCATGGCATGGAACAAAGTAAAGAGAGACCATTGCACCTAGGGGAATGCTTGGCAGAAGATAGAAAGAGGGAGGTGGTGCCAGGGGTGCCGATGGGGGCACAGCTGGGACAACTGTCCAGGTCCGGTGGCTCAGGGGGCCGGCCGTCCTCTGACTGATTGTCAATTTTTCCCCAGCAGGTGGCCTCTCCCGATACTTTGGCATTGGTAGGGATGCTGTGTGCCCCTTCCCGAGATGACCCTCACCATCACAACACTGGCTCACTCAGCTCTACTGCCCCTCTCTGTTGTGGATGCAGCCTGCCCACCCCGCTCTTCATACCTTACTGGGTGGCTCTCTTCTGCTTCCTCTGGTTTGGACCCTGTTCCAGCAGACAGTGCTGGCTGTAGACAGCAGCAGTCTCTGGCTTCTTCAACCTCCTCCACTCTACTTCCTGATCAGGCCAGGGACCAGGGGTCAGGTCAGGAGCAGAGGTCACTCTGGTCAGGTATCAGAGGTCAGGTCATTGGGCAATGCATGTCCAGTCGGCCACCATGCCACATGATTTTGCAGTAGGTGTTGCGCGCTGCTGCTCAGTCAGTCCTCCCTCATGTTGAGATTTGAGAAGGAGCCAGGAGAGTAGAGACATCAGAGACAGTCTATCGGCGTTATTGGCCTGTCGGGTCTCACTCTCTCATTTAGCAAAATCAAGATGTCATGGGCTGGGCATTATTTACTCAGCTTTTGAGTCAGTCACTCACTGACTGACAGTGGAAACTGCACTCACAGACTGACAGTGGAAACTGCTTTTTAACTAGTTCTAACTTCTAAATACTTGAATTGATCAATGATCGACTGACTGGTAGAGTGGACAATTCCTCATTCCTGTGGCTGCAGGCTGCAGCAATGCTTAGGTGGGCTAGGCAAACTGTGGATGATTAGTACTCTCTCTCTCTCTCTCTGTCATTTAATTGAGAAGCTGCTCAAGCAACAATGTTTTTTATTAACTTGAGAACTTAGTCAAGTGAACCATAAGAACTTCAATCGTTGCAGCTGCAGGCTGCAGCAGGCCTGTGTGGGCAGGGCAAGCTGTGGACAGAGGGCACTCTTCTCATTTAAATTGAGAATCTTAAGGAACTATCTGTTTTATTTTGTTGTACTATTGTTGAACTTGAGAACTTAGTGAACCATAAGAGCTGCAATCACTGCAGCAGGGCCTTGGCAGGCTGAGCAAGCTGTGTTGAAGGGTAGAAGGATACTCTCTGTCTCATTTAAATTGAGAAGCTCAAGGCCAATGGCCAAGCAACTATCTTATTTTTATTTTTGTACCATTGCTGAACTTGAGAACTTACTGAACCATAAGAGCTGCAATCAGCCTGATTGACAATCTTGTAGAGACAGTTATTATTTCGTTTTTGAACTTATAGCACCTTTTAAAATCACCTGCCCTATTCTCCAGTCTCTGAGGTGCAAAGAAAGTATGTTGATCAGGCTAGCTGACATTGAGTGCAGTCTGCAGAATGGTGGTGGTGGTGGGGGGCAGTAGTCACAAGGTGTGTCCCAGGCCCAGAAATTTCTATTGGTGTCCCTGGGTGGTGCTACTGGACATCAAGGACAGGTCATATAGGATGGAAAAGGTTGAAGAAAGGATGCCATGGGGGCACCAGGAATTATTTGGCATGGGGTTGGAGTGATGACCCGGATTGGTGCCACTGGACGCAGATAATGTTCGGCTTGGGACAGGAATGGATTGCTTCTGGACACTAGTGAGGTCCTTGGCAAGGAATGGGGAAGAGAGGCAGGTGCCAGTGAACAACAGGGAATGCTTGGCACAAGATGCATTCATCTGCAATTACTTTTCCATACCAGCTATTTCAGATGCAGCCAGCTCCCGGATTTTTAGTTCTTCACTTTCTTGTTTGCAGTATTTCTTTACTTCTGCTTTGCTTTTGTTTCCATTCACTTTATAGTTGTGTTTACTTTTTGTTTGCATTTACTTTTTACTTGTGCTGTGCTTTTTATTTTGCAATCACTTTTAGATGCAATGTGCTTTTCTGTTTGCGTTCACTTTATAATTGTGTTGTGTTTTTGTGTACTTTCACTTTTTCCTTGTATTGTTTTTTGTTTGGATTCACTTTTTAGTTGTGTTGTATGTTTCTATTTGCATTCACTTTTTAGTTGTATTGTGTTTTCTTGGTTTGCATTCACTTTTTAGCTGTGTTGTGTTTTTTTGTTTGCATTCACTTTTTAGTTCTGCTGTGCTTTTTGTTTACATTCACTCTTAGATTCTTTACATTTCTTTCTGTTTTTGTTTTTATTTTTGTGGCATAACTTTTCACATTTGGTTTTGTTGCTTTAGTTTTTGTTTGCATTTCATTCTTTTGGTTGTTGCTCTACTTACTAGATTGCATTTCACTTTTTTGATGTGTGTTTGCACTTCGGGCCACTGTACATTTGTGACCGTTTCACTGAAGCCCATCTGCATGCAGTGCATTCCAACTAGCAGCAGCAACCATTTAACCCAGCCAGTTCACACTGTTTTTCCTAGCTATTCTTTTTCAGCCATTCAGCCATCCATCACTCCGGCTGTCTTCCTTAGTATTTTCACTACAGTAATGGTTGTACTACAACGCCAGCAACTCATGCTTATGACCCTTGATATGCATTCCTAGTCTCATTACTTTATTTATTTAGTTATTAATTAAAGTTTCACTAGGAAAACATCCTGAGCAGATAACAGCTCATTTCAGATGTATCCTGGGGGTGAGGGATGTGGTAAGTTACATACAATAAACACTATATCAAGTAGCATAATAAAAACTATTGAAGGCAAATTAGCATAATAGAGGCATATAGTACATAAATGGAGATAACTTAGTGACAGAACTGCTCTTACACATACAGAACAGTGACCAGGTGATGAGGGGAATAGACTGCCAGGGCAAAACTAGTGGATGGGGAAGGACCAGTGTTATGAACAGTTGCAGGGTGGAAAAGAAAAGTTATGAAGAAGAGACTTTAATGAGAACGCAGAAGAGGCAGAGTTAATTGACAGGGGAAAGACGACCAGAGTTTAGGAAAGCAGTATGAGAAAGTAGGCTGACCAACAGTACATTTTCTAGAAGGAATAGAGAACATAGAAACATAGAAACATAAGACTTTGACAGCAGATAAGGACTGCTAGGCCATCTAGTCTGCCCATTTCCTACCTACAGGATGGGCCGCAGATCCTAGTTAACCAACAGCCTATTTCTTCCTACACCCCATAAGAATTGCCTTATGTCTGTACCATGCATTCTTGAATTCTCCCACAGTTTTAGATCCCACAACCTCCTCAGGAAGGCTGTTCCATGCA
Organism: Neoceratodus forsteri; assembly: GCA_016271365.2. Taxonomy (NCBI): domain Eukaryota; kingdom Metazoa; phylum Chordata; order Ceratodontiformes; family Ceratodontidae; genus Neoceratodus; species Neoceratodus forsteri. Next base: position 531,038,079 of record CM028137.1, on the reverse strand, counting down.
TCCACTACCTCTCTGCGAAATAATACTTCCTCACATTGCCCCTGAACTGCCCCCTTCTATCTTTAAATTGTGTCCCTTGTTCTTGCAAGTCTCTTTTTCTGAAAGATGCTACCCTCTTGGACTTTGTTGATTCCACTGAGGTACTTAAAAGTTTCTATCATGTCCCTCCTCTCCCTTCTTTCCTCAAGGGTATACATATTAAGCTCCTTTAGCTCATCGGCTTCTCTTGCAGACCCTGCACCATTTTAGTTGCTCTCCTCTGGACTGCCTCTATCCTGTCTATGTCCTTGCAGAGATGGGGTCTCCAGAACTGGACACAGTACTCCAGATGGGGTCTCACCAACTGTCTGTACAGAGGATAACAACTTCCTGTTTTCTGCTGATGATGCCTCTCCTGTACATCCCAGTATACCCCAGCCCTCCCTACTGCCTTCTCACATTGCTTGCTAACCTTAAGGTCATCTGATATGATTACCCCAGGTCCCTTTCCTTTTTGTTGTTGTTACGACCTCCATCCATTGTGTATTCTTCCCTGGGTTCTTGTTTCCCAGGTGCATTATTTTCACTTCTTTGCATTGAATCCTAGTTGCCATACTTCTGACCATTCCTCCAACCTTACCAAGTCCCTTTTCATCCTTTCCACGCTCCTTGTGTATCAACCCTGTTGCAGATCTTTGTGTCATCTGCAAAAGGCATACTTTTCCTTCGGTCCCTCTGCAATGTCACTGATGAAGACATTAAAAGGACTGGACCCAATACTGAACCCCTGCGGTACCCACTAGTAACCCCTTTCTTCAGAGTGGACTCCATTTACAATTACTCTGTGTCCTGTTGTCCAGCCAATGTTTTACCTAGGCTACCACCCTGGGTCCCACTCCCAGGCTGGTTAATTTGACTATTAATCTTTTGTGGGACTGTGTCAAATGCCTTGCTAAAGTCTAGGTAGGCCATGCCACAGCCCCTCCCTGGTCTACTACTTTGGTCACCCAGTCAAAGAAACATATTAGATTCGTCTGACATGACCTTCCGCTGTGAACCCATGCTGCCTTGGGTCCTGTGCTCCACCTGGCCTCTAGGTATTCAACTATTCTTTCCTTCAGAAGTGACTCCATCACTTTCCCTACCACAGAGGTCAGACTGACAGGTCTGTAGTTTCCTGCATCTGTCTTGGTCCCACTTTGTGAAGGGAATCACATCTGCCTTCCTCCAGTCCTCGGTACCACACCATCCTCCCATGATTTATTAAAAGAGTAGCCAGTGGTTTCACTAGTTCCTCCCTTAATTCTTTTAGAATTCTGGGGTGAATTCCATCAGGACCCATTGCTTTGTCCACCTTCAGTTTTAGGAGTTCTAGCAGAACCCTTTCTTCTGTGAAAGGACTGGGATCGACCTCCTATCAAGAGTGCTTCTGTTAATTGGATTAGGCACTTCCCTCCTCTTTGTGAATACTGAGAAGAAATATTTGTTCAGTATTCCTGCTTTTTCACTGTCCCCTCTGCCCACCCACAGTTCATTCTATTCAGCCTCACTATCCTCCCTTTGTCTTTCTACGCTCACTGATGTACCTATAAAGGTTTTATCCCTTCTTAACTGAGTTGGCTATCTTTTCCTCAGTTTGTGCCTTTGCTATTCTGACTTCCCTCCCTGCTTCCTTCTGCCTTAACTGGTACAGCTGTCTGTCCTGCTCCTTCTGTGTTTCCTTTATACTTCTGGAATGCTATCTTTTTCTTCCTGACTTTCACAGCCACCTCTTTTGAGAACCATAGTGACTTTTTCTTTCATTTTGATTTGTTTATTTGCTTCACACAAAGGCTTGTTGCCTCTGTGATGGCAGTTTTGATAATTCCCATTGTTGCTCCACACCTCCTTCTAGCCTGTTTGCTAGCGCTTTTCTGAGGCACTCTCCCATCTTGCCAAAGTCAGCCCTCCTAAAGTCCAGTACCCTCACTTTGTATGGCTTGACTCTGTAGCTGAGTTTAACGTGAACTACACTGTTTGATGGTCACTTGTCCCCAGATGGCAACCCACTTCTAGATCTGAGATCCTCTCATGCCCCCGTTTGAGAGTACGAGGTCTAAGATTGCTCCCTCACGAGTGGGTTCCGAAACTAGCTGTCTAATGCCTGCCACCTGTAGGGCATCAAGAATGGCCCTGCTCTTGGATGTGGCTGCAGCAAATGTGCTCCAGTTAACATCTGGCATATTCAGGTCTCCCATCAACAGTATCTCCTTTCTCTGCCATTCTAAGAATGCCTTCTATCATATCCTTGTCCATTCCCTCCCCTGACATGGGGGTCTGTACACAACCCCTGTGCAGATTGTGGTGCCCTTTCCAGTCTCCAAGGTGACCCACAGTGCCTCCTCTCCTCCCTGTTTGCTCTTTTGTTCAGTTGCTTTTATCCCTTCCTTTACATAGAGCTACTCCTCCCCCTCTTCTCCCTGCCTGTCTCTCCTGTAGGTTATGTACCCTGGTATGTTAATATCCCAGTCATGGTTCTCTGTGTACCATGTTTCTGTGACTGCTACAATATCCAGGCATCCCTCTTCCATTAAGGCCATCAGCTCAGGGAGCTTGTTGCCCAGACTATGGGCATTGGTACTCATTACCCTCCATTTCCTGATGGCCTTACTCCATTTTGCCCCATCTCTGTCCTTCTTGCCTTTGTCACTTTCTCCATTGACCCTGCCCTTCTCCTATTGACACCTCTATGTTGGTGTTTGCCTCCTACTACCATGATTATTTGGGGGCTAGGATTTTCCTGCTCCTTTCCAGTGCCTCCCCTTGGCTAGTTTAAAAGCTTGCCAATGAAGCATTTAAACCTATCACCTAGGATCCTGGTTCCCTCCCGGACAGATGCAGCCCATCATGCCAGTATAGGCTTGCATCACTCCAGGTGGACCCCAGTCCCCAGTGAAGCCAAATCCTGAGCTCCACACCAGTTTTTCAACCACTGATTGAATACCATGGTGCGGAACACCCTAGCCTCTCCTATGCCATAGATGGGTAGCACCTCCGAAGGTTACCGTGCGTGCTACTTGACTAAGGCCCTCCGCAATTCCACAAACTCTTCCTGCACTTCTCTAATCCCTTTCTTAGTCAGGTCATTTGTCCCTAGGTGGACAATGACATCCAGCTCCTCCCCTGTGCAGTTGCTCCGTGCAATCCTGAGGATTCGCTCCCTGTCCCTCCAAGCCATGGCACCAGGCAGGCACCTTACCTCCCTCTGCCCTTCCTCCCCAGTTCTACCTTCCTAACAATGGAGTCCCCACCAGGAGTTGTTTTCTTCCCTGCAGGGTCCCCTGCCACCCTCATGTGGGTCTCCTTTGTGGAGGTTCCCAGCATCCTCCTTGGTCTCCACTGTGGGTGCCTCCATAGAGGAACCACACTTTGCCAGAATGGCATAGGGATGTGGAGAGGTACAACTGGAGGATGTGCCTCTGTTCCACCACCCTCACCCTCCCTGAGCTCAATGTGGTCCAACCGCCCTCTTTCTTGGCAACCTCTGAGGCAGCGGCAGTGGCACTGGTGGTCCCTGGATGGAAGAGGAGGTCCCACAAATCCTGGCCAACTCAGCCTGGAGATGAGCAACCTCCTCCCTCAGCCCAGAGAGGTGCCTGCAGATGGGACAACACCGCATCCTCCAGAACATGTCCCGGAAGACTGCTGCTCCACAGTCACTGCACTGCACCACTCCAATCATGTCTTATTTCTGGCCCCTTAACTGTTTGCAATCCTTACTCTTTCCTCTGTTTTTTTTCTCTCTCCTTACTTTCTGCCTGTGTGCCCTTTAAGCTCCTGATTGTCCTGTGCTGAGACAAGAATATCCTATATTTCTCAGTAGACCATTTACTTGCTCAGAGGCAGACCTCCAGCAGCTAGAGGGACTGGAGAGCTACTCTTGCCCTTCTAGGATGGTGGGTCCTTGATGGTTCTGTGATCACTCACTTCCTGCCCTAAACAGGAAGTTCCTGTTGTCAGTCAAATCCTGTGCCTATAAAAATAGAACTAGCTTTGGGTGGGGGTGGAGGGAGGGAAGGAGGGCAATATAGTCCCAGCAGAGAAGTTCAGTCACACAGCAGTCCTTTCTCCTGGTGTCTTCTGCCAAGCTATTAGCAGAATCTTTCTAAGGCAGTCTTTAAATGTAGCTTCCTTCTATCTAAGCCACTCCCCTACTTACTAGATCTTTCTACAAGTAATTTAAACCTCACAGCAGTTAAGTCCTTTCAGTCACCTGAGATTTACACCTAGATAACTCTTCAGATACCCATTCAGTTCAGTTAACCCAAACACACACTTTTTTTTATGTTAGTTTTTACCCTAAATTAAAGGTCCAAATACAAAAGTTCTTCTACTTTAGTCCCAGCAGAGAAGTTCAGTCACACAGCAGTCCTTTCTCCTGGTGTCTTCTGCCAAGGAAGACACTGAGAAGGAATGGGAAGATATTAGGAGAAGGTAGTAGGAAGTTGAGGTTGAGGATAAGAGGGATGTAAGGTAGAAGGAAGGCAACCAAACCAGAATTTAGAAATAAAGGAGGCACAATGGGAAGGTAGGAAAGACCCTGGCATCAAGACAGGAGTTAAAGGGCAGAGTAAAGTGAGTAATGGAGGGTATGAGGGAATGATCTAAAGCAAAATGACAAAAAGAGTGGAAGAAGGGTCATGACTGGCAAGGAGGATTTGGGAGCTCCACTACAGACTATGTCACCTTAATTGAAAATAGGGAGAATCATCTTAAACAATTTCTCAGTGGACAGGAAGTGGTATACTCACTTTTTTCTGTACTGTGCATCAAACTTGGGGTGGAGGTTTTGGTGTATGGCATCGATAAGAACTGAGAAATCAAGATGATGGTCAAGCCAGACCCTAACATACTTAAAAGAGGACATAAACTCAATCATAGCACCATCAAGGGTATGAAATAAAGGAGAGGGTTAGTGTGGAAAGCCTTTGACATGGAACCTGTTTTGGGGGCATTGAGGATAGCTGATTAGACTGGAACCAGTGCTGAATATCGTTGAAATCTAGTTGAATCTGTGAGGTAAGATCCTGGCAAGAGGAGTCAGCTGCAAAAGAACTGTATCATTAACATACATATGAATGGACACAGAGGAACAGACAGATAGGAGGTCATTCAAGAAAATGGAAAAGAGAATAGGACCCAGCACAGACACTTGAGGGACACATTAGCAAAGAGGGAGTGGTAATGAAATGGAGTTTCCTATCTGGACAGCTTGAGACTTTCCCTCAACATAAGAATGAAAAGTCAGAAAGACCCACTGCTTTAAGTTTGTCCAGAAGGAGGGATGTGCCACTGTGTCAAATGTTTTAGCAGGATCAACAAAAATAGTGGAGGTGATAAGTCCCTGAACCATGCCTGTGAGGATGGAGTTAGTGTCAAGGAAGGAAGAGGAAGTGGAAGTAGGGTGAGATTACTTAAAACCAGACTGGAAGGGAGGTGAAGAAGGAGGAAAAGTCAAGGAACTAAGAGAGTTGAGATAGTACAAGGTGTTCCTTCAACTTAGCTAGGGTTAGGAGAGAGATTGGAAAAACGTTACTGGGAGGAAGGATACCACCTTTAGGGAGAGGAATGACAGTAGTCTGCTTCAAGGCTTCCTGGGCAGTAGCAGAGGAAAAATAAAGGTTGAGGAGTAGGGTAATATGCAGTGTGATGGCAGGGACTGACAGAAGTCGATGTTTGGGATCAAGGCCATTAGGGCTACCACCTCTGTAAGGATGAAAAGAAAGCAAAGACTTAAGGAAGTAGAGGTGGTGGTAGAAGAGAATTAAAAACAGTGATTTAAAGGAGGAGAAGGTTGTGAGAGGGAAGAAAGTGGGTAGAGGTGGAAGGGATGAGAGAGAGGGCACAGGTAGTAAAGAAGGAATTAAAGGAAGATGCAACAGTAGCAGGGTCAGAGATGAGGGAGTCATCAACCCTGTGAACGGGAGGGAGACAGAGTCAGAGGGAAGAAAAGAGAATGTATAACCTTTCCCAACTTGAAGGGTGATGAATGTTGTTCTGGAGTGTGGATGCAAAATACTAGACTTTGCAAGTCTAATGACTTTTGTACTTGAGTTATGAAGGTGATGATAGTTTGCCACAGCAGCTGGGGAGGCAGTTTATTTATTTATTTTCTTTATCAAGTCTAGGATTACAAATACCTTTGAGCCAAGGCTCTTTTACAAAGGTTCAATGTCAGAGAAAATACAAATTATGGTGAACATCAAGACAGACCTTACAACTAATGGGAACATTGCATACCGTATACAGATTAATACAATTTGAGGGTAACAATGTAAGTAAAGCAGCCAGTGGCATTTGTCAGAGACAACAGGCAGGTGATGAGAAGTGCTGGAGTCACAGAGAGAGAAGGGGGAGATGGGGCTAAGGAATGGGGCATAAGGGGGAAAGAAGGAAGGATGGTATGGTGGGGAGAGGGTAGAAAAGTGCAGCATTGGGTGTATCAAGATGTGAGTGGTGTGTTTGGTGGGGCGGGGGGAGGCAGAGGACCACTAAAGCAGGCAGAGAAGTGGAGAAACTTGGTTAAGTTGGGCAGTCACAGGAGCTGTTGGTAGTGAGATAGTCCCTGAGCCTAGTTTTAAACAAACCAATTGTCGGGGCAGAGGAGATGGTGGGGTTAAGGCCATTGAATCAGAGTGGCGCTTGATAAGCAAAAGAGCGTTGTGCCTGGGAAGTATGATAGTGGGGACTTTCAGTAGCTGCAGCATGGATCTCCGTAGGCACCATTTGTTGGTTCGGTGTTGTAACAGAGATGAGACCCCAGGAGGTGCAAGGCCAAGGTAGATTTTATCGCCATGAAGCAGGTGAGAAACTTATGCGGTTGGATAGTTGGAGCCAGACGGTCTGGGTGTACAGGTCACATGTGTGGGTGAGATGGTGGGCCCTGTAATGAACTGACATGCTTAATTTAAGGCAGTTGAGAGACGTCTATGGGTTGTGGTTGTGGTTGAGCCATAAATGATGAGACCATAGTCTATTACAGAGATCACAGAGCTCAGGACAGCAATCTTCAGAGCTTCTGGCATGAGGTATTGTCTGTGTTTGTAGAGAAGACCAAGCTGTGTATTCGCAGCTCTAGCAATATTGTTTACGTGAGGTCCAAAGAGAGATTAGGGTCAAGCTGTATCCCTAAGTATTTGAAGGACCCCACCTGTTGTAGGGTGTTCCCTGGGTGGTGGAGATAGCCAGGTGGTGTAGCTTGTGTGGGTTATGGGAGCTGCAGAAGAGCATAGATTTGTTTTTCTGTGGTTGAGGACCAGCTATGGTTAAGAAACCATGACTCTACAGAACTGAAACCAAGCTTAAGGTTGTGTTGTAGTGTTGCAAGATCTTTGTGGGTGGAGAATACAACAGCATCATCTGTGTATAGAATGATCTGTTCAGAGAAGTGGTATGGGAGGGAGTTTAAGAAAGGAGGGGCCCAGTATGGACCCCTGTGGGACTCTCAAGCGAACAGGCAGGGTATTCAAAGGCGTCAGTGATTTTACTCTCTGTGACCGGTTATCCAAGTAGCTTTTAAACCAGAGGGCAGAGCAGGTGATAGCCCAGTATTCAGTAGTTAGTCAATTAGTAGTCCACAGTGTACTGTATCGAATGCCTTGAGAGGTCAGACGAAACAGCCCTGTGAGTAGGCCGCTGTCCAGGGATTTGTGCAAAGCTCCAGTGAACTCAAGAAGGGGCGAGTGGTGCTGTGACCTTTCCGGTCCATGTTGTTGGGGACAAGGTATATTGTATTTATCCAGGTGGTCGGTAAGTTGATCAGCCACGATGCACTTGAGTGCCTTGGAGAGTGGGGAGGAGTTAGGGGTTATAATTTGAGTGATCTGGCCTTATCCCCACTTTTTATGGACAGGTGTCACGATGGCTGTTTTCCATAGGTCTGGGAATTTTCCACAGCTGAGAGAGAGAGGTTTATGATTTTAGTTAATGGACAAATTACCTCATCGAGGGTGAGTGACAGAAGCTTAAGGTCCATGATGTCGCTACTAGATCTAGATTTAGAGATGGTTGCAGCAATATAATGGCGAGCTTCATTTAGCCTTACCTCCAGTGATCCACAAATGATCTTAAAAAATGCCAGGCAAGGTCTCTAGTATGGAGGCAAGTCATCAACTCATTGGTTCATAGGTAGAATACGAATCAGGAGGTCGAGTAGACCCATAGTGACTCGTCACTTATCAGTGGTACTGTCTGCATCTTGCAGTTCTCATGTGTTGATCCAATGAGTTTTGAATGATTCGTTGGTCCTGCATGATATTACATAGCTTGGTAACCCATTCCATGCAGACACCACACACTGACTAAACCATTTACTCCTTTTAACTGTTCTATGTATTTCACCTTTATTTGATTAGTGTGTGATCTAGTTGTTTTGGTTTATGACATTTCTACAAACCTATGGCTTCCCACATAAATTGATTATTACAAGCACTGTAGACATAACACAGATCACACCTGAATCTTCAGTACTCCACAGAGTACAGACCCAGATCTCTAAGTCTATCTTCATTAAGCAATAAGGCATGACCAAAGGGTTATGTTAATGGTCTATTAATCACCTTCTAGAGGTGTACTGTGGCACAAGGTGTAACCGAGTGCCACATGCCCCTAGAGGGTGATTAACTGACCATAAACATAATCCCTGGGAGTACCTTATTGCTATTATAATAAAAATATTTTTAAACAGTGTTAAACCTTGCTCAGCATATAGTTAAATCTACATGTATGTTAATAAAATATTAACATAAGGTTGTTAGAATGTTTGCAGCCAATCAGAAAGCTCTATTTCTCAGACCCTTTTATAATAGGATTTATCTGTCATGTTACTTATTCTTTTAGTCATTTTCCATTGTACTCTTTCTAATATACTTATATCTCTGATTGATTGTGCTGCACAAAAGGGAACAATATTCAAGATGAGGACTAACAAGACATGAGTGCAAAGGAACAATCACTCTTGGGTCTCTACTTTTGATATTTCTGAAAATGCAACCCAGAGTTCTATGACATTTCTGGGCCATGATCTTTGGATGAGTACTAAAGGACATGTTACTTGTCATGTTTACACCCAAGTCCTTTCCATTAGTTGTTTCCTGAGTATTGTATTGCTTAGCTTACTCGCCATATGTGGGTTGTTATACTCAAGTGCCTGGCACTATGCAACTATTTGGTTCAGATCATTTTGTGACTGATAACCATCATATAAGTTGTTAACAATTGCACCTATCTTACTGTCATCTGCATATTTACACTTCTGTGACTTTTCAGAAGTTTGCATACTAGAGGTGAAAATATAAAGCGTATAGGGCCAAGCACTGAGCCCTGGGGCACCTCACTCGTGACACTACCCCAATCAGAACAATAACCCTGATATTCAGTTTGTCTTCTGTCAATCAACCACAAATCAACCCAGGATATTATTTTGGGTGTAACTGTATTTCAGATAGTTTATCTATTAATTCTTTATGTGGAATGGTATCAAATGCATGGGAAAAATCAAGGTAAATGGCGTCACGAAACACCTCTGTTCAGTGTTTTACTGACTGATTCAAGAAAGGATAAGAGGTTAGATAGACATGACCTCCTGCACTAAAACTGTGCTGAGTTATGTCTGAAAGAACATAATACTTAATGTGTTCTATCACTCTATCTTGAATAATATCTTCCATCAGCTTTCCAGCACTGACGTAAGGCTGATTGGCTTACAATTTGACACTCTCTGTCTGTCCCCTTTTTAAAAATCCTTGTTACTATTGCTTCCCTCCAGTCTGCAACTGTTTTCCTTCCTTCAATGAGTATTACAAAGTAATGTTATAGGGTCCACCAACACACCTGACAATACTTTTAGGAATTTGGGATGTATCCCATCTGAGCCTATAGATTTATCAGTTTTGAGGTTACTGATTTTCTTTAGTATCTCTTGCTCAGAAAGATAAATCTCCATGGTATTTGATTCTTTATCTGTGTAGATATTTAGCGCTACTCCTTTTTTTTTTAAATACACTAAGAAAAAATTATTGAACTCTCTGGCCATATCTTGTTCTTCCTCTATTAATTTATCTTCCTCTTTAAGAGGCCCACAGTTTTCTGGTTACCCTAAGTGTACCTAAATAGTTGTAGAACTGTTTTTTATTCTCCTTTACAGACGTGGCAAGCTCTAACTCTATACAGTGCTTATCTTTAGTAATAGCATTCTTACATTTATTAGCATACTTCTTATAGGCCTCCAGTTCTCATCTGTCCAATTTGACATATACTTTTTAACACCCTTTTCTTCTTTTTTATATATTTTTGGATATTATTATTGAACAGAATAGTACCCTACCCATTTTATTGTATTTTCTGACTTCAGGACAAAATTAGTAATGTAGTAGTTGATAATTTTTTAACCCTTCCCATAGTGTTTCTAACTCCTGATCCTTTAGGTCTTCCTCCCAATTGCATGTATTGAGGTAAGTCCTCATCACATAAGAATTTGCCCTTTGATAACACTTCAAAATGGTAGCTCCTTTTATTCTTCCCCAATTGGTATTAATCATCAGACTAACTGTGTAGTGGTCACTACAATCCAAAGGCTCTTACACAGTCACATTTAAAATTTTATCTGGAAAGTTACAAAGGTGAGATCCAAAATATTAGATCCCTTGTATTGTCCAAAACTACCTGGTTGGTATTTTTTGTACCATTATTTCTATAAATTTATTTTCTATAGTGGTTGTACCTTCCTGAGTGGACCAATTAATTTTAGGAAAATTAAAATCACCTATTAGCAAATACTCCCTTTGGGTTTGAACTTATCTATTGCCTTAAGCAATCTAATATTTTCTTCCTTGTTAAGTCCAGGGGTCTATAGCTGACCAATAGTTAGCTTTTTAGTAGCCAGGTGAATCTCCACTAAATTATTTCATTGTGCTGATGATTATCTGCCTCCAGTTTTATTTATTTATCCTTAAATTATTAGAAATGTACTTACTACCCCCTTTTTTTCAGTTTGTTCTTTATGAATTAATTTATAACCCAGGATTTCATGCCCCAATCTCCTTCTTCAAACCAGTTTTCTGTAACCGCACAGACCAAGATCTTGTCCTTTTTAGTTTATACTCTAATTCTGCAAGTTTGTTCTTCATACTAGGGCATTAATTAGTAAACAATTGAGTTTGTTACTATTGTTGTAATAGGTTCCTACTCTTTTGGAATTTTGTTAGACTCAGTAGTGATTTTATGTTGGAATAAACAGTTATCTGGTGGGTCCATGCTCCCTGAGGATCTGGTTTAAACTAACCTTAATGATGTCTGTGAACTAAGTCCCAGAGTTTAATGCCTGATCTACTTAAATGTAATCCTTCCCTACTAAGAGCTTTTCTTATTCACATTTTACAGATTCTAGTACACTTCATGTCCTTTACTGGGCACCAATGTCTTAACCAATTATTTAATCTCATAATTTTCCTGTTAATGGTAATTAGCCCTGGGCAATGGTAGTAATTCTGAAAAATCACTTCACAATTCAGGTTCATAAGTGTAGTGTATATTTCTTTCAAGCAGTTAAAATTTCCTCCACTTACTATCTTTTAATGTCATTTGTCCCTACATGAATGACAACTAAGGGCTTAAGGTGAGATTTTTCAATTACACATGGAATGAGAGACAAATGTCACGTGATGTACTTCAGGAAACAGTTGCTACTAACTGATTCCTTGTTTAATTTGGTGGTACAGTAGTCTGTATATTTAATAATGGAGACCTCTAATATGAATGCTGGCCAAGACAGTTCATTAACTCCATTAATATTTGAAACCTCTGTTTCAGGAGTTGGTGCCACTTTGCTGAACTTTGGTTACTGTTGCTGGGTGGGGGAGGTTATGCTGTTGGTTCCCAATCCCTGGTCTTGTCCCTCCACTTCTCAATCCCTGGTTTTGTCCCTCTATGTCCTCTAAAACAAATAGTGGGGTACTTTCCTGTACTAAGACACCATCTTGAGCTAACACTGGTTGTGTGTTATTACAAGGGATAATCTCAGATACAACATCCAGGAGTTCATTGGTCTCATTATCAATACTGTCCAATAAATTTTGTAATGGCAAAACCCTATTGCTCACAGGGGACCATAAATTCCATAGCACGCCTTCCTTTTTTGTAAGATTACAATTGGCTAAGTTGTTAACCTGTCCTCCTTCCTCATTTCTCCAATACCATTTACCTCAGGACTCTGCACTGTCTGATACATTATTAGTAACCCTTGATTTAACTCCTTCCACAGCAGTCCCGATGACAAACTTTTGATGCATTTCAGTTCCAGCTCTAATCCTTTGATCTTAATTCTCAGGCTTTTTAGTTCTGCACATTGTTCACATATGTATTGGTTTAATTTGGAAATTTCTTCCAGACTAAACTTATTGCAACTGCCACACCTAACTCCAAGTTCTCCATGAGCCAAACTCACAAAGTTTGCTTCCATACTAACGTGTATGTAACTCAGTATTATTGCAGGTATGAGAGTTAGAGTTGCTGGTTAGGTAAAGCTTCACTGCCACTGAGGATTAGTACCTTTGTAAAGAAACAAAGGTTCTGGCCTCCACTCCTGACATCTCCAGCTGATGCTGGCAGATGCCGCTGGCCTGTCAGCTGTTATCCAGGGAAGATAAAAGCCCAAGCACTTTTTTCTCATACTTTAATATTTATTTCATTTCATATTTTTACTTTGTCATTCAGTTCATTTATCATCATACCTGTCATACCTGTCATTCCTCATTCAGTCCAATCAAACTATCATTCATTCCCTCTGCATCATCCATACAGTCAGTTAATTTCTGTATCATGACATAAAGCCCTACAAACTCATTCCTACTTTCCATTATGTGTTTACCCTCCTTCACCCTGCTGACATTTCTTTCTCCTCCTCTGACTCCCCTGCCAGCCAGCTATTGCCTCCCAGGTGCCTGCCAGGCCCTGTATCCCTCACGGAGTACCCCTGTGGTGGGGCAGAATGGTCATCCTTCCTCCAGAACACATATCCAGAGCTGGCCTGGGAGTTCCAAGAGGCTGCAGCATAGGAGCAGTGGAGGGCCTTCCATGGAGCTGGCAGGTGATGTTTTATTTCGCTTTTCTAGGTCCCTCCCCATGGCTGTGAATGCACATGCATGGAGTCCATGCATGTCACAATGCCACACTACAAGTCTCCCTGGCTCTGGCGCTACCCCCAGCCTCTACCCAGGGGGAAGCCAAGGAGCAGGACAGCATGCCCACCCTTCCCTGGGAGAGAGCTGTCATCAGATGCTCGATCCTCTCCCCTCCCAGCGACTCCCAGTGGCCCATGCTTGTTCCCAAACATGGTTCACTGGTGGACGTGAGGTGTGGGCCCAGTACCCCAACCCTCAGCACCATTCCTACTGACAAAATAGAGATCCCGATTATAACTGCAGATCAAGTTAGAACTAAATTACTGAAACTTAAGTGATATAAATCAGGAGGACCAGATGGCTACCATCCAGCATTCTTGATAGAAACAGCGGACAAGAATTCAATTCTGCTTGCAGATATCTTTAATAAATCATTGCAACAGGGTGAAGTTTTTATATATATGGAAAATAGCTCATATCATACCCATTTTAAACAAAGGGACAGGACAAGACCAGAGAACTACCGTCCAGTAAGTATCACCTCCATCATAGGTAAAGAGATGGAAAGCTTTATAGATGAATTCTTGTGAACAATCTAAAACTTTGAACCACTTAGATATTTCTCAATATGGCTTCTCGAGTGGGAGGTCATGTACCACCAATCTATTACATTTCTTTGAGCCAGTGAGCCAGGCACTGGACACAGGGCTTCCAGCTGATGTTGTGTGCTTGCATTATAAAAGGCCTTTGATTCAGTCTGCCATATTACATTGCTAATGACCCTTCAACAACTAAGGGTGGATTTCTATCTCTGTAACTGGGTGGCAGCATGGCTATGTAACAGACAACAGATGGTACAGGTGAGAGTTATCTGTCGACGGGTGACAGGAAGACTAGTGGGGTGCCTCAGGGGTCCGTGTTGGGACCAAGACTGTTTAATATCTTGGTCTCTAGTATGCAAGTGTCCAGTGGTGTTTGGATATGCAAATATGCAGATGATTCCAAAACTGGGGCAATAGTGAACAATCATGAGGCTGCTACAAAATTACAGGAACAACTATGCCCCCTTGAAAACTGGGCGAAATTACGTAAACTGGATTTTAATATCACCAAAGGCTAGGTCTTACACATTGGCCATAACAATGCTAGAGTACAATACATACTGAATTTGACACAATAGAGGTTTCGGACAGTGAGAATGATCTGGGGGTGATCATGACAGACAGACTAAGTTTTGACAAACATAGTAAGACCTGTGTTAATAGAGCAAACAGGATTACTGGTAATCTATTCACGTAATATTAGAAGCCAAGAGAGAGAGAGAGGTTCTTGTGCCACTGTATAGATCTTTGGTAAGGCCTGTTTTGGAATCGGTGCCCCTTTCAGCTCAGTACAAAGTATTGGTGGGAGTAAAGAGTAGAACAGTACAAAGAAGGTTCGCCAAGAAAGTGGGCTTAGTAAACAAGCAGGAATATCAGACCAGGTTGGAACATCTGGGCCTGTACTCAATGGCATACAGAAGGATAAGGGGGACTTGTGTTATGTCTATAAGTCATTGAGTGATGGATTAGCATGTGAAGTGGCAAGTTTAATTTGGAAAGAGGGTATAAGGAAGTGAGTACGAGCTCATGATAAACAACTAAAAGGGAGAGATACAGAACTAACAGAAGAGGAAGATGGTTTAGCCAAAGGGTTGTGAATGTTTAGAACAGACTCTCTGATGAGGTGGTGAGTGCCAGTACTTTAGAGACATTTAAATATCATCTGGATAGGCACATGGGTGATAAATGATGGACTTATGATAATTAGAAAATAACAGGTCCTTATATGGCCTCTATGGCTTATGGAGCTGAACACACCCACTATGAACCATCATATTCCCCATCCCTGCTCACTTGCTCCCCTGTAGTGCACATTTTGAGGGTGAGTCCCTCATTGGGTGAGGGTCCTTTTCAGGCTACTTGCTTCCTGTGGCACATCACAGCAATCCTACCAGGTGGTGAGAGGGTCCAACACTCTGTGGGAAGCTGCAGCTATGCAGAGCCACGGTTGGTAGTATTTAAGACAGAAACACAGAAACATAGAATTTGTCAGCAGAAAAAGACCACTTGGACCACCCAGCCTACCCAGATGGTCCCTGCCTTGTCTGTCTCTGCACACCCTATCTGGTCCCTGGTAACCCGCCCTCCTCCATGCCTAGTTATTAAAATTGAAATGATTTCTAGCCCACATATGCTTGAGCCCCTACCCGTTTCACCTCACCACTTCTGCTGGCAGGCTGTTCCAGGCATCTACACACTTTCAATAAAGTAGTACTTCCTCATCCGCTTAAATCCTCCCCCAGCTTCATGACATGCCCTCTGGTCCTGGTGCATCCTCTCCCTACCAGGCCATTGTCATATGCTCTACAGCATATGACAAAACCATACAACAGTAACAGTGTAGTAGGTATGAGCGAGAGGGTGCAGAACCATGAAAGGCAGTATTCGTGGTAGTGCACCCTCTCACTTTCCCAGGCAGAGGATAAGACCTCTGCTGGGACAGGGGTCTCACAGCCGCTCGGACTCAATGGGATGAGCCACTGGCAGCAAGGAGGCAAGCAGTGCATTTTGGACTGGGTTTCGATTCCTGGTCACAGACACATGTATTTTTACTTTTTCACACTTTGTGCAATTTTACTGTTACCACCCCAGTTAGATAATTTAGTTGGGGGTATTCAGAGGGCAGAGCTACCTGCAAAGAAAAGGCTTATGCCACTGGTAATATATTGTGCTGTATTGGCAGCGCGGTATTGTGGCAGCATAATGTCTTGCGACATTATGACCCTGTGCTCTTTGCTCATTTGAAATAGACTCCCTCCTGCACCCTGTTTACCCCACTGGGTACTTTTAGATCTCTATCAATCCCCTCTCACTGTCCTCTCTTCCAGTATGTGCATGTTAACATCCTTAAGTCTCTCTTCATAGGATTTTTAGTACAACCTCTGCACCATTTTAGTTGGCCTCTTCTGGACTGCCTCCACCCTGTCTATGTTCTTTCTGAGGTCGTCCTTCTGAACTGGTCACAATACTACTGGTGGGGTCAAACCAGTGAGTGACACATTAGGCAACAACACCTCCTCCTCCTCCTGCTGGAGATAGCTCACCCTGTGGACCCCAACATCCCACTGACCCTACTCACTGTTTTGTCACACTGCCCTGCCACTTTGAGGCAATCAGTCATGATAACCCCAATGTCCCTTTCCTAATTAATAACTATCAGCACCTCCCACCTTCTTATACTCAGCCTCTAGGTTCCTATACCCTAGGTACATGATTTTGGTCAGTGAACCCCTGCTTCCAAGCTCTTGAATATTCCTCGCATTTCCAAGATCCGATACATTCTTTCCACCCTCTCCTGATTGTCCACCCTATTTACAGATTTTGGTGTCATTTGTAAAAGTTATACCTTCCCTTGTAGTTCTTTTGCAGTCTTACTTATGAAGACATTAAAGAGGATCAGTCTCAGTAATGAACCCTGTGGCATTCCACTGGTCAATTTCCTGTCATTAGAGTGAGTGCCTTTAGCCACTACTTTCTGTCACCTATCAATTAACCAGTTTCTAACCAATTCACCACTTTGGATCCCACTCCAAGGCTGCTCAATGTCTTTATCACTCTCATGTGTGGCACAGTGTCAAAAGGCTTTGATAGGCCAATCCATGCACTCCCTGATCATTTTCCCTGGACATCCAGTTGAAGAAATTAATCAGATTTGTCTAGCATGACCTCCTCCTACGCATCAATATTGCCTTGTGTTGCAGCAGCCCACTGGAATCAAAATACTCTACCAACTTTTCCTCTAGCAGGCCAGCCTGGTGGTGCTGAGGGTTGAGGTGCTGGGCCCACACCTTGCGCCACACTGGCGACTCAGGAAAAGAGCTTAGGCTCCGTGTACCTTCCTGGCCACCAGTTTCTAAATAAATAAATGTGGAAGGGAGGGGAGAAAAGCAGCAGAACAGGTCTGTCTGGGAAGTCTTAGATGATGCATTGTACCCTCGCTTCCCATGCTGCCAGGCCCTCATCAGTAGCAAGCAAACTACCCAGCCTCTGCTACAGACTGAAGAAACAACTCCTTCTACTCCTGTGGCCATGGAGTGGGGAGGCTTGTGGGAGGATAGAATGACCTCAGGACCAGATGACAATACTGAATAACAGACAGTGGGCAGTGCTGTTGAGAGTCGTCTGCCTGGCAGCAGAACAGTCGCTGATGGAGAGCCAGGAATGATGCTCCTGGAGGAACAGGAAAGGAGGTAAGAAAATGTTACTGAAATAGCTTTGCCTTGTAAATTCTGGTCAGCATTTTGCCAAAAATGCAGAGATTAGTAAACCAAAATCCGTTATTCAGTTCTTGTTAACTGTTCATAGATACATAGAATTTGTTGGCAGAAAAGGACCATTTGACACCCCCATCTCCCCATTTGCCCCTACCTATTCTATCCCAGCAGATCATAACTGGTCTCCAGAAACACTCCCTTTTTTTGTTACTAGTATTCCCTGTGTCTATCCATGCATATCTGACACCCCCTACTGTTTTGCCCTACCTTCTTGTGGCAGTCTGTTCCGGCATCCACCACTCTTTCAGTGAAGTAGTATTTCTCTTAAATACCCCCTTCTAGCTTTGTTTCCTGTCCTCTTGTTGTGTTGTACTTTTCCATTTGAAACAGGCTCCCACCTGTACCCTGTTCACCCCATGAGGTACTTGTAAGTCTCTATAGGTTCAGTAGCAGGACTCTGAACTAGGGATACTCAGAATTTTGTATTTTATTTATTTATTTATACAATCAAAAATACACCTTTGAGCTACTAATAGCTGTAATTACATAGCTATATGTAGGCAGAGTACAGAGAGCAGCGCATGTGGAGCCTTGTCACAGTGAGTTACGGAAATTAACAGTGATAAAACATCTAGGTGTAATAGTACTTCAATATTTAATAATTCTTAGATTGACTATGCAACATTGTAGTGAGCAGGCATTGACTGTACAACATTGTAGTGAGCAGGCATTCTGTAATACTGTTATACATGAGAGCAGTCACATCTGCAGCCTGACAAGAGAACCTTCTCAGCCCTGTCTTGAACTGGGTTATGCTATGGGTAATTGACCAATTTTAATCCAATTTTAGGATTTAGGATTTCAGGAACATCCAATTCCTAATCCAGTTCTATTTCAAATACTAAAAGGACCTAAAATTTGGATTTAGGATTCAGATTTGAAATTCTTTAAATCCTAAATCCCAAATACCTATATAATATAGGTTTTAGGATTCAGTTTAGGATTGAGAATTTTCAGAATGCAAACTCAAAATCCTAAATCCAAAAATTGGATCAAAATCCAACAAGTCTGATTCCATTCATCGGATTGCAAGCAACCCTACTCTTAACATACAGCAGCAGCCATTTGTTTTCAGTTGTACAATGCCATTCCATTCCATCTTGCTTTTATATAGCACTTTTGGGTAGGCATCTCAAAGCATTTACAGTCAACACATGGTTCTTTGTGTACCATGATTTTTTTTCTGTTATTTTTATCCTCCTGTGGAGCCTGGCAGGTGGCTCCAATCCCTCCCTCGGAGAGAACTCGACTCTGCCCACACTGTTCCCCTGCCCAACACCTCCTGAATCCCCCACGGGTCCCTCCCTGTGGCAGGGCTGAGGCAAGGGATGCCAGCTTTTCCCACCCCGGAATGAAATCTAGACATTGGGAGCTGGAGCAGGGCACTGGTGCTGCCATCATGGAGCCTGACAGCTTCTTTTCCTATAATTTTTACTCTCCTCCACCTCCCAACTGACGAAGTACATCGGCAATGTGCCTCCCAGTTCACATTTCCCCTGGCTGATGCCAGAGGGCAATCGAAGAGCAGGATAGCAAACCCTCCCTCCCAGAGACAGGAGAGCAGCCCTCAGATGCTCAATCCTCTCTCTTTCCCTGTTGGCCCCAGTGGCCCAGGCTCATTCTCGGACCTGGGTCACCAGTGTGACACAGTGTAGTGACCAGTGCCTCAACCTCCAGTGTCACCCGGCCGGCTGTGTACCATGTTTCTGTGACTGCCATGATGTCCAGGCATCCCTCTTCCATCAAGGCCACTAGTTCAGGAAGCTTGTTACTATGGGCATTGGTACTCATCGTCCTCCATTTTTGATGGCCTTACCCCTTTAGCCCATCCCTGTCCTTACTGCCTTTGCCTTTTCTCCACTTACCCCTGTCCTGCTTCCTATTGACCTCTCTACCTTGGTGTTTACCTTGCTAACTACCCTGTTTTGTGGGGAGAGGCTGGGAATTCCTTGCTCCTTTCAGTGCCTCCCCTTGGCTAGTTTAAAAGCTTGCTGATGAAGCATTTAAACCTATCACCTAGGATTCTGGTTCCCTCCTAGATAGATGCAGACCATCACACCAGTATAGGCCTGTATCCTCCAGGTGGACCCCAGTCCCCAGTGAAGCCAAATCCCTGAGCTCCCCACCAGCTTTTCAACCATTCATTGAATCCCATAGTGTGGAGTAACCTAGCCACACCTATGCCATAGAAAGACAGCACCTCCGAGAAGGTTACAGTGTGCGCCACTTGTCTAAGGCCCTCTCCAACCCTACAAACTCCTCCTACATTGCTCTGATCCCATTCCCAGCCAGGTCATGTGTCCCTAAGTGGACAATGATGTCCAGCTCCCTCTGTTGTGCAGCTGCTCCTGCGATCCTGAGGATTCACCCCTATCCCTCAAGCCTTGGCACTGGGCAGGCACCTTGCCTCCCTCTCCTCTGACCCCCAGTTCTTCCCCTCTAATAACTGGGTCCCCACCAAGTTGTTTCCTTCCCTTGTGGGGTCCGTGCCCACCCTCCTGTGGGTTGCCTTTGTGGAGGTACCAGTATCCTCCTTGGTCTCCACTACGGGTGCCTCCATAGAAGAACCATGTTCCACCAGAACAGAGTATGAATTGTGGAGAGGTACAGCTGGAGGATGCACCTCTGTTTCACCCCCTCACCCTCCCTGAGCCCACACAAAGATTAATAAACAAGTTAGCCAGCCTGGGAGTGGGTCCCAGGGTGGTAGCCTGGGTAAAAATGGCTGGACAACAGGGTGCAGAGGGTAATAGTAAATGCAGTCCACTCCAAAGAAAGGGGGTTACTAAAGGATACCTCATGGTTCAGTACTGGGACTGGTGCTCTTTGGTTAACTAGGATCTGCAGCTTATCCAATAAGTGAGGAATTAGGCAGACTGGGTGGGCCAAGCGGTCCTTATCTTCTGTCAAAGTCTATGTTTCTATGTTTCATATACTGTAACTCAGTGCAAAGCAGTCACTGAAATGCAGCTATCTCTGAAGTGGAATGCAGCAGTCATTGTGAACCCACACATTGCACAACAACTGTTCATTCTCTGTGCCTAGGTGCAAACTGATTGATAAGAAACCAAGTGCATCTGTTGATGAGTTAGGGAATGGGAAAAAGTTTGGCAAGGGGAACTTTCCTTACTGTTTTTAAGAACTGCCATGAGATCTTTACTGTCCACCAACAAACGGGACCTCAATTTAATGTCTTATCTGCAAGGCGAATGCGACAAATGGAAATGGTAACGGTGTGGCTTATGGAATGGAATGAGACTATGCTTTCACAGCTGTCTGGTGGTTAATCTAACTAAAGTGCCTTCAGTCAAAGTTGGGTACAAGCCCAGGCTGACAACTGGAAGACCAGACAGTAATCCTCAACAGCGACAAGCCCCATGTAGTTGAACAACTTCTTAAAATAGTTTTGACTTCACTTCCAGATACCATTTATCTCTCTGGCTGCACTAGTCATCTCACATGTTTATCATTTTGTACTGGATTCCCATGCAAATGACCCACTTACAGTACATTTTAAATTGATGTGCAGGCATTGTCCTTGTAAAAATTATATAAGTTTTCACTAAGGTTTTCCTGACAAATTCTGTAAGAATAATTTAGATTTAGTACTTGTTTAATATTCTAAAACATTTATTTAAAACAAGGAAATCCTTTTACTTTAAAAATAACACCAAGGCTCTCCAGAAGTTGTGTTACCTTTGTTAATGTAACCCTAGGGGCATATGATGTTTGGCTGTGCCGCTGTCTCAGAATCCTCTAGAGTTAGAGTATCTGATGGTAACCAACCTCTGGTCATGTCTTGATGCTTAGAAAAGAAATAAAAACATTTCAATAGCAGCATCAAGCACCTGAGGGTTGGGTTATCTTCATTATTCTAACCTGGGAACATGGACCTGTTGTAGAGTTACATGAACTCATGCAATAAAACTGCATCCCATCATAGCGGTGACTTCATTGAGCAACTCCATATGGTGACTCAAGTTCAGTGCTCATTATGTTAGCAACCCTGAAAGGGTAGTGACAGGCAAAGGGAAGGCAAATGGAAGGATAGGACGGGGACAGAAGAGGAAGGAAGGTATATGGGAAGTAATGCAGTGAAAGGCTGCTGAGCTGGCTGTGTGGTGTGGTGGTGAGGGTGGCTGGCTACAGTGAGGAGGGTGCAGAGTTCGGGTTGGGGAGGTGTATACCATTTTGCAGGTGGGAATATTTTTTTCACAGGTTTCACCTCTCCTGATATACACCCCCTGGAGTTGACAATATTTAGTAAGAGGGGTATGGGGGCTAAGCCGCCTATAGAGGTATGTGTGCGTGTGTGCATAAATAGAGATGTCTGTTCACTTGGTTGTGTTCATTTGGAGTGTACATTGCCATTTTATTTTGGCGATGTACACTCGCCCAAACTGTGATCCATTATCACATGGAACCAATAAACATTGGCCTATATTCACAAACATTACCTCAATGATAACACTTTATAAATACATAGAGACACAGACAATCATGGCAGAAAAGGCCTGTTGGCTCATCCAGTCTGTTTACTCTACCTTATTACTCTGAACTGGCCGTGAGGCCATCCCTCCCTTTGTTTATACCCCCCACGTCTAACTAGTCATATATGCCTGTTCCATCCCTGCTTGAAGCTGTGTACTGATTTGACTTGTACTGCTTTTTGGTCTGTACTTTTCACTTGTCTTTACTAACCTAGTTCAGAAATTCCCTATGTTGTTCAGTGGCACAATGCTAAATCAGATTAGCAAAGGCAGAGTACTGTAAATTAATGTTAATGTTATAGGTAATGTTTGTAAATTACATCCCTGCCTGGAAATGGAGCATTCTGACTAAGTAACTCACATTCTAAAGGATTGTAGTAATAGCCAGAAACTAGGGTGTCTGAATACCTTGTGATGAATATATGCAGAGTGCATGTGCACTCATATAAGGGCCCAATAAGTCAGGTATTTATTCATAAATAGGTTAAAAGGACCTTTAGCCCTCCCTAGATGGCCAGAGCTAGTCACATGGCTACAGATTCCCGAGTCATTCCTCCCTCTACCCCAGCCTCTTTCCAATAGCATCTTTAATACCCTCTCCTCCAAAGCCTGATTCCCCCACCAGACCCAAAGACCCATATAAGTCAAAAGTGTCCTTTCCCTACTAACCCTGATTGGTTTAGAGGGACAACAGTAGGCCTCATTCCCAGCTGCTGAGCTCTATCTCGCCTTAACCTTCAGCCGGTAGCTGTCATTCCTAATACTGCCAGCTGACAATCTTCCAGTGCATCAAGGGGTGGTCTACATGTCATTGAGTAATGTTATTATGTTACTCAGTGCCAAGTGACTCCCTCCCATAGCACAAACGTTCTCAGCTGGCTCATTTGGTCCTGAGAGCAGTTATGGGGACTCAAACTTGATCCTCTGAATTTAGATGGTAATTCATTTTTCTTCCAGGATCTGGGGTTGGACCTCTCGAAAACTGAACTATCTCAAATGTAACTGCAGCTTTTAGAGGTACTAAGATTTAAGAACAATTCCTCTACTCCTAATCTCCTAGTGATGCTGAGTTCTTTGCCTGGGTTTCTAGCCACTAACATCCTCACCAGTCACCTCTTCGTTGACTATTTAGAACTCAGAGAGTGAGTGCTCTTCCCTTGTCACTTCTCAAAGTGGCTGCAGTCTTATCTAGTCATGGCCTACACGCTCAGTGTGTCCACAAGGATTTTCCAAGCCTATTCACTGTGCCCTGCACTGTCATCTCTCTCAGATGCTATGTTTATATGTGCCTGCATCAATTTACATTCGATTGCACCAGTTAGGGATCCATTCCTATTTACATGAAGCTGAACTGACTGAGCATTATACTTTAAACATGTGAACTCCATTTGCATAACATTCAGCTGAATTGACCCGAATGTTGGCTTAATGCAGGCCACATATAACTATGGTGACTATAAACTGACACCAAGGCCTATAAAAGCATCGCAATCCATGTAGTGTTTCTTTGATGTTACATGCCTCAATAAATTAATTATACATTAATCGGCAAACTTCACTATCTGAACTTGGATACTACTCAGCAGTGTAAATGACATGGGATTACATGGTAATCAACAGAAGTATGCAGCTATACATTTTAGTTGATTGCAGCACTTGCAGTATGCAAACAGACGCACAGTCTCATTATTTCGAACGACAGGGTAATATCCTCTTTTCCGAGCAACATTCCAACAGCACTGGGATTTCTGATGCTCCAGTCCCATCTTTTCTAACATCTAAGCCTTACTGCAAGGGTTGTTAACATGCCGGTAGTGGGGAGAGCAGCAATTAATCACGGACTCAACAGAGCAGCCAGCCTCAGATGCATCAAGGGCTTCTGTGTATGGCAGCCACCTCTGACATTCTGGTTGTTTTCTACATTCTAAAGATCAGTGTTACACATTTTTGTACTAACAGGCTGAGATACATATTACAAACATAGGACAAAGGGCAAATACTGGGGTAAACTAACAAAAAAAAAGAGTTGCCCCATGACAAGATAATGACAGCTTCTATTAAGGAACAGCCAATCAGAGGGCACTTTCATGTGACGACAGAACTTACTGTATACAGTATGCATGCCTGAGCAAGACATGATGGGTGGTGGGGTAGGAGTGTTCGTTAGAGCTGGTCAGCTGAACTGCTATAGGAAGCTTAGACCCTGACAGCAGAAAGAGATAGATAGCCCATCAAGTCTGCCATATTTAGGATTACCTAACATACCGACATAATGTCATGGTTGGTTATTCTCCCTCTCCCCTCACCCTCTGCATCTATTCCCTTCCTGTATCCCACTTTTGGGTGTATGAATCCCTTGGTTCTATTCCAGCTATGCTTGAATTAATTCAGAGTTCTTGCCTCTACCACTCCTGTTGAAATTTCTTCCAAGACTCCACTACCATTTGAGTGAAAAGAACTTTCTCACACCCTTCTTGAACTTACCCTCCCATCAGTTTCCAAAAGTGTCCTCTTGTAACTGCATCCTGAATTCTAACAAACAGACCCTCAACACTTACTGTGTCTATACCCCTTGGGAACTTATAGTCTTAGGAACTTGTAATAACTTATACGGGTGTCCTGTAATCACTGCTGTTGTTGAGCACTAGAATATTGAGTTTGCCTGTGATCTGGGGCCCATGGCATAATTCAATAAGCATTGCTTCCTACATTAACCCTTGTGGGGTTTTTAATTGTATTTAAACAGAGCTACATTATGTCCCAATGTGTCTGTCTACCCTCTCTAACTCAAAGCTTTTTCTCTTCACAGCGAACACATGGCAGAATATTTTCAACTTGTAATCAGGTAGGAGGCTGCATGTTTTCTTTAATAACAACAATGACACTGCTGCTTTTATAGACTTTTAACAGAGGGTATAGTGGAAGTTATCTCTAGGCTAATTGTCACCTAGAAACAGTCTTAAACTTCGTTAACTTTCCAGCAAACTTAGATCATTATTTGCCTGGTTTGTATTTTCTATTTTCATTGATTTAAGCAGTGTGATTTCTGTCAAAACCTCCTGTCTGATTTTCAAGGTAACCCTTGCAAGAATGGCAGTTCATCTGTTGTCTGTCTGTGTCTGTCTGTCTGTCTGTCTGTCTATCTATCTTGGTTCACCCATGCCACAGCGACATACATTCTCCAATGCCATTCACGGTGCAGGCAAAATACTGCCTGGCATTACAGCACTGGTATTTCATCTCCCAGGAGTTCCAAAGCACCTCCCAGAAAATGGTGGATGTAGTGGGGGCTTAATCTCCGCACTTCACAAACTAAATATAACCTCCTCCACAGCGGCATGCCCCAGAGGGTAGAAACTGTGTGGGCACAAAAGGGGACATGAGTGAGGGTGATCTAAATCAAGATTGCCCTTTCACTGTCACCCTTGTTGCGGCATAATTGCTATGACCAAAATGAGTCGGCAACTTGATGGACCATGATCTATCTATCTATCTATATCTATCTATCTATCTATCTATCTATCTATCTATCTATCTATCTTCCTTCCTTTCTTCCTATCATTTTTGACCAGGAAAGGTACACAGAGTGGTGAAAGCTCTTTTCGAGGTGCATCCTTGGGATGGATTACATGAATTTGCTTTTTGACATGGGAGCTAACTCCAGGAAAATCACCTACTCTTAACATAAAGAAGATGGGCTCTTTAACTCACACCCAGACAGCCACGGGCAGATGGGTCTGCAGTTTAACATCCATCATCCCTAGTGTTGCACTATACTGTCACTATTGGGTATTCACCCAAATTCCTGGTGGGATCAGGACCAATGACCTTCTGGCCCTAGAGGCTAGTGTGCAACCTTCTGAGCCACTGACACTTTACCTGTTGACAATTTTTTTCTTATCAAGGTGTTTCTCCTGCAGGTGCAACTGGCATTTCTTCAGCCTTGTCACTGTCTCATGTAACTGTCTCCGCATCCTCTGATGCTGGGTACATATCCCTCGCAGAGTTCCTGTGGTAGAGCAAAAGGAAGAAGGGCCATGGGTAACACATCCACAGTCCCCCAGTTTGGGTGGTGGAGCAGGCCCAAGGAGATGGGCAGGGCTTCATGTAGCCTGTCCTCCCATTTTCTGCTTTTCTACATCTTCTCCTTGCTATGGTGGCGGTGCATATGCATGGAAGCATACATGCCCTGTGCAGCTGTAGCCCTCCCTTGAGTCATCTTTGGGACTGGCACTGCCACTGCCACTGGCCCTCCAGCCAGTGGCAACCGTGGGCCGAGATAGTTATCCACCCCTCCTCAGAGGAGAGCTGTCCCTGGGATGCTCAGTCCTCTCCCACCCTGCTGACCCCCAGCAACCCATGCTCGTTCTGGAACAGGGATTGCTGCCATGGCAGGAGGTAAGGCGATAGATGCCTTAGCCTCTTCATCACCATGCAGGCCTGCTGACAAACCATTTACACTCACCAGCCAAGGAACACAAGCAACAGCATGTTGCACTGTAGCCTGGAAGACAAGAGTCTGCAAGTGAATCCCATAATCCATTAGGTACTGGATGGGTGCTAGGATGCATTGAAGAGTTGAGACATTCAGCTCTAAAGAGTCAGCCCACTGCCTGGTTTTCACACACACCCTGACAACTGACCACTTAGTGGCACTGTCATCAGCTGTGAAGGCAGCTGCACATCCACCATCCCTCCCAATTGCAGGGCTTGTTCAGCTGTGGTGACCCCAGACACTAGGATGACGACTGAAGGAACACTGAGAGGAGAGGTAAAAAGAATAATGGAAAGGCTTGCCTGTGGTTCAATGGGAAAGCTAGCTAACTGCCCTCCAACAGCTAATCCCAAACCTCTCTGCCTTAGTCTACTTTCACCCTCTGCCCTCCTACCTTGTCCTGCAGCACTCTCTCTTCTATCCTCTGTCTCCAGTTTGATTTCATTCATTTCCTTTAGCCTCAAGATTCCATCTCTTGGTACCTCAGCGAGGGTGGAAATACTAAAGAGTGAGCAAGGCCAAAGTTACATCACTAAGCACTTCACACATACTATACATTTCACATTTAGCCAGCTGCCACACTAAATACATGAAACAAACATTTACCCTCAGTTACAAACAAACAAAATCTATGGTGCATACTGCATAGTAAATTATAGTACTCAAGCAATTATTTTAAACTAAAGTGTTTTGCTTCAGTTATAAGCTGTACTCAATAACAGTCAAGTTTATGTGTGATTCTATTATTATTCAAATGTCAACTCTGTGCCTCCACATGTCCTTGGTTAATTGATTCCAGGTTATCCAGGTCAGTAGAGAAGAAAGCTAAATAACTCATTTGTAGTTTTCCTCTTTGGGATATAGAAACGTAGAATCTGTTGGCAGAAAATTACCACTTGGTCTCCCAGTCTGCCCAAGTGTTCCCTGTTTATTCTATCTCCACTGACCCTATCTGGTCTCCAATGATCCTCCCTTTCCCTGCCTGTTTTATACATCCCTATTCTTATCCCTTGATGCTTGAACCTCCACCATTCTAGCCTCCAACGATTTGGCTGGCAGTCAGTTCCATGCATCTACCACCCTTTCAATGAAGAACTATTTTCTCACGTCCCTCTTGAATTTTCCCCATCAAGTTTCATCGCATGCCTCTTGAGCTAGAACTTATTTGGAAAAGGCTCCCCTACTGCACGTTCTCATCCCTGTGAGGCTCCTGTAGGTCTCGAACATGTCATCTCTTGCTCTCCCTCACCTTCAAGGTGTACATGTTTAGATCCCCAGTTTCATCTCATAGGCTTCCTTGCAACCCCTACACCATTTTAGTTGCTTTCCTCTGGACCACCTACACTCCTGACTTTTGGCCTCCAGAACTGGACACAATACTCCAGGTAACGGCCTACCAGACAGCGATACAGCAGCAGCACCACTGCCCACCTCCTGCTGGTGATTCCCTCTCAGTGCACCACAGCATCTCACTAGCCATGCCTATGACCTTGTCACACTGCACTGTAACTAAGAGGTCCTCTGATATAATAACGCCCATGGTCCCTTTCCTGTCTAGTGACTGCCATACCTCCTCCCATCCTATACTCAGCACTAGGTTTCTATGCCTTTGGTATATGATTTTGCCCTTTTGGCATTGAACCCTAACTGCCATGTCTTTGACCCCTCCTCAAGTGTCCCTAGATCTCTGTGCATTCTCTCCACCCTCTTGAGCAAGGCTGTCATTTTTCACGGGAAAATTAACACATTTCACTGCACATGCATGGTGAAAAAAGAAATTTCACGACGCCATGGTTCCAAAATATGTATTAATAGATATCAATTAAAACAAAAATGTGACTGACCTGGTGCTTCCAGACACTGCACCCCCCTCACACACACGGGAAATATTCTTTTCCACTGATTGCCGAATGCACACAGTTTTAACATAGCATAACTGGTGCTGTGTTAAATTGTGACAGAGTGTCCTGAAGAAGGCAAGGTGACGCCTCCACCTTTGAACAGACACAGCCCAGCATTCAGGTGCAGACTGATGTTTCAGAATGCTGCAGGGCATGCACAAGGGGTTTGTATGTTTGCTGGCTTCCTTCAGCACTCCCTCACTCGACAATTGCCGCTGGACATCGGGAATCCAAAAGTGCAGTCTTGGCCAACCCTGACACTGCCATGCCTTCCATGTAGCCCAATTGTTCTGCCACCAGAGAACTATCTCTCACACTTGCCTTGTGTACCGGAACGTTGTGAGAAAGGAAGTGCTGGGGCATGTGGCTGGCTAAGGCTGTTACTGGTCTGGGTATAGTTTTAGCTCATTGAGCCCTGTTCTATTTTCAAGCTGTTAAGGCATTATACTTGCACTTTGAATATGGCACTGGATTATCACTGAAATAGAGGGATGGTTGGTGGATTTCTCTTGCTTCCAAGCATGTAAAAACTAAAATTAACAAAATGATTAAAATTACTGCTTGTACACTGAAACTATAGAATTCATGGCAAGTATAGTTTTCACGGAAATCGTGAATTCCGTGCATGCCATGAAAATAATACAGCCTTACTCATGAGTGTCCACCCTACTGCAGATGTTAGTGTCATCTACAAAAGGCATACCTTCCCCCACTTCTTCTCCAGTGTCCCCTATGTAGATATTAAAGAAATTGGTCAACCTGGAAATGGCTCAAGAGACTCCACAAAATAGCTGTTTAAGATATTTTCTGCAGAAAATGCTGTGATTGTTTTCTCTCTGTTGCTCTTGATGTAAGGACATGCTGAGCAGTGCCCACTACTTCCATCAGTGCTACTTTCAGTACCAGGTAGTTCTCCCCATCTCCACCAGTGGAACCAGACCGGCCAGATGGAATTCCCTATGTCTCATGACCCTCTGAGCCAGCTGTTGTTGTCACTAGTCCCTCATGCGCAACCAGTCAGCTCATTGCACAGCTCTCTCCTGTTAAAAACGACTCTGTGGCTCTCCATAGCCATGTGAGGATCATACATTTGAACTAGGGATCCAGCATTTTTGCAAAAATATGACTGCGACTATCCAGCACCTTTACAAACCATGCATCCAGTTCATCATGCAGCTGCTCAGTGAGCACAGCTGCCCCTTCTGGAATCTTCATGTTTTCCTGTACATATCCCTCTGTGGAAGCTTTCAATATATGCACTGCTGGGATCACCTGGCTCAGAATGGCAGTGGATGCACTTAGATTACGGGCGCTTCTATCAAATGGCTCAAGTACTGTCACCTGGCATCAACCAGTAAATACTCTAACCAGTGGTTCACTAAAATACCACTAACAGCTTAATCTGGTTCATTGTCAGTTGGCATCCATCTGTATCTCCCTTCCTCGGGACGCAGGCTGAAAACATGCAGAATAATCTAGTCCTCCTTTCCGGTTAACAAAAACTAAATAAATAAATAAATACTCATGGTGGCCTAGGACTCCTCAATGTTGTACTCCATTGCCATGTCTGTTCTAGCAGTTTAGACAGCATCAGATATGAATTCCATCTGGTACTGACATCCTGTATCAAGTGATGCTGAAACAGACCAAGGCATTGTTGTACTTTCTAAGTTGATTAGTTGCCTTTACAGAGCGATGAAAATGAACACAGATGAAATTGTGCTGTGGAGGCAGTCTTGCTAACCTCAGTAATGTGACATAACACAAATGTGACCACTAGATTCAAGATTTGGCAAAGCAACGAATATGACAAAATTTCCATCAGCAACTGCTTTCACAATATTTGTCCCATATCCATGATGAAAAACAACATGCAGATTGGAACCAACTCCATGAATGCAGCATGTCCTGAATGAATGCCAGGATGTTCAGTAACATGTGATCTTTCTCCATTAGCCCAGCATTTAGAAGAGCAGACCTGGAGTGACTACCAGGTTGTGGAGGGATGAAGGAGAGCCAGTGACACAGGAAGAAAAGGCGGAATCCACAACAGGAGACAGGGTTTTACACATACCAGTGTGTGGTCAAGGGGAGACATGCATGAATGGAGTTTGTACTGCTCCAGATGTCTGATGCACAGTGGAAACTCCTCCCACAGCCTCAGAGTGTAGTGTGGCAATTGCCATTCTCACGCCCTCATATATCTTTGCACCACATGTGTGAAAATGTGGAATGTGATAGAGTGTGTACCATGGTCCAGTGTTGCAGAAGTCTGTGAAAGCCAGTGTCTTCCGTCAAGTGGCAAGGGTTACAGATCCAACACTATCATTTCACCTATGATCTATGTGATGTGTTGAGCTAGGATGGGATGACTGGTATTGTACTTCATTCTGGCCTGGAACTCTTCCCCAGTTGGTATTGACCATGGATTGGAGGATGTTCCACACTTGCCTGATGTTGTGCAAATAGCAGGGGAATGATGCCTGGCAGAAGTGCTTGGGGTGCATAGAAACATAGAAACATAGAATTTGACGGCAGATAAGGACCGCTTGGCCCACCCAGTCTGCCCATTTCCCTACCTAATGGATAAGCTGCAGATCCTAGTTAACCAGCAGCCTACTTCTTCCTACCCCGCCCCTAGAATTGCCTTATGACTGTCCCATCCATGCTTGAATTCCACCACTGTTTTGACTCCACAACCTCCTCCGGAAGGCCGCTCCATGCATCCACAACCCTCTCTGTGAAAAATACTTCCTTAAATTACCTCTGAGCCACCCTCCTTATCTTCAAATTGTGCTCCCTTGTTCTTGCACACCTCTTTTTTGAAAGATGCCACCCTCTTGGACTTTGTTGATTCCCTTGAGGTACTTGAAAGTTTATATCATGTCCTCTCTCCCTCCTTTCCTCGAGGCTATATATATTAAGCTCCTTAAGTCTCTCTTCATATGTCTTCCGGTGTAGACCCTGCACCATTTTAGTTGCCCTCCTCTGGACAGCTTCCATCCTGTCTATGTCTATGCGGAGATTGGTCTCCAGAACTGCACGAGTACTCCAGATGGGATCTCACCAGCTGTCTGAACAGAGGATAATAACTTCGGGTTTTCTACTGGTGATGCCTCTCCCTATGCATCCCAGTATCCCCAGCCCTTCTTGCTGCCCTCTCACATTGCTTGCCCACCTTTAGATCATCTGATATGACTACCCCAGGTCCTTTCCATTTTTGCTGTTGTTAGTATCTCACCCCCATTGTGTACTCTTCCCCTGGGTTTTTGTTTCCAGGTGCATTACCTTGCACTTCTTAGCATTGAATCTAAGTTGCCATACATTTGACCATTCCTCTAACCTTGCCAAGTCCCTTCTCATCCTTTCCACCCACCTTGTGCATCAACTCTGTTGCAGATCTTTGTGTCATCTGCAAAGAGACATACTTTTCTTCTAGTCCCTCTGCAATGTCACTTATAAAGACATTGAAGAGGACCGGTTCTAATACTGAACCCCGCGGGCACCCACTAGTAACCCCTTTCTTCAGAGTGGACTCCATTTACTGTTACCTCTGTGTCCTATTCTCCAGCCAATTCTTTACCCAGGCTGTCATCTTGGGACCCACTCCCGGGCTGGCTAACTTGTATATTAATCTTTTGTGTGGGACTGTGTCAAATGCCTTTCTAAAGTCTAGGTAGGCCATGTCCACAGCCCCTCCCTGATCTACTACTTTGGTCACCCAGTCAAAGAAATCTATCAGATTTGTCTGGCATGACCTTCCTGCTGTGAATCCATGCTGCCTTGGGCCCTTAGCCCTCTGCCTCTAGATACTCGACACTTTTTCCTTCAGAAGTGATTCCATCATTTTCCCTACCACTGAGGTTAAACTAACAGGTCTGTAGTTTCCTGCTTCTGCCTTGCTCCCACTTTTGTGAAGGGAATCACATCTGCCTTCTTCCAGTTCTCGGTACCACCCCATCCTCCCATGATTTGTTAAAGAGGGTAGTCAGTGGTGTCACTAGTTCTATCCTTAGTTCTTTTAGAATTCTGGGATGAACTCATCAGGCCCCATTGCTTTGTCCACCTTCAGTTTTAAGAGTTCTTTCAGAACCCTTTCTTCTGTAAATGGGCTGGTATCAACTTCTGTATCCAGAGTGTTTCTACTGTTTGTTTTAGGTACCTCCTCTTCCTTTGTAAATACTGAGCAAAATATTTGTTTAGTATCTCTGCCTTTTCACAGTCACCCTCTGCCCACCTTCCCTCCCTTTGTTAAGCCTCACTATCCCTCCCTCAGTCTTTCTTCGCTCCCTGATGTACCTATAAAGGTTTTATCCCCCTTCTTCACTGAGTTGGCTATCTTTTCCTCGGTTTGGGCCTTTGCTGTTCTGACTGCCTTCCCAGCTTCCTTTTGCTTTAACTGATACAGTTCTCTGTCCTGCTCCTTCTGTGATTCCTTGTACTTCCTGAATGCTTTCTTTTTCTCTTGAACCTTCACTGCCACTTCCTTTGAGAACCATAGTGGTTTCTTACATCGCTTCGTTTTGTTTATTTGCTTCACACAAAGGCTTGTTACCTCTGTGATGGCAGTTTTATTATTCCCATTCTTCTTCCACCTCTCCTTTCGCCCATTTGCTAGTGCATTCCTTAGGCACTCACCCATTTTGACAAAGTCAGCCCTCCTAAAGTCCAGTACTTTTGTCTTTGTATGGCTTGACTCTATTGCTGTGTTTATTGTGAACCATACTGTTCGATGGTCGCTAGTTCCCAGATGGCTACCCACTTCTACATCTGTGATCTCTCTTCATCTCCATTTGAGAGAACCAGGTCTAAGATTGCTCCTCTTGAGTGGGCTCCAATACTAGTTGTCTAAGGCATGCCCCTGTAGGGCATCTAGAATAACCCCACTCTTCAAGTGGCTGCTGCAACTGCACTCCAGTTAACATCTGGCATATTCAGATCACCCATCAGCAATATCTCTCCTTTATTTGCCATTCTAAGTATACTTTCTATCATTTCCTTGTCCATTTCCTCCCCTGAGAAGGGGTCTGTATAACCCTGTGCGGATTGTGGTGCCATTGCCGGTCTCCAAATTTACCCAAAGTGCTTCTTCTCCTCCCTGTTTACCCTTTTGTTCTGTTGCTTTGATTCCTTCCCTTATGTAAAGAGCTACTCCTCCTCCTCTTTTACCCTCCCTGTCCCTCCTGTAGATAGTGTATCCTGGTATGTTTACGTCCCAGTCATGGTTTTGTGTGTACCATGTTTCTATGACTGCCACGATATCCAGATGTTCCTCCTCCATCAAGGCCACTAATTCAGGAAGCTTGTTACTCAGACTACGGGCATTGATACTCATTGCTCTCCATTTTTTGATGGCTTTACCTTGTGTTGCAGCATCCCCCACTGACCTTTCTACCTTGGTCTTTTTCTCATTTAGTACCCTGTTTTGTAGGGAGAGGCTGGGATTTTCCTGCTGCTTATCAGTGCCTCCCCTTGACTAGTTTAAAAGCTTGCCAATGAAGCATTTAAACCAATTGCTCAAAAGACTTGTTCCTTCCTGGACAGATGCAGACCATCCTGCCAGTATAGGCTGGTGTCCCTCAGGTGGAACCCCAGTCCCCAATGAAGCCAAACCCCTGTGCTCCACACCATTTTTTCAACCATTAATTAAATTGCATGGTGCAATGTACCCTACTCACTCATGCCATTGACAGGCAGCATCTCTGAGAAGGATACTGTATGTGCTACTTGTCTTAGTCCCTCCCCAATTCTACAAAGTCCTTCTGCACTGCTGTAATCTCATGATGAGCCAAGTCATTTGTCCCTAGGTGGACAATGACGTCCAGCTCAGACTCCGTGCAGCTGTTCTCGTGATCCTGAGGATGGCTCTGTCCCTCCAAGCCATGGCACCAGGCAGGCACCTTACTTCAGTTTTCCTGCTCCCAGTTCTATCCCCCTAATAAATGAACCCCCACCAGGAGCTGCTTCCTTTCCTTGTGGTGTCCTCTGCCTCCTTCCTGTGGGCCTCCCTTGTGACAGTTGTCTTCAGCCTCCTTAGTCTCCTCTGCGGGTGCATCCATAAGGAGCTGTGCTCCCCAGAATGGTGTATGGATTGTGGAGTGGAACAACTGACTGGGTGTGCCTCTTTGCGTTGAGGAAGATAGGGTGGTGAGCAGCAGCAGGTGCAACAGCATTTTTCAGAGGCAGAATGTTCTGTGGTATTGCCAGATCTGTGTGATAGCGGCAATGGCAGAATAGCGATCACCGTTAGGGTGAATGCACATTGCCGAAACAAATTTGGGGATGTAGTCCCCAGCGCACGGCAAAGGGCGCTGGTGACTTACATTTTAAATGTTAATCGGGGGTTTTCCCTCACACCCTACTGAAGGATTCTCAACTCCAGGGGGTGCATGTAGGAGGGGGGCAAAAACATTTCGGCCAGGTGCAACAAAGGTACCTGCGCCCGGCCCTGAACCTGGCTCCTGTGCAGCTCAGCCCTGTACCCACCCACCACGCCACAGGAGCAGCTCGGCACCTTGCTGTGGCACCACTCCTCACTATCCCTCCTCCCTTCCTGCCTCCGTGCATGCTCGCTTCCCCCACACGCCAGATACATGGAGCGACAGGATGTCGCTATATGTGCCCACCCCCATCTGGTCGCCCCTCCCTGGTCACTGTGTTGTGAGGTGCCACATTGAGTCGCTATTTCAGTAGGCACCCAATCATGGTCGCCCAACTAATGGTATACCAGTGTCATCAGTACTGCTGTTTCCATTATAACCACGAGATGGATCTGATGGAACCACAGGCACAGATTCTAATGCTTTAAAACCTGGGCATGTTTTACGTTGAGGTGGGTCATTATGAGGTGGTTGTTAAATTTGCCACAGATTTCCCCGCTGATAGTCATACTGCACAGTGCCTTTCTGTTGTCTTTGTTTAGTAACATGAAATGGAACCATACCATGCTCTTACTGCTCCTGACACCACTCATGGGGCTACTGTCACCAGTACCACCACCACTCTTTTAGCACCCACTAGGCTTTGTTGTTTGGACCTGCATCTGTTGGTTTTTCTGTGGCACCACTGGTGCCCCTGCACCTGTTTCTACTTGGCTGTTCAGGCTGGGACAGAGCATCCTGAACAAAGTGCTGAAGGGTAGCTTATTGAGTTTTTAGGGACAGAGCCAGGTTTATCTATAGTGCGGCGCATTCTACATTGCCAACATCCCGACATCGACAGAGACAATGCTGAGTGTCGGCATTGTACTATTGGGGATGTCGGTGTGTTTTCTTTGGGGCTGCACTCCCAACCCCAGTATTTATTTATCCAACTCCGAGTTGGAGTTGTCTCGGGAGGTGGTGAAACACTGGGAGATTCAGTGCCGATGTCAGTGGGGACCATCACAGCGACCCAATGCTTTCTGTCAATTTCTGTCACTATGATGGTCTTCACTGTGGAAGTTTCATTGTGTGGTCAGCACACCGCAGAGGCCATATTCTTCTTTCTCCTGCCACTGCAACCATGAGAGGTTGAGGTTTTGGCCACCCAACTTCTTGATTTAAGGTTCTCTAGGTACACACCATACTCTGCCTCATCATCAAAGTTGCTTATGTTAGCCTGCTCAGATGATGTATTAGTGGGCAACTCTCCTGTTGGAAAGTACTCAGACCCAGACGAGTGCACCTCCTCATTTGCATTGACAAGTTTGACAGTAGAAGAGACAGGCCAAGAAACAATAGATGTTCCAGTAGGGTGGACACAGTAATGGAAATAGTTGTGCAACTGGCTGGGGCCACAGTGGTAGTAGTGGCCAGTGTCACCATAGCAATACTGATGGTCGCCATGGTTACAGTGGCAGGAGTGGTCTGGGTCACAGTGGCAGCAGTGGCTGGCAGGACCACTTTGCAGCAGAAGTTGGGATACTGTTAGTCTCAGTGGATGGGTGGTGGATCAGAGCAGTGGTGGTTAAGGAGGATGTCCTTGTACTGGTGACAGTAGCAATGGATGAAGAGGATGTATTCACATTGGTAGCATTAGTGGCAGTTAATGAAAATGTCCTCCTAGCAGCACTACTAGTACTTTGAATGCTACTTTTGCTTTTTCCTGGTGTCAGCTGATGCCATTGGTACTGGTGGAGACTGCAGGTTTTGATGGGTAAAGCATAATTTTGTATGGCAATGTGCCCTGAGTGTCGCTCTGCAGTATGCTGCTGCTCACCATCTTCAGGAAACACGCCTTCAGGAAATATAAGGCAACGCAGCTGGATGAAGATCGGGAGGCATACCAACCTTCCCTAAGGAAGCAGGAAGTCAGTTAGGCAGGCAAAGGCCCAAACCGAGGAAACACTAGCACAAACAGTAAAAGGTGACAAGACTTTCTATAGATACATTAGTGAAAGGAGAAAGTCCAGCGGGATATAAGATCAAGGGATAAGGGGCGGTGAGGAGGAGAACCATGTAAAAGCATCTATCCTAAATAGATACTTCTGCTCACTATTTTATTTATTTATTTTATTTAGCTTTTGTTGACCGAGTAAGTGCACTAGACAAATTCTGCCTATTTTCAGGCACGACCTGGGATAGGGGATACAGATGAATGCAACTTACTTTGAACCAGATTAAGCTGTGGGTGGTATTTTTAGTGAATGGGGAAATTTGGCCAGGACACCGGGAAATTCTGCTCTTTTGAGAAGTGCCATGGGATCTTTAACATCCACCTGAACTACCACCAGAACAGGCAGATGGGACCTCAGTTTAACGTCTCATCTGAAAGATGACACCTCAGAGTGCAGCACCCCTCATATGCTGCACTGCTGTGTCAGTATTGGGAATTAACCCAAGTGCCTGGTGGGGCTAAAACCCACAGCCTTCTGATCTCCCAGCCTCAGAGGTGAGTGTGCTACCTGCTGAGCCACTGACACTGCAGGAGAAGGTAGGGCAGGGCCCACAGCTCAGCACCATGGACACGGGGGAGGAGGAGGGAGGGAGGTGTGAACTAGTCCCTTTACAAAAGAAAGGGTCCTACAAGAGCTTGTTAAACTCAGGGTGGACAAGGCAATGGAACCTGATGGCTTACATCCCAGGGTATGAAAGAGCTAAGGATGGAACTAGCAGAGCCATTATCAGAACTGTTTAGTGAGTCTCTGTGCACAGGAGCGGTCCCAGAAGACTGGAGAAGGGCTCATGTGATCCCGCTCCACAAGAGTGGTAGCAGGGAGGAGGCAGGGAACTACAAACCAGTCAGTCTTACCTCAGTAGTGAGCAAGATTATGGAGGTACTCCTTAAGGAAAGGGTGGCAAACTGATCGACAGGCAGAAAACAGAGTGGTAGTAAACGGTATACAGTCAGAAGAGATGTAAGTCACAAGTGGGTACCTCAGGTCAGATTGGGGCCAGTCCTCTTCAATATTTTCATCAGTGACATTGCAGATGGACTGAGGGTAAGATTTGTCTGTTTGCAGATGACACCAAGATCTGCAACAGAGTAGATGATCCAGATGGGGTTGACAGAATGAGAAGAGATCTGATAAACTGGCAAAATGGGTGGAAGAGTGCAACTGGGGTTTAATGCAAAGAAGTGCAAGATCATGCACATAGGGAAGAGAAACCCTGAAGCTACCAATAGGTTGGGAGGAGAGTTACTGGCAGTCACAAGGGAAGAAAGAGACTTGGGCATCATCATCACAGATGACCAAAATCATCCAAGCAGACCACTAAGCGTAGGTAAGGCTAGGGGATGTTGGGGTGTATTAGTAGGGGTATCACAAGTCATAAGAGGGAGGTAATAATCTCTTTACAAGACACTGGTTAGGCCCCATCTGGAGTATTGCATGCAGTACTGGAGGCTGCACCTTCACAAGGAGGTTAACCAAATCGAGGCAGTCCAGAGAAGGGCAACCAGAATGGTGCAGGGACTACATCAGAAAACATATGAGGACAGATTAATGGAGCTCAATATGTATACGCTTAGAGCAAAGGAGGAAGAGAGGTGATATGATTGAAACATTCAAACACCTTAAGGGCATTAACAAGGTGAAAGAGTCTAACATGTTTCAATATAAGAAAAATAGCAGGACAAGAGGACACAGCATGAGATTAGAGGGAGGCCAATTAAGGGGTAATGTGAGGAAGTTATTTTCACAGAAAGGGTGGTGGATGCATGGAATGGCCTACTCAGGAAGTGGTGGATATGAATTCAGTGCATGGCTTCAAACAGGCATGGGATAGGCATAAGGGAGCAGTACAGATAAGTATGACTAGAAAGGCCATTGACAGAGCAAATGCCGATGGCACATTCATAAGGTAGAAAACGAAATGGGCAGACTGGATGGGCCTTGTGCTCCTTATCTGTCGTCAACTTCTATGTTTCTATGTTTCATCTCCTGCTGCTTTACACATTCTGCAGCTGTTCTAGAGCTGCAGGACCAGCTACTCTATGTTTTCTGGTACTATGTCCTCTGTCTCAGATTGTTGTATTCTTTACAGCAAGATGTATTAAATTTAAATTATATTATTTTTTGCCATTAATGCTATTTTTCCCCACCGTGGTGCAGGCTTAGCCATCCACCGACACCCCCAGCCCCATCACCCGGCATCACAGGGACTTGCCTTTTCCCAGTTCTTCCCCTATGCCTCCACCCACCATGGTGGGGGTCAATGGCTGGCACCTTACCACTGACAGATGGATCCAGTTCTAGAGAGGGCTGTAGTCGGTGCAGAGCCAGCGAGGGTTGGTGTCATCCCATTCTGCACCTGGCCATTTTCCCTTGTTCTGCCCCAGAAGGACAAACATGCAATGCCATCCAGATGTACCCAGGCACACTACTGTGCATGTGACATTGATGACTACTGACCCTCCATACCCCCAAGTTGCCAGCCTAGCTGTCTGCCTCCAAGCCTCTGCTAGAGGGCAGGTGAATGCCAGGAACTACAACCCTCCTCCCTAGAGGAGGAGAGCAGTCCATCAGATGCCCAATCCTCCTCTCCCCAGTCAGCCCCGATGACCCCAGTCCATCCCTGAACCTGGGTTGCCAGCATGGCGGCAAATGAGGCATGGGTGCCTCTACCCTCGTGCCACTGGGCCAGCTAAATTATATTATTATGACCTATGACCACTCAAGTAACTGCATCAATGCTGAGCCAAGTCTCACTGTCAGCTAATAATTGTCAAGACTGATTTTTCTCAGAAAAGTATTTTTTAAATTGCTAATTGGGCACACAGCCACAAACTTAGAAAAATGTCTTGAGTGCATAGTTGTTCACACGCTGAACAGAAAAGCTACTAAATGAAGTGATGGAGTCAGCCCACTAGTCCCACCTTATCAGATGCAGTGCACTCAGACTGTGACTGTGAGGGATCCAAGCCTGGGTTCCTCACAGGAGGATTTCTGATATTTTAACTATACAGTATTTATGATATCAGGTCACTGCAGCAATGCTGAGCTGACAAGTCTCACTGTCAACAATAAGAGCCTAGCTTGATTTTTCTCCAGAAAAAGTATTTTTTAAATCTCTTCTTGGGCACACAGTCACAAATTTAGAAAAAATGTCTTGAGTGCACAGCGACGCACACACGCAGAACAGAAAAGCAGCTAATAGAAGTGGTGGGAGTCAGTCAACTAGTCCCACTCTACCAGCTGTGGTGCACTAATTACTTAACTGCCTGTGGAGGGACCCAAGCTTGAGTTCCTCAAAGGAAGATTTATGATATTAATTTTAAATTATATTTATTATGAAATTAAGTCACTGCAGCAAAGCTGAGCTGACAAGTCTCATAGTCAACTGATAATAGTCCAGCCTGATTTTTCTCAGAAAAATATTTTTTCTAAAGCTCTTCTTGGGCATGAAGTCAAGCCACCAACAGTAGAAAAAATGTCCCTAAGCTAACTGCATTTCATTTAGACTACTTGTCTTGTGCTTTGCTTCAGACAACAACTAGGTTGCCAAGGCCCTAAATTTAAAATCAAAATAAACCCCAACAATTGACTGGAACTTTTCATACGGCCCTTAGTTCTTCTACTGATGTATCTACTCTCCCTGTTCTCCAGTGGTGGTTGGCAGACTTCCCTACAGATTGTGATTTCGATCACTGGGAGAGATGTGCTTTGCCTGCATATAAGCTATTTATGGTACCGTATCTTAAGGAGTTTTCATGGAAATGTAGGATATGTATTTTAAGACCCCAGTTTCTTCCCTTGCTTATTTAGGTCCCACCTCTGGAACTTGCTGGAGGCAGTGCGGTGAGTCTTATGCAGACCATGCACATATGTTTTGGTTTTGTCTGTTTTTAACTTCATTTTGGTCAGGTATTTCTCGGGTTATAGTTCAAATTATTTAATGTCATTACTGAATTAACAGCTGGTTTTATTACATATTCCCATGGGTGAAGGGTTGGCAGGTAAACTTCTTCTTATTTTACTGATCTGCGCCAAAAAATGATCACCTGGCTTTGGCTCCAGATTCTCCTTCCACAGGTATCCCATTGGGAGGTGCTTGTGGAAACTATTTACAGACGGAGTGATGTAGCTATGTTTATTTGAATCATTTATCTGCTTTTGATGAGGTCTGGAGGCGATAGGTATTATACAAAATTAGTGTTGATTTGGCTTTATACTTAAGGTTCATAATAAGGTTTATACTAAGGTGTAAGGAGCAGAGAAGGCGTAAGCCCATGTGTGTTCCTACCGATTACCCATAATAGGACAATATGTTTCTTTTGAAATATAAGTGTCTAATCTTTTTGAACTGATTTTGTCTTTGTTGATTACTAGCTCCATGGACAGCCTATTCCAAGGATTTATCACCCTCTGTGTGAAAAAGGGTTTCTATTTTCTGTAGCAAAACTTTTTGGTTTAAGTTGTAGAGGGTATCCCCTGTGCCTAAGCTGTCATTTTTAAATTCAAAGTTTAACTCATTTATGAGATAGGTATCCTGCATGATTTCAGTAACATAACATAATCATTATTCCTTAGGGATTCTCTTTTACATAGAAACATAGAAACTTAGTCTTTGAGGCAGATAAGGACTGCTTGGCCCACCTAGTCTGCCCATTTCCCTACCCACAGGATAGCTGCAGATCCTAGTTAACCAACAGCCTATTTCTTCCTACCCCGACAAAAATTGCCTTATGTCTGTCCCATGCATTCTTGAATTCTCCCACAGTTTTAGACCCCACAACCTCCTCAGGAAGGCTGTTCCATGCGTCCACCACCCTCTTTGGTGGTTCTTTTGGCTTGCCTTATGGGTTTTTGATCTGTTAATCAGTGTTTCTTTATTGGATTCATTGTGGGTTTTTGGGTGTATAGTACATATTGTTTTTGAGTATTGTTGATGGCCTATGTGTGTAATTGTCTCCATTGTTGTTTTCTAAAAATTATTTTTATTGTTATATTTATAAGAGCTCAAAATTACATTTTCTTGTCAATTTCTGAATTGTATCGTATACTAGTTTGGTGGATTTGTAGTTCTCCTTGTTTGTGAATTTGCAGAGTTGTCTTTTACATTTGTTCTTGTATATTTTTATATCTATTAATAAAGCTGTTCTTATAAAAAAAGTAAACCCCAACAAAACATTCCTCCCTTAACCTTTTAGTATTCTTTACTACACTGCAGGTTTAAAGAGCTCCTTTCCTGCTCTTTTAAAATTGCCCCAAGAACCATGCATACCTTACCTACTCCCTATTCCTATGGTGCCAACATCTGAATTTTTGATATGCCCCTGGTTTGAAATGGAAGGGATCATGTTTTGGCTCCATGGAGCTGAGCCACTGATCCCTTCCACCTCCTGATACTAAGAGCCACCCGTGCTAGAACGTTTTGTAATGCCACTATATGGAGAGGATGGGGACACATCGTAGATATGAATGGGTCCATTTTTTAAACTCTGTTTTTATGTTTTAGATCTCCTACTCGCAAACTTGATTTGTTTATGATGGCCAACTAAAATATGAAAAGCAGAATTTAAAAAATGGCCCCCATTCATGTCTAAGGAGTGCACCCAGTCTCCATGTAGTGACACCATGAAACGTGCTGATTGCAGGGGAGCTGCTCTCAATAACAGGAAGTGGAAGGGATCAGCAGGTCATCTTCTAGAGCCAAAATATAATCCTTCCATTCCAAATTAGGGCATATAAAAATTCGATTCTAGGAATTGGGGCAGGTAAGGTCCTTAATGGTTTTGGTGTGAGAACCAGGAAATGTGCTCCTTTCTCCATTATTTAGTACACGCACACACATGTATGCATACACACACACACCACGAGTGTGTGTGTACTGTTGTTGCCTGCCTGCCTGCCTGTATCTCTCTCTCTCTCTCTCTCTCAGCAAACACTACAACCCTAGTATTTTTCATTCTTAAAAGCCTAATTTTCAAACTACAGTGTAAAATATCAACCTCTCTAGCTTGGGAGTTAGAAAGGGAACAAAAATGTCAATATTTCTGATTTTTTTCTAGTTTTAACAAGTGAATGGAATTGAAAATCATAACATCAGAGTTGTTTATTTCTAGACATCCCATGTACTCTTATAACCACAAGAGGGTGTCTCATGCATATATTTCAAAAATTCTGTAGTTTTAAGTTCAGCTGGCATAGTCCATTTCCAGTCTCAGGGGTTTCTATAATTTTCTGAAAAGTCAGACATTTTGATTTTGAACACAAGTTCCACTTTTTAAAAACAGCAGTCTTCAA
The DNA here is from genome assembly GCA_016271365.2 of Neoceratodus forsteri. Classification (NCBI taxonomy): domain Eukaryota; kingdom Metazoa; phylum Chordata; order Ceratodontiformes; family Ceratodontidae; genus Neoceratodus; species Neoceratodus forsteri. The sequence continues at coordinate 530,995,014 of CM028137.1, read as the reverse complement.
CATGATTATAATATATGTATAGTTAATGCATCTCTGATGGTTATTGTGAGTTTCTTCTCAGTCCTTTGTGTGCCAGAACTGCTTAGCTTTGCTTCACAGTTCTCTCACCCACACAACTTTAGAATGCACTCTTATATATGTTTATATTTTATATACATACATTTATAAATTTATTCATTCAGAATGCACCTTTGAGCAAAAATGCTCTTTTGCAAAGGTTCCTCGTCAGGTACAAGGTATACAGAGAAATTAACAGTTTGATTACTAAAGAAAGCAGTTTCCTAGGAGCATTGTCAAGAACAGTACAGGTATGTATATGCAAGTTCACATAAAACATTGTCAAGAACAATACATACATACATGTAAATGCCAGTTCACATTAAAGCAGATCATGACACAGTTCTTGTGTCTGTCACGGTTATAAGAGGACATTCTTGAGTTCTTTGGGTATGAGAACTGGTTAGCGAAGCAAGCAGTTCTGGCACACAAAGGACTTGAGAAAAAACTCATAACTGTAAGGGACACTGGAACTGCACGTATAAACACATTATAAATCATGTTAAAGATCTTTATTTGGAAAAAATGGAATTTGAATTTAAAATCAAAGGGCCCAACAGTAAGCCACAAGCATGATGCAAGGTATCAGTATCAATTGGATTTGACACAAGGGTACCTTACATCAAAAATTGCACTGACTGCGATTCAGGAATGCAGGCTGTGGCAACCTAAGCACCACTTGTGGTGAACAGGTCCTGTTCCAGCCCCACACCTGATTGGGGGCTTCTCCATGGTTTTTGGTAGCTTACAGCAGATGCAAGCTGCTGTATCCCCTATGGAGGGATTCAGGAACCCCACAGGGTGCATGGTCTTTGACAGTTAGACCAGCCTGAGCTGGTATAATGGCCCATGTGCCAGCCCTGGAGCCATCACTGGGTGTGAGGAACCTGTGCTGCTGCCCACCTGTGGTATTCTGTGCCCCACTGCACCTAGAGACATTGGAGGTGTTGCACCTGCAGGGCCCCCATGGTGCCTGGCATGTGGCAGGCCCCACGGAAAGCACAGGCATGGCAGTAGCCATGCAATGTCTCCATTGTGGAGCTGTTTCCTCCCCAGCCACCCATATGTCCCTAACCTGCCCTTTTCATCTCTTGTCCCTTTCTGCACACCCGCCAGCCTCCAGGAAGGCTTCCAGCAATGGGCACCAATGCCACCTGATCGCCTGCAGCTTGTGGCACACCTCTCCATGACCTTGACTTTACGCATGGCAACATTTGCCACAGCTATGGGAGTTTGGTGCTGGGACCCTCCCAATAGTGAATCGAGTGCAGGGTCCCTGGTGCATTGGGGATCGATGCAAGCTGTGGTTTGCTGCAACTTGTGTCAGTCTCCAAGGGCTTTGTGAATCAGACCCCAAATGTTTTCTCTGCAGATTATTAGAGAACACCCTTTGTAGGAAATGGACTGTGCCAACTGAACTTAGAACTGCAGAATTTTAGAACTATATGCATGAGACATCCTCTTATGATTATAAGAGTACCTGGAATGTTTAAAAATAAGACATGGTAAGGTGTGCATTACACAGTTCTAATGCACGGCTGGGGAGGCATAGTGAGGCATGTGGCCACAGGTCGAGTGCATTCAGTCCCCTAGTCTTGCATTAGAACTGTCTCAATGTACATCCCCGGAGTGGCTTACTGTGCTTATAAAATGGATCTGTGTGTTCTACTGGGATTTCTAGCTTTTATCTGTGCATTAGACACTTCTAATGTACAGCGACTAATCAATCAAATTGCTTGAAATGTTTTGCCATTTTAGATTAAATAGAGTTAGTCAATGAATTCATATTTGGCTATTATCCTAGACAACTTGCTTTCCTTTGAACCCCATGTTGTGTATGCTACTAAAAAAATCTCACCAGTGGCTGGGTCTGCTACACAGAGTTAAAGAGCAGCAGATCACAATCAGGGCAGGCAACTTGTATCATGCAGTTGCCTGCCCTAGGTGCCTTTTTAGGTATACTTGATAATTTTCTGTGCAGTCATTTTAAAAATATGCCCCTCGTAAAACCCAGCTTGCCACTTCTGTGTACTAGCCGAGCGATTGCAGAGTGCTGTAGCCTCACCCAGAAAAGAGCATAATTATGACACAAAAGAACAGGCTGCAGTTGTTATAGAGCATGTATTGGAATTGGGGGTTTGCTAAATGCACTAATATTATCTTTGCTGGCATGGTTACATGTATGGGGTTAGTACTTGATACATATGAGTCCCATACATGTAACCATGCCAGCAAAGATAATATTAGTGCATTTAACAAAGCCTCCCATAATTACAATACATGCTCCATAGACAGCGCTTGCAGCTCTGGTCCTAACTTTGTGTCACAATTATGCTCTTTTCTGGGATGTGGGGCTGCAGTTCATATATCCTCTCCTCCTGTATGCAGTCTTTTATGAACTCGACTGCCATCTTCAGATCAACACCTGCCCATGATGCAACCAAACTTCATTATTTCTACCCCAATCATGAGATCGTATAGCAGGAGAGCTATGCCCACTGCACCCCAACAGAGGGCTGTGCCCTCTGTACCTCCTATCTGTAGGATTCTTACACCACACCACCCATGATAGTGGGGTAGGCTCAACCCATTTGCTGGTAAGGTGGGTCACTCATATACCTTCTGCTCTGTAATTCTCAATTGCCTAGATGTGAGTGCACTAACAATGTTCATTTGCTCAATGAATGTGCATATATTGAAGCACTGAAAAGCCTTCGCTGTTATTGAACTGCTATATTGACGTGATACCGTCACCTTCTCTCCTCAGCAACTTGTCTCCCTGGACCTTTATATAAAGTACCTTGCACTTGTTTTTCTTTAGAAAGTTACTTTAGGTCTTGTCCACCCCTCGCCCCCAAGCATCCAGAAAATATTTCCAGAATCAGTAAAAACAGAGTCACAAGATTAGCTATTGGTCGCTCTTTCCTTACCCCTAGAAAAGCAGCCTGGGCCAGAGATCACTTACCTACAAGGTATCTTCCTGGTACAACAAGCTGTGCACTTCTTTAACTGTATTGACATCCATCTCTTGTTTTAAAAAGCCTGTGTCCAGTATTAATCATCCTAAGCCAACTGCAGCCGTTACTGACTCACACTGTAACTGTAACCACCTGCAATTATGTAACTGTTTCTGCACACTTAGATTGTAATAGTCTCCTGTTCTCAAATGTCAATAGGTTCATTAGTCACCTTCTGACCATCCATTTTATTTTTATTTATTTATTTATTATGCTGGAAGGCATGAGAATAACTACCTGTTTTCACAAGCATCCAGTCTACACTCTACAGAGCATGGAGTAAAAGCTTAACAACGGAAAAGATCATAAAATAATTATATAGGTAACTTCATCGATCATAACCACAGCGATAGGTATGATGTGACAATAGGACAGTATTATGTGCAGGAATAGACAAACTTCTCAAGGACACTGGGCACTTATAAAAGGGCTTGCCTATTAAGGTTTCCCAGTATAATAAAATAAATAAATAAAAATGAAATAATTAGAAATAAACTATTCTGATTGGCTAAGTGTGATGTCATGATTTATAATAACCATTATAAAGCACTCTCAGATTTTAATCCAATCAGAGTGGAGAACCACCAGTACCTCTTACTGAGCGTACAGATGCTGCCTCATGCAGTACGCCATAACTTTCCTATTCCTCTGCCTCCCACTGTCAACTGTCTGTTGTTGCTCACTATTTCTGCTCTGCATTTACGTGCTTCTAATAAATGCTGATCGGTTTTGAAAATACTTACTAAAATAAAAAAATGCCTCCCTATTTTTTGGTCTACAATGAACAGTGGAACTTAGTTTCATCAGCCACTGTTTTTACCATTTCAGAGACTTATCCAGACTGTACCACTTTTCAATATTACTGGGGACAGAAAATTATAAACAAAACCGCTTTTTAAACAGACAAGCTGACAATCTTTTCTTGACAGAAAACCTTCGACTGCTTCATAATATATTAATATGAATACATTAACTTTATATATCTTATTGCATAAGAATGTTATCTCATGCAGTTCGGGCTGACAGAACCATTCAGCTTTGCTTTGCAGTCCTCTTGCCCCAACAGCATAAGATAACATTCTTAGGCAGTAAGAAACACACACAAGTATACAATATCTGTGCATGCAAACAAACATATAATATATTCTTTTCTCTGCAGCAGCTCAAGTTTGTCTCTCTTGCTTGAAGCTTCTGCCAGCACTGGGTCACATGACCTGTCTTTGATGAGCTTCCAAAGTGGCTTCTGATTGAACAGGAAGTCTTAGGGATCTTACACTCTTGTAAAATAGCAAAGGCCAAATAGTCATGAATAGCATTGATGATTTATTTTTCTTCCAGAGTAACAAATAGCCTATTATATGTGGTATTCAGGAAATGCTATTCGTTACTAGCACAACTCTGAGAGAGTGACCAGTGAAGAACCACAGGATCGGCACTGGGTTCTGTCCTCTTCAATGTCTTCATAAGTAGCGTTGCTGAGAAGTGGAGGGAAGGTTTGTCTCTTTGAGGATGACACAAATCTGCAACAAGAGGGACATCCAGGAAGGGTGGATAGAATGCAAAGGGATCTGGGGAAACTAGAGCAATGGCCTAGGGTGTGGCACCTGGGTTTCAGTGCCAAAAGTGCAAAGTCATGCACCTGGGATAGGGGAACCTGGGGTTGTGTACCAGATTGGGGGTGGGGGACTGGGGGACTTACAGTTACTAAGCAAGGGAAGGACCTTTGGGTAATCAAATCTGATGATCTCAAGATGGCAGGGCAGTGAGACAATGTAGTAGGCAATGCTAACCAGATGCTGGGATGCATAGGGAGAGGATGTCTAGAAGGAGAAGGAGGTGGTGTTGCCACTGCATCACTCACTAGTGAGTCCCCACCTGGAGTATTGTGTCCAGTTCTGGAGGCTGCACCTCTGCAAGGACATTGACAGCACAGAAGCAGTCCAAAGGAGGATTACCAAAATGGTGTGGGTGTGTTGGGGGGAGGGGTTGTTCCAGAAACAATATGAGGAGAGGCTGCAAGAGTTCAACGTGTACTCCTTGGAGGAAAGGAGATCGAGAGGGCACATGACTGAGATCTGTAAGTACCTCACAGATGTGAACAAGGTGCAGGAGGGGAGTCCTTTCAGAAAAGAAGAGCACCAGCACATGGCAGTATGCTATGGAGCTTGAGGAGGAAGTTTAAGTGGGATGTGAGTAAATTCTTCTTCACAGAAAGGATGGTGGCCGCCTGGAACAGCCTGCCAGAAGAAGTGGTGAGTGGAGAGCTTCAAGCTGCATGGGATAGGCACACAAATATAATAGGTAGAGGTAGGAGAGGGAACGGATGCCTGTGACCAAGGTTTCATCCTGGGTCCCATAATCTTCTCCATTTTCCTTAATGACCTCCCTCAACCTGTGGCAACTCATGTATCCACATCTGTGCAGATGACACAGTTATCTACATCTCTGGTCCCTCCACTACAGCCATGGAAGGTCTTCTCCAGCAAGACTTCCACAATGTCCTGAGCTGGTTCCAATCAAACCAACTCTGGATCAATACAAAAACTATGTCCATGACCATTGGTACCAACCAAAAACTGGCCAGACCCTCAACCCTGCAGACCTGCAGAGACAGTCTTTATTGTGGTACAAGCTACCAAGTTTAGGGTGGAGCTGGTGGATAGCATCAATGTGGGTAGAGAAGTTATGCTTGCTGTTTAACCACACACTGAGGTACTTGAAAGACTAAACCACTTCAAGAGGGGAGACATTCAAGGTGGAGTAGATGGGCAGGGTTTGGAGTCTGGACAGTTTCTGGTTGGTGATGAGGAGAGCAGTGCTGAATGGTAGGAAGGAAGGGACAAAAATCAGTATTTGGATATGAGGAGATACAGTGAATCTGGTGATGTGAGGGTAAATGTTGCTCGCTTCTTTACAGACAGACATGGTCTCATGGCACTGCCCCTCCACCTCCATGGCCAGAGTGAACACCCTCTGTAACTCCATCTGCTACTATGCTACCGACACCCTCCCCAAACTCATCATTGCTCAGTTTACTCCTCCTTATCCATTCTCCTCTACTCTCCCATCGCCAGATTCACTGTGTCTCTTTCATATCCAAATAGTGATTTTGGTCCCTTTCTGCCTTTGTTTCAGCACTCTTCTCCCTCATCCCTTCTGACTCCTGCTCCCGCTACCCAAGGATCCTTGCACCTTTGCAGTTCCACATCCCTAGTCTTTGCCAGGCAGTCAGCATTTTCCTATTGTCTTCCTTCACTTTGGAACCATCTCCTCCTCGTTCTGCTTCACAGTCTGCCCTGGATCCTCAGGTATCAATGAGACTCCTTCCCCCTCCTGTTTTCCATTTCCCTGATGGTTCCTCATTCATTTGCATTCTACCCTGCGTAAGTGTGGTGGAAATGTTAATTGTTGCTTTTTGTCTTGTTTGTTCATTCTGCGCTACTCCTGTATTAATCTTGTTCTCTGATTGCACTTTATTGTAACTGCAAACTGTGACCGTGCTATGTATTTTACATTCTCTGTTCCTCTCTCCCTCTCCCCACCCCTCGTCAGCTCCTGGAAACAAGCCTTAGCTGTGCCTTTCCTGGTCACCAATTTTCAAAGTGAAAACTGGGCAGACTAGATGGGACTTCCTTTTCTGCCAGTGCATTCTGTTTCTGTGTTTCTGCCTATTAGTTATTTTATGTGCCCCAAATATTTTTACTAATTTCTTTGTTTACTTTAAAACATCAGCACTCACGAAGACAATGCTTCCACTGCTCACTCAATGTAATGTGCACTGCCAGGTCTGCCATTGGTTAACAGCATACTTTACATAGAATGAGCCTTGCTTTGGCTGGCCCAGTGGTGCTGAGAGTCGAGGCACTGGATACCACACCTGTGCTATGCTGGTGACCTGGTCTGAACACCTCAGGTCGCCGGGGCCGGCATGGGGGAGCAGGGTCAGCATGCTGATGTGGAGCTCTTCTTTCCTGAGGGTGGAGAGGGTGGATTAGTCCTCCATAGTTCTGCTCTTTGCATGCAGTGTTCTCCCATACAGAATAGAAAACTCCCAGCCCACTGCATGGGGTCTCTGAGGTGGCAGAAATGATGCCACTATTCCTGGTCGAGGCATGCTGCCACTGTCAGTGTTTTCCCAGCCTCAGCCACTTAAGTGTTGCCAGCACGGCACCATTGGGCCATCAGGTGGCATAAAGCTGTCTGTTTTTGTTATTGTTTTCAGTGTCTTGATTGGTAGGCCTGGTGTACCTCGCAGTCTCAACTGAAGCTAAGTCTTCTTAATTCAAGGTAGTTGCATATATTACCCTGTTGCACTGCAATAGAGAACTAAGTAAAAGGTGTGATGGCATGTATTATTCTGGGATAACATCACACCTTGATTTTGTTATGAGGCATGAGGTGCAGCGAGTGCTTTCAACCACCTGAAAACTGGTGTTAACCAGCATCACACATGGCTTGGAGTGCTATACTGCATTTTATAAAGTGGATCCATTAGGAAAAAAACACAAAAAATAAAATTCTTTAAGGTAGGTTTTCTTTAGATTAGTTTTAGACTGTGGTGTACTGAGAAAACATCATGGCTGGAGTTGCCTCTGGACCAAGCAAATTTAAGGATTTTTGATATCTATTTTATAATAGGTGCAATTTGTTCACCCAGATATTGCACATAGGCCTTATATTACACAACTTTCAGTAACAGACATGTGCCGCTGGATACTTAGTGTGCATGCTTCTGCCCACTGCTTTATCTCAGGATTCCCAAACCCTAGAACAGCTACTGGCTTAGGCTTACATGGTGCAATTTGTTGGCTTTTGCCTGCATGCTAAATGCAAGTGGCAGGAGGTTTTGCTTCTTTTCAGAGAATGGACAGGTTGTAGCATTTTCCTCTTTAAGACTTTGCACCAAAACATTGGTCTATGCCAGCAAAGGGGTCCAAACAGTAGGTAGGCATGGTTAAACTGCATCTGCTATTCATATTGCCACCAAATACAGAACACTGAAAAAAATTAGGCTATTAGAATATGCAGCATTTTCAAAGCTTGCTCACTGATGTCTGTACTACTAGTAATAACATACCAAGTAACTGCCGACCACAGCATAACAGAAATCCTCTAACATTAAAATCCTATGGGACTCGTTGTTCACACAATGGATTGCAAGTGGATACGCTCTGCATGGAATGCATTGTTATCACATAGGCAGACAAAAGTCTGACTCACAGTGTGATACACAGGCTGACAAAATTCACGCCATTGTGTATTTAAAGTTCAAGTATTCACAGTCCGTGTCTCTCTTCCATTCCAGGGCGACATTTGAGCATACTTTCTTCCACCACCAGCTTGTTATTACATTTTAAAAGTAGATTACAGCTGGATTTGCCTGCCTGATCCTGGCACTGTTCCCATTAATAAGGTTCCTAACCTGAGGCAACTGGCACGTTTGACGGTGTAACCTGAACGTCACTTCTGCTTTGTGTGTCAAAAGAACAAAACCTGTTTTCATGCCTTCTTTTGGTGGGCCTTCCCACTCTGTCACTCTCTCTGTTTTTGCTGCTTCATCTTTTGCTGACAAAAGAGTTCAGTTTCCATGTAACTGAAGCAACATTATGATTCATATGTAAATGGTTGCTGCATGTAGCCACACTACTGTCTGAAACTGAACTGGGCATTTTAAATGGAGATTTTGGATTACAAGAAGACTTTACAGATGTCGGTTGAGGAACTGGAGCAGGTATGTGAAGGTTGGATAAGGTGTTATCCCATATTGCTTTTATAGGTTCACAACTCACAGCCACCATTTGATTCTCAAAGCAGCCCTTTATGAGAGTATTATGTTATGACTTTCAGGTTACTGGATGTTTCGTGTTTGGTTGCATAAAGGCAAAGTTGAATGGAACATCAGCTTTAGTGGTCTAGATACTCTTCTCCTGTTAACAGGCCCTGCATCATTTCATTGCTGGAACTGACTCAGGGTCAGATGAGCGAGCAGGACTGACCCAGGGTCAGCTGATGAGCAGGATTAACCTCCTGTATTGTCATCCGATAGATAGAACTGATCCAGGGTCAGCTGGTGAGCAGGATTGACCTATGGTCAGCTGATGAGCAGGACTAACCTCCTGTACAGTCATCTGACAAGCAGGACTGACCCAGGGTCTGTTGGAAAGCAGGACTGACCCAGGTAAGTTGGCAAGCAGGACTGACCCAGGGTAAGTTGACGAGCAGGACTGACCCAGGTAAGTTGGTGAGCAGGACTGACCCAAGGTAAGTTGGTGAGCAGGACTGACCCAGCATCTGTTAGTGAGCAGCACTTACCCAGGGTTTGTTGGTGAGGACTGACCCAGGGTCTGTTAGTGAGTAGGACTGACCCAGGGTCTGTTGGTGAGCAGGACTGACCCCGGTAAGTTGGAGAGCAGGACTGACCCAGGGTCTGTTGATGAGCAGGACTGACACAGGGTCTGTTGTTGAGGACTGACCCAGGGTCTGTTGTTGAGGACTGACCCAGAGACTGTTGGTGAGCAGGACTGATCCAGGTCTGTTGGTGAGTAGGACTGACCCAGGGTCTGTTGGCGAAGCAGGACTGACCCAGGTAAGTTGGCTAGCAGAACTGACCCAGGGTAAGCTGGTGAGCAGGACTGACCCAGGGTTAGTTGAAGAGTAGGATGAAATTAGATAAGCCTGCAGAACTGAGAAGTTCGGCAGCCAGCATAGTCTAGTAGTTGGGGCATTGACCTCTCAGCCTGGACTTCAGATATAACAGACAGGGCATCTATCTTTTTCCCTTGGGGCATTGACCTCTGAACCTGGACTTAGTATTATAACCTGACAGGGCATCTATCTTTTTCCTTGGGGCATTGACCTCTGAACCTGGACTTAGTATTATAACAGACAGGGCATCTATCTTTTTCCCTTGATTTAAAATTTAGAGTTTTGATTCATGAAAGTTGGAACATGATCATTCTTAGAGCAATAATTAGATCCTCTGGGGATGGCTTTGTTACCTGATGCTTACTGTGACTGAGGCTTGGATAGGGCTCAGTGCAAGCTGGTATATTTTGATGAGTACTCACTCCAGATCACATGGTTTGTGATAATGAACAACAGCAAGCCTTGTAAAGAATTTCATTTAATGTTTTTGACTAAACAAGTGGTGTTTGTATTATCTTGCTCTTGGTTGAAAAACATATGCTTTATTACTGCTCATGTCTAGGCAAAACATCTTAAATAAATTCAAGCACACTCTGTGTAAGTGATGGCTCTAACAGACTAACAAGTAAATAAAAAGCCTTTATTACATTGCTGATGGCATTAAGCACATAAAACTGTATACAACAGCATGCAGGGAGTGAATTAGAACATCCCTGCAGCACCAACTACAAGTAAGCTGCTATGTATCGGGATAAACTGCCCTTCCTCTGTGCTTCTTTGCTTGATGCTGTATACTGGCTCTGACTTTGTTCAGTACATGTTAATTTTAGGAGGAGATCCTCAGTCTGCTGTATAGTATATCCAGTTCAGGATGTTCATACAGGATCTCCTTTGCAGCTAACTGGGCCCCAGTCCTATCATCCCTTGACCCAGAAAAGGCACTGGCACACTTATCCACAACCTTCGTGGCAATTTGTGACAAACATGCCCCAGTCAAATGGGAAGAATCCAGGACCACCACTCCCTGGATAAACCCTGACGTAACTGAACTCTTCCAGATAAGGGACTCAGTTTGGGCCAGACACAAATCCAGTGGGCTAACCCAGGACAGGCAAGTCTATGCTGCCTCTGAAATTACTGCTCCAGGAGTATATGACTTGCTATGGCTAATTACTTTCAGAACAAGCTATCGTCCAATGCCCTTGACCCTTCAAAATTCAGGAAGACAGCAAATTCTAGTCAGCCCCACCAGTGAGGCATATTCCCTATCCAGCTCCTCCTTAATCAACAATGTCCTCAACAAATTCTTCACTGAAGGCCCTAGGGCTCTCCTGTCCTACCACCACGGTCCGACCTGACCTCCCGTGACACCTTCCACCTACTGGCGATCTCACTTGATGCTGTCTGCAAGGAACTATCAGCGCTAAGTGTTGTATCCAGCTGTGGATCTGATGGCATCTCACCTAAATTTCTCAAAATTGGTGCTCCAGTAATAGCTGTCCCTGTTGCTCACATTTTCAATCAGTCCCTCTGAACTTGTTCCTACCCATACAGCTAGAAGCACACAGTGGTGGTACCTATTCACAAAGGCGGCCCAGCCAACTCTCCTTCCGACTACTGCCCAATTTCAATTTACTCATCTCTCCAAAACCCTCAAGAGGTTTGTCAGCAGGTAGCTATCCAATGTCTATGCACAATTCAACATCCTTACACCATACCAATCTGGCTTTCACCCCAAGCATTCTACCTCCACTTCCATACTTCTAGGTTACTGGCCACATACACTCCAACTTAGATAAGGGCCAAGGCACAGGGACCATTTATAGACCTAGCAAAGGCCTTCGACACCATGGAACACGCTCTGCTCCTGCACAAAAAGCAGACTCTGGGATCTCCCCATGAGCCATGGCATGATTCCAGTTCTACCTGGCCAACTGCTCAGCATCCGTTAAGCTAGGCCCGAACTACTCCCCCACCCTACCCATCTCCCCAGGGTTCCCCAAGGTTCAGTACTGGGGTCTCTGTGCATCACAACCTTCATTAATGACTTCCTTTTCCATATCTGCCAGCAGCATACACATGTATGCAGATGACACCATAATCTACTCATCAAGTATGTCTCACCTCAGTTGAGAAATCTGTCTCTAACAGACTTCATGGTGATCCAGAAATGGTTCCTTGACAATCATCTGGTCGTGGAACCAAAAGAAGATGGAGTCCATTCTGTTTATCAGTAAGTAATGGATCAAACCCCCACACACCTGACTATATGTTCACTGGATGGGGACTGTCTAGGCCCAGTCACCAGTTATAAGTACCTTTGGCCTAAACTTGGACCAACACCTGGATTACTCCAAGCATATCTTTCAGGTCATAGCCAGTCTTTTGCTAAGCTTGGCACCCTTTATGAGTAAAGGACTGTCTGCAACAAAAATAAAGAAACAGATTGTCGAACAATCAATCCATCCCCTTCTGGACTATGGGGACGTAGTATACTCTGGAGCTAACTGCACCTCCTTTGTCAAAATTACACCCTTTTCAATGCATTTTGTCAATTTGTAATGGATTGCTACCATCCGACATCACTTTACTATATACAATGAATTGGACTGAGCCCCCACAAGACAAATGATGCACACTGCTCTCGTGGGATCAAACTGCTGGACTGACAAGCTACCTAAATACTTATCTGACCTGTTCTCTCCTCAGCTATCCCTGCCTACTCCTCCCAAGATCCAAGGTAGCTGCCATCTCCATGTCCTCCGATACAAATGTAGCCTTGGCAATCCTTCGTGCTTCTGAGGTTCACCAGCATCTGGAACAATCTACCCTCCAAAGTTACTGCCCCTCTCCCTCAATTCATTCAAGGTACCGGCTCATGGAACCAAGCAGGGAGACAAATACTTGGAATGTGGGTAACCGGGTTCGAGCCCTGAGCCTGGGATGTCAGAAACGGAGGCCAGCAGAGAGGGTGATAGAGCATCTGTGCAGATGTTCTCCTCCTGAGGAAGGGTGCTATGGAGCACCACTCAGAGACTGATACCCTATGGTGTGTGGAGCCTTGCCGGTGTAGGTGATCACACGTTAGCTGACTGTGCCTCCAAGGCATTGCTGCAGTGCATGCTGTTGGGGTGTGGGGAGAGGTTCAGAAAACAAAACTCGCACCCATCTTGGCCTGGCAGATGATGGCTGCCTAGTTCCCTGCAGACCACAGTCCCCTAGTGCACCTCTCCTTCCCTCCCAGCCTTGTGTACCTTTGGAGGATCCTCAGGAATGCTTCTCCCAGGAAGGCTCCCTGGCAGGGATAAGCTGGACCCTCAGAGGACATGGGGACAGCCTGTGGAGACAGGTAGCAGGAAGAAGCAGCAAAGGTGAGACTGGTGGGCAGACAGGGATGGTGAACAGCCAGAGTGGGAGGTCAGGGGTGCAGGGAAGGCACAAAGAAAAATCATGCCAAGCCCTGGTCAAGATCTGCTTCAAAGCCTCATCAACCTGCCCCCACTGGCAGACACACCTGCAATGCCCAGGGCTCCCCTGGCGCCCTTGCAGACCACTCCTGGTGGTGGCCAACAAGCCAAGTTCTTTAATTTAGAGCCCGGCCGTATCACTCCAGTACTAATGGTGCACCCAACTCCATGCCCTTCCTGAGGGTCCACAGTGGCCTAGACTCATTGTCTACTTGGACTAGAACCATTTGTTTCTTACTATATGTACTTTGAGACTTTATGTACCCTTTATTGTGCCCTTTAATGGCTTTTGCTCTGATTTCAACTTGAATTGTGTCATTTGTATTTTGTAATGGGAATGTATGTCTCTGTACTGTATTTACCTTGTAATATACCCTTCTATCCTACCTCCTCCTTCCCCAGGTCACACTTTGAAACAAGCCGTGGTGCGGTGTGCTTGTCTGGTAAAGTATGTTTTAATAAATAAATAAATAAATGTTCCATGGCATTAACGTAAACAGTTTATTGAGTAGTGACTATTAAATTTATTCAAACCAGCCTTGCTCTGATCATGCAAGGCATGTGGCTCCCCTCCAATATCTGCATGAAGCTTGGGCCATTTAACCTTCTGGCATAGTGGTCTGGTTTCAGGTGTTAATGGCTGGGCATAGGTTATGTGATGCAGCATTTCCAGCTGAGGGCACCTAACCTGCACAAGTTGTACCACTGGCTATTACTCTCTGAAATATACCAGCTTACCTGTCCCAACAGAGCCCGCCCACAGTGATAACAATGATTGTGCAACTAATAAATACAATGGTACACAAATGTAAAATGTAAACAAGGGACAAGGTTTTTTTCATGGAGCGAAGGAAATAAGGGTCAGACTAAGGAAGGGTAAGGGTTAACAATACAACAACAACAATATTGAAGAAATACTTAATAATATATACTCCAATGATGCAAAGCATCATTGGAATTTAGAAATTATTTATTTATTAGCTTTTGTTTACTGGGTAAGTGCATTAGGCATGAAAGCTTGCCTATTTTCAGGCACAACCCGGAGAGTACAAGATGCAGAGATTACAAACAGGTGCAAGAAACATACAATTCATACAGCAATATCAGGTATCCGGGAGGAGAAATAGTACAAAGCCAGTAACAATCCATGCAGGGATGTATAACAAAAAGACAAAACTACTCACAGGAGTGCTTCAACATGACAGGCATAGAAACAATGATGAACACAGCAAAAGAAATTAAGGGCAATTACATGCCCCAAGTGCCTAAAGGTGACAGAACAGTGCATTCTTGAAGGAGGAGCTAGATAAGGAGCCTTTTAGGTGGGGAGGTTGGAAATTCCAGAATTTGGTAACAAAGTGTGACAAGGCCTGCTCACCCATCCTAGTAGTGCAGGTGGGACTGATAGTTGGGGAGAGGTGGAGGACCTGAGAGAGTGGAAGTGAGTTACAGGGTTGAGCATAGCCCCAAAGAGTCCGGGTGGGGATTTCTGTAGGGTCAATGAAACAACACAAGTAATAAGAGCACAGGTACTTAGGGGCAGCCAGTGCAAGCGGAGTAGAGCAGACAGTGGTGGAAGTGGGTGAAGGGCCCGATGAGGGCAAACCTGCAGATATTGTATAAATAGTGTCCACTTTCAGAAACTGGCGTTGGCCTGGGGAAAAGAACAGGGGCAGCATAAGTGAGGCCAGGGGCAGGACACCCCTGGCAGCGGAGATCCCTGGCAGCAGGGGTGAGGAGTGGACGCACTCTATAAGCAGCACCAATCTTAGAGTTAACAGATTTGCATACCTCATTAATGTGGGACAAGAAGTCTAGAGAGGGTCTAACCTAACCCCAAGGTATTTGAAGGAGTTTGTTGTTGAGATGGCAGTCCTGCTAAGGCATAAGACCTGATAGTTGGGGAATTCTGCACGGACATTTCCATGAAAGAATTTATACTGGTCTGCTTTAATGAGGGGCATATGGTACCAAATGGTCTGCCACACAATCACACTCATCAGTGTGCCTGTCTGTATCTCAGCCCAGGCAAAGGAGAAACCAGTCCTATAATGGTCTTACAAGTTTGGGTCATGGTGGGCCACAAAATAAGAAAAGAAAAACTAAAGACAAAGAAACTGAACACAACAGCACTGAGAAAAGCATTGGCAATAAAGCTAACCTTCAGTGAAATGCAAACTTATATATACAGTAAGCCCATAGTGCAAAGCATCATGGAAAGTATATGCAAATAACGATGAAAGAATTTACACTGGTTCTGCTTTAAGGAGGAGTGTATGGTGTCAAGTGGCTCTCACACAATCTGAAAAGGTTGACATGTGTTTCATCCTTCTCAGGACTCATCTGTATTTCAGTCATTTAGCATAGCAGTATGCAATCCCACACAGACCCCAGTCAATCCCATAACAGTTCTATGCCTTATATGGCACCAATAAATTAGCCCACAGTCACAGGAAGCTTACTTAGAGTAAACGTGGTGCCACACAGTCTAGGTTTAAATGTTGCAGGCCCAACAGTTGGTATACATGGAGCCCAGGTAAGCCTCCACACATGGGTGGGGGAGTGATTGCATTTAGTTATTAAAATTCCAGTCACAGGGATAGCCTTAGTGTATGATTGGTTCATCTGATTTTCATAATGGTCCCAGGGCAGCAGCAGACAGAACATCAAAATTCAATGTAAGCTGAGACAGTATGTACATACATTGTTTAAGAGGCAGTGTAGCCTAGTGGTTACAGCACTGGTTTCTAAACAGAGAAACTGCAGGTTCAAACTCTGTGTAACAAATTGCCGTGTATACCTATCACTGTGATTTATTTATTTTTTTTTTATTTGTATTCAATTCCTTCTGCATGAGTATCATTTGGAATGTAACAACTACAGGACAAAATTGACATTCCTGAAAAAAGGTTAAGATTCTTATCAGAGCAGACCCACTGGCTCTGAGGGGAAATTTACTATCTGTGCTGTCCCTTATCATGGGAGTACCCTGACACTTTATGGGTGAGCTTAGAAAGAGTCTTTTGATGTCAGGAAGTGGCTTGCTAAACAAAATATTGTGGACAGGCTTAGGTCTTGGGGAAAAAACAGATGTATTTGTCCAAAGCCCAGATCAGACTGGCTTTCCACTCAGCCCTCAAGACACAAAAGAATGTTGAATCTATGATGTCAGAGTGACAAACTGGATGACATGCCATGGGGAGCAGCTGGAGGGTCTTATGGTCTGGAAGAGCCTAAAAGAGTTATAAAGGTTTGGAACTATGAACAGCTGACATTTAAGCTTTGAGTCTTCTCTGATTCACCAAAGTGTCCTGTGTAGGTAAGCCTCTGTACCTTGGGAAAATATCAGGATGGCTGCCCAATGGCCAAATGCATCCTGCTCCCACACTGGCCACTTAAGTTCTGGAGCAGACTCAGGAGCTGGCCAGGCAGCCCAGGGGCAGTGGCGGCGCACTGCCATGTGGCATGCGCAACCGAAGAGGGAAGGTGCCAGGTTCTGCTGCACTAGTAATCCCGCAGTGGAATATGGAGCTTGCTTTCTCTGAGAGGGCATGCTGTCTGCTAGCATGACCTGACAGGGTCATTTCTGGTATGGCATGGTGTGGATTATGGGTGGGGTCCAGAGGCATAAACAAAGAGAGAAACCCTATGTGCACTGGCCACCAAATATTATAGTGGCCACTAGCTATGATAGTGCCTATACTCTTGGGTCTCAACTTATGTGGATCCCTGCTGGTGTGGCAACAGCGGGAGTAGTGGTTGAGACTGGGAGACCAGGACTGCCTGATGTCAGGTGCATGCAGAAGCTGAGAGCCACAAAGCGTAATGCAAATATATATATATATATATATATATATATATATATTATGATAACATGGTAGTGCTATCATAGTTAGGGTTGAGGAGCCATTTACTTGATAACCCAAAATTTTGCACCTTAATAACTTGCAACCGTTTGATGGATTTTACTGAAATTTGAAATACATGATCAAGACCTATACACCTTAGGATCTGCCAAGTTTCGTACTGGTAGATTATATGGCTGCGGAGTCATTAAGTGTGATCTGCGATGCCACGCTTTTTTTTGGAATTCTACTTGTCGCGGCTCACAGCCGCATGGTTTGTGCATCAGTCCAAAATCTTTCAGGGAACGTGGCAACTGGGGTCCCCGATGTGCCTTCAAAGATTTCGTGAAAAAATATTAAACGGTTCAAAAATTATTTAATAAACAAGTTCCATTATAAGTCCACTGGGAAACTTTAACAAAAGTTCGACAGTGTCGCAATGCAGTTTTTACTTTCGCAAATGGCTCTTTTACTGTTGCAAATCCGCCATTTTGTTTTCAGTTATGATCAAAAATGCTTGGCATTTAAATTTGGGACCCTCTAGCAACCTACAGTAATTCTTTTGTATTCACCTAGTCGGACCCTGAGGATGCTAGCCATGTCTTTATTTTGGGTAAAACACCCCAGAAATATGTTTTTCACATTTCTGGAAAAAGTACTTTCACAAAGTACTTTCACACTTAACGACACTGTCGAATGAATTTGCGAAACTTTGCAAATTGCGAACAGTACTTTTCTAGGCTGTGGGACAATGACAGCAATCTTTGGCACCCGCTGCAAAAGAACGGTTAGGCTTTGGGCTGAAATTTGAGGGAACACAGCCAACATCTCACAGATGTGTCTTTCAGTATTTTTGAAAAATATTACATGGTGGCAAAGTTACAGCACTCCAAAGTTGATGCTTTTTCCATAGGATAACATTATGGCGTCCGACGCATTGCAGCAATCCTTTAGCGCCTCTGCTGCAAAATAACGGTTTGGTCTTTTGGGCTGAAATTTGGAGGGAAGACAGCCACCATCACACAGATGTGCCTTTTAGTGGTTTGGTGAACAAATATTACAAGAAGCCAAAGTTATGGTGCTTGAACTTCTCTTTTTTCCCATAGGAAAACATTACGGTGGTCGCCCGTGCCTTTCAGGGCCCGTAACTCGAAACGGGTCGAGATACGGACATTTCGTCAGAAAAATTCTTAGCCTCTAACAGGACCTAAGTACAAAACTAGCCAGGAAAGTCATAAACCATATGACTTTTACTTTTTTCTCGTCATACGGTTCCTGAGATATAAGCAATTTAGTATTCAAACTCCTCATTTTCTCTCGAGACCCATTATTATGCGCATACATTCTTTGTACTCACTGTCTTTTCTCTATGAAAGCTTTTGGGAAAACCAGCCTATGCACTTCCATTACTGTTACTGTTGCCCTTTCAGCTTGTGGTTCCGTACCCATTTTACTTACGTTCATGTCTACACCACCACGTGCATTATCCTTAGCATTTTCATTTGCGTTTATGTTTCCGTTATTTTTACCATTTCTGTCTACAGTACTGTTTCTCTTTCTGTTTCACTTTGCGTCACCATGCCCATTACCATTTGTGTTTGTGGACACCATGTTACTATGTGACAAGACATCACGTGGCAGACCGTTCCCATCTACGCCACGTATGCGTTACCCTTCTGTTCTCATTCACGCTTGCATTACCATGTGCACCACTATTAGCACTTCTGTTTGCATTGCTGTTCCTGTTACTATGTCACAAGACATCCGCGTGGTGGGACCGTGGGGCCCAAAAGGTTCCAGCGCTCCACACCACATGACGTGGCGGGGAGTAGCGGGGCCTGGAGGTCCCCATGCTCCCACCAAGACATATCTACTATTTCCTCGATATCATTCTCAAAAGAAGGGAAATTAGAGGCAAAAAAATCAGTTTAATGCATCAGTTAGGTTGTTCCACAGCAACAAAAGTGAGGAAATTCAGTGTTAGGGTTGAAACCCCCTTGGACCCCCAGCCCACCCCCCAACCGGCATTGGGGTGCGCATTGTGGGTCTTTGTTCCTAACTTTCACCCCATTCTCCTATACCTCTGCTTCTTTACACATGTGATGGTGAGAGTTAGGCTGAAAACCCCAGTGCCGGTTGGGGGTGGGCTGGGGTCCAAAGGGGGTTTCAACCCCTAACACTGAATTTTCTCACTTTGTCGCTGCGTGGAATATTCCTAACTGATGATAAACAGAGTTTTGCCTCTAATATATATATATACAGTATATATATATATATATCTTGCAAAAAACTAAATTAATGCATCAGTTAGGGTTGCAATTAAAGTGACAACAGTATCTCTGGGCCCTCTGCTCCCACCCATGTATAATGTTTGAGATAGAGTAATCATATCCTTATTTGCCTGAGGGAGCAGGGCCCAAATACCATCCTTCATAAATGCATATATATATGTACCTGTGGAAGGGCTATGCACTTCCATTTATAGGACAACAGTGGCCAAATTGTCAGCATAGACATCTGATTACTCCAGCTAATGTACACAGTACTGAAACTTTTCAAACTCTGCCAAACCGTAATTTACAACTGCAGTGCCATTCCATGCCACAGGTACAAACTACATTTTGACCAGGATTTGAAAATGACAGATGTCATATACATGAGGAGGGTAATAACAAGTCTAGGTTGAAAATTTGGAGTCAAAATATTTAATAATTCTAAACTCACAAGTGTACATGAAATTGCAACAAATAGTCATAACTCTGCCATTTTATATATTTTGACCCCACATTCTTAACATAGCCATCTTATGAACTCAATTCATGAATAAGGTCAGGAAAATTGTGAAATCCTGCCCAAAAGGTGAATTTGCCAACCAACTGTAAAATCTCCTTTGGGCAGGAGTTGTGTAATGACAATCATATTAGTCATGAGTTGGGGTCCCAAAAGGCCATGTTGGAAATCTGGGGTCAAAATGTCCACAAATGGCTGAACTATGCATTAAAGTTGAAACCCCATTGAACTACATTGAACTGCATTTACCTTAGATTTCCATATTGCAGTCGACGGCTCTAGCAGCAAAGTATCTTCGATCAGGAGAGTGGATCTCCAACCTGGGATCTGTTTGGGAAGTGGGGGTGTACTAGGGTGTGTGGGTGGTGGATGCTGAGTGGGAGGTAGGGGTGGGGGAGCTGACTGGTGAGGAACATTTTTTTTCACAGCAAACAAAAAAAAACATCAAGGGATGGTTTTCTTTTTACAGGAATGGATTTGGGGTTGCCACTAGACACCAGGGGCATAAAAGCCACCATGGGGACAGCGATCGGAGAATGAGGAGGGGAAGAACTACTAGACTACTAAGGAGGGAAATAACATCGGGGACAGCAATTGGAGAATGGGGGAGGGGCAGGACCACTAGACTACCAGGGAATATATTACTCTATATAAAATAAAAAACTTAGAAACATATGGGCTGATGATCAGAGAACGGGGGAAGGAGAGGGACTATTGGACTACCAGGGAGCGAAAAGAACTTTGGGAATGGTGATTGGAGAATGGGGAGGAACCACTGGACTACCAGGAACTGAAACAAACATCGGGGACAGTGGTCAGAGAAAGGGGGAGGGACTACTAGACTACCAGGAATATATAAAAGAAACAAAATAAAATTTAAAACAAAAAATCAAACATATGGGACAGCGACCAGAGAACAGGAGAGGGAGGAGGGACCACTAGACTACCATGGAATATATATATTGTATTTAGGGACAGCGACAGGTAGGGGTGCAACTAAACACCAGGGAGATATGACAGTTCAAACTGTAATGGAACTTCACTTTTCAAAGTCTTTACAGTAAGAACAGTAAAGTTCAATCTGTAAAGAACTTTGAACAGTTATCTTCCAATCAATTGATCCTAACTAAACAAGTGACGGGCGATATGATTCTCACCCCAAAACACATACAGTAGTTGACCTAAAACTGTTAAATACTAATACAATAATGTTACTATAATATTACAGGTTTTGGTCATTCCTAAACAATAAGATTTCTTTAGAAATCCATTTTAAAAGGAAAAAAAAAAAACAAGATGGCAGAAGCACAAACAGTATTTTTCTGAGCAGGAACAATAAATCCACAACAATTAATAGTTCAACAGTTTTCATTTACCTGCCTGTCTGGCAGCTATCACCAAAATCATTATAATACAAAAGTGGTGAGATATTTTCTCAGCACACTATCAAAAGCACACCCTTGGCACAGACCCCATCATCCCTGAAAATTTCAATAAAAAATTATTTCCATCTGGACTGTAGATGAGAACAAATAATCCCATGTTAACCAATGGTAAAAGTGTTTTTGTTTTGTTTTTACCACCCAGGGCTAGATATTCAAAACTTTGTCCAGGCTAATTAGCACTTGCCTGGCAGGCAAACTTAGCCCAGAGCACAAAACAAGCCATATTCAAAAGGAACAGCCGGGGCAAACAACTTCTGAATATAGCATGGGAATGAGGCTGGGCAAACTGGATTGGGAGTGCAGGGCAAACTTAGCCCTGGAATAAGATAGCTCTGAATATGGCAACCAGGAAGTGCAAACCACAACAGCAACACAGTGCACAGCGATGTGAATGTAGGTAGAGATGAACTATGTAGCCAATGTGTGTGCCAGCAAATACGTGGACCAGTACAGCTGCAGGCAGCAGCGTATGTGAGTACAGTGTGCAAAACTGTAAAATATTCCCCGAACTGTTAGCGGGTGCTAACATCGCTTTGTGGCTGGGTTTACAGGGCTAAACGACAGTCTGTGCAAACATGTTTGCCCGGCGCTAAACTTCTTGCTATATTCAAGATGACATGCAAATGAGCCTACTTAGGTAGTCTGTGGGCAACGTCCAGATTAGCATCTCATTATGCTCTGATTTGCAAGCAGTTTGCATTCGGCTAACTGTTTAGCCCCGCGCCAAACCCGTGCAATGTGTTAGCGCCATGCTAAACAGCTTGGGGAATATTATACAGTTTTGAACACTACTTCCACATGTGCTGCTGCCTGCAGCTGTACTGGGACAACACAGCATAGGCACAGAGATGGTGGTGGTGCTGCATGCAACTGTCACATTGTAGATCATGCCACAGTGCACAGCAGAAACTATAGCAGCAAGGGGCCAGTAGTGTGGGACACAGCAATGCCTATGGTGTGTGGGGCAGTGATGATGACTGCACTATACACAGTGAGAGGCCCTACAGGTGTTTACTGACAGTGGACATTACTGTTATGCTGTTGTGTGACCCACAGATGCTGCACCTGTGGCATGGGATGCTCACAATGACATGTATTTCTGGCTTTGTGTGCTATGGCAGTTGTACAGCATGTGCAGTATGTGGTCAGAGGGGGCATATTATCCGAAAGGCACACTGGTGTTGGGGTATTCCCAATACTGGCCCATGTGCACTGCATGATGTGTCCCAGCCTTGTGGCCACACCTGGTCTGTGGCACTGCCTCGCCACCCATACATGCTCCCTCAACATTCTCCATGCCCACAGAGCTGCACATGTGTGCTGGCATCTGTTGGTGTCCACAGAAGTGTGGTCCACAGGTGTGTGCTGTATGGCAACACCGCCAAGCTGTCCACTGCGGCAGGGTCACCACTTACCGCCTGGCATGGCTGGGACTGGTGGCAGATGATGGCATCATCGTGATGTCTGTTGTGAATCCATGTTGTCTCGGATCCTGGGCACCATTCTATTCCAAATGTGCCACTATTCTTTCTTTAGGCAGTGCCTCCATGGTCTTGTCCACTACTGAGGTGAGGCTGACTGGCCTGTAGTTCCCTTGCCTCTTCTCTGCTACCACTTTGTGTAGAGGGACTACATGTGCCCTGTTCCAGCCATCCTGATCCACTCCTGTGCTGAGGACTCGTGAACATGGCTGCCAGAGGCACTGCTAGCCTTCCTCAGTTCCCTTAATATTCTTGGGTGTATGCATTTGGCCCCATTGCTTTGTCTACCTTCAGTTTTGTGCACTCCTCCAGGACTCTCCACTGTGTATGGATTTGTGTCTACTCCTCCCCCCTTCATGTCTGTTGCCCAGCTGTGGTCCATGACCTCCTCCTTTGTGAACACTAAACAAAAGTATTTGTTCAGTATTTCTGCCTTTTCCATGTCTCCCTTCTTACACTGCCCTGTATCCTCTCTCAGCCTTACAACCCCCCATAGTTTTCCTTCTTTCGCTGATATACCTATAGAATGTCTTGTCCCCGTTCACTGTCTGTGCTAATTTTTCTCGGTCTGCACCTTAGTGCACCTTATAGCCTTCCTACTTCCTTTAGATTCTTTAGGTACACCTCTCTGTGTTCCTCACTTTGAGTCTCCTTGTATTTCCTGAACCTGCTCTCTTTTGGCCCTAACCTTGTCTGCCACCTCTCTCGGGAACCATAGCTGTTTCTCTATCTCTTGCCTTTGTTTACCACTTTGATGCATTGTTTGTCACCTCCCATGGTTCCTTTGAAGTATTCCCACTGTTCCTCAACTCCCTTCCTACATCCCTCCTTGCCAGGGCCTCTTTGATACATCTACCCATTCTAGCAAATTCTGCCTCCTAAAATCTAAGACCATTACCTTTGTGTGACTCGACTGTGTCTCTGTCCCCATACTAAACTTCATTATATGGTGATCACTGGATCCCAGTTGATCTTCCACCTGGACGTCTGTGATTCTGTCACCACTGATCAGTACAGGCTCCAGAATTGCCCTGTCCCTGGTGGGTTCAACCACTAGCTGTCTGAGACCTGCCTCGTAGGGAATCCTGTATGTTTCCATGACAACTCTGTAATTTTCTACATTTTGACCCCAAATTTTCAACATAGTCTTCTTATCGCTCGACTGTAAACCACATAGGTGAAAATTTCTTAATCTGTGGCAAAATGCCATTCCATGCCACAGGTGTGGAAAAGTAATTTTGGGCAGAATGTGGGAAATGACAGCTGTATTGTTCATGAGGTGGTTTAAAAAAATGGCTGTGTTGAAAATTTGGGGTGAAATATGAAACATTGTTATAGTTATGCATGCATAGGAAAATCTCAACCAGCTACGCGATAACTTAAGGTTAGGTTATTTTTGTTCCCAGATTTTCAACATGGGCTTTTGGGGACCCCAGCTCACTTAACAGTGGCAATAAGTAATTTTGTTAGTCTTGAAAGGTGATTTCTTGCAAGGACTGCGCCATTCTACACCACAGGTACAAAAACGTGTTTCAGGTAGGATGTGAGAAATGACAGCTATACTGTTCATGAGGTGGTATGAAAAATGCTTATGTTGAAATTTGGAGTGAAAATATAAAAATTTGGCAAAGTTACATGCGTCGTGGGAAACTGTCAATGAAGCACATAATTCAGGTGTTTGTTTGTTATTTTGCATTCAGCTTCATAAGCTAGGACCCACATCATGAACAGTGGCACTGTCTTTTTGTTATTCGGTCCTAAAAGGTGATTTTGCACACCGACCGTGAAATCACCTTTCAGGACTGAGCAATGAAAAACATTGCCAGTGTTCTGAGGTGAGGTCCCAAAAGCCCATGTTGAAAATTTAGTGCACAAATACCTAAAATGGCCTAGATATCAACATAAGTTAAAAACACATTGATAGCCATTATATGGCACTTACCTTGATTCTTTTTTTTTTTATTCATTATACTTTATTTATTTTTGTTTTTAAGCATACAGACATTTTGTTAGGCTCATCAGACTTAACATATACACTGAAATATAATTTTGGCCTTAGTTACATTGGCCCGCCAAAATCTATAACTACTATAACTACAGATATACCTATCTAACCAGTCAATCAGTGTTAGTGTGTAAACTTTATTCCATTTTTCTCAAAGCTGTTGGGACAATGTCTAATACTTGCAATCATTTTTCTAATCTCAAATTAAATAGGAACTCATTATGCCACTCGAATAGGGAATAAGCTGGGAATCTTTCCAATGCCTCAGCACCAGTTTTTAACTGAGTAGGAAATTAGGATATAGCATATCTTCTTTCTGATACTGAAATTTGGGAAGAGTCTCCCAAGATACAAATTTCTGGTTCAAAACAATGGTCCAGGCCCAAAAGGGGTCCAGCTTTTCCTTAATCGCTTGCCAGAGGGGTTTAATTGAGGGCATTCCCAGAGAATATGAAGAATAGTTCTTTCATTAACACCACATCTGTTACACCTGGGGTCTTGCAGTTTACCTATGGCCACTAGTTTTGTTGGAGTAAAATATATGTTATGCAGTACATAAAATTGGATAAGACGTAGTTTGTCATTTGAAGTATGAGAATATAACGCTTGCCATATTCTGTCCCAGTTAAGTTGCTTCTTTGAAATTGATTTGTCCAATATGCGGATATTCCTTGGGTTTCTGGAAATAAAGCTTGGTAAAGTACTGCTGTTACTCTGGATACTGCATATGGACTCCATGCCAGCAGGTGTAGTGTATTGAGAAGGTATGTCTGGTCTTTATTCC
The DNA here is from genome assembly GCA_016271365.2 of Neoceratodus forsteri. Lineage (NCBI taxonomy): Eukaryota > Metazoa > Chordata > Ceratodontiformes > Ceratodontidae > Neoceratodus > Neoceratodus forsteri. The sequence continues at coordinate 530,969,478 of CM028137.1, read as the reverse complement.
AGTTGTCTGTTCCCAATACAGTGGTTACTCACCTTGATTCTTCACTTTACAGTTCGGCTTTTAAGTATGCAGATGTGTCCCAGTCCAGAGGAGATGTCAGCCAGTGATCCCAGTGGTAAATACAGAGCAAGGGTGGGTGGGGTGGAGGGATGCTCAGTGGGAGGGTCAGGATGGGGAGGAGGTTGGGTAGACAAAGAGGACCATTTTCTTTTTCTAGGACAAAACAAATGACGCCAGAGGACTGTTTTCTTTTACAGGGAGGGATATAAATATTATACACTGTTTTAGGGACAGTGGGGTGGGCTCCCTACTGTCCTGCACTGCTGGGGGCAGTACCTTTTAAGGACACTGGGAGTGGGCTCCCAGTGGCAGACCCTGGTGATGTGGGTGTGGGGCTTTACATTGCCAACAGGGGATTAGGCAGCCTACTGTTGGCAAATGATTAAAAACAAAGATTTTGTTGACAGTGGAGTGGTCTCCCAGTGTCCGACCCTGGTGGGGTGGGTGGGGACTTACATTGCCGAAAGTGGGATTGGGCACCCACTGTTGGCAAATGATTAAAAACACATTTTTGACACTGGGAGGCTCCCAGTGTCAAACACTAGCTGTGTCAGCGGCTTACAGCCCCGACAGCAGGACTGGGCACCCACTGTTGGCAACAAAAAAATAGAAAACCATGGTAATGAGAGTGTGAGGGGTGCCACTGGACATGAGCCAAAATAAGAGGGGGGGAGACCAGGGATACAGGGAAATAATCAGCAGGTGGGAGATGTCAGTAGACAACTAGGTTCCTCGACACTATGAACTGTGCCTGCAAAACAAGCACTCCTACGAAAACAAGCTTGTTTTCACATGGCACATCTGTTTTTCCCGAAATTCAAAATTTAATACATTTTGAATGGATTAATATTTTCACAAAACCTTCAAAAGGCACATCTGTGAGGTAAAGGCTTTCAGTCCTGAAAATTTCAGACCATGACCAAAAGCCGCTTTCTGAGAAACGCTGTCGAAAGAAACTGAAAAACATTGAAAAAGAATTCAAATTTACCATTATTCACCCACTCTGTATCTCAAAACCACAAAAGGGATTCTCACAAAATGTGGCACATCAGGAGATCTGCCCCTAGGTGCAAAGGATGCCAAATTTCATACAAATCCCTTGAACAGTTGCAAAGTTATTAACGTGCACATTTTGAGGTTTAACATTAAACTGCCTGGTCAACTCTAACTTACTGTATACTGGTGCTACCTCACCAGTATAATATACATATATATATATATATATATATATATATATATATATATATATATATATATATATATGTGGTAGCACGGCAGTGCTACCATAGTTAGGGTTGAGTAGCACTTTTAAGGTTAAAGGTGAAAGTTTGCACCTTAATAACTGCCACTGTTAAATGGATTTGCCTGAAATTTGGTATGCATTAGTTGGGCTTTGCAGATCTTGGGATCTGCCAACTTTGTACCAGTCAGATATATGGCTGTGGAGTTATTAATGACATCCGAATGCGCAATTATGTTTTTTTGCAAATTCTTTGCTCACACCTACAGATTGCACAGTTTGGCGACTGGGCTGAAAACTTCAGGGAATGTGCAGCCAGGGTCCCATGCGTCTTTTGAAGATTTTGTAAAAAATATTAAACGGTTCAAAAGTTATTCAAAACAAGTCTCATTATAAGTCAATGGGAAAGTTAACAAAAGTTTGAAAGTGTTGCAAATGAACTTTTAGTGTCGCAATGGCCTTAGTAGTGTTGCAAATCTGCCATTTTGTTTTCAGTTACTGATCAGAAAAATACTTGGCGTTTACAACTGGGACTCTCTAGGGACACAATTCTTTGTGTTCACCTAGTCAGACTCTGAGGATGCTAGCCATGTCTTTATTTTTAGGGTTAAACACCCAAAAATATGTTTTCAAATTTCTGGAAACAGTAGTGTCACAAAGTAGTGTTGCACCTCAGCACTTCTGCAAATGTTTGCGAAAAGGCGTCACAAATTGCAACACTACTTTTCCAGACTATGGCCAAAATGACAAGAGTTCTTTGCCACCCTGCTGCAAAAGAATGGTTTGGTCTTTTGGGCTGAAATTTGAGGAAGGCAGCCAACATCTCACAGATGTGCCTTTTAGTGGTTTGGTGAAACAATATTGCACAGGTGCCAAGTTACAGTACTCGAGTTGACAGTTTTTCCTATAGACTAACATGGTAGGCGTACGCTGCACCTTTGAGGCTCATTTCTCAGCAGTGTGAGATACAGAATTTTCGCCATGACAGTGCATAAAGCAAAACCTAGCCCAGAAACTCATGAATCATGTGAAATTTAATTTTTTCACGCTATACGGTTCCTGAGATATCAGCAATTTAGTATTCCAACAGCTTGTTTTTTGCTCTGAGGCCCATTATTATGCATACATTCTTTCTACACACTGTGTTTCTCTATGCAGTGTTGGGCAAATACAGGTGTGTGCTTCTGTTACTGTTACAGTTACCATTCCACTTGTGTTTCTGTACCCGTTTGCATTACCATTCCTGTACGCCACCGTATGCGTTACTTCTTGCGTTCTTGTTATGCACGCACTTGTGTTCGCTGCTTCCATTTCTGTTTACTTTGCTGTTATTTCTGCTGTTAACATTATCATTTGAATTTCCAATTGCCATACTGTCACCGTGTTTGTCACGGTTCATGCTTCCTTACCGCTTGCGAATGCGTTTATGTTTCTGTTTTCTTTGGAGTTATTGTTACTGTTACCATTACCATTAGTGTTTACAACTGCGGTATCATCACTGTGTGCTTTACAGTTTGCATTTCGTGCGCACTTGCGTTTGTGTTTCTGTTTCCTTTGGCATTATTGTTGCTGTTACCATTACCATTTGCATTTACAATTGCAGTAACGTGACTGCGCGCTAGTTTGCATTTCTGGATGTGCTTGTGTTCGCATTTCCGTTTCTGTTTCCTTTAGGCGTTATTTTGCTTATTTACCTTTGCCATTTGCATTTCCAATTGCGGTACCATGACCGTACACATTACAGTTTACGTTCCATATCGTTGCATTTGCCTTTCCATTTCTGTTTCCTTTGGCATTATTTTGCTGTTACCATTACCATTTGTGTTTACAATTGCAGTACTGTGGCTGTGCACATTATGCTTTGCGTTTCCATACGGCTTATGTTTGCCTTTCTGTTTCTGTTCCTTTGGCGTTATTGTTGCTGTAACACTTAACATTTGCATTTACAATAGCGGTACCATGACTGTGCACATTACCAGTTGCATTTATATACGTACTTGCGTCTCCGTTTGCGTCATTGTTTGCTTTGCTGTCACTTTGCACTTGCATTTCTATTAACATTTGCGTTACCTTTTACGTTTGCATCACCATGTGTGTAACCATTAGTGCTTGTGTTTGCATTGCAGTTACTGTTACTATGTCACTATACATCACATGGTGGGTGTGGGGCCCGAAGGGCCCGTGCCTCACCACCACATTTTATTCACTGTTTATAGTCCTCATTCTCAAAAGAAGGGAAATTCATGGCAAAACTATATTTAATGCATCAGTTAGGGTTGTTCCACAGCAACAAAAGCAAGGAAATTCAGTGTTAGGGTTGAAAGCCCCCTTGCACCTAGCCCACCCCAACCGGCATCAAGGTGTGTGTTGGGCTCATCGGTCTAACTCTCACCCCATTCTCCTATACCTCAGCTTGTTTACACATGTGATGGAGTGAGAGTTAGGGCCAACGAGTCCAATGCACACCCGTGCGTTGGGGCATGGAGTGCAAGGAGGGCTTAAACCCTAACACCAAATTTCCTTGCTTTTGCCTCTGTGGAACAATCCTAACTGATACAGTAAATGGATTTTTGCTATGAATATATATATATATATATATATATATATATAGATATATCTATATATATATATATATATATATATATATATATATATATATATATATATATATATATATATATATATATATCCACGACTGTTTTGAAGCTGCTGGTTCTATTTCCAACTTTGAGTAATTTGACTTTGTGCTTCCTGGGAATGTACCGCCTTTGGGTGTTTCTCTGACAAAGAGAATTACAGTATACACCAGTTCTGCTCTAACTCAGACTGTTCTCAAGTGTAAAACTGGCTGACAATTGTGGGGTCCAGAGGGAGACTAATGCACATTGTTCAGGACTTTAGTTTCTACACTCAAGAGTAGTGTTTTCATATGCTGGATGTAAAAGTCATTCTAAGATGCACATTCCTAAATGTTTTACCAGAAGTTTTGAGGTGTAACTCTGAAAGAATGGCTTGGTATGGACGTGGAAGCGAAAGGTGGGCAGCCCCAACTGGAGTGACCAGTTCAGTACTTCAGGTTCTTTCCACTGTAGAATAAGCCTGCTCTGTGGGAAGTAACTTCTTACTGAGGTATGCTATTGGATGATCTTTCCTTGGTTAGACATTTGACTAAGCAGTGCCCCAATACCCACATCTGAGGCATCAGTCTGGACTACAAAGAGTTTACTATAGTCTGGTCTTACCAGTACTGGAGCACTGAGTGTGCTTCCTTTAGTTGTGTAAAGCCTTGTTCATAGGCTGGTTCCCAGGTAACTTTCTTAGGCATCCTTTTCTTTAACAGGCGGATTGGGGAGCAACCAGGGCACTGTAGTTTGGTACAAATGTCCATGGTACCCTGCTGTCCCTAGAAACTCTGAATCTGTTTCTGTGTTTCAGGTCTGAGCCATGCCTTGGTTGCCTCTATTTCTGCTTGGTTAGGACGGAGCTGTCCCTGGCCTACCACGTGCCCAAGGTATGCCACCTCAGCCATGGCCACCTGACATTTCTCAGCTCTTACAGTGAGTCTGGCCCTCTGTGTCCTGCCCAGCACTTCCCTAAGGTGGGAAAGGTGTTCCTACCAGCTGGCACTAAAGATGGCAATGTCATCCAGGTATGCCAGGGTGTACCTCTCAGCAGCATTTAACACCTGTTTCACGAACCTTTGGAAGGTGGCAAGGGTGTTCTTCATTTGAAAGGCATTACTTGAAACTCAGATAACCCTATAAGAGTGATTAATGCCAACCTCTCCCTAGGTCTGGCAGTTAACTCTACCTGCCAGTACCCTTTGTCAGATCAATAATGGTAAGGTATTCGCCTCCAACTTGTCCAAGAGTTTGTCCGTCCATGGCATTGGGTGGACATCTGACTTTGTGATCATGCTGGAGTCCATGATAGTCCACACAAAATGATTAGAGCCATCTGGCTTGGGAACAAGGACTATAGGTGAGGCCCAGAGGCTATGGGATTTCTGGATTACCCCTAAATCCAGCATTTCCTCCACCTCCCTCCTAATGTCCTTTTGGACAGCCTCTGACACCCAATATGCCCTCCACCATATGGGAGCTTGTGTCCCTGTCTCCACATTGTGCGTCGCTAAGGGGTTTAGTCCAGGCTTGGCGCAAACAATGGGGCAAAGTCTGCTAAAACCTCCTTACTTCCTGGATCTTGTCCAGGGTCAACTGGGGCAACATTTTAATTGCCTCCACAGAGGACTCCCATTTGCTTTCTTCCAGCAAGTTCAGAGAGGGTCTCCTTCGTCCATCCCTCCCAGGACTACACACTGCAAACACCATGTCAGCCCTATTAGAATATGGTTTCATCATGTTGACATGGTACATTCTTTGTGTATGTCTCCTGTCAGGTAGTTCTATAATGTAGTTTATGCCATTCCCTGTCTAACTGCCTTGTACGGTCCTGCCCATTCAGCCTGCAGCTTGTCTTTCCGGACTGGCATTAGGACCATGACCTCCTGACCCACAGTGTATGAGTGAACTCTGGCTCTGTGGTTGTACCATACCTTTTGTTTTTGTTGGGCAGCTGCCAGGTAGCTCTGGGCTGTCCCCATAAGCTCCTTCAGCTTTTACCTAAACTTAAGGACATAATCTACTATGGGAGTTCCCTGTGGCATGCTTACCTTCCCAGTCCTCCCGGATCAAGTCTAGAGGCCCATGTATCCTGTGTCCATATGAGGGCTTGAAGGGAAAACCCTGTTGACTCTTGGGGCACCTCCTGAATGCGAACAAGAGGTGAGGAAGGTATACTCCCAATCCCTCCCATTCTGTTTAGCAAATACTAGGAGCATCGATTTTAGGGTACTATTGAATCTTTCCACAAGCCCATTGGCTTGTGGTTGATAAGTGTTGTGCATCTCTGCACCACCCCACACTTCTCCCACAAACATTTCATCAGATCCGACATGAAAGGACTCCCTTAATAGGGTGATAACCTCCTGCAGAAACCCAACACAGGAAAATCCCTATCAAGGCATCTGCCACTTTGTCTGTCCTCAGAGAGAATAGGGCAACTGCCTCTGGGTACTGGGTGGCATAATCCACCACGGTTGGATAAACCTCTTCCTGGAGGAGCTGGGGTATTCAAAGGCCCCACAATATCCATTCCTACCTTCTGGAATAGCTCCTCCACTATGGCAAGGGAATCGAGCAGCTTGGGTTTCTTACCCACCTTCCCTATTTCTTGGCACCGGTGACAAGACCTGCAATACTACTTCACCTGCTGGATGAAGTTGGGCCAATAGGAAACTCTGGGCCAATTATTGCATAGTGCATGTGATTCCCAGGTGACCAGACATAGGAATATTGTGTGCAATCTTGAGCAACCACTCACAGTATCCCTGGGAATGACAAGCTGCCTGCCCATCCCCCTGTCTTTACAACCTGCATATACATCAGCCCATGGTCCCAATAAGCGTTATGTTTCCTTTCACCTCCCTGTGCTCCATCAGAATCTGCCCAAGCCCTCAGTTTCTCTAAACTAGGGTCACTTTTCTGAGCAGCTGCAAAATCCTTACACATTCCCAAAGTATGGGACAGGTCTCATTCAGTTTCTAAATTAGGGTCCCGAGCTCTAGCGTCAGGACATTCAGGGTCTCTGCCATCCCTAACCCTATGACAATGGGCTACCCCGCCTTCCTCAGAGTAACCTTTTGTAGCTGTTCTGTTAACTGCTACCTGGGGAATTTTAGCCCTCTTTCATTATGCTCCATATCAGGAGACACAGGCTGGGGAACCAGTCTCCCAGTGATTTCCACAGGGGCTTCTATGTGATCCAGGGAACTACAATTTACCTTTGTTGCTTGGCTGGGTAACTGCACACACCATTCCCTGTCCGAGATTGTTGCCAATAATTACACTGACAGCGAGGTTCTCTCTACGGTGACCTTGCACCGTCCCCTTGTCTCACCTCAGTCTAGGAGGACACTAGCGAGTGGTAACATTTTCTCCTCCCCAGTGAATCCCCGTACAGTCACAAATTGATTGGGTATGAGCTGTTCAGGCTCTACCAAATCCCCTTTTACCAAAGTCAGGGATGCTCCCATGTCCCTTAACCCATGGGTCTGTACCCCATTCACAATGAACTGGGTGTTTGTGCTCCCTCATGTTTACTGGCATGCTTTCTGAGACACACAAACACCCACTTATTTTCTAGCACCACTTTGTGCACTCTCTGCCCTTTTTGGACACTGCCTGGAAAGATGTCCAAGTTCTCGGCAGACCCAACATTCATTTCTTGTAACAGGCACATCTTTCTTTGTAACCTGGGGCTATCTGGTTTTGGTGGAGGGAGGGTTTTAGCTGCCCTGAAGGCACACTTTACCTTTCTGTGCTGCCACACCCACCCATTCCCTCTCAGAGCAGTTCTGCTCCTGGCATAGCAGTCCAAGAGTTTAGCAGCCTCTTACACTGTTTTTGGATCCTGGTCCTCTAGCCAGGTTTCTCGGCTCTGCTGGGCACCCCAAAAAACTGCTCTAACAGCACAACATTTTCAATTTTCTCTACAGAGTTTGCTTCAATCCCTTCCACCAGCATTTTAAAACTGACATTGTTTTGTGGCTAGCTCCTCGTAGCTCATGTCAGGGCTTCTCCTGAGCTTAAATTTAACTCTGTATGCCTCTGCTGTTAAATCGTACTTTTTAGCAAGGCAACTTTAAGTTTACTATAATCATTGCTGTCCTCATTGTCCATTTGACCCAATGTGTCCTGAGCTTTTCTGGTAAGTAGCGGGATAGCTGAAAGCTCCAGGACTCTCTGGGAATATTTTCCTGAATACATACTTTTTCAAAGAAATTTAAAAAGGCATCCATATTTTCCCCCTCTTTAAATTCAGCTATCAATTTAGAATTTAATTTGTAACCCAGTCCTATAGTTCCAGTTAACCCATGCCACTTACCTGCTCTGGGACTGGTCTTGGGAGTTAGTAGCTTCTCAGTTCAAATTTCCACTGGCGCCTCTCTCTCTCTCTCGGCCTCTCACTGTTCTTGCTCAGCCTCTCATTGCTCTCGCTCAGCCTTTCTCTGACACTATCGCTTTTCTTCTGCATCTCTCATCTGTTGGTTTCTTTTCCTCAGCCTCTCATTGCTCTCATTTCTCTTCTCTCTCTCCCTCCCCTTCATCTCCAATGTCCTCTGTTCAAGCTCCCTTCGCTGCTGGGCTTCAAACCTTTTCTGTTCGAACTCCAGTTCCATCCTCTGCAACTCCATCTGTAGCCTGATCCCTGCTGGCTCCAGAATGTTGGTTACCTTCCCTGCTGTTGTGGCACTTGGCTTGCTCTGGCCCTGATGTCCTCCTCCTCCCTGGATATGGACACTGCGCTGAACCCTGGACCCTCTAAGCCCAAGGTTTGGTCCTTTCCAGTCACAGACTGTGACTCAAGGTCTTGGGCATCAGCTGCCACAAGAACCTCCACAAGATGCTGCTTTTGGCTCAGGCCTCATGCTGGACTCTCTCTCTTGGCACAACTGCCTCAGGTAATCTACAGTGTACTCACTGTAGTTGGAGCTCATCTTCTTCCCTATCTGTGTTACACTAACTTATACCCGCAAAATAAATAAAACAGGTAGGGAACTTAGACTGTAAGCACAAAGATATAGTTCTTTACTTTTTAAAGCACTGTCTTATTTTGCATGTGAGCTGTTACAGTTATCAATCTGACACACCGGACTGTTAATGCTCATGTTACCAAATACTTTTAAATCATACCGCTGCCAACCAAATCGGTCACAAATGCACTTCGCAGGTCAGGCCTCTCTGCTCCCACAGTGCCAAACCTCAAGTGCAATATTGAACAGGAGACCAACAAGGTAACCTCCTGTCTGTTTGGGGCCGAATCACCACTAGCCTCGAATCCTGGGGTCAGATGTGAACCTTTCTGCTAGCACACCCAGTTAACAGGCTCAGATATGTACCTCTTCAGGGATACAGTACAATATTTCACCCAGTGGGTACCAGCCAGGTCTCAAGTCTGCCCTTATGACTCAATTTGAGACCTAGGTGTAGTCTTACTTAGCAAGCTAAGTAACACTTTTTAAGCTCCTTAACAGTTGTCAGAATTATTAACACTTTTCCAGCATTCACATGCAAAGAAACTGAGAAGACACAGGCAGAATTTCAAGGAAAATAGTGTTTACTAAAAATTGAAAATAGATAAAATACAAAACACAGAACATGTAACATAAAAACAGTCAAAATAAAGGGAATTCAGAAACAAATACGCCTGTAACTGAATTTCTAGTCTTAATCTAGTTTTCTAGTTGATATTACCTATTTGTACAGGCGTGACTTTTCTTTCAGAACACTGTGTGTGTGTGTGTGTGTGTGTGTGTGTGTGTGTTCTCTTAGGAGTCCAGAGATAAAGTCTGTACTCTCCCTTCAGATTACTTGACAATATTCAAAGTCATTGTCTCCACCTTCTTGTGATGTCATAGCACACGTGAGGTCACGATTAGCCCAGTGTTTAATCTGTTACCTGAGTAGGAATATCCAAAAGGATGTTATTTTACTTCTGGCTGGAAATCAGCAGTTAAATTTTAAATGACAGCCTCTTTGATCAATTCAGTACCTTTGATTTTTCTCTACTAGCTTCCTGGCTTACAAAATTATTTTAATTTTACAAGTTAACAGGAATCTGTTAAAAGGTCTCCTTTTCCTCCAGGATTATAAAATGGATGCCCTGTCCTCAGCAGTTCAAAGTAGGAATATTTTACAATGTGTTATCACCTAGTCTTTGGAATGAAGCCCTATGTGTTACAACAGATCATTATAACAGCCATCTGCTATTTCAGCGCTTGAGGTGAAATCAAAGGTCAAGCCTTCTGACACTTGCCGGTTGCTATCCCGTAAGCAGACATTCACATCACATTTTTATATCACAAATATTATACAACAATTATTAGTGGTTTTATCACATTACAAGTGCTAACTCTGAGGGTGTAATAGTGGTCTATGGACATGAAATGAGCAATTGGAATACTAATTTCCAAATATCTCAGTAATCGTACAAGGTGAAAAAAATTCAAAATTCATGGTATTAATGGTTTTCCAGCCTACTTCTTTTCTTAATTTCCCTATGGGGACTATGTAATTTTTATGACAAAAAATCTGTATCTCGAAAAGGTTTGGAGATGCGTGTGTTGAAAGGCATGATGGCTGCCACAATGTTATCCTATAGGAAAAATCTCAACTTTGTGATGGCATATCTATGGAACCACTTAATGTTCCAACATCTAAACAGCATAATTCACATCTCTAGGGCATCCCCTTAATACCCTACAAATTTCAAGTCAAAAGACCAAACCATTAATTACAGTGCAGTAGGAACTTTTTTATTTTTTGAAATTCAGCATCTTTATTGTTTTATCATAAACCAGCTTACAGAAAAACATAGTCAGGTGAAAGAATCATCTAACAAAGAACTATCTTACCACCCTCCCCACTCCCCACCCAGTCCACCCTGGAATGTGCCCCTAATAAATAAACCAGGTGACTCATACATCAAAGGAATTAGATACCTGGAGAGTTATAAGAGGCTGTTACAATTAATGTAAATATAGAGCATATAGTTTGCCCCACTTTTGTCAAAAGCTTGAGTCTTGTTACGGAACTAGAAATTAAGCTGCTCAGTCCTGAAACACAAAGAAAGTTCATTCAGCCACACCTTATGAGATATGATGAGCTGATCCATCCAGTGCTTGAGTACCAGTTTCTTGACTACCATTGAAATTAGAGCCATGTGATATCCTCTCAATGATCCAGATGTTAGAGTAGAAACCTAGAATGCAAATTTCTGCTGTGAAAAGTCCATCCAGACAGAGCAAAGGGTCCATCTTAGCTTGGATTAAAGGCCATGAGGAGAGACCTATCACAGTGCCAAAATATATGTAAAAGATTTCCTTCAGAGATACCACACCCTCAACATGTGGAAGAGGAGAGGCAGCCCACTCTGGTCAATTTAACTGGAGTGTAGTATATGCCATTTAGGACATGGTATTGAGTGACTCTGAACCTATCCTGAGAATTGTAAATGTATAGATCCTTCCAGATTCTTGGCCAGTCGAGGGTGACCTCAGGTAGGAGAGATTCCCAGACCTTGGAACCTGGGAGAGGATCAGGATGACCTATGGTTAGAAGACAGGAGTATAGAAGGAAATGGCATGCAGCCTAGGGGCTAATACCCTAAGCTGTTCCAAAATAGGGCTTAGAACAGAGGGTTTAGGGATTGTTCCAAATAATTAACCCACTAAATATCTGAGCTGAAAGATCTTTAAGATGTACACTTGATTTATATCATATTTCAGGAGAATGTCTGAGAAGAAGAGGAGAGAACCCCAGGAATACAAGTCCACTATTGTAGCATCCCTTAGCTGCGTAGCCATCCAGAAGGAAGTCAAAAAAACATATCTTGATATTAGGATTTAGAATAATAGATTGAGCAGAGTCTGTTTGGGGTAGGAGTTTGTGAGAGTCACAGAACTGAGAAAAACCCTTAAGGAGGTGCCAATCACTGAGTGACAGATCAAAATTGGCAGAGATTTTGAAGGAAGACAAAAGACGGTTGGGATGTTTAGTTGAGGGACCGAAGGATTTGGTTCTCAATTTGTAGCCATGTAGGGGTATAGTCCCTTCAGAACTTGAGAGCCATTTTCCACATTTGGAGAGGTGGCTGGCCCAGTGATATAGCAGGAAATAGAAAGACAAAGACCACCCAGGTCTTTGGGAAGGCTCAACTTGAGGAAGGATCACCTAAGCTGTTTATTCAACCAAATGAAGTTAGGAATGAGGGAGTGAAAATGTTGAAAAAGGAGAGAGAAGCCAAAGGTTCAGCATATTTAGGGGTAGAAGACCCTGGAGGGAACGTTCATCTTTATGATGTTGATCCAGCCCATAGAGATAATGGGAGAGTTTTCTAGCTCTGGAGATCCTGTTGGATATGAGCCACCTGATCATCCAGGTTTAATTTCTTGGTGAGAGGGGTCTGTGGTTAAAATTATGCTCAGGTACCTAATTGACTTTGGAGACCATTTCATGCCAAAATGGTTGAAATCAACACCTTAAGGGCATTAACAAAGTGAAAGAGTCTAACATGTTTCAATATTAGAAAAATAGCAGGACAAGAGGACACAGCATGAGATTAGAGGGAGGCCGATTAAGGGTAATGTGAGGAAGTTCTTTTTCATGGAAACGGTGGTGGATGAATGGAACGGCCTACCTCAGGAACTGGTGGATATGAATACAGTGCAGGGCTTCAGACAGGCATGGGATAGGCATAAGGAGCAATACAGATGAGTATGAATAGATAGGCCATTGACAGAGCAAAGCCGATGGCACATTTATAAGGTAGAAAAGAAATGGGTAGACTGGATGAGCTTTGCAGTCCTTATCTGCTGTCAACTTCTATGTTTCTATGTTTGTGAGTATAGTGATTAAAAGTGGAAAATCTTTGTTTTGTTAAGGTTCAATTTATAGTTAGAAAGATGACTGAACTGGGATATCACATTGAGAGTATGATCGAGGAAGTGGCGGGTTGCTCTTAGATGAAGGAGGAAGTCATCTGCATATGCTGAGATCATTAAGATGCAGTCATATACAGGGATACCTTTGTATATGAGGGATCATTTTAATGTGTCTCAGGAGGCTCCAAATACAGATTAAAAAGGAAAAGTGACAGGGGACAGCCTTGTGTGGTACCAGTGAACAGAGAGAAATGAGGGATAAAATGCCATTACAATATATCCTAGCGGGGAAGAATATATGGCTTGGATCCATTGGAGGAAAGTATATGGAAGTCCATTATCCATAGGGTCGACCAGAGGAACTCCCAGTCCACCCTATTGAAGGCCTTCTCAGCATCTAATGAAATCAGTGCCATGGGAGAAGATGAGGACTGAGCAGCCTGGAAAATGTGCATCAATTTCCTTAAATAATCTGCAGAGGACCTTTCTGGGGACAAACCCTACTTGTTCTGGGCTCAGGCGATGTAGCCAGACCTTCCTGATACTTAAGGAGAGAATTTTGGTGAGGATCTTGACATTGTAATTGAGAAGAGAGATGGGACGGTAACTTGCAGGGTTTGTATGAGGTTTGTCCAGCTTGAGGAGAAGAACAATAGTGGCTTCTAGCAAGGAGGAGTCCAGGAAGGCAGCAAAGCATATATCTATACAACCTGAGTAACAGAGGAGAGAGTTCCTTAGAGAAGGATCTAAAAGTTAGAGGGAAGCCATCCGGTACTGGAGCCTAGTCCAGTGTTAGACCAGTGATTGCTTCCTCCGCTTCCAGCAGGGAGATGGTGGAAGAGAGAAAGGCCTGGTGATGGGCAAGAAGACATGGGAGGTCGGCAGAATCTAGGTAACCCTCTATTTCCTGAGAGGACAGGGGAATTCTTAAGATTGTGTAAAACTTTTCAAATACTAGGGCTATTTCCCATGGGGGAGATCTTGATGGAGCCATCTGGGCAAGAATGGAGGGAATCATCCTAGAGCCTTCCAACTTGCACAGATGGAGAGCTAGAGCCTGCCAGCCTCTCACCTTGCTCAACGACTTAGACCGAGTTTTTAAAATGGCATATTCTGCCTTTACCCTCAGTAAGTCAGCATATTTGTTTCTTAAGGAAAGCAATGCTTCTAGTGTATGAGATGAAGTGGAAGAGGAAAGAGAGTTCAGCCACTCTGATTTGGGTTAGAGAGATAAGGCCTCAGCTTCCCTCTGTCTTTTCCTTCTGGAGGCAAGCTTAATAAATTGCCCTCAGAGGTAGCACTTGAGTGCACACCATTCAAGATCCTCCCTTCTAACAGAACCTCTGTTAAAGCTGGTGAAGGACTGGATAAGGGATTGAACTTTGGCAATAACAGATTTATCCTTTAAAAGCTGAGTATTCAACTTCCAAGCTGTATCTCTATGAATCAGGATCTGGGAGAGGACTAACCAAGCTGCTGAGTGATCTGAAAGAACAATTGGTTCAATCTCTGCATTGCAAAGGCCATTCAGGAGGGGAAGGCTGATTAGGATGTAGTCAAGCTCTAGACCAGGATTGATGAATATTAGAATAAGAGTAAAGATGGTGAGAGGGGTTAAGAATGCGCCATGGATCACACAGACCTAGAAGATCTGTGAAATCTCTCAGGGCTCTTGAGATGGAGAGGAGGGTTTTAACGGGAGATAGGATCTATCCAAATCTTGTGTAGGTGGGATATTCCAGTCCCCTCCCAAAATTAGAGGGATGGGTAAGAGGGATGAAAGTCTATTAGCTAAGTCCATGAGAAACGCGGTCACCCCTACTGGACCATATAGACACCCTAAGACAACCTCAGTATGAAAAAGGAACTTTAACCATGATGAATCTACGCTCTGCATCTGAAATAGTTGAGTCAGCCTGAAAGGGATATTACTCATTACTAGTATGACCACACCTCTGCTCGAGGAAGAGTCCCGGAAGCAAAACCTGAGAGACCCTTGCCTGCACAGCTAAGTGGCCTCCTTTGCTAACAGGTGTGTCTCTTGTAGGAAAATAATACTGACACTAAGCAGGGCACAGTGTTTCAGGACCTGGTACCTCTTGGTGGATCTCTAACTCTCTGACATTCCAAGTAATGATTTTAAGTGTCTGACTCATCATTCTTGCTATGCAAATTGTCCATTAGAGTCAATCTAACAGATAACCAGTTATAGCCCAATAGGCACTCCAATCCACCCTTCCCCAACCAACAAATAATTGTAACACAATAAAAGCCACGATAGACTTAACTCAAAACCTCCTTCTTCCCCATATACTTCCCTGTCAAACCAAAAAAACAAGCCCAGGAACACAAATGGAATTTAAAGTGAAGGCTCCTCACCCCCAAAAAACAGGTCCCCAGCAACTATGCACAATGGTCCCCGCTTTGAAAGAACAATATGGCAACATATGAAAGAACTCCATCTGCAGAGACCTCCCCCATAGGCACCTAAGCACAAGTCCCAGGAGGGTATGCCTGAAGTAATGGTGGTATCTGGAGGATCCCAACAAACCAAAGGGATAATAACAGTGAAAAACAAACCTCCAGAATCGACCTGGGATTGTGCAGGAGCCTAAAACCCCATACACTGGTGCCTTCAGCAGGTCTGCCATAAGTGCGCACAAGCCAGGGGTGCTCCCATCCCCATCCTGCCATGCCATCCAACTCCGGGCCTGGGTATATAAAAGGAAAACAACCTAGAAACAAGCCAAGTACAGCCTGGTGTCAAAAGAAAATTCAAGAAGACAAATTGAATAAACACCAGAGAGGACTTGGACTAGCAGTCAGTGAATCATAAACCACCAGAACTACAATTATGTTTTGAGGAGGCCTACTGACCCAGTAAATCACAACCCAGATCATGGTTATCCTGTAAGTAAAGAACCCCGCTAGTAAATTAACACAGAACCCACCACTGGCATATAACAAATCACAACCATGTTAAAATTATGTAAAACCACAGCAAACATGTAAAGCTAGTTTAAAAGAGAAAACAGTACTTGAAAATTCCAGATCTCCGAAGGGCATCTTGGTGAGGGGAGGAAGTGGAGGGGGAAACAAAGGTACCTGGACTAGCACTCGGTCCTATTCAATAATAGCCCTCCCTTCCCACACCCAAGCAAATAAGTTCCCTCCTGTTTATGTGGACCAGCGTGTGGCTGCCCTCCATGTTGGGAACAAGGAGTCACTATGAATGAGGTCGAGCCCAACTCGAAGGCCAATAGAAACCGGCCTGACCTGAAGGAACAAACCGAGTGGAAAGTCAGTGTTCACACAAAAGAAGGTAAATACAATCTAAATGACTGAAGAACTTGACTTAGGAGAAAGGTAGGCCTCTATCCAAAAGCCCACACAGATGGAAAAGGGGTTCAGCCATCTTTAAAAGATCAGGCAACTTGATTCTTAGGTCAGCCAAAGCAAGGGTCGGGAGTCATAGGAGGACCAAGAGCCAGCAACTAAGACTTGTAGTCTAGCAGGGTATAGCACCTTGAAGGGAATACTCATGACGATTAATTTGCTGACAGTGAGATGAAAGCAATGCATTTCTGCTGCATTTCCAAAGGCAAGTCTTGAGTGATTCTTAATTTAGAACCTTCCTACATGACAGCTTGAAGCTCCTTGACTTTATTTAGAACGTGCTGTCTTTCAACTAGCTTAGGAATTTCAAAATCAGAGGTCTTAGGGGCGATCCAGATGGAGGTCGGGGTCAAAGCAATCGGTGAGCTTCTCGATGTGATAATGGGTATTGAGGGGGAAGGGCCTACTTATTTTCCAGTAATTTCTGCACGAATTAAATAACGTTATTACCTTCTTCCAATTCTGGCAGACCCAGAATGAGAATATTGTTCCGTCTTCTCCTGCCTTCGAGGTTCTCCATCTTGAGCTGCAATTTGTGTAGCAGCTGCCTGAGCTGAGCTATCTCGGGTCCTTCTTGTCCCTCCATTGTTCCAAGGAAGAGGATCTAGCTTCTGCATCCCTGACTCTCCTGGACAAGTCTGTCAAATTGCTATGGATAGACTTAAATTCTGGGAGATATCCATCAGGGTCTTTCTGAACAGGAGTAATTTTGCAGGAATCGTTCTTCTGTAAGG
The DNA here is from genome assembly GCA_016271365.2 of Neoceratodus forsteri. Taxonomy (NCBI): domain Eukaryota; kingdom Metazoa; phylum Chordata; order Ceratodontiformes; family Ceratodontidae; genus Neoceratodus; species Neoceratodus forsteri. The sequence goes on along the minus strand of CM028137.1, from coordinate 530,952,545 downwards.
GAGTTGGATGGACACTCCCGAGCCCTTGGTAGTAGAGGCTCCCCTTGAGGCTTAACCTTCTTGGGTGACTTCTCAGGCAAGGAGGCGTGTGTGCTTGAGCTGGGCTGTCTTCATATCCACATCCATCGCGGAAGGTAAACTTCCTATAGTGATGCTATTTATAAATAAAATGAATGCTGAAGATGACCTTGCTTTGCTGTGATGGTTATTTTAGGCATTTCAAGATGAGGACTAGAGAAAGAGACAGCAATGCGAGAATAGGACAGGAGCCCTGAATCTTTGCTGCCACTAAATTGCCTGCATCAGCCTCCCAGGAACATTTTAAAGTTACAAAATTCTTAGTTCGTGAGGTAGCAAAATCCTTGACTATCAGATCAATCTCCACTGGTGAGCTGTCAAAATTGCTGTCCATGAGAAATCCTCGGCTGTCAGATTTTGGCCATCTGGTACCTAAGTGACGGTCAAGGATTTTGCTACCTCGTGAAAGATTAGATGGAGGACTAGGATTTCGACAGCTACTCAAACTGCAATTTTGTCAACTCACAAAAGAGGATTCAAAAACAATCCTTTGTGACAAAATCCTAGTCCGTCGCCCCCATCCTCTTTGTGAGGTAGCAAAATCCTTGACTGTGAGTCAACTTTGTCCGCGAGAAGGGCTATCTGGTCACAAACTGACAGTCAGAGACTTTGCTAGCTCACAAAATAGGATCAGCTCATGGACTAGATTTTGACAGCTCATGGACTAGGATTTTGTCACCTCACAAAGAGGATTCAAAACCCAATCCTTTTCAGAGCTGTCAAAATTCTAGTCTGAGAGCCAATCCTCTTTCAAAAGGTAGCAAAATCCTTGACTGTCAGCTTAATCCTGGTCCGTGAGAAGGGTGATCTAGTCACAAAGTGATGGACAAAGATTTTGTAGCCTCGTGAAATAAGTGTCGGCGCAGACTAGCACTTTGTCAGCTCGCAAACAGGATCCTTAATGAGTCTTGGTCAAGGAATTTAAAATTTTAAAAATCTGTTTTCTGACCAAAATGAGCCAAACCAAAGTCATGGCTTTGCAGAGGATGTCACCCTTAAAACCCATGCATTATTTGGCCCAAAAATTCACCCATGGAGACAGCTACAACATTTTTGTTTGGGGGAAAACTGAAAACAAGATGGTGGCTCGTGGACAAGGAGTTTTTCTGACAGTCTAGGATTTTTAAAATCCTAGTCCACAAGCTGACAAAATCCTTGACTGTGAGACCAATCCTAGTGTGTCAAAATACATATAAATCTTGGAGTAAACTTAGCATTCTTAGAACCCAATAATTAAAAATGTTATAATTTTGGAACAGATTAATATTTTTAGCAAACCAAAGGTGAATTATTCCTTGATCCAAACTCTTTCTATGTTCCAAATTGCAGACCAAAAGACCACACGGTGTGGTTACAGTGCCATGGGCAAAACAGTCTCAAAACTGGCAAAAACACGTTATTTAGTGTTTTGATGCACAGAAACAGTAAGTCCAGCTGAAACACAACTTGGTAAATCAAGAGATCTACTATACCAGACCATGCATTCCAAATTTTGTGCAAATCTGTCAAATAGTTGCAAAGTTATTAACTCACAAAATTGAGGTTTAACATTAAAGTGCCCACTCAACCTAACTATAGGGCACATATATATATATTAGATATATATATATATATATTAGAGGCAAAAACTCAGTTTAGTGCATTAGTTAGGGTTGTTCCACAGCGACAAAGTGAGGAAATTAGCTGTTGGGTTGAAAACCCTAACTCCATTCACCCCAGCACCACACACACACACACACATATTCAAGTATGGGGAGGACCAAGTCAACACAACCAATGACAGACATCCAGCAGCAGGTGACAGAAATAACAAACAATTGTCTAAATGTACTACGAGACATCCCCACCCACCTGACCAGGTACTGCATGCTCAGTGGAGATCAACAGCAAAACTGAGGCCATGTACACCAAACGTACACATCCCTGATTGCAGCTGCACACAACGCACCACACTTAGTAGTTGCATGGCCTTACCTACTGATGCCCCACACCACACCACAACTCGTACTGTGCCGTTATTCAATATAAATGCTGAAGGTGCATGATGACAGTTGTAGAAAGGTTTTAACACTAGTGAGTATACATTAATTAAGAGAAGCACATAAATTAACTACAAGACACTAGCATGCTCAAGATAAAAGCAGTGATACATTTAGTAGGTGATTTACATAGTAGTACATTTACTGCAATGGTTTACTCAACATAGAGAGGCTGATGTAAACGTATGGAAAAGCATTGCCTGTTAAACGCTGTGAAATTGTGACTGCCAGTATCACATGCATTCTTACTGATGAAGGTGTACTGCTGATGTACATACATAGACCTTCAGTGTGTTTCAATATTAAAGATGCAGTAAGTATTCTTTGTAAGAAACATTGTAATTGCATGGATCAGGCCAAGCAACTTCTAAATATCATAGCACTAATGAGCCAACAATGATGTACCTGTATCGAGATGTATATAGGATAGATTTTCCTGTAGGCACTTACTGAGTATGTTGTACCTGATAAAGACAATCTCATTGCATCTGTGATGACTAACTTATTCAAATAGTAATACATTTACTATTGTTGCAATGAGTGATCTATGCCACTTATGGACACAGTGTGATTTTTTAACAGTTGTTTCTTACTCAGGCTGTATGCCTACTGTTTGGATTTGCCACACTTCTGTCACTGATGCTATCAAAGTGATAACTATGTTAATTGTGGTACAGCAGGAATCAAGTAGATATGGTGTAGATATAAACAGAATGTCTTTTAGTATTGATTTAACTCACAATGGGGTAAGTGTACTAGGACAACAGGGGTTATCCTCTATCACTGACTCTGTCAGTTATAATCACACTAGGTTTCGATGACTGTAATGATCTAGTTACACTGTTCATCTTCATGAGTTCATATTCACAGCCATTCTCCAGTAACTAGACAGTGTATGGAGTAACTGGGTGGGACACTGTGTTGCAAAGCTGCTACAGTACCTAGCAGAGGGAGAGTATCTACTCATAAAGACAATTAAGCAATAAGGCATGACCAACAGTTATGTTAAATGATCTGTTAATCACCCTGTAGGGGTTTAATGTTGAATGAGGCATAGCCGAGTGCCACATGTTGCTAGACAATGATAAACTGACCATTAACATAATACCTGGGAGTGGCTTATTGCTATCATAATAAAACTGTTTTTTAAACAACATTAAACCATGTTCATCATATGGTTAGGCTCTACATGTATGTTAATAAAAACTAAACATAAGGCTGTTACAATGTTTACAGTCAATTAGAAAGCTGCATTTCTCAAACCCTTGTTATAATCAGAGATATTATACCTGTACAACTCCTTGGTTTTGCTGAACTCTATTGCTCAGGTGGCCCACCACGGTGGTGTGGTCTGGTGTGAGGGCATCGGTAGGTAGGCCATGCAACTACTAAGTGTGGTGCGTTGTGCAGCTGCAATCAGAGATGTGTACGTTTGGTGTACATGGCCTCAGTTTTGCTGTTGATCGCCACTGAGCATGCAGTACCTGGTCAGGTGGGTGGGGATGTCTCGTAGTACATTTAGACAATTGTTTGTTATTTCTGTCACCTGCTGCTGGATGTCTGTCATTGGTTGTGTTGACTTGGTCCTCCCCATACTTGAATATGTGTGTGTCTGTGTGTGGTGGTGCTGGGGAGGAATTGGAGTTAGGGTTTTCAACCCAACAGCGAATTCCTCACTTTGTCGCTGTGGAACAACCCTAACTAATGCATTAAATGGAGTTTTGCCTCTAATTTCTCTTCTTTTGGAGAATGATATTGAAATAATGAATGTCATGGCGGGAGAGCGGGGCCCAAAAGGCTCACACTCCCGCCACATGATGTCTTGTGGCATAGTAACAGAAGCAGCAATGCAAGCAGAAATGCTAACAGTGGCACACATGGTAACACAAGCGCGAGTGAGAACAGAAAGGGTACCATATGGTGGCGACGGAACGGTGTGCCACGCGGATGTCTTGTCACATAGTAACATGGTACCTGTAAATGGAAATGTCAATGGGCATGGTGACGCAAGTGAAACAGAAAGAGAAACAGTACGGTACACACAAATGGCAAAAAGTAACAGAAGCATAGCGCAAATGAAAACGCAAAGGATGACGCAGCGTGGTGGCATTGGGGTGTGCATTGGGATCATCAGCCTAACTCTCACCCCATGACATGTGTAAAGCAGCAGAAGTATAGGAGAATGGGGTGAGAGTTAGACCCATGATCCCAATGCACACCCCAATGCCGGTTGGGGGTGGGTGGGGCAAGGGGGTTTTCAACCCTAACAGTGAATTTCTCACTTTTGTTGCTGTGGAACAACCCTAACTAATGCATTAAACAGAGTTTTTGCCTCTAATTTCCCTTCTTTTGAGAATGATAACGAGAAATAGTGAATGTAATGCAGCGGCGGGCGGAGCGCGGGGCCCCACCACATGATTTCTTGTATGGCATACTAACAGGGACAGCAATGCAAACAGAAATGCTAACAGTGGCACACATGGTAACACAAGCACGAATGAGAACAGAAAGGGTAACGCATGGTGGCGAGGACGGGAATGGTCTGCCACGGATGTGTTGTCACATAGTAACATGGTGCCTGCAAACAGATATGTCAATGGGCATGGTGATGTAAAGTGAAACAGAAAGATAAACAGTACTGTAGACAGAAATGGTAAAAAATAACAGAAACGCAAGCGCAAATGAAAACGCAAAGGGATAACACACATGGTGGCGCAGACGTCAACGGTAAGTGAAACAGTACGGAACCGCAAGTGGAAAGGGCAGCAATAACAGTAATGTAAGCGCACAGGCTGGTTTTCCCAAAACCTGCATAAAGAAAGACAGTGAGTACAAATAATGTATGCATAATAATGAGTATCGGCAGAAAATGAGATCTTGGAATACTAAATACATTATATCTCAGGAATCGCATATCGAGAAAAAAATTTAAAAGTCATATTATTTACAACTGTCCTGGCTAATTTGAATCTTAGCCCCCGACGAAAAGTCCATATCTCGCACCGCTTCAAGATACGGGCCCTGAAAGGCGCGCGAACTCCATAATGTTATCCTATGGGTGAAAAGAAAAGTTCGAGCGCCATAACGTTGCCTCCTGTAATGTTTTTCACCAAACCACTGAAAGGCACATCTGTGGGCTGTTGGCTGTCATCCCTCCAAATTTCAGGAAAAAGACCAAACCGTTATTTTGCAGTAGGGTGCCAAAGGATTTCAGAATAGTCAGGCGCCAGAATGTTATCCTATGGGAAAAACTGTCAACTTTGGAGTGCCGTAACTTTGCCGCCATGTAATATTTTTAATACAACACTGAAAGGCACATCTGTGAGATGTCGGCTCTGTTCCTCCAAATTTCAGCCCAAAACTCCCAACGGTTCTTTTGCAGCGCAGTGCCAAAGAATCGCTGTCGCTGTCCCACAGATGGAAACTATTGTCGCAATTTGCGAAAGCCAAAAAGTTCGACACTTTCGTGAGCATGAAAGTAATTTATGAAGTACTTTTTCCAGAAATTTGAAAACATATTTCTGGGGTGTTTTACCACAAAATAAAGACAAGGCAAGCATCCTCAGGGTCCGACTAGGTGAATACAAAAGAATTAGGTTGCTAGAGGGTCCCAAATTTAAATGCCAACCATTTTCTGATCACCAACTGAAAACAAAATGGCCGATTTGCGAAAGTAACAGGCCCATTTGCGAAAGTAAAATGCATTTGTAAAAGTGTTGAACTTTTTGTTAACTTTTCCCAATGACTTATAATGGGAAACTGTTTTTGAATAACTTTTGAACCGCTTAATATTTTTCCACGAAATCTTGAAAGGCACATCAGGGACGCCGGTCACAAGTTCCCTGAAGATTTTGGACCGTCACGCAAAACCGTATGACCTGTAGGTGCGACCGTGAGAATTTCAGAAAAGTTGCGAACGGTGCACAGATCACGCTTAATAACTCCGCAGCTGTATATCTGACCACTAATAAACTTGGCAGATCCCAAGGCCTATGGTTCTTGGTCATGTATTCAAATTTCAGCCAAATCTGTCAAACGGTTTGCAAAGTTATTAAGGTGCAAAATTTTTAAGGGTTTAACATAGAAATGAAACCTCAACCCTAACTATGGTAGCACTACCGTGCTACCATAATATATATATATATATATGAGGGGTACAGTCGTGCCCTATAGTTAGGGGTTGAGTAGGCACTTCAATGTTAAGCTCAAAACTTTTGCACTTTAATAACTTTGCAAACTGCTCAATGGATTTGCATGAAATTTGGTATGCTCCTTTGCTGTGGAGTAGATCTCTTGATCTGGCAAGTTATGTTCTGGTCAAATGTGCTGTATTCAAGTTGCGGAGAGGTGAAAAACATGTTTTCGCCATTGACTTTACTGGGATTTTTTAACTTACCTACAGCCCAGAGGGTTTGTTTTTTTGGCCTGAAATTTTCAGACGAGAAAGGGTCTACCCACAGATATGCCTTTGGTTAGTCTGGTGAAACTACAATAAGCTATTTTTAAGTTATTGCAATTTAAAAATGTTGCAAAATAGTCTCTGAGCTTGCTCAGTAGGCACTTCAGTATAGCTGTAGGAAACAAAGTAGGAATTCTGCTTCATATGTAAAAATTCCTGCTTTGTATGGCTGCCATCTTGTTTTCAGTTTTGCCTGAAATTCAAATTGAAACCTCCCAAAATGATTTTCTGGGAGGAAACAACACATGTACCTTGCTTATTGTGACTCCTAAGTGCATTCTGCATTTTATTGCTCAAAATATGCCCTTAAAATGTGCCTTTTTCAACTTTAAATTCTTTGTTCAGATTCGATGTTACTAGTAAGATCCTAGTTCAGATGACAAGATACGAACTAGGATCCTACTTTGTGAGCTGAAAATCCAGTTTTATTTATTTATTTTTTATTTTTGGCCAACAAACATGTTTCTGCTGACACTGGGGTACCCACTGTTCATGGTAAGAATACCCCAGTCCCCACACTTGCCTCTGTGGGACACTGGGTAGCCCACTCCTCAGTGTCCCAAAGTTTTTTTCAAACAATGCTTCTGCTGACATCGGGCACACAATCCCCATGTTGGCAGTAGAAATCCACCCACTGCACCCCCTGCCAGTGCGGTACACTGGGAGCCCACCCCAATGTACCTAAATATCTTAGCCAACACTGGGGTGCCCAATCCCCTTGTTGGCACTACCCTCCACAGTGTGGGACACTGGGTAGCGACTGCCAGTGTACCCAGTTATGGCTATCCTCCAATATTTTGGAACACTGAGGAGCCCACTCTCAGTGTTCCAAAACATTGTTTTGTCACTGTAAAAACAGAAAACAGTCTCGCATCTTTTTTTTTAATCCTGTAAAAAGAAAATGGTTCCTCGTCATCTCCCCATCCCCACCCTCTCTCTGCGCACCACCTCATTGCACCCCTCTTACCCGATACTTACCTCCGAGGTCGGGCGTTGTCATCATCTGTGGACTGGGACACACCTGCACTCTTCAAAGCGAATCGCAAACTAGAGAATCAAGCTAGTGCCGTATAATGGTAGTCTTTGGCGTTTTGAACTTAGGTTGATATCTAGACATTTTCAAATTTATTCACAAATTTTCAACATGGGCTTTTGGACCTAACCTCATGAACACAGTCACTATCATCTCGTTAATCAGACCCGTAATGTGATTTCACAGTCGCTGCATGGAATCACCTTTCAGGACTGATTAATGAAATGACAGTGCTAGTGTTCATGAGGAGGTCCCAAAAGCCCATGTTGAAAATTTAGTGGAAAATGTTGAAATGCCCATGTTAAGAGCATGTGTTGTGCAGTTTCTATGCACGCCATAACTTCACCAGTTTTTAATATTTTCACCCAGATTTTTAACATTGGCATTTTTTCACCTCATCATGAACAGGATAGCTGTCATTTTTCAAATCCTGCCCAAAACATATTTTCGCACCTGTGGTGCTGAATGGCACAGTCGCTATGCAAAATCAACTTTAGGGATGGATTAGTGAAATGACAGTACCACTGTTCATAAGGTGGGGTCCCCAAAAGGACATGTTGAAAATTTAGTGAAAGAAAAATTGCTGAAAATGCCCAAGTTACATGCATCCATTGAATTTATTCTACTCATGCACATAGCTTTGCTGCTTTTCAATCTTTTGTCGACTAAATTTTCAGCATAGCCATTTTTTCACACCATCTCATGAACAGTGCAGCTGTCATTTTCACATCCTGCTCAAAATGCAATTTTGTGCTTGTGACACTAAATGGTATTGCAGTTGTGCATAATTACATTTGCCTTGCATTTCACAATTTCTTTGTACTGGGTTATATGAGGTGGGGTAATAACATGGCTATGTTGACAGTTTGGTCATAGTTGTTCATACATGGGCCCTGTGCTTCCACACCTACCTGCATGTGCACATCTACGGAGGGATTGAGCATAGGGTTCAAAGGTCCTGAGCGCCTACAGTAAAATACGGATACTATTATACTATCTCAGAAAGAAGGGAATTCATCAAAAACTCCATTAATGCATCACTTAGGGTTCCTATTACAGCAACAAAAGTATGGAAATTGGCGTTAGAGTTCCCACTACTACCATCCCATCCTCCACACACCAGCAGCCATCGGGTGTGCCTTGGGGTCAGAGGCTAGCTCTCACCAATTCTCCTGTACTGTACCATGTCTACTTGTTTACACATGGAATGAGGTGAGAGTTAGCCAACGATCCCAAGGAACACCCATGGCTGCTGGTGTATGGAGTGTGGGGGGTATTAGGTTGGGAACTCTAACGTCAATTTCCATACTTTTGTTGCTGTAATAGGAAACCTAAGTAATGCATTAACGGAGTTTTGCAATTAATATATATATATATATATATATATATATATATATATATATATATAGAGAGAGAGGCGAGCAATCTTTTGTTAGAGACAGAGAGAGAGAGAGAGAGAGAGAGAGAGAGGGAGAACTTTGAATTGCCTGTATAAAAGCTATCCTGCACAATTTCATTTTTTTATTGTTGTAACCCCCGCTTCGTTGGGGCTTACCTGTGTCCCGGATCCCAATCTACTGCCCATTGCCCCTGCTGCCGTGCTGCCAAGTCCTGGGACCTGGAAGTGTCCCCATGTCTCCATCTGGCCCCATAGTGTTGTTAGTCCTTAAAGGGGCTGGACAAGCAGAAGTGGACCCTGCACATTGCGGGTAGTGCTGATCTGCTTTCTCACCATGGCAGAGGCTAATTAAATGCCTCCCTGGTGTTCTTGACCCCTAAATAAGCTAATCAGAGGTTGGACATGTGGGGAGGTGTGTAAGAAGAGGCAAAAGTTGCTATTTAAAGAGCATCTATGAGCGCTAAGGAATGGGGGCATGTTATTAATAAGGGGCATGCATATCTGATGAACTGACGAGCTGCCTAGGGTGACTGAATGAACTGGCAGCTGCAACAGACATGCTGAACATTTTCTAAATGTGAGCTAGCAGTCACCTTACTGGGGGCAGATGCAGCTTCAAAATAATGTGAACACTGTTTGAAAACTGTGCACTTTGGCTGCAAGACCACTATAAAGTAGGGCCTGCCTTATAACCTGTGTGGAACTGATATGTTGGCAGCCACATTTGACACTATGACCCCTAGGACAGCCAACATTAACTTAGGCACCCAAAAGACAATTGAGAAGCCTTATGGAAGGGTGTGAACTAAAACTAGTGCCAAAGATCCATTACCAATTATTAATCAAAGAAGGGTTATGTTTATTAATATTTGTGAAGGACAGCAGAATCAACCAATCAGAGACTGGGATTTTCTGGTGAAACTTCAGGAACTTTGGGCAGTTTAGGCAGACAGGTCTGAGCTCTGCTCAAGTTGAGAGGGTTCAGTGCTGAGTTAGAAAGACAGGAGGTCTTTACAGGACTCAACTGGCCAACGGTGAATGGTTTGAAGATTGGAATAAAGGATTTTCTCTGATGGAAAGAACTGTCATGTTGCAGCTGAACATTCAAGGAAGTTTGGTGAAAGCTTCTGGTGGTTTTGGAGATCCAGCATTGCAGTGAGCCTGCATCAGTGGGAAAACCCTGCACCAGTGAAAAGGGTAGTTTGGAACTGTGGAGTGTCAGAGCTAAAAAGTGGCACTGTACCTGAATTTGAGGACATTGGAGGAAAAAGGTTTGCAGGTATCCAGAGTTTGGGAACCTCTGGGTTTGCTGAAAACCAGCTGTGGAAAGGAGGCATTCAAATCCAGAGACTGCAAGTCACTAGACAAAAGCCACTGAAAAGGTGGAACTTCGGAGAACTTGTTGCTGTACATCGGAGCTGTTTGTTCTTGCTCAAGAAAGGTGAAAACTGAAAATCTCCACAGCTGTAACTTGGAGCCAGGTATCAAACTGCAAACCCCTATCGAGTGAGGTAGACTAGGTTGCAGAGGGCCACAGGCATGAGCATGAATGCTAGGCACTCTGAACCCATTAGGGCAGCCGACCATTGGGTCACCCTGGGTCTGAGTTCCTGGTGGCCTAGTAGGCCTTGTGTCTGGGCTCTATAAGCTGACCACTTTGGTAGGCTGAAGGTGACACTCTGCAAGAGTCTTCCAGCAAGTCAGAAGGTGACAAGCTGCAAGAATCCTCAAGCAAGTCCAAGGTAGACTAGCTGTTAGTCGTTGATGCATCTTCTGGACCAGCAACCCTTGCCTCTTGCTTGCTGCCCTTCAGAACAGTTGATCTTGAATTGCCTGAACCTACTGTGGCAGTAGCTGAGCTCCAATCTGTAGGACCATGAATAACCCAGGTCTTGCCCTGACTAAGGGAGTAAAATTTAAAATTGCAAGCACCTGTAGAGCTACTTCAAGGGCCCCATCGCTGTCCAACTCAGTGCATTTAGCAGGCCTGCATTAAATCTGGGTACTCAGTCAGGATAGTCAGGACATAGGGGGTATGCAGTGGTACCAGTGGGGATGGGCATTATGTAATGTTTTGGTCTATGGGCCTTGTTAACCTAAATCAATCTTTTTCCTCTTCCTCTCCGTCACAGCAATCCTGTGTCCCGGTACCCCTTCCTAGCCCTCCTTAAACTAAAGCTGTGTTTTGTTTTTGTAATTCTTGTGTTGTGAGGATATTATTGGTTATAGCTATTAAATATATGTGTTTATAGTATTGGTGAGCATCGGGTATTTAGTGTGTGGGGTGGCTGGAAGGGAAGGTGGGTAGGCACAGCATCCTAGGGGTTGTATCAATCAGACACCTTGCCCACTGTTACTTTTACTCTGGGTGGAGAAACCATGCTACTTCCTTTCTGTTCTGAACTAGAACCCCAATCACCATCATAACAGAACCCAGGCCCTTAACCTGTGTGCGGATCAACAGGCAGGGTAGTAGCCCACTGACATACGGCACCTGGGCTATATTGTTATTGAAAATAATAAAATGCTAAACACTGCACAAGGTAGCTACAACCAATACCTTTAAACTGTGTTAGCCTGTCGCACTTATGCGGCTACTGCCCCACCCCTATCTATGTAGTCTAGGTCACATGACATATCACATGACCTGTCTCCTCCCAGACCAATCGCCTTAATTTCTGTATTGTTTGTTATCCTGCAAGATCACTAGAGTCACTGCTGAGCCCTAATCACCTAGTATAATTTATTTATTTTATTTTATTTAGTTTTGTTGTCTGGGTAAGTGCACTAGACAAATCCTGATATTTTCAGGCACAACCGGGGGGGGTATACAGATGAATGCCAACTGACCTTGAACCAGATTAAGCTGTTGGTGGTATTGTTAGTGAATGAGGGAAGTTTGGACAGGACACGGGAAATTCCTACTCGTCAGAGGGGAACCTCTGTTCAAGATGGCGGACACACCCTTGCCTTCTGAGGATGGAGCTATGGAGGTGGGAGACTTGGTCTCGCTCCTACCTCTGACCGAATGGAGACCACAATGCCAACAACTGATGTTTGGCTGTTGATGTTCCTACTACAACTTTAAGTTCTGCTGCTTATACTAAGGCTGCTATACTCAGCCTCTTCCTTCTTTTGGAACTGACTTGTTGACTTCATGCTCCTACAATCAACTTGCCAGGATTTTACTTCATCTGATTCTGAAAATCACTGTTTGACAGCACCAGAGATCCGGGAGCGTTTTGCAGCGCGGGCGCCGCTTTGCTAGTGCAAAACTGAAAATGCAGAGATATGCACCGCCTGAGAACCGACAGCACAGATGTATCTTCCACTCGGGTGGAAGCTCTTGAAGATTTACCTGACTTGTCTCCTTTCTGCCTGTTGCTGTGACAGGCTCTGACCTGACCTCTGGTCGGTAGCTGAAGCCCTACTGCCTACTCCTGCTGCTTGCAGTACAAATGGATTTGGTTTCCTTCTTAGAACCTGCTTTCATTACATCGCAGAGTTCCCCACATGGACAAGACTTCTCTACAGTAAATGCTCCCGCCGCCTGCAGTTCAAATGGATTCAGTTTCCTTTTCACTACCTGCTTCCATTAAATCACAGAGCTCCCCTACATGTACAAGAATCATCTACTGTCAATATTAATAAAGTGCCTACCTGGACTGTTGAATCGGTGCTGAGAGGTGCTGGCTGGGTTCAGGGTACTGTCCCAGGAAGTTGGAAGTCGGGTCCATCTCCAATATGGTCCCTCCGCCTGAAGATTTTCCAGAGCTACAGAGCACTTCAGGCACTTCAAAAGTCACAACTGACCCCCTTGTGTCTCCCTCATGAACTGGAGCTTTACAGAATCCTGTGTTGGATTATTTGAAGGGGTCTCCACCCCAGGCTCATTTTTCTACTATTTCTATAGAGGTTCTGGCTCCACTACCACCGCAGCCCCCAAAATATCGGGACCAAGCCGTTCATATTCTTTTTTTTAATTTCCAATCCAGGCTGCTAAGAGACACAGTGCTGTTCGCCTGGCATACCTGGAGGGGTTACCTAAGCCACCTGATCAGGTCTATGTAGCACGACGCTTCTAAAGGATTCTTTAAAATTATTTTCCCATGAAATATATGACAAGTATTCATATCTCTGGTGAAACCACATTTGACATTAGTTTCAAACATCTAGGCGATTGGAGCGTTTTTTTGTCAAAGTATACTTCTCTATGGACTACTGCATTATGGACCCCATTTCAGGCTATTCTCTTTCTAAACCTACTTTTAAGACTATCACTATACTGTTTTGAAATGAGGGAGTTGAGGTGGTGGATGTTGTGTATTGGCTGAAACAGTGTTGTAACGTCAGGGACAGCCTGAAGCCATTTGGATACCGAGAACATTTGGACTCGGGGCTGGAAGTTTAAAGTCTTGTTATGATCTAATGATTCTGGGGTTGTACATCCTGCGTAACTCTTTTTCGTAGGCCGAGATAGGGGTCTTGTTCTACCCGGTCAGTCAAGGCTTGCTATTGGTGTGGTGACCCTGCACATCTTAGTAATGTATGTGATAAAATGAAATGCAACGTCTGTGGGGAATTGGGCCAAGTGAGGGGCACACTGTTTGAATGAATGTAGATGCAACCTATGTGCGAACAGGGCACACCTTTCAGAATTGTAAATGGGCTATGATAACCAGGAATTTCATGATGGTGGAGTGGACCAGTGCTTTATTATTATCCAGGCGCAGAAGGCCCATCTCCGACCACCTTGGCTGTACCTCCCTAAGGCAGCCCAGCCCTTACTGCAGGCTTCAGCGCCTGTTGTATCCTCTGAAGTCATACCTCAGATAGTTTCCTTCATGGATGACCCTTGCTTGAGATTTCTCCTGTCCCTGATCCTGCCCAGTCTAATTTTCCTGTTCAGGACCTGGTCCCAGGTCCAAGTACTATTCCCCTCCCAAGTGCTTACAAGTGTCATATGAGAAGGTCACTGAGAAATAACCCATGGGTTGCACCATCTCCTGTGAGTGGTCTGGAACCCTCCCAGTGCACTTATCTAATTCTTTTGAACTTCTCCAACCCCTTTCTGATGACGCTGGAGGTGAGTCGGACTCTTCTCCATAGCTTCTTCTCTCCTGACGGTACCACTGACTCTGAGTTGCATTTTGGTACTGGCCTTTCTCAGAAGTGAAAGGCCAGAGTAAAACTTAAAGGGAAGAAGATGATTGGGAACAGGAAATAGTAAAATGTACTTTTTGTCTGTTTTCCTTTTTTGGTGCTATGTTTCACTTTGTTTGCCATACTATTAAAGTAAATAGTATGAAGCGTATGACTAAAAGGAGATTGATTTTTCCTTTCTACGGCTTTTGCCTTTGGGTTTAATTTTATTACAGGATACAAGACTTCATACTACATGAGATCCAACAAGCTCAACAGGACTGGCTACTGGGTCCTTCTTTTTGGTCGATTGGTCAGGACTCTTGTTCGGGACTGGGAATTTTAATTAATATCCCAGACTTTCGCTTGCTAAAATTGTTTGATGTAGCCCCTGAAGGGCGCTTATTATAGATTTTGTCATTGGGTCCTATCCCTACTGGGTGATAAACATTTATGCCCTCAAATCAAAACTGAATGCATAGCATTATTTGCTTTGCTTCGTCCTTATTTGCACACTTCCTTTCAGGTATTGCTTGCTGGTGACTTTAATTGTGGCCTGAGTCTTCAAGATAAGAGCTCCTTGCTGCTACAAAGAAACTGTTTTGTGATTCCCATGAATTGGGTAATTGGTTCGAGTCGCCCACTTAACGGACTCCTATCTCTTCTTTACTACACAACACACCCTACCTTCCAAAAGGGTAAACTAGCCACACGTATTGATTATGTGTTTCCACTCCTACAGTGCCAATTATTTCTGCCAAAGTTCAAGCGTTGAGTTTTCTGATCATAAGCTGCTTTCTGTTGGTTTTGGTTCTGTTGTCTCTTCCTGTAAAGGTCCAAGTATTTTGGAAATTCAACACATCTTTGTTGCAGATTCCGATATTTATGCAGTCCCTTCTGTCCTTCATACAAGTCCGTAAATCTGTTTTTATTTGTTATGAAGATCCTGTTCAGTGGTGGTTAGACACGAAACATGGTCTGGTCACTTTTTAAAACTTACAGTCGTTTAAAATGTAGGAGGGAAAACCTAGACTATTTACAGAAGAGGTACATTTTCAGTCATTATTAACCATAGCGTATACAATGGTGCAAGACCTTACCCAACAAATAAAAGTCCTACAGAATGATATGTTGACTTTCCAGTTATGGCAATCACAACAACTTTTTACCAACATTAATTCTGTACTGTTGGAACACGTGAAATTATTTGTCCTTTTGAATCTAATTCTGCCAGACCACCGAAATAATATGACGTGTCTTCTAAATTCAGAAGGGACCTTATGTTCCTCACAAACTGAGATTTGTCATATTGTAACAAAGTATACTACAGCTCTTTTTCTCCCTCCCTGCTGTGGCTGGTAACAGTGCGACTTTGTATAGTGGCCTTGATGTCCCAGTTCCTCACTAGCTATGTCAGGACCAGGCTTGTTCTCCTATCACGGAGCAGAATTTGACATTGGCTATTTCTTCATTACCTGTACAGAGAACTCCTGGTCCAGGTGGTCTCCTGCTGGCTTATATAAGGTGCTGGGTGACCATTTGGCCCTAGAACTTACATCTGTGTTTAATTCTCTGTTAACATGTGAATCTCTCCTTGGAATTTACTAAGGGTACTTTGATTTACATTTATAAACAGAAAGGTGATGTCCATTCTCTAGAGAATTGGCGACCTTTATGTATGTTGAACACAGACTTTAAGCTCTTAACGAAAATTATTGTGAAGCGTTTGGTGAGGATAGCGGAGGTGGTTTTGCATCCTCCCAATCCTGTTCTGTGCCTCAAAGGAGAATTTCTGGTTATCTGATCCTCTTACGAAATTATTTTCTCATGGCTATGCAGGTCTGGCTTCGGACTTGTTGTCTCCGTAGATCAGAAGGCTGCTTTTGATTCGTTAGACATGATTTTTGATGGAAGCGTTTCTTTTCTGCATGTACCTGATGTTATGGTATGCTGGATTCATGCTTTCTATAGAACGCTACTGTTGTGCCTGTAGTGAATGGTTGGATAGGACCATGATCCCCATAAAAGGAGGGTTTGTCAGGGCTGTCCTTTAAGCCGTTGTTATATGTATTTTTCTTGATATTTTGCTCCGTCGGTTGAATACTAATTCTCAGATTCGGCTATTTCTAGTTGTGCCTTATGCTTGCCTTATAAGGCGATCACATATGCAGATGATGTCTGTTTTCTTGTAGCTGATGCAGCCTCAGTGGTTCATTCTCTCCATGAGTGCTCTATTTTTGGAAACTTTCTGGTGCTGTTTTAAATTACACTAAAGTCTGGTTATTTGGGTCGGTTCAGTAACCTCCCCTTGGACCGTATCAGCCCGTTATGTTTAGTTGAGGGCCTATTCGCATTTTGGGATTTTATTTGGGACACAGGACTCAGATTTTTTAACTGGAATGTTAAACTGCAACAAGGTACGCTTCAGGTGGCTTCCTGGAACTGGGACAGATAGGGAAAAAGAAACGTGTTTTCTTAATTAAAAACTATTTGATCTCTACTTTCCTTTTCTGAGTTATGTATTCCTATTCCATGACAGCTAGAAACTGTTGTCTTAGCCTGTTTTTCAGGCTCTTTGGGGTAGTAGGTTAAACCCGATAAAATGGAATATCACTTATTTACCTATCCCTGAGGGTGGTGTTTGTGTGGTTAACCCTTTGTTATTTTTTTCTTGTATTTTTTCACTGCAAACCTTAGGCCTTTGTTGATTCATGCCCAAACTGGGTGGGAACCTTGGTTTTATGACTCTTGCAGGATTTGGTTTCATCAATGGGAAACTAATTCTTAACTGTGTTGAGACAAACTGTTGGTATACCAACTTACATCAAACATATGTTTTACATCTCAAACAATGGAAGGTGTCTGTTCAGATGTTATTAAACCATTCACATAAAGTTTTAGATAAGAAATTACTCCTGACGGTTTGTGCTGTATCAGTACCCTTTGATAAGTGTCCTGGTCAACATCTCCCTTCCTTTTGTTATTGTGGAGATGTAAGAGGGTTCCAGCTAAATGTGGAATTTTCATTGGCTTTCATGCCATGAAAAGATTAATGTAAAATAAAATCATAAACATAAGCAGTCCCAAGATAGAATGTGTTCTTGCTTATTATGTATTACAGAACTTGAAACTATCTCTCATTTATTTTTTGACTGTTCCTTTATCAAAAATTGGTGGTCTTTTTTGGCACAGGCATGGGATACCACTTGCTTCAATCGGTTACTTATTTGAATCTTGTATATGGGTTTTTTCCCCAGTGGTCAAAATGGCACCAGGACACTTTGAACCTTGTTTTTGTCTGCATTAAATTGAATATTTGGATGGTCCGCTATGGTTTTCTTTACAGCAAAAGGACTGCTCCTATTTGGAGCTCAAAAAAAAGATTGTACACGATTTAAAAGAAATTTACGAGCATGAACGTATTTATATACCAAAATTGACTCTTTTGAAACTTTGGAAAGCTTTTCTTTGATCACAGACTCTGATTTTGCAGTTACCTGAATGATTGTATAATACTTATCCTGTTTTTCCTTTTTTTTTTGTATTATGCTTTGTGTACTATTGTACTATTTTTGTCTCAATAAAACTTTCCCTACTCTTTTCGATAAGTGCCATGGGATCTTTAACATACACCTGAACTACCACTAATGCAAGCAGATGGGACCTCGGTTTAATGTCTCATCCGAGAGACAGCACTCTAGAAGTGTAGCACCACTCTCATGCTGCATTACAATGCCAGTACTGGGATATTAACCTAGTGCCAGATGTGGGAACTGAACCCACAGCCCTCTGATCTCTGGCCTCAGAGGCCAGTATGCTACCCACTGAGCCACTGACACTGCTATAATTTAATTCCTTTCTAACTATTTCTGAGCCCTCCTGTCTGATAACTTACCTTTCGCCATATCCCAGGAGAACTTTATCTACCATGTCCAAGAATCAATCACCGGGATTCAAACCCTTGAAACTTCACACTGTAGTCAGGAACTCTAACCTCTAAGCCATCCCATTGGCCACACTTTTGCCTAACCTTTTCCTCTCCTTATACCTCATTTTAGCCACACCTCATTTTATGCATAATGTAATTTAGTATAAGCATAATTTAACCACTTCTACTAGCATTCATCAAGCCCTGATTTTTCATCCACCCTCTTGTGAAGCCCTCCAGAATCACCAATTTATTCTCCTCACCTTCACAGTACTGCTGCAAGATTTGAATCCTGACTCATTGTATTAGCGCGAGTGACCCTAACCACTGCGCTGTTGCAGCAGCCTTCTAATTTCCGCTACATCTCTTTCCCTTATTTTTTCACGCATTGGAAGTGTGATAACAGACCTCTCATTCTCCACCCCATATAAGCCTCCCAAACTCTAATCCTGAGACAATAGTTGGTACTGCACTCATTGGCACTGCCACCCTTGGTCCTAACAGGACAAAGCAGCTGCAGACAATCCAAGTCCTCATGGATATATAACCCAATCCTCCTGGATCATGGGCCCACTTTACATGTGGCTCATTTTCACACTAGTCCCAGTATGTCCACCCTCATACGATACTGACGCACCATCAACGGTGCCATAAAATCACATCCACTCCAGTGTTTTCAGTCTTTGGTACAAAGTTGTGCTTGCATAAGTGCATTAGCCCAGGACTACACCACTTATCCCCTCACTCCCGCGACTTTAAATATGATCACAGTCTCTAACAATAACAGAAAGTATGTGCAAAATCCAAAACCACATGCAGACATTAAAAGAACTAAATGGCAAGCAATAAGAATGGCATGGCTACTACTGCTACTGCCAGGTAATGTCCATCCCAGCCCTGGACCCACTCTACTAACACCTGAACCCTTAAAGAAGCACAGTGGTATAACAGTAGCCTCCATTAACATCTGCAGTCTCATGGCTAAGTTTGATTTGTTACAAGTTTGGGTAGCCCAACATAAACCAGATGTGCTCTCAGTGGTTGAAACATGGCTCACACTGAGGGTTACAGATATGGCTATCCAGCTGGAGGGTACACCTCTTCTAGGCTGGACAGGATTGGTAGCGAGGTGTGGATGTGTCTATATATATGAAGGACACCTTCCAGGGTTGAGTCCTACCTCACCTTGCCTCTAGCAATAATATACAAGTACTGGCAATAAAACTACCACTAGGTGCTCGGGTAAAGAATTAGCACTTGCCTCTGTCTACATTTCCCCAACAGAGCAGTCTAGCAGATTTAAAGTACTCACAGAGTACCTCTCCAACCTGCTTCAAAACTCGGAGGTACTAGTGTTAGGAGATTTCAATATAAACTGGCTATCCCATGAGGCAGCACCTACAAGGATGCAATCTCCTCAATATACATGGCCCAATTAGTGGACTGTCTCACATGAATGAATTATCCTACTGGAACCAGTACGCTGCTAGACTGGATGATTACCAACGGCCAAGACAATAACCCACTCAGCTGTCCTCCCAGACTCTGTGAAAGAGAGAATTTATTCCATTATAGGGAGATAATGGAGCCTGAATGTACTTTTTTTTTTTTTATGACCTTGTCTTGATTGTTATATGTTTGTTTGTTGGGCTGGCCACCCACTTTGTTTTGTATGTGGTGTCTTTATCTGTCGTTGTTTTGTACCCTTGTACATTCCAGAACCATTATCACCCTGTAATAGTACAAGAAGTAGTTTATTAATAACCTATTTTTATTTGATAATTAAATTGAGGAAAGCTCCGACTTGTAAAACTAATAAGGTGAGAGTATATATGGCGCTGCCTCTTTAAATGAGGTTTTGAATGGTTGGAATGTATTGCCTATGGCTAAAAATGCTAATAGCTAATTATCCAAAATTTCAAAATAAAGAGCGCTTTGGTAGCTAGATAATGTAAGTTTCTAGCCTCTCCAGTGCAAACGCACTTAAAATGCGCCTATTTTAATCCAGTATTGCAGCGGAGAGAAAAATTAGACAGCCTAATCACCAGTAAATTACCGCATTAATGTGCAAGACTGTCGTGAAGGCATTTAGCCTTACCTTACTCCAAACTATTATGCTTCTGCCCAAAATGAGTAAATGACTTACACATACCTTCTAAAGGTAGGATAATGTGGCAGTTGACTTGTTTGAGTTTTTTTTTAAACGGGATTCTTACTGCATTACTGGTTGCTAGGTAAACTCTGCCTGCTATGTTACCTTCATCGGTATGGTCTTTAGGAGCTGGCCGCCCTTGAACAGCTGATTTTATACACTAGTTTGAGGGGCGGTTCCTGTTTCAGTTAATTTTGTGTGTACAATTCCTAAACAACTATTATTTTGTCTGGTATTCTAAAAATGTATTCTTTGGTTAAATTAAAAGTACTGGAGTGAAATTAATTATTTTTGTACAAAGAAAGAATTTATGTTATAAAAAGGAACCAAGGGAGGAGTTTGTGGTCACATTTTTTCTGAAAGGTATATAAACACTATGTTTCAGTGCAAAGAGTTAGTTGACTCAAGGAGTCGGACCTGGAAGTGCTGCCACAAGCCTTCCAAGTACTAGGGCTTACTAGTACATGGTTTTGTTATAGATATTATGCATCATATTATTATTTTTTTACGTTCAGTTCACTCTTTGTTAAAATAAATACTTTAAGTTGAAGTCTACTCCAGCAACTGTCTCTTGGTCCATCATTTATCCCATGGTCTGTGACAGTTGGTGTCAGAAGTGGATACATGGTGGAGGTTTGAGCACAAAACCTGTTGGACCTGAATGCAAGATGGTGAGGATACCTGGAGTAGAGTGGCTACCCGGTCCCGAGTGCAACAATTGAAACTACCTCTGTTGGCGGACTGGAGACTATAGTAAGAAGAAAACCAGAAGAGGAGAGGAGATGGAAGACAAGAAGGAACCTGTGGAAGGAGCCCAAGCAGCCAGCCCTGAGATGGAAGAAGGCCCCAAGACCTGAAAGAATTGATACACTGGCTTTGTACTGGCCCGATGGATATGGAGAGGGAGAATCAAGCCAGATGGGCAGACACACTGAGGGTAATTCAATCCATGGGTACGGCTAGAGCCCCTGCTACCCCAGGGATTGTGCAGAAGGACATTAAATTGGTTAAATTGTCCAGCTTAGATGATATTGAAGCATTCCTAATGACATTTGAGAGGGTAGCAACTGCAGTGGCCCAGAGATCAATGGGTCATTCGCTTTGCTCCCTATTTAACGGAAAAGCCCAGTTAGCATATAGCCATGTGGAAACCGCTATATTAATGATTATGGACATGTAAAGCAGGCCATCTTAAAGAGGTATGACATCAGTACAGAAACATATAGACAGCGATTCAGAACCTTGAAGTTCCATGCTACTGATAATCCACAGGATATATACATTTAATTAAAAGACTTAAGTATGAAATGGTTACAACCTGACACTCGGTCAACAGCACAGATTTTGGAAGCTATCGTTCTGGAGCAATTTATAAACATATTGCCACAAGAGGTACAGTTATGGGTGAAAGAACACCGCCCGGAGACAGCAGAAGTAGCCATAAGACTAGCAGAGGATTATATAGCTGTAAGACCCACAGACCTCGTCCCCATTAGAAGTTCCTGGATACCTCCACCCATGGTAAGACCACCTTCTCATGTTTCTATACCCCATACTGCAGACAGTAATACCCTTTGGGACTAAACTAAGTCAAAAACATATAAGACCATATAAACCAGAGATTGTGTGTCATAAATGCAATGCAAAAGGACACATAGCAAGATTCTGCCCTAAAAGACATTAGAAGATGTACATTTGGCTCTAGCTAATTGGGGTCATTATGTAAGACCAGTAAAGATTGGAAAAAAGTGGTAACAGGTCTTATAGATTCGGCAGTAAACAAACCTTAGTTCATGCTTCAGTCCTGGATACCAATGTAAAAAAAGAAGAGTCCACAACTGGTGTCATATGTATACATGGGGACGTACATCATAATCCATTGAGAGAAACAGTTGTACAAGTGAATGGTCACAGCCAGAGAATGAAAGTAGGGGTAGTTCCTCAGCTTCCTGTGCCAGCCATTATTGGACATGACTTTGAAAATTTTGAGCTCTATTAGCCACTGATTTTTCTTGTTGTAGCAGCTAGAGCACAGTCTAGGAATGAAGAGATATTGGGACACACATTTCCTTTTGAAGAAAACCTTTTGAAGTGCCTGGTAAAGATAGGAAGTCAAAGAGTCTAAAAGGAGAGAAAACAACTCTGGACTAAAACTAAGTTATATTCAGACTTCTAAAAACAGCCTGGACTTCAATGTGGTGAAACATGAGTCAGACTTTAAAGAAGTACAAAGAAATGATGTATCACTCACCCCATTTTTTTTACAGGTGGGACAGGAGGAGAAATCTAAGGGTCATGTTTTAGATTAATAAATGGATTACTATACCGAGTCTGTAAGAACACACACTGGGAGGTGGTTGAACGGTTAATGATACCTCAACAATTTAGAGCTCAACTATTAAGATTAGCTCATGATATTCCTATGGCCGACATCTAGGAAGAGACCGGACATTAAGTCGTCTCTTATATAGATTTTATTGGCCAGGCATACATGAGCATGTTGCTGAATATTGTAGAAGTTGTGAGGCCTGTCAAAAGGTATCCAAGTTTGGGCGACAAGATAAAGTACCCTTACTACCCATGCCACTAGTATCTACCCCTTCGAAAGAGTGGCCATGGATATAGTAGGTCCCTTACCAAAAGTTCAAAAGGTAATCGATTTATATTAGTAGTTGTAGACTATGCTACCAAATATCCTGAGGCCATACCTTTAAGAACTATAACAGCCCAAAGGATAGCCGATGAGTTAACAAAGATCTTTAGTCGGGTAGGTATACCCAAAGAGATTTTAACAGATCAAGGAGCAATTTTCGATCTGTGCTACTCAAACTGCTATATCAGGCCTTAGGAATAGAGGCACTGTTTACAACGCTCATACCATCCACAAACCGATGGTTTGGTAGAGTGGTTTAACCAACCCTTAAAGCAAATGCTAAAGAAATTTGTAACAGATGAGGGCAAGAAATGGGACATGTATCTTCCTTATCTTATGTTTGCATATAGGAAGTTCCCAAGCATCTACTGGATATTCCCTTCGAGTTATTGTTTGGTCATAATCCAAGAGGACCCTAGACATTGTTAAGAAAGAATGGGAAGAATCAAAAGATACAAAAGGAACATGCCCCTAGAGTTCTGGCAAAGTTACGGAGTGTTTAATCTCCTATGTTCAAAAAGCACATGACAGTAGCCTACAACAACAATTAAAACAGAAGGTGCATTATGATAAAGGTACAAGACAGAAAGAATTCAGTGAAGGAGATAAAGTTTTACTTTTTTACCATCTTCCAAACACAAGCTATTAATGAAATGGCAGGGCCCTTACGTTGTTACCCAGAGAACTGGCCCTGTAACTTATGAAATAGAAATACCAGGCAGTAAGGGTAAGAAACGCATATACCATGCCAACCTGTTGAAAAAATTGGGTAGCTGACCAAATTCCCTAACTAGTTATGTACTCCCTGAATCCAAAACAAATTGGATATAGCATATCAACGTTTGGAAGATACAGGGACAATTACAGATATACTAATCAACCCTGAGTTGACAGAAATGCAAAGGGCAGACATAAAAGATGAATTAGGCAAATTCAAAGACATCTTCACAAGTATTCCTGGGAGAATTAAAAATGTTAGCCATCACATAAAGGTTACTAACAACCAGCCACTTAGACAAAACCATATAGATTACCCGAAAGAATAAGACATGACGTGATTCAGGAAGTGAACAGGATGCATAAAATGGCATCGTTGAACCCTCTCATAGTGAGTGGTGTTTTCCTATGGTGGTAGTGAGTAAGAAGGAAGGGCATACGATCTGTTTGGATTTTAGGAAGTTAAACGCGTGTCCCAGTTTGATAGTTATCCAATGCCCCGAATAGATGACATCCTAGATCATCTGGGTAGTGCCACCTATTTTAGCACCCTGGATTTGACCAAAGGATATTGGCAGATTCCATTAGATATAGCCGATAAAGACAAAACTGCATTCAGCATGCCTATTGGATTGTTCCATTTTACAGTCATGCCTTTTGGGTACATGGTGCCCTGCCACGTTTCAAAGAATGATGGACACTCTGCTAACCCCTCATACCAGTTATAGTAAGTGGCCTACCTGGATGATGTTATTATCTTTAGTCCCTCTTGAAGGAACATTTGAAACATCTATCAGCAGTATTAACTGAAATCTCCAAGGCTGGCCTCATTATAAACCCACAAAAATGTATGATAGCTATGCAGGAAACCAAATATTTGGGTTTCCATATTGGTAGAGGTTGTGTAAAACCAGAAATAATAAGGTTGCGGCAGTAGCATCGTAGTCCCACTCCCATCACAAAGAAGGATGTGAGATCTTTTTTGGGACTAGCAAGCTACTATTGTAGATTTATCCACAATTTTTCAACAATAGCAGGTCCCTGACAGAGTTAACCAAGAAAAGAACCCTGAAAAGATCAGATAGACGAAAGAATGCGAAGAAGCATTTCAGGCTATTAAAGCTAGTTTATGCTCCTCACCTGTATTGCATACTCCTGATTTTTTACAACGTTCATTTTACAGACAGATGCATCACAGTTTGGAATTGGAGCTGTATTAACACAAATTTTAGAATGGGAAGAGCATCCTATAATCTATATTAGTAGGAAGCTCCATGAGAGAAAGCACTATTCAGTAATTGAAAAGGAGTGTCGAGCCATCAAATGGGCCATAGAGGCCCTTCGCTTTTATCTCTGGGGCGAGAATTTGAACTATGGACTGACCATAATCCATTATGTTGGTTATTGGTAATGAAAGATAAAATACTCGTATAATGCGATGGTATCTTGCTTTACAGCCCTATAGATTTGTCATCAAACACAGAAAGGGAACAGCACATAGTAATGCTGATTATATGTCAAGATATGGAATGGAGGATAAAAGTATTTCTCATCAGACTTCGGGTAAAAGTGAGTATTGTTATGAAGGAGACAGTATCTCTTAGTTATTTGTTTGGAATTTTAGAAATTAGGGACCCGAGGTGAGCCTTAGGTGAGGGTGGGCTATGGTTCCATCTCTCCTGCTGAGAGATCTGATGATGAATTTACTGTTTAGCCTTTAGGGAA
Source organism: Neoceratodus forsteri (assembly GCA_016271365.2). NCBI lineage: Eukaryota > Metazoa > Chordata > Ceratodontiformes > Ceratodontidae > Neoceratodus > Neoceratodus forsteri. The sequence continues at coordinate 530,927,220 of CM028137.1, read as the reverse complement.
CCAAAACTGTAGGTTTTGTTTTTGGGTGGGGAGGAATGTGAAAGAGAGAATTTATTCCATTATAGGGAGATAATGGAGCCTGAATGTACTTTTTGTGTTTTTATGACCTTGTCTTGATTGTTATGTTTGTTTGTTGGGCTGGCCACCCACTTTGTTTTGTATGTGGTGTCTTTATCTGTCATTGTTTTGAACCCTTGTACATTCCAGAACCATTATCACCCCTGTAATAGTACAAGCAGTTTATTAGTAACCTATTTTTATTTGATAATTAAATTGAGAAAGCTCCGACTTGTAAAACTAATAAGGTGAGAGTATAATACGGGCGCTGCCTCTTTAAATGAGGTTTTGAATGGTTGGAATGTATTGCCTATGGCTAAAAACACTATTAGGCGAATTATCCAAAATTTCAAAATAAAGAGCGCTTTGGTAGCTAGATAATGTAAGTTTCTAGCCTCTCAGTGCAACACACTTAAAATGCTCCTGTTTTAATCCAGTATTGCGTGGAAAAATTAGACAGCTGAATGCTGATGAAATTACCGCCGCAGATGTGCTTTTCTGTAAATGAAGCATTGCTTCTTACCCTTACTCCAAACTATTGCTTTCTGCCCAAAAACAAGTAAAATGACTTACACATACCTTCTAAAGGTGGGATAATGTGGCGGTTTACTCGTTTGAGTTTTTTTTTTAAACGGGGATTCTTACTGCATTACTGGTTGCTAGGTAAACTCTGCCTGCTATGTTACCTTCATCGGTATGGTCTTTAGGAGCTGGCTGCCCTTGAACAGCTGATTTTATACACTAGTTTGAGGGGCGGTTCCTGTTTCAGTTAATTTTGTGTGTACAATTCCTAAACAACTATTATTTTGTCTGGTATTCTAAAATGTATTCTTTGGTTAAATTAAAAGTACTGGAGTGTGAAAATTAATTATTTTGTTGTACAAAGAAAGAATTTATGTTATAAAAAGGAACCTAAGGGAGGAGTTTGTGGTCACATGTTTTCTGAAAGGTATATAAACACTATGTTTCAGTGCAAAGAGTTAGTTGACTCAAGGAGTCGGACCTGGAAGTGCTGCCACAAGCCTTCCAAGTACTAGGGCTTACTAGTACATGGTTTTGTTATAGATATTATGCATTATATTATTATTTTTTTTACGTTCAGTTCGCTCTTTGTTAAAATAAATACTTTAAGTTGAAGTCTACTCCAGCAACTGTCTCTTGGTCCATCATTTATCCCACGGTCTGTGACAGACTCCATCAGCGATTACTTCCCTATCCTCTGTATCTGGTCGAATAAGTACTCCAGAACCCCAGCTAGAACAGTCACAGAATGCTAAAGAAAAGGCAACTTATGCACCTTAATCAGCAAGACTGAACAGACCTATACGCTGCAATGATGTTGATGAAGCTCTTGACCATTTTATTAAGACCTTCAACGTGGCAAGCAACATATATGCCCCTTACTCTAAGCAGAAAGTTTGTGGGGCTTGTAGGTCCTGGATCACTCCACCCCTCATCGAACTTACAAAGCAAAGAAACAACCTCTGGCATAAAGCTAGAAGCACTGGCTCTCAAACAGAATCAGAACTATAAAACTACCAGAAATCAATGTACCTGGGCTATTTGTCAGCTTAAAAGCCAATTCTTCAAAATGGAGCTGGCTAACTCATGTGGTGACAGCCACAAGTACTGGGACAATATCAGGGCCCTAACAGGGAAACCAAAATGAGACACTTCCAACCATGCTAAATCTTAAAGAAACCACAACCCAGGACCCCAAATCATAGCAAACACCTTTAATAAGGCATTTACTGACTTAAGTGGTGTACTTCTCCCTGATTTCCTAGGTCTTCCAAGTGGCACAAATCTAAATAACAGGCAGAATACCCATACTGTCACTGCCCCACCTTTCTACTTCAAAATTATCTCTCAAGCCAAACCCTCAAAATACCTTTTACAAGTTTTAGGAAAACTAGGATGAGTGATGACATGCTTGACCTCCAGCTCATTGCTCTCACACTTAATGAGTTACTGTAGAAACATATAGAAATGTAGAAACTGATGGCAGATAAGGACCACAAGGCTTATCCAGTCAGCCCATTTTTCTACATTATGAATATACCATAGGCCTTTGCTCAATGGCCTATCTATTCATACTCATCTGTATTGCTCCCTTATGCCTATGCCTGTTTGAAGCCCTACACTGTATTCATATCCACCACTTCCTGAGGTAGGCCATTCCATGCATCCACCACCTTTCTGTGAAAAGAACTTCCTCACATTATCCCTTAATTACCCCTTGTCACCCTTTGCCAGACTTATGAATCTCTCATTCATAACCGGTAATTTCCACAGCTATGGAAAGTGGCGGTGGTCACCCTGTTTTAAAAGTGGTGACAGGTCTAGTCACAACAACTACCATCTGATCTCCATATTTCCCCCACTCTCAAAAACGCTGGAGCTCATTGTCTATGACCAGCTTGTCAACTACCTCAACAAATACCAGCTGCAATGCCCGGAACAGCATGGTCTCAGGAAACAACGTTATTCTACAACAGCACTGGTGGAGTTCACAGGCTACATTCATGCTGCACTTGATCAGGGGCTTATGGTAGGGCAACCTACATAGACCTTACCATGGCCTTCGACACAGTCAATCATGAACTGCTGCTGAATCAACTAACCTGCACTGGGTTATCACCTGAATCAGTGGGGTGGTTCCAGAGCTACCTGTCCGGGAGAACACAAGAAGTAAAAATCATTGATACCCTCTCTGAAAGTCTGAATGTCAACACAGGTGTCCCCAGGTTCACTCTTGGGCCCCTGCTCTTTAGCCTGTTCCTAAACTGCCTCCTTCTAGTGTGCCAGGATAAGGTCCTACTGCACGCTGATGATGCGGTACGCTACACCAACCACACAGACCCAGAAGCACTGGAAAAGCGAATGCAGGCTAATTTCTCTTTAGTTGAGGCCTGGTTTCTTGATTCAAAGTTCTTGCTCAATTATAAGAAGACCAAGACAATGCTGTTTGCCTCTCCTCACAACCAGCTATTAAAATAGTAAACAAACAAAATGCCTCACTAGAAATGGTCCAAAGTTTTAAATATCTTGGGGTCACTCTAGACTCTTCCCTCACATTTTCACAGCACATTGACCTTGAGCCAAGGCTGCAAATGTCAAAACTGGACAATTATTTAGACATAAACATTGCCTAAGCAATGAGGCATTAAAACCGTGACTGACTATGGGCTCGTAGTCTATAGTGTGGCAACTGACACAGCTCTAAAGAGAATAAAGCTGGCCCTAAACAAAGCCTGTAGGCTTGTCCTAGATGTGCCATGCCTAAACACACCTGCAATCTCTATTCCCAGACTGGGTGATTAAATCTGCACTGTAGAATTTAATACTAGATCACATCGGTGCACACTCAGCTTATTACCCTCCTTAAGATAGCATCCTCGCCTATCATCCTGACTCTCCCCCTAAAATTAGTAAACGACTTCTCAATCGCTCCTCCCAAGGGATGTAGGCTCCCACAGCTTCTTATTCTCCTGCTCCTTTTAGCATCCGGTGACATCCACCCAAACCCTGGTCCAGCACCTGCACATCCACCAGCCACCCAAGCACAAATCCACTCTCTCTACCAAATGGACTTAAAATCATCCACCTAAACAGAAGAAGTCTTGCTCCCAAAATCTCCCTTTACAACCCCTTAGTCCAGGACTATGCCCCTGATATCACTGTGATCACTGAATTCTGGTGATCCAAATCCATTTCTGATCAGGCAATAGCTATCCCTGGTTTTACTTTATCTAGACAGGACAGGACTGGACGAGGGGTAGGGTGGCTATTTATACCCCTCCACCCTCCAAATCACTCCCTCATTCGCCACATCTGTCCAGTCATCTCACAAGGCTCTCCTTTTAAAAATCTCCTATCCCCACACAGCCCTCATTTTTATTGCAGGAGTTTACTGTCACCCTGGTCAGCTACATTCCAACATCACTGACTTGGTCTCTAAGCTCTCCTCGCTCACCAGCGGTGGCGGACTTTTCATCTTGGGCGACTTAAATTTAAACTGGCTGGCCCCATCACTGGTTAACATCTGCTCCACTATCGAAGCCTTAAACCTCCATGAGCTGTTCCAGGAACCCACTCACCTAAACCATAAAACACTAAACCACTCCCTCTAGACCTGGTCCTCACCTCCCATCCATACTGAGTAGTGGCCTCAGGGCTACTTTCTGACTCTATTAGTGACCATCATATGACATTTGTAGTGGAAAATACATAGGCCTAAATTCTCTCTAAAATTTTTCTTGTCCGTCCCTTCACATCACTCAACCTGCAATTCTTGCTTCATGACCTTATGCAAACTGACTGGTCCCCCTTATCACAGCAGCTTCTGTGGACAATGCCCTTGCTTACTTCACCTCTAAGTCTCTGCAGGTTTGGAACTCCCATGCCCCACAAAACCAGGGTTCATGGCAGCCACCTTCCCTGGGTCACTCCTAAGCTTCTGTCCTGCCAACATGCTCACGACCTGGCATGGCACAAAGCCAAAGCCTCCAACTGCCCTGGAGATCACCATGGCTACTGTGAATTGTGGAATGGCTGCACCAAAGCAATCCGCCTTGCTAAAGCAGAGCATTTTAAATCCAACTTCAAACCAATACAATTAGCCCTTCTAAATTCTGGAAGGTTGTTCACTCCCTTTTCTCATCTTTCTCCACCCTTCACCCCCAGGCACAACCATTCTGTTCTCTCAGAACCTATCGCTATGCTGATTGCTTCAACTCCCACTTCGCCACCTGTGCCTCTTCTCTGCTATGTACTCTTCCTAGCACTTTCCCTACCCTGTTGGCCCCTCTGCACCCCTTGCACTGTCCCCACCCTACTCCCTCGCCCCAGGCCACCCCTTCCATCCCCCTCTGCTCCTCTCCCTGTCCCCTCCTCCGAACTCCTTACACCTCTTCCCAGTCTCCTCCCTGTCCTCCTGCTTCTACCGTTCAAGCTCTCCTGGCCCTAAACCCCTACAAAGGCTCTTCACCTGATGGTCTTGACCCCAGGCTCTTCACATCTCTGCTCCTGCCATAGCCTTCCCACCTTCCTGTTACTTAACTCTCCTTTGTGACTGCCACTGTGCCTCTGTCTGGAAACATGCTGTTTTCTCCCCCCTCCGATTGGTGGCAACCCCTTCTCCCCTGGTAACTGTCATCCTATCTCCCTACTGCCAACCTTAGCTAAACTGCAGGAACACATAGCACTTGAACAACTCTCCTGTTTCTTTCAGACTCGCTTTTTTCACCCCTTCTAGTCTGGCTTCAGGAAATCCCACTCTACCACCACCTCACTCCTAAGATTAACTGACACCATCTCTTAGGTTTTGACAAAGGGCATATTACCTCAGCTATCTTTGTAGACCTGATAAAGCCTTTGACACTGTTTCTCACCCCTCCTCCTTCACAGCCTTTCAGCTGCTGGTCTATCCCAGTCTGCTACAGGATGGTTTGGTGCCTACCTGTCCAGCAGGTTGCAATCAGTAAGAATTGCTATTGCTATCTCTTCGCCCGCCTATAACCACTGGAGTCCCACAAGGCTCTGTGCTAGGCCCCATTCTGTTCTCCATCTTTTAAATGACCTCCTCAGGTTTGCACCACATCCAGCAATCACATGTATGCGGATTATACAGTATTGTTTGCCTCTGGCAATACTGTTGCTGATGTTACTACCAGGCTTCAGTCCGACTTCACCAAAGTCCAACTCTGGTTTAGTTCTCATCAGCTCTTTCTAAATGCCAAGAAGATGGTCTCCATGTCCTTGGCACAAGTCAGAAACTCTCGCTAGGCTAACTCACCTCCCTCCTTCCATACCCAGATGGGACTACTTTAGGTGACTCCACCTCTTTCAAGTATCTCTGCATCTGGCTGGACAGACAGTTTGACTCTCTGTACATATTGATGCCGTTCTGAAAAAACTAAGGCCTAAGCTTGGGGCACTTTACGGAAACCGCAGCTGCATCCCACTCGCCGCCAGGCGTGAACTGGTACAGAAGATGATCATGCCCATTTCTGACTACTGCACATAGTCTACGATGTTGCCCCACAGTCCCACCTATCCAGACTGGACTCTGTCTTTAACTCCTTCTGTCATTTTGCTGTTGATGCCCCCTCCGTACCATCACTGTGACCTCTTCCGCACTCTCAACCTTCTTCCTCTACACTCGGTGCACGCTTCATGGTGCTAAATTTGTCTCTAAATTCTGGCTTGGTTCTCTCCCTCATAACCTCTCCTTTGTGACCCCTCATATATCTCCTCCTCTCTTGGCACCCTTGCCTTCTCCCTCTATTCTCCTGAGATCCCATGCTGACACTGCACCCTATCACCCTATCTGGGAAACAAAACCCAGGGAAAGAGTACACAATGAGGGGTGAGATACTGATAACAACAAAATGGAAAGGGACATGGGGTAGTCATATCAGACGACCTGAAAGTGGGCCAGCAATGTGAGAAGGCAGTAAGGAGGGTTGGGGGATACTGGGATGCATAGGAGAGGCATCACCAGTAGAAATCAGGAAGTTATTGGCCCTCTGTGTACAGACAGTTGGTAAGACCACATCTGGAGTACCATGTACAGTTCTGGAGACCCCATCTCCAGCAAAGACATAGGCGGGTGGAGGCTGTCCAGAGAAGGGCAACCAAAATGATGCAGGGTCTGCATCAGAAGACATATGAAGAAAGACTAAAGGAACTAAAGATGTATAGCCTCGAGGAAAGGAGGGAGAGGGGGACATGATAGAAACTTTCAAATACCTCAAGGAATCAACAAAGTCCAAGAGGGTAGCATCTTTCAGAAAAGAGATGTGCAAAACAAGGGGCACAATTTGAAGATAGAGGGGGATGACTAAGAGGTAATGTGAGAAAGTATTTCTTCACAGAGAGGTTGTGAATACGTGGAACAGCCTTCCTGAGGAGGTCGTGAGTCAAAAACAGTGGGGAATTCAAGAATGCATGGGACAGACATAAGGCAATTCTAGTGGGGGTAGGAGGAAGTAGGCTGTTGGTTAACTAGGATCTGCAGCTTATCTGTTAGGTAGGAATGGGCAGACTAGGTGGCCAGGTCCTTATCTGCTGTCAAATCTATTATCTATGTTTTGTTTCTATCACCCCCTGCAGAACCACTACCTCTGGCCAAAAGCCTTCTCCTACCATCTGCCTAAAATGTGGAATGCTCTCCTCCACAAATCCACCACCTCCTCCCTTTATTCCCTTACCATTGCATTGCACAACTACCTCACACCCTCTTGCACCTGCTCCTGATCCCCTTCCTTATCTGTTCTCCTCTCTGTCTTTCTCTCCTCTCTCACCCCTACCCCCCACTTGCACTTATACTTACAGACCAGCTCTTAAATAGGGGTGACTGGTTCCTATGTGCTCACCCTGCTGCATATTGCACTAGTGTACTGTCTGTATTTTATGCACTGTCAACCTTGTATCCTATTGCTCGATACCTGTACTGATTCTACTTTGTATGCTGCTCCTAAGATCTGCTTGCACTGAAACTCTACAACAGCCTATATTGTCTCATGTGCCATGTTCCTGTTTTATAACTGTATGTATAATTACACCATCTGTGTATATTTACCGAACTTGTACTCTGTATATCTGTATATTTGTACTCTGTATATCCTTTCCTTCCCCCAGGACGTACTGGAGACAAGCATTAAGTTGCTCAGTGTATCTTTCCTGGTGAAACAATTCAATAAATAAATAAATAAACTAGGTCTGCCTGATGGCTAACAAGTCCATACAAGGTCTAACACCACTTGGTGTTCAGAGTCTCCTCTGTCCCATCAACAAGGCTAGACTTACCAGAGGGACTAATAGCCAGTCACTAAAAGTCCCTTTCCACCGCACCTCCAGGGTCAGCGGTCTTCTTGAGTACTGGGCACCTGCTTGGCCCAACTCGCTACATGATGACCTGCTGGCAGAATCTAAACTTGTCCTTAAAAAAAACTCATACCACCTAGCAACAATTAGTGGGAGTGATCGTAACTTCTAAATTGTACAAGCTAACTCCTATCTTCTTTCTGTTCATCACAGCACTTACAATCTCCCATCAAACTGCCTTGTTATTTTCCCTCTCTCTCTACTATTCCACTCTCCCTTCATCCTCCATTCCATTCCTCATCTGTTTCCCACCTCCCCCACCTAATCTGATGCTCTCCTCTCACCATGTCCTCCCACCCATAACCCCACAGAACTTCCCTTCCAGCAAACCAATGACAAGGCCCTATGGCTGCTCCCATTTTCTCCACCTATTCTCCCTTATACCTTCCTCACCTACTCAGCACTGTCTCAGCACCCAGTCTCTGTTGCTACCAGTTTTCTCTCCATGGTAAGCTACCTTTCTACTTTGTTCACCCTCACAAAACACTTATTGCTTAATGTGATTGAATTTGTAATTTTAGTTACAAAAGAGTTAAACATCATTTCTGTAGCCAATGTAATTTTGTAACCACTGTCTATATTGTTTTGCTGTATTTGTGTTGTTTGCTGTTGACGTGGAACCTCTGTAAACAAGCTTATAGCTCAAAGATATTAATCTGAGAACTGAATAAATAAATAAATAAATATAACTTCTCCTCATTTGCCTATGCTTCCTGATATGCACCTCAATGACAGATTGTGTCAGCAGTGGACTTACACTATGCAACCTCTAAGCCAGGAGTTTTGTGCATGAGTACTAGACCTGGTACAGGAGAAGCACAGAAGAACATGGGTGTGTCTCTGGAAGATCCTGCCAGACAAATCTAATTGAGTATTATGACTGGGTGACTAGGGAACTGGACTGGGGCCATGCAGTGGATGTCCTGTATTTGGACTTCAGCAAGGCCTTTGATTCTGTGCCACATGGGAGGCTGGGGGAAGCTGGAATACATAGGGGTGGGAACAAAGATGGTAAATTGGATCGTCAACTGGCTGAATGGAAGGCAGCAGAAAGTGGTGGTGGTGGTGGTGGGGAGCTCTCATAACCAAGGGAAGTGACGAGTGGGTGCCACAGGGATCACTGCTGGGACAGTGTTGTTTGGGATATTCATAGCTGATATCTCACACGGGGTCCAGAGTAGGATCAGTCTGTTCAAGGTGATACAAAGATGGGAGCTGTGGTAGATGACACTGAAGGATGGAAGGGGCTGCAGGAAGACCTGAACAAACTACAGGAGTGGTCGGTAACATGGCAGCTGGGGTTCAATACCAAGAAGTGCAAGGTACTGCACTTCAGAGCTAAGAACAAGGGAGGAGCTATCAGCTGGGAGGGTACAGCTGGAAAGTAATAAGAAAGAAAAGGATCTGGGGAGATTATAATGGGCAGCATGAACAACTCGGCACAGTGCAGGAAGGCAGTGGCAAAGGCCAATAGGATGTTAGGGTGTATAGAGAGAATCTCTCCAGGAATAGGGAGGTGATCCTCCCTGTACAGAACTCTGGTCAGGCCTCACCTGGAGTACTGTGCAGTATTGGCACTCATTCCTGAAGAAGGACATCAAGTTGCTGAAGGGAGTGCAGTGTGGGTGACAAAGATGATCCAGGGATTTGGGGAGGGCCTATGAGGAGAGACTGGCAGAGATGGACATGTATTCCCTGGAGGAGGAGGGATAGAGGAGTTATGATCAAGACATTTTAATACTTCATGGGATAAATAAGGTTAATACAGAAGGATTTTCCAGCTTAGAAGAGTGAGGGAGATGAGAGGCACCTGTTGAGACGAGGGGAAGATTCCGGAGGAAAATCAGGAGACATTTCTCTTGAAAGGGTGGTGGGCAGGTGGAATGCTCTGCCCAAGGGGTGGTGTCCTGTAGAATGGTGGGTGGCTTTAAGAGGGGTTGGGATAGGGTGAGTGGGGGTATGATGAAGAGGGTGGGAAGGGAGGGCAGCTGCAAGTTAAGGGCTAGCTGCACAACTGAGCAGACTCGATAGACCATATGGCCTACTTCTGCTGGTGTTTTGTATGTTTGTATGTTCATAAGAAAGGTAAGAACCTGGAACAGCAAGCCCAGGAGTGATAATTGGAAGAATGGCAGCCAAACTAGCAGCAACAAACATCCAGACTGAGACTGTACAGCTGGAACCAGTAAAGGAAGAAGAAGAACAGGCAGGGACAGAACCAGAGCATGTCTGTCTTCTTCAGATGGTGGGCTATACAACAAAGAAAGACAGAGAAGCAGAGAAAAGAAGAGATGCTGTGACAGGAGCAGCATAGAAGAGAAAAGATGCAGCGACAGAAGCAGCAATGGCTGGATTCAATGCAACCTATCCAGGCTGGAGGATCTGGCACAGGTACAGCAGAGCAACAAAACACAAACAACTTAAAATACATTACACTTACAAAGTTGTGTCCCTCAGATGATATTGAAGCATACCTGACAACTTTTGAAGGGGTTGTCACAGCCTACCAGTGGCCTAAGCAGAAATTGACAATCAGGCTGGTACCTTATCTGACAGATAAAGCCCAGCTTGCCTACAGCAATATGGACACTGCACAGTCAGAAAATTATGACCTTGTGAAAGAGAATCTGAAAAGATATGACATCTCAGGAGAGACTTTCAGATAAAGATTCCGGTCCCTGAAGTACTACTCAGTTAACAATTCTTGAGAAGCCTTCACCCAACTCAGATAACTTCTCATTAAATGGCTTAAAACAGAGGGCAAAACACTCCCATAGATCATCAACATATCTGCAATGGAGTAATTCATCAACATCCTTCCACAGATGTGCATCTTTAGGTAAAGAACACCAACCAGAAAGTGGGGAAATGGCTGTTTATTTGGCTGAGGACTGACAGATGGCCAGACAGACACCACAGCAGTGAATTAACAGTCAAGGACTGGTAAGACCCTCTTTTCCCAATTTAAGAACTCGGTAAGAACTTTGGTGGGGGCAACAAATCTGCACTCAACTCTACTTGTAACTGTAATAGGCCATGCCATATTGCAAGAAACTGCCATAAAAATTAGGAGGGTAACACTGGAGCAGATTCGGCCTTAGCAAATTGGGGCAAGTATTTAACAGATGTGAAAGTGGAGATAAGACTGTGAAGGGACTTACAGTATTGATTAGAGAAGTAGACAGACCTTAGTGCATGTTGAAGTGTTGGGAAAACACTGTGCAAAAGGACCAGATACTGGTGTCATTTGCATCCATGGGAACACATGATACTATCCCACCACCCAAGTGACTCTGAATTTTAATGGGGTGTTGCACCAAATGAAAGTGGGGTAGTACAAAGGTACCTGTACCTGTGATTATCGGAAATTACTTTCCAGGATTTTCTGACTTAATCACTGAGGGAAGCAAAACCTGCAGTTTCAGCTGCTGTAATGACAAGTGCTTCGCAAAGAAAATATCAGATGGTGGGAAACTTTTCCTTTAGTGATTTTAATGTGGACTTGTTTGAGACCAGCTCCAAGATCCAGAAATACAGGAAAGGAAGAAGACATCTGAAAAAACAGTGGCAACAAAAGACATAATGGGTTAATATATGAAAATACTGAAACAAAACTGATACCTGATTGTGATTTTTTTTGAGCAAACTAATGATGCTTCTCTCAAGGTTATTTTATGCAGCTGAAGGGTGAAACAAAACAGAGTGAATCAATGTTTAAAAAATGTAATGGGCTACTGTACAGAGTTTGGGCTGATCCTCAGACGCAAGAACAGATAGAACAATTGGTCATACCAAAGCAGTAAAGATCTGAGTTGTTACAGATAGCACGTGACAGTACTATGGCTGGTCACTTGGGAGGGATTACACCCTATTCAGACTGCTGTACAGATTTTACTGGCCTGGAATTCATGAATATGTTGCTACCTTTTGCAGTTCTTGTGCTAAATGTCAGAAAGTAGACCCAGTGATTAAAAAGACAAAGTGTCCCAGGTGCCCCTACCCTTAATAGATGTGCCTTTTGAGAGAATTGCAATTTGGCCCCTTAGACAAAAGTAAAATGGGTTATTGATTCATTTTGGCAGTATGTGACTATGCTACTCAATACCCAGAGACAGTTCCAATGCATACTGTCAGAGCCTCAAAAGAGGCAGCAGAGCTTGCCAACATTTACAGCAGGGCGAACATACCTAGAGAGATTATTAATGATCAGGGTAGCAATTTTGCTGCTGCATTACTTAAGGAGCTACTGGCTACTAGATATCACTGCCATAAGAACCTCCCTTTATCACCCTCAGATCAACGTTCTTGAGTGTTTTAATCAAACCTTAAAATGCATGTTAGAAAGGTTTGTAAAAGGGAAGGAAATATTGGAACCAATACTTATCTTACCTGATTTTTGCTTACAGAGAAGTGCCACGAGCCTCAACAGGTTTTTTTCTACAGTATTTGAAATGCTATATGGTAGACAAGCTAGCGGCCACTAGATGTATTAAAAGAAACATGGAAGATAACCCCACTCAGAAAGAATCTGTTACATCTTATATGTGTGCCCTGAGAAAGAAACTGGCAAAATATGTTGAAATTGCCCATAGTAATCAGAAAGAGGACCAAAACCAGCAGAAAGTACATTACGACCATGCGGTAAGAAAAGTTTTTGAGCCAGGTGAAACATCTTGCTTCTGTTACCTACTGCAGACAATAAACTGTTAATGTAGTGGCAAGGGCCTTATAAAGTGCTTAGATGTACTGGCACAGTTAACTATGAGATGGAGACCCCTGACAGGAAAAATCCTACCAAGATATACCATGTTAACCTTCTTGAGAAATGGATTGAAAAAACACCAAAGGCTGCTTTGTTACTTTTACCAGAAACTTCTATAGAAGATGTTGATATAGCTTATGACAGACTGGAACACAATTGTAACTGTAAAGGTGAATGTTTTCTGAACCTCCTAACAAAACACAGAAATTTGTAACTTGGTAAAGACATATAATAGTATTTTACCACAGTGCTAGGCAGAGCAAAAAGGGTTGAGCAAGTAATAGTGACAGGGAATGCTCACCCTATTAGACAAATGACATACAGATTACCAGAGTGATTAAGAGCAGATGTGGTTAAGGAAATACAAAAATTAAACAGTTGGCATCATAGAAAAGTTGAGAAGTGCTTGTTCATCACCAATGGTGATTATAAACAAGCATTTGTCAATGCCGAATGTTCGCTTGCTGGTATTTGCATTGGTGTTTGGCATTTATGCAGGCCCCCGTTGTATCCATGTCCCTTCAGCATCCATATCCCAACAGAGTACCTCTCTGCAACTCCTCTTGCATCTGATTAACATTCACCCTCATACTCTTAAGTGTCTGTCTTAGGAACCCTAACGCCCTGGTTGTGCTCAAGGGTACGAGCCTGTGTGGAAACTGCGAACCCATGCTTCTAACACAGTCATTCAGTGGAGTTATTTCACCAAATTTTCAACATATGCATTTTGTCACCTCTGGTCATGAACACTGTCACTATGATTTTCATACTGTGTACCTAACACTAAGTTCTTCACAGCGATCGCATATTCTATGACGGAAGTGTGAAAACACATTTCAGCCAAGATGAGAAAAATAACAGCTGTATTGTTCATAAGGAGGTGTGGAAAATGCAAATATTGAAAATCTGGAGTGAAAATATGACAAATTAGCTGATTACGAGTGCGCAGGAAACCTGCAACGCACGCTAATAAAACAGTTATTTTTGGACTTTTCCACTGAATTTTCAACATAGGCATTTTAGGACATCTGCTCATGAACAGTGTCACTATGATTTTCTTACTCTGTACCGAACATGATTTACCACAGCTGCTGCGCTTATTGCACGTCAGAAGTGTGAAAACACATTTTGGCAAGGATGTGAAAAATGACAGCTGTACTGGTCATAAGGAGATGTGGGAAATGGCAATGTTGAAAATCTGTGGGAGGAAATATTACAAATTTACGAACTTACGAAGTGAAAATCAGCAACGATGCTCAGAATACAGACATTTTATGGGCTTCTGCCACCAAATTTTCAACATAGGCATATTAGACCTCTGCTCATGAACAGTGTCACTGTGATTGTCTTACTCTGTAGCAAACATTGATTTCCAGCACAGATTGCAATATTTTGCACCAGAAGCGTGAAAACACATTTCAGCCAAGATGTGCAAAATGACAACTGCACTGTTTATAAGGAGGTGGAAATATGCCTATGTTGAAAATCTGGAGTGAAAATATTACAAATTCACAAACGACGAAAGTGTGTGTGGAAACTATGCAACATATGCTCGTGAAACAGTCATTTTGAATTTTTTCACCAAATTTGCAAAATAGACTTTTGAGATCCCACCATGAGCTCCAACACTGTCATTTCATAATCAGTCCTGAAAGGTGATTCCATGCAGTGACCACAAAATCACCTTTCAGGACTGAATAACGCCATAACAGTGACTGAACTCATGAGAAGGGCTGTCAAGAACCTCATGTTGAAAATTTGGTACCAAAGGTCAAAAATGGCGAAATATCCACCTAAGTTGGAAAAACCCTATTTATGCCATTATACAGCTTACGGCATTTTCTTTGTTTGCAGTCGGCTTTGAAGAGTGCAGACATGTTCCTGATCCACCGAGATCATCGGCTGAGCTCGGAGGTAAGTATGGGGTGAGGGAGTGTGGGGAGGTGGGTGTACAGATGGTGGGCGGGTTGGGGTGGGGGCAGTGACTCACTGGGAGACCATTTTCTTCTTACAGGACTTAAAAAAAAAAAAGAAACTGACACTTTTGCACACTGGGTGGGCTCCCAGCTGCCACCTATGTGTTTTTGGGGACCTGGGGCCGGCGGGGATTGGGCACCCCTGCCGGGCCATACAGTGTTCATGGGGGTGGCAACAGCATGCTGGGGTGGGCCCAGTGTGCCAACTGGTTGTTTTTGGGGGCCTGCAGCTGATGGGGATTGGGCATCCCCATTGGCCACACAGTGTGCTGGGGTGCACGAGCAGAGGGAATTGGGCACCCCTCGGTACACAATGTGGGGCCAGGGAGAACACTAATGAGGGAGGGGAGGAGATCAGCAGAGGGAGGAAGTGGAAGGATTTCATGCCGAGCTGTGCATGACAGCAGTTTGGCTGACGTGAGATATGCAAATTGCATACACGCTACCACCGCTGATTGCAGCTGAACTTTCTTAGAAGTGAAGACCAGCACAGCCGAACTGCTGTCATACACAGTTCCGGCATGTAATAGTCCCCTAGGGTCACGCCTGCTACACTGGGCACTGCATTGGCAAGGAGGGTCACACATCTCCAAAAGTCCCATTGTTGCAAGACGTTCCTTGCACATGTGCACAAACGAACATAATAAAAAGAAGGAGTGTAAAAATCTGTCTTGATTTTAGCAAAACTTATAAGTGTCCAGATTTGACAGTTATCCTGTGCCCAGGATAGATGATTTGGTGGATACATTGGGAAGTGCCAAGTACTTCAGTACCTTCGATCTTACCAAGGGTTGTTGGCAAATTCCCCTATCTAAAAATCCAGAGACAAACTGCATTTGCCACTCCTATTGGATTCTATCAGTTCACCACCATGCCATTTGGTTTACATGGAGCACCCGCTATATTCCAGCAGTAGGTGTATGTAATTTTAGTTACTCATATTAGTTATTGTGCTGCTTACCTGGATGATGGCAAGTCTGACCATTAATCCTACCAAACGGCATTGAGCATGCAGGAAATCAGATATTTGGGTTATGTCGGGAAATGGAGATGTAAAGCCAGAAATTTCTAAGATTGAAATTGTAGCTACAGTCTTGTCCCTAAAACAAAGAAACATGTCAGGTCATTTTTAGGGCTGGCTAGTTACTATCAGAGATTCATTCTCAACTTTGCCCAGTAACTACCCCCTCACTGAACTCCTGAAAAACAGTGCTTGAATGATGTGAAATGGTCCCCAGAGTGTGATGAGGCTTTTCAGGTCATTAAGCCTGCATTATGTTCGGCCCCTGTTATAAGAAGCCCAGACTTTGAGAAACAATTCTTGTTACAGACAGGTGCATCAGAGGGAGGCCTAGGTGCAGTTTTGAGTCAGAACATAGATGGGAAGGAACATCCCATTCTGTCTGATGACCTCAATGTAACTAAGCAGTGTGACTGGACAGCAGGAAAGGCTAGAAGGATGCTGGGATGCATAGGCAGAGGAATCACTAGCAGAAGAAGGGTGGTAATACCTACTACATACTGTAGCTCATTAGTAAGGCCACACTCAGTACTGTACTGGACACAGTACTTGAGGTCACACTTCAAGTACTGTGTCCAGTTTTGGAGGCCCCATCTCGAAAAGACATAGATAATGTGGAGGTGGTTCAAAGGAAAGCAATCAAAATAGTGCAGGGCCTACATCACAAACCCTATGAGCAAAGGCTTAAGAGCTACTGACACCACCAAGAGAACTTTGGAAAACAGTATTTGGACACAAAGCAACTTATATTTCTCCTAAGCTCTGTATTTCTTATCCCCATTATATATTACTGAGGTCACATGAATAAAGACAGGATCGCTGATCCTCAAAGGTTCACCAACTCACTGCTTCTTCCCAACCTGATACCATAATGCACTGCTTGTGACATCACAGTTATTCCTATGGGACAGACTCTGATGTCACAACAAAGCATTATAATTTTATGTAGGGAATATGCTGTAGGGCTGATGAACTAAATGGAACAACCTGCAGGTGGAGGTGGTGGGGCTGAAATAGTTATGGGATTCAAGAGCGAATGAGATAGATACAGAGGGATCTTGGAAGTTGGGGGTGGGAAGACCTAATGCCAATTAGGGCATGCAGAGTCACTGTAGGTAGGTATAATAGGGCAGACTTGGTTGGCCTGGAGGCCCTTTTCTGCCGACAACTTTTATGTTTCTAGTTTCTACATATCGGTAGAAAATTACGCAACAGAAAGAAAAGGTACTCCACTATTGAGAAGGAATGCCTTATGGCAGAATGGGCCATGGTGCCCCATAAGTTTCATTGGCTAGGAGCTAACTTTGTACCTATAACAGATCATCATCTTTTCTGTTGGCTTAATCAAATGAAGGATAACAATTCCAGAATCACAAGGTGGTGCCTGGCACTACAGCCATTTAAATTTAACGTGATGCACACATCTGGAAAAGAAAATGTCAATGCTGATTTTCTGTCAAGATCAGGATCAAGAATTGAGAAAGCCAAAGGCTGAGAAACAAAAATGTGTGGGTTTAAACTTAACTGTTTGCTGTACTGGTTGTTATGGAAAAGGGATACTGCATATGCAGAGAACTGTAAAGGTAATAAGGTAATGGTAGAGGAGAAATAAAGTTTGGGAAAACTGTTTTTAAAACAGGTTCCTTCCTAAAGAGGGGTTATGTGACAGGGTTGAATAAGACCCTGTCCCATTTGTTATGCAGAATGAGTTAAAAGCAAGGATCTGTTCTATCCTCTCCTTTCCTGTCTCATCTGCCTGATTGTACAATCAAATTTTCTTGAGAGACCTAGGAACTGATCACTTTGACAGTTTTACGATTTTCACACTTCCTGCCATCTCTCTGCCTGCCTTCACTTGTTGTTTCTTGCTGTTTCTATCTACTCCCCACTTGCTTATCTGTGGTTATAAAATTAATGTGGCTCTTTATGTGAAACTGGGTTCTTTAGTTTGAAAATGTGTATAGTTATCTTGTTGAAATGGTTGCAAAAGCTATTTGGAACTCAGGGGCTTAACCTTGAGATACTGTTTGACTTTCACAAGCTAATTTGCAGAGTTGTCAACAGGAAATCAGTTCTGGGACACAATGTTCTATATTATTGCACCTGCAAGAAAGAAACTGACAAATTTCTGATACATTTTGTGAGAAACAGGAGATATCTTATTGAGCTCTGGCTGCAGAAGTTAATTGCCAGGAAAAGGCGTTACCATATATACATATATTATACAGGCTCGGCGCACCTGTATAATGGGGTTGAGTAAAGCACTTCTATGTTTAACCCAAGTTTTACACCTTAATAAGTTTGCCCTCGTTCAACTGATTTACATGCATTTGGAAAGCACAGCCTCTGTGCCAGTATTTCTGATCTGGTTAATTTCTATGTAGATCAGTTCAGTGTGAGCAGAGTTAGAGAGGTGCAAAATGCAAACTCTGTTTTTGTAAATGTCAAGATTTTTGACAGCTGATAACTCAGAAAATGGCAGGCTTGAAGCCTGAAACTGTCAGGTTTGATAGAGGTTGGTCCAAGGTGTACGTTTGTTGTTTATAGGTCAAAATGTTTAGTGGTTTTTAAATTATTTAAGAAAAATATTCCATTTTGGAGCATCAGTTCAAAAATTCAATGTTGTATGCATAACTGAATTTTTGTGCAAGCTATGATGTCCTGATATCATCTTTCATTATGTATGTGGTATCATATGCTGAGTGTGTCGTACAGCACAACACCACGTGTATAGTGCAAAAACATCAGGAAAAAGCAACCCTGAGATGTAAGAACCTTTTCCCTGGTGGCTAGTGGTCCCTTCCCACCCAGTCACCTGTCAATATTATAATGAAGTTTTCCCTGGTGACTAGTGGTTTCTCCCTCCATCCCATCACTCTCCCTTATGTTCTGTTCTTGTATTTTGTTATGTGTGTTGAATCATATACTGTGGTGTTTTGTATAATAGAATACCACATATATGATACACCACACTTTTCCCTCTGGTGTCTAGTGCCTCACCGCCCTCTTATTGCTGTCTGTAGTTTTATTCCCTTTTCCCTGGAGTCCAATGGCACCCCTTCCTCCAATTGCTGTCCCAATTGTTCTTTTCATTTCCTGGTGTCTGAGTGTTCCCCCACCCTCTGATTGTTGGCCCCTTTATCTGTTCCCTGGTGTCTGACACCAGCTGGTTACACTATACTCACAGCTGTCATTTACAAAGACAGCTGTGTCATATAGCAACCCCTGCTGTGTCATGACTCCTATCTCAGGGCAGGGCTACTGTCATTATAGCCCCACCATCCTGACTGTGCTGTAGCACATATACTGTATCTGCCTACTGGGGTCCCAACCCCAGTGGCAGTGCATTTATTTATTTTTTGTTTATTTTTATATTACCCGACACCAGGATGCCCACCCCTGGTGTTGGATGCCTCCCAGCCCATTATTTAATTGATTATAGCCAACATCAGGGGCCCAATCCCTGTGTCAGCTTTTAGAAGCCCCCAACAGTGTGGGACACTGAGAGCCCACCCAGTGTACTGAAAAAATATTTATGCCTGCAATTGTAAACCATCTCACATCTTTTTTTAATCAAAAAGAAACTGGTCCCTCATCGCCCTCATCATCCTGACCTCCTACTGAGCACCTCCACCCCACACCCCTCTTACCCAATACTTACCACTGGAAGTTGTACGCTGTCATCTTCTGTTGACGAGACACATCTGCACTCTTCAGTGTCAGGGACAGGGCTACTGTCGTTATAGCCCGCCTTCCTGACTGTGCAGTGGCATATATACTGTATCTGTATATTGGAGTCCCCAATACCTGGTGGCAGTGCATTTATTTATTTTTTGTTTATTTTTATATTATTCCACACCAGGATGCCCACCACTGGTGTCAGATGCCTCCTCAGCCCGTTGTTTAATTAATTCTAGCCAACATCGGATGGGGCCCAGTCCCCATGTTGGCATTTATTTATTTTTCTTATACCTTTCTCCCTTCCCCTACTCTCTCGCCCTTTTCCATAGTCTTCACACTCCCCTTGCAGGGTTCTCAGCATCCTGAAGGGGTCCTACAGTGGATAGGCTTGCCACCTTTTCTTCCCCTGATCTACCTATCCTTGGCCTTCCATGTCCCCTTGCAGGGTCTCCAGTTGCCTGATATGTTCCTTGGATCAGGCCTTATCCCCTCCCAAGTTTTATTTCTCATTCTCTCCATCTCACTTTCCCTCTATAATCACAACACCTAATCGAATGAGGGGTTACAATCGCCTGAACTTCCCTGCCCCTTGTAGGGATCATTGCATCCTGAAGGGTTCTCTTTTTGGGACAGGCCTTATTTCCCTCCAGGTGTTAATCACACTTATCCCTCTTTCTCTCTCTCTCTCTTCTCCCCTCTCTAATCCCTACTCAAGTCCCCTGTCCCCTTGCACGGTTCCCCACATCCTGAAGGGGTCTCTCCAGGATACGACTTTGCACTATCTGTCATCGCATCCTCTCTCTCCTTCACCCTAATTTCACAATGGCACTTGTTTACTTATTACCATTGCAGTTATTAATTGCTCTCTACAAATTACATATGTATGCAACACTGTTTGTAACAACTGCCTTAATTGTATGTTGTGTTAATCTTTATAACTTGAAAGTAAAATGTCTCATCCCTATTGTACCTCTTCCTTCCCAGGTCACACTGGAGATGAGCAACCTGTTGCTCAGTGTGCCTTCCTGGTGAAACATTTCAATAAATAAATAAATAAACAAATAAATGAAATTCAAAACCAAACCATGAACTAAGGACTAAAGGTAAGTGCTCTATAATATATTTTAATTGTGTTTTGAACTTATGTATCATAACTTTGCCATTTTTAGGATTTTTCACCAGATTTTCAACATGTCCTGTTTGGAACCCCACCTCTTGTACACACTGGTAGTATAATTTCATTAATCGGCCTGGAAGGTGATTTAATGGTCATTGCATGAAATCCTTTTCTGGACTGAATCATGAAATTTTACCATTAGTATCATAAGGTGGGGTCCCAAAAATCTCATGTTGCAAATTTGGTGAAAATTCCAAAATGGCTGCTATGAGCGTGCTCATTTAAATGTTTCTATGCACCCACATAACTTTGGTAATTTCCAATATTTTGACTCCAAAGTTTCACCATAACCATTTTCTCTCACCACTACATCCTATCCAAAACATGTTTTCATACCTGTGGTGCAAAATGGCATTTCGGCACAGATTTGAAAATTTTCACCTCACGGGGTTTATGAGGGGTTACAAGAAGACTGCATTGAAAGTTTGATGTCAAAATATTAAAACAAAAAATCTATTAAGTAATGTTATTTGCAGGATGTCCGTTGCACCACTGGGGAACATGCTGCCTTACCATGCCAGTGAGCTGAGTTCAGGTGTGAACTCAATGAGCTCGTTTAATGGACAAGGCTGATGGGAAGGTGCTGCAGCAGCAGCAGCAGCAGCCCTGGCATGAACTGGGATGGAGCAGTGTTTTGGGACAGATGCCACACCCTGTGTTGGGTCAGGGAACCTCACCCACAAGGTATCAACATGTGTGCTGGGGCCTGCTGGATCCATGCACTAGGTCAGGACTGTCTCCAACATTGTAGTTATCTCATTATCCGATGTCACAAAGGGACCTGCACAAATGAGGATACAATCTCCACTATCAGAAAAAGAAGGGAAATTCTTTGCAAAATCATGTTATTGCAGACGTTAGGGTTGTAGAAGCAAAACACACAAAGAAGGGAAATTAAAACATTAGAAATTTGGGTCTCTGGGTATTGGCGAATCAGTGGTGGGGTGTTACTTGGGGTTGTCAACCCTAATGCCCACCTCTTCTCCTGATCAGACAAAGTCAATAAATAGCCTTCACAGGGCCCATAGAGCCCTGTGTGAAGAAAGTCTGACAGATTATGTTGGCCATACTGTTCACTATGCGACACTAGATTGGAGTTATATCTCATGCTTTGGACAGGAGGCTACAGACTGGGGAAAAGGTGGGCATTAGAGCTGACAACCCCAAGTAAGACCCCACCACTGATTCACCAATACTCAAGAGACCCAAATCCCTAATGTTTTTCTATTTTCCTTCCTTGTGCACTTTATGCTCCACAACCCTAAAGTCTACATTAACATAGTTTTTGCAAAGAATATATATATATATATATATATATATATATATATATATATATAATATTTTGGTAGTGAGAGAGAGAGATAGAGACAGAGAGATTGAAATTTTGAATTCAAGATACCCTTCCTAAGGTGTTGGAGGATCAGATCAATATTACTGCCTACTGATCAGGTATGGTTTCAGTATCAATGTATATATGTGGGATATGACGTGGTAGGAGTGAAATATCAGAAATATCTTCATGAGCTGTCACTGAACTCTTGATATCCCACAAGTGGCAAGTCAGGAGTGAGATACAAGAGTTCTGTGACAGCAAGTGGAGATATTTCTGCTATTTCACCCCACCCATGTCATGTTTGATTTGTACAACAAGGGTGGAGCTCTCTTTTTTCTGTTTCAAAGTTATTAGCAAGGTTGGAGGAATGGTCAAATGTATGGCAACTTAGATTCAATGCTAAGAAGTGCAAAGTAATGCCCTGGGAAACAAAAACCAGGGAAGAGTACACAATTTGGGGTGAGATAATAACAACAACAAAATGAAAAGGGACCTGGGAGTAGTCATATCAGATGACCTAAAGGTGGGCAAGCACTGTGAGAGGGCAGTAAGGAGGGTTGGGGGATACTGGGATGCATAGGCAGAGGCACTCCAGTAGAAAACAGGAAGTTGTTATCCTCTGTACAGATAGCTGGTGAGACCCCATCTGAGTACTGCATGCAGTTCTGGAGACCCAATCTCTGCAAAGACATAGACAGGATGGAGCAGTCCAGGAGGAGGTAGCTAAATAGTGCAGGTTCTGCACCAGAAGACATATGAAGAGAGACGTAAGGAGCTTAATAAGTATAGCCTCGAGGAAAGGAGGAAGAGGGGGACATGATAGAAACTTTCAAGTACCTCAAGGGAATCAACAAAGTCCAAGAGGGTAGCAACTTTCAGGAAAAGATATGTGCAAGAACAAGGGGACACAATTTGAAGATAGAGGAGGGACAGCTCAGAGGTAATTTAAGGAAGTATTTTTTCACAGAGAGGGTTATGGATGATAGAACAGCCTTCCTGAGAAGGTTGTGGAATCAAAACAGTGATGGAATCCAAGAATGCATGGGACAGTCATAAGGCAACTCTGGGAGGGGTAGAAAGAAGTAGGCTGTTGGTTAACTAGGATCTGCAGCTTATCCATTAGGTAGGGAAATGGTAGACTGGTGGACCATGGCCCTTATCTGCCATCAGATTTTATGTTTCTATGTTTGTTGCAAAAGTGAAAAAAATAACATTTTATTCTGTTTTTGTTAATAATAAAAAACTAAATGGCATCTGTAAATGAAACACCACCCATTTTGTAGATATTTTTGTGCTGAACAAATTTCATGCTCACAGTACCATGCTATCATTTTCGTTTTAAAGTTATTCAAATTTATTTGTTGAAAAGTGAAAAACAAATCAAATTGTCTGCTGTTTTGCTAATTATATAAAAATAAAAGGTAGCTATAAATGAAGCACCATTAATTTTGTAGCTTTTTTGTGCTGAACAACTTTCGGCTCACAGTACCAAGCTATCATTTTTCGTTGTAAAGTTATTTGCATTTAATTACAATTAGTACTGCTACTGAGGCTGAGCATTTTAAATGAGTTCTGAACCATTGTGGCATAATGGCATGAAGATATCCTGATATCTCACTAGTGGCCCATGAGATATCAGTGATGTCTTCACGGTTCCAGACCCACACCTTTTGTATAAATGTTGATTGCACGCTGTATGGTAATACTGCTTATTTACTATTGTTATGGAATCTGCATATTCTGAAAATGTTGAGCAAAGATTATATTTACAAAAAAAGAGATACCCTCAGAGGAAGAGGTTGGTTTTGTTTGAACAGCTTGTATAAATTCTATCCTGCACAATTTTATTTTTCTTTAGTTCTATTGAAAATAATGGAACTCTACTTGTGAATTTTATAAATTATCCTGGTTTGCCTATGCTTCCTGACCTGCACCTCTATGACAAATGGATATGGTTTGTGGAGTCTGCATCTGTTTGGCTGTGTGCAAGTGTGGAGCTGGTGTTCTGCTCCATGTGTCTGGTAAACTTTGCAGGATGTACTGCTGCTCCTTACTACTGTGCCTTGGTGGCACAGAGTGTGTGGGTATGGTTTCAGGTGGTTTGGACTGTTTCAGGGAATATGGAGAGTTTACTAGTGTAGCCTACTAAAAGTCCTCTATTGTACAAGATATTCCTTGCTGCTGTGAACTAGAAGTAGATGGGTTCTGCTCATGCTGGTACTCTTCTAATTGCTGATGCTGGTGAACCTCGTAGTATGGTAAGTAAATGTATCTATTTCATCAAACTGGTCATGCTTCAGTTTTGACCCACCAGTTCTCCCATGTGCATTTTTTTAAAATATTTATTTCTTATCGCCTCAAGTCAGCCCTCATCCGACTGACTCCCCCAGCCGTGTCACCTGGAATAGCCGGGCCATTTTACGCCTGGCTCAGGAGCTGAGCCTGCAGAGAGTCAGTCATCATCCTGCTGCTAGCATTTTCTTCCTCTGTTTTTTCTCCCAGGGGCCTCAGAAGTAGGAGCACATGCACATGGAGGTGCATGTGCCTACAGCATCGGGCATGACCCTTCCCCACCCCATGGCCTAGCACCTTGCACCCTCTAAGCCTGTGCCTCCCTAGCCTCCACTAGGGGCCACCATTGGCCGAGCGATGCTGCATCACCTTCCCAGAGAGGGAGCCTGCCTGCTGGCAGCTCTATCCAACTCTGCCCTCCCCTCCAGTGCTGATCTCTGATGACCTGGGCTTGTTCTCAAACCAAGGTCACCTGCATGCTGTGAGGGAAGATGCCCAGCGCCTCAACACTTAGCACCACTGGGCCAGCTCCCATGTGCAGTTTTATTTTGACTGTATTTGTGGCAGTATGTGGCTGTGTCAGTGGGTTTTATTGGCTGGAATTGTCATCTGATAGCATTGTGGATTTCAGCTTCTGTTTATCATGTGAGATGGTGGAGGAATTGTTAATTGATTGTAGGTTTTTGTGTCCTGAGATTTGTGTTATTTTAGTGGTGGTGGTGTTAAGATTCACAAGCTTCTGGATGAATGTTTTGTGGGGCTGTGGTTGGTGATTTCCATGTCTTGTGGTAGTCCTGCTGATCCCTTTAGTAGTTTCATGATGGCTCTGAGGTTTTTCCTCCTAGTTTTCATCTGTCTGAACCAGAGTGATGATGGCTGAAGTTTATGTTTTTTTTGGTGGTAGAATTGTGAGTCATTGGTAAGCATTTTATCTGATCTGTGTGATATATTTTCTCTTATAAAATGGGTAGGAATTTGCTGCATCTTGGTTGGCTTAGAGGGTTCCAAACTCAGTGCCTTGCTGGGTATCAACCACTGGCCTGAGAACCTTTACAGAACATGGCACACCTAGATATCCATGCCTCCGGAAATTACTAAAAAAAAAAGATTTCTGACAGCTATGTTTTTAAGTTTAAAATGTTAAAACCTTTGACTTGACCTAAGTGAAAACAGTAGTACACCTTCATATCTTGTAAATGTTATTTGTTTTCTTGTCAACAGGTAATTCTTTTCATGTAGCTGTTGGGGATATATGTGTTTACTTTAGTTTGTTCTCACTGTTCACACCAGCCCCTGTAACTAGCCTGGCAGTCTCCATTTTCTGGTTGTTGAATTCTCATTGTCCCTGACAGCTGCATTAGCATATGAGAACATGATGCCACAGCACCCATTTACACCATGGGCAGGATTCACGAAGGTTTTTATAAGTTCCCCTCTGCAACTGCTGTTGTGGACTGGAATCGCCACAGCTCTTGGCGGTAGGGTTCACAACCGCAGTAGTTGCGGAGAATTCACAGTGAGTTCCAATGCCCTTAGGAGACTCCCACAGCTGCGGTGCTGTCCATGGCAAAAGCAACTGCAAGCTGCCATATTCCATGGAGCTGGTAGTACTCGCTCCACCTTAATGAATACCCCAGCTGCGGGCTACCTGCAGCTTTGCAAGTGGATTCCCTGCCGTTGAGGTTTTCCCACAGCTGTGGGTCCTTCTGCCACATTTGTGAATCCTGCCCCATGTATCTCTATGCTGAAAGTACACGTAACCTGAAAATTATCTAGCAACAAACAGATTGAATGCAATTTAAAGAAAAACTCTGCATTACACGTAAGACAGTTTTAAAGTTATTGAAGGTATTGAAGGTAAAGTACAATCTGATGAACCCCCATTGAATGGACATCCCTATCTAATGGACTGGTATCATGTCTCCCAATGAATACAATCTGAATGTTTTAATCCCAGTTTTACAGACTCCCATTATCTGAGCTAATTTCATCGATCTACTGTAACACTTTTACATCTCACAGTATTTATAAGGTCTGACCTGTGTCTATTATAAGCCTCTGCCATTACTTTTGATAACACTCAGTGGATACCCTTGGCACACATCCTATCTTCCATCACATGCTTCTCCAAATTGTAACCATCCCCACTAGAGCAGCTCCTGTGAGCCCTCAGGAACTGTTTCATTGAATGGCATCCTTTTTTATGGTGATAGCTCCAGTAATGCTTGCTCATATTTCTTTCTGTGCACTTTCTAAACAGTATAGTCTGAAGACAACCTTCATCCTTTTAAATCTCAACATCTAAATATGCTGTTGTCTCAAAACTGCAACCTAATGTAAAAGCAAGATTTCCTTTGCATTGGTTTAGGTACTCATGAAACACCTTTAACTCATGCTCATTGCTAGTCCATAGAAGCAGCAAATCCTCAATATAACACCAATAAATAAATATTTTATCAAAATTCTATTAGCTGTTGGGCTCATGATAAACTGATCTTCAAACATATACTGTTCATGTAAATACAGGCATATGATGGGGTCATAGTAGACCTCATTCCTATTCCACGTTTGTTGGTAATACTGCCTTTGAAATCTAAAACATTTCTATAAAGAACTGTACTGGCCAGTTTTAACAGGACGGGGTAAGTTTTTTGTCCAGATTTCTCAGATCTAAAACATTTGCAGGAGCAGACAGTCCCTCTGAATTCAGGATGGAGGTGGCAAGGTCAGAGACACCCGTGGTGACTAGGCTTTTGTCTCCAACCTCTACACCTCTATCACTGATGGCCGCAACCAGTTTAATCACATCTCTAGTGTTTTTAGCATATGACGGGATGGAAGGTATAAATTATTGAAGGTGAAAATCTACAAAATCGGATAAAGGTTCCAGGACAGAATCAAATGCTAAAACAATAGGGTATCCTGGAGGGGCGCCATCCTGTTTTACACTTTCAGTAGGCAATAAAATAATGGTGTTACTGGTTCTTTTTTAGCAATGCCTCTGCTACCCAATCATCTATCCAACCATTTTCCAGCCCACTGGAAACTCCTTGAAATTTCTTGCTTAATGCCAGTTGTTGTATTACTCTCAAATTTACTGTACTTCACTGTAGTAGTAGAAATGTATTGATCAATCATTTAAAAGCGATCATTACAAAACATGAATACATAAAATGCTTTTGTGACATTACAATGTGTTAACAAATTACATAAATAATATACATAAATAAATCACATGTTGTTCCTGGATACTAGGCGTTAACAATATCTTTCACCATCCTTCTCCTGATCATCACAATTGTCTTAAGTTACATTGCTACCCGTGTTATTATAAAGATATCTTCTGTGGACAAAAGTATTATTAAAATAGTATTATCATCTGAAATGGTTAGTGAATTAACAATTGGGTATATCCATTTATATCAAGCTTTGTCATACCATTTATATTTTAGGATAACATGCATTAAATTTTCCTCCACGCTTCCCACAGTAACACAGTCGGTGAGAAAGATCTAATTTTTCATGTTTAGCAGACCCGATTTTGATTCAGATAGTTCCAGTTTAAATTGAATAAATACTTTCTGTTTATTTGGATCTTCAAATGTATCTAGATAAAATCTATATCTGTGATAGCAGTCATTGGTGCTGTACCATTTAGCATTTGCATCAAATTTTCCTCCACGTTTCCCCACAGTAACACAGTCGGTGAGAAGGATTATCTGAATTTTCATATTTAGCAGACCTGATTTTGATTCAGACAGTTCCAGTTTAAATCAAGTAAATACTTTCTGTTTGTTTGGATCTTCAAGTGTACCTACATAAAATCCGTATCCTTGATAGCAGTCATTTGCGCTGTACCATTTAGCATAATTCAAGTTTTTAACCAACTCAGATCTTTCTCTTTGTAATAATTTATCATTTTATTTTTAATAAATGGTTTATACTGATCACTCAAAATAATGTTACTTGTCAAATATAGTGGGAGAAAAGTGTCAGTGGCTCAGTGGGTAGTACACTCGCCTCTGAGGCCGGGAGATCAGAGGGCTGTGGGTTCAGTTCACACATCTGTCACTTGGGTTAATATCCCAGTACTGACAATGTAGTGCAGCATGAGAGGGTGCTGCACTTCTGAGGTGCCGTCTTTTAGATGAGACATTAAACCGAGGTCCCATCTGCCTGGACTGGTGGTAGTTCAGGTGGATGTTAAAGATCCCATGGCACTTATCAAAAGAGTAGGGAATTTTTATTCAAGATCTTCAAACAAAAAGATACAGAAAAGTATTACAGCATACAAAATCATAAGGAAAGAGACAAAATCCAGAAAAATATTTCAGCTTACAAGAATGTCAAAATCATAACAAAAACATCCCCACCCAACAGGCCCCCACTAAAAGAGATGGGGATTTTTTATTCAAGATTTTCAAAAAAATACAGAATGTATTAAAGCATGCAAAATCATAATGAAAAGAAACAAAACCAGAAAAAGATGTGCAGCAGACAAGAATGTCAAAGCAGAAATATCCCCACCCAACATACTCCCCACTAAAAGAGTAGGGAATTCATTAGTCAAGATTTCAAACAAATTACAAAAAAAAGAATTACTGTATGCAAAGCATAATGAAAAGAAATACAATCCAGAAAAAAAATTTCAGAATACAAGAGTGTCAAAATTCTATCAGAGACTTTCCCACCCATCACACCCCTCCCTACCCTACTTTGAGAGTAGGGGAATAACGTAGTCAAGATTTTCAAACAAAAGTATAGAAAACATTCCAGCTTATAGACTCACAAATAAAAGAAACAAAAATCAGAAGTACAAGAATGTAAAAGCATAATAAGAATATTTCTGTCCAGCGTACTCCCCACTAAAGGAAATTGGGGAAGTTTTAAGTAACAACGTCTTTTAAAAAATACAGAAAAGTAATACAACAGAGGAGTGCAGCAGGAAAAAGCCATAATAAATCAGGGAAACCAACTGGAAAACCAATCATAAATTTCAAGTAATGGGGACATCAGAGTCCAGAACTCACGGAAGATTCCACCACGTCTGAAAAATCCAGACAGCAGGGCTAACCTTGAGTCCTGGCAAAAAGCAATTTAATCTCCCATGTTATTTTCTCCACCAACTCTGGAAGTGGCACTGATTTTGCTGAAGGGTGAACAAGCAGCGGAATTCCAGATGTACCATTTCACGACTGTGAGAATAACCTGTAAGGTAGAGGTAGAGGTATCCCATGTCAACTAAGAAGAATCAAAGGAGCCGATAGAAAGGCGCCAATGATATGTTGTGGAAAGGAGGCATATGCCATGTGGTTGCCCGAGTGGACCAAAAATTCCAAAATGTAAGAGCAGGAAAAAAATAAATGATGAGTAGTTTCCAGTTGGTTATTACATTGAGGCCTAGAACAAATTCTCTCAGAAAACTGTTTATGTTTTGATGTTCCTTAACATTCAGCCAATTGTGACAACTAAGCCAATGAGTGTCCACATTTTCTCAGGGATTCTGGGGTTATTGGAATAAAAGTAAGCATGGTGCCAGAGAAGCAGGACAGGAAGGAAAGGAGATTAGTTCTCGAAATTTAGTGGAGAGGATTTGCTTATAGATGAATTTCCTGTGTTGACCATGCACCATGGCTACCGTCAACTGACAACTTTTAGTTTTACAAAAATATCTCGAATATAAGGAGGGCAAATATTAGAGTGATGGAGCACCGGGAGTAGCCGTTTTCCATTGAGGGAACCAAGGGCTACAAGTCGAGATGTATAAAGGGACCCAGGCTCTGTTGACATGAGTCAAAATAGGCGGAGATTGGCAACCATATAAAACACCAAAAACACTACAGGGTGAACCATACCTATTCCTCCCTGAGATTTAGGCAAAGATAAAATATTCCTCTTTAGGGATTCAACCAGCTCCCTCAGACTGCCTGAAACAAAAATACTAAGTAATGAGGTTTCCAAGGACGGGGAAGGAATACCAACAAATACGTAGAAAGAGTGGTAAAAGGAACATCTTAATGAGACAGACTCATTTTAATTTACCTGTATGCCAGGAGTTCCATTGCTTGACTAACTGTTGAGCTTGGGAAAGTTTAGAAGTCCAGTTCAGGATGTCCAATGTTTGGTATCCAAACTGTGTGCCTAAAATAGTAATAGGGCCTGGGACAAGGTAATTCCTGCTATTAAAGGAAGAGGAATTGGCGGGCTTGCCCAATTGTCTCCCTACACTTTTCAACATATTAAGGAGGATCCCGATAAGGAACCAAAAGATTTATATATGGACGTGGCCCATGATGCAGAAGCCGCATCACCGACTAAGACTGTGAGATCATCTGCATAAGTCAGGGCAATATAAGGAATAGAATAAGTGTCCACTGACATGTGTCAGGGAAGGCTGAGTTTAAAGTCCACAGAAGCAGGTCAATACCAAATACATAAAGGAGGGACTGAGAGGACAGCCTTGTCAGACTCTGTGACATACAGGAATCATTGGGCCTACCAACCGTTAATAAGAGAGGATACTGTAGCTACTTTATAAATAGATTTCAGCCAAAAATAAAAGAATCCTGATACTGTATTTCTCTAGTACGGACCATAGGTAAGTATGTCCAATGGTATTGAAAGCCTGTTTCTGATCTAATGAAAGTAAGAACCCTAATAAGCCTTCTGCATTATCCCATTCAATGAATTCATGAAGGAGAAGTAGATGATCACTCATCTTCCTCTCCGTATTGAACAAGTTTGAGTGGGGAGATGAAATGTATAGCTGCTTGCAGCAATCTATTATGTAAAATTTTATGCGATTATTTTGAAATCGGTGTTTAAAAGGTTAATAGGCCTCCAATTAGTTAAATCAGTTCTATCACCTTTCTTATAAAAAAAACAGAAGACCACGAGCCATTTCCAAAGGAACGAAGCTGTGTTCAATAAGAAGGTGAATACCTATAGCCAATTCCTTGGACAGCAGTGGGCCAAGAAGTTTATATAATTCAGAGGCAAACCCATCCAAGTCAGGGACTTTATTAGTAGGTAAGGATCTAATTGCCTGTTCCACTTCTGCAGCAGAAATATCTGCTGTCAATTCAGTCAATAAAAAGGGGACAAACAGGGACAGAAGAAGATGACAATAAATCATCAAAGGCAATAGCAGGACAGGAATAAGTGGAAAAAGGGAAGAGACATGCTGGGTTATTATTCAAAGATGTTTTGTTTGTCCATGTAAATAGTCCCATCTGAATCTTTAAGACAATCCATCACTTTACGCTTGATGGTATTAGAGCAATGTATATAAGGGCAGAGGACTGCAGTCTTCCGTTTATCCCAAAACTGTGCTGATGTTTCAAACTTTCTGATTGGCGTAGATGAAAGGCTTGCATGTCTTGTTGTAGTATATGAATGTGTTCCTTAAAATCTTGAGTGGTATTTCTAGATAAGGATTGCAGTTTCTGTAACTGCTTACGCTGGTGGAGGTACTGAAGTAAGCATTGTAATGGAGTTGTTTGCTATGTGATTGCAGCAATTTCTTTAAATCCAGTTTGAAATCTGTCCACCAGAGGGCAGGAGAGTCAAACAAATCAAAGACAGAACTTTGTGAGCTGCAAAATACCGAGATTCTGTATCATAGATGATTAGGATAAAAGGGAGGAATTCAATTTCAATAACCAGAACTCTGAGAGAATGTTACAGTAGCCCCCAAACATATGTGCAAAAGCTTATGGTCTGAAAAATTCCACTTCTATAACTTTAATGAAGGAAACAGGTAAAAGGAGGAAAGGACAACAATATATTCTTGTAGCTAAATGGCCCTTCTGAAATGTGGGATGACCAGTTTTATGGGTAGTCAAACAGGTATCTTTTAAATGAGACAGAGAAATAACATGTTTCATCGCAGACATATCACAATAAATCTTAGTGGTAGTAGAGTGAACACCTCTATCATGTTTGTCAAGTCCACAATTAAAATCCCCACCCAGAATAATATCCCGGAAGACAGCAAATAAGGCTGAATGACTTTAAATAAAGAAACTCTATCCGCCTTGAACTGAGGAGCATAAACATTGATAAACCTATAATAAGAATTAGCTATTCTAGTGTCAAGAATCAATACACATTCAGGAATTAAATTTATGAGTTTGAGAAGGTGTACCTGCAAGCTGGAATGAAACAAAATGCCAATTCCAGAGCAGATATCTGGGCCTATGAACCAATAGGAAGGTCCAGTATACCACAATTTAGTAACCTGTCCTATTTCAGCAATAGTATGTAGTCTGGTATCTTGTAAAAGATAATCTGCAGGAACTAGACTGAAAATAAGACAGTGCCAAACACTTCCATCTATGACTTTTAATACTGTTCATGTTAAGTGGAGCCAAGAGTAGTGAGGACATTTAGATAGGGGGAAAGGGCTAAAAGAAATCACTGGGGCTTTGTCTTAGACCGCTGAGATCTACGCGTGTAGACTACAGGAAGAGGATGAGTTTCCAAATCGAATGTAGATCCACTTGGGAAGACCACAGGGTTGAGCTCTCTGAATCAGCACCAGAAAGGTCGGAGGTTGCAAGGCCTCATACTTGTTACTTAATGGAAGCTCCGAGGTCTTAGAGACTTTAGATGCAGGTTGGGCAGCCATCTGGGACCTCTTAGAGGACCGTTTACTAACCTGGGGGCATACCCACAGAGGAAGACTCCTCTGAAATCTGTTCGGGAAGGAGGAGCTGGACAATATCATCAGGGGAATGGGGAGTATTTGGCAACTGCTGTATTGCCTCAATAGTAGGGACAACCAGGGGGACAACAGAAACTTCTGAAGATCTCTGGGGGAATGATTTCTTTCAGCCACTGCTATCAGCAATCTTTGTTCTTCAACATCTGCAGAGGCTGACTGATTGTATGCAGCCTAAGTGCAACTCTGGTATGTATGACCCACGGAGTCACAGAGATTGCTTTTTGGTTCATTGAGACAGTTTCACTAGTATGCCCTAGTTCCTGACAAAGGTTATATTTAACCTGATCACACAGGCGGCTCAAGTGAGTGGGAACCACACTTGTAGCAGGCCTTAGGTTGTCCTGCATAAAACAAAACACCACGGTCTCGACCTAAAAGAAAAACAATTGGGGAGATGACTGAGACCAGTGTCTGTAGTGTGGAGCATAACCCTCACCTTCCACCCTCCAGTCCAAATATGTTCATCATCAAATATGGCTTCTGGAACCTAAAATAGAACACTGTTGTTTTAACCAATAGGTCAAGTCAGTGTCACTAACCCCCTCATTCGGAAGAGAATAGTGACTGTTTTGTACTCAGGTCTGGTTAGGGAATTGCTTTAAAGGAACCCACAATGGAGAGGATTTAGAACATGAAATTGTGCCCAAAACCTTTGCAACCCTGAATTTAATTTAAAACTAATGTCAAAAGTAGATTCACCAGACACATGAATAAGTGTGTATATTTCGTTAGCATAAAATTTCATGGAACCCTTTAATAAGGATTTAGCAACAAATCTCCTATCTGGGAATGCTGGACGTACCCCTTTACAGATAAGCCTAACAGCATTGTGACGTTTAACTGGATATGTGGGCTGGTGAAAAGAGAAGCATAAGGTTTCTTATCTGATGGCTTCAGTAAGTTCAATGGTGCCTCAGGAGGCTTCATTGAGGCAGTTGAAGTTGAGGGAACTGGGGAAGTTGGTCGTGGAAGTTCAGGGCCACCCAGAACAGGAGCAGGAGTGCTGGAAAATTGGATATCTGAAGGGAGGTGTAAGGGGGATTGACAGTCTGAAGGTGAAGTGTCCATCATGAAGTTGTGGAGAAGGCACAAGAATGGGAGGAACAGCCAGTTGTATCTGAATCCGTGTTGAAACTGGCAAAGTAACTATCAGAGTGGGACCCGAAATCCAATGCCCGAGTCTGAATGAATCCATCCTGCAGCTTGTAAGTTAGCTGAAACATTTGCAGGTGAATGAGAGGAGAAGAGAGAACGGGAGGCACAGGAAAGGTCAGTGCCAGATCCAGACCAGGTATTCTGGGAGATTGAGACAAACCACTCGCTGACACTCCGATCAAGGGAAGCACTGCAGTAGAAGAACCAGAATGTAGAGAACCCAAAGGAACCTCAACAAGGTTCTCAGCAACAGGCAAATTCCTAGTGCGGTGAGTCCTTTCTGGCTTGTAAATTAAAAGGTCCCCGAGAAGCTGACTCTGTCTGCTGAACTAAGGTTAGGTGTCATGCAATTCCAATTGACGGAGCACAAAATGCTCCTCCTCCTCAGCCTGTAATTGAAGTGTAATAGACCTTATCTCAGGAGAAGCAGGAGATAGTTCTGCTGGAATTTGAGAGCAAGTGTCCAGGTCAGAACAATTCTTCTGTATAGCTGGAGAAAAATCCATCAAATCAGCATCAGGTAAGGAAGTAATTGCTATCCAGAGGTAAACAAGTATAAGTTTTGGTCTATAAGCAGGAGAAGCAGGGGAAAAGACCAGTCCACCTGTTTCAGAAGCAGCAAGGAGCTCCTCCACCACTCAGCGGCCGCCATCTTGACAGGAACCAAGATGACAAGGGTTCCCCACTGGAGAGTAGGGAATTTCCCGTGTCGTGGTCAAATTTCCTCATTCACTAAGAATACCACCAACAGCTTAATCTGGTTCAAGGTCAGTTGGCATTCATCTGTATCCCCCTTCCTGGGTCGTGCCTGAAAATAGGCAGGATTTGTCTAGTGCACTTACCTGGTCAACAAAAACTAACTAACTAACTAAACAAATAAATAAATAAAATAAATAATGCATGTTTGTCCAAAAGTTTTTTACTGTGTTTACACCAGATTGATTCAAGGCATCCCATTTTTCCCAGTTTAATTTTTCTATAAAACTTTGTTTAACCAGTCTGTCCTGTGGCAGTTTGGTCACCCTAATCCAGTAACAGAGTACCCTGCTATCTATATAAGCCTGTAGACTTGGAATGCCTAATTCTGCTCTCACAGATTGCCCTGGGGTGGATTTTTAGCAGCCTAAGGAGGCTCTTAGTACCTGTATGACTGATTTTTCCAGTTCAGATCTATACAAGTAACCCAAACGTTCTGCCCTGTGTAATATCTGTGTGTGATATTTTGCTTGTAATGCTTTTAATAGTGATCTTATTGTAGCTCCCCATATAGATAGTTAAATCTGACCAAACCTGGAGCTGTAGGTTTTGCCTTTGTCAAAATCATATCATAATGAGATTTCCACAATAAATTGTTTGAAAATATAATACCCAAGTAAGAATAGTTTTAACTAACTCCATTGTTTCAAAGTTAATAATCGATGTGTATTTTACTTTCCTGGCACCTAGCACCATAATCTTACATTTTGTAAATTCATTTTAAGAGATAATATTTCAGAATGTTCAGGCAAATATTTAGCTTGTTTTGTAGTCCACAGGCTTTAAGGGAGAAAAGAACAATGTCATCTCAGTAAACCAGTACAGTATAGCACAAGGAGCAGAGCCAATTTTAGATGAATTTGTTTTAGAATTTTGTAATAACCCTGGTATTTTATCAATATAGATAGAAAAAGCAGTGGGCCAAAATACAGCCCTGCCTAACCCCTTTGTTAGTACTGAATAAATTTGATAATTGGACCCCTACCTTTACCCTTGCCCAGGTATTTGTGTATAAGTTTCTTATGATGTTTATCAATATGTGGGATATGCCTCGATTGTGCATAATGGTCCATAATGTACTTCTATTAATTGTATCAAATGCTGAACTACAATCAATATAGGCCAAGAATAATTTTTTTACACAGTTTTACATATTTTTCTGATAAATGTTGCAGTATAAACAATTATCCAGTGTTGAATAATTTTCCTGGAAGCCTACTTGCAATGGAAACAGATCTCCAGTATTCTTAACTTCCTCCCAGAGTCTCCTAGCAGATTTTTGAAATAATTTTCCCCATAACATCAAGCAGGCTTATAGGTCTGCACTTCCCTGGACCTGTCTTTAAGCCTTTTTTATGAATTGGGAAAATTATTGAACCAGCCAAGATTGGGTATATAGTCTTGATTTATACAGTTATTATAATATGGTAATAAACAATCAGCCCACTCTTCCGTCATGTACTTATATATTTTGCTAGGTATTTTATCTGCTCTTGAGCTTCATTGTGTTTTAAATTTTAAATTGCAATTACTATCTCATCTCTCGTAAAATAGCTAGAATTTGAACTGATGAGATTAGTATCCAATTTAGTCCAGAACATCTTACATCCAGTTCAAAAATATTCTTTTGAAATATTGAATCAACACTCTGCTTCAACATAATTATCCAGTTCATCTTTCCTTTCCCTACATCCCTATCAACCAGTTCCCAAAAGATTTTATATAAGTTCTGTCAAATACCTAGAACACTTGCTCCCAAAGGAATTCATAATAATATTTTTCTTTTGCTGAAGAAAGATCCTGTAGACCTTGCTTGTATTCTTTAAATTAATTACATTCTCTGGCCAGCCCCTCTTTTTGCTGTTCTTGGTGCAGCAGTCAATATATTTTTTTATTTGAGAATGACATTCTACATCAAACCAGCCCTCCCTAGTGTGCTTTTTCTTTCTAGATTTTTCCACATATAAGAATCCTGTAATTCTTCAAAGAAGACATGTACAATCTGATTTACAATATCTGGGGATATATCCTGTAGATTTTGATAACTCCGATATACTAGGAACACACTGAGTTTTTCCTTGATCTTATTTTCAAGTTCTGCTGTCCATATTAATTTCTTTGCATACCTTACTTCTATGTTATTTCATTAATCCTCCTTCTTTAATATATCATTATTTTTATTATTATTAGCATCAACCTCTGTAGAGAGCAAGTGGGAAAAGATCACTTTCTGTTCGAGGATGTACAGCAAGTCCAGACCAAGAAGTGGGAGGACTCTGCCAGAGAATTAAGTCAATCACTGAAGCACCAACTTTATTTAAAAAGGTTGGGCTCTCTTCAGTCTCTCCTGAAAGTCAACCATTTAGAGGGTATAATGAATTTTCCTCCATAATTTTCAGTAACTTAAAACCATTTTGGTTAAACTTAGTATCCATAGGGTTCTATCATATGATTCAATGGTCAGAAACTAGCCCAATATAGTGTTATCAGCAAAACCATCAAAGTTGCCTATTCTGTTCTCATAATGTTCCATCAATCTAATCTTGTCAGCATCCAGGCCAGACTTCCCCAAGCCTCTCAGCCTTCAATCCACTCTCCTCAACTCCTTCAAGGAACCATCAAACCTAGGATTCCTTGAGCTAAGAGTGAGTGGTCGAACACCAACAGGTGCAATCTTGTCTAGGGCATCCCCCACTTCTATTATAGGCCAGTACCAGATCCCTGGACTCATGCATTCTCTCGGCAAACCTGATAAATCTAGCACTGCTGCTAGGCCTTCTGGAGTAACCCCTTAAAGGGCGGTACTGGACCACCTCCATGGGACAGGCCCTTTGGGGAGTCCCAAACTGAACCTTATGTTGTGATGGTCAGACCGACCTACTGGTTCCACCCCAAGTCCATGATCTCCATTCCCAGGAGGAACACTAGGTCCAATGAGTGATTCCATATGTAAGTAGTGGAAGTAACAACTCATGTGAAGCCCAGCATCGACATAAGCTGGAGGAGATTTTGTCCAAAAGTGAGAGTTCATCATTCACCCAGGCATTAAAGTCCCCAGAATTAACCATCTAGGGACTCCAATGCCATGTCAGTGATGAAGTCCGCAACTCCTTCAGGAAATCTCCACCATCACCTGGTGGATGGTAGATGAGGAGTATCCTGAAACCCACACCCACTCCCACTCCCAGGATACACTCAAGGACCGAGTGGCCCCACTGGCACATCCACAAGGCCCAGTTCTGTCTTAAATATAAGAGCTACACCCCATCCCCCATGATCCAGCCTTGGGTGGTGTACCACCGAGAACCCAACTGGAACAGCAGAAGCCAGAATAGGGCCTGCATTTTCATCCAGCCAGGTCTCAGTGACACAACCATTACTGTATATAAAATGTAATCCATACTTTGATGAGAAAACTTAATACCAATAAAGTTTTTATATAGTGATTTAATTTTAAGATCTGAGAATACACTCAACTTCACAAGAATCAGCAACCCTCCTATTCTACAACCTGATTTTTGCAACCTTTAATCCTGGTTTTGAAAAATCGTACAGTATATCCATTAAGTTCTAATGTATCAGGTGACTTCGTGCCATGTATCCTGGAAATGTATTATAGAGTATTGCTTAATAAATCTATTCCAATCAGGATCTTGTAATTTTGAATTAATACCCACAATATTCCAGGAAATCAGAAATGTATCTTGTAATTTGAAAATGTCCAGTGATGCAGTAGAATTGTTTAAAGTATACTGCACCAAGTGGTTTAGTCAGCCTAAGCTCATAAACAAGATTTATAGTTGTGCTCTGGAACAGAGTTTTCAGACTGGTAAACAGTGCCTGACTACCACTGTATACACGTCCATCATCTAAGTTGTTCAAATCTACTAAGTACAATCCCATTGCATCTAGTTTATTAGATTTTTGCAGTAAGTTATGTGCTAAACCAGGATTCCTCAGTAAAATATCAATCTGCCCACCCCTCATATGCACTTATCTGTATACTTTTAGTACACCATTTCAACCCAGTCTAACATGTGAAAAATTGCTAAAGAGATTACATAAAGTACGTGTCAATTTAAAATCAGTTTCATTATATAGTTTGTCACAGCCAAATAGGCTCAGGGAGACTGGGTTAAGATATGATTCATTTGCCTTTGTGTACATGTCATCCCTACTATATTCCTTGGTTTCTGAAATTCCATCAATCAGTTTGGCTGCTAAATTCAAATATGGAATTCTGTACATGTTTCTCCAGGCATAGTTGGTTATTCTTGGGGAGGAACAAGAAATATCCACACTATCTGAGGGGTCAATACCATCAGTTACCCCTGGTTCTTTCGGTTAAGACCAGTTCTCTTCTTCAATATCTAAATCCATTTTACATTTAAATAATTGAAAGATAGCATCCCTCAAAGACTGTGATGTCTCATCTTTTGGGCCTTTTAAGACCAGATAGCCTAATATATGGAAATTGTGAGTTGCTCGGCCTCGTCCTGAGTTATAACACCCACAATCTCCGCGAGCTCTGTCCCACCTGCCTCACCATTGATTATATCCTTGTTTCAAGCCACTTGTTGGTATTTCTGTAGTTTGAGTGCCATTGTCCTGACTTTTCTTCCCATGCACTTCATCTATTCTTTTGTAATGTTGTTATAGAGTCATTTTTAGTCATTTCTGATTTTGATTCCACAGTTTTGAGAGAGTTGACTTCTGAATTCTTTTTATTTTTTGTTCTAGTGTTCCCTCTTTTAGGTTTGCTTTTAACATCTTGTTTCACCTTCCTTTCTTTCCTCCTTCTCTCTTTTCCTTCGATAGTAGAACTTTTATTTCTGGGAAATCTGGTCTGATACATACAGATGGCACTTTAAAGTCCAACACACCCCTCTCACACTATAGAGGATGATCTTTGTGGTACAATCTTATTTATTCTTCTAATAACATCATCCATCCTGGATCCATTTATTGCTATATACTCTTTTCATGATTCTGCCTCATTCCTTGTTACAATGAGCTGTTCTAGACACATTAGATTGGCTGTATGTTGGTTCTTCATTGTTCTAATAATGTCATCACTGAGACTAGATGGAATATAAGTTAAACATTTATTGACCTGCATGTTTCCCTCTTTTGGAGAAAAAGTTATCTCTATCTTTTCTTGACTAAATTCTAGGCTGAATTTAGGGCTTACTGATAATTAATTTTGTTTATTGTCAGTATAATTTTTAGGTGGCAGATACACAGTTTTGTTCTTTTGTATATCATCCAACTCTTTAAGGCCCTGAATGGTATTTTGTAAATTTATTTATTTATTGAATTTATTTATTTATTTGTTTGACCAGGGAGGCATGCTGAGCAGACTACTGCTCAATTCCAGATGCGCCCTGGGGTAGGGGGAAATAGGAGAGCATACAAACATATACAGTAAGGTCCATTACATGATGTACTTCAAAGACTAGGAGAGCATACAAACATATACAGTATTGTCAATTACATGATATGCATAGAGTAAACATAAGCAAGGTAGAGTACAATCACTAGAGGCAGGACATAGCCATGGCTCAAAGAAGTAATACATACAAGGTACAAGATTCACGGTAGCAAGCATTTATAATATGAGGAAAACAAACCATATGACAGGAGATTTTTGTGTGGTTCCATCATCTGGTAGGTAGATGGAACAGTGACATTTGTGAATGGTGAGTACTAGGGTAATTACCCTGACTCAGGGTTAGAAGACTCCTGGTCAGTGAGCTCCCAGGGGTGCAAGTGCAGGTAGGGTGGAAGTTTGTTTGAGAAGGGAGTTAAGGTGCCTTCCAGGTGTGGCATGCTGGATGTCCAATATGAGAGAGTTCCAGAGACTGGGCATGTGGAATCCGAAGCTGACTGGTCTGCTAAGGTTGACATGAATAGAATGGCCAGTAGATGTGAGTCTTTATTCTCAATGCATAGCCCTGGGGGTGTGGGCTAAGAGGACCATGGTAAGATACATGGGGAGGGACTGTGACCAGAATTTGGCCATGAGGCTCATGTGCAATGGGATAGACGTTGGCTCTGCAAAGAGGGAAGGTCTAGGTTCTGGTAAAGGACACAGTGATGCGTACTAGGAGAACAGTCAAGAGCAAAGTGACAGAAGGAATGAAAGAGGAGGTCCAGTCTGGCCAGGGTGGACTTTGAGCGTGCACTGTAGACTGCATCCCCATAGTCGAAGATGGGGAGAATCATCTTCTGCACTATGGCAAGTCTAGCTGGCAAAGGAATACAACCACGATTTCAATACAGTGCTCCATCATTACTTCCTTTAATGTGATAGCCTGTGATTTACCCAAACCATAGCCATCCACTAGTTTAGAGACATAAGAAGTCTTTGAAGTACAGTCCTGTGTATTGCTTTTAGACTCAAATAGATTGGATATATTTGAGCCTGATAACTGAAAAGAAGTCCAGTCCAACAAGTCTGATACAGAGGACTGATTAGTGGTTTAATTTACAGTCTCAGCCTGCCCCAGTATACGGCTTTTATCTGTTGTTTTTATTTCTCCTAAAGATTTTTCAGTTTCTATTTCACTTACTCTGAGGGGCTTATGTTTGATATTTTGCACCAAACTTGCAACATGGGCTTTTTGGGACTCCACTTCATAAATAGTGGCACTTTCATTTTGTTACTCAGTCTTAAAAGGTCATTCTGTGCAGCAAGTGGTAGTTTCAGTGTTCATGAGATGGGGTCTCAAAACCCCATGTTGAAAATTTGGTGCAAAAATATCAAAAATGGCTGCGATATCAACATAAGTTCAAAACGCCATTGACAGCCATTATACGGTGCTTACCTTGATTCTTCAGTTTGTGGTTTGGATTTGAAGACTACAGACATGTTCCAGTCCACAGAAG
Organism: Neoceratodus forsteri; assembly: GCA_016271365.2. NCBI lineage: Eukaryota > Metazoa > Chordata > Ceratodontiformes > Ceratodontidae > Neoceratodus > Neoceratodus forsteri. The sequence goes on along the minus strand of CM028137.1, from coordinate 530,885,507 downwards.
ATGACAGTGCATGACCTCCAGCAGTAAGTATAGGGTAAATGGGGGCGGAGGAGGTGGGTTCTCAGTGGGAGAGTGGGGATGGGGAGGAGGTCAGCGGCAACGATGAGGGATGGTTTTCTTTGTTGCAGGTTTAAAAATAAAGATGCTGTGGGACCATTTTCTTTTTGCAGAGAAAATCTGCATTAGGGGACACTGGGAGTGGGCTACCCAGTGCCCCAGACTGCTTTGGGGGATGATAAAATGACAATCATTTTGGGACACTGGGAGTGGGCTCCCCAGTGTCCCACAGTTCTGGCAGTTTAGGGACACTGGGAGTGGGCTTCCTTGTGTCCCACAGTGGTGGTCAGTTTGGGGACACTGGGAGTGGGCTCCCAGTGTCCCACAGTAATTTTTGAAGGGGTGGCAGCATGCACCTGTACCCTTGAGCAGTAGGCTTTGACATAAAATCCTATCCTGGATAGCTGCTCTGACATAGAATCATATGCTGATTACTAATCATTGGCTTAAAATCCTGTGCCGGACCACTGCTCTGACATAGAATCATATGCCACACGGGACATCTATTTTTTGCTCATAGAAAACAATGGGAAAACAACCTTAATAACTTTGCAACAGATTAATATTTTTCACCAAACCTTCAAGACACACATCTATGAGGCCAAAGTTTTCTACCTTAAGAATGTTTGCCCTGTAGCTACAGTGGTTTCTGAGATACAGGTGGACAAAAAAACTGCAAAAACACAAACATCTCTGTTTTTCAACACTCTGTATCTCGGAAACCACACAAGGAAAATCCAATTAAAGTCTTTCTGTGATAACACCTGTACCCTATCACCTTTTCTGTGACAAACCTCCAGACAAGGAGTTCAAGAAGACTGACTATGCAGCTAAAAGGTACATGCTGCCGCTCACTAATTCTCCCTCAGACCAGTTTTTTATTACTTATTATTTGCAAATTTTGAGAAGAAAAGGCACACTAAGCTGTTGTAGCTTGTTTCCAGGTGTTTACTGGGGTGGGTTACGTGGACCTGTTTTATAGATGGAGGAAAGCTGGCCATGACACCTGGAACTCACCTACTCTTCATCAGTAAGTGCCATAGGATCTTTTATTTCCACCTGGACATTGACCAGAGATAGGCAGAAGGAACCTCAGTTTAACATCTCATCTGAAGGACAGCACCTCACCAGTGCAGTACTCCCCTCATACTACACTACAGTGTCAGTTATGAGTACTACCCCAAGTACTTGCTGGGAGAATAGAAGCCAGGACCCTCTGACCTTCTGAGCCCAAAGGCCAGCATGCTATCTACTGAACCACTAACACTGCTAGTTATTCTGTCATGGTGGTGAATTTTGGCTTTTTCCTATTCAGGGTGCTAGGAGAACTCCTTCCCTACTTCCAGCTGATAAACAGCTGCCTATCAAGTGCACCATAGACCAGGGTCAGTCACTGGCTAAGTACCAGCTTCAGACAGCCTTGGATGTGAGTGACTCCTGTGCCTCTGCCATGAGTATGACCATTGCCATGCATTGCAGGGCCTGGCTGAGGCTGTCCACTGTTACTGCAGACACACAGCATAAAGTGGCTGGTGTTCCCTTCTTGGGCACCAACCTCTTCAGCCCTGGAGTAGAAGAGCATCTCACACTGATTGAGAACTCCAATGCCACCCTTGCTTTTGGGGCTTTGTCCCAGAAGGCTCAAAAGACTAAAAGACATAATTTCAGTTTTGGTCCTTTCAGCCACAATCTCAACAGCAGCCACAGCAGGGGTATTTTCAGCAGTGGCATCCAAAACCCAAATTTGGTGGGCAGGGAAAAAGGGGGTGGTACAGAGGTGGTTGTATTTTCATGGCCCCTGCAGCCAGAGCCCCTCCAAGGCTGCACAGAGATGAGTTGCAGGATGTTATTCTCCTCCAATCTACTCCCTGTCATATCTTCCTGTTTGGGGTCAGTTGCACAACTTCTTGTGACAGTCGTCCACCATTACCTTGGACAAGTGGGTTCTGGAAGTGATGGGCAAATGGTTGCCTCTGGATTGCAAGGCTCTTCGGCTGTACCAACTGCATTCTCCTCAAGAGCTCAGGGTGTCACAGGACACATTGTCTGTACAGCTTCTCAGTGATATGTACTATTGGAAAACTATGACTTTGTGAAAAGAGAAACTTTAATGAAATGACATCTCAGGAGAGACCTACAGGCAAGGATTCTGGTTCTTGAAGTACAACTCAGTCGACAATCCTCAAGAAGCCTTCACCCGACTCAGAGAACTCCTCATTAAATGGCTTCAACCAGAGGGGATACAGTCTCACAGACCATTGACATATTTGTAATGGAGTGATTCATCAACATCCAGAAGTGTTGGTAGAGTAACAAATGATCTTGGACCAAGCCTCTAAAGGGTTGGAGTAGGCCATAGATATATTTTTATAAAAATATTAATTTCAGCAATTCAATTGAGAAGTGGTTTGTGGCCAATCAGAAAACATCTGGGGCTCAAGCTCCTGAGGTCTGGGTCTAGCAATGTCCCTGTCAACATCCTAGCCACAGATGTGCAGCTTTGGATAAAGAACACTGACCAAAAAGTAGGGAAAAGGCCGTTTATTTGGCTAAGGACTATCAGATGTCCAGACAGACACTGTAACAAAGTAACTGCCAGGGACAGGTAAGACCCTCTTTTTCCTACTTTATCTCCAGCCAGATAAGAACTCTGATGGGGTAACAAATCTGTACCCAAAGACTTTATTTGCTATAACTGTAATAAGCCAGGCCATATTGCCATAAAAATAAGATGGGTAACACTAGAACAAATTTACCATTTAGCATAATTCAAGTTTTTAACCAACTCCAGATCTTTCTCTTTGTAATAATTTATCATTTTATTTTTAATAAATGGTTTATACTGATCACTCAAAATAATGTTACTTGTCAAATACAGTGGGAGAAAAGTGTCAGTGGCTCAGTGGGTAGCACACTCGCCTCTGAGGCTGGGAGATCAGAGGGCTGTGGGTTCAGTTCCACATCTGTCACTTGGGTTAATATCCCAGTACTGACAATGTAGTGCAGCATGAGAGGGTGCTGCACTTCTGAGGTGCCGTCTTTTAGATGAGACATTAAACCGAGGTCCCATCTGCCTGGACTGGTGGTAGTTCAGGTGGATGTTAAAGATCCCATGGCACTTATCAAAAGAGTAGGGAATTTTTTATTCAAGATCTTCAAACAAAAAGATACAGAAAAGTATTACAGCATACAAAATCATAAGGAAAAGAGACAAAATCCAGAAAAATATTTCAGCTTACAAGAATGTCAAAATCATAACAAAAACATCCCCACCTAACAGGCCCCCACTAAAGAGATGGGGATTTTTTTATTCAAGATTTTCAAAAATACAGAATGTATTAAAGCATACAAAATCATAATGAAAAGAAACAAAAACCAGAAAAAGATGTGCAGCAGACAAGAATGTCAAAGCAGAAACATCCCCACCAACATACTCCCCCACTAAAGAGTAGGGAATTCATTAGTCAAGATTTCCAAACAAATTACAAAAAAAAGAATTACTGTATGCAAAGCATAATGAAAAGAAATACAATCCAGAAAAAAATTTCAGAATACAAGAGTGTCAAAATTCTATCAGAGACTTTCCCACCCATCACACCCTCCTCACCCTACTTTGAGAGTAGGGGAATAACGTAGTCAAGATTTTCAAACAAAAGTATAGAAAACATTCCAGCTTACAGACTCACAAATAAAAAGAAACAAAATCAGAAGTACAAGAATGTAAAAGCATAATAAGAATATTTCTGTCCAGCGTATTCCCCACTAAAGGAAATTGGGGAAGTTTTAAGTAACAACGCCTTTAAAAAATACAGAAAAGTAATACAACAGAGGAGTGCAGCAGGAAAAAGCCATAATAAATCAGGGAAACCAACTGGAAAACCAATCATAAATTTCAAGTAATGGGGACATCAGAGTCCGTAACCACGGAAGATTCCACCCGTCTGAAAAATCCAGACAGCAGGGCTAACCTTGAGTCCTGGCAAAAAGCAATTTAATCTCCCATGTTATTTTCTCCACCAACTCTGGAAGTGGCACTGATTTTGCTGAAGGGTGAACAAGCAGCGGAATTCCAGATGTACCATTTCACGACTGTGAGAATAACCTGTAAGGTAGAGGTAGAGGTATCCCATGTCAACCAAGAAGAATCAAAGGAGCCGATAGAAAGGCCCAATGATATGTTGTGGAAAGGAGGCATATGCCATGTGGTTGCCCAGTGGACCAAAATTCCAAAATGTAAGAGCAGGAAAAAATAAATGATGAGTAGTTTCCAGTTGGTTATTACATTGAGGCCTAGAACAAATTCTCTCAGAAAACTGTTTATGTTTTGATGTTCCTTAACATTCAGCCAATTGTGACAACTAAGCCAATGAGTGTCCACATTTTCTCAGGGATTCTGGGGTTATTCGGGAATAAAAGTAAGCCAGGTGCCAGAGAAGCAGGACAGGAAGGAAAGGAGATTAGTTCTCGAAATTTAGTGGAGAGGATTTGCTTATAGATGAATTTCCTGTGTTGACCATGCACCATGGCTACCGTCAACTGACAACTTTTTAGTTTTACAAAAATATCTCAAATATAAGGAGGGCAAATATTAGAGTGATGGAGCACCGGGGAGTAGCCGTTTTCCATTGAGGGAACCAAGGGCTACAAGTCGAGATGTATAAAGGGACCCAGGCTCTGTTGACATGAGTCAAAATAGGCCGGAGATTGGCAACCATATAAAACACCAAAAACACTACAGGGTGAACCATACCTATTCCTCCCTGAGATTTAGGCAAAGATAAAATATTCCTCTTTAGGGATTCAACCAGCTCCCTCAGACTGCCTGAAACAAAAATACTAAGTAATGAGGTTTCCAAGGACGGGGAAGGAATACCCAACAAATACGTAGAAAGAGTGGTAAAGGAACATCTTAATGAGATAGACTCATTTTAATTTACCTGTATGCCAGGAGTTCCATTGCTTGACTAACTGTTGAGCTTGGGAAAGTTTAGAAGTCCAGTTCAGGATGTCCAATGTTTGGTATCCAAACTGTGTGCCTAAAATAGTAATAGGGGCCTGGGACAAGGTAATTCCTGCTATTAAAGGAAGAGGAATTGGCGGGCTTGCCCAATTGTCTCCCTACACTTTTCAACATATTAAGGAGGATCCATAAGGAACCAAAAGATTTATATATGGACGTGGCCCATGATGCAGAAGCCGATCACCGACTAAGACTGTGAGATCATCTGCATAAGTCAGGGCAATATAAGGAATAGAATAAGTGTCCACTCGGACATGTGTCAGGAAGGGCTGAGTTTAAAGTCCACAGAAGCAGGTCAATACCAAATACATAAAGGAGGGACTGAGAGGACAGCCTTGTCAGACTCTGTGACATACAGGAATCATTGGGCCTACCCAACCGTTAATAAGAGAGGATACTGTAGCTACTTTATAAATAGATTTCAGCCAAAAATAAAAGAATCCGGTATACTGTATTTCTCTAGTACGGACCATAGGTAAGTATGTCCAATGGTATTGAAAGCCTGTTTCTGATCTAATGAAAGTAAGAACCCTAATAAGCCTTCTGCATTATCCCATTCAATGAATTCATGAAGGAGAAGTAGATGATCACTCATCTTCCTCTCCGTATTGAACAAGTTTGAGTGGGGAGATGAAATGTATGCTGCTTGCAGCAATCTATTATGTAAAATTTTGGCGATTATTTTGAAATCGGTGTTTAAAAGGTTAATAGGCCTCCAATTAGTTAAATCAGTTCTATCACCTTTCTTATAAAAAAAAACAGAAGACCACGAGCCATTTCCAAAGGAACGAAGCTGTGTTCAATAAGAAGGTGAATACCATAGCCAATTCCTTGGACAGCAGTGGGCCAAGAAGTTTATATAATTCAGAGGCAAACCCATCCAAGTCAGGGACTTTATTAGTAGGTAAGATCTAATTGCCTGTTCCACTTCTGCAGCAGAAATATCTGCTGTCAATTCAGTCAATAAAAAGGGGACAAACAGGGACAGAAGAAGATGACAATAAATCATCAAAGGCAATAGCAGGACAGGAATAAGTGGAAAAAGGGAAGAGACATGCTGGGTTATTATTGAAAGATGTTTTGTTTGTCCATGTAAATAGTCCCATCTGAATCTTTAAGACAATCCATCACTTTCGCTTGATGGTATTAGAGCAATGTATATAAGGGCAGAGGACTGCAGTCTTCCGCTTTATCCCAAAACTGTGCTGATGTTTCAAACTTTCTGATTGACGCAGATGAAAGGCTTGCATGTCTTGTTGTAGTATATGAATGTGTTCCTTAAAATCTTGAGTGGTATTTCTAGATAAGGATTGCAGTTTCTGTAACTGCTTACGCTGGTGGAGGTACTGGAAGTAAGCATTGTAATGGAGTTGTTTGCTATGTGATTGCAGCAATTTCTTTAAATCCAGTTTGAAATCTGTCCACCAGAGGGCAGGAGAGTCAAACAAATCAAAGACAGAACTTTGTGAGCTGCAAAATACCCGAGATTCTGTATCATAGATGATTAGGATAAAAGGGAGGAATTCAATTTCCAATAACCAGAACTCTGAGAGAATGTTACAGTAGCCCCCAAACATATGTGCAAAAGCTTATGGTCTGAAAAATTCCACTTCTATAACTTTAATGAAGGAAACAGGTAAAAGGAGGAAAGGACAACAAATATATTCTTGTAGCTAAATGGCCCTTCTGAAATGTGGGATGACCAGTTTTATGGGTAGTCAAACAGGTATCTTTTAAATGAGACAGAGAAATAACATGTTTCATCGCAGACATATCACAATAAATCTTAGTGGTAGTAGAGTGAACACCTCATCATGTTTGTCAAGTCCACAATTAAAATCCCACCCAGAATAATATCCCGGAAGACAGCAAATAAGGCTGAATGACTTTAAATAAAGAAACTCTATCCGCCTTGAACTGAGGAGCATAAACATTGATAAACCTATAATAAGAATTAGCTATTCTAGTGTCAAGAATCAATACACATTCAGGAATTAAATTTATGAGTTTGAGAAGGTGTACCTGCAAGCTGGAATGAAACAAAATGCCAATTCCAGAGCAGATATCTGGGCCTATGAACCAATAGGAAGGTCCAGTATACCACAATTTAGTAACCTGTCCTATTTCAGCAATAGTATGTAGTCTGGTATCTTGTAAAAGATAATCTGCAGGGAACTAGACTGAAAATAAGACAGTGCCAAACACTTCCATCTATGACTTTTAATACTGTTCACGTTAAGTGGAGCCAAGAGTAGTGAGGACATTTAGATAGGGGAAAGGGCGAAAAGAAATCACGGGGGCTTTGTCTTAGACCGCTGAGATCTCCACGGGCAGACTACAGGAAGAGGATGAGTTTCCAAATCGGAATGTAGATCCACTTGGGAAGACCACAGGGTTGAGCTCTCTGAATCAGCACCAGAAAGGTCGGAGGGTTGCAAGGCCTCATACTTGTTACTTAATGGAAGCTCCGAGGTCTTAGAGACTTTAGATGCAGGTTGGGCAGCCATCTGGGACCTCTTAGAGGACCGTTTACTAACCTGGGGGCATACCCGCTGAGGAAGACTCCTCTGAAATCTGTTCGGGAAGGAGGAGCTGGGCAATATCATCAGGGGAATGGGGGTAGTATTTGGCAACTGCTGTATTGCCTCAATAGTAGGGACAACCAAAGGGGGACAACAGAAACTTCTGAAGATCTCTGGGGAGACGTATTTCTTTCAGCCACTGCTATCAGCAATCTTTGTTCTTCAACATCTGCAGAGGCTGACTGATTGTATGCAGCCTAAGTGCAACTCTGGTATGTATGACCCACGGAGTCACAGAGATTGCATTTGGTTCATTGAGACAGTTTCCACTAGTATGCCCTAGTTCCTGACAAAGGTTATATTTAACCTGATCACACAGGCGGCTCAAGTGAGTCGGGAACCACACTTGTAGCAGGCCTTGTTGTCCTGCATAAAACAAAACACCACGGTCTCGACCTAAAAAAACAATTGGGGAGATGACTGAGACCAGTGTCTGTAGTGTGGAGCATAACCCTCACCTTCCACCCTCCAGTCCAAATATGTTCATCATCAAATATGGCTTCTGGAACCTAAAATAGAACACTGTTGTTTTAACCAATAGGTCAAGTCAGTGTCACTAACCCCCTCATTCCGGAAGAGAATAGTGACTGTTTTGTACTCAGGTCTGGTTAGGGAATTGCTTTAAAGGGAACCCACAATGGAGAGGATTTCAGAACATGAAATTGTGCCCAAAACCTTTGCAACCCTGAATTTAATTTAAAACTAATGTCAAAAGTAGATTCCAGACACATGAATAAGTGTGTATATTTCGTTAGCATAAAATTTCATGGAACCCTTTAATAAGGATTTAGCAACAAATCTCCTATCTGGGAATGCTGGCAGTCCCCCTTTACAGATAAGCCTAACAGCATTGTGATGTTTAACTGGATATGTGGGCTGGTGAAAAGAGAAGCATAAGGTTTCTTATCTGATGGCTTCAGTAAGTTCAATGGTGCCTCAGGAGGCTTCATTGAGGCAGTTGAAGTTGAGGAACTGGGAAGTTGGTCGGTAGTTCAGGGCCACCCAGAACAGGAGCAGGAGTGCTGGAAAATTGGATATCTGAAGGGAGGTGTAAGGGGGATTGACAGTCTGAAGGTGAAGTGTCCATCGAAGTTGTGGAGAAGGCACAAGAATGGGAGGAACAGCCAGTTGTATCTGAACCGTGTTGAAACTGGCAAAGTAACTATCAGAGTGGGACCGAAATCCAATGCCCGAGTCTGAATGAATCCATCCTGCAGCTTGTAAGTTAGCTGAAACATTTGCAGGTGAATGAGAGGGAGAAGCAGCGAGAGAACGGGAGGCACAGGAAAGGTCGCGTGCAGATCCAGACCAGGTATTCTGGGAGATTGAGACAAACCACTCGCTGACCACCGATCAAGGGAAGCACTGCAGTAGAAGAACCAGAATGTAGAGAACCCAAAGGAACCTCAACAAGGTTCTCAGCAACAGGCAAATTCTGCAAAGCGGGTGAGTCCTTTCTGGCTTGTAAATTAAAGGTCCCAAGAAGCTGACTCTGTCTGCTGAACTAAGGTTAGGTGTCATGCAATTCCAATTGATGGAGCACAAAATGCTTCCTCCTTCTCAGCCTGTAATTGAAGTGTAATAGACCTTATCTCAGGAGAAGCAGGAGATAGTTCTGCTGGAATTTGAGAGCAAGTGTCCAGGTCAGAACAATTCTTCTGTATAGCTGGAGAAAAATCCATCAAATCAGCATCAGGTAAGGAAGTAATTCGTTATCCAGAGGTAAACAAGTATAAGTTTTGGTCTATAAGCAGGAGAAGCAGGGAAAAGACCAGTCCACCTGTTTCAGAAGCAGCAAGGAGCTCCTCCACCACCTCAGCGGCCGCCATCTTGACAGGAACCAAGATGACAAGGGTTCCCCACTGGAGAGTAGGGAATTTCCCGTGTCGTGGTCAAATTTCCTCATTCACTAAGAATACCACCAACAGCTTAATCTGGTTCAAGGTCAGTTGGCATTCATCTGTATCCCCCTTCCTGGGTCGTGCCTGAAAATAGGCAGGATTTGTCTAGTGCACTTACCTGGTCAACAAAAACTAACTAACTAACTAAACAAATAAATAAATAAAAATAAATAATGCATGTTTGTCCAAAAGTTTTTTACTGTGTTTACACCAGATTGATTCAAGGCATCCATTTTTCCCAGTTTAATTTTTCTATAAAACTTTGTTTAACCAGTCTGTCCTGTGGCAGTTTGGTCACCTAATCCAGTAACAAGAGTACCCTGCTATCTATATAAGCCTGTAGACTTGGAATGCCTAATTCTGCTCTCACAGATTGCCCTGGGGTGGATTTTTAGCAGCCTAAGGAGGCTCTTAGTACCTGTATGACTGATTTTTCCAGTTCAGATCTATACAAGTAACCCAAACGTTCTGCCCTGTGTAATATCTGTGTGATATTTTGCTTGTAATGCTTTTAATAGTGATCTTATTGTAGCTCCCCATATAGATAGTTAAATCTGACCAAACCTGGAGCTGTAGGTTTTGCCTTTGTCAAAATCATATCATAATGAGATTTCCACAATAAATTGTTTGAAAATATAATACCCAAGTAAGAATAGTTTTAACTAACTCCATTGTTTCAAAGTTAATAATCGATGTGTATTTTATTTTCTGGCACCTAGCACCATAACCTTACATTTTTGTAAATTCATTTTAAGAGATAATATTTCAGAATGTTCAGGCAAATATTTAGCTTGTTTTGTAGTCCACAGGCTTTAAGGGAGAAAGAACAATGTCATCTTCTGTAAACCAGTACAGTATAGCACAAGGAGCAGAGCCAATTTTAGATGAATTTGTTTTAGAATTTTGTAATAACCCTGGTATTTTATCAATATAGATAGAAAAGCAGTGGGGCCAAAATACAGCCCTGCCTAACCCCTTTGTTAGTACTGAATAAATTTGATAATTGGACCTACCTTTACCCTTGCCCAGGTATTTGTGTATAAGTTTCTTATGATGTTTATCAATATGTGGGATATGCCTCGATTGTGCATAATGGTCCATAATGTACTTCTATTAATTGTATCAAATGCTGAACTACAATCAATATAGGCCAAGAATAATTTTTTACACAGTTTTACATATTTTTCTGATAAATGTTGCAGTATAAAACAATTATCCAGTGTTGAATAATTTTCCTGGAAGCCTACTTGCAATGGGAACAGATCTCCAGTATTCTTAACTTCCTCCCAGAGTCTCCTAGCAGTATTTTTGAAAATAATTTTCCCATAACATCAAGCAGGCTTATAGGTCTGCACTCCCTGGACCTGTCTTTAATCTTTTTTATGAATTGGGAAATTATTGAACCCAGCCAAGATTGGGTATATAGTCTTGATTTATACAGTTATTATAATATGGTAATAAACAATCAGCCCACTCTTCCGTCTATGTACTTATATATTTTGCTAGGTATTTTATCTGCTCTTGGAGCTTCATTGTGTTTAAATTTTAAATTGCAATTACTATCTCATCTCTCTCGTAAAATAGCTAGAATTTGAACTGATGAGATTAGTATCCAATTTAGTCCAGAACATCTTACATCCAGTTCAAAAATATTCTTTTGAAATATCGAATCCAACACTCTGCTTCAACATAATTATCCAGTTCATCTTTCCTTTCCCTACATCCCTATCAACCAGTTCCCAAAAAGATTTTATATAAGTTCTGTCAAATACCTAGAACACTTGCTCTCAAAGGAATTTATAATAATATTTTTTTTTTGCTGAAGAAAGATCCTGTAGACCTTTCTTGTATTCTTTAAATTAATTGCATTCTCTGCCTGACCCCTTTTTGCTGTTCTTAGTGCAGCAGTCAATATATTTTTTTATTTGAGAATGACATTCTACATCAAACCAGCCCTCCCTAGTGTTGTTTTTCTTTCTAGATTTTTCCACATATAAGAATCCTGTAATTCTTCAAAAGAAGACATGTACAATCTGATTTACAATATCTGGGGATATATCCTGTAGATTTTGATAACTCCGATATACTAGAACACACTGAGTTTTTCCTTGATCTTATTTTCAAGTTCTGCTGTCCATATTAATTTCTTTGCATACCTTACTTCTATGTTATTTCATTAATCCTCCTTCTTTAATATATCATTATTTTTATTATTATTAGCATCAACCTCTGTAGAGAGCAAGTGGGAAAAGATCACTTTCTGTTCGAGGATGTACAGCAAGTCCAGACCAAGAAGTGGGAGGACTCTGCCAGAGAATTAAGTCAATCACTGAAGCACCAACTTTATTTAAAAGGTTGGGCTCTCTTCAGTCTCTCCTGAAAGTCAACCATTTAGAGGGTATAATGAATTTTCCTCCATAATTTTCAGTAACTTAAAACCATTTTGTTAAACTTAGTATCCATAGGGGTTCTATCATATGATTCAATGGTCAGAAACTAGCTCAATATAGTGTTATCAGCAAAACCATCAAAGTTGCCTATTCTGTTCTCATAATGTTCCATCAATCTAATCTTGTCCAGCATCCAGGCCAGACTTCCCCAAGCTCCTCCAGCCTTCAATCCACTCTCTCAACTCCTTCAAGGAACCATCAAACCTAGGATTCTTTGAGCGAAGAGTGAGCGGTCAACACGAACAGGTGCAATCTTGTCTGGGCATCCCCACTTCTCTATTATAGGCCAGTACCAGATCCCTGGACTCTGCATTCTCTCGCAAACCTGATAAATCTAGCACTGCTGCTAGGCCTCTGGAGTAACCCCTTAAAGTGCGTACTGGACCACCTCCATGGGGACAGGCCCTTTGGGGAGTCCCAAACTGAACCTTATGTTGTGATGGTCAGACCGACCTACTGGTTCCACCCCAAGTCCATGATCTCCATTCCCAGGAGGAACACTATGGTCCAATGAGTGATTCCATGTAAGTAGTGGAAGTAACAACTCATGTGAAGCCCAGCATCGACATAGCTGGAGGAGATTTTGTCCAAAAGTGAGAGTTCATCATCACCCAGACATTAAAAGTCCCCAGAATTAACCATCTAGGGACCCAATGCCTATGTCAGTGATGAAGTCCATAAACTCCTTCAGGAAATCTCCACCATCACCTGGTGGATGGTAGATGAGGAGTATCCTGAAACCCACACCCACCCCACTCCCAGGATACACTCAAGGACCGAGTGGCCCCACTGGCACATCCACAAGGCCCAGTTCTGTCCTTAAATATAAGAGCTACACCCCATCCCCCATGATCCAGCCTTGGGTGGTGTACACCGAACCCAACTGGAACAGCAGAAGCCAGAATAGGGGCCTGCATTTTCATCCAGCCAGGTCTCAGTGACACAACCATTACTGTATATAAAATGTAATCCATACTTTGATGAGAAAACTTAATACCAATAAAGTTTTTATATAGTGATTTAATTTTAAGATCTGAGAATACCTCAACTTCACAAGAATCAGCAACCCTCCTATTCTACAACCTGATTTTGCAACCTTTAATCCTGGTTTTTGAAAAATCGTACAGTATATCCATTAAGTTCTAATGTATCAGGTGACTGGTGCCATGTATCCTGGAAATGTATTATAAGTATTGCTTAATAAATCTATTCCAATCAGGATCTTGTAATTTTGAATTAATACCCACAATATTCCAGGAAATCAGAAATGTATCTTGTAATTTGAAAATGTCCAGTGATGCAGTAGAATTGTTTAAAGTATACTGCACCAAGTGGTTTAGTCAGCCTAAGCTCATAAACAAGATTTATAGTTGTGCTCTGGAACAGAGTTTTTCAGAACTGGGTAAACAGTGCCTGACTACCACTGTATACACGTCCATCATCTAAGTTGTTCAAATCTACTAAGTACAATCCCATTGCATCTAGTTTATTAGATTTTGCAGTAAGTTATGTGCTAAACCAGGATTCCTCAGTAAAATATCAATCTGCCCACCCCTCATATGCACTTATCTGTATACTTTTAGTACACCATTTCAACCCAGTCTAACATGTGAAAAATTGCTAAAGAGATTACATAAAAGTCGTGTCAATTTAAAATCAGTTTCATTATATAGTTTGTCACAGCCAAATAGGCTCAGGGAGACTGGGTTAAGATATGAATTCATTTGCCTTTGTGTACATGTCATCCCTACTATATTCCTTGGTTTCTGAAATTCCATCAATCAGTTTGGCTGCTAAATTCAAATATGGAATTCTGTACATGTTTCTCCAGGCATAGTTGGTTATTCTTGGGGAGGAACAAGAAATATCCACACTATCTGAGGGGTCAATACCATCAGTTACCCTGGTTCTTTCGGTTAGACCAAGTTTCTCTTCTTCAATATCTAAATCCATTTTACATTTAAATAATTGAAAGATAGCATCCCTCAAAGACTGTGATGTCTCATCTTTGGGCCTTTTAAGACCAGATAGCCTAATATATGGAAATTGTGAGTTGCTCGCCTGTCTGAGTTATAACACCCACAATCTCCGAGCTCTGTCCTCCACACCTGCCTCACCATTGATTATATCCTTGTTTGCGCTCACTTGTTGGTATTTCTGTAGTTTGAGTGCCATTGTCCTGACTTTTCTTCCCATGCACTTCATCTCTATTCTTTTTGTAATGTTGTTATAGAGTCATTTTTAGTCATTTCTGATTTTGATTCCACAGTTTTGAGAGTTGACTTCTAATTCTTTTTTTTTTTGTTCTAGTGTTCCCCCTTTTTAGGGTTTCTTTTAACATCTTGTTTCACCTTCCTTTTCTTTCCTCCTTCTCTCTTTTCCTTCGATAGTAGAACTTTTTATTTCTGGGAAATCTGGTCTGATACATACAGATGGCACTTTTAAAGTCCAACACACTCCCTCTCACTTATAGAGGATGATTCCTTTGGTGGTACAATCTTATTTATTCTTCTAATAACATCATCCATCCTGGATCCATTTATTGCTATATACTCTTTTCATGATTCTGCCTCATTCCTTGTTACAATGAGCTGTTCTAGACACATTAGATTGGCTTTATGTTGGTTCTTCATTGTTCTAATAATGTCATCACTGAGACTAGATGGAATATAAGTTAAACATTTATTGACCTGCATGTTTCCCTCTTTTGGAGAAAAAAGTTATTCTATCTTTTCTTGACTAAATTCTAGGCTGAATTTAGGGCTTACTGATAATTAATTTTGTTTTGTTTATAATTTTAGGTGGCAGATACACAGTTTTGTTCTTTTGTATATCATCCAACTCTTTAAGGCCCTGAATGGTATTTGTAAATTTATTTATTTATTGAATTTATTTATTTACGTGTTTAACCAGGGAGGCATGCTGAGCAGACTACTGCTCAATTCCAGATGCTCCTGGGGTAGGGGGAAATAGGAGAGCATACAAACATATACAGTAAGGTCCATTACATGATGTACTTCAAAGACTAGGAGAGCATACAAACATATACAGTATTGTCAATTACATGATATGCATAGAGTAAACATAAGCAAGGTAGAGTACAATCACTACAGACAGGGACATAGCCATGGCTCAAAGAAGTAACACATACAAGGTACAAGATTCACGGTAGCAAGCATTTATAATATGAGAAAACAAACCATATGACAGGAGACTTTTGTGGTTCCATCATCTGGTAGGTAGATGGAACAGTGACATTTGTGAATGGTGAGTACTAGGGTAATTACCCTGACTCAGGGGTTAGAAGACTCTGGTCAGTGAGCTCCCAGGGTGCAAGTGCAGGTAGGGTGGAAGTTTGTTTTGAGAAGGGTGTGTTAGGGTGCCTTCCAGGTGTGGCATGCTGGATGTCCAATATGAGAGAGTTCAGAGGCTGGGCATGTGGAATCTGAAAGCTGACTGGTCTGCTAATGTTGACATGAATGGAATGGCCTAGTAGATGTGAGTCTTTATTCTCAATGCATAGCCCTGGGGGTGTGGGCTAAGAGGACCATGGTAAGATACATGGGGAGGACTGTGACCAGAATTTGGCCATGAGGCTCATGCAATGGGATAGACGTTGGCTCTGCAAAGAGGGAAGGTCTAGGTTCTGGTAAGGACACAGTGATGCATTTAGGAGAACAGTCAAGAGCAAAGTGACAGAAGGAATGAAAGAGGAGGTCCAGTCTGGCCAGGGTGGACTTTGAGCGGCACTGCAGACTGCATCCCCATAGTCGAAGATGGGGAGAATCATCTTCTGCACTATGGCAAGTCTAGCTTGCAAGGAATACAACCACGATTTCAATACAGTGCTCCATCATTACTTCCTTTAATGTGATAGCCTGTGATTTACCCAAACCATAGCCATCCACTCAGTTTAGGAGACATAAGAAGTCTTTGAAGTACATGTCCTGTGCATTGCTTTTAGACTCAAATAGATTGGATATATGAGCCTGATAACTGAAAAGAAGTCCAGTCCAACAAGTCTGATACAGAGGACTGATTAGTGGTTTAATTTACAGTCTCAGCCTGCCCCAGTATCCGGCTTTTATCTGTTGTTTTTATTTCTCCTAAAGATTTTTCAGTTTCTATTTCACTTACTCTGAGGGCCAAGTGTTTGATATTTTTGCACCAAACTTGCAACATGGGCTTTTGGGACTCCACTTCATAAATAGTGGCACTTTCATTTGTTACTCAGTCTTAAAAGGTCATTCTGTGCAGCAAGTGGTAGTGCCAGTGTTCATGAGATGGGGTCTCAAAAACCCCATGTTGAAAACAGTTTCCACTGTCAGTCAGTGAGTGACTGACTCAAAAGCTGAGTAAATAATGCCCAGCCCATGACATCTTGACTTTGCGAAATGAGAGAGTGAGACCCGACAGGCCAATAACGTCGATAGACTGTCTCTGATGTCTCTACTCTCCTGGCTCCTTCTCAAATCTCAACATGAGGGAGGACTGACTGAGCAGCAGCGCGCAACACCTACTGCAAAATCATGTGGCATGGTGGCCGACTGGACATGCATTGCCCAATGACCTGACCTCTGATACCTGACCAGAGTGACCTCTGCTCCTGACCTGACCCCTGGTCCCTGGCCTGATCAGGAAGTAGAGTGGAGGAGGTTGAAGAAGCCAGAGACTGCTGCTGTCTACAGCCAGCACTGTCTGCTGGAACAGGGTCCAAACCAGAGGAAGCAGAAGAGAGAGCCACCCAGTAAGGTATGAAGAGCGGGGTGGGCAGGCTGCATCCACAACAGAGAGGGGCAGTAGAGCTGAGTGAGCCAGTGTTGTGATGGGTGTGGGTCATTCGGGGAAGGGGGGCACCACACAGCATCCCTACCAATGCCAAAGTATCGGGGAGAGGCCACCTGCTGGGGGAAAATTGACAATCAGTCAGAGGACGGCCGGGCCCCCCTGAGCCACCGGACCCGGGACAGTTGTCCCAGCTGTGCCCCCCCATCGGCACCCCTGGCACCACCTCCCTCTTTCTATCTTCTGCCAAGCATTCCCCAGGGTGCAATGGCTCCTCTTTTACTTTGTTCCATGCCATGAAAACCCTGGTGTCTGGTACAGCCCCCTTCCTCATCCCAGGAACACAGGCATAGAATGCTCTCACTGGTGCAGAACCTGGATGCAGTAAAACAGCGTTGCTTGACAATCCAGAACACAGAAGACAGAGGATAATGGATGGGCATCAGTTAACAACAACACTGTATTCCCTTCGAGAGGTTGCCATGACAAGTTAGTAAACCTCGAGAGTGAAACTTGAAAGGTTTATTGTTGTTGTGGCAACACTGAGAAGGGAATTCAGTGTTGTTGTTAACTGAGGCCCATACATTGTCTTTTATAATGTATGGGCACCAGTTAACCTCCTACACTGAGTTCACCCACTCACCCAGCCTGTCCCTGTTTTATCCTCTGTCCTTATGTGGTGCTGTTATGGTCCTGCCCCCCCCCCCCAACACAAGTACAAGCTCCACTCTGACCACGCCCCCAACAGTCACAAACTGATTTTAACAATAAATCCAGCTATACACATCTTCAATACTGAGTCGCAAAAGTGTCCCCATACTGGCAGTTTTTATCGGCGCTACTCTCCTTCAGGGACTGATCTCACCTCCACAGCTATTTCTTAAAGAGCAGGGATTTGACTGTCATGCATGTGCAAAGACATTACAAGCCATTGTACCATCGATGTGACGTACTAACGATGGTCCAACAGCAATATGACATCACATAGATAGGACAAAAAGCTTAGCTTTAGCTCAAATTTCATGAATAACAACGTTCTACCATTCACTATAAACAAGTAGTCACTGCATTACAAACTCAAACAGTCACTGGTACCTTCAGGCCAAAGCAAGATCCCTGAGACATCAATACTGCCAAATGAAAATCAATTTGGATATTTCCGCTAGCATGTACAAATCAAATATCACTGTGAGTACATAGCAAATAGGGAGGTACAATGAGGACACAAATACAGCAGCACTAATATCAGGTACACCAGTGCTTCCCTCAAATGGTGCTTCATTAGGGTGCCCTCTCTCACCCTATCCTGAACTAAACAGTCCCTGGCATCCAGCACCCTTTCCCTCATATTGCCCCTTATTAACTCATTGATGCCTGGTGGCAACACATTCTTTACCCCATCCAGTGTTAAGCACTCACAGGTATCCAATGGTAGCCCTTGCTTAGCTTGTCCCATGCCAAGTCCTCCCTAGTGTCCAGTAGCACCCCCACACACACACACTTTCTCCATCCCATGCCAAGTCCTCCCTAGTGTCCAGTACGCCCCTATACACACACACACACACACACACACACACACACACTTTCTCCATTCCATGCTAAGTCCTCCCTAGTGTCCAGTACGCCCCTACACACACACACACACACACACACACACTTTCTCCATTCCATGCTAAGTCCTCCCTAGTATCCAGTTGCACCTCTTTACTTTGACCCAAGCTAAGCTCTCCAATGTAACCAATGGCACCATTTGCTCACCCTGTCTCATGCCAAACTCTCCCTAGTGTCCAGGGTCACTCCTCCCTCAGCCCATTTCAAGCACTCCCTGTGTTGTCCACCCTATCTTTCCCTACAGTATCCAATGGTCCACCTTGCTCATGCTGTCCCATGCCAAGCAGTTCCTATGTCCAGTGGCACCCCTCTCTCATCCACTCCTATGCCAAAAACACCCTGGTGTTGTTTGGCATATCCTTTCCTCACCACAAGCATCCAGTTCCCCTCACCTTATCACATGCCACAAACTACTCAGTCTCCAGATATTCCCTTCCTCTTACATACAATATACTGGCACAAGTGATATACAAACACAGTTAGCATATGATTCCGTCTCACTCTTGAACATCTCATACACAGGACAGCTACTAAACAAGTCATTACAATTAGTCATTCAAAAAAATACCATAGAAAATGACACTGGAAAGATCTGAACTTTGTTCTAGCATAGGCCTGAAGAGGCAGCCACCATTATTTTTACTGTATGGCATAAAATCTCAGGTTGTCTGCTCTCAATCAATCACTGGCTGATTCATTTACTTACTGACAAACCTACTCACATAGTCACAGAGCAACTCATTCACTCACTCTCCTCCCTACTCTCAGTAAAAGGCCAAGCAAGCATCTGACAACAGTGCTATGTTCAACCACAACTGGAAAGCATCAAACACATTTTGTCTTTAAATTTACTATACTTTTCTCCCCAGTGACAACCGGTCCACTTCCGTCCACCACTCTGCCTATCCCCACTACCCGCCATCTTGTGACTTGACTTACATTCCTTGTTCCCCATGAATAACCTCCATGGGAAGGGCTGTCATTCAGCTGTGCGGGACCTGTGGTAGGCAGCAGATGGCATACTACACAGCTGGAGTTTTTCTGATATTTTCTCCCCATCCCCAGACATCATGGAGGTGGTGTGTCTGATGCAAGATGTACCAGTGCAATGCTAGTCTCCTTCCCTTAATGCTGGCTGCAACCTGTAGTCACCCATGTGGCAGTACTGTGGTGGAGACCAGGATCCCTCCTTCAACAAGAAGGCGAGAATCCACTGGAACTCTCCACCATCCTTCCTCAGCTGGCCCTCCTGCGATCCAGGCTTGTTCCCAACCCAGGTTACTGGTGTTGTGAGCAGTAGCATTACTGTTGCTCTGATAGGCCAGCTCCATAGATGGTTGCTGACCATTCTGGTAAACTATTACCAAGCAAACTTAATCAAATCATGGTCCACAATGGTCATCGTAGAATTATATTTAACCATGGTTGACAATGCTGCTGTCACTTCTCATCTCTTATTATACGGCAGCTGGACAGGGAGCAAGCAAGCACCACGGAAAGCAAGAGGTGAATAGAGCTGTTTTCCTGCATTAGATGTCAGTGTATTCAAGTACATTTCAAAGGTCTCCCACATTTTGGTGCAGAGAGGAGTAGACGTGTGCCCCTTATAGCTGAAATATGATGTGTCCCCTTCCCCATTTTAAGGTGTCCATTACCCCCATTTTATATATATAGATCTCCCTCCTCCCATTTTAAATATACTGTACTCCACCCCAACCCCTCCACTATATTTTAAATTAACTGTCCCCTGCCCCTTTTTATGTTTGCTTGCTATAGGCATGTCAAAACATATTTCTATTGGTTCAGGGAGATTGGGATAGTGAAGAGCATTAAAAAGTATATATTCATGGCTTCATGGCACTGAGTGATCAGGCACCTGCTTGGCACACTGGCAACCCAGGCTGGCACCCTGAGCCTGAAATGTCAGGACCAGAGGCCGGCAGGGAGGGTGACAGAGCATTACTGTGGATGCTCTCCTCCTGGAAGAAGGCTGAAGTGCTGTCCACTCTTGGAGCAGTGCCTGGTGTTTGGCATAAGATAGTGCGCATAACGTAGGTCAAATATATCAAACATGCTCCTGCCCCAGAATACCATGATGGACATGACTTGGGGGGATTGCCAGAGCTGCAGAAAACCATGAAAAAGGCTTGCTCAGCTGCTTTGGATGATGGCCTCTGTGCACCTGATCCTGCACACCACCAGACCCTGCTTGGCAGAGTTCAAGCTCCCAAGCCCTGGTCTCACAGAACTCCAGGAACTTCTCCCACCTCTTCTGCACTGCAGAGGGGTTGGGTGCCTCCCACAGGAAGAGACAGATTAAGAACAGGGGTAACACTGTGAGTCGGCTGGCATGCCTCAGTGTCAGCTGTGAGACCGGTGGCCAGAGGTATCCACCAGTAGGAAGCCAGAAGGAGAGGAGCTATGGGGACTACAGGAAGGAGGTAAGAGTAACACAAAAAAAGTATCCATTCCACAGTATTTATTATGGCATTTAGTCGCATGGAACTGTGCCATACATGGACTTTCTTAGGGACTTGCAGTGTCGCTGGAAGTTCTCACTCACCCAATCTCCTGAGGATCGCTTCTGAATTGGTGCTTAAATAATTTTTCTGGTGGTCCTTTGGCCTTCCCAGCTAGACCATTGTTCCTCCTTCCCAATATCCTAAGCACAGCGTGGCATGCAGTGGAACTCCCCTTCCTAGCCCCAGGTCCTTCACTGTACAGTCTGCGAACTGCATGAAATCTCCTTGGTTCCTTCCCAGCTCTCACTTGACAGTTTGCAGCCCTATGATACCCCCACCACTTGCTTTTTGTTTAGTACATCAGTACTGTATGCCTAGTTCATGGGTCAAAGTTAACTCTTTTTCTACATCTCTAACAAGCAGAGCAAGTAGACCCACTGACATAGTTATAAAATATTCCTGCCTCCAATATGTGCCAACAGGACTAGTGAAAATGAATTTGTACTAGCCCAATAAACACAATTCTAACAGCATTGCCCAAGGAGGTGGTAACATCAAAGATAATCAGGGAGTTCAAACTTGCATGGGACAGACATAAAGAACAAGTTAGGATGAAGGCTGCATAGGGTGGGGGGTAGTTTTTAAGGCAGACTAGATGGATCACATGGTCTCCATCTGCCAATGCTTTTCTTAAGTTCTTATGTTCTTATTTAGCTGGCTGGCTTGTGCCACTTTTGACCCCTACTACCTCATTGGGCTTACTACATCAGCCCCTAGCTACAGTACCACCCCTTACCTATAAAAAGAGATAATGCATAAACTGGGTCAGGGAGGGGCTATGGGTTAGGGAAGGGGTGACTGAACTTGTCTAGATATATGAGTGCCCTCCTCAAATTATGGCTCGGAAGTCAGCAGGGGAGCAAATCAACTCATTTACCAATTTAGGAATGATGGCAGGCTGGGAGTGGGTCATTTTGGAAACAGTGTTGGTGCCTACTCTGAAGCAGTGTCAGGAGCCAGAATTCTTTTCAACAAATCAATCCATGGGGATGGCAGAGGGCAGTAAATGGCTATGGTGGGGGAAATGCTGGCCAAGAAGTTATGCCTGTTTTTATTAACTTTTTTTATAGTCCTGAGTAAGTTTCCCCTAACAAAGAAAAATATTTAGACCACCCTATTTGTGGCATTCATGAATTAATATTCAAGCCATAATCACACCTGGGGTGGTGGAGGGAAATATAATTTACACTGACAAAGTTTTGAGCACCATATTAAAACAAGCATTTGTCAATGCAGAATGTTGATTGCGTTGGTCCGTTGAGTTTGTTCCGTGGAGCTCTGCCATTCACTCATTCTGTTTCTCCCAGTGCTGCAGGCTGCTGTTTTGTACTGGGTTGCTGCCTGCATTGGCAACATTTTCTGCCCACAAAGGAATCTGAAGCAGTCCCGACACAGCTCCGTAGAGCTCACTCACTCCCCCTCTCTCACTCACTCATTGTGTTTCTCCCAGCACTGCAGGCTGGCCTTTTGTACTGGGCTCCTGCCTGCATTGCCGCCTTTTTCTGCCCACAAAGCAGCAGTCACGATACAGCTCCACTGAGGTCGCTCACTCTCCTTGTCTCACTCACTCATTCTGTTTCTTCTGGTGCTGCAGGCTGCCCTTTTGTATGGGGCTCCTGCCTCTGTCGGTGCCTTTTTCTGCCCACAAAGAAATCTGCAGCAGTCCTGACAGAGGTCCATTGAACTCGCTCACTCCCCCTCTCTCACTCGTTCGTTCCGTTTCTGCCGGTGTTGCAGGCTGCCCTTTTGTACTGGGCCCCTGCCTGCATTTGCACCTTTTTCTGGCCAGAAAGAAATCCACAGCTATCCCGACAGAGCTCCGTTGAGGTCACTCACTCCCCGTGTGTCACTCACTCATTCTGTTTGTCCTGGCACTGCAGGCTGTCCTTTTGTACTGGGCACCTGCCTCTGTTGGCACCTTTTTCTGGCCACAAAGAAATCTGCAGCTGCCCCAACAGAGCTCCTTTGAGCTCGCTCACTCCCCCTCACTCACTCGCTCTGTTTGTGCCGGCGCTGCAGGCTGGCCTTTTGTACTGGGCTCCTGCCTGCGTTGCCGCCTTCTTCTACCCACAACTAAATCTGCAGCAGTCATGATAGAGCTCCATTGAGCTCGCTCACTCCTCCTCTCTCACTCACTCATCCTGTTTCTCCCGCCGCTGCAGGCTGCCATTTTGTACTGGGTCCCTGCGTGCATTGCTGCCTTTTTCTACCCACAAAGAAATCCACAGCAGTCCCAACACAGCTCTGTTGAGCTCACTCACTCCCCCTTCCTCACTCGCTCGTTCTGTGTCTCCTGCTGATGCAGCCTGCCCATTTGTACTGGGCTCCTGCCTGCATTGGGGGCCTTTTCTGCCCACAAAGAAATCTACAGCAGTCCTGACACAGCTCCATTGAGCTCTCTCACTCCCCCTCTCTCACTCACTCATTCTGTTTGTCCCAGCGTTGCAGGCTGGCCTTTTGTATTGGGTTCCTGCATGTGTTGGCACCTTTTTCTGCCCACAAAGAAATCCGCAGCTGTCCCGACAGAGTTCCATTGAGGTCGCTCACTCCCCCTGTCTCACACACTCATTCTGTTTCTCCTGACACTGCAGGCTGCCCTTTTGTACTGGGCTCCTGCCTCTGTTGGCACCTTTTTCTGCCCAAAGAAAATCTGCAGCAGTCCCAACAGAGCTCCGTTGACCTTGCTCATTCCCCTCTCTCACTCCTTGCTCCATTTCTGCGGCACTGCAACCTGTCCTTTGTACATGGCTCCTGCCTGCATTGCTGCCTTTTCGCCCACAAAGAAATCTGCAGCAGCCCCAACAGAGCTCCAGTGAGCACACTCACTCTCCCCCCCACTCACTCGTTCTGTGTCTCATGTTTCTGCAGGCTGCCCTTTTGAACTGGGTTCCTGCCTGCGTTGGCAGCTTCTTCTGCCCACAAAGAGATCTGCAGCAGTCCTGACACAGCTCCATTGAGGTCGCTCACTCCTCCTCTGTCACTCACTCACTCATCCATTTCTGCTGGCGCTGCAGACTGGCCTTTTGTACTGGGCTCCTGCCTGCATTGTTGCCTTTTCCTGCCCACAAAGAAATCCGCAGCAGTCATGATAGACCTCCCTTGAACTTGCTCACTCCCCCTCTCTCAGTCGATCATTCTGTTTCTGCCAGCACTGCAGGCTGGCCTTTTGTACTGGACTCCTGCTTGCATTGCCGCCTTTTTCTGCCCACAAAGAAATCCGTAGCAGACACAATATAGCTCCATTGAGGTCGCCACCTCTCCGTCTCACTCGCTCATTCTGTTTCTTCTGGCGCTGCAGACTGCTCTTTTGTACTGGGCTCCTGCCTCTGTTGGTGCCTTTTTCTGCCCACAAAAAATCTGCAGCAGTCCCAGCAATGCTCCTTTGAGCTCGCTCACTCCCTCTCTCTCACTCGCTCATTCCGTTTCTGCTGGCGCTGCAGGCTGCCCTTTTTTACTGGGCTCCTGCCTACATTGCCATCTTCTTCTGCCCACAAAGAAATCTGCAGCAGTCATGATAGAGCTCCGTTGAGCTCGCTCACTCCCCTTCTCTCACTCAGTCATTCTGTTTCTCCCACTGCTGCAGGCTATCCTTTTGTAGTGGGCCCCTGTGTGCATTGCTTCCTTTTCTGCCCACAAAAAAATCTGCAGCAGTCCTGACAGAGGTCTGTTGAGCTCGCTCACTCCCCCTCTCTCAGTCGCTCGTTCTCGTTCCGTTTCTGCTGGTGCTGCAGGCTGCCCTTTGTACTGGGCTCCTGCCTGCATTTGCACCTTTTTCTGCCCAGAAAGAAATCCACAGCTATCCCAACAGAGCTCAGTTGAGGTCGCTCACTCTCCCTGTGTCATTCACTCATTCTGTTTGTCCTGGCACTGCAGGTCATCCTTTTGTACTGAGCTCCTGCCTCTGTTGGCACCTTTTTCTGACCACAAAGAAATCTGCAGCAGCTCTGACAGAGCTCTGTTGAGCTCGCTCACTCCCTCTCTCTCACTCGCTTGTTACGTTTCTGCCAGCACTGCAGGCTACCCTTTTGTACTAGGCTCCTGCCTGCATTGCCGTCTTCTTCTGCCCACAAAGAAACCTACAGCAGTCACGATAGAGCTCTGTTGAGCTCAGTCACTCCTCTTCTCTCACTCGGTCGTTCTGTTTCTCCCGCTGCTGCAGGCTGTCCTTTTGTAGTGGGCCCCTGCGTGCATTGCTTCCTTTTCTGCCCACAAAGAAATCTGCAGCAGTCTTGACACAGCTCCGTTGAGCTCGCTCACTCCCCCTCTCACTTGCTCGTTCCGTTTCTGCCGGCGCTGCAGGCTGGCCTTTTGTACTGGGCTCCTGCCTGCATTGCTGCCTTCTTCTACCCACAAAGAAATCTGCAGCAGTCATGATAGACCTCTGTTGAGCTTGCTCACTCCCCCTCTCTCACTCGCTCATTCTGTTTCTGCCAACGCTGCAGGCTGGCCTTTTGTACTGGGCTCCAGCTTGTGTTGCTGTCTTTTTCTGCCCACAAAGATATCCGCAGCAGTCAGGATAGAGCTCCGTTGAGGTCGCTCACTCCCCCTGTCTCACTCACTCATTCTGTTTCTCCTGGCACTGCAGGCTGCCCTTTTGTACTGGGCTCCTGCCTCTGTTGGCGCCTTTTTCTGCCCACAAAGAAATCTGCAGCAGTCCCAACAGAGCTCATTTGAGCTCGCTCACTCCCTCTCTCACTCACTCATTCTGTCTCTGCTGCTGCTGCAGGCTGCCCTTTTGTACTGGGCTCCTGCCGGAGTTTGCCACCTTCTTCTGTGCACAATGAAATCTGCAGCAGTCACGATAGAGCTCTGTTGAGCTCACTCACTCCCCCTCTCTCAGTCGCTCATTCTGTTTCTCCCGCTGCTGCAGGCTGGCCTTTTGTACTGGGCCCCTGCGTGCATTGCTGCCTTTTTCTGCCCACAAATAAATCTGCAGCAGTCCTGACACAGCTCTTCTGAGCTCGCTCACTCCGCCTCTCTTACTCGCTTGTTGCGTTTCTCCCGGCACTGCAGGCTGCCCTTTTGTACTGCATTGGCACCTTTTCCTGCCCACAAAGAAATCCACAGCTGTCCCGACAGAGCTCCATTGAGGTCGCTCACTCCCTCTGTCTTACGCACTAATTCTGTTTGTCCTGGCGCTGCAGGCTGCCCCTTTGTACTGGGCTCCTGCCTCTGTTGGCACCTTTTTCTGGCCACAAAGAATTCTGGTGCCACTAGAGGGTGCTGCTGTTTGTGATATTGCTTTTTTATGTTTGCTTGCACGCATGTGCAAGAAACATAATACCATCATCTGAGTTTTCGGAGGTGTGGCAGCCCTCTTCCAATTCAGTCAGTGTGTTTGCAGGTGCGGCCGCAGTTCTCCAATGCCTGCTGAGCTGTCTGTGACAGCTCCAAAATGCTGATGGCATACAGTTGAGAAAGGAGAGCCGCTTCCAGTGAGCAGCGATCAGATATCGCCTGCTCATGCGCGCCGCCTCCCCACACACACACACACGCTGGCAGCACACACTTTCCTGATGCACGCAGCGTGCTTGGCCCCCCCCACGCACACACTGTATAGCCGACAGGGGGTGCCCAATCCTATTGGCTGTGTTGTGCCCCCACCAAAAACACAGTTCCATATGCCACACTGGGTGCCCACCCCAGTGTGGCTACACATCGTGATAGCTGACGGGGTGCCCAGTCCCTGTCGGCTCCACTGTCTACCCCCCCAGAGTACAGGGTGCCACGCTGGGAGCCCACCCCAGCGTGGCAACAGATGCTATGGCCGACAGGGGTGCCCAATCCCCCGTCGGCTCCACACCCCCCCCAACCAGTCGTCCTTCTGCCATGCTGGGAGTCCACCCCAGCGTGGCAAATGTCCCAAGTGCCATCGCCATTAAAAAAAAAAACCTGAAACTTAAAAACGGTCCCTCGCTGTGTCTGCTCCCACCTGTGCCCACCCACTGTGCACCCTACCTCCCCACACACCCCCACCCCATACTTACCTCCAGACTCTGGCGTGACAATCTTCGGTGGACCGGGAACATGTCTGCACTCTTCAAAGCTGACAGCGAACTGAGGAAATGCCGGTAAGCTGTATAATGGGATAGATAGGGTTTTTTCAACTTTGCTGCATATCTCAGGCATTTTTTGGAATTTTTGCACCAAATTTTCAACATGGGGTTTTTGGAACCCCTTCTCATGAATGCTGTCACTGCCATGGCGTTAATCGGGCCCAAAGGTGATTTCGCAGTCACTGCAGAAATCACCTTTCGGGACCGAGTAACAAAATGACACTGTCACTGTTCATAAGGTGGGCTCTCAAAAAGCCTATGTTGAAAATTTGGTGGAAAATTCCATATGATTGTTTTGAGTTGTTGCGGGCAGTTCCTAATGCCTCGTAAGTTCACGAATTTTCAATATTTACCAGATTTCAACATTGCCATTTTACCACACCTCCTTATGAGCAGTACAGCTGTCATTTTCACATCTTGCCCAAAACGTGCTTCCGCCATGTAGTACGCAATGGCGAGTCGTGTGCAAAATCAATGTATGGGACAATTAAGAAAATCACAGTGACACTTTTAATGAGCAGAGGTCTTAAAATGGCTATGTTGAAAATTTGGTGAAAAAATTCCTAAAAATGACTGTTTTATGAGCGCGTGTTGCGCAGTTCCTACGCACACTCGTAAGTTTGCGAATTTTCAATATTTTCACTCCAGATTTTCAACATTGCCATTTTATTACACTTCCTTATGAGCAGTACAGCTGTCATTTTCACATCTTGCCCAAAACGTGTTTCTGCCCATGTAGCGCACAATGGCGCAGTCGTGTGTGAAATCAATGTATGGGACACATTGAGAAAATCAGAGTGACACTGTTCATGAACAGAGGTCTTAAAATGGCTATGTTGAAAATTTGGTGAAAAATTCTAAAATGACTGTTTTACGCGCGTGCATTGTGCAGTTCCTACGCACGCTCGTAAGTTTGCGGATTTTCTATATTTTCACTCCAGATTTTCCACATTGCCATTTTATTACATTTCCTTATGAACAGTACAGCTGCCATTTTTCACATGTCACCCAAAATGTGTTTCCGCACATGTAGCGCACAATGGTGCAGTTGGTGTGCGAAAGCAATGTTTGGGACAGATTCAGAAAATCACGATTACATTGTTCATGAGCAGAGGTCTTAAAATGGCTATGTTGAAAATTTGGTGACAAAAGTCCATAAAATGACTCTGTTACGAGTG
The DNA here is from genome assembly GCA_016271365.2 of Neoceratodus forsteri. Taxonomy (NCBI): domain Eukaryota; kingdom Metazoa; phylum Chordata; order Ceratodontiformes; family Ceratodontidae; genus Neoceratodus; species Neoceratodus forsteri. The sequence goes on along the minus strand of CM028137.1, from coordinate 530,857,345 downwards.
AGCATTGTGCAGTTTCTATGCAGCACCCTTGTAAGTTCATGACTTTGTAATATTTTCAGTCCAGATTTTCACCAGTGGCATTTTTCCACACTTCCTTTTGAACAGTACTGCTGTCATTTTTCACAACATGGCCGAAATGTGTTTTCACACTTTCAGCACAGAGATGCGTGGTCGCTGTGGGAAATCATTGTTCGGGACAGATAAAGAAAATCACAGTGACACTGTTCATGATTGGAGGCACCAAAATGCCTGAGTTGCCAATCTGCTGTAAAAAATCCCCAAACTAATTACATTACAGGTGTGCATTGCACAGTTTCTATGCACACTGTGACTTCACCAGTTTTTTAATATTTTTCTGCAGATTTACAACATTGCCATTTTTCCACCTCCCCATGAACAGTACAGCTGTCATTTTTCACATTCTGTTCAGAATGTGTTTTGCAATCTGCTGCAAATGCCGTAGTCTCACAAGTATAAGCAGTGCAACAAACTGATATTGCCACCGTTCATGAGGTGAGGATCTCAAAAAACATGTTGAAAAATTTGGAGTGAAAATACCAACGAATGCCTGAGGTGTTAGGGTTTCCAACCATAACGCCCCACCCTGTAGAGAATGACAGGCTTCAGGGGTGTGACTTGGGATTCTTGCCTGTAATGCTCATACCATTCCACACCCTGCAGCCAGTGAGAGACATCGAGGTATGCCTTGGACTCTTCGGCCCCAAAGTTCACCCAATTCTCCTATACCGCACCCATCTCACCATATTTCCTGATGGAATGGGGTGTGCATAAGGGCCAAAGACCCCAAGGCACACCGTGACACTTGTCGGTGTCTGCAGGGTAGGGTGTGCTGAAATGGCATGGCCATTATGCCTGACGACCCAAAGGCACACCCCAATGCCTGTCAGTCCCTGTAGGGTTGTGGTGGGGCTGGCTTCATTTCAGTACTTCACTGCCATTCCTATTATGCAGCTCTGTAACTTCTACACTACCAATGCCAATGCCAGCAAGCAAACATTCGGCATTGACAAATGCTTGTTTTTTATTAGGTTGGTGTGTGAGTTTTCAATAGTGTTAGGCAGTGAAGTGTTAGTTTTACTTTTTAGGCATCATTTGTTATGTTTTGGGATATGTGGGTTGATGTGGTTATGGTTGTGAGAGAAGACTGATGATCGAGACAGGGAGAAATCAACGCCAGAACAGCAACGTTGATATTGTGAAAAAGTAAGTAGCTTGTTTTTTTGCTGCAGAGTTCATTAGCCAAATTCAGTACCTCCAGACAGCGTGTTTTAGGAAACTGAATGATTTCAGTTTCATAGCTTTGAAACCGCAACAACATGCCCACTTTTCTCCCGATTACTGCAGCTCTGACCACGTTTACTTAGTGAATTAAAATTAACTGTTGTTGCAGTCATTTACGTGTCATGTACAGCGTTTCTTGGTGGAGCGACAGTGCGAATATATATGCTGGAGTGAACTTGGGGATAAGGTGGGCATAGTGGCAACAGGTGGATGGTTATGTTACTAGGCAGAATTTGTTTTGGAACGAGCATTGTTAAGAAATAACAGCCCGCTTGTGTACTATTTCAGCCAATGGGAGTGCTTGTTTTATTTAGCCCCTATTCTAAGTATGTAATAAGACACACCAGGGTTTGTGATTATTAAAGCATAATTACACATCCCTGAAGTGTCTTATCACACTTATAAATTGTGGAAACATTGTTGAAGATGTAACATTAAAAAACAAAACAAACAAAAAAAATAATTACAATACAACTTGAGAAACATTTTAATTTATTATTGTAACTGCATTTGGAAATAGAGTAGTCCCTTTTTGTTAAATCATGTAACTCTTCTGGCAATGGTTACAGCAGTACAACAACTGATATGCTGATTTACATACAGCAACAAAGAATTCTAGGTACACTAGAAAGTTGACTTATAGTTTCCTTGCTCAGGGGTGCAGTCTCCTATTTTTGTAGTGGTGACTGCAGTATAGCATCTAATATGCAGATATACATTGCCAGGAACTGTGGATGTAATATGAAGCTGGCTTCTATTTTTCCCTGCAGAGAGCTGCAGTATTCTATTTTTGTAGTGGTTACAACAATATAAGAGCTCAGATGTTTATTTTCAAAATGAGGCATTGTGCATACAGTATATAGCTGACAAGATTTCTTTACTGAGAGATGTCCTGTAGTCTTCTAGTTCTGTAGTGAGTACAGAAATGTAATAGCCTGTATACTAATTTACATAGTGAGGCATTGTTGGTACAGTAAATAGCTGATTTTTGTATCTCACTGTGTCCATTACTTTTTAGTTGTGCTGTGTTTTTTTGTTGTGTTGTGCTTTTTTGTTTGCATTCACTTTTTCATTGTGCTGTTTTTTTTTGTTGACATTCACTTTTTAGTTGTGCTGTGCTTTTTTGTTTGCATTAACTTCTTAGTTGTGTTGTGCTTTTTTGTTTGCATTCACATTTTAGTTGTGTTATGTATTTTGTTTTGTTTGCATTAACTTTTTAGTTCTGTTGTGCTTTTTGTTTGCATTCACTCTTAAATTCTTTACATTTCTTTTTGTTTTGTTACTTTATTTTTTTGTGGCATGACTCTTCCCATTTGGTTTTGTTGCTTTACTTTTTGTTTACATTTCATTCTTTCGGTTGTTGTTCTGCTTATTAGATTACATTTCACTTTTTTTGGTGTGTGTTTTGCATGTGAGGATCACCGTACAAATGCTGGTTATGACACAAATGCAAAAGCAGGCTGAGAAAACAAGAGTGGCTGCCCTGGAGAAGGCAGGCAGCACAACCCACCACTGGAAAAGGCAAAATATACTAATCAGCAACTTGCAGAAGACACATAGCTAATAGAAACTGAAGACAAAAAACAAGCAGAAAGACTCAAAACATCCGAGAGGAAAGTAGCAACCATGGGGAGGAAGGAGGAGGGAGGGAGAAGCAGAGCCTCCATCTGCAAGCAAAACATGGAGCTTCAAATGAGGCTTAAGGAAATGGCACCTCCCAGCTATCTCCGGGAGGTCAATTGCCCGGAGGCAAAACCAATCCCTAGGCCTGACCTTCCCAGGATATTGACTAAGGAAGGTTGGGTCAATGGCATTGCCCTGACACTAAGGGGCTAGGAGTAGCCCCTTATGGGGAGGGGAGAAGGAAAGGCTACTAAATGTCCAGGCAGAAGAGGGTCAGCCTCTTTCTGCCTGGACAGGACAAGGAGAAAGTATCCCAAATTTGGAGGAAGAGGACTCAGTGCAGTGGCCTACAAGTAAGTGTCAGAGTGTTAGGCAGCTAGGCCGTGGGGCGAGTAGCGGGAGGTCCCCGGCGACCGGGTCCGCATCCCTCAAAAAAAAAAAAGGTATTATGTTAATTATAGGAAATGGATCAAAGGCCAGGAGGTAGGGTTACAGCAGAGCATGGTGGGCAAGGAGCAGGTTAAAGGAGCCAGCAGCAGGCCAAGGAGGCTGGGATGGGCCATCCAGGATGGCAGTGGCAGTACATGTCCCTGGCATTCTGACCAGGACTAGCAAAGTAAAAGGGAAAAGGATCAGGTGCTGGGGATCAGGGAGGATACACTCGTCTGGGGAGGGTGAGGTTGAAATTAAACAGCAAGTCTGCAGTTGGCCACATGGCCTGGTTTTAATAGCCTTCCCACACACATCTTGAAACCACCTGGAGGACACCGGTGCAAGCTTGGGGTAATGGTAAGGGGGAATCGCGTCCTGGAAAAGAGATTAACTTGTGGCAGCAGAGTACCAGGAAGAGTGGGGGGGGAATGTTTTTTGGTTCACGGAGGGAAAGGATAGGTGCAGGAGGGGCTGGCATCAATAGGGGCTGGGGTGGAGGGGAAGTTAGACGGGCTGGGGGTGAATGGAAAAATGAACCCAGAGAAGTGGACAACAGCACTTTGTCTTACCTGTAACAGCACCAGGATTTTTCTGCTCTGGGTCTGGTCAGTGGGGGGAGGCAAGAGCAGTGGGCAAAATGTTATACACTGAGCAATTATCCCTGAGGTGGCCTGGAATGTAAATCTAATGGGAACACAATGTTACAACCACCATCACATGTTACTTCCCCAGTCACTGTAGTGGTGGCTCCCGCTGCACAATTCAAACGGGACTGGGATGACCAGCAGTCTCACGAGAGCGTGGTCCTTTCAAGACAATAGACAGCATTTGGTAGCCCACAGCAGCCGCCATCTTGTGGGATGAATTGGCAGCCATCTTAGGGAGGTACAGCATAGGACAGTAAGGGGGACACCATCTTGGGTAGGTAAAAAAACAAACAATGAGAACAAAGGAATATCTGATGGTGTTCCTTCACAGCAGCATTGGGGGAAGGGTAGGAAAGGGGATGGGGCATATCAGAAGGGAGAAACTGAGCACAGTAATGGAAAAATGAAGCAGGCTTCTGAAGCACATACAGTATTAAAGTGGGACAGGCTATATGGATGGGGCAATGGGAACAATGGGGGGAGCAGTATTTAAAAAAAAATTAATTCATAAGGAGACTCTGAATGTGGGTTATTTATGCCTGCTCCACCAGGGGCTGCAGCAGCAAGGGGAGCAGAAAGGCAGAGGGCATTATCAATAAGGGTGGGCATTCCCCCCTGCTGGTGTTTCTGAATAGGAAGTGATTGTAAAGTTTTTCTGTTTTCTCACCCTTTTCTCTTCTGTTGTCAATTAGGCACTCGAAAACTACTTGAAAGTGTTAAGAATGAGTACCAAGGGCAAAACTGCAGAGCAGAGGCGCAGTGAGGCTGAGGCTTCACAGAACCCCTGCTCAGGTGCCCAACCCATGGCTGAATTTAAAGAGGCACTCCAGCATCTGATGGAACTTGGGAGACCTGACTGGTTGCAGGCAGCTATGCAAGAAGCACCAGGGCAACAGCCGGGGGAACCTGGCCCATTGCATGCACCGAAGAGATCAAGAAGACCCTCCAGGAAATTGGTAGAGGCAATGGCATCCTAGTCTGGCCCCACGAGAGGGAGGATAATGAAGGAAAATGTGGAGAAGGAGGCAGAGAAACCTACACCTGAAGATTCGGAAAGCAAGGAAGAGGAGCTGGGTTGTCCATTCGGCTGCAGTATGTTAGAGGATGAGGCGGACAGAACCAGTCAAGCACCCCCTGAGACCGGACCTGGATGGTAAGTTACAAGAGGTGCGGGTTGTGGGCACCAGGCTGGAGAGTAGCCATGCAGGAGAACTGGTCAGATACAGGGGAGGGGACCATAAGGCTACAGGTGTGGGGCCCCGGGATAAAGGCAACGCGGTGGTAGGTAGGCATCTATACACCAAGGTGGTCAAAAGGGCTCAAGCCCAGAAAGGGGGGAAGTTTCCTAAGCGGCAGGAGAGGAGGGGTCAGGCAAGGCTGTCCACTCAGGGGGCGCCTATGGTGGTGCCAGGATTATTGACTGCCGCTGCACCGGGTTGGTGGCTGATGTCAGTCCCTTAGTTCCCCCCATTTCTGCCTGGCTCACCAATGGGCAGGCAAGGTGCCACGCCAGCACCAGGTTTGGGCTCAGGGACAGGTGTACCCCCCAATGCATTCCAAGTATGGCCATGGGCCCAATGAGGGGGGACAGCAAATTTTTGGAGGGGGTAATGTGGTGAGCAACGTGGCATTTGGTCCAGCACTGACTGCGATGCAGGCGATGCCGGGTAGACAGAGGATGCCCATTAGGGTGCAAGGAGTCTCAGGAGTGGGCCAGCTGACTGCCCCACTAGCAGGAGTTGGAGGGGTGCCAGGGGTCCAATAAGTAAGTGTGCCCACATCAGTGGGTCAGCCGGTGCCTCGGCGAGAGGAAGCCCACAGACCGACAACCAGACACAAACCAATCTAGTGGTCTGGCAGGTCTAGGGCCTGGGGTCAGCAGTTACAGAGCCTGTACCTAATGGTGCAGGGCAGTCACCCGCACCTGCATCAGCAAGCTCACAGCCAGTGACCCAAGGATTTGCAGGTCCCAGCGTACCACAGCCAGCATCGGGAATAGTGGGGGAGCATTGGACATATCTAGGGGTGGATGACCCTATGGACACCCACTTGACATCCTCCATAAAAGGCAAAATTTGGAAAGGGGAATATATTGAGATCTTTGAGTTATTGCATATGGAGCTGCCTGATACTGGGGATAAGGATAAAGTGAAGCAAGAGAAGCTACACAGACCCAGGGTGCCCCCATCATTCGAGAATTGGGAGTCAGCTTTTGATACCTTTATTACTATCTACTGTAGGAAATTCCCACAAAAAATAGGACAACTGATAAAGTACAGAGATAATATAAAGACAGCTCATCTGGCATATGAGGGAAACACTTGGTTGTGTTATGATGAGCTTTTTAGGATGAGGAAGACCAGGACATCTGACATGACGTGGGACAAGACTGATCACGACCGAAGGTGTAGACACATGATCCAAGTAAGACCGGCAAATGTGGCATACACAGCCAGCGGACACATGGTCCTCAAGACACCTTGGAATGGACAAAAAGGGACCTGCTGGAAGTTTAATACAGGCAAGTGTTTTTGGGACTATTGCAAGTTCAGGCATGAATGCAGTACCTGCAGGGGAAAGCACAAGGCAAGCGCATCCCAAGGGGGAGGTGGTTTCAAGACAAGGGACAGCCAACAGGCCAGAAATAGACAAGGAGCTGGACCTGACAAAAAGTCTGGTGATGTCCCCAATAAACATAAAAAATATATGGCCTTGGCTGGACCGCTACCTCTGTAAAAAAGATGCATGCTATCTGATGAATGGCTTCTCCAATGGTTTTCCCATTCCCTACTGGGGTTCACAGGTATTCACATCTGCATGCAACCTAAAATCAGCATGTTTGCTGAAACACGTGGTTGTGGACCAAATCCACAAGGAAGTGGAGGCTGGTAGGTTGGCTGGACCATTTCAGGATCCACCGACGGGGGTCTATGACACTGGTTCAACAAAACATTTGTTGACCAACGTTACAGTGACAGAATTATGTTGACTGCAAATTGCAGTTGGCATAAATCCATCAGGTAAACTGTCTGTTTTTTTCACGTGGGCTTTGCCCCACGCACCCCCAGACTTAACAATTTTCAACTCCAAGTCGGAGTTGATTTAGGGAAGGGATACAGGACTGGAGATGAGTGCCAGGGTCCTGAGCTGACTTTACAGTGATCTGTCGATGTTGCCAGCATCAATGCAATCACTGAAATAGTTTTGCTGTGGCATTGGCATACGCATCAAGGGACCCCCTTAGGATTTCACCACTGGGGTGGTTCCCAAAAAAGCACAAGGGGAATAAAGGTTAATTCATCACCTATCATGCCCTAAAAGAACGTCAGTCAATGATCACATTAGTGCAGAGGATAATGCAGTTAACTATGAATCTTTTGATAGGGCAGTCAAGCTGAGACAACAAGCGGGCAGGAGAGCTTGTTTAGCAAAAAACAACATAAAAGTTGGCATTTTGGCTGCTACCAGCCAGTCCAGTGGACTTTGATCTACTGGGTTTTGCCTTTGATGGTGGCATTTACTTTGACAAGGCAATGCCGATGGGCTGCTCAGTGTCCTGCACAGCTTTTGAGGCTTTCAGTCATTTTTTGAAATGAGCCACAATAAAGTTCATGAGCAACAAAAGGATAACTCATTACTTAGATGATCTGTTGTTTATTGGGGAGCCAGGAACAGTGGAGTGTGGAAACATGCTAAGGGAACTTAGTCAGCTTATGGGGTGGTTTGAGGTGCCACTAGCACATGAAAAAACTGAAGGGCCAGTAACACGACTCACATACTGCACTTCGGCATTGAGATAGGCTCAATGGAGAGGATCTCCAAGTTGCCAGCAGATAAAATAGAACATTTGGGCTACTGGTAGCTGAGGTTCATGCAGCAAAGAAGGTTGTTTTGAAGACATTGCAGTCACTGATTGACCTTTTAAAATTTGCACGTAAGGCAGTTGCACCTGGGAGATCTTTCATTAGGTGCCTGGCATGGGCAACGAGGGGTGTGTTGAAACTGCCTCATCACATCGGAGTGACCTTGGCCATGAGGGCAGATTTGGAAGTCTGGGACACTTTTTTACAACAGTTTAATGGGGTGTCAGTGTGGCAGTCGGGGGTGAATTTCCAACAGGATTGTCAGCTGGTAACAGATGCTGCCGGGGGGAATTGGCTACGGGGCATATTTTCAGGGCTTGTGGTTTGCATGACCTTAGGATGACAGCTGGTATGAGGCTGGCCTCACAAAGAATGTGACACTCTTAGAATGTTTCCCCATTGTGGCTGCCATATTTGTGTGGGGGGACAGGCTCAAGAACTGCAAGGTGTTGTTCCAATCAGATAACATGGCTGTGGATGGGATCCTGAACACACAGTCTTCAAACTTGAAAGAGGTAATGAGATTGTTGAGCGTGTTTGTGCTGTACTGCCTGCAGCTCAGTCTCTCATGTAGGGCAAAGCACATACTGGGGTAAAGAATGTAATTGCAGATGCATTATCTCGCCTGCAGTTTGAGCATTTTCGGCTGATGGCACCAGCTGCAGAGGCAACCCCAGCTCAAGTTCTTGTGTTCTTGTGGTAGGCGGTGATCCTTGAACAGGCAAACTGGTTCAGCATGCTGTGTCACCAGGAACCTGGTGTAAGTATCAAGTGCATATGAGGTCATTCTTGGGGTCTTGTGAAGGCCATGGTCAGTGGCCGGACATGCTGCAGAACCCCAACTTGGTTCAACAGTTTGTTCATTCCTTTATTGATGAAGGCAGGTCTCTGGCCTATATCTACAGCCATTTGTCTGGGATAGCCTTTATAGCAAAGATGCAGGGCCTCCAAGATGTTATGGGCTCATTTATTATCAGATAAATGATGGACAGATTGTCCAGAATAAGAGGCCCAGGAGGGACACTAGAAAACCAGTGGAAAGCGGGCTATTGGACGAAACACTAAACATTTTGGCACAAGTCTACTCATCTAGGGAGGAAGCAAAACTGTTTAGAGTACTCTTTGCCTCTGCATTTCTCGGAGCTTTTCGGGTGTCAGAGCTGGTAGAGGATACCATACTTACATCGGAGCATAACATCCAATGGGGGGAAGTCAGAGTTAGGGTGGACCAGGTAGAGATACGAACATATGAAACTGCCAGCAGATACAGGCCTTACAGTCTATCTAGTCTGCTCGAGTGTGCAGTACTTCAGCCATTTAGACTGCAGCTGCTCCTCCTCTGCTTGCCCCCCCACCAATTTCCCCCTTTTCCTTCACACCCACCCCTGTCCACCCTCAGTTTGAACCTTCCCTTGAACTTGTCCCACCCCACTTGAAGCTGCTCACTGTCCACAGTGATATCATTCCGCAGCGCATTCCACCATGTAACCACACCCTTTCGGTGAAATAGTGCCTCCTCATTTCCTTCCTGAATCTCCCTCCTTCCAGTTTCAGACTGTTCCCCCTGGTTTCCCTCCCACCTTTTAATTTGAGCATACTCTCAGTATCCACCCTGTTCATGCCCTTCAGGTGCTTGAACATCTCAATCATATCCCTTCTCTCCCTTCTATCTTCTAGGGAATACATATCGAGCTCACTTAGTCTCTCCTCATAAGGTTTATCTCCCAATCCCAGGATAATTTTTATTGCCCTGTTTTGTGCCCCCTCCAATAGCTTGATGTCTTTCTAGAAGTAGGAGCACCAGTACTGCTTGCAGTACTCCCAAGTGTGGCCTCACCAGGGACCTGTACAGAGGCACGATGACTTCCCCTCTCCTTGAAGTGATTCCCCTTGCAATGCATCCCAACTAGAGATGTGCGAAGTTGCAAAAATTTCTTCTGTGCAAAATTTGACATATTTTAACTGATCCGTAAAGTTTTCTACAGTTGGAAGTTGCACTTCGCATTCTATTTGCAGTTTCATGAAATTTCAAGTTAGAAAACTGCGATGCATGTTAATTCAGTAATCAAAGTATCTCAGATATGCGAAACTAGAAGTTCGCTGTTGAAGTTTTGTATAATATTCGAAGTTTGCAATGTACCATGGAATAGGAGGTCACATGTTGCTGAACAGCCAATGAGAAGCTTGTTTGGACGTTCTCTGAGTGTAGTGTGTTGGAGAGAAAGACTTAGAGAGCAGAGCTTGTGCTTGTTGTCAATCAATCAATCAATCAGTCAATCAATCAAAATCTTTATTTAACCAGGCAGACACCATTGAGCAAGCTCCTTTTCAAGGTGGACCTGGGAGGGCACAAATACAAAATAACAGGGTAATACACAAAAATAGAATACACAGACTTGATCAACAACAGCATGGATAATAAATTGTAAGCAAATACAGGATAAGTAACACAATATTTTACAGATAATAAACTGAGCTAGTAACACTAATACAGATAAGGTCATCAGCTGTGAGAAGATGGGGTGACAACAGCCATGATGGCTTGACTGGGACCCTGGAGCACTGAGACGAATCAACTGGGCCCTGTAACACCGTAATAATTTGACTGGGCCTTTAGGCACAAGTAGGGGGGATGGAATAGGGGCAGAGGAGTAGGGAAGAAGTGGAGTGTGAAAAAGTCGGAGGCCTAAGGAGAGGGAATGTGAACCAGGAGTGCAGAAATGAAGAACCAGATGAGGGGAACTAGTCGGTGGGGCAGGCTGAAGGGTATAATATAAGGAATGGAACGGTGGGTAAAAGATAAGGAGGCAAGAAGAAAGGATGGAGGGGAAGGGAGAGGACCAAGCAGAGGCTGAGTTCAGGGTCAACAGATTAGGGGGGTGAAGAGAGAGAGAGAAGGGGAAGAAGGAGGGGAGGGAGGGAGATGACCGTGCAGAAACTGGGATCAGAGTCCAGGAACCGCCAAGATGAGAGTGATCCAGGGACACCCTAAGAGGGGAGTCATTTGATCAAGAGTAACAAGCTCAGGATTCTGTATTGTGCTGTGAATAACGTGTTTTAAAGGTTGTGGTGCTGACTTTGTGTTTTAATTTCAGGGTTTTTTGCAGGTTGTTCCATAGTTTGGGAAGCGCATGGCTGATGGAAGCCCAGCCAAAGCGGGATCTGGCCTTTGTTACCTTTAAGGTAATCTAGGAGGCACTTCTCTGGGCATATCTGCTTAGCGTGCAAAGTGGTAAACAGGCAGAGATGTAGTCAGGTAGTTTGTTGACAATAGCTTTGTATGTCCAGATAGCGGCATTTCTGTGATGTCTGAGGGCAAGAGAAGACCAACCTACAGTGGAATACAACAAACAGTGGTGAGTGGAGTAAGGAAGATCTGATATAAACCTTAGGGCTCTATGATAGAGCGTATCGCGCTTAGAGAGTGCGCTGACTGGGTCTTGGCTATAGAGAAAATCCGCATAGTCTAATAGGGGTAGGAAGGTAGTTTGGACTAGTCTCGTCTTTGCATCAGAGGGGAGAAGATTTTTTATCCTAAAGAGAAGGCCAAGCCTTTGACGAAGCTTCTTTGTCAGTTCTTCTATGTGTACTATGAAGGAGAGTCTGTAGGCAAGCCATACACCCAAGTATTTGAATTGATTTACATATTCCAACCATTCACCCAGGGCAGTGGATATCGAGGGGAGAGTCCCAGCCAAGGCTGGATTAGGTAGGTTGGGATAGGGTGAGAAGAACATAGCTTTAGTTTTTTTAACATTCAAAAGCAATTTTTGGTTTAAGAGCTGGTGCTGCAGCAAATTAAAATCGTTCTGGAGGGCTGTACATGCCACGTCAGGAGAGGGATCACTAGCGTAAAGCACAGTGTCATCCTCGAAGAGATGTATTTGGGCTTTCTTTATGGAGGAGTCTATCCTGTTAATATAGATAGCGAACAGCAATGGGCCCAGGATGGAACCTTGAGGTACACCCCTCAGGAGGGGTTTTAGAGGTGAAAATTCGCCTTCAGCTCTTACCTGCTGATAACGGCCTAAGAGGTAGTTCTCGAACCAAGTGGTAGATAAAGAATCCAACCCAATATGCCGGAGGGCCGTGAGGAGCAGGTCATGATCAACAGTGTCGAAGGCCTTGCTTAGGTCCAGGAACACTGCACAGACAAAGTTCTTGCTGTCCAACTCACATTGCCAGTCATTTGTAACCTTAGCCAAGGCCGAGACTGTGCTATGTTTCTCCCTAAAGCCTGACTGTAGTGGATTGAGCAAATTTGCCGATTCCAGGTAGTTTCTAAGCTGGGTGTTCATGATTTTTTCCAGTAACTTAGACAGTGTTGGTAGGATGGAGATTGGCCTATAATTGTTTAGGTCACTGGGATCTCCTGATTTAAACAGGGGGATAACATATGCTGTTTTCCAGGTGGTGGGAAGGTCACCCTGTGAGAGGGATAAGTTGAACAAGTGTGTGATAGGCACTACAAGGACATGATAGCCAAACCTTAGGAGGTAAGGCTCGATGTGATCAGCTCCAGCACTTTTCCTGACATCCAACTGGAGCAGGAGGCCCTCGACTTTCTTCAGGGTTGTGGGTTGAAATGCGAAGGACGCATTTGGAAAGGAGATAGCTTGGTTATTTAATCCCAACTATGATTGGAGCGTACTGGCTGTTGCAGCAGCCTGGAGCCAAAATCTAAATATAACAAAATATATAAGATCATTTTGGTGGTCACATTTTTTCAAAACTGTGTTTGTGCGTGCCCTATGCACACACAGTACTTTGTGTGCTAATCTTCTCCTGTATTCTTTACTATAAGTATTTAGTTATGTTTTAACAGAGAAGTAGTGGTTTGGTGGCTTGTGTGGGGGAGGGTAGCAGCAATTTATAAGGCACACTTTTGTTCAGTAAAAAATCACTGACCCAGTGCCCTGTATTTTCTTAAGAAAAATATTACTTTTCTGACTGTGCTTTAACCAGAATAATTGCTGTTTATGTCCCTGTCAGCACACATGTATTAGGAAAGTAAATTACTGTCCTCCTGATTGCGATTGAACCCAAGTGATTGCTGTGTCCCTGATGGCACACCTTTATTTAGAAAAAAAATCACTGTCCTCCTGACTGTGATTTACCCTGAGTAATTGTTGTGTCCCTGTATGTACACCTGTGCTAGGGGAAAAATCACTGTCCTCCTGACTGCGATTTAACCAGACCAGAGTGACTGTTGTGTCCCTGCGTGCACACCTGTGCTACTAAAAAAGTCACTATCCTCCTGACTGTGATTTAACTAGAGTGACTGTTGTGTCCCTGTGTGCGATTTAACTAGAGTGACTGCCGTGTCCCTGTGTGCATACCTGTGCTAGGAAAAATATCACTGTCCTCCTAAGATTTTACTAGAGTGATTGTTGTGTCCCTGCCAGCACACCTCTGCTAGCAAAAAAATCACTGTACTCCTGACTGCAATTTAACTAGACTAGAATGACTGTTGTATCCCTGTGTGCACACCTGTGCTAGCAAAAAAAATCACTGTCCTGATGACTGCGATTTGACCAGAGTGATTGTTGTGTCCCTGCCAGCACACCTTTATTTAGAAAAAACACATGCTGACCCGCCAACACAGTGGAAAGATTCACCATTGTGACACCGGCGACCTGGTTTCGGGAACGGACTCGAGTGTCGGAGGGCCAGCTGTGGGGGAGAAGGCTTGAATGTCCAACAACTGCTTGCTTTCTCCTGGGGGGAGGGAGGGTCTGCGGCTCAGATCTTGCTGACTCCGAGTGGAGGCCGGGACAACAGCAATGCAGTGGGGTCCCATTGCCAAAGAGCGTGATGGACGTGGGCGTATGCCCTGACATCAGTGTTACATCATGCTGCCATGGGAAGAAAAGCAAAAAATATGCTCCCCAACTGACCTGATGACGGTTGCCTTCCCCACCACTGCAAAAAGCCCTGAACATCCAGACCACCTCAGCAGCACCCCGGGCCAATAGTAGAGTGTACACTGGCCACCCCCACTGGTGCCTTCCTCCTCTGAGGAGCGGATCCATCCGGCGAAGGGTTACGCTGGGTTACTCAGGAAGGGCCGTGATATGTGGTGGTGGCTGGCAGTGGGGATGAGTGCCGGTGGGGTCCATGGTGGCCCGAAGGAGTGGCCGGTTGGAGGAGCAGGGGTGGACCAAAAGAAAGAAAAGAAAAAAAACACTGTCCTACTGACTGCAATTTAACCAGAGTGAATGTTGTGTCCCTACATGCACAACTGTGCTATTAAAAAATTCACTGTCCTCCTGTCTGCAATTTAATCAGAGTAAATGCTGTGTCCCTGTGTGCACAACTGTGCTAATAAAAAATCACTGTCCTTCTGACTGCAATTTATCCAGACCAGAGTGACTGTTGTGTCTCTGCATGCACACCTGTGCTAGGAAAAAATCACTAAATCACTGTCCTCCTGACTGCAACTTAACCAGACCAGAGTGACTGTTGTGTCCCTGCATGCACACTTGTGCTAGGAAAAAATCACTGTCCTCCTGACTGCGATTTAACCAGAGAGATTGTTGTGTACCTGCTGACACACCTTTATTTAGAATAAACAGTCACTGTCCTCCTGACTGTGATTTAACGAGAGTGACTGCTGTGTCTCTGTGTGCACACCTGTGCTAGGAAAAACATCACTGTCCTCCTAAGATTTTACTAGAGTGATTGTTGTGTCCCTGCCGGCACACCTGTGCTATGAAAAAAATCACTGTCCTGACTGCGATTTAATCAGACCAGAATGACTGTTCTGTCCCTGTGGGCACACCTGTGCTAGCAAAAAAAATCATTGCCCTCCTGACTGCACTTTAACCAGAGTGATTGTTGTGTCCTTGCCGGCACACCTGTGCTATGAAAAAAATCACTACCCTCTTGACTGCGATTTAACCAGACCAGAGTGACTGTTCTGTCCCTGTGTGCCACCTTTGCTAGCAAAATAATTGCTGTCCTCCTGACTGCGATTTATCCAGAGTGACTGCTGTTTCCCTGTTGGCACACTTTTATTTAGAAAAAATATCACTGTCCCCCTGACTGGGATATAACCAGAGTGATTGTTGTGTCCCTGCATGCACATCTTTGCTAGGAAAAAAAAAATCACTGTCCTCCTGACTGCGATTTAACCAGAGTGATTGTTTTGTCCCTGTGTGCACTAAAGAATGACTGGGAAGAAAAAGGCAACTAAAGGAAGCAGCCACAAAGAACATTGCTCAATTTGTGGTTCTTAATAGCAGTGCAGGAACCAGAAACATGTCAGTGAGTGCAGAGAAACAGCATTCAGATGACTCTGTGGCAGGCAGTAGCAGTAGTAGCAATGTATTTTGCCCTGGTGGTGGCTTTCCTGACTCTAAGTTTTCCTCTGCCAGATCTGTGGCAAACATGTTGATGGATGTGTCAGTGTCAAGTGACACAGTGACAGGAAGTCGCAGCACCAACTCCAAACAAATAATTGTGAGCATAGAGGCAGTTGGTTTTGAAGTGCAGTTAGAAAGTGGTGCTGTTGCTGATGGTGGGTCGGAAGCAGAGCCTAATAATGTGTGTCCAGTGAGTGAGGGTGAGGTGGTGGTACATGTGGAGCAACATGAGGACAGCAGTCATGCAGAGGAGGTGCCCGGGGCCTGTCACAGAGCATGTTGCTACTGAGGAGGACAGACCTGCAGAGGATGATGAGAATGCCAGCTGTTTTGCGGACTATGATGTGGATGATGTGTCCGACACAGATCTCTCATGGGAGCCTGAATACAAAAGGGAAAAACAGGTTGTTACAGAATGTGTCCTTCCTGTTGCCTTAACTGCTATAACCACCAAGGAAAAGGACCAGCTTAGCACTGTTTCTCCCATTTTTCCAGTCACCCCACAACATAACAAATTGCAATTCTTCTCCTTTGCTATCCCAGTCACCTTGGCACCAAGTAAATACAAGGCCCCAGAAATCCCTAGTGTGGGATTTTTATGTTCTGGACCCATCTGACGAGACAGTGGAAATTTGCCAACTGGCGTCAAACCAGAGTAAGTAGGGGTAAGAAGGGTAGTCACCTTGGCACAGGTGGACAACATACACACCTTAAAAACAGACACCAGATTTGGTGGTGTGAACACCAGAAGGCAGCCAGTGCCAGGGGTTCCAATCCTTCCAAATCAGCAGGCAAAATAAACCAAATACACCTGGCACTACATGAGGGAGATGGAGGTGCAGGTGAGGAGAAGGAGGACATCTTTGTGGTACTGGATGCAGAGGATTCTGGAAGCAGGCCAAGTAGTGGTCCTAGCAGCAGCACTACCACCCCATTTTAAATTGTGATCCCTACCCTAGTAATGAAAAACAAAAAAGGCGCTGAGGTGTGTCGTGCAGCACCTGTGAGTACCATTGGCAATTCCCAGTCATGGAGCACCCCATTAATGGCACAACAATGAGGCAAGCTATTTGTCACACTTCAAGGTGTATCACTGGCAGCAATATGAAAAAAAGTCAATTTTGGATCAGCAAACTAAACTCCCGCCTAATCATAGTACAGCACTACAGCTGAATGCAGCCACTGCAGAAATCCTTGCCATGGATTTGTTGCCTTACACCTTTGTCAGGAATGTGGGATTTAGGCAGTTCGTGGCCCGTGCCTTTCCTAAGTGGCAGGTGCCATCACATACATACTTTTCAAAGCATGCCATCCCTGAACTGTACAGTACTGTATGTGATATCATACGTCATGCCCTACAGCATTCCTCAGCACAGTATGCACATCTGAGCATGGACATATGAACTAGTGGAAAAACAGCTGGTAGCTCTTACCTGTGCATTACAGCACACTGGACACGGGTACCTGGGATAGCGGCTGATTGTGGGAGAGGCAAGAATTGTACTACTGTAGGACAAACTGTGGTGGTAGCAAAATGCCTGGTGTTAGACAGCATGCAACACTAACCATGAAGAGTATCCCCGGGTCACACACTGGAGAAAAGATGCTGGAAGTGATACTAACAGAGATTGATGAGTGGCTCCACCCCAATGCACTGAAAGCTGGATTCATCGCCAGTGATAATGGATCAAATGTGCGGAAATGCATCACTGATGGGCGATTTGTTAGGGTGCCATGCTTGGCACACTGCCTTAACCTTGTGCAGACTTTCATCAACCATTTGGATATAAAAGAAATTTTGACTCTGACCCAACACATCTGTGCCCACTTTGCACGTTCAGCAAAGCCGCGTGACCATCTACGTGATCTACTGGTGAAAGAACAAGCTGCCTGAGCATTGGTTAAAACTTGACATTGTCACCCGGTGAAACTCCCCCTGTACATGGTGGAGCATCTACACCAGCAGTACAAGGCAATTTCTGAGTATCCGCTACTTCATGCGAGTCATGACAGCAGTGGGGCATCCATGTATCTCACAACAGAGCAGTGGCGCCTAATGGATAGGCTCATCTTGATTCTAAGGCCCTTTGAGCATGCAACACTGGCAGTGAGCGGGGAGATTGCCTGTATCAGTGAATCCATCCCTCTGCTATGGGTGCTGAGGCAGACACTGCTGAATGTGCCGCAACAGCTGGAGGCAGGTGATGACAGTGCAATTTGCTCATTGATGGAACACGTGCTGTCCACATTGGACTTCAACACCCACATAAAGTACATTCTGCAGTCTGAGGAGTTTGGGATTGCCACAGTGCTTGACCCATATTATAAACATGGGCTGGCGGCCATATTACAAGGTGGGCATCAGGAGTTTCAGAGGCTGACAAAACTATTCACTCAGAGGGTAAGTGGTGCATAGTTGCTACTATGGGCACAGGGGTCAAAGCCACATGAGGGTACTGCAAAGTGAGCCAGTGTTCCTGCCACCTACTCTTCATCATCCCAGGGGTGTCAAACTGCACAAAAACCATGCAAGTTAAAGGAACCTACTGTATGCTGAATCCCATTTGGGCTGCTCTCGGTCAGGTGGGAGTTACAGATATGGAGGAAACGGAGGAGGAGGAGGAGGATCATGCTGCCGTCTCCAAGTGGCAATTTTAGCAAAACGCATGGTAGATGCATATTTTGCAGCTACAAAGGACCTCACCACTGGAAATGAACCACTGCTATACTGGGGCACTAAGGTCAATGGCTGGCCAACACCGACAGCGGTTACCCTGAAATATCTGAGCTGTCCTTCCTCCAGTGTCAACATTGAGTGGGTGTTCAGTTCAGTGGGTGCCACTGTGCATTACAGGTGCACCAATCTCTCTCCCAAAAATGTTGTCATGCTGACGTTTATCAAAATGAATGAGGCTCACATTCCATCAAGAAGAGTAATGTCTCTTGTCACACCACCACTTGACCGTGATGATGAGGAGGAAAGTGCTTTTGGTAGACCAGGATGTACCTCATCATTGTCTTGCATCACTGAAGTGGATGAAGCAGTGATGAGAGGGAGTTCCCCTATGGTAACAATTCCAGTCTTGAAGACTGTGAGGGATGCTTCATGGACGATGTGGAAGAATAACAAACTCTCCAGTTTATTTTCTCCTTCTCACTCCCCACTCATGTCAAATTAATAACAATGATAATGTTCACATTCATTGCTGAGATATAAATCCACAACTATTAATTAGTTATGCTTTTTAATTGCATCAAATGGAACACCAGTAAACAATGCACTATGCCACTTACAATGAACACCCGCTTTAGTCAGCAAGACACACCATGGCTGTGCCGCAGTGACCTCAACATCTCAACCTTGTCCTCCTCCTATCATCTTATGTGTGTAGTAACCTTGGATCCTCCAACTCAGGTAGAAACAGCATGGCACAGCACTTCCACCACCACTGTGGTATCTTCTAGCCAGCGTAGTGATTCATCAGGATAATGAGCATACAATACATGCAAGGCACAGGTGGCACACAGCAGTCACCCAAATGTAATAAAGAGAACCACCTCATCTACCTCCTCTGTACTCCCTGTGCTGCTTCAGCTATGCCCTCCTCCTCACAGCAAATATGAAATAGCACTGGCTACCACTTCCACCACCTTAGTGATGATTCATTGCCACCAATGTGATAAACAGAACCACCTCCTGTACTGTACCTCCTCAAAACTCCTCTTGCCAGATTTATCTTGGTCCTCCTTGCCAGAATTATCATACAGCATACCACAACACTGCAACTGTTAGCCCAAGGAAGTGAAGGTTCTACAGTCTATATCAAGTGATTGACTGAAGCTGGCAAGACCTCGTCATGCGGAACCACACTGCAACAAGGACTTTCTTCATCAGATGTGAAGGTAGGACACCTGTACTGTTTTTCAGAAACTGCAGCCCTTCTATCAGCCTACAAGAGGCAGAAAATCAGTCCACGAGACTCAGTGCGGCATTAAAATGTTTTCATGTAATTTCTTCTTCATGCAGGTTTCACTGGTTCCAATACACATGGACACCAAAAATACACCATTGCACAGGCAGCAGTAGTACTCTGACAGTAAGTATCATTATGATTTAATGTTTTTCCTTTCCTTCCTTCTCCTTTCCGCTCTGCTACTTTCCTTCACAAAAATCCTTTCTTGTCTTCACAGGTGCTATCTGGACTGTAATTGGAATGAAATGGTGTATGAAGAGGTCCTGCGGGCAAGCCAGCCATCTCCATCTTCTCAGTTAAGCCAAGGATATCGCAGCATATACACAGTCTGGAAAGCACTGCACCTGACATTATAATAACAGTAACAGGAAATACTGAGTACTGAATCTAACACAGTTGCCAATGAAAATACTTACACCTCCAGAAAAGGAAAACAAAAAAATTATCATCTTGAAAAGTGATTGCAATATCAGGGATCACGCTTGATGGAAGTTGGAAGTCAGCATGCACTAAAAGAAAACAAAGGTACTTACCTGTGCACTATGTCTATGTGCCATCATGAATCCACAACAAGCAAGAGGCTGTTTCTCCAACTCCGGAACAACAGCAGCATACAGCAGCAGCAGCAACGCACCCTCTCCTTAAGCTATTTACTCCATTCTCAATGTAATAAACACAGCCATTTGATATTTTTCTCTCTGGGGACACAGCTTCACATTTCTGGCAAAGTGCTGGCTGGTGGTGGTGGGGTGGCAGGCCCAAAACTGCTTAGTATCATGTAGACCCTCACCAGTGCCATCTTGGAGAGGGCTACTACCCCTGCCGTGCAGGCTTGACCATGGTTAAGGGGAATGGGTTCCCACAGCTGACCTACAGGGGTCCTTTCCCAAAGTTAACAAAAAAATTGGTGGTGCCTCCACCACCCAGACTACATATTAGTGGATCTGACTGCTTGCAGTACAACCCCCTGAGATGCTGTACCAACTTACTTTCCCAACAGTTAACCCAACATGGACTTACCAGGTTTGAGCCTCCCCAGATTCCATTACACCATTTACATTTCCCATTTCAGATAGCATGCTCATGCAAATTAGGCTCTGGATTCATTTCTGCTGCAAAACAATAACATCTTGGTTTATTTACAGGGGAAGGATTAGGATGGGAAAGTGGAATATATTTCAAGGAAAACTCTTTCCTTCCATTTCAGAGATTTGCATTTCCCAAATCAATTTCCTTTTGATTTCAAACCCAAATCTCAATCATTGCAGCCACCAGATCTAACTACCTAGCTAACTGCTGCAGATGTACTCCCAAGCCCAGACCCACAGGTCCCAGTCCCATTGAAACCCCAAAGTCCTGTCACTGGGTACCCAGATTTTAAGTTGCAGGCCTGAGGTGCAGCTAGTGGCTGGCGTTGGATCACTTACTTAAATAACTTTTTACATTCCTCTCTCAACCCTTTGCTCTATCTCCAGCCCTGGTGTGCTTGCTTAACTATTTACAGTCCCCAGGTGCAGGGTAATTCCTGTGGTTTACTCATGGTTCTGCAGAAACAGCCCTTAGATGGCACAGTTCACTGAAGTCATGGGGACCGATGGCATCACAGGCAGAACCGGGATCAATGATTGAAACAGGTGACACATTCTCTTCTGCTTCTTCTTTCCTTTCCTGCCACAGTGTAGCCAAAGCAATCTGTTTCTTTTCCTCGCTGTATCTCAGGAGCAGACAACAGGTACCCGACCCCAAAAGGCACCTGTCCATCCTTCTGCTTTGACAGTCTGACAACTTCAACACAGCCACATTCTCGCTCTGGCTCACACATATTTCCTGCACTCCAAGTCCCTTTCTCACTGTGCAATACATAGCGATTTTCCAAGTGAAGAGGCTCACTCTTCCATTTCTTCTCTCAGCACATTCATATTCTCTTGTTCCTCACCATTCCTCTGTATTCCCATCTTTTCCCAGGCTTAGATGCAACCTTTGTCCTTTTACCAGGCTCAGGACACAACATTTGTCTTTTCCCAGGTTTAGACACAACCTTTGTTCTTTTTCCAGGTTCAGGACACAGCCTCTTCTCTCTCTTCCCACAGCTCGGTGCATCTTCAATTTAACACAAATTCATGTGAACTGCAGCTTTGCCTTTTCCATTTGAGCAGCCTTTATCTCACCACTGAGGAGCAATTTCAGAACAACTCAGAACATTCAGCAACCTGCAGCTTTCCCCGTTCTCTTCAAAGCTGCCTCTTCCTTACTTTTACTTTCCCTTTTCCTGATGGGGCATGTACTCCCTGTCCTGGGGGACAAATTGCTGGCAGCCCCCCAGACAGGCCCATCCTGCAGCCCCGTTCTCTCCAGGGCCAAGAGCCCCCCTCCTCCTGGAGGAGCTCCCACCAAACTGACTCAAACTCCAACTGTCCTTGACTTTTTGGAGCCCTTTCCTCACTCCCCATTGGCTGCAGCCACTGTCCTTAGGCAACAATTAATATGCATGAGGCTCCCTCGATGCCTCATTGGTGCAGAAAAAGGCGCCTAAACATTCCCTGGTAGTTTCCCCTAAAAGTCTGTTCACACAGTCCCAGAGTCCTTGGCAAGAATCCTGGCTCAGTGGTTGGCTGTAGGTGTCAAGTATCTGCTGAACATGGTGGCCGATGTAAACCGTGTTCACGGTTCACACAGAGTCCCAAGATTTTATGTGTCCCTGCAGCCAAACCCTTTACCTTTATTTATTTTCCCACACAGCTGTAGCCACCCCTGTTCCCTGTTGACCAACTGCATTATTTAACCATTTTAACCTGCACTATCTCAGTCACTGCTGCCATTTCTATCTGCTCCCAGGCAGCCTCACAGTCCGATTACTGTTCATGCACAGTTCCAACATTTAGGGCTTCTTGTAAACAACATATGCATTTGTATTATTTAGTTTTCCCACAGAACTGGAACCACATCTTTTCTCTACTGACCCCTTGCACATTCACTCATTTTATTAATTCCCTGTCCCTGTCAATAGCACCATTATACATTGCCCCTAGGTGCTGAACAGAACCGGCTCATCTTTATTCATGAGCCGCCTCATGAATAATAATGAGGCAACTTCCATATCTCATCTCAAGTGTGATTGGCGCTCACAAAAATTACTCCTGCCACTTCCCTGCTGCCTATCTGGTCCTGCCAACAGTCATGGTCCATCTATCATGCTGCTCAGAGACCAGGACCACCAGAGAGACAGCCCAGTAGCCATGCAAACAGCCAGAATGAAATGTGATCTCTTGCAGCATGCATGGGCACTTGCCGACACTGAAATGTCATACTAGAGCCGGCGGCTCAGCAAACTTGTTCCTTCTGGCCCCACTCTCTCTTAAAAACCATGCGGGGGCCAACAAGAGAGGAACAGAACACAAGGGGCAAGCCAGGAAACTGGAAAAAGAATGGGGGTGGAACCAAAACCCTGGGGAAACTAACCCTTTTTGGGGGCTCACAGGTATGCCCCCAACAGTGGGGTTACAACCATAAATATGTTTAAGTTCCTCTTGCAAGTTTCACATCTGCTTTGCACCACCTTCTCAGGTGTGTGTGGCAACAGTATTTGACTGAAGAGAAGCACTTTTCTGTCTGGGGACACAACTTCACATTTCTGGCAAAGTACTGGCTGTGGTGATGGGGTGGCAGGCTCAAAAATGTTTAACTATAGAATCATAGAATCATAGAAGGCTGTTGGCCCGCAGGAGGATTTCTTCCGTCCCTTTGTGACCTGCACTCTGCCCACCAGTCCCATGTGCATGTTCCAGGCCCTTTTGAAGTTCTTCACTGTATCCACCCCACCACCCACTCTGGCAGCCTATTCCATGGATATACCACCCTCTTGGTGATGAACTTGTCCTGATGTCCCCTTTGAACCTGCTACCCTCCAGCTTGTGAGTATGTCCCCTCGGAATTGTTCTTACTCAATTTGAATATGCTATCGACCTTCACCCTGTTTATGCCCTTCAAGTATTTAAATGCCTCCACCATATCCCTTTCTCCTCCCTCTCCCCAGTGAGTATAGGCCCAGCTCCCCAAGCCTTTTCTCATATGGCCTCCCCTGCATCCCACCGCACCATTTTGGTTGTTCTTGTCTGGACCCTTTCCAGCCGGTCCATGTCCCTTTCCTGTATGGCCTCCAGAACTGGACCCCATATTCCATATGTGGTCTGACCATGGTTTTGTACAGCGGCAGGATCACCACCCTTTCTCCGGCTTGAGAAACCCTCTCTATGTATGCCAGCATACTCAGTGCCTTTCCTGCTGCCCTGTCACACTGACCCCGGACTTTCAGGTTGTCTGAGATTGTAATCCCAGGTCCCTTTCCTGCTCTGTCTCCTTAATCTCCTCCTCCTCCCGGTTGGTATTTTGCTTCAGGTTGTTACACCCTATGTGCATAATCCTGCACTTTTTTGTGCTGAACCGTAATTGCCACCTTCAAACAACATGAAGTCTTGCTATATTATGACATATGCAGTGAGTCCCAACCTTCGAACTGCTCCGGAGGTGAAAGAGTTAACTTTTCATGCCAGGCATGGAACGCTGAGCTCGAGCTCGGCTGAAACTCTGTCTGTTGTTCTTCAAACTCAAACCGTCAGATTCTTTACTCAGCCTCACTGAACAGTCGCTCCGGAGATTTCTCCTTCTGCTCGGTTCATTTGTCGGTTAAAGTATTGTTTTTCTCGGTTTTCAACCAAATTTAAACCCCAACCGGTCGGTTCAGACTCTGTCTGTGGTATTGTGAGTACTAGATAGGTTTTACATTTATTTCTATTCTGTGTGGAACTTGTAAACGGTTTATCGGTTCGGTTTGAACCGATCAAGTTGCTTAAAATATCTTAATCTATCTTTTAGTGTGTGGTTACCGGTTCTTATCGGTTCTAAAAAAAACGGATTTTATTATGTTTTTTCCACGACCCATGACACGGTTGGGAACCAATAAGAGAGTCTTACCTGGCAGATTGCCATAAACGGGTAAGTTTGGTTAGGACTGGCACTATGTCTGAGAAACCCAAAAGAAAAACCGGGCCCACTGGGTTTCAACACTGCAGTGTGTGTGGGGAAGTCTTTGCCAAGGCTGATCCCCACACCACCTGTGTTTATTGTCTGGGGTTTGACCACCTCAATGCAGACTGCCAGTTTTCCTGCAGCTACCCTGGAAGAGAGTTGGTAGGCTCAGGGAAAGGGAGGCCAAAAAGTCCGCTGAACCGGATGGCCAGCCAGGTTCGGTTCCAACCGAACCGGAGGGAGTGCCCTCTGACCAGGGTGAGACTTCCTCGGGCAAAAGGAGATCCGACTCGAAGGAGCCACGTCCAGCAAAAAGGACTAGAAAATCAGCTGATGTGGAGCCAAAACTTTCGTCTCAACCGCTGAAGAGATAGCCAAAGCGATAAAAATTATCCAGTCACTTTTCCCGGTTCCGACCGAACCGGCATCATTGAAGCGCCTGGTTCGCCCGGTTCCACCGGGTTCAAGAGTATGAGTTAGAGGAGTATTATGAACCGGAGGAGGGGAAGAGAGTATGAGGAGAGTGAATGTGGATTTGAAAGTCTGGATGTGCCCATTGACCGGACATCTCCCAGACAGACCTTCAGGAGTGTCTCCTCCTAGGCTTTCTGAGTCCCCTTCTCATTTTGTGTTTTATAAAAAAGTGGCTGAAACCCTCCAGCTCCCTATGGAGGAAGCTGTGGATGATCAAGAGGAGCCTGACTATGTGGAAATGATGGATATCCCAGAGTCTAGGAGACTGTCTATTCCCTTGCATAAATCTTTCGGGAAACAGACTATTAAATTTTAAAAGCTCCTCACACTATACCTCCTGTGGATAAGAGAATGGACAAGAGGTACACATTGTCAGGCTCTGATACAGAGTTCCTCACACAACAATGCAGCCATGTTGGGGTAGTGCAGGCTGCAGCCTGTGACAAGGCTAATATTCCCTTGGCTTCACACACACCCGGATAAGGACTCCAGGAGGACTGATGCCATGGCAAAGAAACAGTACATGGCAGCATCCTTGGGACTCAGACAGGCAAATTATATGGCTTATGTTGCCAGATACCAGAAATCCAGATGGGATACTGTTATGGCTCTAGCAAAGCAGGTCCCTGGCCAGCTTGCCAAGGAGCTGGAACAGGTGGCTGCTGATGGTATTGAGGCATCTAAGGTGCAATTCCATGCTGCAGTGGACTCTAATGATGTGTCATCAAGAGTCATGGCTACATCTGTGGCACTCCAGAATGGCTTGGCTCAGATGTACTAGCTGTCACAGGATACCCAGACTAAGGCCATGGATTTTCCTGTTGTGGGTAATTCTCTGTTTGGGGAGCAGACAGAGAATTACATGAAGAAAATGGATGAGTACAGGACCACCTATAGGAGTGCACAGGCCAAAGAAAGACAGGCCACTCCTCAAAGGCAGCTTCCCAGGGGCAGGGGCAGGCCTTTTCATAGGCCTTTTTACCAAGCCCAAGCCTCCTCTTCTGCCTATGCCCAGAGGGGGTTCTTTAGAGGGAGAGGCAGATGGGGTACAAGTAGGCCTGCTTCCATCCCTCAGCCCAAAGCCCCTGCCAAGCAGGCACCCTGATGGGGTTGCCAGGGCCGATTCTCAGCTACCTGTAGGGGGCAGGCTGGCTTACTTTGTCCAGGACTGGAAGTCTCTTACATCAGACAAGTGGGTCCTGGAAGTAGTAAGCCAGGGACTGGTTCTCAGCTTCAAAAAATTTCCAAAGATGAGAACCAGATCCTTTCCACCTGCAAATCCTCCAGAGGCTCTTGCCTTAGAGGCAGAGGTCTCTTCCTCTAGCTCTCAGCGCTATGGAAAGGGTTCACCCACACACCAGGGCAAAGGCTTGTACTCCAGGTACTTCCTTACCCCAAAAGACAGGAGAATGGCGGCCCATCCTGGATCTCAGATACTTAAACAAGCATCTTTTAAAACCAAAATTCAAAATGGTGACTCTGGGAATTATTCTACCCTCTAAGGCCAGGGGACTGGCTAGCGTCCCTGGACCTCAAGGATGCCTATTTCCATATTCTCATCAGAAGCTCCCATCAAAAGTTCCTCAGGTTCGAGCTGCCCTCAGGCAATTACCAATTCAGAGCAATGCCCTTGGCCTCACCTCTGCTCCAAGGGTATTCACAAAATGCCTGGCAGTGGCAATTTCCCACCTAAGAAGGCAAAAAATTGCCATCTTCCCTTACCTGGATGACTGGCTCATAGTAGGCCAGTCCCAGACCAAGTCAAGTTACATCTACAGATAACTCAGCAACTGCTCACTTCTCTAGGTTTCCTTCTGAATCTTCCAAAGTCAGTTCTAGAGCCTGTCCAGCTCCTCACCTTCATAGGCGTGGAGCTGAACACAGAAGGCCAGAGCCTTCCTTCCTCTGGACAGGGCAAGGACCCTGGTCTCTCTGGCCTCCTCATTCACCCTGCAGGTCTCTCAACCAGCAAGGCACTTTCTACAGCTCCTGGGCACATGGCTGCTTCTACAGCAGTAGTGCAGGAGCAAGATTTCAGATGAGGGACATCAGTTCCATTTGAAAGCCTTTTGGTCTCAAAGGAGAGACTTCATAACCAAATTGATCCTGTGACTCGAACCCTGATCCAAGCCCTACAGTGGTGGCAGGACCAGAGCAATCTGAGACAGGGGGTTCCTTTTGCCCCTCAGTCTCACTCCTTAATCCTTACTACAGATGCATCCCTCTTGGGGTGGGGAGCTCACATGGGCAACCTCACTACCCAGGGATTGTGGTCCCCTCAGGAATCTCTGCGTCACATCAATCTGTTGGAACTCATAGCAGTTTTTCTAGCACTTCAAGCTTTTTCCAAATCTGTTCAGAACAAAGTTATTCAGGTCAGAACAGATAACACCACCACAATGTGGTACATCAACAAGCAAGGGGGCACTCGGTCTACAGCCTTGTGCACCGAAACAATAATGAAGTTGTGGTCTGTGGCTTACTCACTGAACACCTCCCTTATGGCAGTTCACCTCCCAGGCAAGGACAATGTCCTGGCAGATGCTCTCAGCAGGATTCCCAGGGCCATCACGAATGGTCACTGGACCTTCTGGTCTTGGAGGTGGTATTTGCCAGATGGGGCACCCCGCAGATAGATCTTTTTGCAGCCCCAGACAATCACCAACTTCCCCTTTTTTGCTACAGGCCGCCAGTGTTGGGCTCAGTCCCTCTGGATGCCTTCCTTCTCAGTTGGGAAGGGAAGTTTCTCTATGCTTTTCCCCCTTCCCTCTCCTGTTCAAGGTGCTAGTCAAAATCAGATCTCAACCCTGCAAGATGATCCTGATTGCTCCAGATTGGGCCAGACAGCCTTGGTACCCACTCCTACTGTCCTTAGCAGTCCACCTTCCCCTGTGTCTTCCCAGGAATCACAACCTGTTAACCTGTGCTCAGGGGAGAGTTTGGTACCCGAACCTCAAATCTCTCAATCTCAAGGCCTGGCTCTTGAAGAGTTAGAGTTTGCTGACCTACACCTCTCCCAAGATATAATGGATATCCTGAAGGCTTCTAGGAAGCCTTCCACCAGGGCTACTTATAATTCCAAATGGAAGAGGTTTTCCATATGGTGCTCTGGAAAGCATATTTCCCCAGAATCTGCTGACTTACCCACAGTCCTGGATTATATGGTCCACTTAAATACCTTGGGGCTGAGACCAGCTACCCTTAAAGTGCACCTGGCAGCTGTGTCTGCTTTCTTATCAGCAGGTAAGCCCTCTTCTTGTTCAGCTCATCCTGTATTCTCCAAGTTTTTCCAGGGGTTGCTTCACACCAACCCTCCATTCAGGGACCCTGCCCCTGCCTGGGATCTTAATGTTTGCATTGCTCAGCTTATGTAACCCCCCCTTTGAGCCTTTGTTTTCAGCAGAGCTTAAGTACTTGACTTGGAAAACTGTGTTTTTGGTTGCCATCACTTCTGCCAGATGCATAAGTGAATTACAAGCCTTGTCAGTGGAGCCTGATTTTATCTCCTTTCATAGAGATAAGGCGGTCCTCAGGACTAACAGGAAGCTCTTTCCTAAGGTGGTTTCAGATTTCCATCTTAATCAATCTATGTCTCTCCGTGTACTTCACTGACCATTCCTCCTCTGGTGAGAGGAGACTGCACAGTTTAGATGTCAAAAGAGCCCTTAGTTACTACATAGAACGTACCAAGGGTCACAGGTTTGACTCCCTCCAACTGTTCCTCACTTATGGTGAGGTTGGTAAAGGGAAACCTGCCACTAAAAGATCCATTGCCAGGTGGATTGTCTCTTGTATCCAGTTTTGCTATGAAAAACTGGGTAAGGTTCCTCCCTCAGGCCTGAGGGCTCACTCTACCAGAGGTACAGCTGCTTCTCTGGCTGCTGCCAGGGACATCCCTATCCTAGAGATATGTCAAGCAGCTACCTGGAAAACAGTTCACATTTTTACCAAGCATTACTCCCTGGACATCCAGGCTAGGAGTGGTGTTCGGTTTGGCACAGCTGTGCTTCAGAGCCTATTTCCTAAGTAGGTTCTGTCCTTCCTCCATGGAGGTACTGCTGTGTAGTCTGCATATGTCATAATATAGCAAGACTTCATGTTGTTTGAAGAAAAATTACTCACCTTAGTAATGTTGTTTCTTCTAATGGAGTCGTGCTATATTATGACCTCCCTCCCTGCCCTCTCCAGAACCTTTGTTTTGGGATGTGGGTGGGCAGTGCAGTGTTGGCACTTAGTACATGCCCACCTTGTTGTTTCACTCATTCCTTTATGGGGTGACTTGGTGTTGTGTTTTTCATTTTTTGGGTCTCCTGACTTGAGTCTTTGTTTGGGGACCAAAAAATGTGTTCTTATGTTTAGTAGCCAGTTGGCTAGTGTAGGTTTACAGCTTCCACACAGGACCTCAGTGAGTTTAGCTCATAAAGATCTGACAGTTTGAGTTTGAAGAACAACAGACAGAGTTTCAACCGAGCTCGAGCTCAGCGTTCCATGCCTGGCATGGAAAGTTAACTCTTTCACCTCCGGAGCAGTTCGAATGTTGGGACTCACTGCATATGTCATAATATAGCAAGACTCCATTAGAAGAAACAACATTACTAAGATGAGTAATTTTTTCTTTCTGACCACTCCTCCAACCTGGCCAAGTCCTCCCTCATATCCTCCACCCCCACCTTCCTTCGTATCCACCCTGCTACTACAGATTTTTATGTTGTCCATGAACAGACATGCCTTCCCATGTAGACCCTCTGTGATGTCCCCTATGTATATGTTAAATAGCATGGGTCCCAACGCAGACCCATGTGGAACCCCACTTGTCACTCTTTCCTCCTTTAGTACACCCCATTAACTTGAACCCTCTGAGTCCTCAGTCCTACCCACCAAATAATGTTCCACCCAACTAGTGAATTTGCTTCCCACCCAAGTTTTTCACCTTGCCTCGAGTCTCCCATGGGGGCGGTGTTGAACGTCTTCCTGAAGTCCAGGTAGGCCACATCCACCACCCGTTCTTGTCCCATATCTGTGTCACCCTGTCGAAGAACTCAATCAGGTTGGTCTGGCATGACCTGCAACCATGAATCCATGCTGATTGTCATTCAGTAGGCTCTCCCCCTCAAGATGCTTAACCAGTCTTTCCTTAATCAGTGCCTCCATTAGCTTGCTGACCACTGAAGTCAGGCTTATCAGGTGGTAGTTACCTGGCTCTTCCCTTCTGCCCCCCTCTTATGCATTGGTACCATTTCGGCCTTTTTCCAGTCCTCTGGAACCCTTCTGTCTTGCAGTGACAGGCTGAATAGCCTCGTGATTCGTGTCGCCAATTTCTGTTTCAATTCTTTAAGTACCCTCAGGTGAATCCCGTCTGGCCCCATCGGCTTGTTGGTCCGTAGCTTGCTCAGTTCCCCCAGCACTCTAGCTTCAGTAAAGGGGATAGAGTCCCTCTCCCTATCTGTCCTCCCCTTATTTTCTAATTTAGGCTCCTCTCCCTCCTCCACTGTAAAGACCAATGTAAAGTATCTGTTTAAGACATTGGCTTTTTCTAAGTCTCTCTCCACCAGTGCCCCCCTCCTTCCCCTTTGAGCCTCACTATCCCTCTCTTCCCCTTTTTCCTGTCACTTACATATCTGAAGAACCTCTTGTCCTCCCTCTTAACCCCCCCTTGCTATACATTCTTCTGTTTCAGCCTTGGCCCTCTTGATCACATGCATTGTTTCCCTCAGTTTATCCTTATACACCCCCTATTTACCTCCCTTTGTGTTGCCTTATACATCCCAAATGCCCTCCTCTTCACCTTGACTATTTTCCTCACTTCACTAGTGAACCAAAGTGGTTTCCTACCCCTCTTTCTCTTGCTCATTGTCTTAATGCAAAGCTCTGTCACTTTCCATAGTCCTCTATTAATTTCCTCCCATAGCTCCTCCAGGACTTCAGCCCCTCAAATCCTCCTCGTACCATTGCTCTCATCCCCCAAAATCTGCCTTGCTAAAGTCAAGCATCCTAATATTTGAGTTGTCCTTGGCCTGACCTTTGTTGATCCTAAATTTCACCACCCTATGGTCACTGTCACCCAAATTTTCCTGACCCCCCTCTATATTGTCCCTATTTGTCAGAATCAGGTCCAGTATGGCTCTCCCTCTAGCAGGTTCTGGCACCAGTTGGCTGAGGAATGCTTCTTGCAAGGCTTCCAGCACCCCCCCGCTCCTAACTGTGGCTGCTGCTTGGGTGACCCAGTCTATGTTAGGTAGATTTAGGTTTCCCAGTACAACAATTTCCCCTCTATTGGCCATATCCTGTATCTCATTAACCATCTGCTTGTCAACCTCCTCCTCCTCCTCCTCCTCCTCCTCTTGATTAGGTGGTCTGTAGACCACCCCTACCTTCACTGCCTTCTCCCCAGCTCTGCTTAAGGACACCCATGGGGTCTCCGCAGATCCATCCCCCACCTTCACAACAATGCCTTTATACCCTCCTTTACATAAAGGGCTACCCCACCCCTCTTCTTTCTATCTTGTCTCTCCAGTACAGTACATACCCTGGCATTTCCACTTCCCAACTGTAGTTCTCAGTCCACCAGGTCTCCGTGACTGCAGCCAGGTCCAGGTCCTCCTCCTCCACTATCGCCTGCAGTTCTCCCATTTTATTACCCAGACTCCTGGAGTTAGTCAGCAAACCCCTCCACCAGCCCATCCCTTCCCCCTCCCCATGTCGGTTTCTCTTGCCTCAACTGTGGGGAGAGCTAGTTAGACCTGATCCTCTCCTTCCTCCTACTGGGCAACACCTAACTACACCTGCCCCCTCTCCTAGTTTAAATCCCTCTCTAGTATGTTAGCTATAAAACCCTGTAGCTTCCCCTCAAAATCCTGGCCCCTCATTTTTATGTAACCTGTTCTCGCATGCAGACGTTGGTCTACCCCTGTGTCTCCCCAATCCCTATACATTCGTAGCCCTCCTTCCTGCACCACTGCCTCAGCCAGTGTTTAAAATCTTTGATTCTCAATTGTCTTGCTGTACTGGTGCAGTGAACTGGCAGGACTTCTGAGAAGGCTATTGTGTCTGCTATCCCTTGCACCCTCTGGTTAGTTCCAGAAATCTCCTCTGTACCTCTAAGACCTCTTCTCTGGCCAGGTCATCTGTGCCAGGTGTACAACCAGGCTAGGTTCCCCAATCAGCCTCATACATTCCTAATTCTTGGGAAAGCCCTGCCTGCTTCCATCCCACGGCTCAGAAACTGACCTCCTTTGAAGGCTACACCCTTCCTTAACCAATGGATCCCTTTAATAATGGAGTCCCCTGACACTATCACTGATTTTTCATGTGCTGCCCCAAGAGTGCCATCACCTCACCTACCTGGCTATTCCTCCTGTCTTCCCTTGTATGCTTTCCACCCCATCCTTCCCTATCCGTCTGTCCCCTGCCCAGACTGGTGCCCCTCGGTCTCGTCTCTCCCGAGCTCCCTCCCACCCTTGTCTATTTCACTCCTGTCCTTCTCCCACCCATCCTCTTCATGCCTATCCCACTCTGGCCTCTTCTAGTGACACTCCCCTTTGCTTCCTCCCCCTTCCCTTCTTCCCACTGTCTGCTACACCCAGTCCCTCCATAGTATCTCTCCCTTTCTACTTACTGTACCTCCTCCCCTTTCTGGCCTCTATAGCCTGATCCTCCCCTTCTCCATACCTCCCCTGCCCTTCCTGTTCATTCCCTTTTCCATATTTCTCCTTCCTTTCCTGGTTCCTTTGTTCACTCCCCCCTGCCTCGAACCCATACACATCCTCCTGCTCCAGTGTCCTCGTAAAGGGCCAGTATCTATTAGAGCCAGTTGTGTACCTACATCTAAGAGCGCTGGTACACCTGCCTGTCATGACTCTCATCCTGACCTGAACTCCTGCCCATTGTGTCCCCATCCTCCAACCTAGTCATTCTTACCATAACCTCCGAGCAACCACCTCTCCCACCTGCCAGGTTGGTTTGCCACACCCCTTCCTGGATGCCTTCCACAAGGTTAGTGACTATGTCTTT
The DNA here is from genome assembly GCA_016271365.2 of Neoceratodus forsteri. NCBI lineage: Eukaryota > Metazoa > Chordata > Ceratodontiformes > Ceratodontidae > Neoceratodus > Neoceratodus forsteri. The sequence goes on along the minus strand of CM028137.1, from coordinate 530,824,631 downwards.
CCTTGTCCTTTTAGCCATGCTAGCTCAGCTTCCAACTTCCCCAGTCTTAAACAAACTGGGCATGCTCCCAGTCTCCACAAGTACTCATGAATGCTGCTGCACGCAGCTGTTACATCCCATGATCCTCTCACTCATATGTGCCTTCTTCCCCTGGCCGTACACGCCTGTGCCTCCACTGCCCCCTAACTTGTGTCCCTCCCTCCTGCTTCTTGGGTAGATGCATAGATGGAGACCTCATCTACGCAAGGACATAGACAGGATGGAAGCAGTCCAGAGGAGGGCAACTAAAATGGTACAGGGTCTGCAGCAGAAACCATATGAAGAGAGACTGAGAGAGCTTAATATGTATACTCTTGATTAAAAGAGGGACGGGGGACATGATAGAAACATTCAAGTAATAATAATAATAATAATAATAAAATTTATTTAGTTAAGCGCCTTTCAAATTTCAAGGCTGTACATAAAGCATCAAAACATCAACATATCAATACATACAATAAAACAGTACAGCAAATATAACATATTAAAAATAACCAATTATGGTAAAACAGGGAATGCCCTATCCCATAAAATGACTTTAAGGCCCTTTTTAAAACTGTCCACCTGTACTCTCTCGGAGCTGACGGGCAGAGAATTCCAGAGGGAAGGAGCTGTGAAACCAAAGGCACGGGCTCCAGAAGACTTCAAATTTACCCTCGAATCTCCAGCAACCCCTGGTCAGCTGAGCGAGCTGTCTCAAAGGAATCAACAAAGTCCAGGAGGGTAGCATCTTTCAGAAAAGAGATGTGTAAGTACAAGGGGCACAATTTAAAGATAGAGGGGGCGGCTTAGGGGTAATGGAGAAATTTTTTCATGGAGAGAGTGGTGGATACATGGAACAGCCTTCCTGAGGAGGTCATTGGGTCTAAAACAGTGGGGAATTCAAACATGCATGGGACAGACACAAGGCAATTATAGTGGGGGTTGCAGGAAGTAGACTGTTGGTTAACTAGAATCTGCAGCTTATCAGTAAGTAGGTAAATGGGCAGACTGGGTGGGCCAAGTGGTCCTTATCTGTCATCAAAGTCTATGTTTCTATGTTTCATCCCAATATGCTCTCCCATCCTTCCTCTGGCTATCATTCCCACCCTCCCTGCCCTCCATCCCCAGCCTCCTCCTGCCTGGAAGATCAATTCCTTCACTCTCTCCTTCGCCCTCCTGGTGCCATACCCTCAGTGAGATTTCCTCTATTTACCATAAACTAGCTTACTATACACACAGCAGAAAAGCAGTGCTCAACTAAAGCTCTAGAGCCTCAAGCTGGTGGCTGTGCCCTGCTTGATTTAAGTCCAGAAAACCCTAAACGATATCATATCAATGTGCCCTCTAGGATTCAGAAACAACCCTTAATCAATATCATTACACCACTGTACCCACTACAAATCAGGAACAACAGCTAAGTCAATAACTTTCCCCTTAGATTCAGAACAGCAACCAGGTTAATAACTTTTCAGTAACATTACACCAATACAGCATAGATGTCTTTAGTTCCACATTCAGTCCTACCCTTTTGTTCCTCCCCTTTTGTCCCTTCGACCAATTAGTTGCAGTTGAGCCTTTTCCCTTTCAGGCCCTGCCCCCTGCCTCTAGTATTTAATTATTTAAGCCTGGCCAGAAAGTTTAAAGTTTGGCGCCCTAGTCATTGATTGGCTGGCAGCCTCCTGCATCAGCCCTGTAGTCCATTAGAAGCTCTTTTCAGCTCCTCTGCAGTTGCTGGCTTGACTCCCCACCACCTCTGGTAATCGTCCTTCCTAGCTGCCAATGCAGCTCTCAATCTCCCCACTGTTACCAACCCCACTCTCCAGTAATGCGGCCGATTGCCCACTCCCTGTCACCGCCGGTGTAGCTTCTTCTTCACTGCCGGTGCAGTGCTCTCTCTCCCTGCTGCTGATGTGCTGCCTCAAAACAGCCATGCAGTTTAGTAGAGTGGCCAGGCTTCTCCATATTTAAGCTCGGCCAGAAAGTTTAAAGTTTGGCACCCTGGCCACTGATTGGCTGGTGGCCTCCTGCATCAGCCCTGCAATCCATAAGCAGCTCATTTCAGCTCCCCTGCAGTCGCTGGCTTGTCTCCCCACCACCTCCAGTAATCCTCCTTCCTAGCTTCCAATGCAGCTGTCAGTCTCCTCGCTGCTGCCACCCCCACTCTCCAGTGATGCGGCCGATTGCAGTCTCCCTATCACCGCTGGTGCAGTGCTCTCTCTCCCTGCTGCCAATGTACTGCCTAGGAACAGCTGTGCAGCTTAGTATGATAAATATGTTTAAGTCCTCCTGCAAGTTTCACATCTGCTTTGCACTGCTTTCTCAGGTGTGTGCGACAACAGTATTTGACTGAAGAGAAGCATTTTTCTCTCTGAGGACACAGCTTCACATTTCTGGCAAAGTGCTCGTGGTGGTGGTGGGGTGGAAGGTTCAAAAATGCTTAGTACTATAAATATGTTTAAGTTCTCTTGCAAGTTTCACATCTGCTTTACACCACCTTCTCAAATGTGTGCGGCCACAGTATTTGACTGAAGGGAAGCATTTTTCTCTCTGGGGACACGGCTTCACATTTCTGGCAAAGTGCTGGCTGGTGAGGGGGGGGGTTGTCAGGCCCAAAAATGCTTAGTACAACAAATACGTTTTCCATTCTCATGCAAGTTTCACATCTGTTTTGCTCTGCCTTCTCAGGTGTGTGCGACAACAGTAGTTGACTGAAGGGAAGCATTTTCTCTCTGGGGACACAACTGGACATTTCTGACAAAGTGCTGGCTGTGGTGGTGGGGTGGCAGCCCAAAACACTTAGTACGGATAAATATAGTGCAGCATGAGGGGGTGTTGCACCCTGAGGTGCTCTTTCAGATGAGATGTTAAACTGAGGTCCCATCTGCCTGTTTTGGTGGTAGCTCAGGTGGATGTTAAGATCCATGGCACTTCTCGAAAAGAATGGGAATTTTTATTGGGGACTTACAAAAAATATAAAACATGCCATACATACATACATACAGTGTTTATACATATTTATACATATCTAAACTTTATGCAGTTAGTTCATTCATATTTTAAGGAGGCTTAGCCCAGTGTTAACAATTTATCCATAACATTTTCTGCCGCTCTTCTGTGCATATTTTCAGATCTGAGGTGTACAGTTTCTGTGTTGAGATACCAATATTTCTATAGATTTCTACTTACAGTGTCACTTTCTGTTGTGTTATCCAAAGACATCTAGCTTGCCACATGTAATACCTCACTATTGCTAAGATTACATACTGTATATAGTTTCAGGGAAATATTTCTTCATACCTCCTTCTAATACCCCATGTATCAGTGCACTATATGGTAAAGTGCTTAACAATGGCTCTTTCCACTCTTTAGCTTTATAGGCCCAGAACCCTTTTGTATAATCACACTCTTTAAAAAGATGTTCTTGCGTCTCTAATTCTTGAATACATGATTGTCTTAGACAATACCTTTCTTGCACCTGTTTGTGCTTGTTATTATTCCTTACCCCTAGCTTCCTATGTAAACTAAGTCATACTGTATCCCATGCAAAGGCAAGTATACGCTTTGAAGTTAACATTTCTAGATTGTATTGTAACTGCCCTTCAGGACATGACCCCGAGACAATCTCTTCTGTATCTTCTTCACTAAGTATAACTGCATATAGTTCTTTTCGAGACTTAAGTTGTACTTGCTCCTTGGTAATTCCCCATTTAATAAGATTCTTTACTTGCTCTACCCCATATTTTGGGACTTCTGTAATTTTGCTTAAAGTGCTTACTTTCTTTTCTCTCCAGGCTGTAAAGCATGCTTATAACCATTTCAAAACTTGCCCTTTCCTTATTTTCAATCCAAGATGCACTGCACCCCCAAAATGATATGTTATAAAAATGCTACAAAGGAACCCAGCAGGTTTATCATGTTAAGTCCCCTTCCTCCAATCTTCTGTAGGTTACCATTCTTTACAGGGTTTAGTCGGTTCCCCAAAGTCTCTGAAAGAACACACTATTTAATAAGACCAACAGGGAAGGAGGGAGGAAACATGTAACTAACATACAAAAAATGGGAATCAACAATGTTTTAATAAGCATAATCCTCTTTTCTTTCCAATTTGCTGGCCTTTCCAGGAATTTACTATGTTCTGCCCTCTTTCTATTCCTTCCTCCCAATTTCTTAGTCATATCTGTATCACCATAAATTATTCCTAGTATTGTGATTGTGCCCTTTTGCACTGGAACACCTGAGTAGGTGTTGTTTCCTGGCATCTGAGTGCCCCCCAGTACTACCCCTTACTTTTGTAAAATTAAAAAGAGTAGGGAAATTTTTTTATTGAAACAAATAATAATACAAAACGGTATTACATCATACAGCTCAAAAGGAAAATCAACAAAAACTGAAAAAAGTAGTGCATCATACAATCACCCCGAGCATAACCAAAAAAAAAAACCTCCCACCAAAAGAGTAGGGGAATTATTTATGAAGAACAAAAAGCAAAACATTGTAATACAGTATTACAGTAGATAAAGGAAAACAAGACCAGAATGAAAAAGCAATACAAGCATATAAGGGTTATACAGACAACCAAAATCTCAAATAAAACACAAAAGAAAAATGGAACCCAACCCCAAAAAAACAAACCTACCCGAAACAGAAAAACAAAACAATCAAGCATCAAAAGTCCAGTCACAGGAAGTCCAATAAGAGCAAAAGTTGGTCTGAGGCAAAGAGACCAATTCCCAGTTATAAATAACAACTAAATCAGAAATTGTCTGATTGAGAATGTGTATTCCAGTACATGTTTTTTTGTTGTAAAAGCTGAGCACATCTAGCCTGCCATAAAAAATATTTACAAAGGGCAAACATAAGTGAAGGGTACTGGGATGATATCTGGAGCAGGCACTAGGAAACTGGCCAAACACCAACATATAATAGGAAACATAAGAAATGCGTTTATCCTTCCACTTATGGAACCATAAAGTCCAAAAGTCCCTACTAAAGGGGCAATCAATAGAGAAATGCTGCAGGGACTCCAAAACATTCAGACAAGTGTCCCAAAAACACAGTCTGTCCTCCACAGACTTATGATAGTGGTTACCCTGGGCACCCAATTTTCCATGACAAGACAACCAGGTCACATCCCATAATTTTGGGGGAAGCCGAGGGTCAATAAGTTGGCAAAAAATCAAAGAAACATCTAGTTCCATGCCAGTGGAGTCCAAAACACAAGAGAGAGCAGAAAAATGAGCCTAAATAATAGACCCATATAACTGTCGTCTTGTCATAAGGAGACTGGACCAATGGGTCAAGTTCCCTGTTTCAACTTAAAAAACATTGAAAACAGAAAAGAGGGAATACCAGAAGACTGAAAAGTCCTGGATTGCCGAAGGAGAACCACACCATAAGTCCCATAGGGTAGAAACCAAGTACATAAAAACAGAAACCCAATTGGGAGGGACATCTCAAAAAGGAAAAATAAATTTAAAAACAAGCAATGAAAAAAAAACTACATGGTTAAGCATCCACCCCACCCATACAATAATCCTGATACAAAAAAACCTCTTAATGGGGTTCAACCAAGAACCCAAAGCTTCCTTGAAAAAAATTATAAATTCGCACTTCCAAAGTAAGAGGTAAAGGAAAAACTGTGGCAACGCAAAATATAGTCAGCACTAAAGTCTTCAAAAGCAAAACACGTTTACATTTAGCAACAGTTCTACGTTTCCAGGAAGAAATCAAAGCAAGGCCTTTATCAAGAGCCAAATTCCAATTATAAATGGAGTCATCAGAAGTACCAAAAAATAAGCCCAGAATCTTCAATGGGTCATGTGTAACAGGAATCTGGGCCACAAAAAGCAAAAGCAGAGGGGCAAACAGAATCAGGGATAAACCTTGCTACACTGTTATTAAGATTCAATGTGGATCCCGAAAAGGTCTCAAAGTCAGAAAGCAAGTCATCAAACCCAACTGTATCCAAAAGGGGTGTAGTGAAAATACATAAATCATCCGCGTAAGCATAAACACTATGGGCATACTGACCACCAGGGAGCAACAATCTGGGGATAGCATGACTAGAAGCAAGCCGTCTCAAAAAGGGGTCAATCTGAAAAACATATGAAAGGGAGCTAAGGGGGCAGCCCTGACGGACACCTCTCTTATGTAAAAACTCCGTGCCAGGGGAATTATTAACATGAGGAGTAATCCAGGCAGAATTATACAACAACTTAATCTAAGAGATAAAGTGTGGAGGCACATGGTAATGCAACATAACCTGAAACAAGAAGGAATGGTGTATCCGGTCAAAAGCCTTCTCCTGGTCCAAGTCAAAAAAAAGGTCACAATGGGAATCTGAACAGGAAAAGACCACATCTCTAATAAGGGACAGAGAATGCAGCATAATTCTACCAGGCACAGCACAGGTTTGTTCCTGAGAAATGACAATAGATGCAAGGGGCAGTAACCTGTTTAAAAGTATTGCAGCCAGAATCTTGTAATCAACACTGAGCAGACTCAAAGGCCTCCATTTTTGTTAATGTCAGCCTTATCACCTTTTTTAAAAAGCAGACACATAATAGCATCAGAAAAGCGATGAGGTATAGAACAAGTAGTCAGAATACTATTAAAAACCACAGTAAGGGCAGGGGCAAAAATGTCCAGAAAAGAATGATAAAGTTCAGCCATTAAACCATCCACTCCAGGAGAAATGCGCTTCTTCTGCTTTTAATGGCATACAACATTTCCTCAACAGAGATTGGGAGAACCAGAAGCACAGAATACCCTCCTGGACCTCTAGAATCTCTAAATCAGGAAGGAAACCACCATGATCAGGAGCATCAGTACAAGAACCAAACAACCTTTCCACATGAGATTGAACTATGTGTTTCAAAAAGGGAAGAGAATTATGCTGCAAACCAGTAACAGGGTCAGTAAGTGATTCAATAACCATAGAAGACATTCTGTCAGAGCAGTTCTTAAAAGGATCAGTAGAAGCCTGAGTACCACACTGAGCCTCAAGCCTCAAAAAAATAGCTCAATCATACTGGAATTTCTCCATTTGGCATTTCACTTCCTTAATTTGAAGGGAAAGCTCTATAAGGGATTCATAAGCCCTAGAAATCAGATCTAAGAACTGTTTCTGCAACTTGGAATAGGCAAAAAAATTGGATTGGGTCCGAAATCCAGCAACCTTGAGGAAATATTTCCTCAAATCAGCCTTCGTATCTTCTCACCAAACAAAAGGATAGTGGTAAGCATCCAACACAGAAATCCTAGCCTGCAATAAAGTTAAACAACCCTGAAAAACATAAGCATCAGTAAGTAGGAACAATTCAACTTCCACCAAATACAAGGAGCAGCCGGAAAGGGACCATCAGCAGCAGAACAAACCAAAACCACAGCCAAATGATCAGACATTTCACAAGGAATCACAGAAGCCTGGGAAATGGTGAGATATTTAGAAAGGGAAAAAAAATCAATACGAGTGGCCAGAATACCCCTATAATAAGTCTTAGCCACAGAATTATGGAGAGACAGACACCCATCAATAAGACTGGCAGAAGAAATAACCTTAGATAAAGTGGCAGAATCACTATTCAACTTATGGGCATTATTAGGCCAGTCTAAAGTGGAAAGTCCATAATTAAAATCTCCCCCCCAAAATACCTGCCTAGTAGTAAACAAAAAGGGATGAATTTTGAGAAATAAGGCAGATCTGGCTGCAATACTTTGAGTGGCATATATATTAATAAGGCGAAAACATACCAAGCCATAAATCCCATTAGCAAGGAGAACCCTCCCAGGGACCACATCAAGAACCCTAGCAATTTTGAACAAAAACCAAAACACAGAATTCCCACCCCATCACAGGTATCCTTTCCATGTGACCAATAGGAAGGACCAACAGACCATCGAGTAGTAACCTGTAAAACTTCCTGCCTAGTTTTGATCTAGGTATCTTGGAGAAAATAAAAGTCCTGCCTAACAGAAAGCAGAAAACCAAAAGTGGAAAGCTGCTTTTGAAATGATTTAACACTGCACACATTTAAGGTGCAACATTTAATAGCAGTTAAGCGTGCCATAAAAAAGGCAGTAAAAAAAGGCAGAACAACACCCAGGAGAGAGGGGAAAAAAATTAGACCAACAAGCCCCAAGAGCAAAAATGACACCATCGCCTATGAGGAAACTGAGCCTTCTGTAGTTTACCAAGACAAGAAGCATCTTTACAGGAGTCAGATGAGTAATCCATATGAGATGAGGGAGCTTGAGCGGAATCAGAGTCCTCCTCTTCACCTTCTATATCACCCCATTGTCATCTTTTAGCCAGCATCTGAAATTTATTGAGAGTGAGAATGGAATTAGTGGGTGGACAGGACTCAGGTTTACATTTACCTTTCCCCCTTTTAGAAGGAGGGACAACAACAAAATGGGACTTCCACAGAGGGGGCAGGGGGGGAGGAGGCATACAGTCCAGCAAAATGGGACTCGAAGCAGGCAGAAGAGCAGTCTGTGAGACAGACAGCCCAGGTCCTGAATCCAAAATACGGTAAACTCCAGGCACAGAGGGAGGAGAGGCAGAAGGGTCAGAAGAAACTGGCAAGGGCACAGCAGTGGTAACAACACCAAGACCAGAAAGAGGGTCCAGGACATCAAGAGAGACCTCCTCCTTCCTTTGTTGCGCCCAAGCCTGAGATTCAGCAATAAGGTGGGAGTGGTCCCGCAGAACCCTATGAAGCCGGTTATGTTCAGCCCAGGGACACTGGGGATAATTATGTCCACGATCATCACACAAGTTGCAATACTGTGCATTAGGGCAACCCAAGCTCACATATCCATACTGAAGACATAGCGTACATCTGAGTTGGCCACAAGTGTAGCTCAAATGCATTTTAGAACCACACTTGTGACAAGTATGGGGTTGACCAGGATAAAAACAGATACCCCTGTCACACCAAATATGAAAACTACCAGAGATGTGCAAAACCCCTTGTTCAGTTTGTTGAAGCTGAACTTCAATCTTCCAGCCCCCAGTCCAAACAAAATCATAGCCCAAAATAGGATGAGGGGAATCCAACAAGTTAAAACATTGCTGAAGCCAATATTGGACATCATGGATATTAACCCCTTCACTCCAAAACAAAGGAGTAAGGACCTTAACCAAGGGCTTAGTAAGGGGGATTATGAGAAAAGAGGACCAAATGGGTTAATTTCACAAGCTCATATTGAGCTCAAAATTTCTCCAGCGCATGAACATTCTTAAAACTAACATCATATACAGTCTCACCTTGATATGAATAAATGCAAATAAATCGGAGGGCCAATGCCCATAGTGTCTCATAACATAGAGTGAAGTACAGTTTGCCGAATGGGGGCCATGGAGGCATCACCTAAAAAGCAATTACTGGCCGTTTGCGCTGCTGGGCGAAGCTCCCCCACAGACTTAAACAAGTCAGATCATTTTAAAAGTAGAATCAGTAGTATCAGTTCCAGGAGCTGAAAGAGAAGGCTTACGTGGTGGAGTGCCTTGCCTCGGTGGGGCCCTTGGATTGAGAGTGTGTCCAGGAGACTTGGTAAGATTCTCATCAGGGAGTGGAGGAGCCAAACGCCTGTAACAGGCTCCATAACTGGAGAAGAAACAGAAGGAACAGGTCTAGAAGCAAAAGAATCGACTGCAGCAGCTGCATCAATAATAGAAGAAGCAGAAACAGGACCAGGTGAAGACCAGGGTTGCCCTTCCTCAGAATGGCTCCAGCCCGCAGCACGCAGAACAGCTTCAGGAGATCAGGTAATGTCCAAAGGACCAAGAGATCAAGTAGTGGGTCTCAAATGCAGGGTAGAAGGCAAAAAGCAGGTTACAAAGCAGTCAGTAACTCAGGTTGGGTAAGAAAGGGTCCAGGGGCTAGAAGACATAGAGCAATCAGCCACAGGAACATCAGTTGGGATAGCCGAGTCTTCATGAACCATTTGTAAATAAAGCATTTATGCTGAGAAAATAGCTGTCTAAGTTGAGCTTCAGGAATATCAGCGCCTGTTCGGCTGACCTGTGAAGCAGCATTCTCAGGAGGAGGAACATCAACAGCAGAGGTACAAGCAGAGTCAGGAGAAGTCGTGAAGTAAGCTGGCCTTCTATGTTCAGCAAACAAGCCCCAGAATCATAAAAACTCAATGGATCCAAAGGAGAAGCAGCAACCTGAGGCAGAGCAGAACCACCACCTCCATCATCCACAGCAGAACTGTCGGCCATGTTGGACAGAGGACAAAGGCTCCCCTGCAGACTGAGTAGGGAATTTCCCAGTGCCCTGGCCAAATTTCCCTCATTCACTAAAATAACACTAACAGCTTACTCTGGTTCAAGGTCAGTTGGCATTTCATCTGTATCCCTCCCCGGTCGTGGGAAAATAGGCAGAATCTGCCTAGTGCACTTACCCAGTCAAAAAAAACTAAATTGAATAAAAGATATGTTGAAGTTCTCTTGATTGGCCAGCCCCCTTCTCCACTTGCTTAAATCTCATGACAAGCTCTAGGCCAAGAGGAAAGTCTCCTCCCTTTTCTCCGACATTGTTAGGAATTCATGCAAGAAAGCAATCTGCACTGCCAAAAGCAATTACTATAGAGGTCTTCTCCATGCCTCTGCCCATTACCCGAAAAGGTACTGGGAATTATCAACCACATTCTGGGTCACAATGCTTCTCGACCCCCTTATGATATGCTAATTGACAATGTCTCTTGTAACAACCCCAATACCACAGCCAACACCTTTAACTCATTCTTTACCTCCTCCTTCCTTGACCTGCAACGCAGCAATTCCTTCTGTCCTCCCTCCTCCCCTCCCTCCCCAGGTCTCTTGCTTCACCATCCCCTTCCCTTATTCTCAGCCCTGTCTCTAGAACTGATGTCCTATGGATGCTCAACACTGTGCCTCCTCATGGCAGCACTGGTCCTGATGGTCTGGAACCTAGAATTCTCAAACATGGAGCCTCCATTCTTGCCACCCCTATCTTGTACCTCTTTAACCTCTCCATTAGCTCTGGCACCGTGCCCTGCTCCTGGAAACAAGCTAGGATTATACCTGTCTTTAAAAAGGGTGACCCTTAAAACCCTATGAGCTACTGCTCTATAGCACTCCTGTCCACCTTTAGTAAATTTCTGGAGAAACGTATTCATCGTCAGGTGTCAGACTTTGTAGCCAACTATGACCTGATATCTCCTGCTCAGCATGGCTTCAGACCAAGCCACAGCACCTCGACTGCCCTAGCACAATTCACTAATGACACCTCAGCCACCATGGATTGAGGCCAACTTACGGGGGCTGTTTTTATTGACTTAACGAAGTCTTTCGACTCGGTTAACCATTAACTGCTCTTTGCATCAGCTAGGTTCACTGGGTGCCTCCCAGTCCACTATTGCTTGGTTCTCCAGCTATCTGCACAATTGCACCCAGTCTGTCTCTCACCGCAGAGTCTTCTCCTACCCTGCCCTCTATCCACTGGTGTTCCACAAGGTTCCATCCTTGGGCCCTGCTCTTTCTATATTTATAAACAATCTACCTACCATTTCCTCCACAGTCATACCTTACTCTATGCTGATGACTTGGTCCTCTATACCTCCTCTAGCTCCATCTCTGACATTAATTCCACCTCTCTTCCAACCTGCAACAAATCCAAACATGGCTCACATCTCCACCTACCAGAAAATGTTGCCAAGATCCAGACCATGCTTTTTGGGTCCTGCAGGAAGCTCAGTGCCCTAAACCCTCATTTCTGGTGTCTTGTCTTAATGGCTCCATGGTACAAGTTATCGACTCCTTCAGATACTTAGGGGTCACTCTGGATCCATGTCTCAGTTTCTCTCCATATCAATGCGGTATGCAAGTCTGTCAATGCCAAAATTGGGTTGGCTTATCATGTCCGCCACACCCTGACCCCTGCCGCTAGGATCTCCATCACCCAAGGACTTCTGCTTTCTGGTCTTTGCTCAAGTGTAGGCAAATGTCATTCAAGCATGGGATGTTGCCTATAACAATTTTGCAGATTTGCCTTGTCTGCCCATTGGCTGAAATACTGCTGCACACTTTACTCTGACCTCCGCTGGTTATCCCCCTCCTCCCAGCGTATATATTCCATAGGCTGCCTGACCAACAATATAATTCGTTCTTCTCTCCCCTCCTTCCTTGCAGCCATGTTCTCCCCAGTTGACTGCCCTGACTCTTCCGGTCCTTGGCTTCAGCTCTGGTCACTGTCCCTAACTGCTCCATGAAAATGAGTGAACTTTGTCTTCCATCTATGCTCCCAAATTCTGAACTCCTTCCATTTTCCTTTAGGCCCCAGTTCTCACCCTATCTTCAAACATGCACTCTTTAATTACCTCACCTCCCTAGACGCATGTAAATGTCTTTAGTTCATGTATTACACCTCTTTACTTACTCTAGTTCATGGATCATACCTCTTCACTTGCCGTTGCACTACTATCCCCTTCCCTTTCCCATACCCTTGTCCTATGCCACCAGCACTGCTGTTATGTACTTATGTTACTGATCTCTGCAAGCTGTTTTTATCTCTTTTGTACCGTAATGCTTATGCTATGTATGCCATCACTTTCGTGCTAAGTAATTCTACTGTCATGTAAGGTTGTTGATCTCTTTATGTACTGCATTGTATCAGCTCCTCCCTGTTCTGTTGTTTGTAACTTGTCTGAACTGTAATCTCCTGGGTGGTGCCTGAAAATAGGCAATCCTGTCTAGTGCACTTACCCGGTTACCAAATGCAAATAAATAATACTTAAATAAACATGTTTCACATTTGCTTTACACTGTCTTCTCAGGTGTGTGCAACAACAGTATTTGACTGAAGGGAAGCATTTTCTCTCTGGGGACACAACTGGGCATTTCTGGCAACCACAGTAAACATTTTAAGTGCTTAAAACAGATTTATGTTGAACTTCTCAGGAGAGTAGCTCACGTTTGTGTTATGGTCTGCACTTTTTTGAGTGGTTGGCAGTTGCACACAACTACCAATCATGCACCATCATATACCATGGGGAAACAATTTATTTAATGTGGCAAATACTTGACATTTGTGGATCGGTGGAGTACATATGAATCAGTAAGAAAAATGAAAGGACAGAAAGTGGTTCATCATGTGTAAAAAGGATTAAAGAATAACAGAACTGGACAGGCAAGGGACATCCAAATGAACGAGACAATACTGAAAATGAGGACAGTGCAAAAAGACATGAAAACAACAGGATTTTTTATTTTTATAACTTTATATTTTTTGGTTTTTTTTATTTCTAATGAGGGGACTAGAGAGTGGAGAAATTAAGAACACATTATGGAATAGCTAAATATAAAATAAACAATTTCTGACAACCACTCAGACAATCTCACCAGCACTGCCAGAAGCTAAGCCATGCCCACCACCACCGTGCAGCTCAGCCAGGACACTGAGGATCCTCTCTTGGCTGGACATAACATTGTCCAGCCAGTCCATCACTTCCTGACAGAAAGTGTTAAAATCCTGATGCAGATCCCACAGCTCGGCCCACAAACTGCCACACTGCCATTGTGACAGGTGTCACGAGGTCATCAGGCAGATGTCTGGGAGGTACAGGGCAAGTACTGTTGCGGTCACTCCTGCAGCTGCAGCGGCGACTCCCAGCAGCATTACCACTGACCTCTCTCTGCTCCACATTGCCCCCAGGGTCATCACCACCACCATCACGTGATGCAGCCACATCACACTCCTTGGCCCTCCACTCATTGAGGTGGTGGATACGGAGGTGCATCCTCTAGCCGCCAGTCCCAAGGCAGGTCCCTTTTTTCCCCCACCTCACACAGTGCCCACACACCTTGCAGATGGCCACTGTCTCATCTGCAGGGTGCATGTCAAAAAAAAGGCCCACACTACAGAGCACTGTGGGAGTGGGGGAGCACCAGATGAGGAGGTGGTGGGCTCCTGCTTGGGGGGGGGGACTTGTGGCTGCTGCTGTTGTTCCTGATGCTGCTGCAGTTCCGGCTGCTACTGTTTATCTTGTTATTGTTGTTGCTGCTGCTGCTCTGCAGCAGTATAGCGCAGTGGTCTAAGGCTCTGAGCTGCAAATCTGATGACATCCAGCAGACCAGACCTGGGTTTGAATATCACAGCTTCTACTTGCATACTGTGGGACCCTGAGCAAGTCACTTAACCTTCTTGTGCTCCCAGGTCGCTCCTGTAAGAAAGCTTTCAGCTTAGTGTGCTATACCTGGTTAAACAACTAAATAAATAAAAACTCCCTTCCTGAGCTGGGGGGGGGCAGCAGTTCCTCTGGAAAATGCATGCCTACTAAGGTGAATAACTGCACCTCCAGCTGGACCCTGTCTTGACTCCTCCAAGTCCTGAGGCTGCCTTTCCATTACAAAAAAAAAATTGAAGAAAATAAAAAAAAAAAAGAGAGTAAGAAGTGAGAAAAAAAAAAACAGTATAGACTAACAACATTTATAAATTCAGAAACTACAGTAAAGAAAGATAAGGAATAGAACTCAAAAAGGTGTAAAATATTAAAATGCTAATAAAGTAATAGAGATGTTTCTGCTCAAGTGCTCAGACTCACTTGCAAACTATCTCCTCAAGTTACAATTGCCAAAATGGAAGTGAAACAGTCATTGCTTGCCTGCCTGCCTGCCTGGAGTCTCCCATGTGACCTGCTGTAAGTGAATCCTGTGACAGACCATGTTTTTTTATTAACTTCAAAGTTACTATCAAAGTTGAAGTTAGCTCCAAAGTAATTCAGTAAAGTTTTGGCACCAGAAGCCAATTACCTTTGAAGTTACTAACATACTGCATACTTGCATACTGTGTGACTCTGAGCAAATCACTTAACCACCCAGTGCTCCCAGGTCGCCCCTGAAAACAGGCACTTGTGCATAGTGGGCCTTACCTGGTTACCAAAGACTAAAAAAAAAATAAAAAATGGAAGTTACATTCGAAGTAATCTGGTGAAGTTTTGGCACCACAAGTGAATTTCACAAAATTTTTCGCAGGGTGGATTTGGTGACTTTGCGGGGAATTCGCAGGTGGAGTAAAACTTCGCAATATCTCTCATCCCACCATTCTGTTGACCTTTGCCACTGGTGCTGCCATCCTGCACTAGGCTGAGTGGTTCATTTCCCTCGTTACCAGTGCACACAGATCCTTATCCTTCTTCTCCGATGTTGTGGATTACTGCACTCCCCCTAACATGCAACTATTTCAGGGGTTCCTGGCTCCCAAGTGCATGACGTTGCACTTTGTGGCATTGAACCCAAGTTGTCATGTGTTTGACCATCCTTCCAGCCTTGCCAAATCCTCCTGGAGTACTTTACCACCCCAACCCCCCCCCCCCATCCACTTCCACACAGAGCTTAGTGTTGTCAGTGAAGAGGCTGGTCTTACTTTTTATTCCATCTGCTATATTGGCAATGTAAACATTAAACAGCAATGGGCCCAGCACCAAGCCCTGTGGTACCCCACTTGTTACCACCCTGGGCTCCGATAATTTGCTCCCAAAAGCCATCCTCTGCTGCCTATACTGAAACCAGCTCCTGACCCATCTAACCAGTTTCCTCCCTGCTCCCAGGCTACTCAATTTGCTGGTCAGCATCCCATAATGCACATAGTCAAAGACCTTGCTGAAGTCCAAGTAAAGGACGTTCACCGCATGACCCTTGTCCAGTGCTCGAATCACCCAATAAAAAAAGTCAACTAGATTTGTCTGGCAGGATCTGCCCGAGACAAACCAGTGCTGTTTGCCATCCTGGAAACCATTATCCTCCAGACATTTTACCAGTCTTTCCTTGAGGATAGTCTCCATTAGCTTTCCTACAATTGCAGTAAGGCTCACTGGCTTCTAATTCACTGGCTCATCCCTTGGCCCAGTCTTATGGAGGGGCACCACATGTGCCACACTCCAATCCCTGGGCATGCACCCCGTATCCAGAGAGGTGTTGATCAGGTCTGCCAGTGTCCCTGCCAGAACTTCAGGTAACTCTCTCAGGACTCTAGGATGAACTTCATCTGGCCCAGGTGCCTTATCTACTCTCAGGGACTTAAGGCCCTCCAACATCTTTTCTGTCATGATCTCCCCATCCATGACCTCCTCTCCCCTACTCCCACCCCACTCTTCCCCTTAGGCATGGGCCCTTCCCTCTCCCTAGTGAATATTGAGCAGAAGTACTTGTTGAGTACTTTTGCCTGCTCTGCTCCCTTTTCCAACCAACCACTGCCATTCTTGATCCTAGCAATCTGATCCTTACTCTTTCTCTTTTCCCATATATACCTGAAGAAATCCTTTTCACCTTCTTTGATCCCTGCGCAAGCCTCAGCTCTCTTGAAGCCTTGGCTGCCCTTACTATTCTACTCATCTCCCTGTGTTTCCTCACATATTCCTCCTTGTCTTCCTCTCTGTTGGATCTTTCATAGGTTCTAAAGGCAGCCCTCTTTTCTTCACCCTCTCCCCTACCTCTGTGTTTATCCAGATCGGCTTCTTGGTCCTGAATTTCTTGCTCTGGCTCTTTACACTTGCACTACTGGTAGGGCTGTGTGAACCTCTAAAAGTTCTACCTCGTGAACTTTCTGAGTAGAGCCCAGAAATGTTCTACCAGGTAGAACCCAGCAGAATCAGGTTCTACCAGGTAGACCTGGGTTCTATCAGTTATATAACCATATTCTACCAAGTAAAACCAGGTTCTTCTAAATAAAACCACATTCTACTGGGTATAACCAGGTTCTACAATATAGAAACACATTTTCCCTGGTTCTATTAATTAAGAAATCCACAGATGTATTTTGTTTGCATGTTTGTGAAAGTACATGTAGTACTAAGAATGGTATGTATTGCAAAGCTTTGGTGCATAGGATTCTGTCTCAGTACTCCAAAACTTTGCAAAACTTACTATTCTTAAAGTTAGAATCTTTGTACTACATGTACATTCCCAAACATGCAAAATAAAATATGTGGATTTTTTTATACTCAGGTAGAACCAGGTAGAACTTGATAATATATTGTAAAACCTGGTTATACCCAGTAAATGCTTTAAAATAGTGTTGAAACAGATTTAGCAAGCAATAAAGGTCAGGGATGATATATGACTCGGATATCATACCTGATATCTTTTGCTTATTAAATCTGGTTGCGGTCCAATGGGATAACCCCCTGAGCTACACCCTGTTACAATAATTTTAATTCTTCCCCCACTGTTAGACTCAGGTACTAATAGAGCCCAATGGCTGTTGCCATGGGCCATAAAGAAATGTAGGAGAGGTTGGCACCCACAGTCTGTTTTAGGTTTTCTGTTATTCTGAGTAAATGTCAATATTACCATCTCTTGTTCTCTCCTGTCCCTCTAGTACACACTTCTGCCCTGAACCCCATACCTTCCATAGATAACTATGTCACTATTACTCCATTTTTCCCACCCTCCTCAACACCCCTTCCCCATCCCCACCTCTTTCTCTAATAACAGAACTTCTTGGTTTATATCATATATGGTAGTGGTGACACTGACAACCAGCAAGTACTACTTCTACATATGAGATAGAAGAAGTTGTTTCATTCTGACAGACAGGTCAGGTTGAAGTGCAACCAAGAGAGACAGGAGAGTGTTCAATAAAGTGGAAGGAGGAATTCAATGGACAGAGGAGTTAAAAGGAGTAATAGATTTTTCACTGTTTGGGTAGTATTCATTGAACAGTGAAGAAGGGTTCTAGATATTTTCTAAAAGCATTGTGTTTGGGAAAAAGTTATCTACTGTATGTGATATTGCTAAGGAGTAGGATGTGACAGGGATGTGTGTATAACAGTAGGTGGAGTTTGAGGTATTAGTATTGGCATATTTGGGCATCTGGTTGAAGGAGAATAGCTGCCAGTATAACTAGAGTCCACATGTTGGAAATGTGAAAAGTGGGGATCCTTTCCTGATGAATACATTCCTCATCTTTACTCAGAATATTGGAAAAACCCATAGCAGTCTACCATCTGCCAATTTTCTTTATGATGCCAGGTGTGCAGCTGAGGATCTAACAATGGACAGTGGATTGTATTTGTTAGAGGGGGTGTTCCGGAGGTTTGGTCTTGGTGTTGGGGGACAGAGTAAGATCATTTTTTTAATTTTTATTTTCATGATGGTCAATCAGTTAGTTACGTGGGAACAACGTTCTTTTTTTTTAATTCTAGTCTTTTATTTTCATCTTCCAGGTTGTGATGAAAACAGTTTGTATCTGGTGGATGGCTCATTCAGAGCAAAGCGTTGGATGTGTCCTTGGCTGCAACATTGAAATTGTGAATGGAAAGCTGACATTTTGCAGCAAAAAAAAAAATAAAATAAATAAAATTAAATCCCCATCTGGAGTCGGACTTGAACAAAGACCAGTTATTTATTATTTATTTATTGTATTAATGTTTTTTTAACAGCCTAATAAAGTATTGAATTTGTGTTTTAAAAAATGGCAATAAAACAAATGGTTGAAGAACTGTGTTACAGTAATGTGTAGTTATTTATCATTGTTTTAGCTGAACAGTAATATGTAGTGGCCCTTCAACTTCTGGTGCTAGATTGGGCCTCAGTGGTACATGATAACTGTCAGTAGATGTTTGTTTCAGACATTAATGGAACTCAAGGAAGAGGATGAGGAGGAGACAGGAGGAACCTCCAGTGGAGGAAAGACAGGTGGAAAGGCTAGTGGCTACTAGTGGCAACAAAATCCCTTGCCATCATCATCAGCGTGGCATGCCATCCGGGTGCTGTCAATCTGCATAAATTTTAGACAATATATATTTTTGAATTGAGGCTTGTTCATTATTAGAAAGGGGAGCCTCTCTACATTCTTCGTGGAAAGACATGTTCTTTTGTCATTCACTATTGCCCCAGCAGCACTAAAAATTCTCTTTGAATATGTGCTGGTAGGTGGGCAACCGAGGTATTGAATTGCGATCTCAGTTAAAGAAGGACAGATCGATTTTTTCTGTTACCAATAAAGCAACAGTTTGTCATCTGCAGTGAGATGTACAGTATCCTCCATATGACCTTTAACCATTTTTGCAGCAGGGACTTCTAGTACCACAACAGCCGGCAGAGCCTTTCCAGCTGTCTTTATCAGACCAAAGTCTGACAGCATGTCCCACAGTGGTTTGTCCTCTTGTGATGTAACAACAGTTCTGGTTGGTTTTGACAACCAAAACATCAGTAGTTGTGGTACCAGCAGCAGCAATGGCAGATTGTGCTCCTCCTCTCCACCAGATTTTGTTCAGAATTTGAATGTTGCCAAAGGGCACTGGTGATGTACTACTTTTCTCAACTATACATGCTGACACTTTCTCAGTTAACAGTTCTTGATAGTAGTCCAGGTCTTTAAAGTCATGTGGTTTGAACACTGTTTCAATTATATCCTTAAACTGAGAATCCAGAAGTGTGGCCAAGTGTATTGTTCTGCTTTGTACACATATTTACAAATCGCTCATCAGCCAGGAAGTTTTGTAACATTTTTCCAACAAGTGATGCAGCATTGATGTCATCAGTGTCAAGGAACTGTGACTCGAGACACCCAGTCTCATCCTGATGAAATTAAAGGTAGGATCTGTACCATCAGAGCTCACCACTTAGGTAGCCTCCTCAAAGGGTTTAAGGACACAAAAAGATTCTCCATGAGACACCACTGATTGGGGCTAATATTCAGATCTCCTTTCTCCAATGCCATGTTGGACTGCACATTAATTTATTTGTTATTTATTTTAGTCTTTGGTAACGGATAAGGCCCACTAGGCACAAGTGCCTGTTTTCGAGGCGACTTGGGAGCACTGGGCGGTTAAGTGATTTGTTCAGTCACACAGTATGCAAGTGGAGGTTGTGAGAATCAAACTCAGGTCTGATCTGTTGGACGTAATAAGCTCTGCTCATATCTTGTTCCTCTAACCTCTAGGCTATACTGTCAGCCCAATGGATGGTGTTCTGCTGTTCAAGAATTCTCTGCATCATATAGTAAGTGGAATTCCACAGAGTTGGAACTTCCTGTATCATCTGGTGAAGAGGGAGGCTGTTTTCAATCTGAATCTGCCACAACAACGTTCAGGCTTTCACGGAATGGCTAAAGTAGGTGCACACAGTGTGGGCAGCTACAATCAAGTTCTGAACATTTTGGTCCTCACTGATAAAGTCTTTTACCACCAAGTTAATAATGTGTGCAAAGCATGGTGCATATGTAAACTTACAAGCCTTACTGCTTTCACAATATTTGAAGCATTGTCAGACACTATAAACCCTGGTTGCAAGGACTTTGGAGTCAGCCACTCAGCAAACTTTTCTTCAAGGCCCTCCTGAAAATGTTCCACTTTGTGATTTTTCAAACCATAAATACAAAATGCTGCCTGCCTCGAACAGTGAAAGCCCTTGCTTCTTGCTGCTGCCACCAGTGCCACTACAGGATGATGAGGAGAGGAGGGAGAGAAAGTTTACCCAATGGCCAGTCACAGCCATATAGTCAGTCATCTGGCCACTGGTCCACATATCTGTTGTGACTTGAACCTTTTTGCCCTTTGAACCTTTAAGAGCATCAAACATGCTTTTCCAAACAGTGTCATACAAGTCTGGGATGGTAACACTTATTTTATTTATTTATTTTATTTGAACTTTGGTAACCGGGTAGGCCCACTGAGACCATGCAGTCCCTTTTTCAGTGACAACCCAGGAGGCAATTACAGTATAATACAGCTAGACAAATACATGGACTTCTTGTTTACAAAGAAATGTGAAGGGTTCAAAGGATACACAAAGACTTCAACATAGGTACATAAGCAGCCTTAAAATTTACATTGCACAGGGTTAAAGAATATATACAGTTAAATACATTGTACTGTACAGATTTACAGAACACTTGCGCAACACAATGTTTTTGCATTGAATGAAATGTATGCCACATGGCAGAAGGTTCCGAGTAGGAAGAGAAATTAGCTAAGGCAGTTGCAGCGGGAAGGTTAAAGTAGATGAGAGGTAAGTTCTTTTTTGAATAAAGATAGGGAGGTACAGTTGAGTATGGTAGGTGGGAGGGAATTCCAGGCAGTGATGGCTGAGAAGACGAATGATCGAACACTTGAGAAGTAGGTCCGGCTGGGGACTTGATATTTGGGCATAGCGATTTCCATTAGTGCTTAAAACCTAGGTTAGCCACAAAGAAGAATGGAAGCAAGTCAGTGGCTATCATCTCCGCAATTGCCTTTGTTACTCACCTTGCCTCAGGCCTGTTGGGCTTATATTTCTATGACCGCTCAAAACAGTCTTTCAACTAAATTTGATGGCCACTACACCTGCTGATAGCATCTGATTTTCCGGTTGCATCCTTGACCTTTACCACCATGAGGGGTGGACATTGTGGCCACGGATGGCATATGACTCCTGTTAGGCTGTGGTGGTGCACTCTGAGAGGTAAAGAAACAAGAAACTGAAGTTGTTGTGCTTTGACTGGAAGTCAGACTTTCATCATCCTCCACCTCCACATCAGTTACTTCATCACCCTGGGAAACATCCATATCCTCATCCTCCTCAGCTGAGTGCAGCAGCGCAACAACTTGTGCGTACTCCTTTTGTGTTTTTTGATACTGATAAATGTGAGACTTGTTCATATGTCTTATCATTGTTGAAGTTCCTGATCCTGGTACCCACTTTACCGTGACTTAATTTTGTTTTGCATAATTTACAAACCACATGGCTGCAAGATGATTTATCTTGTGTGAAAAAAAATCCCACACAACAGATTTCGCAGATTTTGTTGCACTGCTACTTATGGGGAGGATACGTTCATCACTGCCCCTGCCACCACCACAGCCACTATTACTGCCAGACGTATCTCTTTGAGGTCATTCCATGTCAGTCATGAAATTGTGATGCACAGCAGCACTTCATGACTCAATTACTTCTGTTTACAGCACTTCTCTGGAAGCCTGACCATCTTCTATATTTTGTTTCTCTTCTGCATGTGTGGGTGTCTCCTTATGCCCAATTTTTTTTCTATCACCACTATCCTTCCTATTACTCTTTTTTGTTCTTTTCTCGCCCTGTAGTCTTCCTTCTCATCCCATTCCCCAGAACCACTGTTACTTGACAGACTGACTGCTACTTTATCTACTACAAACTCAGGATCTGTTTCACTGACTTCCCCACAGTCTCACCTGTCTTCCTTCTCATCATCATCCATCACTCTGCTTACTAAGACTGGCTGCCGCACTATGATGGCCCTTGTGCTCAACCTCTGAGTGCCACAACAGGTTACTCCTGCAGTGTTCTGAATTTTCTGTACCATTGTCACTATTCCATGTTTTTGTTTACCACCTGTGGTTTTGGGAAAAGATTGTGACACACATGCTTCCTGTCTCCAAACTGTATTTTAAAATTGTTCCTAATTAAATTTGTTTTAGTATACTAGCAAATGGTGATTGTGTCTATAGGTGCAAATTCAGGGATATTTTCTCCCTAACAGGTAAATATAGCACTGCTGGCTGCATCGAGTCAAGTACTTTAAGTAGTAAGACACAGGGATATTTTCTCCCTAACAGATAAATAATACAGCACTGCTGGCTGTGCCAAGTAACTATAAATACAGAAAAATTATCCAAACCAAAATACCAAATAGGTCAAACACTAGTAGGTGCAGTTGTGTACACTTGGGATTGGGAAGGAATTTGGAATATGTGCAAAACAGTAAAGTGTCTTACAATTTATAGCAGCAGAGAGAAAAGCTGATTTTTTTTGAATGTAAACTGTTGGCAAGTATATTTTTATAAGCAGTTTAAAATCAGACTCAGACCACACAGTTCAAATACAAAAACTGCCTTGCCTTTGCCTAGGTTGGTTGAACTTGTTCCAGATCTCTCCCTCCTAGACAGAAAGCACTAAAATGTATTTTGTTTTATTAATTTGCCCAAAGAAAAAGATGATGCCTACCTGTCTAATGCCAAAAAACTAAAGGTATCTGTGGCAAATGGCATCAACGGAGGAGCTGATTAATGAATCTGTTACCACTCACCCCACACACACTCTGTGATCCCTTGCTGTGCTGGCACAATTACAAGTAGAATTAAAAAAAAATACTCAATTATTTTGCTGTTAAGTTAACTGCTGGGGTTAAACACTTTTCAGTTCACACCACACCTCAAAGGATAACACTGAGCCATCCATAGACTGATTGGCCACACAGCTCCCACGCTCCTACTGGATTTTTCCCTTCCCCCTTGACTCCCACTCCAAACTCCAGTGCACTCTGACCAGTGAAGCAGAAAAAATTAAATCAACTGCCTTATTTTTCGAGGGGATAGAAATGTAATTTTTGTTTCTATTGCAGTCACGGAGAAAGAGGCTAGACGGTTGATCTAAAACTGATGAGAAGAGAGTCAGTACAGTATTACTTCATTGCTCGTCTTCTCCCCTCTCGAGTAGCACATCAACTGCCACAGAGAAAACTGGTGCTGTGAGACATGTTAGCCAGCCTGCCACATGACTCTTTTTTGCCCTAGCCAACAGAGGGAGTTGTCTCTTCCAGACAGCCTTTTAGCAGCTAATCACCCACACCTTTACAAAAGTTCAAGGTGGGAATAAGGTTGACGGGGGCTGCTGATTAGGCTGCTGACTAACACTAATGGAGTCACACGATGGTGGAAATTTATAACTTTGAGCTCGCTTCCTGCAATACCCCTAAATTTATAATTTACTGGTATTGCATGGGTAGAACCACAGTTCTCATATGTTCGCCCATGGGTGGACTAGCATGAACATCTGGATTTAACCATTAAGGCAGAATAGTCAAACAGAACATGTAGCCCTAGCTAGTGGCCTCAGCCAGGCCCAGCTTGATGAGTGCCCATTTTTTGCTCAGCACCCATGCTGGGGTGGATGCTAGTCATGTGCCCTTCTAGTATACTACCCATCCTGCCAAAGTCTGCTCTTTAGAAGTGCAGGACCTTAGTCTTTGTAGTGGCTACCTCCTTTCCTAGATCAACTGAGAACCACACTGTGCTATGGTCGCTCCCTGCCAGGGGATCCTCCACCCCAGCATCTGTGACTTGTTCACCATCTGCCAGCACCAGGTCCAGAATGTTCCCCTCCCTAGTCAACTCTGTTACATTCTGTGCCAGGAAGCCATCCTGGAAGGCTTCCAGGAGGAGCTTCTCCCTGGCACATGAGGTAGCTGGGATGTTCCAGTCCACTCCCGGCATGTTAAAGTCCCCAACCACCACAGTGCTCCCTTTGCCACTAAGCCTCCTTATCTGTTCCCCTAGCTCCCTATCAATCTCCTCCTTCCGAGTTGGAGGCCTATATACTACCCCCAATCTAACCTTTTTCACTCTTGGGTTGTGTAGTTGCACCCATATGGCATCTACCCTGCCTCCCTCCCCCCTACTCCCTGTTACACATTATCCCCTCCCTAACACAGATTGCCACCCCTTTCCCATTTTCTCTGTCCCTCTGGTATAGCTTGAATCCTGGGATGGCTAGGTCCCAGTCATGGTGTTGGGTTGCCCATGTCTCGAGTTGGCTGCTATGTCTACCTCCCCTTCTGCCATTGTTGCCTGCAACTCTGCTATCTTGTTTCCCAGGCTCCTAGCATTCAATGCTACCAACCTCCATTGTGATCTTATCCCTTCTGTGCTTTTACCGTCCCTTCCATCCCCTCTCCTATTAGAATTCTGCTTCTCCCATGCTGTGGGGGAGGTCCAAAGGATCCCCTCTCCTGGTGACTGCTCATCCCTTTGTCCCCCTTACCTAGTTTAAATTATACTCTCTAATAAAGTCCCCCAACTTCTGCTTCAATACCTGTGAGGCCTTCCCTGCTGAGGTGTAACCCTATCCAATGCATACAGGTCTGTTTTCTCTGGCGCACTAACAGTAGAGCGGCACCACCACAGCGAAGACCATCACAGCGACAGAATTCACCTGAAAGCATCGGGTTGCTGTGATGGTCCCCGCTGACACTGGTGGTGCATCTTCAGGTGTTTCGCCCCTCCCAAGACAACCCTGACTTGGAGTTGATATAATTAGAGACTAGGGTGTGCGAGGCAGAACCTCCCAAATGGGGAATCAAGGAGCAGCCCCCTGAAGAAAGCTCGCTAACATCTCCGACAGTACAATGCCAACACTCAGCATTGTGTCTGTCACTGTCAGGATATCAGCATAGTAGATGTCGCTGCATGATAGTAGAACCATTTTCTCCCACTTGTTGCCCCCCCCCCCAACAATCTGTACCCCATGGCCCCACACCATTCTCCCTACCATTTACTGAAGTCTACGATTCTCTGCTTCCTGGCTGTACTTGCTCTTGGCACTGGGAGAATTATAAAGAAGGCTACCGACCTTCCCCTTATACTGCATAGTTTCCCCACTTCCTTGAAACTATCCTGCACCTCTTCTACCCTTCTCCCTTCCAGATCATTCATTCCCAGGTGTACCACAACGTGTGTTTTTCCCCTCCCCACACACCTGCTAATATGCTGTCCCACTCTACCTACCATCATGCCTGGCATGCACTCCACCCAAATGCTGATTTTCCTGGCGCCCCCTTCCCCCCCATCTTATACCCTTAAAGGGGACAGGCAACGTATGCCGACTAGCAGCAGTTTGTTATGCTCCTGTTTACAGAAATGAAATTCACGCTTCCAAATGATCTATATTTAACTGCAACTGAATAAACACTGTTGTGAGAAATGGTATTTTCAATTGTTTCCTTTTTATGGGCAGCATTCCATTACCGTTCTCGTCATGGAACTAGTAATGCGGAGTTTTTACTATTTAACAGTTTGTGTACAGAATGCTAAGCATGAGCTGTTGTCCTATCAGAACCATGCTCAGAGTTCTAAGCTCAAACCATGATATAGTTAAAATTCCAGATCACTGGTTCTAGCAAGAGAACTGTAACAGAATGCTGCCCATTAAACACAACAATGCAAAATACAGTTTTTCACATTGCTTTTTATTTAGGCACAGTTACATATGGACCATTTAGGAGTTTGGATATAATTTTTGTAAATGGGAACATAATAAACAACTGCTAATTAGAAATGATTTCCTGTCCTCTTCAAGTATTGAGTCCCCCAGAATGATGACCTTCCCTCCTTTATCCTTTTTACCTTCCTATTGCCTGCTATTCCTCTGCCCCTACTAGATCTCTCTCTCCATCCTCCCTGCCTATGGATGCCTTTTGCCTTAAGACAGTCAGAGACATCACAGGTAGGCTCACCACATTTACTTACACTATTTAGAACACAAGGACACCTGCTCTGCCCTTGAGGATTGATCAATGAATATATGAGTCATAGGGGGGACAGGCCAGGAAGTTGTTTTTTTTCCATAGAGATCTTTATCCCCCTGGAGCCTTTCAGGTGGCTGTGGCCCTCCCTTGGAGGGACTTGTCCTCTGTGCCTGAGTGGCCCTGTCCAAACCAACCCCATAATTCTCCCAAGGCTTGCCCCGACAGGGCCAGGAGGAGAGCATTGATCCCGAGCATAATCCAGAAGTCAGGGCAGCCGGGGATGCGCTAATATCAGGAGCCTGCCATCTCCCTTTCATGTTTTCACCATCCCCCATCCCACCTACATAAGGACACCGGTTACATGCCTCCCGACCCATACTGCTCCTCCAGCCACTGCCAGAGGGCAGTCAATGACTGGGATGACAGGACCTCCTTCCCCGAGAGAGGAGAGCAGTCCTCTGGACACTCAATCCTCTCTTGCAATTGCTGATCCCAAGATCTGGGTCATTCCTGAACCTAGGCCTCCGGCATGGTGTGAGGTGCAGTGACCAGCGCCTCAACCTCCAGCGCCACTGGGCCGGTGGCCAGGAAGTTTTTTTATACACAGCAATGGCAAGCCAGTTACTGGGTACCAGTTCACAGCCATGCTCAAGAAGGGAATCCGAGCCACAGGCAGGGATCACAGAGGTTTCAATACACATTCTTTTAGGATGGGGCAGCCATGGAAGCAACGAGACTGGGATGTCAAGAAGCACAGATACAGTCCATCGGGAGGTGGCAATCTAGGGCTTATAAGGGGTTAATTAGGCCCAACAGCAATCAAAGGGTCAACCCAAGCAGTGGAAGGAAGGACACATGCTAATGTCATTTGATTTATTCCCACCGGTGTGCCTCAGGCAGTCAAATGGTTTTGGGTGATTGGACATTCATTTGTCAGAGAAGCCTGTGAACAGTTAGTGAGGCAGGCCCAAGGAACGTAACTAGGTTTACCCACAAGAAGAGTGACTGTACAGTGGTGTGGGATAGGAAGAATGAGATGCACAAAATTTATACCCAGGCTGAGGAAATTGGGTTTGGTCGATGCGCCATCAGACGGCATGAGCATATACCTGGGGGGGAATGACCTGGGTAGCTTGTCATCCATTGACTTGCGGAAGTGTATTTTGACAGACTTGCTTTGGTTTAAACTGCAAATGCTGAACACAAACCTGGCTTGGTCCAGGATAGTGCCACGGTTCAAATGGCTGACAATGGCAGTTGCCAGGCCTCTAAGGAAAGTATGCAGGGAGGTGAATCGGGAGTTGTGTCCATTCTACCATGCTTGAGGTATACAAGTAGTTTACCACGGTCACATCATTGTTGACTGTAGGGGGTTATATGACATGGATGGGGCGCATCTATCGAATGTCGGTTATGCATTATTTATTAATAGCCTTCAGGAGGTCATGGAAAACTAGGTCTAGAGT
Source organism: Neoceratodus forsteri (assembly GCA_016271365.2). Classification (NCBI taxonomy): domain Eukaryota; kingdom Metazoa; phylum Chordata; order Ceratodontiformes; family Ceratodontidae; genus Neoceratodus; species Neoceratodus forsteri. Next base: position 530,796,916 of record CM028137.1, on the reverse strand, counting down.
ATTCGCCCTGAGGATATATTGGTAGATACGTAACTGCATTACGTATCCTGTGGCGAACAGTTGGGTGATGCAAATAAATGTATGTTGTAAAACAATGATGAAGAAGAGGGGTGGCCCAGTGAGGGCCCACTCAGGAAAATGAGAGGGAGTGGTCCAGTGAGGGCGCATTCCTGAGATGTGGACAACATGGGGTGGAGTAGGTAAACCGCAGGGGGAGATGGTTGGGCAGTTGAGGCCCTGTGAGGGCAGGGCTGCTCGGCTATGGCCTAGCGGGTCCCAACTTCTGTTAAGGCTAGCCTGTCAAGGGGGAGACTGGCTGGCCCAGTGGGGATTGTTAGGAGATCCCTTGGCCATATGGCTAGAGGAATCTTATCATGTGGGATTGAATTCAAAACAAATGAGTCTGCTGCCTCAGGGAGAATACTCTAGTGTTTTAAATTTTTTTTAGAGAAAAAAACAATATGTTGTGGGTGATACCTTTTGTTGGACTAACAAAATTATATCTGAGACTAGCTTTTGAGAAATAAAACTCTCTTCTTCTAAGCTAGTCTCAGAAATAATTTTGTTAGTCCAATAAAAGGTATCACCCGCAACATACGGTATTTGTTTTTTTTTTTCCTACATTGTTGACTGAACTAACATGGCTACCACATTTTTTTTTTAAACTCAACTTTATTGTTGAGATGGTTATACATATTCATCCATACAGACATTTTGAGAGGTATTTTTTCATTAACTTTCATTACACGTCAGAATTTAAATCTTAGCGAGCATATGCTTCTTATCTATGTTTTTTCTATTAACCATACTCATTCGCATTGTAGATCCATCTTTAAGTTCAGTTATATATGTTCTTCTGTAATTGTGCTTCTTTGTCTTTGTTACCTGCATTATATGCTATGTATTGAGCTATATCTGTATTCACTGTTAATAAATAAAAAACTGTAACTGTTCAAACTGTTAACTATACAAAGGCAAACATGCCTTAACAATAACCAGCTGTGTAATACCTAATGTTTTATTGCAGAATAGGCTATCTCTTTTTCAGGTTAGGTCCATGTTTTTTTTAGAACATTACATGTTGTGTGGATTAAAATGTAGTACATGTTTGATATTTGTTAACTGGATGATCATGTATCTGTTTGAGAAGTGTTATATCTGTTTACTTCATGTCGAGTAAACAGCAGCCTTTTCTGCCAAAAATGCAGTGTTGGTGTCCAGTGCTTTATTGGGGGATTGGTGTGGGATCTATCTGGGCACTAGTTTACATGGCCCAGCAAGGAGATATGACTGATTGCTCCTGCCCATTAAACCACAGACATTGCCTTTTAATTGTTTAGTATCTTTCTTAATGTTTTTTCTGCATAGGTGGAAAGGAAATGTCATGATTTTCATCCATAAAAAGTGGACCCTATCTCGATCGAGAAAACTTCAGATGATCAGCCTAACTGATATACTGGCTGAATTGTTTTGTAAGGTTTTTTATTCAACAGAACTCAAAAAGGAATGATAATTGACCCAGTTATGAGGGTGAATGGGGTATTCAGGGCAGGCTGTAGTACTGTTGAATGTTATTAACTGCTTTGTAATACATGGGTGTCATTTTTTCCCATCGGGAATCATTGACATCAAAAACTCATAATACTATTGCTCTGGCATCAGAAAGTCATAATACTATTGTTCTGACGTCAGAACAATGTTATTATGAGATGGATTGTTTGGAGTGTTCCACATATAACAAAAAAAAACAGATAGGAAACCAGCAGTAACAAGGCTTGTCATTCCATCTTGGGATCCTGTTGACACCATAAACCACTCAAGATGTTCTCTCATTATATGTAATGTCAAGAGAATCCCGCGATGGAATTACAGCCTTTTACTGATGAGTTCCCTATTATTCTGTTTATAATTACTGGTGACCACATTTATCAGCCTGATTATGGTGACTGTCAAATGCCATAATAACCGAAATACAGTTATTACGGCGTTTTTGTTACTTTACTTTCCTGAATGGGTTGGTGATAGCAGCAGTGTTCACATGCCATAAACTGATAAACAGCATCTGGTATTTTACATGTTGTTATCATTTGCCAATCTTAGCTTAGCTTCTGTGCTGAAAAAGAAGCCTCGATGTTAAGCGCGGAGCGAAAGTGATCAGCGGGTTAGAAGACCGCACGCAGCATCAGCACACACCCTCGCTGATGCTCTGCGGCAGTCTCTGAAGCCACTGAGTCACTTGCTCTCCACGCTAACAACAAAGAAGCTAAACTAAGATTAGCAAATGCTGCTGGCATATTTTTAAGGTACAGATTACTGTTTTTATCTGTTTTGTGGCATAGTGTGTATGAGTGTACCGAACACCGCTTGGTCACGCTACCCATTTGGGAAAGTGAAAGTCACTGGCGCTTGGCTCCATGCTGTACACCTACTGTTCATGAACCAGCAATATAAAAAATAAATGTGAATGTGTGCTCATCAATTTTTTTCACACACCCTCAGTGTGCGATGGCCACATAAACCTCTTGAGCTTCACTCTCGAGGTTTATGGGTTGTCACACACCTCGGCTGTATGAAAAAAATCCATAACACACACTTACTTATCCATTATTCTCTATGTAATGCACACCCCAGGGGTTTAGTAAGGCACAAGGTCAAAGGCCATGTGTCCTTATGCCCCTCGGAAATGCATTCCAATCTATGATGCACACCTTAGAGGGGCTAATTACATTTATAAAAACTGTCTCTAAGTAGTTTCTGTGAGAAAAATGTGATTTGGCACCCTGATTGTGTGTTTATGTAATATGTACCCAACAGAGTGGGTGGTATTGGGCTATACCAGACCACCCAGGGGCACAATGAGGCCCATAGCCACAGGTGGAGAGCCTTATAGCCCTTGGAAGATCCAGTATAGCCCATACCACCCACCCTGGAGGGTATAATTGCGCTTAGATACTGGGTTCAATGTGACATTTTGTAAGAGTTAAAAACAAGCATTTGTCAATGCCGAATGTTGCTTGCTTGTATGTGCTGTTTAGGTATTTGGAAGTGATAGTTCCATGCCTTCCTCCCAAGACATCCACTGTGTCTTTCCGTTCAGTATTCACAGAAGAGTGGGAAGGGCAAGGGCCACAGCAGTACAGCAGTTGCCAAGGGGGTGAAGAGGTGGACAATAGTCCATTAAAAGGCAAAAGAGTCCTGCAGGAGCTCTCTAAATTGAAGGTGGACAAAGTGATGGAACCAGATGGCATACACCCAAGGATATTAAGAGAACTGTGAAGGGAGATAGTAGTACCTCTGGCAGCCATGTTCACTGAGTCATTCAACATGAGTGAATTGGAGGAGGGCACAAGTGGTTCCTCTACACAAGTCCGGCAGCAGGGAAGAGGCAGGGAACAATAGGCCGTTCAGCCTCACCTCAGTAGTGGGGAAGATCATGGAGACATTGCTTAAAGAAAGGACAGTGGGGCATCTAGAAGCCATTGGAGCCCAGGACCATAGACAACATGGATTCACAGTGGGGACATCATATCAGACAAATCTGGTTGATTTCTTTGACTGGGTGACAAAGGAAGTAAATCAGGGTGGGGCAGTGGACAACGCTTACCTTGATTTCAGCAAAGCCTTTGACACCATCCCATATAGGAGGCTGATAAACTAGCTGAGTAGGCTGGGCATGGGGGGAAAGAGTGGTAAATTGGGTTAGAAACTGGCTAACAGACAGGAAGCAGAGAGTGATGGTAAATGGTGTGCAGTCTAGGGAGAGGGGGTGACCAGTGGGGTGCTGCAGGGAACGAACCTGGGACCAGTCCAGTTCAATGTCTTCATTAGTAACATTGCAGAACGTCTGAAGGGAATTTTTTCACCAAATTTTCAACATAGCCATTTTAAGACCTCTGCTCATGAACAGTGTCACTGAGATTTTCTTAATATGTCGCAAACATTGATTGCGCACACTGAATGCGCCATTGTGCGCTACATGCACAGAAACACATTTTGGGCGACATGTGAAAAATGACAGCTGTACTGCTCATAAGGAGGTGTGGTAAAATGGCAATGTTGAAAATCTGGAGTACAAATATAAAAAATTTTGGAACTTACAAGCGTGCATAGGAACTGCGTAACGCACACTCATAAAACAGTCATTTTAGGAATTTTTTCACCAAATTTTCAAAATACAATTTTAAGACCTCTGCTCATGAACAGTGTTACTGTGATTTTCTTAATGTGTCCCATACGTTGATTTCGCACACCGACTGCGCCATTGTGCGCTACATGGGCGAAAACATGTTTTGGGTGAGATGTGAAAAATGACAGCTATACTGCTCATAAGGAGGTGTGGTAAAATGGCAATGTTGAAAATCTGGAGTGAAAATATTGAAAATTCGCAAACTCACGAGCGTGTGTAGGATAAGCACAACAAATGCTTGTAAAACAGTCATTTTTGGGAATTTTTTCACCAAATTTTTAACATAGACATTTTAACACTTCTGCTCATGAACAGTGTGATTGTGATTTTCTTAATATGTCCCAAACATTGATTTTGCACACCAACTGTGCCATTGTGCGCGACATGCGCGGAAACATATTTTGGGCAAGATGTGAAAAATGACAGCTGTACTGCTCATAAGGAGGTGTGGTAAAATGGCAATGTTGAAAATCCGGAGTGCAAATATTAAAAATTCGTGAACTTACGAGCGTGCATAGGAACTGCGCAACGCACACTTGTAAAACAGTCATTTTTAGGAATTTTTTCATCAAATTTACAACATAGGCTTTTTGAGAGCCCACCTTATGAACACTGGCACTGTCATTTCGTTATTTGGTCCCGAAAGGTGATTTTGCGCAGTGACCACGAAATCACCCTTTGGGCCTGATTAATGCCATGACAGTGACAGAATTCATGAGGAGGGGTCCCAAAAACCCTATGTTGAAAATTTGGTGCCAAAATTCCAAAAAATGCCTGAGATATGCAGCAAAGTTGAAAAAACCCTATCGATCCCATTATACAGCATACCGCATTTCCTCAGTTTGTGGTCGGCTTTGAAGAGTGCAAACGTGTTCCTGGTCCACCAAGATCGTCGCGCTGAGGTCCGGAGGTAAGTATGGGGTGAGGGGCGTGTGGGAGGCAGGGTGTGCAGTGGATGGATACAGGTTGTGGAAGGGGTGCAGGGAGAAGTGCCAAGGGACAGTTTTGTATTTACATGTTTATTTTTTTTAACAAGACGATAAGGGACGCTTGTAATGTTGGGGTGGCTCTCCAGCATGGCAGCTGGAAGGCTGTTTTGGGGCTGAGCCGTGACGGGGTTTGGGCACCCCATTGGCCATGAACACATTTTGCCAGCTGGGGTGGGCTATCAGTAGCACCTATAAGCTTTGGGGGGGGGAGCCGATGTGGGATTGGGCACCCTGTCGGCCATACAGTGTGTGCGTGGGGGGGAGGGGAAGGTGCATGAGAACGCAATATGTGTGCTTGTGTGTGTGTGGAGGGGGAGCTCTGCTTACTGAAGCGGAGCTCTCCCTTTCAAATGTACGACCACTGCATTTTCAACTGCTGTCATAAACAGCTGCAGCAGTGATTGGGGAACTGGGGCCACACCTGCAAACACACTGACTGAATTGGAAGACAGGTGCCACACCTCCGAAAACTCGGGTGATGGCACTATGTTTCTTACACATGCGTGCAAACAACATAAAAAGAAGTAGACATTAATTGAAGGTTGTTTTTTTTTGTAAAGTAGTCTCTCTATTTGGTATACTGTACTTGCCAGTAGAGGGCATTGCAGTGTTTTTACATTTGTTTTATTTTTTAGGATTACTCCCCCCCCCACAACACACACACACACACACACACACACACACACCTTGCCAGTGCTCCCTGTTGTTTCTATAGTGAGAGGCCTCGGTCATGAACGAACTGAGGTGCAGAGTGATCGGTGGAAACTGTAGTAGGAACAGAGCTGGAAAGGATGGCCAACAGCCATCCCCCCACCCGGCTAATTCCCCCACCACCACCATTACCACCACCACCATGCACGCACATACAAACGTTCGCAAGAACGGGACTGAGCTTGCACTCCAGATCCAGAAATGAATAGTGCAGTGTACATCACTAAGGTCATTTTTGTTTTTTGTTTTTTTGCTTTTCAAAAGTTTTTTTTTGTTTTTTTTTTTGCTACTGAGGTGGCAATTGGAATAAGGGGACCACTTCAAAATGTGCATGCTTGATCAGATGTCAGTGCAGTTATGAGGAAACCAAGACTGAACTGTTGTTTGCTGGAAACTCAGGAGTGTGACTGGTGGTTGAACAGGGATCTAGAGAGCTTTCTATTAGCAGAAAGGACACCGAAAATAATTGTATTGCTTTATTCATTGTTGGCAGCAAAGCAACAGACTCCATGGCAATATGGGGGGAGCTGTGAGTCACTTGCTAAGCAAGAAGAATTTAACAATTCTATAGGGGCACAGGATCTTTATTGCAGAAAGGCAGACTGGCACAGGGACTAGCAATTTACTGGTCTCTGTTGCATGGTACCTACCTGGGTAGAGGGTGCTCTTGGCAATCAGAGAGCAGTTTTTTTTTCCTAAAGAGGTTTAATGCACAGTTATGTGACATGCTTCAGCCAATCATGTGTGTGACGTTTTCAATGCCATTTTATAAATGTAGTTTTACCCAACCCCTACCAAGCTCTCCCACCTCCAACTCGCCTGTTTCTAAGTACACCCTTGAAATTATCCGGTTGAGTTTTTCACCCCAAAAAAAAGTGCTAGTATTATTCACATTGCAGATTAGAGTGTTCCACCTATCCACAACCCTCTCAGTGAAAAAATATTTCCTGACATCCTTCCTGAATTTTCCCTCTGCCAGCTGCATGCTATGCCCCTGGGTGAATGTGTTATTTTTTAGCTTAAATGAATATGAAAAGCCCACCCTATTATGTCGCTGCATGAATTTGTAGGGTTCTAGCATGCTCCCCCAGTACGTCCTTTCTTCCAGTAAGGACATGTTACGACTGACCAGTCTCTCCTTTATAAGTCTATAATTACTGGTAAGCCCATTTATTGACTGGACTGACACCACTTTTGAATGCCGTAATAACCGACCAATTATTATGGAATGAAACCCAGTTATTATGCTGTGGGTGTCAGCCAAACTGAAAGTGAAAGCCACCGCCATGTCACACTCACAGAAACAAGATGCCAAAGAAGTGACACCAGCCATTTTTTAATTTTATTTTACCAAACAGCACTAATCCAACCAGCAATTATATAAAATAAAGTATGGGGTGTTATATTATTTGTTTGTTTTTACACACCCTCTGTGTAATACATCACAAACCACTCATGCTTCACAGTCATGGGGTTTATGTGGTATTATACAATGGCAAGAGAGAATCCTGGTCCCTGATTGATCAGACTGTGACAAGGCCTGGGATGTTATCCCAGCATAACATCCTGGCTCTAGTCCCAGCACAGTCATAGCGACCGCATGAAAGTTGAAAAAAATCCGTCCACAGCCATCCTTGCTTCCTGCTCCCACTCAAAGTGAAAGCCGCGATTCGAGTACTTAAGCCACAGCTCTGACATGTCCCCCCAAACAAACGTGTTTCTATTACTTTAAAAAAAAAAGCTATTTCCAGGATTGGCTTCACAGCAGTCTTCCGCTCCTTCCCCGGTGCCCACCTCACCAGCACCACCATCCGTTTCACTTTCTGCTTCCTCCGTTACTGGTTTCCACAATGACGGACTTTAACTCTGCTCCTAGTTTAATTTAAAATAAATAAACAGTAAAACAACTTGCAATCCTACTGAGCAAGTGAGTGAATTAGGGTGCCTTTCAACAGTCAACACATGCCCATTGTACTAATGCTCGCTCACCGTTGAGCTCATCTTCTTTCTCCATGTCTTTTTTTTGTTTTTAATATATGGAGCAATAGCAGGAGAAAACAGTAAACTAAAAGTTTAACCTAATATGACAGTACCAGAAGGGTGGCGGAGGGAGAAGCAACTATTAGACACCCACAACAGACAGGCACAGAGAATAACAGCTCCACCTGCTGTACAAACAATTTAAGGCACTACTTTTCAAACCAATATCCTTCCACAAAAAAACTACAAAAACACAATGAAAACGCTATTTGTTTAACTAGTTTTCTAATCTAAATGTAAACAAGCCATTGTATAATAGGAATATGCACTCCAGGTGGGGTTATGCTGGATAATATCCTTCTCGGTGCTGGATGCCCTCAGCCTGTGGCCTTGGGCCCAACCACCTAAGGCAGGATGTTATCCCAGCATAACACCCACCCTGTCATGCATTATTTCTTCATTACACACCTTGAGCGTGTAAAAAAATATATAATGTGCAACACCCCACCTATTATTCTCTATTGCCTTGCAGCCTCTTGATCAGTTTTGTAGCTGTCTGATGAATTATCCTTAATATCTCCCTGTCTTTCTTTAGATGTGGGCTCCAAAACTACACACAGTGCTCCATACATGGTTTAACCAGTGACCTGTACAGTGGCAATATCCCCTCTTTAATGTGGCTAGTGCCCCCCCCCTTATAAATCCAATCATCCCATCAGATTCCCCATATGTTGTACTGGAAAGAGGCGTTCAAACTGTTGCTTGTTATAACCCCTAGGCCCCTTTGAGTGATCTACCTGATGTGATATGAGCTTATGAGACAGACGCATACAACATGGGCCTTATACAAGATGGCTTCTGCAGAATAGCTTTGCAAAAGTCATGATTTCTATCTTGCCTATATGAGGCAGCCTGAGGATAACAAAAGGGTCAGGACGGCTACTATCAGACAGTTTGTGGTTTCTAGAGTAGGAAAAACTGGTTCTGGCCAGTCCAACTAGGCATCTTCCTCTTTTCCCCTAGGCCCCCTAGAAAACATAATCTCAGCAGAGGAGAGTGAAAAGCATTAGAGGAATTAACAGGAAATAAGGCCATAGTTGTAAAACCATCTGACAAGGAGGGGTAATATAGTGGTCCTAAACAAACAACATTATAGGGAAATTGTGATGGACTTAGCAAGACCAGTAATTACAGGGAGCTCAACTGCAATCCAAAGAAAATGTTCAGAAAGGAATTATCAGAAATTATACAATGGTGTGTGAAAATCCTGTAACCTCATTGGTCAAAATGTGTCACATGACCATGGGTAAATCCTGCATAACCCATGTCTGAGGAATGGCAATTATAAAAAAACATATTTAAACACATTTTAAATTTATTTTAAACATGGGTCCATTCTATAATTGCAATAAGGAACTCCAGGGTATGAGTTATTTGGTGATTTACCCACTTCTGTGTGGAGTTAAGTCACTCGGCTGTGCCTCATGACACACCACACAAGGCGTGGGTAAATCCCCAATAACCCACACCCTGTTGTGCCTTATTGCTTAATTCTAATCAGGGCTGTCACAGAAGATTTTGTTAGTGAAGATGAGTACAGATTTACATGGAAGGAGAAGCCAATCACTCCTAGTATTTATATACTTCCAAAAATTCATAAGAATTCAAATGAACCACCTGGCAGACCTATGGTTGCTAGCACTGGCTCCTTAAACTGAGAATACAGGCAAATTTGTTGACTTTTTCCTGCCAGTGTGTGTTCAATCACTTATGTCCTTTGTAAAAGATACCACTGATGTACTGTACAAACCAGAGAGGGTAGAATGGAAAGAGAATTATGTCTGGTTGGGTATTGATGTTGAGGCCCTGTATACTTCCAACAGACACACTGATGAGGTAAGTAAGTAAGTCAGTAAGTAAGTAAGTAAGTCAGTAAGTATATAAGTAAGTAAGTAAGTCAGTAAGTATGTAAGTAAGTCAGTAAGTAAGTCAGTCAGTAAGTATGTAAGTAAGTAATTCAGTAAGATCAGTCAGTAAGTATGTAAAGTAAGTAAGTCAGTCAGTAAGTAAGTAAGTCATGTAAGTAAATAGAAGTCAGTCAGTAAGTAAGTCAGTAAGTAAGTAAGTATGTCAGTCAGTAAGTAAGTAAGTCAGTAAGTAAGTAAGTAAGTAAGTCAGTAAGTTTGTAAGTAAGTAAGTCAATCAGTAAGTAAGTAGGTCAGTAAGTAAGTAAGTAAGTAAGTCAGTAAGCATGTAAGTAAGTAAGTCAGTAAGTAAGTCAGTAAGTAAGTAAGTCAGTAAGTATGTAAGTAAGTAAGTCAGTAAGTAAGTAAGTAAGTAAGTCAGTCAGTCAGTAAATAAGTCAGTAAGTCAGTAAATAAGTAAGTCAGTAAGTATGTAAGTAAGTCAGTAAGTATGTAAGTAAGTAAGTCAGTAAGTAGGTAAGTAAGTAAGTAAGTCAGTAAGTAAGTCAGTCAGTAAGTAAGTCAGTCAGTCAGTCAGTAAGTAAGTATGTAAGTAAGTCAGTAAGTATGTAAGTAAGTAAGTAAGTCCGTAAGTAAGTAAGTCAGTAAGTATGTAAGTAAGTAAGTCAGTAAGTGAATAAGTAAGTAAGTCAGTAAGTAAGTAAATAAGTCAGTCATTCAGTAAGTCATTCAGTAAGTCAGTAAGTAAGTAAGCTTTTATTTCTTGAGTGCCCAATCCCGGAGGCTCTGGACACTTTAAAAAAGTATAGAACATACAGTCATTTGCAAATTCTTTTTGGAGAATTTTAAACATTCTGATAACGTATCCACAGATTTTATTTGGAAGCTCCTAAATTTATTTTGACTCACAATGCATTTGAATTTGAGAGGAAGCTCTATCTGCAAGTGTGTGGAACAACAATAGGGCAGCAATGACCCCCAGTTATGCAAATGTATTTTTAGTATTCTGGGAACAAGTACAAATTCTGACTTCTTACAATGTCTCTGAGGGGCAGCATGTACACTGCGAACAACAAGGGGGACAGCACTGAACCCTGAGGAACCCCACAAGACAGAGAAACTGGGTCTGAGGAATAAACCCCAGACACCACTCTCTGAGTTCTTCCGGTGAGGTAAGATGTAAACCACCTGAGGACTACACCCGATAATCCACAGATGAACCTCAGATGATCAAGTAGAACCCCATGGTCCACAGTGTCAAATGCTGATAAGGGATCTAGAAGAACCAAATGGAATGGCTCTTCTGATCCGTAGCCATCAGGAGATCATTGAGCACCTGAACCAGCGCTGTCTGAGTACTATGACTCTTTCAAAAACCGGACTGGAGGGGTTCATAGATATCATGGATGGTCAAATGGTTCTCCAACTGTATGGCCACTACTTTCTCAATCATCTTCCCTAAAAAGGGAAGGTTTGAGATTGGTCTGTAGTTCGCATGGCAGTCAGTGTCCAAAGAAGCTTTCTTCAAGAGGGGTGTTACCACAGCCTCCTTCAGGGAGCTGGGAAACTCTTCTGTTTCCAAGGAGCACCAGACTATCCGTGCGAGGACCGGACCGATGGAATTAATACAACCCAAAATCAGGGAAGTTGGTCCTGGGTCCAAACTACAGCACATAGGGCACGCACTCTGGACAATCTGCATGACATCCATGAACTCTGGTCAGTTGAAGGTATTGCAGGAAAGCTGAGGAGCAGCAGCCATGCACCGATTCAGAGCAACACCCTTAGAGTGTGCTGGATGGAGTGCCACCCTGATGTCAGCCACCTTATTTGCAAAGAATCGAGCAAGTTCATCGCACTCTACTTGCGAAAAGGCTTTTCGAACTTGTAGGCAGGCTGGGTTGCACAGTCTATCTACAGTGTGAAAGAGCTGAGCTGGTCGATTCTGAGCAGCTGCAATCTCCCCGGACAGGAACTCTGCCTTCTTACGGGTGATTGCAGATTGATAGGCTTGATAATGCTCCATCAATTTAAGGTGGTCGGTCTCAAGGGAGGATTTCTGCCAGCAACGCTCTTACCTTTGTCCTAGTCGCTGCAACTCCCTCAAGGTCCCATCAAACCATGGGGACCTAGGGCAAAGGGAGAGAGAACGAACACAGACAGGAGCAACAACATCCAGATCCACCGAAATAGCCATATTATAGGCTACCACGAGGGCCTCTGGGTCGCTGTTTGCCACTGGAAGGGACGATAGGTCAAGTACCGCCGCCAGGCCTTCAGAGCTAACATCTCGTAAAAGGCAATACCTGACCGTCTCCCCAGGGGTAGGCCTATGAAGGGGGCACAAAAACTAAACCCCACAGTGTAGTGGTCGGACCATCCAACTGGTTCCACCCCCAGATCAGAGCCTCGATCCCCAAGAGGAAGACTAAGTCAAGGGAGTGACCATATTTATGGGTAGCAGTGGTAACTATCTGTGTAAGGCCCAGGGATGACATCAACTGGAGGAAATGTTGTCCAAACTGCAAAAATTCATCATCATTCCAGGTGCTGAAGTCACCCAGAACCATCAGCCTGGGTGACTCGAATGTCATGTCAATGATGAAGTCCGCCACTTCCTGAAGGAACAGCTTCTCATCTCCGGGTGGATGGTAGATGACAGCAATCCTACAACCTACACGTGCTACCACGGGACACTCAAATGACTCAGTCTCCTCAAGTGGTACACACTTGTGAGGTTAAGTTCAGTCTTAAACAGACCACAACCCCCAACCCCCCACCCCCCATGATCCAATCTTGGGTGGTGAATCACCGAGTACCTGGCTGGAGTTAAAGCCTCCAAAATGGGGCAGAGGTCTCCATCCAGCCAGGTCTCGTGATGCAAGCCAGATCCACCATTCCTACAAGATCTGTAATAATTGCAGTCTTGTTTTTAATGGACCTGGCATTGCATAGCACTGCCTGAGTTGGATGAACCTCCAGGGCCGCCCAAACCACCTGCCCACCAATATTGGTATTGCCTCGGGTATGGAAACCAGACATGGTGAACCACTTTCTTGGTTCCATTTCACCCCAGGGTGTCTCCTGGATCTCACAACCCCGATGTGATGGCCCTGCTCATTCACCCTCCACTGTTCATGCCCCGCCCCCTCCCTTCTGAGTGATATCCAGCTCCTACAGCTGATATGTTGTAAACTGCAATGGGGAAGAATAAAGGGATGGAGGGCGCAGAGAGCAGAGGGTGAATAGCGCATGACCGTGGGGGCAGGCCTCCGACACATTCTGGTAATCAATTTATCAGACGACTCTCACTTAACTAACCAACAAAACAAAATAAAAATAAAAGACAAACAAAATAGCACGAATCACAACAAAATATAAAACCCACAACACTTAATTAAAAGATAAATAACCCCAAACACCTATCCCCTGTCATAACATAAATAACCCTCAATTAACCCTCACCAAGCATAAAATACTAAAAAATAATTAAGATATAAACAGTTCAAAGTCTTGGGCTAGGGTAGATCACTTGAAACAGATTTCAGTCACGGATGAATAATATATCTCTGATATTGTAAATAAAATCCAGATACAGAAAACAAATCAAATAAGAATAACCAGTATCTTCAGTGAGTATCTTCAGCTCCCCGGGCCCTCTCACTGCCTCGGGGAATTAACAAAACATAGGCACTCTCACTGTCTGTCAAAAATAATACTGACGCATGTTTCCAGTTCCTATGTCCTCTCATGCCCTGGGGAACTAGTAAAAATACAGGCACCTCACTGCCTGCCAAACAATAAAATCAAACAAAATAATAAAAATTTGAGGTCAGACCATGTGCAGGTAGGCAGGAGATCTTTAAAACAAGGTGTCCTCAGTTCTCAATCCATGTAGCAGAAGACAAAATCCCATGCAGGGGACTGCAGCTGGAAGATATCTGCAGCCGCTTCCTTGCCTCACCGACAGCACCAGCCCACCGACTGGCCCCCACGGAGAACCTAAAGGAACCAGTGGCTCATTCTGCTGGTTACCTGACAGAACTATGGCCCAGCCCCCTGAGCAGTCCCGAATCCCAGCCGCTGGTCACCCTGCAGGGTTGGGACCATCTAATGCAGTAGAAAACCGGCTCCTGTGCCCTCCGAGAGCGCCAGTTATAAAATCATCTGCCACGGGGTTCAAATCTGGCAGAACAAGAACTCCACGAATCTTATCCCGCACTATATCGGTCCCACGAATGGTTCCAAATAGTCCACACCACTCCTCGGTTCTGCTCCTCTCCTCAGGACTTCCTTCCCCACACCAGTCTGGAAACAGTCCAGAACAGAATCTGGACCACAAAAACAGTATGTCCTGATGAAAGCAAATATGATCAAATAAATCCCAGTAGAGACAGGGTAACAGAATTCTTCGTATAAGCAGTATAAGCAGGATGACAGCAGACCCGGACGAATGGCCCCCGGTGCATACTGCGAGGTCGATGGTAGTGACCCAGTGTCCCTCTACGGATTAACGGCCGGCAAAAGCCAACCAGCTGACCAGCAGGAACAGTCAAAGCAAAGAGGTGAGTAAATAAAAACGAAACAGGGAAAGCGAGGTCAAAATCTTGGCTAAAAATCTTAATCTAACTGCAAGAGCTACGAGAGCAGTCTTTCAGCACGCCCAGCCTGGCAGCCATTTTTCTCTGACCCTGAATGAGAATAAACAGCCAGGCCTCCACACGGCTGCAAGATCATTAAGGAATGCAGCCTGACACAGCAACATGGTCAAATGGCAGTTGCTGCAGGAATTTCGAAAACAACTTGGGCACAAATTCTTTTCAGACTTGTTTAAGGCTACAATAACTATGTTTCTTCAAGTGATTATGTGCTAGGGGAATGATAATACTCTGAGCCGGTTTCTCACTGTTGTACTTTTAAATTCTAAAAAGCAAGCTCACTGTATTGAGTGTGCAGAAATCTGCTTCACACTCCACTCCGGTGGAAGGACACAACTGTGGTGTATTTGCAGTCATGTGCTACCAAAGCCCCCATTCAGTCATGTACTGCCAAAGACCTTTCTCAATGTACTTTGCGCTTATGTCAGCATAGCTCTAGCTATGCAGCTGTAACAAAAAAAAAGGAAAACACACACAGTAAACAGTACAACATGATTTTAAAGTACTGGATAAACAGAGAGAGAGAGAGAAAATGGGAAAGACAACAAAATAAGCTGTTACATTTGACACTATTTATAATGTTTGAGGACTCAGGATAGCCCAAATTTTCACCTTTACAGTAGATAACATCTCAACAGCTTCGACGCTTTGGCCCATTGGTGCAACAGCATGGCTTTGCCGCTTTAATGGGGGCCCTGCCCTCCAACCTCCCCAACCAGGGGTTTCATCTATGCAGACCCTAAACCCCTAGCATGACAACAGAAATCTCTGGGCCAGTGCCCCTGGTGCTGCAGCAGTCTACAGACACCTGTGTGCTTGGTGTCACTCAGTGCCACTGTTTTCAAATAGTAAAAATATACATTGTTATCTACAGGGTTGTTAACAAGTCAGCAGGTGGAACAATAGAGAAAGAATGCTGCACATGCATTGCTTCCACAGGCCATTAAGTCAGTGAGCTCTAGTAGTTATCTGGAATATTGCAAGAAGACAGCCTAGTGCACAGTGATGTCCATAACTATTCTTCAAGGTTGGTCACTCAAAATAGTGACCTAGCACTTGGCACCACTTCACTTTTACTAAGGAGCCTTCTAGGAATGCTACCTTATTGCCAATTTAACCAGCCTTTACCTTCCTCTACAGTGGCAACTCAGGCATATGACTGCGTAAAATATATGGACATTGTGTCGAGGACATAGACAGGATGAAGGCAGTCCAGAGGAGAGCAACTAAAATGGTGCAGGGTCTGCAACAGAAGCCATATGAAGAGAGACAAAAGGAACTTAATATGTATACCCTTGAGGAGAGGGGGGACATGATAGAAATTTTCAAGTGACTCAAGGGAATCAACAAAGTTCAAGAGGGTAGCATCTTTCAGAAAAAGAGATATGCAAGAACAAGGGGACACAATTTGAAGATGGGGGATGGCTCAGGGGCAATGTGAGGAAGTATTTTTTCACAGAAAGGGTGGTGGACACATGGAATAGCCTTCCTGAGGAGGTCATGGGGTCAAAAACAGTGGGGGAATTCCAGAATGCATGGGAAAGACACAAGGCAATTCTGGTGAGGCGCAAGAAGAAGTAGGCTGTTGGTTAACTAGAATCTGCAGCTTACCCAATAGGTAAGGAAATGAGCAGACTAGGTTGGCCCAACGGTCCTTATCTGCCGTCAAAGTCTATGTTTCTATGTCTCTATAACAGTATTGCAACATTACACAGTTTCACAAACGCTCATGAAATTCAACTTTAAATATTATTTTGGAATATTTGGCTGCTTATAACTTGGTCAGACTTTGAGCAAGGGATAGAGAGTTGACACACACAGACTTTTTACCCATATTGTTTTTTTCCCACGGCCAACAGCTTGTCTCTCAGGGATATACCCTATTCACAGGGACATACACTGATCAGGCTGAACTCAGCCATCATTCAGTTGGCTAGTAGGTTTTTCTCCCACATTTTTTCCTCCCATCTCCCCTAGTGAGGGTGGTGTCTCTGTTAGCCTCACACAGCCACAGCTTCCCCTGCAACAGGAGCAGGCTCCCTGGACCTACCACAGGGGCCTCCCTGACCAAGATGCACTGCTAAACAGCAGCTGTCTCAGCTATGGCCTGCCTCTCAACACGACTTCCTGGGTTTGCTTCTGATTACAGGTCATCAGCCTGGCAGAATGATGCTCTGCTACTGGACCATTGGGGTGGCCACAAAGCTTAATATCTAGGGTCAATGAACCTAACAAAATTGGTGATATTCAGTTCGCTAGTTTTAAAGTTGCAGGTGCTTACAATTCTGTAGCTTACATAATTGCAAAATGTAATTTTAAAATTTCCAAATGTGTGGAGGCTTATGACTCAGTGACCTTTAAAGATAGAGATTTGAAACTTGGTACACTTCTGTATGGACGTTGGTAAAGTCATCATACCAGATTTGGAGCAATGTGGTCAAATACATTTAAAAGAAGACAAAAATAACTGAAATCCCAGTTTTGGTGAAATTTTGCAAAATATTCGTGGAAATTTCATGGCAGTGAAATCAGAATTTTGTCAGAATTTCACTGGTGGAAGATAAATTTCACCCAGCCCTATTATTGCTTAAATTGTATTTTGAATCTAAGAGATATACTGGACCCCTCAATTTCTTGAACCTAAACAGTGGTTCAGAAATCCTCCATGAGCTATAGCTTAGCTGATTCTGCAAGGCACTAGCCCGGACTTTTGGATTTGGTACCAGTGGAAGCTGATTTCCAAGTGGTCCACACTATCTCCTGCTGAACACATCTCTAACTACTGTATCTCCCTCTGTGTCTCTCATTGAATTTATGTGCCAGGGTTTAATAATTTGTTTAATCTTTACAGTCATTTTAAGTTCTGAGTTGATATTAGAAGTAAATTTTGAGCTTTTTTTTGTTGTTGTTGACTTTTCCATTAACAGATTATATCCTCTCGCCACTAGAGGGCTATATCTCTGGTAGCAGTGACATTTTCTTTGTCTACTCCACTATTACTAGGTTATATGCAGCTGCCACTAGGAGCTCCTATCCTATCTGGCACATCACACACTCTGTTCTTTTATCATCACAATGATCCCTCTTCAGTGGGCTCTCCTTTTCCCCTCTCTCTCCCTTCTTAAAAACTAGGTAAGCCTGCCACCATCTGTAAACACACCTAGGGAATTCTTTCCCTGCTGTAGCCCAGAATATGTTCCTCCTTAGAACCCTTTTTCTATTTCTATCAGTTCTGATACTGGCACCCTCTACAGGACAGAACCACACACCAAATGCTTGCCAATATCTGAATATGACTCCATCAGGGACGCATTGCAGAATATGAGGAGGACATTAATTCTCCACCTCAGACTGCAGTGCCACAATATCACCACCTGGATAACACAAAAGCCACAAATGTGCAGCTGACAGTAATGTGGCACATCATACCTCCTACTACATGGGTCTATATGAGCAGTGGACAGGCTGGCTATCCCCTCCCTCCACATGGTAGTGATTTACCCCTAACCTACCTATGTACCATGCCAAAAAAATCACATCACATTGCACAATCGCAGGCCCTAACATATTTAAAATGGCAAGCTATAAGGATCACATGGCTGCTCCTACTGATCTCAGGTAATATCCATCCCAACCCAGGCCCAATGACCTACACTGCGACAGGTCATAAGAAACAGAACAGACTAACAATAGCATCAATAAATGTCTGCAGCCTGCTAGCAAAAAATGGACAATCTCCAAGTCTGGGTCCAGCAGCACCAGCCTGACATACTTGCAATAGTAGAGACCTGGCTATCACCTAAGGTGTCAGACTCTGCTATGCAACTCACTGGGTATGCTGCATTCAGACTAGACAGACTTGGTAAAAGAGGAGGTGGTTGTATTATATATGTTAAAGACCACATTCAAGGCCAAATGCTTTACCTATGTGACAACAAATGTGGGGCTCAACTGATGGCCATAAAAGTAATACTTGGCAAGAACGGGAAAACCCTAACAATAGTCTCGGCCTATATCCCTCCCAAGGAACAAGCAAACGGTTTCAATTCTGTCATCAACTACCTCTCTGAAGGGGGGACCAAACACAGAGCTGATAATGGTTGGAGACTTTAATATCAACTGGGCCTCTGCTGAAGCTGTACACTACAAGGACTCATTAGCCAATCTCAACCTTGTGCAATTGGTAGACTCCCCCACTCGGTATAACAGCACAACAGGCACGGGTCAGTAACCGACTGGGTGGTCACAAATCGGCCAGAATGAATATCCTCCATCACAGTTCTCCCAACTCCCCAGTGACCACTCCCGTAATCTGTAAATGGTCAAATAAGGCCCCAAAGGCACCATCCAGGACTATTACTGCTACACTTCTGAAGAAAGGCAAGTTGGGAGCTCTAAGAGCACATTTCAGCCTCCAAGACTGGAGTTCTATTGACCACAAAACAGATGTCAACACTGCCCTAGAATGCTTTATAAGCAAATTCAATGAAGTGTGCAATGTCTACGCCCCCTACACCAAAAGAAAGATCAGTGACTATTACAGCCCCTGGACCACGACACAGCTACTAGCCCTCATGAAAAATAGAGACGGCTTGTGTACAAAGCAAGAAACTCCAGTACCCAGACAGACTACCAGAACTATAGAGTTACATGGAATAAATGCACCTGGGCTATTCATAAGGCCACAAAAAACTCACTTTAAAAATGAGCTGACAAATACATGGGGTGACAGTAAACGGTTCTGGGAGAACATCAGGTCCCTAACCAGTAAACCTAATGAAACTCACCCCACCTTCCTGAACATTGAGGGCCAACCTACGCAGGATCACAGTCGCATAGCAAATGTCTTCAACAAAGCTTTTACTGACCTCAGTGGAGTGTTGCCCCGTAGCTTCCTTCAATACCAATCAGATACTTGCACTGAACGAAACCCGGGGTCCCAATCAAACTCCCATCCACCTTTCTACTTCAGAGCTATCAACTTTATGGAAGCAAAAAAGTACATCCTAAAAGCACAAGGTAATTCCAGAACTAGCTCTGATCAACTGGACCTAAAACTAGTTAGGCTCACCTTGGACACAACTCTCAAACCCCTCACCAAAATCTTAAATCTCTCCTTGGTATCAGCTGAATTCCCACAGATCTGGAAGGTGGTGGTGGTTACCCTTGTTTACAAAAGTGGTGACGGCCAACTCTACAAATTACCACCCTGTATCTATCCTTCCTCCACTCTCCAAGGCCCTGGAGCGAATCGTGAGTAACCAACTGACGGAACATCTAGACAAGTATCATTTACAATGTCAACAATAACATGGATTTCGAAAACAACACAGTACCACAAGTTTACCAGCTTTATCCATAATGCTCTAGACAGAGGGTTCTTGGTAGGGGCAACATATATTGATCTCACCAAGGCCTTCGACACCGTCAATCACAATCTGCTCCTAGATCAGCTCTCCAATACCGGCCTTTCCCCTGCAACAGTAGCATAGTTCAGAAGCTACCTCTCTGGGAGGGTCCAAAAAGTGAAAATTCTGGACACCTTCTCCGACATCCTTAGTGTTAACACAGGCGTTCCTCAAGGCTCTATCCTTGACCCTCTACTGTTCAGCCTGTTCTTAAACAACCTCCCTCATTCGGTAAACAACCAGCTACTACTGTATGCAGATGATGTGGTCCTATATTCGTGTAATTCTGACACCTACAAACTGGAAAAGCAATGCAGGTTAATTTCACTGCTGAACACTGGTTCCTTCCAATCAAAGCTGCTCCTCAATTATCAAAAACAAAGACTATGTTATTCGATCATCACATAACAAACACCGCACTCACCAACTTTGCATTCATAACAATCAGAATACTTCCCTGGAGGTGGTTCAAACATTTAAATACCTAGGATTGACACTGACTGCACCTCTCGCTTAACCAACACATGGACGCAGTCAAAGTTGTCAAATGCAAAACTAGGATTACTGTACAGACACCAAAAGGCCTGACTTCTGAAGCACTCAAAATTGCTGTAAATGGCTCAGTCCTCTCAGTGATAGACTATGGTCTAGCAGTATATGGGGCTGCCTCCCAAACTGCTTTGAAACATATCAAACAACACTAAATAAAGTGTGTCATTTAGTCCTATGTGTACCCCATTTTCACTCACACCTGCAGTTGTACACTCAAACAAAATGGCTCAACCTTAACAGTCACCCCAGTATCAAGTATGCATCTCGCCAAGAAGTCTGTGTTAGGACTTACCACCACAGCACTGCAAAGCCTCCTTAGCCGACTCCTAATTCCATCAGATGCACTAGGGTACAAACAACTCAGCCCTCTGCATCCCTTTCCATAGAACCACACAAGGCCAATGGTCCTACGAATACTGGGCACCACTTTGGCTTAATGCGCTTGACCTAGGCATCACAAAAGAGGACAAAATAGGCCCCTTTAAAGATAAACTCCGAGTGGCCCTCACCACAAACAGGAACTGTGACTATGAGACCTGAACTCCCCCACACTCTCCCCTCCTCTTTCCTGCTACCCTCATTCTAACCTGCACCCTTGCCTTTCCTCTCTTCTTGCTAACTAACACTCCCCTAGTAGGCTCCAGGTCCCCACCTCAGTACTTCCCTCCCCAGTGAGTCTAGCCCTCCTTTATGACTATGATCTTTAGCACTTATGACAAAAGAACTGCTGCCCATCAAGTTTTCGCCTCCTTGCGTATAGTATTAGTTAATTATTTTACAGACTATATCATCCTCTGCTCCCTACCTGATTCACTCCATATCCTGTAGAATCTCAAGTTGTTCACTTAACAACCTGTCAGCCTAGCCTGCTTTAAATTATGTGTCTGTATATTTTTACTTATGTACTCCCCGTTATTGTAATTATGTAACCTCTGTAACCTGACGTACTCATGTCTTTCTAGGCATGGAACCACCTTGTATCTGCCTATGTACTTGTAACCATTGTAAATGATGTAATGCCCATGTATTACTATGATGTGGAACCTCTGTAAAAGAGCCTTTGGCTCAAAGGTACTTCCTAGAAATAAATAAATAAAAATAAATATTAGGTACCTCGGGACATCATTATCTAGAACCTTAAAGGGAAACTAACGTCATTGTCTATCCCTCAAAAGAGACCAGTGTGGCAAAGCACAACATTATCAAGTCTATGATGCATCTGATTGTAGTGGCACAGTAGCACCACTATAGTTAGGGTTGAGTACTAGGCTGTTTAATATTAAACCCCTAAATTTGTTCTTTAATAACTTTGCCACCATTTAACAGCTTTGCACAAAATTTTGCATGCACAGTCTCATGGACAAGGTCTCTTGCCTAGCTAAGTTTTGCTCTGGTCGCATGTGCTGATTCCAAGATCTAGATAGTGAAAAAAATGAAAGAAGAAACAGGGTTTGTTGCTGTTTGTTTGTCATCACTTAGCGCCCAGATGGTTTGGGATTTTGTTCTGAAATGTTCAGGGCAGAAAGTGCTTGGGCCATAGTGGTGCCTTTCACTGGTTTGGTGGAAAAATATTAATCCATTCCAGAGTAATAATGATTTAAAATTTCAGTTCTGAGCATACAAAAAAAGAATATGGCCCATATGAAAAAAGATTCTGTTTCATATAGGGGTAATCTTGTATGGCCGCCATCTTCTTCCATCTAAAAAAAATTTTTAAAAGACATAAAATTGGTACCCTGCAGGAGACATTAACACATGTGTCTTGCTAACTGGGAACCCTTTAGGTGGATTCTGCATTTACGCTTTGAGAAATTGTATTTATTTATTTATTTATTTAAACAATTGGCAACTGGGAAAGGCACACTGAGCTGAGGCTCGATTCCAGGAGCAGCAACCCGGTGAAGGGATAGGAGTTACATACAAAATAGCATAGAACACACACATTTAGCATAGGATACATATTCTTGGTGGTTACAATAAGCTAGTGGTACAGTTGTACATACTCAGAAAATTATTACAAGAAGGACAGATTGATATTCAGGGATAAAGTGGAAGTCAGTTTGTTGGATGTACAGTATTTACAAATGGTTTATGGTAGTAGTACACGTGGGTCATTGCACAGAAATGTGTTTTTAACACATTTTAAAATCTTTTTTCATGAGCTGAATTTATTTTTTCATATGGCCATATGAAAAAAGAATAAGGCCATATGAAAAAGGATTCCCTTCATACAAAAAAATAATTTGGACTTAGATTTTTTTCACATTTTTTTCATATGAAGCAATCTTTCCTTGTATGAATGACAGAACCTCACAATAAAAGATCCTTCATATGAAAAAGAATGTATTTATATATTCATTCATTCATTTATTTAATTTTTTGTTAACCAGGTAGGCCCACTGAGCTAGTTGGAGGCCCTTTTACAGGGGTAACCCAGAGTTAATTACAAGGAAAATCCTTGACAATGACAAAAATAAGTATTTATTTATTTAGTTTATCTATTTATTCATTCTCGGATTACAAGTACTGTACCTTTGAGCACTGGACTGCTCATTTACAAAGGTTCCACGTCAATAATGGGGAGAGGTAAACAAAGACAGACAAGGGGAGAACAAAATAACTTTTACAGGTTACAGTGAAAACATCATAGTACATAACTGATAGACAGTCTCTGTTACATTTGCGATACAATAGTGGTTGTATAAACAAAGTGAAATAGAAGTGAAGATTGGTCAGAATTGAGTGGGAAAAGTAGCAGCCAGGTGGCCTTATCATAAGGAGTAGTAAGGTAGGCAGAGATAGGGATGAAATTGAGAGTGTAGAGGGGGTAGGGTGTGAAAACAGGGGCAAAAGGAGGGGGGAGAAAAGAGGAAAGAAAGTACAGAGGGGTCTGTGGAAGCCTGAGGTCTATACATGGCTCTTGAAATGATTAGCTGGGTATTGGGGAGCGAGGTTGAGGGGTGGACATGAAGGGGTGAAAAAGGGGCTGGCTGAGGCAGAGGGGCACTGTTGAACTGCAGTGGTCAGGCCAGGTCTACTGGAGGGCACATACTCTAAATTATTGGTGCAATCACAGGTGCTTTCATTCATACATGCTGGTGAAGGAGACATTTAAACTGGGTCATATGTGAGGTAGGCTAGTAAGTTCACAGCTCAGGCCATTTAGCCAGTTTGGGGCTCTGTAGAGGAAAGACAGCTGGCACTGGGTAGTCCGGAACCTTGGTATGAGTAGGTGCTCAGTGTAGGAGGGCGAGTGTGGTGAGCCTTGAGGAATCTGGGTAGAAGGCAGGAGACTCCAGTTGGCAGAGCTCCAATGAGCACCTTTTGGCTAGTATGCATGATTAGAACTTGATTTGTCCTTGGAGATGAAGCCTGCCAGTTTGTGCGTATAGATCACATGTGTGGGTGAGGTGGTCTGCATCCATGATGAGCCTACAAGCTTTGTTTAAGGTTATACTTAGCCTTTTTAGGGATGTAGCGGAGGCAGCTCCATAGACTACCAAACCGTAATCAATGGTGGATGGTACCGAACTGTAGACAGCATGTTTAAGTGCTTCCAAGGTCAGATTCCTTCTATGCCTAAATAACAGGCCTAATTTTGCATTCACAGTCTTGGCAATGATCTAAGTGTGAGGCATGTAGGTGAGGTGGCTGTCCAAGGTTACACCAAGATATTTGAATTGTTGAACTTGTTCAAGGGGGGCTCCAAGGTCATTTTTGACTATCAGGGCATGCAACCTATTCTTGTGGCGGGAGGAAGAGAACAACCAAAGTTTAGTTTTTTTGTACTTTAGGACAAGTTTGTGCAATTGGAACCATTTTTCAACTTCAAGGAAACCAAGCTGGAGGTTGTCTTCAAGTGCAGCGGGATCCAAGTTGCTTGTAATAATGACTGCATCGTCAGCGTACAGGAGTGTTCTTAGTTGACAGGCACGCAAGTTGTTGAGGAAGATACTAAACAGGACAGGACCAAAAATGGACCCTTGTGGGACACCAGATCGGATGTTTTGTAGCTCCAAGACAATGTTGGATAACTTCACCCATTGTGTCCTATCCGCAAGGTAGCTTTCGAACCACTTCAGTGTATTTGGTGAG
The DNA here is from genome assembly GCA_016271365.2 of Neoceratodus forsteri. Taxonomy (NCBI): domain Eukaryota; kingdom Metazoa; phylum Chordata; order Ceratodontiformes; family Ceratodontidae; genus Neoceratodus; species Neoceratodus forsteri. The sequence continues at coordinate 530,772,412 of CM028137.1, read as the reverse complement.
AGACCGATTGTTGCGAGTTGATCAAGGAGTAGTTTGTGATTAACGGTGTCGAAAGCTTTCGATAGGTTGATGAAAGCTGCTCGAACTAGATTATTTTTGTCGAGGGACTGATGGATGAAGCTGGTAAATTCTAATAGAGCAGAGCTTTTTTCTGAAGCCATGTTGTTGGGGACATTGTAAAGCGTACTTCTCAAGGTAGTCTACCAGTTGGTTAGTTACTATACGTTCGAGGACTTTTGATAAAGGAGGGAGGATTGATATTGGGCTGTAGTTGCAGTGCTATGTATAATCACCGGATTTAAGCACAGGGGTGACCAGCATGGTTTTCCATACTTCAGGGAACTGAGATAGAGTGAGAGATAGATTTAGTATCTTGGTTATTGGCAGGAAAATGTCCACAAGGGTAAGTGCAATGAGTTTGTGGTCAAGTGAGTCTCCAATATGCCTGATTTCCCAGGACTTTAGTTAGGAGCTTGATCTGGGTTGGGGAAACACGCTTGAAATAGAAAGGTGGGTGCTTCCGTTCATTGGTTTCTATGGCACTCCAGCTGATGAGGCAGGAGCATCATCAAAGAAGTCTTTGGGAGGACACTTGACAGATTAGTGAAAACTATATTGAAAGTATTTGCAATTTGAGTGGGTCAGTGATAGGATTTCCGTCCTCTATTAGTAGTTGGAGAGGTCTTCTGCTCTTTGCCTGTAATATCTTTTTATGTTTGACCAAAATTTCCTACTGTCACCCCACGTGTTTGATAGCAGCTCTCTGTAGTGCCTTCTTTTGCCTGTCAAATTTCCTAGTACAGGCATTTCTAGCTGCTTTATATGCTTGCAGATCATGTTGTTTCATTGATGACTTAGCTAGTTGCCATAGATGGTCACGTTGTTTCATACTATTTACTAGATCAGGTGTGATCCAGGAGTTAATCGTATCTCGAACCTTCAGTTTCTAGAGTGCATGGATATCGTGAGGCCATGTTGAAAACCCTGATGACATGTTCCAGAGTGATGCTGATATCATCAACCATGTCCAGAGTGGACCAGTCCTGGGATTGGAGTTGTTTTTAGGAGATCGAGGTGCCCACGCTTTAGCATGCAGTTGTAGACTGTTTAGGGGTGGGGGGTATTGAATTTATTTGACCAGCAGCAAGTGATTGGGGAGTGGTCACTGATAGAGTCAGGGTGTCAAGTATACATACAATAACAAAATTTTGAGTTACAATAGGTACATATACACAGACTAAACCATTTTAACAACTGATACAATAGACTTAAATGGATTTCTATATATAATGGCTAGGTTACAATAGTTACATATTGCATCATCAGAGGTCAAAGGTAAAGTGCAAGTCAGAAGTTAAAAATAAAAATTCTGGAAGGATATTTGTCCGAAAGCATTTTATGAACAAAGCACTGGGAGAGTTAGGAGGTAAATGAGTCAGTATAATTCACTCTTAGCAAAACAAGAATGGGAGACATAATCAGCAATTACAGTTGCACGTGCTAAGTTCCAACAAATGAGTCTTTAGACCTTTCTTAAAATCAACAAGTGATGAGCATTCTTGTAGGCTGCTAGGAAAATTATTCCACAAGGTTGGAATGGAGGTGGCAAACGACCTATAGCCTGTAGTAGTCCTAACTCTGGGAACTAGGAGGAGTGATCGATCAGAGGATCTGAGGGTCCGCCAGCTCGGTTTGGCTATTAGCAAGTCTTTAAGGCTATGGGGGTGCATTGATGAGCCTAGGTGTGTAGACAAAGGTACAGGGAAGAGCAGGCTAACCTTCTTTCAAGTGATGACCAGTTCAGTGAATGTAGAATAATACAGTGGTGCTCCTAGTGAAGCTGCAAAGCAAAACATTCTATGGTAGACAGTTTTGAGCTTCTGCAACTCCATGCTCTCGACAGAAAGCAGAATTGAAGACCCATAGAGCAGAGTAGGGAGAAGTATGCTGTTGGCAATACAAAGTCATCATTCCATAGTAAGAAATGGAACTATGCAATACAGTAGACCAATCTTTTGATTCAGAGATTTAGTTAGATAATCTCTATGTACGCTGAAAGTGCTGTCTTTGTCTAAGTACACCCTTAGGTACTTAACTGATTCAACTACTCCTCAATCACAGACCCATCTGAGAGAGTAGGGGTCAGGATATGTTGCCTATTAGGACCTAGGCTTTGGGGCCAAAAGGATGGCCTTTGCCTTTTGGCATTAAGAACCAATTTATTGGTGTGGAATCATGTCTCTAATAACTGAAGGTCACTTGCAAGTAGTTCATTCAGTCAGGAAACTTCTTGAGAACTCCTGTACAGTATGGCATCATCGTGTAAGGAAGCAGATTAGCACCACCACAATTATTGGGCATATCATTCACATACAGGGAGAATAATAGGGTCCCAGTATTGAGGCTTGAGGATACCATCTGAGCTAGGGCCTTTATCTGATAGTGCACCTTTCCATTTACAGCCCCATTTTACAATTTGTGACCTGATAGAAAGATAGTCCGTGAACCACTTTAGTGGCAATTTGGACTTATTTTTTCACATCTTTTGTATATAAAGGAATCTTTTTCAGTATGAATGTCACAATTTCACAAACAAAGATCCTTCATATGAAAAAGAATTTGGACGCAGGTTTTCACAATCTTTTTTTGTATGAGATCCCTTCATACAAAAAAGAATGTGGGCTTATTTTTTTCACATTCTTTTTCATATGAAGGAATATTTTCTTGTATGAACAACACAACCTCATGAGAAAAGATAATTTCATACAAAACAAGCATTTGTCAATGCCGAATGTTTGCTTGCTGGTATTAGCATTAGAAATGCAGGAGTTAGACAGATGCAGAATAGGAATGGCAGTGAAGCACTGAACCTCACATGAACCCCACCTCCATCCTGTAGAGATGGACAGGATTTGGGTAAGGTTTTGGGCATCGCCCATGATGGTCAAGCCATGTCACCGCACCTTATTTTGCAGATATTAACACATGTTGAGCTATGCCTTAGGGTGTTTGTTTACAGTCACCCCATTCCATAATGACATACATTGAAATGGGTGCAGCATAGGAGAATGGGGTGAAGTGTTGAGACGAAGAGTCCAAGGTACACCTCGATGCCTCGTCAGTGGCTGGGGTGGGATGGCATTAGCAGTGCAGTTGCAATCCAAAGGCACACCCCAACGCCTGTCTGTCTGTACAGTGTAGGACGTTATGGTTAGAAAACCGTAATGACTCAGGCATTTGTTGGTATTCACAGTGCAAATTTTGAACATGGCCTTTTGTGACCCCACCTCATGAAAGCATTCAGACCTCTTGTCATGAACAGTGGCAGTGTGATTTTGTCAATGTGTCCTGAAAACTGACTTTCAACAGTGACAGTGCCATTCTGCACCACGTGTACGAAAACACAGATCAGGCAAGATGTGAAGAATGACAGCTGTACCATCCATAGGGAGGTATGAAGAGATGGCAATGTTGAAAATGTGTAGTGGGAATATTAAAATGCTTGGACATCTGAGCATACGTGGAAACCGCAAGAACGCTGCGGTAACACAGCTGTTTTATGGAATTTCATCACCAGATTTTCAACATAGGCATTTAACGACCTGTGGTCATGAGCAGTGTCACCGTGATTTTGTTACTGTGTCCTGAACACTGATTTCCCACAACAACTATTTTATTCTACTCTGGAACTGCAAAAACACATTTCAACCAGGATGTGAAAAATAACAGCTGTACTGTTCATAAGGAGGTGTGGGAAAATGGGAAAATCTGGAGTGAAAATATTACAACTGTGCAAAGTTATTAGCATGAGTGGAAACTGCACAATGCACACTCGTAACACAGTCATTCTATGGACTTTCATCACCAAATGTTCAACTTAGGCATTTTAGGACCTCTGCTAATGAACAGTGTCACTGTGATTTTTGTAATGTGTCCTAAACAGTGATGTCCCACAGTGACCACGCTATTCTGTGCCGGAAGTGCAAAAACACATTTCGGCCAGGGTGTGCAAAATGACAGCTGTACTGTTCATAAAGAGGTGTGGAAAAATGGCAATGTTGAAAATATGGTGTGAAAATATTGCAAAGGTACAAAGTTATGTAGTGCAGTGAAACCAAGAAGTAATGCACACTGTAACACAGTCAGTTGATAAACTTTTGTCACCAAGTAGGACCTCTGTTAATGAACAGTATCAGCGTGATTTTTCTAATGTGTTCCAAACACGGATTTCCCACAACAACCTCGTTTGTCTGTGCCAGAAGTGCAAAAACACATTTGGGCCGGGATGTGAAAAATGACAGCTGTACTGTTCATAAGGAGGTGCCGGCAAATGGCAGTGTTGGCAATCTGGAGTGAAAATATTGCAAATGTGCAAAGGTACGAGCGTGCGTAGAAGCTGCGCAATGCACGCTCATAACACAGTCATTTTATGAAATTTTCTCACCAAATTTTCAACATAGACATTTTAGGACCTCTGCTAATGAACAGTGTCACTGTGATTTTCTTAATCTGTCCCAAACATTGATTTTGTACACCAACTGCACCACTGTGTGCTACATGCAGAAACACGTTTTGGACAAGATGTGAAAAATTAAAGCTGTACTGCTCATAAGTAGGTGTGGTAAAATGGCATTGTTGAAATTCTGGACTGCAAATATTAAAATTCATGCACTTACGAGCTGCATAGGAATTGCGCAATGCACGGTTGTAAAACAGTCATTTTTAGGAATTGTTTCACCAAATTTTCAACATAGCCATTTTAAGACCTCTGTTCATGAACAGTGCCATGGTCATTTTCTTAATCTGTCCCAAACATTGATTTTGCACACCGATTGCGCCATTGTGCACTACATGCACGGAAACACATTTTGGACGAGATGTGAAAAATGAGAGCTGTACTGCTCATAAGTAGGTGTGATAAAATGGCAATGTTGAAAATCTGGAGTGCAAATGTTACAAATTCGCAAACTTAGGAGCATGCATAGGAACTGCGCAACGCACGCTTGTAAAACAGTCATTTTTAAGAATTCTTTTACCAAATTTTCAACATAGCCATTGTAAGACCTCTGCTCATGAACAGTGTTACTGTGATTTTCTTAATCTGTCCCAGACATTGATTTCACACACCGACTGCGCCATTGTGTGCTACATGCGCTGAAACACATTCTGGGTGAGATGTGAAAAATGAAAGCTATACTGCTCATGAGTAGGTGTGATAAAATGGCAATGTTGAAAATTTGGAGTGCAAATGTTACAAATTCACAGACTTACGAGCTTGTGTAGGAACTGCGCAACGCACACTCATAAAACAGTCATTTTTAGGAACTTTTTCACCAAATTTGCAATATAGGCTTTTTGAGAGCCTACCTTATGAACACTGGCACTGTCATTCTGTTAATCAGTCCTGAAAGGTGATTTCGAGCAGTGACCACAAAATCACCCTTCAGGACCGATTAACGCCATGACAGTGACAGAATTCATGAGGAGGGGTCCCAAAACCCCATGTTGAAAATTTAGTGCCCAAATTCCAAAAAAATACCTGAGATATGCAGCAAAGTAAAAAAAAACAACTATTTATTACATTATACAGCTTACCGGCATTTCTTCAGTTCACGGTCAGCTTTGAAGAGTGTAGACGGTTCCTGGTCCACCAAGATTGTCGCTACTGACCGGAAGTAAGTATGGTGTGGAGGCAGGTGCACAGTGGGTGGGTGCGGGTTGTGGGAGAGGGGTCTGTCAGACCACAAGGGACCGTTTTGCCTTTACAGGGAAAAAAAAATAAAATAGACAACGCGGGATGGCTTTCAATTTTACAGGGGCATTTAGCATGCTGGGGTGGGCTCCCAGAGTGCCAAGGGACTCTTTTTGGGGGGGCAGCTGTAGCCAACAGGGATTGGGCACCCCCATCGGCACACCAGAAAACGGGGGGGGAACTGTCATGCTGACAGGGATTGGGCATCCCGTCGGCAGGCAACAAAATGGGGGGACTTTTTTTACATCATGCAGATGGGGAGTAGGCTCCCCCGTTGGCTGACAATGACAGCTGGTGGGGGGGTTACATCTTGCTGATGAGGAGTGGGCTCCCCCATTGGCTAAATAAAACACTGCAGCACTGAAGCTGGCGGGGATTGGGGCCCCCATCAGCCAACAAAGACCGTTTGGGGGGCACATGCTGCTGAGGGGGATTGGGCACCCCCTCGGCATGGAAGGCTGCCTAATACTGTTTGTGAACATGGCAGCAAGCCGCCCACCATGTTCACAAACAGTATTAGGCTAGCTAATGTTCCGCCCTGCAATGACAGGTTGCTCCCTTATTGCAGCACAATGACTGATGCTGCAATGATGAGGTAGCCCCTGATTGATGCGGTGAAAACGTTAGAACTTGGTGCACTTTTTGGAGACCGGTGTCATCGGCACACTGTGCCTCCATTGGTCCACCAGTGCCAAGCCCCCAAATGCAGTGCCTCCCTTGGCTGTAACACTGTGCGCCCACAACCCGCTTTCTCTCCTGTCACATAATGTTTCTTATGCACTACAAACATAACAAGAATTTGGACATGTTTTTTTTTCATTCTTTTTTTCATACAAAGGAATTTTTTTGAATGAATGATACAACCTCATGAAAAAGATCCCTTTATATGAAAAATAATTTGACTTTTTTTTTTTCCAAATTTCAACTTTAACAAACCTGTACTCTCTGTCAATATATATGCAGTTATGTGACAATCTATATATCAAAATAAAGGTCTTAATGAGTGCCACAACACTAACACATAACACCCCCAAAACTGCAGGGGCCATATATAAAAACATAAAATTAAAACAAAATTACAATTCCATAGAATAACACTGCAACTTTAATAAGCTGTAACTCTGTCAATCTTTGAAGTTAACGGACAATGTATATATCAATAGAAACATACAAGTTGTCAGCAGAAAAGGACCTCTTGGCCCACCTAGTCTGCCCTAAAATTCCTTACCTACTGTGCTACTGCAAGCCTTACTCACTCTCCAGCCTTACCCACCCAGCCCTGTTACCAAGGTCCCCTTGTGTCTGTCCCATGCATGCTTGAATCCTGCTACCATTTTAGTACCCATCACCACTGCTGGGAGGCTGTCCCAAATGTCCACCACCCTATCTGTGAAGAAGTATTTCCTCACATACCCTCTGAGCCTCCCCCAGCCTCACATAATGCCCCCTTGTCCTTGAGCATTTTTTACTATATATAATGCCACTCTACTGTAATGTATTAGTACCTTTGAGGTATTTGAATGTTTCTGTCATGTCTCCCCTTCCCCCTTTCCTCTAGCAAGTACATACTTAATTCATTGAGTCTTACCTTGTAGGGCTTTTGGTGCAGGCCATGCACCATTTTGGTCACCCTCCTCTGTACCGTCTCCTTCTGATCTATATTTTTCTGGAGATGGGGCCTGCAGTACTGGACATAATACTACAGGTGGGGCTCCAGCATTGATCTATACAGAGGCAACACTACCTCACTCTTTCTGCTTATGGTACCCCTCCCTATGCACACCAACATTCTACTAGCCTTCCCCACTTCATTATCACACTGCTTTGCAACCTTCAGGTCATCAATTATGATGACCCCCAGGTCCCTTTCTTGTTTTGTGGTTGTCACCACCTCCCTTAGTGACTAGTACAACATTAAGCCCCTAAGAAATAAGAACTGAAAATGGTCCATCCCTTACAAAAATGCAGGAAAGCACATAAATTGCTTTTCTGGAAGAACAGAAGCACAAGGCCCTCTGGGTTCTGCATTTCCACACTCACTTACACATGTGGATAAACAAAGGTAAGAAAGCATTGGGCCCAGAGGGCCCTGCACTTCCATAATCACATGGATGTGTTCAATTGTACTATCTCAAAAAGTAAGGACATTTATTGCAAAAAAATGTGTTAATGCACTAGTAAGGGTTAAACTAACAAAAGCAGGGAAATGTAGTATTAGGGTTTCCAACCCCCTCCCCCCCAAGCAGCAAAAAGAAAAGTCTTTATGATTTTGGCTGTCCTGAGTCTTGGCAAATCAGGCCTGGGATCTTCCTTGTGGCTATCAACCCAAACCATCACCCCATTCTCATATAGTCTGCACATCTGAGCTTATTTGCTAATGTAATGGGGGAGCATTAGGGTTGATAACCCCAAGGAAGACTCCAGGCCTGATTTGCCCAGACACAGGACAGTCAAAACCATAACATTTTTTTCTTTTTGCTGCTTGCAGGATAGGGGCGGGTGTTAGGGTTGGAAACTCTAACACCACAGTACAAAAATATTCAAAAACGACTAAGTAATGCCACTAAGTTCAAAACCCCATTGAAATACATGGAACTGCATACTTGATTTCCTCAGTCCATGGTCCAGCATTGAAGAGTGAAGACATGTCTGTTGTCCAGAGAGGATTACGGCATTGGACCCTGGTGGGTAAGTAAGGGCTTTGGGGTGTGGGGTGGTGGGTGCTGAGTAGGTTGGATGGGGGGGTCTGTAACGGCAGCAATAGACACTGATGAACGGTTTTCTTTTTTACAGGATGTATAAAAACTATGGGGGACAGTTTTCTTTATTTCAGGTGGTGACACTGGGGACTATGCACCCCCAGTGTCAGTGTTATGTTTGTGGGGGCATGGGTGGGTGGGTGCTGAGTGGGAGGGTCAGGTGGAGGACAGTAATGGCAGCAACAGACATCGATGGATGGCTTTTTTACAAGGTATGTATATAAAAATTATGAGGGATTGTTTTTTATTTCAGTTGGTGACACCTAGGGATTAGGCACCCCAGTGTCAGTGTTATGTTTGTGGGAGGGTGGGGGTGCTGAGAGGGAGGGTGGGGTGGGGACAGTTACAATGGCACTAGCAACAGACATCGATGGACAGTTTTCTTTGCTACAGGGAATAATTTCTCAGCAAACTGATCATGACCGATCAGCTGTGCTTGCTGGTGTTGATCAAAGGAAAGGGCCGACCTATGACTGGGTTGGCCTTTCCTTATAAATACATGAAGTTTCCACCCATCAAGCCAGAATACTATCATGATCAGCCTGTCTGATGATTGGTGTGACACTGACAAGCCCCTTTCAGACCACTCTGCATTGGATTAACAGTGTCACACCCTTCAAAAGCCACTCTCCTAACAAAATGATTGATGTGTGTGCGCGCACAGCAAACATAAAAATGTAGCATCTGCTAGCCATACAGCAAAAATACAATGACTGAACAGGATTACTTGCTTCACTGTTTTATTGTTTTACCTTATTTACACTATTTTTTTTCAAAATAATTTCTTTACTTATCCTTATGGGCCCATTTCATAATTGCAATAAGGGATTCCATAGTGTGCTTTATACTGGGATAACAGTACTCCTCAAGCAGTGGAAGCACTCGACCTTCAACTACCCAAGGCATGCAGTTATCCGATCACACAGCACACCCTGTCATGCCATACTGCATATCTCATTGTGTAGCCCCTCCCACTGTGCTAATATGAGAGCTCCAACCAGTGACATCATTGGCTGCAGTCAGCCAATACCACTGTATGAATGGGCTGCCACATTAACAACAGTGGAGTAGCTCTTCAACATGCTCAGTTTCCCTTGAAGTACCAACCTGCGCAAGTAGTGGTATCAGGAGTGGTGACTGATTGCAAAGCCTATGATGTCACCAGATGGAGCATCTCTAATAGTGCAATGGGGGGGAGGGGCTACAACAGAGCTGGATATAGAGTAGCAGTATTTGTTACTTGGCCAAAAAATTAATCATAAAGTTTTTGGCGAAAAATTATTTTTTTCATTCTTAGATGCAGGCTCAATTCATTTTTAGCTTTGTCAGATATTGTTGAAACAGCTTTTACACCTACTTTTGTAACTAATTACTGACATCATTAAAGATGGCCGCCACTCACAGTTTTTAGAAATCTCTTCTATTAAGGTTACCTGTTGAATTTGCATGCTACAGTAATAATGTGCAAGTATTAGGATGATGTTACCACATGTTTCTGATGGTAAAGAGAACAGCGCTTTATTAAGATATTCCATTATTTCAAGTCAGGCATGGCACGGGAGTGGGAACTTTTGAAAACATTATAATCCTGCATCTTGGTTTAGGAATGAAAGAAAACAAAAAGAAAATGGGGTATATTGATATTTTTGCCAGGCAAACATTATTGATGAAAAAAAAACTATGTGATCACTAACAAGTACTGCTACTTTAAAGAGCAGGGACAGAAAATAAAGTCAAAGGAGACATGTATGGAAGCGAGAACTGGGAACTAGACATAAATTGGGAATGCCCCTTCCTCACTGTTTCACAGATATTGATTTATTTTGTCCTTAACATTTGAAATTCATTGTCAAATGTTACCAAATGCCCCATGGTCCTGCTCTGTGCAAAAGCTTCAACTCATGTACCAGCAAATGCCATAGACTGAGTGGCTCACACAATCTTCATTTACATATAGCTGAAAATGGGACAAATGACCCAGTCAATCTCCTGGTAAAAGAATAAATTATAAAATGGATAGGTGAAATCCGGAAAGCTGATTGGCTGAAGCAGTACTTGATCCATGATGACATCTCAGTATAGCATCCTGATTCAAAGCTGATTACTATGATTGGCTATTTTTACACCCTTTGGGTAATTTTATAATCATAACACTACACTCCAGGGTGTGGTATATCATGGGATAGTGTTACGCTTGGCTGGCTGAAGTTACTCAGCATTGCCTTTGGCCTTCAATCCACCCAAGGCATGACTATAGCTCTTGCTATACCCCTCCCGTGTATTACAGTTTAATAAACAGGACCTACTATTGGTGGCATCAGCAAATTTGTTGTCTACTGCATCAATAACACATCCTCCCACACTAAAAAGATTAAAAGAAACAGAATTTGTCAGCAGAAAAAGACTGCTTGGCCTACCCAGTCTGCCAGATGGTCCCTGCCTAGTCAATTGATGCAAAGCACTGGTGTTAGTGCTGTGGATCAGCTTTGAATTTTTGTTACTGGATGGCTTGATTTTGTAAGTGTTTATTTTTTACCTTTATGAGTGCTGCCCTTCATGTATTTTTGCTTGCATTGTTTAGGTTCAGCACCCGCTTGTTCTGTGAATGCGGATTCACTTGTGTGTATTTTCTCCACAGAACATAACCGGTCTTTGACGACCCTCCCTCCTCCCTGCTTATTTGCTAATATTTCCTTATATCTGTCCCATGCATGCCTGAAGCCCCTACTGTTTACATCTCCACCTCTTACAATGGCAATCTATTCCAGGCATCCACCACTCTTTCAGTGAAGCAGTACTTCCTCAAAATCCTCTTTAACTTCCCCTCCAGCTTCACTTGCACTGTATTACTACGTATGTCAGTTTCTCAAGTTCTAAATTCATCAGGTTCTTATGCCTAGCTGAGCAAATTTGTTCTGACTTGTGGTAGTTCACATTTGGCTATAGTGAATTTTACTGGACATGTTTGTTACTGCAAACAGACACCGACTGTACTATTTTTAGTCTCACTCTCTCTCACTCACACACACACACATACTCCTGGCTTGGGTCTTGCTGCAGCCACATTGTATAGAAAGCACAAAGAGAAATGCCATCCTGTTAAACAGCGTATCCCCTTTTCTTGAGACAATGAGTCTCTCTGGACTGTTATTTAGTGCTGTGTTTGGACTAGAAACCCACAAATGAAGCCACACACTCCGTTTTTGGGGAATATTATGTTTTTACATTTGTTGGTTATCTCACTATAACTGCAGTAAGTCATTGTTTGCATTGCTAGTTAGAGACGTTTATGTTGTGGACCTCCCTGCTTTACTTAGAACCCACTGCTAAAGAATACAAGAACCATACTTGCCCTGCTTTAAGAAGGATACGCTGTGCCACCCTGTTTTGATCAGGCTTTTTTTTAATTATTGTTCAGACCCCTTTTCTTGCCTCCCAGCCCCTTCACCCACCTTCCCTCGAACATACCCTTTTATCAGGGTTGTAGCCAGAAATTTCCATTTTCTACATACACTTCCAACAGCTGCAGCCCCCCATTAACAATAAAATGTACACATCATCTCTAAAAAATTAGATGGTTGTCAGATGAGTCATCTAATCTCTAAACAGGATGTACACATATGTATCCCCTAAACAACTGAAGCTTAAACAGAGACTCACTGGCCTCAAACCTCAGTGGACTACACTAACTTAAATTGTACAGATTTGAATGATAATGTTAACCTTGCAGGGCCGCAGCCTGATATATCAGTCCAAAATTCCTATATGTTCTAATTCTATCGACAGCCTATGGGTTAATAAAAATGTATATGATTATAATGTAAAAATGCATATGATACAGTGAGTATGACTGCCTACACCCTTGCTTTTTATGTCCTTCACCCATGGTTAACACCCCTCCATGGAACGGTGGTCAGAGTCTCCCAAATCCCTACAGAGTCCGAGTCTCAGTGGAGGAGGTGCCAAGTCAGTGGTGCAGAGCCTGCAAGCTGCCAGTTTCACCCTACCAGGACATGCTGTTTTCACATGTTCTGGTCCTCCCATACCTAAGGGATGCCAGCAATTAGGGCATACATTAGCACACATGCTGAAGCATGCTGGTGTGTGTTCCCCCTCCCGCAAGACGTGCCTCAGGTGGCATGTGATACGTGGTGTCAAACAGCCTCTTATCTGAGAGGAAAGTATTATATGGGACATTCAGTCCCTCTCCCACTGGCCAGTGTCCAATGACCAGTCTCTTTCATGAACCCAAGTTCCCATTATCTTGACTGGTAGCACTACCACTGTGCCGGCGATTTAACTGGGCTTTTATACAAAATGGTAAACCTCATTCATAATATTGTGTATTTTAACACAGCAGTATTTGTTGGTCAGCAAAATATTTCATCATCTAGTTTTTTTAGCAAAAATATACAGTAGTTCTGACATCCTAATACTCATTCTCAGTGTATTTTAAGTTTTCTCAGATATTAGGTCTGGCAGCATAGCCTAGAGGTTTGGGTAAAAAGTTGTAAGTGAGCTTGGTACATCCAGCATATCTGGGTTTGATTCCCTCAAACTCCAATTTCATACTATGTGACTCTGAGCAAGTCACTTAACTGCCCCAGTGCTCCCGGGTCACCCCTGAAAACAGGCACTTGTGCCTAGTGGGCCTTACCTGGTTACCAAAAATCTAAATAAATATTGTTAAAACAGCTTTTAACAGCTAATTCTATAATTAATGGCTCATGTTATTAAAGATGGCTGTCACTCACAATTATCAAAAATCTTTTCCACTGAGGTTACCTGTTGATTAGGATGGTGCTGCCCTATATTTCTGATGGTAAACAGCACAACACAATACCAAGATATTTAATTTGTCCATGGCTGGAATGGCCTGGGAGTGGGAATGTTTAAAACTTCTAAATCATGTACCTTGTTTCAGGAATGAAAGAAAAAAAATGTGTATCTTTATATTTTGCAAGACTCACCATGGCTGAAAAAACTATACTCTTACTGACAAATACTTCAGCATTAAAATGATGGCTAGAAACAGAGGTTTTGATTGCCTGCATTCTAAAGGGTTATGGTGCTTAAGAACAAAAACAATAAATTTGAATTTTAACTAGGAACATAAGCTCTTCAGTCATCATGCCTCATGATCACAGATCACCATTTGATTAAATTTGCAATGCTCATTTGGATGTTACCTTGCTCAGACAAAGGACAGCCCAGCACATAAGATAAGCAGACAGCTGAAATTTGGCCTCTCTGTATCGCTCAGGTAAACAAGTAAGGTACAGCTGCACCAGGTCCACATCCTCCCTGCTGACCTCAAGGTGGCTGCCACTGTTGTCCATTCTTCCACTGTCTTCTTCTAATATTCCATCAGGTTGCGATCCAGGGGAATTGCCAAGCTCCATTCTGCCCACTTTGTATTCAAAACAGATGTTGCTTTTTTTTCTTTTTTTCCCCTCCAATTAAAAAGTTGACATTTCTGGCAGAATGGAGTGACAAAGAAATGCATCAGTCAGAAGAGATATCAGAATGCAGGCTGTTTGGATAAGAGTGTAGTTTAGCATTGCCCTTCCAAAAGTAAAAGGGACCCACTTGTGACTATGAGTGCACATGCAAAAGATAAATATAGTGCTGGCCAGGAGCCCTATAAAGGGACAGTAATGTGTTTCCCAAAGTGGGGACAGAGGGATGGGACAGCTTTATTTATATCACATGTAGTACAGTACTACTGCAAGAGTTGGGGATTTGGTAACGATGACTTCAAGAAAATACAGTAGCAAGGGTGGTTTGGACAAAATATGGGCTTCAGACAAACACATTGAACTTACTACTGTCTGGGCCTGGTATAGGCTGCATTAGTATGCCAAGAGTATTAACGAGGTGCGCCATAGTAGGATGTACTTCCAAAAACATATCTAAACCCAAGCCAAATTATTTTTCTTGAATTTTCTTTCTCATTATTACAAATTGCTTCAATATTTCTGTTTTTTTCTTTATAGATTTATGCCCTGGTGCCTTCTTTTGAGACCCAAGTTCAGCAACAGCAAAGCATGAAGACCTTCTGTAAAAAGGGACCCATGGCAGACCACAAGTAGTGAGTCAACAAGTTGAATAATTCTGGATGTGGGTGTTTGTGTAATGCAAACAGACTTACTTGCATACAGAGATCCCAATTTTACTAATAATGGAGTTAAGCTTTTCAAACGGTTGTAAAGAAAGGCATCTCAGGAACACACAAGTGGAGTCCAGGCTGACACAGTACTCACAAATTGCAAAAATCTTGACTCATAGTTTTTGATGAAAAGACAACAACTGAATCAAGGATGATATATAGAGTTTTTCTGGGGTTGCCAAGAAGCAGCTTGACTGTGAGTATTTGGGCACCATGGGTAGCGGGTGGGAGAGAGAGACAGGGAGGGCTTGTAGAGAGTCTTTTATGTACAGGGTGCATCCACCTCCCTTCTTACCTTATCTGTCAGCCTGGAAAATGGAGTAGCTATTTAGGGCCACTGATGAGTATGGGGTATCTTTGAAAAGCCAGCTTTCGATTAAGGCCAGGATGTCAAGAGAGTGTTGAGCGAGCCAACCTTGAAGGGGGATAAAGTTTTTCAGTAGGCTGCAGCTGTTGAGGGTGGAGATTAGAATATTGCCTGACCTGACAGCCTAGTCTGTGCACATGGTGGGAGGCCCAGGGTTGGGGTGCACATTACCCAATAGCAAGAGGAGGAGGAGGAGGAGGAGGGTGTGGTGGAGCAGTGCAGTCTTGTAGAATTTGATTTTCATGGGGTTAGGGTGGGAAGAGGATCTAGCAGCTGACACAGGGTGGGGAGGTCACGTACAAGGTGGGCTAAGAGGGCAGTGGGGGTAGGGCGATGGAGACAGGGAGGGACAAATGTCCTTCCTTTATCATGTTCCCCTCTGGCTAAATAACCTCCCTGCCTCTATGTCCCTGGAACCCAAGCTCGGCCTCTTAAAAACTAACCTAAAGAATCTGCTTCTTGATTCTGCTGCCATGCTTTCTTAACCCTTCCTTCCATGTCCCCTCCACAGGGATGCTGACATTCCAGTCCACCGCCAGTCCTGGTCCCAGTACTGGATATCTCTCAGGCTACATAGCTTATGCTGACCTCCTTCATCTCTGAACTGTATTATTTGCTCATTACTCTGTATTATGTACAGTGCCGTGAAAAAGTATTTGCCCCCTTCCTGATTTTCTCTATTATTGCATATTTGCCATAATGGATGTTTTCAGGTCTTTAGACAAAATGTAATATTAGATAAAAGGACTCTGAGTGAACAAATAACACTTGTTTTTTTACTTATTTCATTTATTTAATGAAAACAGTTAACCAACACCAACTGGCACTGTGTGAAAAAGTAATTGCCCCCTTACACTTAATAACTGGTTACGCCACCTTTAGCTGCAATGACTGCAACCAAATGCTTCCTATAATTCAATATCAGTCTTTCACATCGCTGTGGAGGAATTTTAGCCCACTCTTCCTCGCAGAACTGCTTTACTTCAGTAACATTGGTAGGTTTTCGAGCATGAACTGCTCGTTTAACGCCCTGCCACGGCATCTGTATTGGGTTTAGGTCTGACTTTGACTAGGCCACTCCAAAACTTTAATTTTACTCTTTTCAGCCATTCTGATGTGGACTTGCTTTTGTGTTTTGATCATTGTCTTGCTGCATGACCCAACTATGCTTCAGCTTCAGCTGACAGACGGATGACCAGACATTCTCCTTAAGAATTTTCCGGTACAGAGCAGAATTCATGGTTCCTTCAATTATGGCAAGTCGTCCAGGTCCTGAGGCAGCAAAGCATCCCCACACCATCACACTACCACCACCATGTTTGACTGTTGGTATGATGTTCTTACTCTGGAATGCTGTGTTTGTTTTACACCAGACATAATGCGATCCGTGTCGTCCAAAAAGTTCCACTTTGGACTCATCTGTCCATAGAACATTTTCCCAAAAGGCGTGCAGATCATCCAGGTGCTTCTTGGCAAATGAGAGACGAGCATTTATGTTCTTCTTGGTTAGCAGTGGTTTCCGGCTTGCTACTCTCCCATGAAGCCCATTTTTGCCCAGTCTCTTTCTGATTGTGGAGTCATGAACATTGACCTTAGCTGAGGCAAGAGAAGCCTGCAGATTTTTGGATGTTGTTTTAGGATCCTTTGAGACACCCTGGATGATTTTACGCTGCACCCTTGGAGTAATTTTGGCAGGCTGCCCACTCCTGGGAAGATTCACTACTGTTCCAAGTGTTCTCCATTTGAGATTATGGCTCTCACTGTGGTTCGATGGAGTCCCAGAGCCTTAGAAATAGCTTTGTAACCTTTCCAGACCGATAGATAGCAACAACTTTTTTCTGATCTTTTCAGGAACTTCCTTTGATCGTGGCATAATGTGCTTGTTGAAACTTTGTGCTGGCAACGTGACTCTGATGGTAAGGGTCAAAATAAGTGAGGTTTATATTGAGCAGGGCTGGCTGTAATCAAACCTGGCTGTGTTCAATCAGCTGATTCTAATTATCCCTTTATTTGGGTTGATTTAACTAGGGGGCAATTACTTTATCACACAGTGCCAGTTGGTGTTGGTTAACTTTTTCATTAAATAAATGAAATAAGTAAAAAACAACAACAAGTGTTACAATATTTGTTCACTCAGGTTCCGTTATCTAATATTACATTTTGTCTAAAGACCTGAAAACATCCAGTGTGACAAACATGCAATAATAGAGAAAATTAGAACGGGCAACCAGCAGATGCTGGGTTGCCTGACTTTGAATTTGTGTTCTCATGTATGACCTCACTGTACCGTAATGTCACTGTTATGAAACGTCTATACTAAGATGTGGAACCCTGCAAAAGAATCTAATTACTGAATATGTTTAAAGCAGCAATACTACCTATCCAGGAAGTGATCAATTTCAGTGTTCTTTAGATCCACAGAAAATACGGCACCTGCCTGTTTGCCTGTCTTTACTGCTGCTGTCAACATGGCAGGAGGCAGAAATGTGGACAAAATCAAAGGGAAACTGAGCGAATTACAGGGAGATGGTACAATGCGGTGGGAAAGATTACCAGGAAATGCTCAACGGAGCACAGGCAATAAACTGACAAAAAGCACAGGTTTTTTTTTACCTAGTACTGCTGCTTTAATAGTGAATATGTCTTATTGATGCTGGGTTTCCTGAACCTAGAGTTCTGCTTTCATGTATGTCCACACTGTATTGCCCTTTTCACTGTATTGTACTGTTCTCAATGTTTGTAACCTCTGCACCATGACGTGGAGCCTTTGCAAAGGAGTCTATGACTCAAAGGGTTGTAATTCTGATTGTGATAATAAAATAAATAAATAAAAGAAAAGAATGATGCAGAAAGATTCATTCAAATACTGGGATTGTAGCAATAGCTGTGGTGAGAGATTGGGAGAGGTTGCTACTACCCCAGTGTTTAATTAAATCTTTCTGGATCATCCTTGAACCAGTGGTGGTCTTTCATCAGAAACCGTGAGCAAGGCATTTTGTAAATTCTGCCATACAGTACTGTGTATTGAATAACCCCAAAATAGTACCAGAGTATATATTTATTAGATTAAGTATCCCCATGAATACCAGGACCTATATATGACTTTCCCTCCCACCCTCCCCAAACTTTCAGCTAACAACACTCTGAAATATATCTAAAAGCACAGGAAGAAGTCTAACCAAAATGGATCAATATTTATTTTTCAGTATGTTTGCTGGGGTTGACTGATGGCCTGCTGCAAGTGGACTGGTTTACTGTGTTCACAGCCTGAGCTCAAGTGCTGCAAACCGTAAGCTGTGACACACAGTCAGGCAGAGACAGTGTTGAGAGATTGTCTTGCATGCTTCTGCTGCTACACATGGGAGATGACTTCTGTTATTACATAATTGTACCCTGGTTGCCCAAGGAGGGTAATTTTCCTGGAATGTGCACTTACAGGACGGGTGTAAGTCTCACCACCACTGTGACTGGAATGCTGATGTGCGACACTGCATCTTATGTCCTGTCCTGTGCCAGCGGTGTGTCTGTGTGTGAACATGTTAATTCCAGCCTTCTTCTGCCTGGTCCAAAGGTTTTATGTTTTGGGACTGTACTGCAGTGAAGGGGGAGACATAGGAGATGAAAAATATTGGTGAAAGCAATGGTGGCACTCAGGTGGAAAATGTCATTATGCTCGCCACACCCAATCATATCAATCTTAAATAACCAAGAACCACAACTGAAACTGGGAAAAATCTTTTCTTATTTGCTGCCTTTTAGTGGACTTGTTTACCTTGAGTCTGTCATCTTGCAAACAGGCCTTTTCCTGCCAACAGACACTACAGTTCAATGTGTCTAATTTTTCCTTTTCTAGCCTGACTTGCACAAGGATTTGCATGCCCATGATGTTTTGCACTGGGATTGAGGCTTTAGATTTGTATGGTTGGGAGTGATGCACAGAAAACAAACTTCTAGTTGTTAGTTAAATGAAAACTGTAACTCGCTATAGCTGTGTCTGAACTGTAAGTTTAAACCTGTACTGCTGTAACTTGACTGGCAGTGTAAAGAGACACCTGAAAAACAAGATGTTTTTCACCTCAGTGTGGTTTTATTCCACTACTTCAAACTTGAATACATGAACAAAAATAAATATAGTGAGGTGGAATACATGAACACAAATAAATATAGTGAGGTGGAATACAGGAACAAAAATAAATATAGTGAGGTGGAATACAGGAACAAAAATAAATATGGTGAGGTAGAATACATAAACAAAAATAAATATAGTGAGGTGGAATACAGGAACAAAAATAAATATATTGAGGTGGAATACAGGAACAAAAATAAATATAGTGAGGTGGAACACAGGAACAAAAATAAATATAATGAGGTGGAATACAGGAACAAAAATAAATATAGTGAGGTGGAATACACACACAAAAATAAATGTAGTGAGGTGGAATACAGGAACAAAATAAATATATTGAGGTGGAATACAGGAACAAAAATAAATGTAGTGAGGTGGAATACAGAACAAAAATAAATATATTGAGGTGGAATACAGGAACAAAAATAAATATAGTGAGGTGGAATACAGGAACAAAATAAATATACTGAGGGTGGAATACAGGAACAAAAATAAATATATTGAGGTGGAATACAGGAACAAAAATAAATATAGTGAGGTGGAATACATACACAAAAATAAATATAGTGAGGTGGAATACATACACAAAATAAATATAGTGAGGTGGAATACAGGAACAAAAATAAATATAGTGAGGTGGAATACATACACAAAAATAAATATAGTGAGGTGGAATACATACACAAAAATATAGTGAGGTGGAATACAGGAACACAAATAAATATACTGAGGTGGAATACATGAACAAAAATAAATATAGGGAGGTGGAATACAGGAACACACATAAATACAGTATATTGAGGTGGAATACATGAACGCAAATAAATATATTGAGATGGCTGGACCTCTAAGTCATTTCTCACCTCCTTTGGTACAGTTTGGTAATGCTTTGTCTTACTTTTGTCCTGACTGGCCAGACCCACCCTGAGGGGTCAACCCAACAGATATATAGACCAGCTGACTGTATAATACTGTATAACTTGTATCTTTCTGTATATTTCATTATCATACTGTGATATTTACCAATGTTATGTAATCCCGGGTCTCCCCTGAAAAAGGGACCTCCGGGACCCAGTGGGCTTATCCGGTCACCAAAATTTAATAAATAAATAAATAATATGAAGGGACATGCAGATGATATCTGGGGGCCAAGGGTGGTATGGCGTACAAGGCTTGTGGACAGGATGAAGGAGAGCCTGGTTGGGCTAGACCATCAGTGCAGTGGTAGGGCTCTCTATGAGGGGGTGGTGGCAGTTGTTGTCATTACAATACCACCACCTAGGTGACCTCATGTTGCAGTGTGGACTGGGCATGTCTGTTGGGCTCTGCTTAGGCACACCCTGTGAGTGACCATGGAGGGCCAGCATCCCAGGGGGTGGAGACTTCTGAGCAAGCAAAACACCTGACTTGCATTGGATGATCCCTGGCTCACTCAGTCCTTGATCTCAGCCACTGTCTGCTGTTTGCGGCACCCTGGGAACTCCTGCCTCCAATTGCTGGAGGAGGAGGGAGGTTGGAATAATAAGAAAAAAAGAGAGAGCCTGTTCCACTGGGTGCAGAGGGAAAACCAAAATAAAGAAAAACAAGTCTACATTTTCAGCATTTTATTTATCGGGGGTTGGGGGCATTGCACAAAGTAATTTTACATGCTGTAACCAAGAATGATACAAAAGGTTTACAAATCAATGTAAAGTGTAAAAAAGTCTAGTGTTACAACCTTAAAATAGACTGCATTATTTAAAGTGTTACTTTAGCGTAAATAATACTAAGATATCCTTAATAAAACCATGTAAACTGAAGTTATTTTAAGAAATATGTTCTTTTAAAATATTTTCTTAAAAAAACTATATTTTGAGTAATATAAACCAGTGTATATGATAACAGTTCCTTCACCAAGCATCAGGCAACCAGCAGAGACATAGGGCACAGTACACAAATCCATCTCAAAATACAACTTCATTACTACTACACATGCATACAGCAAGCATGCAAAGGTTTCATTGGCCCTTAGCAAACAGAAATAATTACCCCCCCCTACAAATACTATTAATACACTCAAGCAATTGTTTTTACATAGGCAGAGAACTCTTGTGTTTTACAGCACTATTGAAGGTTTCTAAAAATGTAGGCTACTTTTTTATACTCTAGTTAAAAATATAAACATAATCTCACAGGGCAACTAGCATTCTTGAAATGCATTTTGCTTTATTCATTAGGGCTGTCACTGCAGGGACTCTCTGCACCACTCTTACAGGGAGGCAATGTAGCCTAGTGCTTAGTGTATAGAGCTGTTCACCCACACATCAGAGCCTGAATCACACAGCTGCTACTTACTGCATTACTGTAAGCAAGTCACTGACCTCCGTGTGTTACACTGCTCTCTAATCTCCCTCTCTGCAGTTCGAATCTTCATGTGTGCCTAAATGGTCACAACATCTTCTCTCCTATGTCTCCCGGATTGTAAACCACTTGGGGATACAGTCTGTATGAAAGGTGTTGTATCAAAACAAATTGTTTTCCTTTCCTTCTGCTGATCTCCTCCCCCATCACCATCATCACCACATGAAAAGGACTCAAAATTTGTAATTTCTGGAGTGTAGAGCAGAACACAATGGATATTATTTGTAGAGTCTTCTTGTAGAGGGGTAAGGACAGAGAGCGTTAACTCTTTGTGCAGCTATGCTCGGGTGGAGTGTGTGGGAAAGGGGGTAGGGTAGAGAGGGAAGGAGGACCCTGATCATCACAGTCAGACAACACCAATGGGGTCCTAGCCAACTTGGTCAAAGATACTTTTGGGACTTCTGGTGACATCACCAGTAGGATGGTGGTCTAAATCCTGCTCTGAACCTCACTGGAAATAACTGTCAATCATCCTTACTCCTCACTATAGCATATTAAGCAGTAATACCACAATTAGAAAGCCAGCATGGGGCAGACCCAAAAGAATCAAACATGCAGCTCACAGCAACAGCAGATGTTTCGATCTAGCATGAGACATCCAAGCCCCAACAACTCATCATCTCGAGCCTCAGACTACACCTTAGGCTGCAGCACTGAGGATGATGATATGGGACCCTCAGAGGGCCAAGCTTTCGATAGAGCCAGCTCCGAGGCTATTTAAAACACACTGAAAAGAGATGGCTTCTGAAGGTGAGCATTGAACCAAGAGGTTGATTTTTCAGAAGTGGAGATCTCCTGACACCCCTGTGGTCGCTCAGTGGCTCGCTTTGGTTAGATCCTTGGCTACCTTAGATAGGATGTCCCATTTTGCCAGTAAATCTCTTTTGTTCTATCAGTCTCTATGGGCCCTTATTTGATTCTGGTGTATTCTCAGCATAACCCTCTGGTCCTCATTTCACCTGTCAGTGGCCCTGATTCAGAGTCTGACACCTAATGCTGCTTGAGGCTCTGAATTCTGTCTGTTACTTGCTGTGCCATGCGGTGTTGGTTACAACACCCACTGTGTCTAGTCCATTGAACCCATTACCTGTTTCACTCATGTGCCTGGATGTAAGTGCCATGTCCCCATATCAGTTTGCCATATATTATATGTGATGCTTCTGTGGCCTGATTTCTTTAGTGTATTTGTATCATTCTGTGTTGTATTTTTACTGAAAACTTTAATAAAAAGTATTAACTGCAGCAACAACAAAACCAGACTCTTAAAAAGAACTGGCAGCAATGTTACAGAGATCAGGTGGAATTTCAATAAGCTGGACCAAAGGACTGCAGTGGTAGAGGTAGGGTGTCAGACCACAGGAAGAAACCAGCAGTCCAGGCTGCACAATACTCTACCTCTGCTGCTGAGAAAGAGAGCTCACAAACAGTGCTGATGATGCAGAGGCCAGAGGGTGGAGGATAAACCTCTGATTGTTTGGTTTTCTGGAGGATGCAGAGCAGCCTTACCTAGTTCACGTTCTTCTTATATGGTTCAGGCGAGAGCTAGAACTGCAACCGGATTGTGTCATTGAGGATAGGCGGGCTCATAGGGCCATTGGCCCTAAACCCAAAATGGGAAACTCAGTACGCTCCATTGTGGTAACATTTCTGAAATATCCAGTGAAGGAACATATATCCTAAAAGGCTTAGGCTACTAAAGACCTAAACTTCAATGGTCAACACATTTACACAGACCAACATTACCCTTCCAATGCATTCAAAAGGGGAATCAAGTCCATGAAATAATCAAGCAACTGAGGGAGATACAAATTAAAGTCCACCTTGTTACCCTGCAGAGCTCCTCATCTTTTTTTTAATCCTTTTTATTATTTTTCTAAGACACAAATACATGTGAAAACATTACAGCTATCTGTTAAAACTCCTTCATATTAAAATCCAATTAACAATGCTAGTACATGCTTACTGAAGTATTCATACTACAATTGTATTTCATGGTAACATATAACAAACCAACAATACAACAAAGAAGTAAACAAGCAAGAACCTTGCCGGACATACAGTAGCAGTTCCTTGCAGGATGTTTCGGTTCCACCAAGCCAGTTCGGCAGCAAAGTTATCAGAAGGACAGTACAGAGACCGTATGACCTGCCATATATGTCGACCGACCACCATGGTGCCCCAAGCACCAGGGCACATTGAGACTGTTTGAGGGGCTTTGCCCCCACCTCATGGACATTTATATAATCAACTTGGGGTGGGGTTTACCAAGGAAAAGGGTAACACCAGCGCAGCACTGTAACCGTGACAGAGCTTGATAATCCATTCGACACTGTGGGTGTCAGAATCACTGTGCCGCTTATAAGCGATTCGTGTAATCCCATCACTGCACTGTCAGTATACTGTATATTTCATATCATCATACCATATTTTGGGATGGGCTGATCTACTGTAATATATAAAAAGTACTGAAGAGCATAACATAGGGCCCAAGCAGTGATGCAAAGCTAGATGGTGACACCTAGTCAGAGCATGGCTGCTTCCATAGGCGGAAATGAATCCATAAATGTCCCCCAGACCCTTTCGAACAAGTCCCCCTTTTCTTTTAATTCATATGTTGTTCTTTCTAGGTATAATGTTTTGGTTGCCAGTTCGAGCCAAATCCCCACTGTTGGAGACTGACAGGAGACCCGTGTGTTCTGTATACATTTTCATGCCAATACAAGCAGGACCCGTATAACTCTGTGATGAGGATACCAGTCGACCCCCCCCCTCCCCAAGTGGTCCACCCCCAGTAACATAGACAAGGGTGTATCCTGCATCAATGTACCAAGCCTCTGCCCAGTTTGTACCTGGACCTCTGTCCAGAATTGTCTAAGGGTAGCACAGTTCCAATAATAATGTAGGTACATGCCTGTAGTTACTCACATCTCCCACACATAGGGAGAGCACTTGGGAGAATTTGATTACAATGGTTGGGAGAAGATACAGATGATGAATGCATTTAAAATGGGCCTCCTTATACTTATTACACCACAACAACCCCATGTGAGATTTACAAATCATGGCCCAGTTTTCGTTCTTTGATCTCTACCCCAAGTCTCATTTCCACAGCCGATACACCCCACTGGATCTATCCAGGATGGCATCTCTCAAATAGGAGTATATATGTGCCATGGCCCCTTTGGATTAATTCTAGCCTGCATTATCTCCTTCTTAAGCCCATGTAACTTAGATGCCTCAGGGTTCAGACTATTCATGGCACGCAGATGGGCAGAGACCTGCAAGTATCTAAATCTATGTTGGCCTTGTAAAGCAAAAGCCTCCACAAGCTCACCCTGACTCCTGAGACCATTAGGTCCGGAAAAGGTCCCCAAACCACCTTGCCCTCATTTGCCACCATTACTTAAAGCCCTGATCCTCCAGTCCCAGGAGGAATTCGGGGTTACTACTGCTGGGCGCCAGCAAAGACTTACCCAGTACTCCCCCTACAATCTTAGTGGCTGCTCCCCATGCCTCAAGCGTGTATACTGCTAGTGGATTCATCACCCAGGATGCCTGGTATTTAGCTACCCCTCCCTTGTCCAGATAATAACAGTGATAAGTTCTCCTCCTCAAACTCCAGTGTAACCCAGCTCACCCCGTTCTCTCCCATCAACCATTCCCTCACAAGTCTAACTTAAGCTGCCACATGCTATTGCTTAAGGTCCAGAAAGTGGAGGCCTCCTCTAGTGGTGGGCCCCTTCAAGTATGCCAGTGTTGCCCTTGATCACTTTCCCTGCCAAAGAAACTCAGAACATCTAGCCTCAAACTGGTGGATACTCTTTTCACAGAGTCGCATTGGGAGCATCTGTAACAGGTAAAGCGTGGAAGGACATTCATTTTGAGTAAATTAATGCATACCAGCCATGATATTGGTAGGGCTTTCCATTGGACCAGATCTCCTTCAATCGCCCTAGGGATTTTCTCATAATTTAGCCTATAGAGGCTGAGCAGAAGTGGGCCCACCCTGATGCACAAGTAGGTTAGGAACCCTATTACTTGCTTATAGGGCAATCCAGGTAGATAACCTGCTCCCTGCCTCCCAGCTACATCAACTCAGACTTATCAAGCTTATTTTATACTCTGAAAACCTGGAAAAGGTGGCAATAGTTCTAGTAGTCTCTGGGAGAGAGCTCAGTGGTTTAGTCACAAATGGGAGAATATCATCCATACTGTATAAAGCAAAATCTTATGCTCCTGTCCCCATCGCTGTATCCCAGCGATGCCCGAGCGGTGCCTGACGTACTTTGCCAGTAGTTCTATCACTGGAGCAAACAGCAGCAGGGACAGAGGGCACCCCTGTCTGGTTCCTTGAGTGAGCCCAAACTCCTCCAAGAGTTCCCCAGTCACCAGTACTCTGGCCTTGGGCACCGCATACAATAACTACATGTATTTCAAGAAGCCCTCGCCCATCCTAAACCTCTCCAACACCTCATACAGATAGGACAACTCAACCCTATCAAAGGCTTTCTTGGTATCCAGAGACAGCACAAATGCTTCCCCAGATGCTGAGAGCCCTACCGAACCACATTCACCAGGTGCCGAATATTGTTATAGGTGTATCTCTCTCACACAAATCCGGTCTGATCTGGTTTGACTAAGCCTGGGAGTATCACTTCTAATGGTCGGGCTAACAGTTTAACGATGATTTTTGTATCACAATTTAACAATAAAATAGGCCTATAGGCCATGCATGTCATGGGGTCTTTCCTGGGCTTTGGGATACTACAATGGTGGCCTGATAGCACGAGTTGGGCAGAGACCCCTGTTCCACCGCCTCATCAGCCGTTGATTTAAGGCTCATTAGCAATGGAGTACCCAGTGCTTTATAATATTCTGTGCCTAATTCTTTGGGTCCCACCGCCTTCCCTTTCTTCAGTGTAGCCAGAGTAGCAATAAGCTCTGCCACTGTGAGTGATGTACCCAGTTGTTCCACCTGCCCATCTCTGAGCTTTACTAGAATTAAGTTCAATAGAAAGCCCCCTGCTTCATGAGCATTCTGCGCACATTCCCCCGTATAAAATGCACTATAATATGCTGCAAACTGTGCCTTAATATCCGCAGTCTTATTGTATATGTTCCCCTTTTAACAGCCTGGGGATCAAACCTTTAGAGATACCAATAGAGGCATATGAGCATAACCTTCTCCGAATGATATGGTCCCTAGGAGGGAAGAACGGAAAGCACAGCTGGAGCTAGAAAAAACAACCAGCATGGAAGAAATGAGAGCAGACATGAAATGGTGGTACAAAGGCCTAATCAAATCTAAAACATGACCTGAGGGTCACAAGTCTGTGGTGATCTGCTGAGGTATCAGTGAAGTTGTGATAAATGTCTTTTGACTTTTCTTCTTCCCTTTTCTAGTGGCAAAGACCCACGCCTGCTGCATTTACCTACCCCTGCATTGCTTCTCGCTCCCAATACCTCACACCAATGGATTCCACTTGGCTGGACTTACACAAGAGAAACATTATTCCTGCTCCCTTAGCCCTGCGTCAGATTGATTGCAGCCATTTGCAGTGCACATATTAACAGAACACAAAACAAGGTCCTTGATTCCAGCACTGCAGAGGCATTACTCGCGAGCTCTAGAGACCACTTAGTGATACAGGCCTCAGATATAACTGAGAACTGCACCACTGTGACCTAGGGGTCAGCATAGCACAGAGTCACTGTTATGGAAAACAGGAAGCAGGAAACATTGGACGAGGCAGGGCTGCTGGCCATAAGGTACTGATTGTTGTATGACTTTTTTGACCCAGCCCACACCCACAGACTGCAGAGAACAGCATATCCTTTTCAGTTCAGAACACTGGGGAGGGCGGACTGACTGTCATCATTTTAGTAAGGCTGAGCACCTGGCCCACCCCCAAACTTTTATTTCAGTATCAATAATCTTAAACAGTGGTGATGGGGGGGGTCTTGTGAAAATGCTGGGGGGGCCAGACTTGTCTTTCTAGTAATAAAAATGTCCTGTTATTACCACAGTGGGGCAGGGGTGCTGGTGGAGTGAATATCAGGGGATATGATCAGTTATTACTGAGTAGGGAGGGAAGTATTTCCCAGGGGACTAAGAAGGGAAGAATGAGGGAAAAGGAGCAATAGCTTGCAAGAGGGAGGAAAGAGGTTTACAAGCAGTGGTATTCCTTTGGGGCCTAGTGGTTGCCAGATCTCTAATACCTAGAGAACTTACTTGATGTACATCTTGAAAAAGGGTTGGGGACCCAGCGCAGGAGGGCCTCCTAGTATACCATATAAAGAACTGGCAAGAGCGGGATGGAGCTGACGTTCCAGAGGCCTTTCACAGCTTCCCCAAAGGCCACATCTCCCTATCGTACTAAGCTACAAAGTGGGGGGGGTGCACCGTAGAGGTTACTTTCACTAAACCAACAAGCAGCAACACTCAGTTGTTAGCCACTAGTGTGCATCCTGAACACACTGTTCGAGCAATCCCATACGGACAGTTTATTCATTTGCGCAGGAACTATTCTGATGGCAATGTGTTTGAATCACAGGTGATTGATATGTACAAAAAGTTATTGGAAGGAGGTTATGCAAGTTCTGTATTAGACATGGCTCTTGAAAAAGCTCACACGATTGACAGATCATCACTACTGAAACCTAAAAACAAAAGGGAAAATGAGGTAGCAGTGACTTTTGTCACTGAGTATAAAGATTTGGCACCCCAAGTTTCTTAAATTGTTAACAAACACTGGCACATTTTGAGGGGGATAATATATTATCCAAGGCAGTGGGTGTGAAGCCCAGAGTAACATAGTAACATATAATCAGGATTCCACTATAAGAGTCAGAGCTACAACTATATGTACAAAACCATGAAGATACAACGCAATTGGCTACCACCATTACCTACCGACTTCTACAGATGTGGCAGAGACAACATCTGTAAATACGGTATTACAGATAATTTGCTCATCCACCCTGCTGGTGGGAACAATGTAGAAGTGCAACAGCTATAAACTGTGACTCTGATTTTGTGTTATATGCTTCAACTTGTTCCTGTAACATACTGTACATAGTACACACTATTAGAAATCTAACAAGCATTTGTCAATGCCGAATGTTGTCTCGCTGGCATTGGCATTGGTAGTGCAGGAGTTAGAGATGCATAATAGGAATGGCAGTGAAGTACTGAACTGACGCCAGCCTCACCCCCACCCTGAAGAGACACATTTTCAACATAGGTATTTTGGGACCTCCCCTCATGAACAGTGGCTCTGTGATTGTGTTAATCTGTCCCAAAAGTTGATTTCCGACAGCAAACACGCCATTCTGCGCCACAGGTGCAAAAACACATTTTGAGCAGGATGTGAAAAATGACAGCTGTACTGTTCATTAGGAGATGTGAAAAAATGCCAGTGTTGAAAATCTGGCTTGCAAATATTGCAAATTTGCGAAGTTACAAGGGTGCATGGAAACTGCGCAACACACACTTGTAATACAGTCATTTTATGGACTTTCATCACCAAATTTTCAACATAGACATTTTAGGACCTCTGCTCATGAACAGTATTACTGTCATTGTCTCAAACTGTTCTGAAAACTGATTTTGCACAGTGACCATGCTATTCTGCGCCGGACGTGCAAAAACACATTTTGGCTAGGATATGTAAAATGACAGCTGTACTGTTCATAAGGAGGTGTGGAAAAATGCCAATGTTGAAAATCTGGAGTGCAAATATTACAAATTCATGAAGTTACAAGCGTGCATGGAAACTGCGCAACGCACGCTCATAAAACACCTCATGAACAGTGGCACTGCTGTTTCGTTAATCGGTCCCGAAAGGTGATTCTGCACAGTGACCGCAAAATCACCTTTCGGGATGGAATAACGCCATGACAGTGGCTGAATTCATGAGGAGGGGTCCCAATAACCCCATGTTGAAAATTTGGTGCCAAATTCCCCAAAATGCCCTAGATATGCACCAAAGTTGAAAAAACCCTATTTATGCCATTATACAGCTTACTGGCATTTCTTCAGTTCGCGGTCAGCTTTGAAGAGTGCAGACATGTTCCCGGTCCACCGAAGATCATCACGCCATGCTCCAGAGGTAAGTATGTGGTGAGGGGAGTGTGGGGAGGCAGGGTGCATAAAGGGTGGGCGTGGGCTGCGGGAGGGCCACTGGAATCGACGAGGGACCATTTTGTGCTTTGTAGGTTTAAAAAAAAACATTGAGGGACAGTTTTTCATTTACAGGGGCATTTGGCACACTGGGGTGGGCTCCCACTATGCCACCTGAGTGTTTGTTTTTGGGGGGATTCTGTAGCCGACAGGGGATTGGGCACCCCTGTTAGCACACAACAATTGGGGGGGCATTATGCTGATGGAGAGTGGGCTCCCCCATCAGCAAATTAAACTGGGAAGTGGGGACATAATGCAGAGGGGGATTGGGCACCCCCTCGGCACACACATTAAATGGGAGGGGGGGTTGCATTATGCCGATGAGGAGTGGTCTCCCCATCAGCAAATGAAGTGGGTCGGGCACTCTGTGGCGCAGCATGCTGCCATGTTTTGTAAACTGGTCACCAGGAAAGGCACGCCACTGCGTGAGATGCTTGGCTCTCATTGCAGTGGACCTTTCCTTAGATTTAGTGGCCAGTTTACGTGTTGAGGGTGTCAGCGCCTGCAGCTGCCTTATTAAGGAATGAGGGATGCACCTACTAATGCGTGCCCTGCATTCGCCCATAGTGACTGCACCTCCAAATCTGCTACTACCGCAGTATGTTGGCTGCGCAAGGGCGAGCCAACATATAAATGAGACTACAGGAGCACATTCAATCTACTGTATTGTATAGGGCTCCCCTGTAACCCCTGTTGTCTTGCATTTTATACGATTCCACAACGGTGATCTGACCAGATTTAATCATTTTTTTTCATTATGCATTTTCTGTGTTTTTTTCCGCTTTCACTTTCCTCATTCAGGGATGCGCACGCATGTATGGAGGCACGCGTGCACCATGTTCTGAGATGCCCTCCCGACTTGCCACCCCCTTCCATCTGTACTGCCACTGGACCTCCACCCAGTGGCAGCAGAACTACAGGGGGGGGTGACAACCACCCCAGGAGAGGAGAGTTTCCATTGGGTGTTCGATCCTGCTCCGCCCCTCTCCCCATGCTAGCACAATGATGATCCGGGTCACCAGCATGGCGTGAGGTGTGGCATCCAGCACCTCAAACCTCAGCACCACCTGGCCGGCGACCATGTTTCATTTTATGGGTGTTGAAGGACAGCCAGCTAACCCTTGTGGCGGTGATCACAAATAAATGTTAATACAAAAAGAAACACACTGGATTTATACTCTAGAATCTTTGACACCCCATGGACTCAATGAAACTTTGGACATTGCTCCCTATTTGCACAAATGTAACTATTGAATTGATTATTTTTGTTTTTATGTAGCAATATTCTGTATATATTTGTTCATGGTTATTCCTTCAATATCTCTCCCCATCTGCCCCCCATCTCTCAACTTTTCTCTTACTTGGTTCAAACCAAGGGAAAAGGAAGGCTGAGAGATAGTGAGAGGCAAATAATTGTGAGACTGTTGGGGTGATTAAATCCTAGGTCTCACAGGAAAATGTTGTTGTGCAACCAGACAGACAAGAGACAGAAAAGGAGAGAACAGAATAGATCCCTGCATTCAAACTCTTTCCATAACAACTGGGATAGGGTCCTTTTCTACCCTGTCACAGGGTCATAAGAAGGTTATGTTAAAAATTGGGGTAAAAATATTAAAAAACAACAAAGTTATGAGCCTATAATGAAATTTGTGAATGCAAGCTTGTAACTTTGGTAATTTTCAATATTATGAACCCAATTTTTCAACATAGCCATTTCTTTGCAGCATGTCATAAATGTGACAGCTATCATTTTTGAAATCCTGGCTAAAATGTGTTTTCACATCCCTAAAGGCGATTTCATGTTCGCTGCTTGAAATCTTCTTTCAGGCAGGAATTAAACATTTTTTTCACCCTTGTTCATAAGGTGGGACCATAAGAAGGCAAGATAAAAGATTGGGGGTAAAAATATTAAAAAACAACAAAGTTATGAGTCCATATTGAAATTTGTGAATGCAGGCTCATAACTTTGGTAATTTTCTATATTTTGACCCACAAATGTCAACATAGCCTTTCTTCACAGCACCTCATGAATGTGACAGCTGTCATTTTTCAAATCCTGGACAAATGTGTTTTCGCACTTGTAGTGCAAAATCATCTTTTGGGCAGGATTTGAAATGTTTCTCCACCTTTGTTCATGAGGTGTGCTCATAAGAAGATTATGTGGGGTCATAAGAAGGCTATGTTGAAAATTTGGGTTAAAAGTTTTGGGGACAATTTTTGAGGGAGACTGGAGACCTTGTCACCAGCCTGGTGTTGGAGCCCCCAGATGCTTGATTCTGGGGGACTTCAATGCCTGGGTCGACGACAGGCTCTCAGTTTTTGGGGGTGATCTCTTAAGGAATATGGAGGCAATGGGTTTATCACAAAATGTCACTTCAGTGACCCACTCACGTGGTCACACACTGGACCTTAACATTGTTAAAGGTTTGAAACTCTTTACATTGGGGCTTTTCTATTGAATGCATTGTACTGGGCCATGCTGTAGGGTGTTGATTGATTGTGGTTTAATTAATTGTCATGATTTCAATTAAATGCTTTATAAGTAAGCACCACACACAGAGACACACAGAGACACACGCCCTGATGAAGGGTCATTTGAAGACCTGAAGCACCAGGGATTAGTGCCACTCTTGCATGGAGCTCTGCCAAAATAAAATTTGAATTTGCTTGTAGTTTACAACTGTGTCTATGGCTACCTCTTCTTCCTAGATGGGCAGCTTATCCTGTGTGCTGTGTCATGAGAAGAGACTTATTATGAACTGAGCTAACACCCACACAAGTAGGCTCAAGTGAACGGAATTTGTGTCCATCTGACTAAGAAGGGAAGAATGAGGGGAAAAGAACAATAGACTGAAGGAGGGAGGAGGGAGATTTACAAACAGTGGCATTCCTTAGGGGCCCGGTGGTTGCCAGATCTCTAATACCCAGACAACTTTGAACTTACTTGATGTACATCTTGCAAATGGGTTGGGGACCCAGGGCAGGAGGGCCTTCAAGTATACCATATAAGGAATTGGCAAAAGCAGGGAGGAGATGATAGTTCCAGAGGTTTTTCACAGCTTCCCCGAAGGCCACACCTCTCTGTCATTCTAGGCTATGAACTGGGGGGTGCACCCCAGAGGTTACCTCAGGTGAATAGGGTGGTCCCTCCTAGACTCTTAGGAGTCACTTTTCTCACACACAGGGTGCCCTGTGACTCCTTCAGGGGTCAGAGGTTGCTCTGGTTCATCCACATTGACAATGTTTGTCATGTTCTACTGGTGTTGGTTTATATGTTTGTTACTTGGTTGTATTGTTTCTTGTTATACCCTCAACACACAGCCAAAGTAAAGATTTGCAATGCGCATAGTGCTTGACCCCCTATTTTAATGTGATACAGACTGAGAAGAAATCAACAACTGATAACTTGGGTCACTCATCGAGAAGGATAATCCCCACAATATCTGGTTTGGTAGATATTGCTTATACTAAGGGAAATAGGAAAGTTCCAGTATACCTATCAATATAGTGGTATTGGAGAAATGTGATAAATCTTAATTTGGATATTATACACGACGGGGGATTTAACGATTGTGTACTAAAGTGTTATGGGTCAAGGGTTGGTAGTGAAGAGGGTCTGGATATTAAGAAAGTTGAAAAATATGAAATGTGACATAGGTATATTGCAGGAAATGCATCTCACACCACAGGAACATTTCAAGCTCAGGCATAGCTGAGTGAGGAAGGTAGTGGTAGCCTTGCACCTTAGAAGCTGCAAGGTAGGGAAAGCTGTACTGTTCCAGAAAGGAGCTCACATGGCAGCTGGCAGACACATATACAGACCAACAGGGCAGTTTAGCAATAGCCTCACTGGAACAAAGGGACAAACGGCTGCACATAGTGAATGTGTATAGCCCAACCCCGGCTAAACATGATTCCTTTCGAATGGTGTTCGATAAAATCTGCACCCTGCTAGCAGGCCAACTGGTGATGGGAGACTGTAACGCAGTGGAGAAACCCTTGTTAAACAGATCAACAGGGGCTCAAAACTCAGGCCGGGTAGCGGCTAACGTGCTGCACAACCTGAGGACAGAGTTCGGGTTACTAGACCCCTGGCAAGAGTCAAACCCCAGAACATGAAATAACACTTTCTTTTCTTCACCCAAAAATAGCTACTCATGAATTGACAGGTTCTACATTCCAAAAACGCAATCCGGTGTGGTAGCCAATTGTGCCATCGGATCTCTCACTGCATCCAACCTCGCCCCAGTATCTTTGACATTACAACTCAATAGAAAATGGGATCAAAACCCATTATGGAATATGTACAATTCAACATCACTGTAGAATCAGCACCAAAATTTATTTGGTATGGTCTCAAGGCAGTGTTAAGGGGCCATTTGATTTACTTGGAATGTAGTCAGAAGGAGGCAGAAGTCCATATAGTCTGTCTCCCACCTCAGCGGGGCCACTTTGTAGAATTACCACCCAACAGATAGTCATCTAATCTATTCTTGAAAACATCAAATGATTCAGCCATCACTACCTCCCCTGGCAAGGTGTTCCATACTCTCACTGCCCTTTGAGTAAAAAAGCCCCTCCTCTTGTTTCTCTTTGAAAGAGTTAATTTGATCTGTTTATTGTGGCTCCTCAGGTTTATATTCCTTGTGTTGTGTTCTAGATATAGGCTATTCATTAGTTCATTATCCCTTATAATTTTAAACATCTGTAGCATATCGCCTGTTATCCTTCTCATCTCCAAAGTGTATAACCCCAAGGGCTGTAGCCTGGTTTCATATGGCTTATCCCCAAGTCTTGTAACCATCTTTGTATCTCTGTATTGAATTCTCTCAAGGTCGTTTATGTCCTTCCTCAGGTAAGGGCTCCATAATGAAGCACCGTAATCTAAGTGTGGCCTAATGTAGGTTTCGTATAAAGGTAGTTTGCAGTGTTTAGTTCTGCAGATAAACATCTTTCTTACACAGCCCAGTATTCTAGTTGTTGTTTGAGTGACCCTACTGCAATGTTTACTGAAGTTAAGATATTTATTATAATACATAAATCTCTCACTGTCAATATTTTTGAGCGCCCTACCATTTAACATGTATTTATTCTTTTTGTTGTTTATTCCCATGTGCATAACCACACATTTCTCAGTATTAAGGTCATTCTATTTTTCCATCCCCATGCTTCTATTTGTTTAGGTCCCTTTCTAGTTTGCCTATTTGATCTTCTGTGTCCACCGTGGCACTCTTGGTTTACTCAGTTTGATGGACAAAAGAAGGCTATTGCCTATCAAGATTGTCCTCCACATGTGTGGACCATTTATCATAATTCTAATTTAATAACCATTTATCAAGTTTATTTTTGAAAATCGTAATAGTTTGTAAATCAGTGATGTCTTGGGGCAATGTGTTCCACAACCTAGGAGTTCTGATAGTGAAAAAATTGTGCCTTTTATTTGTATTTGCTTTTTTAATATCCAGTTGTTTATTGTATAACCTAGCCACAATTTTTCTGGTGGATAGAGTTATACCACATTGTTCCATCAGAACAGGTGATTTCATAATTTTGAATAGTTGTAAGAGATCACCTCTAATTCTTCTCTGTTTAAGTGAATATAAACCTGTTTTCTGAAGTCTAGTATCATAATCAAAATGAGCAAGATATGGAACAAGTTTTGTAGCCCTACGCTGGATTTGTTTAGTTCTGTTTATATTGGAAACCAGATAAGGACTCCAAAACGGGGAGCCATAATCCATATAAGGTCTAACATGAGACCTCTACAAGGTCATGACACATTCTTCTGACTTAGAGACGAATGTACTATTTATCCTGTGAAGAAGAGCATTAGTTTGATTGGCTATTTTATTACAATGAGAAGATGAGGAAAGCTTATTATTTACTAGTATCCCAAGATCCTTTTCTAAACTGGATGCCCTAATAATAGTATTGTTTAAAGTGTATATTTGTTTGGAGTTATTTTTTCCCATGTGTAACACCGCACATTTTGTAACATCGAAGTGCATTTTATTTATATGTGCCTAGTGTTCAATTATTGTAAGGTCAGTTAGTAAAGTTTTTCTATTAGCCACATTATTAACAATACCCCCTAGTTTTGTGTCATCAGCAAATTTCATTGTGATGTTAGAAGAAGAAATTTTCATATCACTGATGAAAATGTTAAAAAGAGTGGGCCCCAAAACAGAACCCTGGGGAATACCACTCGTCACCCTACCCAGATCCGACAAAGCGCCATTTACCCTGACCCTCTGAGTATGAATGCGCAACCAACTATTTATCCATGAAACTAATGTCAATGAAAACCCTAGATGACTAAGTTTTTTAATCAAAATGTTATGTGACAGTTTGTCAAAAGCTTTACTGTAATCTAGTAAGATGACATCGGTAGAGATGTTTGAGTCAAGATTTGAGCTAATATAGTTGTAGAATGAAAGCAGGTTTGTAGTACAAGAAAAACCTGTTTTAAATCCATGTTGAGCTGTGTCGATTATATTCATGGATTTCATTTCTCTTTCTAGAAGAGTTTTGATTATTTTTTCCATTAATTTACAAGGAATTGAGGTTAAGCTAATCGAGCGGTAATTTTCGACTTTTGAATGGAAACCTTGTTTGAAAATGGGAGTTACTAATGCAGTCAACCAATCAGATGGAACTCTCAAGTCATAGAGAGATTTATTAAAAATAATAGTTAGTGGTAAAGCAATTGTATCTTTTACTCCTAGAAGAAAATTGGGACAAATATCATCAGTGCCAGGACTTATTGATTTGTTTAATGATTTTAATAGTTCATAAATGTCATTTTTTAAAACCTTATAAATTGTATGACTTGAAGAGTGTGTATCAGGAAGGATTTGGAGCGTGTCCTGGACAAAAACTAAAGAAAAGTAGTTATTTAATGCAGAAGCGATTTCTAAATCGGAAGTAATTATTGTATTGTTAATATTTAGTGGACCAATTGTTTTATTATTTCCTTTTTTGCTGTTTAAGTAAGAGTACAAATTTTTATGTGAATCTTTGGTGCGTGCTATACGAAATTCAAAGTTACGTTTTGCAAGTATGATCAATTTTTTAAATATTTTAACTGATTCCCTATATTTAGTTAATATTTCTTTATTTTGATTAATGGGACATTTTTTTAATAGTGAGAATAGTTTTTGTTTTCGGGAGATTTGTTTTTTAATGGGTCCATTTAACCAGAGGGGGAATTTTGTTTTAGTGTTGTATTATATTTTTCAGGAACATATAGTTGTTCAAGTTCATGAATTTGTGTTTTTAGGAAATCCCATGCTTCTTCAGTGCTAAGTGAGGAAAAAATGTCATCCCATTTAAGTGCTCCAAGGTGTTGATTTATTTTATGAAAATCTGCCCGATCATATTGCTTGATTTTAAGTTTATTAATCACAGGACGATGACGAAGTGGAATTGTAAGAAGTATGGACATATGGTCACTATTACCAAGAGGATCAGATATTAATAAATCAGTCACGGTAATGTCTATGTTTGTTATGACCAGTTGACATCATCTCAAATCAATAATAGTTGTAAGGAATTTATGGTCATGTTGATTTGAACCCATTAAAGTCTCCCAGTTTATGGTGGGGAAATTGAAATTACCCAAAATTAGGACTGAGCCTTTGTTTGCTATCTGGGAGATTTCATCAGCCAACTGTGTACTTTGGGTAAAATCTGCGGAGGGTGGAAGATAGCAGGTCCCAATCAGTATTTGGGAAAAACCTTTAGTTTGAATATACACCCATACACTTTCTGACTGGACATTCACTGATGATTCATAAGAAGTGATGTCCTCTCTAAAGTAAAGGCTGACCCCACCACCTATCTTTTTATCTGTTCTATTTTTTCCTTTTTTGTAAGCTCTGTTTCTGCACTCTACTTCTCGGGGCATCTCTCGGGGTCACGCCGACAGCTGTCACACTCAACTGCCCACCTGAACTGGCCACTCCGTGAGCTACATTGGGTAAGCAGGGTCTGGGACTCTCCCTGCCCCACGGAGAGGCACTCAGATCCCAAGGAGAACCGGAGGGTCAGCCGGTGTTGGACGTGTGGTGGGTCGGCTTGCTGGAGATCGCTGTCACCTCACCCCAGGTAGAGAGTTTTTTCTTGTTACATTTTTCCTCCCCTGAGGCATGGACATGCCATGATGTCCTGCCTGGCATGCGCATGCTTCCATATGCACCCAGAGGACATCTGCCATGCCCCAATCCCCATGCTACTTGTGCCATGTGCTGCAATGCCCCCCGCTTCCGCCAGGGGATGCCAGCACCACGAGAGAACCCCAAACCCACCCCAGGACTAAGAGAGCTGTCTATGGATGCTCAATTTTGGTCCTCCCCTGCTGATCCCCAACAACCCGGGCTCATTCCCAAACCTGGGTCACCGGCGTGGCGCAAGGTGTGGCGTCCAGTGCCTCAACCCTCAGTGCCATCGGGCCAGCATATCTGTTCTATTTTTGAAATAGTGTTTGAATCCCAGAATTTCTGCTATCCATTTTCTATCAGCATTGCCCCATGTTTCTGTTATAGCTATTAAAGACAGATCAAGGGACTGAGCCTTAAGTTCCAGTTCTGCATGTTTGGAAATGTTTAAAGAGCGAGCATTAAGGGATAAAATGTTCAATTGATTTTGGCATGAAGAGTGAGTCCCAGTAATAAGAGTATTGAGAGTTGACCCAATCTCCCCCCATTCATCAGTTTAAATGGTTATTTATGAATGTAGCAACCTTATGTCCCAATAGTGTACTTCCCCAACAAAAAAGGGATGGACTGTTATGAAATTCTTCCCAGTGTGTCAGACAGGAAATACCTTGTCTATAACACCATTTTCGGAGTCATTCATTTAGAGCTTTTATTTTGGCTGTAATATATTCTGTGGCTCTTGGAACTGGCAGAATTTCAGATAGACATATATTATAGCTATGTTCTACTAGTAAATTACACAGGGAAACATAATCCTGTTTAAGTTGCTGCAAAGGTAGTTTGGGAATGTCGTTAGTTCCTACATGTATAACCACTAGTGGATTTTCTCCGGCTGGTAATAGGATTTGTTTGACCATTGAGGTGATGTCTGAAACCCTTGCCCCCCGATAACTAGAGCAGGTTCGATGTTCCTTGTCAGGGTTGCAAACAACACGGTCTATATATTTTGTGATGGAATCTCCCAGAACAAATACCTGCTTTTTAATAGGAATCTGCACCTGAGCAGTTAAAGGGGAGATATTGGGGGTTGAATCTGAACAGCAGGAGTCTGCTCACTAACTGTTAGGCTATGTTTTAGCGTAATAACAGCACTTATACCAAGTTCTGGACTCATAGATACAACTTTGTCAATCATTTGTGAAAGATGTTCAAAGGAGTTATGTATAGGGGTTTCATAAGAAATGGGGGGTGGAAGGATCTTATTTATTATTTTTTTGGACTTGGTTTGAGGTACTGTAGTCCAAGTGTCAACTTTGCTTGTGTTTTGATGCTGACAATTTGAAGCAGCAATTAAGGGAGTAGAAGTAATAGTTGGATGTCTTAATACAGGGACCTGTGGAACATCTAGATGAGACTTCTGGTGGGTATCATCATCCACTATTTTTGTGGAAG
Organism: Neoceratodus forsteri; assembly: GCA_016271365.2. Taxonomy (NCBI): domain Eukaryota; kingdom Metazoa; phylum Chordata; order Ceratodontiformes; family Ceratodontidae; genus Neoceratodus; species Neoceratodus forsteri. The sequence continues at coordinate 530,733,049 of CM028137.1, read as the reverse complement.
ACGTGTTTGTTTCCACTAAAAGTGACATCTGATCGATGTAATCCTCCAAAGCTTTGATGTCTGATTTTAATGACATCTTTGGCTACAGGTGAGTAATTTTCTCCTGTAAGTCATTAACCAATACACACTTATCATACATAAAATGAGGTGTTTGTTTGCCTAAGGCATACATCCTACATGTCGTACAATACTTATTAGCTTTCTTCATTATGAACAGTGATGGTATAATGATAATTTGAATATATATATTACTGTCTGCTCTATTGTGCAGAGGATACCAGATGGTATTGCCTAGCCTCGTCGTCCCTGATGGACCACGATAGACATCTTAAGACACGTGTATCTCTATATGCGTCTCCAGCGCGTGGCCCTGCTCACTCACCCCACTTGCTAGTGCAGGTCTTAAAAGGAGAGAAAACTGGACGCCTCTGGCTCTACTTCTGGTTTTGCGCTACAGATTTAGTGCTAAAAATACACAAAAGCCTTTAAAAAGGCTCACCCTAGATGACTGAAGGGCTTTGGAGTGCCAGGCAAGTGCACCTTGAGTCAGGCACAGTGTTTAAAGCACTAGATTAGGGTATAGTACTGGTGGCTATGAGCTGTAAGCCTCCAGTACCCCACAATCCTTTGCCAGCCTAACAACAAGTCACAGGAATAGGGATGAAACCCTATAGCCAGAACCTGCCCAGTAATAACAATACAGTGTATTCAAACAGTAGTGCAAGGTACTGTATATATTTATATTCTAAAACCTCTCACCAGAGGTGTACTAGGTATATGCTGTGAGTCTTTCAATCTGCTGCCCGCTCGCTAGTGCAGGTCTTAAAATGAGAGGAAAACCAGAAGCACCTCTCGCACTACTTCCAGTTTCATGCTACGGATTTGGCGCTAAAAATACACAAAAGCCTTTAAAAAGGCTCACCCTAGATAACTGTAGGGCTTTGGAGTGCCAGGCAAGTGCACTTTGAGTCAGGCACAGTGTTTAAAGCACTAGATTAGGGTATAGTACTGGTGGCTATGAGCTGTTAGCCTCCAGTACCCCACAATCCTTTGCCAGCCTAACAACAAGCCACAGGTATAGGGATGAAACCCTATAGCCAGAACCTGCCCAGTAATAACAATACAGTATATTCAAACAATAGTGCGAGGTATATATTTATATTCTAAAACCTCTCACCAGAGGTGTACTAGGTATATGCTGTGAGTCTTTCTATCTCAGCGTGGTGTCATCTGCAAACTTAACAATCTAGTTGTTGATCTGTTTATTCATATCTGTCACAAATAGAGTGAACAAGGAGGGCCCCAGGACTGATTCCTGGGGACCCAACTAGTCACCCTTCCAGACTTTGATAGGTCTCCTCTCACCCTGACCCTCTGAGATCTCCTAATTAGCCATCCTACTATCCACTTTATGAGTTTATAATCTATTCCCATGTTCCAGAGCTTCTCAATGAGGACATTGTGTGGTACTTTATCAAAAGCCTTCTGGAAATCCAGGTAGGTCACATGCACCAGATAATTGTTTTCCAAGGCCTGGATTACCTTCTCACAAAATTCCAAAGTATTAGGCATGATCTATTTTTTTTGAAGCCATGTTTACTATTATCTAATAAAACCTTTGTTGTTATTTCTATTTCAAGATTATCCTTAATAATAGCCTCCGTTGTTTTCCCCAGAATTGATGTCAGGCTTATGGGCCTATAGTAACATATTACAGCTCTATTTCCCTTCTTGAAGATTGGGACCACTATAGATTTTCTCCAATCTTCAGACACCTCACCCGACTTCAGGGACCTATTAAACAGAACAGTCAATGGTCCTGCCAGCCAATCTTTGATCGCTTCGAGCAATCTGAGGTTTAGTTTATCTTGCTCAGGTGATTTAGTTGTATCTATTCTTATAAGGTATTTATTACCTCTGCTCCCATTATAGTATAGGTATACCTTGGTGGCTTACCTGTTGCAGTCGCCTCCATGGCTATATTATCTAATTGTTTGTCATAGGTGTTTGTACAGATGTAACAAAAATAGCTATTGAAAGCTGTTGCCGTTAACTTAGGTTCTGTTATTTCCTTAAGTTCATCATTTAATGGACCAACTAATCTGTCCATAGATGTGTTACTTGCGTATGCTTAAAAAGATTTACCATTATCCTTTGTGTGTGCTATTCTGAACTCTTAACTTCCTCCGTTCCCTTCTAATTAAATTTTAGCTGATTCTTAGTTCTGTCTTGTATTTCTCTATGTTATAAATACTATTTGTTTTTTTCATTGCCTTATATGCTGTTCTTTTTTCTCAGCTGTTTCCTGATCCTTGGTGTAAGCCATTGTGGCACTTTTCCCCTCCTGTTGCACAGTGGTTTATCTGGTACGTGCTTGTTTTCTAGGTCCACTATTCTGCTTTTAATTGTAGACCAAAACTGCTCCACACAAAGAGTATTGTAACTTTTTCCAGTCCCACTCATATAAGGTGCTTCTTATTGCATTAAAACTGGCCTTGTAATAATCTTAAGCAGCTGTGCTACCAGTCTCTCTTTTTGTTCACATTGCCATACTGAAGAGTACCATATATCTTTATCGCTTAATGGTTCAAAAATGTCAACATCATGTATATCCTCAAACCTATTAGTTATAATCAAATCCAACGTGTTATTATTTCTGGTGGGCTTGTTTGCCATTTGTTGTAGGCCATTATTTATTAACATTTCAATAAAAAAATGCTCATTAGTATTTGTTACCGTTAGGTCCTCCCACTTAATTCCCAAGAGATTAAAATCATCCAGAAGCAATACATCCCTATATTGTACTGTATTTGAAATGTTTGCTAATATGTCTAGATGTTCCTGAGTTTTGGTGTCTGGTGGCCTGTAACAGACTCCTATTAAAATAATAGGAATCTGTTACAGGCCACCGGATACCTGTTTTTCATGGCCGTCACGGAGTGCACGGTTTCCGTGAAAAAAATTTGTCTCCATGAAATAAGGAATTTCTTTTAGCTTGTGCATAAAACCAGCATATGCATCTTATATCTATGCCATATTTTGTTTGTTTTCTGACCTTTAACTTAATCCAAGCTGTAAAACGAACACTGGCTAACTGCCTAATGATTGCTGTTCACACATCATGCCAATTGCAGTCTGCATTAATTGCAGTCGGGCGGTATCAAAAGCAATACAATTTGCATGTCAATTACTTTGTTACAGATTTCCAGTCTCATTATGATTCTCTTGCACCACACTTAATTACATCATTTGGAAGCTACTACTGGTGGATAATTGACTTTTCAGGTGGACCGAGTTAAATCAAATTTTAAAGTACTACATGTATCACACAATGCAGAAGGCAGTAGCACTTTGCATCTCACCCCGAAGCAGACGTCGGTAAAATTGAACTGCTCTCTCACATCAAAGACAGGCAATGTTTTTGTGAGCCAGAAATGCCATCAGTACAAAAAAGGCACCTTTCATGTGTCCGGCGACATGTTAGTCTGTTCGGTCTGCAATGTTGCGGTTGACCACAAACGTAAAGCGACCTGCGACTGGCATTTAGATGCTGCTACCCATATGGCCAAGAAGCGCAAGCTGGAGTCCTCCTCTACATCCTGTACTGAGTAGCAGGTCACTGTTACAGAGTTTTTTTCTAGTAAGACGGTCCATCAAGAGACAAAAAATGGCTCTCTTCAACCTGGTGGAAGCGTTTACAGACGCTAATATTCCACTCCATGCCCTCAATAACCCAGTCCTGCATTCTTTCCTGGAAGACAACTTGAAGTTGGTGGGTGTTATTCCAATTTCTCAATGGCTACAAGGAGAGTATTTGTCCAAGGTATTTAGTTACCATTTGCTAGAAATAAAACGAAAAGTTTCTGAAGCAGTAACTCTGTCTCTCATCTGTGGCGAGACCACCGATGCACATAACAGATATATTCTTAATATTGTAGCTGTACCAGTGTTAAACAACATATCTGGGGTGGAAATAAAAAATAAGCTTGAGCCAGCACTTCTTGACTGTGTGGTACTAGAGGCTACAAACTTTAAAACAGTTTCCCAGGCGGTACTCAAGTGCTTGCAGGATTTTGAGGTGCCATATACCAAAATATATTCTTTCCTAACTGACAATGCTATGTATACATGTAAATGTTGAGGACAGAGCCTAAAACATGTTCTACTAAATTCAGTGCATGTGACATGTTGTGCTCACCTTCTTACTCTATTGGGGGACATTTGGAGGCAAAATTACAGTAGTGGGAATAATCTTGTTGTTGCCTTAAAAAAAACATACACAGCATGTCCTGCCCGCAAAGTGCATTTTAAGCAATTCTTGCATGCAAAGAGAGTTAGAGCTGCACTGCCACCAATGCCTGTAATAACCAGGTGGAACACCTGGTTTTATGCTGTGTTTTACCACGCAGAGCATTTAGCAGATTATATTGAATTTTTTGAAACGGAAAGCTCTGCATGTGATAATGTAATCAATTTAGCATCAAATTAATCCATTGTGCAAGATATTGATATAGTTGCCAGTAATGCCCCCAACCCCATACAGATGTTGGAAAAATATGAGGGCGATGAAGTAAAGGCTCACCTAGTATTTGATGAATGGTCTGACTTTGCTGTTTTTCTACAGATAAAATCAGAGGGAAAAGATCACCCAGCAACGAAAAAACCCTCTCTGCATCTGCTCAAAAAATCAATGACTACATGCGTGGGAATGGACATTTCCATCAATCAGCATCCAATTTCTTTTAAGCTGTGTGCATATTCAATCCCACGTGGCTGGCTACGCTTGCAATGTCCAAGCAAGAAGTATGCAAAAATATCCCAGCATTTGATGACAACATTACGGCAAAAGCAGAACTAAGGATTTACATCAAAGAGGTACAATGCCAAGCACTGCAAATGCATGAGCGCTCTGTACTGCAGTTCTGGGGGGACGCTAAGGAACGTTTCCCAAATTTAAGTAAAATTGCAATTAGTTGTCTTAGTGTGCCGGTTCACAGTGCAAGCATAGAACAATCTTTTTCAAAGCATGACACAATGCTCAGTACCACACGGCGCAGCATTAAACCTGAGAACCTAAAAGTGTACTCTATGCTACAGCAAAATCAAACTAGTTAAAAACTGTTGTTTTCTTGCACTAAATTGCACTATTGCACTTCTGTACTTCTGAAAGTGTGTGTTTTTAATGTGTCTCAATGTGTATGAAACAATGCTATGCTATTTATTATTAAATTTATTGAATTTCTTTGGCAATTAAAGCATTTTCCAGTCTATTTAATGTGCTTGTGCAGTCTGTGAAAAATGCCATTTTAGGCCACTAGGGGGCAATGAAATAAGGTACAAATCACCGTGAAAAAATTATAGCCCTACCTATTATTAATTTCGTGCAGTTCTTCCTAGTGATCTCTACCCATAACATCTTTCATTTCTTACACAGGGTGTGTTGTTCACCAAGTTATTGCATACAATATTTTCCTTAACATATAATGCAACTCCTACACTCCTTCTTTCAATCATGTCCTTGTAAATTATACAGTATTATACCCCTTAAAGAGCTGCTGATGCCTTGAAGAAAAATTTGAAAAACATTGTAATTAGGTGCAATTCAGTTATAATTCCACATATATTCTATAGTTTTCTCCTCCCTATTATTTATTACTGAAGAAATCTGCATGAATACATTATTCTTTATCCCTCAGAGGTCATCTGCCTCTGTAGCTTACTCCCTACTTCAAGTCATAATCATCTGTTGTGACATCACAATCTGATGCCATGGGAGTACTGTGATGTCATAAGCAGTGCATTACGACCTCAGGTATGGAGAAAGCAACAGGAATAAATGAACTTTTCAGGAGCAACAATCTTGTTTTCATGCAGATGACCTCAGTAATAAACAATGGTGAGGAGAAATACAGAACTAATGTAAAATATAAGCTGAACTGTGTCTAAATATTGATTTGTTAAAGTTCTCCTGAAGGCGTCAGCTGCTCTTTATTGTTCCTATTCAAGCAAGTTTGTTCTGTCCACCAGGTCTCAGTAATAGCTACCATATCTATATCTTTTTTTTCAAACATTATCTCCAATTCTGATTTTTTTTATAATATTTAAACTTCTTGTGTTCACCATTCAAATATTTAAATTATGTTTTTTCAGTAAGATGGTTTTGTTGCATCTCTTTAGTGTAACTATTTCTCTCTCTTCTCCCCTTCTTCATTAGTTTAAAGGAGACTTGTTAATGGTGTTATAGAAAATATTACCCAGGATCTTACTACCCATTCTGCTCGAGTAAAAGCCATCTTTGCAAAACATTTCCCTTTTTCCATGGAATATTTCCCAAGTTCTGATGCATTGTATTTCCTTCTTGAAACACCATATTCGGAGCCAGTTATTTTTTTTTCTTCCTGCACTATCTCTTGGGACAGGTATTATCTCTGAACAGATTATTTTGCATTTGGAATTTTCTAGTGTTTTATGCAGGGTTTCAAATCCATTTATAATTTCCTCATCCCTCAGTCCTCCAATGCTATTAGTTCCTACATGTATCAGTGCTACTTGCTTGGTATCTGATTGTTTAATAGGTTTTTATTTGTTTCTTTGTTTATTTACTGGGTGGGTGCACTGATCCAACAGATCATTTTCAGGCATGACCCAGGCCATGAAGATGTGACATAGGAAATACAGTATATTTACATTAATTAAGAATGGTACAGGTGATAAAACAAACTAGAAAGACATGGAATGCTTTGAATACAGTGCCATATCAATAAGGTGCCGGAGTACATTAGGATACAAGATACACACATTGAATACAATACAGTACAAGTAAGGTGCAAGTGCAGAATGTAAGTTGGTACAGTCAGTCTTAGAACATCAGTTCAGGGTATCGGGATAGTTTGGGCCTGGGAGTGGGGGAAGGACTCTCAACCAGGAGTTACCTGGCTTAGCAAGTACATTTGGCTTCTGCCAGCAGCCAGGCTTTAAAAAGTTTTGCAGCACTTCCTGAATAGCCTTCATCTTAGCCCCTGAGAAGCTATTTGATACTGCATTTTCCTTATTCCCCCTTGTAGTATACCTATCTGTGTATTGCATCAGCTCAGATTCAATGCAAAGAAGTGCAAGGTAATGCATCTGGGAAACAAAACCCAGGGAAGAGTACACAATGGGGGGGGGGGATGAGTTAATAACAACAACAAAAATTGAAAGAGGCCTAGGAGTAATTATATCAGATGACCTAAAAGGTGAGCAAGCAGTGTGAGAAGGCAGTAAGGAGGGCTGGGGGGATACTGGGATGCATAGGGGGAGGCATCAACAGTAGAAAACAGCAAGTTGTTATCCCTCTGTACAGACACAGTTAGTGAGACCCCATCTGGAGTACTGCGTGCAATTCTGGAGACCTCATCTCTGCAAAGATATAGACAGAGTGGAGGCTGTTTGGAGGAGGGCATCCAAAATGGTGCAGGGTCTGCACCAGAAGACATACGAGGAGAGACTAAAGCAGCTTAATATGTATACCCTTGAGGAAAGGAAGGGGGGGACATGATAGCAACTTTCAAGTATCTCAAGGGAATTAACAAAGTACAAGAGGGTAGTATCTTTCAGAAGAAGAGATGTGCAAGAACAAGGGGGCACAATTTGAAGATAGAGGGGGACGGCTCAGAGGTAATGTTAGAAAGTATTTTTTCATAGAGAGGGTTGTGGATGCATGGAACAGCCTTCCTGAGGAGGTTGTGGAGTCAGGAACAGTGGGAGAATTCAAGAATGCATGGGACAGGCATAAGGCAATTCTAGTTGGGGGTAGGGGAAGTAAGCTGTTGATTAACTAGAATCTGCAGCTTATCCATCAGGTAGGGAAATGTGCAGACTAGGTGGGCCCAGTGGTCCTTATCTGCCATCAAATTCTATGTTTCTATGTTTCTATTGCATCATGGAGTCCCCTACTATAAAAACTTGTTTAGGGCATTTGTCTTGTTTTTGTAAGCCCCTGTATCAATTTGTAAGTTTGTATTTTCATGGTGGTCTGTTGCTGTTGCTGTTGCCTCTTTACTGCTCACCAAGTCTAATAACTCCTGAGATTGTTCATCTATTTGCTCTATCAAGTCAATAAGGGGGAGTGAACCACTTTTTGATTTCAATAGGGAACTCCACAGCCCTTCTACCTTTTGGAGCTTTCTGATATTTTCTTCCATACTCCAGGCTTCATCCTCCCCTAGTTCTTGTTCCCTTTGCCTTTTTAAACCAGTCCACGCCATCTGTTTTTCAATGTTGATTTGCTCTGCTTTGAATGTTTCTAGCTGCTTTCTTAATTCCTCTATTCCTTAACTAGCAAAAGGTTTCTCAATTTCTTATGCTACCTGTTAAAAAAAGGTGGATGGTGGCAAGGTACAAGCAGCATCAAGAAGCATTTGTGACCTTGGGGCTAGAGCATACATAGACAGGAAATAATAGTACTTTGGTAAAAGAAATAGGTTAGAGAAGAATGAAACAGGTTGCAGCTCCAAAAGATAAAATCACAGTTGATTCCTCAACAGAACATACTATGAACACAGTTCAGGGGCGGAAAGCCTCCTAGCATTCTGACTTAAAAAGCTGGAGGTGGAATGTTATTTCTGCTGAATTAAAGGGGAAGGGGTGCCCTAGTAGACCCAACTGAAATAGTGTTGGAATTTAAATGAATTTACCAATAGCTATACCAGAAATGGAAAGGGACAGATATTGTCCACAAAATGCAATTATTTCTAAGCACAGCAGACCTTTCAGAACTTTCAGAAGATGACAGAGATAAACTAAACCAGCCTATCTCTAGAGAAGAGCTAGAGCTAGTCATAAAGCAATTACCCTCCAATAAATTACCAGGGACAGATGGTTTCACAGGGGAATTATATAAGACTTTCAACCCAGAAATCTTCATGACCCTTCACTGGGTCTTCACAGCTGTACAGGCAGCATGCAAGGCAGCCCTCTTATGGCAGGAAGCAATGATTTCCATACTTATAAAACTAGGAAAAGACCCCACAATTTTTTAGGGGGGCCTTAATTTCCCATAGCACTATTAAATCAAGGTTTTGAAAATCTCTGCTGAAATATTAGCAAATAGGTTGAAGGAAGTGATATTGCAGGAAATGATAGGCAAGCTGGTTCACCCAGACTGGGCTGAGTATATATGTGGACGTTATATCCAAGGTAACATTAGTCAATTACTAAACACCACGGGTGGGATTTTCTATCTGGTGGATGCAGCAGTGTGTCCGTATTTTGTATGTATGCTGCATCTATGCAGATGTGTCCAGATGTCTGTGTCCTGTTCACAGACATCGGAACTCATTTGTGACAAACCCACAGTTTATGGTAATTTCTGCCGCCACTGCGGGAATTACGTCCATTTGTTGGTTGCAACTGCAGGATTCTGTCCCAAACATTAGATCAACTTTTTGTGGTCTATCTATTTGGGTGGCATCCTGCACTCATGTGTGAGAAAGTCTTTGAAAATGCCACCCCATATCTGCCACAAGGGGCAAGGACAAGGCAGAGGTGGCAATACTGTAGCAATATTGTAGCTATCAATGCCAAGACAGCATTAGATCAGCTTAACTGGAAATTTTTGATAGGAACAATGAAAGCATTTAAACTAGGGGACCAATTCAAACAAGCATTTGTCAATGCCGAATGTTTGCCACTGGTATTGCTCCTGTACCGGTGGTCTTGCTTGTACACATTTTTATTATATACCCCGGACAGAGCAGATGAGATGCAATATCTCATTTTCAGTGGTGTCCTGCTTTGACACATTGTTAGATTGTAATTACCCAGGACAGGGCAGCTGAGAGGCAATATTCTACTTTTAAGTGGAGTCTCACATTTTGACCCCAAGTGTCCAACAGTCTTTTTATGACCTGATGTTATGATCAAGACAGGTGGAATTTTTAAAATCCCATCCAAAAGGTGATTTCACTGTGTGACTGTGGAAACAAGTTTTGGAAGGGATTTGAAAATTGACACCTGCCATGTTCTGGAGGTAGGGTAACGCAAGAGGTACATTGAACATTAGGGGCCAGAATCTGCAAAAAAATAAAGTCACGAGTAAACATTGGAACAATTCATTTCCTCATAATTTAGTTGGTTTTTCAAATTTTTACCCCACATGTTCAACATAATCTTTTTATGATCACTCCTTCTGAGCATGACAAGTGTCATTTATAAAACAATGACTGAAATGTCATTTTGTGCCACAAGTGTTAAAACACATTTTGGGTAGGATTTGAGAAATGACAGCTGTCATGTTCATGAGGTGGTGTGAAAAAATGGCTATACTGAAAAGTTGGGGTCAAAATATTGAAAATTACCAAAGTTATTTAATTTATTTATTTGCTTTTGGTAACCGGGTAGGTGCACTAGGCAGGACCTGCCTATTTTCAGGCACGACCTGGAAGAGAACAAAACAAATACAGACCAGATCATCAACTACAGGGATGACATCAAAATGAAATACAAATGAGTTTCAGGTACAATGGAGCAAGTACAATAGTAATTAGGACACTAAGCCTAGCAGCAATCCATGTGACGAAACAAGACATAGAAAGTAAATGCAGGAATCAGGAGCAAGCAGCCCAAAACAGTAACAAGTGACAGATGGTTTCAGTCAGGAGAAAGACCAGTGGCGAGTGTTGGTCAAGGTGTCAAGCAAGGTTAATTAAGTGCTAGTGGGAAAATAAGGTCTGCGGGTAGTGGAAGGAGGAAGGGAGAAAGTTAACACGTACAGGCATCAAGGCAGGTGAGGTGGGCAAACAGAGCTCGTTTGAATGCAGCATGTGATCTGGTACATCTGAGGTGCAGAGGAAGGGAGTTACAGAGTTTGGGTGCATAGTGGGCAAAGGATTGTTCTCCCATTGTTGTGAGGCAGAGGAGCACAGAGAGCAGGGCCAAGGCAGTGGACCGAGGTTGACGAGGTTGAGCCACGGGGTGAGTTGCCCAGCAAGGGAGGCAGGCTGGGAAGATCGGATAATGTTGTGAACTAGGCAAACAAGGGTGAATACACACTTAGATGAGGGGGAGAGCCATCGTGAGGTCCGCGTATAAAGAGCAATGGTGGGTAAGGCAAGGAGCAGACAGAGCTAATCTGCAAATATTATTGTATGCGACATCCCACTTTCGAAGGAGGCCCACTTGGCTCTGTCCACAGATGGGCACAGCATAGAAGAGCCTGGGTAGCAGGAGACCCTGGGCCACCGAGAACCTAGCTGCAGGGGTGAAGGTGTATCGAACACAGTAGCTAGGCCCAATTTAGCACTGACAGATTTACAAATGGCATTAATATGTAGATGGAAGTCAAGATCTGGTTCAAGTGTAACCCTGAGGTATTTGAAAAAAGGGGTTATGAATGTGCATTGAAAAATTGCAGCGTAGACTAATAACTTTGTTGTTTTCTCATGGGATAGATAGATAGACAGACAGACACAGACAGACAGACAGACAGACAAATAGATAGATATTTTATTTATATACAGTAGCGCTGACTTGGAGCACTGTACAATTAAAATCAGCACATACATAAAAATAATTATAACAACAATCAAATTAACTATAAACATTATGAAGGGGAGTCAGCAGTAACTTAACACTATCTATCTAGAAACTTCAAACAGTCATAATACCAATTTATAAATCAAAAACCTGTTTAAATAAAAACATCTTAAGGCCCTTTTTTAAAATTTCCACTGAGGGTGCCTCCCGTAATTGATTAGGCAGTGAGTTCCACAGGGTAAATGCGGCAACCAAAAATGCATGATCATCTGAGTGCCACAACCCAGCCCTGAGAACTCCTAGGAGTCAACCCTCGGTGGAAAGGAGAGCCTGGGACGGGCTGTAAGGGACAAGGAGATCCTGCAGATAAGCAGATCCCCTTTCATGTAGGGCCTTGTAGGTTAGGAGCCCTACCTTGAAGGCAATCCTGCACCTGACCAGCAGCCAGTGCAGCTCGCACAGAACAGGTGTGATAAGATCACTTCTTCTTACTCCTGTCAGTAATCGTGCTGCCGTGCTTTGCACCAGTAGAGATTACCTCCAGATAGTCCTAGGTACAGGGCATTGTAGTAGTCCAATCTGGATGTAACAAAAGCATGTACCAGCATGGTCAGGTCCTCAGATGGAATCAGGGTCCAGATCTGGGCAATATTCCTCAGATGATAAAATCCACTTTTGACAACGACCAACACCTGAGCATCAAGTGTCAGGCCATCATTGAGGATCACACCCAGCTCCATCACCTGTGTGGATGGGGGTAAAGGCACTCCCTCCCCAGTACTAGATCAGGGGGGGTCTTCCTATCCCCCTCCACAATGATGACCTGGATCCACAGCTAGTACCTCAGTCTTGTCAGGGTTGAGTCTCAGCCAATAGTGAGCCTGGATCTCCTCCAGGCAGTTGTTCAATACAGAGGCTGCCATCTGGTTTCCAGGTGCACAGCACAGGTATAGCTGGGTATCAACAGCACAGCAGTGAAAACCCAGCCCATACCACCTGACAATGTCTCCTAATGTCAGCATATATACACCATGAACAACAAGGGTGACAAGATCGAATCCTGCAGGACATCACAGAGCAGAGGCTTTGGGATAGATGTGGCTAACCCCACCGTCATCCTCTGCACTCTGCCTGGCAGGTATGACCTGAACCAGTTGATGACATTATCGGACAGGCAACACCAGTGCCACAGGCAGTCAAGTAGCATGTCGTGATCCACGGTGTCAAATGCCACCAAGAGGTCCAGGAGAACTAAGATGGTATGCTCTCTCCTATCCCTCACCATCAGGAGCTCATTAAGCACCCTCACCAGGATGGTCTCCATACTATGCCCAGCTCAGAATCCAGACTGGAAAGGCTCATAGGTGAAGGAGGAGGCAGAGGCAAGGTGCTCCTCAGGCTGGATGGCCACCACCTTTTCTATAACCTTCCCAAAAAATGGGAGGTTAGAGACTGGTCTGTAGTTGCCAAGACACTCCAGGTGCAATGAGAGCTTCTTCAGTAGAGGTCTGACCAGGGCCTCTTTCAAGGTTGATGGAAAGACCCCATTCCTCAAGGAACTCTGGACTATCTCAACCACCACAGGTACAATCAGGTCCAAACAACTGACCAATGGAGAGTTGGACCTACGTCAAGATCACATTATGTTGGTCGCAGCCTCAAGGCAATCTTCACCACCTCATCCACTCCAACTGGATCAAACTCAGCCCATACAGGAGGAGTGTTTCAATATGACTCAGAATGAACCCCTCACCCACTTTGAGTGATGCTGGAGGAGATCTTGACTCTGATAGAGGACACTTTGTCAGCAAAAACAGAGCAATCTCTTCACACCTTTTGCTTGAACCTGCTCCCCCTATGCGGAGACAGGCTCGTCTACCATGCAGAAGAGCTGAGCTGGTCTGTTCCTTGCTGCAGCAATCTCCCTGGACAAAAATCTGCCATCTTTCAGGAGATTGCACCATGATAGTCGTTATAATGTGACCTCAGGGCCAATTTGTGCTCCATAAGACTAGAACTCCTCCAACATCTCTCTAACCTCCGACCCCTAGTCTTCAACTCCCGGAGTTCATCATCAATCCAGGGAGGTCTCCAATGAGTAGACAGGGGTCAGACACAAATGGGTATGATGGACTCAAAGGTGGGCAGTGATGGCCCAATTAGAGGCCGCCACTTCCTCCTCCATTCCAATTGCACATGCAGCCTCCACACTTGATAGGTCCAGCACCACCTGTAGTCCTGCTGAGGACAATCTCCATAAAGGGTGATACCAGACCATCTCCACAGAGGATGGACCATTGGGGGACCCCAAATGTGAACTCCGTGGTGCTATGATCTGACCAAACTACTGGATCTGTATTAAGGTCCTTGACCTCCACACCTACCATAAACACAAGGTCCAGTGTGTGACCATGTGAGTGAGTCACTGAAGTGACATTTTGTGATAAACCCATTGCCTCCATATTCCTTAAGAGATCACCCCCAAAAACTGAGAGTCCGTCGTCGACCCAGGCATTGAAGTCCCCCAGAATCAACCATCTGGGAGCTCCAACACCAGGCCAGTGATGAGGCCTCCAATCTCGCTCAAAAATTCTCCCCAAAACTTTTAACCCATATTTTCAGCATAGCCTTCTTATGACCCCACATAATCTTCTTATGAGCGTATCTCATGAACAAAGCTGGAGAAACATTTCAAATCCTGCCCAAAAGGTGATTTTGCACTACAAGTGCGAAAACACATTTGTCCAGGATTTGAAATATGACAGCTGTCACACTTATGAGGTGCTGTGAAGAAATGGCCATTTTGAAATTTTGGGGTGAAAATATAGAAAATTACCGAAGTTATGAGCTTGTATTCGAAAAGTTCTACATAGGCTCATAACCTTGTTGTTTTTTAAATATTTTTACCCCAATTTTCACCTTAGCCTTCTTATGATCCCACCTCATGAACAAGGGTGGAAAAAAAATTCAATTCCTGCCCAAAAGGAGATTTCATGCAACGAATGTGAAATCGCCTTTAGGGATGTGAAAACGCATTTTAGCCAGGATTTCAGAAATGACAGCTGTCACATTCATGACATGCTGCAAAGAAATGGCTATGTTGAAAATTTGGGGTTAACATATTGAAAATTACCAAAGGTATGAGTCTGCATTCACAAATTGCAATGTAGGCTCATAACTTTGTTGTTTTTTAATATTTTTACCCACATTTTTAACATAGCCTTCTTATGACCCTATGACAGGGTAGAATAGGACTCTGTCAAAGTTATTATGGAAATAGTTTGAATGCAGGGATCTATTCTGTTCTCTCCTTTTCTGTCTCTTCTCTGTCTAGTTGCGCAGCTGAATTTTTCTGTAAGACCTAGGATTTGATCATCCCGACAGTCTCACAATTATTTGCCTCTCGCTATCTCTCAGTCTTCCCTTGCTGTTTGTCTTTTTCTCCCTTACATATCTGCTGATATAAAAATATATGCAAATCAATATGTGGAAATGTAGCTGATATTGGGATCCTTTTGTTTAAAAATTATATAGTGTTACTGTTGAAATGTCTATAACCATAGTTTGAAATGATTGCAAAAAGCTATTGGAAACTCAAGAGGTTAACTGAGTGCAATTTTTAAGCCTTTTGCAGAAGAGCTGTGGAAAAGTGGCTTCAGCTCAGACACTGTGTTCCTGCCAGCACCTTCCTGAAACATACAAGAACACTTTGGAAGATGCTTGTTAAGAATGGGGGGGTGGAAGGACTTATAAGATGGAGCTGCAGTTGCTTGCAAGTTGCACACAGAGACTGATGGAAAACTCTGATGGATCTCCTCTATTTTATTTTGCCTTTGTAAATAGTTAAACTGAACAATTTTATTTTTATTTTACTGCTAGTACAAATAAATATTTTGGTGAATTCTACAACTGCTCCTGGTTTTCCTTTGCTTCCTGACCTGTGCTTCAATGACAGATGGTGCTAGTAGTGGGATTTATGCCATGCATACTCTAAGCCAGGAGTTTTGTGCGTGAGTCCTGAACTTAGTACCAGGAAAGCATCGAGAAAGGTATAGATTCTGAAGCAGCAAGTCCAGGAGTGGTTACCAGGATAATGGCAGCCAAACTAGCAGAGACAGAAGTCCAAACTGAGATTGTACAGCTAGCACAAGTATGGAAAAAGAACAGGCAGTGACAGAACCTGAAATTCTGACAGAGTTTTTCAAATGGTGGGCTATACAACTAAAAAAGACGGTGAAGCAGAGAGAAAAAGAGATTCAATGTTTAGAAGCACAGAGTGGAGAAGAGATGCAGTGACAGGAGCAGCGATGGCTGGATGCCTTGCAAGCTATCAAAGGCAGAGGATTTGGCACAGACCCAGATGAGCAACAAAACACAAGCAACTTAAAAGCCATTAAACTTACAAAGTTGTGTCCCTCAGATGATATTGAGGCATACCTGATTTTGAAAGAGTTGTCACAGCTTGCCAATGGCCCAAGCAGCAGTGGACAATCAGACTGATACCGTACCTGGCAGGGAATGCCCAACTTGCCTATAGCAAAATGGGCACTGCATAGTCAGAAAATTATGACCTGGTGAAAAGCGAAATCCTGAAAAAGTATAACATCTCAGGAGAGACCTACAGGCAGAGATTTTTATCTCTGAAGTACAACTCAGTCAACAATCCTCAAGAAGCCTTCACCCGACTCAGAGAACTCCTGATAAAATGGTTCCAACCAGAGAGCAAAACAGTCCCACAGATCATCAACACATTTGCCATGGAGCAATTCATCAAAATCCTGCCTACAGATGTGCAGCTTTGGGTAAAAGAACACCAACCAGAAAGTGGAGAAATGGCTGTTTCTTTGGTCAAGGACTACCAAATGGCCAGACAGATGCAACAGCAGCGAGGTAACAGCCAAGCATCAGTAAGACACTCTTTTCCCCATTTAAACCCCAAGCCTGATAAGAACTACGATGGGTGTAACAAATCTGTGCCAAAATACATTATGTACTATAACTGTAATAAGTCAGGTCATATTGTAAGAAATTACTGTAAGAAGAGTGACACTGGAGCAGATTTGTCATTAGCATTTGGGGCAAGTACTTAACAGATGTGAAGGTGGGGGATAAGATTGTGAAGGGACTTACTGGTTAAGGAAGCAGACAGGTCCTAGTGCATATTGAAGTGCTGGGAAAAGAGGTTCCCTCTTAAGGAGGGGGGGTGTATGTCACAGGGTAGAATAGGACCCTGTCCCAATTGTTATGGAAAGAGTTTGAATGCAGGGATCGATTCTGTTCTCTCCTTTTCTGTCTCTTCTCTGTCTGGTTGCGTAATCAAATTTTCCTGTGAGACCTATGATTTGATAACCCCGACAGTCTCACAATTATTTGCCTCTCACTATCTCTCAGTCTTCCCTTGCTGTTTGTCTTTTTCTCCCTTACATATCTGCTGATATAAAAATACATGCAAATCAGTATGTGGAAATGTAACTGATATTGGGATCCTTTTGTTTTTTGTTTCTTTTTTTGGTCCGTCACAGCACCGGTTTCAGCCCAGTCACTGCCCTCTCCACCCCTCGCTCCCAAATCAGCCACACTCCCTGTTTTAGGGCAGGGCACGGAACCAGCCAAGGTGCCGCAGACACAGGTCAGGTTGTTGGGAGCTGGCCTAGGAGTGATGGAGGGCCGTCGAGGCCGCGTCATGGAGGCACTGTGGCAGGATTTTTTCTATATGCTCCCTCTGGAGCTGAGTGCATGCAATGACGCTGACCAAGGCAGAACCCGCACACTCCCATGTGCACTCCCCTTGAGGCATCTACACTCAGCTCCCCCCATGCTCAAGCATTTTGCCTTGCTCCCCAGACTCCACCAGGGGGCACTCAGGCAACGACACTGCACTTCCACCCTCCCCAAGGAAGGAGAGCCATCCTCTGGATGCTCAATCCCTCCCCACCCCTGTCGACCCTCAGTGGCCCACACCTGTTTCTGAACACGGGTAGCTGGCGTGGCGCAAGGTGTGGCTTCCAGCACTGAAACTAACTGATTGTTTCTGCTCTTGCCTCCTTGTTTCTTTCATCTGTGGTTCTTCTGTTTTGGCAGGGGAAGGGCCCAGCCACCCATCCCCATCCCCAACCACCCCACAATACACTCCATGTATAAGATAGCACAGTCATGACATTGCCTGTGGCAAAGCAGGAAGGGGCGGATCAGTGGGATATCCACACGGTGACCTCATTTGCAGGGCACTAATAATTTAACTTGTTATAACAAGTTATACAAAAAACAAACAAAACACAAAATCAGACTTTTGCTTTCACTTTCTCCTTCTAATTACTCTGACCAGGTTATAAACCCAGCAACTTATCTGGAATGGATATCATTAACTGCAGGTACTGTGGAACACTTTTCAGAAGGGCAGTTTTAGAGGATTTAGAACACCATCCTACATGCTGGGTCATTAGAGATCTTAGGGCTCCGCTCTAGGCAGCATGGGCAGAGATTGCACACCTCAAATTTCATATTCAAGAGGAAATATATTATAAGAACCACCCGCCATTTCCCCAACATCCAACATAAGCACCTCGACCACAGAGGGTAGTTGGTCTGGGAGGTTGGCAGGTGGTTAGGGAGGGGCAAATCAGGTGCCCCATCACTTGGTGCTCTCCAACATATTACCTCCACAAACCATAGAAAAACTACAAACAGGTATCTGCCTCTACCTCTGAAATCAAACAAAGGGGCAGAGGACACTGCACAGCAGGACACTGCAGCATAGGAGCTAGCACAACAAAACTCGCCCAAAACAATGTGTAGGGAACTGATAACAGTTTTGGGAGCGAAAGTTCTTTAAATTTGATGGACTGCATCTGACTAAGGAGAGAGTCAGTGCATTGGGGCAGAAGTTTGATGCCTTTGCAGAATATTTAAACTAGCAAGTGGGGAGAGGGGTGCAGCACCCCATACGTTGAATGGGAAGAACACCCCTTCCTCCTCAGCTAGTGGTCAAACAGGAGTTCAGCATGTTTGCAGTTCATTTGCATCACCAGGTAAGGAAAAAGGTCCAGCTCCCCATACGATGCACAGGGGAAACGCCAGACCTCACCCAACAACTATCACACCGAAATCTGGCCAATGGAAAATCATGTACACTAATGCTTATAGTCTGGGAAACAAGACCCCAGACCTGCAGGCAATAATGACAGAGGCTAAACTGGACATAGTAGCAATTAGCGAGACGTGGTTTACCAGTAACCACACTTGGAAGACTTCAGTACCTGGCTATGTACTTTTCAGAAGAGACCGAGGTGCAAAAAGAAGGGGTGTAGTGGTCCTGTATGTCAATGAAAATATCAAAGCTACAGAAATTCAGAATACACATAAGGAGCCAGAAGAACTGTGTGTCACCCTGGAAACAGGAAATGGGACAGCCATAAGAACTGGGGCTGTCTACAGGCCACCAGACCAGGAGGAAGACATAGACACATTACTGTTGAAAAATATACAAAACATGACAGCTAAAGGGGAGGTTCTGATAATGGGAGACTTCAACATGCCAGATACAGATTGGTCAATACCAGCAGGAACATCTGACAGAACTAGACACATGGTGGATTACCTGCATGGGGAGGGCCTCAAACAACTGGTACAACAACCCACAAGAGACAGGGCTATCCTATATCTAGTGCTGACTAACAGGGAAAGGATCACAGATCTCCAGACAGAAGGTCACCTGGTGGCCAGTGACCATCACATGGTATGGTTCACTTTGGACACTACAACTAAATCATATTATTCCAAGGCAAAAATATGGGACTTCAGAAGAGCTGACTTTCATAAGATGGCCAACAGAAATAAGCTAGCCCTGGCAAAAAGAAATACAGGTGAGGGGGTACAGGCAAAGTGGGCAAGCATAAAGGATGCAATACTTGAAGCAACATACCATTGCGCTAGAGAGAAAGGGAAGTGCAAAAGAAGAAGGAAACCACATTGGTTCTCAAAAACAGTAGCAGAAAAGGTCAGCGCCAAAAGGCTGGCCTTCAGGAAATATAAGGGAACACAGCAAGATGAGGATAGGGAGGCATACCAAACTTCCCTAAGGGAAGCAGGGAAGGCAGTAAGGCAGGCAAAGGCCCAAACCAAGGAAACACTAGCACAAAAAGTAAAAGAAGGTGACAAGATTTTCTATAGATACATTAGTGAAAGGAGAAAGTCCAGAAGGGTATTGCTAAGATCAAAGGAGATAAGGGGGCATGTGTGGAGGAGGACCATGTAAAAGTATCTATCCTAAATAGAGACTTCTGCTCAGTATTTACTGAAAAGAAGGTAGGGCAAGGCTCACAGCTCAGCATCATGGACACACAGGGGAAGGAGGTGAGCACTAGTCCCTTCGCAAACGAAAAGGTCCTACAAGAGCTCGATAAGTTCAGGGTGGACAAGGCAATGAGACCTGATGGCATACATCCCAGAGTACTAAAGGAGCTAAGGGTGGAACTAGCAGAGCCATTAGCAGAACTGTTTAGTGAGTCTCTGAGCACAAATGAGGTCCCAAAAGACTGGAGAAGGGCTCATGTGATCCCACTCCACAAGAGTAGTAGCAGGGAGAAGGCAAGGAACTACAGACCAGTCAGTCTTACCTCAGTAGTGGGCAAGATTATGGAGGCACTCCTTAAGCAAATGATAGTGCAACACCTGGAATCCATAGGAGCACAGGATCCAAGACAGCATGGGTTTACAAAAGGAAGGTCCTGTCAAACTAATCTCATAGATTTCTTTGACTGGGTGACCAGAGTGGTGGACCAAGAGGGAGCAGTTGATTTTGCCTGCCTTGACTTCATCAAAGCTTTCGATACTATTCCACATAGAAGATTGATTAATAAGCTGGGTAGGCTCGGGGTGGGTCAGAAGTTGGTCAACTGGGTGGCAAACTGGTTGGCGGGCAGAAAATATAGAGTGGTGGTAAATGGTATACAGTCAGAAGAGATGCAAGTCACAAGTGGGGTACCTCAGGGATCAGTTCTGGGGCCAGTCCTCTTCAACATCTTCATTAGTGACCTTGCAGATGGACTAGAGGGTAAGGCCTGTCTGTTTGCAGATGACACCAAGATCTGCAACAGAGTAGATGATCCAGATGGGGTGGACAGAATGAGAAGAGATCTGGATAAGCTAGCAAAATGGTCAGAAGGGTGGCAACTAGGGTTTTATGCAAAGAAGTGCAAGATCATGCACATAGGGAAGACAAACCCTGAAGCCACCTACAGGCTGAGAGGGGAGTTGCTGGCAGTCACAAGGGAAGCAAAAGACTTGGGCATCATCATCACCGATGACCTGAAATCATCCAAGCAGACCACTAAAGCAGTAGGTAAGGCTATGGGGATGTTAGGGTGTATTAGTAGGGGTATCACAAGTCAGAAGAGGGAGGTAATAATTCATCTTTACAAGACACTGGTTAGGCCCCATTTGGAGTACTGCATGTAGTACTGGAGGCCACACCTTCACAAGGACATTAACCAAATTGAGGCAGTCCAGAGAAGGGCAACCAAAATGGTGCAGGGACTGCATCAGAAAACATATGAGGACAGATTAACGGAGCTCAATATGTATACCCTAGAGCAAAGGAGGGAGAGCGGTGATATGATCGAAACATTCAAACACCTTAAGGGCATTAACAAGGTGAAAGAGTCTAACATGTTTCAATATAAGAAAAATAGCAGGACAAGAGGACACAGCATGAGATTAGAGGGAGGCCAATTAAGGGGTAATGTGAGGAAGTTCTTTTTCACAGAAAGGGTGGTGGATGCATGGAACGGCCTACCTCAGGAAGTGGTGGATATGGATACAGTGCAGGGCTTCAAACTGGCATGGGATAGGCATAAGGGAGCAATACACACGAGTATCAATAGATAGGCAACTGACAGAGCAAAGGTCGATGGCACATTTATAAGTTAGAAAAAGAAATGGGCAGACTGGATGGGCCTTGCGGTCCTTCTCTGCCATCAACTTCCATGTTTCTATGTAACCCTCAGCACCACTGGGCCCACCGGGATCCTTTTGTTTAGAAAATATGTAGTGTTACTGTTGAAATGTATATAACTATAGTTTGAAATGATTGCAAAAAGCTATTGAAAACTCAAGAGGTTAACTGAGTGCAATTTTTAAGCCTTTGGTAGAAGAGCTGTGGGAAAGGGGCCTCAGCTCAGGCACACTGTGTTCCTGCCAGCACCAGCCTGAAACATACAAGAACACTTTGGAAGATACTTTTTAAGAATGGGGGGTTGGAAGGACTTATAAGACAGAGATGCAATTGCTTGCAAGTTGCACGCAGAGACTGAAGGAACACTCTGATGGATCTCCTCTATTTTATTTTGCCTTTGTAAATAGTTATACTGAACAATTTTATTTTTATTTTACTGCTAGTACAAATAAATATTTTTGGTGAATTCTACAACTGCTCCTGGTTTTCCTATGCTTCCTGACCTGTGCCTCAATGACAGACCCCACCTCATGAACAAGGGTGGAAAAGATTTTCAACTCTGACCCGAAAGGTGATTTCTCACAGCGACTGCAAAATCCCCTTTTGGGACAGATCTGCCTAATTTCACTGTCAGTGTTCATGAAGTGGTGTCCCAAAAAAGGCATGTTGAAAACCTGAGGTAAAAATATAAAAAAATGGCCAAATTATGCCTCTAAGTTCAAACCCCCATTGAAATACATTGAACTGCATACCTGATTTCCTCAGTTCATGTTCCAGCATTGAAGAGTGAAGATATGTCTGCAGTCCAGAGAGGATTATGATATTGGACCCCCGGTGGGTAAGGATTTGGGGAGGTATGGGGTGGTGGATGCTGAGTGTGAGGGATGGGTGGGGGGACAGTAATGGTCACACCAGACATTAATGGATGGTTTTCTTTTCTTGGGAAGCCTATAAGTCTGAGGTTCAATGGGTGGATCAACCACATAACTCCCCCATCAGGCATTAAAAAGCCACTCCTCCTGGACTGTTCCAGGAATCATTTCTTCATTGTGGCCGGAGGCACTGCTCCTTGTTCCTACCTCTTGTCTTCCTGTTGTGTATAGAGCAGCGCCTCCGGCCCACTCTGTCCACTTTCCCTGCCATCTGTCTTACGGCTTGCTCCCTCCTCCCACCACTAGCTATGCAGCTCTCTCTCCTTTCTCTCTCTCTCTCTCCCCCCCACTCATCCGTGGTTTCCATCCCTCCCCTCACTTCCCTTCTCTTGCCCTCATTTGTCTCCTGGTGCTCCTTACCCCCCCCGGCCTGTCATTCAGTTGCATCTCTCCATCCCTCCCTCCTCGCTGCCTGCCGCTTCTGCAGCCCATACCTCACTGTGACTTCTTCCCTTTCATTCTGTTGCCTCCTTTCTCTTCCCCCTCGTTCTCCATTCCAGAACCTCAGCTCGACCCTTCCTCATTTTTTTGCCTTCCTCTCAGCTGAGCCAGCTCAGTCCTGGGCACATTCCTTCTGTTGCTGGTGCTTTGGCCGCCTGCCCTTCCTTAGGTGTCCTTCTGCTCGACTCATCGCCCTCCACTTCTGCAGGCCTACCAAATCCCTCCGTTCTGTTCTGCACTTGGAGTGGGTATGTGGGTTCACCGACTGCTGGTATGCTTTCTTTTCCATTTGCCCATTTCTAAGTCTTCCTTGAGGGGTAGCCTCGATTCCCAAGCTCTGTACCGACCCTGACTTCCCTTATCAGTTTCCCTGAGGGAGACTTCCCATGTCATTTAGTCCTCTCCTGTGCCACCATATCATGCTGCATCCGCCTTCTCTGTGCCACCCACTCGTATGCCACATTTGCCCCTGCCTCGCTGGTGTGGGGCTGCTGCTCAAGGCATGCTCCCAGGTACTGGGGCATAGGCATCAGCCTGGGGCAGTTCATCGTAAGCCCCTCAGCTGCTATGAATTTTGCTTAGTGCTTTGCTTTTCACTCTCACTTTTACCTTGCATACCGCTCCACTGCTGTGATTTTCCCTCTCTCATTTCTCCTTGTTTTGCATTGGTCTCCTGATGATCCTCCTGCTGTTCAAGCTCTTTGGGGATGTTCAACCTATTCTCTCATTGACCTTAGCTGATTGACTAATTCCTTCTCTCTACCTATATCCTCTGTATTGGGGGTGTCTACCCCTGTCATCTCCACTTGTTGCCTTCCTCCTCCTCTTGTTCCCCCACCCTCCATTTCTCACCTTCTCTGAACTTTGCTTTCTTTTGGGGTTTTCCTATCCTGCCATCACCTTCCCTATTCATATCCTCCTCTTACCGTAGTCTGTCTGGTGTCCCAGTGCCTAAGTCTGTTTCTCCTTTGCTCAGTCCAAACTCAAGGTCTATTTATTCACATCAATAAATGCACTCCCATGTTTACCAGTCATGGGTAACTTCTTCATGACATGAATCTGATTTTCCTTTGCTCAGTCTGACCTCAGGGTCTACTCATTCACATCAATTAATCAAGCATACTCTCACTGGGTCTATGCTACCCCATCGATCTGTTGTATTCCCATGGTTATTATCACCATCAGTCTCCTCATGGCTGCATCTGGGTCTCCCTCGCTCATCTGACCTCTCTGTGGGTTCATTCCTTCACATCGACTACTTGAGCATAACTCTCTCAGGTCCATGCTACCTCAACTCAACCTGCTCTCCACTCGAAGATATTCCTTCCATGTCCATTGCCTCTTGGTTCAGGGCTGGATGCATTGGCCTCTCATCAATGGAGCCCCTTTAGCTGCCCAAGCGGGTTCGGAAGCACCCTCTACACCATTCTCTATCTGACAACCTCTGGTTCACCTGGTCTGTTTCATAGGTTCGCATAGCTGGTTGAATGCCTCAGCAGTCATCTCTCTCCTCTTGCTTTTGAGCATCTAGTTGTATTCCATTACAAGAACAGAGTGACAGCTTCATCTCTATTGGAATCTTTTCCTCTTCACCAATATCAACTTTAGTTGCAGTAGCTGAGTCATCACTAATCAAACCGTCCCTCAGCCTGGAAGGAAGGCTACCTAGGCCTTGGATCATCAGAGGTTTCCTCCTCAAAGGGATTTTCCTCTCCTCCATGCCAATGGCCATAATATTAGACAGGGTTAGTGCTTCCATAGGTTCCTTAGTTAGATTCCGCTGTTGGATGAAGTCGGATGGTGGCCCCACTGTTCTCTCTCTCCTTAGGAAGTCTTCCTTCTGCATCTTGTGGCTTTCATTTTGTTCATTGTCCTTGTCGTATTTTGTTCTTCTCTGTGCTTCCCATCTACATCTCTCTCCCTTACTTTCTGGTCCCAATATATTCTGATTTCTCACCTCTTCGATGCTTAACATCCTTTTGGATATTCTTTTTGGGCTTCTTACTTAGCTACCTGTAGCCAAAGAAATTATTCCTGTGGCACCTACGGGGGGGGGGGACCCTCCTCTAGGGTTCCTTGTGTCGTACACCTACAGGGTGGTATGTCCCACAGATAGAGATGCAAACAGCCACAATGTATCAAAGTCACACAAGCAAACATAAATGCTGATTCTTCTACATCTCATCCAGTTGCATAAGCACAATTGAATGGGAATGCTATAAGCCTGAGGTTCAATGGGTGGAGCAACAACATCACTCCCATCAGGCCTATGGGAGAACCCTCTCTAAGGTTCCTTTCATCATACCCTACAGGGTGGTATATCCCATGGATAAAGAGGCAAATAGCCACAATGTATCACAGTCATACAAGCATACATCTTATCCAGTTGCATAAGCACAATTGAAACAGGGTTTATTATTTAAAGAAAGAAAAACTACGAGGGATGGTTTTCTTTATTTTAGGTCACGACACTTGGGGATTGGGCACCCCAGTGTCAGTATATGTTGGCAACACTGGGGTGGGCTCTGTGGTGCAGAACCAAAATGGGCAGTGGTGGTAAAAGCCAACACGGGGGATTAGGCAGCCCTGCATGAAGATTATTTTATTTTTATTTATTTATTACTAGGATTACAAATACCTTTGGACCAAGGGTTCTTTTACAAAGGTTCTGTGTCAGCAATGGGTGCAAGCAAAACAAAATGTGGGTTGGGCTTGGGGGGACAGCTAAGGGAAGGGCATCAACAGACATCGAGGGATGGTTTTCCTTTTGAAAGGTGTATTTAAAAAAATTTGACGGATGGTTTTCTTTATTTCAGGTGGTGACACTGAGGGATTGGGCACCCAGTGTCAGAGTTATGTTTGGCAGCACCAGGGGTGGATTCCTTAGTGCTGCATAACTAAAATGGGCAGAGTGGGGGGTAGCAGCTAGCATGGGGATAGGGCACCCTGCAAGACTATAAACATGGACTGGGCTTGCAGGGGGTGGCAGTTATGCTGGTGGCTGCAACAGACATCGATGGATGTTTTTTTCTTTGCAGGGTGTATTTAAAAAGAAACTATGAGGGATGGTTTTCTTTATTTCAGGTGGCGACTCGGGAGTGGGTATTCCCAGTGTCAATGTTATGTTTGTGGGGGGCTGCTGAGAGGGAGGGTAAGGTGGGGGACAGTTACGGGGTGACAGCAACAGACATCGATGGACAGTTTTTCTTTGTCACATGGTGTAATTCTCAGCAGGCTGACCATGACAGATCAGTTGTGCTTGCTGGGCAGAACAGATCAAAGGAAAGAGCCAATCTATGATTGATCATCTCTTTCTTTCAAACACACGAAGCTTCCACCCAGCAAGTCAGAATACTGTCATGATCAGCCTGGCTGATAACTGGTGTGACACTGATGAGCCCTTGTAAACCACTCTGCATTGGACTGATGGTGTCACACCCCTTAAAAGCCACTCTCCTAACAAAATGTTAGCCATACAATTGTGTCTGTGTCTCTGTATGGGCACCTGACAGCAAAAGTCAGAGTGAATGAGGAAACTCCATTGAATTTAGGATACAAGGTGGGCTCAATGGGGCAGCTCCTGTCCTTCACCTGTTTGCACCAGCATAAAGTCGCTGGTGACTGTAATAAGTAACTCCGCCAGCATAGAAGGTATCAGAATAAATGAAGAGGAGGTCAGAATAGCACCTCTATGCCGATACTCTATTGTTCCTCCAGAACCCACCCAGAAGAAAGCCCATTGGTCCTAATGTCTATCCTACCACAATATGGAGAAGTATCTGGCTTTAAGCCAATGTGAAAAAAAATGGAGTTATCTCTGCCCAGTGGCACAATAACAGATAACTTTAGGACAGTCTGCTCTTTAAGTGAGTCAAATTATACATCAGGTACTTTGACTTATAAATATGGATTACTCTATCTCAACTATTTGAGGTGAATGTCTCCATTCCTTGGGGTTATAAGGATGAATATCCTTCCTAGGTTCCCTTTCTAGTTTGCTTCACTCTCATTTAATATATGTAAGGCCACTTAGAACAGGATCAGGAAATCCAGGTCCAGGTTCCTTCGGGGAGGAGGAAGACTATGTATGCTCACAGTAAGAGGACTAAGCATATCAAATATAATTAGCTATTAACAAGCATACCAACTGCAACATATGCTCTCATATCAGAGGAAACACCACCCCAGGGGAGGTAGCCCTTGAAAGGGAACATTGGGTTTGAGAAAAGATTTTTAATAGGATGGACCCACAGGTCACATGCCAAATGAGCAATCCATGGTCAGCCACCCTTCTATCCACCTGGCACAAGGTTCTGCAGTGCCAAGAGGATGCCAGAGGATCTGCAGGTATACCCCAATAGGAAGAGCTAATGATTCCAACTGTTGAACTGATCCCACTTTCAAAAGATGGGAATCAAGGGTTTCAGACTAATAGGGCAGGTACTAAAAGGAGTGTATTAAACTATTCACACAACTCCAGAGGGAACACGTTACCCCAGAAGGATTTGTATTGCTTCCTACAGCTGAGGACGTCATCTCAGTGGAGCTGCAAAATTCGAACCACTAAAAAGTTAGTAACATCAAGCAAGTAGTAAGGAATTCTGGGAAAGCCCTGAAACTCCACACCTGAAGTTCAAAGTATAAAGCTTCTGCTCAAAGTCCCAGTTAGACATCCAAACACATATTCTGTCTAGTTGTGAACAAGAGACAGATTGCTCCATAACAGATAAAGAATGGGAGTGATATTGGGAGCTGGTTTACAAGACCTTAGCTCAAGTTCCATAACTCTGCATTTCCATTGTTCCACGGTGGCTACCTCTGGAATTAGCCATTTCAGAGTAATACGTTTGAAGACCGCTATCCAAAGTATATTACCTAAATGCTGCTGGGTTTTAGGGCCCATCTATAAAGTGGGAAAACCCAGTACCACCTCTGTGTAAGACTCTTATGAATTGTATACCTAATATGGTTTGTGTTGCTTGATAAATTAGATTCAGAATGAGAGGAGAGGGTATGCCCATAATATATGAAAGTGGGAACCAATGTGTCCACACTGGTGCCAACAACTGGTGGAGAAAGTGGCTCCAAAATGTTTAGTAACTGATGGGGGTCTAAAACACCTAGTTACAATGTTTCTATTAAACTCCATCCAGGACAGGGATGCTGTCACCTCCACCTTTGTCCAGATGGGTTTCCCATTGAGGAATGAGGATCTTGGAGCCACTCTCTCTTTCCACCAGACTCGTGTGTGTGTGTGTGTGTGTGTGTGTGTGTGTGTGTGTGTGTGTGTGTGTTCAAGGTAGGGTGGTCCAGGATCATTTAGTAGACAATAAAGTCCATGTATGCATCTGATCTTAGTTTGCAGTGTAACAGCTCACAGTACTGAGTGTGACTCGAGCTGCTACAGCAGAATGGCATAGAACATCAAAGAAATCCTTGGGCTCATTTTTCCCGTTCCTGCTATCTAGCCCATGCAGCAGTCCAAGTCCCTGGGCTGTAGAAAGACATCTACGGTGGCAGGCAGTGGGGGGAGGGTGGGTCCATGGAGCCAGAAAGTAAGCCCCTCCATGGGGGGAGGGAGTTACATGCACATCTGTGAATTCTTCCTTTTAAGAGCTCTTTGCGGTCCCCAAGCAGGAAGATGCAGCAAAGGGATACCAGAGGTGTGGGATTTTGTGATGAGACTTTGGGAATGGGAAATGAGTTGGAACCACTTTGTGCATTGGGGAACACCACCAAACCGCCATTTTGTGGCAGAGTCTGGAGCATCTCCATAGGTTTCTATGGTGTCAGAATCACTACCAAAGGGACTGCAGTATAAACTGGAGACAAAAAAATCATCTGGGTCTGATGCTCCAGCAAGCAGTCTATGTAGGTCATCCTGAACTGATCTACTGACAGTGTCGAGAATGGAAACAGTTTACTGGGGGATCCCATCATCTTTGATGAAGGATCGAACATACCTAACAGGGGCCTGGATACATGTTTCCTCATTAAATGTTGCATTTTTACACTTTAATCAATTTTATCTCTTTTTTTGGGGGGGGGGGGGGTACATGTCACACATGAGCTGTCCTTCACAAGTTTTCTCCCAGAAGTGTCAGACCTTTAATTTTACTCCTGGAACTGAGTTGCCCCCGGTTCTCCTCCCTCCATTTCCACCACTGCGTGATCTTGTGACTGACACAGTTGTAACTGTGTGAGCTTTTCTCATCATTGAAGGCCCCTCTCTGCCGCTTCTCCAATTTGTTTACCTATTTTTCTCAGAATAGCACACTGTTAAAAAAATGCTGTTAAAACCGCTAGAATTACTGTTGGGTATCTCTGGAACAGCAAAGCCCACTAATACTTAACACTGCACTTCTGTCAATGCATAGAGTGTAAAGTGGCAGTTTGAACAGAGATCTACATGGCAGAACTATTTTAAGAGCTGTGATTTTTCCAGACTGTACAGATTTCTTGCAGCATTGCTACATCTCATTTTGCCTCTAAATGAAAATTATATTTTGTCTCAGCCATAGCTTTACTTTGCTGCCACCTAGTGGCTTAGGTGGATATTTAGCCAAATTTCAAATTTTCTATGATTTGTTTAATCCAGACTGGCCAGCTGAGAAGCAGTCTCTCATGTTTAGTGGGGCCCTGCTTCTACATAGTTTTACTGCCAGGGTGGGGAGAGTACTATGAAGACCTTATTGATAACCCCATTCACAGTTGTGCACTCTAACCACTAAGCTACGCTGCCTGTCAGTTTGTCCACTGTGAATACATCCTAGAAGAATAACCTAGTGAAGCTATAAGCAATGAAGAGATCTATGAATGGATATGAAAAAAGTATTGTAACTGATGATGAAATATACCCAATTAGGAAACTCAGTCAGCCCCTATTAGTTTGATTCTGTTTTTTTGTTTTTTTACAGTTATTTTTCCTCCGAGCCCTGTGGTCCACCCACCTCTGGATGAAGCCCATCCAGTCTAGTCACTTATTTCTGCTAGGCTTTCTCTGCCACCAGTTACCCAAGACCACTGAATGGGTAACTGGAGTGCCAGAATGATAGTGTGGGAGCCTGCAGAAGAATACTGGCATCTTCTCTAGCAGACAGGGCTGATTTTTCTTCTCCATTTTCATCCCAATGGAGACAGCATGTAATGACACCCATGCACAGGTCAGGGTATGCACAATGCTGACATCCAGCACTGTTCCTGCTCTACTATACTGGTCCAGACCATGATACTACCTAGCCTCTGTTAGGCAGTAATGAAGTTACATGACACAGATGTCCACCCACCCTGAAGGAGGAAAGCCATCCTGTAGCTACTTTATAAATAGATTTCAGCCAAAAATAAAAAAGAATCTGCATACTGTATTTCTCTAGTACGGACCATAGGTAAGTATGTCCAATGGTATTGAAAGCCTGTTTCTGATCTAATGAAAGTAAGAACCCTAATAAGCCTTCTGCATTATCCCATTCAATGAATTCATGAAGGAGAAGTAGATGATCACCTCATCTTCCTCTCGGTATTGAACAAGTTTGAGTGGGGAGATGAAATGTATAGCTGCTTGCAGCAATCTATTATGTAAAATTTTGCGATTATTTTGAAATCGGTGTTTAAAAGGTTAATAGGCCTCCAATTAGTTAAATCAGTTCTATCAACCTTCTTATAAAACAGAAGACCACGAGCACTTTCCAAAGGAACCGAAGCTGTGTTCAATAAGAAGGTGAATATAGCCAATTCCTTGGACAGCAGTGGGCCAAGAAGTTTATATAATTCAGAGGCAAACCCATCCAAGTCAGGGACTTTATTGGTAGGTAAGGATCTAATGCTTGTTCCACTTCTGCAGCAGAAATATCTGCTGTCAATTCAGTCAATAAAAAGGGGGACAAACAGGGACAGAAGAAGATGACAATAAATCATCAAAGGCAATAGCAGGACAGGAATAAGTGGAAAAAGGGAAGAGACATGCTGGGTTATTATTCGAAGATGTTTTGTTTGTCCATGTAAATAGTCCCATCTGAATTTTTAAGACAATCATCACTTCACGCTTGATGGTATTAGAGCAATGTATATAAGGGCAGAGGACTGCAGTCTTCCGCTTTATCCCAAAACTGTGCTGATGTTTCAAACTTTCTGATTGACGCAGATGAAAGGCTTGTATGTCTTGTTGTAGTATATGAATGTGTTCCTTAAAATCTTGAGTGGTATTTCTAGATAAGGTTTGCAGTTTCTGTAACTGCTTACTGCTGGTGGAGGTACTGGAAGTAAGCATTGTAATGGAGTTGTTTGCTATGTGATTGCAGCAATTTCTTTAAATCCAGTTTGAAATCTGTCCACCAGAGGGAGGAGAGTCAAACAAATCAAAGACAGAACTTTTGTGAGCTGCAAAATACCGAGATTCTGTATCATAGATGATTAGGATAAAAGGGAGGAATTCAATTTCCAATAACCAGAACTCTAGAGAATGTTACAGTAGCCCCCAAACATATGTGCAAAAGCTTATGGTCTGAAAAATCCACTTCTATAACTTTAATGAAGGAAACAGGTAAAAGGAGGAAAAGGACAACAACATATTCTTGTAGCTAAATGGCCCTTCTGAAATGTGGGATGACCAGTTTTATGGGTAGTCAAACAGGTATCTTTTAAATGAGACAGAGAAATAACATGTTTCATCGCAGACATATCACAATAAATCTTAGTGGTAGTAGAGGAACACTCTATCATGTTTGTCAAGTCCAATTAAAAATCCCCACCCAGAATAATATCCCGAAGACAGCAAATAAGGCTGAATGACTTTAAATAAAGAAACTCTATCCGCCTTGAACTGAGGAGCATAAACATTGATAAACCTATAATAAGAATTAGCTATTCTAGTGTCAAGAATCAATACACATTCAGGAATTAAATTTATGAGTTTGAGAAGGTGTACCTGCAAGCTGGAATGAAACAAAATGCCAATTCCAGAGCAGATATCTGGGCCTATGAACCAATAGGAAGGTCCAGTATACCACATTAGTAACCTGTCCTATTTCAGCAATAGTATGTAGTCTGGTATCTTGTAAAAAGATAATCTGCAGGGAACTAGACTGAAAATAAGACAGTGCAAACACTTCCATCTATGACTTTTAATACTGTTCATGTTAAGTGGAGCCAAGAGTAGTGAGGACATTTAGATAGGGGGAAAGGCTAAAAGAAATCACTGGGGCTTTGTCTTAGACCGCTGAGATTCACGGCGCAGACTACAGGAAGAGGATGAGTTTCCAAATCGGAATGTAGATCCACTTGGGAAGACCACAGGTTGAGCTCTCTGAATCAGCACCAGAAAGGTCGGAGGTTGCAAGGCCTCATACTTGTTACTTAATGGAAGCTCCGAGGTCTTAGAGACTTTAGATGCAGGTTAGGCAGCCATCTGGGACCTCTTAGAGGACCGCTTACTAACCTGGGGGCATACCCACAGAGGAAGACTCTCTGAAATCTGTTCGGGAAGGAGGAGCTGGACAATATCATCAGGGGAATGGGGGTATTTGGCAACTGCTGTATTGCCTCAATAGTAGGGACAACTAAAGGGGGGACAACAGAAACTTCTGAAGATCTCTGGGGAACGTATTTCTTTCAGCCACTGCTATCAGCAATCTTTGTTCTTCAACATCTGCAGAGGCTGACTGATTGTATGCTGACTCAAGTGCAACTCTGGTATGTATGACCCACGGAGTCACAGAGATTGCTTTTTGGTTCATTGAGACAGTTTCCACTAGTATGCCCTAGTTCCTGACAAAGGTTATATTTAACCTGATCACACAGGCGGCTCAAGTGAGTCGGGGACCACACTTGTAGCGGCCTTAGGTTGTCCTGCATAAAACAAAACACCACGGCTCGACTCCTAAAAGAAAAACAATTGGGGAGATGACTGAGACCAGTGTCTGTAGTGTGGAGCATAACCTCACCTTCCACCCTCCAGTCCAAATATGTTCATCATCAAATATGGCTTCTGAACCTAAAATAGAACACTGTTGTTTTAACCAATAGGTCAAGTCAGTGTCACTAACCCCCTCATTCCGAAGAGAATAGTGACTGTTTTGTACTCAGGTCTGGTTAGGGGAATTGCTTTTAAGGAACCCACAATGGAGAGGATTTCAGAACATGAAATTGTGCCCAAAACCTTTGGTAACCCTGAATTTAATTTAAAACTAATGTCAAAAGTAGATTCACCAGACACATGAATAAGTGTGTATATTTCGTTAGCATAAAATTTCATGGAACCCTTTAATAAGGATTTAGCAACAAATCTCTATCTGGGAATGCTGGACGTCCCTCTTTACAGATAAGCCTAACAGCATTGTGACGCTTTAACTGGATATGTGGGCTGGTGAAAAGAGAAGCATAAGGTTTCTTATCTGATGGCTTAGTAAGTTCAATGGTGCCTCAGGAGGCTTCATTGAGGCAGTTGAAGTTGAGGGAACTGGGGAAGTTGGTCGTGGAAGTTCAGGGCCACCCAGAACAGGAGCAGGAGTGCTGGAAAATTGGATATCTGAAGGGAGGTGTAAGGGGGATTGACAGTCTGAAGGTGAAGTGTCCATCGCAAGTTGTGGAGAAGGCACAAGAATGGGAGGAACAGCCAGTTGTATCTGAATCCGTGTTGAAACTGGCAAAGTAACTATCAGAGTGGGACCCGAAATCCAATGCCCCGAGTCTGAATGAATCCATCCTGCAGCTTGTAAGTTAGCTGAAACATTTGCAGGTGAATGAGAGGAGAAGCAGAGAACGGAGGCACAGGAAAGGTCACGTGCCAGATCCAGACCAGGTATTCTGGGAGATTGAGACAAACCACTCGCTGACACTCCGATCAAGGGAAGCACTGCAGTAGAAGAACCAGAATGTAGAGAACCCAAAGGAACCTCAACAAGGTTCTCAGCAACAGGCAAATTCTGCAAAGCGGGTGAGTCCTTTCTGGCTTGTAAATTAAAAGGTCCCCGAGAAGCTGACTCTGTCTGCTGAACTAAGGTTAGGGTGTCATGCAATTCCAATTGACGGAGCACAAAATGCTCCTCCTCCTCAGCCTGTAATTGAAGTGTAATAGACCTTATCTCAGGAGAAGCAGGAGATAGTTCTGGCTGGAATTTGAGAGCAAGTGTCCAGGTCAGAACAATTTTTCTGTATAGCTGAGAAAAATCCATCAAATCAGCATCAGGTAAGGAAGTAATTGCGTTATCCAGAGGTAAACAAGTATAAGTTTTGGTCTATAAGCAGGAGAAGCAGGGAAAAGACCAGTCCACCTGTTTCAGAAGCAGCAAGGAGCTCCTCCACCACTCAGGCGGCCATCTTGACAGGAACCAAGATGACAAGGGTTCCCCACTGGAGAGTAGGGGAGATTTCCCGGTGTCAGGGTCAAATTTCCTCATTCACTAAGAATACCACCAACAGCTTAATCTGGTTCAAGGTCAGTTGGCATTCATCTGTATCCCCTTCCCTGGGTCGTGCCTAGAAAATAGGCAGGATTTGTCTAGTGCACTTACCTGGTCAACAAAAACTAACTAACTAACTAAACAAATAAATAAATAAAAATAAATAATGCATGTTTGTCCAAAAGTTTTTACTGTGTTTACACCAGATTGATTCAAGGCATCCCATTTTTCCCAGTTTAATTTTTTCTATAAAACTTTGTTTAACCAGTCTGTCCTGTGGCAGTTTGGTCACCCTAATCCAGTAACAGAGTACCCTGCTATCTATATAAGCCTGTAGACTTGAATGCCTAATTCTGCTCTCACAGATTGCCCTGGGGGATTTTTTAGCAGCCTATGGAGGCTCTTAGTACCTGTATGACTGATTTTTCCAGTTCAGATCTATACAAGTAACCCAAACGTTCTGCCCTGTGTAATATCTGTGTGTGATATTTTGCTTGTAATGCTTTTAATAGTGATCTTATTGTAGCTCCCCATATAGATAGTTAAATCTGACCAAACCTGGAGCTGTAGGTTTTTGCCTTTGTCAAAATCATATCATAATGAGATTTCACAATAAATTGTTTGAAAATATAATACCCAAGTAAGAATAGTTTTAACTAACTCCATTGTTTCAAAGTTAATAATCGATGTGTATTTTACTTTCCTGGCACCTAGCACCATAATCTTACATTTTTGTAAATTCATTTTAAGAGATAATATTTCAGAATGTTCAGGCAAATATTTAGCTTGTTTTGTAGTCCACAGGCTTTAAGGGAGAAAAGAACAATGTCATCTGCGTAAACCAGTACAGTATAGCACAAGGAGCAGAGCCAATTTTAGATGAATTTGTTTTAGAATTTTGTAATAACCCTGGTATTTTATCAATATAGATAGAAAAAAGCAGTGGGGCCAAAATACAGCCCTGCCTAACCCCTTTGTTAGTACTGAATAAATTTGATAATTGGACCCCTACCTTTACCCTTGCCCAGGTATTTGTGTATAAGTTTCTTATGATGTTTATCAATATGTGGATATGCCTCTATTGTGCATATAATGGTCCATAATGTACTTCTATTAATTGTATCAAATGCTGAACTACAATCAATATAGGCCAAGAATAATTTTTTTACACAGTTTTACATATTTTCTGATAAATGTTGCAGTATAAACAATTATCCAGTGTTGAATAATTTTCTGGAAGCCTACTTGCAATGGAAACAGATCTCCAGTATTCTTAACTTCCTCCCAGAGTCTCCCTAGCAGATTTTTGAAAATAATTTTCCCATAACATCAAGCAGGCTTATAGGTCTGCACTTCCTGGACCTGTCTTTAAGCCTTTTTATGAATTGGGAAAATATTGAACCCAGCCAAGATTGGGTATATAGTCTTGATTTATACAGTTATTATAATATGGTAATAAACAATCAGCCCACTCTTCCGTCATGTACTTATATATTTTGCTAGGTATTTTATCTGCTCTTGAGCTTCATTGTGTTTTAAATTTTAAATTGCAATTACTATCTCATCTCTCGTAAATAGCTAGAATTTGAACTGATGAGATTAGTATCCAATTTAGTCCAGAACATCTTACATCCAGTTCAAAAAATATTCTTTTGAAATATTGAATCCAACACTCTGCTTCAACATAATTATCCAGTTCATCTTTCCTTTCCCTACATCCCCTATCAACCAGTTCCCAAAAAGATTTTATATAAGTTCTGTCAAATACCTAGAACACTTGCTCCCAAAGGAATTCATAATAATATTTTTCTTTTGCTGAAGAAAGATCCTGTAGACCTTGCTTGTATTCTTTAAATTAATTACATTCTCTGGCCAGCCCCTCTTTTTGCTGTTCTTAGTGCAGCAGTCAATATATTTTTTTTATTTGAGAATGACATTCTACATCAAACCAGCCCTCCCTAGTGTGCTGTTTTTTCTTTCTAGATTTTTCCACATATAAGAATCCCTGTAATTCTTCAAAGAAGACATGTACAATCTGATTTACAATATCTGGGGATATATCCTGTAGATTTTGATAACTCCGATATACTAGGAACACACTGAGTTTTTCCTTGATCTTATTTTCAAGTTCTGCTGTCCATATTAATTTCTTTGCATACCTTACTTCTATGTTATTTCATTAATCCTCCTTCTTAATATATCATTATTTTATTATTATTAGCATCAACCTCTGTAGAGAGCAAGTGGAAAAGATCACTTTCTGTTCGAGGATGTACAGCAAGTCCAGACCAAGAAGTGGGAGGACTCTGCCAGAGAATTAAGTCAATCACTGAAGCACCAACTTTATTTAAAAAGGTTGGGCTCTCTTCAGTCTCTCCTGAAAGTCAACCATTTAGAGGGTATAATGAATTTTCCTCCATAATTTTCAGTAACTTAAAACCATTTTGGTTAAACTTAGTATCCATATAGGGTTCTATCATATGATTCAATGGTCAGAAACTAGCCCAATATAGTGTTATCAGCAAAACCATCAAAGTTGCCTATTCTGTTCTCATAATGTTCCATCAATCTAATCTTGTCAGCATCCAGGCCAGACTTCCCCAAGCCCTCTCAGCCTTCTCAATCCACTCTCCTCAACTCCTTCAAGGAACCATCAAACCTAGGATTCCTTGAGTTAAGAGTGAGTCGGTCGAACACGAACAGGTGCAATCTTGTCTAGGGCATCCCCCACTTCTATTATAGGCCAGTACCAGATCCCTTGACTCATGCATTCTCTCGGCAAACCTGATAAATCTAGCACTGCTGCTAGGCCTTCTGGAGTAACCCTTAAAGGGCGGTACTGGACCACCTCCATGGGGACAGGCCCTTTGGGGAGTCCCAAACTGAACCTTATGTTGTGATGGTCAGACCCGACCTACTGGTTCCACCCCAAGTCCATGATCTCCATTCCCAGGAGGAACACTCAGGTCCAATGAGTGATTCCATATGTAAGTAGTGGAAGTAACAACTCATGTGAAGCCCAGCATCGCATAAGCTGGAGGAGATTTGTCCAAAAGTGAGAGTTCATCATTCACCCAGGCATTAAAGTCCCCAGAATTAACCATCTAGGGACTCCAATGCCATGTCAGTGATGAAGTCCCAAAC
Source organism: Neoceratodus forsteri (assembly GCA_016271365.2). Taxonomy (NCBI): domain Eukaryota; kingdom Metazoa; phylum Chordata; order Ceratodontiformes; family Ceratodontidae; genus Neoceratodus; species Neoceratodus forsteri. Next base: position 530,695,670 of record CM028137.1, on the reverse strand, counting down.
TCCTTCAGGAAATCTCCACCATCACCTGGTGGATGGTAGATGAGGAGCATCCTGAAACCCACACCCACTCCCACTCCCAGGATACACCTCAAGGACCGAGTGGCCCCCACTGGCACATCCACAAGGCCCAGTTCTGTCTTAAATATAAGAGCTACACCCCATCCCCCATGATCCAGCCTTGGGTGGTGTACCACCGAGAACCCAACTGGAACAGCAGAAGCCAGAATAGGGCCTGCATTTTCATCCAGCCAGGTCTCAGTGACACAACCATTACTGTATATAAAATGTAATCCATACTTTGATGAGAAAACTTAATACCAATAAAGTTTTTATATAGTGATTTAATTTTAAGATCTGAGAATACACTCAACTTCACAAGAATCAGCAACCCTCCTATTCTACAACCTGATTTTGCAACCTTTAATCCTGGTTTTTGAAAAATCGTACAGTATATCCATTAAGTTCTAATGTATCAGGTGACTTCGTAGCCATGTATCCTGGAAATGTATTATAGAGTATTGCTTAATAAATCTATTCCAATCAGGATCTTGTAATTTTGAATTAATACCACAATATTCCAGGAAATCAGAAATGTATCTTGTAATTTGAAAATGTCCAGTGATGCAGTAGAATTGTTTAAAGTATACTGCACCAAGTGGTTTAGTCAGCCTAAGCTCATAAACAAGATTTATAGTTGTGCTCTTGAACAGAGTTTTCAGACTGCAAACAGTGCCTGACTACCACTGTATACACGTCCATCATCTAAGTTGTTCAAATCTACTAAGTACAATCCCATTGCATCTAGTTTATTAGATTTTTGCAGTAAGTTATGTGCTAAACCAGGATTCCTCAGTAAAATATCAATCTGCCCACCCCTCATATGCACTTATCTGTATACTTTTAGTACACCATTTCAACCCAGTCTAACATGTGAAAAATTGCTAAAGAGATTACATAAAGTACGTGTAATTTAAAATCAGTTTCATTATATAGTTTGTCACAGCCAAATAGGCTCAGGGAGACTGGGTTAAGATATGATTCATTTGCCTTTGTGTACATGTCATCCCTACTATATTCCTTGGTTTCTGAAATTCCATCAATCAGTTTGGCTGCTAAATTCAAATATGAATTCTGTACATGTTTCTCCAGGCATAGTTGGTTATTCTTGGGGAGGAACAAGAAATATCCACACTATCTGAGGGGTCAATACCATCAGTTACCCTGGTTCTTTCGGTTAAGACCTAGTTCTTCTTCAATATCTAAATCCATTTTACATTTAAATAATTGAAAGATAGCATCCCTCAAAGACTGTGATGTCTCATCTTTGGGCCTTTTTAAGACCAGATAGCCTAATATATGGAAATTGTGAGTTGCTCGCTTTGCCTGAGTTATAACACCCACAATCTCCGCTAGTCTTGTCCACACCTGCCTCACCATTGATTATATCCTTGTTTCGCCACTTGTTGGTATTTCTGTAGTTTGAGTGCCATTGTCCTGACTTTTCTTCCCATGCACTTCATCTCTATTCTTTGTAATGTTGTTATAGAGTCATTTTTAGTCATTTCTGATTTTGATTCCACAGTTTTGAGAGAGTTGATCTGAATCTTTTTATTTTTTGTTCTAGTGTTCCCCTTTTTAGGTTTGCTTTTAACATCTTGTTTCACCTTCCTTTCTTTCCTCCTTCTCTCTTTTCCTTCGATAGTAGAACTTTTATTTCTGGGAAATCTGGTCTGATACATACAGATGGCACTTTAAAGTCCAACACCCTCTCTCACACTATATAGAGGATGACTTTGTGGTACAATCTTATTTATTCTTCTAATAACATCATCCATCCTGGATCCATTTATTGCTATATACTCTTTTCATGATTCTGCCTCATTCCTTGTTACAATGAGCTGTTCTAGACACATTAGATTGGCTGTATGTTGGTTCTTCATTGTTCTAATAATGTCATCACTGAGACTAGATGGAATATAAGTTAAACATTTATTGACCTGCATGTTTCCCTTTGGTAGAAAAAGTTATCTCTATCTTTTCTTGACTAAATTCTAGGCTGAATTTAGGGCTTACTGATAATTAATTTTGTTTATTGTCAGTATAATTTTTAGGTGGCAGATACACGTTTTGTTCTTTTGTATATCATCCAACTCTTTTAAGGCCCTGAATGGTATTTTGTAAATTTATTTATTTATTGAATTTATTTATTTATGTGTTTGACCAGGGAGGCATGCTGAGCAGACTACTGCTCAATTCCAGATGCCCTGGGGTAGGGGGAAATAGGAGAGCATACAAACATATACAGTAAGGTCCATTACATGATGTACTTCAAAGACTAGGAGAGCATACAAACATATACAGTATTGTCAATTACATGATATGCATAGAGTAAACATAAGCAAGGTAGAGTACAATCACTAGAGGCAGGACATAGCCATGGCTCAAAGAAGTAACACATACAAGGTACAAGATTCACGGTAGCAAGCATTTATAATATGAGGAAAACAAACCATATGACAGGGAGACTTTTTGTGTGGTTCCATCATCTGGTAGGTAGATGGAACAGTGACATTTGTGAATGGTGAGTACTAGGGTAATTACCCTGACTCAGGGTTAGAAGACTCCTGGTCAGTGAGCTCCCAGGGGTGCAAGTGCAGGTAGGGTGGAAGTTTGTTTTGAGAAGGAGTTAAGGTGCCTTCCAGGTGTGTATGCTGGATGTCCAATATGAGAGAGTTCCAGAGACTGGGCATGTGGAATCCGAAGCTGACTGGTCTGCTAAGGTTGACATGAATAGAATGGCCAGTAGATGTGAGTCTTTATTCTCAATGCATAGCCCTGGGGTGTGGGCTAAGAGGACCATGGTAAGATACATGGGGAGGGACTGTGACCAGAATTTGGCCATGAGGCTCATGCAATGGGATAGACGTTGGCTCTGCAAAGAGGGAAGGTCTAGGTTCTGGTAAAGGACACAGTGATGCGTACTAGGAGAACAGTCAAGAGCAAAGTGACAGAAGGAATGAAAGAGGAGGTCCAGTCTGGCCAGGGTGGACTTTGGAGCGGCACTGTAGACTGCATCCCCATAGTCGAAGATGGGGAGAATCATCTTCTGCACTATGGCAAGTCTAGCTGGCAAAGGAATACAACCACGATTTCAATACAGTGCTCCATCATTACTTCCTTTAATGTGATAGCCTGTGATTTACCCAAACCATAGCCATCCACTAGTTTAGGAGACATAAGAAGTCTTTGAAGTACAGTCCTGTGCATTGCTTTTAGACTCAAATAGATTGGATATATTTGAGCCTGATAACTGAAAAGAAGTCCAGTCCAACAAGTCTGATACAGAGGACTGATTAGTGGTTTAATTCTACAGTCTCAGCCTGCCCCAGTATACGGCTTTTTATCTGTTGTTTTATTTCTCCTAAAGATTTTTCAGTTTCTATTTCACTTACTCTGAGGGCCAAGTGTTTGATATTTTGCACCAAACTTGCAACATGGGCTTTTTGGGACTCCACTTCATAAATAGTGGCACTTTCATTTTGTTACTCAGTCTTAAAAGGTCATTCTGTGCAGCAAGTGGTAGTTTCAGTGTTCAGATGGGGTCTCAAAACCCCATGTTGAAAATTTGGTGCAAAATATCAAAAAATGGCTGCATATCAACATAAGTTCAAAACGCCATTGACAGCCATTATACGGTGCTTACCTTGATTCTTCAGTTTGTGGTTTGGATTTGAAGACTACAGACATGTTCCAGTCCACAGAAGATGACAGTGCATGACCTCCAGCAGTAAGTATAGGGTAAATGGGGGCGGAGGAGGTGGGTTCTCAGTGGGAGAGTGGGGATGGGGAGGAGGTCAGCGGCAACGATGAGGGATGGTTTCTTTGTTGCAGGTTTAAAAAATAAAGATGCTGTGGGACCATTTTCTTTTGCAGAGAAAATCTGCATTAGGGGACACTGGGAGTGGGCTACCCAGTGCCCCAGACTGCTTTGGGGATGATAAATGACAATCATTTTGGGACACTGGGAGTGGGCTCCCCAGTGTCCCACAGTTCTGGGCAGTTTAGGACACTGGGAGTGGGCTTCCTTGTGTCCCAGTGGTGGTCAGTTTGGGGACACTGGGAGTGGGCTCCCAGTGTCCCACAGTAATTTTTGAAGGGTGGCAGCATGCACCTGTACCCTTGAGCAGTAGGCTTTGACATAAATCCTATCCTGGATAGCTGCTCTGACATAGAATCATATGCTGATTACTAATCATTGGCTTAAAATCCTGTGCCGGACCACTGCTCTGACATAGAATCATATGCCACACGGGACATCTATTTTTTGCTCATAGAAAACAATGGGAAAAACAACCTTTAATAACTTTGCAACAGATTAATATTTTTTCACCAAACCTTCAAGACACACATCTATGAGGCCAAAGTTTTCTACCTTAAGAATGTTTGCCCTGTAGCTACAGTGGTTTCTGAGATACAGGTGGACAAAAAAAAAACTGCAAAAAAACACAAACATCTCTGTTTTTTCAACACTCTGTATCTCGGAAACCACACAAGGGAAAATCCAATTAAAGTCTTTCTGTGATAACACCTGTACCCTATCACCTTTTCTGTGACAAACCTCCAGACAAGGAGTTCAAGAAGACTGACTATGCAGCTAAAAAGGTACATGCTGCCGCGTCACTAATTCTCCCTCAGACCAGTTTTTTTATTACTTATTATTTGCAAATTTTGAGAAGAAAAGGCACACTAAGCTGTTGTAGCTTGTTTCCAGGTGTTTACTGGGGGGGTGGGTTACGTGGACCTGTTTTATAGATGGAGGAAAGCTGGCCATGACACCTGGAACTCACCTACTCTTCATCAGTAAGTGCCATAGGATCTTTTATTTCCACCTGGACATTGACCAGAGATAGGCAGAAGGAACCTCAGTTTAACATCTCATCTGAAGGACAGCACCTCACCAGTGCAGTACTCCCCTCATACTACACTACAGTGTCAGTTATGAGTACTACCCCAAGTACTTGCTGGGAGAATAGAAGCCAGGACCCTCTGACCTTCTGAGCCCCAAAGGCCAGCATGCTATCTACTGAACCACTAACACTGCTAGTTATTCTGTCATGGTGGTGAATTTTGGCTTTTCCCTATTCAGGGTGCTAGGAGAACTCCTTCCCTACTTCCAGCTGATAAACAGCTGCCTATCAAGTGCACCATAGACCAGGGTCAGTCACTGGCTAAGTACCAGCTTCAGACAGCCTTGGATGTGAGTGACTCCTGTGCCTCTGCCATGAGTATGACCATTGCCATGCATTGCAGGGCCTGGCTGAGGCTGTCCACTGTTACTGCAGACACACAGCATAAAGTGGCTGGTGTTCCCTTCTTGGGCACCAACCTCTTCAGCCCTGGAGTAGAAGAGCATCTCATACTGATTGAGAACTCCAATGCCACCCTTGCTTTTGGGGCTTTGTCCCAGAAGGCTCAAAAGACTAAAAAGACATAATTTCAGTTTTGGTCCTTTCAGCCACAATCTCAACAGCAGCCACAGCAGGGGTATTTTCAGCAGTGGCATCCAAAACCCAAATTTGGTGGGCAGGGAAAAAGGGGTGGTACAGAGGTGGTTGTATTTTCATGGCCCCTGCAGCCAGAGCCCCTCCAAGGCTGCACAGAGATGAGTTGCAGGATGTTATTCTCCTCCAATCTACTCCCTGTCATATCTTCCTGTTTGGGGTCAGTTGCACAACTTCTTGTGACAGTCGTCCACCATTACCTTGGACAAGTGGGTTCTGGAAGTGATGGGCAAATGGTTGCCTCTGGATTGCAAGGCTCTTCGCTGTACCAACTGCATTCTCCTCAAGAGCTCAGGGTGTCACAGGACACATTGTCTGTACAGCTTCTCAGTGATATGTACTATTGGAAAACTATGACTTTGTGAAAGAGAAACCTTTAATGAAATGACATCTCAGGAGAGACCTACAGGCAAGGATTCTGGTTCTTGAAGTACAACTCAGTCGACAATCCTCAAGAAGCCTTCACCCGACTCAGAGAACTCCTCATTAAATGGCTTCAACCAGAGGGGATACAGTCTCACAGACCATTGACATATTTGTAATGGAGTGATTCATCAACATCCAGAAGTGTTGGTAGAGTAACAAATGATCTTGGGACAGCTAAAGGGTTGGAGTAGGCCATAGATATATTTTTATAAAATATTAATTTCAGCAATTCAATTGAGAAGTGGTTTGTGGCCAATCAGAAAACATCTGGGGCTCAAGCTCCTGAGGTCTGGGTCTAGCAATGTCCCTGTCAACATCCTAGCCACAGATGTGCAGCTTTGGATAAAAGAACACTGACCAAAAAGTAGGGAAAAGGCCGTTTATTTGGCTAAGGACTATCAGATGTCCAGACAGACACTGTAGCAACAAAGTAACTGCCAGGGACAGGTAAGACCCTCTTTTTTCCTACTTTATCTCCAGCCAGATAAGAACTCTGATGGGGTAACAAATCTGTACCCAAAGACTTTATTTGCTATAACTGTAATAAGCCAGGCCATATTGCCATAAAAATAAGATGGGTAACACTAGAACAAATTTACCATTTAGCATAATTCAAGTTTTTAACCAACTCCAGATCTTTCTCTTTGTAATAATTTATCATTTTATTTTTAATAAATGGTTTATACTGATCACTCAAAATAATGTTACTTGTCAAATACAGTGGGAGAAAAGTGTCAGTGGCTCAGTGGGTAGCACACTCGCCTCTGAGGCTGGGAGATCAGAGGGCTGTGGGTTCAGTTCACACATCTGTCACTTGGGTTAATATCCCAGTACTGACAATGTAGTGCAGCATGAGAGGGGTGCTGCACTTCTGAGGTGCCGTCTTTTAGATGAGACATTAAACCGAGGTCCCATCTGCCTGGACTGGTGGTAGTTCAGGTGGATGTTAAAGATCCCATGGCACTTATCAAAAAGAGTAGGGGAATTTTTTATTCAAGATCTTCAAACAAAAAAAGATACAGAAAAGTATTACAGCATACAAAATCATAAGGAAAAGAGACAAAATCCAGAAAAAATATTTCAGCTTACAAGAATGTCAAAATCATAACAAAAACATCCCCACCCAACAGGCCCCCCCCCCCCACTAAAAGAGATGGGGATTTTTTTTATTCAAGATTTTCAAAAATACAGAATGTATTAAAGCATACAAAATCATAATGAAAAGAAACAAAAACCAGAAAAAGATGTGCAGCAGACAAGAATGTCAAAGCAGAAACATCCCACCAACATACTCCCCACTAAAAGAGTAGGGGAATTCATTAGTCAAGATTTCCAAACAAATTACAAAAAAAAAAGAATTACTGTATGCAAAGCATAATGAAAAGAAATACAATCCAGAAAAAAAAATTTCAGAATACAAGAGTGTCAAAATTCTATCAGAGACTTTCCCACCCATCACACCCTCCCTACCCTACTTTGAGGTAGGGGAATAACGAGTCAAGATTTTCAAACAAAAGTATAGAAAACATTCCAGCTTACAGACTCACAAATAAAAGAAACAAAAATCAGAAGTACAAGAATGTAAAAGCATAATAAGAATATTTCTGTCCAGCGACTCTCCACTTAAAGGAAATTGGGAAGTTTTTAAGTAACAACGTCTTTTAAAAAATACAGAAAAGTAATACAACAGAGGAGTGCAGCAGGAAAAAAAGCCATAATAAATCAGGGAAACCAACTGGAAAACCAATCATAAATTTCAAGTAATGGGGACATCAGAGTCCGTAACCCACGGAAGATTCCACCACGTCTGAAAAATCCAGACAGCAGGGCTAACCTTCGAGTCCTGGCAAAAAAGCAATTTAATCTCCCATGTTATTTTCTCCACCAACTCTGGAAGTGGCACTGATTTTTGCTGAAGGGTGAACAAGCAGCGGGAATTCCAGATGTACCATTTCACGACTGTGAGAATAACCTGTAAGGTAGAGGTAGAGGTATCCCATGTCAACCAAGAAGAATCAAAGGAGCCGTATAGAAAGGCGTCCAATGATATGTTGTGGAAAGGAGGCATATGCCATGTGGTTGCCCGAGTGGACCAAAATTCCAAAATGTAAGAGCAGGAAAAAAATAAATGATGAGTAGTTTCCAGTTGGTTATTACATTGAGGCCTAGAACAAATTCTCTCAGAAAACTGTTTATGTTTTTGATGTTCCTTAACATTCAGCCAATTGTGACAACTAAGCCAATGAGTGTCCCACATTTTCTCAGGGATTCTGGGGTTATTCGGGAATAAAAGTAAGCCAGGTGCCAGAGAAGCAGGACAGGAAGGAAAGGAGATTAGTTCTCGAAATTTAGTGGAGAGGATTTGCTTATAGATGAATTTCCTGTGTTGACCATGCACCATGGCTACCGCCAACTGACAACTTTTTAGTTTTACAAAAATATCTCGAATATAAGGAGGGCAAATATTAGAGTGATGGAGCACCCGGGGAGTAGCCGTTTTCCATTGAGGGAACCAAGGGCTACAAGTCGAGATGTATAAAGGGACCCAGGCTCTGTTGACATGAGTCAAAATAGGCCGGAGATTGGCAACCATATAAAACACCAAAAAAAACACTACAGGGTGAACCATACCTATTCCTCCCTGAGATTTAGGCAAAGATAAAATATTCCTCTTTAGGGGATTCAACCAGCTCCCTCAGACTGCCTGAAACAAAAAATACTAAGTAATGAGGTTTCCAAGGACGGGGGAAGGAATACCCAACAAATACGTAGAAAGAGTGGTAAAAGGAACATCTTAATGAGATAGACTCATTTTAATTTACCTGTATGCCAGGAGTTCCATTGCTTGACTAACTGTTGAGCTTGGAAAGTTTAGAAGTCCAGTTCAGGATGTCCAATGTTTGGTATCCAAACTGTGTCCTAAAATAGTAATAGGGGCCTGGGACAAGGTAATTCCTGCTATTAAAGGAAGAGGAATTGGCGGGCTTGCCCAATTGTCTCCCTACACTTTTCAACATATTAAGGGAGGATCCCGATAAGGAACCAAAAGATTTATATATGGACGTGGCCCATGATGCAGAAGCCGCATCACCGACTAAGACTGTGAGATCATCTGCATAAGTCAGGGCAATATAAGGAATAGAATAAGTGTCCACTCGGACATGTGTCAGGGAAGGGGCTGAGTTTAAAGTCCACAGAAGCAGGTCAATACCAAATACATAAAGGAGGGGACTGAGAGGACAGCCTTGTCAGACTCTGTGACATACAGGAATCATTGGGCCTACCCAACCGTTAATAAGAGAGGATACTGTAGCTACTTTATAAATAGATTTCAGCCAAAAAATAAAAGAATCCGGTATACTGTATTTCTCTAGTACGGACCATAGGTAAGTATGTCCAATGGTATTGAAAGCCTGTTTCTGATCTAATGAAAGTAAGAACCCTAATAAGCCTTCTGCATTATCCCATTCAATGAATTCATGAAGGAGAAGTAGATGATCACTCATCTTCCTCCGGTATTGAACAAGTTTGAGTGGGAGATGAAATGTATAGCTGCTTGCAGCAATTATTATGTAAAATTTTAGCGATTATTTTGAAATCGGTGTTTAAAAGGTTAATAGGCCTCCAATTAGTTAAATCAGTTCTATCACCTTTCTTATAAAAAAAACAGAAGACCAAGAACCATTTCAAAGGAACGAAGCTGTGTTCAATAAGAAGGTGAATACCATAGCCAATTCCTTGGACAGCAGTGGGCCAAGAAGTTTATATAATTCAGAGGCAAACCCATCCAAGTCAGGGACTTTATTAGTAGGTAAGGATCTAATTGCCTGTTCCACTTCTGCAGCAGAAATATCTGCTGTCAATTCAGTCAATAAAAAAGGGGGACAAACAGGGACAGAAGAAGATGACAATAAATCATCAAAGGCAATAGCAGGACAGGAATAAGTGGAAAAAAGGGAAGAGACATGCTGGGTTATTATTCGAAAGATGTTTTGTTTGTCCATGTAAATAGTCCCATCTGAATCTTTAAGACAATCCATCACTTTACGCTTGATGGTATTAGAGCAATGTATATAAGGGCAGAGGACTGCAGTCTTCCGTTTTATCCCAAAACTGTGCTGATGTTTCAAACTTTCTGATTGACGCAGATGAAAGGCTTGCATGTCTTGTTGTAGTATATGAATGTGTTCCTTAAAATCTTGAGTGGTATTTCTAGATAAGGATTGCAGTTTCTAACTGCTTACGCTGGTGGAGGTACTGGAAGTAAGCATTGTAATGGAGTTGTTTGCTATGTGATTGCAGCAATTTCTTTAAATCCAGTTTGAAATCTGTCCACCAGAGGGCAGGAGAGTCAAACAAATCAAAGACAGAACTTTTGTGAGCTGCAAAATACCCGAGATTCTGTATCATAGATGATTAGGATAAAAGGGAGGAATTCAATTTCCAATAACCAGAACTCTGAGAGAATGTTACAGTAGCCCCCAAACATATGTGCAAAAGCTTATGGTCTGAAAAATTCCACTTCTATAACTTTAATGAAGGAAACAGGTAAAAAGGAGGAAAGGACAACAAATATATTCTTGTAGCTAAATGGCCCTTCTGAAATGTGGGATGACCAGTTTTATGGGTAGTCAAACAGGTATCTTTTAAATGAGACAGAGAAATAACATGTTTCATCGCAGACATATCACAATAAATCTTAGTGGTAGTAGAGTGAACACCTCATCATGTTTGTCAAGTCCACAATTAAAATCCCCACCCAGAATAATATCCGGAAGACAGCAAATAAGGCTGAATGACTTTAAATAAAGAAACTCTATCCGCTTTGAACTGAGGAGCATAAACATTGATAAACCTATAATAAGAATTAGCTATTCTAGTGTCAAGAATCAATACACATTCAGGAATTAAATTTATGAGTTTGAGAAGGTGTACCTGCAAGCTGGAATGAAACAAAATGCCAATTCCAGAGCAGATATCTGGGCCTATGAACCAATAGGAAGGTCCAGTATACCACAATTTAGTAACCTGTCCTATTTCAGCAATAGTATGTAGTCTGGTATCTTGTAAAAGATAATCTGCAGGGAACTAGACTGAAAATAAGACAGTGCCAAACACTTCCATCTATGACTTTAATACTGTTCAGTTAAGTGGAGCCAAGAGTAGTGAGGACATTTAGATAGGGGAAAGGGCGAAAAGAAATCACTGGGGCTTTGTCTTAGACCTGAGATCTCACGCGTAGACTACAGGAAGAGGATGAGTTTCCAAATCGGAATGTAGATCCACTTGGGAAGACCACAGGTTGAGCTCTCTGAATCAGCACCAGAAAGGTCGGAGGGTTGCAAGGCCTCATACTTGTTACTTAATGGAAGCTCCGAGGTCTTAGAGACTTTAGATGCAGGTTGGGCAGCCATCTGGGACCTCTTAGAGGACCGTTTACTAACCTGGGGGCATACCCACTGAGGAAGACTCCTCTGAAATCTGTTCGGGAAGGAGGAGCTGGGCAATATCATCAGGGGAATGGGGGTAGTATTTGGCAACTGCTGTATTGCCTCAATAGTAGGGACAACCAAAGGGGGACAACAGAAACTTCTGAAGATCTCTGGGGAACGATTTCTTTCAGCCACTGCTATCAGCAATCTTTGTTCTTCAACATCTGCAGAGGCTGACTGATTGTATGCAGCCTAAGTGCAACTCTGGTATGTATGACCCACGGAGTCACAGAGATTGCATTTTGGTTCATTGAGACAGTTTCCACTAGTATGCCCTAGTTCCTGACAAAGGTTATATTTAACCTGATCACACAGGCGGCTCAAGTGAGTGCGGGAACCACACTTGTAGCAGGCCTTCGGTTGTCCTGCATAAAACAAAACACCACGGTCTCGACCTAAAAAAACAATTGGGGAGATGACTGAGACCAGTGTCTGTAGTGTGAGCATAACCCTCACCTTCCACCCTCCAGTCCAAATATGTTCATCATCAAATATGGCTTCTGGAACCTAAAATAGAACACTGTTGTTTTAACCAATAGGTCAAGTCAGTGTCACTAACCCCTCATTCGAAGAGAATAGTGACTGTTTTGTACTCAGGTCTGGTTAGGGAATTGCTTTAAAGGGAACCCACAATGGAGAGGATTTCAGAACATGAAATTGTGCCCAAAACCTTTGCAACCCTGAATTTAATTTAAAACTAATGTCAAAAGTAGATTCCCCAGACACATGAATAAGTGTGTATATTTCGTTAGCATAAAATTTCATGGAACCCTTTAATAAGGATTTAGCAACAAATCTCCTATCTGGGAATGCTGACGTACCCCCCTTTACAGATAAGCCTAACAGCATTGTGATGTTTAACTGGATATGTGGGCTGGTGAAAAAGAGAAGCATAAGGTTTCTTATCTGATGGCTTCAGTAAGTTCAATGGTGCCTCAGGAGGCTTCATTGAGGCAGTTGAAGTTGAGGGAACTGGGGAAGTTGGTCGTGGAAGTTCAGGGCCACCCAGAACAGGAGCAGGAGTGCTGGAAAATTGGATATCTGAAGGGAGGTGTAAGGGGGATTGACAGTCTGAAGGTGAAGTGTCCATCGCAAGTTGTGGAGAAGGCACAAGAATGGGAGGAACAGCCAGTTGTATCTGAATCCGTGTTGAAACTGGCAAAGTAACTATCAGAGTGGGACCCGAAATCCAATGCCCCGAGTCTGAATGAATCCATCCTGCAGCTTGTAAGTTAGCTGAAACATTTGCAGGTGAATGAGAGGGAGAAGCAGCGAGAGAACGGGAGGCACAGGAAAGGTCGCGTGCCAGATCCAGACCAGGTATTCTGGGAGATTGAGACAAACCACCTCGCTGACACTCCGATCAAGGGAAGCACTGCAGTAGAAGAACCAGAATGTAGAGAACCCAAAGGAACCTCAACAAGGTTCTCAGCAACAGGCAAATTCTGCAAAGCGGGTGAGTCCTTTCTGGCTTGTAAATTAAAAGGTCCCCGAGAAGCTGACTCTGTCTGCTGAACTAAGGTTAGGGTGTCATGCAATTCCAATTGACGGAGCACAAAATGCTCCTCCTTCTCAGCCTGTAATTGAAGTGTAATAGACCTTATCTCAGGAGAAGCAGGAGATAGTTCTGCTGGAATTTGAGAGCAAGTGTCCAGGTCAGAACAATTCTTCTGTATAGCTGGAGAAAAATCCATCAAATCAGCATCAGGTAAGGAAGTAATTGTGTATCCGGAGGTAAACAAGTATAAGTTTTGGTCTATAAGCAGGGAGAAGCAGGGAAAAGACCAGTCCACCTGTTTCAGAAGCAGCAAGGAGCTCCTCCACCACCTCAGCGGCCGCCATCTTGGACAGGAACCAAGATGACAAGGGTTCCCCCACTGGAGAGTAGGGGAATTTCCCCGGTGTCGTGGTCAAATTTCCCTCATTCACTAAGAATACCACCAACAGCTTAATCTGGTTCAAGGTCAGTTGGCATTCATCTGTATCCCCCTTCCCTGGGTCGTGCCTGAAAATAGGCAGGATTTGTCTAGTGCACTTACCTGGTCAACAAAAACTAACTAACTAACTAAACAAATAAATAAATAAAAATAAATAATGCATGTTTGTCCAAAAGTTTTTACTGTGTTTACACCAGATTGATTCAAGGCATCCCATTTTTCCCAGTTTAATTTTTCTATAAAACTTTGTTTAACCAGTCTGTCCTGTGGCAGTTTGGTCACCTAATCCAGTAACAGAGTACCCTGCTATCTATATAAGCCTGTAGACTTGGAATGCCTAATTCTGCTCTCACAGATTGCCCTGGGTGGATTTTTAGCAGCCTAAGGAGGCTCTTAGTACCTGTATGACTGATTTTTCCAGTTCAGATCTATACAAGTAACCCAAACGTTCTGCCCTGTGTAATATCTGTGTGTGATATTTTGCTTGTAATGCTTTTAATAGTGATCTTATTGTAGCTCCCCATATAGATAGTTAAATCTGACCAAACCTGGAGCTGTAGGTTTTTGCCTTTGTCAAAATCATATCATAATGAGATTTCCACAATAAATTGTTTGAAAATATAATACCCAAGTAAGAATAGTTTTTAACTAACTCCATTGTTTCAAAGTTAATAATCGATGTGTATTTTACTTTTCTGGCACCTAGCACCATAACCTTACATTTTTGTAAATTCATTTTAAGAGATAATATTTCAGAATGTTCAGGCAAATATTTAGCTTGTTTTGTAGTCCACAGGCTTTAAGGGAGAAAAGAACAATGTCATCTGCGTAAACCAGTACAGTATAGCACAAGGAGCAGAGCCAATTTTAGATGAATTTGTTTTAGAATTTTGTAATAACCCTGGTATTTTATCAATATAGATAGAAAAAAGCAGTGGGGCCAAAATACAGCCCTGCCTAACCCCTTTGTTAGTACTGAATAAATTTGATAATTGGACCCCTACCTTTACCCTTGCCCAGGTATTTGTGTATAAGTTTCTTATGATGTTTATCAATATGTGGGATATGCCTCGATTGTGCATAATGGTCCATAATGTACTTCTATTAATTGTATCAAATGCTGAACTACAATCAATATAGGCCAAGAATAATTTTTTTTACACAGTTTTACATATTTTTCTGATAAATGTTGCAGTATAAAACAATTATCCAGTGTTGAATAATTTTCCTGGAAGCCTACTTGCAATGGGAACAGATCTCCAGTATTCTTAACTTCCTCCCAGAGTCTCCCTAGCAGAATTTTTGAAAATAATTTTCCCCATAACATCAAGCAGGCTTATAGGTCTGCACTTCCCTGGACCTGTCTTTAAGCCTTTTTTTTATGAATTGGGAAAATTATTGAACCCAGCCAAGATTGGGTATATAGTCTTGATTTATACAGTTATTATAATATGGTAATAAACAATCAGCCCACTCTTCCGTCATGTACTTATATATTTTGCTAGGTATTTTATCTGCTCTTGGAGCTTCATTGTGTTTTAAATTTTAAATTGCAATTACTATCTCATCTCTCGTAAAATAGCTAGAATTTGAACTGATGAGATTAGTATCCAATTTAGTCCAGAACATCTTACATCCAGTTCAAAAAATATTCTTTTGAAATATCGAATCCAACACTCTGCTTCAACATAATTATCCAGTTCATCTTTCCTTTCCCTACATCCCCTATCAACCAGTTCCCAAAAAGATTTTATATAAGTTCTGTCAAATACCTAGAACACTTGCTCCCAAAGGAATTCATAATAATATTTTTTTTTGTGAAGAAAGATCCTGTAGACCTTTCTTGTATTCTTTAAATTAATTGCATTCTCTGGCCAGCCCCTCTTTTGCTGTTCTTAGTGCAGCAGTCAATATATTTTTTTATTTGAGAATGACATTCTACATCAAACCAGCCCTCCCTAGTGTGTGTTTTTCTTTCTAGATTTTTCCACATATAAGAATCCTGTAATTCTTCAAAGAAGACATGTACAATCTGATTTACAATATCTGGGGATATATCCTGTAGATTTTGATAACTCCGATATACTAGGAACACACTGAGTTTTTCCTTGATCTTATTTTCAAGTTCTGCTGTCCATATTAATTTCTTTGCATACCTTACTTCTATGTTATTTCATTAATCCTCCTTCTTTAATATATCATTATTTTTATTATTATTAGCATCAACCTCTCTGTAGAGAGCAAGTGGGAAAAGATCACTTTCTGTTCGAGGATGTACAGCAAGTCCAGACCAAGAAGTGGGAGGACTCTGCCAGAGAATTAAGTCAATCACTGAAGCACCAACTTTATTTAAAAAGGTTGGGCTCTCTTCAGTCTCTCCTGAAAGTCAACCATTTAGAGGGTATAATGAATTTTCCTCCATAATTTTCAGTAACTTAAAACCATTTTGGTTAAACTTAGTATCCATAGGGGTTCTATCATATGATTCAATGGTCAGAAACTAGCCCAATATAGTGTTATCAGCAAAACCATCAAAGTTGCCTATTCTGTTCTCATAATGTTCCATCAATCTAATCTTGTCAGCATCCAGGCCAGACTTCCCCCAAGCCCTCTCCAGCCTTCAATCCACTCTCCTCAACTCCTTCAAGGAACCATCAAACCTAGGATTCCTTGAGCGAAGAGTGAGCGGTCGAACACGAACAGGTGCAATCTTGTCTAGGGCATCCCCCACTTCTCTATTATAGGCCAGTACCAGATCCCCTGGACTCATGCATTCTCTCGGCAAACCTGATAAATCTAGCACTGCTGCTAGGCCTTCTGGAGTAACCCCTTAAGGTGGTACTGGACCACCTCCATGGGGACAGGCCCTTGGGGAGTCCCAAACTGAACCTTATGTTGTGATGGTCAGACCGACCTACTGGTTCCACCCCAAGTCCATGATCTCCATTCCCAGGAGGAACACTAGGTCCAATGAGTGATTCCATATGTAAGTAGTGGAAGTAACAACTCATGTGAAGCCCAGCATCGACATAAGCTGGAGGAGATTTTGTCCAAAAAGTGAGAGTTCATCATCCACCCAGACATTAAAGTCCCCCAGAATTAACCATCTAGGGGACTCCAATGCCATGTCAGTGATGAAGTCCGCAAACTCCTTCAGGAAATCTCCACCATCACCTGGTGGATGGTAGATGAGGAGTATCCTGAAACCCACACCCACTCCCACTCCCAGGATACACTCGAAGGACCGAGTGGCCCCCACTGGCACATCCACAAGGCCCAGTTCTGTCTTAAATATAAGAGCTACACCCCATCCCCATGATCCAGCCTTGGGTGGTGTACCACCGAGAACCCAACTGGAACAGCAGAAGCCAGAATAGGGCCTGCATTTTCATCCAGCCAGGTCTCAGTGACACAACCATTACTGTATATAAAATGTAATCCATACTTTGATGAGAAAACTTAATACCAATAAAGTTTTTATATAGTGATTTAATTTTAAGATCTGAGAATACACTCAACTTCACAAGAATCAGCAACCCTCCTATTCTACAACCTGATTTTGCAACCTTTAATCCTGGTTTTTGAAAAATCGTACAGTATATCCATTAAGTTCTAATGTATCAGGTGACTCGTGCCATGTATCCTGGAAATGTATTATAGAGTATTGCTTAATAAATCTATTCCAATCAGGATCTTGTAATTTTGAATTAATACCCAC
The DNA here is from genome assembly GCA_016271365.2 of Neoceratodus forsteri. Taxonomy (NCBI): domain Eukaryota; kingdom Metazoa; phylum Chordata; order Ceratodontiformes; family Ceratodontidae; genus Neoceratodus; species Neoceratodus forsteri. The sequence continues at coordinate 530,678,536 of CM028137.1, read as the reverse complement.
AATATTCCAGGAAATCAGAAATGTATCTTGTAATTTGAAAATGTCCAGTGATGCAGTAGAATTGTTTAAAGTATACTGCACCAAGTGGTTTAGTCAGCCTAAGCTCATAAACAAGATTTATAGTTGTGCTCTGGAACAGAGTTTTCAGACTGGGTAAACAGTGCCTGACTACCACTGTATACACGTCCATCATCTAAGTTGTTCAAATCTACTAAGTACAATCCCATTGCATCTAGTTTATTAGATTTTTGCAGTAAGTTATGTGCTAAACCAGGATTCCTCAGTAAAATATCAATCTGCCCACCCCCTCATATGCACTTATCTGTATACTTTTAGTACACCATTTCAACCCAGTCTAACATGTGAAAAATTGCTAAAGAGATTACATAAAGTACGTGTCAATTTAAAATCAGTTTCATTATATAGTTTGTCACAGCCAAATAGGCTCAGGGAGACTGGGTTAAGATATGATTCATTTGCCTTTGTGTACATGTCATCCCTACTATATTCCTTGGTTTCTGAAATTCCATCAATCAGTTTGGCTGCTAAATTCAAATATGGAATTCTGTACATGTTTCTCCAGGCATAGTTGGTTATTCTTGGGGAGGAACAAGAAATATCCACACTATCTGAGGGGTCAATACCATCAGTTACCCTGGTTCTTTCGGTTAAGACCAAGTTCTCTTCTTCAATATCTAAATCCATTTTACATTTAAATAATTGAAAGATAGCATCCCTCAAAGACTGTGATGTCTCATCTTTGGGCCTTTTAAGACCAGATAGCCTAATATATGGAAATTGTGAGTTGCTCGGCTCGTCTGAGTTATAACACCCACAATCTCCGCAGCTCTGTCCCACACCTGCCTCACCATTGATTATATCCTTGTTTCGCTCACTTGTTGGTATTTCTGTAGTTTGAGTGCCATTGTCCTGACTTTTCTTCCCATGCACTTCATCTCTATTCTTTTGTAATGTTGTTATAGAGTCATTTTTAGTCATTTCTGATTTTGATTCCACAGTTTTGAGAGAGTTGACTTCTGAATTCTTTTTATTTTTTTGTTCTAGTGTTCCCCCCCCCCTTTTTAGGTTTGCTTTTAACATCTTGTTTCACCTTCCTTTTCTTTCCTCCTTCTCTCTTTTCCTTCGATAGTAGAACTTTTTATTTCTGGGAAATCTGGTCTGATACATACAGATGGCACTTTAAAGTCCAACACACTCCCCTCTCACACTATAGAGGATGATTCCTTTGGTGGTACAATCTTATTTATTCTTCTAATAACATCATCCATCCTGGATCCATTTATTGCTATATACTCTTTTCATGATTCTGCCTCATTCCTTGTTACAATGAGCTGTTCTAGACACATTAGATTGGCTGTATGTTGGTTCTTCATTGTTCTAATAATGTCATCACTGAGACTAGATGGAATATAAGTTAAACATTTATTGACCTGCATGTTTCCCTCTTTTGGAGAAAAAAAGTTATCTCTATCTTTTCTTGACTAAATTCTAGGCTGAATTTAGGGCTTACTGATAATTAATTTTGTTTATTGTCAGTATAATTTTAGGTGGCAGATACACAGTTTTGTTCTTTGTATATCATCCAACTCTTTAAGGCCCTGAATGGTATTTTGTAAATTTATTTATTTATTGAATTTATTTATTTACGTGTTTAACCAGGGAGGCATGCTGAGCAGACTACTGCTCAATTCCAGATGCGCCCTGGGGGTAGGGGGAAATAGGAGAGCATACAAACATATACAGTAAGGTCCATTACATGATGTACTTCAAAGACTAGGAGAGCATACAAACATATACAGTATTGTCAATTACATGATACGCATAGAGTAAACATAAGCAAGGTAGAGTACAATCACTACAGACAGGGACATAGCCATGGCTCAAAGAAGTAACACATACAAGGTACAAGATTCACGGTAGCAAGCATTTATAATATGAGGAAAACAAACCATATGACAGGAGACTTTTGTGTGGTTCCATCATCTGGTAGGTAGATGGAACAGTGACATTTGTGAATGGTGAGTACTAGGGGTAATTACCCTGACTCAGGGGTTAGAAGACTCCTGGTCAGTGAGCTCCCAGGGGTGCAAGTGCAGGTAGGGTGGAAGTTTGTTTTGAGAAGGGAGTTAAGGTGCCTTCCAGGTGTGGCATGCTGGATGTCCAATATGAGAGAGTTCCAGAGGCTGGGCATGTGGAATCTGAAAGCTGACTGGTCTGCTAAGGTTGACATGAATGGAATGGCCAGTAGATGTGAGTCTTTATTCTCAATGCATAGCCCTGGGGGGGTGTGGGCTAAGAGGACCATGGTAAGATACATGGGGAGGGACTGTGACCAGAATTTGGCCATGAGGCTCATGCAATGGGATAGACGTTGGCTCTGCAAAGAGGGAAGGTCTAGGTTCTGGTAAAGGACACAGTGATGCGTACTAGGAGAACAGTCAAGAGCAAAGTGACAGAAGGAATGAAAGAGGAGGTCCAGTCTGGCCAGGGTGGACTTTGAGCGCACTGTAGACTGCATCCCCATAGTCGAAGATGGGGAGAATCATCTTCTGCACTATGGCAAGTCTAGCTGGCAAAGGAATACAACCACGATTTCAATACAGTGCTCCATCATTACTTCCTTTAATGTGATAGCCTGTGATTTACCCAAACCATAGCCATCCACTAGTTTAGGAGACATAAGAAGTCTTTGAAGTACAGTCCTGTGCATTGCTTTTAGACTCAAATAGATTGGATATATGTGAGCCTGATAACTGAAAAGAAGTCCAGTCCAACAAGTCTGATACAGAGGACTGATTAGTGGTTTAATTTACAGTCTCAGCCTGCCCCAGTATACGGCTTTTATCTGTTGTTTTTATTTCTCCTAAAGATTTTTCAGTTTCTATTTCACTTACTCTGAGGGGCCAAGTGTTTGATATTTTTGCACCAAACTTGCAACATGGGCTTTTGGGACTCCACTTCATAAATAGTGGCACTTTCATTTTGTTACTCAGTCTTAAAAGGTCATTCTGTGCAGCAAGTGGTAGTTCCAGTGTTCATGAGATGGGGTCTCAAAACCCCATGTTGAAAAATTTGTGCAAAATATCAAAAATGGCTGCGATATCAACATAAGTTCAAAACGCCATTGACAGCCATTATACGGTGCTTACCTTGATTCTTCAGTTTGTGGTTTGGATTTGAAGACTACAGACATGTTCCAGTCCACAGAAGATGACAGTGCATGACCTCCAGCAGTAAGTATAGGGTAAATGGGGGTGGGAGGAGGTGGGTTCTCAGTGGGAGAGTGGGGATGGGGGAGGAGGTCAGCGGCAACGATGAGGGATGGTTTTCTTTGTTGCAGGTTTAAAAAAATAAAGATGCTGTGGGACCATTTTCTTTTTTGCAGAGAAAATCTGCATTAGGGGACACTGGGAGTGGGCTACCCAGTGCCCCAGACTGCTTGGGGATGATAAAATGACAATCATTTTGGGACACTGGGAGTGGGCTCCCCAGTGTCCCACAGTTCTGGCAGTTTAGGGACACTGGGAGTGGGCTTCCTGTGTCCCACAGTGGTGAGTCAGTTTGGGGACACTGGGAGTGGGCTCCCAGTGTCCCACAGTAATTTTGAAGGGTGGCAGCATGCACCTGTACCCTTGAGCAGTAGGCTTTGACATAAAATCCTATCCTGGATAGCTGCTCTGACATAGAATCATATGCTGATTACTAATCATTGGCTTAAAATCCTGTGCCGGACCACTGCTCTGACATAGAATCATATGCCACACGGACATCTATTTTTGCTCATAGAAAACAATGGGAAAAACAACCTTTAATAACTTTGCAACAGATTAATATTTTTCACCAAACCTTCAAGACACACATCTATGAGGCCAAAGTTTTCTACCTTAAGAATGTTTTGCCCTGTAGCTACAGTGGTTTCTGAGATACAGGTGGACAAAAACTGCAAAAAAACACAAACATCTCTGTTTTTTCAACACTCTGTATCTCGGAAACCACACAAGGGAAAATCCAATTAAAGTCTTTCTGTGATAACACCTGTACCCTATCACCTTTTCTGTGACAAACCTCCAGACAAGGAGTTCAAGAAGACTGACTATGCAGCTAAAAAGGTACATGCTGCCGCGTCACTAATTCTCCCTCAGACCAGTTTTTTTATTACTTATTATTTGCCAATTTTTTAGAAGAAAAGGCACACTAAGCTGTTGTAGCTTGTTTCCAGGTGTTTACTGGGGGGGTGGGTTACGTGGACCTGTTTTATAGATGGAGGAAAGCTGGCCATGACACCTGGAACTCACCTACTCTTCATCAGTAAGTGCCATAGGATCTTTTATTTCCACCTGGACATTGACCAGAGATAGGCAGAAGGAACCTCAGTTTAACGTCTCATCTGAAGGACAGCACCTCACCAGTGCAGTACTCCCCTCATACTACACTACAGTGTCAGTTATGAGTACTACCCCAAGTACTTGCTGGGAGAATAGAAGCCAGGACCCTCTGACCTTCTGAGCCCCAAAGGCCAGCATGCTATCTACTGAACCACTAACACTGCTAGTTATTCTGTCATGGTGGTGAATTTTGGCTTTTCCCTATTCAGGGTGCTAGGAGAACTCCCTTCCCTACTTCCAGCTGATAAACAGCTGCCTATCAAGTGCACCATAGACCAGGGTCAGTCACTGGCTAAGTACCAGCTTCAGACAGCCTTGGATGTGAGTGACTCCTGTGCCTCTGCCATGAGTATGACCATTGCCATGCATTGCAGGGCCTGGCTGAGGCTGTCCACTGTTACTGCAGACACACAGCATAAAGTGGCTGGTGTTCCCTTCTTGGGCACCAACCTCTTCAGCCCTGGAGTAGAAGAGCATCTCATACTGATTGAGAACTCAATGCCACCCTTGCTTTTGGGGCTTTGTCCCAGAAGGCTCAAAAGACTAAAAGACATAATTTCAGTTTTGGTCCTTTCAGCCACAATCTCAACAGCAGCCACAGCAGGGGTATTTTCAGCAGTGGCATCCAAAACCCAAATTTGGTGGGCAGGGAAAAGGGGGTGGTACAGAGGTGGTTGTATTTTCATGGCCCTGCAGCCAGAGCCCTCCAAGGCTGCACAGAGATGAGTTGCAGGATGTTATTCTCCTCCATCTACTCCCTGTCATATCTTCCTGTTTGGGGTCAGTTGCACAACTTTCTGTGACAGTCGTCCACCATTACCTTGGACAAGTGGGTTCTGGAAGTAATGGGCAAATGGTTGCCTCTGGATTGCAAGGCTCTTCGGCTGTACCAACTGCATTCTCCTCAAGAGCTCAGGGTGTCACAGGACACATTGTCTGTACAGCTTCTCAGTGATATGTACTATTGGAAAACTATGACTTTGTGAAAAGAGAAATCCTTTAATGATATGACATCTCAGGAGAGACCTACAGGCAAGGATTCTGGTTCTTGAAGTACAACTCAGTCGACAATCCTCAAGAAGCCTTCTCCCGACTCAGAGAACTCCTCATTAAATGGCTTCAACCAGAGGGGATAACAGTCTCACAGACCATTGACATATTTGCAATGGAGTGATTCATCAACATCCAGAAGTGTTGGTAGAGTAACAAATGATCTTGAGACCAAGCCTCTAAAGGGTTGGAGTAGGCCATAGATATATTTTTATAAAAATATTAATTTCAGCAATTCAATTGAGAAGTGGTTTGTGGCCAATCAGAAAACATCTGGGGCTCAAGCTCCTGAGGTCTGGGTCTAGCAATGTCCCTGTCAACATCCTAGCCACAGATGTGCAGCTTTGGATAAAGAACACTGACCAAAAGTAGGAAAAGGCCGTTTATTTGGCTAAGGACTATCAGATGTCCAGACAGACACTGTAGCAACAAAGTAACTGCCAGGGATAGGTAAGACCCTCTTTTTTCCTACTTTATCTCCAGCCAGATAAGAACTCTGATGGGGTAACAAATATGTACCCAAAGACTTTATTTGCTATAACTGTAATAAGCCAGGCCATATTGCCATAAAAATAAGATGGGTAACACTAGAACAAATTTGAGCTTAGCAAATTGGGACAAGTATTTAACAGATGTCCTGGTGGGGAACAAGACTGTGAAGGGACTTGTAGATTCAGGAAGCCAACAGACCATGGTGCATGTTGAAGTTCTAAGAAAAGACTGTGTAAGAGGACCAGGCACTGGGGTCATTTGCATCCGCAAGGACACTTGATACTACCCACCACTCAAGTAACTCTGAGCATTAATGGGGTGTCGCACCAAATGAAAGTGGGGGTAGTACCTAAGTTACTTGTACCTGTGATTACTGGAAATTACTTTCCATGATTTGCAAACTTAATCACAGAGGGAGTAAATCCTGCTGTTTCAGCAGCTATGATAACAAGAGCACAGGCAAAGAAAATCCCAGATGCAGAGGACCTTTTTTCTTTTTGGTGACTTTGATTCAGACTGCTGTGAGCCCAGCTCCAAGAGCTAGAAGTCCAGGAAAGTAAGAAGATGCCTGAAAAAACAGTGGTAACAAAAGACTGATTTTTTATTTATTTATTTATTAAATTCGCGGATTACAAATACCATATGATGGAAATATGGGGTTGATACATGAAACTGCTGAAACTAAACTGATTTTTTTTTCAGAGCAAACCAACAATGTTTCTCTCCAAAGTTTTTTTTAAGCAGCTGAGGTGAAATAAAAACAGGGTGAACCAACGTTTAAAAAATGTAATAGGCTACTGTACAGAGTTTGAGTTAATCCTCAGACACAAGAACAGACAGAACTATTGGTCATGCCAAAGAATTATAGAACTGAGTTTTTACTGATACAGTAGCACATGATAGTCCTATGGCTGGTCACTGAGGGAGGGACCGCAACCATGCCAGATTGTTACCACCAATTTTACTGGCCTGGGATTTATGAGGATGTTGCTATTTTTTTTGAAGTTCTTGTGCTGAATGTCAGAAAGTAGCCCTTGTGACTAAAAAAGAAAAGGTGCCCCTGGTGTCCATACCCTTGATAGATGTGCCTTTTGAGGGTAACCAGTGAACAAGGCGACCACAATTGGGCACCTACAAAAACAGTGACTCAATTACAGAGCCTGTGTTCAGGGCTACCTGGCAGGAGGGATGACCGGATACTGGGGTGGGTGACATACGCCGATGGGAACTATGTGCGTATACTCATGTTGGGGGGGAGAGGCAGGGGACGAATGGTATGTGGAAGGGGGTGTGGCGGGCAGCTGCCGAGCTGGTCCACTAGCATGGTGGGGTGGATGGTTGGCTGGAAGGTGCAGGGTGCAGGGTTCGGGTCCGTCGTGGGGCATTTTTTTTTTTTGCTGGCAGGCTGCTTTCAATTTTTTAAGTTTTTCACTCCTCCCCCGACATGCAATCCCTCAGAGTTGAGAATCCATAAGGGGAGGTGTGGGGCACAGCCCCACATTGAAAACAAAACCTGTAGGTCTCAGGCACCCTTTTCTCCTTTCGGTGGAGTGTGCATCGCTGAAACCACTGGCGATGTATACTTAAAGCCGTAACAGCGCCATCGCTATTACGTAATCGCCGTTATGACATGGAACCCCTTTTGAGAGAATTAAAATGGATGTGGTTGGCCCCTTAGACAAAAGTAAAGAGGGTAATCGATCCATTTTGGCAGTATGTGACTATGCTACTCAATACCCAGAGGCAATTCAATGCGTACTGTCACAGTCGCCAAAAGTGGCGGTACAGCTTGCAAAATTTTCAGCATGGTAGGCACACCTAAAGAGACTATTATTAATCAAGGTAGTCATTTTGGTGCTGCATTACTGTAGGAGCTGTACCGACTGCAAGGTATCACTGCCATAAGAACCTCCCCTTATCACCTCAGATGGACGGTCTTGTTGAGCGTTTTATTCAAACTTTAAAACACATGTTTAAAAGTTTTGTGAACGGTGATGGGAAGAATTGGATCAATAGTTACCTTACTTGCTTTTGCTTACAGAGAAGTGCCACATGCATCAACAGGTTTTTCACCCTTTGAAATGTTGTATGGTAGACAACCTAGAGGGCCACAAGATGTAATAAAAGAAGGTATCCCATAATAATTGAGAATCAATAATAGTGACTACATAATAGTGAGTCAAATATCGTGAACTTGAAAACAGCGAGCATAACATAATAGCATCAGCACTTAATAGCGATTAGTGCTGTCCGAAAACCACAAATGTTAAAATAGCTACCGCATAACGCAGAATGACTACTACTACGTCTCTGCTTCTAATAGTTATTTTGGTGCTTCCATTCCAGTCTGCTGATTAAACAAATCACCAGCTGTAGACACTATTACTATGCTCTCCTCTCTTTGTCATGCCTAGGCACCCCCCCACGCCCCGCTCCCTGGTGCTTCCATTCCACTGCGCTAAACAAACAGCCAGCTGTAGACAATATGCACATCCGCTGCATCAGGCTGCAAAAATAAAAGTATAGCTTACGCTTACCTGCATCGGGGTCTTTCTGACAGAGGCAGTACCTGTAAAAGTTATAATATGCAACACCTGTCTGTCTTTAATTTTAGTAGGGGAGGGAGCGCATAGGCATGACAAGAAGGCATGAGAATAGTGGATGCCTGCAAAGAGGATTGCTATGTAGCTTGTTTTCCGATTTACAATGAACAGCCACAAGCTTGTTATAACTTTTACATGCTCTGCCTCTATCAGAAGGACTGCTTTGTCTGGTATGCTGTCTAATTTATTTTATTTTAACATTGGTGAAGGTAAGCGTTAGCTTGCTGTCCAATTTTGGCAGGATCACTATTTTTTCTGCAGCCTGATGCAAAAGGCATGCCGAGGAGAGGAGCCATAGTAGTACTGTCTACAGCTAGCTGTTTGTTTAATCAGCAGGGGAGAATGGAACTCACAGCACAGACATAGAAGTCATTCTGTGTTATGCGGTACTTATTGTAACATTCACAGTTTTCGGACAGCAATAATCTCTATTATGCTCTGTAGCCTGCTGTCTGATTTGCTAGGGGCCCTTGTTCTGCAACTTGCTGTACCAGCTTTCGCTATACTTATACTGTCAATTTTGTGCAGGTGCTGTTTGTGGATTCACCAAATTGTACTTGCTATTAATTCAATCACGATTATATTTTCATGATTTTAACATGGAACTTAAAAAGAAACATGGGAAGATAACCACACTCAGAAAGAATCTACTGTATCTTGTATGTGTGCACTGAGAAAGAAACTAGCAACTACAATGAAATTGCACACAGTAATCAGCAAAAATCCCCAAAACAGCAGTAGATGTATTATAACCATGGGTTAAAAGAAAATGTTTTTGTACCAGGTAAAAAGGTCTTGTTACTGTTACCCACTACAGAAAATAAACTGGTAATGAAGTGACAAGGCCTTAGAAATTGGCTAGACGTACTGGTACAGATAACTATTACACTGAGACCTCTGTCACGAAACATCCTACTAAGATATACCATGCTATCTTCCTGAGGAAATGGGTTGAAAAAATATCAAAGGTTGCTTTGATAGTATTGCCAGAAACTGCTATAGACGATATTGATATAGTTTATGATAGACTGGAAAAAACTGTAACTTCTGATGCTGTAAAGGTGAATGTTTCCTTACCCACAGAACAAATTGTACAAATCTGTAACTTGGTAAACACATTTAAAAGTGTTTTTACCTCAGTATGAGGCCAAGCAAAAAGGGGTAGAGCACGTAATAGTGACATGGAATGCCCACCCTATCAGGCAACAGACATACAGATTACCAGAGTGGCTAAGAGCAGACGTGGTTAAAGAAATACAAAAAAAATGAAAGAGTTTGGTATCACTGAAGAACTGAGGAGTGCTTGGTCATCAACAATGGTGACTAAATAAATAAAGGGGTTGTAAGAATCTGTCTTGATTTTAGTAAACAATCAAGTGTCTTTATCTGACAGCTATCCTGTGCCCAGGATAGATGATTTGGTGGACAGATTGGGAAGTGCCAAGTACATTAATACCCTCCATCTCATCAAGGGTTACTGGCAAATCCCCTGAACTAAAGAATCCAGAGACAAAACTGCATTTTCCATGCCAGGCGGATTCTATCAGTTCATCACCTGATCCCACAGAATCTGGAGGAGTGAAATTCATTTGCCTGCTCAGAACTGTCCATCACATTTACAATAGATGTGTCACAGGTAGGGTGGGGAGCACACCTTGGAGAACACAGAGTCCACAGATTGTGGTCACCCCGAGAGTCTCGACACCACATCAACCTACACTCCATGTAGTACATCTGGCTCTGACGGAATTTGTTCTGTTGATTGGAGGTCAGATCGTTGAGATTTAGACAGACAACAGGCAGGACAGGACACACCCCTTTTTATTGTAAATAAATAAGTATTCAACCCAATGGAATAGAGGGCTAAGGTGTTGAATGCCTTACCTCCTGCCATGCCGGTGACTCATGTTCAGGAACGAGCATGGGTTGCGGGGCTCGGAGGAGTGGGAGAGGACTGAGCAACCTAGGGAGGAGTGGGAGAGGAATGAGCAACCCAGGGACTGCTCTCCTCTGCCAATGAGGGACGGCCAGTCATCTCGACCTCTGACTGCCATTGGATGGAGGTCCGCTGGTAATGCAGGTTGAGAGCAACTTGAAGGGCAGGGCTTTAGACCTGTAGGGCGTGCATGCCTCCATGCAATTGTACTGGCATGATGTCATGGTAGGGGCTTGGGAAGAAAATGGAAAAGGGACCTGGCAGTTAAATGATGGCCTGCACATCTCCCAGATCTGCACCACCAACTGGGCACCTTGGAGCTTCTGGAACTGGACTCTGGAGGAGAGGATGGCTCTCCCCCCTCCGGCCCCACCATAGGGGGCAATCTATGGGGTACTTGCTCTGGGTAGGCCTGGGGAGGTGGGTGCCAGCTGGGGTGAAGTGGGGACAGGAGCAGTGAGCCACCTTAAGTGTAAAAAGTTCCATGGAAAAAGAAGTAAGCATGTAAAATTTGTATTTTTATGCAGGAACTACATACTCGGCCATAGCCTATTTTCAGATGAATCCTTTTTCATGCATATGTGCACACAGTTCCCTACAATACATACAAATATTGAAGAATAGAGGTCAGTATCCTTCCTTAACAAATCTACATCAGTATTTAAAATGTACTGTCATTTAGCATTCCCATATGACATGGAACTCATTTTGTAAGCTTTTTTGGAACTTGATGACCGTCGACACCATCCTAGTGGCAACACTCAGCCTGTTCCAAAATCTAGGCAAGGCAGCTTTATTTTTAAGGCCCCCAATCCTGGAGGCTCTGGGTGCTGTACACAATAAAACAAAATACAAAATACAGAGATAACATTTGTGCAATAGCAACATATTTAAAACAGCATTCTAAAAAACATAAATATAAAATATAAAATATGCGATAGCTGAGGGAAGAGTAGGGGAGATGGCTTAATCCCCAAAGGCCTGGCAGAAAAGATGGTCCTTAAACCTCTGCTTAAAGACACCAATCGAAGGGGACTCCCGGACTGGAGCTGGAAGTGTGTTCCACAAGGTCGGCCCAGAGACACTAAATGCTCGGTCACCAGAGATCTTGAGCTGGACCTGGGAACATCCAGGAAGCCCCTCAAAGCTGAGTGGAGGGAATGGGCAGAGGTTGCAGGTGACAGGAGATCAGATAGATAGCCAGGACCCAGCCTGTATAGGGCCTTATAGGTGAGCAATCACACCTTGAAAAGGACCCTCCACCTGACCGGCAGCCAGTGCAGAGCACACAGGACTGGAGTCACATGGCATGACCAAGATAGTCCTGCCAGTAACTGGGCCACCGCATTCTGCACCAGCTGCAGCCTGTGAAGGGTCCCTCCCATGACCCTGAAGTAAAGAGTGTTACAGTTGTCAAGTCTGGAGGTCGCAAAGGCATGAACTAGGATTGGCAGATCTTTGGGCGGAGTGAGGGGCTTGATCCTGGCGATGTTCCATAAGTGGTAAAAACCACTCTTCACAACAGATGACATCTCATTTCTGAAAGTCAGTCTGCTGTCCAGGATCACACCTAGATTTCATACCCTCAGGGAAGCAACCAATGGAGCAGACCCTAGGAAAAGACTAGTGTCTGCTCCGGGTAGCAACCCATCATGCCCATGACCTGGCTCGACCACCAGCACCTCTATCTTGTCCAGGTTGATTTGCAGCCAGCTGGAAGCCATCCAGTCATTGATTTTGGCCAGACAGGTGTTAAGCACATCAACCGCACCAGATGTCCCCAGGGCCAAATGACAGATACAGCTGCGTATCATCTGCATAGCAGTGAAACTCCACATTGTACTGTCCAATTATCTCACCCAGGGGCAGCATATACACCACAAACAGCATCAGTGACAAGCTCAAGCCCTGTGGAACTCCACAAGACAGAGGCATTGGAGAGGAGGAGAAATTCCCCATCACTACCCGCTGCACCCTGTCTGAGAGACAGGACTCAAACCGTCTGATGGCAACACCGGCGAGTCTACAAAATTCACAGAGCCAATCAAGAAACACAATGTGGTCCACAGTGTCAAAAGCTGAAGAGAGAGCAGCAAGGAGCACAAAAACTGACCTGTCTCCTCTATCTCTAGCTCTGAGTAAGTCATTATGCATTCTGACTAGTGCGGTTTTTGTGCTATGCCTAGCCCAAAAAACCAGACTGAAATGGCTCATAGATGTCGAAGGACATGTGCTGATCCTTGAGTTGCTGTGCTGCCAGTTTCTCAACAACCTTGCTCAGAAAAGGCAGGTTGGAGATTGGGCAGTAATTCACTAGGATGTCTGGGGTCGAGGGCATTTAAAAGCATTACTGCAAATCCCCATTTCCCCAAACCTAGTATGATTTCTGGGTACTTTCAGCCTCTTGGTATTTGAGTTCCTAATATCATAAATTCTATTGTCTTGGTTATCCAAGAATAGGTAATGGGACAGTGAATGGTCAATTTTCAACATTTTAATAATCATAGTTAACTGTTTCATTGCATATCTATTTCCCAAGGTATTCCAACCTGATTAAGCATATAAATCACAATGACAGATATGATGTTTAGCCTTCAATCATTTTTGTTTGCAGTTATGTAGGCATTACTCCGATATTCTATCATTGGTAATAGAAGAGTACTGACAATTCTAAGATGCGCTTCCCTTATAAGACAACCAGAGACATATCTCAAGGCCCACAACTTTTTTGTTGTCTTAAGACAAATATTTTGGATATGATTCAGAAATAAAAATTATTCACCAAACACCACACCCAAATATTTATACTGTTGAACCTGTACTAGTTCTAAGCCTTCAAGATCTTTTATACATAGCACAATTCATATTTTAACCACTGCCCCAAAACCCATGCACTGGATCTTCTTTATACTCATGACTAGCTTCCTGGTGAACCACTCCTGAGATTATTTAAAGTCAGCTTCTAATTTTTGCTGGAGTTCCTCTAAAGCATAATCACTTGCTACTAATATGGTATCATTGACGTATGTCCTGATTGCTGAATGGCACAGGACCTGTGGGAGACTGTTTGTATAACTCAAGAATAATAGTGGGCCTAGTATAGAACTTTGTGGCCATCCTCTACAGAGGTTCCTGAGGACAAACAAACAGCTGGACACCTGTACCCTGTTTTTTTCCCCATTTAATAGGTCCTGAACCACTCCACAGAATTAGAATGTACACCGATCCCAGTGGACCTATCCAGCAGAATGGAGTGGTTCACCAAGTTGAACACTTTTGTCAAGTCTACTTCAGGGTGTGGGTTGCTATGTGATAACCACACTTCCACATGCTGAAGCCACTCACTGCAAATGCCTCATGCCTCACAATGCACCTGGACATGTGTTTAAGTTTATTATGTATCAGCCCACACCCTGTAGTGACTTATTGCTCACTTATTATTAACACCTCTGATTTATCACTTTGCTATGGGCGCATGTTTATTTATTACAATTCTGAATTCAGCTAGGAAAAAAATAAGTGCCAAATCTACATCAGGTGTGGCATCACTATCCAGTCTGATCATTAGCACTAAGGTCATGCAAGAAGTTAGGCAGGGAAAAACCAGGAGTGTTACAAAATACACTTTCTGTAGGCTTACATTTGGCTGTTTTATTGCTCCATATGCAGAATATAGGAGCATGATCATTCCTTGAGTCAGGGAGTGTCCAGCCATTTTGATTGTATTCAGCCTTCTCACTAATAGCCAGTCAAAGACAGAATGCTTGTTTTGTCTTAAAGGAGAACAATCATGTGCCCACGTTAACAGACAGGGACCTCAAGGTCCTGACTAAGTGAGCCCCATGAAGAAATAATTCATTAGGTGCTTACTTGTTTATTTATTAGAATCTTAAGTTTTTATCTGGATACTCCTGCCAACCACCAGCCACCATTACTGCCAATAAAACACCCTGTGTGCCCCGCAGCTGAGCTGTGCATGAGAGGTTCAGCCAATGGGATCCTCTACTGAATGTGCTGCAATGAAATTAACTTCTGGTAAAGTAATATGAAAGCACAATTTTGCACTAACACTACTGTTACCAATATTTGGGCTGGAGAACAAGAATGATATTGGCAGTTTTAGTGTGTAAATGTGCTTTCATACTACTTTTTGAAAGATAACTTAATTATAGCACATAACCCCTCTTACATGTCATCAAAGGGCTCAGCTGCAAGGCACCCTGGGCATCTTAGTGGTAGTAATAGTGGGTAGCAGTTGGCAGGATCAAGCAAATATAAACTAAAGCTTCTAATAAAGTAAATACCCCCCCAAAAATTATTTCTTATGTAATTGTTGTATCTAGAATACCACAATGAAGCTTAGCCAAACCTGCCTACTCGCAAAAAGGTCTCACTATACTTTCTCAAGGAGTTCTGAGCCTTCTATCACTACCTGTACATGCCAGGCATACCAGCAGCTCGACTACACAAGCATTCCATGTGCCCAGGTGCCTCACAACTATGGCCCAGCGATCCTTTGCTCACGGGCCCTCTGCAGACAAATGGTCTACCATCTGACATCACCAGAGCCACAACCCATGGTTCCTTTAAGTGCAAATTCCGTCAGCACCTCACCGACAATAGTACCTGTACATTCCCCCGCTAATCTGCGCCCGCAGCTTTAGTCTGCCTCGGCACTTCCAACTTCTGGCCTGCCAGGTTAAGTCTTTGCACAAGCACTTGCCTCCCACTCCCTACCCCCTGGCTTTTTTCTTTTCCTTTGCCCTCCCTATCCCAGCTCCCATTGCCCCTCCCTGCCCCTCCCTACCTCACCCTAACAGTTTGCCTCTGCCTCTCTCTCTTCCGCAGGATGCTGGCATACCATGTACAATGCCCTAGCACAATTTGTAAACTGCTTGTCATTGCAACCCATGTACTGCTGAATTTTTTGTACTCTGTATGTATAATTTATTGTAACTATATTGTGTCTTCTTGTGTTAATGTATCTGTCGTGGAACCTCTCAATGAGCATCCGCTCACAGGTGTCATCCAAGACTTCAATAAATAAACAATAAATAAATAAACAGTAGAGTCCCAACAATGGGCTGAATAGCCCATGAAGATTCCACCAGCATGGCTCTTGGCTCAGTTGGGGAAGGGGCATGGAGAACAGCCCGTACTTCTTATCCTTGTTGCTCTAGACTTAAGGAATGGGCCATCTGTCTTCTGACTGTTGTGAGATTCTTTATTTCTGTTTTATGCTTCTATGCTCCTCCTGGTGTCTGGCGGTGGTTAACCCCTTGCTTGTCCAGGATGTAGGGGCTGGAGCCATTCCTATGCTGCTAACCTGAGCCGATTGGATCAGCCAGATTCCTTGAGGACATGGTCACAGCAATGGACTGGATAGCACTCGGAAATGCCTCTGATGTAGTTCTTGGCTCATACATAGAACAATGGAAACATAGATGATGATGGCTGAGAAAGACCATTGGTCCTTCAGGTCTGTTAGTGTCTAGATCTTGTTTATATTCAGAATTTAGGCACACGCCACCTGCCCCGTGTTCCTTGCCTTGCTGCTACCCACCTGGGTGATTATTAAGCCCTAACTCTGTCCCAACTGTGTTTGAAGCTGTAAACAACCTTGTCGCCCACCACCTCAGTTGGCAAGCTGTTCCATAGCTCAACCACCCTCTCCATAAAAACAAATTTCCTGATATCCCTTCTGAATTTCCCTTCTTACAGCTTTCATTCATGTCCTCTTGTTCTAGATTCGTGACATGGTGTTTGAAACAGTACCCCATGTCCGGATTGTGCTCTGAATGAACTTGACCTCTGCCTCTGGTCCTCCCATGGGGGGATCTGTATGAGTCCTTCTGCTAAAGTAAATCCTAGAGATGGTGGGGACAGGGCTGGAGGGAATGGAGGCACACAGAAACAAAAATAGGGCACTCACCACCAAAATTCACATATGACTCTCAGTATGAAGCCATTTAAATACTTATTTGTGCCATTTATTTATTGAGTGCAATAATACACATATAGATGTCCAATATCATCTGACACATTTCAGATTCTACAATCCTTTTTCTAAGGCGATTCACATATAACATACATCCTGACAAATCGGTCCAGTAGATATGATGTCACTATTGGGTTACCATGAACCATTTTTGAAACAGACAAATCACAAACATACATAATCAGTGAAAAAGTGCATTAAAATAACTTTAAAAAATCCTCTTTCACTATAAATTCAGGAGGATAAGACAGTAAAATAAAATATTACCTTTTTGCACTATATATTTTTTATCCATACTTGATCTTAGAATAGGAAATTGTGCTAGGTTACACATAAGTGAATTGATGTAAAATATGTATTGGAAATCCATTCAATAACTTACTCCACTCACCACTGAAGTTTTAAAGTAAATGTAACTACAGCAGGTGAATACATGGCCTAAAAATGATCAGTTATCGAAACAGTATAAAATCAACAATCAAGCCTAGGCCATCCTGGTAATTTTTCATGCTGCTTCATTTAAATCAAGCACCTGTAAAACAAACAAAAGAGAATAGCCAGGCATAAAAAATCTTATTTCAAATACGGTTTTAGTTCAAAGTTTATTTTTTTTCTACTTAAAGCTTTTTTTATTAAACACAGGTAGGAAATCACAAGGTCTCAGACATACAGTGATTGTATCAAAGCAGCACACAGTTGCTCTGTAAACAAAGCTTGCTTAAGAATAAATGCCAGGAATAGGTAAAGTTGGGGGATAATCATGCAAAGAACATAGTATTTACGTAAACAAAGAGAGAGTAATAATGCATCCCTTAAAGTTACATAGCACTATTCCTTTACAGTGGGATGGCAAGTCTTTGGATGCTGCTGCAGACAAGATAGACAATCATGTATCGGCAACCGTCCTCTCCGCTCTACTGACGAGGGGTTGCTAGAGGTTTATTTATTGTAATATTCAGAAAGACCTTTGAGTCAGGGACTCATTACAAAGGTTCCACGTCATACATAAAATGGTACAGGGACGGGACTTGAAATACAGATTACAGCACATTATAGATAACATTCACAATAGGCTACATAGCTGTTTAGTAGATAGCAACAGAGATTTAGGTACTTTAGCACAGCCAGAAACAAAAAAATTACAGAAAGATTCTGTAGGAGTCTGATAGTCATGTAGTTTCACAGATACATTTAGGTACGGTGACCTGCTCATAGTGTGTTTGAAGAAGGCACCGGCAGATCAGGTGTCAAGGGCAGTCACATTGGTTTGCGGCCTGAAGGTATTCCCTTAGCTTGGATTTATAAGGCCCAGCCTTATTTCATCAGTTATATAGCTAGGGAGGGAGTTTGTCCAGGAGGGGATCCTGAAACTGAAAGTGCATTGGTATTGGGAGGCCTGGCCATGGGGTGCCCATAGTAGCTGCTTGCTTGTGCTACAGGTTGTTTTGCCTGGAGGTGTCGGGAGGATAATTTGGTCTAGGGAGGGTGGGGTGAGGCCTAGTAATACCTTTTTGGTCATAAGGCAGGTGTGGTACCTGATTCTGCTGTCCAGGTTTAGCCAGTCTGTGCTGCTGTAAAGGGAGCAGGAGTGAGTGAAACGATCACATCCTAGGATGAGACGGCAGGCTTTGTTAAGCACGAGCCTGAGTCTGTTAAGGGTTGTGGGGTGCACGGCACTGCATATTAGGATGCCGTAGTCTAGCAGGGAGAGGATAGAGGAGTTTATGGTAAGTTGTAGTGCTTCAGGGGTGAGGCAGTGTTTGTACCGGTAGAGTACGCCTAGTCTGGAGCTAAGGGCTGTAGATAGGTGCAGGATATGTTGATTAAAGCTGAGGGTGGGGTCTAATGTGATCCCTAAGTATTTAAAGCAGTTTACTTGTTCTAGGGGGGTCTGATTGGCAGTGAGAAATTTGGGGCAGAGGTTCTTGTGTGGATTCTGAGGGTGGGTGAATATCATGACTTTGGTCTTATTATAGTTGATAATAAGATGCTGGGTGGTGAGCCAGTCTTCGATTTCACAGAAAGAGTGCTGGAGAGATTAGTGGAGTTTGAGGGGGGCCGGGTCGGAGGCGAATAAGACTGCATCATCCGCATAAAGGAGCAGATTTCTGGGGCATGAGGATGGGAGGGAGTTGAGGTATAAGCTGAAAAGTAGGGGGCCAAGTATGGAGCCCTGTGGGACTCCGGAGCTGATTAGAAGGCAGGGTGATAGGACAGGGCCTACCTTGACTATCTGCGTTCTATCGGAGAGATAGCTGGTGAACCAGTTTAGGGTGTCATTGAAGAAACCCGTGTAGGTCAGGGTGTTCAGTAAGAGGGCATGGTTTACTGTGTCGAATGCTTTAGATAGATCCACGAAGATGGCGCCAGTGAGGTGGCCATGGTCTAGGGCTGAGTGGACATGGGAGGTAAATTCAAGGAAGGCGGTAGTGGTGCTATGGCCCTTATGAAAACCATGCTGCTGTCTGAATAGAAGGTTATATTTATTTAGGTGTTCAGTGAGTTGGTCGGCAACTATGCGTTCTAGTGCCTTAGACGGGGGGGTAGGATAGAGATGGAGCGGTAGTTGTTTGTGGATGTTCAGTCACCACTTTTATGGATAGGTGTGATGTAGGCTGATTTCCAGTGGGTGTGGAATTTCCCTTGACAGAGGGAGCGATTTAGAATGTGGGTGAGTGGGGCCAGGATTTCCTGGAGGGTGAGGCAGAGAAGTCTAAGGTCCAGGGAGTTGTGACTGTAGTGATTTTACTTATAGCTTTAGTAAGGTAGGCTTGGTGGTCTCAGTGTAAGGACTCATAGGTAGAAAGGTGGAGCCAAGGGGGATGGGGAGATATGGGCGGCGGGGTGGTCAAGAAATTGAGAGCAACACATGGGAGAGATCAGTGAAAGCGGTATTTAGGGCCGAGACAATCCTGAGAAGGTCGGTGGAGAGGCTACCATCTATGAGTATTTGGTCAGGTGGCAGATTTGGGCCTTTGCCACAGAGTTCCTTTATGTTCTCCCAGAACTTGCGACCATTGCCCCAGGTGGAGGTTAAGGTGGCTTTGTAATAGTTTGCTTTGGTGGTGCATATGGCCCAGGTGCACTTGTTTTGGGCTTCCCGATAACGTTGCCTGTCCTGAGGCCGTTGGAACTCATTGGCAAGGTGCCATAATGCATCACACTGACGTAGTAGGCCTTGGAGGTGGTCCAAGAATCATGGGGCATGATTCCTCTTGGTCATAGTTTTGGTGAGGGGGGCAAACTTGTCACAGGCTGAGTTGAAGATGTTGATAAACAGTTTGAGGGCGTGGTCAGGGTCGAGGGTGCTAGTGAGGGGTGTCCAGTCCCATTCTCTGAGGTGGGCCTTGAGAAAGGCCAGTTTACCAGGCCCTAGTTTGCACTGTGCAGTAATTTTGGGAGTGTTTTTGAGGGGGGTACCAGACCAGTTGCAGAGTACTGGAGAGTGGTCGCTGAGGGTGTCGGGGAGGACTTGGGTGCTTGCTATTTTGTGGGGGCGGTTGGTGAAAACTAGGTCTAGGAGGGTGGATGTCCCCGTGCGGGCGTGTAGCCGGGTGGGGGTTTTGATGACCTGGGTGAGATCGAGGGCAGCAGCCTCGTTGATGAAAGGGGCGGCTGTTTTGGCCAGCCAATTTATGTTGAAGTCCCCCAGTAGTATTTTTTCTTGTTTTGGGGGTAGGGTGGTGAGGTAGGACATGATGGCTTGGAAGGCTAGCTTCTGGTCTCTGGTGAGGACATAGGCCATGGTGAGGAGGAGAGGGGATGTAGACCTACCTAGTGTTATTTTTAGGGTGAGGGCCTGGGCCCTGGATGTTAGCATGGGCAGGAGAAGTAGGTGGCCAGTGAGGGAGTCCTTGAGGTAGGCAGCACAGCCACCCCCTTGCTTTCCCATATGGTCGGAGCAATAAAGGCAGAATCCAGGGAGGTTAACTGCTGAGTTGGTGACAGAGGGGGAGAGCCAGGTTTCACTCAGGGCAATGATGTCTGGGTTGTTCTAGAGTACCCAGCTATGAAAAGAGTCCCATTTTTTTTTGCAGGCTGCAAATGTTTAGTGAAGCGATTCCAGGTGATGGGTGGGATGGTGGGGAATTTAGGGGGCCAGGGTTTGGGTGGACATTACCTGTCAGAAGAAGAAGAAGAATGAGAGACCTGAGTCAGTTGCAGTTTGTTCGAGTAGTAGGTCTTCGGCATTTATGCTGTGTGTGGCCGATGGTGGGTATTGGTAATTTCAGGGATAGGAGGAGGAAACGAGGGGTGGGGGCTGCGTTGCGGATGTGGAAGGAGGTTGGCAAGAGAAAGGGGGGCTCCAGCGGGTTACTTGCCGTGGGAGATGACATCCAGGATTGCGGGTGGAGGTGTCTGTGTATGCGTTGTAATGGGGGGTTTCGATAGTTTTTGGTCTGATTTTGTGGTGGCTGAGTGTGCAGGTGCAGTTGGGGGGACAGGCAGGGAGTGCCAGCCTGGATGCTGACAGAGGGTTTCAATATTGTTCCCCAGTTTCACGTTATGAATGGGGGGTGAAGGTGCCTGAGGGAAGTGCAGGAGTAGAGTGATGAGGGTAAGTGGGAGCATGGTAGGGTAGAGTGTGAGGAGGTAAGTGACAGGGCTGGAGAGAAAAAAGGTGAAGGGGCCTCTAGTGGTGGAAGATGATAAGCTGCAGATGGGAAAGTGGCCTGATGGGTTATTTCATGATCATGTGATCAGAAATCAACCTATATATTGGGATGCCGACCAAGGGTGGTGGTGGGGCCGGTGGGGAGCGTTCGGAGGGGCAAAGCCAGTGTTAATCAGAAAAGGTCCTGATCAGGCAAGCTGCGATGTTAACTACCTGAGCATTTGCTTTCCGGTAACGAGATGTGGGGGAGGGCGATGCCTTGCAGCCCTCTCGACCGACGGTGAGCTGTGGAGGAGAGAGGAAAAACACAGTGAGTTAATATAGGGCTCAGGAGGGTGTTTTATCCTGTGGGGGGTTGGGGATGCCTGCAGTTTCAGTCTACTTTTAATGCCAATCAGGATTAATTTCAAATGGGACAGCAGCGTGAGGTTTACAGGATGATTCGTTTTTTTTTTTTTGTTTTTTTTTTTCGCAGTTTCAAGTGGCCGCTGGTAAACGGAGTAACCATGGCAAATGCAGGGGCTTAAGTTAGTTCTTCAGGTAACAACTGAGCAGTGCAGAGGCTTAAGTCACTTAACAAAAATCACCAGATAGCTATTACATGCAATAAAGGCAACAGTTTGACAAAAAACGTTTTAAAGGGAAAGTAATCTACTGTAACTAACAGTCTGTAGGCAGAGGCAAAGCTACACCACTGGCTGAGGCAACACTTTTTAATATAAATAAAACTATCTCCACTGTTGGGCTAATATAATATAGACCCTCTTAAAATGGCGCCAAGAAAATTCAGTTTGAAAAAGCCAGCGTTGAGCAGAAAAGGTCCCTATCAGGCATGCTGCAATGTTAACTACCTGGGCGTTGGCTTTCCGGTAACGAGATGTGGGGGAGGGCTATGCCTTGCAGCCCTCTCGACCGCTGGTGAGCTGGGCGTTTGCTTTCCGGTAACGAGATGTGGGGGAGGGCTATGATTTGCAGCCCTCTCAACCGCCAAGGTACGGCTTAAAACATCTGGTGCAAGGGCTTTTATGCTCACGGTGCCATCCCTGTGGAATTACCTACCTCGTCAGATCAGAGAGTGCGAGACCGTGGAGAATTTTAAGACCAGTTTAAAGGCACATTTATTTAAACAGGCTTTTAATATTTTGTGAATTGTAAGTTTTTTAACTGATGTTGTTGTATATGTTTTGTGGTTTTATTGAATTGTTTAAAATGTTATATGTAAAGTGCTTTGGTATCTGAATTGCTTTATTGAAATAAAATTATTATTATTATACACAGCAAAGCTATGTTTCCATCAAAGGGTTGAGATGACAGCTTATGAACCTCGAGAGTGAAGCTCGAGAGGTCCATGCTGTCACCTCAGTCCCAAGATGGAAACACATGCTGAGTTGTGTGTGGTTGCCCATATTTTATTTTATATAGTATATGTTTAACACCGGAGTGACAAACCCTCACCAAAGTGAAAACAAAAAATCTTGCCATTTCTTTGTTCTGTTCAATGTTCAAAATCAAATTTACAGACTTTTGAAAGTTAAAAGGTACAGCTTTGGGCACTGTGTGGTTAGTAAGTAGCTGGGTGTGGAATAAATGAGAAATTTAAAATTGTATGACCTATGAACTGTGCAGAACAACTGTTCAGAATCTGCACAACACTGTGGAATGTGCACAGTGGTTTAGAATGTGCACAACAAGGATTTTGAGCAGGCTGATTTATATACAGAACAAAGGCTAACCATATACTATATAGAAATGAGCAGTTCTGAGAGCCCTTGTGGAGAGAGAGCATAGGGAGTAGAGAAGAGAATGGGAGCACACCCTGCTGGGTTCCCTTACACTCATTTTTCTCTCCAACTTAGAGTGCCTCCTATTAGGCTACTTCCTGTACTCCCTCTCTCTTTCATCCTACTGGCCACCTTGTGCTTATAGCCTTCAACTCTACCTGCTATTACTGGCAGGAGACATTGAGAGTAACCCGGGTCCAGTAAATAACCCTATCACCTCTTCTAATAGCATCTGGGTCAGCCCCCCTGGATAAAAAATTGCTCATATGAACATTTGTAGCCTCCCATCCAAACACACTGATCTCGAAGCATGGGCGTCCCTTCACAAACCCCATGTCCTTGGTCTCTCTGAAACTTGGTTAAAGCCACACCTCCCCAATGCCATGTACCAACTGGCTGGCTACTCCCTGCTATGCCATGACAGGCCTGGGAAGAAAATGGGTGGCAGTGTTGCCATGTTCTTCAGAGATCCCCTCTCTGCCTTACCATCCTCTGCTCTGAATCTGCTTCCCCCAGTTAATGGCTCATCTCAGAGGTGACCCTGGGTTCCTCTAAGAAACTCTTCCTGGGGTGCTGCTACAATTCTCCATCTGGGGGCACAGATGGCATACAAAACCTCCTGTCTGGGTCTGGCACACTCTCTCCACTCAGGGATACCATTCTCCTTGGTAATTATAACCTCAACTGGTTAAGTGCCCAGGAACCCAACTATGCCAACCTACTGAAACAGCATAATCTTCTGCAAACCATCACTATCCCCACCAGACACAACCCACATGTCTCTACTCATACCCTGCAGGATTGGGTGGTCACTAATAGAGAAGACAGGGTACACCAGGCTGGGATGCTGGCTGACTCATTAAGTGATCACTCCCCCATGTACATCATCTGGTCCTCTAAGACTATGTGCCCCCCCCCCCCCAAGTACCTATTTTTTTGTAATTTTAACAGTCCTGACACCTTTCTACTCCTGGTTGACGTTAGGTCAGAACTCTTTGGGCCTCTACATTCTAACTGGTGCGACATCGGCCGAGACTTTTTTTCACAAATGCCATGCTGGTGATACCGGACCACCACTTCCCACTCACGACTAGGACAGTGAGAGGTGGGCATACCCGCTGGATTACTTAAAACCTCCTGACCCTCATGAAAGCAAGGGACCGTAAGTGGGCTGGCCACAAGTCATCCCCCCTTCCCTGCCCCGTAGAATGATTATAGGCACCTACAAAATCAGTGTAAACAAAAATCCCTGAAATGGAACTACTACCACAACCTCCAGAGAGAAAGCCTTGGTAATCCCAGGAAATTCTGGGGCTCCATTAGCTCCCTTCTCAATCTCCACACAAACAGTCCTATTATTCAACTTACAGTGAAGCCCACCAAGATGAAGCGTAGTGCTGCAGAATTTTGCAGTAGAATTACTGCAGTAAATAATGCAATTTCAATGGGAGTTAATCCCTTTTGTCATGCAGTAAACCTATCACACTATGCTTCATCCTGGTGGGCTTCACTGTAGTGCCCCTGCTGGCCCTCTGACTGAGTGGTCTGAGGTAGCCCAGGCTTTCAATATAAAACTCACTGACCTCAGGCTGGCCCAGTGGTGCTGGAGATTGAGGCACTGGTCACTACACTTCACGCCACTCCGGTGACCCAGGTTCGGGAACGAGCCTGGGCCACTGGGGGTTGGCATGGGGGAGAGAGGATTGAGTGTCCAGAGGACTTTTCTCCTCTCTTGGGAGGAGGGAGACTTGTCATCCCACTCGTTGACTGCTCTCTGGTTGTGGCTGGAGGGCAGTACAGGTCAGGAGGCATGTACCGACATCCTTATGTTGGTAGGGGAGGGGGAATGTGAAAAAAGGAGGAAAAGGAGCCTGGCAGATTCCATGGTGACCCTGCGTCCCCGAGGGCCCCCCTGTCTGGATTGGGTCTCCGGGGGGGGGGAGCTGGTGCCCTCCTCCCTGGCCCCACTGTGGGGGAATTTCAGGGGTCGGCAGAGTAGGGACACATGGGACCAGAGATTGAGTTCCTCCGTGCGGAGGATCATAGCCACCTGCCAGGGCTCAAGGTGGCAAAAACACATAATAGGAAAAAAATTCACCGACCTCTCAGCTCACCTCAACAAGCTTCCTGGCAGTCAAAAAACTAAACTGGAACCCTGCACAAACTCCCCGCCCTCATCCTCCTCTCATAGGGCCTCCCCCCCTTTCTATTTCAGGGCCATCTCCCTAAAGGACACTTCCAAACTCCTAAGGAGCCTGCCTAACCGGTGCAGCCCTGTTTCACATGGCCTCTCCCCTGTCCTGCTCAAGCTCTTCTCCCCAGCTATCTCTAAACCCCTCACTTTTATTTTTAACCTGGTCCTGTCCACCTCCTCCGTGCCTGACCTCTGGAAATCTACTGAGGTGGTACCCATTTTCAAAGGTGGGGACCCCCACTCTTCCGACAATTATCGCCCAATATCTATCCTCCCCCACCTAAGCAAGCTACTTGAGAAAATTGTCCATCATCAACTGTCAGAACACATTGAGAAGCACAACCTCAAGTGCAGCCAGCAGCATGGCTTTCGCAAAAATCACAGCACCACCATGGCCCTGGCACATGTTACCAACCACATCCTTACAAACATGGACCGGGGGAGTGCCACTGGCGCTGTCCTTGTGGACCTGACCAAGGCCTTTGACACGGTCAACCATGCCCTCCTCCTTTCCAATCTGCACCTGCTTGGTTGCTTCTCTGAGACTTCTAGCTGGTTTCGGAGTGACATCTTGGGCTGCTCCCAAGCTGTGTGTATTGGTTCTACTATCTAACCTGTCCTGACAGTCTCTACTGGTGTTTCCCAGGGCTCCATTCTGGGCCCCCTACTTTTTTCTTTTTTTGTCAGTTCCCTCCCCGATAGCCTAAACTGCAACACCCTCCTGTACGGAGATGATCTTGTCCTCTTTCATAGTGATAAGTCCCTCTCTCGCATATCCTCTGTCCTCACCCACCTATTGCTCTGCCCACAGTTGGTTCACATTCAACCTGCTTTTGGTTAATGGAAAAAAAACAAGGCCATGCTCTTTGGGTCTAAACCTTACCTTGCTAAAACTCACAAATCAGACTCTTCCCTCCATATTTACTCTCCTGAAGATCTGGCTCTTGAGAACGTTGCTACCTTTAAATACCTTGGAGTAATGCTAGACCCCTCCCTCTCCTTCTCTGAACACATCAACATTGTAGATCTCAGGGTAAATCAAAAATTAGGGGCTGCCTATCGTCTAAAACATTAGCTGACCTCAGAGGCTCACCTGGCTATCGTTGAAGGCAATCTGCTCCCCATCATTGATTATTGTTTTATTTTATTTTTTATTTATTGAGAAATCAGAATTACAACCTTTGAGCTAAGAGCTCACTTACAAAGGTTCCTCATCAGCAGTTTAGAAAAACATTTTGTTGCAACAGCAGAACTGCAACAGCCAGTTCTGACAAAGTAGTAACACAAACTAACATAGAATTTATTTAGGAAAAGGGCAGCAAACAGAAGTTACAAATTTTACGTCAAAATATAAATGAAGCTGCTGGAGGCATAGTCAATTTCCGAGTAGTGGGGCACAATGAGCAACAAACTGAGAAGTTAAGTGCAGAGACCCAAGCTGAGGTTTGGGCAAGTGCAGGTGGGTGGAAAGGGAAGGGGGGTAGAGAGGGGAGTTCAGCTTGGGCAGGGGCAGCAGGGTGTGTGGGGGGGAGGGGAAAGTGGGATTAGGATCCAGGCAAGAGGTAGTGTGGGGTGTATTCTCAGATCAGTGCACTTACCTGGTAACCAAAGCCATAAATACTGTTCCCCTATGTATTCTCACGTATCCTCTGCCCTTCCAGCTACACTTATGTCAGTCTAAAACAGTGCTTGCTGCTTTGCCCTCTTGGCTCTGTTCTCCACCCATCACTGTGACCTCTATCGATCGTTCGGTTAGCTTTCTCTCCAAGGCCGTTTTGATTTTGCCCTCAGCTGCACAGTGGACAACTCCATTAGGAGTGGGAATGTGTCCCCTTTCTCATCCCTCTTCAAGGTCAGAACCACACCCAGGAGTTTCGGTTCATCCACTGTCCCTCCCCTATAGGTTCCTAGAGTCTCTACCAATATGGGAGAGAAAATCCTATCAGTGGCAGCCCCCTCCCTGTGGCATAGTATCCCCGCACCTCTCTGCTCATCTGACACGCATCTCATCTTCAAATCCCACTTCAAAGCCTGGCTTCTGACAGAAGCTAATTGCAACTGCTCACCTAGGTAACCCCCCCCCCAACCTTGGTGTCCTTCCTTTCCAACTACCGCCATACTTTCAGGAGTTTATCCCATTACATTTTACCTCTTGCTCTTATTTTAGCCAGAATATAATGGTAACCCTGCCTGTATACAGGGGGGTGGGAGATCTATAAAGTCAATGATTGTTAAAAAAGGTGTATCTGTATCTGTAACTTTATATGCTTGCAATTCTGAGCTTTAACTGTGTCTGATCTCATGCATGCTGACTCACTGAAACTGCTGTTTATCTTGTCTGTATTTAATTTTTTGTGCCATTTCTATGGCCCAGGTTGTGCCTGAAAATGGTCCCTCGGATCAGTGCACTTGTCCAGTAACCAAAGTCATAAATAAATAAATAAGAATGTCTCCAGTATTGTAAAAGAGCTCTAGTGATTCCGTCAGGATGCTAAGACAACTTGGAGACAGGAGAAAGAGGTGGAGGGGGGAAGGAGAGAAACTGGAGGGTGAGGGGGGACTGGCTCGACTCATGGTACAAAGTTTGGGTAGTTATCCAGTTGATATAGGATCCATTTTCACCATCTAGTTTCAAAGGAAGATAATCAATCTATAATCAGATACATCATTCTCTCCAACGTGTAAAGCTCAAGTGTAATATCCTTCCAATTTGTAGGAGAAGGTATCCTGTCTGTGTGCCACAATCTGGTAATGGCCTTCTAGCCTGCTAGAAGTAGTAAAAGTACTAGCTTAAGGACTGCATAGAGTTGCCTTCCGGAGAAATTGCCGTCATGATCAGAGAGAGACAGAGAGAGAGAGAGCGAGAGAGAGAGAGAGAGTGAGAGAGAGAGAGAGTTAAACTGCCTGGGCAGCCAAAAATGTTCTCAGTTTCCTGCAGTACAGATTGCCAAAAGGGTTGCAAGAGGGGAGAGACCCACATTATGTATGTTAGATCTGCCATTATTTGCCCGCAATTCCTCCAACAGTTCACTTGTGTGGACCTGCATATTTCACCACCACTGCCGGGTTATGGAAGTACCAATAATGGCACCTCCAAGAGTATTCCCTCCAGTAAGTAGTGGATGATACTTTGTATGCTTGGATAGTGAACTTAAGCTAGGTTTCTATGGCATGGGAGATGTTTAACTCTGCATTACATCTCTGTAAGATCAATGTAGTTGACTTTATTGTGGTCTCCTGTATGGCCTTATAGAGATAGCTGGTAAGGTGTGTCCACGATTCACTGAGTAGGTGGGCTTTAAGTAGGTGGATGAGTGGGGAGGGTTTTTTCTAATTCAGTATACTTTATTGATTCCAGCAGCATATTACTATAGGTAACACACTGAAACCAGTACAGCTACAATAATCATTTGACAGTCAAACATACATGGTAAGTGGAGAGGGCTTTTAAGCGAGTCTAGCTAAAACCAGTCCTCTGTCACTGAGGTATGAACGGCGTTACAAATATATATAGTGATCAGTGGAGGGAAGGTGGAAGGACAGCTGTAGCGAAGAGAATGATAATATCTTCTGTGGGCCTATGAGTTGAATTATATATTGAAGGCCTAGTTGGTGTCAGTGTAACAGGGCTCAGTCTATCCTATTAGGAGGGCAGGCCTTGTTGTTGACAATGGCCTGGAGAAACAGTTTTTCAGCAGGGGATAAGAAATGTTTTTGTATGATCAGCCACTAGTGATAGGTCTCTGCTGTGAAGTGATAAAATTTAGATGGGGCAGACATTGTGGGCAGTTGCCTAGGAGATATTTATCATGGTCATATGTATCATTTAGTATGTGTTCAATCTGCTTCCAATAGGGTTGATAAGAGGGAGTCAGCCAAAGGCATATGATGCAGAGATGGGCTGCCAGGATGTACCACCTAAAGTTGGGTAGATTCACACCACCCTTTGACCTTGGGAGCTGAAGCATAGAAAGGTGAATACATGTGGGCTTGCCCTGCCAAAGGAAGTGGGAAACTGCGCTGTCCCAGGCCCTAAAATAGCTTTTATCTGGTACGGGTGTTAGTGTTTGCAGGAAGCATAAGATCCTGGGTAAAATGTTTTGTCTCATTACATCAATTCTGTTGAAGAAGCCTAGATGGAGTTGAGACCAGTGCAACAGGTCATCAGTAATCTGTTGTGTAATTGGTTCATAATTGAATATTTAGTTAGTTAGTTAGTTTTTGTTAACCAGGTAGGTGAACTAGACAGAAACTATCTGTTTTCAGGTATGACCCAGGAGAGTACAACAAATAGGAATGCAATACATGACTTAATTACAGTGTAACAATGGATACAACATACACGTGTAACCCCCCCCTACAAATGGGGGTTCCTAAAAGCTTCCTAGGAGCTGCCTAAGTGTTTCCCCTGGTGGGTGACGTTCGGCGCTTATGCTGTTTTAAATGGCAATGCTGTGAGTGCTTTTAGAGCCTCTGTGTACTGTCCCTTTAAGGGCTGCCTGCTTGCTGTTATAATTAGTTCAAATGGGGGTTCTGTGGGTTCTCTGCTCGAGTCCCGCTTGAGCTGCTGCTGCCTAAGTGCTCTGTTTTGCTGTTGCTGATTGCGCAGAGGGAGCACGTTATAAAGATGTACTTATTTGCTGGGAATTGTTAAGAATGGCAATGAAGACACAGTTTGTTCTAACCTGTTTTCTTGCAGCCTGGACCGTTTCTGTTGTGCCCCACCATGTTGGTCCTGAACTGGTGAAGTGGACCAATTGGATGGTGAGGACTATCTAGGGAGTCGACTGTCCGATGAAGATACAGCTAGTAATTATGGGAAGTGGAGCCTGGACCCTGGGGCCTTTTCCGTGCCATTGAGAGCAAAAGTAAGTGATTGGCATCTGGGGCCAGCCAATGGGATTGGGCGGCTCCCGAATAGAGAAGATGGTCCCATGCTGTCAAGGGGCAGAGGTGTTGTGACTGTGAAGGAGAAGTGAGCTCTGAGCTTCTGCGCCATTGAGTGTTCGCGCGGGAAGTGTGTGAAAGGCCTGAGGTGGCCATTTTTCATTGCCATCACTATTTGGATTAAATCCGCCGCCGTGCGGTCAGAGGAGGCTGTGTACAAGCACAGCTACCTACCAGACTCAACCTGTAGAGGACTGGAGAATCTGCTGAATCACGCTCGGTCTGTCAGAAAAGCTGAAGCTTCAGAGAAATGCCCGCATAACTGTGAGTTCAGTCGGGACCTGGAAGCAGCTGCCTGGTATGGTACCCCTCTGTTGTTTTCCATATAAATGTGTGAGGAGGCATTTGAAGCTCAGGCTCAGCCCTGCAAGTGATGAAGGAGTGGCTCTCTGTTGGAGTTGTGAGTACTGAATCAGGGTAGCTCCCTGTTAAAGGTTACAAACAAAGGCAAAGTCATTTTGTTGTATTGCAGACTGTACCAATTGAGCTTACTGGCTCCACTTGATCTGCTCAGGAATTAACTGCTCATTTGTGTCAGGGCCCCAACCAGCTGCCTCGAGGAACTAGCCATTAGGGCTTGGGTACCCATAGACAGTACTTAATAGGTCAGGCCTGTGCACAGAGCCCTAGGTAGTCACATATATATATATATATGTATATACACTAGTGGTAAGCCAATCACCCTGATTTCCCCTGGTCCTTGTTATCTCCCCTTAATAAATCTCAGATTGTTCGTTTTGCAACCGTACCCTGGCTGGTTTGTGTGTTACTGGTGATATACTGCACAGTGAATATTTGATAACTGTACCTTACTTTCCAGGAGGTCCCCGGAGTGAGCTGAGTGGTTCGAGCCGGGGGGGTAAGTGCTCAGGGTGAGAGCCTTGCAATTAAACTGTGTGAGCCACTAGTGGGACAAGGGGGGGGTTGCAGCAACCCAGAGGGCTGTGACCGAGTCAACCTTGACTGTCCTAACCCCGACCTCTGGGTGGAGGCACCTGTCAGTGGATCTGGGCCCCTCACCCTGCCACATCTGAGGCAGGCAGGGGTAGTAGCCCTTGGGATAGCGCCCCCTGGGGGTTACACACGTGTGCAGTTAGTGATGGAGAACAGGAACACTTCAATCATATGAAAAGGTCATAGTTACAGAAATAATTACACAGTATAACAACATAACATGAGATGAAGTTCAGTGCAAGAAAGTACAGTATACAGCATCATGGTTAGCAATCTACCTGTTAGGGAAGCATTTACATGTGTTGATATGTAAGAGGTGGTTACAAAAAGTGTTCTTGAAGCCCACATAAGTAGCAGAAGTGCGGATGCTAGGTGGGATATTATTCCACCTCCTAGGGGCAAAGTTTTGGAGTGCCATTATCCCCGTATTGGTCCTTATTTTAGGCACAGTAAGCAATCCAAGGTTTGAGGATCTAAGAGGGTATGGATTAGAGTAAGGTGTAATCCATATTGTGAGCAGCTGAGGTTGCTCATTATTGACAACTCTGTAAATAATACTGCCTAGTTCCAATTCATGCAAAGCATTGGGGGGAGCCATTCTAGGTTTGCATATAATTCGCAGTGGTGAGCAAGTCGGTTTGAGCCAAGTGCAAAATGGCAGATGTTATTGTAGGTAATATCCTACTTTCTGAGTGCCAGTTTAGATGTAGAAGGTGATATACTGCCATATTATATGTGAGCTTGGTGAGTAATATGCCACGTGTGACAGATAGACATGCGTGTTGAGTTAGGTTCTGTCTAATTCTATAGGCCAGGCCGTGTCTAGCATTAACTGTGATATAGGTCTTGGTTATATGCAATTGAAAATCAAGGGAAGGATCTAGCGTGACTCCTAGGTAATTGAAGGAATATGGTTGCTCAAGTGGGGTGCCATTTAGATATGTGATCTGAAGTGGTGTTTGAGAGTTTCTAAACTTAAGTGGGAACAATACAGCATGGCCTGAGTTTTTGATACATTTAGGAGAAGCTTGTTTTTCTGTAGTCATTGTTGTACTGCTTTTACATCATGGGAGAGCATGTGATTAATTGTGCAGATATTTTTTGATTTGGCAATAAGTACTAAGTCATCTACATATAATATGGGTGTGCTGTATTTTAGGCACTGTTGTAGGTTGTTGATATGCAGGGAGAATAGGAGTGGACCCAGTATTGAGCCTGGGGGACTCCAATTTCAGATGATAAAGGTTCAGAATAGGATGTACCTAATTTAACCATTTGCTGTCTATGTTGGAGATAGTTGTTAAACCAACTTAGAGCAGCTGGTGAAAGGCCACAATTTTTTTTTAGTTCGATATAGAGCAGAGTATGATCCACAAG
This sequence comes from Neoceratodus forsteri, assembly GCA_016271365.2. Classification (NCBI taxonomy): domain Eukaryota; kingdom Metazoa; phylum Chordata; order Ceratodontiformes; family Ceratodontidae; genus Neoceratodus; species Neoceratodus forsteri. The sequence goes on along the minus strand of CM028137.1, from coordinate 530,646,183 downwards.
GTCAAAGGCCTTGGTGAGGACTATGAATATGGTACCTGTGTATTCCCCTCTGTCAATTGCAGTTGAAATGTGGTTGGTTAGTGTAAACAAGGCTGTTGTGGTGCTATGAGCAGTTCTAAATCCATGCTGGTTGGGAGATAGCAGTTTGTATGTGAGCAGATATTCAGTTAGCTGGACGGTGACCAATTTTTCTAAGATTTTATTCAGGACAGGAAGGATTGAAATTGGCCTATAGTTGTTTGTGTTTTTTGGGTCCTCTTTTTGAACACTGGGACAATGTGTGACAGCTTCCAGGCAGTAGGCAGAACACCATTTATAAGGGATAGATTGAACAGTCTGGTAACAGGGGGAGCTATCTCAGATGCAGCAACCTGGAGAAGTTTAGATTCAAGCCCATCGGAGCTGCCGGACTTAGATGCAGAGATGCATCTAAGTAGTTTGCACACCCCAGACACTGTAACAACTTTGAGAAAAAATGGAGGATGATCAGTTAGCTTGTTATCAGGGGGGTTGACATATTTGGGGGAGGAGTTAGTATGGCAAAAAAGGTCTGTATATGTGGACAGATTACTGAACTGCATATTAAATGTGCTGGCGATAGTGGTGGAATTATTGCAGTTTGTACAGTTAATGTTCATATCAGGTGGAGCAGGGGTATTATTTTGACCTAGAATATGTTTTATTTGCTTCCAATAATGTTGTGGGATCCGATAGTGGCAGAGAGGAGATTTTTATAATAATTACTTTTAGTTAGTTTCATTGTTTTTTTGCACTGTGCACGGAATTGTCTGTATTTTTCCCACTCTGCTGAACTGCCGGTGACTTTATATACTTTCCATTGTTTATCTCTTTTCTTTATCGGAGCTAGAAGACCATGGTTAAGCCATTTGTCTGTGAACCCCTTAATTCTTCTAGTAGTAAATGGTGCATATTTGTCTTGAAGTCCCATGAAAATTGTGTTGAAATATGTTACAGCATCATTGACATTGTTAGTGCGCCAAATATATGACCAGTTTATACATTTAATTTCTGTTTTAAAGGCCATGTGGTCAAACTTATAGTAGTCACAGAAGCTGATTAATCTTGGGGGGGTGGGGGAGCATGAAATTTGTTGCTGATTGTGTCAGGAAGGATGCCAGATTGGAGGATTCTGTCTTTACTTGGTGTTATGATCCAGTCTAGTAAAGAAGCTGAAATGCCACCCTTTACTATTCTGGTGGGTTCTTCGATAATTTGTGTAGCATGTAGTTTACCTACTGTAGATGTTGTTTTACAGGTGCCTCATTTTTACCAAGCCAATTTATGTGAAAGTCACCTAGTATTATGAATTCCCTGTTTTTGACCTGAGTAGTTACTATATTGGCTGGGTTGTCAATGGCGTTAATGCTACCAGTGGGAGGTATGTACACACGTAACAAATACAATTTCTTTACCTAGCCCAGCAGTAGTTTGATATGGCAGTACTCCAATTTTACATCCTTGTTAGGTGGGAAGGAGGGGACTGAGGTGAAGTTTAAGTAATTATTGATGTAAAATAGTGTACCTCCCCTCATTTAGATGTTGCTCTGTCTTTCTGGACACATGTGTAGGTAGGTAGGGAGCACACATTGTCTGGAATACTGGGTTTAAATCAGGTTTCAGAGAGTGCCAGTACATCAGGCTGTCATTGCTGTACCCAGATAGTTAGTTCATTCAGGTTTGGGAGTAGACTTTTGATATTAAGGTGGGCAATTTTGAATGCTTTTATCCCTGCCCAAGAAGGTGGGCAAAAGTTTGGAGGAATGCCTGAGTTGGGGCCTGAGTTTAATTCAATGTCTCCTGGGGTAAGTAATAGCAACATGGCCATGAAGATAAAGCAGCAAAGCTTTGGGCTCTTTGGAACAAGGGTTATGTTCCATTTCATTCTTATTAATGGCCTAGCTGCGGTAGGGAGTAACCGTATTATGAAGGATACATTATGTAGGCGTGTTTGTTTGGAATGTACAAGTTGGTTGGACATATGAAAGTTTGTATTGTTGTACTGGTTGTGATCTGGGGGTGTAAGAATGGGTACAGTTAAAGTAAGGGATGCAGAGCTGTGCAGGAATATAAGTAATAGAAGTGGCATGATTACTTGTAGTAGGGTCATATTCGTCGTATTTAGATTATCCAAGAAAGATGCTGAGCAGATATTTGTTGTTCTAGGCGGAATATGGTAATTGTAATTGACTGTAGTATGTGTCTATGGTGGTAGATATTATGCTACTGTATGAAAGAATAGAAGGCGATATTCTAATACTGCGGCAGTGGGATTACCTGTAATGTTATACTGGGTTTCTATGGGCTGTTTGACTTTAAGGCAATCTTCTGTTTTGAGTGTATTGTGCAAAGATTGGGAATCAGGGATAGTCACCTATCTGCAGGGTTACGTTGCTAGCTATTTGTATTTACCAGTAAAGGATAGTATGTTCTATAAGTGGTCTGTGCAAGGGGACAGATACTGAGAGTATTCAGGATCTGCGACTAACATATGTTGTTTCGCAGCACATGGAGGCAGGCTGGCCTAGTGGATGTTCGTCCCTGAGTAATGGATGAGGCTCCACTGGTGTATGGTATACTGGTAGATAGCAGTGGGCGAGGTCACTAGAAGGTATGAGTTTGCAGGCGAAGATACTTAGCTGACAGACAGGACTGGCTAGGAGAGGGGATTTAGTGCAGTTGACAAGCCCTAGTGGGAGTGGTGGGGGAAGGGTGGGAGGGATACGTCACTCTGGAGTGATTATTCTCCTAAAAAAAAAATCAGTGGTATTTGGCCTACATCATTCGGTTAACTTTAAGTGTCTCAAAGGCAATGCCCTGAGTCAGGTAGTAATGGCGCTGCATGCCAAACTCTGCATGGTCCTGTACCTGCTGTCCGATTCCTCCTGATGGTGATGAATGGGGGGAAGGGGGCTAGAAGCAGCACCATCCAAACATGGAGCAGCCCCTGGGAGTCCTGAACTGGGGAGTAATCAGAGGATAGAAACACATATAATCTGGTAAGAGGGGTGTACCTATTGTTTGTCACTCACTGCTAAACGGTCTAAAGCCTGCCCCATTAGTAATATCAAAGGGGAAGTGGAGTTTGGAGCCAGGATTTCTGAGGGTAGAGGGAGGGGATATATACTTCAATACGCTGTGGGGTGATCTGGAGGGGGCAGGGGGCAAAATGGCCAATATGGCTTCCTTATTAATATCTTTTCCAGCTACTGAGTGTATTTAAAGCATTCAGTTACTCGCTGCAGTCTGCTAATTTCTAACTAATTCCAGCCTGTTCATTTTATTTAAGCCAGCACTAGCTGCAGCCTGTTAAATTCAATCTGAATCCTGCCTGCTATTTTAATTAATTCCAGCTCAAGCTCTTGCTGCAGCATATTTGGAGCAGCTGCTTGTAGGCTTGAATTTTATTCTTAGGCTTAATTGTGTAGTATTATAATTTATTTGTAAACGTTCTCAATCCTTTGCTAATCTTGTTTCTTTCTGCTTTACTTGATCTCTCCCTGTTGATTTCTGCCTCCCTCTTCTCCCTGTAACTCCCTCCTCCTCTGTCCCCTTCAATAATTCCTTGTGCCTACCTCTCACTGACCCAGTCCTGTTCCTACAGTATTTAAGCCTTGATTTCTTCCTCTTTCCCCAGGGTTGTGAGGGCTACGCTTGTGAAAAGCCCTCCCCAGGTTCCCTCACTGCTGACCCTGCCCGAAGCTCCCTGGCTGGCCATAGGAAGGTACGCGAACAGGACTGCACTCAGTTTAAACCTTGGTGCCTTTTTTCTTCACCTCTTTGGTGCTGTATAGTTAAGACTCTGAGTATATTTAAAGTATTCAATTACTCACTGCAGTCTGCTAAATTCTAACTAATTCCAGCCTGTTAATTTTATTTAAGCCAGCACTCGCTGCAGCCTGTCAAATTTAATATGAACCCTGCCTGCTATTTTAATTAATTCCAGCTCAAGCTCTCACTGCAGTGTACTTGGAGTGGCTGCTTGTAGGCTTGATTTTTCACCCACCCCTACCCCCCACTCTATTAAATATGTCTATGACTCTGCCCACTTCTTGCTTTCTGCCTGAATATTAACTGGCAAGGTAGTCCTTCTACTCCACCCTCCACTCTTGCCTACTCACCTCCGATTCTCTGACCTGCACACAACTTATGCCTGAACAACTCAAATAAGGTGTGTCTCGTTTTTCCCTTCTTCTCTCCGGCTCACCTAGAACCAGTTTTTTTTCTAACTCTTACCCATAGCCATTTTGAAGATATACCTGCTTACTTGTCCATTCATTGTTTTTTTCCGTTTGTCCCTGGATACTATAGGTACCACTCAACTGCTTGACTTTATAATAGGTGCTTTCTTGTCTCAAAAGGCACCGTCCTGCCTCTGGATTCAAACTCACTTGATTAAGGGGTTACCCCCCCTTAGCTCCTCCTAGTCTGGCACCACCTAACATCTCTACCCTCTCCTTCTATTTCCTCCTGCCTGTCTGACTGCTGGAAGTTTCTTTATACTTGATGCATGATGTTTTCTCTTACTTGCCCAGGGACACTTATGGTTATAGCAGAATTGCTACCCTCCCTTATTACCCTCTCCTAACTCTTGCTTAAAATACCTGCTGGTGACCCTGGGTCCCACTTACAATAAGAATACTATTTTGTCTTTTTTAACCTGCTTCCAACTAGAAAATCACATCCATTTCTTAACCTGTCCTTCTACTTAACACGTCCTGGCAAATTAGGACATTTCCTGCTCTATCATCCCCCTGTCTTGCCCAAATGCCTCAAGCGTATTTATTGATTCACCAGAGAAGTTTGGGTGATACTCCTGCATTTATCCTTATCTGAGGACATTGAACCTAACCCTATCCCCCTCTACAATGCTAGGTCTACTAATGACTCCTCCTGGCTCTCCTCAAAGGGCATGAAAATTGCCCACATGAATATCAGAAGTATACCTGCAAACTTCCCTGACCTGGAAGCCTGGGTTTCCCACTATGGTCCAGACATTCTAGGAGTAACTGAAACATGGCTTAGGCCAGACATCTCTGATTCAATGTACAAAATAACTGGCTACAACCTGACGAGATTCAATCGCCCCTCCAAACAAAGGGGTGGAGGGGTTGCTCTCTATTATAAAGAACATCTCAATATCTCTGTCCAACATTCAGGCTTATCAGGTTTCTGTGAAACTCTGCATACCGTTCTGCTCTTAGGTGGTGAAAAAAGGTTAAACTTGATATGTGCTTACAATCCCCCAAAGGGGGCCATTCCTGGCTTAAATGGGCTCTTGGACTCTCTCTCTACTCTAAAGGGTAGATCTGAAGTCATTTTAATGGGTGATTTCAACCTAGACCTATTGGGTAGCCACGCTGGTTCGTACACTGAAGCTGTCGCTCAACTTCACCTATCTCAACTGATTTCTAGTCCTACTTGAATCTCAGCAAATGGTGAGCAACAATCTCTCTTGGACTGGATTGCTACAAACAGAGCAAATAAAATTATTGCTGCAGGCACCTTTTCAGATTCTATTAGTGATCACCTACCTACTTTTTTCATTTGGAATGGTCACTGCCCCTAACCCCCCGCCTAGAATTATACAGTTTCAGGATTCTGCCAAACTTAACCCAAGCACACTTCCTGATGAAATTAATAACATTGACTGGTCTCCTATCTATATCACTGAGGATGCAAATACAGCACTCGACTACCTGATTTCACAGCTACTTTCCCTGCAGGATCTACATGTTCCATTGAAAAAAAGGCATCTTAGGGGCTCTACCAACAGATGGTTACACAAAGACCTCCTTCAAACTATGAGAAGAAGAGACAAGGCCTAGGCCTTGGCTAAGAAGTCCCTATGGATAGAAGACTGGGCTAACTATAGACAAATGAGAAATGCCTGCAAAAAAGATATTTGGATGGCTAAAAGAAACTATTACCATAAGCTTCTCCAATCCTCAGCGGTGATACCTGGGGTTTTTGGAACTACAAAAATTTCATAGGTCAAAGGCCCAAGATGGCCATAACCGACATGACGCTAAATGATGCCAATTGTAATAAATTACCTACTATTGCAAATGCTCTGAATGCTCAATTCTTGGATTTCTCTGAATACCTGGAGAAATTTAACCAGTCCTCTGCTCCTCCTCCTTCTGACATGCACATTCTGTACGAATCCTCCTTTCGGCTCAGATCAGTCTCCTTTACTGAGGTGCTGCATCTCCTTAAATCTATCTCCCCACATGGATCTGTGGGTCCAGATGGGTTACTGCCAAACTTCATCAAACTGGCAGCTCAAGCTCTTTCTGTCCCTATTGCGAGAATTTTCAATCTTTCCATACTAACCCAGACAGTGCCTACGCTGTGGAAAACCGCTCATGTTGTCTCTGTACACAAAAAGGGGGATATTAAAAACATGGCAAATTATAGACCGATTGCCATTCTCTCTACCCTAAATAAACTTCTCAGGAAGGCTGTTGCCTCCCAGGTCACAAAATATCTGCACCTTCACAACCTTCTATCTCCTGCTCAACATGGATTCCGAACATGGCTTGGCACTACAACTGCACTACTTCAGGTAACTAATGAAGTCCTAACAGCGATGGATAAGGGCCTGCTCATGTGGGCCATATTTATTGACCTCACTAAGGCCTTTGATGTTGTGAATCATCCTCTGCTACTCTCCAAACTGTCCTTTCTGTGTTTTGCCCAGTCTGCTATCTCCTGGTTTGATAGCTACCTCCCTGGGAGGATGCAATTTGTTCAGATTGAAACTGCTGTCTCTGACCTTTCCCCAGCTTCTGTTGGGAGTTCCCCAGGGATCTATACTTGGCCCTCTTCTTTTTCTCTTCTTTTTATTAACAACCTGCCCTCTCTTCCCTGTTCCTCCTCGTTGATCCTTTACACTGATGACATGATGCTTCTTGCTAGTGGTAAATACCCCTCATCAATAAAGGCAGATCTTCAAGCTGACTTTGACTGCTTACAGGATTGGCTTCTACAAAACAGGCTCATACTTAATGCTAAGAAAACTGTGGCTATGCTTTTCGGCTCCCCCTCTAGAATCCAATCCCTTGCTCCAGATTTTTCAGTACTATGTCTTGATGGGTCCCCTTTGGAATCTGTTAACTCATTCAGGTACCTAGGAGTCACTCTTGACCCATCTCTGGACTTTAACCTCCACACTGAGGCTATCTGTAAGGCGGTACACTCCAAACTGGGTCTTGCCTATAAAATTAGGTCCTCCCCTCAATAATGCTGCTTGGCTTGCTATTGTGCAAGGTTTCCTCCGTCCCTCTCTTACCTGCTGCTCTCAGGTATACCTTAATGCTAGCAAAGGAGCCCTCCAAAAATGGAGCACCTGCTATAACAACATATGCAGATTTGCCCTCTCTGCACACAGACATACTCATCGTTGTCAGATCTACTCTAAATTGAATTGGCTCTCCCTGGCTTCGCATAGACTCTATTCTGCTGGCTGTGTGATTGATAATATTATCAGAATGTGGACCCCTGAGTACCTCTCTAGGTTGCTGTCTCATCCCTCCCAAGCATATCTCATCAGGTCATCCGTACAAACCCTATTTGAAATTCCCAGATATCTCACAAAAAAGGGGGAACTATCCTTTGCTATATCTGTCCCCTGTACCTGGAACTCCCTTCCCCCACAACAAACTCTTCAAATCCCACAAAGCCTTTAAACTGGGTCTTTGTGCCCACCTATAGAATCTGATGGCTGCTCCTGTGCTGTAACTTGAGACTCACTCTTAGCAGCTTTCCTTCCCTACATGGCACTGTTTCCCTTCATGTTCTGAAATCATCATGTTCCTACTTCCATCATGAATCATATTGTTACAACTGTTACTTATTTCTTAGTTGTTGTAGTATGTTGTCAATTATTGTTGTATCATCTAGTGCAGTGAGTTAATGAAATGTTATTTGTCTTCTCTCAGTTTCCACAGATACGACTTGCTCTTGTCAGTAAACTGTGTAAAGTTTTGTTCTCACTTCATGCTGCGTCATGAACTATTGTCAGCTTGTTGTACATTATTTGGACTTTGTTTTCTCCAGCCTGTACTCTCCCGGGTCGCGCCTGAATATAGGCAATACTCTTGTCTAGTGTACTTACCCAGTAAACAAAAACCAAATAAAATAAGTAAGATGCTCTGCAATATGGCCTCCAGCAGCACCACACAAGATCTGCTATATTCTACCCATACAACGTGCCCAAACAGTACTATTTCAAACCTCCTAGCACCACTAAACCCATGTTCACTAATCGGTTACCCTAGGCATCGAACACAGGCAGTGCTGATTAATTTGACAAGGGATCTGCTCTTGAGGTCACCTACCTGCCAGTAAGCATTATAGCACTCAGGTACACACCTTACACCCTAAAATCCTGATAAAATATTTGTTTACCACAGTACACTGTGCTCTACCGCTAACATCAGATGCAGTGTCTAGTAAAAATAATTAATATGCATCACACTATATCATAACAGGCAAACTATATCACAGGAGATTTGGAACAGTGAATTACAGCACAATTCATAAATATACAGTAGAGCTGCCTAAAGCACTAAGATCACTGCAGAGGTACATCCACAAAGTGTCCTCAAAACTATATAATATATGAGTCCCACAGAAAAGCCCTTACAGACTAGAAGGACCTCCGCGCTGTATGCTAACACCATAAACAGCAAGAGGTACCACTCTGGAGTGCTTACGCTCCTAAAACAATCAATGCTATTTGGTCAACTTTACTTGGCTGACTTTAAGTGTCCCAAAGTCAATGCTAGGAATAGGTCCACATGTTTTACATTTTTGGTGATATTAACTTCTAAATAATGGATGACTGTTTTGTGCCTCTTGAAAGGGTAGGCTTGTTTTAGTTGTGCAGAGGGAGTGAAATTATAAGGCAGAACCTCTGCCTATGAAGTATTCAGCTTGTAGCCGGCTATGGTGCCAGAGTGATCGAGGATCTGTCATACTACTGGGACTGATTCCTCAGGTGGGGTCAGTGTCAACAAGACATCATTAGCGAAGAGTGAAATCTTGCATTGCTGACTGCCTAGAGGAATCTCAGCCTCCTGCAAATCCTGATGAATCACTGCCACCAGGGGTTCTAAATAGAGGGCAAATCACAAAGGGGATAGGGGCATCTTTGTCTTGTTCCTCTGCCTAGGGGGATTCAGATGGAAAATGATCCATTAAGCTTCAGACAAGCCTGAGGTGAGGTGTAAATACCCTGCAGGATTCTTATGAAGATGTCCTGGAGCCCAAAGGTAGATAGGGTGACCCACAGAAATGGCCAGGCCACCCTGTTGAAGGCTTTCTCAGCACCCAAACTTAAGAGGGTGAGGGAAATGTGAAGCATGACCATGGGGGCTATCAAAAGCATGTTATGCTGTACAATACAGTGTGTCTGTTGGGTGCAGATGAAATCTTCCTGATAGGGGTCTATCAATTGAAGTAGAAAGCATTCCAGTTGATGGGCCAGAATGTATAAACAATTTGAAGTCATAATTAAGCATAGAGATTAGTTGATATGGGGCTGGGTAATGGGTGTCTTTCTGAGGTTTTAGAATCGAAGAAATCACTGCACATTTCCAGCAGGGGAGTGGTGGATCACCCTTTTGTATGGCTTGAAAAGCTGGTATGCTGTGTTGTCATTTTTTTTTATTGCTCCTCCACCGATCCCTGACCAGCCACTCCTTCAGGCCACCTAGGCCCTTTGCTGCCACCACACCCCATTGCCATCCACTGCCCTGTCATTGTCGGCCAGGTAACCCAACATAACCCTTTGTCGAGTGGGTCCCCCCCTCCAGGGAAGAAGTACCTGTAGGCACATTAATGTGCCCTGGAGGTGGTGGGGGTCAACATGGGTAATCCCAGGCTATCATGGTGATGGGGACCGGCGGTCATCATCTGGTCAGTCGGGGCTGATTTTCCATTTTTTGTCCCCTCTTTCCCCCCACCCACAGCGACTGCACACACAGCATCCCTCCCGGCATGACACACAGGGGCATGTGGTCACCCACGCCACATGATGCGTCACCGCCAGGAGTTGCTCCGGAGCAGTGCAGACCCTTGCACTCCCCTGGGAGGAGAGCATCCTTTGGACATGAGGATTAGCCTAGTCAAACTTTTCTTTATACCTGTGTTTTTAAATTACAATTTTTAATATTAAATCTTATTTTTTTTACCTTAGTAAATAGTCTTTGTTGTAAATCTGTTATACATTTTGAAAGTTTCTCTGTTCCATAACCAGTTATCAAAAATAAGAGAAACAGGCATTTGTTTCAAGTTCCGATAAGCTAGAGGTTTTCCCACAAGAAAACCTGCGGGCCAGTCCCTCCTGCACCTGCTGAGAAAGGTGAGCCAATCAGCCCGGTGGCATCCTGATAATGGCAGCAATCCTAAACTTTAAAGTTTGGGTGGGTGAACATTGTTGGGCAACAGACAGAGAGGATGTGACTTGTGCTATGGCAGCACATATAAAAAAGGCAGCAAACATGTCAGAACATGGGTTCTTTTTTAAAGCCATTGATAAAGTTTGCCCTAAGCTGAAGTGGTGATTTAAACAATTTTGTGTTAAAATGGGAGGGTTTCTGGATCATTAATTAGCAAGCTACAAAAGCACCAGGTCTAAATATAGGTTTTGATGTGAAACCACATTTGAAATAAGATTTTTTATGTCTGGCTGTTCTCTTTTTGTTTGTTTTACAGGTGCTTGATTTAAATGAAGCAACATGAAAAATGACCAGGAGGAACTAATCTTGATTTTATACATTTGGGACCAGATATTCAGACTGCACCAGGCAATGGCGCAAGCCTGGGCGCAGTGCAACTGAGATGTGCCGGGGCCAGGACCGGGTGATATTCAATGGTGATGTGTCATGGCGCCGCACCATTGAATGTGGCACAGACTACGCTCGGCGCAATGGCATTGCGCTGGCGCAAGCCATGGATAGGGAGCACAGGGATGCACCAGCGCAACTGCAATTGCACTAGATGCATCACCTGCGATATTTAGCGGATGGCATGCAAATGAGGCCATAATATATGCAAGGTGCAAATGGGGCCATTTGCATGTAATTATGGCCCCATTTGCATGCCTTGTGCAGGGCAGCTGGCGACTTGCACCTGGCGCCCTGCACAGCATGATGTCCGCACAGTGGGGGTCCCGGGCATCCACACCCCATAGCTGTGAATGTGGAAAATCTCGATACAGTAAATCCCTGGTAGTCTAGTGGTGCCCCCCTTCCTCCTGAGTCCCCGATGAATGTATAATAAAACAGTCCCCGGTGGTCCAGTGGACCCCCCCCCACCCGTTACCCTGATTGTGGTATATGTATTGAAATACATTCCCTGGTGGTCTAATGGGCTGCCCTCCCTCCCTCCTGATGCCCCAATGGATGTAGAATAAAACAGTCCCTGGCAGTCAGTCGAACCCCACCCTCACAGGTCCCTGATGCGATAAATTGCCCAAGCGTAATTCACTGGTGATCCAGTGGCACCCCACCCCTCCACCCACACAGGACCCTTGCCCACCCCTCCCCCATCATCAGCGGATGGCTGCAACCTGCCCGTATACCTCCCAGCCGCCCCCTGAATGACAGGTACAGTATGGGCTGTAAGCCCATTAGTCCACAGTGTGGACCAATGGGCTTACAGGGCATCACTGTACTAGACAGTCCAGATATGTGAATGAAGTCATTCACATAATTGGGACTTTCTAGTACAGTGTGCCCTGCAGGTCCATACTGTACCTGTCATTCGACAAGCGACCAGGCGATGCGCGGCGCGTTGCCAGCCACCCGCTCATGACGGGGATGAGGGCAAGGGGTGCTGCGTGGGGTGGTAGGTGCCACTGGATCACCAGGGAATTACGTTGCCATTTACTGCATCGGGGACCCAGGGGGGGTCCACTAGACCACCAGGGACTGTTTTATTCTACATCCATCGGGGCATTGGGAGGGAGGGGGGTCTACTAGATCACTAGGGAATGGATTTCAATACATATATCATGATTGGGGTAACGGGAGGGAGGGGGTCCACTGGACCACCAGGGAATATTTGAATGTACATTTACCATGATCTTGGCTATGGGAGGGAGGAGGCCACTAGACTACCAAGGCTATGTTGGTGCTTCATGATGTTGTTCTGGGTGGGCAGGTGGTCACCCACAGCTGGCGGCTGCTATGCTGTGCCATGCAATACAGCACCCCACCTGTGGGTGGCCAGGATTTGTTCCCACTTTTCATGGGCTCAACTCTGCACCCCGCACTGTGTAATGTTGGTTGAACCAGCATATTGCCCGCATATCGGAGCTGAATGTCGGGACATGCCGCATATGCAAGGGCATACCCCTGCATCTGTGCTGCATCACGATTACATTGCACCCGGCACGCCAGGTTGTGCTGCGCTAAGCAGCCTTTCCAATATCCCGCTAGGGCACAATGCGGGGTTGTGCCGGCACAACTCTGTTGCACCATGTGCAACCCCTTTGAATATGGGGGCCTTAGTGTATTATTTTGATAGCCAATCATTTTTAGGCCATGTATTCACCTGCAGCAGTTAAATTTACTTTAAAAGTTCAGTGGCAATTGGAGTAAGTTATTGAAAGGATTTCCAATATATATTTTACATCTAGTCACTTGTGTGTAATTTAGCACAATTTTCCATTCTAAGATCAAGTATGGATAAAAAAGAAATGTAATGCAAAAAGGTTATATTTTATTTTACTGCCTTATCTTCTTGAACATTATAGTGAAAGAGAATTTTTTTAAGTTATTTTAATGTGCTTTTTCACTGATTATGTATGTGTGATTGGTCTATTTAAATAGGGTCATTTTATTTATTTATTTTGTATTTATTAAACTCTAGGATTACAAATACCTTTGAGCAAGAACTGCTTGTTTACGAAGGTTCCATGTCAAAGGATGGAAGGTTAATATACAAACAAAGGTAACATTAATACAGAGTCTCAAAACACAAAATACCCTATTTTAAGCGGAGAGACAGCAAAAGGATAGTAAGGCCAGATGAGCAACTAGTAGGGCTGGGGAGGGTGGGCAGGGGTCGGGAAGGAGTGGGCAGGCTGAAGGGCCATTGTCTGGGGGGGGGGGTGATTGGTATGAGAAGTGCAAGGTAGAGGAGACAGAAGTCTGAAGTACTAAAAGATGGGAGGGTGTGGGTGAGGTAGGGGAGGAATGGGAGGAGGGGTAAGGTGAGAGGGAGGAAAGTGGAGGACAATGATAATTGGCCAGAGGGAGTTTAGGACCACACAATGCCAGGCATGAGTGTAGAGGCTGGCCAATTAGGAGAAGCAGTCACATTGGCTGGTAGTAGAGAGATGATACAACAGTGATGTCATATTCACTAGAGGATGTATGTTATATGTGAATAACCTTTCAGAAAGAATTGTAGAATCTGAAACATGTCAGGTGATATTGGGCGTATGTACATGTACTTTTGCACTCGATAAATTAAATGGCACAAAAACAGACTTTTAATGAACCCATCAAAATCACATACAATGCTATATTTGGAATCTCTCATCAGCTAAAGAATATCCTAACTCCGCTCTCTGTGGCCTGTGATAATGGCATCCCCTGGTCACTGTTCTCTCTTTCAATTACCTGGGTGTTAAGCTAAATCACTCCCTTGACTTTTCACTCCATGTGTCATCCACCTGCAAGGCACTTAACATTAGACTTGGAGTAGCTTACCGAGCCTGCCATAATCTCTCCCCATCTGTCTGCATTGCAGTCATTCATGGTACTCTACTTCCCAGACTCTCATATGGGCTGCCCATTTTCTTTAATGCCTCAAATGCAATTTTGTGGAAATGGGACATGACTTACAACAATATCTGCCAATTCACCCTTGCCAGCAACTGACTCACTCACTACTGTACCCTGTACTCCAAATTATGTTGGCTACCTCCTGCTGCCCTACATGACCTCTCCTTGGATGGCATCACTCACAGCGTAATTCCAAACCGTGCACCCCTGTCTCTTGCCTCCCTCCTGGTGCCCTACAGAAATGCCTATCCTCTCCGATCCTCAGATCTTGACCTCCTGTCTAAACCTAGGACCAGGACCAAACTCAGGAAGACAACCTTTCCTGTTGCTGTCTCTACATAGTGGAACAGCGTACCTGCTAACATAGACAATGTACTGTTACCCATGCTTTCCAGAGCCAATACCATTCACACTTGTTCCATTTGGCTGTATGTTCCTGTTCCTAGACCCTGTCCTCATAATTTCTAGACACTGATATTTGAAAATCCCTGCACTTGTCACTATGTACACCTGCTAGTTTGTCTGCACCTCAGAGCTTTGCTAATGACCTTTCCCCTTTGCTTCTTATTTAATTTGTACCGCTTGGTTTATTCTGGTCCTTTTGATGCTTAATTTATTGTCATTCACTGTCTTGTTTTCTAAGTTCATCTTAGAAAATGGGCTTTTTATTTCCTGGCATCTAATTGGCTAGTACCCTTGCCAGAGGGGTACATTAACTTTCAATAGATGCCCAGGAAACAAAAAGTACCAGTCTACAATGCCCCTTCACCCAGAATGTCTCCTGGTGCTCACCCTGCTTCCTAATGGGCTGCAACACCTCATTAAAAATTTAAAAATGCCGCCATTTTCTTCCCTCGCTTAGCGAGAGAGCCCCCACCAGCCATCAGTCCTTAGCCCAGACATAGTATACCCAGCACTATAGGAACGGAACTTTCAACAGCAACACTGTGAATGTCATTTAAAACAAAATCGTTACCTCTGTTACTGTTGCACTTTTCCTGGTTTAGCCATAATGCCTCAGTTCAGACGGTACTGCTGAGTGACGAAAAAAAACAAAAAAACGAAAGATACCGCACCGTTTTACAAAAAGTAACTGAAATGACCACAATCACACTAACTGTATGCCACATTTAACAGTCTTGCTCTGGCCTCCAGCCACTCTTACCACACAAGGAAGATAGTTATTATTTTCACAACTGCAGCCTAAGGCAAGGTCACGCACCTAACAGCGCATCTTCTATTTTAAGCCTTCTTACTTGTTTGAAGCCGTGTGTCTCTACGCTGGTGCGCATGTGGGGGGGTGTTACTATGACCACCAAACTGGCATGTCTGTGGACTGAGCAGTACTTCCCAGTTGTCTCGCTGAGCGCCGCTACTGATTAGCCCACTTGTCGCCGCTGATCTTTCCTACAGAGTTACTTTTCCGTTCACATCAGTGTATTTTTCCGTTTACATCAGGTCGGCACGCCGCAGGTAATGGGTACATCTTCCCAGGCACACACACTCGAACAAAAGCCTTGTTACTTGTTTTAAGCCATGTGTGTCTACGGTGGTGCGCATGTGGGGAGTGTAACTATGCATGTCTGTGGACTGAGCAAAAAAAAAAAAATCCAGAACTATTACAAATAAACAAAAAACGATGCCATACTGAGTCTGGGGAATCACTTCAAGAGAATGGCTCTCGTGGAGAGCAACACATGAATCAACAGCATAAGGAATCAGAGGGACTACTTTACCAACAACACTTTTTCTTCTAGTTTTTCTTTTAATTTTAAACTACTTTCCTCTGTTATTTTACTTTTTAATTAAACTTGACACAGATGCCCATTTCTAGCAGCAATAATGCCCTCCAGGGTGGGCTGTATGGGCATACCGACCGGCCAGGATAAGGCCCTCCGCCTGTGGCATCGGGCCTCATTACACCTCTGGCCGGTCTGGTATTGCCCAATACCATCCACCCTGTCGGGCATTATTGCTTACATGTACTCTGATATTGTGGGACTTTTCCTGTATTTGTACTGTTTTAATGGTTTGTACCCTCCCAAGTCATGCCTGAAAATATGCAAATGTTTGTCTAGTGCACTTTACCCAGCAAACAATAAATAAATAAGTATTTAAATGGCTTCAGACTGAGCGTCATATGTGAATTTGGTGATGAATGCCCAATTTTTGTTTTTTTTATGTTCTGCATTTTCTATTGAGAGTACTCCACCTTTCCCAGTTTCTTTGCATAGGGAATGGAGGCAGAAGGGGTCAGGTCAGAGAGAAGGGGGCATAAACAAAATGATAAGAAAAAACATTAGAAAATGTTTACAGAGAGAGATTAAGTACAGGAAGGTTAGCAGACTTGCTGAGGGTCACTCAGTCAGTGGCACTTGTGGGACTAAAAGCTGGGTCTTCAGGTGCACAGTTATGCATTTAAACTACCTCTCTACCTCAGGGACTCAACAATATACCATATATACTCACATAGTAAGTCGACCTCAGGTATAAGGCACTCCCCCCTTCCATTGCATTTTAGCAGATTTGTTGATATACCTCATATATAGGTTGGCCCCCACCCCCCTTTACCATGCTTACCACACTGGCAAACCATATACTGGTCTCATCCAGGTACCTTTCTGAAATGTTTTTTTCTGAGTCATTGATTCAGGATTCCACTTTTCATTTATTTATTTGATTTACCAGGAAAGTGGACTGGGTCAAAGGCCCGTTTTCAGCCATGCCTGGGGAAGGGGGAATAAAAGTTGGTACACAATACAGGTTTACAAAGACATAAAAGCAAGCTAAAACAAGTAATCTGAAATATACAATAAATATTTGAATGCAAACAGAAAATGAAATATACAAGCATAAATACAATAGCAAATAAACAGTCATTGCAAAGATATCATGAATTCATAGAAACCTAGAAGTTGACAGGAGATAAGGACCGCAGGGACTGTCTAGTCTGCCCATTTTTCCTACCTTGTGAATACTTGATCAAGTATTACCAAAACAGCAGCACAGATGTACTTAGATAATTTTTCACACTATTTTTAAATGCATGTTTCTTTGAATAATTAATTGATACACAGAGAATAATGGATAGGCAAGTGTGTGTTATGGAATTTTTTTACACACCCAAGGTGTGTGATGACCCATAAATTTTTGACAGCGAAGCTTGAGAGGTTTATGAAGTCATCACACACTGAGGGTGTGTAAAAAAAATTCCGTATACACACACTTGACTATCCTTTATTTTTTATAATTGCTGATGCTGGGATTTTTGCTTTCTGACAGAAGAATGAAGAGAGAGAGAGTCAGAGAGACACAGGAACACTCGCTGAGAGAAACACACACACATGCACACACACACACACACACACACCCACACACACACACACACACTGTATGTATCTCTCTATCTCTCTCTCTCTCTGTCATTTTTTTAAAAAAATTTAATTTATTTATGCATTTTTTTTTTAATCCCAGTATGGAAGCGCCCCGGGAACTGTAGTTAGCCAGTGTCTGTGGTCTCGTGCTGATCAAGGTCACAGTCTCTCAAAGCCGCAGCCGAAGGAAAACAGCAGCAGGATCAACTGATTTGTAGTTAGTGCTGAGGAGGGTGAGTGGCAAACTCGTAAGTGGCACTGGGGATGATGAGTGAGGGTCCGCGGAAACGTAGTTGACATTTTTTAGTGTTAGGCCCACCCACAGACAGACTGGGAGCCAGTTGCATGGCGCTATAGAAATGAGTTACACTGGCAGTCACCTGAGGTTTAGAGAATGCCATAATAACCTGTTTTTGGGTTATTATGGCATTTTACAAAGGCTTGTGATTGGGTTGATAAAGGGGGTCATCAGTAATTATATACATGTAATACATACAGATAAAAGGTTTTGTTGCAATAGATTCATAGTGGGGTATAAAACAAAGTAATTCTGTCTGGCTTGGCCTTGTGTATAAGTCGACCTCGTGAATAGGTCAAGTAATTCTAATATGACAACAATGGAAACTCCACAGATTAGCCAACCTGGTGTATAAGTCGAGTCCCCTATATTTAGCTCCTATTTTTGGCACTAAAAACTTGATGTTTAGGTGAATGTGTAGTAAGTATTAACAAACAGAACAACTGATTAATATGGGGGAAAGTTTGAGGACATTTGCACAGATCCAGTAATGTTTTTCAGGGAAAATTAGAAATGTTTCTACATTAGTGGCAAAAGGATGGCTAGTGGCTAAAAGGGGCTGATGAGAATAGGGGATGGTGGGGAGGTGGCAACATTGGTGTACAGAATGTCTAAAAATAATGGTTTTCACAACTGATAAAAGAATGGAACTCTTACTTGAATACATTAGCTGGACAGGTCCCAAGAGTGCTTGACACATTTGTAAGGTTAAGTTTCCTTCAGGATGTGGAGTTGTCCATGATCCAGTCACATGCGAACTCATACCCAGGAGACATAACAGCATAGTGTCTGGTGCGTCAGTGTCAAAGCAAAATAAAACAAGCACTTGTCAATGCCGAATGTTCATCGTGCATAGAGATGAGGAAGTGTGTGAGAGTGTAGCAGGGCAGGAAGAGTTTTATTGATAATGAGCAATAGAAAGTTGTATGACAACTGTACTCTTCATGAGGGGGTGTGATAAAAAGGCTAGATTGAAAATTTGGAGTAAAAATATTGAAAATGACCAAAGTTACATGCGTGTGTAGAAAATTGTGAATGACCGGGTGTAACTTGACCATTTTCTGGAGTTGTGTCACCACATTTTCAACATGGCCTTTTTGGTACCCCACCTTATGAAGAGTGCCACTGTTATTTTGTTCACTCATACCGAAAGGTGATTTCACAGAGCGACTGCGCCGATCTGTGCCACAGGTGCGAAAACACATTTCAGGCAGGATGCATAAAAATTACAGCTGTACTGTTCATAAGGAAGTGTGACAAAATGGCAATGTTGGAAATCTGGAGTGAAAATATAAAAAATTAGCAAAGATACGAGCATGCGTAGAAACTGCGCAACACATGCTCATAACGCAGGCATTTCGTGGAATTTTTTCACCAAATTTTACACATGGCCTTTTTGGGACCTCCCCTCATGAACAGTAGCACTGTGATTTTGTTAATCCATCCCAAAAGTTAATTTCGCACACTGACTGTGCCATTCTGGGCCACAGGTGCGAAAACACATTTTGGGCAGGATGTGAAAAATTACAGCTGTACTGTTTATAAGGAGATATGAAAAAAAGGCAATGTTGAAAATCTGGAGTGAAAATATAAAAAAATTAGCAAAGTTATGAGCTTGTGTAGAAACTGCGTAACGCACACTGGTAACGCAGGCATTTTTGGAATTTGTCCACCAAATTTGAAACATTGGCTTTTTGGGACCCCACCTCATGAACAGTGGCACTGTCATTTCGATAATTGGTCCTGAAAGGTGATGCCACACAGTGACTGTGAAATCATCTTTCGGGACAAAGAAACAGATGGCACTGAAGTGTTTATGAGGTGGGGTCCCAAGAACTCCATGCTGAAAATGTGGGGCCAAAATTCCTAAAAATGGCTGAGATATCAACCTAAGTTGAAACCTCCCATTGAGTCCCATTATACAGGCTTACCTGATTCCTCAGTTCCTAGTTTGGCTTTGAAGAGTGCAGACGTATCCCAGGCCAGTGAATATTACAGCTCCCGCCTCCAGAGAGTAAGTATGGGTGGGGTGCGGGAGGTGGTGCAGAGGAGAGTTGGGGTGGGAGGGGACTGGGGAAACGACGCTGGAAGGTTTTCTTTTTACAGGTAAAATAAAATTAAAAAGACTTCAGGTGGATGGCTTTTTCTCATTTTACAGGGATTTAAAAAACCATTTAGCCACACTGGGTGGGCTCACAGTGTACCACAATAGTGTGTGTGATGTGGTGGGGGAGGGGCATGCCATTGCTGACATGGGGATTGGACACCCCGTTGTTGGCTAACAATATAGATGGGTGTGAGGGGGGGCGCATCTGACATCAGGAGTGGGCATCCCAATGTCAGAAAGAGGAAACTGTTTAACCAGGAAATAAACAGTAAGAGGGGCGATGCCGACATGGGGATTGAGCAACCCGATTTCGGCAAGGGGTACAGATGGGTTGGGGGATGCATCCAACACTGGGAGTGGGTATCCCAGTGTTGGAAAGGGGAAATTGTTTAACCAGGAAAGACACACTAAGGGACTGCAGGGAACTGGGAAATTGTTTAACCAGGAAAGACACACTAAGGGCTGCAGGGAATAGGGAAATTGTTTAACCAGGAAAGACACACTGAGTTTCAGCTGAGGGCTCACATTTCAAAGGACAGAACAGTGTGCAGCGTCAGTTCTGTCCTTTGAAATGTTTGCGGAGACCAGCCCCTTCAGCAAATTAGTGTCATCAGGACACTGTCTGCAGATTTGTTGGCCACAGACCTGCCCCTACAGCACCGCTGGTCATTGGGCTGGCACCTCTCACACCCCTGTTTAGCAACTCTCATATCAACAAGCTCATTCACGCTTGTGTGTTCGACGAACTTAAAAATCTCTCTTTTCATGTGTCAGCCTCTGTTACCTCTGACAACCCACAAAGTAACTATTTTGTATGTATTTGTCCATGTTTTCAACAGTATGGTCGAATTTGCCTTAAATTTGAAAACACTAGTACATAGCAAGAGTGGTAGTGGACATCCTCTGCACCAGTGTCTGGTGTCTGCAGTGCTTTTAGGAGGAAACAATGAGAATAAGTGACATCACTTTAAAAGCTGTTCTTTGCATAAACCAAACATCAGTTTTCTTCTCATATGACCTCTTAGGAGTAGACAGTGCCACCTGCTGTTCTTATTGGGCAATGCTACTGTGCCAGCTAGCTGCCAGGGTACATTTATTAAAGCAAAAGAAGTGACTAATGTGTGTACATTATTGGCACCCTCTAGCAGCTTATACTTTACATTATTTTGTGTTGTTGTTTGTTTGATAGAGGTATTCAGGTGGTGCAGAGCTGATTGCGGAAGTAATCCAACAACTGAGTACACAGCTACATTAGAGCTAATCAGAATGCTACTTCTGTGTAACATGTACCAGCTGCAATCTTTGCAGTATAGTTATAGTGTGCCTCACAAAAATTTGGTGCTTTGAAAATTTTAGATGGTAAATATAACTTTCTGCCCTATGCTATCTATACCACTTGCTGGTCTTTTATGGGACAATTATGACCAATCCAGTCCTTGAGCTATGCTCCACTCCTATGTATGATGACCTGTATATATCTATCAGTTGAACTAGCTAGTCTAGAGTGTATAATCTGAAATGTGCTTACTACTGTATGTTTCCCCTAGCGTCAAATGATGTATTTCCCACATGTTTGTTTACTGTGACAAAAAATTGTACTCTCTTTGCCATGTCTCCTTGACTATTGCTCCTCATGTTGTACTCTCCCGGGTCATTCCTGAAAAAATAGGGATAATACTTGTCTAGTGTACTTACCTGGTAAACAAAAGCTAAATAAATAAATAAAGTGTACTGAAGCAGTTGAAGTGTCAGCAGCCTGCCTCTTCACCCTGCTACTTCAGCTCTTTTACAGTCTCATATAATTTTGCGTATGTTTAGTCATGATGGTGACAACATAAAGAATGAAATTACTTGTCAACAGCCAGGTAGTGTCTCTCCCTCTTCCTGACTCTCTCTCTCTCTCTCTCACACTTTCTTTCTCTCTCTCTCCCTCTCCCACCCCCACCCCTTCTGTCTCACTTCCTCTCCTCTGTCTCAGAACCTACATAGGAGCATGAGATATGCTGCATAAAAAATAAAGAGCCCATCGTTTTTCTCTCCTGTCATCCAGGCAGCTGTAGCATTTAATAATGTAAAAAACTGCTTTAGCATAGTTCGAGTTATACAATTGCAAAGGATCTCAAAAACAGAGGGGCTGCCATGAAGCTTTTAGGAGTCCTGGGACCCCATACACAGTTGAAGATGTCACAGTTTTGGGGTGAAAACAGGCTCCCCATAGCACTGCCACCATAAAATGCCACACACAAAAAACTGCCTTAATCATCAGGGAAAAGAGTCACTATGGGGGCTAAGGTGCCATGCAAATCTGTCACCATATGTTAATGGGTTTCCCAAGTAGTACTGTATCTTTTTAAGAACAGCTCTGAGTAGGGCTGGTCCAGTGGCACAGAGGGCTGAGGGCTTAGCACCTTACCTCTCCCATGCCAGCAGCCAAGTTCAGGAATGAGCTTGAGCCACCAGGGATCAGCTGGGGGTTGGAGGGCTGGTAGCAGGATTGAGCAGCTGTCAGGCAGCTCTTCTCTCCTGGGTAGGGGAGGCTGGTCTTCCTGGTGCTTGACTGCCACCAAGTGGAGCCTCAGTGGTAGTGTGGACTGTAGCAAGGAAACTGGATAATATGCTTGGGGGGGGGACAAACCTCTCTCTCTGACCCCACCACAGGGGGTAATCTGTGGGGTGCCCTTGCCACTGGAAGCCTGGGGAGATGATGGACAGTGGGGGTAGTGTAGATAGTCCAAGGAACATCCATTGCTGTGGCCCCAGGCAAAATAGAATATATATATATATATATATATATATATATATAAAAAAAGAACAGCTCTGAGTTGCTCAGCTGGCAATTAGTGTTGACTTGACTGCAGATTAAACTTTCATACTTTCCAGTGAGGCAGCACTGGGGCTCTGTTCTAGGTTAAGTCAGGTGTTTTACTATATTTTAGAGCACTAAATGTAGAATATTTGGTGATATTTATGTTGCTGGGTCTATCTACAGTATGTGTCTGGCTAATCTTTTTGATCATCAGATTGTCAGGGCACTAGGGACCAAACAGAGGGGTCTGGCCAGGGTTCTTTCAAAGGTAGATTTGGAGGATCATGGGCATTAGAAGCAGAGAGGAAAACACAAATAGTCTATGAGCTGAATGTCCACATATTATCAGTGGGTCAAGCAGTATTCTTCATTCTTTCAAGTACAGTACATAACTACTCCCACTAGACACCATTTGCTAGGTGGTACAACTCCACTGGAGATGGTGGCAGAACTTTTAGCAGATGTGGAAGTACTATGCATTGGACACATTCCACAGTGGCAAGTATCCTGTCTCTAGCACTTGGTGTCTAGAAGAAAGCACACAGGGGGACTCCCGTGGCATACTGGAGTTTGCTGGCACATGAGAACCTCCTCACCAACCAGCTTCTTAGGCTGAAAGATAAGTCAATGATGCCTTGCAGCACCGCTGGAGAATACCCAACATGATAGCCTTAATGTTAGGGCAGCAGGCTGTCTCAGTAAGTTATACACAGTTGAAAAATTCAGAGAACAGGATTACTACTGTTTTGCAAATCCTAGCTTCCATTGCAGAGGGCAAAGTCAGTCTGAGGAGTACTCATGACACATCCAACTGCTAGAGCAGGTCTCCTGTCAGTGGTAGCCTAAACAATGACTGCCACTACATCTGTCCTCTTGTTGGATGGCCTACAATACAGAAAACAGGGCACATTCACTCTCCCTCTCTATCTCCAACCAAAGGCCAGCTCCACCCAGGTCTAATCAACCTTTCTCATTCACGAGCATGCACAAATAGACCTAGCAACCTCTCCCAGTTGTCATTCCAGGTGACTCAGACGCAAAGCAGGCTATCCCTTTTAAACAAAGAGAATCTTCAGCAGCAGATCCAGGGACTAAACAACGTAACCTCAAAGAGACACTACTGCCCATGCAAGTACCACCCTACCCATGACCAGCATGAGCAGGCACACCCAGGAGAAAAAATTGCAGCTATGGTCTGTGTTCACAGTGTGAACAGAAGGGCCTATATTGATAGATTGTTCTTAAAAATATGCACATAAGGATATTGAAAATCCATGCATTATAGTCCTCACAGGTTGATTCCATTCAGAAAAGTGGACAATGGTTCACTTTTATGATTTTGTTGTCTTGAACTTCCACAATAGACCTTCACTGGATTCTGTGCTTCTGAAGATGTTCTTCACTGCAGTCAGATACTATTGGGTTGGGGCTTCTGGATTTGTGGACCTCAACATACAAATAGCTGTAATGCAGGACCTTGGAAGCTATCCCCAAGTTGTTTTCTCTTCTCAGTTTCTGGGAATTGCCAGTCTTGAATCAAAGAAACAGCATAGTCCATCCAAGTTTCTAGGTCATCTTATCTAACAGGAGTGGGTTTCATACCCGAGAGGATTCTCAGTCTTCTATATGAATCGGATCCAGGTGGCACATTGGTGGGTCTCGCCCCTAAGTCTTGAGGTGGTGTAACCCCTTGGTCACCTAAAAGCATCTGAACTTCACTGGCAGACTTCCCTTTCAGCATGCAGCCACTTGTGGAGCCACTCTTCAAAACCTTTGGTCAAGGGTTGAACTTCTAGATTTGCAGTGGTCACACTGGCATGCGTCACTATTGTCCACCTGGCACTGTCTCATGAATCAGTCCATTGGGCATTTTAGTGGTGTAACCCCTAGGTAGCGCTATCCCAAGGGCTACTACCCCTGCCTGTTTGAGTACGGACAGGATGAGGGGCCTAGGTCCTATGGCGGGTGCCTCCACCCAGAGGTCAGAGTTTGTAGTGGTTAAACTAGCTTGGTCACAGCCCTCTGGGACACTGAGACCCCCTTTTATTCCCTCTAGTGGCTCACACAGTACCCCAGAGTTACAGCCCCAATACCCCACGTATACACACTGTTCACTCATATAGATACCACTTACCCATTTCCTTTAGCTCCACACCATTATGTTGGCTGGTTCGGCTGTCACTCACAATAAGACTCCCTCTGTTGGTGGAAAAAGGCGCCAAGATCAAAATTACATTTCCCAGACTCACTGCCCATACAATCCCCTTGTGGCTGGATCAAAATTAAGAGTCCAACTTCTGATTCGTCCACAGGCTCCATTTTAGGGCTCCCCTTAACCCAATTGGCCCAGCACAGCAGTTCAGGACAAAATGAAAGAGCTACACTGAAACAGTTCGTGCTAAAATAAAGACAGGTTAGACAAACTACATTTTTTCAGTCACTCTAAATGATTTCTGGCAAACAGTTATATCTTTCAACAAGGCTCCCTCTGCACATATGGCGCCAGCAGAAACGGAGCCCAATTGGCAGCAGCCATGGATTCGAGCATTAAATACACAGTCCCCTCATACAAACTAATTAAGTTTGCAAGCAGATAGCTCTTAAAGAGACAGTACGTGGAGGCTCAAATATCACTCACTTGGAACCACATTTAAACAGCTCAGACACCGAACACCGCCCAGACTTGGAGCATTCAGGCAAGCTCCTGGAAGACATTTGGGAACCTCCATTTGCAGGGGGGGTTACAGTGGCATCCATGATATTGAGGCATTCTACCAATGCTGTTAAACTCTGGGAGTTGCAATCCAGGGAATGTCCTCTTACGGCTACTATGCTGAGATTTTTCACTGCGGACAGAACTTCTTCAATTCTACTGATATCAGTCCCTTGTGGGACTCCAAGGAGAAACACGACTTTCAGAGGCTCCAACTCCTCACCTACACACCAGCTGATCAAACCTTTGGATTCCATGGTGTCTTTTACTATTCTTGGGTTTGGGGGAACCCAAAATGTTATTGGTTGCACTTGATTCCATGCAGGGTCCAACTGGTAAATAGGAGATCCCAGCAGTGCCTCCAAAGTTGTAAGCAGGTCACGGTGGACGTTGTAGTTACTACCCCTGTCTTGTGGGCTCAAACAAGGTTGAGGGGCCTGGGTTCTGATTCTTCTGATTGGGGGGTTTGTATCTAGACATTTAAAGTTTTACATGGTGCCTTCACCCAGAGTAAAGTTTAAGTTGGCCTGGTGTCAGAGCGATGCAACCATGTGGGATGAATTACCTCCCCACCTCCCCACAGTGTACCCCTACACATGAAAAGTCATAGTGCAATCTTAAATTCAACAAAAATGCAATCAGTGACTTACCACTAATAATATACTCACAAGACAAAATGTGAAATATCAATAACAATATTTATTTTTGTGAGATATCAAAATATTTATTGGGGCTGCCAATTCACAAAGTTTTGGGGAACTCAAGCAAAACTGTTTTAAGCAGATATGGTAAACTGTAAAGTGGCACAGTCAAAGTTAGTTGCCTGACCAGACTCAGCCAGTAAAACACTTTAAACAACACATTAACAGTGCCCATCCCCCACCAGGCAAGACAATACAGTGGCAGAGTAAATACTGTGAGACCTTTTAGCATTACCAGTTCACCAGTGCTGGGGGCATTATCAACTTCCCACTGGCACCAGTTTTAATCCTTAAAACTTAAAGGGAGCTCCCAGTGCTTCACTGGGTACCCAACCTTGGGAACAGTGCAGCAGACTCAGTGATGGTGCAGCTAGTCATCCAGGACTGGTGCACTTTAAACTTTGTTAAAACCCAAACCTCACAGACTGGGCAACTGCTTAAATGGCAAAATTTCCACTATGGCATTTGTAAGTCTTGGCCCATTGGCCAAATCTGTAGGTTTGATGGCAAACTTTGTACAAACTGTTCAGCTGTAGGGCAAGCCTTGAGAGTACTCACGGTTCTGATGTACCAGCTTCCCTGTCAACTTGGACCCCTCTCCCTCCCTCCTTCCTGTAGGTGCAGGTTCTCTCAAGCTGATGGCTCAGTTGTGCAGCTTGAAGGGAGCAAATTTGGAGATATAGGACTCAGCTGCTTCAGTATGTGGATCAGGCTCTCTGTGTCTGCAGTCATCTGTACCTCTGTGGTGCTTTCCTCTTCCTCAGGATAGACCAGTCTAAGGAGCAGGGGCCACACGCCTCACGCCCATGTCTAGATTTCAGAGCTCACATGTAGTGCATCAGCTTACATAGAAACATAGACTCTGACAACAGATAAGGACCGCTTGGCCCACCCAGTCTGCCCATTTCCCTTCCTATTGGATAAGCTGCAGATCCTAGTTAAACAACAGCCTACTTCTTCCTAACCCCCACCAGAATTGCCTTATGTCTGTCCCATGCATTCTTGAATTCTCCCACTGTTTTTGACCCCATAACCTCCTCAGAAAGGTAGTTCCATCCATCCACCACCCTCTCCGTGAAAAAATACTTCCTCATGTTGCCTCTGAGCAGTCCCCCCTCTATCTTCATATTGTGCCCCCTTGTTCTTGCACATTTCTTTTTCTGAAAGATGCTACCCTCTTGAACTTTGTTGATTCCCTTGAGGTACTTGAAAGTTTTTATCATATTCCCCCTCTCCCTCCTTTCCTCAAGGGTATACATATTAAGCTCCTTTCGTCTCTCTTTGTATGGCTTCTGGTGCAGACCCTGCACCATTTTAGTTGCCCTCCTTTGGACTGCCTCCATCCTGTCTATGTCCTTGTGGAGTTGGGGTCTCCAGAACTGCACACAGTACTCCAGATGGGGTTTCACCAACTGTCTGTAAAGAGGGATAACAACTTCCTGTTTTCTACTGGTGATGCCTCTCCCTATACATTCCAGTATCCCCCCAGCCTTCCTTACTGCCTTCTCACATTGCTTGCTTACCTTTAGGTCATTTGATATGACTATCTCCAGGTCTCCTTCCATTTTTGTTGTTGTTAGTATCTCTTCCTCATTGTGTACTTTTCTCCTGGGTTTTTGTTTCCCATGTGCATTACTTTGCACTTCTTTGAATTGAATTTAAGCTGCCATACTTCTGACCATTCCTCCAACCTTGCCCAGTCCCTTCTCATCCTTTCCACCCCCCTTGTGAATCAACCCTGTTGCAGATCTTTGTGTCATCTGCAAAGGGGCATATTTTTCCTTCCACTCCCTCTGCAATGTCACTTATAAAGACATTAAAAAGGACCGGTCCCAATACTGAACCCGGCGGTACCCCAGTAGTAATCCCTTTAATTTGGAGTAGACTCTGTTTACTATTACTCTCTGTGTCTTCAAAGTCCCAGGCTGGCTAACTTGTTTATTAATTTTTTGTGTAGGACTGTCTCAAATGCCTTGCTAAAGTCTAGGTAGGCCATATCCACTGCCCTTCTCTGGTCTGCTACTTTGGTCACTCAGTCAAAGAAATCTATTAGATTTGTATGACATGACCTTCCCACTGTGAATCCATGCTGCCTTGGGTCCTGTGCCTAGCTGACCTCTAGGCATTCAACAATTCTTTCTTTCAGAAGTGATTCCATCATTTTCCTTACCACTGAGGTCAAACTAACAGATTTGTAGTTTCCTGCCTCTGCTTTGCTCCCACTTTTGTGAAGGGGAATCTCATCTGCCCTCCTCCATTCCTCAGATACCACACCATCCTCCCATGACTTGTTAAAAAGAGTAGTCAGTGATGTCACCAGTTCTCCACTTAGTTCTTTTAGAATTCTGGGATGAAACCCATCAGGTCCCATTGCTTTGTCCACATTCAGTTTCAGGAGTTCTTTCAAAACCCTTTCTACTGTGAATGGACTGGTGTTGACCCCCTATCCAGAATGCTTCTATTGAATGGATTAGGTACCTCCCCCTCCTCTTCTTTTGTGAATACTGAGCAGAAGTATTTGTTCAGTATCTCTGCTTTTTCACTGTCAGCCTCTGCCCACCCACCCAGCTTGTACCTAGCAGTAGCATTAACCAGCCTTCTCCCAAACTGTCTGCAGATTTGGTGCAGGTTTTCTCACACAGAAGTACTCAGTCAGCCTGGTGCCTACAGGCTGGCAGCTATGGCACACATTCACCCCTTTTTATGTTTGCCCTTGTGCTTGTACAAAGCAAATATGTTGTTATGAAACTGGGTTTTGAGAGGTGTGTCCCTGTCAGTCTAGTGTAGGGCAGTCTGCAAGGGGCTCATCAGTGTCAGACCAGTCATCAGGCAGGCTAATCATGACACTGTTCTGGTCTTGCTGGGCGGAATCTTCATGTAGGTTGCCCACCTACAACAGTCTTATCTATCTCTAACTAAATCTTTTTCCTACTATCCTTTATTTCTATTTCACTATATTCATCCCTCACCATGAACTCCTCAAAACAAAGGCATCATGTTAAAGGCCAGCATGCTTATTGGCAGAAGTGGAATAAGGTGCAGGTTTAGGCATTAATAAATGCCTATGATATTTATATAAAGTGCATGGTGTGCATAGAATGAATTAAAGTGCATTTGAGGATTTAATAAAATGCTTATTTAAGTATATAAGATAAAGTGCCTATGCCATTTATAATTTTGTGGTGCAGAAGCACCGAATGTTTAAGGTGCTAGTGAAATAAAAGAATAAATAAATATTTAAGGTATCAGTTAAATAAAAAGAATGTTCACTTAGATAGGTGGATTATGGGTACAAACAGAGCGGCATTATGTTTCAATTTTCTATTTTTGCCACCAGTCCGTAGCCATATATGTGCTAAAGAAATCCTGAATCAAAACAGGAGCTGTTTAAACTGAGCTGCATTTACTTTTCCTTTTGCCACTGCTCGGTATGTATGTTTAAATCTCCTTATGCCTCTGTGTTGTCAGGATTCCCAGCTGCTGGTTTTATGAAAAAAATTGAAAGAAATGTGCCAACCAGCTGTGGAGGAGTTCATGGCATAGGTGCAGTCAGACGGGGCTGCTTTAGGAGCTGTAGAAAAATCCTGAATCGTTACAGGATTACCGTGGAGTGGCAAACTTTTACTTTTTACTTTGCCTCTACTCTGTGGCTTTAGTCCAAGCCCCAGTGGAAGAATAAAATAAAGAAAGACCCTGAGGGATCTAAAATGGAGAGAGAGCAGCAATATTGCTGAGAGGAGGAGGTTGGTGGAATACACAACAAGGGCACACCAAAACAGTATTGTATATCAAGAGAAGCAGAAAACATCCTACGATAAAAATTGTAAGCTCAACGAGTTACAGGCAGGAGAGAAAGTTCTGTTATTACTCCCCACCACCCAGAACAAGCTGCTAATGAAGTGACAGGGGCCATATATGATTTTAAGACAAACAGGACCAGTGACATTTGAAGTAGAAGCACCAGATAAATACCCAGGGAGAAAGATTTACCATGTCAATCTTTTAAAGAAATGGGTGGAGAAAAAGGAAGCTACAGGGACCATGTATATACTCCCAGAGAGGAAAGTGTCTGAGTTAGGGATGGCCTATCAAAGTTTGGAGGAAAAGGAAAACCTCTTTAACATAAAAATCAACCCTGAGCTAGAAACCTCATTTTTACAAGTGTCCTGGGAAAGGCAGTTGGGGTGCAGCATTATATTAAGACTGATTCAAGCCCCATCAGGCAAAAACCCTATAGGCTTCCAGAGAAAGTCAGAGAAGGGTTGAAGCAGGAGATAGATAAGCTGAAGACACTGGACATAAGTGAACTGTCCACTAGTGCCTAGTCATCTCCCATAGTGGTGGTCCTCAAAAAGGAGGGTGGCATCAGATTGTGCCTAAACTTCAGGAAGGTCAATAATGTATCACACTTTGATGGATACCCCATGCCCAGGGTAGGTGACATCATAGATAATATCGGTAAATACATTAGCACACTTGATCTAAGGGATACTGGCAAATTCCCTTAGCCCCTGATTCTAGGGAGAAAACAGCATTCAGCATGCCACTTGGATTATACAAGTTTACGACCATGTCCTTTGACCTACATGGAGCCCCTGCAACATTCCAGAGACTTATGGATCCGATCCTGACCCCACACACTGCCTACTGTGCCACCTATCTGAACGACGTTGTCATCTATAGTCCAGATAGGTTGACCCACATCGCACAGCTGACCACTACGTTGCGTTCCATCCAGAAAGCTGGACTCATCATAAACCCAGCAAAATGTGCACTAGCTATGTCAGAAACCAGATACCTTGGATTTCTTTTGGGTAATGAGTGTGTGTGGTCAGAAACAGAAAAGGTAGAGGCAGTAGCGAACAGCCCTGTGTCAAAGACCAAAAAATATGCCAGGTCATTCTTAGGCCTCGCTGGGTTTTATTGCTGATTTAAAGAAAATTTTGCCTCTATCACCACACCATTAACAGAACTGATAAAGAAAAGGTGCAGTAACCTAGTAAAGTGGAGTCCTGAGTGCAATGAAGCCTTTAGAGCTATAAAGGCAGCCCTGTGTGTCTCACCTGTATTGAAGTGCCTTGATTTTAGTCTCCCATTCGAAGCGCACATGGAAACGTCTGTGACAGGGATAAAAGCAGTCCTGAGTCAGACAGCCCAAGGAGAGGAGCACCCAATCATTTAAATCAGCAGAAAACTGCATGATAGGGAACAAAAATATGCCATAATTGAAAAAGAATGCTTTGCCATCAAGTGGACAACTGAAGCTACAGTATGCACTTTTATTTGTGGGTTGAGGAGTTTACTGTCCTTCCCGATCACAATCCACTTGTTTGGATATATCAAATGAAAGACCAAAATGCCTGCATCATGCTTTAGTATCTGACATTGCAGCCTTATCAATTTGTGGTAAAACATAGGTCAGGAAGTCAACACAAAAACATAACTTTTTTGTCACGACATGGGGCAGACATAGTGAAGGAGAATGAAACATGAGTGTGATCGTAGGCACAGGTCATAATGTCACAAGTCATTATGCTGCAGCAATATACCGCACTGCCAATACAAGGCAATATATTGCATGTGGCATAAGTCTTGTTTTTGCAGGGAGCTCCACACCCCCCCATTACAGGGGACTTCACCCCCAAACCCTCCAACTAAAATAACTAACTCCAGGGGGCGGGGGGTTAAAAGTAAATATTACACAAAGTGCGAAAAAATGAAAAATTCTATGCCTCTGGGACCAGGAATCAAACCCAGTCTCAAACACACTGCCAGCCTCCCCTGCTGCCAGTGGCTCATCCCGTTGAGCCACGACAGCTGCTTGGCAGATCCCCATCCCAGCAGAGGTCTTATCTTCTGTCTGGGACAATGACAGGGTGCAGTACCACGCACAGACCCATTTGCAGTTTTGCATCCTCTCGCTGTCCTATACCATGCTGTTTCTGTTTCAGGGTTTTGTCACACACTATTAAGCGTACAACATATTGACCTGGTAGGGTGATCATATATATTGAATTGTTATAATTATGTACTATGATGGTTAATTATGCAGCACCCGATACGTTGAATGGGAAGAACACCCCTCACTTAGTGATCAAACAGGAGTTCAGCATGTTTGTAGTACATTTGCATCATCGGTAAGGAAAAGGGTCTGGCTCCCCATATGATGCACAGGGGAAATGCCAGACCTCGCCCAATAACTAACACACCCATACACAACCATACGATGCACAGGGGAAATGCCAGACCTTGCCCAACAGCTAACACACCAAAATCTGACCAATGGAAAATCATGTACACAAATGCTTGCAGTTTGGGAAACAAGATCCCAGACCAGCAGGCAACAATAACAGAGGCTAAACTGGACATAGTAGCCATTAGCGAGACATGGTTCACCAGTAACCACACTTGGGAGACTTCAGTACCCGGCTATGTACTGTTCAGAAGAGACTGAGGTGAAAAAAGGGGGGTGGGGTGGAGTAGCCCTTTATGTTAATGAAAATATCAAAGCTACAGAAATTCAGAATACACATAAGCAGCCAGAAGAACTGTGGGTCACCCTGAAAACAACAGGAAATGGGGCAGCCATACGAAGTGGGTCTGTCTACAGGTCTTCAGACCAGGGGGAGGACATAGACACATTGCTGTTAGAAGATATACAAAACATGACAGCTAAAGGGGATGTTCTAATAATGGGAGACTTCAACATGCCAGACACAGATTGATCAATACTAGCAGGAACATCCAACAGAACTAGATACATAGTGGATTCCCTGCAGGGGAGGGCCTCAAAAAATTGGTACAACAACCAGTAAGAGACAGAGCTATCCTGGATCTAGTACTGACTAACAGGAAAAGGATGACAGATCTCCAGGTAGAAGGTCACCTGGCAGCCAGTGACCATCACATGATATGGTTCAATTTGGCCATTAGAACTAAATCATCCTATTCCAATGCAAAAATATGGGACTTCAGAGGAGCTGACTTTGATAAGATGACTAGCAGAGTTAAGCTAGCCCTGGCAAGAAGAAATACAGGTGAGGGGGTACAGGCAAAGTGGGCAAGAATTAAGGATGCAATACGTGAAGCAACATCCCATTGTGTTATGTAGAAAAGCAAGAGCAAAATAAGGAGGAAACCACTTTGGTTCTCAAGAACAGTAGCAGAATAGATCAGAACCTTGTGTTTGGCCTTCAGGAAATACAGTATAAGGCAACGCAGTGGGATGAAGATAGGGAGGCATACCAAACTTCCCTAAGGGAAGCATGGAAGGCAGTAAGGCAGGCAAAGGCCCAAACCGAGGAAACACTAGCACAAACAGTAAAAGAAGGGGACAAGACTTTCTATACCTACATTAGTGAAAGGAGAAAGTGCGGAAGGGGTACTGCTAAGATCAAAGTGGATAAGGGGGAGTGTGACGAGAAGGACCATTGAAAGGCATCTATCCTAAATAGATATTTCTGCTCAGTATTTACTGAGGAGAAGGTGGGTCAGGGCCCACAGCACAGCACCATGGACACAGGGGTGAGGAAGGTGTGCACTAGTCCCTTTACAAAAGAAAGGATCCTACAAGAGCTCATTAAGCTCAGGGTGGACAAGGCAATGGGACCTGATGGCATACATCCCAGGGTACTAAAGGAGCCAAGGGTGGAACTAGCAGAGCCATTATCAGAACTGTTTAGTGAGTCTCTGAGCACAGGAGAGGTCCCAAAAGACTGGAGAAGGGCTCATGTGATCCCGCTCCACAAGAGTGGTAGCAGGGAGGAAGGAGGCAGGGAACTACAGACCAGTCAGTCTTGCCTCAATAGTGGGCACGATTATGGAGGCACTCCTTAAGGAAAGGATAATGCAACACCTGGAATCCATAGGAGCACAGGATCCAAGACAGCATGGGTTTACAACAGGAAAGTCCTGTCAAACTAATCTCAGATTTTTTTGACTGGGTAACCTGAGTGGTGGACTAAGGGGGAGCAGTTGATGTCACTCACCTTGACTTCAGCAAAGCTTTCAATACTGTTCCACATAGAAGATTGATTAACAAGCTGGATAGGCTCGGGTTGGTCAGAAGTTGGTCAACTGGGTGTCAAACTGGTTGATGGGCAGAAAACAGAGAGTGGTGGTAAATGGTATTCAGTCAGAAGAGATGCAAGTCACAAGTGGGGTACCTCAGGGATCAGTCCTGGGGTTAGTCCTCTTCAATATCTTTATCGGTGACATTGCAGATGGACTGGAGGGAAAGGTTTATCTGTTTGCAGATGACACCAAGATCTGCAACAGAGAAGATGATCCAGATGGGGTGGGCAGAATGAGAAGAGATCTGGATAAACTAGCAAATGGTCGAAGAGTGGCAACTGGGGCTTAACGCAAAGAAGTGCAAGATCATGCACATAGGGAAAAGAAACCCTGAAGCCACCTATAGGCTGGGAGGGGAGTTGCTGGCAGTCACAAGGGAAGAAAGAGTCTTGGGCATCATCATCACAGATGACGTGAAATCATCCAAGCAGACCACTAAAGCAGTAGGTAAATCTAGGGAGATGTTGGGGTGTATCAGTAGGGGTATCACAAGTCGTAAGAGGGAGATAATAATCCCTCTTTACAAGACACAGGTTAGGCCCCATCTGGAGTACTGCATGCAGTTAGGGTTGCCACCTGTCAGTTTTTTTACCTGGTGATCAGGTTTTCAGGGCCTCTATCAGGTAATCCGATTTTGCTGTGTGCTGGTGTCTTGCCTAATCGAAGAGTCACAAAGGAATAATCACACTTGGCATTCACACATCAGCACAATTTATTGCAAGCAAAAGATAATTACACTTCATTTAGCAGCAATGTCACTATCAGCATTAATGATTACACTTTAGCATTCATTCATTAGCAATATTACTATCAGCATTAATATATACTTCAATTAAGCAAAACATGATACATCACCGATTCAATAAAGCATCATCCAAGCCTTTTCCCAGTAGCTGGGAAGCCCTAATCATCTCACAGCCTGGCCAGAGTTTTGAACCCGGGAGAAAGTTCCACAGCGATGTGTCCACCTGCAGATGAGGCTTCCAACCAGGCATTAGAAAGCTACATTTATATCTTATTCTATGCTAAAATAATCGTGCAGCCTTCATAGTGTTGTTTTCCCACATTCTAGAAGCTGGCCGGGCTCCCGGGATGCTGGAAAATTCACACCATAAGGACTGCTCAGAATTCCCTACACCTGCTAGGTCACTGTGCTCCAAACACTGGCCGGGTGCCTAGAACACTATGAGCCTAAGCAGAAGTTTAAACAAAACTACAAAAACAGGTTGCCTGATAATATGCGACCTTCAAGTCAGCAAATACACAGTCTGAAGCAAAACACAATAATGAGGCTATCTAAGCAAAACACCAATTAAATGAAGCAGCATGTAAAATGGAGTCACTCAATACAAAATGGAGTATAAAATGACATACATTACATGAAATAGCATAAAATGGAGTGACAATAATCAATATTATACTATCATACATTCGGTCCTTTGATTATTGTGAATACGATTTGTATGATATTGGTACCATAGCAAAATTACTTCACGAATATAACATGATAAGTAACAAGTCCAAATAAGCAAGATAATTATCACTACAGCAATGATTATGATAGGATGTACGAATATTTAACACTTTTGTAGCTGATGGAGACCATCCTGTAAAATATCCCACCAATAATGAGTAGTCTTTGTTGAATCTTGGAACTTAAATCAATCATTTTATTTTTAACTATCGTAGTTTGCACCTGACTTTGCACTAATGATTTATTTCTTATTGCCAAATGAGCCTGCATTACATCTGTTTCTGAATTATCTGTTTAATTTTATTTAATGAGATACTCAAGTCTTGATTGATCTAAAATATTGGGCTGCCAATACAAAATAAGCTTCTGCTCATTATCAGGGATCTGTGCATTTTACTGTGGTGGATGACATTACAATCCAATGATTACTAGGAATCCATGATTTGAACACGGTCCTCCACATATATCATTATTACTCATTAAATCACTTGGCCTTATTTCTTTTGCATTATAGAATACATATGTCGTCATTGTGCATTCTATCCAATCAATAAATCCATAAATATTTTCTGCTACTCCCATTCCCATACCTGTGAAGCATTAAATAACTGCAAGAACTCAAAATCATAATTCAAAGTTAATCTTTTGGGTAAGAAAACAGTTGGCATCCATTGAGCTTGTGTTAATTAAGCTAAATACATCAATTCCTACTGCCTGAAGCCTGTTAGTCAGTGTTTCTATATCAACACCATTTAAAATTCCCATGCCTGCCCCTGCTCCACCCATAGCGTATCATACCAAGCTCTTTTTATATTTGCATTTCTACTAAACATAAATGTTATGTTAAAATGGATTACATTTTTCTGATACCGCTGCGCTTACTGATGTACATGGATGGAACTCTTAACTATACTATCATTGCTAATTACAGGATGATTTTCAACACTGTAATGTGATCTCGCCCAAGTAGTTCTATTAGTTATTGCAGTAGCATTCATGCAGAATAACGTCTATGTCAATCAAAGTAATACTTGCATTGAAAATGTCTGTTTGATTCATGCAGCAATCAAGTCTATGTTGTACAGTCACCATGCAACTATTCGTAAGTTGCAGCATCTAATAAGCAGTCTGGTTCTGTAATTTAATCCAATTTGTGTCCTGCATAGGTTGGACATATAATCGCTCCTGCCATTGTCTCAACTGGTTTCCAAATGTTCACATCTGGTGAAAAGTAATGTTCACTATAGGACATCCTTGGTTTTCAGGGCAAGAACAGTTGTCTTGCACCTATAAGCTGGTGGAAAGATTTCAACCCCATTGTACAAGTGGGTCGTCAAGCTTCAATATTCTTCCACCTGGGGTAATAGGCTTTACCGAATGGACCGTGAGAGAGAGTGTTACCCTTTTAGAATCCATTGAAGAACCTAGTAATCACAGACTGATTATTCTCTGAAGATAACATGTGTTCGCTGGTACATATTCATCTCTTTCCTGACCTGATAATCAACACTGTGTTGTCTCGTCCGTGGCTATCACCTCAGCTGGTTCAGGAGGGCCATTTGGGTTTGTAACCCTATATTTTGGCACCATTGTTAAAACCTCCTGTAGATCTAAACTTTATCCCCTTGCTGTTAAGAGTGGGGCTTGTCCCTTTATAGGGTCACTTTGTTAACTGGAATAATTAACAATTGAGCCACTCTGTCATACTGTTGAATTAACAGATTTTGTTCTCTACTATTCAACAAAATTACTTTACTTCTCCTTGGTAATCACAATCAATCACCCTCCCAAAATTTGTATTCCCTTGAGGGCTAGTTTTGATTTAGGTGCTATCCAACCAAAATGTCTCGGTGGAATTTGTATTCCAATACCAGTTTCTATCACTTGAATGTTTCTGCTGTTTATTCTGTATTCTTGAAGGGCATGTAAATCAAGTCCAGCAGCTTCTGGGGTTGCCCTGCAAGGAGACAGAAACTCCTGGTGTAATTCCAATATAACACTGTTTCTGTAGTTGAGTAAGCCTGCACTTGCAAATTAGGAGTTATCTTCGTATTAAGGGGTCTAGATTCTCCAATTGGTCTATTATTTAAAATCTGTAATGCTCATGCAAATTCTCTTTCCATTTTCGTAGGCCTCCCAATTTCCTAAACTGTTCTTTCAGCAATCCATTCATTCTCTCAATTAACCCTGCTGCCTCATGGGTAATAAGGATGTAAATACCCACTGTATGTTATGGGCTTGAGCATAGCTTGTACCATTTTCCCCTAAAATGGGAACCATTGTCACTTTGTATCTGCAAGGGTATTCCATAGTACAACATAATTAAGTCAATTGCCTTAATGGTGGTTTTTCTGTGTAGCTTGTTTACAAGGGTATGCCAATAAATACCTGAATATGTATCTACAACTGTGCAAGCATATCGACATCCTCCACTAAAGGGTAGAGGTCCAATGTAATCAATCTGCCAAATTTGTCCAGGTAATTTTCCCCTCCCCAATTGTCCTTTCACAATATGAGGATTGGTCTTTGTTGCCCTATGTTGGCATATAGGACACTGAGCAATAACAGTTTAACCAAATCCAATGTTAGGGTATACCCGCATTATATGCCCACCTGTAAGTGGTTTTTCTCCCAAATGTCCACATTTTGATGTGCCCATTTTGCCAGCCCTGATAACTGCTGACTTTGAGTTTCTTCAACATCCACTGGAAGAATCTTAGCTCTTTCATCTGCAACAGAATTATCTCATCGTTCTAGTGTATCGCAGCACAATGAGCATCAACATGAAATACAGTGGTCTGAGTATTTTGCACCATAGTCCATATTTCCTTACAGTTCTTCCTCTATATGATCAATGGTCCCATCTAGTAACTGTTGTACTTTATCTTGATCAGCCTCTGATCAAGATATCATCAATGTAATGAGAAATCTGCATGCCATCCGCAGCTTCAACTCATCCATTGTTCTGCCACCATCCGTGGCAGATGGTGGAAGCTATGTACATATCCCTGAGGTAATCTAGTGAAAGCATATTGCCTCCCCGCCATGTGAAGGCAAACTGGTCCCAAAACTTTTCCTCAATCGGAATAGTAAAGAATGTATTAGCTAATCCAATAACTGCATACCATACCCCCTTTGTGCCTTTGTATTTGTTTCATCAGTGACGGTGTCTGAACGCCAGCCGTCAATGAAGGGGTGTACTTGTTCAACCCCTATAATCCATGTCATCCGCCTATGACCTGTCACTTTTCTTGACCAGCCACACAGTGATTGTTCCAAGCTGTTGTTGTGGGTTTAAGCACTCCTGCCTCAATAGATCTTTAATAGTGGCAGTTATCTCCTCATGCCTCCTGGTATTCCTATACTGTTTCATACAGATAATTTTTGTAGCAGGTGGAATGGCTACTGGAGGCATCTGCACTTCCCCACTACTACTGGTCTTGCTGAAATGTAAGGTTTTACTCCAAATTGATATTGTCCATCAGACAATTTTAACGTCATCCTTTAGTATGTCTATTCCATTAATGTATTCCGAATCGAACAATCATTACACAATATTTTCTCCGGGGCAGCTGACCTATTTTCAGTTCCAAATGGTCTGTACTGCCTCAATTTGTTACCTCTAATCCTGTAATTACCACTCGCTGACCTTTGTGTTTTGCTGGTTCCCATAAATTAATGAGGCCTCCGCCCCAGTGTCAATGACCAAAGCTCTGCATTTTTGGGGTGAGCCACTCTTCCAACTAATTTCCAGTTCTACATGAGGTCTAAATCTCCCAGCCCACCCTTCTACTGGGGCTTGGCCTCATTTCAGTCATATTTTAGGTTTTTCAGTTGCTGCAACTCCCTAACTGGTACAAATCACTAGTATACAGATCTGTATATTCCTGGCCCCGGGTCGGGTGACTTCAATGGATCCCTGAGTGGGCCCCCCCACCCCGGGACATACTTTCACTATCAAACTTTGCTGGGGAGCAGTTGGACTTACAGACTTCTGAAGAGACATGTACATCTGTCTTTAACTTTGAATTGATCTGCTTATTTACTCACTTCTTAGTGTTCAATCCCTCTTTTGTACATTTCCTACATATCAGGGTACTTGATCCCATCAATGTTTTCCCTTGCCACCCCATCCTTCAAGAGAGCCAGGAACATATCTCTCCTAGAAACCTGACCTCAGGATTGGACCGCTGTTTATCCTGTCCTGAAGAATCATATAAACTAGACCCTTTGGGCCCCAATCTCCCAGTTCCCTAACTGCCGATTGTCTCTAGCACTACACCTACTGTTTTCCTGCCTGATTAATCAACAAAGTCATCATTACTGCCTTATATGCAGGTGGTGCAGTTTTGATAATCTTATTACGATACAGACACTGGCACAACAACACCTATTAAATCAGCATGGTCTTCTGTGACCTAAACTTCTATAATTTCCATTTTAATGTTTTGTATACAGTCCTTTAAGGTAAACCATGAGTTTATTATCTCCGCCAGTCACTCACCGTCTGATACTTGTGTTTGCAAGCCATAGCCACCATTATCCAGCATCGCGGGTATAGCCCTGCCTCTGTATTTGGAGAGGGTCCGAAACGCCTCCTTCACCATAGGGTCATAGCTTAGTGACAGAAACCTAGGGGCATCAGTTCATCTAAGCTTACTCCATCCACCCCTGTGTCATACAACCTCACCAGCCATCTCAACAAACTCCCCCCACTCTGGGTGTACTGCTCCAGGAGGTCTTGATATCTCCTGTTGAGAAAAATCTCCACTACATCTCGATTCCTAGGATTTCTCAGATCCAACACTTCAGTACGCCTTCTAGACACTGGCTGTGCATGCACATATTGGAACCTTACGTCCCTCAGCCTTTTCTTCTTTATCTGAGGCTGACCTTTCCTCATCTAGAAAACCAAATATCTCCATCCCATGTTTCAGGATCCTAGGCTCCTGCCCTAGCTATTGCTAGGCTTACCTTTTCTACTAACTCGCCCTCCTCTTTTTATACTTGTGTTGTGTTACTCGGACAGCTGCATTTTCTGCAACTGTCTAGATAGGTATCCAATTTATCATTCAGCAAATGATTTTTGACATTGTAACATCACAGCTTTACTTTCCAAATCACAAACCTTTCGCTCCAACTCTGCCTTTCACCAAGAAGTCCCACTACCTTTTCATGCATCTTCCTATAGGCAGACAATAAATCCACCCCTGCACCCCAAGGCAGTACATTCTTTCCCTTTACCACAGGCACTCTTTCATACATGTAATAACATCTGTAGTGGCTCAGAACTTTTAAACAGGATTCCCAGGTTCACTCAACCCTGCACAACATGACCACTCAGTGGCTAATCAGCATAAGGTTGGTTTTCCCAACCAGGAATTTCCACTTGTGCACATGCAACATTAGACTCTTTTCTTTTTAAATATTTTACTTCACCTTAGTGTGTACTTTCTCCTTATGAATCCCATTACTACGCCAAAATTGTCTTGCCTTAATCGAAGAGTCATGTATGAATAATCATAATTTGGCATTCATACATCAGCACAATTTATTGCGTATAAAAGATAATTACACTTCATTTAGCAGCATGTCACTTATCAGCATTAATGATTACACTTTAGTATTCTATTCATTATCAATATTAATATCAGGATTAATATATACTCTAATTAAGCAAAATATGATACATCACCGCATCTAATAGCATCATCCAAGCTCTTCCTGTGTAGCTGGGGAAGCCCCTAATCATCTCTACAGCCTGGCCAGGAGTTTTGAACTGTGAGAAAGTTCCACAGCGATGCGTCGCCCACCCCTGCAGATGAGGCTTCCAACCAGGCATTGACAAAGCTATACTTATATCTTATTCTATGTTGTAATAATCGTAGAGCCTTCATAGTGTTGTTTTCCACATTCTAGAGCTGGTCGGGCTCCCAGGATGCTGAAAATTCACCATAAGGACTGCTCAGAATTCCCCACACCTGCTAGGTCACTGTGCTCCAAACACTGGCGGGTGCCTAGAACACTATGAGCTAAGCAGAAGTTTAAACAAAACTACAAAAAACAGGTTGCCTGATAATATGCGACCTTCAAGTCAGCAAAATACACTGTCTGAAGCAAAACATAATAATGAGGCTATCTAAAGAGCAAAACACCAATTAAATGAAGCAGCATGTAAAATGGAGTCACACAATACAAAATGGAGTATAAAATGACATACATTACATGAAATAGCATACAAAATGGAGTGACAATAATCAACATATTATACTATCACTACAGCTGGTCAGGTTTTTGAGCCATCTTGAGTGCTCACATACTTTTGAAACAAATGTTGTCATATCATTCATTGTTTCAGCTACATGTCCAGGTTACAAACAAGTTCTGTTGTCAATGTAACCTTTTGTTTGTGAATGCAGTCATCCTGGGAGGTGTAAAGTATAGCCATTAACACCATTAACACTTACTTAACCCAATCTTTTCCTCTGCATCTTACAGTGGCATAGCAGCACAGCTGCCCCCACCTTTTGTAACAGTAACAGAGCCAGTTGTCCTCCACTTTCATTTGCTAGTAAACATTTTCATCTCTAACAGAATTTAGGCATTTTAAAATGTTTTAAATTATTTTTTTCCTCAAGAAATAAGTATGGTCACTTCTTTGTCTTTGAAATAGTATTGTGGACAAAAACAGGAAATGGAGGCAGAAAAAGATATAAAGTATGTGTACTGTTGTATGCAATTTACAGTATTTCCCTTGTCTCTCCCCAGATCATATCTGTAAATGAGATTTCTTTTATCTCTCTATGTTTATCTGGTTAACCAATGTCAATAAATA
Source organism: Neoceratodus forsteri (assembly GCA_016271365.2). Lineage (NCBI taxonomy): Eukaryota > Metazoa > Chordata > Ceratodontiformes > Ceratodontidae > Neoceratodus > Neoceratodus forsteri. The sequence continues at coordinate 530,603,982 of CM028137.1, read as the reverse complement.
AATACATCAGTAAGTAAATAATTAGGAAGAACCTAGGAAAGTAACGTTAACAGGCACAGTACAGTATCTTAAATTTTTATTTAACTGCTACTTTAAGTGTTGTCTTTTATTGATATGAAAAATTGCCTTCTAGGAGGAACAATGCATGATGAGTCATGAAAAGGGGTGGGGCTGGGGGCGGAGCTTAGGATTTGGTTTTTGCCTCATCCAAAGGTGGCAACCCTACATGCAGTACTGGAGGCCACACCTTTACAAGGACATTAACAAAATGGAGGCAGTCCAGAGAAGGGCAACCAAAATGGTGCAGGGACTGCATCAGAAAACATATGAGGACAGATTAACGGAGCTCAATATGTATACCCTAGAGCAAAGGAGGGAGAGAGGTGATATGATTGAAATATTCAAACACCTTAAGGGCATTAACAAGGTGAAAGAGTCTAACATGTTTCATTATAAGAACAAGCATTTGTCAATGCTGAATGTTGATTGCATTGGTGTGTTGAGCTCGCTCACTGCCCCTCTGTCACTTGCTCAGTCTGTTTCTCCCGGTGCTGCAGGCTGCCCTTTTGTACTGGGCTCCTGCCTCCGTTGGTACCTTGTTCTGCCCACTAAGAAATCCATAGCTGTCCAGACAGAGCTCCGTTGCGGTGGTTCACTCCCCCCTCTCACTCGCTCATTCTGTTTCTCCTGGTGCTGCAGGTTGCCCTTTTGTACTGAGCTTGTGCCTCTGTTGGTGGCTTTTTCTGCCCACAAAGAAATCTGCAGCAGTCCCGACAGGTCTGTTGAGCCTGCTGACTCCCCCTCTCTCACTCACTCATTCCATTTCTGCCAGCGCTGCAGGCTGGCCTTTTGTACTGGGCTCCTGCCTACGTTGACACCTTTTTCTGCCAACAAAGAAATCTGCAGCAGTCATGATAGAGCTCCATTGAGCTTGCTCACTCCCCCTCTCTCATTGTGTTTCTCCTGGCACTGCAGGCTGCCCTTCTGTACTGGGCTGCTGCCTGCATTTGCACCTTTTTCTGCCCACAAAGAAATCCACAGCTGTCCTAACAGAGCTCCGTTGAGATTGCTCCCTCCCCCTGTGTCACTCACTCATTCTGTTTCTCCTGGCGCTGTAGGCTGCCCTTTTGTATTGGGCTCCTGCCTCTGTTGGTGCCTTTTTCTGCCCACAAAGAAATATGCAGCAGTCCCGACAAAGCTCTGTTGAGCTCGCTCACTCCCCTTCTCTCACTCGCTCATTTCGTTTCTGCCGGTGCTGCAGGCTGCCCTTTTCTATTGGACTCCTGCCTGCATTGCCGTCTTCTTCTGCCCATAAAGAAATTTGCAGTAGTTACAATAGAGCTCCTCTTGAGCTTGCTCACTCCTCCTTTCTCACTCGCTCATTCTGGATTCCCCGCCACTGCAGGCTGCCCTTTTGTACTGGGTGCCTGCATGCATTGATGCCTTTTTCTGCCCACAAACAAATCTGTAGCAGTCCCAACAGAGCTCCGTTGAGCTCACTCAGTCCCCCTCCCTCACGCACTCATTCTGTGTCTCCTGCCACTGCAGGCTGCCCTTTTGTACTGGGCTTCTGCCTGCATTGGTGGCTTATTCTGGCCAGAAAGAAATCTGAAGCAGTCCCAACACAGCTCCATTGAGCTCTCTCACTCACTCATTCATTTCGGCCGGCGCTGCAAGCTGGCCTTTTGTACTGGGCTCCTGCCTGCGTTGCCGCATTTTCTGCCTACAAAGAAATCCACAGCAGTCACAACAGAGCTCTGTTGAGCTCGCTCACTACCACTCTGTCACTCACTCACTCATTTTGTTTCTCTTGGCGTTGTAGGTTATGCTTGTGTGCAGGGCTCCTGGCTACATTGGCACCTTTGTCTGTCCACAAAGAAATCTGCAGCTGTCCCGACAGAGCTCCATTGAGGTCGCTCAGTCTCCCTCTCTCACACGCTCATGCTGTTTGTCCTGGTGCTGCAAGCGGCCTTTTCGTACGGGGCTCCTGCCTGCATTGACGCCTTTTTCTGCCATAAAGAAATCCGCAGCAGTCCTGATAGAGCTCTGTTGAGCTCTCTCAGTCCCCCTGTCTCACTCGCTCGTATTATTTCTCCCACCGCTGCAGGCTGGCCTTTTGTACTGGGCCCCTGCCTGCATTGATGCCTCTTTCTGCCCACAAAGAAATCTGTAGCAGTCCTGACAGCTCTCCGGTTAGTTTGCTCACTCCCCCTCCGTCACTCGCTCTCTCGTTCTGTTTCTCCCAGTGCTACAGGCTGCCCTTTTGTACTGGGCTCTTGTGTTTGGCCCTTTTTCCACCCACAAACAAATCTGCAGCAGTCCCGACAGAGCTCAGTTGAGCTCGGTCACTCCCCTCTCTCACTCATTCGATCTTAATTTGTCCCAAACAGTGATTTCCCACAGCGACCGTGCTATTCTCCAGCAGGAGTGCAAAGACATATTTTAGCCAGGTTGTGAAAAATGGCAGCTTTACTGTTCATAAAGAGGTGTGGAAAAATGCCACTGTTGAAAATGTGGTGTGAAAATATTACAAAACTGCTAAGTTACAAGGGTGCATGGAAACACTTCAACGCACACTTGTAACACAGTCATGTTATGGAGTTTCATCACCAAATTTTCAACATAGCTATTTTAGGACATCTGCTCATGAACAGTGCCACTGTCATTTTCTTAATCTGTCCTTAACAGTGATTTCCCACAGCGACCACTCTATTCTGCGCTGGAACTGTGAAAACACATTTTGGTCAGGATGTGAAAAATGACAGCTGTACTGCTCATAAGGAGGTGTGATAAAATGCCACTGTTGAAAATCTGGCATGACAATATTGCAAATTTGCGAGGTTACAAGAGTACATGGAAAGTGTGCAACGCACACTTGTAACACAGTCATTCAATGGGCTATCATCACCAAATTTTCAACATAGGTATTTTGGACCTCTGCTCATGAACAGTATTATTGTCATTTTCTTAATCTGTCCTGGACAGTGATTTCCCACAGCAATGGCTCTATTCTGCTCCGAAGTGTAAAAACACATTTCGGCCAGGATAGGAAAAATGACAGCTGTACTGTTCATAAGTAGGTGTGGCAAAATGGCAATGTTGGAAATCTGGAGTGAAAATATTATAATTTCGCGTAGTTACGAGCCTGCGTGCAAACTGCACAACGCACACTCGTAACACAGTCATTTTATGGAGTATCGTTACCAAATTTTCAACAAAGGCATTTTAGGACCTCTACTCATTAACAGTCTCACTGTCATTTTCTTAATCTGTCCCGAGCACTGATTTCCCACAGTGAACGTGCTATTCCGAGCCGGAAGTGCGTAAACACATTTCCGCCAGGATCTGAGCAATGACAGCATACTGTTCACAAGGAGGTGTGACAAAATGCCAAAGTTGAAAATCTGGCATTAAAATATTGCAAATTCACAAAGTTACGAGCGTGCATAGCAACTGCGCAGTGCACTCTTGTAAAACAGTCATGTTTTGGATTTTTTCCACCAAATTTGCAACATAGGCTTTTTGAGAGCCCATCTCATGAACACTGGCACTGTCATTTTGTTAATCAGCCCCGGAAGGTGATTCCGCACAGTGACCACAAAATCACCTTTCTGGGCTGATTAACGCCATGACAGTTCAAGAATTCACGAGGAGGAGTCCCAAAAACCCCATGTTGAAAATTTGGTGCCAAAATTCCAAAAAATTACTGAGATATGCATTAAAGTTGGAAATCTCCCTATTTATTCCATTATACAGCTTACCGGCATTTCCTCAGTTCGCGGTTGGCTTTGAAGAGTGCAGACGTGTATGTGTAGTGAGTGGGTGCGGGTTGTGGCAGGGGGTCAGGGAGACCACCGGGGACTGTTTCTTTTGAGGTTTAAAAAGACGCTATGGACCATTTTTATGCTATAGGGCAATGTGGCATGATGGGGTGGGCTCCCAGCATGCCAAAGGTCTCTTTCTTTGGGGGGGGCTGCAGTAGCCGACAGAGGACTGGGCACCCCCATCGGCACACAACAAAAGGGAGGGGCTTAGATTATGCTGATGAGGATTGGGCACCCTTTCAGCAGACAATAAAAGTGGGGGGGTTGGTTACAGAATGCCGATGGGGTGTGGGCTCCCCTGTCAGGAAAATCAACATTGGGGCACCGAAGCAGATGGGGATTGGGGCCCCCGTCAGCACATAAACACGGTGGGGGGGGTTATATTGTTTGAGAACATGGCAGCAAGCCGCCGCCATGTTCACAAACAATATCAGGGTTTGGAAGTTCTACCCTGCAATGACGGGTCGCTCCCTCAATGCAGCAGATGGCTGACGCTGCAATGACGAGGCGGCCCCTGATTGCAGCGGCGAAACTGTCACAAGTTCGTGGCAAGGTTCCAATCTACTGTCACCAGCAGCATGCAATGGCATTGGGGGAAGCAGGACTAGCCTTTGCAGGCTGTGGGGGCATTGACCACAACAGTGCCGCGCCTTCACAACCTGCTTCTGAGCAAGCTGTCCCAATATGTTTCTTGTGCTGTGCGCAATCAACACAAAAATAGCAGGACAAGAGAACAGCATGAGATTAGAGGGAGGCTGATTAAGCGGTAATGTGAGGATGTTCTTTTTCACAGAAAGGGTGGTGGATGCATGGAAAGGCCTACCTCAGGAAGTGGTGGATATGAATATAGTGCAGGGCTTCAAACAGTCATGGGATAGACATAAGGGAGCAATACAGATGAGTATGAATAGATAGGCCATTGACAGAGTAAAGGCCTATGGCACATTCATAAGGTAGAAAAAGAAATGTGCAGACTAGATGGGCCTTATGGTCCTTATGTGCTGTCAGCTTCTATGTTTCTATGTAATGTGTTTTTAAGCCCCATGGTAATGAAGTAATTACAGTGCATACAGTAAAGACTGTACTGTAATTTGTTTATTGTTTAAAGGAACCCTGGGGTGGAGCTTCTAAAGTGAGGGTGGGTGGAAACTCTAACCCAAACCCCCATCAGTATGGAATGTATATACATTCTGGGGGTTCGTTGTTAAAACCAGTTTTTGTGAGCATTACTGTTTTTTTTCTTAAAGAGGGAGGAATGTGGCAGAACTGCATTCTGCCAGTGCAAAAATCCCAGTGGAGGGATGCCTTTCCTATCTTCTTATATTTTCATTGCTTAAATCTGTTGTGCAACAGTATCTCCCTATTCTATACTCTATTCTTTTTAATCCCTGGTGTAGGTTGCCCACCTATATCAGTCTTCTGTATCTCTAACTAAATCTTTTTCCTACTATCCTTTATTTCTATTTCACTGTTTCCATCCCTCACCATGAACTCCTCAAAACAAAGGCACCTTGTTAAAGGCCAGCAAGCTTACTGGCAGAAGTGGAATAAGGTGCATGTTTAGGCATTAATAAATGCCTATGATATTTATATAAAGTGCATGGTGTGCATAGAATGAATTAAAGTGCATTTGAGGATTTAATAAAATGCTTATTTAAGTATATAAGATAAAGTGCCTATGCCATTTATAATTGTGTGGTGCAGAAGCACTGAATGTTTAAGGTGCCAGTGAAATAAATGAATAAATAAATATTTAAGGAATCAGTTAAATAAAAAGAATGTCCACTTAGATAGGTGGACTATGGGTATAAACGGAGCTGCATTATATTTCTATTTTTCTATTTTTGTCACCACTCTGTAGCTATATATGTGCCAAAGAAATCCTGAATGAAAACCGGGACTGTTTAAACCAAGTGGCATTTACTTTTCCTTTTGTCACCGCTCGGTATGTATGATTAAATCTCTTTATTCCCCTATGCTGTAAGGACTTCGGCTGCTTGCTTTATGAAAAAAATTGAAAGAAATGTGTCAACCAGCTGGGGAGGAGTCTGTGGCATAGGTGCAGCCAGACCGGGCTGCTTTAGGAGCTGTAAAAAAATTCTGAATTGTTACAGGATTACCACGGAGTGGCAAACTTTCACTTTTTACTTTGCTGCAGCTCTGTGGCTTTAGTCCAAGCCCCAGTGGAAGAATAAAATAAAAAAAAGACCCTGAGGGCTCTAAAAAGGAGAGAGAGAGCAGCAGTATTGCTGAGAGGAGGAGCGTGCTTGCTCCTCACTCAATCTCTCTTAGTGAACTGCTGTGTCACAGTTCCAAAGCAGGGCGGCTCCAACTTTTACTCTTTCATCATCCCTCTTCTAAAAATAAACTGTGTGCTCTGTAAAGTGAGTGCTTTGGAAATAAAAGGACTATGCTGTCCCTAGGTATAAGTAGATACAACCCTGAAATAAAATAATTTTAGAGATGTAGTTTAACAGCAGCACGGCTGAGAATTGTCAGCTTTTTCTCTTCATCCTATCGCTCTGCTACATAATACCAAACAGGAACAAGCCTATTTGATAACACTATGTGGTAGCAGGCCTCAGTATTTGAAGAAGGCTGCAAAAGGAATAAATAAAGAAAGAAGCGGACACTTTAGGTCTCTAAGATGCCCCATAGTACAGCATTATTTATTTACTTATTTAAGTTTCGTTATTAAACGCTTGTTCAGGTATTAAACACCTTTGAGTCAGGGACTCATTTACAAAGGTTCCACGTCAAGTGAACAAGATTACAGAAAATGCAAGGAACAGGTATACAGTATGAAATATAGTGAGGAAAACAATTGAGTTACAGTAATGCAAATGCCACATAACAGGCATAAGCATTTGCAGTATAAATTCAGATTACACACAATGTAAATCATGTAGTAGCCAAAGTTGACATTGTCATCAGGGGCCTAGCAGTGCATACTGTAAAGTGGATAACAAACATAACAGGAATGAAATATGTACAATAAATGCAGTTACACACATTGTAAGTCATGTGGCAGTTAAAGTTGATGTCATCAGGGGCAAACAGGGCTGACATTAAGAGCAAACAAGGCGGGAGATGGGGGGAATAGGAGACACAGGGAAAATTAAATGTAGTCACGTTATGTATGACTGACCTGCTGGCATGTTCCTCAGGTCTGAGTTAATCCTATATGGGGATAGTGGTCCCCTAGAGGGCTGTATTTATGCACAAATGCTTAAACTTTCCTTATGACATAAGAGGAGGAGTTTCTTTAATAGGGACAATTAATGTTCATCTTAGAATAAAGCCCAGAAAAAGGCATGTTTTGACAGATTTACTCACAGGGAACATAGCTTAACCATAAGGCTTTGAAATAACCCTCTTCCTTTTTGTGTAGGTCAGTTTATGAGCCTTTAGGGATTGTTTCAGTGTTAAATACATTTTGTGAGAGGGACTTCCCATAAGTGGGAGGGCTATATAAGCTCTCCCCAAACACCAAGAGTCAGGTTAGCTGCATAGTCAGTCTCACTTACCTGAAGTAAGGTAAGCAGAAGCACCTGTGCCTGAACAGGAATATATCTCTAACAGAAGAAAAGCTGATGAATTATCATGAGATACCTGAAGAAAGGTGAAATGGCCTTGAGCTATGGTTTACTTTCTTGTTCTGTTGGAACTGTTTCATTTTTATGTATTTAATTTTTATTTTTGTATAAAATAAAACACACTGTGGGTGTGTTGCACCTTATAACTGTGTCCAGTGTCATATTTACAACCCACTTACCTGTGACTCCCTCCCACCTCCCATTGCTTGCCCCTGATACCAGGGTGCTCAATCCTCAGTGCTGGCTAGTACCCCTCCCTGTCTGTTTTCAGTGTGCGACACCAGGGAGCCCACTCCTAGTGCCACCAAACATAATGGCAACACAGTGGTGCCCATTCCACAGTGTTAGTATGGTACCTGAAATAAAGAAAACCATCCTTGCAGTCTTTTTGTTTTTATAGATCCTATAAAAAAAGAAAGCCGTCCATCGATGTCTGTTGCTGCTATTACCATTTCTCACCCCCAACTTAATCCTCCCATTCAACACCCAGCACCACACCCCCCCTTTTAATTTTTCTGACTACGGCGTGCCCAGTCCCCAGTGCCAGTTAGTGCCCCCACCCCAACCGTTTTCAATGTGTGACACCTGGAAGCCCACCCCCTGTGCTGGCAAATCTAACACCGACACTGGATCAGTGCTCAGTCCACAGTGTCAGTACCTGAAATAAAGAAAACTGTCCCTTGCAGTCATTTTTATGTTGCTTGCATGCATGTGCAAGAAACATAGAAACACAGAATTTGACGGCAGATAACGACCACTTGGCCCACCCAGTCTGCCCATTTCCCTACCTAATGGATAAGCTGCAGATCCTAGTTAACCAGCAGCCTACTTCTTCCTGCCCCCACCCCCTAGAATTGCCTTATGACTGTCCCATGCATGCTTGAATTCCACCACTGTTTTTGACTCCACAACCTCCTCCGGAAGGCCGTTCCATGCATCCACAACCCTCTCTGTGAAAAAATACTTCCTTAAATTACCTCTGAGCTGCCCCCCCATCTTCAAATTGTGCCATCATCCGAGTTTTTGGAGGTGTGGCACCCATCTTCCAATTCAGTCAGTGTGTTTGCAGGTGCGTCCCCAGTTCCCCAATCACTGCTGCAGCTGTCTATGACAGCAGTTGAAAATGCAGTGGTCGTACAGTTGAAAGGGAGAGCTCCGCTTCAGTAAGCAGAGCTCCCCCCTCCACACACACACATGCATGCACGCATGCACGCACACATACTGCGTGCTCATGCGCCTTCCCCCTTCCCCCATGCACACAGTGTACAGCCGACGGGGGTGCCCAATCCCCATCGGCTCATTCCCCCAAAAGCCCAGGTGCCATGCTGGAGCCCACTTCAGCATGGCAAATGTGGAGTTATGGCTGACGGGGTGCCCAATCCCCGTCGGTTCCAGCCCCCCCAAACAGCCTTCCAGCTGCCACATTGGGAGCCCACCCCAGCATGGCAAATGTCCCTCGTCGTCTTATTTAAAAAAAAAACTGTAAATACAAAAACTGTCCCTCAGCTCTTCTCCCTGTCCTCCTCCCACAACCTGCACCCACCCACTGTGCACCCTGCCTCCCCACACACACCCCTCACCCCATACTTACCTCTGGACCTCAGTGCGATGATCTTCGGTGGACCAGGAACATGTCTGCACTCTTCAAAGCCGACCGCGAACTGAGGAAATGCTGGTAAGCTGTATAATGAAATAGGGTTTTTTCAACTTTAATGCATATCTCAGGCATTTTTTGCAATTTTGGCAGCAAATTTTCAACATGGGGTTTTTGGGACCCCTCCTCATGAATTCTGTCACTGTCATGGCGTTAATTGGGGCCGAAGGGTGATTCTGCGGTCACTGGGTGAAATCACCTTTTGGGACTGATTAACGAAATGACAGTGCCAGTGTTCATAAGATGGTCTCTCAAAAAGCCTATGTTGCAAATTTGGTGAAAAAATTCCTAAAAATTACTGTTTTACGAGTGTGCATTGCGCAGTTCCTATGCACGCTCGTAAGTTCGCGAATTTTTAATATTTGCACTCCAGATTTTCCACATTGCCATTTTACCACACCTCCTTATGAGCAGTACAGCTGTCATTTTTCACATCGCGTCTAAATGTTTCCGCAGCATGTAGCACAATGGAGCAGTCTTGTGTGAAATCAATGTATGGGACATTAAGAAAATCACAGTGACACTGTTCATGAGCAGAGGTCTTAAAATGGCTATGTTGAAAATTTGGTGAACAAATTCCTAAAAATGACTGTTTTACGAGCATGCGTTGCACAGTTCCTATGCACGCTCATAAGTTTGCTAATTTTTAATATTTCCACTTCAAATTTTCAGCATTGTCATTTTACTACACCTCCTTATGAGCAGTACAGCTGTCATTATTCACGTCACCCAAAATGTGTTTGCATGCATGTAGCGCACAATGGCGCAGTCGGTGTGCGCAATCAATGTTTGGGACAGATTAAGAAAATCACAGTGACACTGTTCATGAGCAGAGGTCTTAAAATGGCTATGTTGAAAACTGGGTGAAAAATTCCCAAAAATGACTGTTTTATGAGCATTTGTTGCACTGATCCTATGCACGCTCGTAAGTTCGCGAATTTTCAATATTTTCACTCCAGATTTTCAACATTGCCATTTTACCACACCTCCTTATAAGCAGTACAGCTGTCATTTTTCACATCTTGCCCAAAACATGTTTCCGCCCATGTAGCGCACAATGACGCAGTCGGTGTGTGAAATCATTGTATGGGACGATTAAGAAAATCACAGTGACACTGTTCATGAGCAAACATCTTAAAATTGCTAGTTTGAAAATTTGGTGAAAAAATTCCTAAAAATGACTATTTTACGAGCGTGCATTGTGCAGTTCCTACGCACGCTCGTAAGTTCACAAATTTTTAATATTTGCACTCCAGATTTTCAACATTGCCATTTTACCATACCTCCTTATGAGCAGTACAGCTGTCATTTTTCACATGTCACCCACAAGGTGTTTCCATGCATGTAGCGCACAATGGCGCATTCGAAGTGCGGCGTCAATGTTTGGGACAGATTAAGAAAATCACAGTGACACTGTTCATGAGCAGAGGTCTTAAAATGGCTATGTTGAAAATTGGTGAAAAATTCTTCAGACATTCTGCAGTGTTACTAATGAAGACATTGAACAGGACTGCCCCAGGACCGATCCCTGCAGCACCCCACTGGTGACCCCCTCTCCCTAGACTGCACACCATTTACCACCACTCTCTACCTCCTGTCTGTTAGCCAGTTTCTAACCCAGATTACTACCCTCTCCCCCATGCCCAGCCTACCTAGCTAGTTTATCAGCCTCCTATATGGGATGGTGTCAAAGGCTTTGCTGAAATCAAGGTAAGCGTTGTCCACTGCCCCACCCTGATTCACTTCCTTTGTCACCCAGTCAAAGAAATCAACCAGACTTGTCGGACATGATGTCCCCACTGTGAATCCATGTTGTCTATGGTCCTGGGCTCCGATGGCTTCTAGATGCCCCACTATCCTTTCTATAAGCAATGTCTCCATGATCTTCCCCACTACTGAGGTGAGGCTGAACGGCCTATTGTTCCCTGCCTCCTCCCTGCTGCCAGACTTGTGTAGAGGGACCACATGTGCCCTCCTCCAATTCACTCATGTTGAATGACTCAGTGAACATGGCTGCCAGAGGTACTGCTATCTCCCTTTGCAGTTCTCTTAATATCCTTGGGAGTATGCCATCTGGTTCCATCGCTTTGTCCACCTTCAATTTAGAGAGCTCCTGCAGGACTCTTTTGCCTTTGAATGGACTATTGTCCACCTCTTCACCCCCTTGGCAACTGCTGTACTGCTGTGCCCCTTGCCCCTCCCACTCTTCTGTGAATACTGAACGGAAAGACACAGTGGATGTCTTGGGAGGAAGGCATGGAACTATCAGTTCCAAATACCTAAACAGCACATACAAGCAAGCAACATTCGGCACTGACAAATGCTTGTTCATCCTGTAAAAAAGAAAAGCTTCCACTGATATCTGTTGCTGCTGCTGGCCCACTGCCGCCATTACCCACTGTCCACCCAACCCTCCCATTTGGCACTCACCATCCCACAACCCCTCTCTCCTTATGGTCCAATGTTGTAGACCTCTCTGGATTGGATACACTTCTTCACTTTTCAATGCCAGATCACAACCTGAGGAAATCAGGTATGCGGTTCAATGTATTTCAATGGGTTTTGAACTTGTCCTCATAACTTGGTTATTTCTGAAGATTTTTTTTCCCCAAATTTTCAATATTACCTTTCTGGGACCCCACCTCATGAACAATGGTAATGAAATTATCAAAGTCCATAATGAAAGATGATTTTGCGGTTGCTGTGCGAAATCACCTTTCCATCAGGATTTGAACATTTTCACCACACTTCCTCATGAAGTGGGGTCATAAGAAATTTATGCTGAAAATCTGTGGTAAAAAAACAACAAAGTTATGAGCATATATTAAATTTTTCAGTGCACACTCATAATTTTGGAAATTTTTAATGTTTCTTTAGGGGGGGTTATACTTCTTTTTCTTTCCTTATCACTGATCTGGAGAACTCTCTCAGATATTGCCCAGGGCATCTCCTGCCCAGCCTGAGACCCCCCCATCCTGGTCCCCTCCCAGAGTTCTGAACCCACAGACCTACCTGATGAGACCCCCTGGCTTGTACCCCCAGGGCAGGGCTGCCTCCACTTCTGCCACACTCCTTGAAATCCAATATTTCAAGCTCAGTCTGGTGGGCTGGAGGATCAGGACCCAGGAGGGTGGGGTCCGATGGTAAGCGTGGGAGCCAAGGCACATTGTTGCCTATCCTCGGAACAGGGTTTTTCCTCATTCTAGTTGTGGCTGTCCTAACCTTCCAACAGCAGACGTGGACATGCAATGACATCCTACTGGGCATGTGCATGCTCCTGTGCACACCCCACTGATTTCCATTGCAAACTGCTGGCCCACACTTAGAGGGCTGTCAGCTCAGTACCATCCAGCCACTGCTGGGAGGCACAGTGTTGTCTGCAGATGCTCCAACCTTCTCCATCTCTGCCAACCCTTGGCTGCCTGAGCTTGCACCGAACACAGTTCACTGGCATGGTGCAAGGTGTGGCATCTAGTACCTCAACCCTCAGTGCCACTGGACCGGCCAGTAATTTTTAATGTATTGGCCACAAATTTTCAACATACTCATTTTTTCACAGCACCTCATGAATGTGACAGTTGTCATTTTTCAAATCCTGGCCAAAATGTGTGTTTGTATTTCTGCCACAAAATCACCTTTCAGGAAAGATTTGAAAATTTTCTCCACCACTGTTCATGAGGTGGCATCATAAGAATACAATGTGAGATCATAAGAAGTTATTTTGAAACAAATTGGGGTAAAAACATGTAAAAACGACAAAGTCAGGAACGTACATTGACACTTTGCTATGTACACCCCTTACTTTGGTAATTTTCATTATTTTGACCCCACATTTTCAACATAGCCATTTTTTCACATCACCTTGTGAGCGTGGCAGCTGCCATTTTTCAAATCCTGGCCAAAATGTGTTTTTGCACTTGTGGTGCGAAATCACCTTTCAGGCAAGATTTGTAAATTTGCTCTGCCCTTGTTCATTGGGTGGGGTTATAAGAAGGTTATGTTGAAAATTTGTGTTAAAAATATTAGAAAACCACAAAAGTATGAGCATACATTGACATTTTTCAATACGCACTAGTAACTTTGATAATTTTTAATATTTTGACCCCAAATTTTCAAAACAGACATTTTTTCACACCACCACATGAATGTAACAGCTGTCATTTTTCAAATCATGGCCAAAATGTGTTTGCACACTTGTGGCGCAAAATCAAATTTCAGGCAGGATTTGAAAAACTTCTCCACCCTTGTTCATGAGATGGAGTCCTAAGAATGCTATATGGAGTCATAAGAAGGCTATGTTGAAAAAACTGGGGTAAAAAAAATAAAAAAAAACAAAGTTATGAGTGTAAGTTGAACTTTTTCAGCATACACTCCTAACTTTGGTCATTTTCATTATTTTGACTACAAATTTTCAGCATAGCCATTTGTTCACACCACCTCACAAATGTGGCAGCTGTCTTTTTTTGAAATCCTGGCCAAAATGTGTTTTCACACTTGTGGTATGAAATCATCTTTCAGGCAGGATTTGAAAATTTGCTCTGCCCTTTTTCATGACATGGGTCATATAAAAGCTATACTGAAAATCTGGGGCAAAATATTAAAGAAACAACAAAGTTGTGAGTGTACATTGACATTTCTCAATACAAGCTCGTAACTTTGGTAATTTTCAACATAGCCATTTTTCACACCACCTCATGAATGTGACAGCTGTCATTTTTAAATCTTGGTCAAAATGTGCTTTTCGCACTTGTGGCACAAAATCACCTTTTGGGCAGGATTTGAACATTTTCTTCACCCTTGTTCGTGAGGTGGGGTCTTAAGAAGGCTATGTTGAAAATTTGGGGTCAAAATGTGAAAAAACAACTAAGTTATGAGAAAACATTGAATTGTTCCAGCATTTACTAATAACTTTATTTTTGCAGATTTTGGCCCCTAATGTTCAACATATCCCTTGTGTTAACCCATCTTCTGAGCGACAGGTGTCATTTTTCAAATCTCTTCTGAAACTTGTTTTCACAGTCGCACTGCCAAATCACCTATTGGATGGGATTTAAAAAACTCTACTTGTCTTGAGCATAATGTCAGATTGTAAAAAGACTGTTAGAAATTTAAGGTCAAAACGTGGGAGCCCACAGAAAATTAAGTATTGCCTCTCAGGCGGCCTATTCTTTCTTTATTTTTATTTGTTTTTTGAAATCTTGGATTAATACCTATGAGCTGAAGCTCTTTACATAGGTTCCACGTCAGGAGATAACATAGTCAGAAAAAAATTACAAGTGTCAGGTTACATTGCAAGTGTATCCAGACATTAACCATTAAAGAGTTACAAAGCAGGTAAGTGGTACAAAGAAGTAAACACATATAACACTGGAAATAAATGACAGTAATTATAGCCAAGAACTTACACTGATAGCAAAGGGTATACACAGAAAAAATTATGTAGGCAGTGTACTTAGTATGCCAGTGTCAGTTGAATACTAAGCTACTAAAGACAAAGGGGAAAGCAGGAAGCTTAGGGAGGAGGTACTAAGCAGCCCAAAGGCATAGTCAGAGGGAGAGGGGGAGGATGAAGAGGTGGGGAAGAAGGTTAGGAGTAGTAGAAGTCAAAGCGAGGAGGAAAGAGCCTGTGTGGCCTAGGCAAGGGGAAAGACAAAAGGTGTGAATAGAAGGGTGGAGGAAGGAGGTGATGAGTGCAGAGGGGAGAGGGACAGCAAGAAACAGAGGGGGTCTAGAGATGAGGGGAATAGGAGGCAAAAGGAAGGTGTAGCAATGATGAAAAGTTGAGTAAGTGCTAACAATGGTAGGTAGGGCCATGCAAGAGACAGGGTGGCTGGCTTAAGGATCAATTAGGAATCCAAGCAAAGGGACCTAGTGGTAGCAGTCACAAGTGGCCAAGGCAACTAGATGTTGCCTGAGCTTACATTTAAAACAGCCCAGCGTAGGGGCCTTGGACATGTCAGTTTGTAGAGCTGAGCCAGAGTGGTGCTCAGTGAGTGAAAGCACACTGACCAAGGGAAGTGTGGCACTGGGGAATATGGAAAATCTGGTTTCCAGAACCTCTGGTACTATATGGCTTTAGAGATGGAGTAAGAAGGTTCTGAACTCCAGGAGGCATCAATCCTAGGCTGACATTTTTTAGCAAGCAGGCATGTTTGATAACTAAGTCTGCAGCTGAACTGCAGTCAGTTAGCCTGGGCATATAGATTGCAAGTGTGAGTCAGGCGTCCAGCACCGGTGAGAAGGCAGCATGCTAGATTGTATTCTGGGTAAATACAATCTAAAACTGTGTAAAAGCAGGACACCACTGAAAATAAGATATTGCATCTCATCTGGTCTATCCTGGGAAAATATATAGTAAAAGTGTGTACAAGCAAGACCCAGTACAACAGCAGTGCAAGTGGTGAACAATCAACATTGAGAAATGCTTGTTTCTCAAGGCATGCTTCAGTCTCTTTCACATGAAAAATGTAATCCTGACACTTTCAACGTACACAGCTCAGTCTCTGTATTCTGGAATGGTTGTAAAAACCTTGAATGACACTGGCTGTGGGAGCCTAGGCTGGCTTCCCTGAGTTGGCTCTGGCCAGCAGCAGAAGCCCTTCTCACCATATGAGAGCTCACTGCTGATTTACTAATTCTGGATCTGCCCTCAGCATTTCACTGGGCAAAGGTAGCTTCAGATTGATGTAAAGGGCTATCAGTCACCAGAATTAGTATGTACAATGTTTACTCAGTGTCCTATTGGCTGGTGGAAAGGGTGCCAAGAAAGCAGCATTGTCATTCTCCAAGAATTAAGAGATCATGTGCTGAAATCCTTGACCTCTGGTTGGCTGTGGCTAAAATCAGGGGCTGGCAAGATTGTGGCTGCCTCACAGTAAGAAATATTGCTATTCCATTAAGTCTGTTTTGCAGGGCTATATGAACTCCTGGTTTGATAGGCACACTTGTGTCTAGTTATCTGGTTGTAAGTGTGGGTGAAATGGTGCTTTTTTTCTGGCCCATAGTGCACCCCCACCATCCTCAGCAGTGTCTCCTGTGATGGGAAAGGGGACCAGAGCCATGTATTCTTTTGATTCATTTATTCTTTTCTAAATATGCATCTTCTTTAGGTACAAGGTGGCTAACAGATCACATGATCAAGTAGTATATGACAGCTTATGTTAGCCAGGGTAGAGGGTCAGATTTTCTCATGGGAAAGCTAGGGAGGAGGCAATATAGCAATACACCCAGTGGGGAGTCCTTCCTGGAGATGTTCCTGTGTTGACAAAGGACCCAGGTGCATGTCTTCATGGTTGCATGGAGATGCTGAAGGGTGGGTGGACAAACACACACAAGCACGCACACATGCACGCACACAGGCATGCACATGCATACACATACACACACACACACGGCTGGGATAACATGGAACTGTCACTCAAACTGAGTGGGACCCCTCCCCACATGGAGTGAGAAATATATTGTAGTGCTGGAAGTAAACACTTCTACTTGGACCTGGTACATCTGAAATCCAGAGCCCTGCAGCTAGAAGTCTGGTAAGAAAGACAGTTTAGGGAAAAGTATTTTATTTAGATAGCAGCAGGTAATGACATAGGTTTTAGGTGAGAATAGATCAGAATTCTGCTGTACACTATCTGTCTGTTCAACCTGGTTTTATTTTCTTCTTCCTAGTAAATGTGCAATCATTTTGTTTTATGTAAATACATCCTTTTGTCAATACTCATAGTCTTTCGGTAAAGCTTCTATTTTTATAGAATTAGTGACTGCTTGTTTTATTTAAAAGGGTAATTCTACTATCCCTACTGGACTCTGTTTGCGGTCCATCTCTGAAGGGGCACTCTACCCACAGGTATTGTATTTGATCTTCCTGACCTTGAGCAAGGGGCAGATAAAAAACAGGCTTCCTGGGTCCTGTTGGTAAAAACCCTTGTGGTGGCAGTGAACTTGAAGTCCCTGGTGAGGGATTTGTGTCACATTTGGTGGCAGCAGTGGTGTGTGTGTTCACCCACCCTTCGGCATTTCCTTGTTACCATAATGACATGCACCTGGGTACTTTGTATAACATGGGAACATCTCCAGGAAGGACACCCCACTGAGTTTATTGCTATATTGCCTCCTCCCTAGCCTTCCTGTTAACTTTCCCATGACATCATCAGACCCTCTACCCTGGCTAACATAAGCTGTCATATACTACTTGACCATGTGATCTGTTAGCCATCTTGTACCTGAAGCAGATGCATATTCAGTAAAAATAAATGAATCAAAAGAATACATGGCTCTGGACCCCTTTCCTGTCACCCCCCCCCCCAAGAAATGAAGGTGTGTCTCTTTTGGGCAACCCCAAGAGACACTGCCATTCATGTATGGCCTGGGGAGTGCCTAAAGGGATATGCCATGCACTTATCCCTGCCTCGATAGTCCATTGGCATTGGCATTCTGTGCCCCACTTTGGTGCTGAATGATTATGTTATATGACTGTAGTTCTAAACTCCAGTGTAATAACTTTGTGTTTTTCCCACTAGTCCTATGGAGCCATGTCAAGGGGTTATGATCTGTGACCACAGTGAACTCCCTCCCATACAGACATGACTGCAGCTTCTAAAGGGTCCACACTATCCCCAGACATTCCCTCTCCACTGTAACATATAACTCTTTCCTGGGCAGGAGCCTCTGGCTCAGATACACTATGGGGTGCTCCTCCCCTATGGTGTGACCTGGCTCAGGACAGCACCCAACCCATGGTCAAAGGCATCCATGTGTACTACAGACTTTAAGTCATAATTGGGGCTAGCAAGCATGGATGATCCACATAATGCCTCCTTCAACCGTTGGAAGGCAGACTCACAGTCCTCTGTCCAGAGAACTTTTTCAGGAATTCTCTTTTTCATTAGGTCTGTCAGGGGCTTGGTCACATCACTGTAGTAAGGTACAAACCTCCTGTAGTACCGGGCTGTTCCCAGAAATGCCCTTACCTGTTTCTTTGTGGCAGGGGTGGGTCAAGCCTGGATGGCATCAACCTTCACTGGCTTTGGATGGATGCATCAACTACCCACCTGATGTCCAAGGTAGGACACTTCAGCCATGGCTACTTGGCATTTTTCCACCCTGTCAACCCTGTGGCCTTCATTTCCCTCCACTGGCATGCTGCACACGGTGAGGATCATTTCCTCCCTATCATAGTAGGGCTTCATCATGTTCACATGATATACCCTCTTCCTGCACCTTCTGTCAGGCAGCCCTACTACATAGTTAATATCACTCCTGATTATAGAGAATGGGCCCTCCCATGCTGCCTGCACTTTATTGTGTTAGACTGGGGTGAGTACCATCTTTCACTGACCAACTTTGTAGTCCTGGGCTCTGGCCCCACGGTCATACCAGGCTTTCTGTTGCTGTTGTGCAGTGGTTAAGTGCTCCTGAGCAAGTCCCATGAGCTCCTTAAGCTTGGCCCTGAAATGTAGGACAGACTCCACAACAGACTCACCTTGGGTGACATGGTTACCTTCCCATATATCCCTGACTAAATCTAGGAGCCCTCTCACCCTGTGACCAAACAGGAGCTCGAAGCGTGAGAACCCTGTGGACTCCTGTGGGACTTCCCTGTTTGAAACAGGAGGTGGAGCAAATATTTGTCCCACTCCCTTTTGTGCTGGTCAGCAAATGCCCTGAGCATAGTTTTAGGGGTCCCATTGAACCACTCAACCAGGCCATTTGTCTTGGGGCAATGGGGTGAAGCATGAAGCTGTTTCACCCCGCACTTTTCTCACAAACTGGTCATTAAGGATGACATGAAATTTGTGCCCTGGTCTGACAAAATCTCCTGGGGAAACCCTACATGGCTAAAGATTCCCAGGAGCTCTTCAGCCACCTTCTCTGCCTCAATGGAGGACATGGCCACTGCCTCGGAGTACCTGGTTGCGTAATCCACAACAACCAGTATGTATCATTTGCCCATGTGACTTGGAGAACTCAGGGGCCCCACTATGTCCATGGCTACCCTCTTAAAGGGTTCACTGATAATAGGCAGGTGCACCAAAGCAACTTTAGCCTTGTCCCCGACCTTTCCAACCCACTGGCACTGTGGACATGTCCAACAGTAATTTGCAACATCTGTGTACATTGTTGGCCAAAAGAAATTGTTGGCAAGCTGCATTTTTGTGCGGTTAATACCCAGGTGGCCTGAAAAAGGAATATCATGAGCCAGGGCCAGAAGCTGCTTTCGGTAGTTCTGGGGGACTACCAGCTACTGAAGTACCTCTCCCTCTAGCCCCCTCTGTGGCGTACACTCCCTGTACAACAGCTCATTTTACCAATAAATTGACTTTTTACTCACTTTAGAGGCTTTAGCACCATCTGCTACTTCTGTCAGTTTTTGGAGGGTAGAATCAGCTCACTGTGCCCTGCCAAGCTCCTCCCATCTGATCCTCCCCAGGTCCCTTTCAGGAGGAAAGCTGCCCCTGGTGGCAACCTCCTGTGCTTGCAGCTGGGGCTCAGGGCTGCTGCTCCTAGCTAACCCCTCACCCACATTAGCCACTTCCTCAGCTGCTGAGGGATAGGTCTGCACAGGCTGTGTCATTCCCTCCTCACCCTCAGAAGCTTGCCCTTTTGTCTGGTTATGAGTAGTAACACATACCAAGTTTTCCCTGTGATCAAAATCATTCCCCATGGTCACATCCAGGGGGTGATCAGGTACAACTCCCCCCTCCTGTACCCCATGGCTGCCCTCCCATCTCAGGAAGACCTGAGCCATTGGTACTTGGACCACTGGATCCGTGACTCCCCGAATCTTGGAGAACTGCCCCGGCAGAATCTACTCTGCCTGGATCAGATCCTGCCTTACTATGGAGATGGAGGCACCAGTGTTCCTCAATCCCTGTGTTACTGTCCCATTGATTAGAATGGGGTGCATATGCTTGGTGGAGTTTGGTGGCACTACAGTGTGTGCACAGTTTACCAACTGCTGTGTACTGTCTTGGTCACCCCCTTCCCCAGGCTTTTGCCCTTCACTCCTGTTTTTAGGGCAGTCATAGGATAGATGCCCCACTTTCTGGCAAATCCAGCATTCCTTTGCCCCCAGCTCCTTGTTCCCCTTAGAACTGGTGGGTTCTGTTTTGGGCTTGGATGCAGGCTGGTTTCCTTTAAGCTGCCCTTCCTGGGTCCCCTTAAAACCATGTGCTGAGCCACCTCCATAGTTCTTATGCTGCGAATGTGGTCTGCTGGCCACATACAAATCAGCACTTTCTGCTGCCTCTTTTGTGGCGTTGCATGTCCGGTCCAGTAGCTAAATGCACAGGTCATCAGGTACAATTTTAAGAAAGTTCCCTTACAATTAAATCTTTAATTTGCTTTACAGTCCTTGCCTTAGCTCCATCTACCCAATGGTCTAAATAAGCACACATTTGGACATGCAGTTCTACACAGCTGTTTCCTGGGCCTTTTCTTAGCTCTCTAAAATTCCATTTATAAGCCTCAGGAGTCAGTTCAAAATGTTTTAATAACAATCTTTTAAGTTTGTCATAGTCCGTGCAATCATTATCATCCATTTGAGCAAATGCATGCAAAGCAAGGCCAGTAAGCATTGGGGTCAGGTGGGTCATCCAGAAAGCCTTGTCTAATTTAAATTGCACACAAACCCTTTCAAATGATTTTAAAAACAAATCCTGATCATCCCCTTCATTGTATTGCGGGGGCATTTTAAGAATTAATTGTGGTTTCTTGGGTTGAACCCCCTTTGCCATTACTTACGGTTTGTAGCACTGTTTGCTGGTGCAGTTTCTCCATCTCAGTCTCTTGCTGTTGTTCTTTCTCTTGCTCTGCTTGTTGTCTCTCACTCTGCTCACTCTCTCTCTCTCACTCTGCTGGTTCCTTCTCTCTTTTCTCTTTTCTCTTGCATAAGGCTCTCATGCTGGCATATCTTCTCCCTTTCCTCTTGCATAAGGATCTCATGCTGGTGAATATTTTCTCTTTCCTCTACCTCCAGCCTTATTTTATCCCTTTCAGCCTCCAGCTTTGCCCTCTGCAGTTTGGCTACTGCAGTGCAAGCTCTGCCTTCAGGATCTCAAGCTGAGGTTAATTGGGCTGTACAGCTCCCCCAGCTTGGGCCACAAGGTGCCCCCCCCTTGCTCAGTCACTGTGACCTCAGTCTTTCTATCTGGGTCACTGTCCTCAGTGACCACCTGCTGATCAGGTATTGGGCCATGCCCATTTGAGACTGTCTGCCCCTTCTGCAGCCGCTTATGCACCAACAGGGCATCGACGAGTGCACTCTTTGTCATGCCTTCATAGACAATCCCTTTGCTGCGCATAGCTCACGAAGCTGCTGTGCATGAAATTTGACATAGCCTGAGGAGCTCATATTCTCTGGCTACGTTGTAGTAAGCTGTCTAGAAATAAAAAAAATAGTAAACAATGCAACCTTTTGAAATCCTGTTTTGTGACGTAAGGTATATTTCTGCTGACATTCCATCAGCAGTGTGCTGTCTCTCTCTCAGAGTTCATGCCTCAGAGGAAAGTGCACTGTACACTACTCTGCACTGCAGTGGTATCAGTTGTCACACTGATCTCACCACACTGCCAACCAAATGTGACACAAATTCCTCACCAAGGACATCAAGACCACTGCCACCATGTGGTTTTTACCAGTAGCTTTCATGGTTCCTGTTGGTAAAAACCATGTGGTGGCAGTGATCTTGAAGTCCTTGGTAAGGGATTTATGTCACATCTCCTAGTGAAAGTGCAGCTGTCAGCAAGGTTTGAATGGCACAATGATGCCAAACTACTGGAGATTTGTTTTGTACTTACAGTGTGTCTCCAAGTCTCGGATACCTAACTGGTGTCCCTGTGGTTGGAGCACACTGAGGATGTTCTTTTCCATGTGGCCGCAGGCTGAGGCATTGAAGACTGCTGGCAGGCATGCCGAATACCAAGCAGACAGTTCAAGCTGCTGTCAGCTCACATGTTTGAGCAGGTGGCTGCTCAAACTTGTGCAAGAAGCAGCACTATGATTGTTGTGCAGGAGCAGCTCTTCAGTTCTCACTCTTCCTGTCCCCCACCAGGCTGCTGTCTCGGGGGTTGGAATGAGCATAAGGTGAAGGATAACAGGCAGTCTTTCCTAGGGCAGCAAGAAAGTCCAGCTAAGCCCCATGTTTTGGCTTCATACTGCAATGGGCCCCGCACCTCACTGGCTTGCCTTCTTTCTGATATCTAAGTGTCTGTTCTTCAGAGGGGAGTACCGTAGTTGGGCTACCAGGCCTGAAGCAGCTGTTCCTTAAGTTGTTGCCTTTTATTTGGAGATTTCTGTGACACTAACATTTCGACATCATTTAAATTTAGCCTATGTGCACGTCATAGGGGTGGAGTCTCCCATATAGTGACTCCTTTGGTTGCAGAGCCATGCCCTGTAATGTCTTCTTCGAGGGTTGAAAATTTATTTAGACAGAGAAAGAAATTGACCTTTTACCCTAGCATTGCAGTGGCGTGTTACAGCTTTAACAGCATGCTTGGGGTTTAGTGGTATTGTGTCATGACCGTAGGAGTGATGACCAAAGGCCTTGGATCTCCATAGGTTTCCTCCACAAGGGAATTTTTCTCTGCTCTGTGCCAAAGGTCAAAAAATACAGTAGCTAGTAAGTTTGTTAGTTAATTTCTATTTCTGCTTGTTGAGTTGGGACCTTGGACTGTGGGTGACTCATATAGTATATTTCATAACTTTGTTGTGCGGCCTCCCTCTCTTCTTAGTAGAAGTCAATGTTCTGACCATTCTATTCATTCCTTTGGCTTTGACTTTTTGACTTATTCCCTAAGGACCTTTAGCCAAAGAGACTCACGGTCCTGCAGTACCTCTAGTACTGCTATTCTCCTAGGTCTAAGTATAGCCCTTTGTGACTGTACTTAACCCTGGGAAAACATTGTGACCAACAAACAAAAGATCAGAGCTATTATCAACCTCTAACGTCTCCCAGTGCTGAGCCCTGCTCTGATGTCAGCTGCAGGGGATTATGGGATTTCAGGTTACAGCAAATGCCAGCTTGGAAATCAGCAGAATCCACCTTATGCAATCTAGTATACAGCAATTAGCAGTATGTTAAAAAAGTGTTTTTGTACACAGTGTGCAAACTGGGACCAGACTCACTTGGATGAGGGACTCTCAATGCTGACTGTTCCCCTTTAAGCATTACTGTTGCACAAGCAAACAGCTGCAGTCATTACTGCATTCTTACTTGCCCGCTGAACCAGTGAATATTAAATTCATTAGATAGGAAATGCTTTCAGTCTGCTAATTTGAAAGCTCTTTTAATCATTAATAAATTAATAATGAGAAAAAACAAATACATATCAATTAGGGTTCTGTAATTTGTTTTTAAGACTTGGTTGACTGTTGAGGACTCTTCAGATTACAAAATAAGTTTTCTTGCCAATTAAGATGTATTTTACATTCAAGATACTGGGAGCTTACCTGTTCTCAGCCGACACTGGTGCTACTATCATGTCTCTGGTTTCAACAGGCATGCGAACAAGAGGCAAAGTTACAGGGTAGCTTTTTGGAAGCACTTGCCCACCAAACAACCATTTTGATAAGCGTTACAAAGCCCCATTAATGTGGTTGTGGGTGAAAAGGATCCAAAGGCTATCATTCAAGTTTGGAGAAAAAAAATAAGAAAATTTTGCATTACCATTAAACCTAAAATTGTGTAGAACAGAAACTAGGGTTGCTCTGAATCTTCTGATTCCATTCCTTTGAGCATATGTCGGATAGCCAGAACTTCTGATTCTGACTTTGATTCCATTCCAGTGCCAGCTAAGGCACATGAGCTAAAAGTGGAAGTTCTTATTTTGCATCTGACTTCATATTCAAGTATGTAAGAAACCTCCTCCACTCAGTACAACTCTAAGGAGCCCATTAGTGGGCCAGCAAAAAGCTCTGCCCTCCCCCATCCTTTCTTATATCGCCAGAGTTGCTGGCTGGCTCACTGCTGTTGTGTTCCTGTAGTTACTCTGTTGCTCTGGGGACTCAGGCTGAAGCTAGAGGAAGCAGTGAAGGTCCAGCCTCTACCTTCTCATGCCTGAGTCCACAGAGCAGATGGCACAAGGGAACTCCAGCAGCAGGCCAGCCCAGCAGCAGCAGTAGCGTTAAGGTAAGGGGAAGGAGACAAGAGTGGAGAAGGTTTTGTTTTGGCCCACTAATGGGCTCCTTCGAGCTGTACTGGCTTTGCAGAGTTTAAAAAAAGTTAAGGATATTCTGATATGGAACTGGAATTAGATTGCAATTCCAACTTGAGCTTTTTGAAATTTAGATAGTTGGCATTAAATATGGAAATTTCAAATTCTGAAAAAAGCCCAAAATCTGATTATACCAATTCCATTGAACGGATTCTGAGTGACCGTAATAGAAACAAAGTTTGCACTCATGCACTGTGTAGTTTTATGTGGACTTAGCTTTTTTTTCTGATCACAGTTCCTGTATCTTTATACAGCAGTGCATACCAATACAGAACCTCTGTATGGCAGATAGTGGATGACACATGAGGTGAGTGAAGGGGAAAGTGTTTGTTGCTGTCTTGGGACCACAGGGGGGTGGCATTGGGCAGGGTGGAAGTTACCGGGAGTGAAAGGGACACTGGACACTAGGAACCTAATTCTTTGTTTTTGAACTTTCTTTCTGACATTTGATAAAAAACACACAAGACATAAAGTACAATATAGAAGTGAGAATTATAGAATTAATAGGATCAGAGTTTCTTCAGCACTTCTCTTTAAGTCATTACTATACTGGGGCATAAGTCCATGGAATGTAAAAGTCTCAGTTTTGCACGAAACCAAATGAACACACAAAACAGTCTAGAAAGTTTGAACTATAAAGTTCTTGCCATATTATAGCTTGGTGCCTCTGTGTTCAAAAAGACTTGGAAACAACATACATTATCTGATGATACATATTTGCATCATACTGTATTAGGGCTGCAGGTTCAGTTCCACAAAAGAATGGAACACCTCGAACTTTGGGTGTTCGATCCTCTCAGACCATGGCAAACTTTTAGGGGAGATATGCAGACATTTGCTTCAACCCGTTCATCATGGTTTGAATGGGGCAGACAAGGTGAACCGGTCAAACTGCGGACCACAGTTTGCACCCACTGTTTTACTGGTACAGCTTGCTGCCTAACCCAAAACCCATTGTGGTAGAGTTTCCCTGTCTCATCTATTCAGCTGAAGCAATGTGCAATGAGTTCACTAGCAGACAGACAAACATCAATCGCCACTTAACTCCATGGAGGTCATTCAGCGTTTTCCAAAGTAGTAGTAGTAGTAAATAATTTTTTATTCATAATGAATAAAAGGATACATTCAATTGAGCAGAGCTCATTTTCAATGAAGTTCTGTGTCACAAATAAAATAAAATAAGGTTCCACATCAAAAGGACATGGCATCAAATCACTAAAACCACATATAACTAACAACAATCACAATACACCAATAAATAAAAAAATAATATAAAAAGACAATCAATCACATTGCACAATAACATACATAAAACACTAACAATTAATGCACCTAGTAGTGTTATGTAATACAGTAGTACACCAATTCCTTAATTCACTTTTATTATATCTAGTTCTATTTTTTCTCAATTCTAGGGGAGAATTATTCCATAATCTTATTCCTCTAGCAGGTACAGAAGATCTTCTAATACTCAGATTATATTTAGTTGAAACAAATTGAATTCCATCAGAGGCTGTCAGACATTCCTTTGTTTTCCTAACTTCAAAGAGGTCAGTTACATATTTGGGTACTTCCCCGTACCAAACCTTAATCATGAATTGTAACAAGTGTAAGTCTCTTCTCACAACAGGTTTATGCCAATTTAATTCCTTAAAAAGTGTGCACCTATGGGTTCTATAAGGGGCATCCAATATAAAACGAGCCAGCCTACAAAAGACTAAATCCACTTTATCTGTATACTTTCCAATAGCCCCTCCATAGAGCAGATCACCATAATCAATCACCGGGAGTAAAAGAGAATTTACCATATTCAAACGGATCTCTCTAGTCATAAACTTTTATACTTATAAAGGGCACCCAATCACCTATTTATATTTTTTATAAGGGAGTCAATATAAACATCCCAACTCAAAACATGGATCTAACCAAACTCCCAAATACTTATACGAGCCCAACTGCTTAATAGCTATACCTTCCTTGGTATTAATTTCCAAATATAGATTTTGTTTTTTATTATTTTTAAACAAGAGTGACTGTGTTTTATTAGCATTTAGGATAAGATGGTTCAACTTTAAGAATTCCTGTACTTCATCAAAAGCCAATTGTAGCCTCATATTAATCAATTCTAAAGTATCTCCCTCTACATATAATATGGTGTCATCTGCATACATATGGCACCGGGCGACGGTTGATGTAATTTTAAGTTCATTCATATATATGTTAAATAACAGAGGCCCCAATATCGAACCCTGTGGTACACCGTTTTTCACCTTTAATACCCTAGATTTATAAGGACCCACTTCTACAAATTGACTGCGGCCTGTCAAGTAGGAAGAGAACCACTTTACAGATTAAGGGGATAAGCCAATCCCGCTGAGTCTGGACAGGAGAACCCAATGGTTAAGGGTATCAAATGCCTTTGAAAGATCTATAAATAAGGCTCCAATCATTAACCTCCTGTCCAGACTCAGCTGGATATCACTTACAACCCTCGACAAAGCTGTTTGTGTACTATGGCAGGTTCTAAAACCTGATTGAAAAGATGTCAATTTATTATTATCTTCAAGAAAGCTTCTCAATTGGCTAGACACTATCTTCTTGAATATTTTAGAAATTTGGGACAAGAGCGCTATAGGCCAGTAATTGCCTAACTCGCTTCTTCTACCAGATTTAAATATAGATCTAACCATTGCAATCTTCCATCCATCAGGAAATTCCCCACTTTGGGTAGATAAATTAAAAATATAAGCCAAGGAATATGCCACACAAGGAGCTGCATATTTCAACAGTCTTGGTGGAATTTCATCTGATCCCTTCGCTTTACATATATCTAACTTCAGAAGTTCAGAACATACCTCTTCCGGAGAAATACGGGAAAAATCAAAACCACCTATATCTCTATCTTCTATATTAATGTCTGTAGGATTAAGCTTCAAAGTCTCGTCTTGTTCCCAATAAGTCCCATCTAAGGGACTTAGTAAAGCCACTCTTGAGAAATAATCATTAAAAGCGTCAACCATTCCTTTTCCCAGTGGTAACACAATATCATCCTTCTCTATTTTATTTATACAAATTTGTTTATTTTTCCCCATTAAATTTGAGATAATTCCCCAGAATCTCCTTGAATCTTTTTTATGGTTGGCCTCCAATTTAGAATGGACAAATTGTTGTTTTGTTACCTTAATTTTAGTAGTGTATAAATTTCGAGCCTGCCTACAGGAAACCCAATCTTGATTTAACATTGTCTTTTTGCTTTCTTCCATTTTTTATTCCTGTCCTTTCTAATTTTATGTAGCTCAGGAGTAAACCAAGCATTTCCTTCCTTTTTTAACAATCTTGATTTCAGAGGTGCATGTTTATTACAGATGCACAAAAATTCACTTAAAAAGAATTCCCAAGCAACTGATGTTGTAGGGATCAATTCCAATCTATTCCAGTTAACATTTCTACATCAATCATGAAATTAACATAGTCAGACCTTCTAAAACATCTCCAAAATATTCTGGACTCAGCAACACGTTTGACCACGCTATTTCTGATTGAATAAATAACTTGATGATCGGAAAAAGATTCTGGAAGGACACCTGCTTTAGAGAACAAAAGCGAAGAGTTTGTAAACATCATATCCAGAATTGTAGATCTCTTGGGGTCTCTGTGATTAATTCTGATTGGTTTCAGAATTAGTTGGGTCAGTCCCAAACCAGTCTGGAAATCAACCAATTCATGGTTCACATCAACATTCAACCAATCCACATTAAAATCTCCAGTTATAAAATAATTCATGAGAGTCCCTGAAACCAAACAGAAACTCATGCAAATCCTGAAAAACTTGTATAGTAACCTTAGGTGGTTTATATAGCCCTATTAACAATAAAGATTTTTGAAAAGGTATCTCTATTTCCAAAATCAACAATTCCAGTCCGTTATTGGAGAAGGGATAATTAACCTCATGGACAGTTAAATTATAATCTATATAAATAATAATTCCTCCCCCTTTTCTTGTCCTATCTCTTCTAAACAATTGGAAGCTTTCTAAGTCAATAGATGAATTCTGAATCCTATTATCAAGCCAAGTTTCTGTTAATACCAAAACCCCTGGCTTGACTTCTTTTACCCAGTCTCTAACTTCATCAAACTTGTTTCTCAAACTCCTAACATTCAAAAGAGTAATAATCATAGATCCTTGTTTCATATTAATTACATTTTCACCATATAACATGTTTAAGGGACCTGGGTTTGGATGTACATCACCACAATTTAACAAACAACACACCACAAGTTTGATACAAACATGCCCTAGGTTTGTTTTTCGTATTCCTTTGTGGTACAGTCCTTTATAAGGTCTATACTCCAAAAGAAACAAAGACTGTGAAGTAGTTTTCGCCAGATACTTTCTAAATAGTGAATTAAAGCATCCATTAGATAAAATTTCAGGTGAGATGAAAATATTCTGAGAAGTATTCAAATCCCCTATTTGAATAGGAGGATGATACTGAAGATCAGTCAGTGTTCCTGTATAACTATGTGCAAATTGAAACACACTAAACACATTTATGACAAACAAACATAATAAAATATATAAAACAATCATTTTAGGGGACCCTTTCATTTTATTTCTTTTTATTTTCAAATTGCAAGGTTTTGCAATAACCAACGAGCAAACAGCAACCAGGAAAACAGTCAAAAAAATACTTGCAGTTTTTCCAGGCAGCTTCAATGCCCAGATAATTAAGCAAAGCACAATTATAATGCTCCTTCCTACATATGGTGCCTAAAGAAACAAACCCCTATATATACTACACTCCTAAATGGGATCAATAGCCCTTCTCAAATTTCTCTACCGAGTGGCGCTCGCGCCACTCACGCTCGCACTACGCGCGCTCGCACTTGTAAGCAATACAGAATTTAAAGTTAGCACCAACTCCTCCCTCAGAGGTGACATGCAGCAGCTAGCCCACCTCCAAGCCCTCATGCCAGCTGATTTATTTTAGCCCAAATTATTAAAGTGCAGGCACAGAGGCAAACAATTAAAGTCATAAAGTACAAATTCAATGCGGGCAGGTAGTCAATGATGAAAAGGGCAAACAGTACTTTTAAATGCAGCTCTGCCACGGTAGTTCAAACAAATGCCCAGCCGTCTGCTCTCCTTTCCGACTGATGTAGTAATCGTGATGGAAATCTGCTCACGCTTGTAAGCAATACAGAATTTAAAGTTAGCGCCAACTCCTTCCTCAGAGGTGACGTGCAGCATACGTATTGTTTCTCCTGTGCTATTTTAGATATAAGGGATCTAAGGGAAAGGGGCATGTCTTGAGACCTTCAAGTGCCTCCACAGACAACATCTATCTGGTGAATGAAATCTGCCTACTTTAAGAACGCTTTTACAAACTCCTGGGGCAATGGAAGAGACTTTTGGAATAGCATAAGTCACAGGGAAGCAGGCTAAATCTCCCCATCCGTACTCTGTATAAATGGTGATACTACACTTGACCCGAAAATCATTGCTGACACATTCAATGCTGCTTTCATGGACCTTAGTTCTGTACTTCCCCCTGATTTTCTCAAAGAAGAGGACACTCCAAATTCCCCAATCTCCTCTGCCCCCACTAGCCACCCTCCCTTCTACTTTAAATCGGTCAAGATATACCAGGTTCACAGCTATGTTACCAAAGCCATTAGTAAGTCCAGATCCAGCAATGACTCTCTAGACTTCTAACTTCTATCACTCACCCTTGAAGAAGTACACAGGCCACTGACCAGGATCTTTAACCTCTCTCTCAGATTTGGCCAGTTCCCGGACAAATGGAAATCTGCCACTGTAACCCCTATACATAAAAGTGGTGTCAAAACTGCACATGAGAACTTCCATCCAATTTCCATCCTACCTCCACTCTCCAAGGCTCTGGAGCGTATTGTTGCAGACCAGCTTACTGATTTCCTGGACAAGCATAGCATCCTGTGCAGGCAGCAACATGGCTTTAGAAAGTGTCATAGTACCTCAACGGCACTACTTGAATTTACCGGCACCATCCCCCACTCACTGGACAATGGTCAGCTAACTGGGTCTACTTTCATTGTTTTAACAAAGGCCTTTGATACCGTCAGCCACTAACTCCTGCTTGTCCAGCTCCAGATCACAGGGCTCTCACCCAATTGTGTGAACTGGTTCAAAAGCTACCTAGACAACCAGTCCCAAAGAGTGAAAATTGCTGATACGCTCTCAGATGCCAGCCCTGTCCGCTCCAGTGTTCCACAGGGTTCAGCCTTTTTTGAACACACTGCCAGATTCCTGTCCAGAAAAAATCTTACTCTACGCTGATGATGCAGTTATCCTAACCTCCCATCATGATCCAAATCAACTACAAGAGAACCTCCAGCGGGGTTTCACTGCAGTCGAAAACTGATTCTTAAAACACAAACTGATCCTAAACCAGGAAAAAACAAAGACCATGTTTTTCAGCAGCTCCCACAACAAAAATAAACACTATCACCTCTCCATAAATACCAAGCAAGGAGCCGCCCTTGAAGAAGTCCATACTTTTAAATACCTTGGCCTCACCCTTGACTCCAAACTCACCTATGCTGCCCATATTAATAATGTTGCAAAAGTGGCAAAACACCAGACTGGGCCATCTGTTCCATCATAGGAAGCATCTAACCTCAGAAGCCTTGTCTGTTGCCATCCAGAGCTCCATTGTTAGCATTATAGACTACGGAATCATTATCTATGGCTCTGCCACTGCCTCCTCTCTCAAATGTGTTTCTACCTCTCTCAGTAAAGCCTGTCGACTCATTACTGGAGCCCACCGTCTCACCCATACTTGTGACCTCTACTTCCAGACTGGATGGATGCAACTAAACAACCGTATGAAGTATCAAACCTGCATCACAGCAAAGAAAATAATGATCGGCAATGCTCCCCCTGGAGTCTGCTCCCTCCTCAAACCCAGAATCAACAACTGCAACACCAGGAGCTCTAAACCCCAAATCCTGCAAATCCCCCACTGTCACACAACCCAAGGCCAAAGGTCCTTTGCATATAGGGCTCCTAGCTGGCTGAACAGTTTCACTAGTGATATGTCTACCTCACCAATGCTGGGCACTTTCAAGGCTAAGCTCTGCCTCTCCCTAGTAGGCTCAATCACCTGTGACTGCCCTGCTTAATGCAATATACTCATCGCTACTGCCCCAAATCCCTGCTATCTGCAGTTGTCTTCTCACCTAGCACTTCATTTCTCCTATGCCCATCAATTGCTCTTACCCCTGTTCTGTCACGACAAAGCCTCTTAGGCTGCCATACTCAGTCCCACCCACCCACCCCATGCCCTCCCTCCCTCGCACCCCATTTCCTTTGTTGCTTACATCTCCTAGTGTCTTATGTATAGTCCTTGTAACAACAAGTTATGACCATTGTGTTGCTGATTGTTTTATACTGTATTTTGAAACCTGTATTACCTTTATGCCTGTACTTACTGATGTGGAACCTTTGTAAAAGAGCCTCGGCTCAAAGGTACTTTGTAATCCTAGAACCAAATAAATAAACAAAAAAAAATAAACATCAGTTGCCAAAAAGCTCTATGAGAAATCCCCTGTCTATAAAGAAACAACAGCCATTCTCCCTACCGTTCCCCCATCCTCTTCCACCCCTCACTGTATCACCACTAAACCTCAACTATATACTTAGCCCCATCACACCCACCCTTCTCCTCACCTTCCTCCTTGATCCTCTCTGCTGCATACCTTACAGCTTCCCCTTGGTCCTCATTAATAAACATATCCATCCATAGTTGTGCTTGAAAGACTCACATCTCACACCAAGGTCATGTCACTGAGCTGCCCATGGCCATTTCATGCACACTAGGTGGCTTCCATTGTGTGGGGTATGCTAATGAGGGCTATCAACTAATGACCAAGTTGGTAGCCCTCATTAGCATACCCTCCATGCCTGAAGCCACCTGACGCACATGAAATGGCCGTGGGCAGCGAACCAAGGTGAACTAATCTGCCATTTGTTGAACTTTACATGGTTTGATAACCAAAGTTTGTGCAGTCAAACTTTGGGAGGTTCACACAGCCCTATACTGTATATGAAACAACACTATATAAAAGATTAAAGATGGATTTAATTCTAACTGGATTGTGTTTGTGCATGGGGGGGAGCACTGGACACCACAAAATTCTAAGTGGCTTGTGTGAGGAGGGACAAATGGACACCATAGACTTAATGCTAACCAGATTGTACTGGAGGGACACTGGACACCATGGACATAATTCAAATAGATTGTGTATGTGGGGGGGCATTATACACCACAGACTTAATTCTAACCAGATTGTGTGAGGGGTCCACTGAACACCACAGACATAACGCTAATTGGATTGCGTGAGGGGGGCCACTGAACACCAAAGACCTAAGTCTAATGGGGATCAGTGAGTGGAGACCACTGGACACTGGGGGATATAATTACTAACATACTGTGTGTTCTGGGATGGGGAGGACAGAGCTAAAGGTAAGAAACCATTGATGAGCTGCAGTGTGGAGCCCATCAGTCAGCATGCAATCCAAGGAGCAAATGATTGCTTCTCACATTGTAATGAGGCTATAATTAAATTCAAATAACCTCTTAGTGCTCTGTCAGGGCAAAGTGCTGATCTGCATGGTAAGGTTTCAATATGGGGTTGTAGGTCTCAGCAAACAGGTTTGCCCTGTTCTGACAGCTTCTTTGCTCCTGTGCAGATATGTAATATTTATGCCTTGACCCCAGCTCTCGCCCTTTCGTAGACCTGCAGGGGCTTTGCTTGTAGGTCGCGTCTTTATTGCACTGTGCTCACAAAGTGGTATTTTTGAACATCTATTGCACAGGCAATCTTTGCACAAGTTCAAATATACCACTCTGAGCACATTCGGCTACTTTGCACACCAGTAGGGGACTTTGCCTGGCAGCTTCAAAAATTCTGCCAAGGGTATTTAAAAAATATTCAGCAACTCATCCAAATAAAAAAACACCAGTGATAAAACAAGATCTGGCATGCTCCTTCCTTAGTGACTGATAAAGAACACACAAGCAGTTTACTGCTGTGCATTTCTGCTGTTTCTTCCTGAACTTTTTATAAAGTCCATTACATAACATTGAATTATCATAGCAGAAAGGATTACCTTGTCTACTTTCCCTGCAGTGACAGACAGCGGTGATTTACACTATCAAAGTACTGACACACATTCAAGTGTAAGTATACTGCCAGAAAGTCAATCCTATTCATGCTATGTATTTGTAAAAGCTGAAGTACAAGCTGCAAGAGAAATCTTGGCTACCATGTACCTACTCAAACAAAAATATCTCCAAGACCTTGGAGCAATTTGGTGCAAACACAACTGGAGTAGTATCCCTGGTTTTGTTTAGTCCCAGTTAATGGTGTTTTAAACTGCTCCAAGGTCTTGGAGATATTTCTTCGAGTCTGGATGTGGTAGCCGAGACTTCTCTTGCTGCTTGTACTTCAGTATTTTCTTCTTGTACTCCATCCTGAGGTGTGTGACTTTAGCTGCTCTTTGTGCTACATTTGGACCCTCAAAGCTATTCACCTTCAGGATTCTGTCTAGGACTGCTCTGAAAGTTTATAGGGCTTGTTTCCCCTACCTCATGGGGTATGTTATTCCCAACTTCAAACTGGCCTGCAGGGGAGCAGTTGGGAACCCAGGAGGGCTTCCCCACCCACAGGCTAAGTGGGCTTCCTTGAGTAGCTGGACCCTTTTTGGAGGGAGGGGAAGGAAGAGGGAACTAAATGTAAAGACACAAGAGACATGAAAGAAAGGCCACTGGCACATGTAAGAGAAAGAAAAAGGGCAATTAAATGTAGGAAAAATTCAGACTCATATTGAAGTATAGTTAAAAATTTATAGAATTATTCTTTTTTAAGGGACCATACAGATAATGAGCAGCCATGTTAGATGCAGACAGTGAAGGATGCATTCTTGCCCTGTTGCCACGGGTTTCATTTGGGCTAGTTCCCCTGTGTGCACAGGTACCCCACTCCGACCGTGACTATTCCAAATGCTGATCATCATCGTGACAAGTGATGCTTTCTGATGTTTCCCATCATACTGCCCTCATCAGTTTGAGTGCTTGCCTTCTCATTCTACTTGCACTCACCAACTTAAACAGCTATATATACTCCATTCAATCTATTCCTATTCATATTCCAAACACACTGTGATCATCATCATCATTTCTGGGACTTGTGGTTCCCGCCCCATTTTTGTGGAACTGTCTTCCACCAGATATTTGAGGAGCCTTACCAGTGAAAGTTTTTAGTTTTATTACAAAAATATTTCTTTAGTTTAGCTTACGGTTCCAACTCAAACTGTTTGAAATAGTTATCATTTATATTTTATGTTTTTGTAGCACTCTTTCATGATTGTTCTGTAATTCTTGTGCAACTTCTAGTTCCCTGCGTGGCACTCAGAGCCTTGTGGATTGGGCACCTTACAGATAAATTGCCTTGCCCTTGCCTTGCCATCAAGCCCCACCATCCTTCTCTCCTCTATGTAACCAGTTTCTCTGAGGTGTGGCACAGCCATGAGAAGCTTGCAGTGAAGGCCTTAGGACAGATGGCTGTAGGGCTGATTGTATGGTAAATGGAGTCCTTGCTAATAACATGGTACCTCCATCTAGTAGGAACATTCTGATAAAATCGGCTTTTGGTCTTACGCTCTTAACTCAAAATCTTTTCAATCAGCCAGCACAGTGGTTCTGCAGTAGAGCTACTGCCAGCCACACCTGTGACTTGGGTCTGGGAGTGTACTCAGGCAACACAGGAGCTGGCTGAGTGGGAAGGAGAGTACTGAATATCCCTGGGACTTCTCTCCTCTCCCAGAGATGGAGAGATTGCCGCTCCGCTCATCCCATGCCATCAAGCAAGACTTGGTGGCAGTGCAGCATAAGTGACACAAAGGGAGGGGCTGCCATCCGATGTGTGTTGTGTATATATATTCATTGCGAAAACTTAATTATTGCATCAGTTAGAGTTGCTAATAGAGTGACAAAAGTTGTTAAATATGGCATTAGGGTTTCCAACCCTAAGCCGCATCCCCCCCCCCAACACACATGCACATGCAAGCAGGAGAAGGGGCAAGACAATACAACTAATCAGAAACATCCACTATTAGGTAAGAAAAAAAACATAGAACTCTGCAAACATACCACAAGAGACATCCACCATCATGGTTCAGCAACTGTATGAGCTCTGCTGTCATCCTAGTGTCTTAGGGGGCACACCCGCATGCTGTGCAACCATGGGGGATGGCTCACTGCATGCACTGCACTGCAAACTTAACCACAAGGATGTTGTGGTGCAGGGTCTGAAGGACTCTGAGCACCCATATTATGTAATAGTTATGTTTAAGTAGGACCGCAGAAGCTGAAGAACTGTACACTGGTGCATAGTAGAAAAATGACACTGGTTTCAGACTATAAGGGTATATGGCCACTGTATGCACTGTGACATAAAGTTGTCTATAGACATGTGGCAGCACAAGCCCTGATGGTCCCTCTGGTCCTAGACCATGTAATATTGTTGTTTAAGTCACAATACAGGACCAGGAGGACTCTGTGGTGCTATATACAGTACAAGCAAAAATTGGTTTACATTATGGTATAGGAACTGTCAGCGCCATATGTACTACACAACAAATTTCTCTGTGAATATGTGGTAGTGCAGCATCCAAATCATGCTGTGCTTCCACCAGATGCTATAGTGATGTTTAAGTACTAGTAAAGATTGCAGAGGGACCTGCCCTGCTGTATAGTAGCAAGTTCATGTTTCCTTAGTAGTATGAGGTCTTCGTCTACTGCTTTCAGTGCACCAAAAATGTCTCTCTACAAATGTGTAAACTCTGCCTCCTTCAGAAACTATGCTTCCACATGATACTATGGTAATGTTCAACTGTCAGAGCAGGATGTCAAGTCAACTCAGTTTATAGTACAACATATGGTTCTAGGCATAAAACTAAAATGTCACCACAGCTGTTACTTAACCAATAAGGCATGACAGGGAGTGTGTTATGGTGGGATAACAGCCAACTTCAGGTGGGTTGAAGCATGAGGTGAAGTTGATTGCAACAGCCACCTGAAAAGGGGACATTAGCCCACCATAATGCACTTCATGGAGTGCCTTATTGTGATTATGAAATGGTTCCTTTTTAGTAATTCGGGTGTCTTTTTTTAAACATATTATTATTGGCCTACTTTTAGCTGGGCCATTGTGATGGGATAAAGACTCAGTTGAAAGGATCTCTCTCTAGGCCAATCATGAGCCAGTATTCTTTCTACCCATTTCATAATGCAGACTACATCACAATGTGTATCACTATTACATACAAAACATTTTAAGAATGTCAGAATCACATACTTTAAAAAGCCTGCACTCACATATTCTATAACATATAAGGTTGTGTGGTAGTATACAGTCCTTTGCAGACTGCACTTCTACAACCTGTGTACATAAAAAAAATACATTTTTGTGAAAGATGGGAATGTATTATAGCATGTGATTTAAAAGTCTATACAATTTTTGTAAACATGGTAATACAGGACACAGACTATGGCACAATCACACAAGATATGAATGTGCAGAAAGGCTGAAACCATTGGGTAGAGAAGAAGACACATTCTGTCACTATGGAAATAATTACGTTATAGTGTGAAGAGAGGGTTCACATTACAATGTGCTGACACTCTACTTATATTATATTTCTACACATCAATATATATGTTAACAGAAAGACGTATACACATGTTAGTGTTGAGGATTTGGGGGTGCAGTGCATACAGTGGGTCATCCCCCATGGCTGCACAGCATGCAGGTGTACCCCCAAGACACTGGGATGGCAGCAGAGCTCATACAGTTGCTGAACCATGATGATGGATGTCTCTTGTGTTATGTTCACAGAGTTCTGTGAAAGTATGGAAATATGGTGTTAGGGTTTCCAAACCTAACACCCCAGCCCCCACCCTCCATGCCTCAACAGGTGTCACTGGTGTGTACTGGCATTGGCAGTCCTAACTGTCACCCCATTCTCCTGTAATGTACTATCTAAGCTGTCTGATACATGGAATGGGGTGACAGTAAGGTCTGCCGATGCCAATGCACAATCTCAACACCTGTTGCAGTGTGGAGTGTGGGGGGTTGGGATATTATGGTTGGAAACTCTAACACCACATTTCCATATTTTTGACAATTTAGTAAGAACCCTAACTGATGCATTAATGCAGTTTTTTTGCAATGAGTTTCCTTTCTTTTTGAGATAGTCCCACCCTCCATAACTGTCCTTGTGTCACAGTGGGAGGGCCCTTTGGGCCTTGCACTCCCACTGTGACATAAGGAAAGTTATGGAGGATGGGAGTGCAGGGCCCCTCCCACCATCCATAACTGTCCTTCTGTCACAGTGATTGGCCTTGCACTCCCATGCTCCTTGACTTTCCTTATTTTACTGTAGGAGCGCAGGGTCCTTTTGACCCTGCGCACTCATCCCTCCAAAGACGCATGACCTAATTTTCAGCATAGCTACCTTATTACCCCTGCACATGTACCCAGCAGAAAAAAATTTCAAATCCAAGCCAAAATGTAAATCTGCGCAACTCCAACTCCATTCCATGCCAGAGATGCGAAAATCCATTCTGACCAGGATTTGAAAAATGACAGCAGTGACATACATGAGGTGGAGTAATAAGAAGACTATGTTGCAAATCTGTAGTCAAAATATTGAAAAATTTCAAAGGTATGCACACGTGTAATGAAATTCCAAGTAATGGTCATAACTTTGTCATTTTTAAAAGATTTTGAGCCCAAATTTTCAAAAATAGCCTTCCTATTACTCCAGTTAATGAATAATATGACTGTCATTATAAAACCTGCCTGAAAGGTGAATTCACAAAGTGACTGCGAAATCACCCTTCGGGCAGGAGTTGTGGAATGACAGTCATATTGGTCATGAGGTGAGGTTCCCAAAAGGCCATGTTTAAAATTTGGTGTCAAAATCTTGAAAAATAGCACAGTTATGCACAAAAGTTGAAACCCCCATTGAAATACATTGAACTGCATTTACCTTAGTTTCTCATACTGCAGTTGCCTGTTCCAGAAGCAAGATGTGTCTTCCATCGCAGAGCTGTTCTTGAACCTGGGACCTCTTCAGGAGACTGAGGGTTTGTGGGGATGTCAAGGGTGTGTGTGGAGGTGGTTGCATAGTGGGTGGTCTGGTGGGGGGGGAGTGGATCTGATTGATGATGGACTTTTTTTTTACAGGCAGATTTTTTTACAATAAAAGTACATCAAGGGATGGTTTTCTTTATTTCATTAGTTAAAAAAAGAACCACACATGGGGAACGACTACGGATGGTGGAGGATGGGTGAGCATGCAGGATGAGGGAGCAAGAGGGTTAATTTATTGACAATAGGGACCGGGAAACAAGGGTGGAGGGTGGGAGACCACACAGAGGGAGGGAGCGGGATGGTTTATTTTATTGACAATGGAGACCGGGGAATGAGGGTAGCAGATGGGAGAACACGCAGAAGGAGAGAGCAGGAGGATTACTCATTTGACAATGGGGATCGGAGACTGAGGGTGGCAGGTGGGACAGCATGCAGAGGGAGGGAGTGGGAGGGTTAATCTTTGGTAATGGGGACCAGGGAATGATTGTGGTGGGGGGGGGACTGCATGCAGAGGGAGGGAGTAGGAGGGATTTCTTTGTCATCACAACAAGGACTGGGGAGTGAGGGTGGTGGGTGGGTCTGCGCAGAGAGGGAGGGAGCAGGAGGGATTTCTTTTTTTGATTTCAAGTGGTCCAGGGACTGGGGAACAAGGGTGGTGGGTTTGACTGCACACAGAGGGAGAGATTTGTTTTTTATTTTAAGGAGGGGGCAACCCAATTCTGTGCTTATTTTTTTTTTTGTAGAATGTCTGGATATATGGGTTTTAAGCCTAGCCAGTTTAACTGTTTAAATTTGTGACAGTACTGTCACATGTCTTGTAAAACTATGTTGTACTTTCGAGAAAGTATAAATAATTTCCCAAAAGTACAACATATTTTCCCGATAGTATAAGTAGTCTCATGAAACTACTTTCGTGACACGACTCGTGCGACTTGTAACACTACTGTTGCAAATTGAAACAGTTAAAATGGCTAGGCTTAAAAAAACATTTTTCCAGACATCCTGCACAAACAATAACCACAGAATTAGATTCCTTGGCCCCAATTAGATAAACTGAACTACTGGTTCTCCCCCCAGGTCCCCCAAGTACCTGATTTTTTTCAGATTTTTAACTTTGTTTCCTTCAAAAAGACAAAAAACAAAATGGTGGATTTGCAAGAGAAACCAGGCCATCTGCGACAGTTCTAAAACCATCTGCGAACCTTCCATACGCATCTACAACACTTTCGCACTTGACATCTATTTTTTCCCCATAGAGAATAAAGGGAAAACTTAAAATTTTAATAACTTTTGAACACTTTAATATTTTTGCACCAAACCTTCAAAAGGCACATCTGTGACCCAAACCCCACATACTCTACAATTTTCAGACCACACCCACAAGTCATTTCTGAGAAATGCGGTGACAAAGAAATTGTACAAAACTTGGTAATTTTGTGTTTTGTGATATTTCGTATCTCTGCAACCGTACACACGACCATAACGAAACTTTCCACATTCAGAGATCCATCATAGGACACCACGAATGCAAAATTGCAGGCTAATCAGTTGAATGGCTACGAAGACATTAAAGTGCAAAATTTCAGATTTACCATAGAAGTGCATGCAGAACCCTAACTGTAAGTGTTCAATTGCACCCATATGATATATATATATATATATATATATATATATATATATATATATATAAATTCATGGCAAAAAGTCAGTTTAATGCATCAGTTAGGAGTTGTTCCACAGTGACAAAGCAAGGAAATTTGATGTTAGGGTTGAACCCCCTTGCACCCCACACCTCGCCCCCCAACCAGCATCAGGGTTGTGCTGGGTTGTCGGTCCTAACTCTCACCCATCACATGTGTAAACAAGTTGAGGTAGTGAAGTATAGGAGAATGAGGTGAGAGTTAGGACCGATGACCCCAATGCACACCCCGATGCCGGTTGGGGGGGCGGGGTGGTGGGGTGCAAGGGGGGGTTTCAATCCTAACATCGAATTTCCTCACTTTTGTCACTGTGGAACAACCCTAACTGATGCATTAAATGGATTTTGTTGCCATGAATTTCCCTTTTTTTTGAGAATGAGGACTATAAATAGTGAATGGAATGTGGTGGTGGTGGGAGCACAGGTCCTTCGGGCCCCGCTCTCCCACCACGTGATTTTTACTCACAATGTAAATGCATTCACAAATGGTAATGCACATGGTGACGCAAATGTAAATGGTAATGGAAACCGTAAGAAAAACGCAAGCGCAAAGTTACGCCAAAGCAAACAGTAATGCAAATTGAGACACAAACAAAATTGCATACGGGAACTCAACTGGTAATGCGCATGGTCATGGTACCGCAATTGCAAATGCAAATGGTAATGGTAACAGCAAGAATAATGCCAAAGAAAACAGAAACATAAACACAAACGCAAGCACGTATGGGAACGCAAACCGTAACGCGCATGGTCATGGTACCACAATTTGAAAAGCAAATGGTAAGGGTAACAACAACAATAATGCCAAAGGAAATAGAAACAGAAATGCAAATGCAAGCGCATATGCAAATGCAAACCGTAATGCGCACGATCACGGTAACATAATTTAAATGAAAATTGTAATGGTAGCAGCAACGATAACGCCAAACGAAAGAGAAATGCAAATGGAAGTGTGGCTGCAAATGCAAATGAAAATGCACACAGTGATGCAAATTGAAATGCAAACAGAAACACTAGTGGAAATGCAAATGGTAACAGTAACGCAAACGCAAGCACAAATGAAAACGCAAAGGGTAATGCACACGGTGGCGTACATGGGAATGGTAATGCAAACGGGTATGGAAATGCAAGTGGGAACACTAACTGTAACAGTAATGGAAGCACACACCCTGTTTTTCCCCAACAGCTGCAGAGAGAAACACAGTGAGTACAAAGAATGTATGCATAATAATGGACTTGGAGCAGAAAATGAGCACTTGGAATACTAAATTGCTTATATCTCAGGAACCGTACGATGTAGAAAAAAAATTAAAATTTCATGTGATTTATGACTTTCCTGGCTAGTTTTGTGCTTAGCCCCCTAGTGGGGGGCTGAGTATTTTTCTGATGAAAAGTCCATATCTCCAACCTTTTCCGAGATACGGGCCCTGAAAGGTGCACTGGATGCCTCAGTGTTAGTCTATGGGAAAAAGTGTCCACTTCGGAGCACTGTAACCTTGCATCCGTGCAATATTTTGTCACCAAACCAGTGAAAGGCACATCAATGGGATGTTGACTTTCTTCCCTCCAAATTTCAGCCCAAAAGAGCAAACCAATGTTTTGCAGCAGGGTGGCAATAAATTCCTGTTATTTTCCCCATAGTGTCAAATAGTAGTGTCGCAAAACACAACACTTTCTCAAAAAAATCACGAAAGTGTCGTAGGTTCGACACTGCTTTGCAACACTACTTTTCCCAAAAATTTCAAAAACATATTTCTGGGGTGTTTAACCCCAAAATAAAGACATGCCTAGCATCCTCAGGGTTCGACTAGGTAAACACAAAAATAATTGTGTGTAAAAGTGGTAGGGAAAATGATGGAATCACTTCTGAAGGAAAGAATTGTCGAGTATCTAGAGGCCAGAGGAG
The DNA here is from genome assembly GCA_016271365.2 of Neoceratodus forsteri. NCBI lineage: Eukaryota > Metazoa > Chordata > Ceratodontiformes > Ceratodontidae > Neoceratodus > Neoceratodus forsteri. Next base: position 530,561,882 of record CM028137.1, on the reverse strand, counting down.
CACAGAACCAAAGGCAGCATGGATTCACAGCAGGAAGGTCATGACAGACAAATCTGATAGATTTCTTTGACTGGGTGACCAAAGTAGTAGATCAGGGAGGGGCTGTGGACATGGCCTACCTAGACTTTAGCAAGGCATTTGACACAGTCCCACACAAAAGATTAATATACAAGTTAGCTAGCCTGGGAGTGGTCCCAAGATGACAGCCTGGGTAAAAATTGGCTGGAAAATAGGACACAGAGAGTAATAGTAAATGGAGTCCACTCTGATGAAAGGGGGGTTACCAGTGGGGTACCGCAGGATTCAGTATTAGGACCAGTCCTCTTCAAAGTTTTTATAAGCGACATTGCAGAGGGACTGGAAGGAAAAGTATGCCTCTTTGCAGATGACACAAAGATCTGCAACAGAGTTGATGCACAAGGTGGGGTGGAAAGGATGAAAAGGGATTTGGCAAGGTTAGAGGAATGGTCAAATGTATGGCAGCTTAGATTCAATGCTAAGAAGTGTAGTGTAATGCACCTGGGAAATAAAACCCAGGGGAAGAGTACACAATGGGGATGAGATACTAACAACAAAAAATGGAAAGGACCTGGGGTAATCATATCAGATGACCTAAAGGTGGGCAAGCAATCTGAGAGGGCAGCAATAGGCTGGGGGATATTGGGATGCATAGGGAGAGGCATCACCAGTAGAAAACAGGAAGTTATTATCCCTCTGTACAGACTGCTGGTCAGACCCCATCTGGATTACTGATCAGTGTCTCTGGAGACCCAGTCTTCACAAAGACATAGACAGGATGGAAGCTGTCCAGAGGAGGGCACTAAAATGGTGCAGGGTCTGCACCGGAAGACATATGAAGAGAGACTAAGGAGCTTAATATGTATAGCTCGAGGAAAGGAGGGAAAGGGGAACATGATAGAAACTTTCAAGTACCTTAAGGAATCAACAAAGTCCAATAGGGTAGCATCTTTCAAAAAAGAGGTGTGCAAGAACAAGGGGCACAATTTGAAGATAGAGGATCCGGCTCAGAGGTAACTTAAGGAAGTATTTTTTCACAGAGAGGTTGTGGATGCATGGAACGGCCTTCCGAGGAGGTCGAGTCAAAACAGTGGTGAATTTATGCATGTATGGGACAGTCATAAGGCAATTCTAGGGGTGGGGGTAGGAAGAAGTAGGCTGCTGGTTAACTAGGATCTGCAGCTATCCATTAGGTAGGAAATGGGCAGACTGGTGGGCCAAGCGTCCTATCTGCTGCCAAAATCTATGTTTCTATGTTGCTGTTAGATGGTCCTAATTTTAAATGCCAAGCATTTCTGTGATCAGTAACTGAAAAAAATGGCTGACTCATGACACTACAGGGGTAATTTGTGACACTAAAAACTGCATTTGCGACACTGTCAAACTTTTTGTTAACTTTTCCCATTGACTATAATGGGAAACTTGTTTTTTGAATAACTTTTGAACCATTCAATATTTTTTTACAAAATCTTCAAAAGGCACATTGGGACCCTGGCCGCATGTTTCCTGAAGTTTTTGGACTGGTCGCACAAACCATGCGACCTGTAGGAGCGTGCAACGAATGCGTATAAAAGCATAAATGCGCTACGGAATGTCGCTTAATAACTCCACAACTATATATCCGACTGGTACGAAACTTGGTAGATCCCAAGATCTTTGATAATGCTCTGGGTCTACCAAATTTCAGGCAAATTCATCAAACAGTGGCAAAGTTATTAAGGTGCAAACTTTCACACGTTAACCATAAATGGGGTACTCAACCCTAACTATAGTGGCACCACCGTACACTATTATTATATATATATATATATATCTATATATATATATATCTATATATATATATATATATATATATATGTGTATATATATATATATTTTTTATAGTGTCAACGGTAGTGCCAGTAAAGTTAGGGTTGCATAGCCATTTCTGTCAAACCTCAAATTTTGTACTTTAGTAACTTTTGAACTGTTTGTCTGATTTAATTAACATTTAGAATGTAGAAAGACCTATCACAGTTCTCTGGATCTGGAAATTTTTGTTTCGGTTGGATCTACGGTTGCGGAACCAGTGTGCTGAAAAAGTGAATTTTCCCCAATGTTGCAAATTCTTTGTCCACCCATAATGCACTGAATAATGCATTTAAGTGGGATCAGATTGGTTTGCTACATGTGTCCTGAGTTGCACTGGTGCCTTTTGAAGATCTGGTGAAAAAATATGGCTCCATTCAAAAGTTATTCCATTTTTTCATGTCCCATTATAGCCTACGGAAAAATTTATATGTGCACTGCGAAAACATTTGCGATCAAATTTTGTTGTCGAGCTTGCCCCAAAATGTTGTTGTGATGCCACCATCTTGTTTTTAGTTAGTGAGAGAGAAAAAATGCTGTAATTCAAAAAATAATTTACTTTACAAAACACCAACCATTGTGTTTACCTAATCAGGCCCCGAGGAACATGCCCCTGGCATTAGTTTTTCACCATCTAGTCTGGAAATGTGTTTTTTAAATTTCTTTTATTTTTTGATCGTGCAAACATTTATGTTGCTGTGCAAACAATTGCGCTAACTTGAAAAAGTAACCGCGCTAACATTTTTTTGTGTGCGCTAACATTCCCATTATAGAGATAGGAGAATCGCGTAAACATTAATGGTATCGCGGCAACACTGCACAAACACATTTTGCTATGTGTTGTTTTTTTTTGTCACTTCATTGTGGCAAGCTGGTTGGTGCTATTGGCCTGAAAATTTCAGGGTGGCAAGACCTAGTGCCACAGATGTGCTTTTCCATGGTTTGGTATGGAAAGATTCAACAAGCCCATAGTTACACCATTCCGAAGTTAAGAAATTTCCCCATAGGATAACATTGCAGCAGTTGTTTTCTTTGTTCCTTCATTGTGGCAACATAGGCTGCACTATTGGCCTCAACTTTTCAGGGTGGACACCCTAATCCCACAGATGTGCCTTTTGGTGATTTGGTACAGAAACATTGAACAGGCCCATATTTACAGCATTCCAAAGTTCAGAAATGTTCCCATAGGATAACATCGCGGCGCCTGTGACACCTTTCGGGGCCCGTATCTCGAAAACGATTCGAGATACGGACTTTTCGTTGCAAAAATGCTTAGTCCCTCTATAGGGGAACGAAGAACTGAGGTAGGTTGGAAAGCCATGAAAACCATAACATTGGATTTTATTTCTACCTTGCACGGTTCCTGAGATATTTGTGAATTAGTGTTTAAATTGCTCATTTTCATGTGCACAGGCCACTATTATGCCCTCAGAATTAGCAGTCATAGCACTTTTTGGTGCCCATATCTCGGAAACAATGTGAAATACAGATTTGGTTGACTATTTTGCAAGAACTACTCACTCTCACGATTACAACGACACTTGAATTTTTTTTCTAGCTGCTATGTTTCCCGAGATATGGGCAAATTAGTGTTACAGTGGCTCCTTGCCTTATAGGGCTGCTGTATGGCTCCATACTTATGTGTAAGTGGGAGCACAGGGCCTGGAGGGCTGATGCTCCCACAGACACATATCATTATGCACAACTGGGCAGCTTGTTGGGCCCCATGTTTCCACCATCACATTCCCTTTACTACTTACATTACACTTTTAAAAGAAAAGAAATTCTTTGCAAAACTCTGTTACTGCATCATAAGTTGTTTTCCACACTGACAAAAGTGAAATTCACAATGGGTAGTTAACATCCTGCCACCCCACCACTCCCCTCATCCACACACCAACCGGCATCGGCATGTGAGTTGAGGTCGTCGTGCTTAACTCTCACCCCATGCTCCTATACTGCACTACCATAGCTTCTTTACATATGGAATGGGGTGAGAGTTAGGCTGATGACCCCAATGCACACCTTGATGCCTGTTGGTGTGTGAAGGGTGGGAGGGTGGTGGTGGGGTGGTAGGGGTGTTAACCCTAACGTGGAATTTCTACACTTTTGTCGGTGTGGAAACAACCCTAACTGATGCATTAATGGAGTTTTTGCAAAGAATAAATCTATCTATATATATATATATATATATATATATATATATATATATATGCCACTATAGTTAGGCTTGAGTACCCCATTTAAGGGTAAAGTGTGAAATTTTGCAGCTTAATAACTTTGCCACCATATGAAAGATTTGCCTGCCATAGGTCTCTGGATCTGCCAAGTTTTGTAATGGTCAGATATACAGTTGTGGAGCTATAAAGCGCAATAGAAAGTCATATTTACACTTTTTTGCGCATTCTTTGCTCACACCTACAGGCCGCACGGTTTGTGCGACCAGTCCAAAACCTTCTGGGAACATGCAGCTGGGGTCCCCGATGTGCCTTTCAACGATTTCATGAAAAAATATTAAACAGTTCAAAAGTTATTCAAAAAACTAGTTTCCCATTATAGTCAATGGGAAAAGTTAAACTGTTCGACAGTGTTGCAAATGCAGTTTTTAGTGTCGCAAATGACCTCTGTAGTGTCGCAAATCTGCCATTTTGTTTTCAGTTACTGGTCACAGAAATGCTAGGCATTTAAATTTGGGACCCTCTAGGGACACAATTCTTTTTGTGTTCACCTAGTCTAGCCCTAAGGATGCTAGCCATGTCTTTTTTGGGGGAGCTTAAACACCCCAGAAATACTTTTTTAAAATTTTTGTAAACTGTAGTGTCGTGAAAGTAGTGTCAGCACTTTGATGCATAGTCAGGATTTTTTTTGCGAGTGTTGTGATTTGTGACACTACTTTGTGACACTATGCCCAAAAGATTAGGAAATCTTTGCCACCCTGCTGCAAAAGAGCACTAAAAATACCACCAACAGTTTCATTTGGTTCAAGGTCAGTTGGCATTCATCTGTATCCCCCTCCACCGCTGGTTGTGCCTGAAAACAGGCAGGATTTGTCTAGTGCACTTACCCAGTCAACAAAAACTAAAAAAAAAAAAAGAATGGTTTTGTCTTTTGGGCTGAAATTTGGAGGGAAGACAGCCAAGATCCCACATATGTGCCTTTTGATGGTTTGATGAGAAAATATTAGAGGGCTGCAAAGTTACGATACTCCAAAGTTGATGATTTTTCCCATAGGCTAACATTACGGCGTCCACTGCGCCTTTCGGGACCCGTATCTCGGAAACGCTTCGAGGTACAGACTTTTCATCAGTAAAAAGCTTAGCCCCTGCTAGGGGGATAAGTGCAAAACTAGCTAGGAAAGTCATAAATTATATGAAATTAATTTTTTTTTCTACGTTGTACGGTTTGTGAGAGATATAAGCAATTTAGTATTCCAAGTGTTCATTTTCTACTCCGAGGCCCATTATTATGCATACATTCTTTTTATTCACTATGTTTCTCAATGCAGCTTTTGGGGAAAAAAAGGGTGTGCACTTTCGTTACTGTTACAGTTACTGTTTCCACTTGCATTTCCATAACAGTTTGCGTTAGCGTTCCCGTGTACACCACTGTGTGCATTACCCTTTGCATTTATGTTTGCACTTGTGTTTGCATTACTGTTACCATTTGCATTTCCATTACTGTTTTTGTTTGTGTTTTGTTTTGAGTCACCGTGTGCATTACCTTTTGCATTTGCGGACGCGCTTCCGTTTGCATTTCTCTTTCCTTTGGCGTTATCGTTGGTGTTACCATTACCGTTTGTGTTTCCAATTGTGGTACCGTGACCGTGCGCGTTACCATTTGTGTTTCCATACTGCTTGCATTTGCATTTCTGTTTGCATTACTGTTTGCTTTGGCATCATCGTTGCTGTTACTGTAACTGTTTGCGTTTCCAATTGGGTTACCGTTACTGTTTGCATGTTTGTCACCATTTGTGTTTCTGTTGGTTTTAGCATTTGCGTTTTTGGTTGTATTTCTGTTGTCAATTGCGTTACTGTTTCCTTCTGTGGTGCCGTTGCCTTTACCATTTGCATTTATGTTTGCGTTTGTGTTACCATTTGCATTTTCATTGGCGTTAGCATTTATGTTACTGTTTTCGTTAACATTTGCGTTTCTGTTGCCGCTAGCATTTGCGTTACCATTTCTGCTTTCATTAATGTTTGTACTTGCGTTTCTCTTACCATTTGCATTATCATTTACATTTGCTTCACAATGTGCATTACCATTTGTGCTTGCGTTTGCATTACCGTAAGCGTTACTATATGACACAAAACGGGCCCCGTGCTCCCACCATCACATTCCATTCACTATTTATAGTGCTCATTCTCAAACAGAAGGAAAATTCATTGCAAAAAAATCCATTTAATGCATCAGTTAGGATTGTTCCACAGTGACAAAAGCAAGGAAATTCGGTGTTAGATGTGTCACCCCTTGCACCCCAAGCCCACCCCGTCCCCACCAACAGGCATCGGGGTGTGTGTTGGGGTCATCGGTTCTAACTCTCACCCCATTCTCCTATACTGCACCACCTCAGCTTGTTTACACATGGGATGGGTTGAGAGTTGGGACCGACAACCCCAACGCACACCCCGATGCCTGTTGGTGGGGATGGGATGGGTTTGGGGTGCAAGGGGTGGCAACCCTAATACCAAATTTCTACTTTTGTCACTGTGTAACAACCCTAACTGATGCATTAAATGGAGTTTTTGCTATGATATATATATATATATATATATACACATTAAAAAACTGTTAACATCAAATAGATTTTGTTACAGTGATAAAGGTCTGCATTCAGTGTTAGGGTTACCAACCCTACCAATCTTACCACCCCATCCCCCCCTCCCTCCACACACCAACAGGCATTGGGGTGTGCCTTGGGGTCATCAGCCCTAACTCTCACCCCATTCCATGTGTAAACAAGCTGAGATGGTAAGTATAGGAGAATAGGGTCCGAGTTAGGCCCGACAATCCCAAGGCACATCCTGACACCTATTGGTGTCTGGAGGGTGGGGGGTGGCAGTGGGGTGGTGGGGTTGGTAACCCTAACACTGAATTTCCAGACTTTTGTTGCTGTAATAGAAACCCTAACTGATGCATTAACAGAATTGTTGCAATATATATATATATATATATATATATATATATATATATATATATATATATATATATTTATATATATAGATATAGATAGATATATATACTTACTGTTTACTACAGTATAGTAAATTGTATCTAGCTAACTCCCAAGCTTGGGAGATTCATTCGCTGTCACGTTCTCCAATCAGATGTTTGCTAGTCACACTGTTCTCCTAGGGATAAGTGCAGTCCACTGTGACTGTATGTAGCCACAAGAGGACAGCGGCACCAGCAAGCCAAAGATCAGAGCTTATAAAAGCTTTAACATGTACCTCAGGCTGTTGAAACTTAACAGCCCAGTTATGACGTAAGCTGCAGGGGATTTTGGAATTCCTGGTTACAGCAAATGTCAGATTCAAAGTCAAGAGGATTAGCCAGATACAACCTAATATACTTTGTATACATGGGTGGGTGGTATAATACAGGACTGTAAGCAGAAGCATTGCAGCTCTGATGGAATGATCCAAAATCTGAGATGTGCACATACCTTTATTCAAATATTTGGCCACATATTCAGTATTTGGAGGCCAAATATTCAGATTTTTCATTATTTATTATTTGAGTCTGGGTTTGTCACCCTCATCACAGTTTTTTTTTTTGTAAAGCACTTGCTACCCCCCACCTTGTAGTATTTGATGCACTCTACTCCCCGCCCCACTCCCCGGTGAAGTAACGTGACCATTAAGCGTAATAAGGAAGGCTGTAAAATAAAATGTTTTTTTTTTTAACCCAGCTTTATTGCATATTTAAACTCCAAAGCGATATACTTGCTTAATCTGGTGCCAAGGAGGGACAGTACTCCCTCCCCCCTCTATTTACAGTCCAGATAATGGGCACGATTCTCAAAAGGGATGTACCTGTGCATCCCCGACTTGCGCTGAAAAACTATTCAGCAAGGGGCTTGATGCACTGGCACAACCCTGATGCACCAACGCATTGCAGATAAGCCGCACAGTGCCAGTAATGATATGTGGCACATCTGGGGGGGGCTATGACTGGGGTGTGCCCATGCATACCGGGTGCAGCCCCATTCACAGCCCAAATTGGAGGTGCATCCCTGGGGCAAGTCCAGGGGTGCACCACTGAAAGATAAGTCTATTTCATCTAGACTTAAGTGGGTGGCCACCCACAGGCAGGCTGCCATACTGCAGACAGCAGCATGGCAGCCTGCACACCTTGGCAGTCCAAACATTCCCCCCCAACCAGAGCCCACAGCATTATACCACCTGTCATCTGTTCAGGCTCCAGGTGGTATAGTGGTACCCCCATCCCGCCGGTACCTGTAGAGCCCCTCAACCTTAAGAAAAATAGCCTGGTGGCATAGTGGTCCCCCACCCTGTCCATAGCTGTAGAGCCCAATCCCATAAGAGAAATAGCCCTGGGGAATAGTGGTGCCCCACCCCCAACCCACCCAGGACCCCTGCTCAAAACCTACCGCCAGTCCCTTAGCGGCAGGCAGCACAGCCTACATTACCACCACAGCTGCCCACCAACTATGTTGATGGAGACGACAGCCATTGCAGCATGCAGGATGGATCATCATAGCCACGGGCATGCAGCACGATTGTAGAATGTCATTCACAACTTTGTACAAAAGTTAGAATGACAGCTTACAGTACGCACTGCATGCCCATTGGTCAACATGGACAACCAATTTGCTGCGTGCTGTACAGTAGGCTGTCAGTCTCTGTCAGTATAGTCAGCAGGCAGCCATGGCGGTGTGTGGGTGGGCTGTGCTGCCTGCTGCTAAGTGACTGGCTGTGGGGCAGGGGGGTCCTGAATGGATTGTGGGTGGGGGGACCACTATGCCACCAGAGCTATTTCTCTTATGGGATTTGGGGGCTCTACAGGTATGGGCGGGGGGACCACTATACTACCAGGGCAGGTTGTGGGTCTGCGGCTGTTCTGACAGCCCTGCAGGGTGCCCGGCACATTCGGCCAGGTGCATCCCTGCAAGGCGCATGCAAATGGGGCCAAAATGACATGCAAATGGCCCCATTGCTCATTGCATGCCTAATGGCTCCATTTGCATGTCTGTGACTTTGAATGGCAGTTTTGGGCAGAGCGCATCCTGAGATGTGCTGCCCCATTGAGTTCTGAGCCTGATGTGGGGGATGCACTGATGCAGCCTGGGCTGGATGCAGCTGTGGTATTCACAGAGGGGACGCGCCGGGGGCATTCTCCCATTCATCTTCCGCGAATACCACAGGATGCGCTCAGCATGTCTCCACTGCACCGGGGCAGTCGAGATGTGCTTAGCGCTTCTCCTTTGTGACCCCTGCCCAGTATTCTTAAAGTACATGTGTCTTGCCTCTTGGAACAGATTTATTGTGTCTTCTGAAAATAAAATGTTGTGATGTAGCCTGCATCAAAAATGCATGCTACCCCACACCCTCATATCAGTTCCTACCTTCCCTAGGCCAGCACAGAAGATCAGACTTTTTCCCTGTCCCCCAACCTTTAGACATCCGTGTAGCTTGTCTCCTCACCCTGTCACTCTGCATTTATTCTTGGGGATTTTGGTAGAAAAATATAGTCATACATTTCCTAGTCACTCCCCAATTTTTTCATTTTAAAATGTTTGGCCAGAAAAGGCACACTGAGCCAAAGCTTGTTTCCAGGTGTGTCCCAGGAGAACAGGGAGGTAAAGTGACATGTTCAGGGTCACACAGCATGCAAGTTGAAGCTATGGGCTTCAAACCTACTGTAGGTCTGCTGCATCATACAATTCACAGCATGGTGCTTTAACCCTCTAGGCTATACTGCCTTGTGATGCATAATCAGTCACATACCCATGATGCTTTTGAAGCTTTTTATTACATGTCTGCTTATAGAAATACACAAATTGGAAAGCATTTGCTTTCTTTTTGTTATAGGTAGATTTTAAAGATTGTTGCAATAAGTGAGTGTGAGAACTGGGTCAGCTTCGTTGTGGTCTGAGTAGTGACATTTCAAACAGAATGTAGCACTAGTTGAAACATTTCATAGTTATCTTACCCCCCCCCCCCCCCCCGACAGACATGGATTTGCATACCCATTATGCTTTGTAATGAGCTTGAGGCTTTTACTTGTGCTGTATGTGTGTTTATCCTCCACTGTACACTGCACACCAAACGTGGCTGGGTCCCTCCCCATCCCTACATGACTACACTCCGGGTGGTGTCATTTGTGACACTATACATAATCAACTTTCCTTGTCTCTTGCATCACCCCTTCAACCTACTCATAGTGCCGAACCTACCCTTTGAGATCCACTAAGCATGTCCTATTGTTCATCATAAAAAATGTGTACAAAATTAGGAGCCAAAGTATTCTCCAGTCTTGCCTCAAGCCTATGGAACACTATCCTGATTGAACTTCATCTATGTCTGGCAGTCCATGCCTTCTATAGCAGATACAGAGGGTACCTACATGATCCATTTACCGGTTTTGCCCCTAGCTGGTCTTGTTTGTCAGGCACACTGTAGTATCATAAATCCCTCATCATCATGGTAAAGTACTCTGTATGCACTCATTTCATATGTATTATGAATTGTAAATTCTCTTTTCGTTACGAATAACTGTTTGTAGTCATAATACTGTCATGTATATATTAAATACTACTGGTCTACTGTATTGCTATTCTGTTGTAATCTCCCAAGTTATGCCTGAAAATAGGCATTCAATTGTCTAGTGCATCTACCTGGTAAATAAAAGCTAAATTTATATTTCCTATTTAGCATTTAAATTACTTCACATTTTTCCAGTCTCTACAACTGTGAAAAGACTTCCAATGTATCTACTCCTAGCTTATAAGCAATTTATTTACCCAGGATAAATTAGATGATATACAATATCTTGTTTCCTTATGAGTCCTGCTTCTAACAGTTTCCATAGTTGGGTGAACTGGAGAACTGGGAGGTTAAGTGACTAGCCTCAGGTCACACAGTGAGTATTTGGCTCTAGTGGAATTTGAACCTGTGATCTCTTGGTTCCCACAATGGTGTTCTAACAACTAGACCACACAATCTCCAAAAATATCCCATGTGGCTCCTTCTTGATTATTTTTCACAGTCAGCCTCTCCCTGTTGTCTGTTGTCTAGCTACGGAGGCTAGTGCTGGTGTTGGAACTATGCGGATGGATTCATATTCTATGTGCCCATGTGGCTGAGAGAGTAACCTTCTTGCTTCTGAGACATAAGATCATAGGTTCAAGCCCTACACTAGGCTTTTAGGCTCATACCAAATTGTGACACTGTAGTATGGGCAGGGGTGGGGGGACTGAACACTTGGAAGTACTGTCCTTCAGATGGTATTGCTTCAAATGAGTTACTCAATTTGGCCGAATCAATAACAGCGACTGTCATTATAGGGACTGAGAATAACAGCACAGGGTTAATATGAGTGACTATAGAGGAGTTTGAGCAATTGTGGCAGGTGTGCAGTCCTGGGTTTAGTTATATTAATTAGGGGGTGTTCGAGGTACACAGCTCCCCGATGGGGGGTTTAGGGGGTGCAGGATGTGGAGCCCCCCACATTAAACTGCTTTTTGTGAAAATGTTTGTTGTGTGATGTATGTTTGTGTGGAAATATATGTGCTCCTTTGGTTCGGGTGCTGATCATCCTTCTGCCATGGCGTAGTTAGTAGAGTAGGGTGCTAAGTAGGTATGGTCATCGTTTTGAAGTTCTGAATTGCGTTGTATCCTGAGTTCGATTCCTGGTTTATTTGTTTATGTAGTTTGATTGTTCCTTGTGGTTGTGCTGTAGTGGTAAACTGTTGTGTAGTTTTTGTTTTGGTTTGGCAATTAATCAGGTGTTAGTCTAATTGTAGTGACCGTGTAGTCTGTATTACGGTAGCTTATTGTTGTAAAGAGACAGATTTTGGAGCATTGAAGCTGTGTGCTTATTGTATTTTTTGGGGGGTTGTATAGTCGCTGTTATGAGATTCAGTGTTTTGTGCATTCACTGTTTGGGGCTGCACTATTATGCATTCGCTTATATGGTCGGCGCTGTTTCATTTCTGCCGTTTTGACATGGAACTTTACAGATGAGGTGCAAAACCAAGGCATCTTCTGCTTTTCTCTGGCAGATGTCAAAATGAAAGAATCAAAACAATTCAATGATATTTATGCTTGAGTTGTTTATCAAAATGTTGGCCTCTAGCTAAACAAGATATAACATGTTGTATATTTGCTTTGCAGTGTTGCTGGCTCATTCCTTGGTATCCAAGTCTTCTAAATCCCAGGAGTAGTTGTCTGGGTCACATAAACATAAACACCAGCAGAGGAAACAAGAAAAGGACAAAACCTCCCTGGCCCATTCTAGGTTGCTCCTCCATACAGGTACAACCACTTCAGCAGCATCAACTGCTCTGGCGGCGATGCCGCCTGCTGCCCACACCATCGACCTGACTTCCAGGTCAAGGCAGTCTGTAGGTGCCACCAGGCCTAGCATGGCTAGAATGTTGCCATTGATGTCAGGGGCCTTGCCTCCTCTGTCATCCTCTACCAACGTTCCTGTCAACTACACAGGTGCCAATGTACAGGTGATACTCTTGTCCTTTACAGACATCCTCAAATGTCTTCTTCCTCCTCCTCCTGTACCAGGAACTCTGTTGACAGGGTCTATAAACCAAACCCCCATGCCAATACATGCTAGGGCTGTACCTCAGCCCCCCCTCGAACAATGATGGCCTCGTCAGTGCACTCCCCCGTCCCATTGACCAGATGACCAGATGACCATGACCTAGAGTACAATCCTGACCTTATAATGCAGGATGATGATGATGAGGGAGCTGAAGATTATAATAATAATAATAATCTTTATTTCTTTTGCGCCTTTCAAAAATATCAAGGCACATTACAATAAATTACTCTAAGATAAGAGCAGATAAAACAACTCAATATAAAATATTCACTAAAATCCAATAAAACAGCATTAATAATTAGGATATGCTTGCATCCATAAAAAAGTCTTCAGTGCCTGTTTAAAAACCCCCATGGTCGCACATTCCCAGAGCCCACGTGGTAGAGAATTCCAAAAGGCTGAGGCAATGTACATAAAAGCACGGGCACCAGAAGATTTTAAAGATACCCTTGGAATCTCTAGCAACCACTCGTTGGGCAAACAGAGCAGTTGCTCGGGGCAGTAAGGGATCAGGAGCTCTTTCAAGTAGTCTGGGCCAAGACCGTGAAGAGCTTTATAAGTCAGTAATCCGACTTTAAAGGTGATCCACCACTGAATCGGCAGCCATGCAGCTCGCCCAGCACCGGTATAATATGACAGGTACCTGGAGTCCCCGTCAACAACCGGGCTGCAGCGTTCTGCACTAGCTACAGGTGGCAGATATCAACCTGCGGTAGCCCAAAGTAAAGGGAGTTGCAGTAATCAAGGCACGAGGCATGGGTCAATGTAGGTAGGTCACTGGACGGAACAAGATGCTTGATCCTGGCGATGTTCCTCAGATCGTAAAAGGATGACTTGACGACAGCTGACACCTGCGACCACAGTGTCAGCCCATTGTTCAGAGGAAAGGAGCTGGGAGCCCTCCAGGAAAAGCCCTGTGGCCTGCCCAGCCTCCAACCCCTCTATCCAGTGACCAGAATCCATTACCATCACCTCAGTCTTCTCTGAGTTTAACTTCAACCAGCTAGAATTCATCCAATCCTGGATTTCAGCGATGCAGTTATTAAAGACCGAGAAAGCACTATCCTGGTCAGGTGCGAAAGACAGATAGAGCTGGGTGTCATCAGCTTAGCAGTGAAACCTCAGCCCATACCATCTTACAATGTCTCTGAGGGGCAGCATGTACACTGCAAACAACATGGGGGACAGTACTGAGCCCTGAGGCACCCCACATGACATAGCGTGTGTCAGAGGAATAAATCCCCAACACCACCCTCTGAGTTCTGCCAGTGAGGAAAGATTAAACCATCTAAGGACATCACCAGTCAGGCCACAGATGAACCTCAGGTGCTCAAGTGGTACCCCATGGCCATGGTGTCAAAAGCTGAGGAGAGATCAAGAAGCACCAAGATGGACAGGTGCTTCTGATCTCTCACCATTAGGAGATCATTGAGCACCCAAACCAGAGCAGTCTCGGTACTGTGCCTCTTTCGAAAATCAGATTGGAGAGGTTCGCAGATGCTATGGATGGTTAAATGGTTCTCCATCTGTATAGCCACTACCTTCTCAATCACCTTCCCAACAAAGGGAAGGTTAGGGATAGGTCTGTAGTTCACCAGAGAGTTTGGGTCCAGAGAAGCTTTCTTCAAGAGGGGTGTCACCACCTCCTCCTTCAGGGAGTTAGGAAACTCACCCGACTCAAGGGAGCACCAGACTATCTGAGCTAGGACCAAGCTGATGGTATCACAACAACCCACAATCAGGGAAGTTGGGCCCAGATCCAAACTACAGCATGTAGGATGCATGCCCCGGACAATCCGCATAACATCCACGAACTCTGGCCCGAAGGTACTCCAGGAGCAGTGAGGGAATGTGACCGGGCACCGATCGCTAACACCCCCCACAGAGTGTGTTGGTCGGATCTCTGCCCTGAAATCGGCCACCTTATCTGTAAAGAACCAAGCGAGCTCCTCACATTCTAGCTGTGAAAAGGCTCTTCGGACCTGCAGGCAGTTTGGACTGCACAGCCTGTCCACAGTTCGAAAGAGCTGAGCCAGTTGGTTCTGGGTGGCAGCAATCTCCCCGGACAGGAATTCTGCCTTCTTATGGGAGATTGTTGATTGATAGTACTGGTAATGTTCTATCAATTTAAGATGGTCAGCTTCCAGGGCGGATTTCCGCCAGCAATGCTCCAACCTTCGTCCCAGTTGCCGCAACTCCCTCAAAGTCCCCTCAAACCAGGGGGACCAGGGGTGAAGAGAGAGAGGGCAAACACAGACTGGAGCAATAGAATCCAGGGTGGTGGTAATGACCTCATTGTAGGCCAAAACCAAGGCCTCTGGATTCCTGCTTGCCACAGGAAACTCCGAGAGGTCCAGGACCACCACTAGACCTTTGGGCCTCACATCCCTTAAAGGGAGGTACCTGGCCATCTCCACAGGGGTAGGCCTACGCAGGGGGGGTGCAAAAATTGAAACTCACAATGTAGTGATCGGACCACCCAACTGGTTCCACACCCACATCGGAGGCATCGATCCCCAGGAGAAAAACCAGGTCAAGGGAGTGACCCTGTTTGTGAGTAGCAGCGGTAACAATCTGTGTAAGGCCCAGTGATGTCATCAACTGGAGGAAGTGTTGTCCAAATTGCAAGAGATCGTCATCGATCCAGGTGTTAAAGTCACCAAATGCCATGTCGATCACGAAATCCACTACTTCCTGAAGAAATTGCCTCTCATCCCCGGGTGGACAATAGATGAAGGCTATCCTACAACCTACACCTGCTACTACGGTACACTCAAATGACCCATCATCCTCAACAGGTACACTCGTGAGGCCCAATTCAGTCTTGAAACAGACCGCAACCTCCCCTCCGCTGCAGTCCAATCTTGGGTGGTGGATTACCGAGCACCCGGCCGAAATGGCAGCCTCAGGTATGGGGCCTGCATTTTCATCCAGTCAGGTCTCAGTGATGCATGCCAGACCTGTTGTCCCAACAAGATCTGCAAACACTGCTCAAGTTGGACGGGTCTCGTGTGCAGCCCTGACTACTTGCCCACCTGTAATAGTGGTGCCCATGGGTATGGAGACTAGACATGGGGGACCATGATCCAGACTCCATTTTGCCCCAGGGCGTCTTCTGGGCTTAACAACCCCAATGTGAGGGCCCCGTTCGTCCATCCTCTGCTGTTCACACCCCCACCCTGCCCCCCCTCCCGGGAATGCCTAGCGCACAACAGAGCTGATAGATTGAAAACGATGGGGGGGGGGAGAAAGGGTGGAGGGCACGAAGAGCAGAGGATGAATAACACACGACCTGGGGGGAAGGCCTACAACACATGACACAGGCACAAATAAGGGTCAAAAAACAACAATATACCCCAGACAGCAAGAACCGAAACTATAACAGCTACACACAGTGCCCCCAACTCTCACTTTGGGGGAGAAATGGGTACTAAACAGTTAAGATAAAAAACAGACTAACTTCCCTCCCACCTAAACAAAATTACACTATAATAACGAACAATAAGTTAAAATTATAGAATGTCAGTCCGAACTCCAAACTCAATAGATAGATAATATGGATCCAATAAGGGAAAATACCGTGCAGAGTCCACTTCAGAGAAAGTCCAAGTCCCGGAAAAATAAATAATACTAAGCTAAAACAAAACAAAATTAAATTAAACTTAGACAGAAATTAAATATTAAATAACCTCCTCTCACTGAGGAATGTAAATTACAATAAACTATACAGGGTCTGCGCCGGCCTGGTGGAACTGAGCGTTGAGGCGCTGGATGACACACCTTGCTCCACGCCAGCGACCCAGGTTCGGGAATGAGCACAGATTGTCAGGGGTCAGCAGGGGAGGACTGGGACTGAGCGTCCGATGACTACTCTCCCAGTCCTGGGGAAAGGGTGGGATCCACACCATGCTCTGGTGGTCCCTAGGGGATGCCCGGCGGTACTGCAGACACACGGGTGTCTGGAAGGGGAAGCACGGTGGACATCTGCATGTTGGTGCTGGGACATCATCGCACGTCCGTGTTCCCATTGGGGAGAAAATGGAAAAGACTGGGTGCGACCGAGCAGCTAGATGGCCGCCCCCTGCGGGGAGGACTGTTGTGGAATCACGCTGGGGGGGCTCGGCGCTGGTCTGGCTGGCAGGGACGAGGGAGCCTTCCAGCAGATCGCCACAGCCATGCCAGACCCCTCATATGCGTGAGCGCTGCCTCCCTCGAGGCAGGGCTGGCTGGCTGGATGCCCAGCCAGTAGGTGCCGCAGGTGCAATAAAAGAAAGTTGCAACAAAAAAAAACTATACAGTGTCAAATGTAATTTCGGCCCCAGGTACTCTCACTGCCTGAGAGTCGATAATGAACCAGGCACTCTCACTGCCCAAATGAAATCTTTTGGAAAATGTAAGTTTTAGCCCCAAGGTACTCACACTACCTGGAAGGCAAAAATAAACTGGGCACTCTCACTGCCCAAAAACAGAAAATAAAAGTGTTCTGACTGTAAGTCCCAAGTTTTGGCACCTCAAGTTCAAGAAATGGTCTCTCCAAGGGAGTCTCTTAATGAAATCCAATCTTCTTTGGAGTTTGACAGGACACCCAGTCACAAGCCAGAGCAGAAGTGAGCATCCCAGTACCCTGTCTGCAAGGGTCTGCTGCTGGAAATGGCTGCCCCAGCACCTCGGTACTCAGTCTGTACCAGCCCACCGGCTGGCCAACTGAGGGCCTTGGAAGGACAGTCCCTATGAAAGGACTAGTTCCACTGTGTCCACATGCAGTGAGGACTTGGTGGTTTACACCCCTAGGTCTCCCCCTGAAGACCCATATTTTATAACCATGATGCAGCAATTACAGGCTGCCATGGGATTCCATCTGGAGGAACAGGATACAACCAAGAAGAATCCGAATTCTTGGAATTGCCTGATACACCTCCCATAGTACTTCCGCCTCTCCTCCCTGCCCTGGAAGATGCCACCTTTGCTGCATGGCATAGTCCCAACATGATTCCTGCCTACTCAGAAAGGCAGACCATGCACATGGCCCCCTCAGGAAAAACTTTTTTTGTAGGCAAACCTGAGGCAGACTCTGTAGTCACAAATGCTGCACACGATAGGTCCAAGGCACCAAAACACCTGAGCTGTCTTCCTCTTGATAAGCAATCAAGGAGGTTAGATGTGCTGGATAAAAGAATATATGTCTCAGCCTCTCTGGGCCTTAGAATTACAAATTACCAGGCCCATATGGTCAAGCAGCTGCTCAAGCTCTCACAGCAGGTGCACCAAAACAGGAGCTTCTCAAAGCTCTAACGGCTGGGGCAGATGTATGAAAACACCTACTATGTTTGGTCTACGACATATCTGATGCTTCAGCCAGAGTAGCTGCCTCAGGGATATAACTCAGGAGGTACTCCTGGCTCTGGGTGGCCGGCTTTGCAAATGACTTACAGTAGTCTATTCTCCATGCCCCTTTAGAGGATACAAGTTGTTTGGTACAGATGTTCAAGATGGCCCTTCTAATTTGCAGGCCTCAGACAGAACCCTGAAATCAGTACACTCCTTCTATCATTCCCAGCCAAGGAGTAGACAGAGGATGCCTTTTTGTCTGGCTGGTACTAGACACTGTACAACTACCAGACAGCATGGTAAGGGTAAAGGAACAGGAACCCTGCCAACCCCATGATCCACTCCAGGATCCCACTCAAAAACTCCTAGATGTGGTGGTGTATCAGAAGCCACTGCAACTGGCTCTGCCTGGCTCCTTTTACACGCCAGAGCCACCACTGTCTCCAGGGGTGGATATTGAGGAACTTCTTGCCCTCCATCTGGACCAGTGGAAAGAGGTGACCTCAGATGCCTGGGTCATGGAAATAGTAGCAGAAGGCCATGCTCTAGAACTTCTAGAACTACCTCCAGACCATCCACCAGTACCTAACCATTATCCTCCAGATCACATTCCTCTGCTCCTGGAAAAAGTCCACACTTTGTTTCAGAAAAGGGCAATAGAACCTGTACCTACAGAACAGAGAAATACAATGTTCTATTCTTGGAATTTCCTAGCTCCAAAAAGCATGGGAGATCTTAGACCTATTTTGGATCTCAGGGATCTGAATTTTTTTTTATAGAGTACAAAAAGTTCAGATTCAGAAGGGTTACCCTTCAGGGTCTACTCCTACTACTGCAGGTCAGGAATTGGAACTGTTCCCAAGACATGAAGGATGCGTACCTTCTTATCAAAATTGGAAAACCTCACAGGAAATATCTGAGGTTCCTCCTTCAAGAGGAACTCTACCAGTTCAGACTATTGCCATCTGGCTTGTCATCTGCACCACGGGTCTTTATCAAATGCTTGATAGTAGTAGTAGCAGTCTTTTGCAGGGAAGGCCTTTATGTGTTTCCCTACCTGGATGACTGGCTACTGAAAGATCACTCCAGGGAGCAACTCCTGCACACCCTAGCCCAAATAAGACAACTGTTTGATATTCTGAGGGTCACTGACAATGTGCCAAAGTCTGTCCTGATCCCTTCCCAGCATCAACATTATATGGCGCAGTTTTGGACACAATCCTAGACTCAGTCTTCCTGCCTCTGGACAGGTCGAACGTGTGATTGCACAGGCCCAAA
The DNA here is from genome assembly GCA_016271365.2 of Neoceratodus forsteri. NCBI lineage: Eukaryota > Metazoa > Chordata > Ceratodontiformes > Ceratodontidae > Neoceratodus > Neoceratodus forsteri. The sequence goes on along the minus strand of CM028137.1, from coordinate 530,542,610 downwards.
TGGTCCATGACAGCCAATATGTCACAGCCAGAACATTCCTTTAGCTTCTAGGCCTAATGGCATGGGCCACTGTCACAGTACCTCTGGCCAGACTACACATGAGGATCCTCTGTGGAATCAACTCACAGATGATCTAAAACAGAGGGTTCTAGTAATCTGTATTGTGCACAAGGTGCTCAAGTGGTGTATATAACCCAGCAACCTGCTAAAGTTTTTTTTTTTCACGATCTCTTCCCCTTTCCCAGATTTGAACTCCAGATGCCTCAGAGATGGGCTGAGGGGCACATTTAGGGCCCCGTCATACTGTACATAGGATGTATGGACCAAGGTGGAGAGCACCTTGCATACAAATGCTCTAGAAATGAGAACTGTTCTGTATGGCCTAAAGGCCTTCCAAGCTCACTTGTCCCTGGGTCCTTTGTTAGTACAGATAGATAATGTCAGTGTGATGCATTACATCAACAAGCAAGGGGAGAACTCATTCTTACCCTCTGAGCAAGGAAGCAATGACAGTATGGTACTGGGCTGTAGAACATGGTCTAAAACTGTCAGCTGTACACGTTCCAGGTGTCCAAAACATCTTGGCAGACAGGCTAAGCTGGTCGCAGTCCAAAATGCATGAATGGGTTACTGCTGACCTCAGTGGTGGAAGACTTTTTTGATAGATGGAATCATCCTGAGTTGGATCTTTTTGCATCCCCACACAATGCAAAACTGCCAATTTTCTTCTTGCTCGTTCCAGGGCCTGGAGTTTTCTGGTGAGACGCGTTGTCCGTTTCATGGAAGGGGAGGTTCCTGTATGCCTTCTCTCCCTTTTCCTTCTAATTCAGAAGGGTTACTCAAACTTCAGATGGAGGGGGAAACTCTAATCCTCATTGCCTCCTATGGCCTCGACAGATCTAGTTCCCCTTACTGCAGCAACTGGCAGGGGAACCACCAGTACCCCTGACCTTATGCTAGGGACTTCTGTCTCAGGATCAGGGAACCCTAGTCCATCCGGACCTCAAATCACTTCACCTCCATTCATGGTTCCTGAAAACATAGCCATTGCTAGATTTGGGGTTTCCCAAAAGATGGCTAATATCTTGGTGGCTGCTAGAAAGCCTACTACCAGGGCAACTTATTCCATGAAGTGAAAGTGGTTTCCTTTCTGGGTGGCTTCCCATCACTTAGACCCCTTTACCTGTCCAATAAATCAGGTTCTAGAGTATCTGCTGTCCTTGCCAGATGCAGACCCTATTCTTCAATTAAAGTACTACATCAACAAGCAAGGGGGGGGGACTCATTCTTATCCCCTGTGCAAGGAAGCAATGACAGTATGGTCCTGGGCTGTAGAACATGGTCTAGAATGGTCAGCAGTACATGTTCCAGGTGTCCAGAACATTTTGGCATCTCGGCACAGTGGGTTAAGGCTCTGAGTTGCAGATCTGGAGACCTGGGTTTGAATCTCACAGTCACCTAGGTACATACTGTGTGATCCTGAGCAAGTCACTTAACTTCCTTGTGCTCCCAGGTTGCATCTGGAAACAAGCTTCGGCTTAGTGTGCTACTTCTGGTTAAACAATGTTCCCTTTTGGCCCCTTCCATAAAGTGCACTTGGCTGCCATTTCAGCTTTCCATATGCCTATTGAGGGCCATAAAGTTGCCCAGCTGAAGGTCACCTGTACGTTTTTTGCAAGGCATTCTGCACTTGAAGTGTCTAGTTGTAATCCAGTCCTGGCTTGGGACCTAAATTTTGTGTTGAAAAAGCTTACTTTGGCTCTTTTTGATCCAGCTATAGCTTGTTGCCTATGCTTTTTTTCTTGCAAAACTTTGTTTTTGGTTGCCATTAGTTCTGCTTGAAGGATTTCAGAGCTACAAGATCTAATGTGTGAGCCTCCTTACTTGATATTTCACAAAAACAGGGTGCCTTTGCATACTAATCCTAAGTTTTTACCAAAGGTGGTATCTGAGTTTACTTTAAATTAAACCATCCTCCTGCCAGTTTATTTTCCGAGCATGCCAATCCAAGGGAATCATTGCGTCATATTTTGGTTCCATGTCATAACGGCGATCACCAAATAGTGATCGCTGTTACAGCGAGTGTTCATCACAGAAAAACCAGAACGGCGATGTACACTCCCAGCAAAGACATGCGGGTGAAAACAAATGTTTTTTTATGCAGGGGGCTTTGGCCCCCACACCCCCCTTACTAAAACTTCTCAACTCCAGGTGGGTGCATGTCAAGGAGGGGGTGAAACTTGAAAAAACAAAATACTCCTGCCCGCAAAACACAAAATACTGTGTGCCTCCCCAGCCCTGAACCCTGCGCCCTTCCCACTGTAGCCAGCCACCCTCACCATCACACCACACGGCCGGATCAGCAGCCTCTCACTGCACTACCTCCCACATACCTTCTATCCTGTTCTGTTCCCCCTCCTGTTCTTCTGGTTGCCTTGTTGTTTGCCTGTTGCTACCCTTTCAGGGTAGTTCACATAATGAGTGCTGAACTTGAGTCACTCATATTTGAGTCGTTCAAGTTCAGTCACTGTTCTGATGGGTTAACCCATATTTTAGATGTACATAGAATACTCAGGTACTATATACACCACACGAAGGACTGCAGGAAGTCCTCACAGTTTTATGTTTCTTTCACCCCGGGAAAGCATGCACTCCAGTTTCCAAACACTGCCTGTCCAAATGGTTAGCAAACTGTATTACTTTTTGTTCTAGGAAGCACAGTAAGGAACTTCCTGGGATTGCTCATGGTCATTCCACTAGAGGCACGGCCACATCTGTTGCATGTTTCAGAAATGTATCCGCTGCTGAAATCTGTGCAGCTGCCACCTTGGAGTACTGTCCACACTCCACATCTTCACTAAACACTACAGTCTGGACACTTCCTCTCAAAAAAGAGCTGGCTTTGGCCTAGCTTTGCTACAAGGCATACTTACTTTTTTAGGCCTGTAGGCTCCTGCCACCCAGACTGTTTATGGTCAGTACTGCTTGGCACTCGTTCCATAGGTATGCTCTGATGAAAGAGATATCCTCAAAGAAGATAAAACAGTTGTGTACTCACCATACCAGTAGATCTTTGAGAGAATCTTTTTCATAAGGCCATGCCATTCCACCCTCCTTTCCCATATCTAATCATGAGACTCTGATGAGTACTGTCTTCTTCTCCATGAGAGTCTGTCTGCTGCTTTCTGCCTTGCCTGATTGATGGAACCATAGGATCTCTCCTGGTTCCCTACAGGAGGTCTTCTGAGCATGATCTCTGGCGGGGAATTGAGGAGGGAAGTGGCCACCTACATTTATATGGGAGAGCCAACATCTGATGTCATCATGGGTGGACCCTAGTGGACTGCTTGCAAAAGTTTCTGTGTGTTCCTAATGCCTGGTATCTTATAGTTCCATAGGTGTGGTCTGAAGAAACATATTCTCTTGAAGATCTACTGTTACGGTGAGTATGTAACTGTTCTTTCTCTACACATAAGTTCTGATGAAACTGCCATGGCTTTTCTTCATACACAACATATCACTTTTCATATGTGTAAATAATTATCCACCTTGCTCTGTATAACACCCCTGCATCCATAAAGCATATAATTCTATAATTGTTCATGTCTGTGTGTGGGTACTGAGTGCTTCACAGCTGCAAATGACTGCATACAGTCCCTGCACTTCCAGTATCTCATACATTTCTTTGTAAATTACAAAAACTGTGTATGGAAGGCACTACACCGTATATAACAAAAATGGATTAATTTATTAAAAAATGTAAAAAGTACCACCAAAACCGGAGTCCATATCCATTCCTCCATTCTAGGGTTAAAAAAATAGAGAAAAAATACAAAGCTCGGAGGGAAATTTTTTCAAGACAACATTTTGTTCTTATGATTTGATATTAACATTTTCCTGTTTAATAAATTTAACACATTATATAACAGTGGTGGCTATATGTAATTAATGTTGTTCTTTATTCAAAATGTAAATACATTTTGTTACATTTATTAAGTGTGTGTGTGTGTGTGTGTGTGTGTGTGTGTGTGTGTGTGTGTGTGTGTGTGTGTGTGTGTGTGTGTGTGTGTGTGTGTGTTTCAGTGTTTTGAGTTTTCCGCTTGTAGGCATGTTGATGCTTCAAATGTTTTTAACAAGTGCATCTTGTCAGTGTAAGCTTTCCCAGATGTTTCACTGAGCAGGACATCCTATGACCAGCGCTTGCAATTTCTATTCAGGTTGCACAAAAACTCAGTCTTTTTTTTTGGGAGGGGGGGCTTGATTTGTCAAAACCAACACTGTTCCCCTGCCTGATAATGTATTCGTTCATTTTGTGAACCAGATTGTAGCACTTTGCATAAACGGTCGTGCGTTGCTGATTTACAAGGACTGCACTTGGGTGCAGCCAGGCCCTGATTTGTAATTGAAATCTCACAGTGGCTGTTTAATGATTCCGTGTTTGATGATGTCTCCTTGGAGATCTGAAGACTTGAGTCTTTCAGAGCCTTGACGAAGGTTTCTCCAACTTGGCTGCAGCCCCCCATGTTTTGTTATTCAGTAAGCTCAGCCAAGCATCTCATCAGTGCTGCTGCCAGGACGACTGGAGCCCTATGAAAAGGTATGTACAATTAACTAAAAACTCATTCAGATCACAGGGAAACTTCAACATTTCCGATAATAATTTGGGCTTACATGGTCCAAAAAGCAGTACTGGTCAGATGTTCAAAGCATGGTGCAGGGTCATAGCAACAGGACAGATCACAAGCTTTTAACAAACTGTTCATTGTTCTAGGTCATTATTGTGTATTTTTCATAGGCACTGTGTTATTATCTGATCTGCTGTATTTTTTTTTAACTGAATAAAAAAGTGTATCTGAATTGGCTACTCACCATTTAAAGATACTGTCAAATAATATCTGAGTATTAGAGCTGTTATATTCAACTTGAGATGGTCTAATCATAAATATAATAATCCAGGCCTAGACAAATTAACCCTATAAATAAATAAATAAGAAGAAAAGTACTGTAAATCGAGATAATTGATACCTGGGTGAAAGTACCCTTTTCTGTATTTTAGGGTGGTGTGACATTTAGCCTCTGGGATGAGGCACCATGTCCTGCCTGCTATTTCAAGAGAGAGGCATTGATTGAAAAATTAATTCTTTCTGTTATTTCACTGCTGTATGGTAGCCCTGTACTTTTAGGCTCATCTGTAGACTGCTGTTGTTTGGGAATATCATATCCCTGATTAACAGGTTTGAGACCTAATGTTTCATCCTTATATTTAGTTTTCTCCTTCTGATTAACGAGGAACTCAAGTAGGGATGAGGAAACTGAAAAAGAAAACTTTCACTCACATCCCTCCCTGAAAGGGCATTTATTTGCATTTTTAAGCATTTCAGTCCTCCTGGCCTATAGCAGTTTGGGTGGTTTGACATGCAAATTTACTAATTTGAATATAATTTGTATTGCAATTGCATGCACATTTGATAAAAAAACTGGATACTTTAAAAATATTTGTAAACAAAAAACATTTTAACTTTTTTTGTTCATATTTGAATAATTACAAATCCAAACTAAAGAAGGTTGCACCTCATCCCTAGACTGGTTTATCCAACTACAGAAAGTTGCCTTGAAAGCTTCATGAAAATTGCTAAGAACTTTTACACCTATTATTATATGGATGGACCTGACCATAAAAAAAGGACTAGTGGTACTGAGAGGTGATAAGTTGCTCCAAACAGAGAAACAGGACCCCACTGGAAATAAAATGTGGTATTTCATTTAGGCTATACCATAAGTCACATAGACAACAGTTCATGAGGGCATAGTAAGCAGTATTCAGTTCAATAAATTGCTATTTTCCTTTTTTTTTTTTTGCTACTATTTCTGCACCTTCAGTGTTGTCCCTCATCTGGAGGGTGCCCCCAGCCCTGTTCTCCGACGTCCACCAGCCGGCGCTGGCACTTACCCCCAGGGCTTACCCCCCCTGGTGGGGCCAGCAGTGTTCCCCAACCCCTGCCGGAGACCAGATCCAGTGTGGCCAGTGCTGTGGCTAGCCGGGAGCGGAGCCTGTGTGGCGTCCTCCTTCATCCTGCCACGTGGCTCTTTTTTCCTCTTTTCATGCCCCCTTCCAGGTGCGTGGTGTGCAATGACGCCTATGACAGGGTCACACATGCTCCCATGTGTACCCACATCAAGCGTCTACCGCACTCCCACTCCACGCTGTTGCGGCTTCATGTCACTGAGTCCTATCCTCCGCTAGAGATCAGGTGTGCACCGGCTGCTGGTCCCACCCCTCCTCGGAGATGGAGAGCAGTCTATCGAATACTTGATCCATATCCTCCCTTGCTGACCCACTGCAGCCCATGTTCGTTCCCGAACACAGGTCGCCGGCACGGTGCAAGGTGCGGCATCCAGCGCCTCAACCGTTAGCATCACTGAACTGGCACAAATTGCTATTTTTGACCAATTAGTCATTACACATACAATTAGTACAGAATTACAGCATCAACATTCACTGCTATACAAAAATACATAAAGGTTGTTATACATAGATGTCCTCGTTAAAACATATTATTTTTTTAAAGCAAACAGCAACTATTTTTTTACATACAGCATAAAAGGTATAGCAGGCCACTTACAAAATTGTTGGTTTCTCATTCAGATTTCATCATTAGTTTGTTCCATATATAAAAGGTAATTTTTAGTGCATTCCTTTCTAATATGATTTGTGTAGTTATAAAGCCTCTATCTGTTCAAACTACCCTCAGTACAAATGGTATCTTCCTATAGAACTTCATCAAAGAGATTATGACAAATGGAAGAATACATCTTTCAGATCCTAACATCCGATCAGAGGGAATTTATCACAAATATCAGTATTCACTGCGGGATTCATGCAGAAAGAAATAGTTTGACTTTGACACATTGCTCATTATTTCCAGAATGATACATAATAGTTTAGAAAATGAGGCTGGACAGTGGGGACTAATAATTTAAGCTGACTTTGAAAAAGAAAAGCTTATTTTTGAAAGTTTAAACAGGACATTTTATGACTCTGGTATGGCTACATACACCCCATTTAAACATTTTGTGGTCTGCAATCCCTGTGATCTAACAAGGAGTACAAAAAAGAAAATCCAAATTATAGGCTTAAAAAAGAATACGCCTCATTGTCCATTCTATTCAAAATACTGAAATAATTGTTAAAGACTGAATCCTGTGTATTTACGATTTGTCAGTTGGTTGTACACATTTTGTTTCTGTGTTTTGTTATTTCTAGTAGTAATATGGCTACTTTCTCCAAGATGGCCAGGTTTTGTGCATTAAAAAGAAGGTCTAATATAAAATAAATATTGGTGGTACATAAAGTGACTCCAGAAACTTACCCAAAATGTGTTTCTTATTTGGTTGTACCATGGACAGTATATAACTGTGGAAGTAAATCTTCCATGGCCTGTAAGCCACAATTACAGTTCACTGGTGTAACATCCTCTTTTTTATATCTATATATCAAAACATTACCAGGGGAATGCTTCAAATCTAAATAGAGTCAAAATCTCTCTGTAGCTCGGATTCTGTATTGAATTTAAATAACATTTCAGTGAATATTCTTTTGTATTTTTTTATAACCTTTTTGAGATTCTCAATTGCATAATTGAATTCAAGTCTTTCTCTTTAGCTTTTTCTTGTATCAGTTTGGTTACATATTTTGTATAGGAATAATATATTTTTATTCCTTGTTCAGCTAAGGATTTTAGTTAAGTAATGTATTTCATCAGTAAGTTATAGATATTACACATCCATGTCTTTGGCAGTTTTTTTTTTTTTTACATTTTTTCTTTTAAACAGTCTGACAGTATTGTCACTGGAAACTATGAGACCATTTTTGCCCCTAAATTTGACTAGTGTTAGCTATATGCTTAATATTTATTTGTCCTAATTGAGTCCTTATCAAGGCATTTGATATTCCCTTTGGTAGTTTAAGCACCTGCTTATACAAGGTGTTTAATATGTAATCAACTGAGTTTAAATCTGTCCATCCCCCAGTTTCTATAGCATATAAAACCATGATTAATGAGTTTTGCATTTATGGCTTTTAACATGGGTGCCAATGAAAAGCCACCAAACATACTATTGAATCGCTGGAAGGCTCCTGCCATAGTTCACATTTTACTGATAGTATATTTGATATGTTTGTTCCCTGTCATATTGTGACTAAAGGGTAAACCTAAATAAGCAAACTCTTTAACATGCTCTAAGGGTTTGTTTGCTAAGTATAGATTTTTTGTATTTTTGTTTAGTACCAAAGATCATTACTGTTATTTTTTTGTATGTTAGGTGTAGCATTAAATTTGCTGCACAGAGCATCAAGTTTTCCTAGACTTCTTTGCAACCCTAGCCTATCATAAGAATCATAGGAAAGGTACGCGTCTAAAGCGTTAGCCATAATGACTCATCATTTTTTCAATGGACTTGTGAGTCAGTTGTATTGCCCATATACATATCCAGTGCCTTTTTGAAGGTGTCCATAGAGGTTTTTGTCACTACATCCTTGGGTAGGGTGTTCCGGAGGATCACCACCCTCTGATTTATCCAAACACCTCTTTTACTTGTCTTATATAATTCACCCTTCAGCTGATAATTATGTGATCTTGTTTCTCTATTTGTTATACTCTGTTCCAGTCCTATGCAGTCCCATAAATTGATGTCCCTGAATGCCCCGTAGAACAGGCATAAATCCCACTGTGATGTCTGTAATCCAGTGAGAATAGATTTAGGTCCTGTAGTCTTTCCCCATAAGACTTGTGTGATGCTGCTTACTTGACTGGGCCCTTGTCTCTTGTCCCGACCATATTCTGACAGCCAGGACCATGTCTGACTCCCTGAGTGACCACTCTCTAATCTTTTGTACTTGGTCCAATAAGCCCCCCGAGCCGGCCACTAGGGCTATCGAGGCCAGGAACTACACCAGACTTGTCACTGACAACTTTTGTTCAGACCTTCGTGCCATTGATTGGCATCCCATTCTCACTCTTCCCACCCTGGACGAAGCCTTAGACTACTTCACCTGCTCGTTTCTGTCCATGTATAATGCACATGCACCATGAAAGAAGCTAAGAGTATGGGGTAAGTGTCACAAATGGCTAGGTCCTTGTCTCAAACAGAGTATGTTGCTCCATGACAGGGCCTGGAGACAGTATAAATCCTCTGGCAGTAACACTGACTGGGAGAAATACAGATAACTAAGGAATCGCTGTAAGAAAGCTTCCAAACTTGCCAAAAGTAAATACCTACACGATCTCCAGACTAATCACCTCCAGAACCCCAAGAAATTCTGGGGCCAAATTAACTTGTTACTTAAGGGTGCCTCCTCTGCACAGGATGGAGCTATGCTCATTGAAAACACCCTGACTAACGACCCCTCCACAGTAGTGGAGGCATTCAATGTCTCCTTTTCCAACCCAGGCAGATCCTGTCCCCCATCCCACCTGGCATTCCCCTCTCCAGTGACTTCTTGTGGGAGAGTGCACGGCCCTAGTTTCACCTTAAACTTATTAAGCCTCCTGCAGTACTGCCCCTCCTGCTCAGGACTGATCCTGATTCCTCTCCAGGACATGATCTGCTCGAACCAAGGCTGCTGAGGGCTGCTGCTCCTGCCATTGCCCTCCCCATCAACTGGCTCATTAATAGGTCTTTTTTAAGGGAACAGTCCCGAGTAAATGGAAAGTAGGTACCGTGGTCCCGGTTCATAAAAAAGGGTCTAGGGACAAAGTGCTCTGCCCCCTAGGGAAAGTACAGGAGAGACTGGTCAATAACCAGCTGCATGACTACCTAGAGCTTCACTCTCTCCTAGCTGACATACAACACGGCTTCAGGAAAGGCCATGGCACAGACACGGCCCTCATCCAGCTCACATCTGATGTCCTCGACGCCATGGACCAAGGATCCCAGACTGGCGCACTATTTATCGACCTATCCAAGGCTTTTGACTTAGTCAACCATAGCCTTCTGCTCACCAAACTCCGCCTCCACAGACTTGATGGGCTCTCCCTATCCTGGTTCAAGAGCTATCTGCTAAACCGAAGCCAAATAGTGCATTGGAAGGGAACACAGTCCAGTGCCAGATCAGTTGTCTCAGGGGTACCCCAGGGCTCAATCCTGGGCCCCCTGCTCTTCACTCTCTTTGTCAATGACATAGAAAGGGCTTGCGGGCTGAACAATCTCATCCTCTATGCAGATTACACCATTGTCTACTGCAGTAACCCATTACCCAGTGTCATCACTGCTAAACTGCAACACAGTCTCACAACACTAGAAGCCTGGTTCTCCACCAACTCTCTAGTATTGAACGAGGAGAAAACAAAGGCCCCCCTGCTACAGTTCCTATGAGAAGGGGAACTCAAAAAACTCATGGTGCTCTACCATAGAGTGGCATGCTTTGCCACTAACTCGCCCCCCCAGGAGACACCACTGTGAGGTCCTTGCAGACCTCCACTGGCCCACGATACACCATAAACTGGCCTACTCCACCTTCTGCCTGACTCATAAATCCACCACCATTAGCCCTCCTCCTCACCTGCGTGGACTGCTTAACCCCAGAGTACAATGCAGAGGTATGAGGTCCTAGGCCAGCCGGCCCCTAGTCATCCCCCACATACGTACCAACCCAGGTAAGCACTCCTTCTCATACGCTACTCCGTGAAATATGTTCCCAGCTACTCTGGTTGATAGGCCTTCTCTCCAAGGATTCAAGGCTGGCCTTAAAGCATACCTGTTGGAACTTAGCCTGTGTGGCTGCACTCGCTAGCCCTCCTTTTTCCCTACCAGACAAATTGTGACCTCTCATGCCCTGTTGATGAATGTGTCAAATTGTGACCCCTATAAACTCTGTAATGTTAAAACTGCACACACCGGATTCTCTACCTGTAATCACTGTCTCTCCAGTCGATACTCTAACATTGTACTGCTGTTTACTGTATGTAAAATTGCAGTATGCACCTACTGTATGTAACTTCTGTCTACTGTTTATAAAAGTGCTGTTATGTACCTAACCCCGGGTCGCCCCTGAAAAAGGGACCTTTGGTCTCAGTGGGTTTACCCGGTCACCAAATCTAAATAAATAAATAAAATAAATAAATAAAATAATGCCGTTATTCTGTTAGTTGCTGCTCTCTGGACTTTCTCCAAGAGAGCTGTTTTGCTCTTAATGTGGGGGGACCAGAACTGTGCACTGTACTTCAACTGTGCCCTAACCAGATCACCATACAGCGACAGTATGACATTCTTGTCTCTGTGAAACCCCTTGTTACCCGGGGTTACTAGAATCCCAGTAAGACCTAGTGGTAGGCAGGGAAGGCAGCTTGTGAAACTCCAGTTTAATGGGTTTCACACTGTCTCACTCTGTTCTTAGTCTCAGCTGAGACTGAGGGATGACATCACCAATAGAACTATCGCAGCTGCATGAGCCACAATGGAATCTGCAGCAAGGGAGTCGGAATAGAATGTTGGGAGGTTTGAACAGTAGTCTGTGGTCAGTTGGTGTTGGGAGCTTGCTGAGGAAGCAGCACAGCAGCTCAGTGTAGGCTCTTTGAGCCTCAGCCCTGACAGAGAGCTACTTTCAGGTAACAAGGGTGTGTGTCTTCACCAAAAGAGAGACACAGAAGATAATTGAAGTGGTGGAGACTGCTGTTTCGGGTCTCAGTGCCCCCTCCCTCCGGGGATGGGGGCAGGAAAGGGTTTTCCTGAAAATTCCAGGGACAACCCCCTGGTTCTGCTACTAATGGAGAAGCTGCCTATTTGTTCCAGAGTTTTTGGGAGAACAAGAAGATTTGTGAATCGCCTGTAGGGTACCTGCAACCGGAGGGTGAGTGTCTGCTCTTCCTGAAAGGACCTAAGTTTTTTCACCCTGGGACTTGTGTGACATGTGGGGACTGGACTACTGAAATAGTGGGAGGCCTAGAGTAATAGGCTTAGCCAAAGAGTAAAAGTAGGTTCAAGTCCAGTGCTTTTTGGGAAATCAGAATGATATGTAGAGGAGATGTGACATACATCTAACCAGGAATCTACATTGTCAAGCTTTTAGTAAAGGAATCATTTAGTTTCCAGAGAAATGGCCGGGTATGGACTGTGGGAGCTGGAGGTGGGAGGCCCCCCATCTTTAGTGACCAGGTCCACCTCTCCGGATTTGCTCTGTGGATTTCTACTTTGCCTCAGGCACTTGCCCGTGATAAGGGAAGTACCCAGATGTGGGATTGGAAGAAAAATTCCCTCTAGGAGTCGAAGGCTCTAGTGTGGTTTGGGGAGCCACAAGAGGATAATTGGTTCATTTCCCAAAATGGACCTTGGATCAAGTGGCCGGCGGGGGAGCCGGGCCCGTGGGGAAAACCCCAGTAGTGTACAAGTCGGGCTGTGTACCCAAAGCTGCGTGCAAGTCCGGGCTGTGTGCCTTGTGGGATTCAGAGCCTGAGGGCTGGAAATAGGATAAAGTGTTCTGTTGTCTCTAATCTGCATTACCAGGAATGTAGCCCCATGGGGGTCCGTCTATGCTTTGTTTATTCAGCTTGGATGTGAGTAAAAGCCATACTGTAGAATCCCATTCCTGGTTCTGGACATTACAGTTATTGCTTCCTGTGTTCAGATTTACTTGGGTGCCCCTGTGCAGAGTAGCCAAACCTAGGCCCCCTGTGCCGTGTAACCTCATCCTCCCCGAACCCAGTCCCCACCAGGTACTGCTGTCAGCTTCAACAGCATGCCACCTGTCGTTTTGCTAAAAAGGCAGGGGTGAGGGGTTACATCTTCTTCTAATGTTTTTAAAAATACACTCCAACATTTTGCTGCCCCTTTTTGCAACCTCAAGTCTGTGTTCATCGAGTGAAAGTTTATTTGTAACTAGCACTCCCAGATTCTGTTCCTTATCTGTTACCTGTAATTCAGTACCACTGAGGCTATATTTACCCATCACGTTTCTTGGACCAAAATGTAGGACTTTACACTTATCATTATTAAACACTAGGTTATGTTCTTTTGACCAGTTTTCTGTATCATGGCAATAGTTTTATAACTTGTTTACTGCTTCTTTGCTGTTTCCTATTGTGCCAAGTTTCGTATCATCTGCAAATTTGCATATTCATGAGTTTTGGGATGTTTTCATAGATGATATATAGGCATTAAATAACAATGGACACAGCACTGATCCCTAAGGAATACCACTGGACACTTCTCCCCAGTCTGAATTGTGCCCTCAATACATACCCTTTGTTTTTGGTCATACTACCATGCTCGAATCCACCTAACTATATTATGGTTAAGCTTAAGCTCGATAAGCGTATCAATTAGTTCTTCGTGAGGCACTAAATCAAAAGCCTTAGCGTAATTCAGATAAGTCACATCTACAGAGAGACCATTATCTAGGGCTTTGCTTATGGGTTTGAAGAACTGGAATAGATTTGTTTGACACAATCTTTTTTGTCTAAAATCATGTTGTGAAATATCTACTAGTCCTTTTTGTTCTACATGATTTTCTATTACCCGCTTGACATATTCCTCTAATAATTTGCCCAAAAGTGATGTTAGACATTCTACTTGTTGAGATAATTGCTAAATTGTATTCATATGCAAGTGCAGGAATATGATACTTTAATACATTTGGTACATGATGTTCTGGTCTATTTAATGCTAAAAGAATGTCATTTATATAAATGTTAAACAATGTTCAGGCAAGGACACAGCCTTGCCTTACTCCTAGGTTTGCATCAATCTGTTCCATTAAATCTACATAGCTGGTATGCTGTTGAATAGGGAAATTTTATGTATGGTATAGTTGGTGCTAACAGAGTGCAGCAGCACAGATGCACTAATAATGTTTTTGTGGGTTGGCTCCATTACAAGATTACCAGTAAAATACAAATCTCACTGCACTTCATTGCACTTCCATGTTATGCAGTTAGGGCACAGCAGACAGATCAAACTTGAAGCACAAGTAAAGTAGTTACCTGTAATCAGCTGCGATCAACTGTAATCCCCCAGCTGTAGACTATTACAGGACTTGAACGGCCCCGATCAGACCTGACTGAAATATCAGAACCTCATCAGATAACCACTGTCCTTGTTTCTTGTTTTCACATTGACTTGCTTTCCTTAATTTAGTTTAATTTGTGTAACTTTTTTGTTTTAATAATAAAGATGATCTTTTTAACAAACCAACCTGTTATCGTGATTAAGTAATGATCAGACCATGTGGTATCAGCACGTCTAGCAAAAACATAGCAACACAATATCATCATTTTTTTGTTTTTAGTGGATTAATATTGTTTACTCATGCAATAATGGGATGCAGTATCAAGGATGACAGGACTACCGCTATTGATCACAACTCACCCACACTAACTTAAGGTCCTTATTTATGTATTTTGTTTTTCCACACTGATTTTACCTAACATAAAAGGGTACTTTCTTCAGAATCACTACACTGTATTACAGGCATTAGGGAAGGAGGAGGGGTAACGCTGTTTCATACTGTATCAGCACTGGAAAACAATAAATGCAGTGTATAAGTGCAAGGTAGTGAATGTTCACTGTCAATTATTTTTTGCACAACCAGTACTGACCTGCTAACACAGCGAAAAATAAAAAACAGTGAACATTCCCTATTCTACAGTATTTTATTTTTATTCAGTTCTTATCAAGATCAGTAAGCTTTGATCAATGCCTAAGTCATTTAATTTAGTTCATAACTAACATCTTAGCATGGAATCAAAGGCCACAGAGAAGTCGACAAGTGCCACAAATAGTTTCTGTTTCTTCATCGTACAGTTTTCCAATTGATGTGATAATAGGTACATACGAACATACAAACATATGAATCTGCCAGCAGAAACAGGCCTCATGGTCTATCAAGTCTGCTTGAATGTGCAGCTAGCACCCTTACATTGCAGCTGCCCCACCCTCCCTCCCTCACAGTCCCCCCACCCTCACTCTGTCCCATCCTCTTTTAAAACTGCCCACCATTTTACAGGATACCACCTCCTCAGGCAGAGTGTTCCATTTAGCCACAACCCTCTCCATGAAGAAATGTCTCCTCCTCCTCTTTCTCCTATATTCCCCCCTCCAATGTGAGACCATTCCCTTTCGTGTCCCTCCCACACCTCAACTTAAAAACCCTCCCCTGTGATCCCTCCTCTCCTCCAGGATGTACATTTTTAACTCACTCAGCCTGTTCTTGTAGGATTTATCCTCCAATCCTTGCATCATCCTAGCTGCCCTGCACTATAGCTTCTCCAATAATCTGATATCCCTCTTCAGGAATGGATGCCAGTACTGCACACAGTATTCCAAGTGTGGCCTGACTAGTGACCTGTACAGAGGCAGGATCATGTCCCTTCTTCTGGATGTAGGATGGACAAGGTAGCATTGTGTGACAGTTCCTACCTCTTTTCTAAAACCAACTTACAGTGGTGACAATATTTTTTTATTTTCTATCCGGTTCAGGAATCTACTTAGTAGGATTTGCACGCATATTATGGCCATATTATTCGATAAACTTGTAGTTCTATGATTTGCAGTGTTTCCTCTGTCCCCCTATGTAGTTGGTGTAAAGCCATACATAATTGCTTTATAATAACCAGGTTTCCCTTTTTCCCCATAGGGAAACCATGCCATTATTTGCCACAATAAAGGAGTGTTTATTATGGCAAACATGTGCACGGTTTCCCTCACTTTGTGGGTGTGCCCGCAGCAGTTTTCGTCACTTCTTGACTGCTCTCCTCTTGGCTTTTCACCGAAGGAAACCACCAGTATAACTCAGCAGTAAGTTATTATGTTGAAAACTTTGCTCCTTGTCTACATTTATATTGATGAAAAAAATGAATTTCTTTACTTTTAAAAACTAGGACATCAAACATATGGGAAGCAGCCTAAAATGAAACTGCAGTGCGGCCACATCATGACCCTGTCCCCTACTATTTTATATAATTTCTGAGGTACAAGCCTATGGCACATTCATAAGGTAGAAAAAATGGGCAGACTGGATGGGCTTTGCGGTCCTTGTCTGCCATCAACTTCTATGTTTCTATGTTTCTATGCAAAAAGGGAAACCCAGCAATTACATAAAATAAAATGTGTGTTGAAGTTTACACACACCATCGGGGTTAGATGCTATTCATAGCATCTAACCCCTCGGGTGTGTGTAAACTTCTCATTACACACACCGACCCATACATTATTCTATATGTTATATAGATTCATTAGTATATATGACCCCCAGGCTATGTCTAGTTCATGTAAAATTCAACATGTATTCCTAGGCATCCTTTGGGATACTCTCAAGTCTGTTCTTAGACGCAGAATTAGTTAGTTGCTGTATTGGTCCTTATAAGGAAAGACCCAGAAACAAATAGTTTGATACCTTTTATTGGTCCAACATAGATGTAACAAAAGAAAACAGTGCCCAAGCTTTTGGGATCAACCAAGTCCTTCCTCAGAAACTTATGCCAGTTGTTTGGAAAAATCAAATTCTATTACCACCCAGATCATACATAAACAACAGAAAGAATTCTCATTGGTTTAAAATACACTTTTTAAACCATAATTGAGGTTTCAATGGAAGGAACCAGTGTAAGTTAGCTGGCTGCTGTAAAACACTCCAACATCAAATGTCAACAGAGGCAGATAAGAGGAATACTTTGAGAGGCCAGACAGTTTCATTAACTTACATTATGAATGAGTGATTGTGTTATGTGAATACACTCTTAATTAAACGCAAGACTTTTAGATTTGATACCCACTTAAGTACATGTTAAAAATGCAATAGTATTCTAAATTAAAAACTATAAAACAGAAATTTTCTATCTACGGCAATAGGTGGGTATAAAGAAAAGCTTCCCTAGAGTGAACAAACTGTTTCATACATTCATACACTACTAAACCTATCTGGGAGACAATTTATCAACTATATACTCAACCAGATAATATATTCCATAAACATTAAAATCTTCAGTGCTGTAACAAGATTTTTTTTACAAGATATATCAATTGTCAGAATTAGTGCCCAATAAAAAGCAAACCTACCAAGGACCTCCTAGAAAATGAGATTGTGCATCCTAATATGTTTAGTGTTCAATAATGTGTCAGTATATAATCAGTGTACTATCTGTATAGTAACAGTTTTAGGAATCTGAATCAAAAACTAATGGAATTAAACCCTCTCCCCCCAGGGTAACATCATAATATAGATAACTAGTTGGAAGGAAGTATAAATTCACTATGAATGTGAATCGAGTCCTAACACACTGTAGCAACATAATGTCATGTACCTGAATATAAGCCTTACCTCATAAAACCACAACCCCAACTTTCCCCACCCACACATACAACCCTGGAAGTACTCCTCCAGTTCACCACAAAACTGTATTCTGTTCAGTGGTTTTGTAGGGCAGAAAGTGAGGCCCTTAGAAAGTACATGTAATTTTTCAGTAGTCAGTGCGTGGTTGGACAAATTAACAACTGAAAAGTGACCATCAGTATTGTTTGTTATTCTATGACTGTTTTTATTTTTATTCATTGGGAACTTGGGAATTACAAACCTTTGAGTTAAGAGCTTGTTTACAAATGATCCTTGTCAACACTTAAGGAGATACATTTTGTTGCAACAGCATAATTACAGCAGACAAATTGACACTGGGGTTGTACTACTAACACAGAGTTTACATACAGTAGGAAGGGGTAGCAAATACATTTACGGTTTACACAAGTCAAGACATGAATGAAGCAGCTGGTAGCATTGTCAGTTTCCCTGTGGAGGTACGCAGTGTGCAGCCATCTGAGAGAAGTTAAGTGCAGAGAGACAAGTTGGGGTTTGGCAAGTGCAGGTAGGGGGGAGTGGGAGGGGGAGGAAGGGGTCAGGAAAATGGGCTAGAGGTAGTGTGGGTGTACTGGACAGAGGGCAGGTAGAGGGGAGGAGTAGGGGCAGAGGAAGTGGACAGGGGACGGGCAGAAGGTAGTGCAGGTGAACTGGACAGAGAGCAGGTGGAGGGGAGGTAGTTAGGGGGGAATGGACAAAGGACGGGGAGTTGGTAGGGAGTGGGAAGGAGGGAGGGGAGTAGGTGCAACCTGGCCAGAACAAGTGGGCAGTTGAGTGGTGGGCCGGATGCTGGGATTATGTTTGACACAGACAGCAGACTGGAGGAGAGATGGATTTATGGATTTTGGATTTAAAGTGCCCAAGGTGTGGAAGGTTGGTGATTGTGTTTGGAAGCTCGTTTAGCCAGGTGGGAGCCCTTACCATGAAGGCACACCTCCCCAGGGCTGATCTCCTGAAGGGAATAGCTAAGGCATGCCTGGAGATGCTTCTTGTGGCATGCTTACCTGGGGCAGATCTGAATAACGCCAGCAGGGAGACAGGTGCCAGTCTCATTACGGCCTTCTTTCCTAGTAAGCAGGTCTGAAGCTTTATTCTATCCCGGAGGGGGAGCCACTTTGTCCTTATATAGAGCTTGCAGGTGTGTGTGATGCAATCCACATCCAGGACAAATCTGCATGCTTTATTGAGGGTAAGGTGTACTTTGTGTAGACTAGTGTCCATGGCAGCACCATAAACCACATTTCCATAGTCCAGAACTGGCAGGATTGTGCCATTGACCGCCTGGAGCCTGGCTTCAGGGGTGAGGCAGAAGCAGAGTCTGTACAGCATCCACAACTTCCTATTTGCAGCCTTAGTGATATTACTTAAGTGTTCATCGAAAGAGAGGACCTCATCGATTGTGTCCCCCAGGTACCGGGAAAAAGTGAACCTGTTCGAGGGTGGAGTCCATATTGAGTGCTATTTTAAATGGTGTGGTGGAGATCCTCTTCTGGCTACTGGTAAAGAGCATTGTCTTAGTCTTTTTATTATTGAGTACTAGGAGGTTGGTATTAAACCATTCCTGTAGCAGGTCAAAGTTGCACTGTAGGTTCCTGGTCAGCATGTCTTGGCAGGAGCCTCTAAGGAATAGCACCGTGTCATTTGCATAGAGCAGGAATTTGGCAGAGGGGCACGCAGCTTGTAGATCATTTACGTAGAGGCTAATCAGGAGGAGGCCCAGTATAGACCCTTGCGGGACCCCGACCGTGACTTTCCTGGCCTCTGAGATGGTACCATTAATCTTTTCCTTCTGTGAGCGCTCAGACAGGTAGCTAGAAAACCACTCAACCGTGTCCGAGGAAAAAACCTATGCAGGTTAACTTGTGAAGCAGCAGCTTGTGATCCACAAGGTCAAATGCCTTCGATAGGTCGATATAAATTGCTCCAGCTAGTTGTTCCTGGTCTAGTGCCTTGCGGACGTAGTCTGTGAATTCAATGAGGGCAGTGTTGGTACTGTGCCACTTGTGGAACCCATGTTGTTGCAGGCTGAGGAGATTGTATTTGTATAGGTGAGCAGAGAGCTGGTCTGCAATGATTTTTTCCAGTGCTTTGGAGAGATGAGACAGGATGGAGATGGGCATGTAATTGGACATAAGTGAACAATCCCCTCCTTTTAGAACCGGAGTGATCAGGGCAGTTTTCCAGGTAGAAGGGAAGGCTGACATCCGAAGTGACATATATTAATGTATTCTGTTCTTATCATGATTGTTAGGAAGTATGGTTTGTTGAAGGGTATCTAAGTTCCTGTTTTTAATGAGCATGACTTTTCTTAAGGTCTTTTGAGGTCAGGCTTACTTTACTTCTCAGTATGGTAGGAGATGGCATGAACATTGATTTGGGTTTTATGACACATTACCCTACTTGAACTTACACAGACCTTAAGTACAAATGATGAACTTCAGTGTGTTTTTGTTTTTTGTTTTAATATTGTATGGTTAGAGGGTTCCTTTTAACTGGTTCTCAGTATGTTGGTTTCTCACCATAAATTATTTGTGTAGGGGGCTGGTAGGGGGGTAGTGTGTTGGTTTGGGCGGGTTGTGTGTGTGTGTGGGTGGGAAGGGTTGGGGTGAAGAGTGAGGAACAGAAAAAGGCTCAAACAGTCCATCTTGTCTGTCCCAAGATTCCCTACTTGAAGATGCTCTAGTCTCTGTTTTCCCTCCCAGTCACCCTCACCCCTTCAGCTTTCACTTCCCATTGGATAATCATCCCACTTGCTCTTAAATCTCACTATCATATTTGCCTCCACAACCTTGTCAGGAAGTTTTTCTCACCCATCCACCACCAATTCCATGAAGTACTCTTTAAGCAACAATGCACACAGGGCACAGGCTGCTGTGGGATTTACCCAGGCTTGGTGTGGTGTGTCGCAGGGCCATACAAGAAGTGGTAAATCTCATGATAATCCACACCCTGGAGTGTATTATTGCAATTGGGCAATAATATCTAGGTAAAGGATTTTAAAAAGTTATTAAAAATGTTGAATTTATAGTTTTTTTATTTATTGATTTTTTTAAAATATCCTTCCTACACAAAATAGCATTTATTTGCTGGGTAGAATATGATTCAAGAAGCTGCCCCCTCCATGCTGTGATCTTTATTTTTGATGTTTGGTGTCCAATTCTTGAAATAAGTAGCAAAGTAGGATTATGAGAGTACTGTTGCACTGGGAGAGAGAGAGAGAGAGCCAAACACGGGCGAGCAGAGCCACACGGTCATAAGGTGAAGCTTTGCTGTAACAGTGTACTGAGCAGAGAGAGAGAGAGAGAGATAGTGCAATGACTTAACATTTAGTGTGAGCCCTCACTGATACAGGAGACTGATATAACAGAGAGGAGCACTGTATGTTAATTAATGCATTTTTTTATAGCAAAACTAGTGCTCGATTGAGATCCGATGTAGAGATAGCATGGGAAGGAGGACCTCATGATAGAGAGAAAGTGAACATGCATCCACAGAGAAGTGATTTGTGAGCCTCACAGTACCACTGATTCCTAATACATAAAAGACAGGGTTGAGGAAGCTGGGGGGGGCAGGTGTGATGATGTGCTGCAGGCAGTGGACAAGAAGTGCGGCAGCACTGTTTTGCCAGACGGGATGGAGTTGAACATTTTCTTAAAATGCTCTACTTCTGCCAATACATGTCTGGCTTTAATGAATGGGGAAAATGGTGGCTGAATCATTTCTGTGAAGGGTACAATGTAGTGATTGCTTAACATTTTTGTGAATGGGTCAGTTGGCTCTTTATGCATTGTCGTGAGATTTATCCATGGCTAAAAGTGTCAATCAGCTAATTAGAATACAGAATTCAAGATGCCCATTGTATCATTCCTATGGTCCTTTTTTGACATTTCCTCTTTCCAGTTAGAGCACATGCCCCCTGGTGGACACACTGTTTCTTCATTTGAACAGACTTACTGCATGCACTCTGTTGAACCATTTCATAAACTTGAAAGTCTCCATCATGCCCTCTCTCTCCCTTCTGTTCTCCAGTCAACATATTTTTCAACTTTTCAGTCTCCCATCATTCACTTTGCCCTGCTGACAATGGACCATCTTCATAGCCCTTTGTTGCACTGTATCTAATGTATCCCTGACTGTCCTTCCTTAGGTGTGGGCTCCAGAATTGGACATAGTATTTCAGATGTGGTCTCACCAGTGATCAAAGCAGGGGCAATATCACCTCCCTTATCCTGCTAATAACCAATCTCCCTATGCACACCAGTATTCTGTTAAGCCCTCTCATATACCCTGTTGCACTGAACAATCTGATTTAGGTTACTGATAATCACCACTCCCAGATACCACTTCTCCTCCATGCCCTGTACCAGCATCTCATCAATATGGTAAACTGTGCCTGGACATTTCCCTCTTCATCGCCTTGCCCTTTTTGGCATTAAATTTCAACTGCCAAACACTGGACGACTTCTTCAGTCTCCTTACATCCTGTCTCATAATGTTAATCACTTTATCATTGTTTACTCTTCTGTAAAGCGTGGTATCATCATAAAACAGGCTTATCTTACCCTGGACACCCTTTCCTATTCTACTGATATACATATTAAACAGCAGGGTCCCAGGCTTGAACTCTGCTGTATCCCAATCGTCACTGCCCTGCACTTAGAGAGTGTACCATTTAGGACCACCCTCTGGGTTCTGTCAACATAGAAACATAGAATTTGATGGCAGATAAGGACCACTTGGCCCACCCAGTCTGCCCATTTCCCTACCTAAGCTGCAGATCCTAGTTAACCAACAGCCTACTTCTTCCTACCTCCACCCCCTAGAATTGCCTTATGACTGTCCCATGCATGCTTGAATTCCACCACTGTTTTTGACTCCACAACCTCCTCTGGAAGCCGTTCCATACATTCACAACCTTCTCTGTGAAAAAATACTTCCTTACATTACCTCTGAGCCGCCCCTTCTCTATCTTTAAATTGTGCACCCTTGTTTTTGCACACCTCTTTTTCTGAAAGATGCTACCCTCTTGGACTTTGTTGATTCCCTTGAGGTACTTGAAAGTTTCTATCATGTTCTCCCTCTCCCTCCTTTCCTCAAGGCTATACACATTAAGCTCCTTAAGTCTTTCTTCATATGGTATGTCTTCCGGTGCAGACCCTGCACCATTTTAGTTGCCCTCTTCTGGACTGCCTCCATGTTTATGTCTTTGCGGAGACTGGGTCTCCAGAACTGCATGCAGTACTCCAGATGGGGTCTCACCAACTGTCTGTACAGAGAGATGACACCTTCCTGTTTTCTATTGGTGATGCCTCTCCCTATGCATCCCAGTATCCCTCCAGCCCTCCTTACTGCCCTCTCACATTGCTTGCCCACCTTTAGGCCATCTGATATTACTACCCCCAGGTCCCTTTCCATTTTTGTTGTTGTTAGTATCTCACCTCCCATTGTGTACTCTTCCCCTGGGTTTTTGTTTCCCAGGTGCATTACCTTGCATTTCTTAGCATTGAATCTAAGCTGCCATACATTTGACCATTCCTCCAACCTTGCCAAGTCCCTTCTCATCCTTTCCACCCCACCTTGTGTATTAACTCTGTTGCAGATCTTTGTGTTGTCTACAAAGAGACATACTTTTCCTTCCAGTCCCTCTGCAATGTCGCTTATAAAGACATTGAAGAGGACCGGTCCTAGTACTGAACCCTGCGGTACTCCACTAGTAACCCCCTTTCTTCAGAGTGGGCTCCATTTACTGTTACCCTCTGTGTCCTGTTCTCCAGCCAATTCTTTACCCAGGCTACCATCTTGGGACCCACGCCCAGGCTGGCTAACTTGTATATTAATCTTTTGTGTGGGACTGTGTCAAATGCCTTGCTAAAGTCTAGGTAGGCCATGTCCACAGCCCCTCCCTGATCTACTACTTTGGTCACCCAGTCAAAGAAATCAATTAGATTCATCTGACATAACCTTCCCACTGTGAATCCATGCTGCCTTGAGTTCTGTGCCCCTCTGGACTCTAGGTACTCGACAATTCTTTCCTTCAGAAGTGATTTCATCATTTTCCCTATCACTGAGGTTAAACTAACAGGTCTGTAGTTGCCTGCTTCTGCCCGCTCCCACTTTTGTGAAGTGGAATCACATCTTCCTGCTCCAGTCCTCAGGTACCACCCCATCCTCCCATGATTTGTTAAAGAGGGTAGTCAGTGGTGTCACTAGTTCTACCCTTAGTTCTTTTAGAACTCTGGGATGAATCCCATCAGGCCCCATTGCTTTGTCCACCTTCAGTTTTAAGAGTTCTTTCAGAACCCTTTCTTCTGTAAATGGGATGGTATCAACTTCTGTATCCAGAGTGTTTCTATTGTTTGGTTCAGGTACCTCCCCCTCTTCATTTGTGAATACTGAGCAAAAATCTTTGCTTAGTATCTATGCCTTTTCACACTCAAACTCCGCCAGCCCCCTTCCCTTTATTAAGCCTCACTATCCCTCCCTTGGTCTTCCTTCACTCCCTTATATACTTATAAAAGGTTTTATCCCCCTTCTTAACTGTATTGGCTATCTTTTCCTCGGTTTGGGCCTTTGCTGTTCTGACTGTCTTCCCAGCTTCCTTTTGCTTTAACTGATACAATTATCTGTCCTGCTCCTTCTGTGATTGCTTGAGCTTCCTGAATGCTTTCTTTTTCTCCCTAACCTTCCCTGCCACCTCCTTTGAGAACCATAGTGGTTTCTTACATCATTTTGTTTTGTTTATTTGCTTCACACAAAGGCTTGTTGCCTCTATGATGGCAGTTTTGATTATTCCCCATGTTTTTCCACCCCTCCTTCCTGCCCATTTGCTAGTGCATTCCTTAGGCACTCACCCATTTTGGCAAAATCAGCCCTCCTGAAGTCCAGTACCTTTGCCTTTGTATGGCTTGACTCTACTGCTGTATTTATTGTGAACCATACTGTTCGATGGTCACTAGTTCCCAGATGGCTACCCACTTCTAAATCTGTGATCCTCTTGCCATCTCCATTTGAGAGTATGAGGTCTAAGATTGCTCCCTCTCCATTGGGTTCCAGTACTAGTTGTCTAAGGCATGCCCCCGTAGGGCATCTAGAATGACCCCACTCTTAGAAGTGGCTGCTGCAAATGTACTCCAAATAACATCTGGCATATTCAGATTCCCCATCAGCAATATCTCCCCTTTTTCTGCCATTCTAAGGATACTTCCTATAATTTCCTTGCCCATGTCCTCCCCCTGAGATGGGGGTCTGTATACAACCCCTGTGCGGATTGTGGTGCCATTGCCTGTCTCCAAATTGACCCACGGTGCTTCCTCTCTTCCCTGTTTACCCTTTTGTTCTGTAGCTTTGATAATCACTGATAATCACCGCTCCCAGATCCCACTTCTCCTCCATGCTCTGTACCAGCATCTCATCAATATGGTACACTGTTCCTATACATTTCCCTCTTCATCGCCTTGCCCTTTTTGGCATTAAATTTCAACTGCAGTCATACCAGTCTCTTATGTGGCACCCAATCAAAGGTTTTGCTAAATTCCTGGCATGGTATAGTACAGTATACCCACTGCCTGGCCCTGCCTGCAATTTAAACCATTTTAATTAGTCTGAGATGATCAGCCACAGTGAATCCATGCTGGCTCCCATCCTTTAATCCCTTTTCTTCTAAGATTACAACTCTTTAATAATTCTCTCCTGAAGTTTTCCCACTATCAATGTCAGGCTCACCGACCTGTAGTTTCCCAGATTTTTCATATCCCCTTTTGTGTAAGGGAACCACATTTGCAGCCCTCCAGTTATCAGGCACTGCACCTGTTTCTATTGAGTCTCCAAAGAGATCTACCATTGGCTCTGCTAGCACCTGCATAGTTTCCCTCAACATCCTAGGGTGAATCCTTTCTGGCCCTCATGATTCATTGGTTTTAAGGTTCTTCATTCTCATTAGTAGCCATTTCCTTGTTATCCACTGCATCTTAAATCTGTCCCGTGTATCCCTCTTGAATTTGTTTCTCTGTAAGGGAGTGGTCCTCCTCTCTTGACTGTGAGCACCAAACAAAAGCAGTCACTCAGTATACTTGCTTTCTCCACACTATCCTCTCTACTCACCCTATCCTTCCTTTGTATGTTATCCCTTGTCTTTTTCCTTAAATTAATGTGTCTATTAAACACTTTATTTTGAGTACCTATTTTTGATTCATAAAGTAACAATAATACAGTCCATCATTTCCATGAATGTTTGAAAGCACGTTATCTCAAAATAAATATTTAAGAAAATAATTAATAGACATAACATAAAGATAAAGTCTACAAATTAAAGAGACATGAGAGATCCAACATGTGCAGTTGTTATAATTCATCTACAGTCACATTTTATTTACGTGTTATGGCCTACAATCCTTTGGACAGCTCCTCCCTCTCTAGCCCCCCCCCCTCCTCTATCCCTCCTTTTTATTTTAAGGCTATCTCACTTCTTGAAACCACTGATCTCCTCAAATGCCTCCCTAACCGTGGCTCTTCCGGGTCTCATGGTCTTGCCCCAATCTTCCTTAGACTCATCTCCCCTGCCAAAGTTAAACCCTCACCTTCATTTTTAACCTTGCCCTGTCCATCTCCACCATGCCTGACCTATGGAAAACTGCTAAAGTTATCCTAATTTTAAAAGCTGGTGACCCCCACTCTACCGACAACTACCAGCCTATCTCCATCCTCCCCCACCCAAGTAAGCTCCTCAGGAAAGTCATCCACCACCAGCTTACTGAGCACATCACAAAGTACAGCCTTCTGTGCAGCCAGCAACATCGCTTTAACAAGAATCACAGTACTTCTGCTGCCCTTGCTCTGCTTACAGACCACATCCTCATAAACATGGACAATGGGCAAGCCACCGGAGCAGTGTTCGTTCACCTCTCCAAGGCCTTCGACTTGGTGAACCATACCCTCCTCCTCTCTAAGCTCCATCTCATTGGCTGTTCTCACATGGTAACAAACTGGTTCAGGAGCTACCTCTCTGACTGCCTCCAATATGTATGTGTAGGCCCCGCTTGGTCTGCAACACTGCCAGTCTCTACCGGAGTCCCCCAGGGCTCCATTCTGGGCCCTCTGCTGTTCTCCTTATTCATTATTTCCTTTCCCTCTGATAGTCTTACCTGTCACTCCCTCCTCTATACCAATAACCTGGTTCTTTTCCTTAGTGATAAATCCCTTTCCTTCATTTCCTCTGTCCTCACCCTATGGTGCTGCCTACAATTGGTTTGCAGCCAACCTCCTCCTGGTTAATGGCATGAAAACCAAGTCTATGCTGTTTGGGTCTAAGCCCTTCCTAGCTAAACTCAAATCTCCATCTCCCCTCAATATAGTCCCCCCTAGTATGCTGACCCGACGGCGACACCAACACAGTGACATACCTCGCTGCCAGCAAAATAGACACTTTGCCGACAAGTCGCTGTGTTGGTGCACACGAGACAGGGGCACACTGTCTCCTGGTCCTGCACACCCTCCCTGAATCAACTCCAACTGGAGTTGATAATCCTCAGTAGGGGGTGCGGGGGAGGGATAAAGCCTCCCACATGGGGAGGGAGGGTTCAGGGGCGAAGCTCCCAGATGAAAAAGCAGGAGTGGGAGACATCAGGGATTTATGTCTACCGCAACTTGCAGTCAACATAAATCCCGTTGCTGTGATGCCGATTGACAAAAGTGTTGTCGAACCAGCATCTTAGATCCATCTACCCTGATGACCAGGTTCTCGAAAATGTTGAGAGCTTCAAATATCTAGGTGTCCTGCTTGACCCCTTCCTCTCCTTCTCTGAGCACATAAACTCGGTGGTCTGTAGGATACACCAAAAACTGTGTGCTGCCTACAGACTCAGACACTGCCTCACCCCTGAGGCCTGACTAGCCATAGTCCAGGGTAACCTACTCCCCATACTTGACTACTGTTCCAACATCTACGCTAGATCAACCTCCACCCTCACGGCAAAACTTTCCATTGCCTACAATAGTGCCTGTCACTTCACCTTATTGGCCCCTTTTTCCACCCACCACTGTGCCCTGTATCAGGCAGTGGGGTGGCTCCCACTACAAGGCCGCTTGGTCTCTCTCTGCTGCTTGGTTGATAATGCCATCCGCACCAGACAAAAATTCCCTCTTGTGGAGATTTTTAAAGTTAAAGTTAAAGCCGTAAATTGCTGTCTTCACTCTAACACTATCCCCCCCTCTATATTCCCTGGGTATCTACCAACATGGGTGGAAGAGCACTGTCGGCTGTGGCCCCCTCAGTATGAAATTGACTGCCCACTGAGCTCCATGCCCTGGACACCCTCTGCCTCTTCGAATCACAGCTTAAGGACTGCTACTATCTGCATCCTGCTGCCAGTGCTTCCCTGGGTAGTGTTCCCCCTACCTCTGAATGTCGTCCCTGGCATTTGTTCTGTAATCCTCCCCATCTCTCATTTGTCTACCCTCCCTCTTAGTACTTACCACTCCCTCCTCTTGTTTTGTCTGCCCTGCTTATCTACACCCAGTATTTACTGCTGTTCTTTAAACCAAGTTTACCAGATATTATGTTTTCTGTACCCACTTATTATAAAGAACTGTTGCTGTATCATTCATCTATCATTTGTTTTCTTCTGGACATTATTTGTGTAACTTGCCTTACATGATTCATGTATGATGCTTTCATTTGCTCCTGTGCCATTGTCTTGTCCCAGGTCGTGCCTGAAAACAGTCCCTGGGATCAGTGTACTTACCTGGTTATCAAAGTCATAAATAAATAAATAAAATAAATAAATTTAGTTTTTGTTGACCGAGAAAGGAGGACTAGACAATTCTGCCTATTTTCAGCCTTGTCCCGGGGGAGTGAGATACAGATGGATGCCAACTGACATTGAACCAGATTTAAGCTGTTAGTGGTATTTTTAGTGAATAAGTTCTGTAAAGAAGTGCAGCACATATAAATATTCAGCCTGTGCTAAAAAAAGTAAATTTAAACAGCAGCATCAGACAACCAAACAAGAGGTAGGAGAGAAAAACAACAATTCCGATCATTTTAACTGCATACCTATTACATTTCAATCATTTCTACAGAATCAAGTTCAGAGTCACTACCCATAAGTCTCAATCTTTCATTTGTTTTTATTTTTTTCCTTTTACTGCTTTTCCATCTTTTTGGTCATTGAAAAGGATTTCATATGATCAGTATCATAAAACAAATATTATTTTAGTTACCAGGGTTATACAGTAAGACATTTAGCAAGGAAGTGTGTTGTAGAGTTGCAGTCTATCTCAATGATATCTTTCCTCGTCTGCATCAGTAGTGTACCTAAAGAAGGAGTTCGTCATTCTCCCTGGTCCTTTCTGCTAGCCTCAGTTCTGCATTTGCCTTTGCCTCCCAGATGTTTTTTTAATTATTACATAGACCCAATCACTGTAATCACTTCCAGCTCTATAATGGCTGTAATGCAGCACAAGGCTTCCACTCTTCACTTAGATAGACAGTCCACTACCAACCACTGACAAAGCCCGCAGTAAAATCAAAACATACCACAGAAGCAGTTTGGGAAACAGCAGTATGTAGGATGTATAAATGATGCAAGAAAATGGACACTTTCCAATTTCTTCGTGTTTTTTGTAAATCTCTCCAAGCCACACACATATATTCTAAGGTCTAAACCCCAGTACAGACCATTATGGGTATGCAAATCCTTGTGGTGGGGGAGTGAATTTGAATTGTCTCAAATAAATGTAAATGCCACACTTAAGCAATAAGGCATGACAGGGCATTGGTTGTACTAGGTTTACCCCATAGTCAGGGGTGTTGTAAGGCACAAGGTGAAGCCGAGAGCCTTCAGCCCCTGACCATGGAGTAAACCTAGTACAACCAACATCTCTGAATATTGCTTATGTAAAACAGGACCAGAGGCAACTTTTAAAAAATAAACACTCTAAAAGTTTCAAACCCACAAAAATGATAATAAATGTTGCTAAATAATGTAAAATAGTCCTTCCACAGATGTTTTTCACCTGTCAGTCATCTGTCTTACTTCATATTCAGTACACTGTGTGATTGTTTACCATGGAATAGAAGAATTCAAAGCTCTGCATTACTCCAGTAGCAGAATCCCCCCCCGCCCACACACACGAAATGGTAACATGGACTACATGAATTCAAAATTCTTCAGAGTTCCACTGGCATGCACACACAGACACACATACAAGCCTCAAGTGGAGCCAGAACCTCAATTTTATTTTATTTGTTGCAGGTAAGGAGCAGGGAGTTCTTTGGCAAACTGGTGGGGATAGGAGGGGGAATTTTCATGGTCATCAAAAGGCACTTTTGCACACAAGTGTCTGTTATGGAATGACCATAAGAGAATGAATGTAACATTACCTCAGTTCGGGTGTAAACTGGATCTGTTCTGCTACCAAAGTGAACAATCATCTGAACCATATTCTCTCCTTGCCATGGTTCATCCCTATGTGTGTCAGTTCAACCCATGGTGTATTTAGGCTGTTCCGTTTGCAGTGTTACCCAGGTTTCAGTTCTCTAGGGACAGCTATACTGTTTGCTTTCTTTAGTCTGTACTTGGGCCCCATCCACCGGACCAGAGCAGATCATAACCAGAAATCTGCAGTTTATCTGTAGCAATGTGACAGGATGAGATGAGTACTCAGCCTGCAAGTCAGTTTTTATCTCTCGCTGAGCAGTAAGCAGTGTTGCAACAAATACCAGCTGTGCTGCGCTCAGTTTTCAGCCTATTTCTTTGATTTCTTCCTGCACTCGATTTTCATGAATTAAAGTTCATAATATATGGCCAGAAATATAATTTTGTTAAAACATACTGGCATTAGATCAGGCTGCAGATGAGTCAGGAGGTTGAAAGACTGACCATACAGTTCGCACTGACCACAGCATCCCCCCCAGGAAATCTCACTGCCTGTAAACTCTGTGGGGATGCCAGAACACAAAAAATGCAAGATGAGAGGGAGCTTTTCCAATACTGGAGCCACGTGTAAATTGGATCACCAAACGAAATAGACTGCAATGGAGCCACAAGGTAATGTTACTGTGATTCTGGGCATGTGTGTGTAAAAGTGCCTAAAGAAACAACGGCAATGGAATCTCTGAATAGTACTTGGCAGCTGGAATACATGTCAGCTGAAATTCAATGCCAAAAAGTGTACAGCAATGCAGAAGGAGGTAAAAACCCACAAGCCATTTACACATGGGGGGGGGGAGAAAATTAAGCAAATGGAGCAAGAGAGGGATCTGGGGATTATAATTTCAAACAAACTTAAGGTGGGTGACAAATGCAGCAAGGCGGTGGGCAAGGCAAATAGAATGCTGGAATGCATAGGGAGGGGCATAACAAGCAGAAGGAGGGAGGTGCTGATGTCTTCATATAAAACCATAGTCAGACCTCACTTGGAGTATGGAGTACAGTTCTGGAGACCTCACCTACATAAGGACATAAATGGAAAAGAAAGGGTTTAGAGAAGGGCAACCAAGATGGTGCACGGTATGCATAGGAAGCCCTATGGGACAAGGTGGAGGGAACTGGATCTGTACCCACTGGAGACTAGAAGGGAGCGGGGGGACATGACAGAAACATTTAAGTACATGAAGAGGATTAATAAGGTGAGGGAGGGTTGCTTATTTACAAGGAAAGTGTGTACTAAACCAAGAGGGTATAGTCTAAGATTAGAGGGAGGAAGATTTAAGGGCAATGTGAGGGGTTGTTACTTTGTGGCGAGGGTGGTGGACTCCTGGAACAGACTACCTGAAGAGGTGGAGGGGGCCAAAATGGTGGGGGGATTCAAGAAGGCATGGTATGACATAAGGAGTTAATCAGTTGGTGGAAGGGGATATCCCTTGACAAAGGTGATGAGTGGAGGGGGCGAAGGGCAGACTCAATGGGCCTGAGCGGTCCTTTTCTGCTGCCAGATTTCTATGATTCTGTGATTCTATACTTGATTTTCCAAATTTGTGTATGTGTGTAAGGAGGGGCTCTTGAGTGAAAATAACATTAAATTATTTGCTTACTTTAGTTAATTTAATTGACTTTCATTTTTAGGGCCTAGTTGAAGGTTTCTATGTATGAGTAAAGCTTGCAGCCATTTTTGTGATGGAGATTAGGAAGCAAGAGGTTTATGAATTCTATGAGTTGTCCCAGTTGGCAGGGACTTGTTTTTAGCCATTGGTAGCGCTCTCTTAAGACAATGGCTAGAACCAAGTTTTAGCCGATCAGGACACAGGGATTTCCTTGCCCATTTTATATGGTTCTGCAGTCCATGGACTGCTAGTATTTAATCCAGCTACCAATGGTACTGACAGGTGTTAGAGCAATGTTTCTCACTTTGTCTTTATATTTTCTGCAGTCTCCTCACCTCCTTCTTTCATGCATTTCCTCCACTACATCTTCTGGACTGCAGGGCCATAATGAGCATTAGCTTGTTAGATCAGCTACAGCTACAGACCATCAGAAGGCCAACGTGAGCAATCAGCTTGTTTAATTGATGCCATTCTCACAAAAACATGGCAGTGTGCGCAGTGGAACAACTTCTAAATTAAAGCACCCATTCCAGTACAGACCAATGTATAAGGCTTCCATTACAGTCAGAAGTAGCATACCAAAGGCGCAGCATAGAGAAGCAGACAAGAGGCAGCCAAAACATTATTTTAAGTTGTATGTGTGTGTGTGCAGCGTGTGTGTGCATGTGCTAAAAGGTATCTTCTCAGCCAGTTCATTGGCATGCATTCTAAAATCTAAAAGTCAGTGCAAAGTATCATGGACACATACATCCTGGGTGGGTGTGTGGTAGATACATACACAGCAGCTACATGTGTGTGTGTTTACAGGAAAATGTCTCAAAGTGGTAATACATTCTACTGACCACGTCACTTTGCAGACCTCCTACAGCTGACTCCCACACACTAAACATAACAATAATCAAGAGAAAAAGGAGTATGCCAGACAGCAATGTACACTCCAGCTATTGCTTGCTTCTGCTTCAAACCAGCAGCTGAGAAAAGATATGAAAAAATTAAGACAAGTGTGGATTAGGACAGTCGGGTTGGCTGTGACCATGTTTTATTTTGACACAGTGCTTCATTAGTTGGAAAGTTCTGGCTGGGCTCCCTTCCACCCCACCTCAACGCCCTGCTCTCCTTCCCTCCTACCCCCACCTACTCCCTCCACAACTCCCCCTACAGGACCCTCACTCTCCCTGCCCATACTTTCACTTCAGGGAGAGCTGCCTTCTCTGATCACTTTCCAAACATTTGGAACTCCCTCCCCTAGATATCCATTCTGCCCCATTTTCTCATTCGTTGTCCTATCTTCTTCAGCAACACAATTTCCTATCCTGCAATTGCACCTGACCCACATCTCCTTCACTACCCCACTCTGCCCTTACTTCTGTTCTATGTTCACTGCTCTCCCCCCTTCTACCCCTCCTTAGGCATGCCGAAACCCTATAGCACTAGCTGGGTTTACATCGAGTAGTGTTCATACCCTTGGGTTTCCACACCTGAGGGGAAGACTTGCCTCTCCCCACCTCTTCACTCATGTTCTATTCCCAGCCAATCTCATTGCAGGGTATACATCCCGGAGGGGTGAGGGTTCTCCTAACTCTCACCTACCTGTGTTGACACACAGAAATAGTTAGTTGCCATATTGGTCCTTGTAAGAACAGATCCAGAAACAAATGTGTTGATACCTTTTATTGGACCAATATAGATGTAACAATAGAAAACAGTGCTTAAGCTTTTGGACCAACCAAGTCCTTCCTCGGAAGCTTATGGCAGTTGTGTGGTAAATCACATACTATTAACACCCAGATCATACATAAAAAAACAGAAGGAATTCCCACTGGTTTAAATGCCTTTTTTTTAATAATAACTGAAGTGTAAATGTAAGAAACCAGTTTTAATCAGCTGGCAACTATGAAGCACTCCAAGGTCAAATGTCAACAGAGGCAGATAAGAGGAATACTTCCAGAGACCAGACAATTTCATTAACTGACATCATGAATGAGTGATCGTGTTATGTGAATATGTCTCTTAATTAAATGCAAGACCTTTATATATAATACGCACTTAAGTACAGGTTAAAAAAAGATAGTATTCCAAGGCAAAAACTATAAAACAGAATATTCTATGAATGGCAATAGGAGGTTATAAAGATAAGTTTCCCTAAAGTAAACAACCTGTTTAACACATTCATAAACTGTTAAACCTATCTGGAGACAATTTATTAACTATATACTCAACCAGATATTATATTTCATACACATTAAAACCTTCGGTGCTGTAATATTATAGACGCCATTCTTTCCGAATTTGAAATAGCTACTCAAATGGGTAATGTTATTATTACAGGGGATTTCAATCTCCCAGATATAAATTGGTAGTCATTCACAACATCTAGCAGTATTAGTAATAAATTTTTGTCCACTTGTTTGGAATTGGACTTACAGCAATGAATAACTTCTGCAACCCGAGGTAATAATATATTAGATCTTGTTCTGAGTAGTACCACCTTAGCTGTTAGGGATGTGCATATTTCCTTACCAATTGGCAGCAGTGATCATAATTCTATTTTATTTAACTTGCAGAGACATATCATCTTTAATACTAATTCTTCGATTATATACCTGTACGACAAAGCTGATCTTCACAGTATCAATCTATACCTTGAAAAAATAAACTGGTTATCTTTTTGATAACCAGTCCTTATATCAAAGTTGGGTACTTTTCAAATCACTTATTTCGACTCTTCATGATACTTATATTGCATCAAAAATAAGAATTCTAATGGAAACAGACTCTAGATGGATGAATAAAACATAAAACGTTTAATAAATATGAAAAATAAAAACATCGAACTACCTAAAGAATAGGACAACTTCTAATTTGGAATCCTATTTAAAATCAAGTAGGAAGTGTAAATTCGTCATCCAGAGGGCCAAATCTAGATGGAAATGAAATTGGCAACAACAGCTAGTAAGTCTAATTCCAAACAATTTACTCTTATATAAACTCCTCAGGAAAAGTCCAAGTGTGGTGGGGCCTCTTACAACAGAAAACATACTTATCCATGAGCCAAAGCCAAGGCTGATGTATTTAATAGTGAATTTTGTAAAGTTTCTCTGCATCAGAAGTTCAATCACCTGTACCTATGATTTCACCATCAGATACTTTTATCACATTCTCTGTTGAGTCTATTCTTGAAAACTACTTACTAAAGGCAATTTGTTCAGGCCCAGACAATATGTAGAGGCATTTACTTTTATTATCAAACATATGCCTTTCCATCAAACTTTAATGATCTCTTTTTTCAATATAATTTTATCCCTTTGAATGGAAAGAGGCGCTTATGGTACCAATACATAAGAAGGGATCAAACATCTATGGGAAAATTATCGGCCGATTAGTTTGACTTCATCCATATGTAAGGTGTTAGAAAGTCTACTAAAGGATATTATTGCCCCTATTATTGATGCATCTGATTTGGAACAACATGGCTTTAAGAAGGGTAGAAGTTGTCTGACAAATTTGCTCTGCTTTTATGAACATTTTAGTTCTTGTTTGGATAACCGGTTAGCCTGTGACATTATCTTTATTGATTTCAGTAAAGCTTTTGACACCATGCCACACTGGGCTGTAACTCAAAAACTCACAGGTCTTGGTATTAATAGTCATATAATTACATGGATTCATAATTGGCTTTCAAACAGAACTCAAAAGGTGATGATTAATGGGGCATTTTCTAACTCTGGTAAAGTTTTAAGTGGTGTTCCACAAGGCTCGGTTCTTGGCCTCTGTCTTTTCAGGCTTTTATATCTGATTTAACTAATTCCTGCCTTTCATTTACAATTAAATATGCAGATGATGTGAAGATCGGAGGACCATGTTCTAATTTAGACCAAATATCTTGTATTCAACATGATCTTGATATTATTAGTACCTGGGTTAATAAATAGGGCATGAAGTTAAACTCCACAAAATGCAAAATAATGCATTTGGGTTCTAATAATTTAAATTTCCAGTATATTCTGGACGATTTACCATTGTGTGCCACTAATGATGAGAAGGATTTAGGTATAAACATTTCAGATGACTTAACATATTCCAAGCATATGCATTTGGTTATTAGTACATCTAATAAAATTATTTGGTCTATTTTGCGTAATATTAGATCTTGAGATCAGGAGGTGTTGTTACCCCTATTCAGGTCCTATGTCCGTCCCCATCTTGAATATGCTTCATGGTTGTGGTGTCCTTTTTAAAAAATCAGATAGTCACTCTTTTGAAAGGGTTCAGCGAAAATACACTAAAAAAATATCTGGTCTCGAATCCTCATCTTATGAGTTTAGGTTGGATACATTGAAACTAATGCCTCTTACTATCAGATGCATTAGAGGTGACCTTCTTCTCCTATATGACATTATTCATGACCCCTATATCATGACTGAGTTAGGATTTTCTTTTAAGTCATCAATACATAATACTAGAGGTCATGTCCTCTGGTTAACTGGTAAATCTTTTAACACAATAATCGTAAGTTTTCTTTTTCTGTAAGAACTATTGGGCCTTGGAATAGACTTCCATCTGATGTAGTAACAAGTAATACTAAAGAGATTTTTAAACATCATCTCGACATGCTAATTATGTCTGGGTATGACTTAACATTCTACTCTATGGCCTAGCATAGGAGCATTATGGGCTTTGGACTACTAGCTCTTTCTTCTAACCTTAGTATGAACCTTAGTATAATAAGATTTTTACAAGAAATATAAAATCTCAGAATTAGTGCCCAATAAAACAAGCATTTGTCAATGCCGAATGTTGATTGCGTTGGTCTGTTGAGCTCGCTTACTGCCTCTCTGTCACTCGCTTGTTCTGTTTCTCCTGGTGCTGCAGGCTACTGTTTTGTGCTGGGCTCCTGCCTGCATTGGCACCCTTTTCTGTCCATAAAGGAATCCGCAGCTGTCCCGACAGAGTTCCTTTGAGGTAGCTCACTCCCCCCCTCTCTCACTCGCTCATTCTGTTTCTCCTGGTGCTGCAGGCTGCCCTTTTGTACTGGGCTCCTGCCTGCATTGCTGCCTTTTTCTGCCCACAAAGAAATCCACAGCAGTCACGATAGAGCTCCATTGAGCTCGCTCACTCCCCCTCTCTCACTCACTCATTGTGTTTCTCCCAGCACTGCAGGCTGCCCTTTTGTACTGAGCTCCTGCCTCTGTTGGTGCCTTTTTCTGCCCACAAAGAAATCTGCAGCAGTGCCAACAGAGCTCTGTTGAGCTTGCTCAGTGCCCCTCTGTCACTCGCTCATTCCGTGTCTGCCGGTGCTGCAGGCTGCCCTTTTGTACTGGGCTCCTGCCTGCATTGCTGCCTTCTTCTGCCCACAAAGAAATCTGAAGCAGTTATGATAGAGCTCTTTTGAGCTCACTCACTCCCCACCTTGCACTCGCTCATCCTGTTTCTCCCGCCACTGCAGGCTGCTCTTTTGTACTGGGCCCCTGCATGCATTGCTGCCTTTTTCTGCCCACAAAGAAATTCACAGTAGTCCCAAAAGAGCTCTGTTGTGCTCACTCACTCCCCCTTTCTCACTCGTTCATTCTGTGTCTCCCGCTGCTGCAGGCTGCCCTTTTGTACTGGCTACTGCCCATTGGTGGCTTTTTGCCCACAAAGAAATCTGCAGCAGTCCCGACACAGCACTTTGTTGAGCTTTGCTCACTCCTCTCACTCACTCATTCCATTTCTGCCGGGCGCTGGCTGGCCTTTGTACTGGCTCCTGCCTGCATTGTCAGCCTTTTCTGCCCACAAAGAAACCTGCAGCAGTCATGATAGAGCTCCATTGAGGTCGCCCACCCACCTGTCTCACTCGCTCATTCTGTTTCTCCTGGTGCTGCAGGCTGCCCTTTGTACTGGGCTCCTGCCTGCATTGCTGCCTTTTTCTGCCCACAAAGAAATCCACAGCAGTCACGATAGAGCTCCATTGAGCCTCGCCCACTCCCCTCTCTCACTCACTCATTGTGTTTCTCCCAGCACTGCAGGCTGCCCTTTTGTACTGGGCTCCTGCCTCTGTTGGTGCCTTTTTCTGCCCACAAAGAAATCTGCAGCAGTGCCAACAGAGCTCTGTTGAGCTTGCTCAGTGCCCCTCTGTCACTCGCTCATTCCGGTCTGCCGGTGCTGCAGGCTGCCCTTTTGTACTGGGCTCCTGCCTGCATTGCTGCCTTCTTCTGCCCACAAAGAAATCTGAAGCAGTTATGATAGAGCTCTTTTGAGCTCACTCACTCCCCACCTTGCACTCGCTCATCCTGTTTCTCCCGCCACTGCAGGCTGCTCTTTTGTACTGGGCCCCTGCATGCATTGCTGCCTTTTTCTGCCCACAAAGAAATTCACAGTAGTCCCAAAAGAGCTCTGTTGTGCTCACTCACTCCCCCTTTCTCACTCGTTCATTCTGTGTCTCCCGCTGCTGCAGGCTGCCCTTTTGTACTGGGCTACTGCCTGCATTGGTGGCTTTTTCTGCCCACAAAGAAATCTGCAGCAGTCCCGACACAGCTTTGTTGAGCTTGCTCACTCCCCCTCTCTCACTCACTCATTCCATTTCTGCCGGCGCTGCTGGCTGGCCTTTTGTACTGGGCTCCTGCCTGCATTGCCGCCTTTTTCTGCCCACAAAGAAACCTGCAGCAGTCATGATAGAGCTCCATTGAGGTCGCTCACTCCACCTGTCTCACTCCGTCATTCTGTTTCTCCTGGCGCTGCAGGCCACACTTTTGTACTGGGCTCCTGCCTCTGTTGGCACCTTTTTCTGCACACAAAGAAATCTGCTGTAGTCCCAACAGAGCTCCTTTGAGCTCGCTCACCCTCTCTCACCCACTCATTCCGTTTCTGCTGGCGCTGCATGCTGCCCTTTTGTACTGGGCTCCTGCCTGCATTGCCGCCTTCTTCTGCCCACAAAGAAATCTGCAGCAGTCACAATAGAGCTCCGTTGATGTTGCTCACTCCCCATCTCTCACTCACTCATTCTGTTTCTCCCACTGCTGCAGGCTGCCCTTTTGTACTGGGTCCCTGCGTGCGTTGCTGCCTTTTTCTGCCCACAGAGAAATCTACAGCAGTCCCAACAGAGCTCCGTTGAGCTCACTCACTCCCCCTCCCTCACTCACTCGCTCGCTCATTCTGTGTTTCACACTGCTGCAGGCTGCCCTTTTGTACTGGGCTCCTGCCTGTGTTGGTGGCTTTTTCTGCCCACAAAGAAATCTGCAGCAGTCCAGACACAGCTCCGTTGAGCTCGCTCACTCCTCCTCTCTCATTCGTTCGTTCTGTTTTTGCCGGCGCTGCAGGCTGGCCTTTTGTACTGGGCTCCTGCCTGCATTGCCGCTTTTTTCCTGCCCACAAAGAAATCTGCAGCAGTCACGATAGAGCTCCGCTGATGTCGCCACCACTCTCTCACTTGCTCATTCGTTTCTCCCACTGCTGAGGCTGCCCTTTTACTGGGCCCTCATGTGCATTGCTGCTTTTTCTGCCCACAAAAATCTGCAGCAGTCCCAACAGAGCTCCGCTGAGCTCACTCACTCCTCCTCACTCACCACTCGCCGTTCTGTGTCTCCCGCTGCTGCAGGCTGCCCTCTTTGTACTGGTCTCCTGCCTCATTGGTGGCTTTCTGCCCACAAAGAAATCTGCAGCAGTCCAGACAGCTCAGTTGAGCTCACTTACTCCCCTTTTCATTTGCTCATTCCGCTTCTGGCCACACTGCAGGCTGGCCTTTTGTACTGGGCTCCTGCCTGCATTGGCGCCTTTTTCTGCCCACAAAAAAATCCACAGCAGTCATGATTGAGCTCCTTTGAGGTCGCTCACTCCCCCTGTCTCACTCGCTCATTCTGTTTCTCCTGGCACTGCAGGCTGCCGTTTTGTACTGGGCTCCTGCCTCTGTTGCCACCTTCTTCTGCTCACAAAGAAATTTGCAGCAATCATGATAGAGCTCCGTTCAGCTTGTTCACTCCCCCTCTCTCACTTGCTCATTCTGTTTCTCCTGCTGCTGCAGGCTGCTCTTTTGTACTGGGCCCCTGCATGCATTGCTGCCTTTTTCTGCCCACAAAGAAATCTGCAGCAGTCTCAAAAGAGCTCTGTTGAGCTCACTCACTCCCCCTCCCTCACTCGCTCATTCTGTGTCTCCCGCTGCTGCAGGCTGCCCTTTTGTACTGGGCTCCTGCCTGCATTGGTGTCTTTTTCTGCCCACAAAGAAATCAACAGCAGACCCGACACAGCTCCGTTGAGCTTGCTCACTCCCCCTCTCTCACTCGCTCATTCCATTTCTGCCGGCACTGCTGGCTGGCCTTTTGTACTGGGCTCCTGCCTGCATTGCCGCCTTTTTCTGTCCACAAAGAAACCTGCAGCAGTCATGATAGAGCTCCATTAAGGTGCTCACTTCCTCGTCTCACTCGCTCATTCTGTTTCTCCTGGCGCTGCAGGCTGCACTTTTGTACTGGGCTCCTGCCTCTGTTGGCACCTTTTTCTGCACACAAAGAAATCTGCAGAAGTCCCGACAGAGCTCCGTTGAGCTCGCTCACTCCCCCTCTCTCACTCACTCATTCTGTTTTTGCCAGCGCTGCATGCTGCCCTTTTGTACTGGGCTCCTGCCTGCATTGCCACCTTCTTCTGCCCACAAAGAAATCTGCAGCAGTCACGATAGAGCTCCGTTGATGTCGCTCACTCCTCCCCTCTCTCACTCACTCATTCTGTTTCTCCCACTGCTGCAGGCTGCCCTTTTGTACTGGGTCACTGCGTGCGTTGCTGCCTTTTTCTGCCCACAGAGAAATCTACAGCAGTCCCAACAGAGCTCCGTTGAGCTCACTCACTCCCCCTCCCTCACTCACTTGCTCGCTCATTCTGTGTTTCACACTGCTGCAGGCTGCCCTTTTGTACTGGGCTCCTGCCTGTGTTGGTGGCTTTTTCTGCCCACAAAGAAATTTGCAGCAGTCCAGACAGAGCTCCGTTGAGCTCGCTCACTCCTCCTCTCTCATTCGTTCGTTCTGTTTCTGCCGGCGCTGCAGGCTGGCCTTTTGTACTGGGCTCCTGCCTGCGTTGCTGCCTTTTTCTGCCCACAAAAAAATCCACAGTAGTCACGATAGAGCTCCGTTGATGTCGCTCACTCACCCTCTCTCACTCGCTCATTCTATTTCTCCTGGTGCTGCAGGTTGCCTTTTTGTACTGGGCTCCTGCCTCTGTTGGTGCCTTTTTCTGCCCAGAAAGAAATCTGCAGCAGTCCCGACAGAGCTCCGTTGAGCTTGCTTACTCCTCCTCTCTCATTCGGTTCGTTTCTGTTTCTGCCAGCTGCAGGCTGGCCTTTTGTACTGGGCTCCTGCCTGCGTTGCTGCCTTTTTCTGCCCACAAAAAAATCCACAGTAGTCACGATAGAGCTCCATTGAGGTCGCTCACTCCCCCCCTCTCTCACTCGCTCATTCCGTTTCTGCCGGCACTGCAGGCTGGCCTTTTGTACTGGGCTCCTGCCTGCATTGCCGCCTTCTTCTGCTCACATGAAATTTGCAGCAGTCACAATAGAGCTCCATTCAGCTTGCTCACTCCCCCTCTCTCACGTGCTCGTTCTGTTTCTCCCACTGCTGCAGGCTGCCCTTTTGTACTGGGCCCCTGTGTGCAGTGCTACCTTTTTCTGCCCACAAAGAAATCTACAGCAGTCCCGACACAGCTCCGCTGAGCTCGCTCAGTCCCCCTCTCTCACTCATTCGTTCCGTTTCTTCCAGCACTGCAGGCTGGCCTTTTGTACTAGGTTCTTGCCTGCAATGCTGCCTTTTTCTGCCCGCAAAGAAATCCGCAGCAGTCACGATAGCACTCCGCTGAGCTCACTCACTCCCTCCTCTCACTCGCTCATTGTGTCTCTCCCGGAGCTGCAGGCTGCCCTTTTGTACTGGGCTCCTGCCTGCAATGGCACCTTTTTCTGCCCACAAAGAAATTTGCAGCTGTCCCAAAAGAGCTCCATTGAGGTCATTCACTCCCCCTGTCTCACTCACTCATTCTGTTTCTCCTGGCACTGCAGGCTTCTGTTTTGTACTGGGCTCCTGCCTCTGTTGCTGTCTTCTTCTGCTCAAAAAGAAATTTACAGCAGTCATGACAGAGCTCTGTTCAGCTCGCTCACTCCCCCTCTCTCACTCGCTCGTTCTGTTTCTCCTGCTGCTGCAGGCTGCCCTTTTGTACTGGGCCCCTGCATGCATTGCTGCCTTTTTCTGCCCACAAAGATATCTACAGCAGTCCTGACAGCTCCCGCTGAGCTTGCTCAGTCCCCCTCTCTCACTGATTTGTTCCATTTCTGCTGGTGCAGCAGGTTGGCCTTATGTACTGGGCCCCCTGCATGCATTGCTGCCTTTTTCTGCCCACAAAGATATCCTCAGCAGTCCCAACAGAGCTCCATTGAGCTCACTCACTCCCCCTCTCTCACTCGCTCATTCTGTGTCTCCCGGCGCTGCAGGCTGCATTTTTGTACTGGGCTCCTGCTTGCATTGGCGCCTTTTCCTACCCACAAAGAGATCGGCAGCAGTCCCAACAGGGCTCAGTTGAGCTCGGTCACCCCCCCCTTACTCGCTCGATCCAATCTGTCCCAAACACTGATTTCCAACAGCGACTGCGGTATACTGTGCCGGAAGCGCGAAAACACATTTTGGCCAGGATGTGAAAAATGACAGCTGTACTGTTCATAAGGAGGTGTGGAAAAATGCCAGTGTTAAAATGTGGCATGAAAATATTACTAATTTGTGAAGTTACAGGGGTGCGTGGAAACTGCGCAATGCATGCTCGTAACACAGTCATTTTATGGAGTTTCATCACAAAATTTTCAACATAGGCATTTTAGGACCTCTGCTCATGAACAGTGTCAGTGTGATTTTCTTACTGTGTCCCAAACACTGATTTCCCACAGCGACCGCGCTATTGTGTGTCAGAAGAGCGAAAACACATTTTGGCCAGGATGTGAAAAATGACAGTTGCACTGTTCATAAGGAGGTGTGGAAAAATGGCAATGTTGAAAATCTGGAGTGAAAATATTACAAAGTTGCGAAGGTACGAGCGTGCATGGAAACTGGGCAATGCAAGCTCGTAACACACTCATTTTATGGACTTTCATCACCAGATTTTCAACACAGGCATTTTAGGACCTCTGCTAATCAACAGTGTCACTGTCATTTTCATAATGTGTCCTGAACATGGACTTCCCACAGTGAACGCGTTATTCTGTGCTGGAACTGCGAAAACAGATTTCGGCCAGGATGTGAAAAGTGACAGCTGTACTGTTCATAAGGAGGTGCAGAACAATGGCAATGTTGAAAATTTGGCATTAAAATATTGCAAATTTGTGAAGTTACTATCGTGCATAGCAACTGCGCAACGTACGCTTCTAAAACAGTCATTTTTTGGATGTTTTCCATCAAATTTGCAACATAGGCTTTTTGACAGCCTACCTCATGAACACTGGCACTGTCATTTCCTTAATTGGTCCCGAAAGGCGATTCCACGCAGTGACCGTAAAATCACCTTTTGTGGCTGAATGACACCATGACAGTGGCAGAATTCATGAGAAGGGGTCCCAAAAACCCCATGTTCAAATTTTGGTGCCAAAATTCCAAAAAATGCCTGAGATATGCATCATAGTTGAAAAAAACCTATTTATTCCATTATACAGCTTACCGGAGTTTCCTCAGTTCACGGTCGGCTTTGAAGAGTGCAGATGTGTTCCTGGTAGCCCCAAGATCATCGCGTTGAACTCTACAGGTAAGTATGGGGTGAAGGGGGTTTGGGGAGGCAGGGTCTGAGAGGGTGGCGCAGGTTGTGGGGGCAGGAGACGGCGAGGACCGCTTTTCTTTCTTTACAGGTTAAAAAATAAATCAAGGGATGGTTTTCTTTTTTACAGGGCTCTTTTGCATGCTGGGTGGGCTCCCAGCATGCCAGCAATGTTTCTTTGAGGAGAAGCTCTAGCTGATGGGGATTGAGGCTCTTGCGCAAAAGGGAGG
The DNA here is from genome assembly GCA_016271365.2 of Neoceratodus forsteri. Classification (NCBI taxonomy): domain Eukaryota; kingdom Metazoa; phylum Chordata; order Ceratodontiformes; family Ceratodontidae; genus Neoceratodus; species Neoceratodus forsteri. The sequence continues at coordinate 530,499,259 of CM028137.1, read as the reverse complement.
GCACAAGAGTGAGGGGGATTGGGCACCCCCCCGGCACAACTGCACTGGGTGATTTTGGGGGGGGTTATGCCGATGGGAAGTGGGCTCCCCCATCAGCAAATGAAACTTTGGGGGGTGGTACATAATGCCAACAGGGAGTGGGCTCCCTTGTCAGCAAATGAAACTTTGGGGGGGCATAATGTTGACGGGGAGTGGGCTCCCCCTTCAGCAAAATGTATGTATTTGTTAGGGGCACTAAAGCCGATGGGGATTGGGACCCCATTGGCACACAAACACTGTGGGGGGGCACATGCTGCCAAGGGGGATTGGGCACCACCTCAGCATGGGGGGGCCTCACTCATATTGTTTGTGAACACGGTGGCAAGCCGCCACCGTGTTCACAAACAATATTACAGTACTAACATTCCACTCAGCTATGACGGGTCACTCCCTCATTGCAGCAAATGGCTGATGCTGAAATGACGAGGTGGCCCCTGATTGCAGCGGCTGAAATGTTTCAAGGTGGTGCAACACTGGCTGAACTAGTGTCAGCAGCAGCATGCCATGGCATTGGGGAAAGTGGGCCAAGCCTTTAAAGGCTGAGGGGGCATTGGCCACAACAGTGCCACGCCTCCACAACCTGCTCCTGGAAAGTTGTCGCAATATGTTTCTTGCGCATGTGCACAATCAACATAAAAACAAAACTACCAAGGACTCCCTAGGGAATGAGATCATGCATCCTAATATGTCTAGAGTTCAAAATGTGTCAGTATATACTTAATCTACTATAAGAACAGAAACAGCCTTAGGAATGGAAATCAAAAGGTATTGGAAATAACCCCCCAAGGGTAATATCATAATATAGACAGCTAGTTGGAAGGAAGTATAAATACACTATATATGTGAACAAAGAGTCCTAACACACTGTAACATCATAATGTCATGTACGTGAACATAAGCCCTACATCATAAAACCACATCCCCAACCCCACCCCCACACACAACCCCCCCACACACAACTAACACGCTATCCCCCTAACACCTCCCCCCACACACACACATAAAAATGGTACCCAGTGAACATGGTGACCATGATTGAGTGACTGCAAAAGAGCGACTCAATCACAGAGCCTGTGTTCTGGGCTACCTGGCAGGGTAGCGATGGGATACGGGGGTTGCTGATTACAGCGACAGGATGCATGTGTACATACATGCAGATGGGGGGGAGGGACCATGCTGCATGACAGGCGGAAGGAAAGGGAAGGTATCTGGGGTGTAGTGCAGCAGTCAGCTGCTGAGCTGGCCATGTGGTGTAGTGGGTGGGGTGGCAGGCTGAGGTTGGGAAGGTGCTGTGTTCGGTTCTGGAGCAGGCTTCTTTTTTGTGTTGGGCTGGTTATTTATTTATTTTTTTTAAGTTTTGCACCCCCAACCTAACATGCACTCTCCTGGAGTTGAGAATTCTTAATTGGGGGCTGCGGGGGGCGCAGCCCCCGGCATATCCTAAAATCCTGCTGCTGATTTTGTGGTCACTTGCAAGTATGTATTGCCGAATTGCTTTTCAGTGATATACACTTGCCATAATAGTGATCACCGTAATGCATTCACTATTATGACATAGAACCTGTTCAAATAGTTTATGGAGAGATACCAAAATATAGATAACCAGTAAAAAGGGACCCTATAACCATATACTATTAAAAACAGACAAACAAAAAAAATGTGTAGTCCAGCCTTTGTACTTAAGGCCTGTGTAAGTTCAAGTAGGGTAATATGTCATAAAACCAAAATCAATGTTCATGCTATTTTCACCCATACTGAAAAGTAAAATAAGCCTGACCTCAAAAGCCCGTCTCTGTTGTGTATTTTTGAAATGTGCTTTTAAGACCATTACCGACATATCTGAGACTGAGGTATCAGTCTGAGAGAAGTGCTGCCCCACTGGCTTTTCAGTCATCTTCATAGTAATAGTATGTCTGTACGAGTTCATTCTAGTGTAGAGAGCTTGCGCTGTCTCTCCCAAATATCCTGTTGTGGACATCTCTTGCACTGAATGAAATAAACAACATTCCATGATGCACATGCATAATTCCCCTGTATCATGAAAGATGTACCTACCCGTAACTAATAGACTATGTACCATGCTTGTGATCTTTTAAATAAAAGGACAAGTTACAAAAAAAAAATAATTCCCCTGTATCCTGAATTGTCTGTGTTGTGAACTACACAATCCGAAGTGGAAATGTGCTCACAAGTTTTACATCTGGGGCGATTGCAGGGTCGTGTACCATTTAGTGTTATGGTATTCTGTTCTGGTGCAAGTTTACTCCTAACAACCAGGTTGGCTAAATTAGGTGGTTGTTTAAAAGATAGTAGTGGTAGTTCTTGAAAAATACAATTTAGGGTCTCATCCGCACTAAATATTGATTGGAGGTCCTTAATAATCTTACGTAAAAGTTCAAGGCTAGAATGATATGTAACTGCTATTGTATTCTGTTGGTAGTGGTCCTTTATTTATACTGAAGAAGATATTCCCTTGGTACCTGTGTTGCATGTTCTACTGCTCTGTCAAATTCTCTGGAAGACTGTCCCTGTTCAGTAAAGGTTTTTTCAATGTAGCCAAATGTGAATCACTGTCTTCCTCGCTTGAACAGATATGATGATTTAGAAGCGCTTGCCTGTACATTACAGATTTTTTTTGTGTGGCTCAAGTCATTACTATTTCTATGCAAATATCTCTGTCTGTCTGTCTGTTGGTTTCCTGTAAATACATATATGTAAGGTTCCATCCTCGATGGTGACTGTGGTGTCCAGAAAATTAACAGTTGTGGCAGAATATTCCAAGGAAAGCTTTAAGGATGGGTGGAGGTTATTAAGTTCCTGATGAAACTCCTTAAGTGTGTCTGTGCCCTCTGTCCAAATTAGAAACAAATCCTCAATGTAATGGAAATAAGCGAGTGGTTTGTGTATACAGTGCCTTAAAAAGTCCTCCTCCAAATTCGCCATAAAGTGACTGGCATATTGAAGTATTTTGGGTGTATGTATATGATTACGTATATGAGCTTATGAGAATGAGTGTGTGTGTGTGTGTATATATATATATATATATATATATATATATATAGAGAGAGAGAGAGAGAGAGAGATATGTAACCCCAGGTCGGCATGCCATTTGTATCTGACAGCAATACCAGGTGGGCTGGGCTTGGGGAGGAATAGGTCACTCGGCACTAAGGCTAGGTTTGGCTACTCTGCACAAGGGCACCCAAGTAACTCTGAACACAGGAAGCAATAACTGTAATGTTCAATACCAGAAGTGGGATTCTAAAGCATGGCTTTTATTCACATCCAAACAGAATAAGCAAAGCATAGATGGACCCCCACGGGGCTTCACTCCTGGTAATGCAGATTAAAGGAGACCAGAACACATCCTCATCACTTTAGCACTCAGGCTCTGAACCCACTGGGCACACAGTCCGGACTTGCATGCTGCTTTGGGTTACACAGCCCAAACTTGTACACTGTTCTACACTGGTCTTCAGGAGGGCTGACTTTGGCAAGATGGGAGAGTGCCTCAGAAAAGCACTAGCAAACAGGTTAGAAGGAGGTGTGGAGCAACAATGGGGAATCATCAAAACTGCCATCACAGAGGCAACAAGCCTTTGTGTGAAGCAAATAAACAAATCAAAACGAAAGAAAAAGCCACTATGGTTCTCTGTGATGAGGTACCTTTGTAAATGAGCCTCTGGCTCAAAGGTTGTTAAACTGATGTTCTAATAAATAAATAAATAAACAAAAGAGGTGGCTGTGAAAGTCAGGAAGAAAAAGATAGCATTCCGGAAATATAAGGAAACACAGAAGGAGCAGGACAGAGAGCTGTACCAGTTAAGGCAGAAGGAAGCAGGGAGGGAAGTCAGAATAGCAAAGGCCCAAACTGAGGAAAAGATAGCCAACTCGGTTAAGAAGGGGGATAAAACCTCTTATAGGTACATCAGCGAGCGTAGAAAGACAAAGGAAGGGATAGTGAGGCTGAATAGAATGAACGGTGGGCGGCAGAGGGGGACAGTGAAAAAGAAGGGAAACTGAACGAATATTTCTGCTCAGTATTCACAAAAGAGGAGGGGGAAGTGCCTAATCCAATTAACAGAAGCACTCTTGATAGGAGGGTCGATCCCAGTCATTTCACAGAAGAAAGGGTTCTGCAAGAACCCCTAAAACTGAAGGTGGACAAAGCAATGGGGCCTGATGGAATTCACCCAGAATTCTAAAAGAATTAAGGGGGAACTAGTGAAACCACTGGCTACTCTTTTAATAAATCATGGAGGATGGTGTGGTACCCGAGGACTGGAGGAAGGTGGATGTGATTCCTTTCACAAAAGTGGGACCAAGACAGAGCAGAAAACTACAGACCTGTCAGTCTGACTTCTGTGGTAGGGAAAGTGATGGAGTCACTTCTGAAGAAAGAATGTTGAGTACCTAGAGGCCAGCGGGCCACAGGACCCAAAGCCACATGGATTCACAGCAGGAAGGTCATGTCAGATGAATCTAATCGATTTCTTTGACTGGGTGACCAAAGTAGTAGACCAGGGAGTGGCTGTGGATATGGCCTACTAGACTTTAGCAAGGCATTTGACACAGTCCCACACAAAAGATTAATAGTCAAATTAACCAGTCTGGGAGTGGGTCCCATGGTGGTAGCCTGGGTAAAAAATTGGCTGGACTACAGGACACAGAAGGTAATTGTAAATGGAGTCCACTCTGAAGAAAGAGGAGTTACTAGTGGGGTACCGCAGGGTTCAGTATTGGGTCCAGTCCTTTTTAATGTCTTCATAAGTGACATTGCAGAGGGACTGGAAGGAATGGTATGCCTCTTTGCAGATGACACAAAGATCTGCAATAGGGTTGATACACAAGGAGGCGTGGAAAGGATGAGAAGGGACTTGGCAAGGTTGGAGGAATGGTCAGGAGTATGGCAGCTAGGATTCAATGCAAAGAAGTGCAAAATAATGCACCTGGGAAACAAGAACCCAGGGGAAGAATACACAATGGGGGGGGGTAGTAACAACAACAAAAAAGGAAAGGGTCCTGGGGGTAATCATATCAGATGACCTTAAGGTTAGCAAGCAATGTGAGAAACCAGTAGGAAGGGCTGGGGGTATACTGGGATGCATAGGGAGAGGCATCAGTAGCAGAAAACAGGAAGTTGTTATCCCTCTATACAGACAGTTGGTGAGACCCCATCTGGAGTACTGTGTCCAGTTCTGGAGACCCCATCTCCACAAGGACATAGACAGGATAGAGGCAGTCCAGAGGAGGGCAACTAAAATGGAGCAGGGTCTGCAAGAGAAGCCGTATGAGGAGAGACTACAGGAGCTTAATATGTATACCCTTGAGGAAAGAAGGGGGGGGACCTGATAGAAACTTTTAAGTACCTCAGTGGAATCAACAAAGTCCAAGAGGGTAGCATCTTTCAGAAAAAGAGACATGCAAGAACAAGGGGACACAATTTAAAGATAAAGAGGGGCGGTTCAGGGGCAATATGAGGAAGTATTATTTCACAGAGAGGGTAGTGGATGCATGGAACAGCCTTCCTGAGGAGGTTGTGGGGTCTAAAACTGTGGGAGAATTCAAGAATGCATGGGACAGACATAAGGCAATTCTTGTGGGGGGTAGGAAGAAATAGGCTGTTGGTTAACTAGGATCTGCAGGCCTATCCTGTAGGTAGGGAAATGGGCAGACTAGATGGGCAAGCGGTCCTTATCTGCCGTCAAAGTCTATGTTTCTATGTTCTGGTTTTCCCCGGCTCAGCTCCCTTGCCAGCCACTTTGACACCTTCCATACTTCATGGAAACATTTTCTGGTGGCTCCCTAAACCACCTAAGAGCACCTCAGCTCCACCAGGGAATCCTCCTTTCAATACCATGTCTGGGTACTTTCCTCAGGCACTGGCCAAGTACCTGAGAGAAACTAAAAGGTGTCTCAGAGCAAATCCATAGAGGTGAATTTGGTTACTACTGATGGGGGGGGGGTCTCCCACCTCTCGCTCCCACAATTCATACCCGGCCATTTCTCTGGACAGAAACACCTCCTCCTGTGAAGCTTTGCAATGTAGATTCTTGCTAAATGTATTTCACATTCCATCTACTTGTCTTGCTTCCCATTTGTGCTGGACTTGAACATACTTAATTTAAGTGGCATTGTCCATTACTCTAGACACCGCACAGGTTAAGCAGTCCAATCCCCACTTTCTTTCAACTCTTTGTGCTGGACTTGAACATACTTAAAATGGCTTTGTCCATTACTCTAGACCCCACAGTAACAGTCCCTTTAGTATCCTTCTGTTCAGATGAAAACACTTGGCCCTTTTTCAGAGCGAACTCACCCTTTAGTTGCAGGTGCCTCACAGGCGTTTCCTCCACAAGGAATCTTCCTCTCAGAGCTTCCGGTGCCGCAGCACAACTTGAACAGGCAGCTTCTGTCCCTTAGCTGGACCCAGGGGGGTTGCCCCTGGAAAACAGGGAAACACCTTTCCCCTATCCCCTCAGGGATGGGAATCTTGAACCATTGAAAGCGGTCTCCATCACTTCAATTACCAGTTCCTGTGTTCCTCTTCAGGTGGAAACACACACCTTACCAAAAATAGCTCTTAAATGGAGCTTAAAGCTCTGAGAGCCTGCATACACTCAGCTGCACTACTGTCTCTCACTTAGACTGCATACAGACTGACTTCAAATTCCCCAAAGTTCTACTCTAACCTTCAACTGCAACATTCCAGTGTGGCTTATGCAGCTGCAACAGTTCTAAAATGATGTCATCCCTTAGTCTCAGCTGAGACTGAGAACAGAGTGAGACAGTGTGAAATCCATTTAACTGGAGTTTCATAAGCTGCCTTCCCCGCCTACCACTAGGTCTTACTGGGATTCTAGTAACCCTGGGTAACAGATGGTTACATATATATATATATATATGTGTGTGTGTGTGTATATATATATGTGTGTATATGCATTAATGCTATATGTACATAGACTATATCTGGATGACTAGTGCTGCCTGCCCATTCCTACAAAATGTTTGGCTTTGCTTTAAATGTATTCGACTGCACAAACTGGCTTAGCTCTATGTATAGTTTATTTGGATCTCATATTCAAATATGCAGAAATGTATCTCCTATTCCTCTCTCCCCCAGGGCACATCTGGAATCAAGCTATTGTAGCTCAGTATGCCTTTCCTGGTGAAACTTTTCAAAATAAATAAATAAACATCATTTTCAAATTAGTTATTCTGAATGGCCCAAAAAAAAATGTAAATTATCTGTTCTGGTCCAGAATCAGGTCAGTGGCAGATGTGAACTGGTTCAAATGATGGACCTAGGTTGCCCCTACTCACCTCCTTTTATGTAAAGTTTAAAATATTTTTTTTTGCTTCCCTTGCTATCCCCATTCCTTTTGGCACCAGCAGATGCCCACTGCCTACTGGATTTACCTCCTGATGCCAGGGGATGCACATGCCAGATCCCCCAGGGTCCTCATCCCTAAATTCTAGGGTATCATGTGCTGGACCCTCCCCCTGGGGCCTAAGGCGGAAGGAAGTGCCTTTGCATCAAGGAGATTGTGGGAGGCCAGTCTGGTAAATCAAGGGGTCTACTGGTGTGGGAAATGTGGTGGCCATGATCCATTATGCCATACCAGGTGGTTTCCACTGTTGTCTCCTGCCTCCCTCCATCCCTCAGTAGCCCGCATGAAGTGACAACATGAGGAGTTTGAATGATGGAATGTGGTCAGCAACACCATCAGCTGCACCACCACCATGTCACCATCAGACGCTGCCGCTGCTTGAACTACGCATCACTCAACCCCGGAAGAGAACCTCCTCACAGATGCTCCTTCATCCTCCCTTCTGGTATCTGCTCTTGTTGTCCCAGGCTCGACGTACAAACCCAAGTCGTCAGTGTGCCACAGCAGTCTTCAACCACTCAGCACCATAGAGCCAGCTTAAAATATTTATTCATTTTTTTTCCACTAATTCTCTTATAACATGATTGCGTCCAGTGAAATTTGTGGAATTTAAACATAACTATTTCATGTTTGTCAAAAGAAGTGGTGAACACAAATATAACCCATAAAGTCTGGTATAATTCTGTTGAAGACTGATTTTCACTTCTGGACAAAACTGAAAACAAAAAGGAGCTTGGTGTCTGCAGGAGTGCGAAACTGTTGAAAAGGTGAAATTGACACATTGTGCCGGCAAAAAATATTTTTTCACAGCTCAAGTTTAATATTAACTTGTTCTCAGTGGGGTGAGGGGGGTACCACTGGATACTATGGAATGCCTAACAGAGGACAGGTGAGGAAGGCAGTGCCACTGGACACCTGTTGATGTCTAACATGTGACAGAGTGAGGCAGGGGGTGCCACTAGACACCAGGGAATTGTTAACATGCAGGAAAGTGAAGAAGGGGGTACTACTGGACACCAAGAAATAACATGAGACAGGGTGAAGGAGGGGGCACCACTAGATACCAGGGAACAACGTCGGACAGAGTGGGGGGGTACCACTAGACACCAGGGAATACTTAACATGGGACAGGGTGAGGAAGGGGGTGCTACTGGACACCAGAAAATGCTTAACAACATGGGACAGGGTGAGGGAGGAGGTAGCATTGGACGCCGTGAATAAAATGGGACAGGGTGAAAGAGCGAGGTACCACTGAACATCAAAGAATAACATGGGACAGAGTATGGGAGGGGGTGCCACTGGACACTGAGAAAAATGTGGGATTGGATGAGGGAAGGGTACCACTTGACACCAGGGAATACTTAACATGGGATAGGGTGAGTGAGGAAGCATTACTGGACACCAGAAAATGCTTAACATGGGATAGATTGAGGGAGAGGTACCATTCAACACCACAGATTACTTAATATAGGATAGGGTGAGGGAAGGGGTACCACTGGGCACCAAGGAATAACATGGGTCAGGGTAATGGAGGGGGTACCACTGGACACCAGGGAATAGCATGGGCCAGGTTGAGGGAGGGGGTACCACTGGGCACCAAAAAATAACATGGGAACAGGTTGAGGGATGGGGTACCATTCAACACCAGGGATTACTTAACATAGGACAGGGTGAGGGAGGGGGTACCACCGGACACCAAAGACTAACATAGGACATGGTGATGGAGGGGATACCACTGGACACCAGGGAATAACATGGGACAGAGTTAGGGAGGGGATAACACTAGACACCAGTGAATAGCATGGGACAGGGTGATGGAAGGGGTACCACTGGACATCAAAACAATGCTTAACATGGGACAGAGAAAGGGAGGGGGTACCACTGGACACCAGGGAATATCATGGGCCTGGGTGAAGGACAGGGTACCACTGGACACCAAAGAATAAAATGGGACAGGTTGAGGAGGGGGTTACCATTAGACATGAGTAAATACTGTACTTAACATTGGACAGGAAGAGGGAAGGGGTGCCATTGGACACTAGGTGATGGTTAACGTGACAGAGTAAAGGAGGGGCTAACATTGGACATCAGGGAATAGAAACAGAAACAGAATTTGATGGCAGATAAGGACAGCTTGGCTCACCTACTCTGCCCATTTTTCCCTACCTACTGTATCACCGCAGACCCTGCTTGATCTCTGGCTTATCCCCCCCCCCTTGTCTTATCACTAAGGCTCCCTTATGTCTATCCCATGCTTTCTTGAACCCCAATAACATGGGACAGGGTGAAGGAGGAGGTACCACTGGGCACCAAAGAATAACATGGGACAGGTTGAGGTGGTGGGTATCCTTAGACACCAGGGAACACATAACATGGGACAGAGTGAGGAAGAGAGTGCCAATGGACACCAGAGAAAGCTGGACATGTGACAGCATGAGGGAGGGGGTACCACTGGACACTGCGGAGTGTTTAATATGGGACAGGGTGAAGATAGGACAAAATTAATATGAATCAGGCCATGCCTGAAACTTCCTGTTCAATGTCTTGGGACATGCCCAGTGTAAATCAACTCAGTCTCTTAGTATGCTACCGCCTGTACCCGGGTCGCCGCTTCACTCCATTATGTTGCTAGTGTAACCTGGGACCTGTCTTCATTTTTGGCCCTCCCTGTATCTGTTGTGGTGGTTGGGTGCTAATGTATCAGCTGGAATAAACTGGCTCCCTTCTTGTTCCCGCTGACTTAAGTAAACCCACTCAACGTATCTGCTCTCTACAAAGTCTATCCTCCTCTGTCATCCAGTCAAGGCACAGTGCATCATAAGTTCAAATGGGCTTTGAAGCCTCTTGGGCCTCTGAAAATGTCAGCCCTTCACAAAGTACTTTTTCTTGTTCCTGCTGCACTCCCACTGCTCATGTACCATGGAAGCATGTGGATTTTGTCTGGCATATTTCCCCTTTGTTTCTTGTCCCCTTCCCCATTGCAGCTTATCTCCTTCAGCATCCCATGAGTGAGTACCTGCTCAGATGGCCAAATACATGTAGGGAATGCTTATAGTGAATTTAAGAACTGCCAGAAAGATGGTGCTAGTTGTGGCCATGTGGCTTTACTAGCTGCAGTACCACTGACCAAAGGCAAGGGGCATCCCACAACAATGCAGGCCAGCTAATGACCTGTAAACACTATTGTTTGTGACTCCCAACTCTCTTAGAAGGGTGCATCTGTACCCAGGTTTCTATTCATCATGTCTCTGGTGTAACTTTTAGCCTGTCTTCCCATTTGGCCACTAGGTCACCTGCGGCTTCTGCAATGGAGTGATGCCACCCCAACACTGCACTCTTCTTCTTCTCCCTCTTAGCAGATGTCCTTCTCTATCACTTCTTCTATATGCACATTGAAGAAGTCAATGCTCACATAAGAAAGATGAACTCCATCAGGAAGGAACAGTGTGGAGCAATTCACTGTGATCTCTGGGTGGGACATTATGCTGAAGTTCCCCATCTGTTTCATCACACGGACCCATCTGTGGAAGATCTGCCTTGCTAAGTCTAATACTTTAGAGCTGGATGCATTCCACCACACCCTTCTGGGGACCATGGGCAACCATATCACCCTAGCCCTATGTCATGTACCCTGTATCCTTCTAATTATGTCCCTCACTACCTGACCAAGGAGCTCTATCTATTTTATGTGTGCGAACTCCTTACTCCTTCAAGGAATAAACAGTAGATTTTGCCTAGCACCTTCCCTCCCCAAATGCAACAATTGTGGTAACAGCTGTGCCCAATGCATGCCCATTATCCCATACCATGACACTCTGCCTACTTGATATTTGTACCCAGCTGCCTTCCTCTTGGTTGCATTGCTTTGCCTCATTTCCCAGTCAATGAAACAGTGTCTGCACCAACATGTGCAGTAGCAGCCCATTTCTACAAGAGAAATGATTTGTGGTTATTGGTGTGTCGGTGGCCTGATATATGACCAGAACATTGCCTGACTTCCATCTGGCAATGTTTTGGATGCTCTGTCCTGATATGCCAGCTGCTGCAGCCTGTGGTGCCACAGTGATTCTGAACGAATGGATATTGAAGTTACTGGTGTTCAACCAACTATACCAACTATATCAAGAATGTGGCCTTTTTTTAAGATTGTTGCTGCCTGGGCTGGTCCTTTGTCACTGGCTTACCATGCCCATTCTACACCTCACTAGTGCCATGCAGCCTCTGCTCTGTCTTCTAGCAGTTTATTGACCACTTGTATGGGGCACAGGTCTTTCTCCATCATCCCTTTTGCTATCTACTCCCATATCTGTTTACCTTCTTGGTCAGTCTTTGGCTTTCTTAGCTGGATGCCCAGTCCGTCCCCCTCGCCTAGTGTCCTGCCACTGCAGGATGCTGCCTGTCTCTTGAACTGCTGTGCTCCTTGCTGCCACTTTGCAGATCTGGAATGCATCAATAAGCAGCAAGTTAAAGTCTGTTGCAAATAAATATGCCTCATCCATTGTTTTACAGCTTGATGAGAAGGCCCTCATCACTTTCCACAGAATGCGACTACTGTATAAAGGGCTATTGCCAATCCTGACCTTTTCCCCATAATCGGGCCCAGCTCTGCATCCTCTGCATCACCACTATTGACTGGCATATGTCCACTGTGCCTGCAAGCAAGGTGACCATGGAAATAGCCATCAGATGTGCTGCTGCTGCCAACTGTGCCACACCGTTTTCCGACAAGTGTACTATGAACTGTATTATGTGTTGTACAGCTATTGACCAACTTTCCCATATCTGAGTCCTCCTCAAAAATGGGCTTAACAGCTACAGTGAGGACTCATGTCCTCAGCATGCTAGGTGCCCAAGAATTTCAGAGAAGGAACCCAGCTCTTTCAGCACAATCTCCCACTAAAGGACTGGTACTGGTGTTCCTTCCGTCTTTCCATGGTGAGCAAACTTGCTGAATTTCTCCAGCTGCAAATTAAAGACAGAGTCAGCAACTGTGTTTTCATACACATTAACCTGTTTTGCCATGAACATGTTAAGCTGCAATCACTTCACTATTAGTAGCATCAGGACCTTCATCAAAATGGGAGCCTTGACGGTAGCCTGTTTAAGATCTTTACCACTGCTAGGTTGTCACACCAGAACACTGCCTGTCTGTTCTCCAAGGCACTCCCCCAAACCAGGCCCCAAAAATCTGCTAGAATAGGAAAGACCTTCAATAGTGTGATGTCCCTTCGTAGTACTACTGCCTGTCCATGCCATGGCCATCCTGCTGCCATTCACTTTCCTGCCCAGTACACCACCATCCCTACTCCCAGCAATGCATCTGTGTAGAATTCCAAACCTATATTATGCACAGTCACCCTGGCTACCTGCCACATATCATCGAAATCCTGTAGGAAGCAATCCCATACCTCTAAGTTGAGGCTTATACTCTGACTTCAGTTATAGAAACATACAAACATAATTTTTTAGCAGAAAAAGACTGCTTGGACCACCCAGTCTGCCCAGATGGTCCCTGCCTAGTCTTCCTCTGCAGACCCTAACTGGTCTCAGTAGACCCTCCCTCCTTCCTACCCATTTCCTTATATTCCCCTATGTCTGTCCCATGCATGATTGAAATCTTCTACTGTTTTAGCCTCCATGAACTCCTCTGGCAGTTTATTCTGGGCATCTACCCCTCTTTCAGTGAAGTAGTACTTCCACACATCCCTTCGAACCCCCTCCCCCCAACCAAGCATCATTGCATACCCTTTGGTTCTAGTGGCTTCTTAATCTCTGCTATGGCACCAGCCACACCCATCAGGCATTGCACTCTAAGTGACACTTGCTAAGCCCCTTTGAGCTCATGTAGCAGACCTTTCAACATTTTTCCCGTTGTTGAGCTGATAACCTGTATTTCATTTTATACAACTCTAGCTCTATTTTCCAAAAAGTAAGCATGTGACATGGGCCTTCTGCCTTTTCTTCTGCTAGCAGTACCGACAGTTTGTACAACACCATCTGTGCTGCCCACCCCAGAACACAGCCACATTTCTCAAATTTAGCACAGGATGCAGCACAACCTATAGATGTGCGAAGTTGGCGAACTTTGCTTCGTGAATTAATTAACGAAGTTTGCCAAATTTGTGAGGTGCCAACTTCTCACTGTTTTTGGAAGTCGAAATAGCACTTTTCCAAGCAAAGTCAAGTAAATTCACTGGCAAAGTTGTAACTTCACCATGACTTCACCTGAAAAAGGGACATTTCACTTGAGAAACTCAATACAAAGTAGCAAGTGGATAATTTACGAAGATGAATTTCGCAACTTTGCAGAAACTTAGCTGGTGAAGTAAAACTTCTCAACATCCCTACCCATGGGCATGGCCTTGTCAGAACTGTACTGGCCCTGTGCTATACAACCCAAAAAGTCCCAATCCAAAGGGTGCAGTGACAAAAGCCGGAAAGTTGACTCTTTTTGGCATCTGGCCAAGAGTGCTCCATTGTTGTATAAGAAAATCTCTGTAATGCCATGTATTACTGGTCTTTGCAATATTATATTAAACTGAATAGTGTTGTGGTCACTGTTGCATAATGAGGCTCCTATGTTACATTCTACTATATCTGTGTTTTCTGAGGCGAGTAGGATGCCTAATATTCTGTCTGCTCTTGTCAGTTTGTCTACATGTTGTTTTAATTGAAGTTGTTCTATAGCTGATAATAGTCTTTTCTCAGTTATGGACAGTGCAGTACTGTTTCCTTAGTTTATGACTACTAGATTTTGGTCCCTCATAAACTGAATTTTACCAGTTTCACTTGTGCTATCAATTTCTGACAGAATTTCAGTAGTAAAATCTAGTTTGGAATTAAGTGGTCTGTAACATAATCCTATGGTCAAACCCATGTAGTTTCAGTTTGGGCATTGTTATTTTTATCTTTGCTTGCACCCATGTGCAATAAACATAGTGCCACCATACGAGTTTTCGTAGGTGTGTCTCTCCCACTTCCAATGCCCTTCTCCCTTTTGCAGGCGTGGCTGCACCATGCCAATGAAAGTCCGAGCTGTCTATGACAGCCATTCAGATGCATTGGCGTACAATTCTGAGGAAAACACCGCCACAATCAGTGGTGGTAATGTGTAGGCAATTTGCATACTGCTGTCAGCCAGATGCCTCCCCCCCAACACCTTGTTTTTTTCCCGTGCTGGTATTAGGGGGTCCAATCCCTGTGTCAGCTTTAGAAGCCCCCTTCCAGCTGTGTCAGACACTGGGGAACCCACTCCCAGTGTTCCAAAATATTTGTTGTTTTCACCTGTAAAGAAGAAAACAGTCCCCCAAAGTCTTTTTATGTTTTTATACCTGAAAAAAAAGAAAGCAGTCCCTCGTCATCCCTGCCATCCCCCTCCTGCATCCCGACTCTCCCACTGAGCACCCACTACCCACACACCCCTTACCCTATACTTACCTCCAGAGATCATCCACTGTCATCATCTGTGGACCGGGACACATCTACATTCTTCGAAGCCAAACCGCAAATTGAGAAATTAAGGTGAGGGCTGTATAATGTATTTCAATTGTGTTTTGAATTTAAGTTCATAACTGTGCCATTTGTAGGTATGTTTTCACCAGATTTTCAACATGGGCTTTTTGGGACCCCGGAAGGTGATTTTGTGGTCATTGCGTGAAATCAAATTTCAGGACTGATTAACAAAATGTCAGTGTTAGTGTTCAGGAGGTGGGAACCCAAAAAGCCCATATTGAAAATTTGGTGAAAAAATTCCTAAAAATGGCCGTGTTACGAGTGTTTGTTGAAATGTTTCTGTGCACGCCCGCAGCTTTGGTAATTTTTAATATTTTGACTCCAAATGTTCAACATAGCCAATTTTTCACATCGCCTCATGATCTGCCCAACTAGTCTGCCCATGAAACTAACCCTCTCCCCTATATTTTGCTGTTTTTGTTTGCTCTGTAATGCCAGTCCCATTTGTGTTTTAAATGCATTCATCTTTGCTGCAACCACCTCTGGATGTAGGCTGTTCCATGTGTCTATTATGCACTCTGTAAAAAAGTACTTCCTGTTATTGCCTCTGAGCCTTCCTCCTCTCAGGCGTAGGTTGTGCCCTTTTGTACATGCCTCTCCATTTATATGGAAGAGTTTTTCTACTGTACCAGAACAGTGTTTAT
The DNA here is from genome assembly GCA_016271365.2 of Neoceratodus forsteri. Lineage (NCBI taxonomy): Eukaryota > Metazoa > Chordata > Ceratodontiformes > Ceratodontidae > Neoceratodus > Neoceratodus forsteri. The sequence goes on along the minus strand of CM028137.1, from coordinate 530,483,673 downwards.
CCCCTTGATGAATTTGGACATTTCTATCATATCCCCTCTGTCCCTTCTCGGTTCCAGGGAGTACAAGTTTAGATCTTGGAGTCTAGACTCATTTGATTAGTGATGGAGGCCTTGCACCATCTCTGTGGCCCTTCTCTGAATTAATTCCAAGCACTCTATGTCCTTCTTCAGGTGGGGCCTCCAGAACTGGACTCAGTACTCCAGGTGTGACCTCACCAGGGATCTATCAATTCTTGTTTCCTGCTAGTTATTCCCTTGCCTATGCATCCGAGAATGCTGCTTGCTTTTTGTGCCACTTTTTCACATTGATTCTCTGCTTTAAGGTTGTCCAATATGATTATGCCTAGTCCTGTTCAGTCCTGGTCTCTTCAAGTCAACGCCCATCTAGGAAGTATTAAGTCCTTAGGTTCTGTTTTCCCAGGTGCATCTCTTTGCTTGTTTTCCCAGGTGCATCACTTTGGTTGTTACTAAAGTGACAAAAGCAGGGAAATGTGGTGTTAGAGTTTTCAAACCTAACATTAAACCCTAACACTCACCCCCACCCTGTATACACTGACAGGCATTGGGGTGTGTCTTGGGGTTGTCAGCCCTAACATTCACCCCATTCTACTATTCTATACCCATATCAGCTTATTTACTTATGGAATGGGGTGAGCATTAGGGTTGACGACTGTAAAGCACACCCTTACGCATGTCAGTGTCTGCAGGGTGGGGGTGGGGTGTTAGGGTTGGAAACGAGCACTTCTATGTTAAACCCCAATTTCTGCACCTTAATAACGGTGCACTTTGATGAACTAGCCCAAAATTTGACATGTGCAGTCAGGCTGTCAGAGTCGCAAACTGTGAAAAGATTTGTGCCAGCATCCTGTATGGTTTTTGAGGTATGGAGTGCTAAATAACAGAAAAAAAGTTTTCCCTATACTTAACTTGGGATTTTTTGCTCCCATCCACAGCCCAGATGGTATGTCATTTTTCATGACAGTTTCAGGGATGATGGGGTCTGTGTCAAGGATGTGCCTTTGGATGGTTTGGTGAAAAAATAGTATAATATTTTTGAATTATGATTTTGGGGATATTGGCTAGACAGGTAAATAAAAAAGTGCGTTTAATAAGAAAAAACATTTGAAATTGTTAACAGTTCATGATTTACTGTTGGTGCTCAGAGAGATTGTGTTCATGGTGGCAGCCACCTTGGTTTTTTTTATTTTATAAATGGTTTTCTAAAGAAGTACTGACTGGTAACGATTGATCAAGAGGTGTATTTAGGGTCACCGTCAAATACTTAGTTTGCTTTCTGGCTTAGAATTTACAAACTCATGTGGCAAATATGTGTTTTTGTGGTGAGATTCAGTCTGCCTGTCATTTGCTGATGTAAATATCGTTCGATCAGTTAAAAATTGTTCATAACTTGTAACAGTTTGTGATCTACCAATCACAGTATGTTAATTTTTAGTTCAAACTTGCCAGCCCCATATTGAGAATATCTCCTTGGTGTCTAGTGGTGCCCCCATCCTTCTGACTGCCGTCCCTATATTGAGAATATTTTCCTGGTGTATAGTGGCGTGCCCCACGCTCTGATTACCATCCCCATATTGAGAATATTTCCCTGGTGTCTAGTGGCACCCCCCCACCCACTGAATGCCGTCACCACATTGTTTAATGTTTTCCCTGGTGTCTAGTGGAGCTTCCACCCTCCCATTGCTGTCCCCGTATTGTTTAATATTTTCCATGATGTCTAGTAGCACCCCGGCACACACACACCAGTCACCATCCCCCATATTGTTTCAAGTTTTCCCATTGTGTTTAGTGGTACCTCCCAGCCTCCGATTGCTGTCCCCATTTTACAGTTTGTCTTTCCCTATTGTCTAGTGACCCTCCTGACCACCATCCTGCCTGTAATAAAGAAAATGGCTCCTCACTGTCTTTTGTTTTTTTCTTTGTTTTAAAATCTGTAAAAAAGGAAACTGTCCCTCAGAGATCCAATCACCCCACACTGACCTCCCACTCAGCACCCACCACCCCACACCCCCCACATTCCCCACACACCCTCACTCACTTGAACAAGTCCCAGAGTAAATATCCAGTCTCTGTTCGAAGACACGTCTTGCTGCTGGAAACTCCAATTGCTGTATGAAAAAGTAGTGTAAATGTGATTCAATGTACAGTATATAAATGGGTTTTTTGAACTTTGTGGCATAATTTTGCCATTTTTGCATATTTTGAGCCCAAATCTTTGACTTTGCCTTTTTGGGACCCCACCTCATGAACAATGTTGGTGGAATTATAAAACTCTGACACAAAAGGTGATTTTGTGGTTGCTTGGTGAAACCACCTTTCTGGCAGGATTTGAGAATTTTCACCACTCATGTTCATGAGATGGGGTCATAAGAAGGCTTTGTTGAAAATTTGGGATCAAAATATGCAACAATGGCAAAGTTATGCACATCTGTTAACATTTTCCCATGCTCGCTCGTAACTTCAGTAATTTTTTTTTGCAGTTAATCTTTTTATTATTGTTATAATATAATAAAACAGCATTTTCCACAAGTAAAAAGGACAATGTGAATAGACATAATGATAGGATATGACAGCTTATTGGCAATTAAACAAGATCGCTAAAATAGATTTACAGCAATATAGTCTATAAACAGTCGTACAATTACAGCATTAGATATGAATATAACAAGGTTAAACTTACCAGTACTGACATATATAAGGTAAGACCCAAGGAGGAGGGAGAGGATTAGTATAGAATGCTTATATAGCAGTGTTGTTATAATCTCTTATAATACATGACTATATGTTGTGAATAGGTGGAAAGGCTATAAAGGTAACAAGGCATATAAATAATGCCAGTGGGTAGAAAACAAAGAGTAAACTTGGAAACAAGAAGAGAGAGAAAAAATACTAATAAGAGAGACACTAGCAGTAAAGGCTATCAGGAGGTATTGGATAAAGATAACCTGTATAACAGTCCATACATTAAGTATTAAAAGTATGTGAAGTATGTGAAGATTCTAGATAATTAAAATAATCCTGCCAGCATCTATTATATGCCTTAAGTTGGCCAGAAGACATATGAGACAAATGGTCCAGAGAGGCGTACTGAGATAGGTTCTTGAGAATATCAGAGAAAGTGAGAATTACAACAGACTTCTAATGTATAAGTATAAGGCGCTTAACTTGGAGGAGTAATATAGTCATCCATCTGTTTTGAGCTCTGGAGATTGTATTGTTGTATAAGTTGAAAATGGCCAATATTATATGTTCAGGATCTAATGTAAAGGACTGACTGATTACTTTAACTGCAAAGTTGTGAATAGTGCGCCAGAGATTCTTTATAAAAGGGCACAGCCATAGAATGTAGAATGAGTCCCCGTTGGGAGAATTGCAGCACCAGCTGTTATTATTATTCATTAGGCCTATATGATGTAATACTACAGGGGTCCTGTACCATAAGTGAAGAATTTTTGTATAAGCGAACTGCATGTGTCTTTAAAGGTCTTGTGACAAGAAAGCCAGCACCTATGCCATTGTAAGTCTGTTATAATGTACAGGTAGTTTAAAAGTTGACTCCATTTGTTTTTTGCTGTGAGAGATTGATCCAGAAGCATATCTCTGGTGTTTTTGTAGATTGTACTATTCAAATTAGATGATGTATTAAGCCATTGTGAAATATATTGATCAAATAAAGCTTGTTTGGAAAAGTATTGGAAATAGGAGTTGCAAGCAGTACGAAGCTATAGATATTTCCAAAAATCTTGTTTTGGAAGTTTCCAGATAGTGCAAAGATCAGTAAAGGGCTTAAGTTTCAGGTCATTCAGCTCTAGTATATCATTTAAGAAGAAGATGCCCCTATTTTTCCAGTTACAGTAGAAGATTGGATGGTTATTCAGAGAGATGTTTGGATTACCCCAAAACCCAGTGTAGGCAAGAGGTTTAGGGTTAGATTTAAGGTGTTTGTGTAATAATTTCCAGTAGAATACTGATGAAGAAATTGTGGGATGGGATTTAAGTTTAGGAGATAGTGTATTATAAATATGAGAGGTGGGAATGTTCCCAGGACATAGGGAGGATTCCATAGTAACCCATAATGGTGATTTGGCCGATGTTTTAAGAAACCATTTTACAGTTTGGAATGCTCGAAAGGCCCGTAAGTATGCCTAGAACCAGGGAAGCCCGAAGCCTCCTCTCGACCAATGTGTGCGAAGTTTTTTACAACTGAAACTGCGAGGTTTCCCTTCCCGAAGGAAGCTACTGATTAGTTTATCAAATTTGACTAAGAAGTTGGAAGGTAAAATTAAGGGAATGTTAGCAAAAAGATATAGAATTTTGGAAGAGACGGTCATTTTATTAGCAGATATTTTCCCATTAAATGAGAGGTTAAGCAGTTTCCATCTGTCAAACATAGATCTGATATTAGATAACAGGGGAATAAAGTTTGTATCCCATATTTTATCCAGTCTTGGGGTTATTTGAATGCCAAGGTAGGAGAAGCCATGAGGTGCCCAACAAAAGCCCAAGGGGGTATTCATAGATGACTTACAATATTCATTCAGAGGTAAAGTTTCAGATGTATTATAATTCAAAGCTAGGCCAGAGAGAGAGAGAGACAGAGGTAAATTCTTTAAATAATTGAACTAATGGTAGACCTTCCTCTTTGAGATCCTCTAAAAGAATAAGGAGATCGTCTGCATAAGAAAGTGAGGCATAACGGGAGTTACCAATTTGAATACCCTTAATATTGCTGGCTTGACGAAGACAGGCAGAGAGTGGCTCCATGGCAAGGATAAACAATGACGGTGACAAGGGGCAACCTTGCCCGGTACCTATTGCCAGTGAAAAGGGAGGAGATAGCATATAATTAGTGAGAAGTGCATAATAGTTTGATCCAGGAACAGAACTTATTGGGAATACCAAAGAAGAACAATATGAGATATAAATAGTTCCAGTTTAAGGAATCAAATGCCTTTTCAAAATCGATAGCAATGGTGGCTGCAGGAGATTTCAGTGACTTAGCTTTGTGCATTAAATTGAATAAAGAATGGAGATGATCAGAGCCTAATCTATTTTAATAAAACTGACTTGGGAAATGTGAGCTAGTTTTGATACTAGAGATCCTAGATGAAGAGTTAGGAGTTTTGTAAAGATTTTGACTTCCATGTTAATTCATGAAATCGGTCTGTAGCTGGATGGGAGAGCAGGGTCCTTGTCTTTGTAACTTCCGTAATTGAAAACATTTCTACCCAAATTTTCAACATAACAATTTTTTTACACCACTTCATGAATGTGACAGCTGTCATTTTTCAAATCCTGCCCAAACTGTGTTTTCACACCTGTGGTGCAAAATCACATTCTGGTGGTGTGGAATAATGCTTTGTCGAGGACTTGAAAATTTACAGTACCAGGTTCATGAAGTGGGGTAATAAGAAGGCTATGCTGACAATTTGGTTGCTGTTCTGCTACAAATGCAAACATAGGGCTCAGAGGGCCCTGCACTTTCACAGCAACATACAGTGAAGCCCACCAGGATGAAGCCCAACTCTGTAGAATTCTGCAGTAGAGTTACTGCAGGGAACAATGCAATTTCAATGGGAGTTAATCCCTTTTGTCATGCAGGAAACCTGTGACACTGCACTTCATCCTGGCGGACTTCACTGTACATGTCCACCTCAATTGAGGGATGGGAGCACAGGGCCTGGAGGGCCCTGCACTCCCACAGGTAAATGAGGATCTACATCTATGGAGGGATGGGAGTGCAGGGCTCTCAGGGCACTGTGCTCTCACAGGCAAATGAGGATATGATTATACTATCTCAAAAATTTAAAGAAATTCTTTGCAAAAAACTTTGTTAATGCACTAGTTAGGGTTAAAGGGACAAAAGTAGGGAAATATGGCATTAGGGTTTCCAACTCTAACACCTCACCCCCACCCACCAGGCAGCAACAGGAAAAAAACATTACAGTTTCACCTCTCCTGAGTATTCAGTAATCAGGAATGGGGAGTGCCTTGGGATTGACAGCCCTAATGCTCACTCCATTCTTATACACTGTACACAATATCACACGAGGATAGCAACTGAATTTGATTGACCATCAAAACAGTGACTCACATCAGAGCATTATCCACATGAGCTTCCCTGCAAGGGTAGCAACTGTATGTGACGGTACTGTATGGTGACCGGAAGGGGAGAATAGTGATGGGAAGGGGAGGGATAGGGAAGAGGGTTTTTCAGGGGGTAGTGTGCCTGCTACAGCTGAATCAGCCACGTGGTGTGGTGGTGGTGAGGGTGGCTAGCACCAGCACAGCAGGTACTAGGTCCAGTGCTGGGGACGGGAAGGGGGAAAATTTTGCTGCTGACTTTATTTTTTTTTTTTAGTGATCCGGAGTGTGGCCTCTCTCTGACATGCACTCCCCTGGAGTTAGTAATCCTTAAGCAGGATAGTGCAGGGGGTAAAGCCGCCCCCAAGGGGGGTGTGGGGAGCACAGCCCCTCCCAACAAAAACACTTTGTATTGTTGCCGGATGTTTGGCCACTGGAATGTGTATATCGCAATTTGCTTTTCAGAGATATCCACTCGACATAATAGCGACTGCTGTTTTGCGATCGCTATCATGACATGGAACCCTTTACACATCTCTGTAAACAAAGTAGATAGGTGATGCACACAGGATTGGTGGTACTGAAATAAAGCAGCCAGCTTATAAGTATCACTGAAAGAAGAAAAAGTCAGCACTCACTTTCAGTTGATCAATGTGCAAATCTACAAATTTAATCCAGGAAAGGTGCCTCGTACAACCTTAGCCCTGCACTTCAACCCTCAAGTGGGCCTTCCTTAGGGGCGGGTCTAAGGAAGTGACAAACATCAATGTATTTATACAAAATAACTTATAGTGACAGTGATAACAGGTGCAGTAAAAATTGCTAAAAGGTGTAAGTGACATAAATCACCAAAAACATTTTCTTACAAGCAACAAAGCACTGTAATTCATCATTATAAGCAATTTCAGAGTAACTGTGCACAAGTACATATAATTTTAACTCCCTAGTTTTAATAAGAACACAGTGGCTTTCCTGCTAAGACAAAATATTATAAGTCACTAAACATAAGAAGATCACTCCTCAGGTACTCCCGAGTCAAATAAGGTCTCATTAGACCAAAGCAAAAAAATAACTAGTAATAATAATAATAATAATTATAATGATAATAAGATACCTTCCTCATTTACCATAAATTGCTTCATTACTATAGAAGGGCAACATTTGGTGCTAAAGGTCATTGGTTTCCATAGTTCATTTTTGTGATACCAAGTGACTATTTTAGGTAGCTTCCATATTCAAAGTGTATCTCATACAGTCCCAGAGATTTCTGTGGTCAGAGTTAAAGAAGGGGGGCGGGGGATAGAATCAAAGAAATATACCTATTCATTGGTTTAAGATGAAGTATACTTAGGAGATTTGGGCATTCGAAGGGAAAATGCTTGGATTTATTAAGTAAATCCTTAAATAAAAGGATGGATTTAATAAGAATGCCATGATCCATTAACCAAAGTATGGGAACCATGGTACATCAGGTTTACAGTACTACTGATACCATTAAGTCCTATCATTATGTGGGTTTAGGTGTTAGGGGGGTGGTTTTGTTCCTGTCTAGCGAGGTCCTAGAACATGCCTAAGTCCAAGGACAATCATATTGCAAACTACTAAAAAGAAAGGGTTTCATAGAAGAAACAAACTTCCCCAGTTCAGTACAGTGGAGAACTTTGTCTGAGCTCCATGGGCATACATTTCTGCAGCTCACACTTTGCTTTTCACAGATTCTTGGGTCAGGAAGTTCCTAATAGGAAAGAAAGGAGATTGTAAAAACTATTCATCCAGTTACCACAATCTTTCTCTTTTTTTAGAGATTTTTATCATTTTTTAGTATTTATAAGTATGGTGAAAAATCCATCTCTTCATTCAACCTCAAGGGTGTCACTGTGTCCATTGTAAGCATCCATTTTGTTTCTCTTTGTGATAGTGTTAACTCTATTCCCACCCCTTGGGTGTCTGTCCATATGTTCCAGAATGGTAAATTTAAAGGTTTACTGTTGTGGTGTTCCAGGAAATGTACGCCTGGAGCATTGTATTGGTTACCATTAATTATTGCTCTGACATGTTCCTGGATCCTTTGCTTAGCAGGTTAGGTAGTTCTACCAAAATAATAAGTGGGGCCAGTGCACCTGCACATGTAAACTACAAAAGGGGTTGTACACATTAAGAAATGGTTTATTTCAACTCTTTTGCCATCTTTCATAAAATACCTGCCAACATCTGCATATTGGCAGATGTTGCACCTGCCACATCGAAACTGGCCATTTGGCTACTTTTTTAGCCAGTCCATACCAGTTACGTTTTCTTTGGTATCCACAAAATGGCTGTGTGTTATTCTGTCCCCTATATTTTTACCTTTTGAAAAAGTTACTCTTGGTTTTGGTTCTATTTAATTTTTTAGGACAGGATCATTAAGTAACAATGGCCAAAATGTGTGTACCAGACCTCGCAACCTGCCAGCTAGTGGGTTGAATTCGGGCACAAAAGGAACCACTCCATCACAGCTATTTTGTTTTTCTTTTGCGGTTTTGGTCCCCTGTTCTCTTTTTGATTTTGGTTTTAGTAAATCCCTTCTTTCGGTTTTGTCTACTTTTTCTTTTGCATCATTTAATATTTGCTCAGTGTAACCCCTTTCTTTTAACCTGCATTTCAAGTTTTCTTCCTGTTCGTTGTATTCTGTTCCACTACTGCAGTTTCACTTTCAGTCTTATCATTTCCCCATATGGTATTGACTGATCCAATTTTCTGGGATGGGAACTATTGGTGTGCAATGTAGTGTTAGCTGCTGTATCCTTCTTATATCTTTTTGTTTCAATAGGTTTGCCTATATCTCCCATTAATTCTGGGTCCAGGAACTTAATACTTTTTTTTAATTTTGTTCAAAGGTAAATGTAAGGCCAAGGTCATTGCTATTCAAATACGCAATGAAATCTGATATGTTTTCTTCCTCCCCCTCCCACACCACAATTATATCATCAATAAACCTATACCAAATGGCTAGGTTTTTTAAAAAGTAGTTTTTGTTTTTGTCTGCAATTTATTTTTCTTCAAAATATCCCATAAAAAGGTTGGCAAGAGGGGGGAAAAAACTGCCCCCATTGCTGTCCCACAGATATGTAGAAAGTACTCTTTGTTAAAGCAGAAATAATTGTGGGTCAGGGCAAAGTTTACAGCCCAGTGTAAAAAGTGGCTAGAGATTAAGTCCTGGTCCTGAAAAAAATGGTCAATTACTGTTAGTTCTGTATTGTGCTATATCAAGGTGTATGGAGTACTCACATCTATAGTTAACCAGCAGTACTTTGCATTCCAAATTTTCCCTTCAAGTTTGTGTAACAAGTCCATACTATCCGTGTAACAAGTCCATACTATCCCTCTTAAGTGAGATTTTAAAAAGGAAACTCTGGGCTGAAGGAAACTGTCAATAAAATTACTTAGACTGTAGATTAGAGAGCCGGTTCCTGATATGGTTGGCCTCCATGATGAGTCAAAAACATCCTTATGTATCTGTGGCAGAATATAGAAAGTTGGAACTACTGGGAAATCTGTTTTAATATATTCTGCCTCCTGTTTGGACAACCACACACAATGTAAACCTCAGTCCAAAAACTCACACAATTTGGCTTGATATTTTACTATGGGATCTACTTTAAGCTTTTTATAATTGTTCTGATAATACCAAAGTTCTAAGCACTGAGCTATGTACATTTTAATTCATCAGTACCACATTCCCACTCGTGTCAGATTTCTTCAGGACTATTCCTTTCACATTTTTTAATTCCTTGAGTGCTTTAAACTCCTCTTGTGACATATTTCTAGGGAATTTTACCTAGCTATCTCTGAACATTTTACTGGTTTCATTTAAGATGCATTTATCAAAAAATGCTATTGCTGGGTTAAAATACTTGAGGACAGAACACTGACTTAGGTTTAAATTTAATGCATTCTATTGGATAGGATATTGGTATATAACTTGCTATATCAGCCTCTTCTAAAAGTGCAGAGACATCAATATTGTCCAGTATATTAAAGTCCCAGTCTGTTTCTTTCCAGTTTTCTTCATTGTACCCAGTAAAAGCCAGTAAGTCTAGGTGTTCCAGTGTCGACAGAGAGCTCTCAGAAATTCTCAAGCTCTCAATCATTCCCATTTCTGTTGTTCTTTGCACGGGTTTCTTTCCAAAGAAATATATAAGTTTTAATTTTCTAATTAATTTGAAAATGTCCATCCTTACTTTAAATAGATCTGGGTTGGGGGTAGGCACAAATGACAATCTCTTTTGTAGTACAGATCATTGGTTTTCAGTTAATTGGAGGTCAGTTAGGTTAATAATTTCGCACCCTTGTTTCTCAGTGATCTCTGTACTTTTTGGAGATTTCCCTCTGCCTCTCTGTCTCCTCCTCATTTTTTGATGTTTTTTTTAGTTTTTTTTTTTTGGAATGGCACCCTGGGCTCTCTGTTCCTCCTCTCTCAGTCTCTGCTCTTCTTCTTCTTCTAAAAAAAACAAGTTCCTGTTAGTGCTCTCTGAGTTAGTTTCCGGTGCTCTGTACCCGTTATTTCTAGTACTTTCGCTGATTTTGTTCCTTTTTGAAAGTTTACGGATTTCCTGTTGCTTTCCTTGTTTTGAGCATGGTTCCAGTTCCTTTTTTGTGATCTGGAATGCCCCCTACTGTTCGAACGATCCCTTCTCTCCCATACAAAGACCTCTTTTCTTCTGTAGTCACCTAAGTCGCTGTTTATTTGTGTGCGTTTTCTGGCAATTAAATCCTTTTCATGCTTGTTAATCGCTTTGCAATATAATTTATTTAGATTATCAAAATCCTTCTTACTTTTCAAGTTGGATGGTTTATTATGAGTGGTTTTAATGTCCTTAATTATCTCAGCTTGCAAACATATATCTTTGTTAATTAATGCCTTTAACCAACTATTAGCACAAATAGTCACTTGGTATCATAAAAATGAACTATGGAAACCAATGACCTTTAGCACCAAATGTTGACCTTCCGTTGTAATGAAGCAATTTATGGTAAATGAGGAAGGTATCTTACTATGATTATGATTATTATTATTATTATTATTGCTAGTTATCTTTTTAATTTTGTCTAATAAGACCTTATTTGACTCTGGAGTACCTGAGGAATGATCTTTTTATGTTTAGTGACTTATAATATTTTGTCTTAGCAGGAAAGGCACTGTGTTCTTTTTAAAACTAGGGAGTTAAAATGATGTGTGCCTGTGCACAATTGCTCTGAAATTACTTATGAAGATGAACTACAGTGCTTTGTTTCTATAGTGGAATCCGCTTAAATGCACACCCGTTTTGCACGGGAAAAATATGCATTTAAGCGGAATGTGCATTTACCTGATATTGCATGTTTAGTGCTAGAGTAATGAGCCAAAACACGGTTTTAGCAGTAACGACTTATTTTTTAGAAAAACTGTGTAAAACTGTTTAAAAGCTTTGTGTATCAGAACAATAGCCGGAAGTTAACAAAACTAATGAAGCATGTACTGTGCAAAAAATAAAACAATCGAAGTGTTGGAACTCCGTGGTTGCCCTAGTGTTTGCGGTCCCAAAAAACGCAGTGATCTTGCTTTGTTTGCCTGCCTTAGCTATCCTACCACCTTTCCTACTTGGTTCCTTCTGTTCTGTTTGCTATTGATCCAATTTATCTCTAGCCTGGACAAAGGCACCAACCTTTCCATCACGTCTGCATTTTCGATCCTGGTTGTCTGAGCGATCCCACTCAGCTAACAACCTTTCCCTACTTAAACTATTCTTGCCCAAGTAGAAACATCGACTTCAAACTGTGTAACCAGATCAGTTCACTTAACATTCTGGAGTCCTAAATGCTGGAGCACATAGACTTGCTACCCGAGGGTAAGTGCGACTATTTTACGCTCCATACTGCAGCTATGAAATTCATACTGTAGCTTGTTGAATGAAGGCAGGAAGGGTGTTAAATACGAACATACGAACATACGAACATACGAAATTTGCCAGCAGATAAAGGCCTAGAGGTCTATCAAGTCTGCTCGAATGTGCAGCTAGCACCCCTTATTCTGCAGCTGCCCCTCCCTTCCACCCTTCCCCTTCATTAACCCTCCCCCTTGTCCTGTCCCATCCTCGTTTGAAGCAGTCCACTGTTCTACTGCATACCACTTCTGCAGGTAATGCATTCCACCCAGCCACCACCCTCTCTGTAAAAAAGTGTCTCCTCATCTCCCTCCTGAACCTTCCTCGCTCCAGTCTCATATCATGGCCCCTGGTGGCCCTCCCCTCCCTTACTTTGAACAGCCCCTCTGTACCTGTCTTGTTTATTCCTTTCATGTATTTAAAGGTTTCAATCATGTCCCCCTGTCTCTCCTCTCCTCCAGTGAGTACATGTTCAACTCCTTCAACCTCCTCTCATATGATAAGTCCCCAGACCCTTGATCATCTTTGTCGCCCCGCGCTGCACTCCTCCAGTAACTTAATGTCCCTTTTCAGATACGGACGCCAGAACTGCACGCAATACTCCAGGTGTGGTCTAACTAATGACCTATACAGTGGCAGAATCACCTCCTCCCTCCTTGAGGATATACCCCTTGCAATACAACCCAGCATTTTGTTAGCCTTTGCAGCTGCCTTCCTACACTGTGCCGAGTTGTTCATTGACCCTGTGATGAGTACACCCAGATCCTTCTCCTCCTCTGTCTGGGCTAGCTGCACTCCCCCTAGCTGGTAAGTCCTCCTTGGGTTCTTCATTCCAAAATGCATCACCTTGCACTTTTTGGCATTAAAGCCCAGTTGCCAGGTGTCTGACCAGGTTTCAAGCTTTGCCAGATCATCCTGCAACCCCTGCCATCCCCCTAGGTCATCCACCACTGCGCCAACCTTGGTATCATCAGCAAACAGACTGATCTTGCTCTTGATGTCCCATGATATGTCTGCAATGAATATCCCAAACAACACTGGTCCCAACACTGAGGCCCTGTGGGACACCACTAGTCACTGCCCTTGGGTTTGAGGGCTCCCACCCACCACCACCCTCTGTTGCCTTCCCTGCAGCCAGTTTCCTACCCATCTCACCAGCATTGCACCTGCCCTGTGCCTACTAACTTCCTTCCCAGCCTTCCATGTGGCACTGAGTCGAATGCCTTACTGAAGTCAGATACAGGACATCCACTGCATGTCCCCGTCCAGTTGCCCTGAGTGCCAGTCATAGAACCCGACCAGGTTGGTCTGGCAGGATCGGCCATGTATGAAGCCATGCTGTCTGCTGTCCTGTAGTCCTTTGGCCTCTAAGAGGGCCACCAGCCTCTCTTCAGGATAGTCTCCATTAGCTTACCCACGATGGATGTGAGGCTCACTGGTCTGTAGTTTCCGGTTCATCCTTGGGGCCACTCTTGTGGAGGGCACCACATGAGCCATCCTCCAGTCCTGAGGTACACACCCATGTAGTGAGGCATTAAATAGAGTCTGCCAAGGTCCTGCAAGGACCTCTGCCAGCTCCTTCAGTACCCTGGGTGGATGCCATCTGGGCCTGGTGCCTTGTCCACCCTCAGTGCCTTCAACCCTCTCGAACTCTGTCCTCCATGATTTCCCCATCTGTCACCACTTCCCCCCTCGTCTGCCATTTTCACCCATCTTGGGTGTCACCCCCCTCTTCTCTTTAGTAAATACTGAGCAGAAGTACTCATTTAGTGCTTCTGCCTTATCCTCCCTGCTTCCACCCAACCCCCCTCCTTCCTAATCCTTACTATGTGGTCCTTACAGCTCCTTTTCTCCCTGATGTACTTAAAGAAGTCCTTCTCCCCCTTCTTAATGCCTTGTGCCAGCCTGAGTTCCGTAGATGCTTTGGCTCCCCTTACTGCCCTTGTCACCTCCTTCGATTCTGTCAAGTACTCCTCTCTGTCCTCCCCCCTCCCTGTTTTCTTGTATTTCCTAAAGGCAGCTCTTTTCCTCCTTACCTTTTCCATGACCTCTTTGCTCAACCAGCTCGGTTTCTTAGCTCTAGCCTTCTTGCTCTGGGCTTTGCAGCAGGTTTTGATTGCCTCCACTATCCCCAACTTTATGAGCTCCCATCTCTGGTTAGTATCCATACTAGATTGAATTCTGGCCAGGTACCCTTTTACCACTTCCCCCATCCTCCCAAAGTCAGCCCTCCTGAAGTCCAGCACTCTTGTGCCAGATTCCACTCCTTCCTTGCCCATATCCAATGTGAGCCATACTGAGTGGTGGTCACTCCCTGACAGCGGTTCCTCCACTGTAAGTTCTCTCACAAAGTCCCCATTTGCCAGCACAAGGTCAAGGGTATTCCCTAACCTGGTTGGTTCACTGACCATTTGCAGCAGGAAGCTGTCCTGGAAGGCATCCAGCAGTACCTGCTCTCTTCTGTTCCTGGTTGTTGGGGTGCTCCAGTCCACTTCTGGCATGTTGAAATCCCCCACAATCACCACACTACCCTTCTCGCAGGTCCTCCTGATCTGTCCCGCTAGTTCCCTGTCTAACTCCTCCATCTGAGATGGTGGCCTGTACACAGCTCAAACACCTCGTCAAAAACCCTGTGCACTTAACAGGTGCTAATTACCTGAGCAGAGATGTGCTACTGAGCTGAGAAGTTGTGCATCTAGCCAAAATGTGCACCTATCCAGTGTGCATTAAAACAGATTTTTTTGCACTAAGTGCATAGGGGAAAAAATGGGAAACAAGAAAAGTGTGCATTTAACCAGAATGTGCACTTATCCAAAGTGCACTTAAGTGGAATCCACTGTAGTAAGAAAATGTTTTTGGTAATTTACGTCACTTACGCCTTTTAACACTTTTTACTGCACCTGTTATCACTGTCACTTTAAGTTATTTTGTATAAATACATTGATGCTTGTCACTTCTTTAGATCCACCCCTAAGGAAGGCCCGCTTGAGGGTTGAGGCGCAGGGCTAAGGTTGTATAAGGCAACCTTCCTGGATTAAATTTGCACCTTTGCACTTTGAACAACTGAAAGTGAGTGCTGACTTTTTCTTCTTTCAGAGACTCTACACATCTCAGCTTCTCTCATGATCAACTGGGGTGAGCGTTAGTGTTGACAACCCCTAGATACTCCCCATGCCTGATTAGTGAAGATGCAAGAGAGGTGAAACTGTAATTTTTTTCCTGTTGCTGCCTGGTGGGTGGGGGTGGGGTGTTAGGGTTGGAACCCCTCTTTATGAAAAAGCATATAGCCTTGTAGATTTTTACCCCAATCACAGCTTTCATTCCATCATGTTTTGGTTATTGTAGTAATATTATTTTTTTGGGCTAAATTTAGGGCTTCAAGCTTATCCATGTTGTTTGGCATGTTCCTTGCATTTATCAATATGCAGTTTATGCTATTAGTGTTTTTTTCTTGAATGTGGTTTCTTACAGGTGTTATTTGGATTTCTATTTGGTTTGATATGCAGACAATCTGTATGCCCCTTCCATCTCAATTAAATCCATCTTGCTTAGATGTTGTAGGATTTGTTTCCCAGCATGTCAGACCTATTTTTATTCAGATGTACTCTAATATCCCTTGCAAACAAATAATGTTTACTATGAAACACTTCATAGCTGTTAATAAAAGCAATACCATCCATTTTGCACCAGTTCGAGAATCCTTATGTTTATATGGTCTATTCTGTGTGCGATGTTTGTTTTTTTGCATTGGCTTTAGGTACTGGCAAGATGCCAAAGATTGCCAGCTTATAGCCTTTGGTTTTTAAATGGTTTCCTTTAGCAAGGAGGTCTTAATGGATGTCTTTCTCATGTGATTTTCCCACATCATTTGTCCAAGGTATAATACCACTGTTTTATTTTTGTTTCCATTGGTGACAATGAGTTTATCAATTTTTTGATTAATATAATTTTTTCTGACTCCAAGGAAAAAAGACGCTATGGTGTTTTCCTTGTTAGTGCTGCAAATAATGGATTCTGTGTATCGAATTATTGAATCTCTTACGATTACGTTATCTTTTACAGAGGTGCATTTGTGTTTGTCATATTTAGATCACTAGTTCTTGGGTCTTGTACAAAGGCTTCAAATCTGTTTGTGAGGGGGTATCTCAGCTGATACGCTTACTACACTTCTTCCTTTCTTTTTACTTTTTTTAAATTCAACTTTTTATTGCAGTTTAACAGTAATGTTAACAACAAAGTCAATAGAACAGCAACAGACATAGAAAGCATATTGCATGTCAACTCATTGCAATTGGCTATTACTTCATTCGTCCTGTAACTAAGAACACATTTTGCTTCCTGTACTTTTAAACATATGCGTTTACCTTCCTGATAGGACCTCTCCCAGCTCTGAATTATTTTTCCAGCTAAATTCTATCTGCTGTATGAGTCCTAGACATTTATTTATACTGAGATAATACCACAAGTAGTATATGTTTTCCAGAGATCTAGGCTGCTATTGCTTAGTGACTAGCACTATTACTTGCAAGACTAAAGAATATCAAAAGTAGAGTACTAGACATGCAAAAGAAGAGAGAAAAGAAAGAAAAAAATGAGGACAAGGGAAAGAACTAAAGATATGTACCAAAGGGAAAGTAAGGAGGAAAGGAAAAAGAAAGTCTAGAGTAGGTGCAAGGTGCCTAAGAAGGCCCCATATAACAGTAAATGATGTTACCATAGACTATTTGACACTGAGTGGGGGAGAAGACAGCTACATCACTAAGGTACAAAATCTGAATAATTTTCCATTTGGAATAGTACCCACCTACGTCACTTCATCTCAAATGCAGAGGTACAGTTCTGTAATATCACTGAGATTCTTTCCAAGGAATATGCCTCCAAAGTGAATGCATGCCATTGGTCTCTGGTAGGTATTTTAGTAGTATGCTATAACTTAGTAATGTCCTTCTTAGCAATCAATAGGAGCAGAGATATCTGTCTATGAGTACTCATATTAATTGTTGCATTGTCAGAGGGTGTGGCAGTGAGCATATAGATGGAGTTATGATGCCTGAACATTCAAACATATTCTCCAGGTCTTGACTGACCTTTTGCCAGTACGAGTGAAGTTGTGGACAAGTCCACATAATGTGGAATTGGTTCAAGGGTATACCACAGCCATGCCAACAGTGGCCTGCTTGAGAGCTTCCACGATTTGGTGCAATGACTGCAGGTGTATGAAAATATCTGGATCTAAACTTCCATTAATATTCCTTCCAATAAGTGATATTGGAGATTTTATAGGTGGGTAGGGTTTATTTGCTTCAGGTATTGAGTGAAATCTTGGAAGCTATTTCTGTGTTTCATCTACTGCAGATTGTGTCTGTAGACTCTGTTGCCTAAGACTGCAGTGCTTTGTATAGGTTACTAATAAGATGTCCCTATGTGGACCCTCATAAATAATGCTGAACAATAATAACCAGGGGGGAGGGTTTTTCGGCAATACTTGCTAGTGCCACTTCTGTGGATGCAAGTATGAGCACAATTGCATGTATCTATAAAACTATTTCTGTGGAAGCTGGTAGGTCACCTGAGGCATCACAAAGGGAAGCAGACCTGTAGGTCCTACTAACGTAAACATATGTGTAATGCAGTCGCTGGAGGGCCGGCCTGGGGGGAGAAGGATGGAGCATTCCGTGGACTGCTCTCCTTCTCCGGGGGGAGGATTGGGACTCTGTCTGGTGCTTGACAGACCCCTGGTGAAGGCCACGGGTACTACAGCTACCGGTGCATAGTAGAACTCCAGAGGGCGGGGCAGATGCAGGACGTCATTGCACATCTCTGCCCCCCAGAAAAACCAGGAAAAATGGAGGAGCTGCCAGCCACCCAGATGACACTCACTGTGGGCTTCAATTAGCCCCCCAGGCCAGCCCTCTGACCAATCCTGAGTCTGTGGTGCTAAGCTGGGGTACTGCATCCCCAACCCGGGGGCAATCTGGGGGGTATCAGATGGTTGCGGCCATTGTGGGGGGTTGAAGCCCCGCCCCACAGTCCATGACCGAGCTGAGGTAATGGGTGGCAGGCGGCTCGGGGAAAGGAAGACAAAAAAAGACAAAAAACCATGTGTAATGCCAAGGTGACTCCATTTACGGAGAGTTGCATCCATCCGATTAGGAGGATAGCCAGAGTCGTAGGGTAAGGCTTGTAAGTACAGACATTCCACTGAGGTAAAATAGCATCTCTGTGCCAACTGCCACTGACAGAAATGCTCTGAGGTACACTGGGGGAATTTCGTGCACAGCAGACAGGTAAGTGGGTTACCAAAAGGGTATGGTGTAAGGTCATGGAGATCACTTAAGGTGATTTCTATAAGTTTCCAGGGCATCTGGTATGTAGGTGCCATCCAGTTGAGTAGGGATCTAAACAGAGATGCTTGGGCATAGTGATGTAGGTTTGGGAGGTTCGCCCCTCCTTTATCTCGTAGAAGTTGGAGGACTGAATACTGGATTCTAGGGGGTTTTCCCTGCCACAGGAAATTAGAAATTAGCTTATCTCAAGCCTGAAAGTAAACCCTGCTGGGCATGAGAGGAAGAGTCTAGAGAAAGAATAATATGCGGGGTAATATATTCTGCTGAATTACCTCAACTCTGTTGAAGAACTCCAACATCAGCTGTGACCAGCGAATGAGATCCTCTGTTATCTGTTAGGTTAGGGGTTCATAATTTAATAGTTCCAAACGTAACAAATTTTGGGGGATTTTAATACCAAGATACTGCGTGACTGTCTTGTGCCATTTGAAAGAAAATCTGGTCTTAAGTGAAGGTGTAGGAGTATACAGATATACTGTAAGAGTACTTCCATATTTTGGTCATTCACCTTGTATCCTGCCAGTTCTCCAAATTCTTTAACTGAATCCCATACCGCAAGGATGGACTGTTCTGGGGTAGTCAACTTTAGGAGGATATTGTCAGTGAAAAAATATATTTTGTGCTGACACCCCCCACAAGGGTACACCCTCAACAGTAGGGTGAGGCTGAATAAAGGCAGCCAATGAGTCTAAGTACAGAGTGAAGAGAAGCGGGGATAAGGAGCATCCCTGCCTGGTGCCTCTGGTCAGCTGAAATGACTCTGAGAGGGAGCCATCCACCTTCACATAGGCTTGGGGAGAGTCGTAGATATTTTGTCGTGAAAGTATAAATTCATCTAGGAATCCAAAGTGGCATAGAGTGGCTGATAAAAAGGGCCATGCCACCCTGTTGAATGCTTTTTCAGTGTCTAGGCTCAGCAGTGCCAGGAGCGGCTTCCGAGTCACAACATAATTTATTAACAGGATAGTGCGCTGGACACTGTCATGAGCCTGATGCCGCCTAACAAATCTGAATTGATCTGGGTTGACAAGTTAACGGAGGAGAAGATCTAATATGCAGGCTATTATAGACATGTATAATTTATAGTCATAGTTTAACATTGATACTGGGCAGTAGGAGGTTGGGTAGTGGGGATCCTGCTGAAGTTTGATAAGTGCTGCAATTACAGCATACCTCCACGAAGGAAGGGGAAGGGAGGTTCTCTATCCTGGACACTATGAAAGGTCGGCAGAAGAAGAGGGAGAGGGAGAAGAAAATCTTTGAATTGCTTGTAGAAGTCAGCTGGGTAGCCATCAGATCCTGGGGCTTTTAATGTTATTGCATTCTTAAGGACAGCTTGTACCTCAGCGGCCATGATGGGAGTCAGTAAGGTCTGAGCCTACTCTAGTGTTAACCAGAGCATGAGAAGATTCTGTAGGTACTGTTCTTTGTGCTCAGGTGGCAGAGAAGGTTCTGCTGTATAGAGTGCTTCATAATACACAGTAAAGGCCTTCCCAATCTCTGGGGGATGATGTAGCAGATGTCCTCAGGCTGGATCAAACAGGTGGGTCACACATGTCTGAGCCTTAACCATCCTGAGCCTGCTGGCAAGGTTTCTTTTTCTCCTAGGACCTCCTTCATGGTTAGTCAATTTCAGATATAGCAATTGCTGCTCAATGTTCTGGTCAGTAAGTTTCTGGAGTTGTTTAATAGACTAAATTTGGGGGGGTTACTGATCAGGACCCCTGGTGAAGGGAGTTCTGTAGGGTGCAAAGTGTGGCATGAAGCTCTGAGGTACAGGATTCCCTCTCTCTTTTCTTCTGGGTAGAGTACGCAATAATTTTGCCTCAAGATTGACTTTGAGAGTATCCCACAGAATTGATGGAGTGATGTGAGGGGCATTGTTCTCTCTTTGTATTACAGAAACAGCCTGCTCAACTAATTGCTCAAACTCTGTGTCACAAAGGTGTAGAAGGTGCAAATGCCAATGTGATGTTCTAGTTGATTTCCCCAAGCAGAACTTTGCATATACAGGAGAATGATTGGATAGGATGGAGATACCGTGATGGGTATCTTGTACAGAGTCGAGATGTTCCCCCATAGTAAAGATATAGTAAAGGCAGGAGGACACTCCAGTCCTGGGGGCATAGTGAGTATAGTGTCTGGCCGATGGAAAGAGATGTCTCCAAAGATCAACCACTCCCAAGGTTCTTAGGGTGTTGTGAAGGTATTTTTGAATGGAATTGGTTCAGTGTGGGAGAGACTTACCATGCATCCAGAGATGGCATAAGCGTAGTGTTTAAATTCCCATCCAGGGTCAATTGGCCCTGTAGGACTGATAGCAATTGACTAAAGAATTTCTGACCCATAGTTTTTGTAGATCCTGGTGGGAAATACAGCGAAGCTAATGTCACTGGAGAACCATACAACTGGCCCATTACTATTACATAGCAGCCCTCACGGTCAGTGATTTGCTCCTGCAACTGAAAGGCGACACCTCTTGGGATTAAGATGACCATTCCTCACCTCCTCCCCGATCTGTGGGATGAGGATACCACTGTCTGATATCCCCATTTTTTAAACTTGGCATGTTCAGACTGAGGGAGATGCATTTCACTAAGGTGATTGAGGAGCAAGGAGGCCAGTAAGGCCCATAAGAGCTCCTATACTAATTCAAGGGATGATAAATCAAGTTATGCCCTGAAATTAATAAATTGTCGAGGCATTTTTTAAATTTGTTTTGTTTTTGCTAATGATAACATCCACTGGTAAACTATTCCAAGGGTGTATTATTCTTAGGGTAAAAAAAATATTTTCAATTTATATAATTAAACCTTTTGCCTGTAAGTTGGAGTGGGTGACCTCTAGTATTGTAAATGTTGTTCTTGAATTCGAGATCTAGTTCTGTCCTGAGGTATGGATCTTAAATAATATCAACTAGAAATAGAAGGTCACCCCTAAGGATACGTGTAGCTAAATTCATAAAGTTTAGTGAACAGAGTCTGATACTATAGGATTCATTTTGTAGGCCCTGGATACGTTTTGTGTACTTTTTTTGCACCTTTTCCAACATGTTACAGTTAGTTTTTTTAAGGGACACCAAAGCTGAGAGGTGTATTCCAAATGATGTTTACACAGGCTCTAAAAAGCAGCCTCATGACCTTTGGGTCCCTAGATTTAATATTACTTTTACTTGACCATGTCACTCTATTTGTTTTGTTGATCACTTCGTTAATATGTTTTGAGTGTCCAAGTTAATGGGAGATGTTAACACTGAGATCTTTTTCGTAGGTGGTGGTAACCAGAGTAGAGCCACCAAACATGTAACTAACAATGGAGTTATGCTGCCCCAAATGCATAACCTTGCATTTCCCTGTATTCAACTGCATACCCCATTTATTAACCCAGTTTGTGATTTTTTCTAAATCCAACTGAATAGTAGCAGATTCATCAGGAGTAGTGCAGGGACCACCGATTTTAATGTCGGCAGCATATTTTATTGAAGTAGAGAAACAATTACACATCAAATCAAAAATAGATGCCTGAAATAAACAAGGTCCCAAAACAGAGCCCTGAGGGACCCCACTAGTAATGTGCCCCAGCTCAGATAGATGTCCAGAGATTAAAACCTGCTGTGATCTATGATCAAGCCAATTACTGATCCAGTTTATCATGTTTTTGTTAATATTGAGTTTGTGTAATTTAGTTATGAAGGCTCAGTGTGGCATGACATCAAATGTCTTGCTAAAATCAATAAATATGGTGTTGCAAGGCATTCTTTTGTCCAAATGTGAGCTAATGAGTTCATAAAAGCACATTAGATCAGTGAGACAGCCTTTACCTTTCTTAAATCTGTGCTGGTTAGGGTCTTGAATCTCCAGAACTGGGGTAATTTCATCTTTGATAAAACTTTCAAGTATCTTACAAATTGCGGATGTGAGGCTGATTGGCCCATAATTCTCCCAGTTATTTTTTGGTCCTTTTTATGTTGTCTTGGGCATGTGCAAGCAACATATTGTGGTAGCTTGGAATAGCAGGTTTTGAAGGTGCGGTCGTGCTGTAGCCAGTGGGGCCACTGCTTTGTCGGGCTAGGCTCTGTGGCACGAATTAGAGTGCATGCTGTCTATGACAGCAGTGCAAAAGCATGCTACCAACTTGAAACAATTTTGCTGCTGCAGTGAGGGAGCTCCCCCTCATTGGAGGGCGTGCCTTCCCTGGTATAACATTTCAATGAAACATGGTGGTGGCTGTTGCCATCAGCATCTCACGCTCCCTAACAAGCTGATGTTGGGGATGCCCAGTTCCCCTCTTGGCGTGCCCTATCTGCAGTTCAATTTGATGATGGGGAGCTCAATTCCCATCGGCATAATGGCCCCCTAATATTTAATATGTGTGCCGAAGGGGGTGCCCAATCCCCCTCAGCATCATGCCCACCCAAACAGAAACACGCTTGGGTGCCGATGGGGGGCCCAATCCCTGTTGGCTTGTCTGGTCTGGTGGCGCTGAGGGTTGAGGTGCTGGATGCCACACCTCGTGTCACACTGACAACCCAGGTTCGGGAACGAGCCCGGACCACTGGGGGTCGGCAGGAGAGAGAGAGGATTGAGCATCCATAGGACTGCTCTCCTCTCTCAGCGAGGGATCCAGGAGTAGCCCAGTGCAGCAGCGGCCCCCGGTGGAGACCGGCGGCATTGCTATGCACCCGGGCTCATACAGTAAGGGGATGATGTCAGACAGCCACCTCCAGACGTAGGTGGGAGCACCTACGTTACAGGCTGTGCGACATTGCACATCTAACATTGAGGGGGGCAACCAAGAACACAGAAAAAACCTGACACCGAGGATCAGGTGATGGCACATATCCCCCATGCCCTACACCGGGCTCTCTTCGGGCAGTCTTCAATTTTCCAGATCCATTCCTCTTCTGATGTCAGATTCTGACTCATAAGTGTGCCCAGGTAGGAGGGAGTGACCCACCCCAGATAGGGTTAGCTGGGGGTGCTGGAATCAGTGAAGAGGGAGAGAGGAGGCTTAGCTTGGGGATCCTCAGGCGGGCAGGACAAGGATAGGTTGCCTGAGAGAGAGGACCTTGGGGCCGTGACCGGAGGGAAAAAGAATTAAAAAAAAATCCCTGTCGGCTTCAGTCCCCCTCCCCAAAAATACAGGTGGCACAATGGGAGCCCACCCCAGTGTGCCAAAACACACCAGCAAAACAAGAAAACCGACCCATGTTGTCTTTATGGTTTTTTTTCTGTTTTACCCCCTGAAAAATTAAAAAACGGTCCCTTGATGTGTCTGGTGCCCCTCCCTCAACTCACGCCCACCCTCTGCGTACTCCACCTCCCCACACCCCCCTCACCCCATACTTACCTCTGGAGCCTGGTGTGATGATCTGCAGTGGACCGAGAACACGTCTGCACTCTTCAAAGCCGACCGCGAATGGAAGAAATGCTGGTAAGCTGAATAATGGCATAAATGGGTTTTTTAAACTTTGGTGCACATCTCAGCCATTTTTGTGAATTTTGACACCAAATTTCCAGCATGGGGTTCTTGGGACCCCACCTCATGAGTTCAATCACTGTCATCTTGTTATTCGGTCCCGGAAGGCAATTTCATGGTCACTGTGTGGAATCACCTTTTGGGACCAATTAACAAAATGACAGTGTCACTGTTCATGAGATGGGCTCCCAAAAAGCCTATGTTGCAAATTTGGTGAAAAAATTCCAAAAAATAACTGTTTTAAGAGCATGTGTTGCGCAATTTCCACGCACGCTTGTAGCTTCGAGAATTTTTAATATTTTTACTCCAGATTTTCAACATTGGCTTTTTTTTCACATCTCCTTATGAACAGTACAGCTGTAATTTTCCACATCCTGTCCGAAATGTGTTTTTGCACATCTGGTGCACAATGGTGCAGTTGCTGTAGGAAAACAATGTTCGGGACAGAGTAAGAAAATCACAGTAACAGTGTTCATGAGCAGAGGTCCCAAAATGCCTATGTTTGAAACTTTGGTGACAAGATTCCACAAAATTACTATGTTATGAGCGTGTGTTGCGCAGTGTCCACGCACAGTCGTAACTTCAGGAGTGGGCAAGCTTGGGGCAGGCATCACACTTACAAATCGCTTCACCCTGCAGTACCCAGATGATGAGGTGGAAGAGGCTGGAGGGCAGGGGGTACAGGATGATGGGTAGGGATTGGTCAGGTGTCAGAGGGGCAGGGGATAGGAGGGCTGATCCAAAGGAGGGAGGCATGAGGCACATGAGACCAGGGCACCAGACGGGCGGGGAGGGGGGCAGGAGCCCAGGTCTGAGGGAGGTAAGGCAGAGGGGGACGCACAGAACAGAGTCAGGGTGGACGAGGCCAGGACCCAGGACAGGGCAGAGTTGAGGAAGGGAAAAGCGGACAAGGAGAGGGGTGAGTAGGGGAGCACTCTGGGTAGGCCAGCTCCGAGACTGGAATTTCCAGAAGAGGGGGATGTAGAGAGCACTAGGGCACAAGGGTCCATTACTGCAGAACCTGAGGGGGGGGAAGGAAAGCAGGAATAGGAGGCCTGGGTGGAGAAGTCAATGGCAACAGACCAACTGAGGAAGAGTTAAGGGGGGCGACTAGTGATATTCAGCCTGTGAGGGGTGCAAGGAGCAAGCTGGGAGAGGGTGGCAGAAGAAGAAGCCTGGAAGGGCACAATGAAACTAGAGATGTCCAGGCTGTGGGAGGGGCAAGGAGCAAGCAGAGGGCCATAGTCAGGAGAAAGAGTCTGGAAGGGCACATAAAGACCTGTGACCCCCAAGTTGCAGGGGGTGACAGGAGAAAACTGGGGGACATAGGCAGAAAAGGGAGCCTGGAAGGGCACGCACAAAATAGAGGCACCCAGGCTGTGGGGGTGCAAGGAGCAAGCTGGGGGACATAGACAGAAGAAGGAGTATGGAAGGGCACAAACGGGCTAGTAACTTGGGGGGAGAGGTGAAGGTGCTCCTGCTGGGTGACTCCATGATTAGAGGTATCCAGTGGGAGGGGGTTGGGGGGGTAAAGGCAGCCCAGTCAAGGTTAAATGTATCCCAGGCCTATCAGTACATAAGGCCAAATTCCAGCTATACTCAATGGCAAGGGAATGCAGAGGATCCCCAGACTTTCTAGTTCACCTGGGAGCAAACGATTTAGAAGGGAACAGTGAACTGGAGATACAGGCAAGATTCATGGAATTGGCCAGGGTTCGCCACTTTATAGGATGCTCAATCTCCTTTTCTGAGATACTGCCAGTACCAAGGGCAAGCGGGGAAAATAAGCAAAAACTTAGAGGGGTTAACCAGTGGCTCAGGGAGTGGTGCAAGTCAGAAGGGTATGGATTGAAGGGGGACTGGGGTGAGAGATGGGAAGACAAGGGATATGCTGCACCTCAACCTGGAGGAGAGAGAGATCCTTAAACTAAAAATTTTTGGATTCACTGGGGATAGGTGGGGTTTAAACTTGTAAAGGGGGGAGGGACAGAAAGACTGAAAACCCCAGCGAGGAAGCTTGAGGGTTCAGGACTAGATCATGTAAAGCAGGCTGTGGGTAGCATTAAAAGACCAGGGGGAACTGAAGGGGGGAAGAGAGATGGGGGATTGTGCTGGGCTGAGAAGACTGGAGGTGGGAGGGGGTCAGGTAGAGGATGGTCCTGATCAATGCCAAGAGCAAGGGCAGTAAAATGCCAGAGCTCCAGGCAATGCTAGTTGAGGGTGCAGCAGACTTGGCGGCAATTACTGAGACATGGGCCACCCAGAAACATGATTGGGACCTAAATTTAGAGGGATACACAATGTTTAGGAAAGATGGGGGGGGTGGGAAGGGGTGGCATTGATAGCCAAAAATGACATAGTAGTTGGTGGAATCGAGGAGGCAGAAGGAGATGTGGAGGCTATTTAGGTAACCCTACAAACGAGGGGGGTTAAAGATTAAAAATAGGGGTGGTGTACAGACCCCCCACAATGGAATTGGAACTGGAGGATGATCTGGCTGAGAACATCAGAAGTCACTGTGGCTTCAGAAAGGGCAGGGTGGTGATCATGGGGCAACCTGAACATGCTGGGGGGGGCAGACTGGGGCACTATGACATCCTCGGTGGCCAGGGAGCAGAAGTTGATGGATGTCTTCCAGGATGCCTTCCTAGTCCAGCATGTGGGGGAGCCTACTAGGCAGGATCTAATCCTGGACATTGTCCTAGCAGATAGTGACCAAATAAGGGGCCTGGAGGTGAGCAGCCCATTGGCAGGCAGTGACCATGCCACGGTCTGGTTTCTTATGTCCCTGGGGGAGAGGAAATTTGCACTAACACAGAAGAAATAGATGTCAGGGGGGGCGGACTTTGAGGGCATGGAAAGCATTCTTAAAGGGTGCTTGGATGAGATAAGGCCAGACATGGATGCTGGTAGCTTGTGGGAGACCATTAAGAAGGGAGTGCAGGAGGCTTTGCGGGCCTGCGCAAAGGTAAGGCACAAGCAATGTAGGGCCAGTAAGCCATGTTGGTGGACCCGGGAGGTGCAGGAGGCAGTGAGGGAGAAAAAGGCTGCCTATGTGCGCTTAAAGCACTCAAGAGGGGCTAGGGAGAGGGGAGAGTATGATTTCCTGGCTAAGAGGGTCACCAGGGTGGTAAGGGGCCAAGGTGAAGAAGGAGCTTAACTGGCCAGGGATATCCATTGGGGAAAGGGTTCTATAGATACATAGGGAGAAAAGAAAAGTGAGGGCACAGATCAGCAGGATTAGAACTGGGGGAGGTGCAGGAAGCTGAGGAACAAGCAGAGGTGTGAAATGAGTACTTTGCCTTTGTCTTTACCGGGGGAGGTGGGGGATCTTTCCAACCTGATGGGAATGTAGAGGAGCCCACTGAACCAGGAGGTCAGTTGGAGACTGAAGGACTGGATGAGACTAGGGCAGGGGATGGGTCGTATCTAGAAGGGGAGGAGAGGATGCATGAGGAGGGTGGATGGGAGGGCAAAATCACAGCGGATAGGGTGAGAGAAGCCCTCCGGTCGTTAAAGACTGAGAAGGCACCGTGGCCAGATGGGCTGCATCCAAGGGTGCTGAAGGAACTGGCAGATGTGCTGGCAGCTCCACTGGCCTCACTCTTCAACATCTCCCTGAAGACAGGGTAGGTGCCTCAAGATTGGAAGGTGGCTCATGTGGTGCCTATCCACAAGGGGGGTCCAGAGAGGAGATGAGGAATTATAGGCCTGTTAGCTTAATGTCCATGGTAGGCAAGGTTATGGAGGGCATTATCAAGGAGAGGCTGGGGGGGCAGCTGGAAAGGTTAGGGCACCTGGATGACAGGCAGTATGGTTTTGTTCCAGGGAGATCGCGCCAGACTAACCTGGTGGAGTTTTATGACTGGGTGACGGGTGCCCTGGGCCGATATAGGCCGGTGGATGTCCTCTATCTGGATTTCAGTAAGGCGTTCGATTTGGTACCCCACAATGGCCTACTAACAAAGCTGGGGGATGGGGTGAGGGCAGTTGCTCAGGTGGGTGGAAAACTGGCTTACAGGGCAAATACAGCGAGTGGTGGTTGGAGGGATAGTCTCCTCTCCTCTCTCAGGAGGGTCATCAGTGGGGTCCCCCAGGGTTCGGTCCTGGGACCACTCCTGTTCAATTCCTATGTCTTGGGCATAGGGTGGGGTGTTAGGAGTAGGTTGAGTCTCTTTGCAGATGACTCAAAACTGGGACCACTGGCAGACAGGCAGGAGGGGAGATAGGCCCTGCAGGGGAATATGGATACCCTGGGGGGTGGGCAAGGAAGTGGGGGTTGAAGTTCAATGCAGGGAAATGTAGGGTGCTGCATCTGGGGGTCAGAAACTGGGACATGCATACACCCTGTGGGGGACCACACTGCAAGTCACATCGGGCGAGAGGAAGTTAGGGATAGTGGTGGACAGCAAAATGAATAACACAGAGAATTGTCGAAGAGCTGCAGCAAAAGCAAGCAGTATACTGGGCTGCATAACCAGGGGAATTACCTCCAGGAGGAGGGAGGTGATCCTTCCTCTGTATAATGCTCTGGTTAGGCTGAATCTTGAGTACTGTGTGCAGTTCTTGAGACCCCATCTTAAGAGGGACATAGCGCTGCTGGAGGATGATTCAGGGCATGGAGGGTAGGACCTATGAGGAAAGACTGGATTAACTCAATCTGTACACATTGGAGTAGAGGAGGGACAGAGGGGACATGATAGAGACGTTCAAGTATGTAAAGTAGAAAAATAAAGGTGGAACCAGGGAAGTGTTCAGGCTTAAGAAGGGGGGAACTACCAGGGGGCATGAGTGGAAGCTGGAAGGGGGGAAGTACAGGGGGGAGCGCAGGAGACACTTCTTCACAGAGAGGGTGGTGGAGCCATGGAATGCACTGCCCAGGAGTCTGGTGGAAGAGACCACAGTGGAAGCATTCAAGAAGGATTGGGACAGGTACAGGGGGAAGCTGAGGCCAGGAAGGGCCACCTCTGGGGCTGGGGGGGTGGAGGAGAGAGCTCCCAGTAGGGGGCTAGCTTCCAAGCAGACATGAAAGACCATGGGGCCTATTCTGCTGGTTTTTACTATGATACTATGATACTTTGAGAATTTTTTATATTTTCACTCCAGATTTTCAACATTGCCATTTTTGCACACTGCCTTATGAACAGTACAACTGTCATTTTTCACATCCTTCCCGAAATGTGGTTTCGCACATCTGGCGCACAATGGTGCGGTTGCTGTGGGAAATCAACATTCAGGACAGATTAAGAAAATCATAGTGCCACTGTTCATGATCAGAGGTCCCAAAATGCCAATGTTAAACATTTGGTGAAAGAATTCCAAAAAAAATGACTGCACTATGAGTGTTGTTTGCGCTGTTTTCACACACTCTTTTAACTTCGAGAATTTTTTATATTTTCACTCCAGATTTTCAACATTGCCATCTCTTCAAACCTCATTATGAATGGTACAGCTGTCATTTTTTACATCTTGCCTGAACTATGTTTTCACACATGGGGTGCAGAGTGGCACGGTCACTGTGGGAAATCAACATTCGGGACAGATTAACAAAATCACAGCACCACTGTTCATGAGTAGAGGTCCCAAATGCTTTCATGAGGTGGGGTCACAAAAAGGCCATGTTGAAAATTTGGAGTGCAAATACCAACAAACGCCTGGGGCGTTAGGGTTTCTAACCATAGCATCCCACCCTGTACAGACAGGCATCAGGGGTGTGCCTTTGGATTGTTGGCTGTAATGCTCATGCCATTGCACCCCCAACCCCTCATCCTGCAGCCACTGACAGGCGTAAAGGTGTGCCTTGCACTCTTCAGCCCCAAAGGTCACTCTATTCTCCTATACTGCACCCATCTCAATGTACTTCCTTATGGAATGGGGTGAGCTTAAGGTCCAATGACCCCAAGGCACAACACAACACTTGTCAGAGTCTGCAGGGTAAGGTGAGATGAAATGGCATGAGCGTTATGGCTAATGACTCAAAGGCACACCTCAATGCCTGTAAGTCTCTGCAGGGTGGGGTGGGGTTGACATTGGCTCCATACTTCACTGCCATTCCTATTATGCATCTCTCTAACTCCTGCACTACCAATGCCAACGCCAGCAAGACAACATTTGGCATTGACAAATGCTTGTTATGAATAGGCACTATGTTGGCCAATTTCCAATCATCAGGAACAAAGTTCTTAGATAAACATCTTTCAAATCATAGTCAGAGAGGGTAGGCAAGATGATCCATTAATAAATATAGGAGATGGCCAGCTAGGTTATCGGGCCCCAGACTAGCTTTCCCATTCTGGAAAAGTAGTTTCTGATAAATTACATCTTTGAAAAGATTGATATGAGTATCACAGTTGTTAAGGGGATTTTGAATGTTTATTTGTTGTGGGGTGAAAATTTTGCAACATTTTTTATTAAGTATATCTGCCATGGATTTGGGGTCATGTATTAGCTTATCATCCAGTAAAAGTGTGGGAATTTATATAGGAATAGAAATACTTGGCTATTTGACTTATTGGCAGAATTGGCAAAGTTATATTCCCATCTAACTTTTGATTTCCTAATGGCAGACTTACATTTTTTTTTAATTTTGAGGTATGATGCCCAATTTTCATTTGTTCTTGTCTTAAGGTACCTACTGTATTTTTTGTCTTTTAATTTAACTAATCTTTGTATTGATTTATCCATCCATTTAGGGTAATGTCTAAGGTTATTGTATTTCTTTCTGGAGGGAATGTGTCTCTTAGAACAGTCAGGGTATCCTTGAGGAAGGCCCAGCTTTCCTGAATAGTATGAGTGCTAAAGATGGAGTCCCAGTTAATGTTATTAAGTACAGATTTGATTGAGAGTATGTCACCTTTATCATACAGGAAAATGTTGGCTGAACTGGAATTATAGACATAATACCTCTGTAATGTAAAGTAGATAGAATTATGATCATTGTTTCCGAATGGTGGACCACGGTAATGTTATTTAAAACCACTTCATCATTACAAATAACCAGGTCTAATAAGTTATCCCCTCTGGTAGGTATGGTAATAAATTTCTTGCAAAAATATAAGTTCAAGCTTATCTCTTTTTAGCTGTTGTAGTAACCTGTATCTCTTTACAGGGTTATGGATACTGTTAATATAAACAAAATAACTAAGGATGTTCTACTTCTATCCCTCTATGATCCATGATCTCAAACAGCTTGAAAGTGGGAGAACAGTGTGAGAAGGCAGCACTGAAGGCCAGTGGAATGCTGGGATGCATTGGGAGGGGAATCATGAGCAGGAGGAAGGAGGTGGTTCTGCCGCTGTATAGAGCACTGGTCAGGCCACACCTGGAATATGGCATCCAGTTCTAGAGGCCTCTCCTCAAAAAAGACATCGACCGGATAGATACAGTCCTGAGAAAGGTGACAAAAATGATACTGGGATTGCACCAAATGTCATACGAGAAAAGTTTGAGTGAACTAAACATGTATTCCCTGTAACTGAGAAAGGAGAGGAGAGACATGATTGAAACATTCAAATACATAAAAGGTGTAAACAAGGTGCAGGTACAGGAACTGTTTCACTTTAAGGAGGGCAGGAGAACTAGGGGGCATGATCTGAGGCTAAAAGAAGGGAGGTTCACTACCGTCAGGAAGTTCTTCTTCACAGAGAGGGTGGTGGATGCATGAAATGGACTGCCCTCAGAGGTTGTGGGGGCTAACACAGTAGGGGATTCAAGAATGCATGGGACAGACACAAGGGTGCCCTCACACTTAAGGGCAGGTAGGGGGTAGGAAAAGACAAAAACACATGGCAGACTAGATGGACCTAGTGGTCTCCTTCTGCTGTCTATGTTTCTATTGAGAATTACAGTGGTGTAGGTGGGTATGGAAAGGGATGGAGCTCTCTGCTTGGCAGAAGAATAAAGAAAGAGCAGGATAGTGGGGGAGAATAGTAGCTGAAGTAAGATACACAAATCCCATAAAATGATCTTGTAAAATTAAATTCCAGTATAAAATCTAAAACAATTACGAAAGACACAACAATAACTAACAAACATAAAACAGTTCAAACAAATTGAATTGCCAACAGGGCAAATGACAACAGGAAAAAATCATGGGTGTAGGAATGCATACATCAAGCAAGCCATGGCTTACAAGTCGATAGGAGGGGGATAGTAGTCTTTGCCCAGACCATTGACTTTGTGTACTCCTACTGTCTGATATCCACCTTTACTGGTGTTATAAAATAGATGTTGTTCTCTGTTTGAACTGAAGATAAAGTTGAAAGCATAAAGTTAAGTACAGCTGCATTATTCACTCTAATTATGCAGTTCCTGAAGTACAGTATGGGGTGTAAATGGGGTCTGGTTACAAATACGTGCATGTTGGTAGGGCAAAGAGGCACCAAATTGTTCTGGCATACAAATGTTATTTTCCTCGCTACACTACTGGAAGAACCCAAAGGGGTCAATAAGCTGTAGGCTCCAAAAAGCATACAGGTTGTGTGGTTTCAAGTGTGAGAGAACAAAATCCCTTGAACAGACTTCGAAGGGACAGAACAGACTTCCTTTCTTTTTACTTTTAACACCCCTGATGAGACATCACTTTTCTCCAACACTCCTGTTTTCTTCCTTTCCCCAGTTTAGGTTCATTGCATTGTGCAGATGGGCTGCCAGAATCCTCCTCATCATCCTCCCTATTTCTATTTTTTTCTATCTTTGTGCTTAATAGGGTTTACTGGGTTTTCTGATATTTCTTGAACAAAGGAAGCAGTTTTGTCCATTTGGTTGTGCTCAATAGTTTGTTAAAATTTGCTTTTTAATGATGTTATTTCATTAAATAAGGAGGCATGGGCAATACATTTATAATACAATTGTAATACAATTCCCTAGTCATACAAGGAATCTCTCTCACTCCTTTATTCCCGCCCATCTACCAACTTGTTCCCCAGCCACACAAGAGGGAAACTGACTAAACTGCCCTCCCTCCCAGGCAGTCCCAGTGATAGTCTCCCCCTGCAGCAGCTTCACCTCCCCCTGCAGCAACTTCTCCCATGCAGGAGAACAAACTGGGAAAGGTTTTCCAGCATCCACCAAGATCAAAGACGTCCACTATGAGCTTGGAAAAGAGGGATCACTGATTGGGGATTATGCCTAAGCACATTATCTGTGTAGTGGATGGGGTGAATAATTCAACCCCTTTTATATGTGAGGCAGGACGAGTTCCAATCAGGGGCAATGAAATGTTCAACAGAGGACTGCAGAAGGAGTTTCAGAGCGGGATCTTGTGAAAAACAACCTTCCAGACTTGGTGCTGGCCAGAAAAATTATTTGACTCAGGAGTAATAACGTCAGTACAGGGCTGTTAACAACTGTGTGTGTGTTTGTGTGTGTGTGTGTGTGTTTTCCCAACTCCATTGCAGCAGTTGTCCTTATTTTAAATAATTTCCCCTTTGTCACTTACTAAATATAATAATTCCACTGCTAGACTTGTAAGTAAACTGAAGTGGTTTTGACGAATACTTGTTTTTATTTTCTTTATGCATTTTAGCTTTCAGCATGTTTCTTTTTCCAACTGTTAGATGATTTTTCTTCGGGCTGCTGTTATCAAAACTAAACTTTGTACTGTAGGTTCTGTAAAAATGCTCATATGCACAGAACATCTGTGAAGTCTGAGAATTCACATACACAGGAGAAAGGCAGGAATGTAAATATTATTTAAATGTTGAAGGTCATCTAGGCTGTTAAATACTTGGCTTTAAACACCATTAAGAACTTGATTTTCCCCCAAAACCTCTGCCTTCTTTCAAAGTGAAGATTCTTTGCCTTTTTTCACTTCATTATCGTCCTAATGTTTTGGCAGCCAATTATATTGATGATGTGAGAATAAAGAATAAGTGTGTGTGTGTGTGTGAGGGGGAAGGGTATTGGTGGACACATGGCTGAGAAAAAAGGCAAATGGCTACCAAACATTTGATGGGTTTCTAGGCACTGCTGTCTAACTGCTCATGCTTACATCCACAGCCAGTTTTTCCAAAGATCAAAGGAAAAAGTGGGATGGCACATAATTATTTAGAAATGATGATGCTCAGCTTATATAAGTCCCATGAGAAGAAAATCATAAAAGCTTACAGTACCAGGTAACCTCTGGTCAACAAATTTAATAAATATTTTGTTCCCACATTATGTGCTTATCCACTTGATTCCAGGCCTGCCCCTATGGACTGCCCCCCAGCCTCACCACTCATCTTCTCCAGCATTTAACCAGCCTCAGGTTCCTTTTTATATTTAACATTTTGTATTGAATATTTTAATTTGTATGCAGACAGCAAGCAATTTTTGGCAGGAGATAATACTATACCATTAATACTATGCAAGGTTGACGTATCCAGGTAGCAACCCTAAGGAAATGCATGGGGCTTGATATTACAAAGTGGACCCAGGGCTTGCATCAAGCGATCCATCTGACCCAAAGGGGGTTGCAGATGTGCCAAAACCCCTTTAATGCAGAGTGGTCTGATTTTCAAAGGGGGTAGTGCATTTGCAACAATTTCCCCACGTTACGCCTACTTGTGCCAAATGGTTGGGGCAAGTGCCATGATCATGGACACAAGATTAGAACAGGGATATGGTGGTCTAACTCCTTGTGTCCCAGGTTCTGGATTTGTGGCAGGTATTTGTGGCATGATTCTTTGAAAACCACACTAACCGCAATGTTTGGTGCAAGTCACAACTTGCTTCAAACACCCTGCTGCAAATCCGCTGCACCACCACATCCCGTTCTAAAATCAAGCCCATAGTATGCACTAGGGGTGTGCAGATATCTTATCCTAAATATCCAACTGAATATTCTATTCAGGACCTCAAATATTCAGGTATTCAGTACTCATGATTTGGTTTATGTTTCGAAATTTAAAATAAAATGCAGCAAAACAGCTCCCCACCCTCCTCCCTCGCCCACATCCTTTAAAATATACCAGCCCCCATACCCCACCCTCAATTAGAACCTCCTCCTCCTCCTCCCCCTCCCCAGCACCCACATTTTAATAGCTAGGCAGAGACAGACAGATAGATAGATAGATGGATAGATAGATAGATAGAGAGATAGATAGATAGACAGATAGACAGACAGATAGATATGGGATATGCAATGGGTGGCTGTTAGATAACTCCTTTATTTTTTTTATGAGGATTCAGAGTGCATGCCTATTGCATAAATATACTAAATATATATATATTAAATAAATATATATATGTTTGTGTGGCAAGGCACAATAGCACCACTATAGTTAGGGTTGAGTAGCATGCTTAATGTTAAACCTCAGATTTTGCACTTTAATAACTTTGCAACTGATCAATGGATTTGCACAAAATTTGGTATGTGCTGTCCTGAGGGGAAGGTCTCTGGACTTGGCAAATTTTGCTCCTGTTGGATGTATGGATTCTGAGATCCAGATAGTGTAAAAACCTTAAAAGTCACAATTTTTTGCAGTTTTTCCTAATTGCCTTGCATCCAGATGGTGCCAAATTTTGGTGTGATTTTTTATGGTAGATACAGATTGGGTAACATTACTGCCATGTGTTTGTTTGGTGAAAAAAATATTAATCTGTTGCAAAGTTATTCGAATTTTAATTTCCTGTTGTTTTCACTTTCCAGGATAGAGGGAGAAAATTCAACAAAGGATGTTTTCATGAGGGGGCAATCCTTTTTCATAAGCCACCATCTTTTTTTTTCCACCAACTAAAAAGCATGGAAAATACATAACACTGTTGTCATATTAAAAATCAAACACCAGAACCTAGCTAAAGGGACCCCTTTCAGCTAGATTCTGATGTTTGTTTTTCAAAATTAGGGCCAAAAATACTTTTTCTGGGCACCCAAAATCCCAGGTGCCCAGCTTAACAAGAGGAGTCTTCCCCTGCATTGTCTGTGTGAGAACAATGGATGTTCTTGACTTCTGCAGCCACAAATGAACTTCTGCTGCTGGCTGCAGTGTGAGCTGTGAGCCACCCTGCCATTTCCCTGGTGTATGGTGGCATGACCCCCCCCCCCCACCTATACACACACACTGTCTTCCCTTGTGTCTAGTGACACCCCCTGTCCTCTGATCACAATTCCCATTTTCTTTTAATGATCACTGGTGTCTAGTGGCACCCCTCACCCTCCGATTGCTGTCCCCATGATTTTTTATGGTTTAAAAAATAATCTCTGGTGTCTAATGGCACCCCCCACCATCTGATCACCATTACCATGGTTTGACAAATAATCCCTGGTGTCTAGTGGCACTCTTCACCCTCCGGTTGCTGTCCCCAAGATTTTTAAAATAGTCCCTGGTGTCTAGTTGGGAGGGGTTAAGCTGGGCACTACTTCTGAGGAAAGGGACATAAGAGTCATTATAAGTGACTCCCTTAAACAATCTAACTAATGAATCAAGGCCAACACTAAGGCTAACAGAGTGTTGGGGTGTGTCAGGAGGAGTTTTGATGGCAGGAGGAGAAAGAGATATCACTGTCGATGCCACACTTAGGATACTGCACCCAGTTCTGGAGTCCTCACCTAAGGAAAGACAAAGACAGGCAGCAGATGGCACTGTGTGGGGTAACCAAAATGATTCGGGTCCAGCAGGGCAGATCCTACAAGAATTAACTTAGGACACTGAACATTTACTCACTGGAGGCCAGATGAGAGAGGGAAGATATGATAAAAGCCTTCAGTTTCCTGAAAGGATTGAACAAGATGAACAGCAAGGAAAAATTCAAAAGAAAATAGCGACTCTAGAACACGAGGACATGAGTGGAAGCTGGTGGTGTTGGGGGGGCAAAGTTTTATTTTACAGAGAGAGTGGTTGAACCATGGAGCAGTCTACCAGCTGAGAAGGTGGGTACCAAAAGCATCAAAGGTTTCAAGTATGGCTGGGATACAATTAAGGGATCAGTAGTTATGCAGGTGGATAGCGGTAAAACAGGGAGCAAGGGGGTTGATGGTGTAGATAAAAACCAGTATTGACAAAAGGTCTTGGGGAAAGCAGGCCAGTGTATTTTTTCACCAATACTCTTCAGTGGCATGCCTTTCCAGGTACAGCATCCACAGATATACACTGTTGTCCCTAAACTGTTTCCATGTCCTGTATGTCCATCTGGGGGAAAAATAACTTGCTTCTAGATCAATATTTCTTATTTCTAAAGCTACGTGAATGTCATCATATCATTGTTTTAGCATTAATGTAGTTCAGGCATCTTTAGATTCATCCTCAGTTTATTTTTAATTCCCTGAGATATTCTTAAAATAGCTTTTATTACTATTTGTTCAATTCATTAAAACACTGTGTGGCCATCACACTCAATATGGTATTTAAAAATCTCTTCTGTTGAGGTTCCTGTTTGAGTGTACTAACTAAATTCAAACAATGTATGCATTAAGATAATGCTAGTGTATGTTTCTGATGGTAAACAGCACAGTGCCACATACAAATATTTAACTTTTTATGGTTGGGGTGGCAAGAGAGATTTAACTTTTATAAACATCAAAACCACATATATCAGTTCAGGAATGAAATTAAATAAAAACAAAAATGGGTAATGTTGATGTTTTTGCTAGAAATACATTATTTATCAAAAAAGATACAATATTGCTTAATAATGTTATACAAGCAGGAGTTTCACTGTTTTGCTGATGACACTTATTAGCTATATCTGTCTCTTGGCTCTGACCCACGATTAGTCGAAAGGCAAACTGGCTCAGTATTTATTGGAAATCTATGACTTGATGGCATCAAGTTGATGACAGACAGGACAGAAGTGTTGTTCTGTCTAGCTGACAGATAGAGGAGGTTAGCCAGACACAGTCATTGGAATTTCCTATTTTTTTATGGATCAGATCAGCTTTTCGGCTGATGCAGAATGTGTGCAGCTTTGGATTAATCCTAGATTGTGTGCTTGTAATTGAATATTCGGTTTCAGTAGTGGGCAGGAGTGACTTTTAGCATCTATGGAACATAACAGTGCTGTAGCATTTCCTGACAAATGAAGGTCTGACCACTCAAAGCATTCATGTGCCACTTCGATGGCCAGTGGTACAGACCAGTCAGCCTGGGTTCAGGATTGAATTTGGGATGCAAGTTGGAAGGCAGGTCAGGAAGAGGCTGCTGCTGCTCAGCAGTATGCATTGGCCAGGGGATGCTGACAGCAGACCTCCAACACTATAGTGACCCCTGTGGTCAGGCCAGGGCACTTACTCCCCCATAGGGGTATGCTGTGTGTGCATAAGGCTGGCAAATGTGCCCACGCCAAAGGGAGAACTCGGGGAGAAAAATGTTTGGAAAAAATCCCAGTTCCCATCACGATGTCTCGCAGCACACTTGGGCACCACACAGCATGTCACCTGAATTGGACTTGGATCTGCACCCGGTGGAGGATGGCCCTCCTTCAGATCCCCTGCCATGCTATGGGAGGTGGGGGGGGGACTGCAGCAGTGGTGGGTTACTTATTGGGACATAGGGCTTTGTGTTAGCTGAAGACAGCCAGATGGTGTGGTGGGGCTTGAGGAGGGGTAAAGAGATCTATGGAAACAATAAAGGCATACATTTGTCAGCTTATGCATTGACTATTGTGATGTGTTCTTTGTGGGCTTACTAACAAATAAGGGTCACTGCCAGCATAGGCTGTACTTTTGTACTATATAATGTGACAGCTAGGCTTCTGCCATCATTAGAATGTCAGCACACACAATCCCTGTACTTCATAAACTACACTGGTGTCCTAGATGGTGGAGGACAACATTTAAGATACTAATTTTAATATACAGAGCCCTGAAAGAACTGGATCCTTTTTTGTCGCTGTGTCTACCACAAACCTTTTTTTCTTTTCTCGCTTATGGTCACTCACCTGTGTTTCAGTTGGGTCCTCTGCAACTTGACAGCTACCCACCCTGATTCATCAGTGTCTACTCTGCACACCTTAGATACCCCCAACCCCACCTCCGAAGCAGGGTCTCTTTCCATGAACTATAAAGGATGGTACACACAAATGGAGATCATTATCAAAAAGTATAAACTGATTTCATTTCAGGTGAGCCTTCCAGAAGCGTCAGGATGAAACACCCCTACGTATCACCACGTGGAGCTTCATCAGGGAGCCCTTTCCAGTCTACCAGTGCATTCTTGAAAGATGCTGGTTCAAGTATATGGAGGCAGGGGAGGAGTAAGCTTTCCGTTGGCGCATGGGGCATGGGTGGTAATTGACTGGGACCTGCCACCTGCCCTCCCCATTGGTGAATTTTATCCCTAGTTTTTCTCCTGCCCACCACCCTTTCTGACACTTGTGATGTGGGAGTACCAGTCAGTAGATGGTCCACTGCCAGTGGAACCATCACCAAGACTACTTAGGGATCACTCCAGGAGTGATGCACCAAACCTACTCATCACTGGGAGGAGAGCATCCAAGTGTACACTCAGATCCTTCCCTGTTGGCCTCCATTTGTGCTTTCTTGGGCTCAGGCCACAAACTTGAATCAGCAGTGTGTCAGGCAACAGCATGTAGTTCAACAGCTTGGAGTTGGCCAAACTCCCACAGTCCTTGTTTTCTTCTGCAGGAATGCTACTGGACACCCAAGATCTAAACTGAAAACAGTAGAAGACTGAGTATCATGGGTAGCAGTCCCTGTCTGCTGGAACACTGTATAATTTGTGTACAACTCCCAGACTCAAAACCATTAAGAATGGTTAAAAGCAATTATTTATTTATTTATTTTGGATGTTATTTCTTAGGAGCTCCGGCTACCCCTCCGCACTCCGCCGTTCCTCCGGTGCCATCCCTGGGCATGAGACCCCCTCCCTTCAGCACCCTGCGACTTACCCTTTTGCAGCGGGTGGTGAGGCAACTCAATACCGAGCGGGTCCATGCCAGGGGAGGCATCCTCCGTGAATGGTGATGGGGAATGATACGTGCTGCCAGGCTCCATTTTTCCCAATTTTTCTCCGGCCGGGCATGGCGTGCAATAGCGCCAGCGACTGAGTGCACGCATGCTCCCGTGCATGCACCAGTCAAGTGTCTGCCATGTCCCGCCTCCCCCCTGGCTCTGCGGCTGCGTACTGCCGACCCCCAGCCTCCGCTAGGGGTCAGGCAAGCACCGGCCACCCGAATCCCCCCGGCCCGGAGATGGAGAGCAGTCCTCCGGATGCTCAATCCATCTCCTCCCCGCCGACCCCCGACAATGCGTGCTTCTTACCGAACACGGGTCGCCGGCGTGGCGCGAGGTGTAGCGACCAGCGCCTCAATCCTCAGCGCCACCGGGCCGGCTTAAAAGCAATTATTTGTTATTTATAGTTCTTTATGATCATGTTCATCAATAAAGAATATTGTACATACATATACTCAGCGTAATTTCACATAGCTGTTATACATTAAAATGAATTATACAATGGCAAGAAAGAATCCTGGATTCCGATTGGTCAGTGTATGCCTGAGACAGTGATGTTATTACACAATAACCTCACTGTATGGATGAGCTCATTTAGTATTGTCTCTTCTCTTAAGAAACAAAGGTATACTGCCTCACTAAAAATCTACTAAAAACATTTGTTAATTGTTTTTAATTTTATATAACATTGAGTCATTGCATAACTGCAATAAGGCACTCCAAGGTGTGTGTTGTTGTGTAATAACATCACTCCTGGGGTGGTGGAAGCACTCGGCTTTGCCTTGTGCTTCAACCCAACCCAGGAGTGACGTTATTACACAATTACACACACCTTGTCATGCCTTATTGCTTAAATAATATACCAAAAGAAAATACATTTATGGGTGCAGGGGAAGTCCAATTAATTTGTAGAGATTCCCTACTTTAGATATATCAAGAAATGAAGAAAATCATCATTTGGATAATCATTCTGAGAATGAGAAGCAATTAGAAATTATATATTGTAATTCATGGAGTCAACATTACAAAAAGTAAATAAAGTCAATGTATTATCCCTAGATTCTACAGTAAATTATTCAAAACAAAAAGTTACAAGCTTTAAACAGCTTCAAAAGATTTCAGCTATCAATACTTAGTCATAGGTAACTTCAAATAATATTAATAAAGCATACCTTAAAGGGCCAAATGTATCTACTGCTCCAACTAAGTTTAAATATTTAACATATTTAGGTATTTAAGCTAAATTAGACAAATATAAGAGAAGGAAGTAAAACAAAAAGGAATTCTGTTTGAACAGGCAGTTTAGTATGAAAGAACCATGCAATATTTATACTTACAAAATGGCAATGAAAAATCCTGAACCTCATTGGCTGAGAGACATCATCTGACCATGAATTAAAAAGTCAGTGGTGCATGGTCAAGTATCAGATCTCATTACCAAGGATAAAATGCTTCACTACCTACAAACTCAGGGAATATTTCACATATATAAATTTGCCATTTAAATTGTTGTTAAACAGATGAGGTGTAAAACATCATATGAACAATTTTTCACTTTACATGCAATATATAAGAGCAGTGAGCCATTTCCTAAGCACAAGAAACCTTTCCGGGGTGTGTATTAAAAGATTTGACTGCACTTCCCAAGGGTGTATGGACATTTGGCCTTTAGCCTCATGCCTCACTGTCCAGTGGTGTACATAAAGTAAGGAGTAAGGCATGTCAGAGAGGGGATCATGCTATGTTAATGTACTAAGTGGTGGGCTGGGGTGCCAAGACTTCAACCACCACAAGATACTGTACATTGACATAGCATAATCCCCCCCCAATGGAATTACCTTATTCCACTTCTAAAATTCTTAAACAATGTACCATGACAGGGTGTGGGTTATGATGGGATTTATCCACGCTTAGAGTGGTTTGGTAAGAGGCCTCAGGCTGAGTGAGTGAACCAT
The DNA here is from genome assembly GCA_016271365.2 of Neoceratodus forsteri. Taxonomy (NCBI): domain Eukaryota; kingdom Metazoa; phylum Chordata; order Ceratodontiformes; family Ceratodontidae; genus Neoceratodus; species Neoceratodus forsteri. The sequence continues at coordinate 530,441,996 of CM028137.1, read as the reverse complement.
ACTAGAAGTGGGTAAATCCTAGTATAACTCACTCCCTGGAATGGTATATTGTAATTATACCATGTTACCCTATTTTCTAAGATAGAAAAAAATGAAATGGTTTTTGGGGCATTTTAATGTATTTTTATTGCATTTCTCCCTGTGCTAGAGAAAATAGTCCTGGTTGCTAGGGCTGTGGTGGTACTGCGCTTGCACTGTACTGTGTTGTTATTCCCCATTCCAATTCTTTCTTTCTGGATGCAAAACATTTATCAATATGATCATGTCCCTATTTGACTGTGTCCTGACTCCATTTTTGTTTTAGGAGCTGGGACAGCTTTCAGTGCTTGATGCTCTGTCCATTTTCAATTACGGAGCACTGCTCCATTTCTTTTATTGTTGTACGCATGTTTGGTACCATAGATTGCTGCTGCTCTTTCTGAGTGTCATGCCCCAGTCCTCTTTGGTTCTGGGCCAAGAAAAGGAAGCACTCTGTTTTGTGTTTTTTTTTCTGCTCAACCTTGCCCTCCCAGAATGCTGTTGAGGATCTGAGGGTTCCACACAGTAACGGCCACAAGTTTGAACTGCGCAGCTAAGGAGGACTCCTGCACTAGTGATGTGACTTGTCTATTGGTTGTAGTCTTCGGCAGTTATAGGATCGGACGGTGAACAGATTATGGTATAGGGGATGAGGAGGTACAGATTTCAGTATTTTTGATAATGACAGAAATGTACTTGTACATATGAGTTGCAGTATCTCATTTTGTGTGCTGCAGTGGGATTTGTCCGAGACTGCGGTTTAGCAAGGTTTCAAGATGGCAGATTTCTGCTTTCATGGTCGGGGGGTCAGATTGATTTGAGAGCATGGGCATTGCAGATGTTGCTGGCTGGCACATCTACCCATTGGTAATGTCAGGATTTACAACAGGTAAATCATGCCAGCCAGTCAATCAGAGGACAGGATTTTTCAAGCTATTATATGATTAGTAATATTAGTCTTTTTATTGGTGTACTAGTGCTGTAATTTGGTGCTGTATCTTTAAATGGTTGGCTTTAGGTATTAGCATAAATTAGATGTGCAACAGAGATTATCTGGTAAGCTGCACTAGTTGGGTGTGGTTGCACTGCAAGGAGTGAGAAATGGGTACATGGTGGTAGTGTGTTCCTCACTTTTAACTCCATGCTCTTCCCAAGTGATCTGTGAGGCTGAGCTGGAAGTCTGGGCTACACTTCCTGTATTTTCAGTGTGATCTGAGTCAGACCTGGAAGCCTTGGCTGTTTAGATGGCATGTGATCAAACTCAGGTGCTGCAGTGCAGGGCAGTTGATAATGAGGTCCAAGATGGGAGTTTGGTCTGTCCTGTGTTTGTTTCTGCATGCCAGATAGGTAAGTGGATATTTTTATTAGCTTTTACAGCAATGTTTGTAGACATTTTGCCGTTGGCTTAGTGATTTGTGTATGTATGTTTTTATTGTTGCGTAGAACTATAGATTTGGAATATTTTTTTTTTGTTTGTTTTATTAGGTGTTTAAGATGTTTTTCTTGTGTAATAGGCACTGAAGCTTTTTGGATTTGAATTTTTGAGTAGAAGTATGTTTTTTAAAGTTGTGAGGATTTCCTTTGCAGTTCATGATTCTTGAACAATGTTGCTGTGTGTGTGTGGGGGGGGGGTATTTGAATGATGTCTTTTTGATGATAATGGGTTGTTGAATTTGCATTGTGACCTTTTTAATCCTAAGGATATATAATTAGCATAAGCAAGGGGATGTTCTATTTTAATGAAGTAGCATGTGACTGGGTTCTGACCAATGAGGAGCCAGAACTGACCACACCCACTTTACTAAATCGTTTAATGTATATCCTGTTGAGGTATATTGTTTATATCTGTTTTCATTTCCTTGTCACACATCTTGGCACAATAGCCTACGTACAAGTACATCAGCTTGCTTCGTGGGGAACCAAAGTGTAAGTCCTCGGCATCAGGTGTGCTTGTCCTACAATTTGAGCATCTCCTTTGGCAGGGTTGGGGAGCTGGATAGACATTACGCAACATCCTGCCCCTTCTCCTAAATGACTGGTGTGGTCAGGCAGTCCTTAGCAGAGGTTTGTTTGTTTATTTGTTTGTTTAACCAGGAAACCTGGACTGGGTTGAAGACTCATTTTTAGCCTCATCTGGAGAAAGGGAACATGAGAACTGTATAGTGACTGAACATATGCTATATTAATATACTCAAAATATAAAACCATATTAAAATATAAAAGACAGACATGAAAGGAGATGTAACAAGCATTTGTCAATGCTGAATGTTTGCTTGCTGGTATTAGCATTGGAAATGCATGAGTTAAGACAGATGCAGAATAGGAGTGACAATGAAGTATTGAACTTCACGGGAACCCCACCTCCATACTGTAGAGATGGACAGGATTTGGAGTAAGTGTTTGGGTCATCTGCCATGATGGTCAAGCCATGTCACCTCACCCTATTCTGCAGACATTGACACGTGTTGAGATGTGCCTTAGGGTGTTTGGCTTTACAGTCACCCCATTGCATAAGGACATACGGTAAAATGGGTGCAGCATAGGAGAGTGGGGTGAAGTCTTGGGCTGAAAAGTGCAAGGTACACCTCGATAGCTGTCAGTGGCTGGGGGATGGGGGTGGGATGGGATGAGCAGTATAGTTGGCAATCCAAAGGCACACCCCAATGCCTGTCTGTCTGTACAGGTAGGACGTTATGGTTAGAAACCATAATGCCTCTGGCATTTGTTGGTATTTACAGTACAAATATTCATCATGGCCTTTTTGTCGCCTCACCTCAGGAGAGCATTTGGGACCTCTTCTCATGAAGAGTGGCAGTGTGATTTTGTCAATGTGTCCCAAAAACTGAATTCCAACAGCGACAGTGCCATTCTGCGTCACATGTACAAAAACACAGATCGGGCAGGATGTAAAGAATGACAGCTGTACCATCCATAGAGAAGTATGAAGAGATGGCAATGTTGAAAATCTGTAGTGGAAATATTAAAAATGCTTGCACTTCTGAGCATACATGGAAACTGCGCAACGCATGCGCATAACACAGTCACTTTATGGAGTTTTATCACCAGATTTTCAACATAGGCATTTTACGACCTGTGCTCATGAACTGTGTCACTGTGATTTTCTTAATGTGGCCCGAACACTGATGTCCCACAGCAACCACGGTATTCTGCGCCTGAACTGAAAAAGCACATTTCGACCAGGATGTGAAAAATGACAGCTGTCCTGTTCATAAGGATGTGCAGAGAAATGGCAATATTGAAAATCTGGACTTAAAATATTATAAATGTGCAAAGTTATGAGCGTGCATGGAAACTGCTCAATGCATGCTTGTAACACAGTCATTTTATGGACTTTCATCACCAGATTTTCAACATAGGCATTTTAGGACATCTGCTAATGAACAGAGTCACTCTGATTTTTGTTATGTGTCTCGAACAGTTATTTCCCACAGCAACCGTGCTATTCTGTGCCAGAAGTGTGAAAACACATTTCGGCCAGGATGTGAAAAATGACAGCTGTACTGTTCATAAGGAGGTGTGGAAAATGGCAATGTTGAAAATATGGAGTGAAAATATTGCAAATATGCGAAGTCACGAGCATGCGTGGAAACTGCGCAATGCATGCTCATAACACATTCATTTTATGGACTTTTGTCACCAAATTTTCAACATAGGCATTTTAGGACCTCTGCTAATGAACAGCATTAGTGTGATTTTCTAATGTGTCCCAAACATGGATTTTCCACAGCGAGCGTGCTGTTCTGCGTCGGAAGTGCAAAAACACATTTCATCCGGGATGTGGAAAATGACAGCTGTACTGTTCATAAGGAGCTGCAGACAAATGGCAGTGTTGACAATCTGGAGTGCAAATATTGCAAATGTGCAAAGGTACGAGCGTGCATGGAAACTGCGCAATGCACGCTCGTAACAGTCATTTTATGGACATTTCTCACCAAATTTTTACATAGGCATTTTAGGACCTCTGCTAATGAACAGTGTCACTGTGATTTTTGTACTGTGTCCTGGACATGGATTTCCCACAGCGACCACATTATTCTGTGCTGGAACCGCGAAAACACATTTCGGCCAGGTTGTGAGAAATGACAGCTGCACTGTTCATAAGGAGATGCATTAAAATACCAATGTTGCAAATCTGGAGTGAAAATATTGCAAATTTGCAAAGTTACGAGCGTGCGTAGCAACTGCACAATGCATGCTTGTAAAACAGTAATTTTTTTGATTTTTCCCACCAAATTTGCAACATACACTTTTTGAGAGCCCACATCATGAACCCTGGCACTGTTGTTTCATTAATTGGTCCCAGAAGGTGATTCCATGCAGTGACCACAAAATCACCTTTCTGGGCCGATTAACGCCATGACAGTGAAAGAATTCATGAGGAGGGACCCAAAACCCCATGTTAAAAATTCGGTGCCAAAATTCAAAAAAATGCCTAAGATATGCATCAAAGTTGAAACCCCCCTATTTATTCCATTATACAGCTTACTGGCATTTCCTCAGTTCACGGTCGGCTTTGAAGAGTGCAGACATGTTCCCGGTCCACCAAAGATCATTGCGCTGAGCTCTGAAGGTAAGTATAGGGTTGGGGGTGTGAGGAAGCAGTGTGCGCGGTGGATGGGTGTGAGTTGTGGGGGCAGGGAGACTGCCAAGGGACCGTTTTCTGCTTTACAGGGAAAAAAACCCCACATCACGGGACGTTTTTTGGTTTACAGGGACATTTCAGTGGACATTTGGCACACTGGGGTGGGCTCCCAGCATGCCAACCTACTTTTTTGTTGGGGGACGACTGTAGCCGATGGGGGGATTCAGCACCCCTGTTGGCATATAGGGGGCCACAGTAACTGAGGGGGATTGGGCACCCCCTCGGCACAAACATAGCTTTTGTGGGGGGGAATTATGTTGACGGGGAGTGGGCTCCCCTGTTGGCGCATTAATTGTGGCTCGGGCAGGTTATGCAGATGGGGAGTGGGGCCCCCGTCGGCAAACAAAGACTGCTTGTGGGGGGGCACATGCTGCCGAGGGGGATTGGGCACCCCTTTGGCAAGGGGGCTGCATAATACTGTTTGTGAAGGTGGAGGCAAGCCACCCGCCATGTTCACAAACAGTACTCGGCTAGCTAACATTCCACCCTGCAATGATGGGTCACTCCCTCATTGCTGCAGAATGACTGACACTGCAATGACGAGGTGGCCCCTGATTGCTGTGGCGAAAATGTTTGTACTTGGTGCACTTTTGGAGACCAGAGTCATCGGCACACTGGGCCTCTATTGGTCCACCACTGCCAAGCTACCAAATGCAGTGCCTCCCTTGGCTGTAACAGTGCCTCCACAGCCTGCTTCTCTCCTAAGCTGTCACATAATGTTTCTTGCGCATGCGTGCAAGCAAACATAAAAAGGGGCAAACATCTATTGGCATATGCAGTGGCATGATGCCTATCTACCCACATCCCGGGAAGTCCTGTGCCCTTATGTAGGATCTTGGAGGGCATGATAGTAAGATGGCCGCTAAGGGGGCAAAAACTTCTGGTGTATCTTGGTTGGCAGCAGAGCGGCAACCAGGAGGTGTCCTATGGTGTCAAGGCAAGTTTGAACCAGGCCAAGACAGGCAGCCCTCGTGGCGATAAACAGAGAAAAGATATTCAGTTACAGAAAGAAGGCCATTCCTTTGCATAGCTGAGACCTTTCTGTTATCATAGTAATAACTCCAGCTTTTGAAGAGTTTACAATTTCAGAAATGGCTTCTACTAGAAATAAGGCCAGCAGCCGGGGTGTTTATGAACGCAGGAGCTGTATATACAGATCCATAAACTGTATTAGAGTATACATGTGGCTGCAGTACAGCATGCCAGAGGGTTTCTGAAAGCAAGTAATAAAATAAAATAAGCAATAAAAAATATTACCGTGCTTCAAAAGATCCCATTTGTCATTCAGAGAGCCAGGGAACAATAATTATTATTGGAGTTTATGGACCACGCTGGATTGCAGAAACAAAAAGTAAGTGTGTGTGTGTGTGTGTGTGTGTTTAAGAGTATTCACACTACAGCACCAGGAAATTGTGAACATTCTGTTCCGTCTGATTACTGCCTTTGCCATGGGATGGTAACCATGATATTTATGTTATACAGCAGTTCTGAGATGATCCCCTGTTGTCCCAGTTCTCTTACTTTAGAAAGTAAAATTAGACATTCACAGTGCCGCCTGTAATGATGAAGCACCATTATCACAGTTTCTGACAGTGATACCTCACAGGATATGCAGGAACATAATATAATCAATTGGAAATTACTCCAATTTGTTAGGCAGGAAAGTGTAATTCGTTTATCACAGAGTGCCTCATTTTGGTGGGTGTCACTTTTAAAGCAGCAGTGCTAGTTACAGTAGCTGGAAAAGAATGTCATCAGACCTTTAGTGTATGGTTAGCCCCTATTGTGTATGGATTTCCATGCTCTCCAAAATGCTGTTGTGGTACAGTTCAAAGGTAATGACAAGTTGTGATATCATTCTGATGTCATAATTATAGCACAACAACTTTTCAGCTTTGATGTGCCACCTGATTGGTTCAAGATGGAGCTTCAATGAACAAACTTGGGGCTGAAAAATGGCGACGTGACCAATGGTGAGTGACCAACATAGTTTGGACACAGACAGCCATAGACAGCTCCATTTTACCAACTGTACTTTGTTTTTTCTTTTAAAAATCAACATTGTGGCCGTGGATGGATGGTTGGAAGTGGGAACAGTAGATCTTCAGGAGAGACATGGTTGGATGCACAGTGAGGTGCCGGAGCAAGTGGGAGCAATTATTCAAGGTACTGAAAAACTGACCGACTGGTAAAAAACTGTACACTATATAAAACAGTGTATGGGTGCCAATACATATCTAAGGCTGTGTTTCCATCTCAGGTATGTGATGACATCATGAAGACCTCTTGAGCTTCGCTCTCAAGGTCTCTATGATGTCATCACAAACCCTTGATGAAAACACAGCCTTGTTGTGCATGGTTACCAATGCACTATGCTATATTTTTTAGTAATAATGTATTCCTGACACTCTTAGATTCTTCATTTGTGCATTTCTTTTTCTACATTCAACCATAGATAAAATAGTTTTTGGTTAGACTTTTATTTTGCAGTTTACGTATCTATTAGGGAGTACTTTTGAGCAAAGTTGCCAATTTTTATAGATTCCATGTCATGTGTCAAAATAACATACGAGTATAAAACATAAAATAGACACATAATACATATAATGTAATGAGAACAGGGTGGTGACAAATGTATACATCCATGCCACAAGGCTGCTCACTGTGGAACTGTGTAGCAGCCCTCTGAGGTTTAATTTAAATTGATCAGTTAGTTAGTCTTTTTGTTGAAACTTTTAAAAATCAGACTAGACATTAATAGACATTAATAAGAAAACACATTATCAAACAATAACATATCCTAGACATGCCAGCTATTTCAAAATGCATGCTGAGCAAAACAGATACACAATGGTATGTTTTTGGTTAGACTTTACATTAATGTAACAGAACTGCTACTTCAGGTGTCCCTACCAAACTGTCCCTTGGTGAGGTGGAAGGTGGGCAAATAACCTTAGGGGCAACTCCCATGGTCAGTGGTATATGAACATAAAGTTCCTGCTGGGAGCCATCCCCTGTGTACTGTACAGTTTCATGGTCTGGACTTGACCCATGCCCTGGACAGCATCACTCACCAAGGCACTGCCTATAAAATCTCTGTGCACTTTATTGGGAACTGCTCCGGCCACACTACCTGTGCCCCTTCAGGGAGACTTACTTACCTCATTCTTCTGAGTGGCCCCCTTCTTGCTGCAATAGCTCTGGTTTTCATTTCATCCAAGGTTCCATATTTCCCTGGAACCAGGCCCATCTCATCTTCTTCACTGTCCTCTTGGGGCTCCTCCTTTGTTGGTCAAACAGTAGGTTTCACTTTGCACTTTACACTGTACACTTTTACTGTTCCTGCAGGGCAACTTAGGGTATGCCCTAACTCATTAAACCATAACTTCATGGTCATAATTCCCTTGAACACCTAGCTGGTCAGGCGCTACCTGGAGTATGGGGTCCAGTTCTGGAGGCCGTACCTCAAGAAGAACATGAAGCGGGTGGATCGAGTTCAGAGGAGGGTGATAAAGATGTTAAGGGGGCTCAACCACTTACCATATGAGGGGAGACTGGAGGTCCTGAGCATGTACTCACTGGAGCAGAGGAGGGAGGGTGGTGACATGATCAAAGCATTTAAATACTTAAAGGGTATAAATAAAGTGCCTGTAGGGAGTCTTTTTCAATTAAAGAAGGGACCTAGGATGAGGGGACATGAATTCCAAATAAAGAGGGGACAATTTAGAGGAAACATTAGGAAGTACTTCTTCACTAAGAGGGTGGTGGACAAATGGAATGGGCTGCTGAGGGAAGTGGCAGGGAGAGTATGGCGAGAGGGTTCAAGAGGGCATGGGATAGGTATAGAAGGCTATTGGCAAGGGGGGGGGGGACTGCGGATTAGGCCTAGTAGATATCTAGGCAAACTAGGTGGGCCTGGTGGGTCTTTTCTGCTGTCACATTCTTATGTTCCTATAACTTTATTTTGGTTGCAGTAGCTGTTGTAGTTAACACAGTATCTTTTAGCAAATCACTTGGACACATGCAGACACTTTGTGGACCAAGTTGCTTGCGAAAACTCAAAACATTTCATTACAGGCTGATACACACACAGCGTGAAGTCATGGTGAGCCTGCAACCATAGCTCCAGTTCAGGCATTGTTATCATTTACATTCCAAATCAGTTCCCATGTTAAGCATAATTCAGCACGATCACAGTTTGGCAATCGTAACTGTTACTGTACAAGATCCCTAGACCATCTAGTTGTGGGTCTGACTGTAGCATCATCAACATTTTTACAGTTTAGGTATAGTTCTCTCTAGCACAGTACTTGTTTCATTTACCAGTTGGTGACACCATTACTTAAAAGGTGACACACAGGGATATCAATAGTTACATTTTGGTGCCCCTAGCAATAATGAGCGAGTAGGGGAACCTTGGGATGTATCTGGCCCTGCATGGCACAGAAAGACTGACACAGTGTCTTGGGCAGGGAAAATAAAGGGGTTTACCCTTACATACACACACTCACACAGCACAATGAGGTATAGGTTACCTCCGTTTGCCTGCACCAAGCCCTGTGCCTCCACAGGGGTTGGAATCTGTGCCTAACGTGGTCACAGCAACAGTGGCATAGCAACCAACCAGGTCCATCCTTTGTCCTTGAGGTTCAGATCCATAGCCCCAACTGCTCTGGTCTTCTCCCTTGTTCTAGGCCATAGCCCCCCACCAGTTCAGAAATCTGGTCTGCACTTTTTCACCATTACAGGAATATGGGACAGATGGTGCAGATGCCATCAGGAGCCCCTCTGTGAGTGTGAGTACCCGGCAAGTACCTGATTTCCCCAATCCTGGCCCCCAATTAGGGCCTAAGCCTCCAGAGAGCTGCACCGGAGGGAGCCAGTGCCATTCAGATTAGGAACCCTGTCACTACTCCTAGGTCTGTAGGCCCCTCCTGATGTTCACAGACAGAGAAGTGCATCAATGGGTGCCAAAGCTGGAACTTCACACAAAGTGACACTTGGAACTCATAAACTCTGCTTTATTGCATCCGGAGCCCCTATTTATATGTCCTTAGCAGGCGGAAAAACATTGCCTGGGAACCAACCCAACTAATGGACAATTGAAGGTACAATGTTGGCACCTAGACAGACTGTTTCTAAGCAAGAATGCAGATCATTAACATTCAGAACATTTCAGGACCTTGATACATCAGGGCTAGGATTAACCCTTTAAGTGCATTTTAGTCACAGGCACATTATTTACATTTGCCCGCCATACTGCATAGCCCCAAAGTAACACATGACATTAACTTAAACATACAGGAGTCTTGGTAATCCATTATGACAGCCAGACTACATTAATTTTCTGTTATTATGTAACTATATGCTAAGTAGTATGTAGTTACATGAAACATCGGTAACTACAATATATAGGTCACATGTTTTTTTGCATGTAAGTTTGTCATAGTTACTGTGTGGCTAGAGTGTAGTTACACTGTAAAACAGTGCAGTTATGGACACTTAAAGAGTTATCCATTTTCCATCAGTAATGTGTCATTGAGGAACAGATCAGGAAGCATAGGAAAACGAGGAGCAGTTATAAGATTCACAAGTAGTGTTTTATTATCATCAATAACAGTAAAATAAAAATAAAAGTGTTCAGTATAGCTCTTTACTAAGACAATACAAACAAAACAAAGTCCTTTCAAATGAGAGTATCTCTAATTCTGCATTTTAATCTCTCTCTCTCTCTCTCTCTCTTTCTCCAACAAAAGATTGCTGTCTTTGTATATAATGTATTTCCCTGGCAATTAACTTCTGCATCCTGACCCTGTTAAGAAACGTGTCCTGTTTTCACACAATGTCCCCAAACTTGTCAATTTCTTTCCTTGCAGGTGCAAAAAGATAGAACATTGTGTCCCAGAACTGATCTCCTGTTGACAACACTGTAAATAAGTTTGTGGAGGTCACACTCCATCTCAAGGTTAACCCCCTGAGTTCCAAATAGCTTTTTGCAATCATTTCAACAATATATCTACATACATTTTCAAACAGAGAACCCAGTTTCACATAAAGATCGACATACATTCCAATAACCACAGATTAGCAAGGTGGAAATAAAGCTAGAAACAGCAAGAAACAGCAAGTGAAGGCAGGGAGACAGCGGGAGGGGGATAACTGTGAGACTGTCAGAGTGATCAGTTCCTAGGTCTCACAAGAAAATGGGATTGTGCAATCAGGCAGACAAGAGACAGAAAAGGAGAGGATAGAACAGATCCTTGCTTTTAACTCTTTCTGCATAACAAATGGGACAGGGTCTTATTCAACCCTGTCAAATACCCCCCTCTTTAAGAAGGAATCTGTTTAAAAAAAAAACAGGTTTCCAAAACTTCCTTTTAATTCTTTTCTATCATTATCTTATAGCCTTTATGGTTCTGCACATAGGCAGTATTCCTTTTTCCATAACAACCAGTACAACAAACAATTAGGTTTAAACCCACACATGTTTTAACCTTTGTAATTCTCAATTTCTGATCCATATCTTGACAGAAAATCAGTACTGACATTCTCTTTTCCGGATTTGTACATCACTTTGAATTTAAATGGCTGTAGTGTCAGGTACCACCCTGTGATTCTGGAATTTTTATTGTTCGTTTGATTAAGCCAACAGAGAGGATTATGACTGGTTATAAATACAAAATCAGCTCATAGCAAATAAAACTTAAGGGATTCCATGGCCCGCTTAGCCATAAGGCATTCCTTTTCAATGGTAAAGTATCTTTTCCTTCTGTCGTACAATTTCCTACTGTTATATAGAATGGGATGTTCCTTCCCCCTCTTTATTCTGACTCAAGACTGCACCTAAACTTACCTCTGATGATCTGTCTGTATCAAAAATTGTTTCTCAGAGTCTGGGCTTTTTAAAACTGGGGCAGAACATAATGCAGCCTTGATGGCTAGAAAAGTCTCATCACACTGGGGGGTCCATTTCACATGATTTGGGCACCATTTCTTTGTGAATTCAGTGAGGGGTGGCTAATTGGGCAAGGTTGGGAATGACTCTCCAATAGTAACAGCCAGTCCTAAAATCGTATGACATGTTTCTTTGTTTTAGGGAAAGGACTGTTAACTACAGTTTCTCACTTAAAAATCTGTGGCTTTACTTCTCCATTTCCCAAAACATATCCCAAATATCTGCTTTCCTGCATGTCCAATGCACATTAGGTAGGATTAATGGTCAGACCTGCCTTCTTGATAGGTTGGATAACTACTTGTAGGTGTTCCAGGTATCTTTTCCAATCTGGACAGTACACCATGACATCATCCAGGTAAGAAGCACAATAACCAGTGTGAGAAGCTAAACTTACATCCATGTACTGCTGGAATGTAGCAGGTGTACCATGAAAACCAAACAGCATGGTGATGAACTGATAGAATCCCATAGGAGTGACAGATACAGTTTTGTCTCTGGATTCTTTAGCTAGAGGAATTTGCCAGTAACCCTTGGTGAGATTGAGGGTACTGATATACTTGGCAGTCCCCAATCTGTCCCCCAAATCATCTATCCTGGGCATAGAATAACTGTAAAATTCAGACACTTGATTAATTTTCCTAAAATCAGGGAATATTTCTTAACTCCTCCCCTTCTTTTTATTTACAATCACCATTGGTGATGACCAAGCACTTCTCGACTCTTCTATGATTCCCAAATATTTTGGGTTTTTTTTGTATTTCCTTAACCACGTCTGCTCTTATCCTCTCTAGTAATATGTATATCTTTTGTGTGATAGGCTGAGCATTCCCTGTCACTGTTACGTGCTTGACCCCTTTTACTCTGCCTGGCACTGTGTAAAAGTACTGTTAAATGTCTTTACCAAGTTAGAAATTTCTGTGATTTGTCTGGAGGTTAAGGAAACATTCACCCTTATAGCATCAGCAGTTACAGTTTGTTCCAGTCTGTCATAAGCTATATCAATATCTTCTGTAGACATTTCTGGTAAAACTAACTAAGCAGCCTTTGGTGTTTTTTCAGCTCATTTCTTCAGCAGTTTAGCATGGCATATCTTGGTAGGATTTTTCTTATCGGGGTCTCAGTCCCATAGTTAACTGTTCCAGCACATCTAAGCACTTTTTAAGGCCCTTGTCACTTCATTAGCAGTTTATTTTTTGTAGTGGGTAACAGTAGCGAAACCTTTTCATCTGGCTCAAAAACATTTTCTTTTACCCCATGGTCCTAATACATCTTCTGCTGGTTGTGGGCCTCTTTTTCTGATTACTATGGGCAGTTTCAATGTATTTTGCTGGTTTCTTCCTCAGGGCACACATATAAGATGCAATAGATTTTTTTTCTGAGAGGGGTGATCTTCCCATGTTTCTTTTATTTCATCTAGTGGCCCTTAGGTTGTCTACCATACAAAATTTCAAAGGGTGAAAAACCTGATGATGCTTGTGGCATTTCTCTGTAACCAAAATGCAGGTAAGGTAAGTATTGGTCCCAGTCTTTCCCTTTCCCTTTTACAAACCTTTTTAACAAGCATTTTAGGGTTTGATTAAAACGCTTAACAAGACCATCTTTCTGAGGGTGATAAGGGGAGATTCTTATGGCAGTGATACCTAGCAGTCTGTACAGCTCCTTCAGTAAGGCAGCACCAAAATTACAGTCCTGATCAGTAATAATCTCTTTAGGTGTGCCCACACTGCTGAATATTTTGGAAAGCTCTGCTGCCATGTCTGGGGCTGTGACAGTATGCATTAGAACTGCCTCTGGACATTGAGTAGCATAATCACATACTACCAAAATGAATCGATTACCATTTTTACTTTTGTCTAAGGGACCAACCACATCCATTGCAATTCTCTCAAAAGTCACATCTGTCAAAGGTAGGGACACCAGGGACACCTTGTCTTTTTTAATCAGTGGGGCTACTTTCTGACATTCACCACAAGAACTGCAATAGGTAGCAACATCTTTATGAAATCTGTACAGCAACCTGGCAAGAGTGTGATCCCTCCCCTAGTGACCAGCCATAGGACTATCATGTGCTATCTGTAATAACTCAGTTCTATACTTCTTTCGTATGACCAATTTTTCTGTCTGTTCCTGTGTCTGAAGATTAGCCCAGAGTCCATACAGTAACCCATCACATTTTTTATACATTGGTTCACCCTGTTTTTGTTTCATCCTCAGGTGCTTAAAATAACTTTGGAGAGAAACAGTGTTAGTTTGTTCAGAGACAAAATCACAATCAGTTATCAGTTTAATTTCAGAATTTTCATACATCAGCTCCTTATGTCAATCAGTCTTTTCTTGCCACTGTTTCTTCATGCATTTTCTTTCTTCCCTGGATTTCCAGATCCTGGAGCTAGTCTCAAACAAGTCTGCATCAAAGTCACCAAAAGAAGAAGTGTCCCCACCATCTGAAATTTTCTTTGCCTGTGCTCTTGCCATCACAGCTGCTGAAACTGCAGGTTTTCATGCCTCTGTGGTTAACCCAGTAAATCCTGGAAAGTCATTTCAAATAATCACAGGTACAGGTGACTTTGTACTTCCCCCATTTTCATTGGGTGCAACACCCCATTAATGCTCAGAGTCACTTGGATGGTGGGATAGTACTGAATGTCCCCATGGATGCAGATGACCCCAGTACCTGGTCCCTTTGTACAGTGTTTCCCAGCACTTCAACACGTGCTAGGGTCTGTCTGCTTCCCAAATCAATAAGCCCCTTCACTGTCTTATCTCCCACCTTGACATCTGTTAAATACATGCCTCAATTTGTTAAGGATAAATTTGCTCCATGTTACCTTCCTTATTTTTATGGCAGTTTTTTGCAGTATGGCCAGGCAGATTTCAGTTATAGCAGATAAAGTCTCTGAGTGCAGATTTGTTACCCCCACCAGAGTTTTTATCTGATCTAGAGTTTAATCAGGAGAAAAAGTGGGTCTTACCAGTCCTTGGCTGTTACTTCACTGCTGTGGTGTCTGCCATCTGATAGTCCTTGACCAAAGAAAGAGCTGTTTTCCCTACTTTCTGGTCAGAGTTTTTTTTACCCAAAGCTGCACATCTGTAGGCAGGATATTGCTGAATTGCTGTATATGTTGATGATCAGTGGGACTGTTTTACCCTCTGGTTGGAGCATTTAATGAGAAGTTCTTTGAGTTGAGTGAAGGCTTCTCAAGGATTGTCAACTGAGTTGTACTTCAGGGGACAGAATCTGTGCCTGTAGGTCTCTCTTGATATGCCATACCTTTTAAGGATTTCTCTTTCACAAGGTCATAGTTTTTTGACTGTGCAGTGTCCATATTGCTGTAGGCAAGTTGGGCTTTACCTGTCAGGTAAGGTACCAGTCTGATTGACTGTTGCTGCTTTGGCTACTGGCAGGCTGCAGCAGCCCTTTCAAAAGTTGTCAGGTATGGTGCAATATCATCCGAGGGATATAACTTTGTTAGTTTAATGTCTTTTAAGTTGTTTGTGTTTTGTTGTTCTGCTCTGCTATACCTGTGCCAGATCCTTTAGCTTTAATAGCTTGCAAGGCACCCAACCATTGCTGCTCGTGTCACTGCATCTCTTCTCTTCTCTGCTGCTCCTGTCACTGCATCTCTTCTTTTCTCTGCTTCTCTGTCTCTCCTTGTTGTATAGCCCACTATTTGAAGAAAGCAAACATGTTTTCAGGTTCTGTCCCTGCTTATTCTTCTTCTTCCATCACCGGTTCTGACTGTACAGTCTCAGTTTGAACTTTTGTTTCTGCTTCTAATCTGGCTGCCCTTCTTCTGGTAATCACTTCTGGGTTTGCTGTTGCAAGATCCATACCTTTCTTCTATGCTTCCCTGGTACCAGGTCTAGTACCCATGCACAAGACTCCTGGCTTAGAGTTTGAACTGTGTAATTCCCACTGCTGACACCATCTGTTATTGAGGCCCTAGTCAGGAAGCATAGGAAAACCAAGAGCAGTTATAAAATTTGCAGGTAGCATTGCTTACAAGTAATGTTTTATTATTATCAATAACAGTGAAATAAAAAAATAAAATTGTTCAGGATAACTCTTTACAAAGGCAGTACAAACAAAACAAAGTCCTTTCATATGAGGGTATGTCTAATTCCAAATTTCAGTCTCTCTCTCTCTCTCTCTCTCACTCTCCAATAAAAGATTGCTCTCTTTATATAGAATGTCTTTTCCTGGCAATTAACTTGTGCATCATGAGCTTGTTAAGATGCGTGTCCTGTTTTCATACAATGTCCCAAAACTTTGTCAGTTTCTTTCCTTGCAGGTGCAAAATGATAGAACATTGTATCCCAGAACTGATCTCCTGTTGACCACTCTGTAAATGAGCTTATGGAGGTCACACTGTATCTCAAGGTTAATCTCCTGAGTTCCAAATAGGTTTTTGCAATCATTTCAACAATATAACTATATACATTTTTAAAATAGAAGACTGCTAGACCAGAAGGCAAGCCAGGATTTTGTGCTTCATGATATTATCTGAAAGGCAGCAGACAAAGGAAGGCTCTTGCTCATGGAGATTTCAATCACCCTGACACAGACTGAGAGGGAGGAATAGCTAAGAGCAGGTGACATAGATAATTTTCAGATATTATAGTGAATTGCTAGCTGATCCAGTGAGTCAAAGAAACCTCGAGGAGCAAGCAACACTTGACCTGATCTTAGCTAAAGTCCTGTATTTCAGTTACAAGCAATTTTCTTTTGACATACAGTGCTATCCCTCCTCCCTTCCAGCCTGATCTATTCTTCTTGTATAGTTTGTAATCATCGAGATCCATTCTCTACAGGTCATTTTCAATCCACACAGTCTCTATTATTTCTATTATACCTGGCTCTTCCTGTGAAACCAGTGTATCTTGTTCATCTAGTTTGCTTGTCGAGCTTCTTGCATTAGTGACAGTGACCTGATCTTTAGCAATGAGGGTGATTTGGTCAGGGATGTGAAAACTGGAGCGACACTGGGGGAAATTGATCAAAATATGATCAGATGTACAAGTGAAAAGAAAATGTGAAAAATTAAGGGAGGGAGGTACACCATGCTTCTGCACATGGCAGATTTGTTAAAATGAAGAGGTCATAGCACAGGTGCCATGAGAAAATAAACGCATGGGCAGAATTGTTCAGAAATCACACCCTCAAAATCCATTTATATAGCTTGAAGCAAGAATGTATCTCACAAAGAGGAAGTACAACAACAGATGACTTAGTTACATCTATGTAGATGGTGAAGGAGGTACCCAACATAATCAGAGAAAACAGGCATTTGTCAATGCCAAATGTTTGCTTGCTGGCATTGGCATTGGTAGTGTAGGAGTTAGAGAGCTGCATAATAGGAATGGCAGTGAAGTATTGAACTGAAGCCAACCCCACCACCACCCTGCAGAGACTGACAGGCATTGGGGTGTTCCTTTGGGTCATCAGACATAACAGCCACACCATTTCACCACACCCTACCCTGCAGACACTGACAAGTGTCATGGTGGGCCTTAGGGTCTTTGGCTCTTGTGCTCACCCCATTCCATCAGGAAATACAGTGAGATGGGTCCTGTATAGGAGAATGGGGTGATCTTTGGGGCCAAAGAGTCCAAGGCACACCTCGATGCCTCTCACTGGCTGCAGGGTGTGGAATGGTATGATCATTACAGGCAAGAATCTCAAGTCACATCCCTGATGCCTGTCAATCTCTACAGGCTGGGGCGTTATGGTCAGAAACCCTAATGCCCCAGGTGTTCATTGGCATTTTCACTCCAAATTTTCAACATGTTTTTTTTGTGACCCCCACCTTATGAACAGTGGCAATATCAGTTTGTTAGCCAAAAGCTGATTTCGCACAGTGAGTACGCCATTTGGCACCACAGATGCGAAAACACATTTCGAACAGGATGTGAAAAATTACAGCTGTACCGTTCATGGGGAGGTACAAAAAATAGGAATGTTGAAATTATGCAGTGAAAATATAAAACAAAACTGGTGAAGTCACAAGCGTGTGCAGAAAATGCACAACGCACACCCATAATGCAATTAGTTTGGGGAATTTTTACAGCAGATTGTCAACACAGGGATTTTGGAACCTCCGCTCATGAACAGTGTCACTGTGATTTTCTTAATCTGTCCCAAACGGTGATTTCCAACAGCGACCACGCATTTCTGCGCTGGAAGTGTGAAAACACATTTCAACCATGGTGTGAAAAATGATAGCTGTACTGTTCATAAGCAAGTGTGGAAAAATGTCAGTGGTGAAAATCTGGACTGAAAATATTAGAAATCCATGAAGTTATGAGGATGCGTGTAAACTGCGCAATGGTCGCTCGTAACACAGTCATTTTATGACTTTTTTCATCAAATTTTTAACATAGCCATTTTAATACCTCTGCTCATGAACAGTATCACTGTGATTTTCTTAATCTGTCCCGAACATTGATTTTGCACACCAACTGTACCATTGTGTGCTACATGGGCGGAAACACGTTTTGGGTGAGATGTGAAAAATGACAGCTGTACTGCTCATAAGGAGGTGTGGTACAATGGCAATGTTGAAAATCTGGAGTGAAAATATTGAAAATTCGTGAACTTAAGAGCATGCGTAGGAACAGCGCAATGCATGCTCGTAAAACAGTCATTTTTGGGAATTTTTTCACCAAAGTTTTAACATAGCCATTTTAACACCTCTGCTCATGAACAGTGTCACTGTGATTTTCTTAACCTGTCCCAAACATTGATTTCCACACCAACTGCTCCACTGTGCACTACATGCGTGAAAAAACATTTTGGGTGAGATGTGAGAAATGACAGCTGTACTGCTCATAAGGAGGTATGGTAAAATGGCAATGTTGAAAATCTGGAGTGAACATATTGAATATTTGCAAACTTACGAGCGTGTTTAGAAACAGCACAATGCATGCTCATACAACAGTCATTTTTGGGAATTTTTTCACCAAATTTTCAACATAGGGTTTTTGGGGGCCTACCTCATGAACTGTGACACTATAATTTCATAAATCGGTCCTGAAAGGTGGTTCTGCGCAGTGACCGCAAAATCACCTTTCGGGGCGATTAACGCCATGACAGTGACAGAATTCATGAGGTGGGGTCCCAAAAACCCCAGGTTGAAAATTTGTGAACAATTCCCCAAAATGCCTGAGAAGATAAGTAAAGCTCTAAAAACCCTATTTATTCCATTATACAGCTTACCAGCATTTCCTCAGTTCACGGTAGGCTTTGAAGAGTGCAGGCGTGTTCCTGGTCACGAAGATCATTGTGCGGACTCCGGAGGTAAGTATGGGGTGAGGGTGGGGTGTGGGAGGTAGATGCACAAAGGTGGGAGCGGGTGGGGAGGGGGTCAGGACAGTCTGCGAGGGGAGGTTTTTTCTTTTAGGTGTTTTTTTTTTTTTTTTTACTTGGATGATGCTGGACTTGTGCCACACTGGGATGGGCTCCCAGTGTGGCAGCTGGAAGGCTGTTTGGGGGTGGGGCAGTGGAGCTGATGGGGATTGGGCACCCCCGTCGGCCATAGAACCTGTTGCCACGCTGGGGTGGGCTCCCAGTGTGGCACCCGATAGTCTCGGGGGGGGGACAGTAGAGCTGATGCGGAATTGGGCACCCCTGTCGGCCATACAGACTGCTGCCACGCTGGGGTGGGCTCCCAGCATGGCACCTGGAACTCTGTTGGGGGGTGAGACTGCAGCACGGCCGATGGGGATTGGACACCCCTGTCGGCTTTACAGTGTGTGCGCGGGGGGAAGCTGCCGCATGAGCACGCGATCTATTGCTGCTCACTGGAAGCATAGCTCTCCCTTTCAGCTGTATGGTCACTGCATTTTCAACTGCTGTCATAGACAGCTGCAGCATTGATTGGAGAACTGTGGCCATGCCTGCAAACACACTGACTGAATTAGAAGAGGGCTGCCACACCTCTGAAAACTCGAATGATGGCACTATGTTTCTTGCACATGCGTGCAAGCAACATTAAAATAAAGTAAATCCTGACACCTCACCCTGTGTCCCAATTAATGCTTAAAACGTTTCCTTAAAAGATCAAGGTATTAAGTGTTCTTTTATTCATATGTGAGTAGGGTAAGGAATAAGGATACTGTCTATATACTGTACTGTACATAATGTGTACCTTATATAATTTTGCCCTATATTTGAGTGAACTTGTGTGGTATGCACTTTATGTCTTATAGGTAGTCATAATAGCTACTGCAAGTAGCTCCTGTCAAATGTCAGAAGTATGTAAGCAATAAGACACAAGGGAGTGTGCATTAGACATTTCTACTGCACGGCCAGAGGGTGTAGTGAGGCATTAGGCCACAGGCCGAGTGCCTTCAGCCCCTGGCCGTGCATTAGAAATGTCTAATGCACACCCCTGGAGTGTCTTATTGTGCTTATAAAATGGAGCTGTGTGTTTTACATGCATGAAAAAGTTAAAATAAACTGATTTAGACATTAAAATAATAAGACCTCTGACAAATTTTGATGTAAAATAGTCCCTCCACCTGGGTATTTTTTTCCCAAACAGTTTTGTCCTACTGTGACCACCGTAGTTCTGGTTGCTTGCCCTGGTTTTGCTATACCCCATCCCCCCCTCACATACACTCAGACACTAATTGATTTTAAAAACATTTGAACTAATGGTAATTTATATTCATAAATTGTTTATATAGAGCTGCACATTTTGGATTCTCCCTAAATTCTGATAGACTCTGACCATGAGAGCGAGTGGACTGGAGATAGGAAAGATACAAACATGACAGGGGAGATGCAACCTTTTGTCACTGAGTTTACCAGTGATTTTATTTAACAAAAATGTCAGGTGCTATAAGAAGAACTGGCAAGGGTGCGTGTTACAAAACGGCACTGCATTTTGATCTAGTGGACAACAGTGTTTTGAGGACAGCAGGGGGAAAGCAGAATCAGGAACTCGAGGTCAAAAATTTATTTTTTTTTTAAACAGAGGCTGTCCAGCACTTGCAAGGGACTTAGCGGAGCGAGCAAGTTGGCGGGTTGCCGGAAGGGTGAGCATTTGACGGTATTCCTGTTTGAACAGCAAGAGAGCCGACACATTACATACCCTGAATTGATAGTTCATTTGTATAGAAGCAGCATAGAGCACTGGATGGGAATGAGTGCTGAGTGAGTGGTTTGGTGACAAAGGTTTTCTTGACTGGCCCAGAGTACATGATTTGACAGCTGGTGGGGGGATGAAGGTACAGGATCAGAAAGTTCAAGCCTGAGTAACTGAATTTCAATTTGTGCGTGTAGCAGTAGCCAGGAAATAAAGTAAAGAATCTTTTACTGGACGAGCTAGGCTACCAGCTTGGTGTAGATTACTACATTTTCATAACTCTGAAAATAGCTTTGAAATAACTTCAACGGGGCTTCTTGCAGTATCAAATACAATTTTAATATGAGTAAAACAACAAAAGATTAAATACAGATAAATAAGGTTCAGTGAAAGCCGTTAATTAAGCTTCAGAATGTTTTAAAAAAATGTGTTATAGCACTTTGCGTCAGTGAGCAGTGACGTTTTTTGGCAGCTAGATGTTGCAGTTCCCTGAGCAACATTATGTTCATGGGACTCGCTTCTTGCTGCTGCTCCAGCCATTCAACACAAACTGAGAGGCATTCTTCAGCTTTGCTGAGAGGAACATTGACAGTTACAGCCTCACCCCCCTCATCCCACTCACTGTCAATTTCATGTTCTGTACTCACTCGTGCTAGAGTAATGATGTCAGTGTCTGATAAGATCTGATGCCATGTTTCTTCATTATCAGCACAAATCCATTCCTCCTGCTCCTCCTCGGTTAACTCAAGTGCTGCACGCTCCTCTGCAAATTAATCTGAGTGTCGGCCACTGTGACGTCAGCCTCTTGTTCATCTTGGTACGGCCACAGCTTATTCCAAGACCTACGAAGCGAGTCTGAACTGATCTCACCCATGCTTTGGCGCTCAGGTAAACAGCATCCTTTACTGTCAGTGAGCTGCAAAAATCAGTGTAACAGCTGTAGTCACTCATTCCCAACAAAAGGACGATGCAGCAGATCCCTCTTATAGTGCCATTTTAAGTTCTCTAATATGCCCTGGTCCATGGGCTGCAAAATGCTTGTTATATTGGGGGGCACAAAGAGGCACTTAATGCTGCAATCGCTTGAGATCAGATCTTCGACTGCGGAGTGTGAGGGGTTGTTATCCATAGGTAAGACTGCCCTTGCTGGTAGAAATTTTGAATTCAGATATTCCTTTACAAGGGGGACGAAGTGTTTAAAAAAACAGTTGCTAAAAATGTTGTGGTCCATCCAAGAACTTCGCTGGCTATAATAATGCATGGGAAGTGCAGACATGGTAACATCTGCAAAACATCTGGGCTTTGTGCTTTTATGAATAAACAGCAGTGGAAATCTAAAATCGCCACTAGCATTCACTGTTGCCATTAATGTCACTCTGTCTTTGTTTGATTTAAAGTTCTTAACTTGTCTCTCGCAGCCATCTGCTAGTGTTTTATTGGGGAGCAGCCTCCAATATAGACCTGTCTCATTGGAGTTAAAGGCTTGATCTCTGGTGAGCTGTTGCTGTTCCACTAGGTGTTGTAGGTTGATTTTAAAAGACTGTGAGGCTTCACAATCAGCTGAAAGTGCCTCCCTCTACATGCTGAGCTGGCATATACCATGGTGATTTGTGAAGCGATGTAACCACCCAGAGCTAGCCTCAAAATCTTCTTCAACACTGTCAGGGAACATTTGTTTAAATAAAAGTTTAGCTTTCTCACTTACAATGATGCCACTGATCAGGGTACCTTTGCGGCGTTCTTGTGTGAACCACAAATGCATGGCACGGTCAAAGTCCTCGTTTACTGCTTTTCTAACAATGCAATGGGTTTGAGCAGGCCCTGTATCTTTGGCTTCTCAGGCAAACTGCTTAATTTTATCCTGAGCCTTTTTTAAACCAAAAACTGTAGATTTGCCAATTCCATACTCCTGGGCAACAGCGCTCAAACTCGCACCGCATTCAAGTTTACTTATTATTTCAAGTTTAGTGTCGATACACAAGGTCACCCGCTTGCGTTTGTTAGCCTGTTTTACTGCCATGCTGATCTATACTGATAGTGTTGAAGATTTTCCATTAACGCCTTTTAAACAGGCAAGTAAATGAGCTACAGGTGGCAATTAGTGCTTAACTCTTAGCGGGGGGGGGTGTCTAGTTAACCGGTCAGTCCGGTTCTTTGAAGTTCGGATCTCTGAGGTTATTCTGTACTACTAAAATGAATGCTGTGGCTTCCCACAGACTTTTTCTGTGACTTTTTGATTACTGCAAGAACTGACAGACCCTGACAGATGTTGAGTAGCAGCAGCAGCAGCAATTCTTAACTGATTTCCTCACAAAGAGATTTTAAAAATGGCAGCATCTTAAAACATCAACGTTCTAAACAGCACATTGATTTAAGTTGCACTAGGTCCCATTTCAGTGTACTTGTTTTTACCTGTGCATTAGATGGATCTAATGCACAGGTAACAGACAATCATGACACAGGATTTCCTCTTCCCGTTTTATAATACATATTATTCTGTTAAGCAGTATAGGGGGAACATTGTTTAACCAGGAGTAGCACAGTAAGCTGAAGCTTGTTTCCAGTTGCAACCTGGGTGCACAAGGAAGTTAAGTGACTTGTTTAGGATCACACAGTATGCATCTACGTGGCTGTGGGATTCAAACCCACGTCTCCAGATCTGTAGCTCAGAGCCTTAACCCACTGCGCTATACTGCCTATGATATAAACTATATAAAGTGGATGCAAGTGGTTATTTGAGAAGCTAAGCACCTTATTTGGTGACTTACAATCTCTGTTGTGAAACCTATTGAGGTATTGTGCTACAGTTATGGTATACAGAGGGGGTGCCTATGGGGTACTCTTTACCCTATACTCTATACTCTGCAGGTGTCAAAATGTAGCATACGTTTTTTATGTTCAATTTATGCCTGTTCTTGGGTGCTTGGCCACTGAATCCTCTGTAGTCTGTTAAAAAAAATAACTTGCTATCTGCTGTGATTTTGTTCTTCATTTGCATGCCTTCCTGATTGAGAATTGTGTCCCGTTTTTGAGCTTGTTACTCATTTTATGGTGCGCTGCAGGGGCTGCATAGTTTCCTAATGTTTACGTGCTGCGGGGGCTGGGCTAATGTCCGTATAAATGGAGCAGCTCCATGCCTTCCCCACTCGTGTCACTGCAGAGCGGTGTTTTTCTTAGTACTGCACTCTGTCATTTTTGATTTAAAATATTTTTATTGTGCCTTGTGAAAATAGTATCTTACCCCATACTGACTGTGTTGTGTTTTTAGTTGGAAAACTTTTAATTTTTTCAGCAGATGGACTGAAGGAACCCTCTCCCACCCCAACACCATTCCCAGTTGTATGTGGGTAGTATATAGAGCAACTCCATGGCATCCCCACTCGCTAGTGGTGCTTATAACAGTTTGTGAATTAAATCTTTTCAGTGAAGTGTTTGAATAAAGTGGCTTAACCAGTACTACCATGATGTGCTTTATTTCTGAAATCTGGACTTTGGCAGCTGATGGGCTGAAGGAAACAACCCGCCTCCCCCATTAGCATTCCGAGTTGCATGAGGGTCAGGGAGATTATATTTTGGACTGTCAGTAGTTCATGTTCTTGAACTGCAGCTATTTACAGACAGTGTAAATTATTAGGAGTTTCACATTAATATTATAACTCTGTGTTTTACACTGTTCTGCAAGCTGCATGAGTCCTATGCAATATACAGAGCAGTATGTGGTTAGTGTTGTTATCCCCACCCTCCAACTGTTCCATGTCACAAGACTGACTCTTTTTCAGTGACTCACACAAAAGCGAGTACATTGTGGTGAACACAAATACAGCACAAAGCCATGTACGTCGAATACTAAATTGGCGCATATCTGATTACATGTTTAATGTGGGGGAGTTGTGGCCCCCACATCTCCCTTTTTGGGGTTCAAGTCCCCACCCCCCAAAACTTTAATAACCATGTCTGGGTGGGCTGGACACCGGAAGAAAGATGAGGGACCAAGGACAGCAATAACTTGCCAAAAATAAAATGACATACCTGTCTGAAGTCCTGAGCCTGGGGCCACCACCACTGCAACCAGTATCCCTACCCACTATGCTACATGAGTAGCTTGGTGGCATCATGCTCCACATACCTAGTTAGCTCACCCCTCTTCTCCCTCTTCCGTCCCATTGCTATTCCCTTCCTTCACCATTTTTTCCAATCCTCCCTTGTTATTCTGTCCTTCGCTATCCCTCCACAGTAGCCAAACTTAATCATCCCATTCCAAGGCAAAAATATGGGATTTCAGAGGAGGTGACTTTGATAAGATGTCCAACAGAGTTAAGCTAGCCCTGGCAAAAAGAAATACAGGTGAGGGGGCACAGGCAAAGTGGGCAAGCGTTAAGGATGCAATACTCGAGGCAACATCCCATTGTGTTAGAGAGAAAGGGAAGTGCAAAAGAAGAAGGAAACTACTTTGGTTCTCAAAAACAGTAGCAGAAAAGGTCAGAGCCAAAAGGCTGGCCTTCAGGAAATATAAGGAAACGCAGCAGGATGAAGGTAGTGAGGCATACTAAACTTCCCTAAGGGAAGCAGGGAAGGCAGTAAGGCAGGCAAAGGCCCAAACCAAGGAAACACTAGCACAAACTAAAGAAGGTGACAAGACTTTCTATAGATACATTAGTGAAAGGAGAAAGTCCAGAGGGGGTATTGCTAAGACCAAAGGGGATAAGGGGGCATGTGAGGAGGACCATGTAAAAGCATCTATCCTAAATAGATACTTCTGCTCAGTATTTACTGAAGAGAATGTAGGGCAGGGCCCACAGCTCATCACAATGGACATAGAGGGGAAGGAGGTGTGCACTAGTCCCTTCACAAAAGAAAGGGTCCTACAATAGCTCAATAAGCTCAGGGTAGACAAGGCAATGGGACCTGATGGCATACATCCCAGGGTACTAAAGGAGCTAAGGGTGGAACTAGCAGAGCCATTATCAGAACTGTTTAGTGAGTCTCTGAGCACAGGAGAGGTCCCAGAAGACTGGAGAAGGGCTCATCTGATACTGCTCCACAAGAGTGGTAGCAGGGAGGAGGCAGGGAACTACAGACCAGTCAGTCTTACCTCAGTAGTGGGCAAGATTATGGAGGCAGTCCTTAAGGAAAGGATAGTGCAACACCTGGAATCCATAGGAGTACAGCATCCAAGACAGCATGGGTTTACAAAGGGAAGGTCCTGTCAAACTAATCTCATAGCTTTCTTTGACTGGGTAACCAGAATGGTGGAACAAGGGGGAGCAGTTGATGTCGCCTACCTTCACTTCAGCAAAGCTTTCAATACTGTTCCACATAGAAGATTGATTAATAAGCTGGGTAGGCTCGGGGTGGGTCACAAGTTGGTCAACTGGGTGGCAAACTGGTTGACAGGCAGAAAACAGAGAGTGGTGGTAAACGGTATACAGTCAGAAGAGATGCAAGTCACAAATGGGGTACCTCAGGGATCAGTCCTGGGGCCAATCCTCTTCAATATCTTCATCAGTGACATTGCAGATGGACTGGAGGGTAAGGTTTGTCTGTTTGCAGATGACACCAAAATCTGCAACAGAGTAGATGATCCAGATGGGATGGGCAGAATGAGAAGAGATCTGGATAAACTAGCAAAATGGTCGGAAGAGTGGCAACTGGCAACCCGGACCAGAGTCGCTAAGGGTTGAGGCGCTAGACGCCACACCTTGCGCTACACCAGCGACCCAAGTTCAGGAGCGAGCTCGGGCACTGGGGGTCAGCAGGGGCAGGTGAGGATTGAGCGCACGCTGGGATGCTCTCCTCCCAGGGGGAGGATGGGGCATCGCTCGGCATGCCGGCGGCTCCCAGTGGAGACGGGGGGGTGCTGCAGCATGCAGGACAGCACGTACATAGCATGGCTGACGCTTGGCAGGGTTGCTGTGCGCTGTAGCATCAGGGATGTGCACCACGCACGGAAGTAGGGAGTGCACACCAGAACAGGGAAAGCACCGGTCTGCGGGGTAGGCGACGGCACCTGCCCCCATGCCCACTGCCAGGTCTATCCTGCCTGGCCTTCCAGTGTCCTCCACCCGGGCTGTCACCCACAAGCTGGAGACTGACTGTATAGAGTGCCCAAGAAGAGGGGTGACCCCACCCAGAGGGGTTAAGCTGCGGGTGCCGGCTGTGTGGGCTGAGAGGGAGGAGAGAGGAGGCTCAGGTAGGAAGACTTCAGGCGGGGCAGGAACAGGCAGGATGCCTGAGAGAGGCTCAGCAGATTGCAACTGGAGGGAAAAAAATAGGAAGGAAAAAAAATAAGAGTGGCAACTGGGGTTTAACGCAATGAAGTGCAAGATCATGCACATAGGGAAGGAAAAACCCTGAAGCCACCTATAGGCTGGGAGGGGAGTTGCTGGCAGTCACAAGGGAAGAAAGAGACTTGGGCATCATCATCACCGATGACCTGAAATCATCCAAGCAGACCACTAAACCAGTAGGTAAGGCTATGGGGATGTTGGGGTGTATTAGTAGGGGTATCACAAGTCGGAAGAGGGAGGTAATAATCCCTCTTTACAAGACACTGGTTAGGCCCAATCTGGAGTACTGCGTGCAGTACTGGAGGCCACACCTTCACAAGGACAGTAACCAAATTTAGGTAGTCCAGAAAAAGGGCAAACAAAATGGTGCAGGGACTGCATCAGAAAAGATATGAGGACAGATTAATGGAGCTCAATATGTATACCCTAGAACAAAGGAGGGAGAAAGGTAACATGATCAAAACATTTAAACACCTTAAGGGCATTAATAAGGTGAAAGAGTCTAACATGTTTCCATATAAGAAAAATAGCAGGACAAGAATATACAGCATGAAATTAGAGGGAGGCTGATTAAGGGGCAATGTGAGGAAGTTCTTTTTCACAGAAAGGGTGGTGGATGCATGGACTGGCATACCTTAAGAAGTGGTGAATATGAATACAGTGCAGGGCTTCAAACAGGCATGGGATAGGCATAAGGGAGCAATACAGATGAGTATGAATAGATAGGCCATTGACAGAGCAAAGGCCGATGGCACATTCATAAGGTAGAAAAAGAAATGGGCAGACTGGATGGGCCTTGCCATCCTTATCTGCCGTCAACTTCTATGTTTCTGTTTCTATACCTGAAAGCAAGCAAAATGATGTGCTCATTTATCATTCGCTCATTTTGATTTTCTCTTTTGACATGATACCCCTTCAAACAAAGTCTGGTTGTATTGCAATTATGTGTCAATGCAGGCATTATTACCTCAGTAGTTATGTATGCTTCCATTGGCCTATCAGGAATGCTGTCAGCCACATGCCAAGTATGATACAGTGGTCCTGCATTGTGCACATTATTACATAGAATGGTGTCCTAGAATCATAGAAATTGACTGCAGATGAGGACCAATAGTGTTGTACAGTGTGTCCATTCTCCCTACTTACTGTAGAAGTTGCATCCCCTACTTGATATCTGGCTTTACCTTCTCTTTCCTGTTGCTACTGTTCCCCTTTGCCAGTCCCATGCTTTATTAAATTCCCCCACTGTGTTGTCCCTCACTTCCTCAACTAAGAGTTAGTTCATTCTAGGCATCCACCACCCTTTCCCTGAAGAAATACTTCCTGAAGTTACCCCTGATACTACCCCCTTCCAAACTCATGTCATGTCCCCCCTTCATGAACATGTACCTTATGAAGATGCTATCCCCCAATAAACTATTTATGACCATTAGATACTGGCAGGTTTCTATTATGTCTCCCCTGTCTCTCCTCTCCTCCAAGGTATTCAATGGGGAGGTTTCTCAGTCTCTTTTATTATCAATTTTGTTTTAATCCCTGCACCATCCTTGTTGATCCTATTGGAACTGTGTCCACACTGTCTAACTCCTTACAGAGATGTAGCCTTCAGAACTAGACTTAGTAGGAGATGTGGCCTCCAGAACTAGACACAGTACTCCAAATGAGGAAGCACAAATGATCTGTACAGTGCATCACCACCTCTTTTCTTCTGCTGGTGATACTGATCCCTATGCATCCTATCATCACACTGGCTCTCCCCGCTGACTTGCAATATGGTTTGGTTGCTGTTAGGTCATCAGGTGTGATTATCCCCAAATCCCTTTCCTGCTTGGTGACCATCACTATCACCCCCATCATATAATCCTCCTCTGTCTTGCACCCCAATTTCATGATGTAGCACTTTTCTGCATGGAATCTCAGATGCAGCACTGTACACCATCACTCCAGTTTACCTAGGTCCCCCTCATTTGTCCCCCATTCATGGAGTGTGCACCTGCTTGCAGATATTACCGACATCTTTAAAGAGGCACACCTTCCCTTCCAGCCCCCTCTCCAAAATGGCACTTAAGAAGCCATGAAATAGAACTGGCCCCAGAAGAAATAACTGTGGCACCCCGCTGCTCACCCTACTTTCCTTAGATTGACCTCCATTTGCCACCACCCTCTTTTATCTATCACTCAATCAGTTCCTAACCCGGTTTACCACCTTATGACCCACTCCCTGGCTGCCCAGCTTGTTCAGTACGCTTCTATGTGCAGTGGCATTCAAGGTCTTACTGAAATCAAGGTAGGTGTCATATACCGCTTCTCCCCCCCATCCACTTCCCTTTTCACCTAGTCAGGCATATCAACTATATTTGTCTGACATGTCCTTCCTGCTGTGAAACCACACTGCGTCAGGTCTGGTGCTCCGCTGGTTTCCAGGTGTTGAACAATTCTTTCCTTAAGTAGTAAAATCCCTACTTTTCCACACTATTGAAGTTCTGCTGATCGGTTTCCACTTTCAAGCCTCTTCACTACCCCACTGTAGTGAAGAGGGACTACATCTTCCCTCCTCCCGTCCTCTGTAAACACTCCCATAATGACTCATTCATTCAAGATCCATTGGTTGTGTTGGTGGCTTGCAAGCCATGCAATTGCAAGTGGGCAGCGAGGGCAGTCTGCTGTCATGAGTGTGACTCACTATGGATCGTTGCGTGTTTGAATTAATCAGCAGGCTGGCATGAAATTAGAATTAATGCACCTGTTGTTATGATGACAGGCCAAGTGGAGTTTGACTCACATTTGCTCCCACTCTCCGGCTTCACACAGCTCTCCCCAGAATGGCATAATAGAGTGCCTGTCATCCTAATTTACCTGTGTCATCAACCCATGTTCCCCTCCTCATCCTTGTAGAAGATGTCTGGATTGTAGTTGCTGGTCAGCCCATTGAAGTGCTATGATGTATGTGCTGGCAGTATAGCCTAGAGGTTAGAGTAATGAGCTGTGAGGAAGCTTGGTACATCCAGCAGATCAGACCTTGGTTTGATTCTCACAACCTCCACTTGCACACTGTGTAACTCTGAGCAAGTCACTTAACTGCCCAGTGCTCCCAGGTCACCCCTGAAAACAAGCACTTGTTCCTAGTGGGCCTTACCCGACTACCAAAGATTAAAAAAAAAAAGCATTAGTTAAGAGATGCATAATAGGAATGGCAGTGAAGTATTGAACTGATGCCAACCTCACCCTCACCCTGCAGAGAGTGACAGGTGTTGAGGTGTGCCTTTGGGTCATCAGCTGTAAGGCTCATGCCATTTTAACTCACCCTACCCTGTAGACACTGACAAGTGTTGTGGTGTGCTTTGGGGTATTTGGGCCTTATACTTACCCCATTCCATAAGGAAATACGCTGAGATGGGTGCAGTATAGGAAAATGGGGTGAACTTTGGGGCTGAAAACTGCAAGGCACACCTCGATGCCTGTCAGTGGCTGCAGGTTGGGGGGTGGAGGTGGAATGGCGTGAGCATTACAGCCGATGTTCCTAAGTCACACCTCAGACACCTGTCAGTCTGTACAGGGTGGGGTGTTGCAGTTGGAAGCCCTAATGCTGCAAGAGTTTGTTGGTATTTTCACTCCAAATTTTCAACATGGGCTTTTTGTGACCCCACCTCATGAAGAGCAGCACTATCAGTTTGTTAGCCGAAAGGTGATTTTGCACACCAACTGTGCCATTTGGCGCTACAGGTATGAAAACACATTTTGGGCAGGATGTGAAAAATGACAACTATATTGTTCATGAGGAGGTGTAAAAAATGGAAAATCTGAAGTGAAAATATGAAAAATTGGTGAAGTCATGAGCATGCATAGAAACTGCGCAACACACATCCATAACCCAATTATTTTGGGGAATTTTTTAGCCACATTTTCAACACAGGCATTTTGGGACCTCCCCTCATGAACAGTGGCATAGTGATTTTGTTAATCTGTCCCAAAAGTTGATTTCCCACAGCAACCACGCCATTGTGCGCCACAGGTGCAAAAACACATTTTAGACAGGATGTGAAAAATGACAGCTGTATTGTTCATAAAGAGGTGTGAAAAAAGCCAGTGTTGAAAATCTGGCATGAAAATATTACAAATTTGCGAAGTTACAAGAGTGCGTGGAAACTGCGAATGCACGCTATAACACAGTCATTTATGGACTTTCGTCACCAAATTTTCAACATAGGCATTTTAGGACCTCTGCTCATGAACAGCATCACCGCTATTTCTGAACTGTCCTGAAACTGATTTTCAGCTGATCATGTAATATTCTGCTTAGACGGGCGAAAACACATTTCGGTCAGGATGTGTAAAATAACAGCTATACTGTTCATAAGGATGTATGGTAAAATACCAGTTTTGGAAATCTGGAGTGAAAATATGCAGTGACTGCGAAATCACCTTTTGGGACCGAATAACGCCATGAAAGTGACTGAATTCATGAGGAGAGATCCCAATAACACCATGTTGAAAATATGGTGCCAGAATTCTCAAAATTGCCCGAGATATGCACCAAAGTTGAAAAAACCCTATTTATGTCATTATACAGCTTACCGGCATTTCTTCAGTTTGCAGTCAGCTTTGAAGAGCGCAGACGTTTTCTGGGTATACGGAAGATCATCGTGCCGGGCTCTGGAGGTAAGTATGCGGGGTGGGGGTAGGCAGGGTGCGCAGAGGTGGGTGCAGGTTGGGGAGGGCCACTGGACTTGATGAGAGGACCATTTTCTGGTTTGCAGGTTAAAAAAAAAAAAAGACATAGCAGGACTTTTTTTTCTGAGGAGCATTTGGCATGCTGGGATGGGCTTCCAGCGTGCCACCCTATCTGTTTGGGGGCTGTAGCCAATGGGGGATTAGGTACCAATGTCAGCACATACTAAGTAATGGGGGCAAGAGTCGCGGGATTAGGCACCCCTTCGCACACAACAAATGGGGAGCATTATGCGATGGGGAGTGAGCTCCCCCATCGCCATATTGAACCGGGAACTGGGGACTGAAGCTGATGGGGACTGGGCCCCTGTCAGCAAAGAAAGACTGTTGGAGGCGCATGATGCCGGGGGATTGGGCCTCGGCGTGAAATGTGAGGGGGCCATTATGCTGGCCAAGTGGGCTCCCCGTCGGCACATGAACTATTTCGGGGCATGCTGGCAAGGGGATCGGGCACCCCCTGAAGTCAGCATTGTGGCAGGCAGCGGCAACAGTCACTGCCGCCATGTTTTTTTGACTGTTTCACCAAGAAGGGGACGTCGGGAGGCATGTTCTCACACCGCTGCATGAGGAGCTTGTCTCTCATTGCAGCGGCACTTTTGTTTGATCTGATGGACAGTTTACATATTGTTGGTGTGGCGCCTGCATGCTGGCTTATTGGGGAATGAGGGACGCACATACTGATGCATGCCCTGCATTTGCCCACAGTAACCACACCTCCAAATCTGCTACTAATGCAATATGTTGGCTGGCGCGCACGTGCAAGGCAATATAAAAATGAAGGTGTGATATGAAACAGACCATCAGAGCTTGTGCTCTTTGTACCACCACAGCACACTCCCTTACCAATCCCCGACTCTGTTTCCCTTCCCTGGCCCACACAGAGTCAGCATAACAGTTCCACAGACCCAATCTGAGGCACAATTTAAAAAAAAAAACCTAAGTAAACAAAACACAAAGCTGCTGTAACACAAGGTATTTCCTTCTTCCACTCTTCAGAATCCCTCCAGCATTTACTATACAGTACCCAAGTGGCTCCACAAGATGGAGCAAGCACTATCAGTCAGGCAGCAACTCCACCTAGCGGTAGAAAAAAAATATTCTGGAACTTTTTTCAAACTGTATACCTACTCACACAAAAAAACATAAAATACATTAAAATATATATTTTATTTGTTTTATTTTTTATTATTAACAAATGAGCCATTGTATAATAGGAATAATGCATGCCAGGGTGTGTGTCGTGCTAGGATAATATCACTTCTCGGGTGTTGGCCTCACTCAGCCTGCAGCCTGGAGCCCAACCACCCGAGGCGTGATCCCTCCCTGTACACACCCTGTCATGCATTACTCCTTTATTAATACCTCTCAGGTATTCCATGTACCATGGTGCCACACTACCTTGGATCAGTGGGGTTTCTCATACTGGGCCCCCCTCTGGACAAATGCACTACCTCAGCACATCTGTGATGCAGCAACAATTGGCTCTTTTAAATGCAAACTGCATCAACACCTTCTCACCACGGGTACCTGTGCCTGCCCCCACTAAATCCCACCTCAAGTCAGTAATCCCATTGCCGTAGTCTGCACTTACCCACTAGCACTTCTTAACCCTGTCACTGTTCCACTGGGTAGCCCCAACCTTAATCTTCACTGACCCACCATCCTCTTCCATGGTGCTGCCACGCCCCCCCACCTCTCTTCCCTACCCCCACCCCTCCACCTGCTACCCTCACCCACCCCTTCCTCTTACCATTACCTCTCCATCTTCTCCCCCTTTCTCCTCCCTCTGGCTACTCTACTGATTTTTGTCTCTCCTTGACGTGGGCATACATTGTACAATGCCTCAGTATAATGTAACCATGAACTTTACCTGTATTGTTGTACCGTAGCATGTGTTTGTATATTTGCTACCGAACCACTCTGTATTTTAATGTTTATGTATCACTCTGTACTTGTCAACTGATGTGGAACCAATTAACGAGCATCCGCTGACTGGTGCTATCCAAGATTTCAAAATAAAAAAAAAAAAATAAAATAAATTAAGGGCTTACTAATAAAACAACAAAGAGCAGTAGTGTGGGACTGTAAAATAAGCAAGTATGGTAGCCCCCATGGACTGGAACAGGGAGGGGTCTGCTGGCAAAAGGCTAAAGGGCACAGAAGAAGCCCAGTACTGTATCAGCCAATCAGCAGAGAGCTGTGGGAAAAAGATAAATAGGACTGCCAGCCTGCTAAAACAAGAGAGCAGGTGGAGCTGGAGTGCAGGAAAGACTGCTGTGGGCTACCAGTCCCACTACTGCAATTTTGCCCTAACAGCCTGTTCGGCCACAGTTTAGGAATGAGAGACAGAGAGCCTGAGAGAGCCTCCTGCTGCTGCATAGGGGAAAAGAAAGGACTGTGGAACATCCTGCCAGGAAAAAGAGACCTGGTGCTGATCAAGCTGAGAGTGCTCAAGTGCTTGTAGCTGCAGTGTAAGAAGACTTTGCTTGTGCAGCCTAATTTGCCAAGCACTGCCACCTTGAGCAGAGACTGAGCTGCTGTTCCTCCCCCCTAGGTGGGGTAATTGTGGAGAGAGCAAACTTTGACAAGGGGAGAGCCTGAGTGTGCTGAGGCTATAGATTGCGCCAGAGCCCAGCCACTGCTGAGTAAAGAGAAGCAGCAGTGAGGATTCTGGGAATTGAGACTGAGCAAAAACCCAGCTGTTAATTGTGTGTCCAGGGTGTGCAACAGAGGAATCTAGAGGACTACGCCTGCCCTGTCTCTAGACCAAAGAAGAGGAAGAAGACCAGCAAAGGAAGCCAGCTAGAGGCCTGCCTGATGAACACTGTCCACAAAGGTATTTGAGGCAAAGTTGGCAAAGCCAGGCAGGTGAAGATCAGCATTCTTCATTTCTCTAGTCATCCAGCTCTGAGGCCTTATGGTGCACCACCAACAGGATACCTTCACGGTACCATACCAGATCCAGCCTGCTGAAACCACCCTGTGAAATGCTAAACTGTAAGTACCCTGAGCTGTGGCTTAGGGGAGTATTTCATTAGCTAGCTAGCTAAGTAAAAATCAGGGGGTTAGGTCCTGGGCAGGATTCTGTCAGAAACTTGAGCCCAGACCTGAAGTTCAACAAAGTTGTCTGTTAAAAAGTACTGGGCCCCAATGCAAGCATCCCAGCTCAAGCACTGTCATCACATTCTGTGAGGTACCCACTGCATCTGAAGGGACATTGACCAGGGTGCACCCAAAGGTGGGAGACAGGAAGTTGTGTGGGGTGACATTTCTTTACAGTTCTTGTTGTTGTGTTATTCTCCTCATTTCCCCTTCCCACAAAATAAACACTGTTATTGGTTACACGGTATATCTGGTTAATGTGCTTCATTGTGAACAGGGGGAGATTGCTGTTGTGAGGGGAGTGTCCAGGGGAGCAGCTCATTTATTTTCCTAGGGGGTGGTAACCTGTTATTTGTCACAGGTATCCCCTACCACTTCCCCAGGTGGAGGCACCACGCTGTCAGGGTGCGTACCCTGATCAGATTTTTGGCAGTACTGAATCAGCAAAAGAGACACGGACAAGTGGCATATTCGGTAATAAACTTCTTTATTACACAAACGATATCAGTTGCCCTAAAGCAGGTCTTACCATTAGACACTGGGAGCCAAAGTTTCCCAGATACCCCTAGGAGTGAAGATGGTCTCGAGTGGAATACATAATACAGTAGGTTATATGCCTCTGATAGTTACTATAGTTACCAAAAGACTAGATACATAAAATAGGCCCTACTGGCTAAGAGCTTTGTGGCTCCACGATGTTATCTAGCAATATACATTATTTGTAAAGTCAGCTAAATATGAGAACAAAGAACTCGTACAAAATATAGGATATAGTGCAGTATTACGTAAATCTGCATAGTGACAGTGCAGGCTATACAATGACTTCTCAGAAGGATAAACAGAGAACACAGGTGTATCTCGGCACAGTACATGCAGTATGTTTCTTAGCAAAAGCATCATAGGAATCATAATATGTCCCTGGTTACTTACACTTGTACAGTAAGTGCCAACTCTCTAAATGTTAGTACATTAGGCATCATTTTGAAAGTCCTGCTCTCAGCTCTATTTTGTAAGTCCCACTCTCCGGTGGTGAGCACTGATTGGCCAGTTCTTCTCCGGTTCTCGGCTGAGCTGCAGCTTACTTCTGGGGACTGAAAGGGGCTGAATTTCTCTTCTGGGACTGTCTGTGTGCTCTCTTGAAAATAATTTTCTCACCCACCCATTCCCGCTCCTGACACTCTTTAAATGGTCTCTCAACCCGGAGTGTCTTCCCCTCACTTTCTCCACTAATAGGTATAAGGCTGTTGCTTCTACCCCTTAAAGTAATACTTCACTCCTTAAACTACTTCTGCATCCTTGCTAATCACTGGAAGTGTTTTCATGCTAATTTTCCCATCCCTGGGTTTAAATTAGCACCATAACACATAACCCTTCCACTCTCCCCCTCCTATATGACTTGTCTATTATTACTAGCATTCCAAAATGTTCATGGCAACATGTATCCTCCTTTTATATTTACCCCTTGTTAATTACACCCCAAATTACCCTGTCAGATACATTCATACCTCACTGCCACCATACCAGGTGCACATCCACCCAGCTTCCCTGCTCCCTTACCCTGAACCATCTGTGCCCTACCATCATTCCTGGACCCACTGGCCTTTTTTACCCTCTGCACCACTCCTCTTGGTGCCACCCTCTGGTATAATTATTCACCTGCTGGAATTCAGTTTCTCTAACTCTCTTTCTTACCCCACTATAAAATGACCAACTTATGCTCGGCCATGCTACAAGTACTATAAGTTTAACTACCTTATCATACTTATTCTACCTCTAACTTCTGGCGATATTAACCCTAATCCTGGTCCTACCCCTGTTACCTCCTCTATCCTCCCACATGGGCTTAAACTATGCTACCTGAATATTAGAAGCCTACTTCCTAAACTCGAACTGCTACCACCACTTACCTAATCTCTCGCACCAGACATTCTTATATTGACCGAGTCCTGGATCAGCTCAAAAATACCTGAGTCTACCTTATCTATTCCTGGATACACTCTCTCTTGGCAGGACTGTATTAGTCGAGGGAGTGGTGTGGCAATGTACATTTCCTCCTCTACTCAATACACAACCATTCTTTCCTCCTCGCTACCTTCTACCTATGAGGTGCTCATAAACCGACTCTCCCTCCCTTTCTCTGCACCTCTTTTCATGGCCGATGTTTATTGTCACCTTGGCTTAATGTCTGCCACAGCCATTGATCTCCAAAAAACTATAGTCTCCCACACCTCTTCTGGTGAACTCTGCATCATGGGTGACTTTAAACTGAATTGGCTGTCCACCTCCCTCAGTAAAACACGTATTGACACTGCTGCTCTCAACCTGACACAACTGATACAGGAGTTGATGAGACTTAATCACAAGACTCAAAATCACTCCCTTATCGATTGGGCTTTCACCTCTCACTTTCATAGGGTCACCCAATCCAGCCTCCTACCTGACTCCTTGAGCAATCATCACTTGATTTATCTAGTCCACAAAATACATAGACTCAAATCACCAACGAAAATCATGCTCACTAGATCCTTGAAATCCCTTGCTCTTTCCCGCCTCCCCCAGGACCTTGCACACACTGATTGGTCCCTCATCTCCTCAGCTAACTCTGTGGTGAGGCATTAGGACACTTCTGTAGTACCTTTCTGAACATCTAGAACATTCATGCCCCTATCAGATGCTCCAGGGTATGCGGCAACCACCATCCCTGGGTCACCCCAGAACTACTGGCCTGCCATTGTGCCCACAATCAGGCTTGGAAAGCATATATAACTTCATGTTCACAGTACGCACTACAGTTATACCATAGACTTTGCAACTCTTGTACTAAGGCCATAAAGCAAGCAAAAGCAACCATCCACACATCAATAACCTTTCCACTGCCATAAATATATGCATAGGACTACTGTATCGGCACAAAGCCTTCTTACCTCCTGAGGCCCTAAGCATTGCTATTACCTCCTCTGTCATCTCCCTTGTAGACTATGGGCTAGCCATCTACTCGGCCTCTGACCACACTGTACTAAATAAAATCCACCTAGCCATCAACAAAGTCTGTAGGCTCCTTGCTGGAGTGGATATGCATACCCACAGCTGCGCCCTGTACACGCTAACAAAAATCCTCACCCTAGACAAAAGACTACATTATAAAACATGTCTCCTTACCAAGAAAATCCAATCAGGCCTTACCCCCACTGGAGTCTCTGCCTCACTCCGCACCGCCCATACCTCAGCAAACACCCGCACGGCAGATAAATTAATGTGGGCTGTTCCTAGGGTCTCAGCCACCCTTGCACAAAGGTCCTTTTCCTACAGAGTACCAACCTGGTGCAATGAACTCCCCCTGGCCATTACCTCTATCTCCAGGCTAGGCCCCTTCAAAATAGCCCTCAAAAAACACATAATCTCCACCCGACTCTGCCAATGCTCCTACTAGGTATAGGAAGCTGCCCACGTATGGCGAGATTTTCTGGGCTAGAGTTTCTCGTTATCCCACTGTTGTTACTGTGTGTTGATGACAATGTTGGTATCCTGACTGCTTGCACCACCTGCTAGTGTACAGGCCTCACATTAATATTGCTTGTACTGCTCTCCGATGTTAACAAGCCTACCCAGGGCATGTATAGCTACCCAACTGTATAGGACTGACCGTACTGTGTTAACCCCTCTGTTATCTTCTCCTACTCTCACTATAATATTGTATAATGCCTGCTATTTGATTTGTATTATTCATACCTGTTATTCTCACTACTTTTTACTGATATGTTTTGTACACTGATGTGAAGCCTTTGGAAACGAGTTCCTGACTCAAAGGTTGTAATGCGATATTCTCAATAAATCAATAAATAAAAGCTGAATAATGTACTTCCAATCTATGTTCCAATCAAACATTAACAAACCATCTAAGTTCTGGGAAGTAGTCCATGCCTTATTCTCCCCTCCAGCAGCACCACCTACACCTCTCCTTAAACTAAAAGGCTCCTTAATCTCTGATCTCCCTGCTGTAACCACTGAATTTAACAAATACTTTACCTCATTCGCTTCTGCTCTCCTATCCTCCTTACCACCTCCCACTACCCCCTCACCACACCTTACCAATATTAACTCTACACGGATCTCTTTCTCAATTGTCTCACCAGCCAAAACGTTAGAAGCCCTCCTCACAATTAATCCCCCCAAGGGTAGTTCGACGAATGGGCTTGACCCTAAACTCTTATTTCTATCTGCCCCGGCAATTGCCTCACCCCTAGCTGATCTGATAAACCTCTCTTTCATGTCCGCTACTGTCCCAAAGGCTTGGAAATCTGCAATCGTCTTCCCACTATCCAAAACTGGCAACCCTTCTTCACCAGGCAATTATCGCCCTATCTCCCTACTCCGTATTCTCACAAAGCTGCAGAACACTTGGTCCTCTCTCAACTCACTGCCTTCCTTTCTGAATCCTCCTTCTTCACACATTTCCAATTTGATTTCTGGAAGGATCACTTCACCACCAACCCTCTGGTCAGGCTCACCGACTACATCCTCTCAGGGATGGACAATGGCCTAATCAGCTCAGCCATCTTTATAGACCTTGTTAAGGCCTTTGATACCATCTCTCACCCCCTCCTCCTATCCAACCTTACCTCTGCAGGTCTGTTAGTCTCTGCTGTAGAGGGGTTTGGGTCATACCTAGTTGATCAGTTTCAATTAGTTAAAATTGCCGACTCTACATCTCCCCCACTCCCAATTAATACTGGTGTGCCGCAGGGCTCTGTATTAGGCTCCATACTTTTCTCCATATTCCTAAATGACCTTCCAATAGCCTGCTCCACTTCCTCTATACATATGTATGCGGACAACACTGTCTTGTTCACTTCAGGATATACCACCTCTGATGCTACTATGAGACTACAAGCTGACTTTGATAAAGTTCAACTCTGGTTTAGCTCACATCAATTATCCCTTAATGCAAAGAAGACAGTCTCCATGACCTTTGGCAATAGACAGAGATTCTCTAGGCTCCCTTCCTTGCCCTCCTTCCATACCCTTGATAGGATTCCACTTGAGGACTCGTCCTTGTTTAGATACTTAGGGGTTTGGCTTGACCAACACCCAAGCTTTTCTGTCCATGTGGATGCCATCCTGAAAAAACTGCACCCCAAGCTAGGGGTCCTTTACAGGAACCATAACTGTCTATTTCTATCGATAAGGAGCGAACTTGTGAAAAAAATAATCCTCCCTATTTTCGACTACTGTGATGCAGTCTATAGTACTACTCCCAAGACCTCCTTAACCAGATTGGACACCCTCAACTCCTTTTGTCATTTTGCTCTGGATGCTTCCCCCACCACTTATCACTGTACCCTATATCATTCTCTTGTCTTCCCCTTCCTTGGCAACCAGCATCTCACCCACTGTGCTAAATTTATCTCCAAATTTTGGGTTGGTTCACTCCCACCCTACCTCTCCTCCTCCTCCATTAACATCCCCCCCACTCCCTCTTTACTCATTAGATCTCATGACTCACACACCCTGGCTGTCCCTGTCACAATGCAGCTGCAGGCTAAGCTGTCTTCTCATATCGTCTACCTAAACTCTGGGATCAGCTGCCACCCCAAATCAGACACTCCTCCTCAACTCATTCCTTCTCCCTTTCTCTGCATAATTTCCTATCTCCTAACTGCACCTGCTTCTAATTTATTCTAGGCCCTCTCACCTCTCTTCTCACTCATATCTGCCCTCTGTTCCCTTCCCTTATACTGCTTCTTTCTTTTTCCTCCCCTACATTTCTCCCTTATATTCAGTCCTAGCACTTTAACTACTTACTTTTATTTATTTCCTTGCATTTTTTTGCTAAATGTGTATAGCATGCTGTAGCTCCCTCTAGTCTGTTCAAAATTCCTAATTATTGTGTACTTATGTTTATGACAAAAACTGCTATATTGTATTTAAATCACTATGTATTGTTTTTACTTCTCTGTACATCTGCTGTATGCTCCCCTATCACCCTCCCCCCAGGACGCACAGTGAGATGAGCAATTTGTTGTTCAGTGTGCCTTTCCTGGTGAAACTTTTCAATAAATAAATAAATAAATAAAAGATGGATAGAAAAGTGATATTCTGAACAAATAGTTCTGCTTGGTCTTCACAGTAGAGGATTGGGGGTATTGCAGGAGTGCAGCATCCAGATCAGGTGTGAAACATTTACAGCAGTGGGATATATCACAAAGGAAAGTGTGCACAAAGATCTAAAAGGGTTAACAGTGGTTAAGTCCCCAGGACCAGATGAGTTGTTCCCATTGGCTACTGAGGGAGCAGGCTCTGGCAACACCCCTGGCAGAGCTTATCAACTCCGATGAGTATAGTCCCCCGGGGGCAGAAGGGTGGTAGATGTCATCCCTCAGCACAAGAGTGTGAAGGGGGAGACCCAGGGAATTATAGACTGGATAGCCTGACTTCCACTGTACAGTAGAGAAGCTCCTTGAGACTATCATCAGGAAGCAGCTGGATGACTTCCTGGAGTCCCATGGACTCCAGGACAGCAAACAGCATGGCTTTGTAATGGGGAGGTCCAGTCAGATTAACCTTGTAGATTTGTTCAGTGCTGTGTCCCATGAAATGGACTTGAGCCAAGCACTGTACATCCCTGGACTTCAGCAAGGCCTCTGACTTCATGGGCTGGTGAAGAAATTGGGGGACTTGGGTGTTTGGGAGAAAGTCACAAGATGGGTAGGAAACTGGTTAGGAGGGAGAACCCAAAGGGTGGTACTAAATGGTATTACTCCCGGTCATGGTGGAAAGAAGGGTACTTTAATGATTGGTCTTCAGCCTGGTACTCTTCAATGTTTTCATTTTCAACTTTGGAGAGGGGATCTAGGGCAAGATGTGTCTATTTGTGGATAAAACCAAGATATGTGGCAAGATGAATGGGGAAGAAGGCATTGTAGAATTGAAAAGGGGCCTGGGTAAGTTGAAAGGTTTTCCAAGATCTGGCAACTGAAATTTAATACCAAAAACTGCAAGGTTATGCACCTGGGTGGGGGAATCCGAAGACTGAATATGGGATGAGATGAGGTAAGATTAGAGGTGACCTCAGAGGAGAGGGACCTGAGAGGTCTAATTAGCAACAGCCTCAAGACCTTGGCCCAATGCAGCAACACATAAGGGAAAGCTAGCAGGATACTGGGGTGCCTAGATAGAGCCTTTTCAAGTAAAAGGAACTAAGTGGTTTGCCCAGGTCGGTGGTGAGGCCACACCTGGAGTACTATGTGTAGTTCTGGATTCCTCATCTAAGATGGAGGAGGAATGCCTGAATGCAGTCCAAAGAGGTGTGTCCAAAAGAGTTCACAAAAATAAGGGAAGCCAGGAAAGTGGGAAGGGGAACATGATTGAATCCTTCAAGTATCTGAAACATATAAACAGGTGGATAGTCACTAACTGTTTAAGCACGGTAAGGGGTCCATCACAAGAAGCTACAACTATAAGCCGGCAGATATAAAACCTAATAGGGACACAAGGAAATATTTTATGGAAAGGGTGATGGAAAAGTGGAACCATCTTACTAAGGAGCTGATCTATGTTAAGACAATTTCAAGTTTCAAGTTGGGATAGTCACATGGGGCTGGTGAAAATGATGGGTGGAGTGGCTAATAGAGGCATTGAAACAGACCATTTAGAACTAAGGAATTACAGATCTGCATAAGGACTTGCCAGTGCTAGACTGTTGAGGCCCTAGGTAGGAACTAGGCAGATGGAACATGAGTTTTTTTCTGCCCATAAACATATTTTTCTATCTCCCATAGCATCCACATTTGGCTGGTCATGCATCCTGTCTTCCTGTATACTAACATAAAGTAGTCATTCAGTGCCTCTGCTATTCCCCCCACCTCCTTAAATGTAATTCCCCGATCATTAATGGTCCTACCTTGTCCTTGATTCTCCTTTTGTTCCATATGTATTACGACACATAAAAACAGAGAATTTAACAGGCAGAAGAAGACCTGAAGCCCATCTAGTCTGCCTGGTCCATTAGGTTTTATTATTCCCCTTAATCCTTCGCACAATTCTGTTTCTGTTTCAGGTTGTTCCTGGTTCTGCACAATCATAGCCTGCTTTTCATCGGTAATGGCCTATATGTTGCATCCTTGGCCTTGTTGTTGGAATCCTTTCTCTTATCATATGCTCTCTTTCTCTCTTAACTTTCCATGAAGGTCATTTGATGATCAGGAAGGCTTCTGCCAAGCCCTCTTGCCTTTGGAGATGCATCTAGGTACTGGATATGGAATATTCTATTTCAGGACTTCCCATCTAGCATCAGAACACCCACACAACAGTGTATTTGTAATTATAAGTCTAATTAGTTATTCATGAGCTTAGCTATGCTCCAGATTAGTTACTGGATCGGTCATTTATGTCTTGGAAATGACCGATCCTGCTGCAGACTGATTCTGTGTGGCACACACGACTCACACCACACAGCTAAAACCTAAATAAAACCAGCAAAAAAAAGTTGTTAGTGCGTTTACACTTATAATCGCAATAACAACCTCAAAGTCTGTCATTTCCTTGGATAAACAACTGGTTGGAGTGAGGTGGCCCTTGGCTGCGCCTTGGGCCACCCATCTGCCCAACTGGTCATTAATCCTTCAGAAATCACCTGCTTCTGGGGTGTTATTGCTTAAATGTAGCCCCAACCACCTCTCACAGCTTATCAAAATCAGCTCTTGTGAAGTTTGTCATCCTGTCTTGTTCTTAGTTAACAGTTTCCCACATCATAGAAACATAGAAGTTGTCAAAAGGAAAAGGCCTGTAGGCTCATTGTGTCTGCTCATATACCTAGCTAATTAATACTGACTGAGAGAGCCCTAGAGGCCCCTCAGTCCTGGTCTTTACCAAGCCATTATCTCTTTACCACCCTTTTTGAATCCCACCACTGATTTCACACAGACCAACTCCTCCAGCACCCTATTTCACCCTTCCACCACTCTTTCCTGGAAAAAATACTTCCTGGTATCTCAAAAATGTGTCCTCTGCCAGCCTCATGAAGTCAGAAACATAGAAACACAGACAGTGACAGCAGAAAAGCACTAACAATCCATCCAGTCTGCACAGTTTCCCTATTAAGGCAGGCCTGGGACATACTGTCCCTCTAGAGTCCTAGCCTCCCCATCCTTCCCCGCCATTCTCCCCCTAGTTTTTGCCACCCCAAGCAACCACAGTACCCTTCATTCTGTTCCAGCCGCGTTTGAAACCACCAAGGGTTTTAGCACCCACCACTTCAGCTGGTAGACTGTTCCATGGCTCCATCACCCTTTCTGTAAAACAATACTTCCTTCTGTTCCTCCTCAGCCTCCCTCCTGTCAGTTTCCACTCATGTCCACATGACCACGAACTGGTATGCAAGCTAAATAGTTCCCCGCAGTTCACCTTATTAATTCCATTTAGGAACTTAAAAGTCTCTATCATATCTCCCCCCTCCCTACTGGTCTTCAGCGAGTACACGTTTAGTGCATTCAGGCACTCCTCATAGGACCTGCCCTGTTGGCTGGGAATCATTTTGGTGCCCTGTGCTGCACTGTCTCCAGTCTATCCCTATCCTTCCTGAGGTGAGGACTCCAGAATTGGGCACAGTGCTCCAGGAGTAGCCTCACTAAGGATCTACATAGGGGAAGTATTATTTCTTCCTTTCTGCTAGCAATACCCCTCCTGATACATTGCAGCATCCTATTCACTTTGCTGTATGCCTTGTTG
Organism: Neoceratodus forsteri; assembly: GCA_016271365.2. Taxonomy (NCBI): domain Eukaryota; kingdom Metazoa; phylum Chordata; order Ceratodontiformes; family Ceratodontidae; genus Neoceratodus; species Neoceratodus forsteri. Next base: position 530,397,428 of record CM028137.1, on the reverse strand, counting down.
CACTGACTCGATTGTTTGAGGGAGTCACTGATGATAACTCCAAGGTCCCATTCCTCAGTTGTAGTGCTAAGTCTCACCCTACACATCTAGTACCCTGTCCTAGGGTTCTTGTTGCTTAGGTGCTTTACCTTGAACTTTTTGGGACTGAATTTCAACTGTCAACCCTTAGACCACCCCTCTAGCTTTTGTAAATCACTCTGCATTTCCCTGACTCCCTCATCACTGTCCACCCTCCCACAGAGCTTAGTGTAATCTGTGAAGAGACACAGCCTGCCCGGTCTTCACTTGCCACTGTCACTGATTAACATATTGAAGAGGACTGGACCCAGGACAGATCCCTGTGGTACCCTAGTCGTGACCTCTCTCTCAATGAATTGTCCAATTACCTTGGACTCCATTCTTTTATGGTTACTATCTCCCACAGCGACCCTGCTCTTATTTATTTATTTATTGAAATTTCGGATAACACCCTTGAGAACAAGCTCATTTCATAGGTTTCATGTCAGACGAACAATACATATTGGGAAAGTATGAGACGGAGAACAAACAAAATAAGGAATTATACAAGACATTACAAGAGTGTATAACTAGAGAAGTTCCAATACATGTGGCATTGTAAAATGTATGCCATGGTGCATATTTGATTAAAACCTGGAATTCAAAGGGTCATATTAGAGATGGTGGGATCTTATGAAACAACCCTTTTCAGGAAAATGAGAACAGACTCAGTCTAATATCTAATAATCAACAAGGTAAGGGATGGCATCAGCCCAGGAGCCTTGGCAGAGGTGAGAAGGTATGGGACAAAGCATTTTAAAGTGAGCAAGGGAGCTCAGGAGATATAACAGGGAGAGTGGGGAGTAGGGGTAAAGCCATAGAGGGGTGAGGGGAAGAGTGTAAGGGATCAAGAGGAAATGTAAAGGAGAATGATTAGCAACTTAGAACAGTTATTTACATGCTGAGAACAATTATGCATGAGGTCAGGATAGCATAAGGCTAGAATAAGTGCTGGTCACAAGAAGGAAGGTTATTGGAAGCAGTCACAACTGGCATCAGCAACTAGCTGCTGCTTAAGTTTAACCTTGAAGGAGCCCAAGGTGGATGCTGAAGTGATGTCATGGTGCAGCGAGTTCATCCATAGTGGGGCATAGTAGGCAAAGGACCTTTGTCCCAGAGAAGTGCGACAGCGGGGTATATTAAAAATCTGGCTAGTAGAGCTTCTGGTGCAATGACGGTTCATAGTGGGGTTAATATGCTTTTGCACTCCTGGGGGCATTTTGCCTAAGCTTACTTTTTTGGACAGTAAACATGTTTGGTACATGAGCCTACCTTTGAATTGGAGCCAGTTAGTCTGAGCGTACATGTCGCAGGTATGGGACAGATGGGCTGAGCCAGTAAGGAGCTGGCATGCTTTGTTGAGTGCAACTATGATGCGGCTAAAAGTTGTTTCAGTAGCTGATCCATAGATTGGTAAGCCGTAATCAATAAGCAAGAGAAGAGAGCTTTGAATGGCCAGGTTAAAAGCCTCTGGGGTCAAACATTGCTTATGCCTATAAAGTAGCCCGATGTGGGTGTTAACAGCCTTAGCAATGTTGTCAATGTGATAGGCATAGGTCATCGTACTGTCAATAGTAATCCCCAGATATTTAAAGAGCTGAACTAGCTCCAGGGGAGAGCGCTCTTTGTTGGTGATAGAAAGAGGGTAAGTTCTGAGGCTATTTTGGGAGCTGGAGAACAGCATAGTTTTAGTCTTGCTGTAATTCATAACTAACTTGTGCTTATGCGACTACGAAATTAGTCTGTAGCCTAGATTCAAGAACCTTAGGGTCCGGATTACTGGTAAACAGGACAGCATCATCAGCATATAAAAGGATGTGACCCTGACAGGAGTAAGGAAGGTTGTTGAGGAAAATGCTAAATAAAAGAGGGCCCGAGATGGCCCATTGAGGAACTCCAGATAGGACAGGTCTGCTATCCGAGAGGGTGTTACCAATCTTAACCTGCTGTGTACGGTTGTGCAGGTAACTTTCAAACCAGTCTATGCTGTCATGAGTTAGGCCAATGGTGATAAGCTGTTCGACCAGGAGGGCATGATTCACTGTGTCGAAAGCTTTGGTTAAATCAATGAAAGCAGTAACGACCAGGTGGCCTTGATCTAAGGAGTGCTGAATAAAGCCTGTGAACTCCAGACGGGCGGTAGTGGTACTATGACCATTTCTGAACCCGTGTTGTTACGGGCATTGTAGCTGATATTTTTCTAAGTATTCAACCAGTTGATCAGTCACTATACGCTCAAGAGCTTTTGAGAGTGGGGGCAGGATAGAGATAGGCCTGTAGTTCCCAGTAATTGTGTGATCCCCAGACTTATGAACTGGTGTCACAGTGGCCGATTTCCATTTCTGAGGTAATTGAGAGTAACTAAGTGACTTGTTAATAATATGTGTTCAAGGTGATAGAATTTCATCCAGTGTAAAGGCTACAAACTTAAGATCCAGGGTGTCACCACTAAATCTTGATTTCCCTAATACCTTGAGTAGGTAATTCCTGGCTTCATGGGTTGAGAGGGTTTTGAAGTAGAAAGGAGGATGAGAAGGGTGCTGAGTCTCTTTCCCAGAGTAGTCACTTGTGAGGGGGTGAGAGAAGTAGCCAGGTGGCAGAACGCCACTCAGGTCTGTGAAAGCATTATTAGAAGTGCTAGCAATAAGTTTGAGGTCGAGTGAGGGTACACCATCAATGTTAAGCATGGTAGGGGCAGATCTGAGGTATCCCTCCGTGACCTCTTTAAGGTTAATCCAAAATGTTCTTCCATCATTCCAGGTCCGAGAGAGCACTTCCTTATAATATTGATTTTTAGCTGCACAAATAGCCCTCGTGCAGTTGTTTCTAGCCATGTTGTACCTCTGGATGTTGGCCTGGTTACACAGGGACCTAGACCTGTGCCATAGATGGTCCCTGGCATCCAGAAGCTCAAGGAGGTCCGGAGAAAAACGGGGATTACAGCAGCCTTTGATTTTACGCTTTTTATGGGGGGGGGGGGCGTGCCTATCACATATAGTGTTGAACTGAAGAATGAATTAGTCGAGGGCAATGTCAACGTTGTTAATTGTGTAAACCATTGACCAGTCCTGATTATGTAGGTCAGCTTTTAGTGATTCAAGATGCCCACGGATGAGTACCCTGGTGGTAATTGTTCTAGCGGATGGTTTCAAGAATTTGTTCGCCCAATGAAACAAGACTGGGGAGTGGTCACTGAAGGCATCTGGGAGTACGGTTGTGTCCAATATATGATCAGGGTGGTTAGAGAGCACCCAGTCCAGCAAGATACCCATCCCAGTTTTATAGTTGATTCTAGTGGGGGACTCAACTAGCTGGGTGAGGTGAACTGCTGAAACTGCATCTTTGAAAGGGCTTGTGTCGGAAGAGAACCAACTGATATTGAAATCTCCTAACATGATAATTTCTGAATTAAGACTCAGAGAGCCAAAACACTCCAGGAGTGAATCAAAGCAGGAGGCCATCTGTCTGGAAGGAATATATATTGGAAACACAGTAAGGGTTTTATTGTGTACACCTAAAAGCACTTTTATGACAAGGGCTTGCATATGGTCATCAGTTTTGGGCAGAGTTAGGACGAGACCTTGAAGGTTGTTTCGGAGGTAGATCGCACAACTGCCCCCACGCATGGAGAGGCAATCCTGTCTAAAGACTGTGTAGCTTGGGATGAATATTGAAGCATCCTCTACTTTTGGAGAAAGCCATGGTTCTACAACTGTGAGGATGTCTGGGGTATGTTGTAAGATCCATGCATTCAGAGCATCCATGTTGGGGAGGAGGCTGCATATATTAAGTGAGACAATTTTAAGTAACCCAGTAGATGACTGTGGGTATGCCGTAACTTGTGGAGGGCTAGGGTTGGGGTGAATATTGCCAGAAAGCAGCAGCAACAGTAAGGCCAGTCTACACAGATATTCATTTAACTGCTTGTTGCTGAGTTTGTGAAGCTTCCTCTAAGTTGAGCGCACTTTACAGTTAGCTTATAAGTTGAAGATCCCAGAGAGGAGTGCCAAAGGGGGTAGCCAGCTAGGGCGATGAAATGGCAACCCCTAGTCACCAGGGGAATGCAGGTTCTATGGCGCAGTAAGAGAGTCACAGCATTGGGATAAGGTGATAGTACTATAAACATATAAATGATTACTATCCAATGTTGGCGAGGTAGATGTTAGAAACTTATCACAGGCAAGGTCAGATAGGGTAAATAGAGAGAGCAATATAATGCCTCTAGGAAATAGAGCCATTATAAGAGACATTATGATACCAAGGAGTGCAGCAGTAAGGGCACATGCAAGGTCCCAAGCACAGTGCAAGGTTAATTATACTGCCCTGACTATCTTTAAATACCTAACACAGGGTTGAACTGAGTGACACAACTTGCCTGGGAGACCAGAGTTTATGTGCAAGCCCCAGAATCCCACAGTGGAGTTTATGGGGCAGAGTGCATTGCAGAGTTGAGGCACTCAGCTCTGAGGGGGAGCAGTTTGGTTGCCCGGTATTTTTGCTCCCCTGTAGATGAATAAAGCGTTGGTGTTTGCTGTGGAGGCAGCCCTTCACCAGAAATCCCAGTGGGGTTAAGGATGCAGCATATTGACCCCAAACATTGGGATGGGGAAGGGCAAAACCAGAGATAAACAAAATGATAATAAGAAATATGTTTAACATTGACATCTAGCTGAACCAAAAATAACAGACAGAAAATGTTATTAATTATTAAAAGTAGCTAGCCGTTACTTTTTATTTTCGAAGTATGTTTCTTTTTCCTTTTGGTCATTTAAAGGTTTACTACTGAAGAGTAGTTCTTTTGCATTATTCTCTGTCTCTCCTTGTATCTCTGGCTATGCCCCCTTCTTCCAACCTCTCCAGTCTCGTCATCTGGCTTCTCCTGGACTTACCTTTCTACTCCCGATTCTCCACAGCATTCCTCCTATGACAGGAGTGGCAGGGCTCCCCATCTCCCACAGTGGTATAGCTACAATAGAAGAAGGTGCCTGGGTAAGTAGGGTGGGGCCTGTGAGAGGTTGTGTCATCCTCTTTGCCTAGATTTTTCCCATGTGCTGGTCCCATCCATCAGGACACCGGAGGCAAGGGTGCACAAGCGCATGCACAGGAGTGCATAGTGTGGCACTAGCTGGCATCCTCCTTCAAACTAGCAGCTCCTAACTGTACTGCAACCTGTGATTGCCCAGGTGGCAGTATTGCAGCAGCAGAACCAGCTGCCCTTCATCCCTGGAGGAGGAGAACATCCTCTGGGACCCTCAATCCTCCTTCCCCCTCCCTGACTGGCCCCTGTTCCTGAACCTGGGTTGCTGTGTTGCAAGCAGTAGCCCTACTGCTGAGTTGATGGGTAGTGGCCTTACCTGAGATTATTTGATGTGATCTGGAGCAGCACTTTACCTGGAGGCTGACCTATCTAGTTTGGAGTCCCTTCATACCTCATCTACATTGTGCCCTCACTCATTGTGACATCACTGGTGACAAATATGGCAGCAGGAGAATGGCTCTGCTTAGAATGTTGTGATGTCACTATCAGTGAGGTCACAATGCGGATGAGGTATGATGGGAAATAGAATTAGATATATCAGGCTTCAGGTAAACTATTGTTCCACACATCACAGCTAGGTACTATCAGGTGGGAAATGTTGCAATCAGCAAATGCAAAAAGAAAAAAAAAACTTCAGATATAAAAAGTAATGTATTGGCTACTTGTAAAAGTAAATATTAATTTCAAGCAGTGAAGAAGCACTTAAAAACATAACTTTTATTTGGGCAATCATCAGTGTGACCGGCAGATGAGACCTGAGTTTAGGAGTGCTGAGTATGTTCGAATGTATATAGATTCAGGGCATACAGGTATATATATATATATACTCCTGCAGTACTGTAAGGGTTAATGTCTCATCTAAAGGACAACCCCTCTAACAGTGCAGCATCCCCTGATACTGCACTGTGGTGACAACCCTGGCTATGGTTTATGGTGCCAAGATGTGCTGTGCAAAATTTTCAAGTTTCAAGGGAATGGAATTCCATGGTCAATGAATTCCATTGGTACCACAATTCTGAAATTTCAAAAGCATAATATAGTGTATGGGAGGCCGCTGTTTCACATGGAAAGCCACAGAATTCCAATGTTGTTGCACCATTGTTGTGACTTCAAGAAGTTGTACACTCTTGAGTATGTCACTATGAAGGTATGTAACCACCCAGTCTCCTGGGGTTACTAGAATCCCATAAGTGTTAGACTAGGAAGGTGTTAGGCAGCTGTTAGGGAATTTACAGAAGATCCCTACAGATAGCTCATTGTTTACTTAGCTAGGCTTGGTTGGAAATGAGCGATGTCATTTAGAAATCTTGCAGCAGCATGAGCCACATTTGACTCAGCTGCAGGGGAACAGTTTTAGAATCTTGGGTGCAGTCTGTGAGTTGGAGCAGTGTAGAGTGGAGCTTTGAGTGTAGAAATGTCTGCCAGCCTACCCTACGCTGGGAGAAGAAACTCTGGTCATCTCTTACTCATCCTAGTGAGAGGGACAACAGCATTACTACAGGAAGTGGTGGAGACCTGTGTCAACAGGATCCCAGTGGGTTCATTTCTGTGAAAGTAAAATGGGACTGCAAAATTCATTAGGTCCAATGGGCAAACCCCTGAGGGACCAAAGGATTGTCCAGTTGCCCAGAACAGAAACTGAGAGTTTTTGCAACAAAAAGCTATGGATTAAATGGAGGAAGTGTCTTGTTTGGAAAAAGCCTGATGTCTATAACAAAGGGACGAATAAACCATGAGTACAATAACATTGGCAGGAGGTTGGGAGTTGGCTGGTGGTGTATGTGCCCAAGATAAGGCTAGATTACACTACTCATGACCCTGTTTTTACCACAAATATGTGCTGAATGTAAATGTATTTTCTGTGTGGAGGCCTTTGCAATCCCTGTGAGACTGAAGGATCCCGTGTGTGTCCTGGAAGGAATGACAGAGGCTATCTGGGGCCAGGGTGTGCAGATCCTCACCTGGAGTTGTAGCTAGGGCTAACTGGTTACCTGAAAGGCACAGTTTACCCTGCAGGTGTTGACTTAACTCATCTCATCAGGAAGATTGTTTGAATTTGAAGTATGTGGCAACCCCACATAATAGACACTTAGAAAAAAAGAAAGTCTAGAGATCCTTAAACAGAGGGATGGACATCTTGTTCTGTAGAAAAGCAGATGTGTGAAATGTCAACACTGCCTGTTTTGGAGAGAGAGCAAAGTCTTTTTGATGCAAGTTCTGTGTTCTGTGATGACAAGATCAAAACTTGGGGGACCACCCATTTTCTGCCTCCATCTGTTAAAAAATAATGCCATACAATACAATCCCAATGTTCTCGTGTGGGCAGTCCATCTGTGAGTCCAAGTGTAAAATGTTTATGGGCCCCCTCAGACAGGAGACATAGCATAGCCCTAGCACCTTTCTCCCAGAACTCGGTGTAAATATAAATGTTATTTTGCACTCTAACCCTGCGACCTCTTAGATGCCAAGTCAGGTATTTTCCCTAAAGCCAGATGTGGTACCTTTGTTTATGCCAACTTGTGGTTTGTTGCCTTGTCTGTGTTTAAGTTAGGGAAGTCATGGTTGCAAGATGCCACTCTTGACCAGGGTAAAGGTTGCAAAATTGGGAGCTCATATGAAGATCTTGTGGGAGAGGAAAAAGTTGCCATGCCAGTGCAAATGCTGAGGGTATGTCTGTGGTCTTTTCCGTCTGGTGGTGGTACACCATAACAGGAATTGTTGTGAGGAAAATTAAACTGTGCCAAGGAAAATGCCAAACAAAGATGTGCCTCATAGTGATTTTCTGTGGGGAAAATGTGCGGTTTGGGTGCTTGTGGAAAAACTCTGATGCCAAAGACTCCTGTGTTGAGCAATGTGTAACCTGTCAAAGTGCTTAAAATTGTTAAAAGCAAAGATTTTCAAGTTCTACTGTAATTGTGGACAAAGAAAACATTTGTGCCTAAGATTACAGAAAGTTTCAAGTGTTTGTGGATTAAACTGGTGGAGTCGCTAGAGGAATTGTCCAAAAAACTGTGCCAAAATTGCCTAAGAGCATGTCAGCCTGTGAAAATCCAAGACATGGAAAAAAAAGTTAGTTTTTGCAGTTTAAATTTGCCGGCTCAAAGACTGTTGTGAAGGAGAGTGAGCAGCAGAGAGAGACAGCAGCTAATTTGCATGGCGTTGTATGATTGGTCCTCACAGCCAAGTTCTGCCCCTTGCCTGGAGTTCCTGCTTTGAGGAGTGTTTGAGCAGGAGGACAGAGAGAGGAGTACAAACTGCAGCTGCAGTAGTGAACTGTCATTGGTGGATTTTGGGAATTTGATTCAAAAAGAAAAAACTTTTAATTCAGGCTTCTCCAGGTTAGCGACCGCTTCAGTGGGTGATCGCGAGTGAGCATGATCCCAATCTTAGGGCTGGACAGCCCAGTCGACCCCAAATGTTGTCAAATCATCAGGAAGGCTGCAACATCCATTGAAGGGAGCCGGCTACTTCTGAAAGTACCACAAATCTTGAGAGGATGGGGTGGTGCCTGAAGGACTGGAGGAGGGCAGATGTGACTCCACTTCACAAAAGTGGGACTAAGGCAGAGGCAGGAAACTACAGACCTGTTAGTTTGACCTCAGTGGTAGGGTAAATGATGGAATCACTTCTGAAGGAACGAATTGTGGAGTACCTAAAGGCCAGCAGGGTACAGGACCCAAGGCAGCATGGATTCACAGCGGAGAGGCCGTGTCAGATGAATCTAATGAATCTTTGACTGGGTGACCAAAGAAGTAGACCAGGGAGGGGCTGTGGACATGGTCTACCTAGAATTTAGCAAGATATTTGACACAGTCCCACACAAGAGATTAATATACAAGTTAGCCAGCCTTGGAGTGGATCCCAAGGTGGTAGCCTGTGCCAAAAATTGTCTGGACAACAGGATGCAGAGGGTAATAGTAAATGGAGTCCACTCTGAATAAAGGGGGGTTACTAGTGGGGTACCTCAGGGTTCAGCACTGGAACTGGTCCTCTTTAATGTTTTTATAAGTGACATTTCAGTAGGACAGGAAGGAAAAGTATGTCTCTTTGCAGACGACACAAAGATCCACAACAGGGTTGATACACAAGGTGGGGTGGAAAGGATGATAAGGGACTTGGCAAGGTTGGAGGAATGGTCAACTGTAGGGCAGCTTGGAGATTCAACACAAAGAAGTGCAAAGTAATGCACCTGGGAAACAAAAACCCAGGGGAAGGGTACACAATGGGGGGTGAGATACTAACAACAACAAAAAGCTCCTCTATCTCCTGCTACCACCCCCTCTTCCCTGTCCCTCCTGCCTGGCACCAGCAATCCACTATACCTGATCGTTTCTGGCTATCACCCCCCATTTTACAGTCCCCTTTCACGCTCACCTCTCCAATTTCTGGTTTCCCTCCCCCCTTACCTCATAGCCTACGACTTAATCTCCTTCCTCCTTTCTCCTTCCTGTAAAACTGCGTCACAGCCTACTGCCCGATTATTTAAACGCACTCACCGCCTCTTCTCTCTCTCCTTAGTCTACACATTTTGCCCCGAGGGTTAGCTGGGACCAGGTGGCTATAGTCGATGGGTCCTGGCCTCCTCATCAGGCCCAACGCCGCCTCCTCTAGCCGCCTCCTGACCCAAGATTACCGGTAAGGACACTCCTAGGCTGGGAAGCTGAGATTCGCAGCATTGGCCGACTGAGCTCTGTGCTGCTCACTGATTGGCCACTGCCCAGACATCGCTTTTGATTGGTCTGGCTGACTTTGGTGCTTAGCTGGGCTAGGAGCTCATTGACTTGCAGTGCTAAGTGCCAAATTTTACGCCCACCCCTCCCCTCCAACCTTTATTAACTAGTCTGCTTGTCACCGCCTTGCTCTAAATACCGCCCACTGTCCCACATCCTATCCTGAACCACTAGCTAAACCACTCTTCTCCCTAGTTCTCTCTGCTGCTGCTACCCTCAGAGGATTTTGCTAGCTACACCCCACTGTGTCTTTCCTCTTTTTCTTAGCTCTCTAGACCTCCTTTTCCTTCCTTCTTCTCTCCTCCTCTCCCTTCTAGCTACTATGCCTCCCTGTAAACATTTCTCTCTTCTAGCCCTCTCCTTGCTTCCAACCTTAACCCACCTACCCACCTCTTCCTATCCCTCACTACCCTCTACTCTGGTCCTCCTGGCTAATTACCCAACATCAGGCACGATTGCAATCTCCCCATAAGCAAAAATGGTGCCATCCAGCTATGGACTGTTTAAATATGAACAAGTACTAAGACTGCATGGGGCAACCTGGCACCTATTCCTGGTCGATGCAAGCACTGGGATCCTAGGCGCCTGTACTGGTCCAAACACAAAGAACCCGAGGATGATCGCCACCTACTATGAAATACGACAATGGACTCTCAAACTCCTACTCCTCCTCCTCTTAATATCTGGAAGTGTTCACCCTAATCCTGGCCCAATTTCCTACAGTACAACAAAGCCTGCCAAACGGAGGGGGACTCACCTTTGTCACCTTAAATATTTGTAGTCTCCTACCAAACTTGCTCTCCTACAAACCTTTGTCAGTCAGCATAACTCGATATTCTAGCCATTGTTGAAACTTGGCTGACACCTAGCACCCCTGACCATGCTATATCTCTTCAAGGCTACAAGATTCTCAAGCTGGATAGGACGTCAAAAAGGGGTGGTGGCTGTGCCATCTACATAAAGGAATATCTCAACTGCCTCTCCATTACCTATACCACCACTAACTCTGTTTTACAACTCCTCCCTATCAAACTTCTCCTTGGTGCCCATAACAAAGTCCTCACGGTTGCTGCTATCTACATCCCACCTAAAGATCCTGGGCCCGGCCTACAGTCTGTACTAGATTTTGTCAGATCTCAACCTCCTGATGCCGAGCTCCTCCTCCTGGTGACTTCAATATCAACTGGCTTGCATCAGACATAGGTCCGACTAAGGATGCAATCCTAGCAGCAAACTTAACTCAGCTGGTCAATTCACCCACTAGGAAAAACTATAAATCTGGTAATAGTACACTAATAGATTGGATCCTCACCAACCACCCAGCCCGGATAAATAATATTGCTGTTCTCACGGATTCTCTTACTGACCACTCTCCTATAATATGTACCTGGTCAAACAAGTTTAGAAAACCACCCCCTAGAACCATCACTAGCAGAGTACTACCGTTTGGAAACCTTACTCCACTCAAGGAAAATCTTAGACAGAAAGACTGGTCTCCCATTTACAATACGCAAGACGTCGATGAAGCTCTTAACCACTTTATCTACACCTTCAGTGCTGCCTGTGACTCATACGCACCTGTAAAAAAAGCGCAAAGTGAAAGCACTCTCAACTCCATGGCTCACTGCTAAGCTAATGGCACTACACAAAGGAAGGTACCACCTCTGGGCTATTGCAAGAGACTCTGGCTCTCCGACTGACATCCTAAAATATAAACAGGCCCGAAACTACTGTACTAAAGAGACTCGTTGAGTGAAGAGCGACTACTTCAAAACTGCTCTTTCCAACACTTGGGGTGAAGGGAAATCTTTCTGGGACAATCTAAGAAATATCACGGGTAAGCAGTCCAAATCCTTTCCTACTACACTGAAAGTGGCAGGCACTACCACCCTTGACCCCTTGGTCATAGCAAACACCTTAAATGAGACCTTCACCGACCTCAGCGGAGTCCTTGCATCTGACTTCTTTGCTTCTGCAGACCCCCCTATCTCTATATCCCCCCTCTGCCTCTCCAAACACTCCACCCTTCCATCTTAAAATAGTTAAAGCACATGAAGTTTATAAATACGTAAAGAAGGCTATATCTAATTCAAGGGCAAGCAGTGACTCTCTTGACCTTAAAATACTATCCCTTACCCTGGATGTAGTTCTATCCCCTCACCAGAATATTCAATCTCTCCCTCTGTTCTAGCAAATTCCCTAGTATATGGAAGGCTGCTATAATCACCCCAGTGCACAAAAGTGGGGATAAGTCTCTGCCTGGTAACTATAGACCAATTTCAATACTCCCTCCCTTATCAAAGGCTCTTGAACGTATGGTAGCTGACCAGCTTACAGACTACCTGGAGAAATATAACATTCTTTGTGACCAGCAACATGGTTTCAGACAAAGGCATAGCACCACCACTGCCCTGCTCGAATTCTCAGGAGTAATCCACAAGGCCTTGGACAAAGGACTCCCTCACCGGAGCTGTGTTTATTGATCTAACGAAGGCATTTGACACTGTCCACCATGGCCTACTGATCAGTCAACTACAGACACTTGGGCTCTCCTTAGGCTCTGGTGCCTGGATAAAAAGCTACCTTGCCCAACGCACCCAGGTTGTAAAAATATCTGGAATCCTCTCAAACCCTAAGCCTGTCCTCTCAGGAGTTCCGCAGGGATCCATCCTAGGCCCGCTACTTTTCAGCCTCTTTCTAAACTCCCCTCCCTAAATCCTGCCCAGAACAAATCATCCTCTATGCTGATGATGCTGTGATTCTATCCTCACACAAAGACCCTAACCTCTTACGCCACAGCCTACAGCACGCATTTGCCAGTGTTGAGGAGTGGTTCGTTGGACACAAGCTAGTCCTAAACCACAAAAAAACAAAATCTATGCTCTTCGCTAGTCCGCAGAACAAGAAAAGACAAGCTCCACTTACTATCAACACTTCCCTGGGAATCACCCTTGAACAAGTGGCTATCTTTAAATATCTTGGAATCACATTTGATCAAGGCCTTGTCTTTTCATCACATATTGATGGTATTTCCAAAACTATTAATCAGCGGCTCGGGATACTCTACCGTAACAGTCAACTTTTCACCCATCCAGCGCTGAAGCTAGCTATTCAATCCTCAATCATCTCAGTCATCGACTACAGCTTAATTATTTATGGGTCCGCCCCTCCTAGCGCACTGAAACGGGTCACAACCTCCCTAAACAAGGCATGTCGGCTGCTTACAGGTGCTCATCGACTTACTCATACCTGTGAACTCTATGCTGATACTGGGTGGTTACAGCTATCAAACCGGTTAAAGTTCTTCACCTGCCTAATGGCCAAGAAATCCATCATGGGCCTCACCCCACCCTGCATTCAAGACCTGCTATGCCAGAACTCAAGTGTACGATCCACCAGAAGATCAGAAACCCAGCTTCTACAGGTCCCCCACTGTCGGACCACACATGGTCAACGATCATTTGCCTATCGTGCTCCCAACTGGCTAAATACTCTCAGCACCTCTATTACCTCCTCTAACTCATTAGGTGCTTTTAAATCCAGACTATTCTCTCACCTAGCCACTTCAAACTCCTGTGACTGCCTTGTTTAATCTCCTATTCTACTCTCACTCCTCCTCCCTTGCCCTCTTACTTGACAAAGGCCTACTAATGGATCCTCGTCTTCTACAATTGGTCTGCTCCTTCCTCCTACCCCCCCTTTCCTCTTTTTCTTACTTACACTGCCTAACTTACCTCCCCTACCTATCTTCCCTCCTCACTTGTTTTCTATACAGTGAAAGTGCTTAAGTGATTTATCTGCTGTTCATAAATGTCATTAGATTTTAGCTATTTGTGCAACCCTGTACCTCTATTTGTCTGTAACTGATTTTGACGTGGAACCTTTGTAAAAGAGCCTTGGCTCAAAGGTATTAATTCCTAGATTTACAATAAACAATAAAAATGGAAAGGGACCTGGGGGTAGTCATATCAGATGACCTAAAGGTGGGCAAGCAATGTGAGAAGGCAGTAAGGAGGGCTGGAGGGATACTGGGATGCATAGGGAGTGGCATCACTAGTACAAAACAGGAAGCTGTTATCCCTCTGTGCAGACAGTTGGTGAGACCCCATCAGGAGTACTGCATGCAGTTCTGGAGACCCCATCTCCACAAGGACATAGACAGGATAGAGGTTGTGCAGAGGAGGACTACTAAAATGGTGCAGGGTCTGCACCAGAAGACATATGAAGAGAGACGAAAGGAGCGTAATATGTATACCCTTGAGGAAAGGGGGGGGACACGATAGAAACTTTCAATTACTTCAAGGGGATCAACAAAGTCCAAGATGGTAGCATCTTTCAGAAAAAGAGATGTACAAGAACAAGGGGGCACAATTTGAAGATAGAGGGGCGGCTCAGAGGTAATGTGAGGAAGTATTTTTTCATGGAGAAGGTTGTGGATACATGGAACGGCCTTCCTGAGGAGGTCATAGAGTCAAAAACAGTGAGGGAATTCAAGAATGCATGGGACAGACATAAGGCAATTCTAGTGGGGGGTAGGAGGAAGTAGGCTGTTGGTTAACTAGGATCTGCAGCTTATCCATTAGGTAGGGAAATGGGCAGACTAGGTGGGCCAAGCAGTCCTTATCTGCCATCAAATTCTATGTTGCTATGTATGGCAATCAAGATAAAGACTCTGAACAGCTGGTGTGTGTGCAAAATAGATTGCGTGCCAAACGTTGGCAAGTGTTCAAGTAAAACAAGCAAAGTTGTAAACTGAGGGCAAAGGACTGAGAAAGTAGCTGTAGCTGGTACAAGCAAACAAGCTGTGTTAACTGGGCAGTACTGAGCAAAGTCACTGTGAGTGTGTGCAAATGATTTAATAGACTGTGCTGAATTAAATAAGATTTTTTAAGTCAAGTTACAAGTGTGCAAAGAAAGAGCAAATCGCAGTGGCAGAGAACCAAATGCAGCCAGAGTGCAAAGAACAGCATGGTTAGGAGGTAGTATAGCACAGTTGTTTAAGGCTCTGAGCTGCAAATCTGGTGATATCCAGCAGACCAGACGTGGGTTTGAATCCCACAGCTTCCACTTACATACTGTGTGACCCTGAGCAAGTCACTTAAATTCCCTGTGCTCCCAGGATGCACCTGTAAAAAAGCTTTCAGCTTAGTGTGCTACTCCTGGTTAAACAACTAAATAATAAAAAAAAATGATGCAGAAAAGTTTCATTGGCCATGTTGGGGTGTAGTTCCAAAGCCATGTAAAGAAACATGAAGCACCATGTTTTGGGGCAGGGTCCTGATGGTAAAAACAACCAGAATGTGTGCAAATGTTCTGAAAACAAACCAAAACCAGAGCAATAGAATTCAGCACATGCGATAGAGAGAGAGAGAGAGAGAGAGAGACTTTTTTTTTTAAGTCAGACCCAGTGTGTCAGTGTGCAGAGAGCAGATCAGTAGCCTTGGACTTGTGTATTGTTTTTGCAGAGCAAAATAGCTAGCAAAAAGACAGGGTATCCACGTCATACCAGGATCTGGATAGCCCAGACAGAGAGACAGAGAGAGAGACCTGGATCAATTTGAAAAGTTGTATGGATGTGAAGGAGCACCAGCAAATGTTGCATTGCCGAACTTTCCAGTAAATGTGTGTGTGATCTGCTTGAAAAGTGGAAGAGGTGTTTTAATGATTCCGTGCTGCAAGGACTGTAGAAAACAGTATGGCATGTGTATGGACAGAGGTGTTTTGCAAGCAAATACCAAACAATATGTCTGGCTCCGACATGGACCCTTGGTGAGGTTCCAACCTGTGCATTACAGAAGGCAGATGCATGCAGGCAGAAAGAACCAGAGGAGTTTGTGAGAGAATCCTTTGAGGGTGTGACCAATAGTGACTCATAGTGGCATGCAGAGATAGACTTTTCAGCCCAGGCAGAGGTTGAGAGGGACCAGCCAGAGACTGAGTCTGTGGATCCGTATGCAGCAGGCCCAAGTCAGAGTTTGATTGGAGAGGATGAAATAGAAGATGCCTTACACTGGGAGGCAACTGCCTCAGAACATAGTGAGAAGTGGACTGTGTCTGGGACTGAAACAGCTATCAGCTCCTGGGCAGAGCATGTAGAACAAGAAGAAACTGAGCAAGTTAGTAAGGCAACTGGTAGTGAGAATGGGCTACCAGTGGCCCTAACTGCAAGTGAGCCACCAGAGACTGTACAGGGCTCAAAAGAAACAGAAGTGAGTACAGGGATGGACTGCAGTTTCCCTGACTGGAGCATCCAAGACTGGCTTGATCAGGTCTAGCCTCCCCCAAGCCAGGCTGTTGGGTTGAGTCTGCCCAAAAGCAGCAAAGAGGAACACCTGATCAGACACAGGGCAGAGTCAGAATATGGACTAAAGTATCTGTTTTTAAAAAGATGGATGTGGGAAGCAATTGAGGACCACAGAGATGAATGGTTGCTGGAAGAAGCCAGAGCTACCATTAAGTATAACAAGTGTATGTTTGAAGGCATCAAAATATGCCATGACAAGTTAAAGATGTGGAGACTAGGTCGCGCCCTCTATCTTGATTCTGTCTGAGTTGCTGACAGAGCTGGTCATGAAACAGTTCACACTAAAAGAATTGTTTGTCCTAATAAGACAGTAATTTATGGTCCTTATCCCAAGTGGTACTACCCATGAGTGCCACTACCAGCATGTGCCAGCTTGAAAGACAGCAACACCGGAAGAGGTGCAGCATGGTGAGTCCACCACTCAACTCTCCAGGCAATCGGCCAAAGAAAGAGATCTGCAGGACATGTCGGCGTCCCCCCTGGAAGCAACATGTCAGCATCCCCCCTGGGAGCAACACGTCAGTATCCCCCCAGGAAACAACACATCAGTGTCCCCCCAGGAGCAATATGTCAGTGTCCCCCCCTAGGAGTAACACTTCAACATCCCCCTGGGAGCAACTAGAGATATTGCGCCTGCAGTTTCTTCATTGATCAGCAGCAGCCAGGTTCAGAGGTGACATGGAAGAGCTTGGTCCGAAGATATGTCTTCAGCCAAAGGTGGAGAAGAGATCCAGCCCAGATCCAGAGAGGAGATGCAGATTGTCAGCCTGCACTTCAGGAACTGGTAGACCAAGATTTTCCTCTTACTTTTTATGTTATGACTTTGCCCATTTAAGAGGATATGTCCTTAATCTGTTTGGTCCAATAGACTCCTGGATCCGGACCAATGTTTCCAGCAGGCCTCGGGCCTACATCAAGGAAAGTTGTGAGAAGGCTTCGGCCTGCTGAGACTTTTCTTGAATGTGAGTGCCTAGTGCACTCAGGACACTTACTCAGATTGGACTATGACTACTTCCCCAGGCCCTAAATGTTTTGTATGTGTTATTTTGGTACTTTTATACTGCCTTTTATAGAAAAAAAACTTTAAAAACCTTTTTGGGATTGTATGGTATTTGCTGGTGGAAGGTTTGGTCACTGTTTTTCTTGCAGATTGTGTTTTTGGATGTTTTCTTTTGTAGGTGCACCTGAAAGAAGAAAAGAAGACAAGAAGAGAATGTTTTAGGACTCCACAGAGTTCTCCTTTTAGTGTTTTGGGAATGTTGTAACTAGGAAATATTCAACACTTTTGCTTTTCAGGTTTAGAGTGTGCAGTACTGGGGTTTGGGAAATGCATAGCAATGCCTTATGTATGTTTCTAAAGTAGTACACAGTTTAAAGAGTGAAATGTGTGTAGGTATAGGTTATCCCATGGGTAGCATAGGTTAGATAGCTTTTCCCTAGTGGGTTAGGGGGATAGACAAGCTGGAGGTCCTAACTTGAGTATGGGCCTTCAGTGCTGTTCTGTCAGGGCATGCTTCAAGCAGTCTCTTGGAGCCACTGAAAAGAGTCCCGAGATAGTTTGTTAGGTACAGCTGAAGTTTCTTCAGCGGGCCTTTGTCCTCTGGTGCAACCTGCCTATGCCTCAGCATAGGTAGGGGTGAGCCTGGCCACCTCATCCCGTAGGGCACCCAGAGGCTGGGTGGCCTGTGTTGCAGTCCAAAGCCCTTGCTGCAGATAGCAAGGTTCATCTGGTGGTGGTGAGTGTAACCATTCAGTCCCTTGGGGTTACTAGAATCCCGTCAGTGCTGGACTAGGAAGGTAATGGGCATCTGGTAGGGAGTTTATTAGAAGCTCCCTACAGACAGCTCATTCTTTACTTAGCTAGGCTAGACAGGAAAGGAGTGATGTCATTTAGAATTCTCACAGCAGCTTGAGCCACATTTGACTCAGCTGCAGGGGGAACATTTTAGAATCTTGGGTGCAGTCTGTGAGTTGGAGCAATTGAGAGTGTAGCTCTGAGTGTAGAGGTGCCTGCCAGCCTACCCTAGGCTGGGTAAAGGAACTCTGGTCATCTTTTTCTCCCCCTAGTGAGAGGGACAACAGCATTACTACAGAAAGTGGTGGAGACCTGTGTCAATAGGACCCCAGAGGGTTAATTTTTGTGAAAGTAAAATGGGACTGCAAAATTCAGTAGGTCCAAGGGGCAGTCTCCTGAGGGACCAAAGGATCATCATGCTGCCCAGAGCTGAAACTGAGAAAGTTTTTGTGACAAAAAGCTATGGATTAAATGGAGGAAGTGTTTTCTTCTGAAAAAGCCTGATGTCTGTAACAAAGGGACAAACAAACTGTGAGTATAGCAACATTGGCAGGAGGTTGGGAGTTGGCTGGTGGTGTATGTGCCCAAGATAAGGCTAGATTACACTAGTCAGAACCCTATTTTCACCACAAATATGTGCAGAATGTAAATGTATTTTGTGTGTGGAGGCCTTTTCAATCCCTGTGAGACTGAAGGATCCTGTGTGTGTATCCTGGAAGGAATGGCAGAGGCTGTCTGGGGCCAGGGTGTGGAGACCCTCACCTGGAGTAATAGCTAGGGCTAACTGGTTACCTGAAAGGCACAGTTTACCCTGCAGGTGTTAACTTAGCCTATCTCATCAGGAAGATTTTTTGAATCTGAAGTGTGTGGCAACCCCCACGTAATAGACACTGAAAAAAAGAAAGTCTAGACATCCTTAAACAGAGGGATGGACATCTTGTTCTGTAGAAAAGTAAATGTGTGACATGCCAATACTGCCTGTTTTGGAGAAAGCAAAGTGTTCTTGATGCAAGTTTTATGTCCTGTAATGACATTATCCAGACTTGGGGGACCACCCGTTTTCTGCCTCCATCTGTTAGAAAATAATGCCATACAATACATTCCCAATTTTCTGGTGTGGGCAGTCCATCTGTGAGTCCAAGTGTAAAATATTTATGGGCCCCCTCAGTCATAAGACACAGCATGGCCCTAGAACCTCTCTCCCAGAACTCGGTGCAAATATAAATGTTATTTTGAACTCTAACCCCTGACCTCTTAGATGCTGAGCCAGGTATTTACCCTAAAGCCAGGAGTGGTACCTTTGTTTATGCCAACTTGTGGTTTGTTGCCTTGTCTTTGTACAAGTTGGGGGGGGGGGTCCTGGTTGCAAGATGCCGCTCTTGACTGGGCTAAGGGTTGCAGGCACAAGAACGAACATCAGCATGTGCTGTTGCTTCTGCCTCCAATTGCAGCGCAGTGTTCAAATGCCTTCCAATCACTGGTGAAACTGGCTTGTGGGTGCAGTACTGTGAGAGCAACTGGCAAGGAAGATATGAAGAGACACTGCGGACTCTAGCATGAAATAGTAGAGTCCTTCTTATTTATTTATTTATTTTAAAAAAAATTGAGTCTGTGTAAGTGGTGGGAGTGGGGGGGGTGTATGGCTTGTTCAAGGTAGTGTGAGGAAGGACAGCTGGGCAATGCTCAAGAAATGCTCAGTTTTTATTTAACTGTTGCCCATACACTATACTGTAAAAGATCATGGATGGGCAATAGTGAACAACAATGCTGTGTTCACTTCTTGAGGTTTCATGACAACAGTGAACCTCTCGAGCTTCACTCTTGAGGTTTACTAGGTTGTCATGACAACCTCTCAAGGTGAACACAGTATTATTGTTGTTCATTGTTGCCCATCCATTATCCTCTATATTGTTTTGCTGTTTACAGAAACTGCGTATTCCCTTTCCACAATCCGAAGAAAACTATTCTTCAATATACATACAAATATATTTTGGAATTCTGCAGATTTCAAAAAGAAATTCCAAAATGCAGTTTGGGAATGGATTCGCCATTCTGTATGAACTCCACTGTCTAAATTCCGCATTCGGTGCTGCTCTAGTGCCAAGTCTCCAGACGCTGGTACTATCGGACTAGTTTGCTGAAAAATTTAAGTTTAACGTATGGAGACATTTATTCATTGAGTAGTGGTTAGAACACAGACTTAGGAACCAGGAGGTCACAGGTTCAAATCTCAATAAAGCCACTTAATTACTGTGTGACTTTGAATAAGTCACTTAAAGAGCAACTTTGTACATCAGTATGTAATTTTATAAACAGGATGTTTCAGCTCCTACAATTTATTAGATAATACTTTTTTCATTTTCAATGTTCCTTTCCAAAGCTGACAGTCTAATCAAAAAGTCTGTATAAAAGACACTTGCCTTTCCCCAGTTTACTTAACAGTGCTTTTGTATATGATGTCATAGCGCTCACGATGGCAACAGGCTATGATGTCATAAAGAGCAATTGTGAGGTTGATGGAGGAAGTCAGATACATTTTGAAATAAGGTACTAAATTGTCTGCAATATGTAGTAGACTAAAAACAAGGAAAAGTAAAAGAAGAAAACAAAAAACTTGAAAACATCACTAAATCTAGTGGTTTAAACCTTTTTATTATATTAGAGAGTTGCTCTTTAACACCTCTGGGCTTCAATCCCTCCCAACTGTAAAAGTGGGCAAAGCTGGACCCCTCTGAAAATGATGGGTTGCTTCTTAGTTGGCTGTTCTGGGTAAATAAATTTCAAAATAATATACAGTAAGAGAAACTATTTTGCCAATCAACCGACATGTTCCAGATTCAATATAAAATCGTTTAATTTAAAAGTCTGTTTTATGGGCAGCTGAGTTCTTTTGGCCTAGCTTTCAGTTTCTTCAGTCAGCTCAGACTGCATTCGTCGAATTTAATAAGATGGTTACAGCATCAAACTTGTTGAATGGACATCCTGTGGGTGCCCTATTCATGAGTCTCTCTGCAGCTTTACTTTTTGTCTACTGAAGGATTCTATTCTTTTACAACAAAATAACATCTCTTACTTTTTTTTTTCTCTTTGTTCATGTCAGATTCAGAAAATCATCCTAAGGAACACATGTTCTCTGTTTGTGTGCTGCAGACATGAGGCGGGGGACCCAAATTTCCTTGTAGAATCTTCTACGCTGGGATGTAGCCAGGATTAATTGGGGGTAGGGGTGCTTCCATCAGCTCTTTACAATGGGCTTCAAGGTCCCATCAGTTAGGGTCAGCATCCCCTTTTCTAATGTTTCAAGTACCCAACTAGGGTTCTGAGGCACGAGCAGACTCGACAGACCGTACGGCTTATTCTGCTGGCAAATAGTATGTTAGTATGTAGTTTTAGCTACCTGAAAATTAACAGTGACCCTAAAAACATTCAAGCAATTAAGGTCACCATGAATGTGGTGGTCCAGTATACACTGGGGGTGGTGAGGGATGTGTCAATGTCCAACATAGCCTAAGTATTTGAGGCATAAGGAGGGACAGCTGCATGATATTCCTTTGTTTAACAACAAAATACATTTTCAAATTGTTTTTTGATATGACTGCCTGCCCACATTTCACTTCAGTCATACAACTTCCTTTCCATAACAGAGAGATCCACATCGCCCAAACCCTAACAGGTACAACAACTGTATATCAATAGGGGCAGGTGTTTTATGCTCAATACTAGGGTATAGCAACTGTTTTATGTAGTCCCCAGCACCACTGCAGTAGGAAAGTGTGTCTTGTATATTTAAAGGGAAAACCCTGTAACATTCCCATTTCATATTTTCTTCCCCCTGTTCTCTTCCTGTACATAACCCTCTTTTTCTGTTTCCTGTCTCCCTCATCTTTTGAAACAAACTTTGTATGTAGTCACCCTATAGCTCCAACCAGTGACATCATCTGCTAGAATTAGGGCTTGATCCACATACGTGGCTGGGATATGTTCAAATTGAGCATATCTCATCTGTGCCTCTGTGTGGCCCAATGCTGTTCTATGGCAGATGGCATCCCCAGCCCCTCCCACCCATGCTCTGTGTGTGGGGAGCCCCACACTGATGCACGGGGTTGAGCTGCACAGGGCACTGGACATCCAAAATTATGCCTGGGTTGACACTGTAGTGGATCCCCCATTCTGCATGGAATGGTGAAGCATGGGACATAGCAGCCCATGGTGGTCTTCCAAGGACTGCCATATCCCCATTAGGCCATCAGCGTTATATGTTGCTGTAACCAGCCATTGCCAGCCAAACTCCCAGCCCTTCCAATGGACCCAGAAGGCTGGGGGCTGGTTTTGAGGGGGAGCTGATTGGGCCACATGAAGAGTCCTGTGGCTGGGAGGGTGGGTAGACACTACAGTAGCCCTTCAAGCTGTCTTTCACATCCACAGGTCCTCTGTGATGCAGAGTATGCCTCCAGGATCAGGTACATGCATGCCCCCAACCCCTTGCCTGCCCCTGACCCAGCCTGGCACATAGCAGTGTGCACAGCTAGGGACTGGATATGGTATGTGTGCCCAGCTGGGGCTGGGGCTGCACGAAGGTCTCTGCATATATGGACAGGGACCTCTGCCCCCCTCTGGCCCAGGTAGACACCCCTTTGCAGGTAAAGATCCGTTTGTGGAGCGAGCCCTAAGTCAGCAGCTCCAATACTGATACTGTTACTTGAATGGGCTGCTCTTTGGTGCAGAACACTGAGGCCAGGCTGTTGACGGGCCTATCTAGGTCTTGTCACACGACCTGCACCGCTGCAGGTGAGGTGGCAGATTTCCTTCAAGGTTGACTTGCTGAGCTAGAAAGCCCTACATGGACTGGGCCCTAGCTACCTGTAGGATCTTTTGCTGCCCCACCAGACCTCCTGCTCTCTCTTTTCCTCTGAGGTGGGCCTCATCCCAATTCCCAGGGTTCAGCTGAAATTTTCGGGTGAGTGGGCCTGTGATGTTGCTGGCCTGACCTGTGGAACATGCTTCCCAGATCTCTGAGGGAGGCCTGATCACTGGAAGCCTTCAAAAGGGATCTGAAGTCCGATCTTTTTACAGAAGCTTTTGGCTCACATTAATTGACTGGCTGTTTATTATATATTATATTTATTTATAATTATTTCATTATTATAAATTATTTAAGTTTTTAATATTGAACTAAATCAGTTTTGATTTTAATGTTGTGGTTATTCATTATAAATCATTGTTCTACATGTGAAGCTGTGATATTGTATTGCATATTGTACAGCACTCAGACCCCGTGGGAATGGGTGCTTTATAAATGAAAGTTTGCTTGCTTGATGCAGACTGAGCACACTGAGGAGCTGCCCCATTTTCATTAATGTAGTGGAGCAAACTTGCAGTGGTATCGGTGTCAGGAGGCAGCTCTCTTACAAGAGGGTGGGGCTGCAGCAGTAGACATTAGGTGTATGCATTTGTAACTGCAGTGAGCTAAACTGTCTCTTTTCTGTAATAAATCTCGCTGAGCTAAAGTTCTCTGGGGTATAGTGTGCATGAAAGGCACACTATACAAAACCAGAATCATTTCATTTCCTAAAAGGAAAAGTGACATATCATTTTCTAAAATAGGTCTAGATGGCTGTCATAAATACTACTCTCCGACTGGACAAATCAGGTTACCTGCTGTGCCTATCCATTCTCAGAAATGCAAGGTGCTGCATTTCCTAAGCCAGAATACAAATTACGTACTGCCAGGATATGGAACAGTCTTCCAGAAAACATCATTGAGGCATCTACATCTGACACCTTCAAAATAAGGTGAGATGAACATCTTTTGGGTAATAGACATCAGAGACAACCCCACTATGAGTGGGAGACAATTAAATGGGTATTTTGCCTACTTTGTCTGAATCCACCAAGTTAAACCAAGTTAAAATGTTTAATACAAGGATGTTGTATAAGTGCTTTATCACATGATGAGGTGCTACATTTATTTGGAGATATAGGTACTTCACACACATCAGAGGAGTGCCTGTATCTCCCAATGAATGCACACCTGTTGTGCATTATTGCCCACAAAATATTCCCCACGGTATGCTGTTATGCTATAACTCACAGTAGTGTCAGTTGACTCAGGGTACATACATACTGTATTTTTTTTATACCACCTTTTCTCTGCCTGGGGTAGGTGGGCAGGCTTTCAGACCTGTCCCCACTCCCTGCAACCGATGTCTGCCTTCCACAACCCATAGGAGCCTAGCCCCCACCGATTTCTACCCGTAGTGGGGCCAGGAAGGGAAGGACCTTCCTCCCTCCAGTACATGAATTTGGATGGCTCTCTCAGGGTCAGACAGTGGCACAGCCCATGGAGGGAGCGAGCAGGGCTTCATGAAACCCACATTCCCTAATTTTCCATTTTCACCCTTCCCCTGCAGTGAAGGCACGCACACCCTGCAATTCCATGGCCTCACCCTTTGAGTCATTCAGAGTATGCACTACCATCGGGCCATCACCCAGTGACAGTCAAAGGCTGAGATGGCTGAGCACCGCTCCCAGGAGAGGAGACAAGAGCAGTCTCTGGGACACTCAATCCTCTCCCTCCCTGGTCGACCCTCAGCGACTCAAGTTCCCAAACCTGGGTCACCGGCATGGCAGCAGGTAGAGCGCAAGGTATCTTAGTGCTCTGCACCACTGGGCTGGCTTAACATATAGTATTTCTGTGCTGATAAACACAGAGGCCAAAGGTGGTGTTTTGGAGCGGAAATATGTTTATTCCTGAGTACATACACAACTGGTAAGCACTAATATATTACAAGTTCTTTCTTTTTAAAATGTTACCTTCTTTATTATTATCCCCTCACCTATATTTCCCCTTTTGTTTCCACATTCACCACCTTAATGACTGTTACCACATCGGCAGCACTATTCGTACATCTAGGAAGGGAGGGAGAAGCAGTTACCTTCACAGCTGACACACATGCTGCTCCTCGAACAGCAGACAGGGAGTAAATGCTGAGTGACTTACACTCTCCCTACTCAGGAGATGAGTGCTTCATCTCCTAGATGCCCTGTCCACCAGCTAGCTCTAGCATTGGGTTCTGGGCCTTGAAAGGCAGACTAAGTGGTCCAGTTGAAGTCCCAATCTGCTGACAAATCTTGTTTCTATGAAAGTGAACCCTAAGCTCCTAGATGGCAGGGTGATGAGCTGGCACTGGTTTGAATCACACATTCTCTCTTTTAAAAATGCAAACTACTTTATTTTAATTACTGTTGTTTTGAGCCATTTGAATATTTCTCCTCTTTCTCTAAGGACTCAAAGCTGACCATCCAACACTGCTGTGTGCTACGCATTTAACCTTGTCTGCAAATCAGAATGTAAGAAAAGTGTTGCTGCCATGTGAGTCTCCTGTACAGTTATGGGGGAATAACCGTGTAGTAGATCTGTGTTTTGACTGGCTGAAAGGTCCACTTGTAGTATGATGTGTAATATAAAATATAGTAGCATTCCTCTGGTAGATGCAAGCACTTGGTTTCCCCTGTGGCTTTCCTGTGCATCCCAAGGCCCTGGAGGTGACAGTAATCACAGACCCTGTCATGAATTGCTCACTAGTGCAATGCAGTTTATTGTGCTTCTTGCCTTTTGGCCCTGAAAAAGCATGGTACACTTTTCAAAAGCCTGTTATATTCCATCTGTTCTCATCTCTGTCATAGCATTTGTCACACGCTGCATTGCCTAAGATGGTTAAATGTGTAGGGATGTACTCAGAGGCTCTGGAGCCTGCCTGTGTTCACATCTGTGAGAGGACTAATCCGTTCCTATATCTGTCATGCCTTCTTACTCCCCACAAGCCTATTAATGGCGTGAAGTTGGCTGAAATTCAAACATTTGTTGTTCTGTGGGTGTACTGGAAGCTTGGCAAGGCTCCTGTTGACTGTTCTGTTTTCTTTGAACTCCCTCCTGCTGGTGTTGAGAAAGAAGCATCACAAGAGATATGAAATACAAGCTCTGAAAGATTTTTTTTTTGCAAATATTCACATACAGTACGTCCCTCATACTTGCTCACAAAATCCAAACACTTGAGCAAGGTCCCTGAAAACAGTATTTCTTTTTCTTTTTTTTTTAAACAGGCGTTTTCTTGTTCCTGGTTCTGCCTAATGGCACACCCCCCAGCCCCGTCACTGACCTTCACTTGGACCTACTGGTTATCCATCACTTACCATTAACCACCTAGTGGTGGGTAGTCTGGGGTGTGAGTCATATGTGAGCTTACGGGCGGGGGGTTGGCATAGGGCAATAGCATGTGTATGCATGCATGTGTTCCAGACATTTGGCAGCTACCCTCCCCATTCCTGTGCTTCCCAGCTGTGCTCCCACGTAATCTCCAACAGGTGGCACAATGCAGTGGGAGCAGTGCCCCACCCACTCCACTAAGGAAGGAGAGAAGTCCTTGAGACACTCAATCCATCCTCCCCTGGTGGGCCCCCAACTGCCTGCGCTTATTTCTGTATGCAGGTCACTGTTGTCGCAAGCTGCAGCGCTACCGCTACTCCAGTGGGCTGACAGTGAAAACAGCACGTCTGAGCCAGCTCTTGCCATGGGTACACAGGTATCCAGGGTTTGGGGAGTGGCCTATGGTCTGTCACTCACAGGGTCGGTACCGGGCAGGGGTGTTGCAGAGCTGGTGTGGTCTCATGCAGTCCCGGGGTGGGAGGGATGGAGAAGCATGCACAGCTGTCCATTGTTGAAAGTGCTGCTTGACATTCTGCCAAGATGTGTCATTAAAGTAGATTCTCAACACCGTCACTAATTCACCACCCTCCAGGCAATGTAAAGATGCAGATGACACAGCCATCAAATAGTGGGAGAATGGAACTAAAACGGGGGGGGGGGGGATTATGATGCAGGTTAAGTGCAAACTCAACCAAAAGAATGCATGGCTAATTGAGTGAGTCGGTCTTTACATATTTATAAAAATGTGCATGAGAGAAGTGCTAGATGAACTGTGTAAAAGCTAAAATGTCATGTTCACCATAAGGTGCGGTTCACTCTGGACAATGGCAACGTGAGTTTCCACATACTGTCCCACCTGGGCACTAGGGATGGGCATTAACACTCAGGGTGTACGAACTGCACCTGGACAGGACCTCAGTAGCCTGATAAAAACAGTCCAGATATTTTAACAAGTCTGGGTTTTCCAATCTGCAACTGCCTGCTTATCTAACAAAGCCCCCAAAGAGTACCAGTCATGCTCATTGTTAAAATAGCCCCCAAAATCCACAAAGTAGTTCTATCTCCTGGTGAGGCATCTGTCATAAAAAGAACATTGTTTTTCTTCCAGGTTTTTGGGAGAGAAGGTTGTCATATTTATGCTCTATGAAGCAAAGAACCAAATCTCTTCTACTTTCAGAATGTGAGCCCCACCCCCCAAGCTCTGTGACATTTTGTGATGAAATAGTCTGCAGAATGTGAGTGTGCACTCCATAGGCTTTAATGGGGACTTTTTTACATTTACTTTTTTTGTATTTTAGAGAGCCAATTTGAACAAAGCAAGGCCATCACTCAACTAACAAGGCCCTTGTTAGCTGAATGGTGGCTTTGATTTGTATAAATCGTCCCTCTAAAATTCACAGAAAGTAAATGAAGGATGGCACAGTGGCATTGAGGGCTGAAGCGCTGGTCGCCTTACCTCGTGCTACGCTGGCAACCTGTATTTGGGAACGAGCATGGGCAGCTGGGGGTCCGCGGGGACAAGAAGGATTGAGTGTCTGACAGGCTGCTCTACTTCTCCGGGGAGGGGGATCCTCAGTTGCCGGCGCTTGCCTGCTCCCTATCGGAGGCTGGGGAGCAGGGTGCCCCACTGTAGAAGGGGGAGGAGCTGGGACAGATGCTAGGAGGGAGCACGTGCAGACACGTGCGCACTCCTCTCTGCAGGCGTCATTGCACACCCCAACTCCTGGGGCGTAAACAAGGAAAAAGTAAGCCATTGCACTATGGTGGAGGGTGCCTCACAGGCTCCTCTCCTGGCCAGCCACAGCGCTGGCCCACTGGATCCGTTCTTCAGTGGGGGTTGGAGAACCCTGCCGGCCCCACTGAGGGGGTAAGCCCTGGGAGCTCGGGTCAGAGCCGGGAGGTGGACACTGAGGGGCAGGTCTGGGGGCTCCCTCTGGATAACAAGCCGGCAAGAAGAGATAAAAGTATAGCCAAAAAAAAAGAAAGTAAATGAAAAATCCTCCCCATTAAAGCCTATGGAATGTACACCCATATCTCCAGACTATGACCACACAAAATGTCTCAGCATGAGGGGTGGGGTTCACATTCAGAAAGGGGATGGAACTGGACTTTCACTTCCATTGAGCCTAAATACAATCCCTTCCCTCCCAAAGACCCAGGAGTAAAAAGGTTATTTTTGTGGCAAATGCCTCACCAGGAGGTAAGGCTTATTTGGATTTTTTTTTTATTTTAACTGGAAAGGTTCTTTTTAATTAGCCAGAGAGGCAGCAAAACGTTTACAGCATATGTTTGGCAACCAGGTGACCCATCAGAGCCACATACTCACTGTGTGATCTTGACCAACTGTATATAGGAAGCAGGGCCTCTAGTTGTGGCAGACCCTTCTACACCTCAGGGCCCTGGGGTGTTCCTCCTCCTCCTCCTACTACTACTACTCTCCTTCCCTGTTGCCGTCTGAGGCGGCTGATTTGTTGGGGCTGTAAGCAGCCTTAGGGTTGGTGGACTTTAAACTGGCAGAGTGCCTCCACCTTGGGTAGTGATGGGATAACCTGGGATACACACACACACACTTGTACTTTCCAAGTAACAGTATATATTGCCTCTTGCCTCCCACACAGGTTCTAGACCACAGTTTGTACACTGTATTCCATAGAAATTGACCCAAGACATCAGTATGACAAACAAGCACCAACTTCATAAACAAGGGAGAGGTGGAAAGGACAAGTGTATGTAAAGGAATGCTGGAAAAGGATCCTCATTATGGATGATTGGATATCTATTTTTTTAAATGAATATCTGAGATTCCACCCCAAAATTAGGATTTAGGGTCTTGAGATATAAATGCCAAAAATCCTAAATCTTTATTATTAGGATTTCATATTGGATTCAGACATCAAAACATGATATGCAATATGGAATCTGACATTACCTGCTTCAAAAAAAAACAAACTCCCCCTATCCTGTCATTGTTCCCCCCAACCCAGATTAGTTTGTTAACCCCCACCGCACCCACCCTCTAACTCCCATTCTCCCTCCTCTCCCAAATCCTCTGTAGTCGCAGAAGTTGTTAAATAAATAAATTATGGTGAATGCTTGCTTATACTAAAAAAATCCCACCCCCTCACCAAATCACCTCCCCTGGCACTGTTCCCCAAGCCCCGAGCTCAATGAACAACCCCCCTCTCAACACATCCTCTAGCCCCAACCTCCTTCCCCCCAAAAAAAGCTTCTAAATTGTAAAGAATATTAGGATATTATGCATTAGAACCTGAGTCCAGGCCCATGGTGGAACAATCAACATGCACTCGTCTATGGTACCAACTAATAAATAAAATGATGATGTCCTTTTATAGTAACACTGATTGGCTGACAAATGGCGGGACCCAGAAACCCCCACCCCTATTCTCCCCCTCCTTGCTGGCTCACTGAGTGACCCTGGTCCACTCTCGAACCTAGCTCGCTGGTGTGGTTTGTGCTGTGGCAACCGGTGCCTCAACTCACATTGCCAGTGGGCCAACAGTTGTATGAGTGTTTACAGAAACCACACAAGCTGGAAAGTATCTGACTTCTTGTATCATTTATGTATCCTATATATTGTTCTTCTTATCACATTAACATGATATAATAATTGGGGAGTGTTTTTTCCCCATAGCGAAACCTGGTTATAATTTGCCTCTATAACCAGCTGGCTAAAACAGCGAACATGTGCTGGGTTTCCCTCGCTCCACCCATGTGCACAATGCCTCCCTTGTGTACACACTGCAATCGTCTCACAGTAAACTGACTTGGAATAAGTTTTTTATACAGGCTTCCCCATAAATATATTTGCTGTTCAACTCCTTTATATCTATTTTTGAGACAATCACACTAAAAGGAAAAAAAAATCTTTATGTCTAGTTTCAGAGCAATCACACAACAAACATTTGTCAATGCCAAATGTTCTCTCGCTGGCATTGGCATTGGTAGTACCAGATTTAAAGATGCATAATAGGAATGGCAGTGAAGTATTGAAGTGATGCCAACCCCACCACCACCCTGTAGAGACTGACAGGCACTGCGGTGTGCCTTTAGGTTTTCAGCTATAATGCTCATGCCATTGTACTTCACTGTACCCTGTGGACACCGACAAGTGTTGTGGCATGCTTTGGGGTCTTTGGGCGTTATACTTACCCCATTATATAAAGGAAATATGCGGAGGTGGGTGCAGTATAGGAGAATGGGGTGAACATTGTGGCCGAACACTGCAAGGCACACCACGATGCCTGTCACTGGCTGCAGGGTGGTGGTGGGGGTGGAATGGCGTGAGCATTACTGCCGATGATCCCAAGTCCCACCCCTGACACCTATCAGTCTCTAAGGGGGTGCTACAATTGGAAACCCTAACACCATAGTCGTGTGTTGGTATTTTCACTCCAAATTTTCAACATAGGCTTTTTCTGACCCCACCTCATGAACAGTGGCACAATCAGTTTGTAAGCTGAAAGATGGTTTTGCACAGCGGCTATGCCATTTGGCGACACAGGGACAAAAACACATTTTGGGCAGGAAAGTGGAACATGACAATTGTGTTGTTCATGAGGAGGTGTACAAAAATGGCAACATTGAAAATCTGGAGTGAAAAAAATGAAAAGTTGGTGGAATCATTAGCATGCATAGAAACTGCGCAACACACGTCCGTAACCCAATTATTTGTGGGAGTTTTTTAGCCACATTTTCAACATAGGTATTTTGGGACCTCCCCTCATGAACAGTGGCGCTGTGATTTTGTTAATGTGTCCCAAAAGGTGATTTCTCACTGCGACCATGCCATTGTGCACCACAGCTGCGGAAACGCATTTTGGGCAGGCTGTGAAAAATGACAGCTGTACTGTTGATAAGGAGGTGTGAAAAAATGGCAGTGTTGAAAATCTGGCATGAAAATACTGCAGATTTGTGAAGTTACAAGGGTGCGTGGAAACTGCGCAACGCACGCTCACAACACAGTCATTTAATGGACTTTCACCACCAAATTTTCAACATAGGCATTTTAAGACCTCTGCTCATTAACAGTGTCACCCCGTCATTTCGAAGGCTTGTCGAAACTGACTGATTTGCTTTGGCAGCCATACAGTCGCCAGACATGTGAGAAACACATTTTGCCTGGGATATGTAAAATGACAGCTGTACTATTCATAAGGAGGTGTGGAAAAATGCCAATTTTGAAAATCTGGAGTGAAAATATTACAAATTCACGAAGTTACAAGCGTGTGTGGAAACTGCACAAAGCATGCTCGTAAAACACTCATTTTATGGACTTTCGTCACCAAATCTTCAACATAGGCATTTTAGGACATCTGCTAATGAACAGTGTCACTATTATTTTCATAATGTGTCTTGAACATGGATTTCCCCACAGCGACCACGCTATTCTGTGCCAGAACTGTGAAAACACATTTCGGCCAGGATGTGAAAAATGACAGCTGTACTGTTCATAAGAAGGTGCAGAACAATGGCAATGTGGAAAATCTGGAGTGAAAATATTATAAATTACCGAACTTATGAGAGTGCGTGCAAACTGTGCAATGCATGCTTGTAACACAGTCATTTTATGAAGTATTGTCACCAAATTTTCAACATAGGCATTTTAGGACCTCTGCTCATGAACAGTGTCACTGTCATTTTTGTAATCTGTCCTGAACACTGATTTTCCACAGCAACCACGCTATTCTGTGCCGGAAGTGCGAAAACACATTTCAGCCTGGATGTGAAAAATGACAGCTGTATTGTTCACAAGGAGGTGTATAAAAATGCCAATGTTAAAAATCTGGCATGAAAATATTGAAAATTTGTGAACCTATGAGCATGTGTAGCAACTACGCAACGCACGCTCATAAAACAGTCATTGTTGGGATTTTTTCCACCAGATTTGCAAAATAGGCTTTTTGAGAGCCCACCTCATGAACACTTGCACTGTCATTTTGTTAATCAGTCCCAAAAGGTGATTCCACGCAGTGACCGCAAAATCACCTATCGGGGCCGAATAACGCCATGACAGTGACAGAATTCATGAGGAGGGGTCCCAAAAACCCCATGTTGAAAAGTTGGTGCCAAAATTCCAAAAAATGCCTGAGATATGCATCAAAGTTGAAAACCCCCTATTTATTCCATTATACAGCTTACCGACATTTCTTCAGTTCGCGGTTGGCTTTGAAGAGTGCAGACGTGTTCCCGGCCCATCGAAGAGCATCATGCTGGACTCTGGAGGTAAGTATGGGGTGAGGGGGTTGTGGGGAGGCAGCGTGCGCAGATGGTGGGTGCGGGTTGCAGGAGGGGGGCAGGGAGACGGCGAGGGACTGTTTTTTTTCACAGGGTAAAAAACATTTCGGACAGTTTTTTTTTTTTTAGGTATTTGGCACGCTGGGGTGGCTCCCAGCATGCCACCCAAGTGTTTTTTGGGGATGCAGTAGCCGATGGGGGATTGGGCACCCCATTGGCACATACAGAAGGGGAGTGGGGACATGAGCCGAGGGGATTGGGCACCCCTCAGCACAGAAGAAAGGGGGGACATAATGCCAATGGGGAGTGGGCTCCCCCATTGGCAGATCTAACTGGGAAAGGGGGGGAATTGAAGCTGGCGGGGATTGGGGCCCCCGTCAGCAAAGAAAAGTGCTTTTTTGGTGGGTGCATGATGCCGAGGGGGATTGGGGCACCCCCTCAGCACACAGTGGAAATGGGGGAAGGGGAATTATGCCGACGGTGAGTGGGATCCCCGTCGCCACTGTGACTGGCGGTGGCAGTCACTGCCGCCATGTTGCCTGGACTTCCGAAGTCGTGATGTGGTCACGCTGCATGAGAGCTTTGCTCTCATTGCAGCAGACCTTTTCTCAGATGTTGTGGCTGCATTAGATATGCAGGGTGTCAGCTCCTGCTGCTGGCTGATTGGGGAATGAGGGATGCACCTACTGATGCGTGCCCTGCATTTGCCCAACAGTGACCGCGTCTCCAAATCTGCTACTACAGCAATATGTTGGCTGTGCATGCACAAGCCAACATAAAAAGGGGGAAAAAAGTAAAAGGGAAACTGTGCTCCAGCCTGACTGTGCTACCAGAACCACTATTTTCTTTAATTGCTGGGTAGTGTTTTCAAGGTGAGAAAACGTTACCCAGCAATTATAGAAAAAAATACACAGGGTGGTGTGTAAAACTTGAATTTTATACACATCCTCAGCATTGAATGCTTGTATAAACCCCTTAAGCTTTGCTCTCAGGGTTTATGCAACATCCAATATCTTGGTGTGCGTGAAATTCTTGTTACATGCACTACCCCAAGTATTATTCTATATTTTGCTTCATTCTACTCACTAGAACAATAAAAATAGAAGAGTTCCAATGTATCTACTTTCAGGCAGCTATAATAATATCTGCTCATACTTATGGGACTAATCGTGTGGCGAAAAGGAATTGACAGCAGTTTGGGAGTACTTCTCATAAAATCTGACCTTGGATTCACAGATGTTGGTTATAGTTAATGGTTCTTTATACCATGGACAGCTACCATCCTTATTTTGAAGCTGAAGATGTTAATTCTTGCAGTGTGCAAGGCCTGGATGCAATGGGATCTGCATAGTGACGTGGTCTATGGTGCATCTCCATACAACTGGTACTTTGATTATACTGGTAGTGCCTAGATTAAAAGTACAGAAATCACATTCTTGTAGTACTGTTCATGCACTGCATCCCAATGTGCTTTACAAACAATTTATTTGCATGGGAAATCATAGCTGAGATGCCAGATCTCATTTCCAGTGGGGTCCTGTTTCTGTTTAGGACAGCTTGTAACATGGCAAAAAGAACAGTAGGTGAAATAAGCAAAATGATTGGTGCAATAGCATCAGGTGGTATACGAGCAACACGGCATTATGGCACGATAATGCCGTGTTGCTTGTGTAATACAAAAAGCAGCTAGAGTGAGAAAACGAGCAGTGCAGAGAAAGACGAAAGGTAACAGAACGGGAGAGATCAAGTTTTTGAAGAGCAAGTAGATAGGCTAGAGAAGCAGCACGAGAAGGGCAAGGGACACACAGGGAGGCAGCATGCAACCGAGGGGAACAGAGTGAGAGAGTGAGGAAGCGGAAGCGGATTGAAATGGAAGCCGTTGACCGCACATTGCAGAAGTCAAATGTAACCATGGTATAGCAGTGATAGAGATGGAACACAAAAAACAGACTGGGAGAATGTCAGTGCCATAATCGATGGGGTAGTGTAAACAGCAGTGTGTCAGGGAAAGAAACTAATAGTACTCTAGTAAGAGGCGAACACTGTATGCAAATGAGACATGCAGCTTGAAGGGGAACAAGTAATAGTAGGAAGTTGAGGTCCTCCTAAGAGGCATAAAAAATGAACAGCCAGCAGAAATAGACAAAAATGTACAGCAGTGGTTAAGTAAGACGTCTATATAGTTATGTGAAAAAGTTTTGAAAAGACATATAGGTACATAAGAGAGGTTGAGGACAAGTTCTGAAAGTAACACTGAAGTTTACTAAATAACTGAAATTGTATAATTGTATAATGAATCACAGCAGTACAAACACATCCCTGACATGGAAAGTGATGAGCACACCATGATACAAGCGATTAATCCCTCCAGTAGGATCCTATCGGAGTTAATGCATGGTTGGATGCACGCACTCGCCTGTGTCCTCGACACACCGGTCTCAACCATGCATTAACTCCCCATTAGATGCTACCTTCATCAGTGATTAATGCTTACTTGATGCCTTTCAGTACCATTGGTAATTTGATTAGTTTTTGCTGGGATGGCCTTATCTGCTTTGCAAATCAGAAACAGGGCTTAAAAATTCAGGGACTGAGAACCAACACCAGGGAGAAACCTTACAAAATGGTAATATCAGCTCAAGAAGTCTGCTGCAATGTGTGACTTAACATGAAAAGCATTTTCTGATGGAGAACTAGACTTTAACACTAATGCCTAGCATTCTTTTTTTTTTTTTTTGTCTCATCTTTTTATTAAGTTCTCAGAAAACACTTACAGTAGCATATAACATTACAATCTTGCACAGATCCTTACAAACGAAAAAAAAAAAAGAAGCATGAAAGGCCGGGCAGAAAAATGATTGCCCCCTCCCTATACAGCATCCATGTAACATATCACATTAAGAAATCTTACAGTTCAGGAGGATTTCAAATAACTTCTAATTATGTTAAATAAATAAATAATTAAATGCAAGTCATGTACAAAACCTCGGACAAGAAAAACAAAAAGGATAAAGACATAAAATTATCTTTGAAATACTATCCATCTTTAAACTATCCCGGTTACCCATCGGATAAGGGAGGGTCATATGTTACACCCCCAAGGAGGCAGGGGTAAAGAAGTTCTTACATCAGAGAGCATTACAGTGGTAAAAAGCTGAGTCCACTATGTAATACCCTGCCAAAGGAAAGGTACCTTGGACACAGAAAGGGAGTCAGTATATTTCTCCCAACTACAGAAAAAACAGTTCCTCTCTGTTATGTAAAATATATGTTACTCATCCTAAGACTAGTGTTTGCAGTTCTAGAGTCTTCCACTGACCCATTGTAGGTTTCACATGTGAGACCCACGTGTTTTGAATTGGCAGGCTAGCACCAGCAACACCCTAATCAGTCTAGGGTAAGACTCCCACCCCTCATTGCCCATGTCCACAAACCCACAAAGGATGGAAAGTGAGATACCTGCAATCTGTTGAGTGAAAATATCAAATATTTCTTGAACAATTTGAGACCAGAACCAGAAGGGCCTGAGAGTCCTACATTCCCAGAAATAATGAATGTATGTGCCAAGCACACTGTTACAGCGACCACACATAGGGGAGACTGCAGGATCAAATTTATGTGCTGTAGCCAGAGGGCAATAAAGTATATGTAGAAATTTAAATAGTGACTCTTTATATTTTGTTACAGATTACAAGGCCCATATGTGTTTTTAGCACCATAGTCCAGTTTTCTTCCGAAATGTTCACCCCTATGTCCCGCTCATACAACCCCTTCTGCTTAAATGACATGTCCAGAAATTAATCCCTTTCTTGAGGCACCATTTTTGCCATCAGACGTTTTAGGAAGAAACAAGCATGGAACACAACCTGCTTTAATGACTACAAGGTGGATGGGTCAGCCGGGTCCCTGCTCCTATTCTTTCCAAAGGTCTGGATCTGAAAATATTTGTACCTGTGGGTCTGTGGGATTGCAAATTGTTCCCTGAGTGTCACAAGAGTTTTGATCCCCTCCCATGTATATAAGTCACCCAGACAGTGAACTCTTCATTGTTCCCACAGTTGAAACCCCAGATCCTGAAGTCCATGCAGGAAGGAAGGGTTTAAACAACAGGAGCCAGGAGTGTCACTTCCTCCCCCAACCCCTTTTTCCTCTTAATTTGCTCCCAAGCTTCCAAGACAAGCTCTACCAGAGGATTTTTATGTCGGAGGGGACTATATGACCATCTACCTCCTAGAACTAGATAAGACACTAGCCTGGCTGGGGCTCCCTGCTCTTCCAAATTCACCCAGAAAGCATCCGCCCCTCTATTTACGCAGTCCTGTAGTTATCTATGTTGTATAGAAAGGAAATGTCCCTTAATATCTGGAAAATTCAGTCCCCCTTATCCATGCTCCCTTTCAGTCATTGTAGGCTCATTGTCACAGAGTGGCTCTGTGAGATCTGGGGAAAAGTAACATATTGGGCTAGATGTTTATTTTCTCCTAGTATTGGAGTATTTGAAAGTTCTCCCCTCAAGAAAGAAAGATTTATATTTTATAAATGCTGGATGAAAGTAATAGTTTCTCAAAATAAGGGAGAAAACCTCTTTAGTCAAGTTTAGAAACTATTAGAATTGTTTTCCCTTATTTGCAACATATTATCCCATGATGTAGTCCCTAGGAGGTAATAGAGAAAAACTCCAGTTAATTTAGCCCCTGTAAGTAGCTTTTCCAGTTTGCTGTTGCTGCTCGAACGATCTGTAAAGCGGCATGACTGTGCGATCGTGCGCAAGTTCGTGCAGCTTAAAAACATATTCCGGTATTTGATGTTTAAAAGCAGTAGTCTCTTCTATACTGTCTATAAGTAAGTTTTCTCCCCAAATTGTAGTTACCCCCTTTTAGGGAGAGTGCAGTTACCCTCTGAAGTTAGACCCAGTCCAGTAGTGAAAACGTTCAGCCGACTGCTTAGTCTTACAGAAAATACAATGTTCTGTTTGCGTTTTTGTTTTTAAATGCATTTCAATTCTAAATATGCTGTTGGTACTGTAGTTAGAACTAAAATAGAAAGGATAATGTTATAGCATGAGTAGAGCAGACTTAGATAGTTAAACAAACATTATATTGTCGAGGGCTATGTAAAAGTCTCAGGGCGCTGTGTTCAAGGTCCTGGTAGTTAAGAATTATGCCCCGTGAAAGATATCACATTATAGAGACCCTGAAAATATGGAAAGAACCTCCCAGTTCTTTAGTTTTACACCGTTAGGCTCTATTAGCAAAAGCACAGAAGAATGCAGTTGTTTTTATGTAGACATGCCGCTGAGGTTTTGTATGGCAGTATGAAGTGCCGGTGAAATTACTGTGCGAGTGTGCGCACCTTCGAGAAGGTATTCCTTCTTCTAGCTCCTTTTTAATTGTACCCTTATGTTTGAAAACCCTCTGTGTGATTTTTACATACCGTGGATGGGTGAAGTGTTCAGGGGTGAGATTTTGAGCTCTTTTGGGTGTTGGTTGCAGACTACGGTTTCGTCGATTCTTTTGGCGTTCCTGAGCTCTGACTGTGGCCTCTTTGATTCAGCAATGCTCTTAAGAGCCGACCGGCCAGCCTGTGCATTATTAAATACTGTTGGAAAAAGGGGTGGTGCTTCTCTGATGCCAGAAACAAAGCTTAAAATGCTTAAAAGGGGTATAAATTACTTGTAAGCTGGAAAGTAGATTGGTACATGAATTTAAAAGGGGTATCACTTCTTTAAATAAAATAAAAATGTAGTAAATAAAGAAATATTGTTAAAACAACATGTAGGGGTGGGGTTTCAAAGTTACCTGAACCCCTTAGATTATAAAAGCTGAACAGTTAGTTTATCAGATCAGATCGATTCTGGGTCTGGAGGTGAACTCCAGGGAACGGTGTTAAGGTGCTCTGAGGAGTGAGACTTTGTTCATATTCTGTGCCAAATGGAAGACTAAGTGTTCAAGCCCAATCTAAGAGATAGAAAGGTGAATTAATTTTGGAAATGTTGTTAATGGATGAAGAAGCCCGATGTAATGACTTTCTTCTGTTTGAAGTGCCAATGATGTTCATTGTAAGAATATGTACCCTGCTATTACAAAGGAATATCCTGATATAAAATACAAATTTGAAGCATATAAAGAACTGCTGTGGTGTCACGCTACCTGTTTGCCCACGCACACCTGCGCCCTGTCACACTCATCTTAGGCCATTTATTTTGCCAGATAAATCTACTGAATTGCCTTTTGAGCTTCTCAGTGTCTACACTTGTCAGCCCCATAGGAAGCATTTGCATAACGTACAATATGAGCGGGAGCACATTCATTTCAAGGAAGTTGATATAGCCTAACCAGGATATGGGTAGGGCTTGCCATCTTTCTAAATTGGCAGAGACCTCCCGTACTAAGGGACCATAATTCAAATTATATAAACCCGCCAAGTCTTGCCTCACCTTAATTCCCAAATAAGTAAACCAGCATCCTGCCTCTTTAAACCCCACATAGTACATAATTCTTTTTCACCTCCTTTAGACAGTCTAAACATCTCTGATTTAGAGACATTTAGCTTGTACCCGGAGTAAGTGGCAAAGTCCCGCACCACCTCCAGTAGAACTGGTATGGAAGTCTCCGGTTCTGTGATGTATAGTAACAAATCGTCCACATATAAAGTTATTTTATAACTACATCCAGACTGACTTACAACCTCCTTGATCAGCCCTAATCTGGATAGCCAAAGGCTCAATAGCCAGTGCAAAAAGGAGCGTGGAGAGGGTGCACCGCTGCCTTGTCCCTCTTCACAATTCAAATGCACCAGACCTCTCGCCATGTACCAGAATCTGTGCACTAGGTCTCTGATACAGGAGTTTAACCATATCTATGCATAAGTCCCCTAGCCCAAATCACCCCATTGCTTCAAACAAATAGTGTCATTCTATGTGGTCAGAGGCCTTCTTGGTGTCCATGGACAGCACCAACACTTGCCCAGGCCGTTGAGTCTCCCAGTGGATCACATTAAGAAGCTGCCACATATTATGGTATGACAGTCAGCCTTGGACAAAACCAGTTTAGGATGGTGCACCAACAATGGCACAAGGGTCTCTAGCCTCCTAACCAAGGCTTTTTCATGCTTTTTTTTTTTGTGGACTCTACTTTTTACCCTACCTTTGGGGCATCTCTCAGATTTCCCATTCTCAGCTCCACAGCTCCACCGCTCACCTGAACTGTCCTCTGCCGACTACATCAGTTTCAAGACCCCGGACTCTCTCCAGACCCCCTTGGAGAGTCCCCAGGATCCCCAGGGGGAGGTGCGGAGGAACGGCCAACATTGAACATGTGGCCTTGGGCTACTAATGGTCGCCATCGCCTCACCCACCGATAGAGGTATTTTTACTTAATTTTCTCCCCAAAGCCCAGTCGTGCAATGAAATTCTGTTTGGTGTGTACACTCCTGTGCACACCAGAAAGGTGTCCACCGTAGCTTTAGTCCCCTGTGCTCTGCAGCCATGCACTGTGGTGCCTGGAGCCTCCGCCAGAGGTTGCTAGTGCATTGGCTGGTGAAAACTCCCCCTCCCCGGGGAAGGAGAGCAGTCCCTGGAATGCTCAATCCTTCCCTGTCCCTGCCGACCTCCGATGACCTGGGCTCGTTCCCAAACCCGAGTCACCGGCGTGGCACAAGGTGTGGCGTCCAGCTCGTCAACCCTCAGTGCCACCAGGCTGGCTTTTTCATGCATTTTGAAATCACAATTTAGGAGCAAGATGGGCTGGTATGACACACATTCCAGGTGATCTTTACCTATCTTTGGCAGCACACAGATCAGAGTCTGTAAACATGAGGATGGGAAACCCCCTCTACTCCCTCCTCCTCCAGCATTGCTGCCAGTGGGCCAACCAGTTCACTTTTAGCTCTTTATAATATTCTATAACATAACATAACATAACATAACATAACATAACATAACATAACATAACATAACATAACATAACATAACATAACATAACATAACATAACCGACTCTCAGCCCGGTCAGCAGCACTGGAGGGATTTGTTCCACAACACAAGGATTTACTGCAGCCAATCAATGGGCTGCTCAGAAAAGGCACCACTTTCAAACTTTTGAATGGCAGTGTAATTTCCTGGGGTCTGTTCTATGAGCCACCAGCCGCCGGAGCACTTGGGGGTTGGAGGTCCTCAACAGACAGAAGTTTCCAAACCCTCCACCCCCACCCCCCCACACAATGAGCACAACAGACAAGAGCAAATAAATAGAAAAAAAAAAAAAGAACCCCAACAAGACATTAACTCGGGAGACCCACTCCCAACTCTCAGCCTGGTCAGCAGCATAGGAGAAATTTTTTGCACTCCCTCTCACCCTCCACCCACCCAAATACCTAAGGAGCTCCAATGTAAATGACATCAGCAACTGGATAAATAGTCTGTTAGCCTAAAAGGATGTCAGTAGTGGGTGGGACTTGTGGGGAGTGAATGGTTGGGTCATCTGCTTTGCAATTCTGGTAGAGTCCATAAGTCATCAATTCACTATGTACTAGTACTGCACTGGTAGTTTAGTTTACATATCAAGTCACCATGTTCTGGTACTGAAATGCTATTTTAGTTTAGTGGTAGTAGTAAAACTTTAATTAGTGTCAAAACAAATTAATTGGATATCTCAACTGAGACAAGCTAATTTCCAGTGAGGTCCAAATAAGGCAAGGGTCCAATTACTTTTACACATATTAACAGGAAATACAAGTAATATATACACATTCATCAAAACATTGAAATATAAATAAACCCCACATTGGGGAATTACACACAGATTGTTGAAAGACTCAGTTAATAACGTTAACAAGACAATACAGAAACTTTTCATATTACAATAAAATAAATAATGCAATGCTATTTTAGCTTGAAGACCAAGTTTAGATACCAAGTTACTATCTTCTAGTACTGTAGTGCTATTTTAGTTTAGATATCAAGTCACTATGTTCTAGTACCACAATGCTATTTTAGTTTGGATACCACGTCACTATGTTCTAGTACTGCAATGCTATTTTAGTTTGGATACCATGTCACTATGCTCTAGTACTGCAATGCTATTTTAGTTTGGATACCAAGTTTAGATACCAAGTCACTATGTTCTAGTACTGTAGTGCTATTTTAGTTTGGATACCAAGTCACTGTGTTCTAGTACTGCAATACTATTTTAGTTTGGATACCAAGTCACTATGTTCTAGTACTGCAATACTATTTTAGTTTGGATACCAAGTCACTGTGTTCTAGTACCGTAATGCTATTTTAGTTTAGATACCAAGTCACTATGTTCTAGTATTGCAATGCTATTTTAGTTTGGATACCAAGTCACTATGTTCTAGTACTGCAATGCTATTTTAGTTTGGATAACAAGTCACTATGTTCTAGTACTGCAATGCTATTTTAGTTTGGATACCAAGTCACTGTGTTGTAGTGGAATGCTATTTTAGTTTGGATACCAAGTCACTATGTTCTAGTACTGCAATGCTATTTTAGTTTGGATACCAAGTCACTGTGTTGTAGTGGAATGCTATTTTAGTTTAGCTACCAAGTCACTATGTTCTAGTAATGCAATGCTGTTTTAATTAGATATCAAGTTGCTATGTTCTAGTACTGCAATGCTGTTTTAGTTTAGATATCAAGTCACTATGTCCTAGTACTACAATTCTATTTTAGTTTAGATACCACGTCACTATGTTCTAGTACTGCAAATGCTATATAGGCTGCAATAACCTGTTGCTATTTGTAAGGGTCATTTGCTTTGAAAGATCAAGTCAATAAATTATAGGACTGCAAGGCTATTCTGGTTTAGATATCAAGTCTTTATGTTCTAGTACTGCAATTCTATTTTTTTATGTTAGTAGAATAGTAATATTGCTGCATGAAGCCACAGTGTTTTGTTCGCGCAATTGTGTTGTAGGGCCACTGCTGGGATCTAATTTGCTACTGCTGCTGTAGTAGGGCTGTAGTAATGCTGCAGTAGACGGATCCAGATTTATACCTCACCTTAGAGCACGGACTCAGAGAGGACAGGAGGAAGGGACTAGGGCAGCCAAGCAAAAGCAGTAATATTAAAATTGGTGGAGGGAGGATGTGGGAATGTGGCCAGTACACTCAGTGGAGAACCAGGGTGGGGTGGCAGGAGAGGCATGTGGGAGGATTTGGGGGGACAAGGAGGGAAGGAAGGGGAGAATAGTAAATTGTAACAGATGTGGTGCAGTGGTTTTTTTGGACGTAATGTGGAGAATGGTGGGGGGGGGGGGGGGGGACTGCCTGGTGTGTAGGTAGTTGGGGCAACTGAGGGCCAAGATAAACTGGCTAAGGTGTAAATTAGAAGGAGAAGGGGCTGGATGGAGAAATGCATATGAGACAAGGGGGCAAGTCTGGGGCTGCAACAGACCAAGTGGGTGGCACAACCAGGAGGAAGGCATGGGAGATGCTAAAGCCTCCAGAAGTAGTGGATTCACATAGTGGATTCATAGAGACCGGATGGTACTGGAAATGGTGAATGGCTGAAAGTAAGGAGAAAGGGGAATTGGAAGGGAAACTTGTACATGGAAACTATGGAATGGTTCGAGAAAGGCTGGTGGGACCTTCCCCTGGGATAAAGGGACCTGCATCAAATAGAGTTGGGGCACTAGCAGGTTTAGAGGACCAGGGTGCACATGAGGTAGTTAGGGCTCAGAACAATTTTGAAGGAAAAAACATCTATAAAAGAACAAGAGAGGTGAGTAGACCAGGGGGTAAGGGAGGAAACAAAGAGCAGAAAGAAGGCAAAAATGGAAGGACAAATGAGTCAGTGGGAGAAACCAGGGAAGGACGCCCAGCAGGGAATAGCAGGGGACATCAGGAAAAATGCATGATATGGGGGACAAGGGAGGAAACAGAGCAAGGTGGGAGTTTGCACAATCGGGAGAACCGGAGGGTCCAAATAAGTTAAGTGGGGAGGAGGGTGGCTCAACAAGGGCAGCCAGGAGGACAAAAGACATGTCGGTGAGAGAAGAAAAAGTGATGGTCTTTGGAGATTCCACCATTAAGGGTATACACTGGGTAGGAAAATGGGACCCAAACCACAGATGTTCAGTCATCTGTGAACCCGAGATGGAAGTAGGGAAGGCAGGGTCTAGGATTATGCAAAGTGGCAAAATGGGTGGGGGTAAACATCACTTGACTATACACCTAGGAACAAATGATCTGGTGGGAAATGAGGTGGGGGTGGTCCAGTAAAGGTTCAAGGAGTTAGCAGAGTGTTGCAGGATGGTAGCCAGCTCTATAGCCTTCTCTGAGGTTGTTCCAGTCCCCAGTGCCAGCACAATGAGGAAAAGGAAG
Source organism: Neoceratodus forsteri (assembly GCA_016271365.2). Classification (NCBI taxonomy): domain Eukaryota; kingdom Metazoa; phylum Chordata; order Ceratodontiformes; family Ceratodontidae; genus Neoceratodus; species Neoceratodus forsteri. The sequence goes on along the minus strand of CM028137.1, from coordinate 530,353,700 downwards.
ACAGAGGACTTTATCGAATGGCTGAGGGACTGGTGCAGGGCTGACGGGTTTGTTTGTCTTGGAGGATGGGGAAACAGGTGGTTGGATGAGGGACTTTTTCAAAGGATAGGTTGCACCTAAATGAGGAGGGATCAAGAGTCATCAGGGAGAAGCTAAAACGGTACATGGATGAGACCCTGTATTTAAACTGTTAAAGGGAGAGTATGAGGCTAGGGAAAAATGCGAGGGTAGGCAAGGGAGGGTGGAACCTAGCTGGTATTCCCTTGAAAGTAGGAAATGGGGCTAGAACAGAGGATGGTACAAAGGGAAGGAGAAACATATGGAGAGCTACATTTGTGAATGCCTGTAGCTTGGGCAACAAAATTGTTGACTTAGAGGCTGATGTAGCCTTAGTTTTCACTAAAAACACCACCAACAACTTAATCTGGTTCTGTAAGTCAGTATGCATCTGTATACATGTTCCCCTTCCCTTTCCCCTGGGTTGCACCTGGAAAAGAGCCATGGCTCAGTGTGACTGTCCCAGTCATAAGCTTTTAAATAAATAAATAAAATAGCCAAGGGGGTATATGGATCTAGTGGCCATCACTGAAGCCTGGTACAAGGAGCACCAGAACTGGGACTTGGTCATTCCTGGTTTTACTCTGTTTAGAAGGGACAGAGAAGGGAGAAGGCAGTGAGGGGTAGCTCTGTATGTGTGTGAACACATAGAGGCTACCAAAATATCAGAGGGACAGGGGGGAGTGGAGGTGCTGTGGGTTGCACTGGAAAAGAGGAAAGGGTCAGTTATAGGCATGCGGGTGGTATACAGACCTCCAGCACAAGGAGAAGAGGATATGGACCTGCTGCAAGCAACACAAAAGATGGCTAGAAAGGGAGACTTGTTGCTGGAAGGGGGAATTCAACCTTCTGGATGTGGAGTGTAGTCTCCCAGCAGTGGCAGTCTCAAGGATCAGGGATATCCTGGACTCTCTGGAGGGGGCGTGCCTCAGGCAACTTGTAATGGAACCCATTTGTGAGGGTGTGGTGCTGGACCTGATACTAACAAGCAGGGACTGTATTGATAACGTAGAGGTGTCGGACCACCTGGGGCCCAGCAACCATCAGACGGTGAGATTTAATTTAAGACCTGAGCATGAGCCAAGCCACACTAAAATGAGGGTCCTGGACTTCAAGAGGGCTGTCTTTGAGAAAATGATGGTATGTCTTGGGGGCAGCCTGACAGAGATGGGAGAACAGAAGGGGGTGGAGGAACAGTGGGCTGCAATAGGACAGGGGAATCCATAGAACTACCAAGCTATGTGTCAGGCAGGTCAGCAAGAACAGGAGGAGGAAGCCCATTTGGTTCACAAGGGAGCTAGCGGAAGTGGTAAGGTAAAAAAAAACTAGTCTTTTTAAAATACAAAAGATCTCAGAGGGAGGAAGATAGGGATTGTTACAGCAAAGGCAGATGGAAGCAGGGAGGGCAGTTAGAAGGGCAAAGGTATTAACAGAAGACTATAGCCAAGACAATTAATAAGAGGGCACAACAGTACATTAGTAACAGAGGGAAAACAAAGGGAGGGATAATTGGGCTGAAAGGTGAGGGGGGTACATGTAGAAGAGGACCGTCAAAAAGCGGACACACTAAGCAAGTACTTCTGCTCAGTATTCATGGAGGAGGGGGCAGGAACAGAGCCGGAGAGGCAGGACAAGAGCACAATGGGTAGGGAAGGGAACACCAGCCCCATTATGGAGGAAAGAGTCCTAAATGAGCTAGAGAAGCTGAGGTTGGCAAGGTGATAGATCTGGATGCAAAGCACCCCAGGGTATTGAAGAAACTCTGATAGGTTTTGGCTGCACCCCTCATGGCACTGTTCAGCTCATCACTGGAGACAGGGGAGGTGTCAGGTGACTGGAAGAGAGTGGAAGTGGTCTCACTTCTCAAAGGTGGTGATTTGGTAGAGGTTGGAAATTACAAGCTGGCCAGCCTGACTTCGGTAGTAGGCAAAGTAATGGAGACACTGATGAAAGAAAGAAAGATAGTTGAATACCTTGAAATGAGTGGCATGCTTTACTGGGGACAACATGGATTCACAAGACGGATGTTCTGTCAGACAAATCTTATAGAGATTTTTGATTGGGTGACTAAGCTGGTGGACCAGGGCATGGAGGTGAACATGGCCTATCTGGGCTTCAGAAAGGCCTTCAGCACTATCCCTCATAGAAGACTGATAAACAAACTGTGCAGCCTAGGGGTGGGTCCTAAAATAGTAAAATGAGTGGAGAACTGGCTTACTGGCAGGCGCCAAAGGGTCGTGGTAAATGGGGAACACTCAAGAAAGGGAGAGGTAATGATTGGGGTGCCACAAGGTCAGTGTTGGGGCTGGTCCTCTTCAGTGTCTTTCTTGGGAACATTGCGGAGGGACTGAGTGGAAAAGTATGTTTATTCACGGATGACACAAAGGTATGCAATAGGGTGGACACGCCGGGCCGGGGAGGAGGGTTAAAAGGTTGAGGGAGGACCATAAAAAACTGGAGGAATGGCCTAGAGTATGGAAACTGGGATTTAGTGCAAAAAAAGTGCAAGATCATGCACATAGGGCACAAGAATCAAGGCATTTGATCTCATTAACCACTCTTTGTTATGATTTAGACTAGGTGAATTGGGTTTTTCTAGCATTGTGGTGGACTGGTGTAGAGACTATTTACTAAGTCATTCTTTCTATGTTTCTTTAGGTACTGTATGTCTGCGTCTTCTACTTATTCTATTCACTCGGGTGTTCTCCAAGGTTCTATCTTGGGCCCTCTTCTGTTTTCTTTGTTCATTAACCTTTTATCCTCTACTTACTCTTTTTGTGATAGTTTACTGTATGCTGATGATTTAGTCCTTTATTTTCAATCTCATTCTATACTGTCATTAGCTGCTACTTTAGAAAATGATTTTCTTTCCATATGTCGTTGGTTTGGGCAGAATGCACTTGTTTTAAATTCTTCCAAAACTAAGGCCATGTTGTTCGGGACTTCTCCTCAGTTGCATAATAATCCTAATTTAATCATACATGATATAAATGGCGTTTGTTTGGAGCAGGTATCTGAATTTAAATATATAGGGGTTTTGCTTGACCCCGGCTTGACTGCTCAAACTCAAGATAAAACCATTTGCCGGAAGGTAAACTAGAAATTGGGTGTTATTTACAAACTGAAACAGTATTTTACTTTGGAAACTAGGCGAGCTATTGCTGTTGGGGTGCTTTTACAACATCTTGATTATGTTAGGAGCTTGTGTTATAAATTGTCGGCAAGGGAAACTCGATCTTTATCAATTGTGTGTAATAATATTTGCCACTTTGTGTTGGATGCTCCCTTTTTGGCACATCATTGTTTACTCTATTCTTCCCTTGATTGGCTCCCTCTGAGTGCTCGATTGCATATTATTTTTGTTGTCTAGTGTTTAAATCTCTGTTTTGAGCCAGCCCGGTGGTGCTGAGGGTTGAGGCGCTGGATGCCACACCTCATGCCACGACGGTGACCCGGGTTCGGGAGCGAGCTCGGGCACTGGGGGTCGGCGGGGGAGGGTTGAGGATGAGTGCTCTTGAGGTGTTCTCCTCCCCAGGTAGCAGGGGTGGGATGTCTTGGCCTGTTAGCGGCCCCCGGTGGAGACAGGGGGCACTGCAGCAGGTTAGGCACGCACATAGTAGCGGGGCTGACGCTGGCAGGGTTGCTGTGCACCAGATCATCAGAAGTGCCCTCACAAGGGGTGGGGGGATGGGGGGACAGCACAAGACTCCACAAGCAGAAAAACCCTCCGGAGGGACTGCGGAGATGATGGGGACTTCCGAGGCATGGCTCACATCCCACCTCTGGCCCAGCTTGTCGGGATCTTCCCTAGCGCCAACCCATAGGCTGTTTGGACCCTAGCTTGTGCCGGGGGTCTGGGGCCTGGTCTGGGCACTGCGGGTGAAGAAGTTCCACGGTATGGGGGTTCAAGCAGGGAGTTAGAGGCCCTAGCCCAGTAAGTACCCCGGAAGGATGCCCAGCCCTCTGGAGTGAATAAACAAAATCTAAAAAAAAAAAAAAATCTCTTTTTTGCCTTGAGTTATTTCCATTAACTGGCTTGTTAAGTATTCAATATTCTTCTTTGAATCTAAGGTCTTTCAGGGGTACTCTTCTTTTAACTAAATTTTCTTCAACTAAAGTTGGTGGTTGGGCCATTTCAGCCTCGGCACCTGTTTTATGGAACAGTTTGCATGAGGACCTTAGATCAGTCCATTCTTTTGACTGTTATAACCCTTAGGCTGCCAACAGAATTAGAGCGTATTGGAATTCTGGACTGATACATCAGTCTGCGGCACAGCAAGGGTTAAAAGAAAGCTGAAAGAATGGTTGCTAGCTACAAATGTTTGTAAATGTTTTTAATATGTTGATCTTGTTTGTAATTTTGTATTGTGTAATGGATGTTATGTTTTGTGTATGGGTTGGACCTGAAAATGGGCTTGTCCCAGTGTCCTTACCTGGTTAACAAAATAAAAACAAACAAACAAGAACCCAGGGGCAACATATGAACTAGGAGGGAAGGAACTGACATTTACAAAGCAGGAAACAGACCTGGGAGTTATCATCTCAGATTACCTCAAAGAGGCTAGACAGTGTGACAAGGCAGTGGGAAAAGCTAGCTGAATGCTTGGGTGCACAGGGAGGGTTATCACCAGTAGAATGAGGGAGGTCATTTTGCCCTATATGGGACACTGGTGAGGCCTTGTGTTAAGTACTGCATCCAGTTCTGGAGGCCCCACCTGAGAAAGGACATAGACAGAGCAGAGGTGGTGCAAAGGAGGGCCACCAAGATGGTACAGGAACTGCATGAGCAGTGCTATGAGGAAAGACTAGGGGAGTTGAATATGTATTCCCTGGAGGTAAGGAGGGAGAGGGGGGACATGATAGAGACATTCAAAAGCCTTACTCGTATAAACAGAGTACAGGAGGGGGAGTATCTTCCAAAGTAAGAGATGCTCCAAGACAAGAGGGCACAGTATGAAGTTAGAGGTGGGATGGCTCAGGAATAATGTCAGAAAGTACTTTTTTTCACGGAGAGGGTGGTGGATGCGTGGAATAGTCTCAGAGGAGGTGGTTGGTGCTAAATCAAACATGGGATTTAAGAATGAGTGGGAAAGACACAGGGGTATCCTGGAGGCAAGAGGTGGGTATTCCAGTGTTTAGCCTGGGCATTGGGCCTCAAAATAGGTAGGGGTTGATAGGGCAGACTGGGTGGGCCAAGAGGTCCTTATCTGCCGCCAAATTCTGTGTATCTATGAATAACCATCCTGGCCTCTGACCTTTCCCTTTTTCATGGATTGCTTTTCCTAACTCTGCTGCAGATACCTTAGCCCCCAAAGCTTCCCTTTGCTCTTCTGTAATCACCAGAATGGGTATGCCATCTAGAAACTCTACAGCTTGCCTCTCCATGCCTGTACATTCAGTTTGATGTAAGCTCTGGTAAAAGAAGCAGAAAATTTCCCTAATACTTTCCCCATTTTTCTCCACCTTTCACAAATGTCCCCTCACTGCAGGAATGGCCGAGGACCCTTTCTGCCCATGATAACCTCGCCAGTGGAGCCCCTGGTCTATTCCCCCATCTGTACACCCTCTCATGGGCATAAAACAGGGAAGTGCTGGCTTTCCCAGTCAGCAACAAATTTACAGCCCATCATAACACAAGCATCTCTCCCTGCAAAGCCTTAAAAGTGACATCCAATACTTTTCTTTCCAGATCTTTTAACTTTTTCTCAAGGGTGTCCCACTTCATTCCTGGTATTATTTAATGCTTTAAATCCCTACTTGCCAATGACAAAAACACCTGCTTTAAGAGTGACAGAGGGACTTTTTTGAGGCAAAATCAGGGACATTCCTGAAAATCAAAGACAGTTAAACTTGAGAGGTGTCTGTGATGCCAAATTCAGAAGCTCTTACAGCGTCTTGTGGAGGGAGACATCCAGTTGTTCTTTGAGGATTGTCCTCTAAAGCACAGGCAGAAAATGGCTGGCTGTTAGTAACAATCTCATGGATAGGTTAAACTCAGAACCATGTTAACACACACACACAGACATACACACTGCATACAGACAGTCCAACTCACCTTTCAGAATGGCATGTAGTGTGCAGTGTGACAGTCTGATAAAAAATCTGAAAGGGAGAAAAGCTGCAAGTGAGCTGTGAGTTGTCTATCAATGATCTGAGAAGAGACTTTACCAAGGAGAGATGCATACCCAGAGCAGCCCACTTTGCCAATCAATAATTAAGCAATAATGCACACCAGAGTGTGTCATCGTTGGATAACATCACGCCTCAGGTGGTTGGGCATGAGGCCATAGGCCAAGTAGTGTGTCGAACAGCCGAGAAGTGACGCTATCCCAGACAATACACACCCTGGAGTACATTACTGCTATTATACAATGGCTCATTTAAAAAATAAATAAATAAATAATGGATTGCGCAAGCATACTTGTTAAAAAAAAATTCCTGTTTTCCATTTGTCCACTACGTGGTGGTGTTGTATACCGGTTTGTCCTGTGACTGTGTTCTTCAGTTGTCTGCTCTTCACCGGTCAAGCTGTATCTGTGGCCTGTTCTTGATACAGTCTGTCAATCGCTGCCTGCCCTGGGACTGGAAAAGGTTGTTTAAGTGAGATTTTAATTTACAGGGATGGAAACGAGGATCAATATCATTCAGCGAGCACAGCACTGTTGTAATGCTCATGTGCTATTAGGATTGCATTGCAGACCGGAGGGGGACTGAGATGCCACTCAGGAAAATTACAGCTTTAATTAAGTTACATTTCAGAGTCGGACTCCTGCCTGTGAGAGGAAACCAGAAGCGGCAAGTAGAAAGTGGACCACGATGTGTTTTAAAAAGTACACGTGCTCACGCAGGCACTGTGAACATGGTCTCAGTTATGGAGGAAAGAGAGAGGGACTGACAGTGGCAAGTTGAAGCTGTGATGACTTCAGTAGTTAAAAATACTGTAGCTGTGGTGGGTGGAGTAGTGAAGGACTTACTGGGGGGATGTAAATGTTTGATGGTTTTTGGGGGGTGGTGATTCAGTGTGACATGGTAGGAGCGGGAGGCAGAAATCGGGTGAGGCTTCAAGATATAGAGGCGCAGTTAATTTATTTGTCTTTTCTGAAGTCATGTTGATGCCGGACCTTCATACAGTAAGTAATGTTATGCTCAGATAACATCAGTGGTGAGGATGGGCACTGACCAATCAGAAAGGAAGGAATGTTCTTGACACTATATAATATTAAAGGAAACACAAAACCACAATGTTGTGGGAAAATGCTGAAGCTTTTACGTGACAGTGAATTAGTTACACATATTTGTTTCTTTTGGCAATTTTCATCTGTTGAACAAAAAGTTCTTATACATTAAGGAGAAAAATGATCATAAGTGTCTTTTTCACCATAGGGCAGTGTTTCATAGTTTCATAGTAGGATTACGAGTTCTTGAGGCCTGGGCCCATTATAAACTCACCACCATCAATTCAATGGTGGAAATTGTATTTCATTTCTCCCATGTACTGATCTAATTGTTTTTTAAAGAATTCAGCAGTGTCACTGTTTACAACATGTGGCAGTAAAGAGTTCCAGAACAGTGGGGCTCTTTGGGTAAAGAACTTCTGTCTTCTTTGTGTCCTATTAAGGGAGCATTTTAATTTATGCTTGTGTGATCTAGTATTGTTCCCACTTAAATGCTTATCAAGACATATAATACCTAGTGTTTCACCCTTATGTAGTGTGTTATATAGATATATACAGTATATAAGATCCCCTCTTAACAATCTGTACTCAAGAGAGTATAAGTTAAGTGTCTTAAGTCTTTCTTTGTATGTATAATCTGCCAGCTGATTTATCCGCCTAGTAGCCCTACGTTAGACCTTCTCTGCCATACTCAGACCACCTACTGATGTTGGTGCACAGAACGGAGCACAGTACTCCAAATGGGATCTCACCAGCCTAGCGTAGAGTGGCATCAAGACCTCTGGTTTTCTACTTTTTACATGTTTATGTATGCATCCAAGTAAAGAATAACATTTTTTAACAGTTTTTTTTAATGTACGTCAAATTTTAAATCATCAGTTATTATCACTCCCAGATCCTTTTCCTCCGAGGTAGCTTGTATTTTTATATTATTAATAGTATAACATACTCCCATATTGTTTTTACCAAAGTGCATTACCTTGTACTTGGTTTTGTTAAATGTCATTTTGTTTTCCTTTGCCCACAGGCTTATTCTGTTCATACTTTCCTGAATGTTCACTGCTGAGTCAGGAATGTTAACTATACATCTGACTTTGCAGTCATCTGCATATTTACTAATCCAGACCTGTTTATCCACCTGCATGCTTGACACCAGGATATTGAACAGCAAGGGACCCAGTAGTGAGCCCTGCGGCACACCACTGGTCACAGGGCCCCAGTCTGATTCGTGACCTCTTAGCACCACTCGCTGTATTCTTCCATCCAACCATGATGAGATCCAATTTATAATATTTATGTTTACCTTTATTTTAGTAAGTTGTTCTATTAAGATTTTGTGAGACACAGTATCAAAAGCTTTCGCGTAGTCCAGATAAATGACATCTACAGGCAAACCAGTATCCAAGGCCGCACAGACCGGTTCAAAAAACTTGTTAAGTTTAGTGAGGCATGATCTCCCTTGTGTAAAACCATGTTGCAAGATTTTAAAATATCCTTCCCTAGTAATATGCTCTATCATTCTCGACTGTATTAACCTTTCCATCATCTTGCCTACTACGGATGTTAGGCTTATAGGCCTTTAATTCCTCACTAGTTGTTTGCTTCCACCCTTATGTACTGATATGATGTTTGCTCATCTCCATGTTTTTAAGGTATTTCCAATTTTAAGAGAGGTATTAAATAATATTACTAACGGCCCAGACAGTTCCTTAACAAGGTTTTTAAGAAATGTGGGCATTATTCATTTGGGGCCTGGGGAAGATTCAACTTTAAGTTTTGACATTACTTACTCCACTTCTTTTTCTGTTATGTGGATTGATGTATCATAAATAGTGGGTTGTTTTACTTTACTACCTTCTTTTTGATGAAATACATCCATAAAGTATTTATTGAGTTCTTTGACAATCTCCCTTTCCTCTGTGATGACTACATTTTCTACCTTAAGTGGTGCTACACTTCCCTGATTGTTTTTTAAGGATCCAATGTAATTAAAAAATCATGAATGGATTCAGGCCAAAAATGGACAAACCAATATAAAATGAGTCTTGGTGCAAACCATGGTCACAGGAAGCTCACAACCCCCCACTGGGCCTGTGTGCTCCCATGATGGTTCCCCTCATGACAAATTCTGGGACTGCCTGGCCATAACAGAGCAGTGCTGCCCACATAGGGCCTCCTTTGCTCTACCTCCAGTCGCCCACCACACTGCACCATTCGACCCCACATTGCCATTCAAAGAACGAAATGGATCCAAGTGCACTCATACAGGGCGACACACTTCTCTAACTCCCCAATTTTTTGTCATTGCCAGCATGAATTGTCCGCCACAAGATGTGTAACCTACCTATGCATCTCCCAACAATGCCCCAGGAAAATCCTATTGCCATGTTTCTGTTACTTCCTGAATGCTATTATTAAACATACCATGCCCTACATCTGACAGATGAACCCCGTCTTTGTTGTACAAACTCCCACAGTCTGGTGTGATAAACTGGATGAATACTATGTGGATCCCGTGAGTGAGACATAAACAGGACACCTCCCAATTCACTCATCATTTGACCCTGTTCATAGGCTGGTCTGCCATTACATTCCTCCATTTTTTTCCATGAGATGATTATGGACCAAACCAGTTTCATGGCCAGCATCTTCTGCCACAGCCACTTTAAATCCACAGTGATCATTCTGACCACGTCAATGGAGGACATGTGACTAGTGGTGGGTGAAGTGTCCAAAATTTGCTCCATGAAGTGATTCGTGGAGTAATGTGGAATTCGCGAAGTGATCGGCAACGTGAAGCGGAGTACTTCGCTGCATAATGAAGAATGCGAAGTCCATTGAAACCAATGACTTCGCATTATTCCCCCTTCCCCAAATCACTTCGCCACCAATATTAAGGCGAAGTACATTGAAATCAATGTACTTCACATCACTTCACCTTGTAATTGAGTTCCCAGGCAAATTCTGCAGTGATTCATGGGATTGCAGGTCACATGGGCTCTAGATTGTTTTGCACAGCCTCAGTTCTGGGTAGTGTGTGTATAGTGGTAGCTGAAGACAGTTTGCTCTCAGAGCCCTGCGATTCAAAACCTCTAAAAGCTGTTAAAAAAGCCTTTTTGAGTCTTTTTTATTTGCTCAATATTTAGTACAGCGATTGTAGGAAACCCTCCTGTTCTCATATCATCGAGTGTTTATTCTTTGTGTGTAGATTTTGAATGTTAATTTAGAACATTCAGTCTGCATGCTAACAGACACATGAAGTGTGCTTTGGGGGAGGGGCGTATCTGTGGTGTAGGTAGATCAACTGGGAGAAAAAGGCAGTCTTTCTGTTTTGGTTATATTTTTCTTGTATAACTGTGTTAATGTACACACAGTAATATTTTCAGTAATTCTTGACATTTTTTTGCTGATTGATGAGGTGCAGCAGTGTATAATTTCAGTTTGTTTAGAACATTTGGCTATATTACTAAAGGTTTTCAATTTGCTTCGCATTACTTGTAGTGTGTGAGTGAGCGTGTATGCAATGCATGCCACCAAATCAGACACCTTTTATTGTGCCACAGAGTAATTGCAGCAGTGTGAACCTGCTATCCACCGCACCTGCATTAATTTTTTGTACTGCTTTGTGGTATCTTTATTGGTAGTGGACTGTTACTGCCGTGCACTAACCCCCCCCCCCCAACAGGCAAAAGGTATTCTTTTCCAGATTTGGATTTATGACTTGTGAGCACCGGTTAGGTGTTGTTGTGCCTTTGCGCCTGCATCTTTTGAGTGCGCAGCGCAATCTTATTCTGTCTGTACATTTTGCAGTGCACCATTAATTCTGGGAGACTTTGCATCTCTTGTTACACTCTCATTTCACTTCATCAGCACTGGGGAATTTTCTGGACACAAGACAGTAGCATTTTAGGGATGCACATTAATTCTGGTGACTGTGTGTGACCACTGTGTGCATGACTGAGTGCACCATTAATTCTGGGAGACTTTGCATTTTTTGTTACACTCTCATTTCACTTCGTCAGCACTAGGGAATTTTCTGGACAGAAGACAGTAGCATTTTGGGGATGCACATTGATTCTGGAGATTGTGTGTGACCACTGCACACATGACTGAGTGTGGCATTAATTTTGGGAGACTTTACATTTCTTGTTAAGCTCTCATTTCACTTCTACAGCACTGGGGAATTTTCTGGACACAAGACAGTAGCATTTTGGGGATGCACATTAATTCTGGTGACTGTGTGTGACCACTGCACATGTGACTGAGTGCACAATTAATTTTGGGAGACTTTGTCAGCATGGCTCAGTTGGTAGCACATCCACCTCTGGACCAGAGGGTCATGGGTTCTTGTTCCACACTGGGATTGGGCTTGCACCTAAAAAACCACTGGTATCTGAGTGCAGTATTAGGGAGTGCTGTACTGCTGGGGTATGCCATCCTTCCGATGAGATGTTAAACTGAGGTCCCATCTACCCATCCTGGTGTTGTCCTGGTGGGTGTCCAGGTGGAAGTAAAAGAACCCAGGGCACTCTTCGCAAAGAGTAGGGGACATTCCCAGTGTCCTGGCCAACATTCCCCTTCCCATAAATTGGTTCATGCAATTATCCAGGCTGTGTGTGGGTGATGATGTGCGATATGGCTGCCACTACACATTCAGTCACCTCACTACCAGTCTAGCATTGCTTGTAAAGTGCCTTGCGATACACTGTGTATGAAAAGTGCTATATAAATGTGATTCTTCTTCTTTGCATTTCTTGTTATGCTCTTATTTTACTTTCTCAGCACTGGGGAATTTTCTGGACACAAGACAGTAGCATTTTGGGTATGCACATTAATTCTGGTGACTGTGTGTGACCACTGCATGCATGACATGAGTGTGCCATTAATTCCAGGAGACGTTGCAGTTCTTTTTACACTCTCATTTCACTTTGTCAGCAATGGGAAATTTTCTGGATACAAGACAGTAGTATTTTGGGGGGTGCACATTAATTCTGGAGACTGTGTGTGACCACTGCATGCATAACTGAGTGCACCATTAATTCTGGGAGACGTTGCATTTCTTGTTGTGCTCTCATTTCACTTCGTCAGCACTGGGGAGTTTTCTGGACACAAGACAGCAGCATTTTGAGGATGCACATTAATTCTGGTGACTGTGTGTGGGGGGGCTGCCAATATTGTTGTCACTTTACCTTACTTCGCGTTAAGGCGGAATGACAACGTGAAGTAATAATTACAAGGTGAAGTGAGCCTTTTCATATTGGCCACGCCACATAGCAGAGTGACAACATGAAGAGCCCACTACGCAAGCACTTTGCCATTGAAATTTAAATTTGCTGCATCTCTACATGCAACTCAAATACAGTAGTTCCTGCCCCAAGTGAATGATGAGACCCAGGTGGGGAGTTGAGTAAGCCCAGCTTCTTCATCCTTGGTATTAGCTCCTGCCACATTGTATCCCCTTTTCCACAGAAGTGCAAAGACGCTCTTCCCAGTGAGATGACCTATTGAGTTCCATTTACCTGATGTGTGGCTCACTTGAGTGTTATTCTAGGATGATACTATGCATCTCTGCTCTCTCTACACCTTAGTTGGCTGGTCATCTCTCACTTTCAGAAGGCAAAGAAATGCTGCCTTCTGGATTTATAGAGTAAACACAAAGAAGTTGCCTATGTACATAGCTGACTGTCTGCCCCTAAATACAATAAGCAAGTATGCATTAAGAAGCTCCACTTATGTCACCTTGTCCATACCTAAGGTCAAATCAAGATTTGGTAGGTTCTTAATAAGTTTCTCTCTACCCCAACTGTGGAATAAATTGCAAAAAACTCTTAAGGTGGCCCACCCTATCTCCCTGGCCTCATTCAAAACACTTTATTCATGATCTATCAAGGAGGCATGTAAATGCTTCCCCTGATTGTGGCCTCGTATTACCTATCTTCAGTTGCCTCCCTTGGTGCACCTGACACCATCCTCACTAAATAAAGTTGGTGCCTCCTGTCACTTTGCATCTCTTCCTTCCTCCTGTCTTCTCTGCATCCTGCTCTTTCCTCCTTCCTCCTGCTATGCATAATGTCCCCACTTCCTCTCCCCCACCACATGTGAGGTGCTCAATGGGTATCCTAGTATTTATTTATATGTTGCCTCAAGGATACTCTTGTAGTACTGTGTGCAGGCATTTGTATATATTGTAAACTACAAGTTACTTGTACATATTGTTTTATGGACTTTCTTGCCTTCTCAGAGTATTGTTCTCAAGATTTCTCTATTGTACAAGTCTCGCATTGTTATGTATTCATCCTGTGTACCCATATTATGCAGTATGTATACTGTTTTCTTATTGTATCTTATACTTATTTTAACTTCCCAGGATCACCTTGAAAATGAGTTCACTCAATGGTGTTTTGCCTGGTAAAATAAAGATTGATTGATTTTGATGTACGAGCATCCCAGTACCCATATTTTTTGTAGTAAAGAAGCCAAATTGGTAAACATAATCAGAAAAAAGTTAGACACAACATGTTGTTGTCCCTCATACAGGGATTTTCCTTGGGTGGCAACTGGCTTAATATAACCCTATAAGCCCTAGCTGTCCACCGGCCAATGTCTTTTATTTTGTCCTCCTGAAAACCTAGCTGAGCTGCCTTTGTGGCCACCCTGATTCTGAATGAGTGCATTCTGTACCCATTTGGATTTCTACTGGTTGATTGAATTTTCCTTCACAACACTGCTGCAAACTGAAACCTGGTCAGCAGGCTACCATCACAATGAGCAAAGAAGTCTTCCCCCCCCCACAGCCTACGTTCCAGGTAATCACACACGAGACTCCATGGGCACAAACCATAACCAGCTATCATATGTAATGCCACCGACCTTGCCAGTCCCAATTGGTAAGCCTTCAACTGTCTCAACATGATTAATAATCGATCTGCCAGCAGCAGAATGTCCTCTAATTGTATGTTGTTGCCTGCTAACACCTTACAATACTGTTAAAGTTGCCTGCAACATTTAACAGTACTGTGACCAATGGTTATTAAATAAAAATAGTGAAAATTGAAGAATATAAGTGGTGAGTGAGTCTGTTTCTCCAGAAATGGCAGACAGGCTTTGTCTGGAGCAGACTCCTCCCTGTGATTTAATTTGTGTTGCAGGTGGTGGGCCATACTGGGTTTCTACATGTCAACACATTACAGTCAACTACCAACTCTGACACCCTGAATGCACTAAAGACTTCACATGCAAATAATGCCCTAAAAAGACTGCCTCCACAGCTGTGGGCATACATACACAAGACAACCAAGGACTTCATTCAATAAACCACTGTTTAATGGTTTCTGGTATCCTGCTGTTTTCCCTTCATCCATGCCCAACCATTCACCATTCTCCAAATCATAAAAGAGCCCATCACATCCTGCAGCTCTTGCATTTTTGCAAATAAATGTATGGTAGCCAAATGACACCTGTTGCATGCTGGTGATCTGCTTTTTATGACTGTGGGTGGAGCCTACAGGAGTATTGCACGTACAAAAGGAGTGATGTCATGTTTTCTGTCTGAGGAACTGATTGAAGGTGTAAAGTCTTCTCCGCCTTACCCTCCTCCAATAAATGTTTTCCACCCTCAAATAAATATGCTTTCATGTTAGTCAACGGTTGCAGGGTACTGTTTTCTTTCTTAAATGAGTGGTACAAGAACTGGAGCCTGAGTAGTGGAAGGCAGCATTTTTTTGAGGGGGGAGTAAGATCCAGCCCACCTCCACCCAAGAAGCTCCTAAAGATCCACCCACCCTTTTTTATTCATGTGGGAGGGGCATGAGGTGGATCTATTATGTTGAAAGGAGATTCACCAGTTTGGGATCTGGACCAAGGAACAGAACAAGTCTGTGGAGTCCCTGCAATTTGTTAAGGACTAGAAGAACAGATAATACTTAATGCCTTCAAACTGACTTAAAAACCCTTGGAACAAATGATTATCAGAGTCACCTGGTATCTCAAAAGGAAAGACTAAAAAATGTCTGAAACTATAGCTTCCTTCCAAGGATTCAGCTTCCAATGAAAATAGACAGCTTTCAGGTATTTCTTAAACATTTATATACTAAAAACAAAGTTCAGCTTTTGGGATTAACAGTATTTGTTTACCATATTCTATCTATCTATCTATCTATCTACCTACCTATCTATATAGTTTGTCTTTTTAGTAGTTTCAAAAAGTGAAAGCATTGGTGTTAGTAATGCATTACTTTTTTTCCTGGCTCAGTTCATATCAGTGAAAAGAAAGACTGGAACAACTATCCCCAAGGCACCTCACAGCACCTTATTAAGCCATTTGACACCACCATCCTAAGAGCTGTCAGTGTGCTACAGTACTTTGCATAGCAAGAGACCCAGACTTGCCTTTTTCCAAATAATATACCAACTTCATTCTCAGGCAGGCAGTTCTGGGCTACTGTTTATATTCTACTGAATCTTCTTAACTTGTAGTTTATGACTATAGGTGTTTACAACTGAATGATAATAACCACATTTGTTTCACTTGCAAATAGGTAGGCATTTGTGTGTCTAATTTCTGTCTGACTTACTGTAGGTTACACATAGAATCTGAAAAAATCATAACATGCTGTATTGTGATTCAATGAACTGATAAACGGGGATTTTGGTTTATTTTACAAATTCATTTTTCCTGACCATGGATATACTAAAACAAAAATTTCTCAACAACATGTTTTTAAATAAAGAGTCTGGCAGTAATTTAGTTGATATGGTGTAAAGAGCTGCTCCCCTAGAAAATTAACTGGTTTGGGGGGGCTGCCACAAATGTTTTTAAATAAAGAGTTTAGCAGTAATTTAGTTGATATGGTATAAAGAGCTGCTCCCTGGAAAATTATCTGGTTTGGGGGGGGGCTGCCACAAGCAGAATGAGACTTCACAGATGGGGGAACTCACAGCAGCAGAAGAAGCATGTTGGCATTAAAAGCTTAGTGGCATGGATGTAGAGGCACCAGTGTTTAAGTATGACTTTGGTAGAGGATTAATTGTGACTGGGGGGTGGGTGGGGGGGAGTGAGTCTTGATATTTTTAGCATAATGGTTTTCTGAAACTTCAATCTTCAATGGGTTAGACTCTGCAGCCATCTGTACAGTATATCACTAAGCCACATGCAGTGTGGTATGGGTAAACCCCAGATCACCAGACAGGACCAGTGCTGTAAAATCTGCACTGGGCACAGCTTGTGCAAATATTGCTGATCCAGTGGAGCAGCAATAAAGTATTGCATTCAGAAAAGGGCTGATTTCATCTTTGCTACCAAACAACATAATAGTGTGTTAAAAATAGATTCCTCCACTCATTACTACGCTGCCTGTGTATGTGTATAGGAAGTTTTAGAGCACTATTTTTGCTCTGGCTTGAGGAATTAATGGTGCCCATAGAAAGTTAACTCATTATCTTCTAGCAGTCAGAACTTTCTGCATAAAAAGTTCCCCTATGCCCCTCACAACACCTCATTAAGCCATTTGACATCACCATCCTAAGAGCAGTCAGTGTGCTTCTTTGCAGTACATTGCATAGCAAGGGTCCCAGCCTTGCCTTCTTCCAAATAATACACCAACTTCATTCTCAGTCAGGCAGTTCTGGACTGGGCTACTGTTTACATTCTACTGAATCTTCTTAACTTGCAATTTGTGACTATAGGTGTTTACAACTGAATGATAATAACCACATTTGCTTCACTTGTAAATACGTAGGCATTTGTGGGTCTAATTTCTGTTTAACTTACTGTAGGTTACACAAAGAATCTGATAGGTTCATAACATGCTTTATTGTGATTCAATGAACTGATAAATGGGGATTTTGGTTTCTTTTACAAATTTCTCCTGATCATGGATATATTACAACAAAAAATTTCTCAACAAAGTTTTTACAAATAAGGAGTTTGGCAGTAATATAGTTGGTATGATGTAAAGAGCTGCTCCCTGGAAAATTACCTGGTTTTGGGGTTGGGGGGTTGCCACAAGTGGAATGGGACTTCACGGATGGGGGAGCTTGTAACAGCAGAAGTGGCATGTTGGCATTAAAAGCTTAGTGGTATGGATGTAGAAGCACCAGTATTTCAGCATGACTTTGGTAGAGGATTAATTGTGACGGGGGGGGGGAGAATGAGTCTTGGTATTTTAAACATAATAATTTTCTAAAACTTCAGCCTTCAATGGGTTAGACTTTGTAGTCATCTGTACAGTATATCACTAAGCCACATGCAGTGGGGTATGGGTAAAACCCAGATCACCAGACCCAGGCCAGAGCTATAAAATCTGGACTGGGCACAGCTTGTGCAAATATTGCTGATCCGGGTAGAGCAGCAATAAAAGATAAACTATGCAATACCCTCAATAACACACCTACTCCAGTTTACATTTACCTGATGCCCATTTTTAGGCCTTATATAGTAATATCTTCCTTCAAGAGAACAGCTTGTAATGAAATGTATCAAATTTACATTGGCATTTGGGCATTTACACTTTTATATTATATGCATTTTGCGTGTGAACTGTTTATCAGTCTCTAAAAAAAACAATTAAACACATCAAATGTCTTCAAAAACTTGTCTCAACATTGTGTTCATCTTCCACCTTGTCACAACATACAGTTGTCTCAGCAGTGTTTTCAGTTAGAGTACAGTACATTCATGTATATGATGGCCTAGTTCTGTTGAGTTGATTGCTATAACAGTGCATAGAATAAAATGCAAAACATATAGGTAACTGTAATACAGAGGGTGGCATTATTTTTAATTATACAATGGCAAGGAAAATTTTAAGAAGCTGATTGGCAGCTGACCCATTGAAACAGTGATGTTATTACACAATAACATCACCGTAGCTTTGGAATTGGATCATTCCTTGCATTTTCTCTTACGAAATATTTTTCCACACTAACAAAAACATCCTTTAAAATGTATTTTTTATTCTGTATATGACAACAAGCCATTGTATAATTGCAATAAGACATTCCAGGGTGTGTGTTATCATGTAATAACATCACTCCTGGTGTGGTGGAAGCACTTGGCTTCGCCTCGTGCTTCAACCCACCCCAGGAGTGACATTTTTACATGATAACTCACACCCTGTAGTGCCTTATTGCTTAAATATGCCCTTTCTCAATGTACTGTACTTTGATTCACTTAGTGTATGCAACAGCCTTCATGTGAACACTCTGGGCTTCTCTTTGACTCCTGATGTCTATTTGCTTTAGCTATTGTATATTGTTTGAACTGCTTTGGTCTTCTTGATGTGGTGCCTGTGTGCCTAAACAATGTAATCCGTTTATCTACTGCTATCCATGTATCTTCAGTGAATGATTGTTATAACTGTCTGCTCTCTGAGCCATTGTTTTATGACTTGTTAACTGTGCTGTCTTTGTATTAGTTTTGACGAGGTGCCTTTGTAAATGAGTCTCTGACTCAAAGGTTTGTAAATCTGATATTTTTAAATAAATTAATGTTTAAACCCACGAAACACCCTTATCTAGTTAATGCATTCACAGTTGTAGTGGCTCTGCCAGAGTTTGTTATAAGATGGTGAATGAACTGCTGAATGACTGTCACACTCTCTAACACCCATGGCCAACTCATCTGTTGTATGCAAAATTACCTAAATGCCTTCACACATATGTCATCCTTACCCCATGTGTTCAGGCCAGAGAGCACTGTACCAGCTTGGCTGTTCTTGGGTCCCTGCTTACCATATCTCATCTGGTATCTGGGCTGGGACTGAATTTGCCTCAAGAGCCACCAGGCAAAAGCATTCAGAATGTAGGCAAAACAACGTATCTGTGATGACATTACCTTTCCCTGGTATGTGCTTAATTCTAAAAGTGAGAATGAGCTGTAGGCAGCACAAAATGAAAGTCTGCAACAGCCTCATCACTTTGGTGTATTTTGAGGTCTCAGCATTTAATTATTTCAACCGCTGTCATATTATCCAAGTGAAACACTACTTTATGATTTGCCAATCATCACCCCACACAAAAACTGGTGCCATTATGGAAGCAGCTGTAGCAATGTAATATTTCTAGCAAGGTCCCAATTAACCCATGTGGCATCCTACTCTCCCATAAACCAGAACCCTGAAAGTAAGCTCCATAGCCCAAACCACTTGATGCATCAATAACTAGTTGGTGTTCCTGTGCTGATGGTGCTTGAGTCTGCCATACTGCCACCCTGTTGAAATCTGTTAGAAAAATGTCTCACACCATCAAGTACACCCTCATACTAGAGGTCATCTGTATGTGATGATGAGCGAGAAGCATAAGCATTCCCTTCGAGGCCCACGCCAACCTCCTAACAAATGGTCTCCCTTGGGAAATTACCTTGCATGCAAACCTGAGATGGCCTATCAAAGACTAGCATCTGTAGGGTCACCTTTTTGCTGCTTGGACTTTGCCAGTCAAGTTGTTCACTCTGTTTATCTTACCTGCAGGCAACTTAGAAATCACCTGCACCCTGTCCAACTCGATGCCCAGGTCCATAAGCTTTGTCACGGTATCGTCAGTTCTTCCCTTGCTAGCGAGACCCTAAACCATTGCATCAAATCCATAAAAGCTTGGTACTACTTCCCCCACACTCATCTGTCCAGGCCTCCCAATGAAAAGGATATCATCCAGATAGTGTGTTATCCATGGATTTTTCCAAGTGTGTCTGTCACCCAATCTCGGAATTGGCTAAAGGCCTCAAATTCTGAACAAGAGATCAAACATTTTTATTTATTTATTTATTGAGTACTAGGATTACAAAGACTTTTGAACCAGAAATTCGTTAACAGAAACCATACATAGAAACATGGACACATAGAATTTGACAGCAGATAAGGACCTCATGGCCCACCTAGTCTGCCCAGTTTTCCCTGCCTACTGTATAAACTCCAGATCCTACTTGATCTGCAGCCTACCTCCTCCTTCATACCACTGGTGTTGTCTTCAGCCTGTCCCATGCGTTCTTGAATTTGTCAACCATTGTTGCCACCATAACCTCCCCCGGGAGGTTGTTCCATGCATCCACCACCCTTTATGTGAAAAAATACTTCCTCACGTTGCCCCAGAGTCTTCTGCCCTCCAGTCTCATACTGTGACCCCTTGTTCTTGCACATCTCCTTTTCTGAAAGATGCTGCCCTCTTGAATAGAAACATAGAACCTCTTGAATAAAAACAGATCAAAGTCACCTGGCCTGACTGGTAACAGGCAGAAAACTGACTTGATATTGCTCTTGGCCAGAGAGGCCCCCACTGCCTACTCCCCGAGTAAGCCTGACCGCTACATCAAAAGATGTGTAAGTGACTGTACTGTCCTCAGGGCTGATATGATCATTAACAGAGGAAACTTTGCGGTAAGATGAATGGCGGATGAGTCTGTATTCACCCAGAGTCATTTTAGAAATTATTCCCAGCAGGGAGATTCTAAGTGGGTCCATAGGGGGCTTACTGAATGGGCCAACCACCCACCCTGTTTCTATTTTCTTTTACAGGTTGTGCATCTCCAAATGCTTTAAGGCTTGAACTAATTTTAACTTATGTGCCATGGTTGATGCCCATAGACCTTTACATGGGATGGAGAAACCATTTGTGAAGCCATCCAACAGATACTGCACTTCTCCTACCCTGGGACAGCTGTCCAGTCATGGTTGAAGGTTGTCAATGTTTATTAGTGAGCTTGCCAGCCTTCTGGAAGCTCTTGTCTCACTGTTTGTTTCCCCATGCTTTTTGTTTGTCACCTCAACCCTGACTGTTGTTGCTGCAGAGACTGTTGCCTTGTGTTTCTGCCACATCTGCTGCATTTTGCAAAAATCATGAAAAACTTTCCTGTGTTGAATTACTGGCATGTGCCTTTTTGGTCCATCCGAGCCACATTAGACGCCGCGTTCCCACTAGTTAAATAAAGCTGCACATCCAGCCACACCTTTCCTACTAGTCCTCAGGCTGTGCATGGAGAAAGTTATTGTCTCAGTGTTTGCAAATTAGGGGTCTGATATCTGGAGGTGTTACATGCCATGTCTTTGCCTTCTTTTTGGTATGACTTCACAACATACAAGCCCACTCTAAATTGCCAGCGACTAACATGCTGACTGACAGAGAGATGCACGGTCACTAATTTCACTGCTGGCGCAAGTATTTTGTGTGTGGTGGGGTTGCTGGCAAGCTCAAGGAGGACCACAAATTGCAGTGATACTATCGGGGGCAGCATGTGTGACAGACAGAGTGACAGTGGCAGAGGGAAATGGAGACCACCGTTTCAGTGACAGTGTCAGCTCTGACCTCTCTCTCTCTGTATCCTTGGTTGCCTGGTGGTTGTTTGGTTGGGGGAGGCAAACGGTGCACAGGCAATGGGAGCTGTGCACTGTGCTGTATGTGTGTACCCCCAGCATAGTGAGTGGTGATTGGGGTGAAGGGGAATCCACATGGAAGATTTTCAGCAGTACAACTGGGGCCACCCATGCTGTCAACGTCTGCCGACTTCACCAACCCTATACAGGCATGGGTGGCCCTGCTCCCTCCTCAGTTCTTGCCCACTGTCGACTTGCAAGCAGTCTCCGAAGAACAGCTGTCTCAGTGTTTCACGCCTTTTTTGGCCTATGGACTTTTTTCTTCTAATTTTCCTCAGAATCTCTTTCAGAGATTTTCTCCTTTTTTGTTTATGTCAAGAGTTAATCCATCTTCCTCTCTTTTCCGGTGCTGCCGCTGTGGAAAGAAGAATGCCTGTGCAGACAAACACTCTGTTTGTGTCTGCTATCTTGGGCTGGACCACAAAGTCTCCGACTGTGAGCTCTACCAGAAGTTCAACCAGACAACCCTCAAGCGATGCTAGAAGGCTCTCAAAAAATTCCTGATGGGAGCAGCAGATAGCCAACTCCAAGCAGGAGTCCTCCGGGCCCTGGCCACTTTGTTGCCCTCCCGGTCCATGAACTTCCAGGCCTCCAAGGCCCGAGACAAGTTCTTGAGGAAAAGTCACAAAAAAGACTGAGATCGTGACCCCCCAGGAGCCATCCTGCTCCCAGTTGAGCTCTCCATTGTGGGAGGGGGGCTCTTCATCAACAGTAACTGTCTTGATGAAGAAACAAGCTGCCCAGATCCCTATTCCTACCAGACCCATACCAACAGCTTTGCTGCCAGACTCTCTGGGAGCCCGGCCATCCACCTTCAGGTCTTATGGCCCCATCTCTGTCGATGACGGGCTTGACATCGACGGTCACCCCTTGGATGCCTGCCCCTTCATCTCCATGGGCTACAGGCACGTTGGGCTCTCAGGTCGGTGGGTCGATGGCTTCTGTGCTGTCGAATCCCCTCCACCAACAACAACCATGGATCTGAATGGGGTACTGGTTAAGTTCACCAGTGTACTGTTTCAGCAGTTCAATGCCTTCAATAGGCTGTTATTGCCGGCACTGTCGATGGCAGCTTTGTCGTCAACACCTATTCGTCATCTAAGGAAACCTTCCCATGGGCCACTAACACCTGCTCCGATGCCAGACCCAGATGAGGAGGTCGATGTCGAGAAGAAGTACCATCCTGACCTCATCCTCCCTGGTGACATAGAGGATGAAGAGGAGGAGGAGGAGGAGATCCTCCTTTCTGACAAGTCCATTGCCTCTTCAGTCAGTGAAGACTCAGTTAAGCATCCTCCGCGGTCTCCTCCTGAGGATGCTACCTTTTAGAATGTTATGAAATGGCTGTCTGCTACTATGGTCTTCCAGACCGAGGAGGAGAATGTCACCAGAAAGGACTTGGCTGACTACTTGGAGATCTCTGACTCTCCACTTAAAATTATTCTTCCTATGCTGCCAGCCAGGTGCCAGCTATGCCACACAGGGCAGACAGGCTGTATAATGCCCCTCATGGCCTTCCTTACTTAGCTGCCCAGGCTGAAACTGACTCGGTTGTCATCAAGGCAGCCCATGACGGGTCTAAGGCACCCAAGCACCTTAGCCTCCTTCCCCCAAGACAAGGAATCTTGCAGAACTGACATCTGGAGTAAGAGGGTTTACTCCTCCTCTACTTTAGGTCTGAGGATTGTAAACTATCTGTCACATATGATCAAGCTATATGTATTATCTCGAGTACTGTCTGACTTGATCTGTATTCTAACCTACCTGTACTATATTCTATGTACCTGTACTATATACTATGTATTCTATAATCTCATCTGATTTTATGTATGTATTCTCCCGGGTCGTGCCAGAAAATAGGCAACTTTGGCTAGCGCACCTAACCCAGTTAACAAAAGCTAAATAAAATAAATAAATTATTGGCGGAGTTCAACTCTACATCGGTCATTAGGTTCATGTGTCTCCCAGTTGAGTTGCTGCTAATGTACCTGTTCAGGTTGCTCTTACTGCCACAAAGCTTGAAATACTGTAGAAACATACAAACACAGACATGTTGCAGGTAGGAAAAGTCCATCCAGTCTGCCTGTTCTAGCTATACTCACTACAACCTATCACAGAGTGTCTCAGTCTGAGCCCCTAGATGTGAGCTCTGACCTACTCATAACGTTGTCCCTCCCCTTCCTCCCGAACCAGAAGTCACTGTGCCCCTGTACATGTCCCATCCCACCTTAAACCCCTGAAAAGTCTTGGATCTTACTTGTGCATTTGGCAGTCTTTTTCAATTGCCCAACACCCTCTCAGTGAAGTAATATTCTCTTACGTCCTTTTTAAATTTACCCCACCAAGGCTGGCCCACCGGTGCAGTGGTTGGATTTCCGCTTGTGATGCCAGTGAACTGGATTCAGGAATGAGCCAGGGTGATCGGAGGGCCAGCCAGGGGGAGAAGGATAGAGCATCCATAGGACTGCTCCCCTTCTCCGGGGGGGGGGGAATCTCTGCACTTGTGGCAGGAGTGACACCTATCGGAAGCTATGTGCATCACCCTAGGCACCGATGCACGATCAAGGGGTACTGGGGTGGGACAGACTCAGGAGTCATTGCACATCTTCGCCCCAGCCTATAGGGACAAAAAATCCCTCCTCGACAGACGTCTCTATGACGCCCTTCCCTGGGCTTTAATTAACCACCTGGCTGAGGGCTCTCCTAACCAGTTACGGTCACATGACACCGATACCTGCCATGGTGCCATGCCCTGCCTCCTGGGGGGCAAGCCATGAGTGACCGAGAGAGCGAGGGGCTCAGCAGGCGGTGGAAGCCTCGGGGGCACCGTGACCAGGGCTGAGCTCTGACAGATGGCAGGAGGACAAACAGTGAGGTAAATATAAAATAAATTAATAAATTTACCCCCCACCAGCTTGTACTCATGGCCATTGGTGCTGATCCCATGCTGTGGAACAATATTATTCAGTCACCTCTGTTGGTGCCACCATAGATGTCTTTTTGTAGGTCTCTGCCATGCCCCCCTTTCCTGTCTTGCCTTGAGTGCGTACATATTAAGACACAGCCAGTCCTCATATGACTTCCCCTGCATACTCCTATACCATTTGAGTGGCCTTTCTCTGCACTGTCTCTGAGAATCCTGGTCTTTCCTGAGATGGCAGTTCCAAAACTGAATGCAGTACTACAGTTGTGACCTCACCAGAGACCTGTACAATGGTGGGATCACATCTTGCTTCCTGTTGGTGATACCCCTACTGATACAGCACAGAATCCATTTAACCTTGGCATATGCCCTACTACACTGGGGTGCTTGCTTGAGATTGACACTAATGATGAACCTCAGGTCCCTCTCTTCAGTAGTCTGGTTAACACTGAAAACCCCTATCCTGCACTCCATTTCGGGGTTCCTATTTCCAGTAGGTTGAAACTTGCATTTCTTAGCATTGATTTGGAGTTTCCAGATCCTGGAACACTTCTCCAGTTTTGCCCGATTGCTTCCCAGCATCCTGATTTCCTCCTCTATGTTGACCCTGTCACATGACTTCATATCATGTGCTCACAGGCTAATCTTACCCTGAATTCCCACTCCCATGTCACAGATTAATATGTTAAAGAATACCAGTCCAAGAACTGACCCCTGAGGCACTCGCCTTATCACCTTTCTGACCCTTGAGTTGCTCCTGTTCAACATTACCTTTTGAGTCCTATCCTCTAACCAGTTAACTAAGCTGTCATCTACTCCACTATATATATATATATATATATATATATATATATATATATATATATATATATATATAAAAACATACATACACTTTATTAAGGAATAATGCAGCAGCTCCACTTCTTCACAGTATACAACCATGTCCAGAAATTACAGTTTACATTAATTCTGAGAACCAAGTGAGTTTCGGAATAAACTAACACAGTTTAAATTCCTACCAATTAAATAAAACACAAAAAACTCCAAACTATTAATTAGAGGCTGCAGGTGTAAAACTCACTCAATTTGCTGGCAAAAACAAAAGCATAATGGTGTGGCCTCCTGCCAGCTTGGGTAGTATCCATCTCTGTAGTGAATATGTAAGCAATTAACAGTAATGAATTCCAGAGGCAACTGGTCTGTCCACAGGGAGTCCTTCTCTTCTTTTGATCAGCCGCCCCCATATGAGTTCTGGTCTACATCTAGTGCCACATTCCATCTGATCTACCTTTCTACATATCTGTCTAAATGATCCTGCACCTGACAGGTTAGTCTTTCCATTTCTGCAGTCTCATCCACAATCTCCTTCCATTCATGAATTGTGGGAGGGTCCATCTTTGAAGCCATTTATTAGTGATGTATGACCACTCTACAGATGTACCAAATAAACAGCTAGCTTGCCCCCTTCATTGTTGGAGGGTACATCCCTGGGATCACATTTTGGAAGTGTAATGGCATTGGAACAATGAACTATAATTTCAATTTTCGAGTAATGCCTTCCCAGAACACTGCTAAAGATGGTCAGGTGTAAAAAACATGGCTAACGCCCACCCGGTGGCACTGAGGGTTGAGGCGCTGGACACCACACCTCGTGCCACACCAGTGACCCGGGTTCAGGAACAAGCCCAGGCTGTCGGGGGTCGGCAGGGGAGGAGAGGATTGAGTTCAGAGGACAGTTCTCCTCCCGGGAGGGGAGGGGGGGATTTAGGCTATAATTTGACTGGCCTCTGGCGGAGGCCTGAGGCACAGCAAGTACCCAGCCAAACAGAGAGGGGGAAAATGCATGACGGACATTGGCGGTTATGCCTTGATATCAGCGGGGGTGCACATCATGCGCAGAACAGTGGAAAAATTGCTCCCTAGGCTCCTGGAAGATAGAGCACCCTAGTGCAGACCCATTAGCCCACTTGCCTGTCCCAGTCCGGTGCCCTGATGGGTGGAAGTTGTTCAGGGGTGTATGATCCCCCACCTCTGTCCCCATGGGGGGGGGGGCAATCCAAGGCTACATGGAGGGACTACCATGGGCTCCAGGTAAGATGAGGCAGGGCAGACGCAATTGGCGACTCCTGAGGTGGCAGAGCTTAGGGGGCAGGGGGAGTATAAACAGAGGGTTAAAAAAAAGCATGGCTATGTGAGCCTCCCTTTCCCCACATACCCTCCAGCAATCTGTAGTGGTTCCCCTGTCCCCTTTTGACCGTTATTTTTATGTTGATTGCGCGCATGCACAAGAAACATATTGCAGCAGCTTGCTCCAGAAGCAGGTTGTGGAGGGCAGCACTGTTGTAGCCAATGCCCCCACAGCCTTCGGAAGCTTGGCCTGCTTTTCCCATGGGGTGGCACACTGCTGCTGACACTAGTTCAGCCAGCGTGCCACAACCTTGTAAGGTTTCAGCTGCTGCAATCAGGGGCTGCCTCGTCATTGCAGCGGAAGCCATTCTGCTGTAATGAGGAAGCGACTCGTCATTGCTGGGCAGAACCTTGTTAGTGTGATATTGTTTGTGAACATGGCGGCGGCTTGCCGTCTTGTTCATAAATAATATGAAGCAGACCCACTGTTGAGGGGTGCCATATCCCCCTCAATAGCATGTGCCCCCCCCAACGTGTTGGTTTGCTGATGGGGGCCTCAGTCCCCGTAGGCTTCATTGCCCTAATGTTGATGTTGCCAACGGGTGAGCCCACTCCCCGTCGGCATTATGTTTCTCCCCCCAGTATCATTTGCCGACAGGGGCCACTCCCCGTCAGCATAATTCCAAACATGCACTACAGTTGTACCAAAGGGTGCCCAATCCCCCTCGGCTCTTCACACCCACCTTTTGTGTCCGACAGAGTGCCCAATCCCTGTCGGGTACAGTTGCCCCAAGCAAACACTCTGTTAGCACGCTGGGAGCCCTCCCAGCATGCCAAAGCGCCTGTAAAAAAAAAAAAACATCCTGCGATTTTTTTTGTACCTGTCAAAAAAAACGGTCCCTCGCGGTCTCCCTGCCCCTTCCCACAAGCCATACCCACCCTCTGCGCACCCTGCCTCCCCACACCCCCCACACCCCATACTTACCACCGGAGTCCGGCACGATGATCTTCAGTGGACCTGGAACCGTCTGCACTCTGCAAAGCCAACTGCGGAAATGCCGGTAAGCTGTATAATGGCATAAATAGGGGGTTTTCAGCTTTGGTTCATATCTCAGATTTTTTGGAATTTTGGCACCAACTTTTCAACATGGGATTTTTGGGACCCCTCCTCATGAATTCTGCCACTGTCATGGCATTATTTGGCCCTGAAAAGTGATTTTGCAGTCACTGCGCGGAATCACCTATTGGGACTGATTAACAAAGCGACAGTGCCAGTGTTCATGAGGGTGGGCTCACAAAGCCTATGTTGCAAATTCAGTGGAAAAATCTGAAAATTACCTGCAATGCGTTAACGGGTGCCTCGCATGCTCATAACTTCTTGGATCTGTAATGTAAATCATGCCAGATTTTCAACATTGGCATTTTTCACCTCTTGTGAACAGTACAGCTGTCATTTTTCATATCCTGACTGAAATGTGTTTTCGCACTTCCAGCGCAGAATAGCGCGGTTGCTGTGGGAAATCAGTGTTTGGGACAGATTAAGAAAATGACAGTGACACTGTCCATGAGCAGAGGTCCTAAAATGCCTATATTGAAAATCTGGTGATGATACTCTATAAAATGAGTGTGTTACGAGCGTGCATTGTGCAGTTTGCACGCACGCTCGTAACTTCACAAATTTATAACATTTTTACTCCAAATTTTCAACATTGCAATTTTCCCACACCTACTTATGAACAGTACAGCTGTCATTTTTCCATCCTGGCCGAAATGTTTTTTCGTACTTCCGGCATAGAATAGCACAGTCGCAGCAGGAAATCAGTGTTCAGGACAGATTAAGAAAATGACAGTGATACTGTTCACGAGCAGAGGTCCTAAAAAGCCTATGTTGAAAATTTGGTGATGATTGGCCATCAAATGACTGTGTTACAAGCGTGCGTTGCACAGTTTCCACGCACCCTTGTAACTGCACAGATTTGTAATATTGTCATGCCAGATTTCAACATTGGCATTTCTTCACACCTTCTTATGAACAGTATAGCTCTCATTTTGCACATCCTGACTGAAATGTGTTTTCGCGCTTCCGGCGCAAAATAGCATGGTTGCTGTGAGAAATCAGTGTTTGGGATAGATTAAGACAAGCATTTGTCAATGCCGAACGTTCGCTTGCAGTTATTTGCAGTGGTGTTTGGCACGTATGGTGCTTTACCCTAATGCCCTGTGCGATTGCTGGTATTTGCACAATAAATTTTCAGCATGAACTTTTTGTTACCCCTATTGAGCGCTACATAGATGGAAACACGTTTTGGGCAGGATGTGAAAAATGACAGCTGTACTGCTCATAAGGAAGTGTGGTAAAATGGCAATGTTGAAAATCTGGAGTGGAAATATTGAAAATTCGCAAACCTACGAGCATGCATGGGAACTGTGCAACGCACGCTCGTAAAACAGTCATTGTTAGGAATTTTTTCACCAAATTTTCAACATTGGCATTTTAAAACCTCTGCTAATGAACAGTGTCACTGTGATTGTCTTACTGTGTCCCATACATTGATTTTGCACACCGACTGCGCCATTGTGCACTACATGGGTGGAAACATGTTTTGGGCAGGATGTGAAAAATGACAGCTGTACAACTCATAAGGAGGTGTGGTAAAATGGCAATGTTGAAAATCTGGAGTGAAAATATTGAAAATTTGCAAACTTACGGGTGTGCATAGGAACTGCGCAATGAACACTCGTAAAACAGTCATTTTTAGGAATTTTGTCACCAAATTTTCAACACAGCCATTTTAAGACCTCTGCTCATGAACAGTGTCACTGTGATTTTCTTAATGTGTCCCATACATTGAGTTCGCACACCGACTGCGCCATTGTGCACTACATGGGCGGAAACACATTTTGGGCAGGATGTGAAAAATGACAGCTGTACTGCTCATGAGGAGGTGTGGTAAAATGGCAATGTTGAAAATCTGGAGTGAAAATATTGAAAATTCGCAAACTTATTTAGCGCATGGAACTGTGCACCACGTTGTAAAATCATTTTTGTGAATTTTTCACCAAATTTTCAACATTGCCATTTTAAAACCTCTGCTAATAGACAGTGTCACTGTAATTTTCTTAATGTGTCCCATACATTGATTTACTTTACCGACTGCGCCATTGTGCACTACATGGCGGAAACACATTTTGGGCAGGATGTGAAAAGTGACGACTGTACTGCTCATAAGGAGGTGTGGTAAATGGCAATGTTGAAAATCTGGAGTGAAAATATTGAAATTCGCAGACTTACCGAGCTGTGAGGAACTGCAAACGCACGCCTGTGAAACAGTTATTTTTAGGAATTTTTTCACCAAATTTTCAACATAGCCATTTTAAGATCTCTGCTCATGAACAGTGACACTGTGATTTTCTTAATGTGTCCATACACTGAGTTTGCACACCGACTGTGCCATTATGCTTCATAGGCGGAAACACGCTTTGGGCAAGTTGTGAAAATGACAGCTGCACTGCTCATAAGAGGTGTGGTAAAATGGCAATGTTGAAAATGTGGAGTGAAAATATTGAAAATTCGCAAACTTACGAGTGTGCATAGGAGCTGCGTAATGAATACTCGTAAAACAGTCATTTTTAGGAATTTTTTCACCAAATTTTCAACACAGCCATTTTAAGACCTCTGCTCATGAACAGTGTCACTGTGATTTTCTTAATGTGTCCCATACATTGAGTTTGCACACCGACTGCGCCATTGTGCGCTACATGGGCGGAAACATGTTTTGGGCAGGATGTGAAAAATGACAGCTGTACTGCTCATGAGGAGGTGTGGTAAAATGGCAATGTTGAAAATCTGGAGTGGAACTATTGAAAATTCGCAAACCTAAGAGCGTGCGTAGGAACTGCGCAACACACGCTCGTAAAACAGTCATTTTTAGGAATTTTTTCACCAAATTTTCAACACAGCCATTTTAAGACCTCTGCTAATGAACAGTGTCACCGTAATTTTGTTAATGCATCCCATACATTGATTTCACACACCGACTGCGCCATTGTGCGCTACATGGGTGGAAACACGTTTTGGGCAGGATGTGAAAAATGACAGCCTAACTGCTCATAAGGAGGTGTGGTAAAATGGCAATGTTGGAAATCTGGAGTGAAAATATTGAAAATTTGCAAACTTACGAGCCTGTGTAGGAACTGCACAACGCATGCTAGTAAAAACAGTCATTTTTTGGAATTTTTGCACCAAATTTTCAACATGGAGTTTTTGGGGCCCCTTCTCATGATTGATGTCACTGTCATGGTGTTATTTGGACCCAAAGAGTGATTTCGCGCAGTGACTGCGCAGTGACTGCAAAATCACCCTTTGGGCCTGAATAACGCCATGACAGTGACATCATTCAAGAGAAGGGGTCCCAAAAACCCCATGTTGAAAATTTGGTGCAAAAATTCCAAAAAATACCTGAGATATGCAATAAAGTTGAAAACCCCCTAACTAGCCCATTATACAGCTTACCGGCATTTCCTCAGTTCGCGGTCGGCTTTGAAGAGTGCAGACGTGTTCCCGGTCCACCGAAGATCGTCGCGCCGAGCTCTGGAGGTAAGTATGGGGTGAGGGGGTGTGGGGAGGCTGGGCGCAGTGGGTGGGTGCGGGTTGTGGAGGGGGGACTGGAAGACTACGTGGGACCGTTTTTCTTTACAGGTGACAAAAAAAGACTACGTGGGACGTTTGCCACGCTGGGGTGGGCTCCCAGCGTGGCAGAAGGATGGCGGGGGGGGCCGAGGAGCCAACGGGGGATTGGGCACCCCCGTCGGCAAACAATGCGGGACGTTTGCCACGCTGGGGTGGGCTCCCAGCGTGGCACCAAAGATTTGGGGGGGGCGGCATGACGCGGTGGTCTGTATGACAGCAGTGGTTTTCTTTGAAGTG
This sequence comes from Neoceratodus forsteri, assembly GCA_016271365.2. Classification (NCBI taxonomy): domain Eukaryota; kingdom Metazoa; phylum Chordata; order Ceratodontiformes; family Ceratodontidae; genus Neoceratodus; species Neoceratodus forsteri. Next base: position 530,322,128 of record CM028137.1, on the reverse strand, counting down.
AAGATCACCGCTGTCATACACAGCTACCGCACCCATTGGTGCAGGACCGCCACGCCTGCTCAACGCAGCAGTGGATTGCAAGGGAGAGGCACACCTCCAAAGTGTGCTACTCTCCCAAAACGTTCCTTGCGCATGCGCGCAAGTGAACGTAAAAATGACAGTGACACTGTTCCTGAGCAGAGGTCCTAAAATCCCTATGTTGAACATGTGGTGATGAAACTCCATAAAATGACTGTGTTACAAGCATACGTTGAACTGTTTCCATGCATCCTTGTAACTTAGCAAATTTGTAATATTTTCACTCCACATTTTCAACACTGGTATTTTTTCACACCTCCTTATGAAGAGTACAGCTGTCATTTTTCACATCCTGGCCATAATATGTTTTTGCACTCCTGCCACAGAATAGCACGGTCACTGTGGGAAATCAGTGTTTGGGACAGATTAAGATCGAGCGAGTGGGAGGGGGGAGTGACCGAGCTCAAGTGAGCTCTGCCGGGATTGCTGCCGATTTCTTTGTGGGCAGAAAAATGCCCCAATACAGGTGCCCAGTACAAAAGGGCAGCCTGCAGCAGTGGCAGAAACAGAACGAGAGAGCGAGTGAGGGAGGGGGAGTGAGCGGACTCAACGGAGCTCTGCTGGGACTGCTGCAGATTTCTTTGTGGGCAGAAAAAGGTGTCAATGCAGTTAGGGGCACAGTACAAAAGGGCAGCCTGCAGCGGTAGGAGAAACAGTACAAGCGAGTGAGAGAGGGGGACTGAGTGAGCTCAACGGAGCTCTAGCAGGACTGCTGTGGATTTCTTTGTGGGCAGAAAAACGTGCCAATGAAGGCAGGAGCCCAGTACAAAAGGGCAGCTTGCAGCACCGGAAGAAATGGAACGAGTGACTGAGAGAGGGGAGTGAGCGAGCTCAGTGAAGCTCTGTTGGGACTGCTGCAAATTTTTTTGTGGGCAGAAAAAGGTGCCAGTGGAGGCAGGAGCCCAGTACAAAAGTGCAGCCTGTGACACCAGGAGAAACAGAATGAACAGGTGAGAGAGGGGGAGTGAGCGACCTCAACAGAGCTCTGTCAGGACAGATGTGAACTTTTTTGTGGGCAGAAAAAGGCACCAACACAGGCAGGAGCCCAGTACAAAAGGCAGCCTGCAGTGCGGGGAGACACAGAATGAACGAGTGAGACGAGGCGGTGAGTGAACTCAATGGAGCTGTGTCGGGACTGCTTTGGATTTCTTTGTGGGCAGAAAAATGTGCCAATGCAAACGGAAGCCCAGGACAAAAGGGCAGCCTGCAGCATCGGGAGAAATAGAATGAGCGAGTGAGAGAGGGAAAGTGAGCGAGCTCAATGGAGCTGTGCCGGAACTTTAGCATTGCTCACCCTCCCACCCAGGGTCCTCCGTGGTCCTATATTACAGCAGGGTCTGTGGAGTGGAGATAAAGCAATGAGTAGATACACCCACACCTCCTTATAAACAGTACAACTGTCATTCTGTCATTTTTCACATCTTGGCTGAAATGCGTTTTCGCACTTCCACGCAGAATAGTGCGGTCGCTGTGGGAAATCAGTGTTCGGGACACATTAATAAAACCACAGTGACACTGTTCATGAGCAGAGGTCCTAAAATGCCTATGCTGAAAATTTTGTGATGAAAGTCCATAAAATGACTGTTATGAGCGTGCATTGTGCAGTTTCCACACACCTTTGTAACTTCGCAAATCATTAATATTTTCATGCCACATTTTCAACACTGGCATTTTTCGCACCTCCTTATGAACAGTACAGCTGTCATTTTTCACATCCAGGTCTAAATATGTTTTTGCACTCCTGCCACAGAATAGCACGGTCGCTGTGGGAAATCAGTGTTTGGGACAGATTAATATAGAGTGAGTGAGAGCGGGGAGTGATGGAGCTCAACTGACCTCAGTTGGGACTGCTGCGGATTTCTTTGTGGGCAGAAAAAGGCCCCCTGCAGTGCTGGGAGAAACAGAATGAGTGAGTGAGAGAGGGAGAGGGAGTGGCCTCAGCAGAGCTCTATTGGGACTGCTGTGGATTTCTTTGTGGACAGACAAAGGCAGCAATGCAGGCAGGGGCCCAGTACAAAAGGGCAGCCTACAGCGGCAGGAGAAACAGAATGAGTGACTGAGAGAGGGGGAGTGAGTGAGCTCAACTGAGCTCTGTCGTGACTGCTGCAGGTTTCTTTGTGGGCAGAAAAAGGCAGCAATGCAGGCAGAAGCCCAGTACAAAACGACAGCCTGCAGCACCGGCAGAAATGGAATGAGCGAGTGAGAGAGGGGGAGTGAGCGAGCTCAATGGAGCTCTGTTGGGACTGCTGCAGATTTCTTTGTGGGTAGACAAAGACGCCAACAGAGGCAGGAGCCCAGTACAAAAGGGCAGCTTGCAGCGCCAGGAGAAACACAATGAGTGCGTGAGAGAGGGAGACTGAGCGACCTCAACGGAGCTCTGTCGAGACAGCTGCAGATTTCTTTGTGGGCAGACAAAGTTGCCAATGCAGACAGGAGCCCAGTACAACAACGCAGCCTGCAGCAGCAACAGAAAGAGAATGAGCGACTGACAGAGGGGGAGTGAGTGTGCTCAACAGAGCAAAGCAGTCAACGTTCAGCATTGACAAATGCTTGTTGGGGTTAGGTAGTATTTTGTTTTTATTTGTCAAACATATTCATGCCATCAGGGAGATTAGGAAACTTTAAAAGAACTTTCCCAAATCCACCCCTACTGCTTATCTGTGAGACTGAAATCCACTTCAGCTTCCCACTTGTTGGTGAGATATGTGGCAGCAGCAGTAGTAGAATTAAATATTGATAAATATTGGATATTGTTCCTCTTTGATCTAAGCTAGTCATAAGTTGTCCCAATGAGGGGTCCTCGTCCTTTTGCCTGTCCGCCCCCCCCCCCGTCACCCGACGTGTCTGTATGTAGTCCTGAATTTGGAAATATCTAAACCTGTCCCTATTGAGCCACCTGAACGCCTGATTACACTCCTCAAAAGATTTCATAACAGTACCCTGCATCATCTGGTCTGGATACTGGAGCCTGGTTCTGACCTGCCTTCAGTACCATGGGTCTAATCTGCTAGGAGTGAAGGCCTCATCGCATGCTAGCCATTTTAATCTCCAGATCTATCCTGTCACTCGGGAACAATTTGTAAATCTTTTCTAGGCTTTAAGTGTAACTCCAAATGCCCTGTATGGAAATCTCGCCCTATCTGTTAGGGCCTGATAATCAGAAAGGAGGTATACAAGGACCCGCTCCCCAGACGATTCTTCACCCATTTCTTTCCAATACACCTGAGCCTGTGGGTTATGTCAGAGAAATGTCATCCTTATTTGTGTCACCACCCAGTAATCCGTGAGGGCAGGCATGGCCCAACTGCCCCGAGTCTTTTTGGTCAACAAAAGGGTACTTCTGACTCTTGATCTATTGTTGGCCCAAATGAATTTAAAAAGTTTCCTTTTTGCTCTGAGCCTCTGTTTGGATAAAAGAACTGGGGTGCACTGGAATAGGTAGAGATATCTTGTTAGTGCAGTAAGTTCATTTTTAAAGCTTAGATTCTTGTGTAAAGTGGTAAGGGGAGTATGGAACATCTCTTGATATTGTCCTGCAGCTGTATGAGCAGGGGAATGTAGTTGTCTTGCTATAACTGAGAAGCAGTGGCTCATAATATAATGCCAAGATATTTCAGTTTGGCAAGAGCCCATTTCATAGGGTAGATATTTTAAAAGGGTCACAAGGGTGTGTTTCCATGTGAGCACTTCTGTCTTAGTAGCATTAAGCGTGTAACCCACCATGGAAGTGTACTCTTCTAAAAGGACATTACTCTGGGCAGAGGTGACTTACTCCCAGGCTTTTCAACTTTTTCACCAGTCTCCCATGTGGAACTGAGTCAAAGGCCTTGCTGAAGCCAGATACAGGACGTCTACAGCCTGACCCCATCCACTAGTTACTGTACTGAAAAAGTTGATGAGGTTTGTTTGGCATGACCTCCCCCTTACAACTTGATTTTGTTACCCATCCTGCAGTCCCTCACATTTGAGGAATTCCACCATGCAATCCTTTTTAATGGTCTTGAGCAGTTTCCTCACAATAGATGTCAGAGTGACCCACTCGTAGTTAACTGGATCCCCTTATCTACTTCCTTGTGCAGTGGAATCACAGACACCTCCCTCCAGTCCCTTGGAACTACCTCTGTGGTTAGGGAACAATTAAACGGAACTGCTAGCAGCCCAGCTACAGCCTTCCCAACTTCACTCAGTACTTAAAGGTGGAGATCATCAGAGCTCTGGTGACTTGTTCTTTGTCAGTCTCCTTAGCCCCTTTAGCACCCTACCTTCAGTAATTGGGCTCTCTCCAGATCCTGTCCCTCTGCACCTGTCTCACATCAGGTGGACTAACCATTCTAGGAGGGGTCCTCCGTTTTCCACAGTGAATACTGAGGTGAAGTATTCATTTGAGAGATCTGCTTTGCCAGTATTCTTGGTCAGCCACTCCCCTTCCTTCCTCTGCCTCGTCAGTGCTCTCCACTTTTGCTTTGTAACACCTAGGTGGTGCTATCCCAAGGGCTACTACCCCTACCTGTATGGCTAGTAACAGGTTAAGGGGCCTAGGTCCAGTGAAGGGTGCCTCCGCCCAGAGGTCAGGGTTGATAGTGGTTAAACTAGCTTGGGCACAGCCCTCTGAGACAGTGTGACGCCTCCTTTGTTCCCGCTAGTGGCCCACACGGTACACAGGAGTTGCCTTCCCAATACCCCACATATGCACACTTATTACACATACAGTACCCACTTACCCTCAGGACTGATTCTGCAGCAAATCTCTGAGGACCCCCTGTAAAACAAAGTTAGCTAATGCACACAACCACAATGTAATGCTTGTTCTATAAGTATTGACACCACAGACAGAATATAATTCAACAACAACGAATCTGATTTATTCAGGGCCAGTAACAAGGAAGGGAGCAAATCAGGTTGATTGGCAGTAAAAACACAAATCACAGTACTGTGCATGCAATTTAGGGTCCAAATGTCACACTCTGGGTACCCAAGATGGGGGGGGGGGCTAGCCAGGTCCGTTGCCCGAGGTAGGCCGGCTGGTGCAGATGGATAGGGCCCTGCAAGGAGAAAATACATGCACAACACACAATTGTAATCCAGAGCCAGATGGCTCAGTTTGTGGAAAGGAAACACAAACAATCAGTTGACACACTTTGATTAAATGAAAGGTGTAGGGAGCTACCCTGATTTGTACTCACGATACCCCAAGCAGAGAACCAGATGGATATTGGTTGTTCTGGATTGCCAGACGAGCAGAGCATGGAGACAAGGCCCTCGAGACAGGGCCCAACTGCTTTTGATAGCAGTCGGATTCAGTCCAATTAAACTGGATTTTGCTTCCAGCTTCAGCACACAGTTCACAGTAAAGGGGAAATAAAATCACGATTCCCCACAAGCACCAAGCACATTTATATGTAAAGGAAATTACTATACCAGGCAGGCTGCTCCTCGATCCCAATCACAAAACACTGCAAAATCCGGGAGCACTCACAGCAGCTTCAGTTCCTAACAGGCCGATCGCACTTCAGCAAAGTCTTTGGTCTTCTACAGGGCAAGCCTTGTCCCACAACAGCAACTTTCCTTTTCAAAACACTGGATTCAGTCCAACTATGCTTTCCAATGGCCACAGACCGATTTTGGGGCCTACACACATGCTTCCCATGTGACTACATGCCGCTCGAACAACAGGGCACCTTATCTCTTCACTGTCACCTCAGATCTGGCTTGCCAGCAGACATCTTAGGGTCTTTCACCTAGATCCAGAGAGTTCGGTTGGTCAGTTCAGTTGTCAATCACAGCAGGGCTCCCTCTGTTGGTGCAAAAAGGCACCAGGGCCTAAACTACAATTCCCAGAGGCACCTGCCATACAGCCCCTTTATAACAGGCTCCAGATGAGAGTCCCAAATTCTGATTCGCCCACACAGGCTCCATTTTAAAGGCCCCCCACACTGATTGGTCCAATTCGGCAGTTCAGGACCAAAATGAAGGGACTACAATGCAAATGCCTTGCTGCAAGAAAAAGCAGGTTAGACAAACCACATTTTCATTGTTACTCTAAATGATTTCGGGCAAACAGTTACATCTTTCAATTAGGTTCCCTCTGCACATATAGTGACTGCAGAAACGGAGCACTTAGCCAGAAGCCCAAGTGGGACTCGAGCAAGGAAACACACAGTCCCCCCCAAACAAACTAATTAAGCATGCGAGCAAGCAGCTCTTAAAGAGACAGTACGTGGAAGCTCTAAAGCACTCACTGCGCCCACATTTAAATGGCATTTCGCCGCACACCGCTCAGACCTGGAGCACTCAAGCAAGCTCCTTGTAGACTTTTGGGAACCCCCATTTGCAGGTGGGTTACACCCTTCCTGGCCTGAAAAAACTTGGTGTCCGCATCAAGTAAGTACACCTATAAACTCTAGCACAAAATGCCATATGCATTTACATCACTAGCATGTCATACCTATACCTTTCAAACAGTGGTCAACATATTAAATCTTGGTTACTTACACATGTTCTGTATTTCACAGGTCACCATTGTTTACACAGCATTATACACACATTTGCAGTTTGAAATCAGGTCATTACTTCTTGCACATGAAACCTGAAGAGAGGAGGCCCTTCCCCTATCAGCTACCTTGGGGCTAGATGGGGCAGGGGCACCATACCTGGAGGGCAAAAAAATTAACCTGGAGTTATCACTTATGCTCAGGGCCCCTGGTATTCTGCGGCAGAATTTTTTGATTTCTGCGGCAGGGCTCCTTGACTTCTGCGGCAGCATTTTCTGATTTCTGCGGCATGATTTATTCATTTCTCTGGCAGAATGCAGTCCTGTCATTGGCTAAATATGATGTGGTGTCATCGATGACATCATATGCTGAGCATAGAGGAGGGGCTTCAGGATAAACGAGGCGGGAAAGAAAGCCTGACACTATGGAAAAACAGTATATTTATATGAAAATTCACCAAAAACAATGAATTCTGCGGCATTATATATATTCTGCGGCATGATGCAAATTCTGCGGCAAATTCCGCAACCACCGGTTCAAGGTGAGATAATCCATGCACATTCTCACTGTCCCATTCTTTTTTCTCACTACCATGACAGGCGAAGCATATGGGCTTCTGGATTCTTGTATCACACCAGCAGCAAGCATCTTTTGTAGATGCCGTCTTACATCATCTATGTCAGCAAGTGCCAGGCATCGAGACGTCTCATGAAATGGCTTTTCATCATGCAACCGGATATGGTGCTCAGCTCCTTGCATACATCCCATGTCCCATTCCTTTAAAGAAAACACCTGGTCCCTCTGGGCAATCTTCTCACTGATCCTCATTTTCCATTCAGCTGGCAACGGGGAGTCACCGAAATTGAACAAGTCGAGTGTCGCCCTGTCATTCTTCCCCGAACACTTGCTACTAGGTAGCACTGCAGCATCTGCACAATGTACATTAGCCAAGGTACAACCTCTATTTACTCGAATCTCTCTATCAGACACATTATGAACTTGGACCATTACTCATCTGGCATAAGCATGGGCTCTGGCAGGCAAAATACTAGGCTTGACCAGCAGTCCTTCTGGCAATTTCCCATTGCCTGGTGCATCCAGCATGAGTATTTTATTCTTGACATCCTTTCTGATACGGACCTCCCTCTGTAAGTTACACTGGGCATTTGGCACCAGGATCAGGGACTCAGGATCCTTCTTCCAGACAATTCCAACTGGTTCCTCTGAGTCCACTCCTTCAACATCTCTCTGTGCCTCATAGGCCTTCTTGATCAAGGCTGGAATTCTCAAAGCTCTACCAGTCATGACCCCAGTTTCTCATAACACAACTGCACTAACCATCCAAACATATGTGCATTCGTCCCAATTAGTAGAGGGACCCCATCATACAGTCCAATAGGGGGACACACTAAGGCCAGGATCTCTACTTGCTCTGCCACTCCAGCCATGGAGGTGGGGAAAGACAGCCAAATTCGTATATATCCGGAGTAGGGGTAGGCCTTCTCACTTAACCCCCAGACATGCAGTCCTTCCAATGGTTGTAAGGGTACATCAGACAAATGCTTCTGATACCAACCCTGGAACATAATTGTCACTTGGGAGCCACTGTCTAATACAGCTATCGTAGACACTCAATTCACCTTTACAGTGGTCTCCATGGAGGGACCCACCACTTCAGACCATTCCAGAGGGACAGCAGCAGGGGCCTGGACAGATGATTTAGCCACATAAAAATTGGAGTTAGAGTTCCTCGGGCCCTCATGGCAATCATTTTGTGCACCCCTTAACCACTGATTTGTTCTCCGAAGCTCTCCTTACAACCGGCTCACCACTCTCTCTAAGTCTTTCTGAGACCGGCATTCCCTCTTCATATGGCCATCTTTTCCACAGTTATGACACATGATAGGCTCCTGGGTCATTCTTGGAGAGAACATTTCCTGAGGAACTGAAGGATTGGCAAGGGGTGGGGGTCCATTAGTGGCTGGTGATGGTGGAAGGGATGTAACATGTCTCAACAGTTCCTTCATGGTGGCAGTAAATTCTTTGATATCACTCTGAGGGCTATCCTTGTTATAGGATCCCTGAGGGGGCACCCCCACCCCCATGGCAGTCACGGCCTGAGTAGAATTAGAATCTGGTCCCATAGGGGAAGTCCTTGCAGGGGCACCTGCCTTCAACTCTTGGAACTCCTTCAGTAGTTCATCTTTCCAAAGCTGGACCCAGGGCACAAAGTCCTTTTCCTTCTCAGAGCACTCATTAGCTGCCAATCTCTGCCCCTAAACTTCACTTGACGGATCACCCTCAGTCACTCGTGTTGTAGCAGCAGCTATTGGTGCAATTTCCCCTTGGGGTCACCTTTTCTCAACCCCTCAAATTTTTCTCATTAGCTCATCATAGGAGGGTGGGGATTCCAGTCGGTTGGCCAGGCGTAACTGAAGCAACAGCAGTTCTGAAAAGGGAGCAGACTTAAGGATCCTGTCCAGCCTAGTTTGGTCTAATTCAGTTGCTAGCAAACTACCCTTTCTGAGGCATTCTTGCAACAATTTTTCCAGCCGAGATACATACACAGACAACAATTCCCCTTGGTACTGTTGTGCATTTCTTACTCTCCACCACAGGTCCTCATCTGAATCCGGGCTTCCATAAACATTCTCTAATGCCTCAAGATGGTCCTGTGCAGTCGCTTCAGGGTTATTGGCCTGTTTGACATGGATGGTAGCCAGGGCAGGACCTTGGAGGCTCTCACTTAATCTCTTTCGCTTCTCTGCTTCCGAGCATTGCCATTCCAACACTAGAGGGGCAACGTAGTCTATCCAGGTCTCCCAGTCATCCTCCCCCTGGGGGTGGGGAGGGTGCCCCAGAAGATTCTCAACCTTCTGTAAGAGTCATGACTAATGGCAGGTACTGACATAGGGGCCAGCATTGGCACGGGCATAGAAGGAGGAGCACTAATGGGTACTGGAGTGGGAGGGGGTGTTGGGGGAGGAACACCCCCAGGTGGCAGGAATAGTTTCTTCAAGTCCTCCACAGTTTTCCCTTCCTCCAGCAACAATTTTGCAAATTTCTCCTCAAAAGTCTCAGATAGTGGGGGGGGGGTCACCCCCCCGGGGTCTTTACTGTCTTTAGTTATCACTCTCCAGGCAAAGAGGGCTCCTTCAGGGGTAATAGTCTGTGGCACTTTGAAACTGTCTATGGGGTCCTTATACTCTACTAGGGCCATGAAAGTTTGGGTGAGCAGATTAGCCTGTCGACCCACCACCACAGCGTTTTGTAAACCTTCCACCTTGGAAAGTACTCCCTCTACAGTGTCCTTATTGGTACCCAGGGGGATGTCCAAGATAAGCATAGGATTTTGGGAGTTGATCTCCTGGCCAGTACACCACCCCACCATCTGGTGTACAGCCACTTCTGTTGGGGTATCCATTTTATTTTTAACAGTAATTCATAAATGTGGCCACTAGGGGACGCTAATCCCAGCAGTGCCTCCAAGATGTAACCCCTAGGTGGCGCTATCCCAAGGGCTAATACCCCTGTCTGTATGGCTAGTAACAGGTTAAGGGGCCTATGTCCAGTGACTGGTGCCTCCACCACGAGGTCAGGGTTGATAGTGGTTAAACTAGCTTGGGCACAGCCTTCTGGGACACTGTGACCCCCCTTTGTTCCCGCTAGTGGCCCACACGGTACCCAGGAGTTGCCTTCCCAATACCCCACATATGCACACTTATTACACATACAGTACCCACTTACCCTCAGGACTGATTCTGCAGCACATCTCTGAGGACCCCCTGTAAAACAAGGTTAGCTAATGCACACCACAATGCAATGCTTGTTCTATATGTATTGACACCACAGACAGAATATAATTCAAAAACAACAAATCTGATTTATTCAGGGCTAGTAACAAGGAAAGGAGCAAATCAGGTTGATTGGCAGTAAAAATACAAATCACAGTACTGTGCATGCAATTTAGGGTCCAAATGTCACACTCTGGGTACCCAGGATGGGGGGGGGGGGCTAGCCAGGTCCATTGCCTGGGGTTGGCCGGCTGGTGCAGTTGGATAGGGTCCTGCAAGGAGAAAATACATGCACAACACACAATTGTAATCCGGAGCCGGATGGCTCAGTTTGTGGAAAGGAAACACAAACAATCAGTTGACACACTTTGATTAAATGAAAGGTGCAGGAAGCTACCCTGATTTGTACTCACGATACCCCAAGCAGAGAACCAGATAGATGTTGGTTGTTCTGTATTGCCAGACAAGCAGGGCATGGAGACAAGCCCTCGAGACAGGGCCCAACTGCTTTTGATAGCATTCGGATTCAGTCCAATTAAACTGGATTTTGCTTCCAGCTTCAGCACACGTTCACAGTAAAGGGGAAATAAAATCGCAATTCCCCACAAGCACCAAGCACATTTATAGGTAAAGGAAATTACTATACCAGACAGGCTGCTCCTCGATCCCGATCGCAAAACACTGCAAAATCTGGGAGCACTCACAGCAGCTTCAGTTCTTGACAGGCTGATAGCACTTCAGCAAAATCTTTGGTCTTCTACAGGGCAAGCCTGGTCCCACAACAACAGCTTTCCTTTTCAAAACACCGGGTTCAGCCCGACTACACTTTCCAACGGCCGCAGACCAACTTTGGGGCCTACACACATGCTTCCCGCATGACTACATGCTGCTCGAACAACAGGGCTCCTTATCTCTTCACTGTAACCTCAGATCTGGCTTGCCAGCAGACAGCTTAGGGTCTTTCACCTAGATCCAGAGAGTTCAGTTGGTCAGTTTAGTTGTCAATCACAGCAGGGCTCCCTCTGTTGGTGCAAAAAGGCACCAAGGTCCAAACTACAATTCCCAGAGGCACCTGCCATATAGCCCTTTATAGCAGGCTCCAGATGAGAGTCCAAATTCTGATTCGCCCACACAGGCTCCATTTTAAAGGCCCCCCACAATGATTGCTCCAATTCGGCAGTTCAGGACCAAAATGAAGGGTCTACAATGCACATTCCTTGCTGCAAGAAAAAGCAGGTTAGACAAACCACATTTTCATCGTTACTCTAAATGATTTCGGTCAAACAGTTACATCTTTCAATTATGCTTCCTCTGCGCATATAGCGACTGCAGAAACGGAGCACTTAGCCAGCAGCCCAAGCGGGACTCGAGCAGGGAAACACACAGTCCCCCCCATACAAACTAATTAAGCCTGCGAGCAGGCAGCTCTTAAAGAGACAGTACGTTGAGGCTCTAAAGCACTCACTGCGCCCACATTTAAATGGTATTTCACTGAACGTTGCTCAGACCTGGAGCACTCAGGCAAACTCCTTGAAGACTTTTGGGAACCCCCATTTGCAGGGGGAGGTTACACTTGGTCAGCCACTCCCCTTCCTTCCTCTGCCTCGTCAGTGCTCTCCACTTTTGCTTTCCTCTTCTCCCTAATGTACCTGAAGGAGTTGTCATCCTTTCCTAATCCCCTGTGCAGTTTAGAGCCCTGCCTCAGCTTGTACTCTACCGCTGCCACATCGTCTTCCCTCTGGTTGCCCTGGCGGAATTACCTGCTGTCCTCTGACTGTTCTTTCTCATATGTCCTGAAGGCTGTCTTCTTTCTGCCTACAACTTTTCTAACCTCCCCAGTGAGTCAGAGAGGTCTCTTATGTTTCCTGGCCTTTCCTACTTTCCTCATGCAGCAGCTGTGTGATGTCTCCAGGACTGCACCCTTGATGCCTCCCACTTTGCCTCAGCACCTTCCACCTTGTTCGCTCCCTCAAGCTGCTCCCCCATTAATCTGGTAATTTTAATGAAGTCTGCTTTCCAGAAATCTAAAACCTGAGTCCTGGATTTGGTAAGTCCTGACACGAAGTTTAAGGAAAACTCCACTGTGTTGTAGTTGCTGCTCCCAAGAGCGGCCTTAACCCTGATGTCACCCAAGGCACCCAAATTAGTAAATGGTAGGTCTAGAATAGCTCCCTACCTGCTATGATCCCTGATGTGCTACGTTACCCTTAAAACTAGCTTGGACTTCCTTTGAAGCAATACAGGGCTTGTCTTGCAGCCAAGCTCAGCGGTTTCTTTTCTTCTGAGTGCCTGTATTTTTGGCTTTATTTTATTTCAGCCTTTTTTCCTCATAATTTCAATAATAAATGGGTTTGGGTGTACAAAGAAAGTCCTTCTGATTTATTTGGTGTCCTTGCATTGAAGGATGACTAAGAAAAATAATGAAAAAAGATTTCTAGGGACGTGGATATGTTGTTCTATACATACTTGTTGGCAGTGTCCTTTTCCCTTTAAGAAGTGCCAGAAAGTCTTCAAGCTGGTTCCTGTTCCTCCCACCCACCCAGGTGATATATCCCTCAGCTCCACCCCATGATGCCAGATCTTCCTTTCCACTGGAAGAAGCAGGTTCCCTCCTTCATTCTCCTGCATTGTAGGCCCTAGTGATTTCAGTCTGTTTGGATTGCTTTCCAAAACATAGCTACCATTTCGGTAATTGTCTTTGATCTTCCCGGATGCGATGGATGACAACTCCACGCCCGGATTTGCCTGTGCAGGCAGAAGATGTTGCGTACTGACTCCCACGTCAGGTGTGTTTACTGCCTGGGCTATGAACATGATACCCAGGCCTGCAATATTTGGTAGTCTTTTCATGTGACGGTCCTCAAGGTCCGCCTTACCAACCTTAAGTTGGACCACCCGGAAAAACAGCATCCACCAGGTAAATCTAAAGATGCCTGTTGGGTGGTCTCCATGGTTGTGGGGTCTGCAAAGCAGCTGGAACAGCTTGTAGATTTAAGAAGAAGGCAGTTTGGGCTGCCACTCAGTCCTCTTTAAATTCTGCCTTCGTGCTGCTCCAACTGGACTCCACTTTTTCAAGCTCCTTCACGGAGCTGTGCCAGTCCATCCCGATTAAGGGTCAGGGTTCTTCTGGATCTCACAGCTCCCACTCTCACAAAGAGAAGAAGGAGTCAAAGAAAAAGAAGACTCTTCATTGACATTTGTGGGACCGGGAACATTCTTGGTCTCAGGACTACCAGATTTTGACCACAGTCGAAACCACGGCCTAGGCTGCTAGCTTCATGGAGACCCCATTGGGCCAGTCAGATGAGACGCCGGCCGTTGGTGTGGCCAAGATTTTTCTCCACCTAATTGACCGGTTGTCATCTGAAGAGGCCAATAATCTCTCTTCAGGACTCTGGTCCTGCCTGTGATCTTAGAAGGGGCTGCTTAGTCCGCTGATCAGAACTCTCCAGTCACCGACCCAGACCTAGAGGAGTCGTGCCGTTCCCCGGCTCCCTCCGAGATCCCCCATCAGCACCCCCATCGGTCGAGGTCAGGATCTCGGTCCTCCTTCAGTGGGTTGAGCAGCTCCTGCCATCATCATCAGCGCTCCCATTCTTAGTGCCATGGGAAGCGGTGCCACAGCTATTCCTCATCCTCATCCTCCTTGGGTGAGGAGAGGATTTGGTGCAAGTTGCATCAGCACTATGAAGACCTCATGTAGCAACAGTTGGTGCTGGCTGGTATGAAGCCAACCCCGGTTTCCACAGTGGCCATCACTTGGCTGTTGCCCACGATGCCGACATCGACTTCCTCTGTGGAGTTGGTGGAGACCGTCCCTTCCCCAGCGGAGTTGGTCAAGACTGTCTTGGTTTGGCAGAAGCCGGCCTCTCCGCCAATTGTGGTGGAGTTGCCGCTCAAGCAGCCATCGACCAGTGCTCCAACTAAGCAGTATTGGCCAGCCAAGGGGCTTCCCCATCGGCTGTTGGTCACCATCACACCTGACCACCTGTGGAGGGTTAAATGTGATTCGGGCGGTCGGCCACTTTATGTGGACTCCTCTGAGTCCAAGGATTCCTTTCTGCACTCTCATCTGGTTGACGAGGAGTCCGTTCGGGATTGCTTGACAATGGAAGGGCCAACTTCCTTCCTGGGTATCCTCTGCCTCATCTCCAAGTCCACGGGGATGAAAATGGAGCCAGTCCAGAACCGGGCTCACTATCCCCTCACAGAGATTCTTGACAAAGGGGACTCTCCGATGGAGGCTTTCCCAGTGACTGAGGCCATTGTTGGCCCAGCCCTGGAGCTTTGGCAGTGCCCTGTGTCTTGCCCTGCACCCTCTGCCCAGATGGCCCGCAAGTATGCGATGCCCATCAGTACCCTCTCGGGTTTCATCGAGCACCCTTCGGCCAAGGGACTGGTGGCCAACTCTGTGTTTTGGCTCTCGGGCAATATAGGGGATGCTGACAAGTCATCGGACAAGGAGTCAAAGAAATTTGACCATGCGGCTAAAAAGGTCTATGTTGCCTCCTCGCTCAGCCTCTGTCAGGTGAGCTCGGCTGTCTTGATAGCACACTTCTCCCACGCTGTCTTGGGTTCTTTGGATGAGGTGATTCCTCACCTGCCTGTGGACCTCCAGACCATGATCAAGCAGGTCCAAGATCAGGGCCAGGCTGTGGCCAAGCAGCAACTGCAAATGGGTCTGGATCTGGGGGATTCCTGTGCCCGCTCAATGGTGGCCACAGTAGCCATGCATCACAGGGCTTGGCTGCGGATCTCAACCTTCACAGCAAACACTCAGCACAAACTGGCAGATGTTCCTTTCTTGGGCACTGACCTGTTTGCAGAGTGGGTTCCTGACTCAGGGCATCACTGAACCAACAAGAACTGAGGCAATTCTTGATCTGGTGTTCACAAATGGGGAGCATGTACAGGAAATAATGGTCAAGGAGCCACTGGGTGGAAGTGACCATTGCACAGTGTGGTTCCAGTTGCATATGGGCAGGGAAATCATCCTGACTAAGACCAAAATCTTGGATTTCAGGAGGGCGGACTTCAGGGAAATGGGAGAAGTGCTATGGAGCCATCTGGCGGGCATCATAGCAGGTATGGGGGTGGACCAAAGGTGGTCCATCATTAAGGAAGGAATACTGGTTGCCACAGATGAGTGCGGTAGGCTCAGGGGGAAGAACACAAAGGCCAAAACGCCCAGCTGGTTCAGTTCTGGTGTTGCCCTGGCAGTAAAGGAAAAGAGGTTGGTCTATAGAAAATTTAGGGAGACCAATAGAGAGGTGGATATGGAAAATTACCTAAGATTGGCTAGTGAGTCAAGTAAGGAAGTCCGGAGAGCAAAGGCACAGAAGGAGCTGTAGATAGCTGAAGGAATTAAGAAGAGGGAGAAGGCTTTCTTTCGATATATAAGTGAGAAAAGGGACAAGAAGGAAGGGATTGTTAGGCTTAAGAAAGGGATGGAATGGGTGGAGGATAATGGGGGAAAGCACAGATACTAAATGAATACTTCTGTTCCATCTTCACCAGGGAGAAGGATGGACCAGTGCCTTCAGGAGGGAAAGGAGGAGCGGGGGGAAGGGAACACAGATGTAGTGATAGAGGACAGAGTGAGGGAGGGGCTGCTGGCATTGAAGGTGGAAAAATCACCAGGCCCGACATAGTACATCCAAGGGTACTAAAGGAACTGTCTGAGGAGCTGGCAGGGCCACGGGCAGACCTATTTAATAGTTCACTAGAGTCAGGAGTGGTATCGCAGGACTGGAGAACAGCACATGTAGTGCCCTTCCACAAAAGCAGTCCCAAGGATGACCCAGGGAATTACAGACCAGTCAGTCTGACCTCCATTGTGGGAAAGCTCATGGAGACCATACTAAAGGAAAGGTTAGTGGAATATCTCAAGAAGCCTGGTCTTCAGGATGCGAGGAAGCATGGGTTCATGGGGGTGGGGGGATCATGTCAAACAAATCTGATTGTCTTCTTTGACTGTGTTGCTAAGACAGTAGACAGGGGCCAAATGGTAGACAGCCTCTTTCTTGATTTCAGCAAGACCTTTGACTCTGTGCCCCACAAAAGGTTGATCAGGAAGTTGGTGGATCTCGGGGTTGGGGAAAAGATGGCCAGATGGGTGGGAAACTGGCTTAGGGACAGAACCCAGAGGGTGGTTGTTGGTGGAGAGTTATCTGGCACTAGAGAGGTAACCAGTGGGGTCCCACAGGGCTCAGTTCTAGGCCCAGTGTTGTTCAATGTCTTCATCAATGACACTGGAGATGGCATTAAGGGCAAAATGTACCTATTCCCAGTTGAAACCAAGCTCTGTGGGAGAGTGGACACAGCTGAAGGGATACAGGACCTACAGAAAGATCTGAAAAAGCTGGGGAAGTGGTCCAGGATCTGGCAGCTTGGCTTCAATGCCAAGAAATGCAGAGTTATGCATATTGGAGCCAAGAATCTCAGGACAGAGTATTATCTGGGTGGAGTCCGAGTATCTGCATCAGAGGAGGAGAAGGACCTGGGAGTGATGTTCACTAGTGACCTGAAGCAGTCCACGCAGTTCAAGAAAGCAGCAGCAAAGGCAAACAAGGTGCTGGGATGCATAGCTAGAGGGAACAGTAGTAGGAGAGAGGAGGTTATACTGTCCTTGTACAGGTCGCTGGTAAGGCTACATCGAGAGTATGGAGTTCAGTACTGGTGCCCACACCTCAAATAGGACATTAACTTGCTGGAGAAGGTCCAGAGGAGGGCTACAAAGATGATAGCAAGTCAGCTGGGTAAGGCATATGAGAAGAGATTGATGACACTGAACATGTACTCTCTGGAAGACAGGAGAGAGAGAGAGAGAGAGAGAGGACATGATTGGGACTTTCAAGTACTTGAAAGGAATAAATAAGGTTGATAAGGAGAGTCTCTTTAAGTTGAGTGGCAACCATAACACAAGGAGGCACAATCTTAAGCTGGAGGGTGGGAGGTTTAGGAGGGAGTTCAGGAAGCACTTCTTTACAGAGAGGGTGGTGGATACTTGGAATGCACTGCCAGAAGAGGTAATCTCATTGAAGACAGTGAGCAGCTTTGAGAGAGGCTGGGATAGGCATAGGGGGAAGGTAAGAATCATGGGTAGAGAGGGTGGGAGGAGTGGGGAGGGAGGGCAGGGACATTAGCTCAAGCTGTGGACCCTGCAATATGAGCAGACTTGATAGACCAAATGGCCTTCATCTACTGGCTTCTTTGTATGTTTGGGCCTGGTGTGGAGGGTCACCGCTAGTGCATCGAGAAGTCCAATGCCACCTTGGACTTGTAACATCCGCACAAAAGGATCCCAAGGGCTCCAGGCAACAGAAGCGAAAGCCCTTTTTGTCCTCCACTCCTGCGGCAAAACCAACCCAGCATCAGGCTGGCTGGCAGGCTGTCCTGGCAACCCAGGCCCAAGTCAGTGGCTTCAGTGGTCCATAAGCCCCAATGGAAGGGACCCGGTAGCTCCTCAGCTGGGTCCTCCTCCTCCAAGCCTGCTCAATAATGGGATGGGGGTACCACCCTCACACCCTTCATGCCTCCCCTAGGTCCTCCTGTGGGGGGGCCGGCTCTGCCTCTTCCTTTCTGCCTGGTCCACTGTCACAACAGACAGGTGGGTTCTAGAAGTATTACAGTGGCCAGGCGGAGGGTAATAGAGCCTTTAATTTCTTCAGCCCCCTCTCTTAAAGGCTCTAAATCAGAAAAAGTGTTTACGTTGTGAGGGTTCTTTGGATGAGGTGATTCTTCATCTGCCTGTGGACCCCCAAACCATGGTCAAGCAGGTCCGAGATCAGGGCTGGGCTGTGGCCAAGCAGCAACTGCAAATGGCTCTGGATCTGGGGGATTCCCGTGTCTGCTCGGTGGTGGCCACGGTAGCCATGCGTCATATGGCTTGGCTGTGGATCTCAACCTTCCCAACAAACACTCAGCACAAGCTGGTGGATGTTCCTTTCTTGGGCACCGACCTGTTTGGGCCTGGTGTGGAGGGTCACTTCCAGCGCATTGAGAAGTCCAATGCCACCTTGGACTTGTAACATCCAAACAAAAGGATCCCAAGGGCTCCAGACAACAGAAGCAAAAGCCCTTTTGATCTTCTACTCCTATGGCAAAACCAGCCCAGCATCAGGCTGGCCAGCAGGCTCAGTCCTGGCAACCAAGGACCAAGCCAGTGGCCTTGGTGGTCCATAAGCCCAGAGGGAAGGGACCCGGTGGCTCCTCAGCTGGGTCCTCCTCCTCCAAGCCTGCTCAGTAATGGGATGGGGTGCCACTCTCATACCCTTCAGGACTCCCCTAGGTCCTTCTGTGGGGGGCCGGCTCCACCACTTCCTTTCTGCCTGGTCCATTGTCACCACGGACGGGTGGGTTCTAGAAGTGGCTGGTCAGGCTCTACCTCTGGAATTTGAGCAGTACCCTCCATGCCGAGCCCGCACCCCATGGGAGGACTTGGTATCCGCAGACATTTGGTCGGCTCTTCGAGATGACATAGCCCAGCTCCACCGCAAGGAGGTTGTGGTCAGAGTAGCGGATCCTCCGGAACACCTAGGGTTTGTCTCCAGGTACTTCCTGGTGCCAAAGCGGACAGGAGGCTGGTGCCCCATTCTAGATCTGCACAACCTGAACAAGTTCCTCAGGTCATTCACCTTCAGGATGGTAACTTTGTCTCAGATCATTTCATCTCTAGAGCAAAACATATGGTTTTGCTCCCTGGATCTTCAGGACATGTTCTTTCATGTCAAATCAATCAATCATTCTTTATTTATATAGCGCCTTTCGATATCAAGGCGCTGCACAGATTTTAACAACATATAAAAACAGAGAACAATATACTAAGTTGAAAATATTCAGTCTGGGAAGGCCTGTAGAAATAAATACGTTTTTAACAAAGATTTAAAACTACTGACGGTCAGACACTCCCTTAACCGACGAGGTAGAGAATTCCACAGGGTTGGTGCTGCAATTGAAAATGTACAAGCTCCAGATGTTTTAAGATGAACCCTGAGAATCTCCTGCAATCCCTCGTTGGTGGATCGAAGAGGGCGATTAGGGGTGTAGGGAGTCAGGAGACCTTTCAGGTAGTTGGGTCCCAGTTCATGTAGGGCTTTAAAGGTAAGCAAGTCTACCTTATAGGTGATCCGCCACTCAACTGGCAGCCAGTGCAGTCCACGCAGCACAGGCATTATATGACTGGACCTAGAGGTACCTGTCAATAGCATGGCTGCAGCATTCTGGACAGCTGCAAGTGGCAGATATCAACCCCAGACAGCCCCAGGTAGAGGGCATTACGTAGTCAAGACTGGTAGTGATGAAGGCATGAACCAATGTTGGAAGGTCGCCCGGAGAAACCAGATATTTCACCCAGGCGATATTTCTCAGATGGTAAAATAAGGATTTGACCACGGCTGACACCTGAGATTTCAGGGTCAAGCCATCAAATAACGCCCAGGTTCCACACCCGATCTGAGGTCCTGAGCTGGACACTGTGAAGCCACAGGCCAGACACATGTCCAACCCCTAGACCCACCCCGGGTGACCCGGGTCCACAACCAACACCTCAGTCTTAACCAGATTCAGTCTCAGCCAACTGGAACCCATCCAGTCATTGATCTCCAATCCATCCATCCCACTGAATGTTTCTCCACTATCGAGTTGAGGGAACCTTCTACAAGTTCCAGGCCATGCCATTCAGCCTCTTTTCAGCCCCCATGGTCATCACCAAATGCATAGCAGTGGTGGTAGCTTACCTGAGGCACTGAGGGGTCTGGGTGTACCTCTACCTGGATGACTGGCTGATTGCAGGTCCCTCCAGGCAGGAGGTGGAGCAGTCCAGGGACCTGGCCTCCAGACCTGCACTCATTCCCTTGTAGGTGATCAGCTTTATCAGGGCAGAGCTCGACTCTTGCTGAGCCAGAGCCCAGCTCCCAGTGGACAGGGTGTAGGTTCTCTCCTTCTTTGCCCAATCATTTTGGGTTGGGCAACTGTGCCCTGCTTGGGACTTTCTGTGCCTTCTGGGTTACATGGCAGCCTGCACCAGCATGGTTCGATGGGACCGTTGGCATATAGAAACATAGAAATAAAGAAGTTGATGGCAGATAAAGACTGTAAGGCCCATCAAGTCTGCCCATTTCTTTTTCTACCTTGTGAATGTGCCATCGGCCTTTACTCTGTCAATGGCCTATCTACTCCCACTCATCTGTATTGCTCTCTTATGCCTGTCCCATGACTGTTTGAAGCCCGGCACTGTATTCATATCCACCACTTCCTGAGGTAGGTTGTTCCATGCATTCACCACCCTTTCTGTGAAAAAGAACTTCCTCATATTACCCCTTAATCATCCCCCCTCTAATCTCATGCTGTGTCCTCTTGTCCTGCTGTTTTTATGTTTGCTTGCACGCATGCGCAAGAAACATGTTGTGGTAGCTTGCTGCAGAAGTAGGTTGTGGAGGTGCGGCACTGTTGTGGCCAATACTGCCACTGCATATTGAGGCTTGTGTGTTGGGCACCAGTAAAGGAGGACGCTGCCCATGATTCTAGTTTTAAAGTGTGCCACCACCTTGAAAGAAAATAGCAGCACCAGTCCAGGAGCGCCTCATCATAGCTGCAGCAGCCTGTCGTTTCGGCTATGCAGTTTGCCGACAGAAGCTGACGCTGTGATGGCGGAGCGGCCCCGATTTATGCTGCACAGTGTTAGTTCATTTGCCAATGGGGGAGCCCACTCCCCATTGGCATAATGCCCCCCATTTGTTGTGTGCCGAGGGGGTGCCCAATCCCCCTCGGCATCATGCAAACCCCCCCAACAGTCTTTCTTTGCCGATGGGGATCAGTCCCCCCTTCCCAGTTCAATTTGCCAATGGGGGAGCCCACGCCCCATCAGCATAATGTCCCCCCCAATTTGCTGTGTGCTGAGGGGGGTGCCCAATCATCCTTGGCTCTTGCCCCCCTGCTCCGTTTGTGCCAACGAAGGGTGCCCATTCTCCCGTCATCTACAGCACCCCCCAAAACACTCAGGTGGCACACTGGGAGCTCACCCCAGCTTGCCAAATGTCCCTGTAAAAAAACCAAAAACCTTCTAATGATGTTTTTAATTTTCTTTTTTAAAACCTGTAAAACAGAAAACGGTCCCTCGTTGAGTCTGGTGGCCCCTCCCAACCCGTGCTCACCCTATGCGCCACCCCGCCTCCCCAACCCCCAACACCATACTTATCTCCGGAGCCCAGCATGACCATCTTTGGTGGACCGGGAACATGTTTGCACTCTTCAAAGCCGACCAACTGAAGAAATGCTGGTAAGCTGTAAAATGGCATAAATAGGTTTTTTTCAACTTTGGTGCATATCTCGGGCATTTCTGGGAATTTTGGCACCAAATTTTCAACATGGGGTTATTGGGACCCCTCCTCATGAATTCAGTCACTGTCATGGCATTATTCAGTCCTGAAAGGTGATTTCACAGTCACTGAGCAGAATCACCTTTCGGGACAGATTAACAAAATGACAGTGCCACTGTTCATGAAGTGGGCTCTCAAAAAGCCCATGTTGCAAATTTGGTGAAAAAAAATCCAAAAAAATGACTGTTTTATGAGCATGCATTGTGCAGTTTGCATGCAACTTGTAACTTCGCAAATTTGTAATATTTCACTCCAGACTTTCAACATTTCCATTTTCCCACACCTCCTTATGAACAGTTTATCTGTCATTTTACACATCCTGGCCAAAATGTGTTTTCACACTTCCAGAGCAGAATAGCACAGTTGCTGTGGGAAATCAGTTTTTGGATAGACTGTGAAAATGACAGTGACACTGTTCATGAGCAGAGGTCCTAAAATGCCTATGTTGAAAATTTGGTGACGAAAGTCCATTAAATGACTGTGTTACAAGTGTGTGTTGTGCAGTTTCCAGGCACACTTGTAACTTCACAAATTTGTAATATTTTCAGTCCAGATTTTCAACACTGGCATTTTTTTGACACCTCCTTATGAACAATACAGCTGTCATTTTTCACATCCTGGCCTAAATGTGTTTTCGCACTTCTGGAGCAGAATAGCGCGGTTGCTTTGGGAAATTAGTGTTTGTGACAGATTAAGATCGAATGAGTGAGAGGGGGGAGTGAGCGAGCTCAACTGAGCTCTGTTGGGACTGCTGCAGATTTCTTTGTGGGCAGAAAAAGGTGCCAATGCAGGCAGAAGCCCAGTACAAAAGGGCAGCCTGCAGCACCGGGAGAAAAAGAATGAGCAAGTGAGAGGGGGGAGTGAGCGAGCTCAACTGAGCTCTGTCAGGACTGCTGCAGATTTTTCTGTGGGCAGAAAAAGGCACCAACATAGGCAGGAGTCCAGTACAAAAGGGCAAACTGCAGTGCCGGGAGAAAGAGAACGAGCAAGTGAGGGAGGGGGGTGAGCGAGCTCAATGGAGCTCTGTTGGGACTGCTGCAGATTTGTCTGTGGGCAGAAAAAGGTGTCAACGCAGGCAGGGTCCCAGTACAAAAGGGCAGCCTGCAGCACCAGGAGAAACAGAATGAGCGAGTGAGAGGGGGTAGTCAGCGAGCTCAACGGAGCTGTATTGGGACTGCTGCAGATTTCTTTGTGGGCAGAAAAAGGCACCAATGGCAGGCAGGAGCCCAGTGTAACCACTAGGTGGTGCTATCCCAAGGGTTACTACCCCTGCCTGCTTGGCTAGTAGCAGGTTAAGGGGCCTGAGTTCTGAAACGGATGCCTCCATCTGGAGGTCAGGGTTGGTAGTGGTCAAGCTAACCTGGGCACAGCCCTCCGGTACACTGTAACCCCCCCTCTTTCCTTACTAGTGGCCGGAACAATACACAATAATCACTTTCACAATACCCTTGATACACCACATAAGTACCCACACTGTCTGCACTTACCACCAGGGCTTTCCTCTGGCCTGTCCCTGGGGACCCCCTGTAAAAAACAAGGTTATACACAGCAAATAACAGCAGTATAGCACTCTTGCACAAAATGGAACCACAGTCAGGGTAAATGCAAAAAAGAGTTAGATCTGATTTATTTAAGGGACTTGAACAAGGGAGGGCGTAATCAGGTTAATTTGCTTAAAGGCTGTATCAATCAAACAGTTATGCATGCACTTCAGGGTCCATAAACAGTCACACACTCTGGGTACCCAGATGGAGAATGGTGGGCTAGCCAGGAATGTTGCAGCTGGTTAGGGCCCTATGATGGAAGAAAACAACATGCACAACACACACTATTTGTAATCCAGAGCCGGAGGGCTCAGTTCGTGAAAAGAAAACAACAAGACAATCAGATGACACACTTTTAGATTAGGCTGTTGTTGCAGGGAGCTACCCTGATGATTACTCACAATACCCAAAACTGGACACAGGCTGGACGAAAACTGGGATAGCAGGTGGTTAATCTGGAGTGCCAGGAGAAGCAGGGCCCACACAAATTGCCGAAGCATCCTTCCTGTTCAAGCATGGAGCAGGGGGCTGATCCCCAGGCAAGTCTCTCATCGATGGCTTTCTCTGTGCAGCAGGTAGTCTGGCTGGGCCAGTGTGGGAAGGCCCAAACCAAATGGAGATAAATTCGGATACAGTCCGTTTTGGGCTGGATACAGCTTCCAGCAAGCAGAACACAGTTCACACAGTGGGGGACCAAATCATGACCCACTTTCAATACATAGTACATTTACATGTAAGGAAATTCTACTGTACCAGGCAAACCGCTCTCTGGTCATGATCGCAAAGTCTCTGCCCAAACCGAGGGTTCAAAAGCAGCTGGAAATCCTGACAGGCCGATAGCATTCAGCAAATTCTTCGGTCTTCTTCAGGTATGAACCTGTTAAAAAATCAATGGCTTACTTCGTTCTCACAAACTTGGATTTAGTCCAAAATAATTCTCTTCTCTCCCTCTCAGGGGCAGCAGGCAGACATGCAGACCAAATCTCAGCCCTTTCACAGTTCTCCCATGAAAAACTACTGCCCAAATCACTTGAGCTGTTCTCATTTCACTTCCCAGCTCAGAACTGACTGAAACAGCAGGCAGCTGGGGGATTTCCCTCAGATCCAAAAGATTCAGTTGGCTGATCTGTCTGTCAGTCACAAAAAGGCTCCCCCTTCAGGCGCAAAAAGGCGCCAAAAGCCGAAAACTACAGTTCCTACAGATTTTGACTCCAGACAGCTCCTGTAGTCCGGCACCATTTTAGGTCCCACCAGACTGATTGGTCCAATTCGGCAGTTCCAGGCCAAAATGGTGTGGATAAACAAAACAGTCCTTGCTGCAAAGAAGGCAGGTTAGACAGACTGCATTATTAGTACTACTCTAATGAATGATCAGCAAACAGTTACATCTATTAACAGGGCTCCCTCTGCGCAATTAGTGATGGCAGAAACGGAGCGATTACCTGGCAGCCCGGGCAGGACTTGAGCATAACAACACTCAGCCCCCTTCCAGATTAATTATTACTGCAATCTAGGCAGTTCTTAAAGCAACAGTACATAGAGGCTACACAGGCACTCTTTGGCAACAACGATTAACTGCTAAATGCAGGACACCAGCCTGGCAGTGAGCATTTAGACAAGCTCATGGAAGACTTTTCAGGAACCCCATTTGTAGGAGGGTTACACCAGTACAAAAGGGCAGCCTGCAGCACCAGGAGAAACACAATGAGCGAGCGAGTGAGTGAGAGAGGGAGGGGAGTGAGCGAGCTCAGCAGAGCTCTGTCGGGACTGCTGCAGATTTATTTGTGGGCAACAAAAGGCGTCAGTGCAGGCAGAAGCCCAGTACAAAAGGGCAGCTCTGCAGTGCCGGAGAAAAGAATGAGCAAGTGAGAGAGGGGAGGAGAAAGCTCAACGGAGCTCTGTCGGGACTGTTGTGGATTTCTTTGTGGGCAGAAAAAGGCGCCAACGCAGGCAGGAGCCCAGTAGAAAAGGGCAGCCTGCAGCGCTGGGAGAAACAGAATGAGTGAGTGAGAGAGAGGGAGAGGGAGTGAGCGACCTCAATGGAGCTCTGTCGGGACAGCTGTGAACTTCTTTGTGGGCAGAAAAAGGCACCAATGCAGGCAGGAGCCCAGTACTAAAGGACAGCCTTCAGTGCTGGGAGAAACAGAATGAGCGAGTGAGAGAGGGGGAGTGAGCAAGCTCAATGGAGCTCTGTCAGGACTGCTGCAGATTTCTTTGTGGGCAGAAAAAGGTGCCAACACAGACAGGAGCCCAGTAAAAAAGGGCAGCCTGCAGCGCCGGGAGAAATAGAACGAGCGCGTAAGAGGGGGGGAGTGAGCGAGCTCAACGGATCTCTGCTGGGACTTTAGAGTTGCCCACCCTCCAGCCCATGGTCCTCTGTGGTCCTATATTACAGCAGGGTCTCTGGAGTGGAGACAAAGCAATGATTGGATACTTTTAGGATTGCTGTAATAATACAGATTTAGTTGTTCTGTTTATTTCTCTAACTGAGCTGAGTAATACTTGAAATGCAATAGGATTTCTAACTGGGCTAAGTGAAACTATATGAGAGCTGAGAACAAAAAGTATGGTAGCTGAGGGGTGAAAATGGACAAGGAGGCATTAAGATTGCTACAGTAACACAGTATCTAATGGATGAGATTTGAGACTGAATTAACCCAGTCGGCAAGGGGGCAGTAGGGGGACTAGTGTGTGTGTGTGAGTGGAGGGGGAACAGGAATTTGAGTAAATAGGGGCCTAACTGTTGTAGTAGGGTACAGAACCTGGGAGTAAGAGCCCATAACATAAGATGGGAGCCAAAATGGGGCAGGTGCCACATGTCAATAGGACGGCATCTTTGGAAGTGTGGTGGGGTGTCCAGGGTGTGGGTCCGCCATGATCCTGGACTGGGCTTGGAGGATGGGAGGGTGTATGGTCTGTAGATGACTGGCTAGTTTGAGGGAGGAACTGTGGAGGTTAGGGAGGAGTCTTAGTGGCAGGACAGATGAGTATGGTAGGCATCCTGGCTGGGGGGGGATAAGGGATGGCAAGGGGGGATGGAGAAAGAACAACTAGGGAGTGAAACCGACCCCAGTATCAGAGGCACTGGTAGAAAAGAGAAGAGAAGGGAGGGGGTGCCCGAGGCGATGGGTGGCCTCCTGATGGGGGAGGAAGAGACCACGAGGAGTACCAAGGGAGAGAGCAGATGGCTGGGGGTAGGGAGGGACCAGGGGTGGGACCATGGGTGGCACGGAGGGGAAAAGTAGGAGGGGGGAACCATAGGGGGAAGAAATATAGGAAGGGTATCGACTAGGAATAGATTCAAGCCTCTGCTATGGGGAGCGAGAGAGGAGCAGGAACATACTGAAGGGGGAGGACAAGCGGGGCATGAGAGGGATGGCATTAGGTAAGGGAAGAGATAGCGGGACGAAGGGTAGAAGGGGGCTAGTAAGGAAGGAGGGGTGGTGACTGGAGGAGAGAAGGCTACGGAAGGGGAAGGATGGAAGGGGCATCACTATCGGGGTAGAAGGGAATGGGGGCTCTAAATCGACAACAGCAGGGCTAGGAGAGGGGTTGGAAATCAGCAGGGGAGGAGGGGAGGTCAACATGAGAAGCCCAGTAAGAAGTAGTCAGGCTGGAAAGGGGTTCAAGGGGGATGGGAAGAAATAAGACAGAGAAAAGGGGTGAGGCAGAAGTAGGGGGTACAGATACAGAAGTCACAGAGGGTGCAGCTGGCGGGAGTAAGGGCAGGAAGAACGAATACTGGGGTGGTGGAAGGGACATTAGAAGGGAAAGGGGGTAAGAGATGGGGGGGTACTCATCCTGGGGGATTCTATACTGAAAGGGGTGAGATGGGACCGAAGGGGGAAGGCACAGCCGTATTTGGGTTGAAGCTATCCCCAAGTTGACTGAAGGAGGGGCAGGGCAGGCACTGCTCAAGTGTGCAGCGAGGGGGAAGAAGAAACCTCATTTAGTGTTGCATGTGGGTACAAATGACTTGGCGGAGGAGACAATGGAAGTAGTGAGGGGGAGGTTCAAGTAGTTGGGCAGGCAGGCAGTGTGAGAGGGTGGAGGAGTCGGTGGCATTCTCAAAGGTACTCCCGGTACCATGTGCAAGCATGGGGAGGGGGGGAAGGGTAGGATTGAGGAGTTCAACGAGTGGCTGAGGGATTGGTGCCACACTAAAAATTATGGGTTAGTGACTAACTGGGGTAGGGTCTGGGGGGAATAGTTACTTGTATGCGGGGGACAGGGTACACTTGAGCAGGAAAGGGAGGAGAGTATTAAAGGCAGGATTAGAGGGGTATAGCTCTACTAAGGTGGATTTAAGCTAGTGGGGTGGGTGGCTAAAAGACTGAGGTTGGTAGAAAGGTCTGGGCAGGGGAGATTAATGAGCTCACCCCCCTAAATATAGGTAAAGGCAGAGACGTAGTAACCCTGGGAGGGGGCGGGCAGAGTGGTCTGAGTGTAATACAGAAGGCACCACCACCCAGTAAGAATAAGGAGGAGAAAGGGTGCGGACTACCAGGGGGAAGGACACAGGCCAAGGAGGAGAAGAGTGAGGAGAAGGAGGGGTTTGGGTGGAAGGTGGTCTGACTAAATGGATAGAGAACTGGTTACAGGGGAGGGTGCAGAGTGTGGTGGTGGTAGTGGAGCTCTCGGCACCCAGAGCAGTGACAAGCGGAGTGCCGCAGGAGTCAGTGCTGGGCCCGGTGCATTTGGGCTCTTTATCTCTGATATAGCACATGGAGTGGGGAGCAGGGTTAGTCTGTTCACACATTATAGCAAATTGGGGGCAGTGGTGGACGAAGAGGACGGATGGGAAAAACTGCAGGGGGACCCATCCAAACTAGAGACATGGTCAGTGGAGTGGCAGCTAGGATTCAGTGCAAGTAAGTGTAAGGTGATGCACTTCAGGGCTAAGAACCAGAAGAGGGACTATTGTTTGGGGATCACAGAGGAGGAGAAGGACCTAGGGGTGTTGGTAACTGGAAGCATGAACAACTTGGCCCAGTGCAGGGAAGCAGCAGCGAAGGCAAACAGGATATTGGGGTGCATTGCAAGGGGGTTCTCATCCAGACACAGGGATGTGATCCTACCTCTACAGATCATTGGTCACACCACATCTAGAGTACTATGTGCAATACTGGAGGCCATACCTGAGGAGAGATATAAAGTTACTGGAAGGGGTGCAAAGGAGGGCAACAAAAATGTTAAAGGGGATGGAAGGAAAGGAATATGAAGTTAGGCTGAAGGAGCTGAACATGTACACACTGGAGGAGAGGAGGGATAGGGAGGATATGATTGAAGCATTTAAATACCTGAGGGGGTAAATAAACCTAGCACCGAGGGGGTGTTTAAACTGAGGAGTGGAAGAGAGACAAGGGGGCACGGACTAAGGTTGGAAGGGGGACGTTTCAAGAGGTAAATGAGGAGGCACTACTCATTGAGAGGGTGGTGTCTAGTTGGAATGCACTGCCAGAGGGGTTGATAACATGTAGGACAGTCAATAGCTTTAAGGAGGAGTGTGATAAAGCAAGAGGAAGAGTCGGGGGGGCAGGGGCTGGGACAAGCAGGGAGGAACTGAGGGGGAGGAGGCTGGGGCAGCTGCAATCTAGGGTGCTAGCTACACACTTGGGCAGACTTACATAGACCGAGTGGTGTTTTCTGCTGGCAGATTCGTATGTTCATATGTTCGGATGTAAAATCACAGTGACTCTGTTCATGAGCGGAGGTCCTAAAATGCCTATGTTGAAAATTTGGTGACAAATGTCCATAAAATGACTGTGTTACAAGCGTGCATTGTGCAGTTTCCACGCACCCTCATAACTTCGCAAATTTGTAGTATTTTCACTCCAGATTTTTAACATTGCCATTTTTTCAGACCTCCTTACGAACAGTACAGCTGTCATTTTCCACATCCTGCCCGAAATATGCATTTACACATCTGGCGCAGAATACCACAGTTGCTGTGGGAAATCAATGTTCGTGACAGATTAAGAAAATCATAGTGACAGTGTTCATGAGCAGAGGTCACAAAATGCCTATGTTGAAAATTCGGTGAAATAATTCCACTAAATGACTGTGTTACGCACATGCATTGCGCAGTTTTCACATACACTTGGAAGTTTGAGCATTTTTAATATTTTCACTACAGATTTTCAACATTGCCATCTCTTCACACCTCCATATGAATGGTACAGCTGTCATTCTTCACATCCTGCCTGAACTGTGTTTTTGTACATCTAGCGTACAATGGCACGGTAGCTGTGGAAACTCAAATTTCAGGACACATTGACAAAATCACAGTGCTACTGTTCATGAGAAGAGATCCCAAATGCTTTCATGAGGTGGGGGCCACAAAATGGCCATATCGAACATTTGTACTGCAAATACCAACAAATGCCCGGGGCGTTACGGTTTCTAACCGTAATGTCCCACCCTGTACAGACTGACAGGCATCGGGGTGTGCCTTTGGATTGCTAACTGTAATGCTTATGCCATTCCAAACCCATCCCCCACCCTACTCTGCAGCCACTCATAGGCATCGTGCTATGCCTTGGACTCTTTGGCCCCAGAGTTCACACCATTCTATATTGCACCCATTTCAGCATACCGTATGTCCTTATGGAGTGGGGTGACTGTAAAGCCGAACACCCCAAGGCACACCTCAACACTTGTCAGTGTCCGCAGGATAGGGTTTTGTGAAATGGCATGAACGTTATGGGCGACAACCCAAATCATACCCCAATGCCTGTCCATCTCTGCAGGGTGGAGGTGGGGTTGGCATGAAGTTCAATACTTCACTGTGATTCCTACTCTGCATCTGTCTAACTCCTGCATTTCCAATGCTAATACCAGCAAGCAAACATTCGGCATTGACAAATGCTTGTTCTTACATTGAAACACGTTAGACTCTTTCACCTTGTTAATGCTCTTAAGGTGTTTGAATGTCTCATATCACCTCTCTCTCTCTCTCTCTCTCTCCCCCTCCTTTGCTCTGGGGTATACATGTTGAGTTCTGTTAATCTGTCCTCATATGTCTTCTGATGCAGTCCCTGCACCATTTTGGTTGCCCTTCTTTGAACTGCCTCCATTTTGTTAATGTTCTTGTGAATGTGCGGCCTCCAGTACTGCATGCAGTACTCCAGATGGGGCCTAACCAGTGTCTTGTAAAGAGGGTTATTACCTTCCTCGTATGACTTGTGATGCCCCTACTAATACACTCCAACATACCCCCAGACTTACCTACTGCTTTAGTGATTTGCTTGAATGATTTCAGGTCATCTGTGACGATGATGCCCAAGTCTCTTTCTTACCTTGTGATTGCCAGCAACTCCCCTTCCAACCTATAGGTGGCTTCAGGGTTTCTCTTCCCTATGTGCATGATCTTGCACTTATTTGCGTTAAAACCCAGTTGCCACTCTTACGACCATTTTGCAATTTATCCAGATCTCTTCTCATTCTGCCCATCCCATCTGGATCATCTACTCTGTTGCAGATCTTGGTGTCATCTGCAAACAGACAAACCTTACCCTCCAGTCCATCTGCAATGTCACTGATGAAGATATTAAAGAGGAATGGCCCCAGGACTGATCCCTGAGGAACCCCACTTGTGACTTGCATCTTTTCTCACTGTATACCATTTACCACCGCTCTCTGTTTTCTGCCCGCCAACCAGTTTGTCACCCAGTTGACCAACGTCTGACCCACCCTGAGCCTACCCATCTTATTAATCAATCTTCTATGTGAACAGTATCAAAAGTTTTGCTGAAGTCAAGGTAGGCAGCATCAACTACACCCTTTGGTCCACCACTCTGGTTACCCAGTCAAAGAAATCTATCAGATTAGTTTGACAGGACCTTCCTGTTGTAAACCCATGCTATCTTGGATCCAGTGCTCCTATGGATTCCAAGTGTTGTGCTATCCTTTCCTTAAGGAATACCTCCATAATCTTGCCCACTACTGAGGTAAGACTGACTGGTCTGTAGTGCCCTGCCTCCTCCCTGCTACCACTCTTGTGGAGCGGGATCATATGAGCCCTTCTCCAGTCTTCTTGGACCTCTCCTGTGCTCAGAGACTCACTAAACAGTTCTGATAATGGCTCTGCTAGTTCCACTCTTAGCTCCTTCAGTACCCTGGGATGTATGCCATCTGGTCCCATTGCCTTGTCCACCCTGAACTTAGCGAGCTCTTGAAGGACCTTTTTCTTTTGTGAAGGGACTTCTGCACACCTCCCTCCCCCCTGTGTCCATGGTGCTGAGCTGTAGGCCCTGCCCTACCTTCTCCTCAGTAAATACTGAACAGAAGTACCTATTTAGGATAGATGTTTTTCCTTGGTTCTCCTCCACACACTCCCCCTTATCCTTTTGATCTTAGCAATACCCTCTCTGGACTTTCTTCTTTCACTAATGTAGCTATAGAAAGTCTTGTCCCCTTGTTTTACTGTTTGTGCTAGTGTTTTCTCGGTTTGGGCCTTTGCCTGCCTTACTGTCTTCCCTGCTTCCCTTAGGGAAGTTTGGTATCCCTCCCTATTTTCATCCCACTGCATTCCCTTATATTTCCTGAAGGCCAGTCTTTTGGCTGTGACCTTTTCTGCTACTGTTTTTGAGAACCAAAGTGGTTTCCTCCTTTTGCTCTTGCTTTTCTCTCTAACACAATGGGATGTTCCTTCAAGTATTGCATCCTAAATGCTTGCCCACTTTGCCTGTACCCCCTCACCTGCATTTCTTCTTGCCAGGGCTAACTTAACTCTGTTGGCCATCTTATCAAAGTCAGCTCCTCTGAAGTCCCATATTTTGCATTGGAATGGGATGATTTAGTTCTAATGGCCAAATTGAACCATACCATGTGATGGTCACTGGCACCAGGTGACCTTCTACCTGGAGTTCTGTGATCCTTTCCCCATTAGTTATTACTAGATCTAGGATAGCCCTGCCTCTTGTGGGTTGTTGTACCAGTTGTTTGAGGCCCTTCCCCAGCAGGGAATCCACTGTGTGTCTAGTTCTGGTGGATGTTCCTGCTTGTATTGACCAATCTGTATCTGGCATGTTGAAGTCTCCCATTATCAGAACCTCCCCTTTAGTTGTCATGTTCTTATATCTTCTAACAGTAATGTGCCTATGTCCTCTCCCTGGTCTGGAGGCCTGTAGACAACCCTAGTTCATTTGGGTGTCCCATTTCCTGTTTCCAGGGTGACCCACAGTTCCTATGACTCCCTATGTGTATACTGAATTTCTGTAACTTTTATATTTTCATTGACATAAAGGGCTACTTCCACCCAACCCCCTCCCCCCTTTTTGCACCTTAGCCTCTTCTGAACAGTACATAGCTGGGTACTGAAGTCTCCCAAGTGTGGTTACTAGTGAACCATGTCTCGCTAATAGCTACTATGTCCAGTTTAGCCTCTGTCATTGTTGTCTGCAGGTCTGGGATCTTGTTTCCCAGACTACGGGCATTTGTGTACATGACTTCCCTTGGCCAAATTTCGGAGCGTTAGTTGTTATATGCACTACCTGCAGTGGGAGCTGGCCAGCCAGTGGTCTCAGCACAAGGGTCACTTCGATCAGCTCTTCACTGTGATCCAGAAGATGTAGGACACCCTCCAGTGGTGGGTAGTCCCAGAGCATCTGCAAGAAGGGATCCCATTTGTCCACCTTGAGCCGATGGTCATCCTGACAACTAACAGCTCTGTTACAGGCTAGG
Organism: Neoceratodus forsteri; assembly: GCA_016271365.2. NCBI lineage: Eukaryota > Metazoa > Chordata > Ceratodontiformes > Ceratodontidae > Neoceratodus > Neoceratodus forsteri. The sequence continues at coordinate 530,289,159 of CM028137.1, read as the reverse complement.
GTGCCCATCTGAGGGAACACAGAGTCAACGGGCTCTGGCCCCCCAAGGAGTCCTGATGGCACATCAACCTGCTGGAGCTCTGAGCAGTTTGGCTGGTGCTGACTACATTCGCTCTGTATATTCAAGATCAAGTGGTCCAAGTCCAGACGGACAACACCATGACCATGTACTACCTCAACAAGCAGAGTGGGATGCACTCCCTGCTTCTGTGCAAGGAAGCTCTCTGCATTTGGACCCTCATGCACAGCCTGGAGGCAGATCTTCTAGCCATCCATGTGACAGGAGCCTCCAATCAGCTGGCGGATGCCCTCAGCTGGGTAGGTGAGGCGTCTCAAGAGTGGTGTCTCCATCCGGAGGTAGTTCACAACCTGTTCTCCCAGAGGGGCACCACTCAGGCAAACCTGTTTGCCTCCAGGGAGAACACAAAGCTGAGCCTGTTCTGTGCCTGCCCCCCTCAGCAGGGCACACTGCAGGGGGATGCCTTCTCGAGGCCTTGAACCCCAAGCCTCTTCTATGCCTTCCCTCCACTTCTCTTGATCCACAAGGTGCTGTTCAAGGTCAGGAGGAACAAGGCATGGGTGATCCTGGTGGCTCTGGACTGGCCATGCCAGTTTTGGTACCCCTATCTCCTCAGCCTCAGCAACAGGCTCCCAAAGTGTCTTCCACTCTGCCCGGACCTGTTCTCCATCAGTCTGGGGAAAGTGCTCCACCCGGACCTTCAATCCCTGTACCTGACAGCCTGGTTCCTGAGTGGCTAGAGTTTCAGGCCTTGGGTCTCTCCGAAGATGTCCTCACTGTGGTGGAGGCATCTAGAAAGGAATCAACCAGAAAATGCTATGCCTTCATAATGGAATAGATTCTCCATTTGGTTTCAGGGCAAGGGGCTGGACCCTCTGACCTGTCTGGTGGCCAGCATTTTGGACTACCTGTGGTCCCTCTCCAAAGGGAGACTTCAGTTGGCGACCCTTAAGTGCACGTGGCAGCCATCTCTGCTTACCGGACGTGGGCTGGTCAGCAGTCGGTAGTGCAGGAGAAGGTGGTCTGGTGCTTTTTCAAAGGCTTAGATTACATTTCCCCTTCGGTGCATGAACCACCACCACCGTGGCACTTGTTGCTGGTTTTGGCAAAGCTCATGGCAAGCTATTCAAACCAGTGCACAGGTGTGACATGTCTCACCTGTCATGGAAGACCACCTTCTTGGTGGCTATCACATCAGCCAGAAGGATCAGTAAGCTCCAGGCGCTTTCAGTGGAGTCTCCTAACCTGGTCTTCTACAGGGACAAGGTTGTCCTGCGCTCCATCCCGAAGTTCCTCCCGAAGGTTGTGTTGGCATTTCACCTGAATCAGGTGATGACTCTTCTGGTGTTCTTCCCAAATCACAACTTGGAGGCCAAACACAGGCTCCATACTCTGGACCTGAGGTGAGCGTTTGCTTGTTACAAAGAACACATGACTGGAGTTCGGGGAGAGGTTCACCAGCTGTTTGTCACCTACGCTGAAGCTGTACCTGGCAGACCTGCAGCCAAGCAGATGATCGGCAGGTGGATCACTTCCTACATGGATCTCTGCTATAGGTTGGTGAGTAGGTAGACTCCCGGAGGGCTAAGGGCTCATTCCACCAGTCATACCGCTGCATCGGTGGCTGCTTCTAGGTATGTCCCTATTCAGGAAATCTGCAGGGCTGCTACCTGGAAGTCAGCACACACCTTCATTTCCCATTATCACATTGACCTTGAGTCATGTTGGGATGCTGGTTTTGGGGCCTCAGTTCTCCAGTCTCTGTTCCCTAAGTAGGGGGTGTGCTCTCTCCTCCCTGAGAACTGCTAGGAGTCTGCCAAAACGTTTTGATAGAACAACATATCCACGTCCCTAGAAACACAAGTTACTCACCTGTAACAGAAGTTCTAGGAGTGGTATATGTTGTTCATCCCCACGGACCCACCCAACCTCCCCTGGCTCAGGCGCACAACCTCTGCTTCCAGCGGGCAAGATCTGGCATCATGGGGCAGAGCCGAGGGATATACCACCCGGGTGGGTTGGAGAAGCCAGCTTGAAGACTTTTCGGCACTTCTTAAAGGGGAAAGGACATTGCCAGCAAGTATGGATGAAAAACATATACCACTCCTAGAACTACTGTTGCAGGTGCGTAACTGGTGTTTCTTCACCCTGCATGGTGAGGCCTTTTGGACAGGGAGGCAGCAACATGCAGCCAGCATCTTTGGAGTCCTGCAGCATTAGGTCACCACTCTGACACATGCAGTACAGCAAATTGATAAAAAATGGAATGCTTATACCACCCATTTGATTGCATTGGAGCAGAAAGTTGACAGAATGTCAGCAGGGGTTAAAAAAGCTGAGACTACCTCAGGGAAGGTGTTGGCAGCTGTCACCACAGTAAAAGAGCATACACTGTTGAAAGCATGCATTGAACAGTTACAGAACTGGGTTCAGGCTTCTCATGTACAGATTTTGGGATTGCTGGAAGGAGTGGAGGGTGAGGCATCCATCACTTTTCTGCTTGACTGGCTATCTGAATCTTTGGGCACTGACTGAATGTGGCAACATTCTGAAGCATATAGAATTACCCCACAGCAAGTGACTGTACCAGAGGAAGGACCAAGAACCGTCTTGTTAGTAATAGCATCTGTGGTGGTCCGCTACCTAGTTTTTTGAGCAGCCCAAGACAAAAAAGCCATACAGTATGAGGGGGTTTCGGACCTTGCTATTTTCAGACTTGTCCTATATGACCCATTGTGAAAGGAAGGGTTTGATGCTGCTAAGGAGAAACTGTGTGACATGAAGGTATCACATACTTTGCTAACCCGCTTTGTCACCACATCACTGTGGACAGAATGTTATACTCATATACTTATCTACATGAAGCAAACAAGCTGGTCTCCCAACTGGTGATGGATAAAGAATGAAATAATGGAGTGAGAGCTTCACAAAGTGAAGAAGTTTGAGGTGGGAATTTGGACTGAGTTGTGCCAATAAGACTGGGGAAGTTGCTGTTTCATGGAATTGGTGACAGATACCAAATTACTTGGAGTTAAACATTTTTTTACATGTTTGGGGCTGAGACTCATATGTGGAGGGGGCTGAACACTAAATTTACTCATTTGCTCCCACCTATTTTGGGTTGTTTTGGCCAGGCTCATACCTGTAATGACTTTGCTGTGGAACTGTATTTTCAACAGGCAGTAACAAATTGTACTTTATTGCACTGAAGCTATTCTCAATAACAATTTTTTTTAAGAATGGGGGTTATCGGGGTTAACATTTTCCCATGCATAAGGCAGCAGTATTTAACTTTTCCTGTCAGTGGTGCATGCAAAATACTATAGTAAGATGGTGACTGCTGTTTGGGAGAAGTGGACCATTTTCACTGGGGAAATGTAGAGACAGACTTGAGAGTTAGGCAGTACTAAAGATTGCCCACCTGCAATTGCTGTAATTTAAGTTTGTTTCCCTTTCTGCTCATGTCTGAGGATGCAACTTTGGTGGTATAGTCATGCTTTGGAGATTACTGGTCTCAGCGTCAGTTTAAGTCCCAGAGATCTATACCAGTGTTTGGTTCTGATCAGGTGGAACACCTGCTGTGCTCTGGTCAGTGTGGTGTGTGTCCCAGTCCAGGGGTGAGGCTGTAATTTTTATCATAGAGTGAGAATGTAATTTTCTTATAGCTGATACAGTGACAAAAGTGATTCCTGGCTATCGATGGTAGTAAGGGGAAAGGAAGCCTTCTTTCTGGTGCACAGTCCTTAACCAGAGGAGTGTGTTCACAGCACACTCTGAAACTTTAGCAAGTTTTGAATTTTTCCCTAATCATCTTTACTATGCACACCTTAATCCACAGTGCTATTACACTGCTTCTGATTGAGCTGGCAGATGCTTGAAAGATTCATGGATCTCTCTGACATCATAAGACAGAGGATAATGGATGGGCAACAGTGAACAACAACACTGTGTTCACTTTGAGAGGTTGTCATTACAACCAAATAAACCTTTAGAAGTTAACTCAGTGGTGTTGTTTACTGTTGCCCACCCATTGTCTTTTACAGTGTATGGGCAACAATTAAACATCAACGGCAACAATTCATTTGGGAATGTGAACATACGAAATTGCCGGCAGAAAAAGGCCCAGAGCTCTATCAAGTCTGCCCGATTGTGCAGCTCTTAGTTTCATATCACTACAGCTGTCCCATCCCCACCCAAACCTCTCCTTTCCTCCTCTTTCCCGGTCCTTCCCCTCCTTTGTGTTCTTGTCTGTACCAACTCTGCCCTTGACTTGATCCCAACCCACATAAAGCTATTCACTGTCCTTTGAGCAATTAACTCCTCTGGCAGTGCGTTCCAACCTGCCACCACCCTCTCTGTGAAGTAGTGCCTCCTCATCTCCCTCCTAAACCTTCCCCCTTCCAACTTCAGACTGTGTCCCCTAGTGACCCTTCCCCCCTTTAAGCGGAACACTCCTCCCTCCCTGACTTTATTTATGCCTTTCAAGTACTTAAAGGTCTCTATCATGTCCCCTTTTTCCTTTCTCTCTTCCAGCAAGTCTCTATCATGTCCCCTCTTTCCCTTCTCTCTTCCAGCAAGTACATGTTGAGCGCCTTCAAACTTTCCTCGTACGGCAACTCCCCTAGTCCCATTATCATTTTTGTAGCCCTACGCTGCACACCCTCTAGTAATCTCCCATCTTTTTTGAGGTATAGGCACCAGTACTCTGCACAGTACTCTAAGTGTGGCCTCACCAATGACCTATACAGTGGCAGGACGATCTCCCCCTTTCTAGAGGTGATCCCTCTGGCAATGCACCCCAACATCCTATTTGCCCTTGCTGCCACCCTCCTACACTGTGCTGATAACTTCATGTCTCCTGTAACTATACCCCCAGGTCTCTTTCCTCCTCTGAAGCTGTTACATGCACTCCCCCCAGCCAGTAGCTGTTCCTGGGATTTCTGACTCCGAGGTGCATGACCTTGCACTTCTTAACATTAAATCCCAACTGCCACTCCCTAGACCAGTGTTTGAGTTTAGGTAGATCCTCTCTGAGTGCCTGCCTCCCTTCCTCATTGTCCACAGAAACAGGCCTCATGGTCTATCGAGTCTGCTCATGTGTGCAGCTAGCACCTTATAATGCTGCTGCCCCTCCCTTCCCCCCATCCTATTACCCCTTCCCCTTCCCCCATCCCAACCCCTCTTGAAGCTCTCTACCATCTTGCCAGGCCACTACCTCACCCGGCAAGGAGTTCCACTTGTCCACCATGATCTTACTTTTGACCCCCTTTACAATATCTCCAATAAAGACATTGAAAAAAACAGGGCCCAGCACTGAACCCTGCAGTACCCCACTCGTTTCTGGCCTTGGCTTGGATGTCTCCCCATTACAACTACCCTCTGTTGTCTACCCTGCAACCAGTTCTCCACCCCTCCCACCAGTTTTTCTCCCGCTTCCGTGTCCCTCAGCTTGCTCATTAACCTCCTGTGTGGCATCGAGTTGAAAGTCTTGCTGAAGTCCAGATACAGGACATCCACAGCATGGCCTTTGTCAACCGCCCTAGAGACCCTGTCAAAGAAGTCACTCAGGTTAGTTTTGCAAAATCTTCCCATGACAAACCCATGCTGTCTCTCGTCCTGCAGACCATTGCTATCAAGAAAGGTTATCAAGCTCTCCTTCAGAATGGTCTCCATCAACTTCCCCACTATGGAAGTCAGGCTCACCGGTCTATAGTTGCCTGGTTGGTCCTTGGGTCCACTCTTGTGAAGGGGCACCACATAAGCCATCCTCCAGTCCCTGGGTACATTCCCTGTCTCCAAGGAGGTGTTGAACAGGTCTGTCAGAGGGCCTGCCAACACCTCTGTCAGCTCCTTCAGGACCCTTGGGTGTACACCGTCCGGTTTTGGTGCCTTGTCCACCTGCAAGGCTTTAAGGCCCTTCAGAACTCTATCCTCTTGGATGATTCCATCTGTTATCTCTGCCTCCCTCTTCACCCTTGCCCCCTTTCCCCTGCAGTATTGGGCCAACCCTTTCTTTTGTGAACACAGAGCAGAAATACTGTTTGAGTGCCTCTGCCTGATCTTCCCCTTGTTCCGCCCATCCCCTCTCTATGGAATCTAACAGTGTCATCCTTACAACTCCTCATCTCCCTTATGTATTTAAAGAACCCCTTTCCCCCCCTCTCTGACCCCCCGAACCAACTTCAACTCCTTTGCTGCCTTGGCTGCCCTGACTGACCTGGTCGCCTTCCTAGATGTCTTTGTGAACACCTTTCTATCTTCCTCACGCCCCAATTTTTTTAACTTAATGAAGGCCAGTCTTTTTTCCCTTACCTTCCCTTTAACTTCCTTGCTGAGCCAGCTTGTTTTTTTTTTTACCTGGACTGCTTACTCTAAGATTTGGCACACATGGTCGTGGCCTCATTCAGCCCTTTCCTAATGATTGCCCATGTCTGTTCATCATCCATCCCTTGGCTAATTTTAACTAAAACCCCCTCTAGGATCTGCCCATTCTGGCAAAATCTGCCTTCCTGAAGGCCAACACTCTTGTCCTGGTCTTAGCTGATTCCCTCCCTGTGTTGAAGATGAATCACACTGAGCGGTGGTCAGTTCCTGCTAGGGGGTCCTGTAGTACCACATCCTGGACTTGATCCCCATTTGTTAGCACCAAGTCCTGTGTGTTCCCCTCCATAGTATGTGTCCTTACTTTTGCTGTTTTGTTCAGTGCTGCTCTCTTTTGGGGGCCAGCTCTCACAGCCACGGCTCTTTCTCAAAGCGTGGAGCTTTGCAGAATGCGCATGTGGAAAGACAATTTTGTTGTATTATCGTTGAGATGTACTCAAGAGGGTACAACAATCTCTTGATGTCACAACGATGGTACAACAACACTAGAAATTCATTGAATTCCAGTGGTAAAAGGCCTCTCCCATACACTAGATATCCATAAAGGCTGTATGGCATGGGGTCAGTATGTCGCAAGACTTAATGCCACATGGCACTATTGTGCTACACGATTAATGCCATGAGCATCATGCCTTGTTATGTGGGAGGGCTCTGCCCCCCACATCCTTCGTTATGAGGGGATGTGCCCACTGGATTACCCCGACTAAAGAGTCTCAACTCTGGGGGGTCCAACTCAGGGAGCTCACAGGTCCAGGTTTTGCCATAATGCCGTATGCTATTAAGCGTGTGACATTATGACCCAGTACGAGGCTGTATTAGCTAGTAAAGTGTTTATTCTTTTCTGTAATCGGGTACTAAATAAAGTTGTTTTGGCTGCATCATATCACAGTGTGGGAAATGTTTGTTAAGTACTCATGGGTATATATATTTCTTTCAGTTTTGGATGCTAAGATATGTGACTCATCTTGCCTGTATTAAGTCATGACGTTTTGATTAGTACATGTTTATCTGGACATGAGATGTATTGTGTGGTAGAAACTTGTATAACTAAAAAATTTTAAATAAATAGCAGTCCTGGAATGTGTCCAGCAGTGCCTGACAGTAACTACTGTTCGCCACTGGAATGGCCCAATCCATATCAGATGTATTTAGATCATCTGCCAGGATCACCTTCCCCGTCACTGCAGCCTTTTTGATCTCTTCACTCTGGAGCTGGTCCCTGCTTTTCACTGTACTTCTATAATGCTCCCCTCCACTGTTTCTCACTGTTGAATAAAACTCTCTCTATATTAGAGTTCACTCCTGTACTACAACTACCACGAGGTTAATGTTAGTTTTTTTCTCCATCAACCAGTCATTAAACACTGAAATTGCCCATGTGGTGATCTGCTAGATGTTATTCTCATCTTTATGTTTGCTTGCATGCATGTGCAAGAAACATAGTGCCATCATCCGAGTTTTCAGAGGTGTGGCAGCCCTCTAACAATTTAGGCAGTGTATTTGCAGGTGCGGCCGCAGTTCTCCAATGCCTGCTGGAGCTCTCTATGACAGCAGTCCAAAATGCAGTGGAGTACAGTTGAAAGGGGGAGCTACACTTCAGTGAGCAGCGATAAGATATCAGCTGCTCATGCGGCAACTGCCCCTACAACACACACACACACACGCATGCATACTACGTGCTGCCTCCATGCACACACTGTAGCTGACGGGTGCCTAATCCCCGCCGGCTATGCTGCCCCCAAAACAGAGTTCCTTATGCCACACTGGGTGCCCACTCCCAGCTGCATACACATGGTATAGCCACCAGGTGCCCAATCCCCTCGCTGCCCACTGGTCCCCCCAGAGTACAGTGGGTGCCACGCCTGGGAGCCCACCCCAGCATGGCAACACATGCTATCACCGACGGGGTGCCCAATCCCCTGTTGGCTCCACCCCCCACCAGCCATCCTTGTGCCACGCTGGGAGCCCACCCCAATGTGGCAAATGTCCCTATCGTCCTCATGTTAAAAACCTGAAACTCAAAATGGCCTCGCTGTCTCTGCCCCACCCGCGCCCACCCACTGCGACCCTGCCTCCTCACACCCCTCACCCCATACTTACCTCCGGACTTTGAGCACGACGATCTTCGGTGGACCGGGAACACGTCTGCACTCTTCAAAGCTGACCACAATCTGAGGAAATGCCGGTAAGCTGTATAATGAGATAGATAGGGTTTTTTCAACTTTGCAGCATATCTCAGGCATTTTTTGGAATTTTTGCACCAAATTTTCAACATGTGGTTTTTGGGACCCCTTCTCATGAGTACTCTCACTGTCATGGCGTTAATTGGCCCCGAAGGGTGATTTCATAGTCACTGCGTGAAATCACCTTTTGGGACTGAGTAATGAAATGACACTGCCACTGTTCATAAGACGGGCTCTCAAAAAGCCTATGTTGAAAATTTGGTGAAAAAATTCCTAAAATGACTGAATGACGAGTTTGGCGTTGCGAGGTTCTACGCACGTCAGAAGTTCTTAATTTTCATTATTTTCACTCCAGATCTTCAACATTGCCATTTTACCACACCTCCTTATGAGCAGTACAGCTGTAATCTATCATCTTGCCCTAAACGAGTTTCTGCCCATGTAGTACACAATGGCGCAGTTGGTGTGTGAAATCAATGTATGGGACACATTAAGAAAATCACAGTGACACTGTTCATGAGCAAGATCTTAAAATGGCTGTGTTGAAAATTTTGTGAAAAATTTAAAATGACTGTCTTACGAGTGCGCTGGGCGCAGTTCCCACGTGACGCTTTAAGTTTGCAAATTTTCAATATTTTTCACTCCAGATTTTCAACATTGGCATTTTATTACACTTCTTATGAGCAGTGCAGCTGTCATTTTCATCTTGCCCAAAGCGTGTTTCCGCCCATGTAGCGCACAATGGGCGCCAGTCGGTGTCGCGAAATCAATGTATGGGACACGTTAAGAAAATCACAGTGACACTGATCATGAGCAGAGGTCTTAAAATGGCTATGTTGAAAATTTGGTGAAAAAATTCCTAAAACTTACTGTTTCTAGAAAGCAAGATGCTGCACAGTTCCTAAGCACACTGAAGTTTTGGACTCAATATTTTCTCCAGATTTTCCACATTGCCACTTTATTGCACTTCCTTATGAACAATACAGCTGCCATTTTTCACGTCACCCAAAATGTGTTTCCGCACATGTAGCGCACAATGGTGCAGTTGGTGTGCGAAAGCAATGTTTGGAAAAGATTAAGAAAATCACAGTGACACTGTTCATGAGCAGAGGTCTTAAAATGGCTATGTTGAAAATTTGGTGACAAAAGTCCATAAAATGACTGTGTTACGAGTGAGCATTGCGCAGTTTCCATGCACCCTCGTAAGTTCATGACTTTGTAATATTTTCAGTCCAGATTTTCACCAGTGGCATTTTTCCACACTTCCTTATGAACAGTACAGCTGTCATTTTTCACAACATGGCTGAAATGTGTTTTCGCACTTTCAGTGCAGAGATGCGTGGTCACTGTGGGAAATCACTGTTCGGAAAAGATAAAATCACAGTGACACTGTTCATGATCGGAGGTCCCAAAATGCTTGTGTTGACAATCTGCTGTAAAAAATCCCCAAACTAATTCCATTATGGTTGTGCGTTGCACAGTTTCTATGCACGCTCGTGACTTCACCAGTTTATTTTTATATTTTTACTGCAGATTTGCAACATTGCCATTTTTTACACCTCCCCATGAACAGTACAGCTGTCATTTTTCATATCCTGTTCGGAATGTGTTTTTGCACCTGTGGTGCTAAATGCCATAGTCGCTGTGTATAAGCAGCTTTCGGCTAACAAACTGATATTGTCACTGTTCATGAGGTGGGGGTCACAAAAAAACCATGTTGAAAATTTGGAGTGAAATTACCAACGAATGCCTGAGGTGTTAGGGTTTCCAACCATAATGCCCCAGCCTGTAGAGAATGACAGGCATCAGGGGTGTGACTTGGGATTCTTGCCTGTAATGCTCATACCATTCCACACCCTGCAGCCAGTGAGAGGCATCGAGGTATGCCTTGGACTCTTCAGCCCCAAAGTTCACCCCATTCTCCTACACTGCACCCATCTCACCGTATTTCCTGATGGAATGGGGTGCTCATAAGGGCCAAAGACCCCAAGGCACACCGTGACACTTGTCGGTGTCTGCAGGGTAGGGTGTGGTGAAATGGCGTGGCCGTTATGCCTGATGACCCAAAGGCACACCCCAATGCCCAATGCCTGTCACTCTCTGCAGGGTGGTGGTGGGGTTGACTTCAGTTCAATACTTCACTGCCATTCCTATTATGCAGCTCTGTAACTTCTACGCTACCACTGCCAATGCCAGCAATCAGACATTCGGCATTGACAAATGCTTGTTGCTTTCTTCAATGACATCTAGCTCAGTATTACTGACAGATGCGTACCTGCTTATACTGACCTTTTCTTCCTCATTTTAGGGACAGCGCCATCTTCTTCAAAAGAAAAGCAATTCTCACACTAGACATTTGGGTTTGCCTTATCAGAGGGGTCAAGCTGACTGGGAGGTAAGTCAGTTGTCAGCAGGAATGTTTTCTTCTTTCAACTGTCAGAAATAGGCAGTTACTAAGAATTCCGAAGGGGTTTAGTGATGCCTCCATGTAATTAGTAAGCTTAGAAAACAAGTCCCAAAACATTCTGGGCACTTTACAGACCCACACAGTTATTGATCAATTGGTGCACATTTCTGGACACAGATTGACCAATCAAATGACTGATTTTTCTCTTACTCATTTTATAATGGTAGTTATTCAAGAAACACAATCTATGGTTAAATTGCTATGAATGCATATGTAGTAAGGTCAAAAAAAGAAAGTAGTTATGGACGCCCAATCGGGGGCCTGTTTACACTAGTGATAGCTGATGAAAGAATAAGTATTAAAGAAAAAATTGTAATTAATGATTATTTACATTGCTACTAGTTGAACGGATGGATGAGACACTAATTTTTGGAAATGTGTACATACCCCCCTAAGTCTGCTTATTATTAAGGTGAACTGTGGTTAGCTTTAGAGTGACATAAAACAAGCTATGTATACATTCACTGGGGATGAGATTCTATAATGGGGCATTTTTATTCCCATATAGGGAATAACGGTCCAACCCCTGTTAGGGAAGGAGAATTACTAATGCAAAAACTTTTGACCTCTATGCAAACAAAAGAGGAAGGAAATTTATAGACCTTAAGGAAGCATTAGGGCTGTGTGTCCTAAACAGACTTTAGAAGGTGCTATACCAACTCAATTGGGCTCCAATTGGAGACTTGTTCATGGCCTAGCACATTTGGGGACAACTCCTTGGAGGATGGCCTGGCGGTCGATTAGCCTGGTTTGAAGGGAGTTTTTCCAGCATCCTGGAAGAGACAGCCGTGCTGGAGAAGCTTTTTGTAGAAGATCTAAAAGTGGATTGTATTCAACTTGTCGGGTGACAGTCAGACTCTTCCTTTTTCTTTCCTAATATATTAAACCCTGGCGGGCAGTGAGAGTACCCTATTTAATCTGATTTTGTGGATTATCTGCTGACTGCTCTCCCAGCCTATGTGGGAGATAGTGTCTGGGGGGCAATAACTTTTATCTCTGGAGAGGTGGGAGCTCCCCAGAGGGAAATAACTATTCAATCTGGAGAACCGGTGTGACTTTTCTTTCTACTAAAATCACCTACAGACTTTGTAATAGAATTTATTTTATACTTTTGTATTTGGGGTTGGGGTTTAGGTTGATTGTTCGTTGTGTGTGTGGTTGTGGTGCGGAGTGGTGTGGAAGTTTGAGAGTTTGAGTTGAGTGTTATTTGATGGGTGTTTGCAATCTGTGGCGAAGATGTTTTGGGCAGGCAAAATAATGGTCAGGCACTATTCCCCTCCAGGCTGAGGGACCTCTACCCTTTCTTTTGTCCCTCTCTGTCCCTGGAGGTGTATAGACAGTGTAGGGCACTGGGGATAGTCAGGAGGCTAAGGGCGGGGCTGGGCCTGGTGGGGGAATGGAAAGGAGTGGGCAGATTGGGATAGTGGGGACAAAGAGACGCCCTGGGGTGAAATGGGTCCAGGAAAGAGGTCCTCCCTGTCTGGTTCCCATACTCAAGGGCTCTGCTTACAGCAGGCAGGTAACTCGGTCTTCCTTGGTTGCTCATCCTACTTGGGCGGTGCTATGTCATGCCAGGTCCATTAAAAACAAAACTGCTATAGTAGCGGATCTTGTTAAATCATCTGACCTGGCTTGCATCACCGAGACTTGGCTGGATGAGAATGCTGGTCCCATTTTGGCTTCAGCAATTCCAGCTGGGTACTTGGTGATACACCACCCGAGGATGGATCATAGGGGAGGGGGTGTGGCCATTTGTTTTAGATCGGAACTGAAACTGATGGAGGTACCAACTCTTTTAAATGTATCTTGTGCAAGGGTGTGGGGTGCAGGATTATTCTCATCTACCGTCCACCAGGAGATGGGAATGTTTTCCTGCGGGAAGTCACAGACTCCATTGTTGACCTGACACTGAGATCCCCCAGATGGCTGATCCTGGGGGATTTCAATGCTGGGTCGACGATGAACTCTTGCAGTTTGGACAAGACTTCCTCCAGTTAATTTATTCACTGGGCTTCACACAGGTTATTTCCTCCTCGAATCATACTGGTGGTCATTCATTGGACTTGGTGTTTCTCCTGGGGATGGACATATCCGACTTGGTGGTGGAACCAGTTGGGTGGTCTGACCATCGCAACATCGGGTTCAGTTTTCTGGTCATCCCAATAGGTCTGCCCCTACAGAGATGGTCTGATACCGCCCTTTGAGGGGTGTGTCACCTGATGGCCTGATGGCAGTACTGGACCTATTGGGTATACCGAGTGAATGCACAGAGCCAGGGGATGTGGTACTAGCCTATAACAAGGCGGTGACAGAGGCCCTGGATTCCACTGCTCCTGTTCATGTTCATCCCCTCACTCTTCACCCCAGGTCTCCTTGGTTTGATGAGGCCTTGAGGGAGTTAAGGATAGTGGGACAAAGGTTAGAGAGGTGCAGGCTGAGGTCAGGCCTAGAGTGTGCAGACTTAGTTTGATGGACCACTATCTGGTCTATCAATCAGCAATTACCTGTAAGAAGGCAGAATTCCTGCCCAGGGAAATTGCTGCTGTGCAGAATCGACCAGCCTAGCTTTTCCAGACTGTGGACAGATTGTGCAATCCACTCTGTCTCCAGCCTGGAAATGCTTTTTCACAAGAGCATTGTGAGGAGATTGCTTGATTCCTTCATTGATAAGGTTGCCACAATCGGGTCTAGCGTCGGCCTGACCCTTTCTCAAGGGAGTTGAGGTGGTTGACAGGAGATGCCCAGTTTGTGTGGTGTGACTTCGGCCAGCCCACAATCAATGATATTCTGATGGTTATCCAGTCATTGCGTCTGACCAACTGTAGTTTGGATCCGGGCCCCACACGCCTTTTAGTAGACTGTGTGGATAATATCGGTCCTGTCCATGCTGAGATAGTCTGGATGTCTTTGGAGAGGGCGATCTTTCCAGATCTACTGAAGGAGGATGTGGTTTGGCCCCTTCTTAAGAAGCACTCCTTGGACCTGGACTGTCTGGCTAACTACAAGTCTGTCTCTAACCTACCCTTTGTGGATAAGGTTATTGAAAAGGTGGTGGCATCACAGCTGGATGACCATTTGACCAGCCACAATGTTTATGATTCCAGTCTGGATTTAGGATGAGACACAGTAGAGAAACAGCCCTTGTCCGGGTACTAAATGACCTCCTAATAGTGAGAGATCTAAAGACCCATTCTATCTTGGTCCTTCTAGATCTCTCTGCGGCATTTGACACCATGGACCATGGCGTGCTGTTGGAGCACTTGCGGTTCACCTTTGGACTTTCGGGGTCGGTCCTCAGATGGTTTTGATCATTCCTCGAGGTAGGACTCAGAGGGTGCTGTTTTTTTTTTTTTTCTCAGCTCCATTCTCCCTATCCTGTGGGGTGCCACAGGGCTCTATCTTGGCACCCATGTTGATTGCGGTGTATATGCTGCCGTTAGAAGCAATTATTAGGCAGTGCAGCTTGAGTTTTCACTGCTATGCAGATGATACTCAGCTGTACATGTCCTTTGTGCCTGGCCAGGATGATGCTGTCTCAGTCTTTAACAGCTGTCTAGCCAAGATCCAGGACTGGATGAATGTGAGCCGGCTGCAGTTAAACCCAGAAAAAAACTGAGGTGTTGGTTGTGGATCCAGGTCATCAAGAGACGGGTGTGCTGGCAGGATCTCCTTCGGGTTTATGGCTTGGAGGTGTCCAGCTAACTACCTCAGACTGGGTGCAGAACCTGGGCATTATCTTTGATGACCACCTGACCCTAAAATTGCAGGTGTTGGCAGCTGTCAAAACGTCTTTTTACCATGTGAGGAATATCGCCCGGGTAAAGCACCTGGTTCCTCCTGATGATCTTCCAACTTTGGATATTCCAACTTTGTTCCACGCCTTTGTTATCTCCCACCTTCACTACTGCAATGCCCTTTACCTTGGGCCACCGGGGTTGATATTTGCTGCTTGCAGCAGGTGCAGAATGTGACAGCCAGGCTTTTGACTGCTACCTCTAGGACCAGTGATATAACGCCTGTGCTCTGCGGACTGCACTGGCTGCCAATACAGTGGCAGATCACCTTCAAGGCTGTCTTCAACTCCTCCAAAGGAACCTTCCGGCGCGCTCCACTAGACACTCTGACACCGCCACATTCCGTGTCCCCTTTGTGAAGAACACTGCTGGCCAAAGGTCCTTTTGCTACAGGGCCCCACTCTGGATGAACTCAATCCCTGACTCTGTCTTAACAATCCCCAGGCTTGGGCCTTTGAAACCTGAGTTACTTAATCATATTATGTCTAACTCCCACTTTGACTGCAGATGAAACTCTAAAAAATGTTAATGCACCAGTACTTCACAACCACTGATGTTCCATGTCTGTGCTTATGTATTTTTTCTTTCACCTCGGTAGGTTACTGTCATTTTTACGTTCACTTGCGTGCATGCGCAAGGAACATTTTGGGAGAGTAGCACATTTAGAGGTGTGCCTGTCCCACCCAATGCACTGCCTTGAGCAGGCGTGGCGGTCCTGCACCAATGGTGCAGCAGCTCAGATATGACAGCGGTGTTCCTCTGCTTCAAAGAAAACACCACTGCCATACTGAGCGCCACCCGCATGGGCTACTCTCCTCCGCGCGATCAGTCCGGCCACGCTGCCCCGTGCTGTACACGCTTGGGAGCCCACCCCAGCGTGGCAAACATTGTTTGCCGACGGGTGCCCAATCCCCCGCTGGCTCCACGCCCCCAAAGCCATCCTGCTGCCATGCTGGAGCCCACACCAACGTGGGCAAACGTTTGCTTTATTTCGCCGGACGGGGTGCCCAATCCTCGCCGGCTCCTCGGTGCCCCCCAGCGTAGCTTGCCGATGCGGGGTGCCCAGCCCCGTCGCTCCTCGGCCCCCCAGCCATCTTCTGCCATGCTGGGAGCCCACCCAGCATGGCAAATGTCCCACGTCGTCTTTTTTCAAACCTGTAAAACAAAAACTGTCCGTGGCGCGTCTCCCAACCCCCTCCACAACCCGCACCCACCCTGCGCTCCAGCCTCCCACACCCCTCACCCCCATATGTACCTCTGACTCCAGCAACGGCGATCTTCGGGTGGAGCTGGAACACGCCTGCACTCTTTCAAAGGCGACCGCGAACTGAGGAAATGCCGTTAAGCTGTATAATGGGCTGAATGGGGGTTCAACTGTGCATATCTCAGTCATTTTTTGGAATTTTTTCAATTTTCAACATGGGTTTTTGGGACCCTTCTCATGAATGATGTCACTCGTCATGGTGTTATTCGGGCCTGAAGGTGATGCGCAGGCACTGCGCAGTCACTGCATGAAATCACCCTTCAGCCTCAAATAATGCCATGACGGTGACATTCGTAAAGTCCCAAAACTATGTTAGTGATGCAAATTCAAAAAATACCCCTGACGTCGCGATGCGCAGTTCCTACACAGGCTCGTGAGTTCGTGAATTTTCAATATTTTCACCCAGATTTTCAACATTGCCATTTTATCACACCTTCTTATGAGCTGTACAGCTGTCATTTTCACATCTCACCAAAAGCGTGTTTCCGCCCATATAGCGCACAATGGCTCAGTCGATCTTGTGAAATCAATGTATGGAACACATTAAGAAAATCCACAGTGACACTGTTCATGAGCAGAGATCTTAAAATGACTATGTTGAAAAATTTGTGAAAAAATTCCTAAAAATGACTGTTTTACGAGCGTGCATTGAGCAGTTCCTATGCACGCTCCTATGTTTGCGAATTTTCAATATTTGCACTCCAGATTTTTAACATTGCCATTTTACCACACCTCCTCATGAGCAGTACAGCTGTCATTTTTCACATCTTGCCCAAAACGTGTTTCCGCCCATGTAGCGCATAATGGCACAGTCGGTGTGTGAACTCAGTGTATGGGACACATTAAGAAAATCACAGTGACACTGTTCATTAGCAGAGGTTTTAAACTGCAAATTGACAATTTGGTGAAAAAATTCCTAACAATCACTGTTTTACCAGCATGCATTGCACAGTTCCCACGCACACTCCTAGGTTTGCGAATTTTCAATATTTCCACTCCAGATTTTCAACATTGCCATTTTACCACATTTCCTTATGTGCAGTACAGCTGTCATTTTTCACATCCTGCCCAAAACGTGTTTCCGCCTATGTAGCGCACAATGGGGGTAACAAAAAGGTCATGCTGACAATTTATTGTGCAAATACCAGCAATCGCACAGGGCATTAGGGTAAAGCACCATTCATGCCAAACACCACTGCAAACACCTGCAAGCGAACATTCGGCATTGACAAATGCTTGTCTGTACTAGAGCTGATGTCTAAATTGTATATTCCATATTGCACTGTGTTCTAATCCATTTTATGTATTATGTGGATCCTTTGCAAAGGAGTCTCTGACTCAAAGGGTTGTAATTCCTAGACCTTAAATAAATAAATAAATAAATAAAGATCTCTTTGCTAACCTACAAGGCCCTACACGATCAGGGACCCAGTTACCTGCAAGATCTCCTTCAACCTTACTGTCCCCTCCACCCTCTCCAATCCATCGATGAGGGATTGCTAGAGATTCTCAGGGTTCGATGCAAACATCTGGAGCAAGGTCATTTAGTTTTATTGCCCCAACCCTGTGGAATTCTTTACCTTGTTGGGTGTGAGATTGCCTGACTGTCCAAAGTTTTAAAGTTGCCCTGAAAATGTACCTTTTTAGCCTGGCATTTTCCGATTTTTAAAGCTGCTGCTGTATTTATTAGTTTTAATTTTATCTTGTTATTTATTAATGTGTTTGATTTTATTGTACAGGTGCCTCGGTTCTAGAAAGGTGCCTTTTTACAAATAAAGACTTGACTGATTGATTGAAAAACAAAAGTTTTTTTCCTCTACATCAGGTAGTGTAATTGACCTATGTATGTGTTACTCACCCAGCAAATTTTTGATTTTAAGACACTAAAGCTAATTATTAGCGTTGAAAGTGAACACATTGCAGTTCAATTAAATATAAACTACACACCCAAAGACAAAGGTCAGCAAGCTCAAGACCAAGAAACAAATGACTTGAAAATAACTAATAATAAAAGAGTATATGTCAGTGAAAACCTACAAAATAAAGTAGCAAATATACTGCAAAATCAGAATATAACAGAGATAATCAGTTCGATACAGAAAATTGACTCAGGATAAATTATTTATAATACTATACCAAAGGTCTTTGAAAACATTCTTTCACTTCTGAATGTGAAATGTACTGGAACACAATGCAAAACCTAGTTTAATAACATCTGTAAGAATTGTAAATTGTAGCTGCTATACTTGGCAAACTGGACAAAAATCATCCTACTAAAGAAAATTACAATTATCTTAACAGAGCCAGGAAAATCTATAACACGATCTTAGCTTCTGTGAAAGATCAATATCATTTGAATAAATGGGAAGAAATACATCAAGTAATATCAGAAAATGATCAAAAGAAGTTCCGTTTATTGGAGGCAAAGGGTGCAAATAACTTTAACACTAGCATTGCGGCACATATTGCACCACACAATTGGGTATTTTATTACAAAAAATTCTTCTACTGAGGGGAGGAAGCATATGCTTCTGATGTTATGTTCTCAGAAAGGGACCTTGGGGGGGACACCTTAATAATCTACTCTGAAAATGCAGAAAATGCTATTTATTTAACAACTGGAAACAAAGCTTCAGGAGGAGACAAAATACTTCCTTTCATATATAAAAGAAATGTAATTTGGAGGAGCCAGCTCTTAAATAAGCAATAACCCACAACAGGGTGTGCAGGTACTGGGAATTAATCAACACCCCGGGTGCGTTGTGAGGCATGAGGGCACAAACTGAGTATCCTCACAGTACCTGGGGTGTTCATTAATCCCCAATACCTGCACACCCTGGAGTGGGTTATTGCGCTTATAGCATGGGGTGTTGCAAGAAAGAAAAATAATTAACAGAAACTGTTTAAAAATGCTTGGAAATACAAGAAATTTCCATGTATCCTTCCAAGCTGTCAAATAGTCCCCAACAACTACTGCAGATGTAAGTTATGTGATGAACACAGACATGCTAGAAAACAGTATGAACATGATTTCTTACATGTCCTGTTCATTACATACACTCTTCCAAGTTGCTGCTACACTATGGCTCTCTTATGACTGATCCCCTTATACAGAGAGAGACAGGAAGACAGTGACACACAGACTCAGGAGAGGTGCAGCAAGTTTAAATGTGTTGCTGTCTGTGTCTCTCTGATTAACCACAGAGAGATGTGCTGGAAGGCACACAGGGAAAGACAAGAGGACCCTGTCTGCATGTTAGGAGGCTGAAATGGTGATCGTGCATCACCCTCTTTCTCTCTTTCTCTCTTTCTCTCTCTCCACAGTGAATTGCTGTTCATTCTGTGTTGCTCTCCCCATGACTGCGTGGGGGGGTGCCTCACTTGTCCTGGTGTCACTCTGTCAGTGTCTCTCAATACAAACTGCAGCGGACACTGGGGAGTGTGGCTTTCAATGACTGGAGAGAAAGATAGAGAGAGAGGGAGAGAGAGAGACAGCCCATTATTGGAATCTGAGGTGTGCATCACTGGCTGCACTGCATACCACTGTCCCATCTTCTGTCTGTCTCTCCCTCTCTCTCTCTAATGCTGCCACTGATGCCGTCGTCTCTGTCTTTCTGAAGCTGCCGCTCATGCTGATAGTTACTCTCACTCTCTCCTCCTCTGTCTATCGGTAAATTGTGTGGCATTGGACAGCACAAACAGCAGTTGAGAAGGGCAGCGGTGGGGAGAAATAACCACTGATAGCTTCTCTCTCCCACACTCACATTGCTGCTATTCACAGAAGACACAGGAGACAGAGTTAATCTCTGCAGGAATATCCTGTGCACTCATTCTCTCTCTTTGCATCGTGGAAATGGAAAAACAGGCACCTGTCTTGCTGTCTAACTGTGGAGAGTGGGGACCACACTGTTGGAATGCAGCTGGACAGTGAAAGTAACCTGTTTCAGCAACAATCAGATATTACTGTTATTTCCAGCTGGACTACAGAGAACAAGACATGGGGGGCAGGCATTACAGTGCATGTTGCGGGCTGCTAGTAAGAACGGAACAGATGGTGTGGTAGAAATAGTGGTTGACACAGCCATGAACAACAATGGTAACGTCAGGAACAAATCACTGGTGACTGCTACTCTCTCTCCCTCAGTCTCCCACACCCAGGCTGTTCCTTTTCAGACAGCTTCACAACACACAGGGAACTGTGCTTTTTAATTTTTGTGTGGCGGACAGAGAGAGACATACATGCTGAACACAACACTCAGCAGTCTTTCTCCCAATTCAGTGTCCGCTCCATACCCCAAGATCCGCGGGACAACTGGGTGGGGAGAGCACTACTACTGCTCGCTAAGATGAGAATTACAAATGGCTGCTTCTCACCCTGCAGCCATCAGCCAGAAAAAAAGACCAGTTCTGCCAGTGATTCCCACTCTGAAATGCTCACAGCAACTGTGAGTATATGGTGCATTAATGCACAGTCATGTGGCAGCCCTGCACCAATCAGCTCACTGAGTTTCCTAACCCCATGTTATAAAACAAGCTAACACCCATATATATAATATTTATAACATGGGGTTAGAAAAACTCAGTGAGCTGATTGGTGCAGGGCTGCCACCTGTCAGTGCATTAATGCACTATAGACTCAACAGGTGCTGTGAGCACTTCAGAGTGGGAATCCCTGGGCAGAACAGGTCTTCTTTCTGGCTAATGGCTGCAGAGTGTGAAGCAGCCATTTGTAATTCTCATCTTAGTCAGCAGTAGTGCTTTCCCCACCCAGCTGCCCCATGAGTCTCGGAGCACAGAGTGGACACTTAATTTGGAGAAAGACTGCTGAGTGTTGTGTTCAGTGTGTATGTCTCTCTCTGTCTACCATACAAAAATTAAAAAGCACAGTTCCTTGTGTGTTGTAAAGTTTTCTGAAAAGGAACAGCCTGAGTGTGGGAGACCGAGGGACAGAGAGTTGCAGTCACCAGTGATTTGTCCCCAATGTTACCATTGTTGTTCGTGGCTGTGTCAACCACTGTTTCTACCACACCATCTGTCCCATTCTTACTTGCAGCCCACAACATGCACTGTAATGCCTCCCCCCCCCCATGTCTCGTCCTCTGTAGCCCGCTCTCCACAGTCAGACAGCAAGACAGGTGTCAGTTTTCCCTGTTCCCATGATGTAGAGATAGAGAGAGTGAGTGCACAGAACACTCCTGCAAAGAATAACTCTGTCTCCTGTGCCTTCTGTGAATAGCAGCAATGTGGATGTGGGAGAGAGAGAGGCTGTCAGCAGTCATTTCTCCCCACAGCAGCCCTCCTCAACTGCTGTTTGTGCCGTCCCATGCCACACAATTTACCGATAGACAGAAAGGGAAAGAGAGAGTAACTATCGGCATAAGCAGCAGCATCAGAAAGACAGAGAAGATGGCATCAGTGGCAGCATTAGAGAGAGAGAGAGAGAGAAAAGATGGGCACAGCAGTGTGCAGTGCAGCCAGTGATGCACACCCCGGATTCCGGCAATAGGCCATCTGTCTCTCTCTCTCTCTCTCTCTCTCTACAGCCATTGAAAGCCACATTCCCTGGTGTCCACTGCAATTTGTATTAAGAGACACGGAGAGAGTGACACCGTGACAAGTGCGGTGCACACGTCCCCCCAATATGCAGTCGGGAAAGCAACACAGAAAGAACAGCAGTTCACTGCGGAGAGAGAGAGAAAGAGAGAGAGGGGGTGACACGCGACTACCATTTCAGCCTCCTAACATGCAGGCAGTGTTGTCTTGCTTTTCCTTGTGTGTCCTCTAGCACCTCTCTCCATGGTTAATCAGAGAGACACACAGACAGCAACACATTTAAACTTCCTGCACTCTGCTGAGTCTGTGTGTCTCTGTCTCCCTGTCTTTCTCTCTCTCTCTCTCTCTCTCTCTCTCTGTATATAGGGATCAGTTGTAAGAGAGCTATAGTGTAGCAGCACCTCAGAAGAGTGTATGTAATGAACAGGGCATGTCAGAAATCAAGTTCATGTAAGCAAACCCACTCCAGAGTGCGTGGGTATTGGAGATTAATGAACACTTCGGGTACTGTGAGGGCACTCAGGCTGTGCCCTTGTGCCTCACAATGCACTCAGGATGTTGCTTAATCCCCAGTACTCGCACACCCTGTCATGGGTTATTGCTTATATATATATATATATGTAAAACAGTATATAACAAGCAAATTGTATAGTTGCCGTATTGGTCCTTGTAAGAACAGACACAGAAGCAAATGGTTTGATGCCTTTTATTGGACCAACAAAGATGTTACAAAAAGAACAAAGTACTTTAGCTTTTGGACCAACCAAGTCCTTCCTCAGAAGTTTATGACAGTCACCCAGAAAAGCCAGATTTTATAGACCTTATTAAGATTAAAAAAGTTACACCTGTCTTGATCATAACATGAGGTCATAAAAATTATGTTGGAAATTTGGAGTCAAAATGTTGAAGCCTGCTGAAAATGAGATACTGCCCATCACTGAAAATATGGGGTCAAAATGTGAAAAAAAAAGTTATATGAATACATGTTAACGTTTTCGAACATTTACGCATAACTTTTGTCATTTGGGTACATTTTGGCCATAACGTTTCAATGTAGCACTTATGTTACCTCACCTCATAACCATGACAGGTGTCATTTTTTCAAATCCCTTCTGAAATACGTTTTCACAATTCACGAGTGCAAAAGGTACCTTTCGGATTGGGTTTAAACAATTCCAACTGTCTTGGTCATAATGTGAGATCATAAAAAGACTATGTTGGAAAGTTGGGGTCATAATGTTGAAGTCTGCTGAAAACGAGATATTGTCTCTCTGCTGGCTTTTCCTAGGTAAATACATTGTAACAAGCATTTGTCAATGCCGAATGTTTGCTTGCTGGCATTGGCAGTGGTAGTGTAGAAGTTACAGAGCTGCGTAATAGGAATGACAGTGAAGTATTGAACTGAAGCCAACCCCACCACCACCCTGCAGAGAGTGACAGGCATTGGGGTGTGCCTTTGGGTCGTCAGGCATAACGGCCATGCCATTTCACCACACCCCACCCTACAGACACTGACAAGTGTCACGGTGTGTCGGGGTCTTTGGTCCTTATACTTCATTCCATCAGGAAATATGGTGAGATGGGTGCGGTATAGAGAATGGGGTGAACTTTGGGGCCAAAGAGTCCAAGGCATACCTCGATGCCTCTCACTGGCTGCAGGGTGTGGAATGGTATGAGCATTGCAGGCAAGAATCCCAAGTCACATCCCTGATGCCTGTCATTCTCTACCGGGTTGGGCGTTATGGTTGGAAACCGTAATACCTCAGGCATTCATTGGTATTTTCACTCCAAATTTTCAACATGTTTTTTTTGTGACCCCACCTCATGAACAGTGGCAATATCAGTTTGTTAGCCAAAAGCTGCTTACGCATAGCGACTATGGCATTTAGCAACACAGGTGCAAACTCATTCCGAACAGGATGTAAAAAATGACAGCTGTACTGTTCACGGGGAGGTGTAAAAAACGGCAATGTTGCAAATCTGTAGTAAAAATATTAAAAAAAACTGGTGAAGTCACGGCGTGCATAGAAACTGTACAGCGCACACCCGTAATATAATTAGTTTGGGGATTTTTCAGCAGATTGTCAACAGAGGCATTTGGGACCTCCGATCATGAACAGTGTCACTGTGATTTACTTTATCTGTCCAACAATGATTTCCCACAGTGACCACGCATCTCTGTGCTGAAAGTGTGAAAACACATTTCGCCATGTTGTGAAAAAATGACAGCTGTATTGTTTATAAGGAAGTGTGGAAAAATGCCACTGGTGAAAATCTGGACTGAAAATATTACAAAGTCATGAACTTACGAGGGTGCGTGGAAACTGCACAATGCTCACTCGTTAACACAGTCATTTCATGGACTTTTGTCACCAAATTTTCAACACAGCCATTTTAAGACCTCTGCTCATGAATAGTGTAGCTGTGATTTTCTTAATCTGTCCCAAACCTTGCTTTTTCACATTGACTGCACCATTGTGCACTACATGTGCGAAAACACATTTTGGGTGACATGTGAAAAATGGCAGCTGTACTGTTCATAGGGAAGTGTTATAAAATGGCAATGTTGAAAATCTGGAGTGAAAATATTGAAAATTCGCAAACTTACGAGAGTGCGTAGGAACGGCGCAACGCGACGCCTCAGAAAACAGTTGTTTTAGATTTTTCACCAAATTTTCAACATAGCCATTTTAAGACCTCTGCTCATGAACAGTGTCACTGTGATTTTCTTAATGTGTCCCATACATTGATTTCGCACACCTACTGCGCCATTGTGTGCTGCATGGGCAGAAACATGTTTTGGGCAAGATGTGACAAATGACAGCTGTACTGCTCATAAGGAAGTGTAATAAAATGGCAATGTTGAAAATCTGGATTGAAAATATTGAAAATTTGCGAACTCCTAGCGTGCGTAGGAACTTCGCCAATGCACACTAAATAAAACAGTCATTTTAGGGATTTTTTCACCAAATTTTCAACATAGCCATTTTAAGACCTCTGCTCATGAACAGTGTCACTGTGATTTTCTTAATGTGTCCCATACATTGATTTGCACACCGAATGTGCCATTGTGCGCTACATGGGCGGAAACACATTTTGGGCAAGATGTGAAAAATGACAGCTGTACTGCTCATAAGGAGGTGTGGTAAAATGGCAATGTTGAAAATCTGGAGTGAAAATATTGAAAATTCACGCGAACTTACAAGTGTGCATAGGAACTGTGGCACTCGTAAAACAAAGTCATTTTGGAAATTTTCCTAGCAATTTTAAAAATAGGCTTCTTGAGAGCCCACCTTATGAACACTGGCAGTGTCGTTTTGTTAATCAGGCCAAAAGGTGATTTTGCGAGTGACTGCAAAATCACCCTCGGTCTGAATAACGCCATGACAGTGACATCATTCAAGAGGGGTCCCAAAACCCCATGTTAAAAATTTGGTGCAAAATTCCAAAAATGCCTGAGATATGCAACAAAGTTGAAAACCCTATCTATCCCATTATACAGCTTACCGGCATTTCCTCAGTTCATGGTCGGCTTTGAAGAGTGCAGATGTGTTCCGGTGCACTGAAGATCATCGCGCTGGAGTCCGGAGGTAAGTATGGGGTGAGGTGGGGGTGTGGGGAGGCAGGGTGCGGGTTGTGGAAGGGGGGCAGGGAGAAGCGCTGAGGGACAGTTTTTTATTTACAAGTTGTTTTTTTTTTTAAACTGACGACGCTGACGCTTGCCATGCTGGGGTGGGCTCCCAGCGCAGGCACAAGGATGACTGGTTGGGAGAGCGTGAGCCGACGGGGATTAGGCACCCTGTCGGCTATAGCATTAGTTGCCACGCTGGGGTGGGATCCCACCGTGGTACCCAGTACTCGGGATAGGCAGCCAACAGGGATTGGGTCCCCTGCTGGCTATACGAGACCTCTGCCACGCTGGTGTGGCACCCAGCGTGGCATGTGAGAAGAACTTTGAGAGCACAGCACAGCCGATGGGGATTGGGCACCCTGTCGGCTATACAGTGTGTGCGTGGGAGGGACAGCACACAGTATGCTGCGCACGCATGTGTGTGTAGGGGAGCTGCGCATAAGCAGGCGATATCTTATCACGGCTCACTGAAGCATAGCTCCCCCTTTCAACTGTACGCCACTGCATTTTGGAGCTGTCATAGACAGCTCCAGCATGCATTGACGGACTGGGGCCGCACCTGCCAACACACTGACTGAATTGAAAGAGGGGGTGACACACCTCCGAAAACTCTGATGATGGCACTATGTTTCTTGCACATGCGTGCAAGCAAACATAAAAATGGGTAAAAGCAGGACCTCACTGAAAATTAGATATCACAACTGAGCTGTGCTATCCTCATGGATCAAACAGCAACCTGCTGAAACTGAGAATTTGCATCTCATCTAGTCTATCCAGTGTAAATACATAGTAAAAATGTGTACAAGCAGAACCACAGTACAGTATTGTATAAAGTAAAACTGTAACGTTGATGATGGACGTGGTTGTTAAATAAAATTGTAGATACTGTATGCCATGATGTGCATTTACAATACTAAAAGAAATTTAAAAAGTCACGAAGACTACTGAACATTGCAACATAAAAAAATTAGACTAGCCTTGTTGGCACCAGCCATATCTTGTTAATGTATTTATCAATGACTTGCAATGAAGTTAAAGCAGCAGTACTAATTAAATGCAGCACAATTTTCTTACCTAGTATGCATGCCCACCTCCTGATTAGCAATGACCTGTTATTATTTTCTGCACCAACAAGTCAGTGGCTTTGTTTATTTACCTCTTGCCGCATCAACCCCTGTGTCACTGTCGCAAAGAGTTTCTGCAGCCAGCGTGACACCGCAACTCTAGTAAAGGTATGACTTCTTTCACTCTGCATGGTCACAATAAGTGGCAACATTGTTCTGGGAGCACTGTATCATGTTCCTTTCCCTGGTGTCCAGTGCTGCCTCCCCCCCCAGCAAATAATATCACATTCTACCCTTGTAGCCCATTCCTCCTAATTCTCTGGGGTCCAGTGGCCCTCACCACTACAGTAGATTTGCATGAATGTGACTAGCATCTCCCCACAAGGCTAATCACTGTAAACTTGCTACTGGACGGTGACCAGCAAATCCCCACTGCTCACCACGTCAGTCAGCCACCGTAAGAATGATAGTCAGGGAATGAGAATTCACTGTCATTCCTATGGTGAGTGGAGGGTCAAGCTGGTGATTGTAATTGTACTTGAATGTTGATCAGCACATTGACTTGTTGTTTTATGTTATGCTTTGTGGTGATTGTGTCATTTGTAGTAATGCACTGCTGTAAATTCATGCAGAATGATCCATAAAATAGGTTCACACCTAATGGTCTTTATCCATTCTAAATATAATAAATTAAATACAATACAAAGGGGTCCCTTCCATCTTGTGGTGTGAAAGGGAGAGACTTTATGTGTCTGGGAACCCTGTATGAAACTGTGATTTTAGCGATCAGCGACAGGGAATTGCCAGTTGCCATCCAATAACCAGTACATAGTGATCACTGTGGTGTGGGGGGCTGCTAGTCGCATTTGTGCAAATCGATTGGGGGGGGGCGGGTCGCTGAACACCAAGGAATGGAAAATAAAACTCACAGCAGTCATTGGTAGTAAGACGACATTAGGGGAATGCAAATATAAATATACATATATATATATATATATATATATATTTAGAGCATAGCAGAAGTGAAACCAATAATGTGAGATAGAAAGGACAACTTACAGTATATCTGTTTTACTGAGTACACAGATTTTTTTTAACACTGGAACATCGTGAATGCGCTGCACAGGGCTAAATGGAAGTAAACAAAAGATGTGCAGTAACCTGAAGGGGGAGTGCAACTGTAAATACAGTGCTTGCCATATTTACTGTGGAGCCACAATGCTGATTATATTTAATAAATAAAATAAAAAATAAATCTCTGTTACAAAAAACATTGGCAGATCCATAAACCGGAATTATTGCACAAGTGTATCAAAAGATCAGGTGAATGAAAATCAGTTCCTGATTAACTAGTACTGCTGCTTTAAAAAAGGGAGGACATTCACCTACAGTGAAGGGGAAAGTGGTACTGTGTTTAATGCATGTGGATGACTTTATTCTGTTATCAATGACACAGATAGGTCTGCAAAGCATCAAAACTCCAAATCAACAAAGCAAAAAGCAAAATAATGGTGTATGGGGGGGTATAAATGGTGGGTACAGGAGCAAGAAGTGCAGGTGGGCAAAACATATGCTACCTTGGCTTTCATTTGTCAAAAAAAATTAATTGGCCTCACATCTTGATAAAACTAAAACAAAATTAACACAGTTAAAATCTGTATTAATTGAGGTTTAATATAAAATATGGAGATTACATAATTAATTCAGTTTTACTGGTACCTGATGCAAAGATGACTTGTGTAGCCTTATGAGATATTTGGCAAATCATTGATATTGGAACAGTCATTCTTCCAACTTTATAAATATATACACCAAGTTCCTAAGTCAACCCTAAAGGAGATCTCCAGAGCAGAACTGGGAAGAACAAAATTCATATGACAAGGATTAGAAAACTAACATACTGGCTAAAATGCCAGAACCAGTCAGATGAAAAGTTAACACATTTTTATGTATATATATATATATATATATATATATATATATTTAATGTAACCCGCTTGTTCCCCGGGGTTACTAGAATCCCACTTAGAACCAGTGGCAGGCAGAGAAAGGCAGCTTGTGAGATACCAGTTAAATCGGTTTCACACTGTCTCACTCTGTCCTCAGTCTCAGCTGAGCTGGAGTGATGACATCACCATAGCATTCTCGCAGCAACATAAGCCACAATGGAATGCTGACTGCAGGGGTTAGGTGTGGAACGCTGGGGAATTCAAGTCAGTTGGGAGAGGGAGCAGAGAGAGGAAGAGGTGTGCTGCAGTTGGCAGCCCCTCAGAGCCTAGCTCTGCTTTAGAGCTACATCAGAAAGTGGGTTGTCTGTTCTCACCCTGGAGAGTAACACAGAAGAGACCAGAAGAAAGTGGTAGAGACTGTTCCAAGTGTTATTCCAGTGCCCCATCCCTGGAGGGAAGAGGGAGATTCCAGCATTTCAGGGGCAATCCCCAGGCCTTGCCTGGAAAGGGAAAAGCTGCCTGAAAATGAAGATTGTACAGAAAGCACCAGAGAATTTGTGTTTCCTTTGAAAGAAGCCCTGGGGCACCTGCATACCACGGTGAGTCAGTGGAAAAGTATCTGCCTACTGTGGGGTCATGAAAGACTAGCCAAGTACAGTGCTTTTAATTTGTGTATGGCTTGGAAGCATCTGAAACAGTGGGGGTCTAGGGAATGGACATATCCACTAACATAACTTTTTAAGTCAGGACACCACCTGAATACAGTGTAGAATGTTAAATGTGACAAACATTTCGAGATAGCATCTACAACCAGTACTTCGAAGAAAGGTGTTGTATCCAAATGAATGGCCGAGTATAGATTTGGGAACAAGAGGTGGGAGACACCCATCTGGAGTAACCAGGTTTACCTCTACGGGTTCAGTTTGGGCACCTATAGCTTTCTCCCAGGCACTTGCCCAATGTTTGCAGAAAGCACCCAGACATGGGATTTTTGAGTTTTTCCCTTTAGAGCTAGAAAGTGCTCATGGGTGGTTTAGGGAGCCACCATCAAACTCCATGCTATATGGAAAAGTGTCCCAGTACTGGCCGAGGTGCCATGTCAAGGAATCAAAGAATAGAGTACCAATTCGGGCTGTGTGAGTCCAGTTTGTTCAGAACCTGAGGGTTTCGTGTAGTGAATAAGATGTGCTCTGTCTTCTGTAAATCTGCATGGTCAGTGTAAGTAGCCCTGTGGGGGTCCATCTTTGCTTTGTTATTCCTGTGTTGATATGAATAAAAGCCACACTCTAGAATCCCATTCCTGGTTTGGACATTTCAGTTATTGCTTCCAGTGTCCGGATTTACTTGTGCACCACTGCCAGAGGTACAAACCTAGCATAATGCTGAGCGAATATTTTCTCCCTGAACCTAGGGGCTACAAATATATATATATATTTTGCAAGAAAAAAGCAATGGTTAGGTAAGACCATTAAATCCATTTTTTTATTCTTTTGGTAACTGGGTAAGGCCCTCTAGGCACAAGTGCCAGTTTTCAGGGGTGACCCAGGAGCACGGGGAGCTTAAATGACTTGCACAGAGTCACACAGTATTCAAGTGGAGGCTGTGGGAATGGACCCAAGCCTGCTGGATGTACCAAGCTCATTCACAGCTCATTACTCTTAACCTCTAGGCTATACTGCGAGCCCAATGTTTTGTTATTGGAAACACAAAATATCTTACAGGAAATTACTTTGTTGCATTTGTGGCTGTATTATCTAAGACAATTCAAAATTAGTCCAATATACAGTATATAACAGTAGCTAAAGAAAAACTTAGAGCCCTGTCTGCTACAGAAAATCTGGAAAAAAATATACTCCATTAAGTCTAATAAATGATACACAAAAATAAAATGACCCATGGTTTGGAACCATACTTTAATTATATTATACATCATAAAGATTGAAAAATCTTCACTAACTTTTACCTGGAAATATATCTGCTGCCATTTTTGAATGAAAGAAATGCCCAAACAGGCAAGGTAATATGCTGGGTATCCCATGCCAAGGTATGCCCGGGCACAGCAGCCCACAAGTCCAATCACACACTGGTGCAGTACTCCATTCACTATTCCATGATGACCCCTGTCACTACTGCCCCATGGTAGATTGGCATGGTGACCCTCTTTTCCG
Source organism: Neoceratodus forsteri (assembly GCA_016271365.2). Lineage (NCBI taxonomy): Eukaryota > Metazoa > Chordata > Ceratodontiformes > Ceratodontidae > Neoceratodus > Neoceratodus forsteri. The sequence goes on along the minus strand of CM028137.1, from coordinate 530,258,687 downwards.
CTGTCAGTAGCCTTCTGGATGGCTCAGGGTGAATGACCACCTCCTCCGGGCCCTCCTGAGCAGAGCGCAGTGCAGTGAGCAGTCCAGGCAAATCCTGTAGGGGAGGAATGGCAGTAATGAGTGACACAGATGGGTATCATGCATGCCTTTATGCACCCACCAATCCCCCATCCCCCATGTACCACCGCCCCATCCCCCATGCAGTGGCCACAGACCGTGAGGTACTCACCATGTAGGGGTTAACAATGAACCAAGGCGTTCCAATTTCATCCAAAATGTGCCTTGTCCACCTGCTTGAGTTGCCCTGGCAGTCATATTGCCAATGTGAGCACCCTCTTCTGCTGATTCTGTGGCATGCTGGAAGGATGATAACCGAGACGGAGCAGCATCTCTGCCGGGTGTCCTTGGAATGGCTGAAATGACAAATGGGACATGCATCAGTGTCAGATGCAGAGTACCACATGGCTGATGTACACAGACATGATATCCATGTACACCACCCCGAGACTTACCCATAATGGTTTATCACTGTCTACCAGCTGTCTTCTTTTCCTTCATTCCACAGAGGGCCTTCCCTGCCTAGGGCACGGGGAGCATATGCCAAGCCCATCTTGCAGCCATCCTGTCCATACACCACACACAGAGATGTGACAAGGAGGCAGGCAGGGTGTCTGCTGCGGTGTGTGATATGCTGTCCGTGCACAGGGCATAGATCAATGCCCTGGCACAGTTGGTGCTACCTGTGGGATATTCAGATACTTCAAGGGATACACACACACACACACACACAGGGTAAGGTGGACCAATGATGTACAGGATGGACCCATGCCAGGGGGGGACATCATAAATGGGTGACCATCAACAGGCCACAGACACTAAGGATGAGCCCCTCACTGCTAATGCACACCCTGCTGTGGGGTGTGGATGCTGCTGTGGAGGAGGAGGACCATGAGGCCCCAAAGCCACACATCTTCAGGACCTATGTGTCACTGGGGGCTATGCATGATGCTCACTGCCTGAAATTATTCCTACTTGAGCATGGTACCATAGGCAATCTGTGTGACCTGATTGGGGACAGTGTATGACACTCCACCCAGAGGTCGAGGGTCATGACCGTGGAGACCAAGGTGATGTGTACCCTTGCCTGCTGTGCCCTGCTTTGCCACAGGCTCCTTCCAGTGGGTTGCGGGTGACATGACAGGGATAAGCCAGACCTCTGTTTCCCATGCCCTATGGCAGGTGACCGTGGCACAGCTGGCACATGTGGAGGAACACATCCGGTTATCCTGGGCATATGGTAGGTGCAGGAGGGCTTCTATAAGTGTTATGGTTTGCCAAATGTTTGGGGGGGCCATAGACTACACACTTATGTCGACCCTGGCACCCCATGTCAGTGAGGACTACAGGAACAGATTCCAAAGCATGAATATGCTACCTGCCTGGTGGTCGTGAATGCAGAGTACCCTGGCTCCATGCATATTGCCTTTATCTTTCAGCAGTTGTGGCTGAGGACATGCCTGGCCACCAATGGAGGCAGCTCAGGGTAGCTGCTAGGTACATATCAGATAGGCCATGTGGGTACTGGACATGCCACGCTGTTCACCCATCTGTAGTAACAAGCATCTTTCATGTATCCCATAGAGATGACAGTGGGTACCCCCTGAGAACTTACCTGGCCCCTGACGGGGAGGGGCAGAGCAGAGGTACAATGACACCCACAGGAGGGCATGGAATGTGATGGAGTGTACCTTCAGGCAAATGAAGATGTGGTTCAGATACCTTGACAAGACAGGTGGCATGATGCTGCTTGCACCAGCGGTGTCTTTGTCTTGTGCTGCATGCTGCATAATACTGCCATGAGGAAAAGATTGCCATTATCCAAGGACCTACCTGCAGATGAGGACCCCCCAGGGTCAGGGGAGGAAAGCCAGAAGCCAGATGTGGGCATGCGGCTAGGGTGACATTGGGCAGGAGTGAGACTCAGCATTAGCTGGTGTGGCGTGTGTTTGAGACTGGGCCTGTGTGAGGGTGTGTGTGACAGTAAATGCCCAGAAACCAGGGTGCACAGTGATGAATGACAGTGCTGAGTGCCCATCTATGCAGTATACCTGTACATGTGTTTTCATGCAAGGAGATGGACCTGACAGGTATGATGACCCTTTCATTGGGTTGAGGACTGTGTGTTGCAGTTCTAGGCAGATGCCTTGCCCCCCCCCCCCAGACCAGGGGATGTCCATGCTGTCCTGCCTGTGCTGGCTTCCATGAGTGTGGGGGGGAGGGCCTAGGATATGGGTCCTGTGGGAAGATTGGGAACATTACCCAATACATCAGGGGGGCCATGGCGATGTGGGACTGCAGTTGGCAAGGAGGGTTGGTAGTGAGGTGGTGTGTGCAGGGAGTGGACCAACTCTTCTACCAACCTGGGTTGTGAGGTAGCCTATTATGCCCTCGAGCAGGCTGACAGACCTCCTGAACTCCAAGCAGAGCCCCTGCACCTCCACCATCAGGGCATGGAGCTGGGCATGGTTGTTCCCTGCTGGACTGTAGCCTGTCCTGCTCCAGCCATTACGCCTTGGGAAAGCACCTACTGAGTAGGCGTGTGGTGGCACAGAATCAAGTTAGGAAAAAGAATTCACTCACCCAGTGGTATACAGTATATGTAGTTTTTTTTTTTAATTTTAAACCACAGTGACTATATATTTTTATGTGACTGCATGTGCCGTATAAAGAAAGCTGGGATAGTCCTCTACTCCTTAAAACCAAACAAAACTCAGGGGCGGGGAAGGATCTATGCCACAGGCAAATGTACAACTAGAATGGAAAAGAACACATGGACCCACTCACCGAAGAAAAGTTTTAGTACTTTTTTTCTTTACATCACTGCTTAAGCATCAACTCAGGCTCCATATGCCAACATTTCATGACCACCAGTCACTTCTTCAGGGCAGCTTTACAAAGAATCACTTAGTTAAATGAAAACTCTGTGCACTCTGTTAAATAAAATCTGAGGTCACCATTTTTGTTACAAAAACTGGAGACTGCACATCATCCCAGCTTTCAGTGCAGCTCTCACATAGAAAACCACAGGGAGGTTTACTTATTTTTCTCTCTTTTTGCATTTTTGTTCAAGTTGACCAAGAGCTTTTGCCCCACTTCTCCATTTTCTACAGATTTCAATACATTTTCTCTCATTGAGAGGTTTCAGCTGCCCCTCCTGTATGGCCTGGTCTTGTCTGCTGGACCCTTATCGCCACTATTATAGCCAGGGTCACTGCTTACCTAGCATTGTGTCTGGGTTGCTGGATGCCCCGCTGTTGAGTGCTGCCTAGCCTGTGGCATGGCTGGGGCAGGGGTGTCAGTGCACATGGTGTTGATTCCTGGTCCACTGGGTGGCTGTGGTGCTTGTCCCTGTCCATCCATGGCTGTGCCCTTCCCCTGGTGCAGAAGGTGCATGGGGCTGTAGGACAGTGGGTCCAGGAAATGCTCTGCATGGTGGTTGGTGACTGGGAGCCAAGTGATCTGGCTGGCCTGTCCCTCCTCACAAAGCTTTCATCCTCCTCTTCCTCCTGCAGGTCACTCACTATGCTGATATCGATGGCATCTGTTGGGGGGATAACATCTGGTTCGTGGTTGGCCTGGTGACTGTGGTGGTCAGTGTGGTGCACCATCGGTTTGCTTTGGCAGGGTACGGTCCTAGTCAGCAGTGTGCAGAGGCTCAGCCGTATGGTCATCGGTCACCACAGCCATATCCCCTTTCTCCTCCCCCTCCTTCTCCAGCAATGACATGGACAGGTCTGCTGCAGGGGCAGTGGGGATGTCAGGGTCACTGTCACTGCCATGTTAGTGTGCATTGTGCCAAATGTGTAGGGTTGTGGTCACTCACCTGGTACAATGTCCAGTCCTTCCTACTTGCCATCCACTGTCACCTGACTGATGTTGTCCACCACCTTGTCCTCCACTGATGTAATCTCAGGTGAGGAGTGTGTGCCCCTACCAATGGAATTCCTGGATGGCCTCAGGTCCTGCTACTTGTGCTTGATGGCCTCAATGGACCTGGGCATGGGCCTCGCCACAATGATGGTGGCCTGGACCAGCCTTCCGTAAGCAGCCCTTTATGGTTGGCAGCACTTGGAATAATTCCCAACCATACAGAGTGGCATAGATGTTGCGTATCTCTGTGACAGCCGCATTCACCTGCTCGACCATGAAGTTCCCTGCACAGCAGCGCTTGGCATCGCTGATGCAGACATTACCACTGGTTCATGGGTGTTCTGGTCTGCCAGGATGACCTCCTGCAGTGCCTGTCATGCACCCTTGTTGGCTGTGGGGTCAGGTTGCCCCCTATTGCCTCTGAACAGGCTGGGGGTGCCATGCCTGGGTGTCCTAGTCCCAAAGAAAATCTCTGAACGATTTGTAAGACCCAAATGTTTACAATAATACAGCTGGCTTATACTTGACCCCTATACAATTACAGGAGAGCAGAAAACACTCTCTCCCCTTTCAGATTCAGATTTCTAAGGCTGAAAGAACCAAAACAAGCATTTGTCAATGCCAGATGTTCGCCACTGGTATAGAAGCTCTGGGGTACTAGATGTATTGTGGTGCACTGTGTGGGTTATGTATTACCAAAGTTAGGAGCCTGTGTTTGTAAATTTCAATGCAGGCTCATAACTTTGTTATGTTTTAATATTTTTGCCCCAGATTGTCAATATAGCCTTCTTATGACTCCACCTCATGAATAAGTGCAGAGAAAATTTTGAACTCATGTCTGAAAGGTGATTTCAAGAAAGGACTGCAAAATCACCTTTCGGGATGCAAAAGCACATTTTGGCCAGGAGTTGAAAAATGACAGTTGTCCAGTTCATGAGGTGCTGTAAAGAAATGGCTATGTTGTAAATTTTGGTTAAAAATATTGAAAATTAGCAAAGTTACAAGCTTGCTTCGCAAAATACAACGTAGGCTCATAACTTTGCTGTTTTTTTAATATTTATTACACCAAATTTTTAACATAGCCTCCTTATGATCCTGCCTCATGAATAAGGGCAGAGAAAATGTTTAAGTCCTGCCTGAAAGGTGATTTCACGCAGGGACTGAGAAATCATCTTTCAGGGCAGATTTGCCAAATTTCACTGCAATTGTTCATGAGGTGGGGTCCCAAAAAAGGCATGTTAAAAATCTGGGCCAAAAAATATGCAAAAATTGCCAAGTTATGCCACTAAGTTCAAAACCCCATTGAAATACATTGAACCGCATACCTGTTTCCTTTGGTTGCTGTCCAGCTTTGAAGAGTGAAGACATGTTTGCAGTCTATAAAAGATTATGGAGTTGGACCCCGGTGGGTAAGTAAGGGCTTGGGGTGCATGGGGTGGTGTGTGCTGAGTTGGACGGTCAGGTGGGGGGGACAGTAGTGGCCGCAACAGACACTGATGGACATTTTCCATTTTACAGGGTTTACTAAAAAAAAAAATCTACCAGGGAAGGTTTTATTTCAGGTCACAACACTGGGGGATTGGGCACCCCTAGTGTCAGTGTTATGTTTCTGGTGGGGTGGGGGGAGTGGGGGTGCTGAGAGAGGAAGGTCAAGTGGGTGGGACAGTTACAGGGGTGGCAACAACAGAGAGTGACAGAAACACTGGGGATTGGGCACCCCAGTGTCAGTGTTATGTTTGGGAGGGTGGGTGGTGGGTGCCGAGAAGGAGGGTTGGGTGGGCAGGACAGTTACAGGGACGGCAACAGCAGAGATTGATGGATGGCTGTGAATGAGCCTTCTGGTGCTTCAGTGCCAGAGATGTGACCATGCATTGGGAGCGGCGTGGTAGTGGACCACAGGGGTTTCGCTTATGAGGTGGCCACAATGGGAAACTGGGCACCCCCAGTGACAGTGTTATGTTTGTGGGCGGGGTGCTGAGAGGGAGGGTCGGATGCGGGGGATGGTTACAGGAGCACCAGTAACAGACATGGATGGATGGTTTTCTGTTACAGCTGGCGTGAGCAGTCCAGGCATTCCAGGCTGACCATGACAGAGCTGCTTTGCTTGCTGGGTGGTGTTGACCAAAGGGAAGAGCCGACCCATGATTGGGTCCTCTTTCTTTTGAAATACATGATGTTTCTGACCAGCAAGCCAAAACTCCATCATGATCAGCCTGGCTGATGACTGGTGTGGCACTGACTCAACCATAAAACACTGCTCTGCACTGGATGGACAGTGTCACACCCCTCAAAGGGCACTATCATAGCAAGATAGTCACTGTGTGCACACACGCACGACAAACATAAATATAAGTCTTCCCATGTGGCTGCACCACCATATAAATCAGTGTCCTGAACTTTTTGTAATAATGACCCAAAGAAATCAGTACTTACAGGCACTTGCTTACACTGGGCATAAAAGTGGGCTCCAATAACAACAAACTCACTACAGGAGAAAATTAACCCAAGTCTCAGTAATACAACTTAAACTTTTACAGCTTCTCAAGTCTACTCATCTTTAGACATCTCGGCATCAGGTCCTCCCTGCTGCTTCACGGCCCCCAGCACTTTCCCCACCAGTCTTCCTCCGTCCACAGGACTGGTATAAATATATATACCTGCTTTTCAACTATGACCCTCAATTTAACTGGGAAAATCAGCCCGTGAATGATTCTTGCCTCCTACTGCTTCTGGCACACTCTGTCAAAATGCTTCTTCTGTTGCCGTGTGGCATAGCTGATGTTACACAGAAACATAGACAATGAATGCAGAAAAAGACCAATGGTCCATCCAGTCTGTCTGAGTTCTCTGTTTAGCCCTGGAATCTACTTTCCCTCCAGGATCTTAGCCCTCCCCATCCTTGCCCATTCCCTTCCCAGTTGCTACCGCTCTAAGCATCCACTTTACTTTTCATTCTGTCCCAACCATGTTTGAAACCACCAACAATTTTACTACCCACCACTTTGGCAGGCAGACTGTTCCATGACTCCACCACTCTTTGTGTAAATTACTGTAGAGCTGTTAGGTATCATGTTGGCTTTATTTCATGGTCTGACGCTGCCAGCTTTACAGCACTGAATATTTTTCATGGGATGGGAGAGCCATCGGTTCCTCATTTGACAGCGTATTGCACAGTGCAGTCAGGTTGCAGTAACAGGTGGAAGCTGAATCATGGCTTTTGTGGCTGACAGGAGGAAGAACAGGGAGGTAGAGAGGAAGGGCTCTCAGGTGATGCAAGAGATGTAGAGGAGATCATGGCACTGGTGAGATTAGATGCTGAGAACTGTAAAAAAGAAATTAAAAAAGCAAAACTTAATATGGAAAGATCACTTGCTTTCCAAGCACAGAAAGGGAACTGTAAAATGCTGGTTAGCTATATCAGCTCTTTGAAAAAGCAGGAATGTAGGGCAGGTCCCATTACTACTGTTGATTTTGTTCTTCAGCACCCAAAAGAAATGGATGAATTTTTTAATGCTCATTTTTGCAAAGCCTGTAGTATTGATAATAACGGGCCAAACGGGGCTAACCACAGAGCTCCAGACCTACTTACAATGTAGACATTTCCCTGGACATTTTTAAAACCAAATTAAAAGAAATTAAAAAAAGGTTCTTCCGCAGGTCCTGATGGCATTTCTAGAGACCTGATCTCTGTAATGAAGGACCACCTTTGTGTACAGTACCTCTTAAAATCCTATTTGATGAAAGTTTAAATACAGGTGCCGTGCCTACTTGATGGAAACAAGCAAATGTGATTCCCCTATTTAAAAAGGGAGCTAAGAGCTCACTGGATAATTATTGTCCTATTAGTTTAACCCCTATTTTCTGTAAACTGTTGGAATGTATTATTAAAGATGATCTGTCCTCAGTTGTGTCAGTTTTAGATCAATCCCAGCATGGGTTTATTAAAGATCGATCTTGTACAACAAACCTAGTGAGCTTTTACAACTTCATTAGTGAAAATTTAGACAAAGGCAAATCTTGTGATGTTATTCTTCTAGATTTTGAAAAAGCCTTTGTTTCTGCGCCTCACTGGGTTTTAATCCAGAAGTTACATCTTTGTAACATTAAGTATGTGTACACCCAGTGGATTTCAAATTGGCTGTCTGATAGGAAGCAGAGAGTGATAATCAATGGTTATACAGCTATCCGGAAAAATGTAGAAAGCGGGGTTCCGCAAGGATCCATTCTGGCTCCATTAATTTTCCAGATATTTATATCTGATGTGTCCAATAATATTCAAAGTAACATATCAAAATATGCAGATGATTGTAAAATCGCCAAAATCTGTGCGAGTTTAGAAGATCATAAGATTATCCAGGAGGATCTGAGCAAGCTAGAGGCCTGGTCCATAAAATGGAATCTACATTTTAATCCATCCAAAGGCAGTGTTCTGCATTTTGAAAAAAATAATCCAAAAAAACAATACCATCTCTATGACAATATACTAACTAGCAAAGCTAGTGAAAGAGATCTGGGGATTACTGTTGATCCATGTTTAAATTTTGATATGCATATTACAAATGCCATCAGTAAAGCAAATAAAATATGGTGGGCCATTCGCTGTAACATAACATCAGCAAACCCTGACATTTTGTTACCCTTGTACAGAGCATATGTAAGACCCCATTTTGACTTTGTTTCACAACTATGGAGCCTATTCAGAAGGAAGGACATAGTTAGAATTGAGAAGGTACAGAGAAGGGTTACCAAATCTGTAGTTTCTAATAAAGCCCTTTCATATGAGGATAGACTATCTAAATTCAATCTGATGTCACTGGAGGACCGGAGAGTCAGAGGTGATCTCTTACTCACACGGGACATCGTTCATGATCCGTATCTATCAGCAGAATGTGGCCTAGATCTTAAGCAAGTTCGTGTTAATACTAGAGGTCATTCGTTGCAGCTTACAAGAAATAGATGTAATACAAAGAAAAGGGCATACTACTTCTCTTAGAGAGTTGTTAGGCCATGGAATATGCTGCCCCTAAACATCATTGTTAATAATAATAACATCTTTAAAAACAGACTATACAGTTATATGAGATCAAGAAAGCTCTCAAATTACTATATGTAAGGTATGAAGCACCACAGGCCTTACAGCCTTCTGCTTCTCTCTGTTCTTAGTATGCCAAAAACGTGGAAGCCAGAAGCAAGAAGTCAGTGGTTGGCATCTTAGTCAGCGTCTCGGAGTAAAATTTAAAGTAAGATTTAAACATTTCATTTCGTTTCATTTTTATTTTTCATACTTTGGGAGGGCTGAAGGCCGAGGTTCAATGTGGGGGAGTAGCTCCTCCCACATCCCAAAGAAAAGCCAGCCTCCCATGGCAGCTCCCTGCTAAGTGCATTGTGATGCTCTTCCCCCTTCACGGGTGCAGGCTTCTGTGTGGCTCATGGGCTGCGCCACCTTGGATTGCTCCCTTCTTCTTCCATTCTTTCCCCTTCTCCCTTGCCACTGTTGCTCCTTTCTGTTTGTCGCTTCCTTCCTGTTTGTTCTGCTTGTTCCTGCCTCCTCTGCATCTTCTTGCCTCCCTCTTGTTCCTTCCCCTTCCCGCTCCTTCCTTCCTCCTGTTGTTCTCCTTACCCTGCCAATTTGCTTCCGTATTTCTCTTCCTTTTTTTTTGTTCTGTCCTCATTTCTTTCTTGCGCTGTGGGTCTATCCCTCTGCCAGTGCTTCCAGGGCCCGACGTCATCCACAGGCACTCAGTTTCCAGTGGCAGCCCCGAACCCCCTCTCCTCTGCCTGCCATACCATTTCCTGCTGTGTCTGCATTCATTCTTCCTTCATTTTGTTTACCCAACATTTGCCTCCTAGATTTACACTGTACGAGAGCCCAAACCTTCCTACTGCTTCTGCTAGTAAGTCCCAGCTGTTCAGAGCTCACAGTTGTTTTTCTTTGCTTTCCATATTTCCTGCCCTGTCCTGGCAATGCTTCTTTTTGAAGTTACCACTTTTGTCGGTTTCCAGAAACACAATTCATAACATTAGGTAAAATGCTGCAGATAAATGAGAGCCAGCACATACGGTATATATGCATGAAAGTATCCTGGACTCCAGTCACTATTACCATTCCGGCAATACTTTCCAGCTTGAACCATGGACTGCTGTCACCAGTCCGCAGTCTTTGCAATTACCGTATGCTTAAGCTAGCAAGCTATGGCTTATCACTGCATTGCTTTTTCTCATATTATCCCTCTGCCCCCTTCCCCACTGGTTCTTTAGCATCTTTCCCTAGCACCTTCGTATTGCCGGTCCCGCCTATGTGCAGGTGACTTCTCACTGTCCCGCCTGCCTCAGAATTCTTCCTTTCATGTTTCTACATCCTGCACATTACCCTGTTCCAATGGATCCCTTGTACGTCCTCAATTCCAAGCTTAAATGGTTATATCTTTCACCCTGCCTTCCCTCCACTCGTATTAGCATTTATAAAGATACTCTGGCATGGTTCCTGCTTTGCACTTTACAACTCCACAGTTCCGCAGCATTTCCCTCGCTTCCCTTCATTCTCCTTCCATATCTCTTCTACCTCGTAATTCTCCCTTGTAGTAGTAACTCCTGCTTTCCACTTGCAAAATGCCCCCCCTGCTTACTTTCATTTCATTTTTTCCATTTTTGATGACCGACATATCGAGACAAAAAAAAAGCAAATGAACAGAAAAAATTCCTTTTCTGATTTGGGACCCTCCTTCCAGTTTCTCCAGCCCCCCTTCGCCCCTTCTCCTCCTCATCTTGCAGTCCCCCCCCACTGTCTCTCATTCTTGCCCTTGTTCCTTGCTCTTCTGTGTTTTCTTTTGGGCTTTCTCAATCGCACCAGCACTCCGTCTCCATCTCCACGCCCCTTCTACCGCATCAGCCCTGCTGCTCTTCTGACCCTATCCTGGAGCCTGCAATTCCTCAGTATTTACCCCACTCTGCCACCTATTGAATCTCCTTCCCTAACAGTTTATGTCCATGACCAGTGCTACTCATTCTTTACCATTTATTAATCCCAGCATTCATATACCCTGCCCAGCCTGTTATTCCTATATTGCCTTGTTCGACCCTAGTACTTGCACCCTAACAGCACACCCAGTCACCCACAATGCTCCTGCATGCCCCCTCTTCCAGGTCCCTTGTAGTGGTTCACTCAGTCCCACTTTAGTTTGGTGCTCCTTCTCCTAAATTTTCATTTGTTTGGCATTATCTCTTCTATGTCACTAATGTGTTTTGTCTGCTCATGTTCCGCAATATGTCTATGGCTTGTCCTTTACTAGTGCCTTGCCAGTAAAGGAGCCTGTTTTGAGGGTTCCTACCCTTCCATCCTTACAGTTGCTGTTTGGTCCCATGATGCTCAGCCTGTGGCTTCCCTGTTATTCCCACGGCGGGGGACTGCGGTGTCACAGTGGGGCATCATGACTCCAATTAGCAAGAGCATGCTTTATGTAAGCTATATGATTTTGCCCTGCTTTCTTCCTACATGGCTTTCAGTCATCCATGCATGAATCATTAACCTCGCATCCCACATGGCCTTCAGATGATCATTGCATTCCATTTCTGTGCTGCATGCTTCTCACTGGATTGACCAATCTCCGCCTTAATGGCATTTAAGGTACTTGTCCTCCTCCCGTTCTCTAATGTCTTCCTTACTATCATCCTCTTTGTCCTGCTTCTCTTGTTTGCCTATCTCTTACTATGCAGCAGTCAACTGCCTTTTCCTTGCTTAGACCATACCAGCAGTCCAACAGCCTCTTCCCTAACTCTGCCTACTGAGGCATAGCAGTACAGGTAGGCTTTCCCTGTCTACCCAGGATGGGAGCCTGTTTCCTCTCCCTTCAGTCTCAACCAGTTATACTCCCAGTCAGTTTCTGACAGTCTCCATCCTAAACTCTGCCTGGTGTGGAACTGAGTGAAGGATAGCTCCCTCCGACTACCGGGGAAGGGAGTCTGTGTCTTCAATCTACTGTTTCAACCAACTGCACTCTATACCTGATATCCGGTTGCTGCATTCCCTTTGGGAATGGGACCACTATACCCCATTTACCTTTAATCTCCTACCTCACCCAACTACATCCTATACCTTCATGAACTCAATGTACTTGTCCCTGCCTTTGGCCTCCTCACGTTCTGGATTTGGACCCTGCCAGTTTGTTCAGTTTCCATCTCCACTCAGTCCACTGGACTCCTGGACTTCCTTGCTGCTTGCTTTCCACCTCCTCCCATGCTCCTGTGCATTGTTGTTGTGGCTTGCCTTCTGGTTCAACCTCCTCCAACCTCCAGACCTTTAGCTCCATGCTGTCATCTCCTCCCTTATCACTACTCTGAATGATTCTGTTTCCCCTATTGCCTTCCTCTCGGACATGTCTGTCTGCATTCCCCCTTGCTTCCTGCTGGTTATGTGCCATTTGCTCATCTTCAAGGACGTGTGCCTGAGGCCTTTTACAGCTTTCCCCTTATGCTACCCTTGTCCCATCCAGAGGTCTTCCACTGGCGATCCCAGTGCATTTTCCTATCAGCAATTCCAGTTCATCTTTCGGAGGTGGGAATCTCCTACTCATCATTGCTACACCTTTTACTGTCAGCAATTCAAGTTTGCTTTCTGCTTCGGAGGTGGGAACCCATTCCCCATCTCCGCTGCACCTTTGCTATCAGCAATTTCTGCTCGCCATCTCCTTCAGACATGGGAACCTCTTACTCTATCACTGCAGTGCCTTTTGCTATCAGCAATTTCTGTTCGCCATCTCCGTCTTAGGTGAGAACCTGGTACCTCAACTTTGCAGCACCTTGTACTTGGATTCACTTCTCACTTTTACATGGATCTACCACCCAAGGACTGTTTCAGCTTTCCTGCATTCTATTCCAGTATGCTGTGGCGACTGCCCCCAGTCCTGTACCTTACCTGCACATGCCGATGTCAGTGCTGCTCAGCTGCTACTGATTTCCTAACAGGCTCCTTCCTCCAGTCAGCAAACTTCCACTTCAAATTTTCCCGCAGTCCTCGGACTGTTGCCTTTCTTCTCATGCCCTGGTGGCTCGGGACTGCTGCATGTTTGCTGTCTCTTTTTGGGCATTATTATAACTATCAACGTCCCAGTATCCTTGCCTGTTCAATTACCCCTACCCGTTCATCTGCCTCATACTCCTACCTCAGAGGACATTACAGCTGCCATCCAACGCTTTTAGGAGTACCTGTTCTTCTCACCTAAAGAAGCCCTCTTCCAGCGACATCCCTCAAACAGAAAGCCATATAGACTCTAAGTCACTATACAAAATATCAGTAATTCCTGATAATCTCCCCAGCATCCATTTCTGGAATCCCATTCGGTTGGACTATAGAAGATCTTATCTCTCAACCAACTCTAGGATCTTTCTTTACATATTCCATTTAATTCAAACAGCATGGACATCCCTACTGCCCAAATTTGTCATAGGATCCAAGGTTTAATGGAGTCTCCTTCACATCTATCGTCTTACCTGGAAACGTGACCCTAGTTCTCTTCTGGGATATATCAACTCCATAATAACTCAGAACTCAGCCCAGCAGCGGAGACTGAATCCGGGGATTGCCAGAGCCTGTATGAGGTAAAGTGTCCTGCACTACAGCCTGACTGTTGTGAGGCACTTCCCACCCACCTGCCCCAACCACCCTCCCACCCAGGGTCGGCACTCCATATATTGCTGCTGGCAGGTCACGTGATGTGACATGTGACCTACCCTCCTTTTTACTAAGTGTCCACTTTCCCATTTGCAGGTTATAGACACCAACCACTAGGGGTCACTGCACTTTCCATTCTAGCTGCTCTCTCAACTTTATACCCCTCTAACTACCATTTCTGAGCTGACCCACTAGAGTCACTGCAGTTCCCTTTCAATCCTTCTACCTACTTTCTGCACTCCTCCATCAGCCTATCTCTAAGCTCTAGCATCAAACCTGTACCCTTCTCCAAATTCTACTGACTATCCTCTAAGCCAATGAACCAGGCCAACAACTTCCTCTATTTTCATACTCTTAACCCTCCCTCACTCCCTCCTTTTCTGAATTAAAAATTGAACCTTTCTACACTCTGTCCCTGAGCTGTGTTCAGGCCCGGTGCCCTTGCGGTCGGAGTCGGCTGCTCTGCCTCTGCACCACATTGCCTACCTATTTTATTACTACTTTCTAAGCCTTTTAATCACTTACCCCCCCAACCTGCCAAAAATAAGTTTACCTCTTCTCTCTTGCAGGATTTGAACCCTGCACACTTATTTCCAAAGTCCACAGTTCCACCACTCAGCTAGAACACCTGCCTATTTTTACTGCAGGATCTCAAAACTATAAAGAACGCACTAACCCTCTGACACAACTAAAGTGTTATCTAAGTGCTTCTGCAAACCTTGAATCAACTCCTGCTGCTACAGCCACTAGTCAAGCTCTCTCCTGCTACCCTGGTCAAGACTTGAACCTGGTACTTTGTGCACTTCAGGCACATGCACTACCACTACACCATAGCAGCAACTGGGCTCAGGTGACCTCTGCTACTATCTCCCTCTTTCATCCTAGTACCCCATTCTTTCCTCACTTCAGCCCCCACCCTTCCCAACTGTGCACATGCATCCCTGCTCGCCAGCCTATCTCTTCTCCTCCTCCTTCCTTTGCCTTCCACCAACCCTAGTGTCCTATTAACCCTCAGCTCACTACTCCAGTGTTCCTCCCTTCCCTCCTGTCCTCCCTCCTCCTTTACCACTGCTCCTCCCCTCCCTCCTCCTCCACATCCCATATGCTCCTCTCCACTCACCCCCTTCCAGACATTACCTGTCCTCCTCCCCCAGCTCCCTGCACTTCTGATCACTCAGGCCTTCTCTGCCTGTGCTACCCTACCACCCCTTGTGCAACTAAACCCCTTCCTCATTCTATCGCTCCCAGCGTAACTCTCATCTGCCTCCCTCTGACCAGAGCACTCTCCTCCTTCTACTCCTAACAGGGAACATACATCCCAACCCAGGCCCTGCCCCTCCCACCCACCACCCAGCCCACTGGTCTTCAAGTAGCCTCCATGAACATATGCAGCCTGCTGAAGAAATTTGACTCCCACAGTGCTGGGCCTTGGCTCACCAACCAGACATCATAGCCCTGGTTGAAACCTGGCTGTCCAAATCAACTCCTGACTCATTTGTCTCCTCCCAGGCTATACCTTATACTGGAGGACCGAGAGGTAAACGAGGGAGGCTGCAATCTCACCAGGGACACAATACCTGGACACGCCTCCCCACCCCTGCCCTTATAAATGGGGCCCAGGCCCTTACCCTCAGACTCACCCCAGACCCCTCTAGGAGCCCTCTCTATCTCACCACAGCCTACGTTCCCCCAAAGAACCAGCACCCGGCCCTGGTATCTTTAATGGACTACCTGGCCACCCTCCACCATAAGGCAGAACAAATCCTAGTGGGGGACCTTAATGTAAATTGGCTCAGCACCTCCTCATCCATGACCAGAGACTCATTTGCCGCCCAAGATCTGACGCAACTCGTCACCCAGCCCACAAGACTTAACCCTAAGAGTGGTACCAGCACCCTTCTGGATGTTATTATAACTAACCGACCCCATAAAATCCAAAACATCCAGGTCCTCCCAGACTCCCTAAGTGACCACTCCCCTATCCTATTTCATTGGGTAGCCCCCAATCCCAAACCCAAAGCCCAGACCACCCTCCGCAGGCGCCTCCGCCCTGGTAGGCTGAACAAACTTAAAGCACTCCTCACCCAGATAAACTGGTCCCCCATTCAGCATGCAACCAACATTGACACTGCCCTCGCCTTCTTCACTCACACCTTCAACATGGCCTGTGATCTCTTTGCACCCTTAACCAAAATCCGGTCCAAAAAACAGAATGCACCCTGGGTTAGCCCGGCCCTCCTACAACTACTTAGAAACCGGGATAACCTCTGGCACCTTGCCACTGAAACAGGTCATCTGTCTGATAGGCAAGCCTACAATGCAGCCCGGAATAAGTGCTCATGGGCCATCAGGAAAGCCAAGGCAGACCATTACCAGGCCTCCCTTACCTCCTCCTGGGGCTCAGCCCGGACCTTCTGGGATAATATTAAGCAACTTAATGGTAAAGCTTGCTCCCCTGCCCCATCCCAGCTCACTAGAAATGGCACCGCCTCCACCGAGCCTGCCACCATAGCTAACTGGTTCAACACCACTTTCACTGACCTTAGCTCAGTCTTCCCTAGTAATTTCTTTGACCCTCCCCCAGCCAACCTCCCTGTCCTCCAGCACCCCAGCTTCCACCTGCGAAAGATTTCCACCGGGAAGCCAGACCCATCTAATCAAAGCTCTCAATGGCAACAATCCGGCAGTGACTCACTGGACCCCAGCATCCTCAGGCTGGTGCTAGATGAAGTCCTTGCCCCACTCACCAGCCTAATTAACCAGTCACTCTGCCTGGGACAATTCCCCACAGCTTGGAAAACAGCCATTATCACACCTATTCATAAAGGGGGCGACAGGTCATTGGCCAACAACTACCGGCCAATCTCCATCCTCCCTCCCCTCTCTAAAGCCCTGGAGAAAGTGGTGGCCATTCAAATCACTGATTATCTGGCTAAGCATAACATTTTATGCCCAGAGCAACATGGCTTCCGTGCGGGTCACAGTACCAGCACTGCCCTTATTGAATTCTCCAACTTTCTACACTCCTCCTTGGATACCAGCTCCCTAGCTGGTGCAGTGTTCATCGACCTCTCAAAGGCTTTCGACACTGTCTCCCATCCACTTCTGCTGAATGCACTCTGCCACACTGGTCTCTCAGCTGGCCCCCTGGCATGGTGCGCTAGCTATCTTGACACTTGATCTCAGTGTGTAAAAATTAATAGCACACTCTCCGATACCCGTCCCATTCTCTCTGGGGTTCCCCAAGGCTCCATCCTGGGCCCCCTTCTCTTCTCGCTCTATCTGAACACCCTGCCCAGTGCATGCCCTGGCAAAATTCTACTGTATGCAGACGACGCTGTCCTTTTTGCCACCCACCACAATCCCATCTCCCTACAGGACTCCCTACATCAGTCTTTCAACAGTGCCGAGGCTTGGTTTAAGGAGCGCAGACTCGTCATCAATCTTAATAAAACCAAAGCTATGCTCTTTTCCCACCCCCAAAACAAAGCTAGCAACCACCCACTCTTTATCCTTCCAAGTACCAATCAGCCACTGGAACAAGTCTGCTCCTACAAATACCTTTGGGGTTACCTTCGACTCAGCCTCACATTTCACAACCACATCGACGCCTAACATCCGCCACTAACACACGGCTTGACATCCTATTCCGCCATAGAACCATCCTTCCCCAAATGTCTCCGGCTAGCTGTTACATCATCCGTTTCTGTCCTCAGACTGTGGTTCACCAGTATATATGGTGCTGCCGACACCACTGCACTCAACAAAATTCACCTAACCTGAATAAAGCCTGCAGATTGATTACTGGTGCCCCCAGGCTCACACACACCTGTCAGCTGTATGTCGAGGCTAACCTGCTTACCCTGGATGAATGGCTCCAATACCAAACCTGTCTCCTCACCAAAAACCCTACTCGGGCTCTCCTCCCTGGGGTAACGGCTTCCATCCACAGAGCCCTCCCACTATTGCAACACGGTCTTCCCACAAGACCACTCTAAAGGTCCCCAGATCAAGAACCAGCCGTGGCCAGAGGTCCTTCTGCTATAGAGCCCCAACCTGGTTTAACTCTCTCCCTGCCCCCATCGCCAATGCCACCACCATCTCCAAGTTCAAAACCACCTCCTGAACCACATCTTCCTCTCTCGTAACTGCTCCTGTCTCTGAGCATAGCCTCCACCTCTGCTTCTCTTGACAATGCCCCCGGCAGCTCTCCACTAACCATCCCTCCACCACTTCCCCTGTACACCGTGCCTATGTTTAACCTGGCCAGTGCCAGCTGTCTCAGTGTTTACCAACCAGATTGCTCACTGATACCAACTTGTGAACACCTGTTATCAGTACATGTACCCTGTACCCAATTGTATTTGTCTGACCACGTAGTGTGACGTGGCGCCTCTGTTGTACGCCTATTGTTTTGCAAATCTTTGCTATGTAACCAAAAACACAATGTATGTCTTTATGTGACGAAGTACCTTTGGAAACGAGCCTCTGGCTCAAAGGTTGTAAATTGATTCTTAGAAATAAATAAATAAATAAATAATAACCGTATCTCTCAAGGATAACGGGAACCGCAGGATACCACATAGCAGTACTGGCATTGTCCGTTATACCTTTTTCTTGTAGTCTTCTCCCCAAATGCTGACTCAGTTTGACCATATTTCCCGACTTGTATTCCCTGAATAGCCATTAGATGTTCCTCAGACCCTTGCCCAGCTACTATCCCAGAAAATACATTGTTGAATCTCTGATTCATAGCTGCCTTGCTAAAGTTACACTATCCAAGCTACTGTTTCCTGGCCCCTAGACTTTACCATACTTCACGAAAATGTCAACATCTCTTCATCACGTTACTCTAATCATGCCAGCTACCCATCCAGTGGTTCTTTCTAACTCATCTGTCGGGATTTATCCCCATACTCCCTCCAGCAAATACTATCACCAACAGCAGACCTCCATTTAATTCATCATTCTGCACATTCACAACTGACCTGATTGTTTCCCTATCACAGTTTTGCTCTGCAACAGTTCTACATCTGACTAAGCATGCAATGCACCCATTGCATTCTTCGCTAGCTATCAACTTTCCTTTGCCATATCAGACAGTAGACTCATTCAAAAGACCCATTTCTGGGCTCCCCACAGCATGCAGACATTGGCTCCACCAGCAAGACAAAGCCGCCATGGCCACTAAAGCTCCTGCCATGGGCTATTAAGCTACAGCAATATCCATATCAACCATCTCGCACTAGCAGTCCTTCCTGAGTATGAGCTCATGCAAACCTTATTATAGCAACAATAACTTGCTTCAAACCTCGAATGTATTATACTGAACTTTCCAGTTATTCCTATCGGTATCCAATTACCATCTTTACAGCATAGGTCACCCTTCATTCATTGGTCTGAAATCTTTCAATTACCCCCTCCAACCAGGTACCTAAAGCTTCTCTCAGAATCCTTGATCATCTCCATAGATGCCTACATAGCGAAACATTGTGAATTGGTAAACTCTAAGCCATGAGACCCCAATTCAGATGTCAAAGCCTCTAGTACCCCATCGTCTAGCCTTTCCAAGTCCTGCATTTTTCTTAATCAGTAAGGAGATCAAATTATTCTGAGCACCTTGCAAATATCTGAACCACTTACCACTCTACAAAGGAATTAAGCACTATATCTTGCCCCTTACCTTCTACAAAGTCAGACAGATTACTTTAAGGATTTCATAACCAATCATACTTCCCACAGTTCAGAGTCTGTCAGTTCATTTAACCAACTCATGCTTCTCATGCCCACATTGATTCTGCACCCCCATCGAATATCAACCAATATCACATTTGAATCCTGTGCTATGTTCAACCCTTTTTCCAGCTGGACGTAATCCATTCGGGATCTGGACATTTCTTCAGACTGGACCTGCCTCTTCAACCTCAAGAATTGACCCTCCTGAACGCATCATTCACCAGACTTGGAAGATGGAATGTCATCACTACAGACATTACACCTTAATTAAAAAATTAGAATATGGTTCTAAGAATCTAAGATCATCTCCTCTTAGTTTGCCCTGAGGATGGGCGGGTCAGTAGCCATGGGTCCTCAAAGGTTTCCTCCACCTGTTTTTTCCCTCTCCTGCATGCTACTGGTCATACTCTCCATGAGTTGGAGGGGGTAATCATTTTGGGCCTTCTATTCCCTACTCACTACCTGGCTTACCTACCAAGGGTGAGAATAGAGAAAGCCCAAAGTTCAAAACATTACAAGTATACGCAAGCATTACTCTATTCACCAAAACATTGAATGGGAGGGCTAAAGCCTGAGGTTCAATGTAGGGGAATAGCTCCTCCCACATCCCCAATAAAGGCCAGCCTCCCATGACAGTTCACCGCTTAGCGCATTGCGAAAAACCCACCATCCTCTCCTGCCTCCTCCACCTCCTCCGCTGGCACTCTGTTCACCCTTGGTGCCGGGCCTTCTATTTCCTACTGACTAACTGGCTTACCTACCAAGGGTGGGAAGAGAGAAAGGCCAAAGTTCAAAACTTTACAAGTATACACAAGCACTACTCTATTCACCAAAACACTGAAGTTAGCAAGATGAACAATTCTGTATGTTTCCACAAGCGACAAGTGTAAATACAAAGTTAATAAAAAGTAAATTACACACAGAGTTATTAAATACAATAATACAAGCTATTAATACAAAACGGACACTACAGAATCAATAACAGACACATTCAATGAAAGATTCAAGCCACTGCACCAATCTTACTGTGTTTGCTTGCGCGTCTGCAAGAAACACCTTGCATTACTAGCTGGCAGTTAATGAGCATGCCACTATGTTCAAAGAAATTGACCCACTGCAACAAGGGAGTGCCCCATCACAATCAGCAGTGTTTGCAGGCTGGTCCTTGACTGCAGCAGTCAATTACAGCTGCATTGTCTGGTCAGTGTCTCCTTTCAATAAACACAGAAACAGCTTCTCCATCGGCCTCTCATAGGCCTCAGGAAGCTGACAGACAGCCACCACCTTTCACAGTCCCTGGGGAAGCCAACAGGAGTACCCAATCCCTGTGGCATCCCCCTCTCCAGTTCTTTTGCCGACAGGGTAATCCAATCCCCGTCGGCATGACGTACCCCTCCCCATTTATTTGTGTGCCAAGGGGTACCCAATCCCCTAGGCTGATGCCCCCAAGCACACTGTATGGCAGCAGGGCATGCCCAATCCTCAGTTGGCTCCTCTCCCCCCAAACAAACTTCCAGGTGGCACACTGGGGAGCCCACCACAGTGTGCCAAAAGTCCCAAGTCATCTTTAAAAAAAAAAAAAACTGTAAAAGAAATGATCCCTCGTTGAGTCTCTTGCCCCTCCCCAACCTCGCCCACCCTCTGTGTCCCACCTTCCCACAGCCCCCTCACCCCATACTTACCTCTGGAGCCTGGCACAACAATCTTATATGTGGACGGGGAGCACATTTGCACTCTTCAAAGCCGACCGCGAACTGAAGAAATGCCAGTAAGCTGTATAATGGCATAAATGCTTTTTTTTCAACTTACGTGGATATCTTGCCCATTATTTCGACTTTTGGCACCAAATTTTCAACATGGGGTTCTTGGGACGCCTCCTCATGAATTCGGTCACTGTCATGGCATTATTCGGTCCCGAAAGGTGATTTCGCGGTCACTGCGTGGAATCACCTTTCGGGACTGATTAATGAAATGACAGTGTCACTGTTCATGAGGTGGGTTCTCAAAAAGCCTATGTTGCACATTTGGTGAAAAAATTCCAAAAAATGACTGTGTTATGAGCGTATGTTGTGCAGTTTCCACTCACCCTTGTAACTTTGCAAATTTGTAATATTTTCACTCCAGATTTTCAATATTGGCATTTTTTCACACTTCCTTATGAACAATACAGCTGTCATTTTTCACATCCTGGCCGAAATGTGTTTTCGCACGTCCGGCGCAGAATTGCTCGGTCGCTGTTGGACATCAGTGTTCGAGACAGATTAAGAAAATCACAGTGACACTGTTCATGAGCAGAGATCTTAAAATGCCTATGTTGAACATTTGGTGAAAAAATTCCAAAAAATTACCACGTTATGGGTGTGCATTGCGCATTTTCTAAGCACACTCATAACTTTGTGAATTTTTCATATTTTTACTCCAGATTTTCAACATTGCCATTTTTCCATATCTCTTCATGAACAGAACAGCTGTCAATTTTCACATCCTGCCCAAAATGTGTTTCCGCACCTGTGGCACCAAATGGCATAGTTGCTGTGCAAAATCACCTTTCGGGATTGAATAATGAAAAAATAATGCCACTGTTCATGAGGTGGGGTCCCAAAAAGCCCATTTTGAAAATCTGGAGTCAAAATACCAATAAACGCTCGGGGGCGTTAAGGTTTCCAACCATAACGCCCACCCTGTACAGACTGACTGGCATCAGGGGTGTGACTTGGGTTCTTTGGCTGTAATGCTCATGGCATTCTACCCCCACTCTATAGCCACTGACAGGCATCAAGGTGTGCCTTGGGGTCTTTGGCCCTAATGTTCACCCCATTCTCTTATACTGCACCCATCTCAGCTTATTTCCTTATGAAATGGGTTGAGCATAAGGGCAGAAGACCCCAAAGCACACAGCAACACCTGTTGGTGTCTGCAGGGTGGGGTGAGGTGGAATGGCATAAGCGTTATGGCTGACAACCCAAAGACACACCCCAACGCCTTTCAGTCTCTGCATGGTGGGGGGCTGACGTTAGTTCAATACTGTCATTCCTATTATGCATCTCTTTAACTCCTGCACTAGCAATGCCAATGCCAGCAAGCAAACATTCAGCATTGACAAATGCTTGTTTTAAAAGATCTGACTGCCTTGCTACAAGTAACATAATCGGGAATAGAGTTAAAAAGAGTTGTGTCCCTATACAATATAGAACATAGCAGCTCTGAAATGTAACTTTTATTAAAAATCATGTTCTAAGTTTTGTGGTATTGGCTGTGGATAGGAGGGTGGTTGTAGTGACATGGCTCAGACGCTGACATGCCAACCGCTAGGAAACTGGAAGCAGCAAGCGACTAGCCAGTCGGCATCTCGGATCTGTCTGATTTATGTATCTCAGAGCTGCAATTAGTGTTTTAACATTCTTCTTTTTTTCTGTTTCAGTTTGTTTCTAAAGCATGGCAGCATAACCAGAGTCAAGGTGGAAGTCTAGTGGAGACCTAGAAGAGATAAGTAGGGTGCGTAGTGCAGCATTCAGAACCTAGCATTCAGAGTTTATATAACGGGTTATGTTCACTATAATTTTATTTTCATGAGAGACTAGTGTCCCGTGAATACAGTGAATATTAAATTGCAGCAAAATTAACCCATTCAACAGTAATACTTCCTCATGTCCCTTCTAGGCCTCCCTCCTGTCAGTTTCCACTCATGTCCACGTGACTGTGAACTAGTATTCAAGCTAAATATTTCCCCACAGTTCACCTTATTAATTCCTTTTAGAAAGTTGAAGGTCTCTATCATATTTCCCCTCTCCCTTCTGGTGTCCAGTGAGTACATGTTCAGTGCCTTGAGGTGCTCCTTATAGGACCTGCCCTGCTGGCCCTGAATCATTTCTGTTACCCTGCACTGTACTGTCTCCAGCCTATCTCTATCCTTCCTGAGGTGAGGACTCCAGAACTGGGTGCAGTACTCCAGGTGGGGTCTCTGTAAGGATCTATATAGGGGCAGTATTACTTCTTCCCTTCTGCTATAAAGACCTCTTCCAATACATCCCAGCATCCTGCTTGCTTTGCTGTATGCCTTGTTGCACTGACTTGATTGTTAGGGAGTCACTGATGATAACTCTAGGGCAATAGTTCTCAGACTTTGTCACAGTGAGCCTCCCCAAATCCATGGAAAAGATTTTGAGCCTCCCCCAAAAATTGAAATAATCTTGGGCCTCCCCAAAGAAAAATAATGTACTGTACTTTGCACAGTACATCATGAATAAATTGAAACCCCCTTTGAGTACTTGGCTCACATGCAGTTTTTTGTCTTATACTGACTTGGAACTTTTGAAAAAGAGCTCCTGTGGTCGAAGGTGTTATCTGAATAACAAATAAATAAAATAAACAAATATTATTATTCAGCTTATTAACCCCGCCAACCTTCTTGCTCTGCTATTTTCATTCTTGAACCATTGTTACCCCTTGTTGCAGTACCTTCATGGGTCAGACTACTTCCTCTGTTTCCTCTCTACATGAAATAACCTTCCTACATACTTTGCCTCTCCCCCTCCTTCTCTGCTTTTAAGCAATATCTCGGGGATTACTTTGCTCCTTCCTGCTATTGCTCTTAGAACAGCCCAAATACAAGGGTTGAGCATAGAAGTGCTATCAGTTTACAAATTGATCAATTACCACCACTCATTATTAATTTATTCATATTTATTTGCACTATTGCTCATTGTATATTTCTTGATTGTTTAGCAGTTACCTTTTGAAATGTATTCACTCCCTACCCTTCCCCAGGTACACCCGAAATGAACCTTGGCCCATTCACCTTCCCTTGTCACCTATTAGTAAATAAATACATAAAAGTCACCTACTATTATTATCCTCTTTCAGTTTGCTTTATCTCTTCACACAAAATATATAAAACCCAACATTTAAATACAGTACTTTTTCAGACTCGCTTGAGCCTCCCCTGGAACAGGTTGGGGCCTCCCCAGGAGGCTGGCCTCACCATTTGAGAACCCCTGCTCTAGGGTCCCATTCCTCAGCAGTTGCAGGAGCAGTGTTCATTGACCTCTCCAAGGCCTTTGACACTGTCTGTCATCCCCTTCTACTCGACTCTCTCCACCAACTTGGCTTCTCTGGCAGTCCCATTTCCTGGTTCTCTAACTACCTCTCTGCTAGATCCCAGCGTGTCAAGATCAGCAACTCCCTCTCCAGCACTCTTCCTGTTCACTCCGAGATCCTTCAGGGCTCCATCCTGAGTCCAATACTTTTTAGTCTCTACCTCAACACCCTCCCCAGCTCATGTACCAGTAAAATGCTCCTCTACGCTGATGATGCAGTCCTCGTTGCCTCACATACCAATCCCACCTCCCTTCAATTATCCCTCCAGCAAGCTTACAACCAAGGCGAAAGGTGGTTCGGCGACTGCAGACTGGTCATTAACGTAAAGGAAACCAAATCAATGCTCTTCTCCCACCACTAAAATAAAGCTAAAAATACCCCCCTCTTGATTATCCCCAGCACTCTGCACCCGCTAGTACAAGTGACCACATACAAGTACCTAGGCATCACGTTCGATACTGCCCTCTCCTTCCACACCCACATTAATGCCCTGTCAACCACCATTAACTCTCAGATTGGCCTGCTATACGGCACAAGGACTGCCTGCCTCAGGTTTCCCTCAGGCTGGCCATCACCTCCTCCATCTTGTCCCTCGTGAACTATGGTTTGCCCATCTATGCCGCAGCTGACAACACTGCCCTCTCCAAAATCCAACTCTCCATCAATAAGGCCTGTAGGCTCCTGACCGGTGCCCCCAGCCAAACTCACACCTGCCTTCTCTATACTACCACCAACCTGCTCAACTTTGAGGAGCGACTGCTCTACCAGACCTGCCTTCTCGCTAAGAAATCACTGCTAGGACTCTCCCCCTCGGGGGTCTCCACCTCCTTACAGCAGGCATCACTGTCTGTCACCACCCATAGCTCTGTTAAGGCCACTTTCAAGGTGCCCAGAACCAAGACCTCTCTTGCCCAGAGATCCTTCCTCTACCGAGCCCCCGCCTGCTTCAACTCCTCCTAGCTGCATCTCCAACTTGTCAAAAATTGGCTCCTTCAAAACAGCCCTTCAGAACCATATCTTTAATACCTGCTGCTGTAGGTGCAACTAACCCCCCTGTTGTAATCTGTGGTACCCACCTGCCTTGCCCCCTAGCTCGACAATGTCCACTGGACAGCCTCTCCCTCCCCCCCCCCAGACCCACTCCTTCCCTACTAGGTCCAAACAGGGATGTAACCCACTGTCTTCTCTGAGGACCTACTATATCCATGAGTGTAACTCAGAATTTTGTAACATTATGTAACCTAAGTAACATACAAACTACTACATTATGTAACCTAAGTGTATCTATGTTAAAATGTTTCATGCTCTGTTTTAATCTGCACTGTAATAACTGTCTTGATATCTGCACCCCCACGCGACGAGGTGCCTTTGTAAATGAGTCTGACTCAAAGGTTGTAAACCTGATTTGTAATGAATAAAAAAAGTGTCACTCCACCTATTCAGTATTCTGTGCTGGGGTTCTTGTTCCCTAGGAGCATTACCTTCCACTTTTTGTCATTGAATTTCAACTGCCAAACCTTAGATCACCCCTCTACCTTTCGTACATCTCTGTGCATTTCCCTGATTCCCTCATCGCTATCCACCTTCCCACAGAGCTTAGTGTAATCTGCAGAGACACAGCCTACCCCAGATACCCTCATCAATGTTGCTAATGAACATATTGAAGAGAACTGGTCCCAGAACAGATTGCTGTGGTACCCCACTTGTGACCTCTCTCTCTGCTGACTTGACCCCATTGACTAAAACCCCTCTGCTGCCTCCCCTTTAGCCAGTTGCTTATCCAGTTTACTCTGACCTTAGCTGCATCCAGATCTCCTATCTTCTTCAGCAAGCATCTATGAGGCACTGAGTCAAAAGCCTTGCTGAAGTTGAAGTAGAGCAAATCCATATCATGTCCCCTATCCATTCCCTTGTCACCCAATCAAAGAAAACTATCAGGTAAGTCCAACAAGTCCTCCATTCCACAAATGTCTGCCGTTTACTATCCTGGAGCTTGTTGCTCTCCAAGTAGTCTACAAGGTTCTCTTTGACCAGTGACTCCATCAGCTTTCCTACAATGGAGGTAAGACTGACAGATATGTAGTTCCCTGCATGTTCTTTGTGTCCTCTCCCATGGAATGGAACTATGGCTGCCATCCTCCAAGCCTGCTGAACTACTCCCGTCCTTGGAGAGCTGTTGAATAGACCTTCCAGCAGTTTGGCTAGTTCTGCTGCCAGCTCCTTGAGTAATCTCAGATGCAACCCATCTGGTCCCAGGGCCTTATCTATTTTTAGTGTTGCCAACTCTTTCGGGATCCTTTTGCTCTTAAATATTGGCTGCCTCATCCCTAGGACCCCCTTAGTGGATGCACTGATGCCCCTCTCTGGCAAGGGTCCACTGTTCTCCTTAGTGGAAACTGAGCTAAAGTAATCATTAAGGATGGTGGCCTTTTGCCCGTCCTCCTCTGTCACCCTATCCCCCTCTGAAACCGTAGGATTCACCCTCCTTTCTTCCTTTTTCCCTAATGCATTGGAAGAACTGTTTTTCTCTGCTCTTGACCCCCTCTGCAATATGCAGCTCTGTGTCTGATTTTGCCTTCCTAACCACCCTCTTTGCCTCCTATTTTTCAGTATGTATTCTCCCCATTCTTCCTCAACCTGCTTTTCTTGATACTTATAGAAGGCCTTTTTCTTTGGCCTCATGGTTTCCAGGAATCTTGCCAGGAACCACAACAGTCTCTTGAACCTGTTCTTTTTGGTTACCATTCTCATTTGTAACTTAGATACCTCAAGAATGGCACCTTACATTTCCTCCTATCTCTCTTTTGTCCCTCCCTCCATGTTGTCCACACTGACTAACTTTTCCCTCACCAGCTCCCTGAGCCTATTGAAGTCTACCTTTCTGAAATTCAGGACTTCAGCTCTCAATTGGGGTTTTCCAGACCCAAGGGCCAGTTCAAACCAAATGGACGCTGTTCCCCAATAGCTCCCCTATTCTCACAGCTCCACTCACCTCCAAGTCGGTAAGCACCAAATCGAGAATTGCAGTCTGCTTCATGGGTTCCTTAACTAGCTGTACCAGCAGACAGTCCTGGAAGGTGTCCAGCAAGGCCTAACTTCTGGTGCTCTTGGCCACTGGAATATCCCAATCAATGTCTAACAGGTTCAGATCATCCACTACTTCTTCCTTTGCCACCGCTCTGTCAAGTTCTTCCTTGAACTGTCTGTCTGTCTTTTCCCTTGCCCCACTTGTCTATAGATCACCCTCACATGCAGTTTCCTGCCTGCGGCTATCATGAGTTGCACCCACAGAGATGGAGTCTCTCCATTACTACCCTTGATGCACCCATCTTCCGACACCTTGATGCTCTCCTTGACAGAAATGACTACTCCTCCTCCTCTACTTGTTCTTCTATCCTTCCTAAACACTAAGTACCCAGGGACCTTCAGGTTATGTTGGGGAAGAGATAGATTTTTTCCTTTGTGTAGCAAAGATCTTTTCCTCCTTGCTACTGGTAATATGCAGTCTAACCCCATGCCTTCAATGACCAGCATTACTGTACGGAGCTTATCCTCAGCATTTCTGCAGCCTCATGGTGTCATCTGGCATGCTTTTTGAAGGGGGCTCTTGTGTCCCATCAGTCTCTTCTCCCAGCTGTTTCATGGACCACTCCTGCATAAACAGTTTAAGGTGATTGCATTCTGCCTCCTCTGGAAGACTGTATACCTAAATGTTTGCCAACCATACCTGGTTCTCCATTGTTTCTAATCTGACTTTCATATGCTGTGTCTCTTAGATGTGCATTGCAGTCATCCCTGTGGCTGCTTCTGCTTGGCACTGTACTTCCATCTGCTCTGATTTAATCCATCTATTGCTGACTTGACTACAATCATTCTTGTAGGCATAGCATCAAATTTGTTGGCAGTGTTCCTACTTATGCCAGTAAATGCTGCGTTTTAAATCCAAGAGATTGGAGGGTTTCCTCTGCAGGGCTTCCT
This sequence comes from Neoceratodus forsteri, assembly GCA_016271365.2. Classification (NCBI taxonomy): domain Eukaryota; kingdom Metazoa; phylum Chordata; order Ceratodontiformes; family Ceratodontidae; genus Neoceratodus; species Neoceratodus forsteri. Next base: position 530,230,279 of record CM028137.1, on the reverse strand, counting down.
GTCACTGGGACTGCCAGGCCTCCAGCACGTCTTGTTGCTACTGCCACTCCAGATGCACCCTTGCTTTTAGCTCCACTGGAATGTGGCTTTTCTTTATGAGGATTTCCCATTTTACTCTCTTCTTTCTGCAACTATATCCCACTGAGGATCTGAGTTGAATTCTGCAGAAAAGTGGTAAAATTCAAGTCTTCAAGCCCATGTTGTAGCAGAGCAAAAACTCCGGTGTCCATTTGTCTTGGGGCTCCACAGCACTCTCCCAACTATTACTTCAGGGATAGCAGTCATCTTGCAGCTATGCAACCTTACTACATTACACCTCCCATTTTTATAGAATGAACAAACTAAAATTAGAAATGTATAACTTTTAAATCTTAACATCTGTATTTTTTCCATTATTTTAGTCTTTGTATCTTGCAGGCTTTTTGAGGACTCTGCTTCTATAAATACAAGTTACAGGGCAATAACCACTTTCAAAATCAGATTTGTGTGCCATGTCAAAATCTTCATCTGAATCGCAGTCATTTACAGATACTGCCCTAGTAGGTTGTGCTTAAACATCTGATGGTTTGGATGATTAGATGCTGAGTTTCAGGTAGGGTTATTAGTCTTCTACTTGCTTCTCTGAAGAAATAGAGATCTCATAGTAATTCAAAACCATCACCATCATCACATGTAGCAGAAAATGGTACCAGTACGTTCTTTCTGCACTGGTTGATTCCTTCAATGGCTTTGTTCTTTTAGTGCTGTAACCATGTAGGATCTAAGCATATCTAGTAAATGGGAAACTACAGGTTGCCAGGCTTTCTTAATTCTTAACATGCCACTTTCTCCAGTAGACAGCGTCAGTGATGGTTCTGCATGTTGATCATTGTCAGACTTTTGATTTTGTCTTTTTTTTTTGTAAACACATTTTATGATAGCAGATATCAAAAAAGAAATAACATTAAAATAAGGAAAAATACATAAGAGAGATAAAAGATAAATACGCAAATAAACGTAATGACAACCATAAGGAAAGTACATAACATTTCATAGTAATTGGGTCATATTGTCATATAATATTACAGAGAATGGTTCAAATCTCATAATGGGTTATCATATGTTTAGGATAGAGCCTATGCAGTCGCTGGGGTAAGGTATTCTATGGCACCCCGACTAGATTTTTTTTTTTTTTTTTAGTCTTTGGTAACCGGGTAAGGCTCACTAGGCAGAAGTGCCTGTTTTCAGGGGTGACCTAGGAGCACTGGGCAGTTAAGTGACTTGCTCAGAGTCACACAGTATGCAAGTGGAGGTTGTGAGAATCAAACTCAGGTCTGGTCTGCTGGATGTATCACGCTCATTCACACCTCATTCCTCTAACCTCTAGGCTATACTGCCAGCCCAATATGACAATGGTCTGATTGATCTGATCTACTCCTGTACATGCCACATATTCAGTGGATGTGGGGGGATCCAGTGCCACCCTAGTTGGGGAAGGAACCTGATTCCATAGCCCTGAGCAGAGAATGCTAGATTTTGAGGAACAGTTCACCCTCACCACTGGCATGTAGCTGCATTCTTTCTAGCTTACAGCACAGCAGCAGGTTCTTTGCTCTAATGTGACACAGTCGGATGTTCTGAGCCTATCCAGCACTGGGCCACTGTCTTGTGAACATTGACCAGAGCAAGGTCCAAGAGGTATTTTTGGCCAGATTGTTGAGGCCTGCAATCTTCTGCTCCCAGCATGAATTCAAGTGGGGTATATGGGAGAGCTATCCCCAATACTAATTTCATCAGTCTGTGTGCTTCTTTCCAAAAGGCAGAAACTGGTCACACAGCAAGAAGTGCTGTCCTCACTCTGGCACTTTGGACAGACAGGGGTCTTTTCACTATTGTAGGCATGCAGTTTCACAGGTGTGATACATGTTCTGTGTATGAAGATAAGCTGAATTTGCCAAAGTCAGTTACTGTGAGAACATTTTTCATAGTGGTCAACTGCTGCATTTTGATTTTGACTTTCATCTGGTAACTGCAGTTTGAAAATATTTGGGTCAACAATTCAGGGTGCTAATAAACTACAAGCAGTTGGTATAAATGTTTTTATTCTTCTGCCCATCTGTCTCGAGCTGGTGAACCAAGTACATCATCTCTTGGTGAGTTGCAGTAATCTAGAAAGACTAAGTCTGGGTTTTTGTCAGTCCCCTCTGCTTTTTTAGAATTTGAACAGATTTTTTTACCAGTCCATTAGATTGTGATGATACAGACTGCATGTGTTATGAAATGATAACAAGCTGCAAATTTCTTAAATAAGGAATCGGCAAACTGTGGTCCATTGTTCAATATCCCGTCAGTTTGTCTAGTATGCCAAGTTGCCCAAACTTAGACCTGCACTAGGTAATTACAATTTCACTTTTGGTATTAGCCAGTTTCATAATTTAAAAATAGTTAGAATAATAGTATACTAGGAGTAAGAAATCAGTAAAATTGAATTCAAAATGATCAGCTCCTCTCTTGGACCATGGATAATCAGATACGTCCTGGGGCAGGCGTGGCTCTTTAGTGTTTACTCACACATCATATTTGGAGACCATGAGCTGGATTTTCAAAGGGTGGCACAGGGCTTGCATTAAGCCCTGAATCGAACCCTTGCATCGCAGCAGCTGCAGCAATGCCAAATGCCACAACTCCACCCGATTTTACAATCTTGGGTGCAGCTGTGACAGTTTACCTACTTTTTGGCAGCTTACAGCTAAGTTCGGTGGCAAGCTGCATGGTAGGGGTCCCTGAGAATGATGCATGCTAGACTACAAATAGCTTGTCTAGCAAGTATCAATTTACCACAAGGGATGGAAAATCTCTTTAGATTGCAGCAAGTCCAGTAAATGAACTATTTGACGCAGCCAGGGCTTGTGGCAATTCTAGTTGTCTGAAAATCCAGCCCCATGTCTTCAACTCCAGCATTCATTCCAGGCCAAAAGATTATGAGACAGATTTTCAGACAGCTAGAATTACCGCAAGCCCCCAGGTGCATCATATATATGGTGCACCGGGTTTGCAGCATTTCCATCTCTTAACGCAAACTGATGCTTGCTAGACCAACTATTTGTGGTCTAGCATGAGTCATTCTTGTGGATCTCTACCATCCTGCTTGCGGCTGAACCTTGCTGCAAGCTGCCAAAAAGAAGATATACTGTCACAACTGCGCCTGTGATTGTAAAACTGGGTGCAGTTGCAACATTTGGCAATGCTGCAGCTACAGCAATGCAAGGATTTGACGCCATGTCTTAACCCTTAGATTGCCAACAGAATTAGAACATATAGGAATTTTGGTCTGATATATCAATCTGCGGCCATGCAAGGGTTAATACAAGCCCTGTGCCACCCTTTGAAAATCCCACCCTCTATATCTAGCACACTGCTTACACTTTTCAATACACAAGTGAGATTATGAAGCATTTGTAATATTGAGGACCTTATTAAGGCTGGACTTATAAGTCAATCACATTTAAACAAAAGATCATTATACTGCATGTGAGTTTCTCATCACAATAGCTCCAAAATGGTCTAGGATGGTGGGGGCTTTGAAGCATTCAATAACCTAAGTAAGACAGTTTGTTTAAGGGAACAGTCAGCACCAAGGGCTCCACACCCAAGTGTGAACTGGTTTCAATTTTCGCTTTGTGTACAAAAGCATTTTTTTTGTTTTTACTTAGATTTTAGCAGACCAATTGTGCTTACTTCCAAGCTGGCATCTTCTGTAACTACAAATCCCAGAACCCCTTGTAGCCGACATCAGAGTAGGACTGCAGCAGTGGGAGATTCAATAGCCTGCAGTGCATGCTAGAGCTTTTATAAGTGCCAACTGGTCCCACTTTTCTCCTGTCCTCTGTGACAGTACTTCGCCCAGGGAGGAAAATGAGAGCATCAAATAAAAGATCAGAGCTTATATAAACTCTAACATGCACTGCAGCCTATTGAATGTCCCACTGCTGCAGCCCTGCTCTGATGTCAGCTGCAGGGGATTGTGGGATTTGTAGTTACAGAACGTCAGCCTAGCAGTAAGTAAAATTATTCTGATGCAATCTACTATACTACAGTAAACAATAAGTAAAAAAAAAAAAAATGTTTTTGCCCACAAAGTGCAAATAGGCTTGAGTTTCACAGTGGGGTGTGGAGCTCTTAGTGCTGACTGCTCCTCTTTAAGTTCTTGTTAAGCTGTATCTACAAGGGTTGTCTTCTGCAGCTTGGTGATATTGGTGTCAGGCAATAGTAAAATCTGCATTTTAGAAATACCAGGCAGTATCCTCTCATGTAAAAATACTTATAGGTTTAATGGCTCTGGAAAGGGTATCTACAGGTTCCTTTCGTGGTTATTATTTTACACTAACTAGTATTTTTTTTCTGATCTCATATGCATACTTTGCAGACTTTGGAGATGCTTGGTGAAGTGGCTTTTTAAGAATTGCTTCTAAAGGTTTGTAGTTTCTCTTGACTTCTACAAGTTTCTGACCATATATGAATTCATGAAATTTCTCAGAACTATGTACCGTTGCAAGGAACTATGTAACTATACTGTATATGTACAGTCTTTGTTTCCATGATGAGGAGCCTTTGTAAATGAGTCCTTGACTCAAAGGTTTGCAATTCCGATTCTATTAAATAAAAAAATTAAAAATAGTGATTTTTCAATCTGATGATAGTGTTGGTAAGACTTTTTTTATATGTTTATATGTACAGTTCTGGCATCTTTTATGGTTCAATGTTGGTAAAATATGTAGTGCTTGGTGATACTTGAGCAGATTGTGAGATTTGCTTATTGAATAAATGTGGCTTTTCTCTATTACCACCCTTGGTAGATAAGCTAGGTAGCTGCAGGGAATATAAGCCCTACCCAAGGGTGTATAGAGTGCCGGAGAAGAAGGAAGCTGTTGGGGAGGATAGAGGGCGAGTTTCAGATTCTAAGCACGAAGTGCTGCGAGATTAGGGTTTTTGAATGAGAGGGATGAAGGAAGGAGGAATCTATTTCACCACATTGAACCTCGGGCTTAAAGCCCTCCCATTCAGTGTTGGTAAAATATGTAGTGCTTTGTGATACTTGAGCAGATTGTGAGATTTTGCTTATTGAATAAATGTGGCTTTTCTCTATTACCACCCTTGGTAGATAAGCTAGGTAGCTATAGGGAATATAAGCCCAAAAAGATTACCTCCTCCAACTCCGGAGAGTGTGATCAGGAGCACTCAGAAGAGGAAAAAAAACATTTGGGGAAAACCTCTGAGGACCCATGGCTACTGATCTGCTCGTCCTCTGAGCAAACTAAGAGGAGATAATTGAAAAAGCATTTTTAAGTTCAGAAATTGGATTAGGGATGTATATTTCGAAGGCCGATGATTTCCATCTTCCAAGTCTTTTGATGATATGAACGGGAATGTTATTACGAGACGCTGAAGTGGCTGCTCCTATTCAGAATGAATGACCTGAAAAGGAAAATGGATCTAGTCCGAATCTCTGAAGTAGGATTCTTATATGTTCGATGAACCATTTTGTTGTCATGGGAATGTTAGCATCTGAAGATAATAGGGGAGAAGATGGATTTGAACTGGAGTGGAACTTCATGGGTTTTGATAAAATCATGACTGGACACCATTTATTTGATGTTGAGAAATAGGCTATGGAAGTTCCGGATTGGAGTCTGTCAGTTTTTGATGAAGGTAATGTGAGGATGAAGGTGTCATTGTGCTTTTCTACATTAGATACCTGAGGAAAGCAGATGAGTGAGGTGAAGATGTGGTGAATTCTCCTGGAGGAAGAAATCTATAGAATGCAAGCATGATGGCTGAAGATATCATGAGACTGAATGATGTTCGAATGGATTGGAATCTAGTAAGTCTAATAGTTTTCTGAATAAAGGTCCTTTGATTGGGAGTTGACTAGAGGAACTTGGAGTGGATAATCGTTTGAATCCTAGTAGAAGTAATTTGATTGATTGACTGGAGAATAAAGATGGTGACGATGGTGAATGCTGAGAAAGAACAAACTGGATACCTGTGAGATACAATTTGATTGTGCCATGCGTGAGATGTAAGGCTAGATGGCAAAATGTCAGGAAGGCTAGAACTCGACCTACTGAAATAATAGTTGGTTGTGATGATGAGGAAGCACAGAATGATACATATTTATTCCAGGCTGTTGAATATATGTCTCTGGTAGATGGAGCTAATGATGACCACATGATGATAGATGCCTGATGTTGATAGTATGTTAGGTTATTATTAGGTCGTAGTATGATGGTGGCGGGGTCATGACTGGATCTGCTGAAGGATGGCGTTGGAAGAATTCCTGAAATTGAAATTGAGAAAGAGCATCAGCCTCTTGATTTTGGGCACCAGGAATATGATAGCAATTGATTGTGAAATCGTGAATAAGAGAGCGCCATGTTAACCTCTGCATGAACAACATGATGGAAGGAGATGACAAGCGACCTTTATTGACAATAGCTACTGTGAATTGGTTATCAGAGAATATGGAGACTGACTGGTGGGACCATAAATGTCCCCACGTGGCTAGGGCCACTACGATAGGACAGATTTTTGAACAGTAGATACGTAGATGCAAATTCGGTCAATTATGATACGTCTTGAGGCCAAGGGGCTGCAATCCATTCTTGAGAGAATATAGCAGCATATCCATGAGTAGAAGATGCATCTGTGAATATGTGAGGATGGACTTGTTGCGTTAGGTCATTTCTGAACATAGAGCATCCATTCCATCTTGCTAAAAAGAGAGACCACATGGCTAAGTCGGACTTAGCAGATGCTGTGATTCTGACGGGATGGTGTAGCTCTAAAATGGATGAGGCTTGAATGAGAAGGTACGATATGAATGATCGACCTTGCAGAATAATTCTCATTGCAAAATTTAGATACTCCAAAAGGGAAAGCAGTTCATGTTTCATGCAATCTTCCCAGATGGAAAAGGAGAAGACTAGCGCTTGGATCCGAGAAAGTTTATCTAGCGGGAGGAGAGCTTCCATGCGATCAGAATCCAGAATGATACCCCGAAATTCGAGAGATGTAGAAGGTCCGGATGTCTTCTCGGCTGCAACAGGAACTGACAGAGTGTTGAACAGGTTGAGGAGTGCCGAGATGCTGGCCTCTGGAATGGCATGAGGCGGATCCACAAGAAGGAAATCATCCAGCAAATGAATCACTGCAGGCAAGCGACAAATGTTACACAAGGCCCAGCAGAGGAATTCGGCAACAATGTCAAATAACTTAGGACTGCTACGGCATCCAAAGGTGAGGCGGACAGCAAAATAAAAAGCAGAATCCCAATAAACACTGTGGATGTGCTAAAGGGAAGGATGGATGGGAAGCAACTTGAAGGCATCTGATATGTCTGCTTTGGACAACCAAGAGCCACGGCCTGACTGCTTAATTAAGGTAATAGCATCATCGATACGGGCATAAGACAAGGAAAATTTGTCAGCTGGAATGAGAGAGTTGACACTTAGAATGGGAGAATGACGAGGGGCAAAGAGATCGATAACGAGGCGCTTTTTGCCAGAGAACTTCCGAGTGACAACTTCGAGGGGATTGATTCTATAGATAGGAAAAGGGGATTGCGGGAAAGGGGCTAATACGAACCCTTCATCCACTTCCAATTGTAGGAGGGAGAGGACGATGGCAGGTTCCTGGATGGCAGACTGCAGATTATGGTAGAAGTGCGAAGAAGTGGGAAGGACAAAGACTCCAGTGTGAAATCCATAGGTAAAACCTGAGAGGAGAGAGCACATGGCATCCTGATCAGGGTGATTGAACAGCAATTGGGCAAGGGCACCGATGTCTACCGAAGTAGAGGGGTGGACCTGGCATGATCTGGAGGGTTTGGGAGCCTTAGGGCAAATGTAGCGAGCGTGAGAATCATCGCAGATACAGCACAAGTACAGAAATTGGCAACAAGGGGTAGAACAGCCACGGTCATTAAAGTTATTACAAATAGACTTACTGCTGATGTTACAAATGGGGTGACCGTGGCGGTCAATACTAGCGGGCAGGTTGGGGATGGGGCAAGCTAGGCTGGAGGTGGAAGAGGAGTAGAAAGAGCGAATTGGGTCGGGAATGGATGGGAAAGGTCAAGGAGGAGACACTGTCAGTGGGAAAAGGGGAGCAAAGTGGTTGAATGAACAACAGAGAGAACAAGAATAGGCACGTTGGCTGGTGAAGTGGCGGCAAAAGAGTTCATTATCCAAAATGGCCCAATTAAGCTTGACATTGTAATGGTTTAATGCAGAGGTGGCCTTAGCTGAAAAGGATTGATGATAATCATAGAAATAAGTCCCACCATATCGGACGCTAAGGTTGACGATAAGATAAAGGTAAGTATCCGATTCTTCACGGCGATCTGGGAAGGAAGAACAAATGATGTCACGATAGAGGCTAAAGGCAAGGACGAATTCAGCTATCATCATCTTGTGAAGGAGACGAGAGTCCTTGGACCTCAGGATAATGGAGATATCTCCACATGATACTATGCAATTGTCCAGAACATCATGGGATGAAATAAGCAGTGAAACCAAGTTGACATCCTTGCCATCCAGGATATCCTTGTGTAGGTGAGCAGGCACGAGGTGAATAGGAGAGATAAATGGAGGCTGAGGAGAAAGGGATGAACCTGTAGGAACTGCAGGAGACATGGATGGAGGAGGTGCCACCACCAAAGGGAGACTAGGATCTGGAGGCGGGATGATGTCTGTGGAAGGCGATCTGGCAGGCAAGGTGGAAACAGGAGGGGGAATCTGAGGAATGGCAGGATGGGCTTCCAACGAGGAAAGCCGAGTCTGTCTATCTGCAATAGAAGTGGTCATTTGAGCCATGAAATCCCAAATGTCTGACAGAGGAGTAGGCTTGGGCTGCGGAAGGGGCTGGCTGGGGCCAGGGACAGGTCTAGGTTGTGATAATGCCTGCATGAGAAGGTCGTAGAGCACTTGCTTCCGAGCAGATGAAGAATAGGAGATGCCTCTTCTGGTCAAGTCCGACATGAGACGTGGTACCGTCCAATCCTTGATGAAATATCGGGACTTGGAAGCACATTTTCAACTGACAGGAGCTGAAGAGGGTGGTGGAGATGTCAAAGGGTCTTCGATGGAGGGATCATTGATGGACGACATCACTCTGAAGGATACCTAGAGAGGAGAAAGAGAATGGTGGAAGCAACGAGAATTAACTTAAGAATGATGAAATGAGGGGAAGGATGGAGGATGAGGGCAAGGAACATCAGAAAGGCATGAAGGGAATGGGAAACGAACATCTGAGGAGCAGTACTGAAACTTACCACTGGAGGCTGAAGCTTAGCAAGGAAGTAGCTCTAGACGATGGGCTCCAGCAGACAACCGGAAATGATCTCGAGGGAAGGTACCATGGATCTGAAATAAAGAAACAATGTGTGAAGAGGCAGGAAACTAAAGGAGAGATGGAAGGGTTGGGAGGGGTTACATTTTTTTTTTATATGATATAGTGATCAGGCAGGAATAAGCATAATATGGCTTGAGAGGAATGCAGAAAGGAATGAATGAAGGTTAGGATACAGAGGCATAGAAACGGGAAGGAAACTACGGAAATGCAGGGGCCATGACAATCTTTTTTTTTTTTTAAGCAGTGTGCAGAATGCCCATAATCAGACTAACATTTCAGGTAGGTTAGAACGTCCAGAGAGTGAAGGAGAAGGTACTAGGAAGAGCGTGATAAAGGAATAGCTAAAGAACAGGCTGTCCTTGAAAGTTGAGAAGCATACTGTGACGCAATACCCAGAATCGAACTGCGGTGTTGGACCAGAGCCATAAAAAAAGGTGACCCCATGCTCGCAAAACACTAATGATTGACAGCGCACAAAAACACCAGAACAACTCCCTACCCCCTTTTTTTTTTTTTTTTTTGATTGCCGTACAGTAAACTCCAGGTGACAGCGACCCCTCCCCTTAGGCTATGAGGGGCTATCACGACCTCTCCGGTATCTGTGCATACCAAAATCCTTGTCTGTTAGGCAGACAGTGGAGGATTCCTTTACACACCAGAGTCTATATTTGTAAATAAGGATAAAAGGCTCAGTTGATACTTAAGAGTCCATATATTTATTTATTTTTTGTTTATCTGAAGTTCGAAAGCTCCGTTTGCACTCAGAGCAGCAAATTCACTAAGGTTCACTAACTAATTTTCTCTGGCATGATGCCTTCGTTGTGGTAGTCTTACCAGTAACCAAATAGGAAGTAGGTGAAATAAGAGCAAGTGCAATATGAGAAACGGCGAAGGGGAAGGAAATAAGTGGAGGAAGGAAAGATGCAGAAAGCTGAAAGATGGGGAATGAAGCATGGAGCGGGCAGGCAGACGGACGAAATGCGGAGAGATTTTTTTTTTTTTTTAGAAGCAGCATACATGGGTGGTTCAGGGAAAGTACACAGCAAATAGGGCTAGCTGCGAGGGAAATTGGGCAGAAAAGAAGGGCTGGAGAGACGACGGAGACAAGTGGTAGGGAAGCCGCAGGAGCAAGGAGTGAGCGAGACTGGGGTGGGAGAACAGGTGAAGGAAGGGGCTAGTATGAAGTGCAAGTGAAATAAATGAAACAATGAAAGAAAGCTTACCAGGGAAAAGAAGACGCAGGGGAGCAAGCTGGAAGGAGCCTGTCGGCAGAAACCCTGATAGGGAAAGGGGGAGGCCAACTGCCGCTCAGCAGATCCTCCAGAATGGTTGTAGAAATGAAGTACTGCACAACGTGCTTAGAGGAAGTCTGCAGACTGTTCGAACACAGGAAGGAAACAAAAGATATGCAGGAGGATGAACCCAAATGCTACACAACAGCTCAGGGAAACTGCATGAAACAAAACAAGTTTCAGATTCTAAGCATGAAGTGCTGCGAGATTAGGGTTTTTGAATGAGAGGGATGAAGGAAGGAGGAGCCTATTTCACCACATTGAACCTCGGTCTTAAAGCCCTCCCATTATAAGAGTGCCTTCTTGAGTTATTTGGGTGAGAGGACTGCCTATCGAAGCAAATAAACAATCCCAATTGGCTGAAAATGTTGTGATTTATCTTTTTAAGAAGAAATTTTAGTGGGGTACTAATCTGAGATTAATTTGAAATAAACTTGTATGTGACCATTAATAACACTCTCTTTCTTCATTCCAAGTTTAGCCCTCTCCCCATGTCTAGAGGTATACTGATGGAAGTCTCTGGTGAGGGGATTGTACAAACAAAAACACACATATTTGACCACCCAGGAATGGGGTGCCCTCCCCAATGTTTGAACATTCTCAGGGCTGGTGCAGGGCTGCAAATAAAGGGGGTTAGAAAACAAACAGTCCCCAACAATAACAATGTCCAAAAATTAAATAAAGTCTAACCACGATCCTTTTTATTCTCCAAGCTTATGAGCATATTATTAGTGATGACAAAAATCTTAAACCACAGGGTTTTTTGACCTAAGACCTAAGTCAATTTCTCTCAGCTCTTGATCCCAAACAGAAAACGTTTAGATGTCCCCAGCCAGGAGGTCCTCTGCCTACAGAATTTCCAAAGTTCAGAAATAATTTGGGGGCTCTGTAAAACCCAAATGGGTACTGGCACAAAGTCTCAGTTCATTCAAATAGCGCAGCTAATAATCCAGCCCTCCCAGCGTTACAATGTCCACGGGCATTGTGGGGCATTGTGGGCATTGGTGGTATAGTGGTGAACATAGCTGCTTCCCAAGCAGTTGACCTGGGTTTGATTCCCGTCTGATGCAGAGGACATATTTCCGTCTTTCGGATGAGACGTTAAACCGAGGTCCCATCTGCCTGGATTGGTGGTAGTTCAGGTGGATGTTAAAGATCCCATGGCACTTATCGAAAAGAGTAGGGGAATTTCCCCGGTGTCCTGGCCAAATTTCCCTCATTCACTAAAAATACCACCAACAGCTTAATCTGGTTCAAGGTCAGTTGGCATTCATCTGTATCCCCTCCCCGGGTCGTGCCTGAAAATAGGCAGGATTTGTCTAGTGCACTTACCCGGTCAACAAAAGCTAAATAAATAAAAATAAAATAATTAGTGAATGACTTTCTCAGGGTTACTTTAAACAGCAGGTTCCTCAAATAAACTTTACATTGTCCAGTTCCTCTGATCCAGAGGCATCAACGAGGGGCAATTTAATTGGACTCTGCTCCCAGAAATTTCCAGCACAGCAAGGCATACAAACAAAGCAAGGGGCTATGGGCTCTGTAGGGCTGCCCAGGGACTCAGTCCTTCCTTCCATCCCTAGGCCAGGTACCCTTTGCCGACTGCCCACCAGTGAAAGGTCCACTGTAGCCCTGGACTGAGTTTCTGTACTTCCACCTCTAATGTGGGCTTATGATAGCCAATTACAAGTCTTTGGACCTACTTATGCTCCACCAATTTATCCTGCATTGATACACAAAAGTCTGGACTCGTGGTGATTTTGCCAACATTTAGAATTGGTTAGGACAGGCCATCATCATCTGGTGGCCCCAGTTGCCACAGCTATGGCCTCTTTCCCTCTTTCAAACATCAACCCCCATGGTGCAGATGGTCAAGTACCAAATTAATTACACATTTTCTGGCTAGGTTCCCCCTTCTGGGGATCTTGTGAAATGCCACACAGTTTCATAAGGGCAAAGATAGGCAGTCACTTGTCAGTGGTCCCAATTGCCACTGATCCTGCCTTCCACCCTTCTCTCAAGCACTGACCCCTTACTGCAGAGGGTTCCTGGCAGAATTACACACCAAAAGGCCATGAACGTTCCTCTCCTGTCTGCCTGCAGGGAGGGAGGACACCAAAAAGGTGCCAAAAGCAGTCACTATGTTCATAAAAAAATACATTCTACTTCAGGAATGGCAGGGTCAGTCTCTAACTCTCTTTTTCTCTCTCTCAGAGCAGCAGAGGATTCACCCTTGGGGGCTTTTCACTGTTGACAGCCACCATGATTCCCAAGAAATTCAATCGGTATCACTCTCTGGGAACAAGAACTCTAGGGGAATCTCTGGTACAACCTGTCCTGTAGGCAGTTCCCCCCAACTGCTGCAGCAATCCTATTACAGCTAGTTGGCTTCTCCCCCTTTAGAACTCTAGTGCAGACCAGCTGACCCAGCCTTCTAAGGGACCTGGAGGTTAACCCTTTCAGACCTCATAGACCCACTAAGGCACTAGAGCTACTTATGGGGGCTACACATGATTTTAAAAAAGGGGTTAATTCAGCTGAGTTGTAAATAAACTTGAGTGCCAGCACTGGGTATGGTTTATGTCCGATTTTGGCCACACGTCACAAGCACCCCTACAAAATTTGGGAGGCAGTTTAGCGCAGTGGTTTAAGGCTCTGAGCTGCAAATCTGGTGACATCTAGCAAATCAGACCTGGGTTTGAATCCCACAGCTTCCACTTGCAGACTGTGTGACCCTGAGCAAGTCACTTAACTTCGCTGTGCTCCCAGGTCACACCTGTAAAAAAGCTTTCATCTTAGTGTGCTAGTCCTGGTTAAATGACTAACCAAAAAAAAAAAATAGAGGAATGCAGGAGAAATGTGATTAAAACTCAGTGGATGAGTCAGGGTTGAGCTTCCCGCAGGTATGTCCTTTATTAGCAAAGGATCAGGAGAGTGAGTTCATCTCCTATTTTGCATACTCCTCACTGGCCACCCACTGTGAGCCCCTCTCATGGGCCAGCACTCTGTTTCAAAAAGGGAGCCAGAGAGTGATCTTCACAAAAGACAGAAAAAGCAGTGAGATCACAGATAATACTACCATGTTAAAATTAAAAGAATAGGTACCCAGCCTATGGGGGGTTACCCTGTCATTAATGGTCAGGCATATTCACAACTCAGGTATTTATGAAACCAAGAACCTCTTTTAAAATCATGGGGTGAAGAAATAAAGTGAGTATTTTGAATGACTTTCAATAGAATTGAAATGTAATAAAAAAGAAAACAGAGCATTTTTTAAGTTTAAAAGGATTTGCAGATTTACACGCCCATTTGTTTGTTTGTAAAAGTTTATTCCTTAAGAACAATCCAAGGAAAAGGATTGCCCATTTGAGCGTTAGCTTGTTTTCAATGGGATCCATTACATACAAGACAATTTCATAAAATATACATAAGTTACAGCATGTAAAATACATATAATACAAAACACTGCCAAGTACTTACAAAAAATGTTCCAAATAATCACAAACATTCTCAGGAATGACTTCAACCATCTAAAGTGCAGGGTATCAGCGGTAACACTGGTTCTCAGTTATACAGTTTTTTTGTTTTCTTTTCATTATTTTTGAGATAATCATAAAAAAAGTGGAACGTGTCAACAGCAGCCACAATTTCTTGGTTGTGCAAATTTTTGAAATAACCAGCTTTTAATATTATTCCATGGGGCAAGTGCCTTTGTTCTCGGGTAATCTGGCAACCCATTCCAAGTTCTAGGTCCACTGACCATTAAAGCAGAGTTTCCCTTTGCTGTTCTCATTTTGGGGATCACCAGTTCTAGGCTTTGTGCTGTTTGCAAATCTGCTCTGGATGTGCGTATCTCAAACAGATTATCTAAATAAGATGGTATATTTTTCTTTAAATGCTGATGAGTTAGATGCAATATATGTAGTTGTCTACGCTCCATTAAATTAATCCAATTTAGAGATCTATACATTATGCACCGATGTGTCAACCGAGGGGCACCCAGGGCAAACCTAGCAAATCTATTCAAGGCTGTATCCAGCTGCTCTAGTACAGCCCTGGATGCAGCCGCGTAGACTACATCACCATAATCAAACAGTGGAATAATTGTAATATGAACTATGTATTTTCTAACGTTAAGTGGTATACACTGTCTCAATCTGTACAGTGCTCCCAACCTAACATGTAGTCTTTTAATCAGGTTATCTACGTGTCCTTCCCATTTCATCTGCAGCCGCGCGTCTACCCATACTCCTAAATACTTGTAGGAGTTCACCTGTGGTAATATTTGATTTGTAGATGTTTTAATTTGAAGTATATTTATAGTGGCCACCTGCTTATTCCCAAAAAGCATAACTTGGGATTTTTTATTATTTAATATTACATTTCGTGATCTAAAATGTTCCTGCAAAGCATCAAAATCTCTTTGGAGTGTTTTCTGAATTTCCAAGATGGAAACTCTTTCACACACACATTTGACCAGTATCTGGATGAGGATGTACTGGATACTGTTTGGTTTTGATTTTTTTTAAAGATCCTGTTTCCTTGCAGGGCCCACACTGATAAAACTAAGTTGGTGGTAGTGGTGGTGGGGGATCAGTACTATGCTATCATCATAAACGTGTGCTCTACCTAGGCATGCCTGCAATATGAATACAACTTCTCACAGATGAAGAGTCTTCAAAATGGCTAGGGCTGACATATTTATTCCAGATCACCGAGAAGAGAAACAATGTGGGATATCTCATCAAATCTGAGAACAGGAGGTCAGATTAGTGAACTTGTCCAAGGTTCAGTGGGGTGACAAACATGTTCCCCCACCACACACTGGGTGATATTTAAGCAATAAGGCACAAGGAGGTGTGTGTTATTGTGTAATAACGCTACTCTTGGAGTGGGTTGAAGCACAAAGCAAGTGCCTTATTGCAATTATACAATGGCTCGATGTTATACAAAGTAAAAAAAATATATAAAAAAGGTTTTAGTAGATTTTTAGTGTAGCAATATATCTCTGTTTCTTAACAGTAGCTCCAAACAATCATCCAATAAATCAATACAGGATGTTATTGTGTAATAACATCACTGTCTCAGGCACACACTGACCAATCAGAGCCCTGGAAATGTTCTTGCCATAGTTAAATATATACATAAGTATTCATTCAACACTCATTTTCTCTCACTTCATTTGCTTTTCTCTGTTTCTTTTTCCTTTTCCGGTCTATTTGAAACCACAGCCTATGTACGAGTATCTACTGTTTTGTCTGTAAACCTTCTGTATTAACCATATAAATTGTTGCCCTTGCACCTTGCATATTTTGTAAACTACTACCTCTGTGCCTGTATATACTGCACCATTTGTACTGTAAATACTGTTCATGCAGTTTGTATTTTGTATATTTAACGTGTTTATACAAACTATTATAAATTGTCCTTGTACACTTATATGTTGCTGTTATTCATTATTTCTCTGTACCTCCCCTTTTTCCCTCCCCCAGGTCACTCCTGAAAAAGGGATATTCTGTCTCAGTGGGCTTACCCGGTTACCAAAATTAAAATAAATAAATTTTCTTTGCTGTGCATGGCAGCTGCCTGCCACAGCCCTCCTTGTTACCACACACAGGCTTTACCTGCTGCCACTCTTCATGTGGCCTGCCTGTTTCCAGGATTCCTTGCTACTTTCTTGGCTCCTGCTCTACTGTTTCTTTTGTGCGTCTTGCTTGCCCAATCTTTGTGCCAGTGCCTATGCAACTTGTGGTGCTGTTGGGATTCACTTATCTACTCCCTCCCTCTGCTTATGACTAGCGCTGTTGCACCATGACTGCCTTTCAGTGCTAGGCCTTTCTTCGCTGTGCCATGGGTTAGGGGCCATACATTGTTTTTTTTGTTTTCTGGCTCATTACCTTCTGCCACTTTGCAGCTGTCCAGCTGCCACCATTGGGCTCCCATTTCTGCTGTTTCTCTGGGCCTTCTGCCCTTTCTGTGGTGGTTGCTGCTCAATGTGCTTCTGTGTCTTCTCTGCTTCTGCCTCTACTGTCTCCTTACTGGCCTACCATGTCCTGCTGCTTGGTCCCACCTCTCATCGTGGTATGTGGCTGTTTTTCCTTGTTGACCTTTCTCTGTATTCTGCTCTTAATACCTTGGGCTCTGCACCTCTCTACTACTGGTCTCAATGCTCTTTACCTACATGAGCTCAACACCCTTCCTACAACAACTGCACTTACTGTCCCAACAATTGCTTCTTTCCTATAAAGTTCTATGCCCCATAAAATCTTGGCCAAAGTCACCAGCTAATTGGACTCGGTGTCCCCTTACCAGCTATCCACTTGGGCTTCTTTCCCTCTACCACTGGGCTCAGTGCACCTCTACCACTAGGCTCAGCTCTACTCTACCACTGGGTTCAGCACCCCTCTACAACTGAGTTCAGTGCCCCTCTAACACTAGGCTCAGCATCCTGCTATCACTGGGTTTAGAGTCCTGCTACTGTACCACTGGGCTAAGCATCTCTCAACAGCTGGGCTCAGCTCCACTCTACCACTGGGCTCAGCACCACTCTACCACTGTGCTTAGTGTCCCTCTACCACTGAGCTTAGTATCCCTCTACCATTGGGCTTTAGTGCACCTGTACCCCCAGGCTCAGTGCCTCTATGCTACTGGGCTCAGCACACTTCTACCACTGGGCTCAGCATCCCTCTAATGCTAGCAGAAGCCCGCCTGCTACTAGAACTAGATGCAAGATGGCGGCTGCTGTGAGTCAGACAGTACTTTAGCTCTGTGTTGCATTTTTCTTTTACGTTGTATTTCAGCCCCTTTTATTTTTGTTCTTTTTGTGTGTTTTTAGCTAGGTTTAGGGTCGAAGAAGTGAGGTAGTTTAGGACTTTGGGCATTTTTTCAGGTGCATTAGCCTGTTCCTTCTTTTTCTTTGCCGGTTTCACTTTTTGCTGGGACTTCAGAAATCCACTCTACAGTGTGGCAGGCTGCGTGGTGGGGTTTTACCAAGTCCCAGTATCTGTAATAATATTTATGTATTAAATTCCCACTTTTTTTACAATATATTTTTAGCTGTGACTGTTTGGACTGTTTGGGTAGTGCTCACAGCTAATACCGAGTGCTAGTATCTTGTGCTTTTGCTGCCTCTCTGTCTGCGGTGTTCTGCCTCCTACATGTTGCCTAGTTTTGGGGCTGTTGGCAGAACAAGAGCGGAACAAGATTGAAGTGGAACAATGGGGCTATACTGTAGCACCCTTTGTTTTTCATTTACATTGCCATGCCTAGAAGTTGCAAGGACTGCTGAAGGGAAGCAGTTCACTTTTGAAGTTTGGTGCCTGGGAGAGGAACCTGACCAGGAAGCTGGCGTGTTAAGCCCAAGGACTGAGAACTAGGAAGGATAATGGACAGAGAAGGATTGGTTTGGACTTTTCGAGTTTGATTTTGGTGGAGGTTGTGAGTATTAGCCAGCTTGTTCCCCATTTAAGATCTGAGAGATTTTTCTGGTGATTGAGCCCCTGCTTTGCTGGGGGGGGTGCTGTTTGAGGCCTCAGGTGCCTGGGGTTTCCTACTACCTGAGCCTTAGCTGGAAGGCGTAGGCTTCGGCGGTGAGTGCCTTGACTGTGTGGCTGCTGGAGGGTGGCTGGGGAGATCGGGCATAAGTTCCTCTGGATTTCCAAGGGGCCGCTTCTGCTCTCCCCCCTTCCAGTGGGCTTGAACTTCATCTACACTTTGCTTGCTTCTTACTGCAGCTTTCTGTGGTTGACCCTTGGGTGCTAGTTGGGTGTGTAATGCCCCAAGGTTTGGGGCACTACAGAAATGGAGGACTTATGTTAGCTATAGTGTGCCACGGGGTTCCCCATTGTGTTTTGGGTTCTGAGGAATAGTTAGAGGGGCCCCTATGTAGTAATTCCCTCCCTCACTATAGCCAGGCAGGGCACAAAGAAAATAAATGAAAGAAACTTTTTTCTGGTTCTCTGCTGCTCTGCTGCTCCATTCCAAACCCCCCAAGCAGGCAGCATGAGAGTGGGCACCCACACGCTGGGACCGCTCTCCCTGGCTGGCATATGGTGCTGATTTCAAAAATTCTAGCCATTGGCTGGGGCACGGGCTCAGGGTTTGAGAATTAGAACCCCGAGCACTTTTGAGTGGGGAAACAACCATTTTTTGGCTGATCAGGCTGTGCTGTGGAGAGAGGGGGACCTGCAGAGTGTAACAGAGACAGGGCTTACCTGTTGAGTGGCTGAAGCCATCCCGACGACTCTGTTTTGGTGCCCCCCTTATCCAGCCAGTGAAGACTCCAGTGTGCTGCTTCTGTGCTGCTGTTCCACAGTTGAATCTGGCAGTCGAGAGAAGAGAGAAGGAGCTGGTCTCTTGTGGCAGTGTGGGCTCAGTTTTGTCCCTTTTATTTATTTATTTTTATTTTAATATTTAAGAACTGTGCGGTTCCACATCAGCGGCATGTAAAGGAGCCGGATTGCATTGTTGGAAGTAATTGTCAGCCCTCCCGAGGCCCCTGTCACCTGCCACAGTGCCTGTTGTAATTCCTCCCTCAGTTGGCGAGAACCTCCCTTCACCCTGCATCTGCTTCAACCCGGGCTGGGGGTGGTGAGTCGGCGGGAGCACCATGGCAGAGTGCTAGCCACCAACTGACTTTTAAATAAAATATTTTAAAATTGTTTAGTGCTTGTGGTGCTATCTGGGAATGGGCAGGAGGGCCAGGCTGAGATTTTGTTAATTAATTATTCAGGGCGTCGTGATGCCCACAGGGAGGGGACTGCCTTAAGGCCTAAAGAGGCAAGCTGTTGGCAGTCATCAGAGGGGTGGTGCACAGGCAGGGCTACCTGTATAAGTGGCAGCAGGGCCGCGGACTGGACCTACGGATTTAAAGGGGCAGTGACTGGTCCATTAGGGAAGAAGGTCAGGGCAAGCCCCAGGACTAAGGGAAGTCGACAGAATGAACGTATTCTTCAATGTGGCACAGCCAAACTGGCCCACCAGTTAGAGGGCCCAGCTAGTAGGCTCATAGGTAAAAGGGGCCCACAGCATTAAAAGGGCATTGTGGGGCAGCACTAGGCCCACTGTAGAGAAAGGCATAAGAGGGGCAGTAATAGGCCCAGGCCATTTAAAAGGAGATCAGCAGGTAGGCCCTTCTCAGCAGGCTTAAGGGGAGTGATCCAGGCCCCAAGGTCAGAAGGGGCAGAATAGAAAAAAAGGGCCCAGACAAGAAGACCCACTGTTAAAAGTGTAACGTTAGGCTCAGAGTAGAGGATAAAGTAGCCCTAGGGTAGAGAGGGCTGTTACTTTGAGAGTTGCCGGGGGTAGCCAGATCCTAGTGAAGGAGGATCCAGAAGTGTGATGGGTCCATTCTAGAGGTGCTTAGCACACAATTGCCATTGAAGGACTGTCAGCTGATGAACTGTCTATATGAACTGTATTTTACCTAAGCATTTGAAATGTTGTGTTGATTGCAAAAGCACCAAGACTGTATTATATTGGTGCAACCCCCCCTATAAATGGGGGTTCAAAAAAGTCTTCCTTGGGCTTGCCTAAATGCCCACTGCCAGGCTAGTGTTCTGTGTCCTAGTGATTTAAAAGTGTTTGCATGTGAGTGCCCTGTTAGCCTTCATGCCTGTCTCTTTAAGAACTGCCTATTTTGTGGTGTAAAATTAATCTGGGCAGGAACCGAGTAGTTTCAGGCTTGAGTCCCGCTCAGGCTGCAGTGTTATCGCTCCATTCTGCCATAGCAAATTGTGCAGAGGGAGCCCTACAAGGATCTGTGCTGTTTACTGCTTTACTAATATTGCAGTTTGTTTAACCTGCCTTCCTTTGCAGCATGGACATTTTTATATTGCACCACCATCTTGGTTCTGGACTACCTATTGGGACTGTGTGTTGTTAGTGGGTTGCGATTTGGTTCCCCACTGTTTAATTGTGTCACGCTTGCTGGAAGCTGCATCCAGCATTACTCGACTGAGATCCGAACTGTATCACCCAGCCTGGGCCTTGCCATACTGGCCCAGCCAGCTACTCACGCCTCAGAGATCACCATCGATGAGAGACTCACCCGGGGATCAGCCCCCTGCTCAACATCTCAAACAGGAACGACACCTCGGTGCTCTGTGAGAGCCCTGCTTCTCCTGGCAAACCAGCAAGTCATCTTGCAAGGCTCCATTTTGTCCATCCTGTGTCCTGTACTGGGTAGCATGAGTAAACAACAGGGTAGCCCGCTGCAACAACAGCTCAATCAAAGTGTGTCAGCTCATTTAGTTGTTTTGTATAATCATCATGAACTGAACCTTCTGGCTCCAGATTACAAATTGTGGGTTATAGTGCATGAATTGTTTTTCCATCATAGGGCCCCGACCAGCTGCAACGTTAGCCTACCCCGGGCAATGCTTCAGGCTAGCCTACCTCACCAACAGGGTACCCAGAGAGTGTGTGTGACTGTGTTGAGGGACTCTAACGTGCATGCCTTATAGCCAGATTGAATCAATACTTCAACCAATCAACCTAATTATGCCCCTTCCTTGTTCAAGTCCCCTAAATAAATCAGATCTAACTCTTTCTGCATTTAATCTGACTGTGAGTTCTCGTTTGTACCAAAAGCACTGTACTGTTGTTATCTGCTGCGCCTAACCTTGTTTTATAGGGGGTCTCCAGGGTTGAACTTGTGGAACCAGCCCTGGTGGTAAGTGTAAACAGTGTGGGGATTTGTATGCTGAATAGGGGCTACTGTGAAAGTGTTGGTTGTGTATTGTTCAGACCACTAGAGGGGAAAGAGGTGGGTTACAGTGTCCCAGAGGGCTGTACCCAGGTTAGCTCAGTTACTAACAACCCTGTTCTCTGGGTGGAGGCACCTGTTTCAGTACACTGGCCCCTCAACCTGAAACTAGCCAAGCAGGCAGGGGTAGTAGCCCTTGGGATAGCGCCACCTAGGGGTTACATTGGGATTGTGGTTATTTATCCCTGCAGCGAACAATTGCCCTGGACTTTGATTATTTACCCCTGCAGTGAACAGTAGCCCTGGATTTTGATTAATTGCCCCTGCAATGAACAATTGCCCCTGCAACTATTGAATTCCAGTGTTCAGTGCAAAGTAGCAGTACCAGTGTTCAGTGCAAAGTGTGTGAACTCAATCTTCAGCCACAGCTGATTCTTCACCAAAACAGTCTTCAGTCAGCGAAGAACTTCACAGTATCTTCCTCCCCTGACAACCGCCGTTAGCAGAAATCGACGTTCCTTGATGTGAGTCGTGGCTGCCAGTTCCTGGTTCTCTTTGTGATTCCATCAGCTTGGAAGTGAAACGCCTAGGAAGAAGCTCAACCGTCACTCTCAGTCATTCGCCAAAAGTCGAGTCTGTTGTGGCCAAAGAGTGTTCGTGTCCGCCGGTTTATTGTTTTCTGGTTTTGAACTCCTGGAATCCGGATCTTCACCTCACAGCCTAATCTTCTTGCTTGTTCCGTCCTGCCTGCACTGTGTGACCTTCTGGGATCCAGCTCGATTTTGGTGATCCTTCAGGTGGATCCTCATCAAAGAAGCTTCAGCAGTTCATGTTTCCATCCTTGGCAATCCTTGCAAGTGGATTCTTTGCCAAGTCTGGTGTTCTTCTTCTTTGGCAGCCCTGGTTGAGGGTTGGTGCCAGGAAACTTCAGCAGTTCATGTTCTTCATCCTTGGCAGCCCTGATTGAGGGTTTGTGCTGGGGAAATGGCAGCAGAATCTTCACTCTTGGCAATCCTTTCAGGTGGATTTTTCGCCAAGTCTTATGTTCTTCACCGTTGGCAGCCCTGGTTGAGGGTTTGTGCAAGGGAAGAGCTTGGCCAACATTGGTCCTTTTGTGTCACAAGTATTCTGGCAACCCTGTAGAGTGAGTTGGCTGAAGAACCTGGGTCTGTTTAAAAATCTCTCTGATTCCCTTTCCAACCTCTTCTAGGTTTGCACTGGTGTAGCTTGATGCCAAGCAAGAGTCCCGCTTTCCCCATTGCTTCACCGTCCTTCAGCTGTGCGTACGAAGACAACAAGAAAAGTTGGGCTTCCTTTGATCCTGTAGACTTTTGAGAGGTTCATGCCACCTAATATTCCAGGATAATCCCTGGTGTTCATTGTACACTGTGAAATTGTCCCATCTCTTGATAAAGTTGTAGATGCTTGCATTTGTTTGTAGGCCTTTTAGAGAAGCACATCATAGAGTATTATAAGTAGTGGCCTTAAGCCAAGGTGCACCTTTTAGAGTTAGTAGAGAGTATCACTTACTGTTCTTCTGAGGTTTGGTTCCTTTCTTCCCTTGTGACCGTGTCTACCTTCCCTTGTGGTATGAATAAAGCTCGTCGGGCATCAAACTTATAGATTGTCTCCTGCCTCTCCTTCCGGGGTGTTTCCATCCACCCAACCCCATTTGAACCACAGCATTGTCTCACCAGTCCACCTGCCTGAGACAATGCTGGCTGTGCAGCTGGGACAGGTCATCTTCTTAGTCAGCACCCAGTTGATAAGATCTCTACAGGTGGCTGGGTGTGGGTTGGTGGGCCCCTTTGGTTGGGTATTGGGGAACTGTGGCTAAAGAGTGGCTGGGCCCTGATTTCTTTTGGGTGTCCCCTATTGGTAGTCGGAGGGCATATGTTGGGGGCTCAGTTGTTCTGAAGGGGCTTCCTTTCCCCGTCTTGGCCACCTGATAAGGCCACATTTCGGGTCACTTTGTGGATTATTTGCTACCCTTCCTTGACTGTGTTGATGAACAGTTCCTGAGCATCGGCAGCGATTTTCCCTCTTGTCTGCTCCTGGATTTTGTTGAGAGGTGGTTTTAGTGCCTTCCTCAAGTTAAAGTCAGCTGTTCGAGGACTGCTGGAGTGAGAGTCCATTGTCCTCTGTTGGACATTTCATTTTCTGCTTGCTGGGAGTGAGAGCCTCAGTTTTGCGGATTTACATTTGGACTAGTATCTGACTTTGCCTTTTGCCCTGGTCTTCTACTTGCTCTCTTCTTTTTGACCTGTGGGATTTTGAATTTATTGTGGGGTTATGTTTTATTTCTTAGTGGGGCTGGTTTAAGTGTCTTGATCTTTTTAATTTTAATTGTCGAGGGATGGGGTTTT
This sequence comes from Neoceratodus forsteri, assembly GCA_016271365.2. NCBI lineage: Eukaryota > Metazoa > Chordata > Ceratodontiformes > Ceratodontidae > Neoceratodus > Neoceratodus forsteri. Next base: position 530,206,526 of record CM028137.1, on the reverse strand, counting down.
TATTATATTATTTTAGCCTCTGTGGGGGGGTTTGTTTGGGTATTTTATTATTTTGTGGCTATAGTTCTGGCTTTGTTAGTATGTGTTGGCAGCGGGCTCTCCCTGTCAGGCGCTATTCCACCTCTGAGCTCCGGGGCCTCTGCCCTTTTTTCTGTCCCCCACTGCCTCCGGCGGTATATGGCCACTGTAGGGCATTGGGGATAGTGGGTAGAAGGCGGAGGGTTGGGGGTCCTGGACCTGGAGGGGATAATGAGCGGGGTGGTCGGACAGCGGTAGTTAGGACCAGGAGACGCCCTGGGGCAAAATGGAATTCTGAGCGAGGTCCTCCTTGCTGGGTATCCATACCCAAGGGGTCCACCTTGGGTGGGCCGGTAGCTGGGTCAGTCCCGGTATCTCATCCGACTCGCACGGTGTTGTGCAATGCTAGGTCCATTAAGAACAAGATGGCTGTTATAGCTGATCTTGTTGGGTCAACGGATCTGGCTTGCATCACCAAGACCTGGCTGGATGATAATGCTGGCATTATTTTGGCCGTAGCAATTCCAGCCACTTTCCCGGTGACACATTGTGTGAGGTCGGATCATAGGGGTGGGGATGTAGCTATCTGTTTTAGATCGAAATTGGGCCTTGTGGATGTGCCAGTTGAGGGATTCAGATCCTTTGAATGTGTCATGATCGCTGTTGTGGGGTGCAGGATCATTATCATTTACCGTCCACCCGGGGATGAGAAGTTGTTCCTGCAGGGAGTAACAGACTTCATCATCGATATGGCATTGGAATCCCCCAGACTGATGGTGCTGGGTGACTTCAATCCCTAGGTTGATGACAAACTCTCACCTTTTGGTCAAGACTTCCTCCAATTTATGTCATCTGGGGGCCTCACACAGGTAGTTACCTCTGCGACCCACATTAAAGGCAACTCGTTGGATCTGATCTTCCTCCTGGGGATCGAGACCGCCAATCTGGTGGTGGAACCAGTCAGTTGGTCTGATCATCACTCCATAAGATTCGATTTATAGACCTGCCCCCAGGGAGATGGTTCAATACCGCCCTTTGTGGGGATTGTCCCCAGATGGTCTTCTGGCAGAATTGAACCTCTCAGGATTACCAGGTACTAGCAAGGGCCCGGAGAACCTTCTTCAAGCCTACAACCGGGCTGTGGTGGGTGCTCTTGATGTCTTGGCTCCTGTCCGTAGTCGCCCTCTCACCCTCCGCCTTTGGTCCCCTTGGTTTGATGGGGCCTTGAGGGAGTTGAAGCAAATAGGACGAAGGTTAGAACATATCTGGTGGAGAACTGGTCTTGATGCCGACAGACTTAGACTGATGGCCCATCTTAAAGACTATCAGTCGGCAATCACCCATAAGAAGGCAGAATTCCTGTCCAGGGAGATTACCGCAGCTCAGAATCGACCAGCTCAGCTTTTCCAAACTGTGGACAGACTGTGCAATCCAGCCTGTCTACAAGTTTGGTTAGCTTTTTCTCACTAAAAGTGTAAGGAGTTTGCTCGATTCTTTGCTGATAAGATTGTCGACATCAAATCAAAGATCTGTTCAGTGCTTTCTTTTGGGGGGGAAATGGTTGGCTGAATGTTGCTTTCCCTCAGCCTTCCTGGACGGAGTTTGACTGGTTAGCGATCGAGAATGTCATGAGGATTCTCAGGGAGATACACCTAACCAGCTGTAGTTTGGATCTGGGCCCTACACACCTTTTATTAGACTGTCTTGATGTTATCGCCCCGATCCTTGCTGAGATAGTCTGGTGCTCATTGGAGACAGATGAGTTTCCCTGCTCCCTAAAGGAAGCAGTGGTGACTCCCCTTCTTAAGAAACCTTCCCTTGACTCAGACTGCCCTGCTAACTACGTCCGATCTCTAATCTTCCCTTTGTGGGGAAGGTTATTGAGAAGATTGTGGTGCTACAGTTTGGGAACCATCTTACCATCCATGACCTCTACGATCCTCTCCAATCTGGATTTCATAAAAGGCATAGTACCGAGACTGCTCTGGTTCGAGTGCTCAGTGATCTCCTGATTGCGAGAGATCAGAGATCAAGTACCATTCTGGTGTGTCTTGACCTCTCTTCAGCTTTTTACACCGTGGACCATGGGGTGCTGCTGGATCGCCTGCATGCTATCTGTGGGCTGTCTGGTATGGTCCTCAGATGGTTTTGTTCATTCCTCACTGGTAGACCTCAGAAGGTGGTCTTGGGGTGTATTTTCTCTGCAGCTTTTCCTCTTCCTTATGGGGTACCGCAGGGCTCTGTGCTGTCCCCCATGTTGTTCATGGTGTATATGCTGCCATTAGGAGAGATTGTGAGACGGTATGGGCTGGGGTTTCAATGTTATGCATGTAACCCCTAGGTGGCACTATCCCAAGGGCTACTACCCCTGCCTGCTTGGCTAGTAGCAGGTTAAGGGGCCTGGGTAATGAAACAGGTGCCTCCACCCAGAAGTCAGGGTTGTTAGTGGTCAAGCTAACCTATGCGCAGCCCTCCGGGACACTGTAACCCCCCCCTCTTTCCCGTCTAGTGGCCTGAACAATATACAATAATTACTTTCACAATGACCCTTATTCACCAGGCAATTACCCACACTGTTTACACTTACCACCAGGGCTGGTTACTCTAGCTTGACCCTGGGGACCCCCTGTACAACAAGGTTAAGCGCAGTAAATAACAACAGTACAATACTCTTGGCACAAACTGGAACCGCAGTCAGGTTAAATGCAAACAAAGTTAAATCTGATTTATTCAGGGGACTTGAACAAGGGAGGGGCATAATCAGGTTGATTTGCTTAAATCTATATTAATCAGACAGTTATGCATGCAGTTCAGAGTCCCTACACAGTCACATACACTCTGGGTACCCAGGTAGGAAAATAGTGGGCTAGCCAGGAATGTTGCAGCTGGTTGGGGCCCTGTGATGGAAGAAAGCAACATGCACAACACACGCTATTTTTAATCCGGAGCCAGAGGGCTCAGTTCATGAAAGAAAAGGCAACAAGATAATCAGATGACAACACTTTTAGATTTAGCTGTTGTTACGTGGAGCTACCCTGATGTTTACTCATGATACCCAATACTGGACACAGGCAGGCTGAAATCGAGACTGCAGACTGTTGAGCTGGAGCACCCGGAGAAGCAGGGCCCACACGAATCACTGAGGCGTCATTCCTGTTCAAGGTGTTGAGAAGGGGACGATCCTCTTGTCGATGACTTTCTCTGCATAGCAGGTATTCTGGCTGGGCCAGTATAGCAGGGCCCAGGCAAACGGAAATGGATACGGATTCAGTCTGTGGAGCTGGATACAGCCTCCAGCAAGCAAAACACAGTTCAGACACTGTGGGGAACCAAATCACGACCCACTATAAGCACACAGCACATTCACAAGTAAGGAAATTCCACTGTACCAGGCAAATGGCTCTCTGGTTGCAATTTCAGAGTCTCTGCACAATCCAGGAGTTCAGAGGCAGCTGGAAGTCCTGACAGGCCGATCACATTCAGCAAATCTTTAGTCTTCTTCAGGTTAAAGCCTGGTCACAATTAAGTGGCTTAATTTGCTCTCCAAATTCGGATTCGGTCCAAAAAAAACACAAGTTCCCTCTCAGGAACAGCAGGCAGGCATGCAGGTCAAATTCAGACCTTTCAATAGTTCTCCCACGTGAATCCACTATGGATTGCTGCTCAAACTATCCTGAGATGTTACTTCTTCACTTCCCAGCTCAGATCTAACTGAAACTGCAAGCACTGTGGGACTTTCCCCAAAATCCAAAAGGTTTGGTTGGCTGATCTGTCTGTCAGTCACAAAAAGGGCTTCTCCTCCAGGTTATTTTAGGCGCTAAAAGCCCAAAACTACAATTCCTACACGTTTTCGCCCCACCAAGCCCCTGTAGGCAGGCTCCATTTTAGAGTCCCTAAATGTATTGATTGGCCCATTCTGCAGTTCAGGACCAAGATGATGGAAACAAACAGAACTGTCCATGCTGCAAAAAAGGCAGGTTAGAACAAACTGCAATATTATTACTACTCTAACAAATGATCTGCAAACAAGTACATCTTCTAACAGAGCTCCCTCTCAGATTAATTATGACTGCAATCCAAGCAGCTCTTAAAGAGACAGTACACAGAGGCTATACAGGCACTCTTTGGCAATACATTTAAACTGCTAAAACGCAGAACACTGGCAGTGAGCATTTAGGCAAGCTCAAGGAAGACTTTTCAGGAACCCCCATTTGTAGGGGGGGGTTACATGCAGATGATACACAGCTCTACCTGTCTTCTGCTCCTGACCAGGATAGTGCACTCTCGGTCTTTAACAACTACCTGGCTGAAATCCAGGACTGGATGAATTCTAGCTGCTTGAGGCTTAATCCGGATAAGACTGAGGTGTTGGTATTGGACCTGGGTTGCCAGATAGAGGGGTCGGGGCAGGGGCCCCTCTGGGCTTTGGCTTGGAGGATCCCAGTTACTGACTTCTGATCAGGTGCAGAATCTGGGGGTAATACTTGATGACAGCTTGACACTCCGTTCTCAGGTGTTGGCCATCATTAAGACCCCTTTTTTCCATCTGAGAAATATTGCCCGGATTAAGCACCTAGTCCCGTCTAGTGACCTGCCTTCTTTGATCCATGCCTTTGTAACTTCATGTCTTGACTACTGTAACTCCCTCTACCTAGGGCTTCCTGGGGTTGATATCTGCCACTTGCAGCTGGTGCAGAACGTGGTGGCATGGCTATTGTCTGAATCTTCACGGTCTGGTCATATTATGCCTGTGCTGCGTGAACTGCACTGGCTGGCTGTTCAATGGCAGATCACCTTCGAGGTCATTTTACTGACCTATAAAACCCTACATGGACCGAGATTGAACTACCTGCAAGATCTCCTGCACCTCTCCTAGCTCCTCTGCTTTGACCGACGGCGATTGCTGGAGATTCCCAGGGTATGGCTTAAAACATCGGGAGCTAGAGCTTTTTCATTTATGGCTCCTACCCTGTGGAATTCTCTGCCTCATCAGGTTCGGGGGTGCCTGACAGTGGAGAGCTTTAAGACCGCCTTGAAAACACATTTATTTCAGCTGGCATTTGGTGATGTACTATATTGATTAATTATCCTGTGCTTTATGGTTGTCTGTTGAATTTTATTGTTGAAGTGGTTTTATTGTGAAGCACTCTGATATTTGCTGAAGAGCACTATATAAATAAATATGACTTACTTACTTACTTACTGCTGGGATCAGTGCCCCTGTACCATTGAGCTCAGCTCCCCTCTACCATTGGGATCAGCACCTCTCTACCACTGGGCTCAGTGCCCCTTTATCACTAAGCTCAGTGCCATTCTGCCACTGGGTTCAGTGCCTCTCTACTACTAGGCTCAGCACCTCTCTACCACTGGGTTCAGTGCCCGTGTACCACTGAGATCAGCACCCCTCTAACACTGAGCTTAGCTCCCCTCTACCATTGGGCTCAGTGCCCCTTTATCACTGGGCTCAGTGCCTCTCTACCACTGGGCTCTGCACCTCTCTACTACTGGGCTCAGTGCCCATGTACCACTGAAATCAGCTCCTCTCTACCACTAGGCTTAGTACCTCTCTACTAGTGGGTTCAACATCTGTCTCACTGGGCTCAGTGCCTCTCTACCACCGGGCTCAACACCCCCTCTACCACTGGGCTCAGCACCCCTCTACCACTGAACTCAGCTCCCCTCTACCATTGGACTCAGTGCCCCTTTATCACTGGGCTCAGTGCCTCTCTACCACTGGCTCAGCACCCCTCTACCACTTTGCTCAGTGCCTCTCTACCACTGGGATCAGTGCCACTCTGCCCCTAGGCTAATCACCTCTCTACCACTAGGCTCAGCATCCTTCTAATACTGGGCTCAATGCCTCTCTACCACTGGGCTCAGTGCCCCTCTTCCACTGGGATCAGCACCTCTCTACCAGTGGGCTCAGCACCGTTCTACCATAGAAACATAGAAATTGTCAGCAGATAAGGATCACCAGGCCCATCCAATCTGCCCAAAAGCCCTACACTAGTTTGTGGCCTCTGACCCTAACTGGTCAATGGCTTTTCACCCCACCTTCCCACCTCTAAGATACCCTTATGCCTGTCCCATGCATGTTTAAAACCCTCCACTGTGCTCACCCCCACCACCTCCTGTGGCAGTCTATTCCATGTGTCCACCACCCTCTCCATGAAGAAAAACTCCTCACATTTCCCTCAGCCTTCCACCTTCCAATTTCACATCATGCCCCCTCGTTCTTGTATCTCTTATATTGGAAGATGTCTCCCCCCTGCACCTTGTTTATGCCCTTAAGGTACTTGAATGTTTCTATCATGTCCCCCTGACCCCTCATCTCCTCTCCTCCAGTGAGTACATATTGAAGTCCTTTAGTTTCTGCTCATATGTTTTCTGTTGCAAGCCCTGTACATCTTAGTCACCCTTCTTTGGACCGCCTCCACCCTGTCAATGTCCTTACGAAGGTGAGGCCTCCAGAACTGCACACAGTACTCTAGGTGAGACCTCACTAGCGTTTTGTACAATGGCATCATCACATCCCACCTTCTGTAAGTGATATCTCTGTCTATGTGCCCCAACATGCCACTGGCCCTCCCTGTAGCCTCTGTACTCTGCTTAGACACCTTTAGGTCATCAGAAATTATAACCCCCCCCCACTAGGCTTAGTGCCCCTGTACCAGTGGGCTTAGCACTCCTCTACCAGTGGGTTCAGCATCTATCTACCACTGGGCTCAGCACCTCTCTACCACTGGGATCAGCACCTCTCTACCACTGGGCTCAGGACCTCTCTACCACTGGGATCAGTACCATTCTGCTACTAGGCTTATCATTTCTTTATCACTTGGCTCAGGGAACCTCTAACACTGGGCTTAACACCTCTCTACTACTGGGCTCAGCGCACCTTTACCACTGGACTCAGCACTTCTGTATCACTGGGCTCAGGCTCCTCTACTGCAGGGATCAGTGACTCTCTATCACTAGGCTCAGCGTCTCCTTACCGCTGGGCTCAGTGCCCCTTACCTACATGGGTTCAATGCACCCCCGATAACAAACTCCATACAACAACAACAAACCACATGGGCCTAATGCCCCTCCAACTTAACTTCAGGCTCCTCTTTACTATCGATTCAGCTCTCTAATTGCCCAGACTTAACCAAGCTCCTTGCCTACATAGCTCATACACGTCTTATCCTTTTACATGCTGCTTTGACTGAACCACCTGCTCACATTGATGGCCATTCTCTCCACTTCCTTAATGTGTGCTTAAGCACTTTCAATGTATGGCCCCTCTGAGGTGGTGCTCCCACAACGGGAATTCCATCAGTCACATGGCTGTGCTTGTGATACTTCACAGGGGGTGGTAGTCCCACCAAGGGTCTACCCATCCTGCAACTGCCATCTTGTCATCTTTTTCTCCTTGGGGGCTTTAGTCCCCCAACAGGACATGTCCATCTTGTTACTCCAGGGTGAAAATCCTCACTGAGCAGGGAATTTCTGCAGTTGCAAGGCCATGGTCAGTAACACTCTTGTTAGGTTAGTAGTCTCCATCATGAGACAGGGAGACAGCAGACTACCCCAATGCCATCATTCCTCAAAACAGTACACCACACACTACCTGGCTGAATGCATCTTTAAATTTATTCCAAGCCTAGAGGAATGGTGACCAAAAGCCTTTGATCCCCAGAGGTTTCCTCCATCTGGCAGGGGGAGGGGGGTGTTCCTCTCCTCTTTGTCAACCGTTATTGAACATTCATATGACGGAGCTGTATGGCATCTTTGTAAGGCAGTGGCTGGTGGAGTTGATTGAGGTTTGGTGGGTCGAGAGGGAGACTTGCACTCTACTCCCAGTGAGCACTGTTAAAGCACTTGCACAAGCATCTATTCATATACTTTTTTCTTTACTCTACCATATTATCCCTTCTTTTGGTTCTCTTCTGCCTATGTTCCCTGAAGGTTCCATAGCCACAGTTGTGCCCTTTCGCACATCAGAGGGAAGACATGGGAGTTCCTTTAATCATAAAACCAAGCTCTGTTACACCTTTATGAGGGCTGACATCTCTATCATGAATGTGAATGGCCAGTACCTCAATGCTGCACAGTCATCTGAACATGCATATACTTGCCTGTTGACCCAGCAAATGCAGTGAAAATGTCTGCAATACAACATTTGCTGTCTGTTGAACAACATAGATCAGTATGAATCTGTGCTTTAAAATCTAAGTATAGAATGGAGAACATCCCCTCTTCATGAGGTGGAGACATGAGAGTCTATCCTTCCTGGAGATGTGTGGATAACTCCAATTACGATCTGATTCTGATAATCTGTTTCAGTCCAACTAGAATTTAAATAATTTCATTGAGTCAGAGTTTCTTGAGTCAATAAACTTATCTGATGATCTGGAGACTAAAAACACATAAATATGTAGTTAAAAAGACCCCTTCTCCTACTAGTGTCAAAAAAATATAAAGATACCCACCATCACCCTCCCACCAACTGTTCTGGTAACAAGGAAATTTTTTGCCGGCTGTCCTGGCTTGTTAAAAGAATAATCTGTGTTGACTTTTTAATGGTGCTCCCCAGTCCATATACCCACCTTAGAAACTGTTTGCAGCCCCCAACCTATTTCCACAGGGGTGGACACCCCCAATGTGTCAAAAGAACTCCAGAAGCTCTGCAGAGGGCCAGGTCAACTGAGTGTCTGGCAGCTTGCCTACCATTTACCTATGGAACTCACCACCACACCACTTTACCAGTCTGATGTCTGAGGTGAAAAATGAGGGACATCTCATCTAATTTGGTACAGTTGAGAGGTATTGGTAGAGGGGTTCTGAGTAGTGAAATAAGGGATGCCCCTCCTAATTTGGAACAGTTCAGTGGTATAACCAGAGCAGAGCAGAGATATGGAATGGCAAAATGAAGGATGTCTCTTCTAATGCAGGAGGCACAGAGCCCTGTAATGAGGGACAGATGGATAATCATTCTGAGTTGTAAAATGAGGGACACTCCTCATAATGTGGAGCAGTTGAGTGGTACAGACAGAGTCGTTCTGAATACTCAAATGAAGGAGTTCCCTCCTAATGTGGGTTGATTGAGAGGGATGGAAAGAGTGGTTTTGCATTGTGAAATGAGGGGTGTTCCATATAATGTGAAGTTGAAAGGTACAGATAGAGTAGGTCTGTGTGGTATAATGAGGTACTCCCCTCCTAAGGTGGGATAGTTGAGAGGCATGGAATGGTCCTGAATGGTAAAATGAGGGATATCCATGCTAATATGGGGGAAGTTGAGAGATAGAACAGTGGGATTCTGAGTGGCAAAAGGGGGGACAGCCCTCCTAATGTGGGACAGTTGAGTGTTATAGACAGAAGGGTACTTAGTGGTAAAATGAGGGGCGTACCTTCTGCCAGACATTTGAGAGTATGCCACTTTTGGCACCTTACAGCTGCTGCTTAAAGCTATGTACATTTCTTCATGGGGATTTGCATACATTGCCTATGATGCTGTGCAGGTAGCTAGAATGTAGTGCTTCTGCAACACTTGAAGATGCAATACCCAGGTTCATGCAAGCTGGGGGGGGGGCAGAAATCAAGTAGAGGAAGATTGCTAATGGGAGGGAAGTCAGGTCATTAAATCTGCTCTCTAATTATAATACTGTTCACATAAATGTTAGGAGTTCAAACTGAGACCTTCAAGCAAAAAATATGTTTTGAGTTTGAATCTGTTATTCCACCTGCAGCAAACTAGCATATGTGTACTGGCAATTAGGGAAAGGGGAAATTGTTTAACCAGGAAAGGCACACTAAGCTGAAGCTTGTTTCCAGGTATGACCTGGGAGCACAAGGAAGGTAAGTGACTTGCTCAGGGTCACACAGTATGCAAATGGAGACTGTGGGATTCAAACCCAGGTCTCCAGGTTAAACCACCACTTTGTGGTCAGTATACATTGTTAGCTGCTGGTGTGCAGCAATCCCTAAAGGTCCATTTCTGTAACTGTGCAGGGCAAGCTGTCAGAGGTTTCTGTTGTTGGCTTGGTCTCTTAGCTTCAGAAAAACCATTCAGAGTGTTGTTAGCAGTGGCAAGAGGAAGTTAAATGTGGCCCAGCAGTTAGTTAGTGCACTGGCTTGGGGAACTAAGACATTACAAGTTCAAATCCCACCAGAGCCAAATACTCACTGAGTGACCTTGAGTGAGTCACTTAACTTCCCAGTGCTCCCATCTTAATGCAGGACCCCTATTTGATGATGATTTATTGCACCTAAGGCCATTCTGGATAAATAAATTATAACCCCCAAAAAAGTGAGAAAATCAGCCCGCAATTTACAGAAATATGCAATTCTGGTTCATGATAATACTGAAAATTGGGCTCCGTTTCTGCAAAAGGTGGAGGAAGGGACTGCAATTGAGTGGGCAGGCAGGGTAATATTTAAAAGGAAAACATCAGACATTTGGTTTTCAGATATGTCCCCAAATGCATAAAGTGCACCACAAAGTGGTGGTTTAACCTGGAGACCTGGGTTTGAATTTGAATTAGAAAATACAAAAATGCAAAAATGTTATGCAGGAGAAGCATACCACTCCCAGACCCCACACACACACAAAATGACCCCCATGACTTTTATTTTCCCCTTATGCCACCTGCTGTACAACTACCTAAACTTCATCTGGTTTGACTGCTTGTCCACAAATAACAGTCCTCTTCTTATGACATAATCATAACTTCCGCCGAAACACCTTGATGTCAGACACAGAGGATTAGGATGTCAGCTGGTGACAAACAGCCAGGAGTGACTCAAGTCTAGGAGACTGTGATCCAGGTTTCAGGATAGTGTGCACAGTTGTAAAGAAGGGGAAGCTCTACAAAAACTGAATGAAATTGAAACTATGTGCCTAAATATTATATTTTTATAGCATTTGCCTGGAGGCATCAGAGGCTCTTTAAATCCCATCAGTTCTAAAGCGGCTGGTTGGTACAGCATCACAGTACAGCTCAGATAAGCCCTAATTGTTATGCAGCTCCTTAGCATAAGCCCCTAGTGTGGCTCACACAGCCTTCCCTAGCTCTAAGACTGTCGAAAATAGCAACAAGAAAGCATGCATGTAAAGACGCAGCAGGAGTAGAGAGGCACTGACTGGGGCCGGGCATGGTCCCTGGGGAGGACAACCCAACACTTCTCTCAAGTCTTCAAAAATGCTTAGTGTAATGTACTTCCTACGCAGTTTCTTCAAGGTAAGGAATTCAAAGTTTGATTGAATGGTGTGAAAGTTCATAGCCGAGAGAGAAGCTGGATGCTGCAGCTTTGTGAAGGAATGTGAAAAGTGAGCCTTTGCAGAGGTTTATGAGCAGCAGCTAATAAACTCCAATTACTGTAGCGGAAAAAAGCCCAGTTGTTATGGAGGTGGGAGCAGACTGTTTTGGTTTCTTGAAACCTGTTTAATTTTCCCCAGAAGAAGATACTGTAGAATCACATTTCTGTGATAAAATAAATGTTCACTTTTTAAAAGTCTTGATGCTATCCTCCCTTTCACAAACCACCACCACCACTGTCTGCACAGTTCTCACTGGTAAATACTAAAATATCAACCATTAAGAACTGATTCCAGTCAAGGATAAGATTTCTAAATGGAGTCTAAGGGTATGGGTGTGCTTTAAATGTACAGATATTGATTGTGTTGTTTCTCCCCCTCTGTTACTGTTAAAAGGGTGATGCTATTAGGGATGAAATAAATGTTTTTTGCTAGACTCCATCCTGAGAACCACATTAATTATGAGGAATACTGTGCATAGTGAACTTGCTTTTAAGGCTGGCTCAGGCTTACCGTAAACTCTAAGACAGAAAAGGAAGGGGTTCGTTCAAACTGCAAAGCCTGGGGTGGCTTGAGACCCTTTGTGTGAAATGTTGTATAAAGCATACCAGAGCCTGTGAATGGCTCACTTGTATAAACTCTTGTGACTGATTTGCTTGCTAACTGTCTAGGGAGCATCATCATATGGTTTTCATAGGCAATCAGGTCACTCTGCTGAAGAAACAGTTTGGTTGCTCACAGCTCCAGCCCCCGTGCTTCTGGTGCTAGGGGTGTGACAGCTCTCCCAAGTTAGTACTTTCACAACACCATTACTCTGTGCATATTTAAAAAAAACCTGCCGTCTTGTGGAAACATGGAAAAACTATCTGTAGAAACCTTTGACTACCCACTGCTCTTTTTAGGGGTTTCTGGGTTGCAGATACCCCTCTATGGATACCTAGGATTCCTCTTATTAAAGACTGCTGATTTTTGCCCAGTGTCCACCCTAGTTATACTGCATCTTGCATATCATGTAAATTACCATCATATACCAGGGTACCTTTGTTGTTATCATTTAGGTCCTTGCCGTTCTCCACTTGCAGTAAGTTGTATTCATTAGCACTGTATTTATATTTATTTTATTGAAATCTAAGATTACAAATACCTTTGAGCAGGATCTGCTTGTTTACAAAGGTTCCACGTTGAAGGAATAGGGGTATACATACATACAAAGGTCAACATAATAATGCATAGTTAAACAATAAAAAGAAGTAAGAGACTGAGGCTTAGGAAATTCCAGTAATTCAAAATGTGCCAAATGTTAGGTAGCATGACATACCAGCCAAGGGCAATCTTAGAAATAAGCACTGCAGGTGAGAGGGAAGGGGGTATGCAGGCAGGAAGGCCATTGTCGGAGGGTAGAGGGTGAGGGTAAGAGCTCTAAAGGGGAGGGAGGGGAAGGATAAAAGTCAGGAAATGCCTGGGGGGGAAGAAATATTATTTTGTTTTTGCTTACATAATGGATTCTCCATCTAATGTCCCTTAGTAGCCTTGGGGGTGTACTCCTGTATCCGGACCAGGACTACTCTAGTCTGATTCTGCCCTTTTGCCACAAGGGGTTAAGTTTCTTTAGTCTGTAAAAAAATGTATCTACATGTTTACTGTTTTACAAGACCTCTTGAGCTACTGTATGAGCTTATTAATTTCTGCATACATCCTGTGAATGTTTAGCTCCTGCAAGTTTTCCAGGCATTCCGGACTGCCCCGAGGTATAAATATGGAGCCTGGCCCCACAGAGTGATGTTTGTGTAGAGAGTGTGGGAAGCTCCAAGATCAGACTGATGGGGGGGGGGGGGGAGCAAAAGAGAAGCTCTGGTTGCAACTGGCTGAAGGGAGTTTGCCAGACTCGGGGGTTGTGGCAGGGTCCCAAGTTCAGAGTGGCACTTTCTTCCAGCACTGCGAGTCTCTGGAGGTGAGACCCTGATGGGGATCTGTATTCAGGGTGGTGAGGGCTAGGGCTGTGCAAGGGCTGACTGTTATTTTTCGAATACCATGAATAATGAGTATCCGAATATTTGGAAGCCCTTTCTGAATACAGGACTATTCGGATGGTATTTGTATTTGGCACAGCCTCGTCAGCCCTAAACAAAAAACAGAAACAACCCAACTCCAGCCTGGTCCTTGCAGTCCTTGGAATCTCCAGCAATTTCCAGATTTGCGCCAAACAGATATTTGCTTAAAATCACATCACCGGTGGGATCCCGCTTGCCAGCACATATAATAACGAGGACTCAGAGACAGTCCAGAAAGGAAATAAAATATAAGCTGGCCCGACGGCACTGAGGGTTGAGGCGCTAGACGTCACACCTCATAACACGCTGGCAACCCGGGATCGGGAACAGACCTGGGTCATCGGGGTTGGCAGGTGAGGGGGAGGACTGAGCATCTGGAAGACTGCTCTTTTCTCCCAGGGAGGGTTGACAGGGATTCCCGGCGCAGTAACAGCCTCTGGTGGAGACCAAGAGTGGCACTAGCACCAGGACGTAGAAGGGGCAGGATGACAGCAGACTTCTGTGGCAGATGGCTTCAAGGTATGGCTGTGCAGGAAGCCATTGCATGCTGTGTCCTGGGGGAAACCACTGTAGGAAAAGACCCCCACCCTTGCCGGTAGGCGAAGGCGGGATCAGTGGTTGGCCCCATGTCCAGCACTGAGTTTTCCTGGCCTCTGCTTCCGGTCTCCCTCTTCCTCTTGGTTGCTCCACTAGATTATAAGATAGGGCACTGGAGGAGTGGTGTCCCCACCCTGGGGGGCTCAGAGCCGGGGGGTTGTGTGGCCAAGTATTGCAGAAGTGGAGTGAAGCCACCCGGAGAGCAGTGGGTCAGAGACTTCAGGCGGACAGCAGAGTCTCACCGAGTATCAATGCCGGAGAGAGTCTGGTAAGTGAGTGGGTGATAAAGAGAGTCTAAAAAAAAAAAAGGGAAATAAAATATAACCCCATCCCCCACCTTCTAGCAGTAGCAGCCCATCCCAACCGCTGGCTCCTGCCCCGCAGCACTCACAAATTGTCATAATTAATAATGAGTCGAACAACTTCATTCGCTGAATCACCATAAGGAAAAAAGATAAAATCCCGTGAATGGCACAACCCACCCACCTCCACGGCCAGCCACCCTCTTGTAAGATGACCCTCACCCCCCCAACCTCCACCCTGCTGACAGCACCCTACTCCCCCCCCACACCCAGTTCTCCTTATCAGTAGGTGCCTGGCACAACCCGCCCTCCCCCACGGTCGAGCACCTTCTTATGAATGAAATCACTCTCGTGCTTGCTAGCTTCTATAGTAAAACTAGCTGATCATGTGATATGCTGCTTTTTACTATGCAAGCAATTTCATTCATTAGAAGCTGCTCAGCCATGGAGGAGGAAGGGTTGTGGTGGGCACCTTCTGATAAGGAGAATTGAGTGCTGAGGAGGAGAGTAGAGTAGGGTACTGCCAGTGGGGGGGGTAAGGGTCATCTTGCAAGAGGGCGGCTGGCCATGGAGGTAAGTGGATTGTGCCAGTCGCGTGGTTTTATCTTTTTTCCTTACGGCGATTCGGTGAATGTCTGAATTGTCAGACTCATTATTAATTATAACAATTTGTGGGTGCTGGAGTGGGTAGGAGCCAGAGGGTCGGATAGGCTGCTGCTGCTAGAGGGTGGGGGGACAGGAGGTACATTATTCCACTTGGTTTTGTATTGCACAGGAAGGTGGGGGCTGTTTTTTCTATTTTGACTTAGGGCTGTGCTGAATATGAATATTTCAGCTGAATAACGAATACCCGGGATCCAAATACCAAATATTTGGCTGAATATTCAGAAAAAGGTACTTGGCACAGCCCTAGTGAGGGCCTGTTGGCACATCCCCCTCTAGGGGGCCTGCCAGATGGTTATCACTGGTAAATCCCTGGGTCCACAGAAAAGACCAAAGGTTTCCACATGTACCAAGCTACCAGTCATGGAGTGTGCAGGGACAGACAGCCCTGGGATGAGGAAATGGTGAGACATTGAGACCCAAGGGTTGGGCGGGATGCAAAGTGTGCCATGCCTACCTCAGTTTTTCCCAGAATCGAGTACAATTAAACTAGCATAGGAAGGTACATCCCTCAATAGTGTAATAGGATACATTCAGTTCTGGTATAAATATGTACATAAACCTAGCAAGGATCCGTCTTTGGGTCATAGGTAAATCCTGTGGTAAACCCCTGTTCTCTTGCAGCTGCAGTGCGGACCTGTAGATGTATTAAGGTTTTCTTTGATAAATTTGGATCATGCTGCATAGGGGTACTGGATGTGTGTGTATGTATTCTTTGCAAAAAATGTTGTTAATGCAGCAGTTAGGGTTCAAACTATATCCACAAAAGTAGGGAAATGTGGTGTTAGGGTTTCCAACCCTAACTCCCCCAGCAAAAGGGAAAAAAAATTAGCAATTTGGGTCTCTGGAGTCTTGGCGAATCAGAGGTGTGGGTCTTCCTTAGTTTTGCCAATTCTAATGCTCACCCTTCCCCACCAGCCTGTAGCCTCCTGTCTGAAGCACAAGGTACAGTTCTAAGCCAGTGCATCATATTGATACACTCTTCAAAGGTGGAGAAATATGTCTCACCACATGTTGCCAACGCAATCTGTTATAGCTTTCTTGGAGATCATGTCTGACATTGTTTGGTCAAGGAATGGGATGGGCATTAGGGTTGACAACCCCAAGGAAGACCCCAACCACTGATTCACCAAGACTCCAGAGACCCAAAACACTAAAGTAATTTTCCTTTGCTGCTTGGGTGGGGAGGTAGGGCCGGGAACCCTAATGTCACATTCCCCTACTTTTTGGGCATTAACTTAAACCCTAACTGGTGCATTAATTAATTTTTTTCAAAGAATGGCCTTTCTTTTTGAGTTAGTAGCATTGTATCTTCATTCACGCATAACAGATGCAGATGTGTGGGGCCTTTGGGCCCTGCAGCAAGGGAAGACTCTGTCCACCTAAGGAAGTGCAAAGATGGATGTCACGAATTCATGGGGCGGTCAGGTGAGCCATGAAAATGCAGGGCCCTGTGGGCCCTGTGCTTCTATGTGACCACAAATACAGATACAGATGCAAAAGGCAAACAGTCCATCTGTCAGCCAATGCACAGGGCCCTCTGCCACCCATGGGTGCAGAGGTGCAGGGCCCTATGCCAAGATAACAGTTGTCTCCACTATATGGTACCCAGGCCCATGTGGGCAACCCTGCAGCTTTCATTCCCTGGCTGGGGGGGCACATAACAGCACTATCCTCCCACCCTCACCCCAAGTAGCTGGGTCTCTGAGCTTGCCATCAAACTCAGCTCACCGGCAGAGGATCACAAAGCATATGTGCTGGGGTGAAGACTGGTACTATACAGAAAGTTTCTTGATAATTATATATATTTTTTTTAATTTTGACCCCAAATTTTCAAGATAGTCATTTCATGACTCTCTTATAAGCATGACATGAGGCATTTGTAGTGTACTGTCTGAAACTTAATTTCGTGCCACAGGTGCAAAAACACATCTTGTCTGGGATTTTAAAAAATGACACCTGTTACATTTATAAGGCAGTGTGGAAAAATAGCTGTGCTGGAAGTTTGAAGTTAAAGCATTGAAAATTAGTGCAGTTATGAGTGAACATTGAAATACTGTAACATTCACTCATAACCTGGACATTTCACTATATTTCTGGAGGGGGTTAGATTAAGAGGTAACGTGAGGAAGTTTTTGTACACAGAGAGGGTGGTGGATGCTTGGAACTGTCTGCCACAAGAAGTGGTGGGGGCAAGCACAGTGGAGGAGTTTAAACATGCCTGGGGCAGGCACAAGGGAACATTGGGTGGGAAGGCAGTGATGAAAAGCCATTGATGACTTAGAGTCAGTGACTGCATACAAATTTAGGGCTTACGGGCAGACTAGATGAGCCTAGCAGTCCTTATCTGCCAACAATTTCTATGTATTCATGTATTTCTACACCACATTTTCAGCATAACCTTCTTATTACACCACCTCATGAAACCAGTAGGTGAAAATGTTCAAATCCCTGCTGAAATGTCATTCCGTTCCACAGGTGGGAAAAAGGCCAGGATTTGAAAAATAACAGTTGTCATGTACATGCGGTGGTGTCAAAAAATGGTTATGCTGAAAATTTTGGGTCAACATATTGAAAATTACCAAAGTGATGAGCAAGAATAGAAAAATGTCAATGTACACTCATAACTTCATCATTTTTACATATTTTGACCCCTAGCTTTCAACAAAGCCTCTTATGGCCCACTTCATGAACAAGGGCAATGAAAATGTTCAAATCCCACCCAAAAGGTGATTTCGAAAAGCAACTGCAAAATCGCTTTTCGGGACAGATTTACATAATTGCACTGTTATTGGTCATGAGATGGAGTCCCAAAAAGGACGTGTTGAAAATTTGGTGTAAAAATGATAAAATTATTAACAAACATTCAAACCCCATTGAAACACGGACTCACCGTTTTTTCACATTGCTCTTAATGGTTCCAGCAGCAAGACGTGTCTGCGATCGGAGAGTGGATTTATGTCATTGGATTTGTTCAGGTGAGTGAGGGTGTGTGTGTGTGTGTGGTGGGTGGGTGCTGAGTGGTAGGTTAGGGTGGGGTGAATGGGGTGTGTGTGAGGGGTCAGATCGGCGAGGGACAGTTTTCGTTTTTATGGGTTAAAAAATCAACAAGGGAAGTTTTTGCTTTTTGCAGGGGATATTCTGATTCCAACACTGGGGACTGGGCATCCCCATGTCACACTACTGTTTGGTGGCACTGGCGGTGGACAACAGGGTGCTGCCATGTACATAATGTAATGGTAACAGGGCAGGTGACCTGTGGGGGGGGTCAAGAGAAACAGTACCTAGGGTGGGCACCCTGGTCTGCTTATATTAGATATTAAAAAATACATAAACACTGGGAAGGGTAGGGCAGGTGACGTGGAGGAGGGGAGAAAGAAGTGGTACCGGAGGGGTGGGCACCCCGGTCCACTTAAATATTTTAGTGTGACAGATAGATAGATAGATAGATAATAGATAGATAGATAGATAGATATGTAAGCCCCACCTCCCAAAGTCTAGGGGTATGCCTGATGTTAATTAAGGGGGAAGGGGCACTATACAGCAGGTTCTATGTGATAATGGTGAAAGCCTAAAGGTGATCATCATTATCGCAAAGCCAGAGTGCCAAAAACATTTTCGGCACTCTGACACCCCGACACACAGGAAAATGGCACCAGGGACTTACTTTTCAATGTTTTCTGTGGGGGGGGGGGCTGCGCCCACCACCCACCACGCCACCTCACACCCCCTACTAAAGGATTCTCAACTCCAGGAGGGTGCATGTCGGGGGGGGTGAAAACATGAAAAAATAAATGGTTCGGGATGGGTGCAATAAAATTGCACCAGTGCCCGGACCCGAACCTGGTACCTCACCCGCCCCAACCACAGGCCAACCCCAACACCACTGACTACAGCTCGGCAACCCACCACAGCGCCACCCCTACAGCTCATCCTTCCTCCCAGCCCATGCTTGCCGTGCTTGCTCCCCCAAACATGCACATATAGCAACATCCTGTCATCCATTTTGCCCACCCCCCATCCAGTCACCCTACCCTCCCATCGCCATGAGGGATTCGCTGGGGAATGAGTCACCATTACGGACGGCGCCCTTCCCCATGCGCCCTCCTCACGGGTTACCTATACAGCCAGAAACATAATCTCAGAAAAATATTGCACTCGTTACCTGGGTTCAGATGAGATGTCTTTAAGGGATGCTGACCTTACTTAGCAGTGACGGGCATACAGCAGCTGTGGGGACAACTTGATTAGTGCAAAACAGCAACAGGAAAAATGATTAAGTCCATTGTGCACTCAAATTGAAGAAGAAAAAACATGATTTAATTTATCAAATTTTATTAACTCACTCCATGCAATTCACACGGTGAGCAACCATTAGGGTGACATGCCCAATACAGTCTGCAGCAAATTTTTACTTGTTAGAAGCTTTTAACACTGCACTGCTTCCTCAGGGCCGAACAGGATGCCACATCCTGGCAGCAGCAAACAGAGCGGGCCCAAAAGCAAGGCCACAAACTGGATTTTCTTCTCCCCAAACTTCTCTCCTGCACAAAGCTTACTTTTCATGCTCACTTCATGGAACAGAAGCTGGCCAAATGGCATAGACAGCTACAGACAGAGTTACTGAAACTGCAAGCAGTACTCACGGCGCTGATGATTCAAATCCAGACCTCCCAAAATGGTTAGTCTCGGAACAGCAAACAAAGTCCCACAGGAATTACCAAGTCCCCTCTATCCTAAGCCTTGTGCAGCTCCGACCATCCCAGGAAGGTTCTGATTATCCCTGGCAACCCTGGAGACCCTTGTAATGCTGCGCTGTTAGGCCGAATAGGCTTTCCACCTCCTCCTGGCCAGGCTGAAGTGCCACCAGAAAGGGAAACAGGTTACCACTGATGCACTCCCTGCAACATGGACTGCCACCATCGTGCTGCCCCAGCAACCTAGCAAAGGAACATTCTTTGCTCTCGCCTGAGAAATATGGATGTGGAACCCAACCGTGGCAACCCCACCAAGATGCCAGAGAGTCGCAAGGTGGGCCACTTACACTCTCCCCAGGCTCTTGCTCACCACAAGGCACAGGTGGTCCCAAAAAGCTCACAGACATCATACTACTCACGTTATCCACCGATCTTCGAGGGTGGTGGGCCGGGGTGGCAAACAGCCCACCCCGGCACCAAACCTTGGCCCTCAGGGCCAAATGCAGTCAGGCCACCTCCTCTCTTCTTTTCCCCAAGGACTCTTGCCAAAAAAAACTCCCACCTTTATACCCTCTGGGCTGGGGCTCCCCAGCTTGTAGGCAGGCTGCCAACTCCAGACCTACAGGCACCAGAAGTTCATTTGCACTAACTAGATCTCCCAGATAAATTAACTAATAAGCTCCCAGAGGGGGCTTACACTTTCCCCCCACATAAAATGTTCACTTCCTGGTGAATGCCTACCAGCTGCTATCCTCTGACCTCCCAGAGGAAGATATGTGCATCTCCCCCTCCTCCCCGCCCCCGTAAGCCAGGAGAGCACCACTAGAACACTACTACGACACTGAGGACACTGAAACCCAATACCTCCCAAAGTTAAGGGCACTTTTACTACAGTACACTAACATACAGCTATTACTTTACCAATGTATGGGGTCCCATGGTGACCCACCAACTGGTTCCTTTGGACACATTGCCAGATTCTGCAGTAGTGGCATCACACCCCCACTATCAATCTCCCAAACTATCTTAAACCTTAGGGTTGCTGCTGCCAGGAAGGGCTTAAAACACCCCCCATGCTAATATTGCAGAGGTACCAACATTTAAGTCACATGGATAAGCAACACAATTATTTTAAGCAGGCAAAATACACTACTACTTTAAAGGCACAACACACTACTTCTTTAAATGCATGAAATACTTAAACATTTCAACATTTCTTTGTTCATATCAGCTAACATTCTCATATGAGACTCATGCATCACACACATGGAAACTTTACACAGCATTTTCTTCACACCCTCTCACACTAGCTTGTACATATTCACTCACAGCATTAGAGATTAATTATTAGACCTAGAAGAGCATATTCCAGTCCAGCCACCTCCTGCAAAATGTTTACTAAATAGAACTTTTTTTTTAACAAAAGAACACACATTTTAACTTACTGGGGAGTCAACCCCTTAAAACATTTAAGCATTTTAAACACCAGATAACAATAAAAGGACTTGATCTCACCCAGCATCCAGCGGTGGGGTTCCATATTTTTTTTCTGTCCTACCAGGGCACACGATGCCAAGGCCTGCATCGGGGGGAGGTCAGTCCAGGCATAAATCTTTTTAGGGCAGCTTCTTAGAGCAGTTTGTAAAAGAAGCAGCTTTATTTCTGGGGCTCTGAGGCATAATACAGTTTTGGATCAGGCTTGGTATGTTCCTCACCAAAAGCGTCCTCACAGATAATGTAATACTTTGTCCTCTGTCCTTCTCCATCCTGGACCATTGAAAAAGTTTTAAACAATATCACTCCAGTCCACACTGCTGAGGTACACATCTGTTGTGCTTTCCTGATACCTTGCTGCTCATGGCCTCCCAGATCCAGGGCACTCCTTATGCTTTTCTACTTGACCTTGTCCAGAGCTCCTTGGAAGACCCAGCCTCTCTTCTTTTCTTGAGGATGTCCCATATCCTCTCGCACAAGTACTGGTAGTTTTCTCCTGGCAATTCCCATTTGATCCTCCTTTTAACCAGTGCTCAGCCTGTGACCAGTCGGCCATGCTCCTCACACTGGTTCTTGGGGCAGTACTTTTTAACAGCCAAATCCCCAAGACATACTGAGAGTAGTGGGGGTCAGCTGGGCTGAGGGTATCCATATCCTTCCTTCGCTTTGACAGACCTACTGCAGCTGGGGGATGGTAATGAGGTATTTAAAACTGGGGAAATGGCAAGGCTTTGGGATGCTCCACTACCAAAGAGGATCATCAAATGTGAAGGACCTAGCACAGACACCCGGAGCAGGGGATACCGCATCCAGTCCTTCTGTGTCTTTCACGGTACTTGAATCTTTTTTGAAGATGACCTCCTCCACCTCCACATCTTGTTTCTTAGCTACTTCAGCACCTGCAGCAGTGGGGGGAGATCTTTAGGTGGTCCTCTTGGAGCCTGCCACTGATTGGTGGGTACTCTGAGCAGGGAGCTCTGTTGACTTAAGCTTCCCTGCCACCTCACAGCCTCTCCCTCTGCCACAATGAGTGTCAGGCACTGATGGGAGTGATGGGCTTGGCAGACAGCTAGAGCCCTTCTCCCCAGGAACTACCTCACATGCTGCAGTTTCCACTTTGTCCCAGTCTTCTAAACTAAAATTGTCCATGCTTATTAGAACTGAGGTTGTGGTCTAACTCCAGGCAGGTTGATAATGCGGGGCGGGTTGGGCAGGAGGAGGCACTCTACTGCTGGCACAGTTCAAACAAACTGGTAGCATCTTCAAATGTCCTCCTGTTTGGTGGCAGGCCACGCATCTCTCCTGCATGCACCCTTTTTCGCCATCTCCCATAACAAGGTAAGGAGCAAAGCAGAAAGAGGAACCATACTGTTCCCATCACCAGATGTCTCTGCCATTGTTGTAATCCTTTAGATTCATTCTGCTGCTGTTCAGAAGATAGAAAGTCCTAGCAAGCAATTTTCTCCTCGAGGTACAAACACTTGCGGTGCAGTTCACAGTGGCTTCACAAAATGGCACTTCTGCTTCTCACACCATGACCTCTGACCCCAGCCCTGCCACCTCCAGCCAATGGCATATGGTCCCCAAAGTTCTGTATACATTAAATGTATGTTAAATTGTCCTTGCTGGCAGAAAATTACGCTGCACAGAAGGCGCAAAGTTTCTCTATTCCAAAATGGTGCCTAGCAGCAAAGAAATCTCCCACACTGCTGCACCCCCAAATGTACAGTCCAGGAACAATTCTGGCACCCCCAAACAAGCAATTAAAATCCCGGACGAGCAACCACATTGAACCCCCCCGATGTCTAGGGGTATGCCCAATGTTAATTGAGGAGAGGGGGGCACTACACAGCCAGAAACACAGTCTCAGAAAAATATTGCACTCATTACCTGGGTTCAGATGAGATGCCTTCTGGGGTGCCAGCCTTACTTAGCAACAAAGGGCATATAGCAGCTGTGGGGGAAACTTGATTAGTGCAGAATGGGCAAAATGATTAAGTCCATTGTCAACTCCAATTTGAAGAAGAAAAAACATGATTTAATTTATCAAATTTGATTACATCACTCCATGGAGTGGTGGGTGCAATTCACATGGTGGGCAACCATTAGGGCAACTTGTCCAATACAGTCTGCAGCAAACTTTTAGTTGTTAGAAGCTTTTAACACTGCAGTGTTTCCTCAGGACCGAACAGGCTCCCACATCCTGGCAGCAACAAACATAGCAGGCCCAAAAGCAAGGCCACAAACCTGATTTTTGTCTCCCAAAACTTCTTTCCTGCACAAAGCTTACTATTCACACTCATTTCATGGAATAGAAGCTGGCTGAACGGCATATACAGCTACAGACGGAGTAGCTGAAACTGCAAGCAGTGCTCACAGTGCTGATGGTTCAGATCTGGAGCTCCCAAAATGGTTAGTCTCAGAACAGCAAACAAAGTCCCACAGGAATTACCAAGCCCTCTCTATCCTAAGCCTTGTGCAGATCCAAGCAACCCAGGGAGGTTATGTTTATCCCTAGCAACCCTGGAGACCTGTGCAGTGCTTCACTCTTAAGATGAATAGGCTTTCCAGCTCCTCCCAGCCAGGTCAAAGTGCCACCAGAAACACAGACAGGCTGCCAACAGTGTGCTCCCTGCAACACAGACCTGAAGATGAGAAATATGGGCACGGGGCCCACCCGTGGCAACCCCACCAAGGTGCCAGAGAATCGCAAGGTGGGCCACATACATTCTCCCCAGGCTTTGACTCCCCACAAGGCACAGGTGGTTCCAAAAAGCTTACGAACTCCCAACTGCTCATGTTATCCACTGATCTTCAAGGGCGATGGGCTGGGGTGGCAAACAGCCCAACCCGGCCTCAAATCATTGCCCTCACAGCCGAACACACCACTTGGGCTGCCTCCTCTCTTCTCTTCCCCAAGAACTCTTTCTCCCCCAAAAACTCCTACCTTTATACCCTCTGTGCTGGGACCCCCCCCCCCCGCTTGCAGGCAGGCTGCCAGCTCCAGACCTACAGGCACCAGAATTTCCCTTGAACTAACTAGAAGTCCCAGGTAAATTAACTAATAAGCTCCCAGAGGGGGCTTACAGATAGCTAGACAGACACAGAGAGCTAGAGAGAAAAGGGGATCAATGACTCACTGCTTCAACTGAAGCCAGCAGCACATTTCCAGCCTTGGCTTCAGAATTCAAGGAAGTCCCACTGTTCTCATACACATAATGCAGATGAATGGCTCCTCTTGATAAGCTGGGCACCCTAGATTTTGGGATGCCCAGAAAAAGGTATGTCTGCCCATTTTTAAAAAAAAGGAAATAACAGCATCTAGCTAAATGGAGCCCATTTAGCTAGGTTCGAGTATTTATTTTTTTTAATGATTCCATTTTTATGTTTGTTTATTTTTTTAAATACTGTAACACCATTTTCATGTTTTGTCCATGTTTTGTAGTTCGGGGTGAAAAACAAAATGGTGACCATCACAACACAAAATTGTTTTTCATAATGTGAGAAGCAAATGGTGTGAAACCAAAAAACATCTTGTGACATGGAATTTTTCATGTCATATCAGAAATCCAAAAAACCCTACTGAGCATGTTTAGAGCAGCAAAAAAAATCCTTATAACTCTAGATTTGTTTAACATTTTTTCACAAAACCTTCCAAAGGTGCCACCTTGGCACAGCACACTTCTACCCCGAAAGTTTTGGAAAATATTTTTTTATTCCATGTAAGTTGTACATGACAGCAAAACCAAAAACCCATGTTGAAGTATAGGAAAAAAAAATAGATATCTACAGGAAAATGACATATGCAAATCTTAGAAACTAAACAAGCTGCCATCACAAAACTTTCCAGATATTTAGACCATGTTTACTAGACAATGCATGCAACATTTCAACTAATTTTGTCAAATACTGCCAAGCTACTAAGGTGCAAATTTAGGGGTTTAACATAGAGCCTGTTGGTCAGCCTTAACTATACTGGCACTACCGCACCAGTAAAATATACATTCATTTCAAAAAAGTTTGTTAATCCACCAGTTAGGATTAAAGCAGAAAAATTAGGGAAATGTGGTGTTAGGGTTTCCAATCCTAACAACCCACCCCCACCCTGCAGGCAGTAACAGGAAAAGCCATTACAGTTTCACCTCTCCTGTGTCTTTGCAAATCAGGCGTGGGTTGTACCTTGGGGTTGTAAACTCTAAACCATACTCCACTCCATCAGTAAATAAGCTGAGATGTGTAGAGTATATGAGAATGAGGTGAGCATTGGGGTTAACAACCCCAAGGTACACCCCACCCAACCCTAACACCACTTTCCCCATTTGTGTTGCTTTAAGCCTAACTAGTACATTTAATGTAATAAAGTTTTTAGTAATACAAGTCCTTACTTTTTGAGATAGTATAATCATGTACTCATTTGCCTGTGGGAGCCATCCCTCCATAGATGCATACATCTTAGTTGGTGGGGAAGAGTAGGGCCCTCTGGGCACTTCATGCTTCCATTTCTGGCAAAACAGGAATTTATTTGCTTTGTTGCATGGCTTGTTAAATGAGAAACCAACTTATACTGCCCTTGTATAACTCTCTGGTGAAGCCAAATCTACAATATGGACTTTGTTACTGGTTCCCACACCTCAAAAGGCACATTAACCTACTGGAGAAGTCCCAGAGGATGGCTACAAAGATGATAGTGGATCACCACAGTAAGGCACAGTATGAGAGGTGTAGGGCACTTAACAGCTACTCAGTACAGAACAGAACAGAGAGGGGACATGATTGAGACCTTCAAGTATTAGAAACAGATAAATAACATGGGTATGGAAGATCTCTTTAACTTAAGTGGCAACCATAACATGAAAGGCCACAGTGTTAAGATGCAGACAGGGAGGTGTAGGAGCAAACAGACAATAGGGTTCACACATAGGATTGTGGACACTTGCTATATGCTGCACTTAAAGAGAGGCTAGAATAGCCATAAGGGGAAGTATTCTCTATGAGTGGTAAAGATGGGAAGCATGGGAGGAGTGAGGAGGTGGAGCAGATCCAGTATGTCAACCTCTGGACACTGCAACAGGAGCAGACTTAGCTTCTTCATATTTTTGTATTTTCTACTTCACCAGCCAAAAGTCAAACTTTAAACCACATTTTGTGCTTCATGAATCAGAAGCAGTTTGAGCATTTTTTGGTTTGAGAACCAAAAGTAATACTTTGGAACAGATTTTCTGCTTCATTAATCAAAGGTACTATTTAGAGCTACATGTTCTGGGTCGCAAACCAGAATACCAAGTTAGAACCACTTTTTCTGGTTCGTAAATCAGAAAATTTTCAGTAAGGACCAAAACGAGTGCTTCAAACCAGAAATCACTTTGGAGAGATTGTGAATGTGTGAAATAATAAATTTTGGCAAATTTCCCCATAAACAGAGTATAGAATCTTGCTTAGGAAAAACATTGTACATCAGGGATGTTTCAGTTTTGCTAAAATTATCCCTTACTAGTGCTTTCCTACTTTGGTACAATAGTAACAGAAATAAAGAAAAAGAACCCCAAAAAAGGGGTTTGTAAGATCTATTTTTGTTCCATGATACATCACATTTATGAACCAAAAAAACACTTTCATGAACCAGAAGTGGCTTGTGCCGAGGTAGTGCCTTTCAAAAGTTTTGTGAAAAAATATTAAACCGTTTAGTTATAAGGATCTCAAGTCTGGTTTTGGATAGCTGTCTGGTGTGAACCAAAAACTTTTTAGTTTGTGAAACTGTTTTTGTTTAGCATCACTTAGGTGTTGCAAACCAAAAATGATCCTCACGAACCCAAATTCTTTTTTGGTTTGTGATGGCTGCCATCTTGTTTCTTCATTTTGGTTACCACAAAAAGATGAAAACTATAAATGAGCACTTCAAGACAAACAAAAGAATCTTGCCTAATGGGACCTCCTAATGAAGATTCTCATGCTTGTTTGTTTTTCAAAATGTGTCAGAAATAGTAATTTTTGTCCTTTGGGATTGTCCTTGTCTGATTTTCAGTTTGTCAGACTTTTTTTGGTTCACACTGAAATGTTTTTGGTTCGCACACTGAAAATTTAGATTTGCGAACCAAAACGTTTGGTGGAAATCAAAAATTTTGGTTTGTGAACTGAACATTTTGGTGCAAATCAAAAATTTTGGCTCGTGCATGGAAAGTTTTTGTATGAATTGAAAATCAGGGTTCGCAGATCAAAAGTTTTCAGTTTGAACCAAAAGTATTCTTCAGTGAGTGTAGTTACTACTAGCAGGCAGGAAGGTCCTATTGTCCTCCAACAAAAGTCCCCCTTATGCTGCAACTCCCATTCCAAATCTCAGTCTTCCCTTACACACCCCAACTAACCATATAGTGAAGATAAGTATTTTATTTTACATTGGGCCCAGAGGGCCCTGCAACTCTGCACCCATAGCTGCATAGAAGCACAGGGCCTAGAAGGCCCTGTGATTCTGAAGCAAGAATGACTTTTGGCCCTGCGTATGTGCATCTGTAGCTACATGGAAGCGTAGGGGCCAGAGGTGCCTGTGGTTCTGCAGCCCCCCCCCAGACAGCCCCATAAATTGTTCGCATTCATAGCTGACAGGCAAATGGACACTTCAGCTTGCATATGGACTCTTCCCTTGGTGCAGGACCTAGAGGGCCTTGTGCATCTGCATCTCTTAATAAAGGAACATTTTGGTACAGACAGAAAAATTCACCTCATGAACTAAACAAGTTGGTTCAAACTGAGAATTATGGTTTGCAAACCAAACTTTTTCCCTTTGAACTGAAAGTAGTCCTCAGTGAATGCACTTACTGCTATCAGGTAGGAATGTCCTGTTGTCCCCCAACAAAATTCTGTAGTGCCCATACCAAATCTCAGTCTTCCCTTACCTCTGATACAACCATATAGTAAAGGTAAGTCTTCTATTTTTCCCTAGGTCACCTCTGCATCCATAGCTGTATAGAAGCACAGGGCCTAAAAGGCCCTGCGCTTCTGCATCCAGAATGACTCTTGTCCCTGCAGATCTGCATCTGTAGCATAGAACCATAGGTTTCAGAGGACCCTGTGGTTCTGCAGCCCCTGCCAGATAGCCACCACAAATTGTTTGCATTCATAGCTGGCAGGCAGATGGACACTTCAGCTTGCATATGGACTCTTCTCTTAGTGCAGGGCCCAGAGGGTCCTGTGCATCTGCATCTGTTAATGAAGGAAACTTCTGATGCAAATCAAGAATTTCGGTTCACAAACCAAAAAATATTGATGCGAACTGAAAATTTCATCTCGCAAACTGAAACTTTTGGTGTGAACAGAAAAGTTCAGCTTGTGAACCAAAAAATTTCAGTTTGAACTGAAAGTAGTCCTCAGTGAGTGCAGTTACTGCTAGCAGGTAGGAATGTCCTGTTATCCACCAGCAAAAGTCACATTTGTTCTGTAGCTCCCATTCTGAATCTTAGTGTTCAGAATGACTCTTGGCCCTGTGCATCTGCATCTGTAGCTACATGGAAGCATAGGATATAGAGGGCCCTATGGTTCTGCAATTCCAGACAGTCCTACAGATTGTTTGCATTCATAGCTGGTAGGTAGATGGACACTTCAACTTGCATACAGGCTCTTCCCTTGGCACAGGACCCAAAGGGCCCTGTTAGTCTGCATCTCTTAATAGAGGGACCTGTGTAAGTGAGGATTAGGGCTGTGCAAATACTGTACTTTTTTTGAATATTCGGCTGAATATTCGGTATTCAGTTCCCAGATATTCGTTATTCAGTATTCATTATTCGGTATTCAGCTAGAGAAAATACCTTCTTAAAGAACTGGCATACAAGTCCTTTAAATGGCTTCAGAGAGAGTAGGATGAGCTGTCAAGGCACTTTGGCTTGTACACTGGTACCACAGGCTGTCGTTTGGTATTGCTACTTCAATAGGAGGATGAAGAGGTCAGGGCACTTTGGATTGTACACTGGGGCTATGGGGTACAGGCTGCCTTGTCCCGCTGCTGCTTCAGGAGGAGGATGCAGAGGTCATGGCACTTTGGCTTGTACACTGGTGCCATTGCCACTCAAGCTGTCTTGTGCTGCTGATGCTTCAGGAGGAGGATGCAGATGTCATGGCACTTTGGTTTCTACACTGGTGTCACAGGCTGCCTTGCCCCGCCGCTGTTTCAGGAGGATGATGCAGATGTCATGGCATTTTAACTTGTACACTGGTGTCACAGTTTGCCTTGCCCCATTGCTTCTTCTGAAGGAATATGCAGATGTCATATCACTTTGGCTTGTACACTGGTGCCACTGCCACACAGGCTGTCTTGTGCTGCTAAGGCTTCAGGAGGAGGATGCAGAATCCATGGCACTTTGGCTTGTACACTGGTGCCACAGGCTGTCTTGTTGAGTACGGTTCTGTTGAGGAGGAGGAGGATGCAGATGTTGTGGCACCTTGACTTGTACCTTGTACACTGGTGCCATAAGCTGTCTTGTTGGACACGGTTCTGTTGTGGAGGAGGATGCAGATGTTGTGGCACCTTGGCTTGTACCTTGTGCACTGGTGCCACAGGCTGTCTTGTTGGGTACAGTTCTGTTGTGGAGGAGGATGCAGATGTTATGGCACCTTGGCTTGTACACGGGTGCCATAGGCTGTGTTGTGCTGATGATTCTTCAGGAGGAAGATGCAGATGTCATGACACTTTGGCTTGTACACTGGTGCCACAGGCTGTCTTGTTGGGTATGGTTCTGTTGTGGAAGAGGATGCAGATCTCATGACACCTTGGCTTGTACACTGGTACCACAGGCTGTCTTGTTGGGTATGGTTCTGTTTCATGGAGGAGGATGCAGACGTTGTGGCACCTTGGCTTGTACACTGGTACCACATGTTGTGTTGTGCTGCTGATGCTTCAGGAGGAAGATGCAAATGTCATGACACTTTGGCTTGTACACCGGTGCCACTGCTACAGGCTGTCTTGTGCTGCTGATGCTTCAGGAGGAGGAGGATGCAGATGTCATGTCACTTTGGCTTGTACACTGGTGCAGGAGGGCAGGCTACCATGTCCCACTGCTGTTTCTGGAGGAGGATGCACAGGATCTGGAGGAGGATGTACAGGAAAATAGTTCATCATGGGCATTCCTTTCAGTTTCCCATAGGATTCAACTGGAAGTATAAGAAGACATAACTGTCATTTATTGTACTTGGGTGAAAAAAACGAGTACTACAAGAATAAAATATGCCACACCCTTAAATAATTGTGGCCTTTAAGAAAACCAACTAATAAAACATAATTATGTCCATAGGACAGCAGTATAACTTCAATATGCTTAACTCAGTCAATACTGGTATTTAATTGACAATCTACATATGGGCACACTCCTCTTAATGGGATTGGGTATTACAGGAAACACACATGATAGATCGTTAACTAATTCTATCCTTAAAAAACTAATAAAACGTAATTATGCCTATAGACACGATAACTTTACTTTGTCAGGCTAACATACAAATTCAAATCTTACCTTTGTAGCTGAGAGGGACGTCTGTGAGGATGGCACTCTTAAATGACAGCCATTCTGCCCATGATGTGTGGCCACAAAGATGCCTTTTAATGAATGTGACCTGTTAGGGACACATAATGAAATGAAGTACTTCCAAATGGCCTGTACTTATCCATGAAGTCTCCCTTCTCATGTGGCCATCAGATGATTCAAAATCAGTGGTCACTGGTCAGACAGCTCTGTTTCTTCCTCTTTTTTTAATGTATTGCTTTTTTGGTTTTCCACCCATCCCATGCCCTGCCCACATGCCCTTGATGTGATATGCACATGTGGAGACAGTGCATGCACGCCTTGTGGGACACCCCCACCCTGCCAGTCACCAGGTTCCACCTACGCTCATTGCTGGGCCTTCACACAGCTATGGCAGGACTACAGATGGGTGCCCCCCCACCCGGGAGAGGAGAGCAGGTGCTCATTCCTATTCCCACCCCACCCCCTACCATCCCAGCACTCTGTGGTGACCAGAAGTCATTCCCAAACCCATGTAACCTGTGCAGCGTGAGGTAAGGTGTCCAGCGCCTCAGCCCTCAGTGACACTGGGCCAGCCTACACTGTTTCATTTCAGTAATTCTCACAAATACCACCAAACAGATAAAAAACAATGAAATGACTGAATACTTACCTTTGCAAGTCATACACACAGTGTTTTTCAAAGAGTCCATCAGACTTGTGATAAAATTCCTGCAGGGTAAAAAGAAATAAAATACAATAAACATGATTAATTTCCATCCAAGATACAGAATTACAGAAATACAGATGCACCGTTCAATCATAATTCCCAAACCCCTTCACCCAAACAAACGTACAACAATTAAAAGATTTCATACAATTTACTTACTTTTGCTGGTAGCACACAGTGTGGTACTTGTAGATGAGAAACATCACTCTGGCTTGGGCGGTCATTATCATCCAGACTTCTTCTTCATAATTGTTGGTGATTTGACTGGTGAGGCCATACTGGTATCTGGCATATTTCAGTCATGGGGAATACTGGAGAGCAAATCTCAGGCATGGGCAATACTGGAGACTGGTGATGCCACATTAGTATTCAGCAAATTTCAGGCATGGGCAATACTGGAGACTGGTGATGCCACACTGGTATTCAGCTAATTTCAGGCATGGGCAATACTGGAGACTGGTGATGCCACACTGGTATTCAGCAAATCTCAGGCATGGGCAATACTGGAGACTGGTGATGCCACACTGGTATTCAGTAAATTTCAGGCATGGGCAATACTGGAGACTGGTGATGCCACACTGGTATTCCAGTAGAATTTCAGAGCATGGGCAATACTGGAGACTGAGTGATGCCACACTGGTATTCAGCAAATCTCAGGCATGGGCAATACTGGAGACTGGTGATGCCACACTGGTATTCAGCAAATTTCAGGCATGGGCAGTACTGGAGACTGGTGATGCCACACTGGTATTCAGTAAATTTCAGGCATGGGCAATACTGGAGACTGGTGATGCCACACTGGTATTCAGCAAATCTCAGGCATGGGCAATACTGGAGACTGGTGATGCCACATTGGTATCCAGCATATCTTAGGAATGGGGAATATTGGAGAATGGAGTCTGATGATGACAAACCACATATTACACTTGGCTGGTGCATGCTCTAAGCAGCTACTTAGAATATTTGTGCAAAATTATACTGAGCACCCACCGCCTCACATTTCGTGGACACCATAAATGGTTTACATATTCATATGATTATTAAAAAAGCACAACGCCTGACACATTTCAGATCCCAAAAGATCCTTTTTCAAAGGCAATTACAGCAAGACTGAACACTGTTATATACACACAAGTGTTGTGACATCACAGTGACGTCATAATACAAACTTCTTTGCTGATTTAACCAAGTTTTTTGAAACTTACGAACATATGAAATTTGCCAGCAGATAAAGGCCTAGAGGTCTATCAAGTCTGCTCGAATGTGCAGCTAGCACCCTTTATTCTGCAGCTGGGTTCAGTGTAAGCAGTTCAGCTTGGGTTCAGTGTAATCGATGTGTACTGGAATGAATGTCCTTCAGTGTTTTAGCTCTTCTGTAGGACATTCTTGGTGGCTGTTCTGTGTTAATATAGTGCTGCTGAATAAAGAAAAGTTTTGGATTGTAACTTTGACAGATAATAAGTTTCCTGGCTTAAATTATGGTCTCGATCTCAGAGCATATTTGCGGAAAATAAAACGGCAATTAAGTGTTACACATTGATGACTTGATTGCTGCCGCTACACTACTTTTGGATTCTGACAGTGAAAATTTTAAATTCCCCCTTCCCTTTATTTTCTCCACTTTTAATTTTTTGTTTTGGTCTTTTTTCCCCCCTTCTTACTTCTTTTATTCCCCTCATTTCCCTTCCAGTGCTTTTCTGTACATTATGATATAGGCAATTATTTGGCTATGCTGTTGTGTATATATGATATTGTATGTTTTCAGCATCTGCACTTTCAATGGTTATGCACTGCAGTTTAGTAACCCTGTGTTGTATTACCTTTGGAATTGTCTGTTTAACAATATGTAGCACCTAAGGGTGGGTAATGGATATTTCACATGAGCACATCATGTGGTCTGGGTGTATTACATCCTAAGAATTTGAAGGTTGTTTGTATTATAATGTCACTGTGATGCCACAACACTTATGTATATATAATAGTGCTCAGCCTTGCTGTAATTGCCTTTGAAAATGGATCTTTTAGGATCTGAAATGCATCAGGCATTGTGCTTTTTTAATAATCATATGAATTTGTAAACCACTTATGGTGTCCGTGAAATGTAAGGTGGTGGGTACTCAGCATAATTTTGCAACAAAGGACAGCATCACCAGTCATGGAGTTTTGGGAAAAAGAGCAATATATTGAGTTTCATTAACATAATACCAGATGGGGTGTTGGTGCACGTAGTCCACAAGCTGGCCCAGGCCAGCAGCAGAAGTACAGGGGGCGTGTGTCACATAAAAATAGCATTGTTATTAAAGTGTTGTGAAATTCAATTATTCAAGACTTGTACTTGTAATCGAGATGTGGTAAATTGAGCTTGATGAACACAAGTTGCTCAACATGTTCAGGGTCTAATGAGGATCTGTGAGGCTCCACCATATCCCCTGCTGTGCTAAACAACCTCTCTGATGGCACACTGGTTGGGGGGCAGCTCAGGTATTTTATGGCCAGCTATGCTAAGTGAGGGGATGGTTTTCTGTCCCGTACTCCAGTGGTCAACTGAGATGGGTTCAAGAGCTTCTGTCAAGAAACAATTCAAAACATTGCTGGCCAAGAGTGGGTGCTGCTCGTTTCGCTTTCTTTGCTCTGCCTGTAGGGATGAACTGAGTTATGCCCAGCAGTCTTCTTCCTCCATTTCTGGGGCATCCTTCACCTGCTGTTATTGTTCTTCCAGGGCTACTTCAGTAGGCATCACATCCTTGGCACACATCGTAAAGGTGAGCTCTGAGCACAGCTGCTGATGAAACTCGTTGACATGGTGGGCAGGCATTTTAAGGTGCAGTATCTCACACTTAAACCTTGGGTCCAGCATTGTTGAAAAAACATATGGCTTAGTGGCACAAACATCTGTGAACCTGTTCCCTAATTCAGTTGTTAGATTGTGTACAAGGGCCATCACTGCAGGTGCAAGATCAGCATGGGTGGAAAATCTCTGCAGCGACTTCTTCAGTATCTGCACTGCAGGGAAGACCTGACTCAGTAGTGCAGATTCTGCACTCATGTCACGTGTGCTTCTTTCAAAAGGACCAAGCACCTTTACTGTTCCTGCAGTAACAGACCAATCCTGGTGGCTGAGAATTCCTCCAATATCTGTCTCCATACTCATTTCATGGAGAATTTGCTTCTGCTCCAGTTGCCTTTGCAGCATGTAGAATGTTGAATTCCACTGTGTTGATACATCCTGTATCAGTCTGTGCTGTGCTTCTGAATGAGCTCTTGCACCTGCCGTAGTTGGTTTGTGGCTTTAACCGAGTGATGGAAATGGGCACAAATTTTCCTTGCTGTCTTAAGTGTTTGATCAACCTCTGGTGTCTTGCAGATGGACTTTGTCACCACCAGATTCAAAGTGTGTGCATAACAACGGATGCCTTTAAAGTGCCCATCAGACAAGGCCTTTATCATATTTGCTGCATTGTCAGTCACAATGAAACCAACATGCAGCGACATGTCTTCAGTCCATACACGCAGCATGTCTTGCAAGAAGGCCAAAATGTTGGAGGAGTGGTGATCCACAGGCATAACGGACACATTCAGAAGTACAGACCTGCTATGAGGCACTGTGGAGCCTACACCAGGGGAATAACAGGAAGTATGTAGACCTGCACCTTCACTGCCTGTACCAGTTGGGTCTGCTGCACACCAATGTGCAGTCAGCGACATGCCTGCATGGTTGGAGTTTGTGCTACTCCATATGTCTGTTGTGCAATGGATCACATCCATGATTGCATTTGATAGTCGCTGCAAGACTGCCTTGCACACATCCTCATAAATGTTGGGCACAACAGTATGGGAGAATGTTGTGCATGATGGTATCTGATTCCGTGGGTGCAAATGTTGCATCAGCCACCTAAAACCAATGTTTTCTACCATTGAAAATGGCTGAAGATCAAGTGCAATCATTTCCCCAATTAACTGGGTGATCTATTGTGCACATGGGTGTGACGGGTGATATTTAGTCCTTGCATGAAAGGACTGCATAATGGTGCCAAAGAAGTCTGGGATTGTAATGGGGTCTGATGCCTTTCAATGGGAGATGTTGTGGACCATGCAGCAGATGAATCGTCAGGAGGCAAAGAGGCAGCCACAGTTTGTGCTGACATAGTCTTGTGATGAATTGTCACTGGTGTGGATGGGCATGAAGAAACTGTGTCAGACTCACTGACATGACAGTCACCACCGCTTTGTGACTGGGAATCATCAACGTGATCTGGACCCCCACCAGTACCACAACAGGGTGTTGTCAGCATACTGTGGGGCAACACACTGGATCCCTGCAGTGCACTGGCATGCTTCAGCTTCAGATGATTATTCATTGCCGTGGTAATTAGGTTAGAGAACATTTTCCCCCTGCTAATTATGGTATGACACAGCCCACACACTGCCTTAGTTGGATCATTTTTGGATAAGCTAAAATGAAGCCACACAGCACTTCTTACAGCCTTACTTGAGGCAGCACTTTTTGCACCAATAGGGTGGCCATGGCTACTCCTTCTTTTAACACTATTACCACCAGTTGAACTGTGTGCTGCAACAGCACCTTGATCTTCCTCCACAACAGTTGTCTGACTTTCTTAATTAGAACGTGTGTGAATGGAGGTGACACAACCCTGCTGAAGCTGAGTGTGGACTGCTTCGTTTTTTTGACAGATGGATGTTTAATGCCTTGCTTGCTCTGCTGACCATGCCTATGCTCACTTTACTCAGTACTCCTAACACCTTTCCTCAATGTGTCTGCAGACTCTGCAACTCTTAGGTTTTTACTAGTCAGATATGAGGCGTATTCTGACTCGTCCCCAAAGTCCCTCATGTGGGTGGCTGTGTCATTGCCAGATGCTGATGATGATGGTAGCACACTAGGGTCCAGAATATATTCAGAGCCAGAAGACTGGTCTGCAAAC
Source organism: Neoceratodus forsteri (assembly GCA_016271365.2). Taxonomy (NCBI): domain Eukaryota; kingdom Metazoa; phylum Chordata; order Ceratodontiformes; family Ceratodontidae; genus Neoceratodus; species Neoceratodus forsteri. Next base: position 530,170,250 of record CM028137.1, on the reverse strand, counting down.
TCTACATCCTCCTCGTATAATACATTATCAACCACCTGAGCAGCATGACTGCTGCGTTTGGATTGCATCCTAGGGGTAGGGGTACTTGTTGTCACAGGCATTGTGGAAATATCTGTTGGTGCAGTATCCAGGATCATGGCAGTAGCCACATTTACAGTGACTGTACTGGTAGTGTTTACAGTACTAGTAGCCATGGGTTCAATGTTGTCACTGGAGGCACTTGCTGAAGCAGTGGTGCTGGTGGCTATAGTGGGGGACAGGGTTACAGTGACAGGGACAGCAAAAGTGGTACTGTTGGTACTGGCTGATGTGCTTATGCTACAGGTGGTCATAGGGACTGGCAGTGCGCTAGTGGTGGGAAGGGGTGAAACATCAGCAAGAGTGGCAGAAGCTACAGGGTAACTCAAGACATTGGCTGTGGCTGCTTCTTCCTCACTTGGAGCCCTGCTAAGCTGTAATGCTCTCCTACTACTGCCATAGAAGGCCGGGGCAGAAAATGGGTGACTGCTACTGGTTGTGGTAACAGTGATTCAATTAGGTTACTACTATTAGAGCTTCTTTCAGCACCCAGTGTACTCTGTGAGCTTACCGCCTTGCTAGGTGAAAAAAATATTTTGGGACGTCGAATGCGTCCCGATGAACGTACAGTACCTTCTGATTCAGCATCACTGCTGCTTGCTGTGCTTGGTACAGGCAGGGCTGTGGACTTGCTGGGGCTAGACCAAGTCCTTTTACGAGTTTGCTTATCACCAGATATGATAAATGATACTGCTGCTGGTTAGTGTTACAATCAGTAGAAGTGCTATGATTAATTAACAACGCAGGCAAATATTTTTATTTATGTTACGGTATGTAACTACGTGTAACTATGGGTGTAATATTTGTAAATAAGCTTACAACAGAACCGTACCCAACAGGCCCAACACACACACAATTCACTGTGCCACACCTGACACACTGAAAGACCCTGGAAGAAATTGATGAACAGATCTGTGACTCACTCTGTGCTTACACTCAGACGCAGTGGGGAGGGGAGACTAGGTGTCAAAATACTTTGTTTTTCTAAACAAAATCAGATTGTCATTAATTTTCAGTTACATCACAGGCAGCAGCCTGTCACACTCACACTACTATATTTTGTGTGGATTGGAATGTTAACCACTAGGGTTGGGGGGGGGGTCACTAAGCAGTGATGATTACTAAACAAAACAACCCTCTGTGAACGACTGTTACTGAGCCCAGAAACAGTTCCCCAAATTATTTATATCTTTTCTAAATACTATAATTCTGTCACACTAGACAGAAAACTTAAGCCCAACTTTACTGAGCGAAAAAGGGCTTTTTTCTGACATAAAATAAATCTCTTTGAATGAAAAAATTCACACACTGTAAGAGCAGACAGATGTGTGACTCGCTCTGCGCTTGCAGCACACAGACGCAGTAGGGTGGGGGAGACTGGGTGTCAGAATCATTTCTTTTTCTAAACAAAATCAGATTGTCATGAATTTTCTGTTGCATCACAGGCAGCAGCCTGTCACACTCACACTACTATATTTTTTTGTGTGGTTCGAACTTTAACACTGGGGGTGTGGGCTGGGGGCCACTAAGCGCTGAAGCGGCGATGCTGCTTAGCAAATAACCCTCTGTGAACAACTGTTACGGAGTCCAGAAACACTTCCCCAAAATTATGTATAATACTACATTAATTTTACTGAGATTTCACCTAGATTTAGTGTGGACTGGAACTTTAAAGTTAAACCTGAAGGGAGGGGAGAGACTACACACTGGCAGCAATTACTGTAGTAAAACCCTCTCTGAATTACTGTTTACTGAGCCCAGAAACAGTCAGTTACCCTAAATTATTATATTATGCTATATCATTCTGTCACATTAGACAGAAAACTAAAGCCTGACCTTTACTGAGAGCAACAACAAAAGCCTCTGCTGCCACAAAATAAACAATATCTAAACCATACCAAATCACACACTAGAGCAGTGTGGAATGGATGAATGCAGTGGGGGAGGGGGATGCAGACACAAACCGTCTTCCCTCTCTCCTAGGCTAGGCTGCTACTCCACGTGTAACATAGCAAAAACGCAAAAAAAATCAGTCACAAAAAAGTCTCTCTAAAACTTAAGGATCACACTCCAGCAAAAAAAACTAGTTCTACAACAAGATTCTGCAGTTTGAGAATCTCTGAGACTGAAGCACGATCTCTCCTCTGAGAATGCTGTCTCACAGTGAGGAGATCACATGATCTGCAGAGCTGAGAAGTCTTTGATTGGCCAAGGAAGTTCTGCGAGACTAGGAAATCTCGTTCCCCGAATATCTTTCCCAAATACCGAATAGTCAGGTATTCGGAACAGCCATCCGAATATTTGGAATGGCCACTATTCGAGGTATTCAGGAAATAATATTCGGGGTGTGCACAGCCCTAGTGAGGATACCATTCCACTATCTCAAAAAGAAAGGAAATTAATTGCAAAAAACTGCATTCATGCACCAGTTAGTGTTCACGTTAGCCCCACAAAAGTAAGGAAATGTGGTGTTAGGGTATCCAGCCCTAACTCCCACCCCCACCCATAAGCAGTAAAAGGACAAGAAGACACAGGCAACCACAGACAGCCATAATCAGATAAGAAAAACAACACACAACTGCTTCCAGATGACAAAAATACAGTAGCCCTGATATATATGGATCATGCTGCTTATGGGTACTGGATGTATATATGCATTATTGAGCTGACGTATATGGATCATGCTGCCTATGGGTACTGTGTGTGTATATATATATATATATTTAGACAGCATATGTTTTGGGATCTTAGCAAAGACAAAAAGTAATATATCAGGCTACTTGAAAAAATATTAATATATTTTTATGTACGTATACATTAGTGATATCTTTGCTTATAGCATTATGTCATACTTATATCATTTAAGGTACCAGTATGTCATAATGCTGCTTAACAGATTCCACCTGAAATCATCCATTTTAAAAGTGAAGGTGCTATTTACAACCACGTGTATCTATGAGCTGTTAGCCGCAATGTGACTCTGAAAGCTTGTGTTATAATAAAACCCTTTTCCCTCTCGTCCCCCCCCCCCGAGTTCTCACTGCCATAAACCTGTTCAGTGTGCTCCTGCCCTTCCCTTCCCCTACACTGCCACAAATGGTTAAGGGTTCTCCTGTCCTACTCCATCCTGCTCGAATCCCAGAGCCAGTCTTCCTTTCCCTCACTCTCCTGTCCTACTCCATCCTGAACAAGCCCCAGTGCCAGTCGGCCTTTCCCTCTCTCTCCTTCTCCTGTCCTACTCCATCCTGATCAAGCCCCAGTGCCAGTCTGCCTTTCTGTTGCTCTCCTCTCCCATCCTAGCCTGATCAAGCCCCAGTGCCAGTCTACCTTACTCTCAGTCTCCTGCCCTACTCCATCCTGATAAAGCCCCAGTGCCAGTCTACCTTTCCCTCACTATCCTGTCCTACTCCATCCTGATCAAGCCCCTGTGCCAGTCTGCCTTTCTGTTGTTCTCCTCTCCCATCCTAGCCTGATCAAGCCCCAGTGCCAGTCTACCTTACTCTCAGTCTCCTGCCCTACTCCATCCTGATAAAGCCCCAGTGCCAGTCTACCTTTCCCTCACTATCCTGTCCTACTCCATCCTGATCAAGCCCCTGTGCCAGTCTGCCTTTCTGTTGCTCTCCTCTCCCACCCTAGCCTGATCAAGCCCTAGAGCCAGTCTGCCTTTCCCTCATTCTCCTGTACTACTCCATCCTGATCAAGCACCAGTACCAGTTTGCCTTTCCCTCTCTCTTCTGTCCTACTACATCCTGAATGAGCCCCAGTGCCAGTCTACCTTTTCCTCACTGTCTCCATCTAAATGCTGGTGGTGAGTCAATATGGCTCCCCTCTTCAAGCCAGCCAGTTTGGAACCACAGTGGAAACAACAACTTGTAATTCAAAACAAAACAAAGAAGGTGTCAATCTGGACTCACATGTAGCAGTAATGTAAGAATTTAAACTAATATTTACATGCTGAACTGAATAAGAGTTTAAACTAGTATTTATATGCTGAACTGAATGAGTGAATTAGTGGAGGCAGTGGGCAAGCAGTGGTAGGGAGAAGAGATCGCAACCAAAATGAGGAAATCACAACCAAAGCAAAATTTTAAAAAACAAACTTGGTCTGTAAGTTAATATCTCAAACAGCATGATGCTAATAGTAGGAGTAAAATGATACTGGACAATGGCTATATACCTGATTAAAGCAAACATCTAGTAAGGAATATACCTAAATACAGACTGCTCTTCAAATGCAATCAGTTGCAAATTCAGCTTGTTACTTCTTTGGATAAAAACATATGTGGTATAAACAGAGCATGACACAGACTGACTGAAGATACCATATTTATGTTCATTCGAGGCTACTGATATCAAGATATCCCACTTGTTCCTTTGCTAGTCATGAGATATCATAATATCATTGGCCTCTCATGAAGATTAATATGATATCTTCAGTAGTACATGTCATATCCCAGTCTGTCTATCTATCTATCTATCTATCTATCTATCTATATATCTATCTATCTATCTATCTAGTTATCTTTCTATAGAAAGAGAGAGAGAGAGAGATATTTGCCCATTAGATGAGGTAGCAGAATGGGGATACATTTGTGTGAGGCTTTACCTCAATTGTGACTGTGCACCATTCAGTGTTAATTAATTTTTCTGTTTCAAGCAGCCCATTTAATTTATTTAATAATTATTTATAATTTGGTAACAGGGGAAGGTGCAGTGAACCAAGGCTCATTTCTAGGTGCGACCTGGGAGAGAGGGAACAAAGGGTACATAGCAACAATGAAAGTAACAAGGTACGATAATGTAGTACATAAGATCACACAAAACATGAACTCAAGTAAAGTCATTTAGCTGGTATAATATACAAGCTAGGATTGTAGGTTGATGTAGCCCAAGGAAAAAACTCAATTAAAAATCGAACATCAGGTACGCAAAAAAGTGGAACGTACAAAACGGGCAAGAAATGCAAAGCCAAATAAATATCATATTTTGTAGAACAAGGCTACAGAGGAGCAGGTCAGTGACTCATAGGCTAAAATATTCAAAGGAGATACACCTGGTGCAACTGAGTTGCACCAACACATTTCCAGAAGTGTGCACCAGTGCCATACTCAAACCCTGGAGATGCACTGCACAACTCCAGATGCCCCGAGACATTTCTATAATGTATGCGGTGCATCTCCGGGGGCGTGCCCATGCATATGCAGCATATCATGATATTCAGCTGAGATGTGCGGCAAATCTGTCTGCAAATCTCGGAGATGTGCCGAATAGATGTCCCCAAAGTTAGGCATGTAAAAAGCATGCCTAAATAGTAGCCACCCACAGGTGGGCTGCTGTATTGCTTGGCGCAACACAGCAGCCACCAGAGCCTGGATGGCTATCTCCCCGTACCCTGACTCACTGAACTGTATGGACGCATCACATACGTACCCTGGTGGTCTAGTGGACCCCACTCCCATCCCCGAGTCCCTAGCCCCGTAAATGTCACATTGAAATAAGCCCTGGTGGTCTAGTGGACCCCTCTCCCATCCCCAAGTCCCAATCCCTGTAAATGACAATATAAGAAAAACCTGGTGGTATAGTGGTATCCCCCACTCCCCCCACCCACACAGGATCCTCATCCCACCCCGCTCTCCCTGTCCCAGCAGTGGCTGTACATTGGCAGGCAGCAAAACCCACCTGTACACCTTCATGGCTGCCTGCCGAATTACAGCATACAGTATGTCCTGCAAGCTCATTGGTCAACATTGTTGACCAGTGGGCTTGCAGTGTGTACTGTATACTTCCATTCACAAAGTTCTACTTTGTGAATGGAAGTGTACAGTACACACTTTGTGAATGGAAGTGTACAGTACACACTGCAAGCCCATTGCTTGACAGTGTCGACCAATGAGCTTGCAGGAGATACTGTATGCTGTCATTCGGCGGGCTGCCCTGGAGGTGTGCGGGTGGGTCTTGCCGCCCACTGACATACGCTCACTGCTGGGATGGGGGAGTGGGGTGGGATGAGGGTCCTGTGTGGGTGGGAAGGTACCACTAGACCACCAGGTTTTTCTTATATTGTCATTTACAGGGATTGGTCTCAGGGATGGGGGTGGGGGCACCACCGGACTACCATGGATTATTGTACTATTATGTTTAATGGGATTGGGACTCAGGGATGGGAGGGGGACTACTGGACCACCATGGATTATTATATTCCTACATTTACAGGGATTGGGACTCAGAGATGGGAGGGGGGTCCACTAGACTACCAGGGATTATTATATTCTGACATTTACAGGGATCGAGTCTCAGGGATGGGAGTGGGGACCACTGGACCACCAGGGATTATTATAGTCCTACATTTACAGGGGTCAGATCTCAGAGATGGGAAGTGGGCCACTAGACTGCTGGGAACCGATACGGCATGCATGGGCAGGGCTCCGGGCACATTTCGCCAGGCCAGCCCTGCACAACTCATGCAGATGGGGCCATAATGACATGCAAATGGCCCCATTTGTGCCTTGCATGCATAACGGCCCCATTTGCATGCTTGGGTTTGAATAACTGGAAATTGTGCCTTGAGCATCTCCAGATGTGCTGGCACATTCACTTTCCATGTATCCAGACCTGTCTGGGGGATGCGCCGGTGCATCATAGTTGTGCTGCATGCATTTTATGATATATTCAGCCGAGATGTGCCATTGCGCATCTCGGTTGAATATATCACTTTTGCTCTCTGGTGCAACTCAGTTGTGCAGAGCAGCCACTTGCTCCATTGCTGGGCACAAGTTTGAATATCTGGGCCATAAAGAGCAGGCTGAAGTTAAGAGCAAAAGCAGGTGGTGAAAAGAAAGTTTCAAAGAGCAGATTTAAATTAAAAGCTGGATGAGAGGGGGAGAGGCAGAGGGAGGTTGGAATATTGTTCGAAATTGACGGGAGTTAGACTGAAAATGCAGATTGTCTAGAAGAAGTGTGAAAGGCAGCAACAGTTTAAGACTCAGTGCCTTGTGACCTGAAGTTATTGTTAGGGGATATGGACCAGAGTGTGACTGTCACTCATTGAAGTTTTGCAGCTGTCCATCCAGAACTTAGTGAATCACTTGAGCAAAGGCGGGATTGGCTCAAGACATATCCCCACTATTACTGCACAATTTTTCCCCAGAGATTCATCTAAGTGAGGCTAGTGATACCCGAGAGTTATTTCTATCTTGCCCAGTGGCTACATGGCTTGAGAATCCTCGGCAACTCTCCATAACATCCCCAGGTGGAGGTACCAGACTTGTAAATAAGTTTGTTTTTTCCCTGTTCCCCAAGACCTGTGATTAAAGAACACAGATCAGCCCCCTTGGTGTCAAGGGCCTCAGTACAGCAGCCAAAGGACCACCTGGTTCCCCACCACTGTGTGTGTGCACTGCTGCCCATCTCCCTGATCTTGAGGGAAGTAACAGAGAAAACCCATCACTATCATCCATGTTGCCTTCCCTTGGGTTGCACCTTGAAATGAGCCATGGTTTAATGCATGCCTTTCCTTGTCACCAATTTTTGAATAAACACCAGCTAATATTTCAAGCTTCCCCCTTTTCATACAAACTATTCTCATTAACATGGAACCAGGTCACTCTCCCTTAGATATCTTCTGCTCTGGTGGCTTGTCCATGCTGGACATCAGTTTCTTTTTGCAATTTATTTATCCAGGATAACCCAACTGAGGTGCAGCATCCCAGTTCCAGTAGTGTCCTACTTGTACTCATGTCTACAGTTGAGTGTACTGGAGCACTGAGAGGTTAAGTGACTTGCCCAAGGCCTTACAGTGAGTATTTGGCTCTAGCAAGATCTGGGCCTGGGATCTTCTGGTTCCCATGCAGGCGTTCAAGCCACTAGAACATGCTTCCTCCAGTTCTTGGCTTGTGTTATCACAGTATGCAACGGAAATGAATATAATGTCACAAGCCAAAGATCTTGATGCCAGGTGTAGACAAGAAGTCAGAGCAGATAAAATCAGAAATCCTGTTATCATGTTCTGTATAGTTATGATAAAGGGGAATTTAAATACAGAGAATATGTGAATGCTCAGCCAAAATGTGCCAGAAATGTTTTTCCAGACTTGCTCCAGTGAATTCAGGGACTCTTTGAACAGCATGTGTGCTGAGGCAAAACTCATGTCGAAAACAACCTTTGTAAGTTGTGCTTTCCTTCAAAAAATGTATTTCCAGTTTTACAGCGTCTTTGCTGAGCTGTGCTTAGGATGCTGTTGCTCTAATATTGTAATACAACATACACAGGGCTTAATTCTCAAAAGCACCCACCAGCCTCTATTGGGTACTAGTGCAGGGGGGTGCACAACATCTGGATGCCAGGGCACCTACATAGTGTTCCTATGGGGGTAACTCTGCACCACCTGGGGCACTAACCAAGGTGCAACATTTTTTTTCTGGTGCATATGCCATGATGTGCCCTGGTGTAGAGCTGTCAGCAGCACCCACACCTATGCATCTTTATCTGATACCTGACGATCACCTGGACTGGTTGCTGGACTGAAGCAGCATGGAAAACTGTTGTATACTGTTCTCCAGTAGTTTTGATTATTCCTCCCAGAAAGGGTAAAGTCAGTGATTGGCTCTTGCCAGTCAAGTCCGAATGCTGTGGACCGTGGTGTCCCTCAAAGGTCCATTCTTTCTCCCATGCTGTTCACAGTGTATATCCTACAACAGGGAGAGATCAGTAGGCAATTCATTGCAGATGATACCAAGCTGTATCTTCCCTTTGGACCAGATAAGAAAATGTCCATGCAGTGTATGGCCTGCAACTGGGTGGCACTCAACCCAGGGAAAGACAGACCTGTTACTGATGGGGCCTCAAAACTGAGTGGTAGCTATCTTCACCCAGGTGTGGCCTCAAGCTCCTTGTGCTTGATGGAATCTAGCTTGAGGTGATGGATGGAATTTCGCAGTCTGGGGATTGACTTTAACAGTAGTCTGTCACTTGAGTCTCAGGTTTCAGCTGTCTTCAAGGGCTGCATCATACATCTGAATGACACTGCCAGACTCTGACCTTTTCTTGATTCTGATGAGCTGTGCACACTGGTGCAGACTTTCATCTCCTCTTGGTTGAATTAATGCAGTGCACTCTACAAGGCTTTACCTGGTAGTCAGCTTCATCACTTACAGCTTGTCCAGAATGCGGCAGCAAAACATTTGAACTGTGCAAGGAGGTCAGATTACATCACACTATTGCAACAGGCTTTGAGCTGGCTGCCAGTTAGGAAGCAGATCAACAACAAGGTTCTTTTGCTTATGTTTAAAGCCCTCAGTGATCTGGGCCCCTATTACCTCAGTGAGTCTATAACCAGCATTTACAGGACAGGGATTCCTATGGGTGCTGCCGTAACCTCTGAATTCAGTAAAGGAATGAGTTTTCAGTTTCAATTCCTGTCCTGGTGAACACTCTCCCAAATGAAACTGGAGACAGTAGGTAGGGCCAGTGGGATGCTGGGGTACATGGGGAGGGGTATCACTAGCAGAAGGAGGGAGGTGGTGCTACCACTGTATAGATCGTTGGTGAGGACCCACCAGGAGCACTGTGTCCCGTTCTGGAGACCACATCTCAAGAAGGGCATAGAAAGGATACAGGCTTTCCAGAGGAGGGTAACTAAATTGGTGCAGGGGTGCATCAGAAGCCTTATGAGGTTAGGCTGCAGGATCTAAGTATGTACACCCTGGAAGAGAAGAGGGAGAGGTGAACATAATAGATGCCGATAAATAACTGACAAGGACGAATAAGGTACAGCAGGGAAATATTTTTCAGAGGAGAAGGTGCACAAGAATAAGGGGGCATACAATAAAACTGTCAGGGGGGAATTTAGGAGGGATGTGAGGAAGTACTTCTTTACTGAAGGAGTGGTAGATCCCTGGAACAGTCTTCCAGCAGAGGCAGTGGGGGCGAATACAGTGGTGGGCTTCATGAATGCATGGGATAGACACAAGGGAATCTTGGTAAGGAAGCAGGGCTGTGGAGGTAGCCGGAGATCAGATAGGGTCTATGGTGTCAGCTTAGGCAAGAAAAATAGGCAGACTAGGTGGGCCAAGCAGCCAGTCTGCTGACAATTTCTCTGTCTTTATGTTTCTATGGCATCTGCATGTCCACATCCATTGAGCTATTGGAAACAAGAACTGGACAATTTCTGCTGAAACGTCTTTCCTTACCCTTTATTTATTTTATAGTTTTTGTCCAGGAAAGACACACTGAACCAAGGCTTCTTTCCAGGTGCATCCTGGGAGCACAGGGAAGCTAAGTGACTTGCTCATGGTCACACAGTATGTAAGTGGTGGCTGGTGGATTCAAACCCAGTTCTCCAGGTTGTTGCTCTGCGCACTTAAGCACTGCACTATACTGCTTCCTGTATGCCCACATACTACAGAGTTTAGGGTTTAGTTATGTTTTACATTAAATATTATAGTTTTAGCCAGCCTATTGGCACAGCATCAGTGTTGCCACTCGTGATGCCAGTAATCTTGATTTTGGAATGAGTCTGGGTCAGTTGGGGCCGGCCTAGTGAGGGGAGGATCAAGCATCTCAGAGAACACTTACCCCTTCCAGGTAGGGAGGGTAGTGTGCTCTGCATCACCTAGGAGATTCTAGGTGGCAGTGCAGCTTAAGCTACTTAGCAGGGAAGGGGGATGCTAGCACCTGACATCAGTACGCATGCATGCAAGCTGTGCCCTGACACCCTTGCCAGCTGTGTCCCAGGACGGGGGGAAGAAAATGCAGAAGGAAAACTGCCAGCCAGTGTAGTATGAATACCAGCCCCTCACTCCCACAGGCTGCCAACTCAACACCCTTCTCTACTGAATATAGTATCTAGAGGGGCTTAATCACCCCTGATGACCCACCATCGGGGTAAGCCATTGAAGCTTGGAGGATGGGGTAAGTATCATGAGAAAGCGAGGGGACAAGTCTGTGGGGCTGGCTAGATGGGGCAGGTTCATGCAGGAGCATAAACACAGATGAGAAAAATAAAGAACACTTACTCTATTTGCAAGGCTATGCCTGTAGTTTGATGGGTGGAGCAACAAACCACTCCCCCATCAGGCCTTTAAAGGCCTCTCCTCCTGGCTAGTCCAGGATCATTTTCTTTCACTGTGGCCAGAGGCACCGTTCCTTCTACCACTGCTCCTGTTCTCTTGCCTGTTTCTCATTTGCCTTATTATAGCAGCACCTCCAGCCGCTGGCTCCACTCCTTTTCCCTGCTGTTCATCTTACTGGTTGCTGCCGCTGGCCTACGTCTCTCTCTCCATCCTTCCCACCACTTCCTCTGCTTTGTAGCCACTGTACTGCAGCTCTCTGTCATTCCTTTCCCTCCTCTCATTCTCCATCCCCCCGTACCTCATGTTTCCGTCCCTCCTCCATCTTCTCGTCTCTCTTATGTCCTTTCGCTGGGCCTGGAACCTGCCATTGTGCATTCTGCTCTAGTCCCAGCTCAATGCTTCCCCACTGCCTTCTGTTGGACATGCTCTCGACCCTCCTGTTTCCATGATACTGGACCGGGAGATGCTGTTGTGTGGGAATACATTCCTCTGACATGGTGGGGATCATGTTTTCCATTCCTAGAGTTGTCCCCACCTGACCACTGCATCTCTCTGCCAGTTGTGACCCCACTCCCCACTACTGTTTTCTTGTTGCTGTCTTCTCCGTATCTGATGGCATCAACCTTCATTCCCTGTCTCGTATTTCAGCTTGGGTCTGAGGACCGCTGCAACCAGCTCCATAGCTTGCTGAGATGGCTGCCAGGTTGCCGCACAGATGCCTCCATTTCCAGGTGGGGCTCTGTGCTCTTCTGTGTCTTTCCTAGCCCCTATCTTGGACAAGACATTTGCTGCCCGTATTTGGACATTTGACTACATGCAGTAGATCTCTGTGATTTCTGTATTCTTTCAATTGCTATGCTTTCCATGTGCGTCATTTGATATGGCACTTTACTACCCAGGTTGCTGATACACCTTGCATACCTACTCTGTTGATATCCAGGCCAATCCCATGGCTACTGTCTCGACTCTGGGGGTTGCCCGGACGAACCTGTAATTCTTGTGTATATGCCTGCTTTCCGCTATCACTGATATCCACTTTTAGGGTCCCTTTCCCATTTGCTATACCCTGCACTGCACTGTAATGTGCTTCATGTAACCCCTGCAAGGTCATCTTGTTTTGGTTTCTCTGCCAGCCCCTGCTCACTGTGCCTCGTCCCTCTGCCACCGCCACTATGTCCTTCTGTTGGGCTCTCCATCCTTGGCCTGCCGCCCCTTTCCCTGCTGCATTCCAGTTTTCTGACTCCTCAGTCCTTTCACATCACATAGCTATTGGCCTTCCACCATCTCTTCCTCTCACCCTGACAGCTCCGTTATTTTGACCCTCATCATATCGACCTTCTCCTGCCCCCATTGTTCTGCTCCTCTCATTGTCCTCTCTTTGTCCTCTCTCTGTCTGACTCCATCTCAAATCTCATCACTCCTGTAACTATCTCATTGTTCCTCCTGGCACCATTCATTCCTTGTTCTTCTCCTAGTACCTCATTCCCCAATTGTCTGCTGTGGCTTCGCCCTGCCATTCTCGTCTCCCACTCATGCACTTCCCCATCTTCTATCTTACTGTTTCATTTTACAGCCTCGTGACTCTAAGCAGAGGAGCTGCTCTCCTCCATTATATTCTTCTATGCAGGCTCGCCCCACCTTCCACTGCTTCCTGGTCTCTCGAACCTTCTCCATTCCTTGCCCCGTGCTTTCTTTTGGGGGTGTTTTCCTATCCTGCCTTGACTGTACTTATTCATATTTTCCTCTTACCCTAGTCCTACGTTCTGGACCACTCAACTCGTATATCCTCCACTCCATGTCAACCTCCATCATTATCAAACCTCATCCTTCCTATACCCTACATGCCCTCTTACATACACCTTTAACATCCCAGCCCTCAAGGCTTTTACTCCATCATCATACATCGTCCATTTCATACCTCACCTTAACCGTTCTGGCCTTCCAGGCTTTCATTCTACCTACCATCATTTTTCGTTCTTTCATTCTCAACCATCCTTTCCCCCCATATCGACTTCTCAACCCATCGTAGGCTGCGGGCTTTGCCCGGACATCTTAGATCTATCCTCTGCACTATCTATTCCTTTCTGCAGTCCTTGCCAGCCTTCAGGCTTCCCTCCATCAGCATACCTTTTACATCCCTCTCGAATCTCCACTCATCCATTCCAACTTTGTAGCTCCAACCCCACTACTCCTGGTACTTCATACCTCCCCCATCGGTTGCCGGCTTTACCCAGCCATTCTCGTTCCTACCTTCATGAAGTTCGCTGCCCTCCTGATTTGGCTTCTCAAAGAACCCGGTTGGCATGTACTCTCATGGTTGCTACTGCAACCAGCCTCCTCAGGACACAAGTCGTGGTCTTTCAATCTGACCTCTCTGTAGGTCTACTTATTCACATCAACTATATGAGCATACCCCTCATATGGGTCTCATGTTACCTCGACTTGACCTGCTCTCCATTTGGAGATGTGCCTTCTGTGTCCATTGTTCCATGGCTCGGGGCTAGCCTGTAGCTGACGGTCTTGCTTTGCACCCCAAAAGTCCACATCTAGAGCATGGTAAGCTCATAGTGGGGTCCTTCTCCCTGGCCCATAGTGAGAATGTCTTCGCTCTGGGTGGACCTTTAGCCATCCCTCATTTTAGCGACACCTCTAGCTGTAGAACTTATGACTTTAAGCTGCAAGGGGTGGGGCTGTCATCAGCAGGGCTCCTTTGGCTGCCCAAGCAAGTTCGGAGGCACCCTTTCCGCTATTCTCCATCTGGCTACCTCTGGTTCACCTGGTCTGTTTCATAGGCTTGTGGAGGCCAGTTGACTGCCTCTGCAGTCATTTCTCTCTTGCTTTGCTTTTGGGCATCTAGTTGCAGAGACGTCACTCACAGCCCTCAACAGCATTCCTGTTAGAAGGACAGAGCGAGAGCTTCCTCCAAATTAGAATCTTTTCCTCCTCCTCCTCCTTCAATCTGGACTCTAAATTGCAGTAGCTGAGCCATCACTAACCAAAACATCCTTCAGCCTGGAGGGAAGATGACCTAGCCCTTGGATCCCCAGAGATTTCCTCCTCAAAGGGGATTTTTCCTCTCCTCCATGTTGATGGTCATAATTTAGATAGGGTTAGTCCTTTTCTAGGTTCCATAGTTAGGTTCTGCTGTTAGATGGAGTTGGATGGTGATCCTGGCTGTTACCTCTCTCCTTAGGAAGTCCCGTCCTTCTGCGTCATGTCCATTTCCATTCCGCTAAATATTTCTCATAGTCTTCCAATCATCCCATGTTCTATCCATCTGCATATATCGACCTCCATTCCCATACTCTATATCATTCTGACTCCTTGCCTTCTTTGATGCTCGACACCCCTTTGGGTATTCTTTTGGGTTTCTTCCTAAGCTATCTTTAGCCAGGGAATCATTCCTGTGGCACATATAGGGGTGGAACCCTTCTCTAGACTTCCTCACCATTGTACCCCATAGGATGGTATATCCCACGAATAGAGAGGAGAACAGCCACAATGTGTCTAAGTCGCACAAGCATATATCATGCCAAGTTGCGTAAGCACATTGAATTGCAAGGATTCACTTCTAGTTTGAATGGCGGAGCAACAAACCACTCCCCCATCAGGCCTTTAAAGGCTGCTCCTCCTGGCTGGTCCAGGATAGTTTTCTTTCATTGCCCCTCCATCCTTCCCCCCTCCTCCAGTGGCACGTTTCTCTTCCGGTGGGCTCCTTCCTAAGCTACCTTTAGCCAGGGCATCATTCTCGTGGCACCTATAGGGATGGAACCCTCCTCTAGGGTTCCTCGCCATTAGGTGGCAGCCAGGAAGAGCACTAAATCTACAGTTCGATCAGGGTGGGTGATTCCTAATGAGAGGCTGCCTAAAGGGCGACTGCCCAAATACACAGAATGGCAGTACAAGAGTGCCTGTAGCTGCAGCCCGGTAAGGGCAAGACCCAGGGC
Organism: Neoceratodus forsteri; assembly: GCA_016271365.2. Lineage (NCBI taxonomy): Eukaryota > Metazoa > Chordata > Ceratodontiformes > Ceratodontidae > Neoceratodus > Neoceratodus forsteri. Next base: position 530,155,156 of record CM028137.1, on the reverse strand, counting down.
AGCTACAGGCAACTGTGCGAGCACACCAAGCCCCTGCAACATAGAAGCAAGTGCAGGGTGCTCTCAACAGGAAAGATGAGAGCCAGCAAGAAGGGGCCTGGGAAGGTGCATAGCACAAAGGTGCCCACGATTACACAGGGTGGACTGGTGGCATGGAACAGCCATAGGCAGAGTGGCAGGATGACAGGACTCGATAACCAGCCACACATAACCTGACTGCACAGATCTTGGTCCCCACCAAGCCCAGTGGACCACAACCACCATGGCAGAGCCCCCCCAACAGCAGGCCCATGGGAGCTCCCACCATGATCATGCCATAGTCCACACCCACGCAGCACTGCTGCAGATGTCCATCCACACTAGCAACATGCCCCTGTAGTCCCACAGTCCCTCACTGGTGCCAGCACTGGTCTCACTGCGGAGTGCCCCACACACAAACAGTTCAAGTGTTGCCCATGTGACAGCGGTGAGCGGCACACAGCACCTACCCATCTGTGCTGTTTGACAGCACCCAACGGCCGCTTCTGGATCTGCACTTCACTGCACGCAGTACGGGCACCATGCACAGTGTCCATGCCCCAGTGGCTAAACAGTGTGGTCCATTGCAGCTCCCCTCACCATGCACTGCCCGACACAGCCCTGCCATGGTATGCCTACCCTGTGCACCGTAATGCCGCACAGTTCGCATCCACCCATGGAGGTCTCGTACCTCCATCTGTGTTGTCCACATCTGGCCACCCCTGCACCATTCTGCCGGATGCCCAGGGTATGTCACCTTGTGCCACTCCCCCTCGTCCCATTGCCGACCGCAGGACGCTCTTTTCCTGGTGCATTGGTGCACACGCTCTGTGCCCATCGCCATGGTGGGTTCGCCGGTTATTTGTCACCCCAAGGCACTGTCACACAGTGTGCTGCATCCTTGCAGCCTCTGCCTCCTGTCTGTGCTCTCTCCACCACTCGCTGTATTTCCCCATCACCTGTTCTGCATTCGGCATCCTGCATTCGCCCTTTGGGGACTCGCTCACACGGAGTTGCCTTTATCACATAAAATCTGCCATCATACCCCTATAGGGTGGTATGTCCCATGAATAGAGAGGTGAACAGCCACAATGTATTTAAGTCGCACAAGCATACATCATACCAAGTTGTGTAAGCACATCGAAGTATTATTTATGATATTATTTTTGGGGGGACTTGCACTGTCCGTTTTGCACTTTATCTCGTTTTGTTTTGTTAGTACTGGTCAGCAGTCATTTTCTGTTTCTCCCCATTTCTAGCACTCTCTAAACTGTTGGATTTCCAAGCATTCGGTGCTTTGTAATAGTGCTTTACATGGATAATCAAAATCTATGTACTACTACTTTATACAACTGAAAATTATGTAGAGATATATATATATTTTAAAGTAGATTTAACAGCTGGCTGCTGCATGATCTAATGAAGGTGCCCACCCCATACACACTCAGAAAAGCTGTATGTGCATCTCTAGACCTAAATTTAATCTAGCCTTACCAACAGAAATTAGAGTGCTGGATTAATTCTTTGCTCGGCAATGCCTAACATACAGTTTGTTGGAGTTCTTGCCAAATCATGGCTAGCAAGAGCTAAAATGAATTATTTCCTATGCAAAGCAGAGTGTTTGGTCAGCATTTAGTTACACACTGTTACCTTCCAACTCTTGCCCACAATGCCAGACTTTCAGTGGTGATCAAACTGGCAAGCTGCATTTCAAACTGTGGCAGAAAAATCATGGCCGGTTTACAACCCCAATGTCTCAACACCGTGTTGGCACCAGTCTTGACAAGGTTATCATTCACAGTATAATTTATTTATTTATTTATTTTTTTATCTATTCATTTGGTAGCCGGGTTGGTGCACTGATCCGAAGACCTTTTTTCAGGCATGGCATGGGCCAGAAACTGGCACAAACAGCATAAAATACAGTGAGAGAACAGCGTGGGTCATACAGGGAACATAACAGGGAATCCAGTGTAAGTCAAGCTAACAGAGAAATATAAGGTAAACAGTACCAGATACAGCTACAATTGAGCATACCAAGGGATATAGAAACATAGAAACATAGAAGTTGATGCCAGATAAGGACGGCAAGGCCTATCCAGTCTGCCCATTTCTTTTTCAACCTTATGAATGTGCCATCGGCCTTTACTCTGTCAATGGCCTATCTATTCATACTCATCTGTCTTGCTCCCTTATGCCTATCCCATGCCTGTTTAAAGGCTCTGCACTGTATTCATATCCACCACTTCTTAAGGTATGCCGTTCCATGCATCCACCACCCTTTCTGTGAAAAATAACTTCCTCACATTACCCCTTAATCTGCCTCCCTCTAATCTCATGCTGTGTCCTCTTGTCCTGCTATTTTTCTTATATTGAAACATGTTAGACTCTTTCACCTTGTTAATGCCTTTAAGGTGTTTGAATGCTTCGATCATATCACCTCTCTCCCTCCTTTGCTCTAGGGTATACATATTGAGCTCTGTTAATCTGTCCTCATATGTTTTCTGATGCAGTCCCTGCACCATTTTGGTTGCCCTTCTCTGAAATGCCTCAATTTGATTAATGTCCTTGTGAAGGTGTGGCCTCCAGTAGTGCACACAGTTCTCCAGATGGGGCTTAACCAGTGTCTTGTAAAGAGGGATTATTACCTCCCTCTTCTGACTTTTGATACCCCTGCTAATACACCCCAATATCCCCTAGCCTTACCTACTGCTTTAGTGGTCTGCTTGGATGATTTCAGGTCATCGATGATGATGATGATGCCCAAGTCTCTTTCTTCCCTTGTGACTGCCAACAACTCCCCTCCCAGCATATAGGTGGCTTCAGGGTTTCTCTTCCCTATGTGCATGATCTTGCACTTTTTTGCATTAAACCCCAGTTGCCACTCTTCTAACCATTTTGCTAGTTTATCCAGATCTCTTCTCATTCTGCCCACCCCATCTGGATCATCTACTCTGTTGCAGATTATGGTGTCATCTGCAAACAGACAAACCTTACCCTCCAGTCCATCTGCAATGTCACTGATGAAGATATTGAAGAGGACTGGCCCCAGGACTGATCCCTGAGGTACCCCACTTGTGACTTGCATCTCTTCTGACTGTATACCGTTTACCACCACTCTCTGTTTTCTGCTCGTCAACCAGTTTGTCACCCAGTTGACCAACTTCTGGCTCACCCAGAGTCTACCCAGCTTATTAATCAATCTTCTGTGTGGAACAGTATCGAAAGCTTTGTTGAAGTCAAGGTAGGCAACATCAGCTGCTCTCCTTTGGTCCACCAGTCTGGTTACCCAGTCAAAGAAATCTATGAGATTAGTTTGACAGCACCTTCCTTTTGTAAACCCATGTTGTCTTGGATCCTGTGCTCTTATGGATTCCAGGTGTTGCACTATCCTTTCCTTAAGGAGTGCCTCCATAATTTTGCCCACTACTGAGGTAAGACTGACTGGTCTGTAGTTCTCTGCCTCCTCCCTGCTACCGCTCTTGTGGAGCGGGATCACATGAGCCCTTCTCCAGTCGTCTGGGACTTCTCCTGTGCTCAGAGACACATGAAACAATTCTGATAATGGCTCTGCTAGTTCCACCCTTAGCTCCTTTAGTACCCTGGGATGTATGCCATCAGGTCCCATTGCCTTGTCCGCCCTGAGCTTATCAAGTTCTTGTAGGACCCTTTCCTTTGGGAAGAGACTAGTGCACACCTCCCTCCCTCCCTCCTGTGTCCGTGGTGCTGAGCTGTGGGCCTTGCCCTACCTTCTCTTCAGTAAATACCGAGCAGAAGAATCTACGCTTTTACATGGTCCTTCGCCTCACACGCCCCCTTATCTCCTTTGATCTTAGCAATACCCCCTCTGGATTTTTTCCTTTAACTAATGTATCTATAGAAAGCCTTGTCACTTTCTTTTACTGTTTGTGCTAGTGTTTCCTCGGTTTGGCCCTTTGCTGCCTTACTGCCTTCCCTGCTTCCCTTAAGGAAGTTTTGTATGCCTCCCTGTCTTCATCCCACTGCGTTCCCTTATATTTCCTGAAGGCCAGCCTTTTGACTCTGACCTTTTCTGCTATTTTTGAGAACCAAAGTGGTTTCCTTCTTCTTTTGCATTTCCTTTTCTCTCTAACACAATAAGGTGTTGCTTCAAGTATTGCATCCTTAATGCTTGCCACTTTTGCCTGTACTCCCTCACCTGTATTTGTTTTTGCCAGGGCTAGCTTAACTCTGTTAACATATAATGTTGCTGATACCTCACACAATCCCTCCTATTCTCCACTACCCCTTCTTATCCGGCCCAGACCCTACATATAACATTTAAGTAAACAGTGTAGGGTTGCTCCATCATTCAACAATAGGAATAATGATAGTATTCAGGGAGAGAGAGGAGAGCAGAGTGCTAGAGGGGGAGAGAGAAAGGGTGGGCTGCAAGGGGAGGTGCAGCCATGCTAGTGGCCTGTGGACAGACGCAGGTCGTGGAGGACAGAAAGTGCATTCTTAATAGGGAATTTAGATTTAGAGGGGGGGTCGGGGGAATGTAGAGAGGAGGGGAGGTCATTCCAGAGGTCTGTCTGTGGAGAAGGCTCTTAGGTCCATCCTCATAGTTATGTTAAGACATTCTTGTTGGATGTGGGAAGATTGATGTAGATTGCGGCAGTAGGTTCTGGGCCGGATAAGAAAAGGTAGTGGAGAGTGGGAGGGATTGTGCAAGGTATCAGCAATGGCTCGGGCTAGCAGGTACGAGCACCATGCTTGTGGAGGAGCCAGTTAAGGCACTGGTAAAGAGAGCTGTGGTGTGTGAAGAGATGGACAGAGGGAAAGGCAGCATACATAATTGTAGGTTGCATTCAGGTGGTTCAGGTTGGTAATGGAGGTAAGGGAGTACATGGGGCAGCCATAGTCAAGAAGGGGGAGGAGATTGCCTTGGGCAATAGCATGGTGGGCTTCCAGTGAGAGCTGGTCAATCAGGCGATAGTAGAGCCCTATCTTCTGGTTGATGCACCTAATCAGTGAGGCAATGTGGTCAGTGTAGGTTAGGGACAGGTCCAGGACTAGCCCCAGATACTTGAACAGTGTCAAGGGGAGATACATCTGGGGATTTGACAGTGAGAAGACCGCTGTTGTGTACTAGGGTGGAGAGTTTTGGTTTAGAATCAAAAAGCATGGCCTTTGCTTTGGCAGCATTGGCCAACAGTTTGCTGGTGGAGAACTAACAGTGTGCCTTGCAGAAATCATTGGTAAGAGTGGTGGATAGTGAGGAGGGGAGGAGTCACTTTGGTATAGTATTAAGTCATCTACATAGAAGAGTGATTTACAGGATAGGTCATCCGATGGGAGAGAGAGTTAATGAAGAGGGAAAAGAGGAGGGGGCCAAGGACAGATCCGTGGGGGATACCCACAGATGGCAAAACAACTGAAAAGGGACAGAGTGCGTAGGGGTTAAACAAATCTTCTGCCATCCAGGACCTCCTTGTAAATGAGTGTACTCAATGGGGTTTTCCTGCAAATAAATTTGAACTTGAACTTAAATCATTTGAAAGCACCAGAAATTCTATAAAACCTCAAATCTCCCCACAGAGTAAGACTGTGCTTGAAAACTGGGGTGGTTCCGTTTTGCAGCTGATGTGCATCTTTGAAGACAGGGCTCATGACACACATTTCGTTCAGAACTTGTGCTGTACTGTAATTGAGTGACTTTTAATAAAAAATGTACCCAAGAGAAAAACAGAAATGCAACATGATATCGACCATCGCAGATTCTTTCTCAAAGCGTCAAGGCACCAGGGTGCATAATAAGCCTCTACACAGGGTAATTAAAGTGACAGTGCATGCATTTTCATTTTAATAAACAGCACAGCCTGACAGCTCATAGAGACTACAAATTCATTAATAATACAATAGAATAAACAGAAGTATAGAGAGCTGAATAAATTAATTCGTAGTCACTAGACACTGTGGTGTCGAAACATAAACATGAGCATGACATTCACCAGCTTCACAGACACACAAGGTTGCAGGACATAAAAACATCTTGGTGCTTTACAAAAGTTACTTGATATCTTGAGAAATCATAAGAAGTTTCATACTGGATGACCACCGTTTGAATTAAAGGGGAACTGTCAGCACTAAGAGCTCCACGCCAAAGTACTGGGTTGAAAACTGTTGAACTTGTGCAATAAGCATTCATTTTTTACTTACTGTGTACTGTAATATAGTAGATCTTGTCAGGCTGACTCTCATCCTGACATTTTCCATAATTATGTAACCCCCTTGCAAATGGGGGTTCTCAAAAGTCTTCCAGGAGCTTGCTTAAATGCTCCAAGCCTTAATGGTGTTTGGCGTTTAAGCTATTTATCTGTGAGTGCTTTTAGAGCCTCTGGTACTGTCTCTTTAAGAGCTGTCTGCTTGCAGACATAATTAGTTTGTATGGGGGACTGTGTGTTTTCCTGCTTGAGTCCCACTCGAGCTGCTGGCAATTCGCTCCATTTTTGCAGTCGCTAAGAGTGCAAGGGGAGCCTATCTGAAAGATGTAACTGTTTGCCAGAAATCATTTAGAGTAATAATGAAAATACAGTTTGTTTAACTTGCTTTCCTTTGTAGTCTGAATTGTCTGCCTAGCCCTCCATGCTAGTTTTGAACTGTTGAAGTGGACCAATCAGTGTGGGTTGAGGGAGCTCTAAAATGGTGCCTGTGGATGAATCAGAACTTGGACTCTTAATCTGAGCCAGCCACAAGAGGATTGTATGGGCAGTGACTCTCGGAAATGTAGTTTTGATCTCGGCACCTTTTTCCACCAACAGGGGGAGTTTATTGTGAGTGACAGCTAAACCAGCCAAGAACTGGGAGGAACTCAAAGGAAGTGCCCAGTTTTGTCTACTGGAGTTTCAGTTCAGTTTGGCAGTGAAGAGACAAGGAGCCCAGTGCTTCTCGGGTGTGTAGTCTTAGCGCGGTAAAACGCGTAAGGCCTCAAGCCTTTGGTCTGCAGCTTGTGCAAGTGCTTGTTCAGACTGAATCTGATCTGTGAAGAGAATCAAGGAGATCTGAAGAGTAGAAACCAGGCTCACCCTGTAGAAGACTGGAGAAATTGCTGAATAGCTGGGGTCTGTCAGGAACTGAATCTGCTGTGTGTTCTCGGGTATTGTGCAGTAATGCGATCGGGATGGAGAAGCAGCCTGCCTGGTATAGTACTTTCCTTTTACATATAAATGTGTGTAGTGCTTGTGGGGAATCGCGTTTCAAATCCCCTGTACAGTGAATTGAGTGCATGAAGCTGGAAGTAAACCCCAGTTTAAACCGGGCTACCTCCATTTGCTCTGAACTGCAGTGGGGTCCAGTCATAAGGACCTTGCCCACATGGTCTGCTCCTCCTGGCAATCCAGAACAACCCACCTCCCATTCACTTTTCAGTATTGGGCTGTGAGTGCAAGCAGGGTAGCTCCCTGCCATCGGTTTACCGAATTGCAAGTGTGTCATCTAATTGTTTGGTGTTTTTTCTTCTTCACGAACTGAGCCAACTGGCTCCGGATTACAATCTGGGTATTGTGCATGCATTTTCCACCTTTAGGGCCCCAACCAGCTGCACCAAATAGGCTAGCCTCTTATTGCCTGGGTACCCAGTAAGAGTGACATTTGGGACATTTGGGATTCTGAAATATGTGCACAGTACTGTGATTATTAATGCATTTAAACTAATTAACCTGATTCCCCCTGTCCTTGTTATATCCCCCCTAAATAAATCAGATCTGTTTGTTTCAGCAAAGTTACACTGCCTGAGGTATTCGTTTATGTTAAAGTATTGTACTGTGGTTTTTGCACTGTATCATCTTGTTTTACAGAGAGTCCCCAGAGTCACAGCTGGCCAGAAGCAGTCCTGGGGATAAGTGTATACTGTGAAGGTAATTCTGATATATTGTGTGGGCCACTAGTGGGAAGAAAGGGGGGTCGCAGTGTCCCAGAGGGCTGTGACCAAGTTAGTTTAACTATTGCAAACCCTGACCTCTGGGTGGAGGCACTCGCCATTAGACCTAGGCCCCTCAACCTGTTAGTAGTTAGGCAGGCAGGGGTAGTAGCCCTTGGGATAGTGCCACCTAGGGGTTACAATCAGAAATCCCAGAATCCCCTGCAGCTGACATCAAAGCAGGGTTATAGCAGTGGGAGATTCAATAACCTGCAATGCATGTTAGCGCTTTTAAAAGCAAAGCTCAGATGTTTGCTGGTCCCACTGTTCTCCTAGGCTCAGTACAGTCCTTTGGATATGAGTCAGGCACTGCAATGTACCTACTAATTCCCTAAATGTCACCTTTTGTATAAATGTGGTATTATGCAGAGAAATAAATGGGCTGGAGAAAGAGTGTTTGAACTGCGAACCTGTTTAAACTGAATTTAAAGCTGCCAGACTCAGGTAGAGAGAATGGGCCTGATTTTCAAAGGGTGACCCAGGGTTTGCATTAAGCTCTGCATCAACCCCGTTGTTTGGCACAACTGCGCCAAACTCCTTTGATGCAGCTGCACCCGATTTTAGAACATCAGGTGCAGTTAGACAGATTTCCACACTTTACAACAGTCATAGGATTTGGTGCAAGCCCCATAAAAGAATCCCTCAAATGGCACAAGTTAGACCGGGGAACTGATCTAACTTGTGGCATTTGGTGCACAGGACTGAAAATCCTAATTGGCGCTGAGAGAATGCTGCAAGCCCCCTGTGTGCCGTATGCTCGGTGCACCCGGGGCTTGTGGCATTCTCAGGGCTTTAAAAAATCAGGCCCAATGTGTCCATTGTAGTTCTAGAGTGAGCCAATGCTCACCTGTTCCAGGATTTGAAAAATATGTCCACCAGTGTTATATTTACTTATGTATTGAAAATGAGTAACCTGGGAAATGCACACTAAGCCAAAGACCATTTCCAGGTGCAACCTGGGGAAGGAAACAGGGAGACAAAAGTACAAGCTATACAAGATATGTAAACAAAAAAAAAGGGTAGCCACATATACAAAAGGTGATAAGCAGATATAAAATCTTATGGCATATATATAAACTATACAAATAATGGAGGACTATAGAGGGTGGTGATGTGCAGCAGTTAGAAATGGTGACAGTGTACGGGCTGATGTTCAAATCTTACGGCACTGGATCGGGTGCAGTAGGCTAAAGATATTTAGCCCAGAGCAGTCCATGGCTTTGGTTATGCTTAGCCCAGGGTAATCCATAGCTCGGCCCTTTAGCTATATAGGACACTGTAGGTCATATGACTAAGTGTCCACTTTCCCATTGGCTCCTTATACTCGTTCACCACTGGGGGTGATCTACCTACTCACTACTGTTAAACAGTAGAATATTTACAGCTCTCAGCCACCTGAGCTGCAACTGCTTCATATTCACTTAAGCAATCTCTCGGTCAAATTACTCTGAGTCCCACCAAACCTCTCACCCCTCCCCTCCCTCTCTCCCCCCCCTCCTGTGCTACGTCTCAATCTATTCTTGATCCTGGTTACCCCGACTAAAGACGCCACCTGCAATCTTTGCTTCCCAAGCAATCTCAGCTCCTGACTAGAGGCGCTGTCATGATACTCCTCCGTGCTGGCTCGCTGCCCCCAAGTGGCAGACTAAGGGCACTGCATCTCCTAATTAGCCTCCTTTTGCTACTGTGCCTGAATAAATTCTCTCTATCACTACCATGCGGTCTATACCAAAACACCCCCTCAACTAGAGATTTCAGGTTCTCCAACCTGCTGGCATCTAAATGCTGCCCAAAACCCACCTGGCAATATCTTCTCCATTAAAAAGGATGCCCTTACCAAACTGGGGAGGAAACATCATTTACTTAAATCTTACTGTAGGATAAGGCTAGAATTTCTGGCATCTCTGGTGCTTCTGCTAGCTCGTGACGTGGAACTGAATCCAGGCCCTCCCTGCTACAGCACTTCCACCAACACAAATGGAAAGTCAAATAAAGGACTTTTAGTAGCCCATATGAACATTAGGAGTTTGCTGAGCCACTTGGCCGAACTAGAAGCCTGGGTCAAAGTCTGTGAACCTGACATATTGTGCCTCACTGAAACCTGGCTAAAACCACGAATACCTGATGCCCTGTGTGAAATACCTGGCTATCTCTTATCCGGCATGACAGACCTGGGTCAAAACGGGGTGGGGGCATTGCCCTATACCACAAGACCCACCTCAGCATCACAACAGCCCCCGGCCCAAGACCCACAATTGGTCTGTGAGTCCATTCATACGACTGTGTCCCTTGGTGCTAAGAAACTTCACATAGTCTGCCTCTACAACCCGCCTACTGGTGGAGTGGTTGGACTTCAGGACCTACTCAAACTAACGTCACAATCTGTTAACCTAAATGACGCCCTAATCCTCGGTGATGTGAACCTAAACTGGCTGGGTCCTTCTCATAGTGCCCTCACATCACTAGTCCACAGTTTTAACTTTTACCAGCTCATAACTGAGAACACTAGAACGGTAACACCAACTCAGACTGATACACTTATTGACTGGATTCTCACCAATAGACCTGAACACGTGACCAAGGCAGGTGTCCTGGCTGATGCCATAACCGACCACTCTCCCATTTTCTGCCAATGGTCCTCAGGTCCCCCACGTTCTCCTCCGCCCCGGCTTGTCACCTTTACCAACTTTGCCCACATGGACATAGACGCCTTCCTCCATGATGTATCCACCATAGACTGGTCTGAAATCCACCGAGCTGAAAAAGTTGAAGATGCCCTATGATTTTCCTGATAAATTTCAGTGAAGTACAGAATAGGCACGCACCAAAAGTGAAAAGAGTCGTCAGAGGAAAGCAAACCAGATGGCTGCAAAAAGACTTGCTCTTACAGCTACGGCTTAGGGACAAACTCTGGAAGCACTATAAAAGCACTGGCCTACCTAGAGACCACTCATTATACAAACAACACAGAAATTCCTGCAAAAAGCAGATAAGACAAGCAAAAAGTAGGTACTGCCAGAACCTACTATCTAGTTCAGCCCACGACCCTCGGAAATTTTGGGCCCACATTAAGACCTTCCTAGGCACCCCGCAATCAATAACCCCCTCTGAGATGATCCTCAACGGTGCCCACTGCAATGACTCCTTCACCATAGCGAATGCTTTCAACAGAATGTTCTCTGATCTCTCACCCTACACCTCCACCCTTCCACAGGCACCAACCACATCTCAGCCCTCTGACTATAGCAAGCAAGCTGACCCTTCAGCCTCACCAACTGTGACTCCAATAGTTCAGTCTTTTTACTTTAAAGCTATAACCAGCTCTCAAGTTTTAAAATTACTAAGAACTATCTCTGACAACACCAGCCCTGGGTCTGATTCTCTTGAACCCCGCCTTTTGAAGACTGCTTCACATCTCATTGCCGAACCACTGGCCAAGATCTTCACACTATCCCTCTCCAGTGGTACCATCCCTGATCTCTGGAAGACTGCCAGAATAACTCCCATCTTCAAGAAAGGGAACAGAAAAGAGATCTCTAATTACAGGCCGATAGCTATTCTCTTAGTCCTAAGTAAAATCCTGGAAAAGCTTGTCACTACCCAAACCCTCAACTACATAGAAACTACAAATCTGCTCTGTGACGCTCAACATAGTTTTAGGAAAAACCATAGCACTTCTACAGCCCTTGCCAAATTCACATCAGATACTCTCTCCAACATGGATAATGGTCGGCTAACAGGTGCTGTCTTCATTGACCTTACCAAGGCCTTTGACTTGGTGGATCACTCCTTACTTCCTATCCACCCTTCATTCCATAGGTTTCTCCACTCCTGTTGTAAACTGGTACAGGAGCTATCTAACCGACAGGACCCAAGCTGTGAAATTCAATTCTGCAACTTCAGACAGCACCACAATCAATATTGGAGTGCCCCAAGGTTCAATTCTAGGCCCTCTTCTTTTTTCCCTCTTCATAAACAACATACCAAGCAATGTCTCATCCTGCTCCTCTCTTCTCTATGCTGATGACTTGGTCATCTATGCCAGCTCACATAACATAGACTACCTAAACTCGTCTCTGACCACGGCCTACAACAGTATTCAAAACTGGCTAAGCGTACTTCGACTTGTCCTTAACTCACACAAAACCAAAGCCATGCTCCTGGGCTCCGCTCAAAAACTTAGATCCTGCACCTCCCCCTTGAAAGTACTTGACCTGGATGGGAACTCACTAGAGGCCGTCACCTCTTTTCGGTATCTTGGAATTTTGCTTGACCAATCTCTGGACCTTAACCTACACATTCAAACAACCTGCAAAACAGTAAATTGTAAGCTGGGGGCGGCCTACAGAACCAGCTATATGTTAATGCCATCAGCCAAGCTAGCCATCGTCAGGGGGGATCCTTCTACCAACCCTAACTTACTGTGCTCCTATCCTGACTACTGCCCATAAATCAGCCTTACAGAAATGGGACGTCATCTATAATAATGTCTGCCATTATGCATCTAAGGCCTCTCGGCTCAAGCATCGTTGTCAGCTGTATAGTGACCTAGGCTGGCTCTCCCCCTATGCTACCAGACTATACTATCTCGGCTGTCTATGTGACTCCATTATCAGGCTGGAAACCCCAGCATCACTGGCTGAGTTACTACGTCCCGTTACCTCTAACCGTGGTCTGAGGTCAACTGACAAATCACTAATAAGAGTACCCCGGTGTCACACCACCAAAGGCACCGGGGCTTTCGGGTATGCTGCCCCACAGATGTGGAACATGCTGCCACTGGACCTTAGGCAATCCTCATCTCACTACCACTTTAAACATGGGCTACATCATTACTTAGCTACTACTGAACAGTGTACCTGTTTTGACCCTACCTGACCGTACCCATGAAACCCTGCCCTACACCTATCCCCTCCCTACAAACCAATTTCTCCTGCTACCACACCCCTTCCCTCCCCTCCCTCTAGCATCTCCCCATACTCACCTACTTACTTATTGCCTTCTCTCTCCTGCTTGTTTGTACTTTATGTCTACCTGTAGATCATGAAATAACCCTGCTTCTGAAACTGTAACTACTCTGCTTGTTACATACTGTACTGAACAAAGCTGTATTTATGTACTGACCAGTGCTGTCTTACTTAGAATAGGCCCTCACTGTTATCTGTAACTACTCTGCTTGTTACATACTGTACTGAACAAAGCTGTATTTATGTACTGACCAATGCTGTCTTACTTAGAATAGGCCCTCACTGTTATCTTAGCCAGACTGATGTATGATTTGTGTAGTGGTACAACTAGGGGCTTCGCCTCTGTTCCGCCACCCTCACCCTCCCAGAACCCACTGTGGGCCATCTGCCTCATACTTGGCAACCTCTGAGGCAGTGGTTGTGGCAGTGGTGCTCTTTTGGCGGGGGAGACCTCCTCAGTTCTTGCCAGTTCAGCCTGGAGGTGGGCTATCTCCACCCTCAGAGCGGACAGTTGCCTGCAAACAGGACAGCAAGGCAGTTTCCAGAACTTTCTCAGAAAACTGCTGCCCCACAGCCATTACATTACACCACTCCCCCTTGTCCCTCTCCCTTATAATACACAATTTGTATTATATAACGCACCCCAGAGCTGCCGTGGACCCACCTCTGTAGCCTCAGGGACCTGCCTTTGGAACCGCTTGCCCAGCGGTAACCAGCGAAGACTGCGCCTTGCTCCTCCAGGGAAGCCTGTTGACAGGGGCCACCCGCCGCGCTCACATCCAGAAGCAGAACTGGGAACCCAGCCGCTTGCTGGTACCTAGAGCCGCCAAAGCCGTAATTGCCAAAAGGTTATTCCAAGCCCATCGGGGCTTCGGATCGCTCCTCCTCGCACCCCAGCGCTGAAAGGTCATTCCAAGCCCATCGGGGTTTCGGATCGCTCCTTCTCGCACCCCAGCACTGCCGTGGACCCACCTCTGTAGCCTCAGGGACCCACCTTTTAAACCGCTTGCCCAGCGGCAACCAGCGAAGACTGCGCATTGCTCCTCCAAGGAAGCCTGTTGACAGGGGCCGCCCGCCGCCCTCATGCCCAGAAGCAGAACCAGAAGCCCGGCCGCTTGTTGGTACCTAGAGCCGCCAAAGCCGTAATCGCCAAAAGGTCCTTCCAAGCCCATTCGGGGCTTCAGATCGCTCCTCCTCGCACCCAGCACTGCCGTGGACCCACCTCGATAGCCTCAGGGACCCGCCTCTGAAACCGCTTGCTCAGCGGTAACCAGCAAAGACTGCACCTTGCCCCTCCAAGGAAGCCTGTTGACAGGGGCCGCCCACCGCACTCATGCCCAGAAGCAGAACCAGGAGCCTGGCCGCTTGCTGGTACCTAGAGCCGCCAAAGCCGTAATCGCCGGAAAGTCCTTCCAAGCCCATCGGGGCTTCGGATCGCTCCTCCTCGCACCCCAGCACTGCCATGGACCCTCCTCTGTAGCCTCAGGGACCCATCTTTGGAACCGCTTGCCCAGTGGTAACCAGCGAAGACTGCCCCTTGCTCCTCCAGCGATGCCTGTTGACAGGGGCTGCCCGCCGTGCTCATGCCCCAAAGCAGAACCATGAGTCTGGCTGCTTGCTGGTACCTAGAGCCACCAAAGCTGTAATTGCCGAAAGGTCCTTCCAAGCCCATCGGGGCTTCAGATTGCTCCTCCTCTAGCATCTCCCCATACTCACCTACTTACTTATTGCCTTCTCTCTCCTGCTTGTTTGTACTTTATGTCTGCCTGGAGATCATTGAATAACCCTGTTTCTGAAACTGTTACTACTCTGCTTGTTATATACTGTACTGAACAATGCTGTATTTATGTACTGACCAGTGCTGTCTTACTTAGATCAGTGCCCTCACTGTTATCTTAGCCACATTGCCTCGGCTCTACTGTCTAAACATTTTATTGCCACACGAATTGTATTGTCTATGTAAACACCCACAGTATGTATTGTCTTGTACTCTCCCAGGTCATGCCTGAAAATAGTCACCAACTGGCTAGTGCGCTTACCTGGTTAACAAAAGCTAAATAAATAAAATAAATAAATAAATATTTTGCACTGGGTAGTTCGTGGCTCTGGTTATATTTGGCCTGGGGTAGTCTGTGGCTCTGGTTACATTTAGCCCCAGCTAGTCCATGGCTCTGGTTATATTTAGCCCATGGTAGTTCATGGCTCTGGTTATATTTAGCTTGGGGTACTCTGTGGCTCCGAGTATATTTAGCCTGGGGTAGTCCATGGCTCTGAGTATATTTAGCCCAGGATACTGCAGAGCATTAGTAGCTGTACATCATGTGAGAGATATTTTGATGTTTCTGGACACAACTGTACTTAACATAGTTTTGCAACCCAATTGAGAAGCAAAGTAAACCTGTGATGCCATCTGCTTTAAAATAATGCTGCCAAACTGACTGTGCACTCTGCATGTAAAAAAATTTTGGTTAAGGAACTTCACCTCTATGTGTTATGCCCTGCAACCTAGTGGGAACAGAGACCAGAGATTGTTTAAAAAGTATTTGAACTGTTACTTTTAGACTTAAAACTTTCCTCCTGTGCCACTGTTTCCCCCCAAGGATCCACCTACGCCAAACCTGGGTACCATCAAGATTTATGGCTCCTTTGCTCAGTGGTCAAACATCCTGAGGCACTCTGAAATAATATTATCCCAAGATATTCACCATGCTGTTTTTTAATATGTTTTCTCCTGTATCTGTTAAGAACTGTTTAAGCACTCAGGCTGGCCCCATCGGGGTAAAAGAACATGTTGTTCCACAGGAACCCTGATACTGCTGCCAGTGGAACACCCCCCACTGGGCATGTGGGCACAGGTGCCTCTGATCCTCCATGCACCATCAGAAATCAGGCTGCCGGTTACTCAAGTACACTCGTGGACCCCGAAAGTAGTGCGCAACAGTTCAATTTCCACTTTTCCCACTCCAACTGATCACAGTAAGCCTTCTATAGTTAGGTTATGCAGTCATAAAAATAGCAAAAGACCCTCTTGTTTTTTTCCGCTCTGTGATATGCAACATCTGCAGCACCAGACTGGGAAAACTCTGCAACAAAAAGCTCTGTACAGGAGTGTGCATCGTACAGACACATGCTGCTGTTGTTGCAGGTGTTGAATAAAATGCCATTGATGATTACCTGCAGCCCCTGCTGCTGGCTGTAACTATAAGTAATATCCATTCTCCTGTGGTCACATGATCTGTCCATTGCCTGCCTGTCACATGCTCAATCCGTTGTCTGTTGATTACATAACCAGTCCATTGCCCACTACATTATTTGTCAGCTAACTATTGGTCCCATGAAAAAAACAGGTGGAAGCATGCATCAGCCTGTTCCAGGTCTGGTGTAGTGAGAGAGGTGGCCAACTACCGAAAATAAATTTACAAACAGGAAGTCAGGGCACTCATAGACAGCACATAATATACCAGCCTTCTGATTTTCAAAAAATACACAGGTGGAATTTATTCATGCGGGTAACATACTGGCAACTGAAATACTGGCAATGGAGAAGTTACCCACAGTTCAAATACAGTTTGACTACATCCACATAAATTTAGGAAGTAGATTCAGGTTTTAGCAGTCGGTGCCAGTACCATACAGTGCAAACTACATAAGTTGCTGGTGTGCAAGATAGGTAACAAAAGGCAGGAACATGAAAGCCAGTTAAAAAAGTTCAGATAACTTTCTGCATGGCTGCAGATTCACCCTGATGAAACTGTGGAGCAGGGCAAAGTGTTGGAGCTTTGTACTGTAGAAACAGCTAGTCATGCACTCACTCCCTGTCATACAGACTGCATTTGGCAGAGGTGGTGAGCAGAGGGGCTGTTCTGGACACAGTCTCAGGAGCCAGCCTGACTTCTTGGGTGAGTGGGACCATGGTGGTGGGTAGAGATAGAGGGTCCTGAGCAGGCAGTAATGGGAGGGGGTTGTACTGTACAGTGTGGGGGGGACCACTACAGTCAGGGATGGGTTTTGACCCATAGTCCTGTGAGGGGTTTTGTAATTGTGGGTAGAGGTAGGAGGATCACTAGACACCACAGAAAGGGACTGTCAATTGTGTACACCTTCAGCATCGACAATCAGTGAGGGAAAACCATTGTACACCAGGGATTGGGTTTATATATGTTCTGATTGCTGATAGGAGGTAGGGGGCGGCACAGCTTTGCACAATGCCTCATCACAGTTCTGCATGTTAATAAGCCCATAATGGGCATGCAAATGGCCCCTTAGTACCTTGTATGCCCTTTGAGCTTATTAGCATGCCATGCTTGAATATGGCTCACAGGAGCACTGGCACTATCCTGTTTGGGACATGCAATTTCCATGCGCTCCTGTGGGCCACACTCCAGTAGGGTGCTGTGTGAGTGCAATACATAGTCATTAAGCGCTGCACCAACACAGACCCATATTCAGAAAGGTAGTATGCTCTGGTTGGAGCACTCTGACTGTCTGAATACTGCCGCCAAATCAGGTGTGTGCTATCTCACGTGCTGTGCCCATGGATGCCCAGAGCACATGGCCAGCTCTGAATCTGGGGGCCCAGATGTCTTTAGAACTGTTAGTACTTGAAGACACTGGAGTAAAGCTTTTCAGTTCAATACAGGCATATAATGACTCCGGAATTTTACTTCATTTTTTACAACATGAGCACCTGTCGTAATGTGCATCCTGGGCCTGACTCTGGCTGGTGATTTTTGGACCCTTTCTAATGCACTACTTTCTGGTACTAAGGGATGCATCAGTTGGCACAGGCTGCTGCCATGGTGGCTTGATTACTTCAATAAACCATCCTATCCCACCACTTCCCATTCCTAACCTGCCCCGACTATCATTGCTTTTGCCGGTCACTCATCTAACCTGAGTAGGGATAATGTGAGTAGACATGGCTGTTGGGAGGATACCATGCTTCCATTTTAAATCATCGGCCAGAACATTGGTTCCCAAAGGTTGAGTAGACTTTACTGACCCTGAATCATGTTTTTATCACAACTGACTACAATTAGTGGTGTGTGAAGTGGGAAAAATTCACTTCACAAAAATAATTTGTAAATTTTCCCCACTTTACGAAGTTAATCCACCTTCCCCCCCCTCAGCGAAGTTCACAATTTATCATGGGACTGCAGGTCACATAGTACTGAAAGAGACTGTATGCCATTAAGAGTGAAGCACACTCTGTAGATAGAGCTGTACCATGTGATCTGCAGGAACTGTTGCATGTGACCTAGAGGTACTTGTTTACCAGTAGCCTTGATCTTACAAAACATAACCTTCAAGGGAAGTGGAAGATGAAGTCTGCAGGTGAAGTGAAAGCAATATTCCTAATCTTAGATCCTCTGAATGTGAAGCTCTTTTTGTCAAATTATTACTTGGTGGCACTAAACCACTCTATGTGGCTGTGTATATAACCTTCCTCGAGTAGTCTCTTCAGCTCTTGAGGTATTAACAAAGGCATTTGCAGATCAATCCCTGGTGAACTACTTATCCTAGGAGATTTTAATCTACACTGGGATTCGGTTATGGAAACTGGGTTTAAAGCCCAGTTTCTTGATGCTAGCCTTACGCAAATCATCAGTGAGCCCACTAGACTTAATACCAGATCTGGAAATCATTCCCTGCTTAACTGGTCAGTTGTCACAAAACAAGACAGAATTTGGGGTGTGACCAAGGCAGTGAATTTCGCAGGGTCGGCGCTGCAACAGAAAAAGCCCAGGCACCAGATGACTTCAGATGGACCCTGGGAATAATTAGGAGGCCCTCATCAGCTGGCCAGAGGGGACAAGATGGGCGGTAGGGCTGTAGGAGGTCTTGCAGGTAGCCAGGCCCCAGTCCATATAGGGCTTTATAGGTCAGCAACTCGACCTTGAAGGTGATCTGCCATCTAATAGGGATCCAGTGCAGACAGTGCAGCACAGGCGTATTGTGACATGACCTTGAAAGGCCAGTCAGCAGCCTGGCTGCCACATTTTGCACTAGCTGCAGGTGTCAAAGATCAGCCCCCGATAGCCCTAGGTAAAGGGCAATGCAGTAATCAAGCTGTGATGTCACAAAGGTATGGACTAGTGATGGCAGATCACCTAAGGGAATCAGGTGTCTAATCCTGGCAATGTTTCTAAGATGATAAAAAACACTCTGGACCATGGCCGACACCTAAGATTCAAGTGTTAGGCCACTATCCGACACAACGCCAAGATTTTTCATCTTAACAGAGGTGAGAAGCTGGGAATCTCCAAGCCTAAACCCAATGACTTGACCAGGCTGCACACCAACCCTCGGGCAACCAGATTCTACACCTAGATCTTTCCTCAATTCTGGGTCATCCAGTATCTTAAAAAGGTGCAACATATCTCACCTAGTCCTTCTTAAACTGAGAGACCATAGGCCTAAATCCTCCAACCTATCCTCATGTGGTTTACCTCTGCAACATGGAATGAGCCTAGTAAACTTGTGTTGCATTTTTGCAACCAATTTTACATCCTTTTTAAGGTGAGGACTCCAGACCTGACAGTAATAATCTGTGTGAGGCCTGATATACGTTTTGTACAGAGGTAGAAGAACTGAATCAGTCCTGGAGAAGAAGGATCTCCGGATACAGTTGATTAAATGGCTGGTTTTCATGGTTACCTGCCTGCAATGAGCACTGTACTAAAAGTCATTACTAACGTATACTCCCAGATCCCTTTCTGCATTCATTAGTTGAAGTTTTGTGCCATGGATATAATAGTCCTGAAGGTTGTTGTTCCTTCCAAAGTGCAGAACAACACATCTATCCATGTTGAACTGCATCCTATTATCTTCTACCCATTTGACAATGTTATCTAAGTCCTTCCTGATGTTACTCGTGTTTGAATCATTATCTACAAGGCCTCCTATCATCTGCAAATTTGATTAGTCTGTTGCTACTATTAATTATTAAGTTATTTGCTCATGTCATTGTAAAATAATTTTACTTTGTTTGCTGCTCTGACTTGCTCTGGTTGTATTGCCATATCATTTGGTTATTTAGTCTGAGCTGCACTGTGTATTGTATGTATCTATGTTATCCCAACCTCTTTTAAACAAATTCTGGTCAGAGCCAATATGTCTGTGGAGAGCTTTTAGGAGCGGCAAGAGCAGTGAAAAGAATATGCGGTGCTCTCGCTGTACCAGAGTCAGAAGTAATACTGCAGCAATTACAGTACTGTGCATGCATGATACTCGCACATGTACAGTTTGCTCCAGAGTCAGCCTTGAGCAACGTGGCAGTGCTGACATCAAATCACTCCTCCCCCCCATATCAGTTGTAGACTGTTGTTTGTTCTAGCTGCCAAAATATATGTATTGCACACACCAGTCATCATGTTTCATTTATCAGTATGCAACCTGTAAGTCGCTTCCCTGTCTCATATCAGTGTTTACCACCTGCGGTCACCCTATGTGGTACCCTTGTACGTATATCCAGCCTGTATCATGTAACGTGCATTTCATGTATATACTGTTATTACCTATCTGTGTTTGTACTTTAAGTGTTTATGTCACAGGACCTCCTTGTGAATGAGCTTGCTCAATGGAGTTTTCCTGCAATAAACTTGAACTTGAACTTGAACTGACATAATTACGTGTAACGTGTAACTGTACTCTCCAACCCTGTCCAAATGTACCCCACTGACAATGTATGTACTCTGACACTGTCTTACTGTATGTACTCTGACACCGTCTTATTGTATCCTTGCCTCATGTACTAACTGTGTATGTATTCTGTAACTGTCTTACTGTAACCTAATGTAAAGTGGTTGGTGTACTCAACCCCGGGTCGCCCCTGAAAAAGGGATCTCTGGTCTCAGAGGGCTTACCTGGTCAACAAAATCTAAATAAATAAATAAATAAACAACCCAGTCCCCTCTGGTTACTAGACTCCCATTAGTACTAGTCTTAGGCAGGTAGGAAAAGACAGCTGGTGGGAAGCTCATTAGGGGCTTTCTACATAATGACATCATTGTTTACTCAGCTAGCCTGAGAGAAGGATGATTATGTCATTTAGAACTCTCACAGAAGCATAACCATTTTGGAGTCAGCTGTTTTCAGGGAGCTTAGAATGTTCATCAGTAAGTTCAAGTGTGGCAGTTAGAGTGGCAGGAGGTCTACCATTTGGGCTCTGTCAAAGGGAGCCCTGGTATTTCTTACCCTAGTTTGGTAAAATCTTCAGTTTGCCTGCAGGACACTTAAGTTTCACTCCAGGAGGAGTGAGAGGGAAAGCAATTCTTGTGGATCCAGTGGGCAATCCCCTGAAGTTCACAGCTGCCTTAAGGAAGAACAATGAATAGAATCTGACAGCTACCAGAGAAAGAAAGGTGCCTTTTATTCTTTCCATGACTGGGAGGAAGGAACAACTAATCTGTGAGTACAGAATTTTAGACTGTTCTCTGAGGGAGTTGTCTGAGGTGTGTGTGCCCTAGATAAGGCTAGATCACAACAGTCAGGACCCCTTTCAACACAACTGTGCTGAATTAAAAGTTAAAGTTGGGAGTCTTTAGCAATTCATTGGGAATTGGAGACTCATCTGGTGTAACCCTGAAGGAATGGAAGAAGTTTGGGGCAAAGGGTTGGAGGAATGCCATCTGGAGTTTCAGACAAGGCTAAGTGGTTTGTGTATGGGCACTACTGTTCTCTGGGCAAAGACCATGCACCAGGAGGATTTTAAAGTGTGTGGCACATACCACAGATGTGGTGCTCTGCTTCTGCGATGGTGATGAGCACCAAGGTCCGAACAAGTTAGGATAGATGAAATTTATCCAACAAGGAAAGGCAGGAGTCATCCAGTGAGTTTAATTCCCGCTGCGCTTTATTTATTAACAGGGGTAGAATGACACGATCACAGGAGGGGTAAACAGAACACTAAGGAACATGAACAGTCACTTCTTATACCACACTACTAAACAACTAAACCAGTACTCACTCTCTGAGAATGCAAGTTTTAGAATCAAGTACCTAAATTGTATGCTAAAGAAAAGAAATGTTCTGAGGTGCACCCCAGCCTAGTGCCACTATACTCTACATTACTTCTTAGAATCAATTATAGAATAGTAGTACAATACTCTATGTCACCTTTAGTACTGCCTAGGGTATCAGAATACAATGGTTACCCCTTGAAAGATCTCACAATACTGACTCAGGTCAATTACAGCAATATACATGCAAAGACAATATAGAGTCCAGCCATCGCTGAAGTCTTCGTGTGCACTGTCAAGTAGAGTCGGTAGCTACATAGATAGGAATAAGGAATTTCCTATGACACTCACATATTGGTCCCAGCACAGACCTAGGTAAGGCCACTGGAGTGGCAAGAGGTTTTTTAGACAGACCATATGTTTCTTGGCATAAAACCCACTCTTTCGAGGCTGCCAGCAATAAGGAACAAGAGGAACAGGCTCCTGGGATGAGCCCACTGGAAGGCTATCAGAATCAAGCTAGATAAAGAACGCTCCCCGGCCAAAACCTACTTTGGGGCCACCAAGGGTGGAAGAGAACAAGGAAGATACTTGGTGATGAACCCACTGGAGGATTACCAAGGACTGGACGATGCTGTGGCAATTCTGATACAACCAGGAACCAGAAGAATCTGAGGTGAAGATGGAGATCCGATGCAACCAGGAACCAGAAGGATCTGAAATGAAGATGGATATCCAATACAACCAGGAACCAGAAAAATCTGAGGTGAAGATGGGTGATTCTGAAGTGTCAACACAGGAAACAATAAAACAGCGGACACATCCCACAGTGGGATTCGATGAACTCGACTTGTGGCGCACGACCAGGGGACGCAGACAAGGTTCTTTCAGGACAAGCACACTATTCTGAGGGCAGCCAACTTTGGGACATCCAAATCAGGAACCAAGAGACAATACTGGAATGGCGGAGGTGATGCACTTGGACTTCGGCGTACTCGAGTTTGAACTGAAGAAAACAAGAAACGGTGGGTGTGACTTGCATGGGTTTTGACATACTTGACTTCAGCAAACTCGACTTCAGCGGATGACAGGAATGTGGTTGATGACCTTCTGGGTGAATACCTTCTGGAGAAGAGAGATGTTGAAGGACGTCTTCCTCCGGGAAGAGACTGAGTCCGTATGATGGCAGACATCACCATAGAGCAGTATCGTGGCAGAAGACTGTGTCTATACACACAGACTGGCAACATTAGAGCTGGCAGATGCACTTTCACACTGCACCAAGAGAACTGTTCATTACTGGGGTAATTTGCCAGGAACTGGGGCAAATTACCAGAATCTGGGGCAATTGTTCTTTGCAGGGGCAATTTGCCAGGAACAGGGGCAAATTACCAGAATCTGGGGCAACTGTTCATTGCAAGGGCAATTTGCGAGGAACAGGGGCAAATTACCAGAATCTGGGGCAGTTGTTCATTGCAGGGGCAAATGACCAAAGTTCCAGGGCAATTGTTCGTTGCAGGGGCAAATGACCAAAGTTCCAGGGCAATTATTCGTTGTAGGGGTAAATGATCAAAGTTATGGGGCAATTGTTCATTGCAGGGGCAAATAACCACAATCCCAGTAACAACACAGTCTTGGTACTTTGCAATCAACACAACAGTTCAGATATGCATTTTCATGAATGGACAGTCACTACATAACAGTTGTGTGCTAAGCGCCTTTTTTTTTCTTTGCTGACCCTTCTCAGAAGTACTGTACTTGCAAGTCCCTTTTGTACCAGGATCTGGCTACCCCTCTAGAAACTTTTGGGTGAACACCCTTTTCTTCAGTCTGGGCCTCTCTTGCCCTCGTAACTACTGGGCCCCTCTTAACCACAGTGGGCCTACTGGCAGAGCCCCTTTGAAATGCTTGGGTTCTACGCTGCCCCTTTAACCACTGTGGGCCTAATGTTGCACCTTTAATGCTTAGAGCTGTTGCTGCCCCCATTCCATACTGGGCCTCACGTTGCCCTTTTTAAAGCCAGTGGGCTTGCTGCCCCTTTCCACCACTGGGCCTAATGTTGCCCCTTTCATGCTGGGGCCTTTGCTACCCTTTCTAGTACTGGGGCCCTTCTGCTGCCCCCTTTAATGCTGGGGCCTTTGCTACCCCTTTATCACAGGGCCTGGCATTGCCCCTTTTAGTGCCTGAGACCTGATGTTGTCCCTTTTATTCTACAGGCCTTCCCCAGGCCTTGCCATCATTCATCGGGGCTGTCCCATCACTGATTCACCCCCTTTAGCAATATTTACGAAGCCCTTTATGGGCCTCTATGGCTGGCCCCTCCCCCTGGGCATCACTGCCCAGAATATTTAATTTTTGTAGCTGGCCCTACTCTTTCAGTCTCACGATGGCTCTTCCAGTGCTAAACAATTTAAATTTTTTTATTTAGTTTAGGCAGACAGCACTCTTCACTCTGCTGCCACTTGACTCACCGCCCTGGCCCGGGGTGAAGGAGCTACTTCATGGAGGTGGGAGGTCCTGGCAGAGGGAGGGAACTGAAGACAGAAGGAAGCAGGTGATGTGATGGACAGCAGGGGGCCTTTCGAGGGTCGATGGGTCTGGAGTCTCAGACAATGATGCAGCTCTTCTGTGCTGCCAACGAGGGTCCCAAACACTGGCAAGGGGACAATTAAAATAAAAAATGGGGCTAAACAGTGCCCACACCGCCGCAGGGACAGGACCTTCCTTCAGGGAACTGCTGGACTTCAACTGCAAAACAGATTGGCGCACCACAGGAGCAGCAGTCTTCTTCGCTGGCTAGAGGAGGCACCATGCAGAGTCGACGGGACCAGCTTCAACACACACCAGGTAAGCCCAGGTCCCCGTCGCACTCTCATGGTTCTCTCCACTCAACAGCCCAGCATGAACTACCAGGGAAAACAGTTCTCTGTACTTGAAAAGGCGCTCAGGGTTCTAGTTCCAGAACCCCGAGCCGGTGCCACCTCCAATGGTACCATGTGCCAGCCAAGGACAGCGGTCCCAGTGCATGGGTGCCCACTCTCGTGCTGCCTGCTCAGGCGAGGGAGGTGGAACAGAGCAAGCAGGCAGCAGAGAGAGAGATGAGAAAATTGTTTTTTTTTTAACAAATATACTCTTCCTGAAGATTCCCTGGGGGGGGGAACACTACAAGGGCTCCAGAACACAGCCCCTCATGCTCCGCAACACCAGTGGGACCCCTGGGGCAGTCTAAATCCCCTTTATTTTTATACTGTGGTGCCCCATTCCTTTACCCCCTTACTTTGGGGCACTACACAGATATACACTTTGGAAGAGAGATAGAGATGTTTTTGTGGAAAACAGTACTGTCTAACAAAGTGTCATGCAAAAGACAATGTGCCTGTATTGCAATGACAAACCTTTGGGGGACCACCCTTGCTTTAAGTAACATCTGTAAATAAAGCCATACTGCAAAATCCCAGTTACTGCTTTGGACATTCCACTTGTTGCTTTTAATGTGAACGCTATAGGGGCCCCTCAGCAGCTAGATCTAGCATATGCCTAGCATCCTCTCCCCTGGACCTGGTTGTAAATAAAAAGGTGCATTTTAGTATGTACCCCTGACCCCTGTCCTGTAGATAATGATCCTGGTATACACTCCAGCACTAGGGGTGGTACCATGAGTGTAGTTCTGCCAAAAGAAAACTGTATGCCATGTAGTTGGCAGTAGTTCTTTTAAGGGGGATGCAAGCTAGCCAAAGATGGCATGGGGGTTTCATATAGTACGTATGCATGATACTCGTGCATGTACACTATAAGTCAGTGCCACCATGTTGCACTCAGTGACCATCACTTCCGCAGTTGTGGAAAAGAAAAGTAGTGCGCCAGGAAGTGGGTATGTTTATGCAGCCCACAGAGGGGAAGGGCTGCATAAACAGAAACACTGGAAACTATGCTGGAGCACTGTGGCAGAACATCAGACAGTGGTCCAATTATGTGCTTCCACGGTGCTCTTCTACAAATCTGATGATGGCATAACATCTGTGGAGCTTGGCCCACATAGCCATAAAAGTCAGACTCAGGAGGAGACTATTAAACTAGAGATCTGGTCGGGGATTTGTTTGTCATCACAGTCACTTTTTCATTCTTTTCTAAGCAGTAATTTCTGGTAAATGTGCCTTAACCATATTGCTCTCAGTGCTGGTAGACTACTTCAGGTTTTCTCCTGATTGTATTAGGTGGAGGTAGTAGCAATCTCGACGTGGTAGCTGGCGGTGGTGGTATGCTCTGAAACAAAGTGGTCCCCATGCTTGTCTGCACATTTTAGAAATGACCCCTTTCCTTGTTTTTGCTGTAAAAAAACTGACCCCTTTAACACAAAAATAAGGGGTCAGTTATGGCCTCCACCCCATCCCTTTTCCCTTCAAGTGAGGAACGTGATTATGGGTTTGCATCAGATGTACAGTGGCAACCATAGATGCATAATATTGTTAAACAGTAATCAACTGTAGATATATTTTTTGAATGTGTGCTTTCTTAATGCCGTCAATACCACTCCACTCATTTTGTACTCTATTCCTGGATTTCCGTGCCCCAAGTGCATTATTTTACATTTTTGTATTCAGGACAAAAAGGCTTTTTAAATGAGGGTAGTCACTAATCTAAATTCTTTATAGTTTTTTTTTTTAATACCATCAGAAAAATGAATTTTGTAAAAACAAAAATGGAAATATGGGTAATAAGATGACCATATGTTACAAAATATAAGAAATTCAGATTAGTGACTACCCTCATTTGTAAGGTCTTTTTGTCCTAACAACTTTCAGACTGGTTATTTTTGTGCACCTGGAATAGTTTTAAAGATATTTAGATTTGTTTGGAATGTGTGCACATTTGCTAAGAATTCTGCACAATGCCTAAGGAAGATTCTCAACAAAAGCAGTTTGGAGTTCTGTCTCCAACATTCTAAACACACAGTGGGTCTGAATGAGTTAAAGGGCACAGGAATTGATTACTTATGTGCAGGTGTTTGAAATGTCTCTATTTTCAGAACTTATATTCATACCTCTAAAGGATCCCTATTTAACTGTGCCTGAATAAAAGCTGAAGCTATCAGTTGTGTTTTGTTTTGCTTTTAGAGTTACAGAATTGTTATGTAATACAAAAGCAGACTAGGTACATATGGACATGTGTTGATACATGGACATATTAGGATAACAGTATCTCAATTACAAGGGGGTCTGTGTTAGGCTCGGGTTTTGAATATACACATACACTAGTCACTTGTTGCAGAATTGCAAATATATCATGTTTAAGACAATATAAGTTTGACTATTCATGAGTAATATGGACTTATTGTACATAGAGTTTAAGAAAAATGTATCTGAACCGTACACTGTGTAAAATTTGATTGACACCATTGTATGGAACAGTTGTTGAATGCTTAATTTACACTAAGGCAGGTTGTCTTCTGATCTATTTTTATGTTGGCTTGCGCGCATGCGCAAGCAACATCTTGCGACAGTGTGGGTCTTGGGGGCGCGGCTGCTGTTGGGCGAATGCAGGACACGCATCAGTAGGTGTGTCCCTCATTCCCCAATCAGCCTGCATGCCACTGCCACACCATGCATTCATAATGGGGCGAGCACATCAAAGCAAAGGTCCGCTGCAGTCATCATACGCAGCGGTCCTTTGCTTGCCGTGCTCGTCGCCATTATGATCATGGTCGGCGAGCGGGTGACTGCCTCATGGTTTCCGACATTGGGGGTGCCCAATCCCCTTGTCAGCACCCCCCCATGTTTGTTTGCCGACGGGGGAGCCCACTCCCGCCAGCACCCCCGCAAATGTGGAATGCCGAGGGGGTGCCCAATCCCCTCGGCTGGCGCCCCCACTGCTTTTGCCGCCGACGGGGAGCCCACTCCCGTCCGGCATCACCGCCTAACTGTTGAATGCCAAGGGAGGGTGCCCAATCCCTCGGCTCACGCCCTTCCTTTTCTTTGTTTGCCGGCGGTGCCCAATCCCCGTCGGCATTCCCCCGTGTTGTGTGCCGACAGGGTGCCCAATCCCCATCGGCTACTGACCCCCACAAAACCCACTTAGGTGGCACATTGGGAGCCCACCCCAGCATGCCAAATGCCCTGTAATACAAAAACTGTCCATAGCGGTTTGGCTTTTTGTCCACGCAA
This sequence comes from Neoceratodus forsteri, assembly GCA_016271365.2. Lineage (NCBI taxonomy): Eukaryota > Metazoa > Chordata > Ceratodontiformes > Ceratodontidae > Neoceratodus > Neoceratodus forsteri. The sequence continues at coordinate 530,127,111 of CM028137.1, read as the reverse complement.
AAAAAAAAAAAGTCCCTAAATAGTCTGCATGCCCCCTCCCCCACCGCACTCCACCCACTGTGCACCCTGCTTCCTCACCCCCACTCCATACTTACCTCCGACTTGGCGCGACGATCTTCCGTGGACCGGAACACGCCTGCACTCTTCAAAGATGCCTGCGAACTGAGGAAATGCCGTAAGCTGTATAATGCAATGAATAGGTTTTTTTAACTTTGCTGCATATCTCAGGCATTTCTTGGAATTTTGGCACCAAATTTTCAACATGGGGTTTTTGGGGCCCCTCCTCATAAATTCTGTCACTGTCATTGCGTTAATTGGCCTCGGAAGGTGATTTCGCAGTCACTGCGCAAAATCACCTTTTGGGACCCATTAACGAAATGACAGTGCTGGTGTTCATGAGGTGGCCTCTCAAAAAGCCTATGTTCCAAATTTGGTGGGAAAAAATCCAATAAATGCCTGTTTTACGAGAGTGAGTTGTGCAGTTGCTACGCAGGCTCATAACTTCACGCATTCGCAATATTTTAACGCTGTATTTTCAGCATTGGCATTTCTGTGCACCTCCTTGTGAACAGTACAGCTGTCATTTCCCACATTCTGCCCAAAATGTGTTTCCACACTTCCGGCGCACAATTGCGCAGTCGCTGTGGGAAGTCAGTGTTTGGACCAGATTATGAAAATGACAGTGACACAGTTCATGAGGAGAGCTCCTAGAATGCCTATGTTGAAAATTTGGAGCTGATACTCCTTAAAATGATTGTGTTACGAGCGTGCGTTGGTAGATTGCACGCATGCTCGTACCGTCATGCATTTGTGATATTTTCAATCTGGATTTTCACCATTGCCATTTTTACATACCTCTTGATGAACAGTACAGCCATCATTTCACATATCCTGCCCAAAATGTGTTTCCGCACTTCCGGCTCAGAATAGCGTGGTCGCTGTGCGAAATCACTTCTTGGGACACTTTGAGGAAATGACAGTGACACTGTACATGAGCAGAGGTGCTAAAATGCCTATGTTGAAAATTTGGTGCCGAACGCCCACAAACTGCCAGTGCTGCAAGCGTGCCTTGCATATTTCCCACGCACCCTTGCAACTCCGCAACTTTCATATATTTGTATGCCACATTTTCAGCACTGCCATTTAATTACACCTCCTTATGAACTGTGAAGCTGTCAATTTTCACATCCTGCCCAGCATGTTTTCTCGCACTGCACTAACAAACACCCACAGGGACACCCTAATGCCTCTCACTCTCTGTAGGGTGGGGGTGGGTTGGCATCAGTTCAATACTTGACTGCCACTCTATGCTGCATCTCTGTAACTCCTGCACTGCCAATGGCAGCAAGACAACATTCAGCATTGACAAATGCTTGTTTTACTTAACACATAGATATTTTCATATGCATAAGACCTTTAACATTATTTACTATGTATTGCAAAGAGCTACTGACGCCTGAAAGAAAACTTTGAAAAAAAAAAAAATAAGTAGGTAAAATAATGCTTGTATTCCATATATATTCTAGATTTCTCCTCCCCATTATTTATTACTGAGGAAATGTGCATGAATGCATGGTTTGTATCCCTTACAGTTATTTGAAAGTTAATCTGCCTCTATAGCTTACTCCCTACTTCAAGTCATGATGCTCTGTTTTGACATCACAATTTGTTGCCATGAGAGTAACTGTGATGTCACAAGCAGTGTTTTATGATCTCAGGTATGGAGACAGCAACAGAGATAGATGCCCCCACAATGCAAAGCATCATGGGCTGCATATGCAAATCACCACAGAATGTTATGCTGGTCCAACTCTAAGCAGAATTGCATGGTGCCGAAAGGCCTCTCACACAGTTTGCAAAGGGTGCTAACAGAAGACATAGACACGTGTTTCATCCTACCAGGACTCATCAGTATGCCTCGTCTGTTTGACACCCCAGTGGAATGGACCAGCTACCCCTGGGATATAGCTGGTCCATTCCACTGGGGTGTCAAACAGACGAGGCATACTGATGAGTCCTGGTAGGACGAAACACGTGTCTATGTCTTCTGTTAGCACCCTTTGCAAACTGTGTGAGAGGCCTTTTGGCACCATGCAATTCTGCTTAAAGTTGGACCAGCATAACATTCTGTGGTGATTTGCATATGCAGCCCATGATGCTTTGCATTGTGGGGGCATGTGTGATTTTGTATTTTCTTGAAACTTGGCTTCCCAGCCAAATGCCCTTTGGGGCAACCCTTGCCTCAGTGTTTACGCACAGAGGTTCTTTGTCTCTTAGAGATAGATGAACTCTTCAGGAGCAAAAATCCTGTTTTCATGCAGTTGACCTCAGCAATACATAATGGGGAGGAGGAATAAGGAACTAATGTGAAATACAAGCTGAACTTTATCTAAATATAATGTTTTGTTAATGTTATCCTGAAATTGTCAGCTGCTGTTTAAGCTTATTTTTTCTTGTGGTTTGTAATCATTGTCATTTACTAATGCCAGCACAGACACACACAGAGGGTTTTAAAATTAAGTTTCATTTGGTTTATAGCTTTTCTCAGGGAGTAAACTTTTACATCAGTGTCATTACGTTCGCTTGCGCGCATGCGCAAGGAACGTTTTGGGAGAGTAGCACACTTTGGAGGTGTGCCTCTCCCTTTCAATCCCCGCTCCGCGTGCAGGCGGGCGTGTCCTGCACCAATGGGTGCGGGAGCTGTGTATGACAGCGGTGGTCTTCGCCCAAAGAAAACCACTGATGTCATAGAGCACCGTGTCATGCCGCCTCCCCACACGCCCCGCCGTGTCACGCCACCCCCACGCCACGCGCTTCAATCTTTTGCTGCCATGCTGGGAGCCCACCCCAGCGTGGCAAACGTCCCCGCTGTTTTGCCGGCGGGGTATCCAATCCCCCGTCGGCTCCTTGGCCCCCAGCCATCCTTCTGCCATGCTGGGAGCCCATCCTAGCGTGGCAAACGTCCCACATAGTCTTTTTTTTTTGTTTTTCACCTGTAAAGCAAAAACGGTCCCACGGCACTTCTTCCAGTCCCCACTCACAAAACCCGCACTCACCCAGTATGCACCCAGCCTCCCCACACACCCCTCACTGCATACTTACCTCCGGAGGTCGGCGCAACGATCTTCGGTGGACCGGGAACACGTCTGCACTCTTCAAAGCCGACCGCGAACTGAGGAAATGCCAGTAAGCTGTATAATGGGCTAGACAGGGGGTTTTCAACTGTATTGCATATCTCAGGCATTTTTTGGAATTTTTGCACCAAATTTTCAACATGGGGTTTTTGGGACCCCTTCTCATGAATGATGTCACTGTCATGGCATTATTCGGGCCCGAAGGGTGATTTCACAGTCACTGCACAAAATCAATCCTTCAGGCCTGAATAATGCCATGACAGTGACATCATTCTGAGAAGGGATCCCAAAACCCCATGTTAAAAATTTGGTGCAAAATTCTAAATGACTGTTTTACGAGCATGCATGCGCAGTTGCTACGCAGGCTCGTAAGTTTGCGAATTTTCAATATTTTCACTATAGATTTTCAACATTGCCATTTTACCACACCTCCTTATGATCAGTACAGCTGTCATTTTTCACATCCTGCCCAAAATGTGTTTCCGCCCATGTAGCGCACAATGGCGCAGTTGGTGTGAAATCAATGTATGGGACACATTAAGAAAATCACGGTGACACTGTTCATTAGCAGAGGTCTTAAAATGGCTATGTTGAAAATTTGGTGAATAAATTCTAAAATGACTGTTTTATGAGCGCATCGCTAGCGCAGTTCCTACGCACGCTCATACGCTTGTGAATTTTGATATTTGCACTCCAGATTTTCAACATTGCCATTTTACCACACCCCTCATGAGCAGTACAGCTGTCATTTTCACATCCTGCCCAAAACTTGTTTCATCCACGTAGCTTAAATGGCGAGTCGGTGTGCGAACTCAATGTATGGGACACATTAAGAAAATCACAGTGACACTGATCATGAGCAGAGGTCTTAAAATGGCTGTGTTGAAAATTTGGTGAAAAAATTCCTAAAAATGACTGTTTTACGAGTCTGCATTGCGCAGTTCTTACGCACGCTCGTAAGTTTGCGAATTTTCAATATTTTCACTCCAGATTTTCAACATTGCCATTTTACCACACCTCCTTATGAGCAGTACAGCTGTCATTTTTCACATCCTGCCCAAAACATGTTTCCGCCCATGTAGTACAATGGCGCAGTTGGTGTGTTAAATCAATGTATGGGACACATTAAGAAAATCACGGTGACACTGTTCATTAGCAGAGGTCTTAAAATGACTATGTTGAAAATTTGGTGAAAAATTCTAAAAATGACTGTTTTATGAGCGTTGCACAGTTCCCACGCACGCTCGTAGGTTTGCGAATTTTCAATATTTCCACTCCAGATTTTCAACATTGGCATTTTGCTACACCTCCTCATGAGCATTACAGCTGTCATTTTTCACACCCTGCCCAAAACATGTTTCCGCCCATGTAGCGCACAATGGCGCAGTCGGTGTGCGAACTCAATGTATGGGACACATTAAGAAAATCACAGTGACACTGTTCATGAGCAGAGGTCTTAAAATGGCTGTGTTGAAAATTTGGTGACAAAATTCCTAAAAATGACTGTTTTACGAGTGTTCATTGCGCAGTTCCTATGCACGCTCATACGTTTGTGAATTTTCAATATTTTCACTCCAGATTTTCAACATTGCCATTTTACCACACCTCCTTATGAGCAGTGCAGCTGTCATTTTTCACATCTTGCCCAAAATGTGTTTCCGCCCATGTAGCGCACAATGGCACAGTCGCTGTGCGAACTCAGTGTATAGGACACATTAAGAAAATCACATTGTCACTGTTCATGAGCAGAGATCTTAAATGGCTATGTTGAAAATTTGGTGAACAAATTCCTAAAATAACTGTTTTATGAGCGCATGCTAGTGCAGTTCCTATGCACGCCAGTAGTTTCGAATTTTCAATATTTTCACTCCAGATTTTCAACATTGCCATTTTACCACACCTCCTTATGAGCAGTACAGCTGTCATTTTTCACATCCTGCCCAAAACATGTTTCCGCCCATGTAGTGCACAATGGCGCAGTCGGTGTGCGAAATCAATGTATGGGACACAGTAAGAAAATCACAGTGACATTGTTCATTAGCAGAGGTTTTAAAATGCCAATGTTGAAAATTTGGTGAAAAAATTCCTAACAATGACTGTTTTACAAGCGTGCGTTGCACAGTTCCCACACACGCTCGTAGGTTTGCGAATTTTCAATATTTCCACTCCAGATTTTCAACATTGCCATTTTACCACACTTCCTTATGAGCAGTACAGCTGTCATTTTTCACATCCTGCCCAAAACGTGTTTCCGCCTATGTAGCGCACAATGGGGGTAACAAAAAGGTCATTCTGAAAATTTATTGTGCAAATACCAGCAATCGCACAGGCCATTAGGGTAAAGCACCATACGTGCCAAACACCACTGCAAATACCTGCAAGCGAACGTTCGGCATTGACAAATGCTTGTTTGACCTTGGGATAGCTTTCTTTTGATTAAACCTTTGCTGTCTTTATATGTGTATGTTGTTTTTTTGAATGCAGTTTTAACTAATGGGGTTCTTAACAACTTTTTATCTGTTTTTGTTGTATGGTCTGGGTTTTAAGAAAGTATGTTCTTCTAAAACAACTACCAGTGTTTTCTGATGAAGGATTCTGTGTAATCCAAAAGTTAAAAGCACCTGTGTTCTTTTGTAACAACTCTGTTGGTCCAATAACAAGTGGGATTTCTCTAGGTTTGATCTGGGGTCATTTCATGAGGATCTGAGGATCACTGACTGGTCAGAAGTGTTTAGTACCCATGACCCCTCTACAGCTGTATCCCAGTTTCTCACTGTTTTTGGTGCCCTGCAGGACAAGCATGCCCCCCTTATTAGGCAGAAAGTAAGGGGGTCTGCCACAAAATGGCTGCGCAGGAGCCTCTTAGCCCTCATGCATGCAAGGGACAAGTGTTGGTCTCACTTCAAGAGCACGTTGGATCAGTCCATCTTCCAACAGTATAGGAAGCTCAGAAATTAGTGCAAAAAAGCCATCAGGGCGGCAAAAAGCGACTACTGTAAATCTGCCCTGCTTAGCTCTGCTAAGGACCCATGTAGGTTCTGAAGGAACATAAAAAACTTAGGCAGTGGCTCCTCCAGCTCTGGGGTATCTGAAATGATCATTCGTGGGTCGAGTTGTAATAATCCACTTATGATTGCTGATGCTTTAAATTCCCACTTTTCTGACTTGTCTGTGCTTACCTCTCTTTTCCCTTCTGCTGAGAACATCGGCGGCCCTTCGGCCTCTGTCCCTCAGGAGGATCACTCCTCTAACCCATTATTTTATCTCAGGGCTGTGTCTGTCATGGAGATGCAGAGACTCCTCTCTGGTCTCTCTCCACACTCCAGCACTGGCCATGATAACATGGAGCCCAAGCTTCTGAACCTGGGTGCCCCCAACATTGCCATCCCACTGGCACATATCTTCAACCTGTCCCTTGCCACTGGTGTTATTCCTGACATTTGGAAAGTAGCAAGGATTGTCCCCATTCTGAAGCAAGGGAACCCCAAAGTCCTGGACAACTATCGTCCAATTGCCATCCTATCGGCCATTAGTAAACTCTTAGAGAAAGCTGTGGCTGAACAGCTCACAGAGTACATCCTAACTCATAAGTTGATGTCCCCTGTGCAGCATGGCTATTGAAAAGGGTATGGCACATCCACGGCCCTGGTTTCAGTCTCTACTAGCATCAGGGCAGCCATGGACCAGGGCGAACTCTCTGGGGCCATATTTATAGAATTATCTAAGGCCTTCAACCTTGTGGGCCATGCATTATTTTGCTCACAGATGCAGCCCCTTGTCCTGTCCCCTCCTACCTTGAATTGGCTTAGAAACTACCTCCAAGGCAGAATACAGCAGACTAAATTCAACAAAGTCCTCTCTGACCACACTCCAGTGACCTCTGACATCCCACAGGGATCAGTCTTGGGGCCTCTTCTTTTTTCTGCATTTGTTAACAACCTCCCTGCTGCAGCGTCCAACTGTAGTGCCACTCTTTATGCCGATGATCTTGTCATCCTTGCACACTCCAGGGACATTGGGGTTCTTAACCTTCAGCTGAGTGAGGACTATAAGAATATTCAGTCCTGGGTCATGACTCACAAGCTGGTCCTCAACCTAAATAAAACTCAGGCCATGCTTTTTGGGTCAGTTGCCAAGATCAAGGCCTCCCCTGTCCCTCTATGTGTCAGTGGTGCTGATGGCTCTCCCCCTCTTAACTACGGTTTCAATAAAATACCTTGGAGTGACACTTGACCCCCAACTTGACATGGGGTGTCACATCCTAAATGTTTGCAGAACTGTAAACTGCAAACTGGGTCTTGCCTACAGGGCAAAGAAAAATTTGACGTCTGCAGCTTGCATGGCGTTGGCCAGAGGTGTGCTGCTCCCTTCACTTAGCTATGGCCTTCTCCTGTTCACTAGCACCTCCAAGGTCCCCCTTGCTCGATGGAACACGACCTACAACGACATCTGTCACTTTGCTCTGGCAGCCCCACATCTCACCCATCATTGTAAATTATACGACAAACTGGGCTGGCTTTCCCCTGCCAATCACTTGGAATATATGTTGGGCTGCTTCGTAGGAAAGGTGTTCAGAACCGGAACCCCACCAGGACTGATGCAGCTCCTCAAGCCTGCTGAATCCTCCTCCTACTCCTTCAGGTCTCAATGTCCTGGGTGCTCAAAGTTCCTTATACTCGAACCCTAATGGGGGAAAGGGACTTTGCTATGTGCGCTCTGAGGCTATGGAACTCCCCTCCAGACCACGTTCGTACCTCCCCCTCCCACCTGAGCCTCCAGAATTCCCTGTGGGGGCACTTGAAACTGTTCTGTGTGTGTGGGTGTCCTAAATCACCTTAATCAGGTCTCCAAATTGGTCTCATCCAATCCACTGTCCACTGTCCTTTAACTCTGGGAAGCACATGATTGCTGCTATCTGCTTATGAATTATGTGGCCCTGGTAAAAGGGTCACTCATACAATGTAATTGCCATTGAATGTCTTAGTCTATTTATTCTGTATATATATATATATATATATATATATATATATATATATATATATGTATATTTTACCTAGTTACTGCTCACTGTAGACTATCTGTTCATCTTGCTCTCCTGTTACTATGTACATTGCCCTCTTGTCATTATGTACCTTGTTTGAACCTGTATTTTTCACTGTTCTCTCCCGGGTCATACCTGAAAATAGGCATACAGCTTGTCTAGTGTACTTACCTGGTCAACAAAAGCTAAATAAATAATAAATAACAAGTATCAAATAATCTGTTTCTGTGGATCTTGTGTTACAAGGACCAATACGGCAACAAGTTTTTCTGTGGCTTCACAGTTTCAGAAATGTTAGCAGGAACTTATCAGTACAGTGCCCGCGGTTCTGAAACCATAAAGTGACATAGTCAAAACTCCTAATTCTTGGTTCCATGAAAGGCACTGCACAGAATGTTGTCCATACAAAGTAAACAATACAAAACACAACTGACAGCTTTGGCTTTTATTCAGGCATGGTTAAATAGGGTTCCTTTAGAGGTATAAATGTAATTTATGAAAATTTCAAACAGCTGCACATAAGTAATCAGTTCCTGTCCACTTTAAATTAGGCATGACAAGAGATTAATAAGGTGGTCTGGTTTAGAATTGCACTTGAATGGTGTAGTTATTTGCAAAACTGAGGCTGTTTAAAAGTGCAATAGGAGTTATACTAAACAAATGTAAATATCTCTAAATGTTTGCAAGTTACAGACAAAAACACAGTATGAAAATTGTTCAGGACAAAAAGACCTTTCAAATGAGCCTATTCTTTAAGCTTCACTAATTATATTTTTTAAACTATGGCCATCTGATTACCTCAATTTTCATTTTTCATAGGAGTTATGCCAAACAAATGTAAATATATCTTAAAGTTTATGCATTACACATAAACCATTGCATGAAAGTTGTTCAGGACACAAATACCTTCCCAATGAGCCTATTCATTAAGCTGCACTAATTATATTTTTTAAACTATGGCCATCTGATTACCTGAATTTTTGTTTTTCTTCACAGTTTTCTCCTTTTGGATGGCTATATTTTAAAAAAGCTAATGAACTCAAATTACTGACTACCCTTATTTGAAAGGTAATTTTGTCCTGAACAACTTTCATGTTGATTGTATATTGGTAAATTGTATACTTTCCAAGATATTTACATTTGTTTGGCATGACTCCTACTGCGTTCAATCAGAGAGAGGGAGAAACAAGCATTTGTCAATGCCGAATGTTTGCTTACTGGTATTGGCATTGGTATTGCAGGAGTTAGTGAGATGCAAAATAGGAATGGTAGGGAAGTACTGCACCAATGCCAACCCCATTCCCACCCTACCCTACAAAGACTGACAGGCATTGGGGTGTCCCTTTGGATCATCGACCATAACGCTCATGCCACTCCACCTCGCCTCACCCTACCGACACTAAAAAGTGTCATGGTGTGCCTTTTGGCCCTTACACTCACCCCATTCCATAATGAAATAAGGTGAGACAGGTGCAGTATAGGAGAATGCGGTGAATGTTAGGGCTGAAGACCCCAAGGCAGACCTCAATACCTTTCAGTGACTGCATGGTGGGGCAAGGTGGCGGCATCGTGAAGTTGCTAGTGCTACCACTTTCCTTCCCTCCTACCTCTGTACTGCTGAGCAGTGACTTGCTGGTATGGTGTTCATCTGCTCCCCCCCCACTTGAATGGAGTCGCTGTGTGGCTCTGTCCCTATGGCGCCTTTGAATGTTATCTTCCCGGGCCACTCTGCTCTAAGTAGTCAGTCACTGTGTAGTAAGTAAGCAATAACCTATGACAAGGTGTGGTGTTGGGGATTAACACCCACCCAGGTGAGTTGTGAGGCATGAGGCCGCAGGCCGAGTGTCCTCACAGCACCCGGGTGTGCATTAATTCCCTATAAGAGCACAGCCTGGAGTGGGTTATTGCACTTATAACATGGGTTATGTCTGAAAAGTATGAAAAGAGGCACATAAATGCCTTTTGTGACTGTCAAAAGAGCAGAAAAGGGACTGTATCCTGCCACACTGCAAAACAGTCCCCAACATAGATTGTATTTCTCACTACGGCTATGCACATACAAATTTCACACATACAATATTGATAGCATTTGTGACATTTGTTGTGCAGAATATGCTGACCTTCACTTGCTGCACCCCTTACTGTACTGGCCCCCCAAACCCCAGCAACACATCAGCAACACATCCAATACCAGAAGTGCTGCCACACATGCTGCCTGCCTGCTGCTGTCCTTTCCCTGTGTTTGTCTTTTCCTACCTCTGTCTCTGGATGCCTACTGCTGTGTACATGTCTGATTGACTATAGCTGATGACAATGGCAAAAACGTGCATACTGTGCACTGTGGCCACAGGCCTCCTCCATAGTCAACATCTATGACACAGACAACTACAGAAATACACAATTTTGGAGGTGAACGAGTGACTGAGGACACGGGGTGAAGCTCAGGGATATGGGGTAATAGGGGATTGGGGGGCAACCTAGGAAGACAAGGGATTGTATGCAAGAGATAGGCTTCACCTCAACCAGGGAGGGAAGGAGGTTCTGAAACAAAAACTGACAAATTTCATACAGGGCAGACAGGGTTTAAACTTGTGAAGGGGAGGGAGGGGATGGAGGCAGACCCTTGCGATCCCCACAGTGGGGCAACAAGATGTGGATCTGGGTCATCATGGGCACAGAGGAATGTAGTCTCTGGGGTGGAGAACGAGGACAAGGGTGGGGTTTGGAGGGTGGTATTGATAAATGCCACGAGCTTGGGCAACAAGATGCCAGAGCTCCAGGCTATGCTGGTGGAGGGGCAAGTGAATGTGGCGGCTGTCACTGAAACATGGGCCACACCCAGGCATGACTGGGACTTTAACCTCATCGGGTATACTGGGCTTAGAAATGATAGAGCGGTGGGCCAGGGGGAGGCATTATTTGTCCAGGATGGCAAACAATTATGCAAAGTAGAGAAACTGGATGACAGCATGGAGACCTTGTGGGCCACCATGAGGACCCAGGTGGGGAAGGGCGGTCAATATGTGGGTGGTCTACCGACCCCCAGGACTGGCTGATGAGCTGGAGGATCGTCTGCTAATTAACCTTAAGGACCACTGTGGTGTGGAAGGGGAAGGGGTGGTGATGTTAGGGGACCTAAACATACCAGTGACTGACTGGGGGACCATGACATCCCTAGTTGCTAGAAGCAGAAGCTGTTGGATGCCTTTCAGGAGGCTTTCCATTGACCTGACACAGAGTGGCTGCACCCTAGATGTTGTTCTGGATGACAGTGACCTAGTTCAGGAGCTCGAGGTGGGAGACCCATTGGCTGGAAATGACCATGACATGGTCTGCTTTGCTCTACACCTGGGAAGGGGGAGGGATCATACAAAAACTCGACTGGTTGACTTTAGAGGGCAGACTTTGTGAGCATGGGTCACATATCCAGGGACCACTTGGCTGGGATTCAACAAGGAATGGATGTAGACAGTAAGTGGAAAATCATCAGAAGAGGACTACAGGAGGCAACCAGGGCCTGTGTAAGGGTGAGACACAAGGGAGGTAGATCTAGGAGGCCATGCTGGTGGACCAGGGAGGTGGAGGAGGTGGTGAGAGAAAAGAGGTCAGCCTACTGTAGGTTCAAGAGATCACAAGGGGTTTTAGATAGGGATAGGCAGCGATGGCAAAGAAATTGGCACAAGGGATCAGGAAGGGGGAAAAAGGTTTGTTTCGGTACATTGGGGAGAGGAGGAGAGTAAGACGGCAGATTGGCTACAGGGCAGAGGCAGGCAGAGGAGGTGGGGGATCAGGCGGAGGTGCTCAATGAATAGTTTGTGTCTGTTTTCACAAAAGGGGTGGCGAGGGAGTCACAGGATGCAGGTGCACAGAGGATGGATGGGACAGGACTCTCACGAGTGGGGGTACCTCTAGTCACAGGGGGAGGAGTAAACCAACTCATATTGGGGGGACGCAGGATTGGAGGAGGGGTTTGGTAGCATACAGTAGATGGGGAGATACCCATTGTTAGGGCGTGGGAGGCCCTCCGGACACTAAGGAAGGACAAATCCCCAGGTCCCTATGGAATCCACCTGAGGGTGCTGTGGGAATTGGCCGATGTCCTGGCCAAGCCACTGGTGGCCCTTTTTAATGTCTCTCTGTAGACAGGGAGGGTGCCGAAGGATTGGATGGAAGCACATATTGTGCCCATCCATAAGGGGGGCACAAAGGAGGAGAGGGACAATTACAGGCCAGTCAGCCTAACATTAGTGGTGGGTAAGCTGATGGAGTTCCTAGTAAAGGAGAGGCTGGGGGGTTCCTGGAGGAACAGGGGTCTCTGGATGATCATTAGCATGGCTTTGTCGGGGGGAGATCATGTCAAACTAACCTTGTGGAGTACTACGAATGGGTGACAGCTGCACTTCACAAGGGTAGGCCTGTCAACGTCATCTTTCTGGACTTCAGCAAGGCATTTGACTCTGTCCCCCACAAAGGCCTGCTGGATAAGCTGTGGAGGATGGGGGGGTTGGGGAACAGACAATCAGGTGGGAGGGTAGCTGGCTATTATTGTGTACCCAGCGGGTAGTGGTAGAGGGGTAGTCTTCTCCCCCAGGAAGGTCATCAGTGGGGTCCCACAGGGCTCAGTTCTGGGTCCGCTCTCTCCCTCTCTCTCGGTCACTTTGCAGGGAACAGGTGACACTATGAGCAAAAGCAGGAGATCTGCGGTAGGTGGGACATCATGTAGTGGTTGCGACACTCACTTCTAACTTATAACATGGGTTACTGGAAACATGCAGTAGCATTCACAGTACCGCACACTTCTTGCTTGTCACACTTAGCAGGGAAATTAAATGGCTGCCACTGACTGTTGCTCTGGCTGGCCCATAAACAAGTGTGGGTTGTGAGCAGGGATCATGCCGCCACAACTACTCACATCAAGTGTGCTCATATTGTGGATTAATGCATGGCCACACATACTGAGTGGACCAATGGGGTTCCACATTTTTAGAAACCTATGTTATAAGTAAACAATAACCCATGATGGGGTGTGCAGTTATTGGGGACGTGCCTTACAATGGACCCAGGTGTGAATTTAACCCCAATAACCATGTACCCTGGAGTGGGTTATTGCTTACATAACATGGGGGCAAAGTAAGGTAATTCTACTGTTTGTAAATAAGACAAAATGTATAACAGTTTGATGGCAACTGTGGAACTTTATTATGTATTCTGCTACCAGAAGATCTGAGGAACAAGAAGTAGGGCAACAAAACATATAGCACAATAATCACAGTCAGAACTAGTACAGTGGAAGGGCAAGAAGACGGTACTGTCATATACATATACTGTATATATATATATATATCTTTATCTATATAAAACAGAAGCACCTGTCATATAATACAGTAGCATCGCTGTTTGAAACTAGTAATTCAGCCAGTTGTGCGGGATGCATTTCCTAAGTGCACATCAAAAAACAAAACAGCACCAAAAGTGGAACAGAGGCATATACTTTAACACAATCACTAAAGCATCAACAAATACAGTGGAGCGCACACATACTTTAGCATGCTGAGCATTCGGCACAATTTCTGGTGTTCATTGAGTTTGCAGCTGCAGGATGACAGAAATTCTGGGAGTGCCTTACTGTGTTAAGAAACTGATGTGGAAACAGGCAAGAGACCCATGTATTTGTCCTGCTCTTCTGACAGTGTAGCTCCGGTACTGCGCTGTTCTGGTTCCTAAGCAATGAGCACCGAGTGAGGCGGTGACCAACCTTTTGGGGCCACCTAATACTAGCATCCCAGCACTCTGAGTCCGGGACCATCATGGAGACTGCTGCACGCACAGGCACATTTAGTCGCTCGCTCTCATGAACTACAGGCACCATTCCCACAGGTCATGATGGGGGCTCATAAATTGTGGTGATATTAGCACGCTGGCAATGAACTGCAACAGCAGCATGGGGCTGTACCAAGATATGGAGAATGTATTTTGAAACTATACACTGCAACTATGTCCGAGGCGTATTTAAATGCCTGCCAGTGGTGTGACAGTGTGTGCAGGTGAATTGAGCTCCATTGAGCAGGTGGATGGGTTAAACCTGAGTGAGATCACACTGAGCAAATAAATCCCAATACTTGTCTATCAGAAACTAGTGACTTTGTCACACATAGCTTGAATCCAGTTACAACTACAGTTCTGAGTGCAGGTTGGCTACAATTTACAGCTCTCGCTTACTGCCATTTTAATGGTGGCAATAAAATACATCTACTCATAAACAGTGAACAAGTTCCATGCCACCAGTTAGATTATGCCACCCCAACTTCACTGTTCGTTAACAGTCATTAACGAACAGTCACGGGGTTGAATTCCACCAATTGTTTCTGTCTATCCATTGCCCCATGTTATAAGATGCTTTAGCCTCCTGTTGCTCCTCCTGATGTTGTGCCATGCCATAAAACATGATGCTACAAAAGATACTATTTGCTGCAACAAACAGGGACTGCCTCAGCAGCGTCAGCTTCTCATCTGCATGCAACATATTCAAAATGGAGCGAGAGGTTGACGCTGGAATGATGAGGCACTCGCTGATTACAGTGGCAAAATTCTTTGAAGTTGGTGGCATGCTTGCAAACTACTATCATAGCCAGCATGCTCATTAATTGGTGCTACACAGACAAGCCCCAAAAAGCAGTGGTGGCATTGGCCATAACAGTGCCGCACCTCCACAGCCTGCTTCTCCAGCAATCTGCCACAACATGTTTCTTGTGCATGCGCATAAGCAAACATAAAAATGAACTGCAGAAGCATCATTAATAGGTGACCTCTCAGAAGCAAAATAAATGTTTACTTGTGTAGGGAGATTGCAAACTGGCAAGGGAGTGGTTGAAAAACTGCCGCCTTAATGTGTTACTGTCTATAGCATTTTAAGTCTTTGCTTGAACTGTAGCCTCATTCAGAATGATATAAAAGTTATTTACGTGTCATGGACTTTTCAGAGTATTATTTTTGGTAAAGCTTCCAAGACATTGCTGCATAAAAGGTGTATGTTGACATTTGTTTATTTAATATACTTTCTTCTCCTTCAGCAGCCATCCCCCATCAGTGCTACCCATTCTTGCAGCCCCCTCAGGGGAGAGAAGAGGAGAAGAGAGGCGAGCAAGACAGTACATAATTGAGACCTATAAGTATCTCACAGGGGTGAACAAGGTACAGATAGGCAGTCTATCAGAGGAGGAAAAGCACTAGAACATGGGGGTAGGCATTGAACCTGGGGGGGGAGTTTAAGAGGGATGTGAGGAAATACTTCTTTACAGAAAAGGTGGTGGATGCCTGGAACTGCCTGTTAAAAGAAGTGGTAAGGGCAAAACAGTAGAGAGTGTCAAGCATGTCTGAGATAGGCACTTAGGCATGTTAAGTAGAGGAATGGGAGTTGGGAATGACAAATAGGGTTGAAGGTGTTGGAATATGCAGGGGAAAGCATTTAAACCAGCCAAGGAGGGAGGCACTGGAAAGGAGCAGGGAAATCCTAGCCCCCCCAAAAAAAAATCACAGTAGTAAGTACGGTAAACACCAACATAGAGGTGGCGATAGGGAGAAGCGCAGGGGTAAATGAGGAACATGACAAAGGCAAGAAGGACAGGGATGTGGCAAAAAGGAGTAAGGCCATCAGGAAATGGAGGGTAATGAGTACCAGTGCCCGTAGACTGGCAACAAGCTCCCTGAGCTGGTGGCCTTGATGGAAGAGGGGTGTCTGGATAGAAACACGGTACACAGAGAACCATGACTGGGATGTTAACATACCAGGGTACATAACCTACAGGAGAGACAGGCAGGAGAGAAGAGGGGGAGGAGTAGCTCTCTATGTAAAGGAAGGGATAAAAGCAACTGAAAAAAGAGTAAACAGGGAGGAGAGGAGGCACTGTGGGTCACCTTGGAGACTGGAAAGGGCACCACAACCGCACAGGGTTATGTACAGACCCCATGTCAGGGATGGAATGGACAAGGATATGATGGAAGGCATTCTAGGATGGCACAGAAAGGGAGATACTGTTGATGGGAGACCTGAATATGCCAGATGTTAACTGGAGCACATTTGCTGCAGCCACATCCAAGAGCAGGGCCATTCTCGATGTCTCTCATGGTGGCAGGCCTCAGACAGCTAGTTTCAGAACCCACTCATGAGGGAGCAATCTTAGACTTCATACTCTCAAATGGGGGCAGTGAGAGGATCTCAGATCTAGAAGTGGGTTGCCATCTGGGAACAAGTGACCATCAAACAGTGTGGTTCACGTTAAACTCAGCTACAGAGTCAAGCTTTCACAAAAGTGAGGGTACTGACCTCAGGAGGGTTGACTTTGGCAAGATGGGAGAGTGCCTCAGAAAAGCACTAGCAAACAGGCTAGAAGGAGGGATGGAGCAACAATGGGGAATCATCAAAACTGCCATCTCAGAGGCAACAAGCCTTGTGTGAAGCAAATAAACAAATCAAAACAAAAGAAAAAGCCACTATGGTTCTCAAAAGAGGCTGGGAAAGTCAGGGAGGAAAGATAGCATCTATAAAGTATAAGGAAACACAGAAGGAGCAGGACAGAGCTGCACCAGTTAAGGCAGAAGGAAGCAGGAGGGAAGTCAGAATAGCAAAGGCCCAAACTGAGGAAAAGATAGCCAACTCAGTTAAGAAGGAGGATAAAACCTTTTATAGGTACATCAGGGCGTAGAAAGACAAAGGGAGGGATAGTGAGGCTGAATAGAATGAATGGTGGGTGGGCAGAGGGGGACAGTGAAAAAGCAGGGATACTGAATGAATATTTCTGCTCAGTATTCACAAAAGAGGAGGGGGAAGTGCCTAATCCAATTAACAGAAGCACTCATGATAGGGGTCGACCCCAGCCCTTTCACAGAAGAAAGGGTTCTGCAAGAACTCCTAAAACTGAAGGTGGACAAAGCAATGGGGCCTGATGGAATTCACCCCAGAATTCTAAAAGAATTAAGTGGGGAACTAGTGAAACCACTGACTACACTTTTTAAGAAATCATGGGAGGATGGTGTGGTACCTGAGGACTGGAGGAAGGTGGATGTGATTCCCTTCACAAAAGTAGGACCAAGACAGAGGCAGGAACTACAAACCTGTCAGTTTGACCTCTGTGATAGGGAAAGTGATGGAGTCACTTCTGAAGGAAAGAATTGTTGAGTACCTTGAGGCCAGTGGGGCACAGGACCCAAGGCAGCATGGGTTCACAGCAGGAAGGTCATGTCAGACTAATCTAATAGATTTCTTTGACTGAGTGACCAAAGTAGTAGACCAGGGAGGGTCTGTGGACATGGCCTACCTAGACTTTAGCAAGGCATTTGACACAGTCCCACACAAAGATTAATAGTCAAATTAACCAGCCTGGGAGTGGGTCCCAGGGTGGTAGCGTAAAACACTGGCTGGACAACAGGACACAGAAGGTAATTGTAAATGGAGTCCACTCTGAAGAAAGGGGGTTACTAGTGGGCTACCGCAGGATTCAGTACTGGGTCCAAACCTTTAATGTCTTTATAAGGACATTGCAGAGGGACTGGAAGGAAAGGTGATCTTTGCAGATGACACAAAGATCTGCAACAGGGTTGATACACAAGGAGGCATGGAAAGGATAAGAAGGGACTTGGCAAGGTTGGAGGAATGGTCAGAAGTATGGCAGCTAGAATTCAAAGCAAAGAGGTGCAAAATAATGCACCTGGGAAACAAGAACCCAGGGGAAGATTACACAATGGGGGGGAGGTAGTAACAACAACAAAAAAGGAAAGGGACCTGGGGTGATCATATCAGATGACCTTAAGGTTAGCAAGCAATGTGAGAAGACAGTAGGGAGGGCTGGGGAGATACTGGAATGCATAGGGAGAGGCACCAGCAGAAAACAGGAAGTTGTTATCCTCTGTACAGACAGTTGGTGAGACCCCATCTGGAGTACTGCATCCAGTTCTGGAGACCCCATCTCGCAAGGACATAGACAGAGATAGAGGCAGTCCAGAGGAGTGCAACTAAAATGGTGCAGGGTCTGCAAGAGAAGCCGTTATGGAGGAGACTAAAGGAGCTAATATGTATACTCTTGAGGAAAGAAGGAAGGGGGGGACATGATAGAAACTTTTAAGTACCTCAGTGGAATCAACAAAGTCCAAGAAGGTAGCATCTTTCAGAAAAAGAGATGTGCAAGAACAAGGGGACACAATTTAAATATAGAGGTGGGGCAGTTCTGGGGCAATGTGAGGAAGTATTTTTTCACAGAGAGGGTAGGGGATGCATGGAACAGCCTTCCTGAGGAGGTAGTGGGGTCTAAAACTGTGGGAGAATTCAAGAATGCATGGTACAGACATAAGGCAATTCTAGTGGGGGGTAGGAAGAAATAGGCTGTTGGTTAACTAGGATCTGCGGCCTATCCTGTAGGTAGGGAAATGGGCAGACTAGGTGGGCCAAGCGGTCCTTATCTGCCATCAAAGTCTATGTTTCTATGTTAAAATAAGGCAGACTGTATGGTCCTCCTTGTTCTTTTCTGCTGACACATGTTGTGTTTCTGTGTTTCTATGCATGCTGTATGTTGTGCTCATCCACCTGATTTTGCCTGACAGCCACACGACTTCTCCCTCTCTCCTGAAAGACCACCATGGTGGCAGCACAGACATACCCGCTTTACAGGGCAGGCCGCAGGAACCTGCTACGGACATACTGTAGCAGGACAGATGCCAAAGAAGTGTGGAGGGGAAGCAGGAGGCACCTCAAGGAAGACCCTAAAAGACAGTTGCAAGAAACAAATCACTGCCCCTTAGTGACAGGTATCAGTAGAAAACTATTTGACTTTTAAATCCAAACCTTTTTTTTTAGTTTTGTTGTTCTTTTCATGTTTTTTAAGTTGCCTTCTTACCCATTTTATAAGTGCAATAAGATATTTATATGACAACTGTTTGACTGGTGTACAGAATGGAACTTATAATATAAAATGATGAGTACTGTATTCTGATTTTTGTCGAAGCTAACTGTAATGTAAAACTGTGGATAATGAATGAACTACACTTGTATGGCAGAAGTATTATTACTCGATATTTTATGTACCGCATATGCTCTATGAAAATAATATAATATGAGACCTAAACAAAGTGCAAGAAGATACACAGCGTTGGGCTTTAGACTATGATAACTACCCTTCCAGGTGCTGTAAGTCCCATAAGTTGTGGTTTCTGGCCTTACTATGCTGCTGGATGGGTACTTTTAGTATCTCAGTTCAAAGCCCACCCTGCCATGTCTTTCTGTTTGGTTATAACCAGGAAGGTGAAGTAAACATCAGACCCATTTTCCATGCTTGAGGACTACGCCTAAAAGAAGTTCACAGGTTATCTTTTTTTTTTAATTCTTTGGTAACCATAATTCTGACCCACTGGGTACAAGTGCTTGATTTCAGGGATGACGCAGGAGTACTGGGGAAGTCAAGGGATTTGCTCAGAGTCACGAACTATGCCAGTGAGACTTGCAGGAATCAAAGCCCAGGTCTGCTGGATGCCCTATGCTCATTCACAGCACTGGACTGTGACCTACCCCACAGTTATTTGGATAAATAATTCAAGTGGCCTTTATTTCCATAGAGGGGAGAGTGTGTGTTTATTGAAGGTAATCCATTACCTGCAGTGTCTTATTACTATCACAAAGTATGTTGTCTTGTTACTCCTGTTACAAAAGTATTCTGTACAGTATGGCAGCTGATGCTTGTCCTGCTCCTCCTAGTCCACTCAGAGTCTGCTGCAGATCCAAGCAGCCCAGCAGGTATGGCCCCTGAACAGTGACATTTCTACGGTGACATGCGTCAATATTGAAAACAGCACCAAGTCACCGTAGAAGTGCCGCTGGGACGGGTAACCCCTTTCCCCGACTTGCACCCCCTTCACAAACTAACTCCAACCTTGAGTTAGGATCCTAAAGTAAAAAGTAAAAACGCACATTGATGTGTGCAGCTCCATGCTGACTGCAAATCACTGTCAACATGGAGCTTGGTGCTGCAATGCTGGCCAATGATTTTCTTGTCGAACCTGCATCACACAGCCGCAGATTTTATTTGTTTCTTATTTTGTTCTTGCATTGAATAATAAAGGTGTTGTAAGGGCAGTATTTGTGTGGTTTAGTGTCATCATTTGCAACAAAAATCATATTTTGCCTCCCTTGTATTGTGCCCCATTTTTACATTCGCTTTCGCGCATGTGCAAGGAACGTTTTGGGAGAGTAGCACACTTTGGAGGTGTGCCTCTCCCTTTCAATCCAGTGCTCTGTTGAGCAGGTGTGGCGGTCCTGCACCAATTGGTGCAGGAGCTCTGTATGACAGTGGTGGTCTTCTGCTTCAAAGAAACCACCGCTGCCATACGACAGCGCGTCACCGCCTTGCGCCTCTCGCTCACGCCTCCCCGGCTGGCGTCAGCCGCCCCAAAGCTTTGGTGCCATGCTGAGGCCCACCCAAGCGTGTGGCGTTGTTGCGAAGGGGTGTCCAATCCCCATCGGCTCACGGCCCCCCAAAGTTCCATCCTGCTGCCACGCTGAGAGCCCACCCCAGCGTGGCAAATGCTGCTTTGAGTTTGCCAATGGGGTGCCCAATCCCCATCGTCCTCGCCCACCCGCATAGTTTGCTGACGGGTGCCCAACTCTGTCGGCCTCGCCCCCAGCTATCTTTCGCCACGCTGGGAGCCCACCCCAGCGGCAAACGCCCCATGTCGCCGCTGCCTTTTTAAAAACCTGTAAAATAAAACGTCCCACGGCGCTCCTCCCAGCCCCTCCCACAACCCACACCCTCCCACTGCACACCTAGCCTCCGTGACACCCCTCACCCCATACTTACCTCCGACTCGGGCGACGATCTTCGGCGGAACGGGAACACGTCTGCACTCTTCAAAGGCGACCGCGAATTGAGGAAATGCCAGTAAGCTGTATAATAGGCTAGATAGGGGGGTTTCAACTTTATTGCATATCTCAGGCATTTTTTGGAATTTCTGCACCAAATTTTCAACATGGGGTTTTTGGGACCCCTTCTCATGAATGATTTTACTGTCATGGCATTATTCGGGCCCGAAGGGTGATTTCGCAGTCACTGCGCAGTCACTGCACGAAATCACCCTTCAGCCCTGAATAGCGCCATGACAGTGACATCATTCATGAGAAGGGGTCCCAAAAACCCCATGTTGAAAATTTGGTGCAATAATTCCAAGAAATGACTGTTTTATGAGCTTGCATTGCGCAGCTCCTACGCACGCTCTTAGGTTTGCAAATTTTCAATATTTCTACTCTAGATTTTCAACATTGCCATTTTATCACACCTTCTTATGAGTTGTACAGCTGTCATTTTTCACATCTCACCTAAAACGTGTTTCCGCCCATGTAGCACACAATGGCGCAGTTGGTGTGCGAACTCAATGTATGGGACACATTAAGAAAATCACAGAGACACTGATCATGAGCAGAGGTCTTAAATGGCTGTTCTGAAAATTTTGCGAAAAATTCAAAATGACTGTTTACTAGGCAGTGCTATGCGCAGTTCCTACGACGCTCAGACGCTTGTGAATTTTCAATATTTCTTTACCCAGATTTTCAACATTGCCATTTTACCACACCTCCTCATGAGCAGTACAGCTGTCATTTTTCACATCCTGCCCAAAATGTGTTTCTGCCCATGTAGCGCACAATGGCGCAGTCGGTGTGCGAACTCAATTTATGGGACACATTAAGAAAATCACAGTGACACTGTTCATTAGCAGAGGTTTTAAAATGGCAATGTTGAAAATTTGGTGAAAAAATTCCTAAACATGACTGTTTTATGAGCGTGCATTGCACAGTTCCCATGCACGCTCGTAGGTTTGTGAATTTTCAATATTTCCACTCCAGATTTTCAACACTGGCATTTTACCACACCCCTCATGAGCAGTACACCTGTCATTTTTCACATCCTGCCCAAAACGTGTTTCCGTCCATGTAGCGCACAATGGCGCAGTTGGTGTGCGAAATCAATGTATGGGACACATTAAGAAAATCACAGTAACACTGATCATGAGCAGAGGTCTTAAAATGGCTGTGTTGAAAATTTGGTGAAAAAATTCCTAAAAATGACTGCTTTACGGGTGTGTGTTGCGCAGTTCCTACGCACGCTCATAAGTTTGCGAATTTTCAATATTTTCACTCCAGATTTTCAACATTGGCATTTTACCACACCTCCTCATGAGCACTGTAGCTGTCATTTTTCACATCTTGCCCAAAACGTGTTTCTGCCCATGTAGCGCACAATGGCGCAGTCCGTGTGCGAACTCAATGTATGGGACACATTAAGAAAATCACAGTGACACTGTTCATGAGCAGAGGTCTTAAAATGGCTGTGTTGAAAATTTGGTGAACAAATTCCTAAAATAACTGTTTTTTTAGCGCAGCAGTGCAGTTCCTACACACGCTTGTAAGTTTGCGAATTTTCAATATTTTCATTCCAGATTTTTAACATTGCCATTTTACCACACCTCCTTATGAGCAGTACAGCTGTCATTTTTCACATCCTGCCCAAAATGTGTTTCCACCCATGTAGTGCACAATGGCGCAGTCCATGTGCAAAATCAATGTGGCACACAGTAAGACAATCGCAGTGACACTGTTCATTAGCAGAGGTTTTAAAATGCCAATGTTGACAATTTGGTAGAAAAATTCCTAACAATGACTGTTTTAGACGCAGCATTGCACAGTTCCCACGCACGCTCCTAGGTTTGCGTAATTTTCAATATTTCCACCCAGATTTTCAACATTGCCATTTTACCACACTTCCTTATGAGCTGTACAGCTGTCATTTTTCACATCCTGCCCAAAACGTGTTTCCGCCTCTGTAGCGCACAATGGGGGTAACAAAAAGGTCACACTGACAATTTATTGTGCAAATACCAGTAATCGCACAGGGCGTTAGGGTAAAGCACCATACATGCCAAACACCACTGCAAATACCTGCAAACGAACGTTCGGCATTGACAAATGCTTGTCTTGTGTTCCATTCTTATTTTGCCACTGTTTGCATTGCTGGCCATGCCGTGCCCTGAACAGTGGTGCCGTTGTGTGGCTACTGATCTCTTCTGTTTGTTAGATTTCTTTTTACTGGCCGCAGTCTCCCATTAGCCAGTACCGAACCCTACTTACAGCTACAATTAGGAAAACAAAACATAAGGCAGGACTCAAGTGAAGCACAAAGAAAAGTCAGCTTAGGAATTCATAGATTGATGCCATCCAATACAAACGTTTATTTCACAAGGAAACTAATTTAATAGGAAACTCAGCAGTAGTGCCCAAGTACTTCACAACAGGTTTATGATAAATGTTTGTATCAGAGGGCATCAATCTAGAAATTCATATGCTGATATTTTTTTTTATACTTCACCTAAATGCTGCCTGAAGTTCACTTTTTCATCTTGGCTTTTTTTTTTGGCATGCACCCCACTCCGTTTTCCATGATCAAACCCATGGGATGGCTAGTTCCAAAATAAAGTGGCAAAGACTACAAGTATTACTCAAATCCTTCTGTTTCTGCCTTGAAATAATTAAAATGAACAGGCTTACATGACAGTGCATGAAGTTAAGACAGGTGTGTGACATGTCACAATGCAGATAAAAATTCCATAGTGGAAGTCAGTAGGAGGTATTTAAAATAAGGCAACAATAGTATTTATGTACATTAATGAGAATGTTTAACTTCAAAATAAGGTGACAGTACTACCACTGAAAGAGAATAAAAGAAACATACTTTGACACTATATATAGCACTCCCAAAGTTTTAAACTTGGCCAGGCAGCCATAAAGTGTAGTATGCATACTTATTCATTGTACCCTATATGTAGTGCGGACATATATTCTTTTATCTTACGGCTGTAGTTGTTTCGCTGTCCTATTGACTTTGGCTATGGGACTTTTTATCTTCCTTGTGATATGCAATAAACTTGTCCTAATGTCATACACTGTGAGATAAGCCTGTTTATTTTAAGGCACAAGTAGGAGGATTTGGGTTTTACTTGCAGTCTGTGCTACTTCAATTTGGGAGTAGCCGTCTCAAGGATTTTTCTTTACAGGACCAATTTTAATAAGTGAGCACTAGTCCTATCTATTAGCGCTAATGACCTCCCCCTCATATTTTTCTTGTCTCTTTTTTATTGCAAATATTTTCTGTCCCTCGTTTTTATCAGTTCCATTAATACCTTTTTTTATGCGCCAGTACTATAGTATGCTACAGTCTTAGTATTACTG
Source organism: Neoceratodus forsteri (assembly GCA_016271365.2). Classification (NCBI taxonomy): domain Eukaryota; kingdom Metazoa; phylum Chordata; order Ceratodontiformes; family Ceratodontidae; genus Neoceratodus; species Neoceratodus forsteri. The sequence continues at coordinate 530,102,678 of CM028137.1, read as the reverse complement.
TATATGTGGTGATATTATTTGAACTGAAACTGCTTTTTAAGGACATTATCAATACTTTTTTGGGTTGTTGTTGAGCCAGAACAAAAACCAGCAAACAGTGTTTGTACCAATATACTTTTTGTATGTACCTTAGATTAGATGGCTGTAAAAAATAACTTTTTTTACTTTATTTAATTTTTGGTAATTCAGATTGTACCTGAAAGACAGAAACTGAGTTTGTAACTTAAGTAAGTTTCAATTGTTTTATTCTTATATCCTTAGAGAGCAGTTTTGGTACCTGCTTCCAAGGCCCCCCCCCCAACCCAAGAAAGAGATCCTTATCCCCATCCGAGTGGGAGGCTGCATAAATAAGTATTTTCAAAGAGCAGTATCTAGGGAGTAAAGGGAAAACACAGGAACTGAGAAATGGACCTGCCCTGGGAAATGGGAATCGGGCACAAGTAAGCAAGGCAAGCATGGGGCTCAGGGGTTGATAGTGTAGAGGAGATGGGTTGGTAATGACCAGCTGTGGATGAGCTTAGTACATCCAGTAGACCTGGGTTTAAGTCCTACAACCTCCACTTCCTTGTCTGCTTGTTTTTTTGTTTTGTTTTGTTTGTTGTTATTTTTTTACATTTCTTTTGCAGTCCTACTCCTGCTAATAACCATACTGGTGTACAGACTACCAACAGGGTAGGAACTGAGAAGGGGAACAGCTTCCACAATTTCCAGTCCTTGAGGGCCAGTTGATGGCTGCCAATTCAGAACCTGTCCTGTGCACTGGTACTGTGTAGACTCTCACCTGGCCCATCAGATCCACTTACGCTGCTGTGAGGATTCAGCCTTGGGTCTCAGAAGTGGCTGGTAGTGGACCGGGTCAAGCTTCAAACTGTCTGTGACTAGTGAGGGACTGCTGACACTCATAAATGAATAAAAAAATAAATAATAAATAAAATAAAATGCCAAGCACTGACTAAATGAGCTGAGCAGTGAGCAGAAATACTAACTACTACACCGGCAGGCTGAGCTGAACGAGTAGGGTCCATTGAAGCTCAGCTCACTGAGCATAGGGCTTGGCGTTTAAGTTATTATTTATTTTATTTTTTAACTTGCTTAGGGCAGGCTCAGTCAAGTGAGCAGGTGTTCAGCCAGGGAAGCAAGCCAATGACATAGGAGCTGGATCAGAATTTGGGCTGGGATTAGGAAACCCTCACTCACAGATTGGCGCTAGCTAATTTTTATTGCAGGGTGCCACTCACTTCCGACCTCTGGTTCCAATGGTCCAACCTCAACTCCTTCCAAGCAGACACCCAGAAAAAAAAGATCATAGAGGCAACAGGCAAATATGTAATAATCCAGAGCCAGTGCAGCAATGCTTATGTTTAGTAAATTATATGCAAGGGAAAGGGGGGAGTCGGTGGACCAAAAGCCCAGGTTCGGCAACTTTTCACAACACTGGCACAACACAGATTCAGTTTCATTTTTTATATTAAACAGAGCCCCCCACCACCACCACCAAGTGTCAAGTCTGCTGCCAGACTGCCCATTCCTTACCTACTAAGTGCATCAAATTATCCAAGCCACTCGAGCAACTTAACTGAAGATTCAGAAAGGCAAAAAAAGTCACAGTCCATTTCAGTGCCATGGTGAGGGATGGGAGTCCAGTGTAGTATCAAATTGTGCTACCTGTCAGAATTTGCTACCCTTGTCTGCACATGTGTATTGTATAGCAAATTCTGACAGGTAAAACGATTTGATACTACACCAGTTTTGCAGCAAAGGTGGAGGTGTTAGCACAGGAGGGGCACATCAAAGAAGTCCCTGACCCCATTCCTCAAAGAGGTGTGCACTGTCTTGGGTTGGGTGCTTATGTTAGCTGGATGCAGGTACAGCTGGAAGGCTGGAATGGAGAGTGAGTCACAGACAGTCGTTATGTTAATGACTGTACTTCACAAGCACTTGATACCTCTGAGTCTGGAGACAGCAAGGAAAGGAAGGCATTGCAGTTTGGCATCTCTTTTGTTTTCTATGGGCAGCAGAGTGGGAGACTCAAAAGGTGCTTTTACACACAGGTTTCTGTAATGGAATGACTGTTATGGAAACAGTATACCGTTACATCCCCTGTGTGTAAAATGAATCTGTTCCGTTACACCAATGAACGTTCACCTGAACTGCAATCTCTTCCTACCTCGGTTGGTCCCTTTGTGATCCATTTCGTCTGGCTGTGTAAAACAGCCATTCCAGCAGCAGTAAAAACACAGCCATAGAGCACCACACTGCATGGGGGAGCCGAAACACAAATACTGAAAACAGAGATGGGGGGGTTGCCGGAATACCCTCTGCGTGTCGAGTGAACCACAAACGGAACAGAGTACAACAGTGGCACACCGGTAACAGCCATTCCGTTGTACTCGCCTGTGTGTAGAAGCACCTAAAGACTCAAAAACTCAGAGTGGGAGCACATTCAAAGAGGACAAGACAGTCTGCCCCAGGCTTGCAGGTTGGGGGTAGGGTGTGCACATGTTGTAATACATAATTTAATAATGGGACTAGGTGAACGAGCTAGCCTACATTTAGGATTAAAAATTATTTGAATTTAAAAGCAAATTAAGTTATTCTGTTAATTGTTAAGGTAATGACTATTCCACAGTGTTTGTACACGCTTGAGTCTTGATGCTTCTTGACCCATCCCAGACACTGTAGAGATGAGATCAGACATCAAACAAGTTAATACCAGACAGTCAGACATTTTTGTTTTGTTCATGTGGGGGAGGACAGCAGCAGCATGACTTTCTCACTGCAGCTGCTGCAGTGCTAGCTCTTGCGCTTGCATTACTTTTTTTTTTTTTTATTTAGGCACTCTCCTTTGGGCCAAAAAAGTGATGGGGTGGTCACTGCCCCTCACCCTACAGTTCCTACGCCCTTGGAGCAAACCCATGGGATGGCTAGTCCCAAAATAAAGTGTCAAAGACTATATTTATTACCTGAATCGTCCTGTTTGTGCCTCAAAGTAACTAAAATGAACAGGCTTACCTGACAGTGTGTGAAGTTAAGACAGATTTGTTACATATCACAACGCAGATAAAAATTCTGTATTCATAGTCAGTAGGAGGTATTTAAAACAAGTGTAACCCCTAGATGGCGCTATCCCAGGGGCTACTACCCCTGCCTGATTTGCCACTAACAGGTTGAGGGGCCTGGATCCAATGGCGGGTGCCTCCACCCAGAGGTCAGGGTTTGCAATAGTTAAACTAACTTGGTCACAGCCCTCTGGGACACTGCAACCTCTCTTCCCACTAGTGGCCCACACAATATATCAGAATTACCTTCACAGTATACACTTACCCCAGGTCTGGTTCCGCACTGGGACCTCCTGTGAAATGAGATACAGTGCAACAATCACAGTACAGTACTTTAACATAGACAAATACCTCAGGCAGTATAACTTTGCTGAAACAAGCAGCTCTGATTTATTTAGGGGATATAACAAGGACAGGGGAAATCAGGTTAATTAGCTTATCACTCTAATAATCTACCTATGGCTCTGTGCACAGGCCTATCCCTATCAGTTACTGTCCCTGGGTACCCAAGCCCTAGTGGCTAGTCCAAACCGTGGCAGCTGGTAGGGCCCTTTCACACAGAGAAAAGGAGAATTAAACAGTCAGCAGTACAGTAATTCCATTTGGATTTAATGTGGCAATTCAACAGGAGCGACCCTGAATTAGTACTCACGACCTCCAAATAAGATAGGGTCCTTCAATGTCAGCAGGGCTCACTTGAGGTACACAAACCCTTCACACATCCATATAAAAGAAAGCACTATACCAGGCAGGCTGCATCTGTATCCCATCGCAATTACTGCACAATACCGGAGAACACACAGCAGATTCAGTTCCTGACAGACCGAGGCATTTTCAGCAATTCTTCCAGTCTTCTACAGGGTGAGCCTGGTTTCTACTTCAGAGATCCTTTGATTCTTTCACAGGACGGATTCAGTCCTAACAAGCTGCAGACCGAACTCTGGGCCTTACACACGTTTTTGACTAAAACTGCACACTGAAAAAGCACAGGGCTCCTTCCTTCTTCACTGCCAAAGCTCAACTGAAACTCCAACCGACAAAACCGGCACTTCCTTTGAGTTCCTCCCAGTTCTTGACTGGATTGGCTGTCACTCACAATAGACTGCTGCTGTTGGTCCAAAAAGGCACTGAAGTCTAAACTACATCTCCCAGAGTCACTGCCCATACAATCCTCTTGTGGCTGGCTCAGATTATGAGTCCAAGTTCTGATTCGTCCAAGGCACCATTTAGAGCTAGCTACCCACACTGATTGGTCCAGTTCAGCAGTTCAAAACTAGAATGGGGAACTAGCAGACACAGTTCTGACTGCAAAGAAAGCAGGTTAGACAAACTGTAATTTCATTATTACTCTAAATAATTTCTGGCAAACAGTTACATCTTTCAGATAGGTTCCCTTTGCACTCCTAGTGACTGCAAAAATGAAGTGAATTGGCAGCTTGAGTGGTACTCAATCAAAGAAACACACAGTCCCCCATACAACTAATTATGTCTGCAAGCAGACAGCTCTTAAAGAGACAGTACCAGAGGTTCTAAAACACTCACTGATAAATGGCTTAAATGCCAAACACCATTCAGGCTTGGAGCACTCAAGCAAGCTCCTGGAAGTCTTTTGGGAACCCCATTTGCAGGGGTTACACCCTTCCTAAGCCTGGGAAAGCTTGACGTCCGCGTCAGCAAGTACCCCCATAAGTTCTCAACTGCAAACCATATACATTTGCATTAGGCTCTCACATGTAATCATCAGTCAATATATCATTTTACCAAGAACACATTTCTGAAACATTGCAGTACGTCAGTCTTTACACAGTATTACATACACATTGTACCATAACTCAAGTTATTACCTCTTGTACATGAAACCTGAAGAGAGGGGGCCCTTCCCTATCAGTTACCTTGGGGCTGGATGGGCAAGGGCACCATACTTAGAGGGCAACACAAGTAACTTGAGTTAGCACTGATGCTCAGTTTGGGCAATGAGCTCGGGGACACATACACTCCTTTATGGACAACATTGAGAGGCAACCACAGGCCTCCCAAGGGAATCATAACTGAGGTGCACCACAGGCTTTACAGCTCGACCAGTCTTTCTAGGGGAACTGTTATAGTCTCTGCACTCTGAGCCTCATTTTCAGCATTGTCCTCACTTGTCAGGGGAGTCTCCATGGGGTAGAGAGGCTAGAACTTGGGGCACTTTCAGCTCCAGGAGTTACAGTTTCTGAGTCCACAACATTTGGCTCGCATGGAGAGCTTTCGGACACTGGCAGTGGACTGTCAGGGCACTCAAAATACTCTTCTTGTTCGGTGTATCACCAGTCTGCCCTAATCTATCATTTTCCTCCCTGAAAGCTCAAACAGTTCAACCATGCACAATGATTCCATTTCATCTGATCTGATGCTTTGCACTTCACTTTCTGGGAGCATTGGCTCCAGGGATGAAGCTGGGGGCTTAGACAGTCCAGAAGGCCCAGCTTTGTCTCCAGTATTGACTAGGGGATTGTCCTGAAACAATTGACTCAGTTCGTAAGAAGGATAGTATTCAAAGTCACTCTCACTTTCTTCCGATATGGACTGACAGTCATGCTCAACTGGGACTTGTGGAGGGGAACACTTTAACTTTGCTTCTGTAGGTGCAGACTTTCTTGATCTTTTCTTAGCAGCAGCTCTAGTCACTGGTCCAGAGGGACATCTTCTAGGGCTCAGACTCAATTAAGATTTGTCCAATGGGCAGTAAATGATTTCTATGCATTGTTTTTACATCTTTTGAATTATTCTCAGGCCTTACTTTGTACACTGGCATATCATCTAGTTTGCCCACTACAATGTGAGGAGATGGTGCCATCTGTCAGCAATCTTGTGCTGCCATGCAGTCCCAGATTTCTTAGCATACCCGATCTCCCTCCTGGAGTTCCTGTGCTTTCACCTTTTATCATACCTTTCTTTGTTGGCCAGATTTCTTTTGGCAGCCATGGTTTGAGCCAGTTGGTACGCATGAGTTAGCTGGGCCTTTAACTTTTGCACATACTGTAAATAGTTGTCAGCTTGAACCCCATCAGGAGAGACCCCAAACACACATCTACTGGTAGTCGAGCTTCTTCCAAACATCAGGCGGTAGGGGAGAATCCAGTGGCATCACTTTGGTGCAGTTATAAGCATGTACCAGGGTGCTAATTTGTTGGCTCCATCTAGGCTTGTCCTTTGGGTGCAGGTGCCTAGCATATCTAGCAAAGTCGGTTGAAATGTTCAGGCTGTGGGTCCCCTGGGGGTGGTGAGTGGTTCTGGACTTCGTGACTCCCCACAGAGAAAGCATCTCTTTGATCAGACGACTCTCAAAGTCTCTCCCTTGATCAGAATGGATTCTTTGTGGAGCCCCATAGTGAACAAAAAGTTTTCTACAAGTACTTTGGCCACAGTGGATGCTTTCTGGTCTTTGGTGGGGAAAGCTTGGCATATCTCGTGAAATGGTCAGTGACCACCAGCACATTACTGATATTTCTTTGATCTGACTCAAACTCAGAAAATCAATACAGACCAGCTCCATGGGTGCACTGGTGGTGATGTTAACAAGGGGCAGCCCTCTGGGGCAAAGCTTTCTCTGTAAGCAGCACTACAAGTTCGAACGTGTTGCTCCACATCAGCCCCCATCTTAGGCCAATAGAATCTGGATCTCACCAAGTCAAGTGTTCTGTCTATACCAAGGTGCCCCATGTGGTTGTGCAAGGACCTCAGTACTGAGTCCTCGAAAGGCAGTGGGCAGCACTAGTTGTTGTTTGTCTACTTGTCCCTCTGTCTACTGTTTCTCTGTATAACAGTTTATTGATCAGTTTCAACTTAGGACCTTCTTTGTATAACAGTGCAGTTCTCAAATCAGTGGAGCGAATTTGGACACATCTTTTCCTGCATAGAGGGCTTCTAAAGCTGCTTTGATCATGGGATCGGGATTGAGCCCGCTGAATACTGTCATTGTCCAGCTGAGGCAGTGCACCAATGTCTATTGCAGAAAAGTGGCAATAAGCAGCAGGTATGCAATTCTCAGAGGCTCCCAAGCAATCCACCATGCAGTCCACTGCGTCCGTGGGACATTTGTTCTCCTGTCAAACTTCCGGCAGAGTGCCCGAATGTCAGGTTCTGCCAATCGGACCCAATCATTCTGGGGAACAGGCCTCCGGGAGAGAGCATCAGCATCTATGTGGTTCAGACCTGCTCGGTATTCGAGAGCATAGTCATATGTAGATAATGCAGAAAGCCACCTATGGCCAGTGGCATCCAACTTAGCTGAGGTCTGCACATAGGTCAAAGGATTATTGTCAGTTTTTACTAGTATTTTAGCCCCATACAAGTACTCATGGAATTGGTCAACAATAGCCCACTTCAAAGCTAGGAACTCTAACTTATGTACAGGATAGTTCTTTTCGGATGGGGTCAGACTTCTACTGGCAAAGGCCACTGGTCTCAGGCCATTCTCGTGCTCTTGGTACAACACAGCCCCCAACCCTTGCAAGCTAGCATCAGTGTGCAGGACGTAAGGTTTTCTTGGATCGGCATAGGCCAGCACTGGAGCATGGGTAAGTTGATATATGATCCTCATGAAAGCAGTCTCACAATCAGAGTCCAGCGGGCCCCAAATACTTCACTCGGATGAAAATACACTTTTCAGTCTTGAGGACACTGACTTTTGGTATTTTTGTGGGTTGGGGATACCCTTGAGTAAGGTTAAGTAAAGGCGGATCACCTTGAATAGTCCTTGATGAAGCGCGATAATAACCACAGAATCCCAGGAATCTTTGCAGTTCTTTAGATTTTTGGCTGTGGCCAGGTGGTCAAGGCCTCAACTTTACTTGGTCGGTCTCTATTCCTCGGTGGATACTATGTGTCCCACATACTTTACTGATGTTTGAAAGAATTGACACTTATCAATGGACAGTTTAAGGCCAAAGTCCTCCAGTCGGTCCAATACCTTAAATAATCTGCTCTCATGTTCCTCCAGTGAGCTGCCAAACACAATAACATCATCTAGGTATACCAGGCACTCTAGTAAGTTCATGTCCCCACTGCACGCCCATCAATCGTTGAAAAGTGGCTGGGGCACCTGAAATCCCTTGAGGCATCCTCATGAATTCATGAAGCCAAGCGGACAGATAAAGGCCGCCTTCTCATGGTCCTCTGGGGCCATCGGGATCTGGTAGTACCCACTGCGGAGATCCAGCACAGAGAACCACTTGCTCCCGCTTAGGCAGTCCAAAGCATCCTGAATGCGGGCATTGTGTACTGATCAGGATAGTCCTACGGTTTAAAAGCGATAATCCACACACATCCTTACTGTTCCATTCTTTTCCTCAATACCACAATGGGGAAGCATAAGGGCTTCTGGTTCTTGTATTACACCAGCAGCTAACATCTCTTGCAGATGCCGCCTCACATCATCTATGTCAGCAGGTGCCAGGCGTTGAGACCTCTCACGAAATGGTCTTTCGTCATGCAGCCGGATATTGTGCTCAGCTCCTTGCACGCATCCTACATCCCATTCCTTTAAAGAAAACACCTGGTCTCTCTGGGCAAGCTTTCACTGATCCTCACTTTCCATTCAGCTGGCAGCGGGAGTCGCTGAAATCAAACAGAGTATGCGTATTGTCATTCTTCCTTGAACTCTTGCTGCTGGGTAGCACTGCAGTGTCTGCACAATGCACATTAGCCAGGATGCAACCTCTGTTTACTCGAATGTCTCTTTCAGACACATTATGAACTTGGACCATTACCCTTCTGGCATAAGCATGGGCTCTAGCGGGCAAAATACTAGGCTTGACCAGCAGTCCCTCTGGCAATTTTCCATCGCCTGGTGCATCCAACATTAATATTTTATTCTTAACATCCTTTCTGATACGGACCTCTCCTGTAAGGTACACTGGGCATTTGGCGCCAGGATCAGAGACTCAGGATCCTTCTTCCATACAATTCGACCGGTTCCTCTGGTTCTGTTTTTCAGCATCTCTGTGCCTCATAGGCCTTCTTAATTAAAGCCGGAACTCTTAAAGCTCTACTAGTCTTTGACCCCTGTTTTTCATAACACAACTGTGCCAGCCTTCCAACATATGAGCATTTGTTCCAATCAACAAAGGGACACCATCATACAGTCCAGTGGGGGACACACTAAGGCTAGGGTCTCTACTTGTTCGGCCACTCCAGCCACGGAGGTGGGGAAAGACAGCCAAATTCGGATATACCCGGAATAGGGGTAGGCCTTCTCACTTAACCCCCATACATGCAGTCCTTCTAATGGTTGTAAGGGTATGTCTGACAAATGCTTCTGATACCAATCCTGGAACATAATTGTCACTTGGGAGCCACTGTCTAATACAGCTCTTGTAGACACTCCATTCACCTTTACAGTGGTCTCCATGGAGGGACCCACTATTCTGGACCAGTCTGGAGAGGCGGTAGTGGGAGCCTGGGCAACTGACCTTGCCACAAAAGGACGTGAATTAGCATTTTGGTGCCCTCACTGGACATGTCGGCACCTCTTAACCACTGATTTCTTCTCCAAGCTCTCCTTGTAGCCTATATGCAACTTTGTCAGTGTCTTTTGGGACTGGTATTCCCTTTCATGTGCCCATCTTTCCCACAATTATAGCAAAACATACTTTCTGGAGTTTGAGCTGGCCGAGGCGCCACACTGGGAGCCAGGGCGGGGTATTACTAACTGGAAACCTGGGTGCCATCTCTGTCTGCGGCGTGATAAGCATTTGGAGACATCTGTCAGTTTCTCCACTTCCATGGTCAAGGAATTGAGTTTGGAGCTGTTATCAGCAGGAGATACATGGGTGGGTACCCCACCCCCATAGCAGATGCAGTCGGATATAGGTCAGGGCTCGTACTTGCAGGCGTGGCCTTCATAAAGGGACTGTTTTTGAATTCCCGGATCTCTCAACAGTTCGCCCCATTGTGGCATATCTTTTCCTTGTCAGAGCACTCATTGACTGTCAACCTCTGCCCTGAACTTGCCTTGATGGGTCACCCTCAGTCACTCGGGTCGAGCCACAGCTGTTGGTGCAGGTACCTCCCGAGGTCGCCTTTTCTCAACTCCTCAATTTCTCTCATTAACTCATCATAGGAGGGTGGGATTCCAGTCGATTTGCCAGGCGTAACTGAACCAACAGCAGTTCTGAGAAGGGGCAGACTTAAGGATTCTGTCCAGTCTGGTTCGGTCCAGTTCAATCGCTGGCAAACTACCCTTTCTGAGGCATTCTTGCAACAATTTTTCCAGCCGAGAGATACACAGACAACAACTCCCTTGGTACTGTTGTGCATTTCTTACTTCCACCATAGGTCCTCATCAGAATCTGGGCTCCCATACACATTCTCCAAGGCCTCAAGATAGGCCTGTGCAGTCGCTCAGGGTTACTGGCCCTTGAAGCACGGATGGTAGCTAGGGCAGGACCTCGGAGGCTCTCACTAACCTCTTCGCTTTTGCCTCCCAGCATTGCCATTCTAGCACTTGGGGCAACATAGTTCATCCAGGTCTCCCAGTCATCCTCCCTTTGGGGTGGGAGGGTGCCAGAAGATCCTTAACCTTCGGTAAGAGTCGTGACTAATGGCAGGTGCAGAAATAGAGTCTGCATTGGTTCAGCCACCATTACAGGCACTGGAGCAGGAGAGGGTGTTGGGGAGGAACACCCCAGGTGGCAAGAATAGTTTCTTCAAGTCCTCCACAGTTTTCCCTCTCCCAGCAACCATTCAGCAAATTTCTCTTCAAAAGTTTCAGATAGTGGTGGGGCTGATTCCCCCGGTCTTTACTGTCCTTAGTTATCACTCTCCAAGCAGTGAGGGCTCCTCTGGGGTAATGGTCTGTGGCACTTTGGAGCTATCTATGGGATCCTTAAACTCTACTAGGGCCAGGAAAGTGTGGGTGAGCAGATTAGCATGCCGACCCACCACCACAGGGTTTTGTAAACCTTCCACCTTGGAAAGTACTCCTGCACAGTGTCCGTATTGATACCCAGGGGATGTCCAGGATAAGCATAGCATTTTGGGGTCGATCTCCTCCCAGTACACCACTCCACCAGCCGGTGCACAGCCACTTCTGTCGGGTACCCATTTTTTCTTAACAGTGGTTCAGAATATGGCCACTAGAGGACACACAATCCCAGCGGTGAGCCTCCAAGATGTAACCCCTAGATGGCGCTATCCCAGGGCTACTACCCCTGCCTGATTTGCCACTCAACAGGTTGAGGGGCCTGGATCCAATGGCGGGTGCCTCCACCCAGAGGTCAGGGTTTGCAATAGTTAAACTAACTTGGTCACAGCCCTCTGGGACACTGCAACCCACTTTCTTCCCACTAGTGGCCCACACAATATATCAGAATTACCTTCACAGTATACACTTACCCCAGGTCTGGTTCCGGCACTGGGACCTCCTGTGAAATGAGATACAGTGCAACAATCACAGTACAGTACTTTAACATAGACAAATACCTCAGGCAGTATAACTTTGCTGAAACAAGCAGCTCTGATTTATTTAGGGGGATATAACAAGGACAGGGGGAAATCAGGTTAATTAGCTTATCACTCTAATAATCTACCTATGGCTCTGTGCACAGGCCTATCCCTATCAGTTACTGTCCCTGGGTACCCAAGCCCTAGTGGCTAGTCCAAACCGTGGCAGCTGGTAGGGGCCTTTCACACAGAGAAAAGGAGAATTAAACAGTCAGCAGTACAGTAATTCCATTTGGATTTAATGTGGCAATTCAACAGGGAGCGACCCTGAATTAGTACTCACGACCTCCAAATAAGATAGGGTCCTTCAATGTCAGCAGGGCTCACTTGAGGTACACAAACCTCTTCACACATCCATATAAAAGAAAGCACTATACCAGGCAGGCTGCATCTGTATCCCGATCGCAATTACTGCACAATACCCGGAGAACACACAGCAGATTCAGTTCCTGACAGACCGAAGTGCAATTTTCAGCAATTCTTCCAGTCTTCTACAGGGTGAGCCTGGTTTCTACTCTTCAGAGATCCTTTGATTCTTTTCACAGGACGGATTCAGTCCTAACAAGCTGCAGACCGAACTCTGGGCCTCATACACGTTTTTGACTAAAACTGCACACTGAAAAAGCACAGGGCTCCTTCCTTCTTCACTGCCAAAGCTCAACTGAAACTCCAACCGACAAAACCGGCACTTCCTTTGAGTTCCTCCCAGTTCTTGACTGGATTGGCTGTCACTCACAATAGACTGCTGCTGTTGGTCCAAAAAGGCACTGAAGTCTAAACTACATCTCCCAGAGTCACTGCCCATACAATCCTCTTGTGGCTGGCTCAGATTATGAGTCCAAGTTCTGATTCGTCCAAGGCACCATTTTAGAGCTAGCTTACCCCACACTGATTGGTCCAGTTCAGCAGTTCAAAACTAGAATGGGGAACTAGCAGACACAGTTCTAACTGCAAAGAAGCAGGTTAGACAAACTGTAATTTCATTATTACTCTAAATAATTTCTGGCAAACAGTTACGCTCTTTCAGATAGGTTCCTTGCACTCCTAGTGACTGCAAAATGAAGTGAATTGGCAGCAGCTTGAGTGGTACTCAATCAAAGAAACACACAGTCCCCCATACAAACTAATTATGTCTGCAAGCAGACAGCTCTTAAAGAGACAGTACCAGAGGTTCTAAAAACACTCACTGATAAATGGCTTAAATGCCAAACACCATTCAGGCTTGGAGCACTCAAGCAAGCTCCTGGAAGTCTTTTGGGAACCCCCATTTGCAGGGGGGTTACACAAGGCAACAGTACTACAACTGAAAGAGAATAAAAGGAACATACCTTGATACTATATATGGTGCTCCCAAAGTTTTAAACTTGGCCAGGCAGCCATAAAGTGTAGTATGCATATCTAGAAGTTGCCCCCTATGTGTGGTGCAGACATATATTCATGTTATTATCTTAGGGCTGTAGTTGTTTCGCTATCCTATTGACTTTGGCTATGGGATTTTTTTTCCTTGTGATATCAATAAACCTATTTTAACTTCACACACTGTGAGGTAAGCCTGTTTATTTTAAGGCACAAGAAGGAGGATTTGCATTTTACTTGCAGTCTGTGCTATTTCAGTTTGAGACTTGCCATCCCAAGGTTTTGTTTTGTTTACAGGTCCAATTTTAGTAAGTGAGCACCAGTCCAACCTATTAGCACTAATGACCCCCACCCCCCCATATTTTGTCTCTTTTTTATGACAAATATTTTCTGTCACTTGTTTTTATGATCATCAGCACTCTGACTGCAAATTAACACTATGGTTTAGACAGTGCTGAAGTGTTTGGTGTGTTTTCTGCCTGACTGTATCTAGCTTGTGAAACTTAATTAGCAAGAATGACTGCGCCAACAATAAGGGTAGCAAAAGAAAGCTGTGTCCAGGATGTCTTCATCAGAGGACATAGCCTTTATAAAAAATACATGCAGATTTAGACAGATGGCACAGACTGCAAAAACAGTACTTTGTCAAATGCTGACCGTGCGTTTTGTTCACGAATACTGCCTAATGATGTAATAACATGTGAAGGTCAAGGCACTGCACAGTGGGACAGCCAAAGAAATGTTGGCATCAGTGGGACCAGCGGGTAATAATACATGGAGGAGGTATACGTTTTTATTTGACTGACAATTTAACAATAAAAAATGCAGAATCGTACTGGAGTGCCTATACTACATTGACATACACTGTTTAGGGAACAAATAATAAGATCCTTTACACATACTCTTTAAAGAACTGCTCATGTGGAAGCGAGTGAAGCAGGTCACCCAACTGATCAGAGAAGGCAAGGCAAGAGATAAAAAAAAACAAGTTTAACAAAGAAGAAGAATGCATGCTGACTTGTCACCGGGAGGGTCTAATTACATACCAGGACCAAGAACGGAGGGAGTGGGGATGACAGCATGCAGTAGGAGGGAGAGGGAAGGTTTACATATGTGCCAGGACTGGGAACAGAGGGAGCGGGGTGGACAGGATGCAATAGGAGAAAGCGGAAGGATTTACTTGCTCTCAGTTGCCGGGATGGGGAATGGATGGAGCGGGGCAGACTGCACGCAGTGGGAGGGAGCGGGAGGGTTTACCTACATGCTGTGACTGGGAATGGAGGGAGTAGGGTGGACAGGATGCAGTAGGAGGAAGCAGGAGGGTTCACGTGCACTATGGTTGCTGGGATGGGGAACGGAGGGAGCGGGGTGGACAGCATGCAGTGGGGGGAGCGGGAGGATTTACTTGCTCTCGATTACCGGGAGGGGGAATGGAGCAAGCGGGGCAGACAGCATGCAGTGGAAAGGAGCAGGAGGGTTTTCTTACAGTGTGGGATGGGTGCCTGGATAGGAAATAGAGGGGGCGGGGTGGACAGCACACAGTGGGAGGAAGCGGGAGGGTTTCCTTGCACTCCTGCTCCCACAATGGTCAATGGAGGGAGTGGGGTGAACAGAAATGTCTCGGCAGACAAGGCAAACCCTGCAATAATGAGGCGCTCCCTCATTGCAGCGGCCAGTGTCTTTCAGGCACGTCCTGCAATAATGAGGCACTCCCTCATTGCAGCAGCCAATTTCTTTGAAGTTGGTGGCATGCTGGCTGAACTAGTGTCAGCAGCAGCATGCCACTGCACTGGATAAACAGGGCCAAGCCCCCAAATGCAGTGGTGGCATTGTCCGCCAGAGTGCTGCACCTCCACAACCTGCTTCTGCAGCAAGCTGCCGCAACATGTTTCTTGCGCATGTTCTCAATCAAACGTAAACAAGCCATGGATATCCCTAAAAAGCAGCTCGCCAACCTGAGATGAAAAATCTGACATTTAATACAGTCACTTTCAATTACAAGTGCAGTAAAAATATTATCCCAATAAACATTAATTTCTCTAAAAAGTACATGCACATTTTCACAGTGGCTTTCTCTCCTGAAAGAGGAATTATTGAAAATATAAATTGTGTGCAGTAAGCAGCAGTATAAGATCTGGGCAGTTAACTTTTTATTTAGCAATTTAATTATCCAGGATAGCCAGCAGAAATGTCACATCTCATTTCCAGTGAGGCCCTGCTTCTACTCTTTTCTGCAGCTGGCTGGACAGGAGGCACTGGGAGGTAATGTAGCACTTAAAAAGAATGTATCCAGTTCTCCCAGGGTTCCTTTTTCTATATTTCAGAGTTAATTGGGGTGCATTTTATCACTGGGCCGGTCTACCTCAGAATTACAAAATGTTGTGGGTGTGACGATATCTACCCCAATGAAAAAGCTGCGATTCAGTTTCAAAACCACTTTTCTTTTTTCTTCCAAATCAAAGACACTTTAATGCTCCCATATATTTAATCCATAATCCTTATTTGTTAACATTGCAGGATGAATTTCTCTTCATTAGAACATAAGGGCTGTAAAACATAATGTAAATTATTTGTTTATATCTGTGTAAATACTTCTTTTTATATCTCAAAGTTTCATAAATATAAAGAAAGTAAAGTAGGTAGGGAGGTAATGTGACATGCAAGTTAAAAGAACAGGCACTGCAGAATGATGTTGTAAAGTGCCATGTACACACAATTGTGTTTAAAAACAATTCCAAAAGGGTCCGAAGCATATCTCATGTTTCAGTGATGCTGTGGGGGAGGGGTGACTTGCCCAAGATCATACCAGGAGTTTTTGGCTTTAGCTGGGCATTCAGACCTCAGAACCCTCAGTGTTCATGTTGCTGCCTTGTCAGTATTTTGAGTTCCTGTGGATCTGGCTACATTCAGCTGCTCAACTGAATTCAAGGTCCCCCTAGGATTATATCTCCAGGTGCTAAGGCTGATAACTTACAGAATAAGCCTCTGAAAATATTTGGTTCTACTGGGGTTGGGCCATAAACGTTAACAGAGTTCACTAGTGCTGAACATTGTACTAAGGTAAACTTGGTATTCTTCCTTCCCTAGCCACGGAAGAATGTTGCACGTGCACCCCTGCTTTCTTGCTGTGGGATTGAGAGGATACTGTAACCTGTCCCACCCAGCTACATCGTAGCTTTAGGTGTTCTTGTGGGGTCAGTCTGGTCTCTTGTAGGAGGCCTATGTCACAGTGACTATATTAAGTTCTCTGAGGATTCTGGCTCTTTCTACCACTGAACCAAGTCCTTTGACATTTTCATAATTTTGAGGCGTGGCACATCTCATTCTTCAGGCACCTAAACTGTGACTTTTTTTTGTTGTTGTTCTATTTGTTACCTGCCTAAAGTGATCTGAGCTGTCGTCTGGTTGTATTAGCCTTAGGGATACAGATCTGAATGAAGGAATGATCTGCCCAATAAGTTGATCACCTTGCTCAGCAGTTGACCCTATCACTCACATAATACATACATACATACAGGCCTTTGTGATAGGCATTTACCCTTTCTGTGTTGTACACACTCCTGTTTGTGCTCTATTGCACGGCCATCCTGTGACTAACAATAACAACATCAGGGGTGGTGTGGGAAGATTGGAAACGAGCAGATGTGATACCCCTTCATGGTGGGGGGGGGAGATGAGCAATAAGAAGGCCAGTGAGCTTGACATCTGTGGTTGGCAAGCTCATGGAGAAACTGCAGGGAAAGAGAATAATCAGCTACCTGAAGGCAACAGCCTGATGGATCAAAGGCAGCATGGGTCCACTGAGGACAGATTCTGTCAAACTAACTTGATAGAGTTCTTTTGACTGGGTTACCAAGTTGGTGGATCGGGGGGGTCATACCTTTATTTCAAGATGGCATTTGACTCTGTGCCACACAGAAGGCTAATGCACAAGTTGGGATGTTTGGAGCTGGGGTGGACAGTAATACAGCGGTTGTAAAACTGGCTGGCAGGCAGAAAAGAGGGTATTAGTAAATGGTGGGTACCCTCAGGGGAGGCTGGGGTCATCAGTGGGGTTCCCCTGGGCTGGTATTGGGGCCACTGCTATTTAATATATTTATAGGGGACATAGCGGGCCTGGAAGGTAGGGTGTGTCTCTTTGTAGACGTCACAAAGGTCTGTGGTAGAGTGAACACACAGGAGGGGATGGAGACTATGCATAGCGATCTGAGGAAACTGGAGGAGTGGTCTAGGGAATGGCAACTGTCATTCAATACAATGAAGAGTAAGATCATGCACGTGGGCAAGAAGAATGGGAAAGTGGGATATTGGATGGTGGCTCCTTCAGGTAACAGAACAGGAAAGGGACATTGGCATCATCATTTCACAGGACCTGAAGGTGGCAAAACAGTGTGAGAAGGCGGTGAAAAGGGCCAGTGGGTTGCTGGGTTGCATAGGGAGGGGGATCATTAGTAGGAGGAGGGAGGTCCTAATTCCCCTGCACACCCAATTGGTTAGGCCGCATCTGGAGTATTGTTGTCCAGTTCTGGATGCCATACCTAAAGAAGGATGTGGAGAGGGTGGAATGGGTCCAGAGGAAGACAACAAAGATGGTAGGGGGTTTCTGCTACTTATCATATGAGGAGAGGCTGAGGACCAAAACATGTACTCCCTGGAACAGAGGAGAGAAAAGGGGGACATGATTGAGACTTTCAAATACTTAAAGGGAATAAAGTACCATTGGGGAGCATCTTCCAAGTAAAAGAGCGGCCTAGGACAAGGGGCCATGAACTGCAAATTGGGGGATTCAGAGATGTAATGTTAGGAAGCACCTGTTCACAGAGAAGGTGGTGGACAAGTGGAACAGTCTGCCAAGGGAGGTGGTGGAGGAAAAATGGTGGGAGGTTTTTAAGAGGGCATGGGACTAGTGGCAAGGTGGGGGGGATTTCAGGGACCTAGCAGAGGTCTAGGTAACTAGGGCAGACTACGTGGGCCTGGCGGTCCTTTTCTGCTGTCACATTCACATTCCTATAAACCTGCAATTTCTTGGTTTCGATACCTGTACTCTAACCATTACCCCACAGTGCATCCATGCTGTAATCCTGCACTAACGTTCATGCTCATAATATAGGCACCTAGCAACCACATAGCTTTATGTTTTTTAAGGAAGGATGCTAGGTCGTGGGGATTTTTAGTGGGTGGAGGGGATAGATGGAGGGCTAGAACTTTATTAACTGAGCTGGTACTTGGCAGGCAGCTTGGTGATGGGTGAGGGCTTCAAAAGGCTAAATATAATGATTCACAGTTTTACATTTAAATGCAGTGACACCAAGTAAGGCTAAGCATTTACAAATTGCTGCAACTCAGGACATTGTGTCAGCAGTATCTGGATATCTTTATTCATGAGGGAACCTGATGCTGAGCATAGCTGCACACAAGGTCTGTTACAATAGAAATCACTATATTGTGGCAGGCATCATAGATTAAGTCCTTTAAGAGGTGCATTTGGGAGTTCCTTGTAGCCCTGAGCCAGTGCGGGCATGAATTTAAAATTGTACCCCTATTTGGGAGAGGCTTTGAGTCATCCACCAAGGGGTACCAAGCAGTGCAGGATAAAGGGAAATGTGTTAGCAGTGAGCTCTTGGGGAACGTTATCCCCAGGCATGGTCTCATGAAACAATGTGTTATTAAGAAGCCACTAAAAAAGCTCATCAGAAGAAGAGTTTGCTATGCCCAATTCCCTAATCCTTCAAACCACTACCCCCCCACCCCCATTGCATCCCACACACAAAGAAATACACTGAGGCAGAGGGGAAGGGGTGGCATACACCATGCATCTGATTCAAAGTAGCTCTGGAGAAAACAAATGTAACTCAAGAAAATGATCACAGTGTTGTTGGGAAATGGAAAGTTCTCCCAGTTGAAAAAAGTGATTGTTTACTGAGTAAAGTATGACAGTTTAAAGAGATGATAAAGCAGTACAAAGAACTACTGACATTTTGCACTATAATAGTGCATTTTTCAAGAGTGAATTAGAGCAATGACTGCTAGAAATCATAGATTAAACATGTGCAGTGCTTGAGGTGATAGCCAGCCCAAGACAGTATGTAAATTACAATGATGCATAAGTGATGTTTCCAGTGCAAAACAACATATGCAATATAGTAGGTGATACCCTACTTTATATATCGGCTGAAATATTCAGAGGGGTTGTGCCTGGCGCAACTGAGTTATGCCACTGCAACCCCAGAAATGTGCCCCGGGGTAATATTCAAATGGGGGAATTGTGCAACACAATTCCTGCTGCTCCAGGGCACAAACATAATGTATGCAGCACATTTCCAGGGGGTGTGCCCATGCACATCTGGCACATCCCAATATTCATCCCAGGATATGTGGTGCATCTGATGGCACATCCCAGATATGTGCTGCATACCTGGGCACAAAGTTGAGCCTGTAAATAATGGCTCAACTGGCAGCCCCCCACAGATGGGCCACTGTAGTGAATTGCACAACACAGCAGCTGCCAGCCATGGGTCACTTCCACCCCCTCAGAACACCATACTAAAGCACCCACAGAATTCCCTAGTGGTCCAGTGGTACCCCCTCCCCATCCCATAACCCCGATCGCTGGAATAATAAAATGTGAAGATCCCTGGTAGTCCAGTACTATCGCCTCCCAATCCCGTAACTCTGATTGCCCAGAATACATGATTTTATTTTCCTGGTAGTCTACTAGTACCCCCCACCCATATCCCTGATCACAGAAAAACAAGACCAATATCAGTCCCTGGTAGTCTAGTGGTCCCCTCACCCCCACCCACATAGAGCCCCAGCCCACCCAGCCCCGTCATTCATGGGCAGCATACCTCCATGGCTGCCAGCGAATGACAGCTTATAGAAGGTGCTGCAAGCTCATTGGCCCAGACTGTGGACCAATGAGCTTGCAGTGTATACTGTAAGAGTCATTCACAACTTTTGAAACTAGGAGCTGTGTCCCCCATGGTTTAGATTTCCTCGCCTCAGTGTAGCATACGGTGTAACTTGAGTGACCAGATTCAGACAGTGCCAACCTGCTCAACACTCACTGCCACCTCAATCATGGATAGCTACACAAGAAGTGGACTGATGACTTGATCTCCACAGCTGAGGAACAGCAGCTCCTTCTCACCAGCCTTAGAGTCAACTGCAGCTCCCGGATCCCACCCCCTTCCCCCACCCCTACAAATTTACTATGGTGGGCTAATGGTTATTAGGATTAGGAGTAATCCCCTCAATGTCAGACACCTGAAAGTGACACCAGTCCATCGGCATTGCTGCTGCTGATATTTATTTATTTTTTTTATTTAGTTTTTGTTGACCGGGTAAGTGCACCAGACAAATCCTGCCTATTTCCAGGCACGACCCGGGGGAGGGGGATACAGATGAATGCCAACTGACCTTGAACCAGATGAAGCTGTTAGTGGTATTTTTAGTGAATGAGGGAAATTTGGCCAGGACACCGTGAAAATTCCCCTACTCTTTTCGATAAGTGCCATGGGATCTTTAACATCCACCTGAACAACCACCAGTTCAGGCAGATGGGACCTCGGTTTAACATCTCATCCGAAAGACTAAGAAGAATAAGATATACAGTACATTGTGCTGTGCAAAATTTGTAGCTGTTAAGAGGTAAGTGCGGTGATACAACCAATAGGGCAGCAGTATCACACTACATTTTCTAAGCACCCACGCAGTGTTTGTGAAGTAGTTCCACTCTGCCATACCCTGCATAGGACACCCCCCACCCACCCCCAAATTTTGTGGCCAGATAAAAAAAAAATCAGCTTTTTTATTTGTGGTACTTCCCACGTCCACACATCAAACTCCATCTCTCCTATATTTTTTTTATTTGTTTATTAAAATCTAGGATTATAATACGTTTGAGCCATGGCTCTTTTACAAAGGTTCCACATCAGGAGAGTACAAAACATGTTAAACAAAAGCATACAACATTTAAGGAATGGGCATAAAATAATATTCATCAGTTCAGGTACGGCATCACAGTAATAATATACATGAGTAACACATATAAGGGTCATATCATAAACCTAGAAGGAATCTAGGTGGAAGGGAGAGAGGATAAGGGAGTGGCAGCCGAAAAGAGACTAGAGCAGCTCATGGCTTTGTCAAGAAATTGGGGGGGTGGGTGAGCTTGAATGGGGAGGGGGGAAGTTAGGGGAGGCAATCACAAGAGCTGGAGAAATATAGCCCCAACCTACCCAGAAGTCCATCAATTAGTGAAGTCATCCCTCTCAACCTGCTCTGACCCCACCACCATTCCTAAAAAACTGTAATGCATCTGTCAAAAAGAAAACTGGGCAATGTTGCAGAGATGGCGTTCTCTTTTAGGTAAGGATCAGATGAATAAAGTTAAGTTTGGATGAATAAAAGGAAGTAGTTTTAAAAATAAGGATTTTTTTTATCAAGTAGTAATTTAAAAAATACCCTTTTTTGTAACATGCTGGCAAAGAGTAAATGCTGATGATGATTCTTTGCTCTTTCAGAGAGCTTCCTGGTAGTCTCTCCTAATGACAAAACATAATCAATGAAGACATTATGTGTGGTTCATAGCTCAGTGCTTATGTAACATATAGTGGAAAGATGTAGATGGTTGTTGGATACAGAGGCCAGCATAGAATGACTTGTGCTTAGATACTTGGATGCTTGAATTGAATCGTTTGATAATATTTGATGGTTTTGGCCTTCCTCTGTATCCCACCTGTAGGAAGGAAGGAGGCTTGGATTAGAATTATGGAGCCCCAAAAAGAATAAATATCAACGATTATTCAGTAACTGAATGCTAAAAAGTCTAGCATAACACCCTAATGTTAAGAATAGATGATCACCTCTTCCAACTCCGGAGAGTTTGACCAGTAGCACTCAGGAGAGGAAACCCCCCCTATGGGGGGGAACCGCTGAGGACCCATGGCTACTGACCTGCCTGTCCTTCTGGGCATACTAAAGGAGAGAGATCCTAATTAAACTAAATTAATCAGCTAAATCTGAATTCAAATTTGTAGAATTCAATCCAGATGAATGGAGCTTAAGAAAGTTGAATTATAAATGTCCAGTGAAGTAATTTCCTTCTAATAAAGTCCGAGTCCGAGAATCCATGTATAATTCGGAATGATGGAGAGTAGATATATGAAGATCCATCTTCCGTACTTCAGTTCATAGAGGGCATAATCCAGGGAATTGTATGACGGTGGAGATGAAGTTGATGACTGACGAATTCAATACAGGAGCAGAAATAATTGCATCCAAGCTTGATGTCTACGAGGCAGAACGAAATCAAAGTAGTAAGACGTCCAGGTTTCTAATAGGGCTTGTATAGTATGAGGAATGAGAGAAGGCTTGAGGCCAGGCTATCAAGTGATGAATACAGTTCTGATAAGAAATATATAATCTTAGGAATTGATATGAAGCAATGGCTGTAGAGTTGAACTGGAATAATGGCATGTTGTATATGATAATCGGAGACACTGGTGCGATTTATGAAGCATCCAAATAGTATAATGAGGTGAGCCTAAATGAAAGAAGGCTGTCAAACTGAATCCCAAGCATGAGGCAGTAGGAGCAGGAGTGCAGCAATGTAGGCAAATGAGAGGGAACAAGATGTGGCAACCAGCCCCTGAAGAAAACGTAGCCAAGACACCTGGCAGGATAGGAGAGAGGTGGCTGATTCCAGTATGGGAAACCCAGCTAGACCCAGGAATGACCGTTGGCATAAATCAAACGATTGAGTCCTTTGATGTGCAGGAATCCAACAACTGGACAGGTAAGAATCACCTGGAAGAGACTGAGATGGAGGCATGGCAACTGCACGAGAGGAAAAACATGGAGAACTGAAGGCATGCAAATTCGAGGCATGAAGTAGACGAGACCCGAGGAGTCTGAGATGGAGATAACTGAAGAAGCAGAGTCCAAGGAAGCAACAGAGTCACAGGCCTGAAGATGGTAGAGCACAAGCAGGGTAATGGAAGTCTGCAGGAGACACCAACCAAGTCCTGGAAGCAGCTGTAATTCCACAGCTGAGGCACAGGGCAAAATCCAAGATAGCAACCCCGGAAGCCGCCGAACGAGCCTGAGGCAATCTGAAAGCGTTTGAGTATGAGGACCAGCCACTTAGTCAGAGAAGTAGGAAGGATCAGGCATATAGGGGAACACAGTTGAGATGGTAACTAATGTCCCAAAGGTGAAGCAGCAGGGAGTCCTTGGCTAAGGCAGCTGAAGCAGGTAGGCAGAAGTAGAATGGCAATCACTAGGTCCTGAGCTGGGCGAGGCAGATGGAGAACAGAAGTAGGTGAACCTCGCAGCCCGCAGGGTGAAGACAGGTCAGAAGCAGGCGAGTAGTAGGTAAACCTCCCAGCCCGATGGGCGAAGGCAGGACATAGAAGCAGGAAGTAGTAGGTAATCCTCCCAGCCTGATGGGTGAAGAAAGGTCGCAGAAGCAGGTGAGTAATAGGTAAACCTCCCAGCCTGATGGACGAAGGCAGGTCACAGAGGCTGTGAACCTCTAAGCCCCGAGCTAAACGAGGCAAGTATAGAGTAGAAGTAGGGAAACCTCCCAGCCCGAAGGGCGAAGGCAGGTCGTAAAGCTGTAAATTGCCAGGCAACTGTAGCAATAGGAAAAACCTTCCAGCCCAAAGGGCGAAGGCAGGCCAGATAGGCTGGGAATCTCCAGGCCTCAAACTGAATGAGGCGAGAGTAGGAGAAGGAAGACTGCACTGGAGGTAAGAGCTGGAGCCAAGGAGTTGTGAAGAAGCAGTAAAACTGACAAGCAGACTTAGATAGCAAAACGATGCTGGAGACCAAGGAATCCTGAAGATCAATGATGGTACATATTGCAGCTAGGGTTTTGTCAGAAGAGTAGGCAACCCGCCGAGGTAATGAACATCTGGAATCTGGTCTATGAATGAAGCAAAGGTGCAAGCATGTAAAGCAGCGCAGGCAGGCATGGTCGAGGAACCAAAGGGAATCCACAAGCACACTTGCACCCTGTCCCTCCTAAAGTGCGTGTCCACAGGTAAATAGTTATAATATATAAACAGCGATTGGGAAGCGGGAAGGAGTAGATAAGTAGCTGTATGTAACTTGACCCATGTCCAAAATAAGGGAGAAACTGGCTGAGCAGCATATCATCAGTCACTGTTAACCAAGGCAGGCAAAGAGAGCGATAACAGAGGGAACGGGTGGTGCAAACGTCATCGAGCACATGGAAGGTCAAAAAGTAGGAGCAATGAGGGCAGCCGAGGTGAACTGCGAGACGCTGCTATAAGTACTTGAATACCGATGGCATGGTAGCCTGCCCAGCTACTAAGCAAATGAAGATCCCCAAGCATAGCACAAATGAAGCCAATTCAAAGTGTCCATACAACTGTCAAATACACAAGCGGGCAGAGGTACCTGAAAGCCACGGCAGGGCAGCAGCAGCAGATGAAATCCAACAACAAGGAGGGACAGCACAGCGAATCGCTGAGGAATGAGCCAGCATGCAAGCGGAACAGCAGATTAAAACAGCAGGGTAGTGGAAACCCAAAGGCACACAATATGTCCAGGCTGAAGCCCAGAAAGCACTGAAGTTGATTGCTGACATCCAGAAGAAGAGACAACTGAGCTGTGCAGGCTAGGAGGCCAACACATGAGCCAGTAGGCTCAGGACCGGCTTCCAGGTAGTCCAATGCCGGAAAAGGAGAAGAAGTGGAGGCAGCAGGAGCGATGTGTCCGAGCAAGCAGGAGGCTCAGGCGGGAGAAGCAGAGCAGTCCAGGCGATGAGCGGCTCCTGAAGGTGAACTAAGCGGTGGCATGTGGTGGCTGCTTAGAAAGACAGAGCCACAAACCAGGACAGCTGAAAAATACCGGCATGAATAGAAGCAATGGCGGCCGAAGAGCAGCCTCAGAAACACCTGACAGAAAGAATACAAACAAACACTGGCAACAGGGAAAAGGGGGGAGAGATGGATGAAGAAAACAAAACGAGGAACAGGAGGGACGCGGGGGCAACAAAACAGGAAAGCAGCCACGGACCAGCCTCGGCACTAGCGAATGCGACTCACTCTAAGCAGAACAGTATACAGCTGCTCTGATTAAATAGGCTGTGGGGGAGGAGTTCTTCCCCCATATAATTACAGGCAAGCCTATCAATTTATTGCAAGCATGTTTTAATCTGAGGCTAGAAATATTAAGTGAAGTAAACAATCCAGGGCTTACATGTTGAACACGAGTTAGTGTTTTGTTGTACTAGCTGCCACATTTTTATTTAGCCTGATATTACTAAGCACTGAATGAAAATCAAGTAATAAATTAAATGTTTGACCCAAATACAAAACAACTGCTGTTACAAGGTACAGCTGGTGTAAATCTCCTCTGCCCTGACACTTAAAAGTGAATCTATCTACTGTAACTGTCAATTCATCAAATAATTTACCTCCCCCATCCCATAGTTTGTACTATCATATCAATGTTCAATTAAAACTTTCCAACATTTGCTGTCTGTGGTGTTTATTTGTGTGAAAGTTATGATCTTGGGGCTCCAGGACCTGCATAAATGGAGTGTGCAACACGTTAAATAACTAAGTATTTAGCCTACTAAATTCCTTTTCTTTTTCAGTTGCTGACCACAGTACACATGTATAGCATTTCTATGATCATTTTTTCAGTCTCAGTCAATGTAAATACTGGTATGTTACTTCACAGGCAAGCTGTATTCTGATTGCAATGGCTCAGTATTCACTTCTCACCCTCTGCTGAACAACTTTTAATTTTGTTACTTACTTTTTTATATGCCAGTGAATACGGCACTGTACGGATGGTGATCAGAATTGATGTGGGAAGCTGACTGAATAAAGTTTGTCATGTCGGCTACTAGAAGTCAGGCACTGCCAAGTACAGTATTTTGAAACCTCCCCTGCTTTAATGTTATATATCTAACCACAAAAAAATTGGAAGACGTGGATAATGGAAGGGTTTACCTGCTGTCGGTTGCCCGGAGGGGGAACAGAGTGAGCGGGTGGACAACACGCAGTGGGAGGGTTTAATTACAGAGCAGGATGGGTGCCTGAATGGGGAACAGAGGGACTGTGGTGGAGAGCATGCAGTGGGAGGGAGCGGGAGGGTTTACTTGGTCTCGGTTGCCGGAAGGGGCAACGGAGCGAGCAGGGCGGATAGTGCACAGTGGAAGGGATTGGGAGGGTTTACTTGGTCTCAGTTGCCGGAGGGGGAACGGAGTGAGTGGGGTGGATAGTGCACAGTGGGAGGGTTTAATTACAGAGCGGATGGGTGCCTGGATAGGGAACAGAGGGAGTGGGGTGGACAGCACGCAATGGGAGGGAGTGGGAGGGTTTAATTACAGTGTAGGATGGGTGCCTGGACAGGGAACAGAGGGAGCAGGGTGGACAGTACACAGCGGGAGGAAGTGCGAGGGTTTACTTGCATTCCTGCTCCTGCAATGGACAAGGGAGGGAGTGGGGTGCAACAGAAATGTGTGGGCAGGCAAGGCACACCCTGCAATGAAGAGGCGCTCCCTCATTGCAGCGGCCAATTTCTTTGAAGTTTGTGGCACGCTTGCTGAACTAGTGTCAGCAGCAACGTGCCACTGCACTGGATAAACAGGACCAAGCCCACAAATGCAGAGGCAGCATTGGCCACCACACTTCCCCACCTCCACAACATGCTTCTGCAGCAAGCTGACGCAACATGTCTCTTGAGCATGCGCGCAAGCAAACATAAAAAATGAAGTTGTTTGGAAGGCCATATTTTACAAAATATAAAGAATTCAGATTAGTGGCTACCCTCATGTAAAAGGTCTTTTTGCCCTGAACAACTTTCACACTGTTTTATTTTGGTTTGCAACTTGAATAGTTTTAAAGATATTTAGATTTGTTTGGAAGGTGTGCACATTCGCTCTCAGAGAAAAGCAGCTTGGAGTTCTGTGTCCATCATTCTAAAAAGAAAGAAGGGAGTATTTTTATTATTCAACTCTGTTTATCCTCCTCCTTCACCGACCCCCCCAAACTGTCTCCAGTGTGGTCACTTGGATCCCACTGTATCCCACCCTGCCCGAAGACCCAGTCCTACATTCCAGGAAGGGGGGATCTCCCTCACTCCTCTGGCCCTTTTGACCCCCCCCCCAGATCTAAACCCCCCAGGACAGGACTGATGACTCCTCTGGCAACCTTTCTGAATTAATCTAGGCAGAGGACCAGGAAGTGAGGAAGCACTGGAGGCAGGCCGGAAGACCTGGCATTGGGTGTGGAGGTAGGCCACTGGACCCACCTTCGCCTACTGGAGGACGGATCTTTTCCATGTTTTCTCCTTTTGGTCCTGAGAGCACAATGTGCAATGACTACCAGCACAGTGTGGGCAAGCTCCTGTACCCACCTGCAGGCCTTCTGCCGCATCTCCCATACCCCTTACCATGAGCCCCGCGAGCTGCTACACCTGGTCACCACCAGGAGCTGCAAAAGCTGTGCAAGGCTTCTGACCCTCCCCCAGGAAAGGAGAGCTGCCAAGTGGCAGCTCAATCCAAGTCTGCACCCCCGGCCAATCCCCAGTGGCCTGAGCTCGCTCCTGAACCCAGGTTGCCCAAGTGGCACGAGGTATAGTGTCCAGCACCTCAACTCTCAGTGCCATTGTGCTGGATTAAGGCAGTATTTTTTAACTGCCATAGGGATTTGCAGTGTTATGGAAGGATACACTTAAATCTACTAAGAAATGTGTTCCATGGAAGGCCCTTTTCAATTTAAAGTGATATGGCGGTAGGCTCTGCCCTCAGCCATAGAAAGGTATGTCTTGTGCATTAACTGCTTGTATACTTGCATGTAACTAATCCAGTTCCTTGCACTTAACTGTGTGCTATGTGATTGTACTGCCTGTATATCTGCCTGTAATTAATCCCCTCTGGTCTCAATGGGCCTACCTGGTTACCAGAATTCAATAAAATGAGTGATTCTCGAAGGTGAATTGGGTGGCTTTGCTAGTGAATGAAATCTTCATGGCATGTGGTATGCTTCCACTGATTAAGTGGTGTGTCAGTCTGTAAAATACTCCTACACTGCAGAGGATCTCTTTGTTTTTTTAGGTACAGTAGACTGGTGATGAAGAGGCCATGATGCAATTTATATAGAGAATAATGGATAGGTAAGTGTTTGTTATGGATTTTTTTCACACACCCGAGGTGTGTGATGACCCATAAACCTCAAGAGCGAAGTTCGAGAGGTTTATGTGGTCATCACACACCGAGGGTGTGAGAAAAAAAATCCATAACAACAAACTTACCTATCCTTTATTTTTCATAATTGCTGGTATGAAGGTTTAGACTGTATTTCTAACAGCTTGGAAATAAAAAGTAGTTTTTTAGCTAGAGTGCAGTTTTATTCTTGAAGAAATTGAACTGTACATAAATAAAACACAGCTGAAAATACTGCTGTTAAAATACTTTTTGTCAGACAATGGAATGCAGCAGTTTCTTTGGGGTATTGCTAAGATCAAATGGGATAAGGGGAGTCTGTGGAGGAGGAGGACCAAGGAAAAGCATATATCCTAAATAGATACTTCTGCTCAGTATTTAGTGAGGAGAAGGTAGGGCAGGGCCCGTAGCTCAGCACCATGGACACAGGGGGAGGGAGGTGTGCACAGGTCCCTTCACAAAAGAAAGGGTCCTACCTGAGCTCGCTAAGCTCAGGGTGGACAATGCAATAGAACCTGATGGCATACATCCCAGGCTACTAAAGGAGCTAAGGGTGGAACTAGTACAGCCATTATCAGAACTGTTTAGTGAATCTCTGAGCACAGGAGAGGTCCCAGAAGACTGAAGAAGGGCTCAGGTGATCCCGCTCCACAAGAGTGGCATCAGGGAGGAGGCAGGGAACCACAGACCAGTCAGTCTTACCTCAGTAGTGGGCAAGATTATGGAGGCACTTCTTAAGGAAAGGATAGTGCAACACCTGGAATCCATAGGAGCACAGGATCCAAGACAGCATGGGTTTACAAAAGGAAGGTCCTGTCAAACTAATCTCATAGATTCCTTTGACTGGGTAACCAGAGTGGTGGACCAAGTGGGTGCAGTTGATGTCGCTTACCTTGACCTCAGCAAAACTTTCGATACTATTCCACATAGAAGATTGATTAATAAGCTGGGTAGGCTCGGGTGGGTCAGAGGTTGGTCAACTGGGTGGCAAACTGGTTGGCGGGTAGAAAACAGAGAGTGGTGGTAAACAGTATACAGTCAGAAGAGATATAAGTCACAAGTGGGGTACTACAGGAATCTGTCCTGGGGCCAGTCCTCTTCAATATCCTCATCAGTGACATTACAGATTGACTGGAGGGTAAAGTTTGTCTGTTTGCAGATGACACCAAGTTCTGCAACAGAGCAGATGATCTAGATGGGGTGGGCAGAATGAGAAGAGATCTGGATAAACCACCAAAATGGTTGGAAGAGTGGCAACTGGGGTTTAATGCAAAGACGTGCAAGATCATGCACATAGGGAAGAGAAACCCTGAAGCTACCAATAGGTTGGGAGGGGAAGGGAGATGCTGGTAATCACAAGGGAAGAAAGAGACTTGGGCATCATCATCACAGATGACCTAACATCATCCAAGCAGACCGCTAAAGCAGTAGGTAAGGCTAGAGGGATGTTGGGGTGTATTAGTAGAGGTATCACAAGTCATAAGATGGAGGTAATAATCCCTCTTTACAAGACACTGGTTAGGCCCCATCTGGAGTACTGTGTGCAGTACTGGAGGCCGCAGCTGCACAAGGACATTAACAAAATGGAGGCAGTTCAGAGAAGGACAACCAAAATGGTGTTGGTACTACATCAGAAAACATATGAGGACAGATTAACACAGCTCATTATGTATACCCTTGAGCAAAGGAGGGAGAGAGGTAATATGATGAAACATTCAAACTCCTTAAGGGCATTAACAAGGTGAAAGAGTCTAACATGTTTCAATATAAGAAAAATAGCAGGACAAGAGGACACAGCACGAGATTAGAGGGTGGCCGATTAAAGTGTAATGTGAAGAAGTTCTTTTTCACAGAAAGGGTAGTGAATGCATGGAATGGCCTACTTCAGGAAGTGATGGATATGAATACAGTGCAGGGCTTCAAACAGGCATGAGATAGGCATAAGGGAGCAATACAGATGAGTATGAATAGATACAGTAGGCCATTGACAGAGTAAAGGCCTATGGCCCACTCATAAGGTAGAACAAACGAACAGACTGGATGGGCCGTGCGGTCCTTATCTGCCGTCAATTTCTATGTTTCTATGTAACCAGATTTCGGGTTATTATGAAGTGTCATATCAACCTGATTTCAGGTTATTATTGCCTTTGGAGCATAATAACCTGAAATCCGGTTGCTATGCATTTTTATTTTGTTTATTTATTTATTTATTACATTTTGAGTGGGTAGGCCCACTGAGCCCCGAAGGTTCCTTTTTCAGGGGGCGACGCAGAGAGACATTATATGGAGAAGTACGGGCAGAGAAGAGATTACAGAGTATATACAGGTAAGTTATAGGTTACAGTCATTCTTGGCATTGATACAGAGCACAATGGTGTACCAGTTGTAAATTGTTTTTGAAACAAAAAAGAAATCCTAGTACATTGGTTAATTAGCATGTTTAGAGGCAATCTGTACCAAGGTAGTACAAGTAAGGGGGTTGAGTGAAGAAAGAAGTGGGGTACGTTCAGGTGTTCTGACAGTGGCAAATGCTGGCATCAAGCATGTGGGCCTTGAAAGCCTGGTGTGGAAGTTCAGGAGAGAGGATGCTTCCCGTACCATGGGGGGGGGGCTTGTTCCACAGGTAGGGGGCTGTGAAGGCGAATGACTTGCCTCCCGCGTTGGTCCGGACCCTGGGGGTTTCCAGCGGCGTCTATGCTGAGGTCCTCAGGGTCTGAGTGTTATTCTTGGTGGTGATAGTAGCTGCAAAGCTGGGTTGAACAGATGGGTGGAGTAGCTTGTAAGCCAGGCTGAGGAGCGGGTATTGGAGGCATCCGAACAGCATGACTTTAGTTTTGCCTGCATTCAGGACCATTCTGTTCTTCTTTAGCCAGGCCTCCAGGGACATTAGATCATTTTGGAGTGAGGAGCCAATCTCTGCTAGGTAGTCCAAGGAGAGGTAGATGACTGTATCGTCCGCATATTGCATGACCGAGGCACTCCCACAGTGGAGGTTGAGGTCATTCGTGAACAGTGAGAACAGTAGGGGACCAATGATTGAGCCTTGGGGTATGCCCTCTTTTAGGGGTAGGGGGTCTGATAGCACACCCTTCCAGATGACCCTCTGTGTGCGGCCAGATAGGTAGCTCTCGAACCATTTAAGAGCCAGTGGGTCTAGACCTATTTTGTTCAGCTTTGACTAGGAGGAGGTTGTGGTCGACAAGGTCAAATGCCTGGGACAGATCTATAAATATTGCTCCACAGGGGGTCCCCCTATCCATAGCACTGAGAACATCTGTCGTGAGGTTAGTGAGGGCAATGTCTGTGCCATGTTTCATTCTAAAACCACGCTGGGAGGGGGCTTGTAGCTGGTGAGTCTCCAGGTACTCACGGAGTTGGTTATATACGAGACTTTCCTGGAGCTTTGTGAGTAAACAGAGCAGGGAGATCAGTCTGTAATTGCTCGTGTGTTCCCTGGAACCACCCTTGTGGATGGGGACCATGTTTGCCTGTTTCCACTGGTCTGGGACTATTCTTTCCAGCAGTGATCTGTTTATGAGCCAGGTCAAGGGTCTGGACAGGGATTGGGCTCCATCCTTGAGTAACCTGGGATTGATCCCATCCGGTCCTCCTGGTCCTTTGGTTTTCAAGGCCCTCAGGAGAGTTTGTACCTCTTTTGATGAGCCGCAGGTGAAATAAGGGTCGATTTAGGCTTGAGGGCTCAGTCTTGTTAGGTGCCGGGGTGGGAGGGGGTAGTCCGGCCTTGTATGCTTTGAGGTTGCCGAAGTGAAGGTTTAGGGCTGAGGCAATTTGTGGGCAGTCGCTCACTAGTTTACCATTGACCTCCATAGAGCCTGGTTCAGCTTTGGTGTTTCCCCTGATCAGCTCATTTATATGAGACCAAAATAGTTTCGGGCAGCCTAAGTTGTTTTTCTGTAGTCAGGTGATGTACTCCCTTTTCACCTGTTTAGTGGTACTCTTGCATTTGTTTTGCAAGGCTTTGTAAGCCACAAGATCGGGCGGGAGCGAGGAGTTCTTGAACCTCTTCCAGGCCTTGTCACGGCTGATCATCAGGGCTTTTAGGGTTGGAGGGATCCACTTGTAG
Organism: Neoceratodus forsteri; assembly: GCA_016271365.2. Lineage (NCBI taxonomy): Eukaryota > Metazoa > Chordata > Ceratodontiformes > Ceratodontidae > Neoceratodus > Neoceratodus forsteri. The sequence continues at coordinate 530,070,484 of CM028137.1, read as the reverse complement.
CAGCTGCCCTTTGCTCTGAGCTTATTCAGAGGGGCAAAGAGGTTGGCAGCTTTACTTATTGAGTTGTGGTGGTATTCTAATGCTTCGTCTAAGGTGGGGAGGTGCCTGATAGGGCTCCAGTCCAGGGTGTTGAGGTAGTCATTGTATCGTGCCGCCATGAAGTTGGAGTAGTCACGAGTGGTCAGTATTCTGGGCTGGACCTTGGGCCCTCTATTTCTCCAGATAAAAAAACAGTAATCCAGCCAGTATTTATGTTCACCAGTAATTATAATTTATTATACCATGGACCTCGGACACTGACCAATCAGATAGCCAGATTGGCACCTTACCTGCGTTGATTATCTACCAATAATCACTGCAAATGGTACCAGCCAGCCACATATTAAAAAAATAAATCTGACCCCGAAACCACAAAATTTAAGCCACATTGTTGAATCTCGCTTAACTAGCATCTCCCACAAGTGACCGGGAAATTTAAACACAGTTCACCGCATTCCACTACCTAACTAAATTTAAATAAAGTATTTTTCTTGTCCATAACCACGTCTACTCAGTTCATCTCATAAAAATTATTTGCCGTCTACTCGGCTCAGTTGCTACTTCCTTGTGCAGTCCTCTGTATCTGAATCCCCGCTTTCCGCCACAAGAAGAAAAAAGCAAATCCATCCCCCGTCTCTCAACAACACAAACTCCATGTCCTGTTCATTCACGCTTTGTCTCTGTTACAGTCTTGTTCTCCGTGTCCAAATCCCCACTGCCGAGCAGAAAACAAAAAAGTAAGGACAGTGTGCTGGACATTGCTATTTTACACTGTTCTGTATGGCTCCACATAAAAAAAACACAAAACAAGAGTCTGCTACAGCAACTAACCATTCCTCTTCTACTAACAAAGCTCTCTCTCTACACTGCAGTGGCGAATGATCCTTCTGAAACCCCTGTATTCTCCCTCCAGCTCCGCAGCCATAGCAACACCCTAGCAACAGCCCTCGCAACCAAGCACAACTAAAAGAACCAAGGACTATTTTTTTGTGGTGGACTAACAAATACAATAAAAATAAAATAAAATACAAAAAAATGCACCATGGTATAATCGCAATAAGCCACTCAGGGATGTGTGTTATCGGGGGATTTACCACGGTTGGCGAGGATTTACCCACTCGGCTGCACCTCATGGGCAAACCACTCCAACCGTGGTAAATCCCCCGATAACCCACACCCCCTCATGGCTTATTGCTTAAATAGATGATCATTTTTATTGTAAGCACCCCCTCCACAATCTAGGGTTTTAGATAGCAAGGTTCATTTTCAGGGAGGGTAATAAACATCAAACCACTTACTTGACGGTTTGCACTTTCGGTGACCTCCCAGTGGTGCAGAGCTGCAAAATAATGAGGGTTAGCAAACAATATGTGTTTCAAATATATAGAATAATTCATGGGGAACTGAGTATAATGAGGATTTTATGCACACCGAGGGTGTGCATAAAATCTTCATTTAGACACTTACCCATGTTTCATTTTTCATATTTACTGGTTAGGAATTCTGCTGACTCACCCATCTCTGTGAGATACTTGGTGAACAGCTAGATGTCACTTTTTGTCTTTTTTTAATATATTCCAATTTTCTTGCTCGTTGATGAACTTCTGACATTCTGATTCAGTCCCTGTTATAAACCAAGAAGAGGTTGTCATGTTTTTACTCAGTTTAGTAAAGATTTATTTAAAGTACTGTTTTGTGGTTTTAGTTTGTGGTGCCTTACGAGAAAGCAGTTTGTCACGCTGGCAGTTTCCACATGCGGTGCGAGCGACTTGAGAGGATGAGGGAAAGGCAGCCATACAGCTGCTTGCTTGCCATGGGAAGTGTTGGCAGAATATTTGAAAGAGGTGCTTGGGCAAACTCTGTTATTCATGGTTCGTTATTCACGTGTGAATAGCGGAGTTTGCCAACCACTGCCAGCAGTTGATAAACAACATTAATTAATAAATATTAACTGATTGTCCACACCACAGATAAAGGTCCAGCCAGAGGTTTATTGAGGTACATCTCATGGACGTATCATTATAACACTGTTACACTGGTAAAAACATGACAGAATTAAAATGCGGATGTTACATTCTATATTTGTTTAGATGCTCTTCTTTTGTGTGGGTGAACTAATGGTAATTCTTGAAGGGATGTTTTCCCATCGGGTTCACATGCATTGTTAAGGTTGTGGCTACAGGTTACCTATGGGGTTTTAGGTAATTTCATACCAATATAAAATTAACCTCTTCAATAAATTTAGGGCTCTCTCAAGGCACCCTACAATGTCCTCTCCCTACCTGGGAATACTCTCCTTCACAGCAGGTACTCCAGCAAATGCATTCAAGCTATCTCAATATTTTTTTTATTACAACTGCACTGCAGGTCATTTTTTTTTTTAATTTCAATTGTATTTTATTAATTTTACTGTAAAACTGTACAGCAGATACCAAAAGAAACATAAACATAGACTTTGGTGGCAGAAAAGGACCACTCGGCCCACCCAGTCTGCCCTGTAAAACCTATCTGCGGTCACCACAGCCCTATGAGATCCACGGCATAAACCCACTCTTTCCCCTCGCTCAGGTTCCCTTGTGCCTATCCCATGCATTCTTTAATAAGAAGGCATCTTAAACTTACTACAGCATCGATTGATGTTACATTATTTTTTACAGTCAGGATTTGTTATATCCCTATTATATGTTATCACATGAGGTTGTTAGCCAAACAGATAAAATATATTCTTTTATTGCTGTTCAAAGACTGGTACTGCCATGAGCAGGGATTAGAAAATAATTGTAAAACATCATCAACACCCTATAAATAGCTAAGCATTCCTTTACCCTTCCAGGGAATGTCTGTAATTTATGAAACTTCTAACGGTGTATAGCAGACCAAAACATTATAACAAAGCAGTCATCATTTTTTTTTATTTAGTATGCTTCATGCCCCCTTACACCAATCAGCCCCCCGTCATCTGTACCACTCTGCCCAGCCCCGTCATCCACCATCCCCTAGGACTTACCAAACTCCATGTTCCCTACCCTGGATGAGCCTCGAGCCCCGAGGGCAAGGGTCACCAAAAGCCAACCCAACTCCCCCAGTGGAGTTGACGTTCCAGTTCTGGAGCATGTGCCTGGTTGGCAGTACAGGAACTGTGGTGGACAGCATCTTGCCCAGTCAGAGTGTTTGTCCTTTTTCTCCTCACCCTCGGACATCACATGGGCCCTGGACTGATGCACGAATGCACACGTGCATGCTGCATGTGTCAGGACAGTGGGATCACCCCTTGATTTGCTGGCTCCACATTCACCATCACCTGTGGTCACCCAGCTGGCAGTAATGTAGCAAAGGCCAGATGCCCTCCCTCCCCTGAGGAGGTGAGCATTCATTAGAACACTCCATCATTCTCCCCTGGCTAGCCCTCTAGTGACCTGATCTTGTTCCCAGTCCCAGGTCACTGGCAGTACGAGCGGTAGTACCACCACTGCACTGGTGGACAGGTCCAAAACCATCAACATTTTAATACAGTCCTGATCAGATAGGTACAGTATGCAAACACAGAAAAACTAATTTTGCAATTAGTAATGTAACCTTTAAAGTATAAGTAACACTCTCCATGCAGTTTAACATTCAGACTAGGGATGAGCTACCCATCAGGTAGCTAGATCAAATAGGTCGGCTATTGGTGATTTTTGGCCGGGCAGGGTAGTTCGGGTAATGTACTACCCTGCCCAGCCTAGCAGTGTAATTCTTGGGTAGGGTAATCGAGATGGGTAACAGGTTACCCTGCTTGATTACACCATCACCTGTGGACCCCCTCTCTATCCCTCATCTGCTCCTATTCATACAATTATCACTTCCCCTGGTGGTCTAGTGGACCCCTCTTCCTATCCCTAATCTGCCAGGATTATTAACTTTCCCTGGTGGTCTAGCAGACCCACCTCCCTATCCCCGATATGCCCCATTAAAAAGGAAAAATCACTTTCCCTGTTGGTCTAATGGCCCCCACTCCCTATCCCTAATCTGAGATAATTATTTACTTTCCCTGGTAGTCTAGCAGATCCTCCTCCCTATCCCTGATCTGCTGTAATTATTTACTTTCCCTGGTGGTCTAGCAAACCCCCCACCCTGGCAGACAGTGCCCCACCACCCCACTCCCCGCCACTGTCCCATCCCCAAGCCTGGACCGGCACAGTCCTGTGCTCTCTACCATGGCCGGCCCCAACTGTTCTTGTCAATGAATGAGCATGTACTTGACTTATTCAAGTATGTGCTCATTCATTGACTTGACAGATCAGTTAGCGGCCAGCCATGGAGCCCAAGTGGAGAGTGGGGGACTGTTCCAGTCGCCGGGCAGGGTCATGATGAGGGGAATAGCATTGTGGGCCCCAAAATTATGGGGCTGTCCTCCTTACTGTCTGATATGCCTCCCCCAAATCACTCCGCCTTGACTTCTCCACTCTTTCCTGTAGCAGCTCCTGATACTGAACCCCATACAGTACCTGCCATCCTGCTTCTCTGCTCCCCCTTCACCCTGTACCCCATTAGTGCAGCTCCCTCACTCACCCTCTTCATTTACAATATTTGCACCATAAATCCTTATTGCTTTTTACACACTGTAATTTGTTTGCCATCAGCACTACTTTGCACATTGTTCATTGTTATTTTTTATGCCAATTGTGTCATGTTTGTAGTGTTTACATTTTTGTACTTCTGTATCTTCTTCAGCTCAGATGTTATGTTTTTTAGCTTGCCTCCTCCCTCAGGATACAGCTGGAAATGAGATGTTACTAGCTCATATGTTTTTCCTGGTAAAGCCTTTGGTAAATGAATGAATAAATAAGTAAACAACTAAATAAATATAGTGATGGCCATTGCATAATACACAAAAACTGCAGAAACTGCAGTGATCGTTCACTGTCTTATATGACTGACTGTTGAAGTTTCAGCCTCCTTATTAATTCAGTCTGTGTTTAACTGCCTAATCTTCTTTTACTGCCCCATGATCTCCCATTTTTCATTGACCTTACCAACTCTGTATTCCCCTCCCCATACTCGCTGCTTAGAAACAAGTGAGTGGGAGGTGGAGTAAGTGGCGTTGGGTGCCAAGAAGATTTTGAAAGAATTGACACTGCTGGTACTTGCTCAAGCAGGCAGAAGAACAAGTGTTGCAGATCAGCTGTTGAGAAAAACAGCATTGCTGGTATTTGTTCAGGTGAGCAGAAGGAGAAAGCACTGCTGCCAGTAGCTTTTGAAACTACTAACACTGCCAGTATTTGCGGAAGTGGTGGAAGGAGGAGGAACAAGTATCATTGACTTCTGGCACTCTGCATAAAGTGTGAAAAACTGGCCATTACAAGAAGAAAAAGGGGAGGGACAGCAGCGCAGTGATCTGTTGCATACTGATGAGGTGATGCAAATACCATATGTCTGAAATTAATATGCAGTAGTTCAGCTTCTACTTTCACCATTCAAACTGCTTGCATTATGCCTTGCTCAACTATTCTAGAGAGCCATAAAAAGGGAAGTAGGGGGAAATGAACAACTACAGACCAGTCAACCTGATATATATTTTGGGCAAAGTTATAGAGCCCATAATCATGGAAAACACTGAAATATATCTAGAGGGTAAGGATAAGATGCAGCATGGGCTTATAGTGGGGATGACATGTTTGACAAACATACTCAGCTTTTTTGAGCCAGTTAGTAAGGTGCTAGATACAGGGGAAAGCAGTGGATGTGGTGTCTTTAGACTTTATTAAGGCATTTGAAACAGTGCCACATAAGGAATGGCTAGACAAACTGGAAATATATGATATTGACGGGGAAATTATCAATTGCCTTAGAAGCTGGTTATCTGATAGACGGCAAGGTCAGAATTAATGGGTTTATGTCCAATTGAGGAGATGTGACATGTGGATTCACGCAGAAGTTAGTACTGGGGCCACTGCCTATCAGTTTATACATCAGGGCCATGGACAACGATATGGAGGGATGGATAACACAGATTAACAGGGGATACAAAACTAGGGGACATTATTAATTGTTAAATGCTGCTATGCAGAGGAATCTGGATAGGCTGGTGAGTAGGGCAGACAAAGCTGAAATGAAATTTAATATAGATGTCCCAGTTTGCCATAGATGACAGGGCACTGTCCCTGCCTTATGGATTCAAATAAGGTTGAAGGTCTGGGTGGATAATTCCTGTGGTGAAAGATGTTGACTTAAAGTTCAGATGTTACTGTAAACTGCACGGTTCCTCAAATCAAGGAAAGATTAGGTAGGTTGGATTATATGCTAGCACTATATCTCAAAGTCAGCCCATACTCTGAGAATTAAAATAAATTGAAGAGACTTCACCTGTGGGGTACTTGTATGTTACCAGCAAAAACAGCTGTTTCTTTAGCCATAGAACAAAACTCAGAAAACAAAGAGACAAAAGTATGGGACTTTTATTTTCTGCACTTTGTTCACTCCTGACCTAAATAAACAGTTCTTTTTGCTAATAACATGGTAAAATCTCTTAATTTATTTAGTCCAAGTGTGAGGTATTTGATATGACTGCTGTTGCTTCGGGTTTAGCCAGCCCAGCCTGCACCTTTCAGTGACCCCAGGACACGTTACATTGACTTTTTATTATATGCTAGCACTGCCTCTTGGGAAACACTACCAACCCACTGTGGTTGTCAGTGGCACAGCCCTCCCAGCTCCCACACAGTGCAATCACATAGTGCTTTTATATGCCGCTTACTTCTCTGTTACAGGTCTGTTCTGTGTAGAGATGCAGCAAATTTAAATTCCACCGGCGAAGTGAACGTGAAGTGGGCACTTTGTGTTGCCACTCCGCGAGTGGGCAATGCAAAATTCTCACTCCGCCTTGTCATTACCACTTCGCGTTAAGGCGGAATGGCAATGCGAAGTAAGGCAAAGTCATTGTTTTTAATGGACTTCGCATTCCTCATTAGGATTCTAAGTGATCCACTTGGTGTTTCAGATTTGGCAGCCCCCCCCACACATCACATGGCTTACAGTACTGTAAATCACATGCTCTTTAACTAGGCAGGAAGAAAGTGAGTCATACAAGCAGATACTTTTACTTTCTCCTGTGCAGACGGAGAGAGAGCAGTGTGTTTTGTGACTGCTGATACTTTGAGATCAGAGCAAGGAGGAGATTTAAACTTTGATTTAGACTCAACAGCTTTTTTAAAAGTTACATTTTTTTGTCTTTTCTGTACTCTTTTTTACTTAATTAGTTCTTTCTGTAAATTTTATTTTTCTTACCTTTATAAGTAGTTAGTTGTTTGTCTGTGTCTGTGTGACTGTGTGTGTGTGTGTTGTGTGACATTGTGAGTAGTGATTGCTCGTGTAACCCCCCTGCAAATGGGGGTTCCCAAAAGACTTCCAGGAGCTTGCTTGAATGCTCCAAGCCTGAATGGTGTTTGGCGCTTAAGCCATTTATCAGTGAGTGTTTTTAGAGCCTCTGGTACTGTCTCTTTAAGAGCTGTCTGCTTGCAGACATAATTAGTTTGTATGGGGGGACTGTGTGTTTCTCTGTTTGAGTACCACTTGAGCTGCTGCCAATTCACTCCATTTTTGCAGTCACTAGGAGTGCAAAGGAACCTATCTGAAAGATGTAACTGTTTGCCAGAAATCATTTAGAGTAATAATGAAATGACAGTTTGTCTAACCTTTTCTTTGCAGTCAGAACTGTGTCTGCCTAGTTCCCCATTCTGGTTTTGAACTGCTGAACTGGACCAATCAGTGTGGGGTAAGCTAGCTCTAAAATGGTGCCTTGGACGAATCAGAACTTGGACTCATAATCTGAGCCAGCCACAAGAGGATTGTATGGGCAGTGACTCTGGGAGATGTAGTTTAGACTTGGCGCCTTTTGGACCAACAGCAGCAGTCTATTGTGTGACAGCCAATCCAGTCAAGAACTGGGAGGAACTCAAAGGAAGTGCCTGGTTTTGTCTGTTGGAGTTTCAGTTTAGCTCTGGCAGTGAGGGGAAAGGAACCCTGTGTCCTTCAGTGCACAGTTTTAGTCAAAAACATTGTAAGGTCCAGAGTTCCGGTCTGCAGCTTGTGTAACTGCTTGTTAGGATTGAATCCGTCCTGTGAAGAGAATCAAAGGATATTTGAAGAGTAGAAACCAGGCTCACCCTGTAGAAGACTGGAGAAATTGCTGAATTGCACTCTGTCTGTCAGGAACTGAATCTGCTGTGTGTTCTCCCGGGTATTGTGCAGTAATTGCGATCGGGATAGAGAAGCAGCCTGCCTGGTATAGTACTTTCTTTTTACCATATAAATGTGTGAGGAGTCTCGTGGAGCTCAAGAGTAGCCCTGCTGACGTTGAAGGACCCTATCTTGTTTGGAGGTCGTGGAGTACTAATTCAGGGTCGCCCTGTTGAATTGCCACATTAAATCCAAATGGAATCACTGTACTGCTGACTGTTTAAACTAATTTTTCTTTTCTCTGTGTGAAAGGGCCCCTACCAGCTGCCACGGTTTGGACTAGCCACTAGGGCTTGGGTACCCAGGGACAGTAACTGATAGGGATAGGCCTGTGCACAGAGCCATAGGTAGATGAGTAGAGTGATAAGTTTAATTAACCTGATTTCCCCCTGTCCTTGTTATATCCCCCTAAATAAATCAGAGCTGCTTGTTTCTGCAAAGTTATACTGCCTGAGGTATTTGTCTATGTTAAAGTACTGTACTGTGATTGTTGCACTGTATCTTATTTCACAGGAGGTCCCAGTGCCGAACCAGTCCTGGGGTAAGTGTATACTGTGGAGTAATTCTGATATATTGTGTGGGCCACTAGTGGGAAGAAAGGGGGTTGCAGTGTCCCAGAGGGCTGTGACCAAGTTAGTTTAACTATTGCAAACCCTGACCTCTGGGTGGAGGCACCCGCCATTGGATCCAGGCCCCTCAACCTGTTAGTGGCAAATCAGGCAGGGGTAGTAGCCCCTGGGATAGCACCATCTAGGGGTTACACTCGGACTGAAGGAGCTCAGTAGGAAGATGGAGCAGGGCGAGGGAATGTCTGGGGTGGGGGCAGCTCTGGGAGAGCATGGTAGTGGCAAGCATTGTACCATGTGCATGTGTGGAGGGCATGGGCACCCATTCCTGTTGGACAGCTCAAAACTTGTGAGCGCCCCCCTGACTCTGAGGCAGTTGAATCACCACCACCACTACCAAGTCCAGCACCAGGTCCTATGGAGCAGGATGTGCCTGTTCCCCTGGGCCCAGGTGTGGATCCCATCCCTGTTCAGCACCATGACCAGCCAGCTGCCAGTTCATCTGGTCATCCCCTGCCTGTGCCTGGTCCTCCCTGCACCGCCACTGTTTGGCAGTTTTTTGACTGTGTCGGAGGGGACAGCAGTGTGGTTAAGTGCTGCTTATGTGAGGTGGAGGTGCGCTGTGGCGCCCCCAGAGGAACTCACCTGGGGACTGGGAGCCAGCACACCCATACGCTCAGTCACCAGCAGTTGGAGTGGCAGACTGCCACAGAACGAACCATGCCTGCACCTGCTGGCCATTCTGTGGCAGAGGGTGCAGCTGTGCATTGTGGCATCCCTAAGAAGAGGAGGGCCACAGCAGCACCTGCTGCTCCACCAGCACCCCCACCCTCCCACCACTACCACCAGCAGGTCAACCTGTAGAACGTGTGAACCCCAGAGAACTGCATGTGACACAGGCTGACTTGGCAGTTCTCTGGAGTGCTGTCGAGGATAACAGTGAGAGAGTGAGTGCTGTGGAGCAGTGGCTGGATCACATAGAGGGACATCAGTTGCAAATTATGTCCATGCTGGAACTGCTGCTGGATCACCATGGGAACCCACATTATTTTTTTTTTCCTCACACCATGTGCCCCCCCACACCTTCCTTGCTGTGTTATAAAATGTATTCCTCCACCATCCCTGACCCTTGTATGTAATTTTGCCCTTTTTTTGTTTTCTTCCATATGCATTACACTTTGTATTCTGAGCAGTGCAAGTATACTGTACTAAACTGCATGTGTGCAGTCAGTCTTCTTTCCAGTCTGTGTATGTACTGCAGACACTGTACAACTCCCTGACTTAAAAACAAACATTAATGAGTACAGTGGTGGGGTGGTGAAGCATGGAGACATACTACAAAACAGGCTTACAATACATCCAAGTAACTATTAAAAAAAATTAATGTTGTGATTCATGACGTGATAGTGAATCGTGATTTGTGACTGCATTTGTGACCATGATGATGAAGAAACATGAATGCTTATGGCTGTACTTCCCTGGGCCCCGATGAGCTGTAGCTTAAAACTCCCAGACTTAAAAAACACATATCAATGAGTACAATGGTGGGGTGATGAAGCCTGGAGAGATACTACAAAACAGGCTTACAATACATCCAAGTAACTAGAAAAAAAATGAATCCTGTGATTCGTAACATGAATGATAGTGAATCGTGATTTGTGAATGCATTTGTGACCGTGATGATGAAAAACGTGATTTGTATCACGAGTGACTTGTGATGATGGTCCTGACTTAAAAATGTATATTAATGAGTAAAATGTTCATGCAGAATTAAGCACCACACCTGTCCAGTACTCTGAAGGGACGCCAAAGAAACAACTGTAACTTAAGTTACAGATGGAGATTTGACCCTAAAGAGATGCAAATGCACAGACAGATTAAGATTGCGCTGTGCACTGAAGAGATGCAGACACAAAGGCACAACACCTAACCAGTGCTCACCATCAGAAATTCAAATCTGGAAAAGAATACCTTTGCCGGTTGCGGTGGGCGGGGGGGGGCAGTGTACTACACTGCTGCAGTAACAGTCACTAGTACTAGCACCAGTAAAGATACCACAAAGAAGTACAAAATTCACACAGCTGAAGTGGGTAGCAGCTTCACATTGCTGAAATTATTATGTGGCATAATAAAAGGTGTCTGATTTGATGACACACGTCACACACATACTCACACACACACCAAGTAATGCATAGAAAATTGAAAACGTCAGTGATATAACCACATATTTTAAACAAACTAAAATTATGCACTGTGGCAGTAACAGTCACTAGTACTAGTACCAGTAAAGATACCACAAAGAAGTACAAAAATTACACAGCTGCAGTGGATAGCAGCTTCACATTGCTGAAATTATTATGTGGCACGATAAAAGGTGTCTGATTTGATGACACGCGTCATACACATACTCACACACACACACTAAGTAATGCATGCAAATTGAAAACTTCAGTAATATAACCACATATTTTAAACAAACCAAAATTATGCACTACTGCACCACAACAATCAGCAAAAAATGGCAAGAAATATTAAAAATATTACTGTGTGTACATTAACACAGTTATACAAAAAAATAACCAAAACAGAAAGCACTGTCTTTTTCTCCAAGTTAATCTACCTACACCACAGATACGCCCCTCCCCAAAGCACACTTCCACTGTCTCTCAGTACACAGACTGAATGTTGTACATTAACATTCAAAATTCATACTCAAGTAAACGCTCGATGATATGAGCACAGGAGGGTTTCCTATAATCGATGAACTAAAGTTTCAGCAAAAAAAATTACTCAAAAAGGCTTTTTTAACAGCTTTCTGAAGGTCTGAATCGCAGAGAGCTCTCAGAGCAGATTGTCTCCTACAGCTTCCGACACACGCTACCCCAAACTGAGGCTGTGCAGAATAATCTAGAGCCCATGTGACCTGAAATCCCATGAATCACTGCAAAACAGCTTAATCTGGTTCAAGGTCAGTTGGCATTCATCTGTATCCCCCCTCCCCCGGGTCATGCCTGAAAATAGGCAGGATTTGTCTAGTGCAGTTACCCAGTCAACAAAAACTAAAATAAAATAAAAAAAAATAAATAAAAATTCACCTTTGGTGCTTAAAAACAAGGCAAAGTACATTGTTTTCAATGTACTTCGCCTATAGAATTGGTGGAGTAGTGGTTTGGGAAGGTGGAGTAACGTAAAGTCAGTGTTTTCAATGGACTTCGCGTTACCCATTACTAATGTGAAGTACTCCACTTCGCAGTTGCGGAGCACTCCGTGAATTCGCCTTCACTCTGTGAATCACTCCACGGAGCGAATTGGGGCCACTTCGACCATCACTAGTTCCATGCACTGCATTCATCTAATCATTTTACACACACAGCATGTTTCACTGTGATTACCCATGCTGCGTTTGCCAGAGTGTACCAGCACAGCAACAACACATTAGGGAGATAGGCAAATGTATTGCAATGACAGGCATGGCATGATTACATGGCTTGTCAAAATGCAACAGAAGCTGGTGAACCCAGGAAAACAGGGAATGTGTTTTAAGAGAGCGCTCACTTTGGTTGCATCAGGGTACACCTTTACACAGCAAAACAGGTAATCTTACAGTGTGTCTGTACCGGTCATTCTGATGCAGACCACTGCATGTAAATAGACTAACAGTTTACCCAAACTAGAATTATTAGCCCTCTACTAATAATATGGACACACCATTGGATTGCAAACAAATAACAATGGATTTTAATGGGGCATCATGAACAAGGTCCTAGAAAAGGGGTAGTGCAGGCAAATGGTTCTCAGTCATCATTAGCTTGGTGTGGCAGGTCTTTAGTTGCCTTTCAAGGTTCCACCTAAATGAATAATGCAGCACACCCTAAAACAATAGACTGGATCCACTGGCAAACTGTAATGTTGGTCTGCTACACCAATCCCCACGGTTATCAGTTAATACCCCTAATAAAATGGCCATGGGACATCACCTGACCATGCATTAAATCTCTGTAAATGCATGGTCAAGTGCCAAATCCCATTTTCCTACCCAGACACCTATTTAGAGCCATTTTATACATGTAATACGCCTCTCCAGGGTGTGCATCATAGGATAATAATGCACTTTCCAGGGGTGTAAGGACACTCAGCCTTCAGCATCATGCATTACTACACCCCTGAGGCATGCTTTCAAATCCTATAATGCACACCCTGTTGTGGCTTATTACTTAGTAGTTTTAGGAAGTCCCCCCTCCCCGTGAAGGCTGTGTACCCCGATGTTGGGTTAGTGGAAGCCTGATGCTGTTTACATGGGGTTGGCTGGTGCTGTTGCACTTAAACAAACAGAAGATTTATTGTCAGTTACCCATAGCTGTAATCCTGGCAAGTTGGCTTGGTCCCAAAATTTAGAATTACTCAGGCTTGGTTGAATTTTTCTTCTTAATCTTTCTGTTTATTAAACAAAAAAACAATCATACTGTACATGTTCCACAGTGTTCATACATGAGAAACTGCTCTCTATACAGTGTGCCTAATAGAATTATGTATAGGATAGGTGTTACAGGACCCAAGGGTCCTGTTGGCGTACTCACAGTTATGCTGAGACTGGCAGACCTTCATCTCTGGCTGCATGCACCCACTCCATTCTGCAGTCCAGTGCTGCCTCTGATGCTCCCTCAGTTCTATTCTGTGCTGTCTCTGGCACCATGTGCAGGAGACCTTCATGATTCATCCGGAAGTCAAGCAGCCAGTCAACAATCGAGTGACAGCCGGACAGATCCTCCCAAGATTAACAGGAGGTTTTGGCCAACTGGGATGGGAAGCTGTATGTCTGGTTCTTTACTAAGAAATCTTCCAGCACATCCTGTCTGCTGGAGATAGTGAAGAAATACAGACCACTCATCTGCTTGTGTAAGAAGGGAACTACACTAAGACTTTGAAAGAAATGTGCTTATACAGCCACTGAGATGAAGACTGCAGTTCACAGCATTGCAAAAAGAGAGACCATGAAGTCTGCAGCTCAATGCATCTGCTTGTAAATGTTAGCTACCCTGCAGCTGAGCCTTGGCATGCAGTTAGAGAGACCTCTCAAGAGACAGAATAAAGGTATCTGAGCTGAAAAAGAACCAGCAGGGCCTAAAGCCACTATGCTAATCGCTACAGCAAAGTGAGCTACAGAGGCCTAGGATCCTCAAGACACCCTGAGAGAGTGAGACTGATGGAGTGAGATGCCACCTGAAGCTATGTGAGGTGCAGGAGAGAGTAAACCAGCAAAGAAGAGCTGAGTAGGGACCAGAGGTAACATCGAACTGTGGAACTGAGCAGGTACATCCAACCAGGACTGCAGCCCCTAAACCTTATTCATGCCTAGAAGGCAAGGGCAGTGTATTGTTATCTACAGCAGCCTGGTACATATTTTTGGAGGCACTGCTGGGATCTTCTGTTTGCCAAATGGATACCATCCAGGGCCCTCATGTAAGTCAGGAACTGTTTGGTACCCCCCTGCCCACAAAGTTTTGAAAAATCAGGATGGCCTTCCAGGAAGTCAAAGGATATTGTTGCATTGAGGGTTTGAATCCCAGGAGAAAAGTACGGGTTACAAATATCCCGAGGGTCTCAGTAGAGATGTCACCATGGGAGTGTTGTTAAACAAGTTTAATAAAGCAGTGCAATGAAACTAAGCAAAACATTTGACCTTACTTTTTTCACTATATAAGACTCCCAGCATCTTGCAGTTGTCTTTGTTGGTGAAAGTGTGTAGTTCCACCAGAATATGACCATTTTATAAATATTTTAATTTACTTTTTTCTCAAGAAATTAAGATGGCTACCATGTTTGGCTTAGAAATAGCATTACAGACCTGGCAAGGGCGAGGATGAAGAAAATAAAAAAAAAAGAAATAGTGCACAGCACAGAAGATACCTAGAAAAGTAGATTTAACAGATATGCTATTACTTTTTGTTAATATAGCAGACATCATAGTGGGTAGTCCCCTGGGTTCAAGTGATCATTGTACAGTGTGGTTTTACATATGGATTGGGCAGGGGAAAAAACACACTAGAAAAATGGCCCTGGTCTTTAGGAGAGCAGATTGTACAGAAATGAGAGATTGCCATTTTTCTTTTGGTGCAAGCTAGTGTAGCCATAGATTAGGGAAGAAGATGACTTCTACCTACAGCGAGTAAACTGCAGAATATGTGAGGCAGTTGTGCCAGGGAATCTGATGGGACATAGGGAGGTGACGGGAGACATAGAGTGTATTGGGACAATGGACTGCTGTATATGCAGAACGTAAGGACAGAGAGAGGGGTGATTGGCAGGCAGCTTGTCGTTCCCCAGGGGTACCGTGAGTGGTTGCTCAAGATTGCTCATGATATCCCCATGTCTGGACATCTGGGAATCACGTGCACTACGCAGCGATTGGACCAGAATTTCTATTGGACCAACTTCACCCAGCAGGTGAAGAAGTATTGCAGGTTTTGTCACCGGTGCCAAGAAATAGGAAAGGTGGGTAATAAAACCCAAGTTGCCCTAATTCCCTTGCCCATAGTGGAGGAGCCATTCCAGAGGATAGGAATGGATTTGCAGGGCCTTTGAATACCCCCAGCTCCTCCAGGAAGAGGTTTATCCTAACGGTGGTGGATTATGCTACCCGGTACCCAGAGGCAGTCGCCCTATCCTCACTGAGGACAGACGAAGTGGCAGATGCCATACTAGGAATTTTCTCCCATGTCAGGTTCTCACAGGAGGTTATCACCGATCAATGGGGTTCCTTCATGTTGGACCTGATAAAGTGCTTGTGGGAGAAGTGTGGGGTGGTGCAGAGACATATGACACCTTATCACTTGCAAGCCAATGGGCTTGTGGAAAGCTTTAATGGTACCCTTAAATCAATGCTCCAAGCATTTGCTGAGCAGCATGGGAGGGACTGGGAGAAATACCTTCCCCACCTGTTGTTCGCATACAGGGAGGTGCCCCAAGAGTCGACAGGGTTCTCCCAATTTGAGCTCATATATGGACGCAGGGTGTGTGGGCCACTAGACTTTATCAGGGAGGACTGGGAAGGCAACCATGCCACCCAGGGAATTCCCATAGTGGATTATGTCCGTAAGTTTAGGTAAAAGCTGAAGGAGCTTATGGGAACAGCCCAGAGCAACCTGGCAGCAGCCCAGCAGAAGCAAAAGGAATGGTACAACCATAGAGCCAGAGCTTGCTCGTACACCGTGGGTCAGGAGGTCATGGTCCTAATCCCAGTCCGGAAGATGAGCTGCAGGCCAAGTGAGCAGGACCATACAAAGTAGACAGACAGGTGAATGACGTAAATTACATTGTAGAACTGCCTGACAGGAGACATACCCAAAGGATGTACCATGTCAACATGATGAAGCCATATGCAGATAGGGCTGACATGGTTTTTGCAGTGTGTAGTCTTCGGGAGGGAATGGACAAGGATGCCCCCCTTCTGGACTTGCTGGAAGAAAGCAAGCGGGAGTCCTCTGTGGAGGCAATCAAAATGTCACCCCAGTTGATCCCGGACCAGATCCAGGAAGTAAGGGAGGCTTTAGCAGACTTTGCCCCTTTGTTTAGTGTCAAGCGTGGACTGACCCCCTTAGCGACGCATGATGTAGACATGGGGATGCAAACACCCATACAGCGGACAGCATACCGGGTGTCAGAGGCCATCCAAAAGGACATTAGGAGGGAGGTAGAGGAAATGCTGGATTTAGGGGTAATCCAGAAATCCCATAGCCCCTGGGCCCTCACGCATAGTCCTCATTCTCAAACAGATGGCTGTACTAGTTTTTGTGTGGACTATCATGGACTCAATGCAGTCATGAAGTCAGACATCCACCCAGTGCCATGAATGGACTAATTACTGGACAAGTTGGGAGAGGTGACATACCTTATCACTATAGACCAGATGAAAGGGTATTGGCAGGTGGAGTTAACTGCCAGAGCTAGGGAGAGGTCGGCCTTCATCACTCCGATAGGGTTATTTGAGTTTCAGGTAATGCCTTTTGGAATGAAGAACACCCATGCCACCTTCAAAAGGTTGGTGAACCAGGTGTTGCACAGTACTGAAATGTACACCGTGGTGTACCTGGACGATATTGCCATCTTCAGTGCCCGCTGGAAGGAACACCTGTCCCACCTTAAGGAAGTGTTGGGCAGGATACAGATGGCTGGGCTCAGTGTAAAAGCTGAAAAGTGCCAGGTGGCCATGGCTGAGGTGGCATACCTAGGGCAAGTAGTAGGGCAGGGACAGCTCCGTCCTAATCAAGCAAAGATTGAGGCAATTGAGGCATGGCCCAGACTGGAAACACAGAAGCAGATTCTGAGTTTTCTAGGGACCGCAGGGTACTATTGAAAATTTGTATCAAACTACATTGCCCTGGCAGCTCTCCTGTCTGGCCTGCTAAAGAAAAGAATGCCTAAAAAGCTAAAATGGGAACCAGCCTGTGAATGAGCCTTTACATGGCTAAAGGAGGTGCTATGTGGTGCTCATGTGTTAGCCAGTCCAGACTACAGTTGCCTCAGATGTGGGTATTGGGGCAGTACTTAGACAGACTTCTAACCAAGGGAAGGATCACACAATAGTGTACCTCAGTAAGAAATTACTTCCCAGGGAGCAGGCTTATTCTACAGTGGAGAAGTAATGCCTTGCAATGATGTGGGCACTAAAGAAATTAGAGCCATACCTATATGGGCAGCATTTTGAGGTACAAATAGATCATAACCCCCTGGTTTGGCTGGCACAAATGGGTAAGACAAACAGTAGACTTTTGAGTTGGAGCCTTGCCTTGCAGGGTTACGACATGACTGCCATTCACAGGTCAGGGGCAGTGAATGCAAATCCAGACAGTTTATTGTGTCACTGCAGTGAACTTGAATTTGGGAAACTCGTCCCATGCCTAGGAATAGATTCCCTCAAATTCAGTCTAGGAGGGAAGAGTGTGACAATAACCATCTGCCTGTTATTATTTGTATCATATTTTGCTATAAATATATGTTTCTTTGAATTTCTACTTGTGAAATATGGCAGTCAGCACAAGGCATCATGGAACCTTGGATTTTTAAAAATATACTGTTCTCTTTCTGAGTGGAAGGAAATAGCTAACTTCAAATGAAACTGACACATGCCTAACGAAACCTGTGTGGAAATTGTAAAAGTCACTTTTTCAGAGAGTTGGTGCTTTGAAGTGAAAATATTGCCTTTTGATGAGGTGACAGGAGGGAGAATGTTTCCTAGACAATCTATGTCAAAAATCTCACAATGTTGTGAAATAGCTCATCAGAATGTTTCTCTGAAAACATCATAGGGGGTAACTCTGACCTGTCATAAAGCATCACTAATTAGGAAGAATATATATATTTTTTAATTGGAATGTTTAGCAGTGTGCTAAGGCATGTGACTGATCAACTAATTATAGGATTAAGAGTCACCTCATGCCAACAGCCCAGAGCTGTGACATCACATGGAAGTTGGGACTGTAACTGAATATTATCAGCTGGCTGAAAGGACAGAATCCTCTTCTACTTTGGACTCCTGAAAGAACACATTCTTTTTACAACTTTGCAGGACTTAACATACTTGTGTTCTGGACTCTTAAGAGGCACTTCTGTCAAGAATAGGTAATACCCAACTGAAAACTGAGAATTAATAATTCAGTTACAAGGTGTTTTGTTTTATAATTTCCATTTCTTTTGACTATAAGCAGTTATGTATATATGTTCTGTGTTTTGTATTTATTTACTATTTTTAATTTTAGTAAACATTTTGGTTTCCTTAATCCTGCTTGAGTCATTTTATCATTTTGAGTGTGAATGCTGGGACAGTGTTGGTAATTCTGACATAACTGTTAAAGTGCTTATAGTGTGTCACCATATGCAGCAAGGTAAGGAAATACATATATCTCAACTGAGTCAGAAGGGGGATTGTGAACCAGACTGTGTGCCCGCTGGGTTAAGTATTGCACTGCTTTCCTCAAAGAGGGTGTGATATTTGGACCTGTTACCCGGACGTGCTAGTGAAAAAGAGTTCATATTTGACCCCAGAACTCGAGACTGGTAGTTGCTCAGACCCAAAAAAGACAGGAGGATTTCCCTGTTTTTCTCCTGTTCACATATTGCACTTTGAGGTTGGGCACTGTGGGAGCAGAGGGCCTGACCCCTGGAGTGTGTTTGTGACAGTGGGGTCCTCAATGCAGAAGACCCAGAAGCCACAAGTAGAGTACAAAGAATACTGAAGATTGGCAATGTTTTCAAGAATTAAGCCTACTCCTAGCTGGGAGGAGGACTTTGATTCCTGGATAGAATGGCACACTCTGATACTGCAGGACTGAACCTGCTCCAGTGATGAAAAGTAGGCAAGAGTGAGTGAGTGCCTAAGACGTCTGGTACTGGATTTTATTAAAGCATCGAAGGTGTCCATACCTGATGATACATTACTCAGTTATTTCTCCACACTGGAAGGAATGTTTGAGATCACTGAAAAACTGGGAAGAGTGTTGATGAGCTTGGCCACTCAGGAGCAGGAGCAGGAAGAGTGAGAGAAGCTCTCAGACTTTTTGATCTAGATGGAAAAAGTGGTGCAAAGATTGTTCTAGAAAGCAAATTTTCTGTGGAGGATATGAACTTGGTTCAAGTTGAACAAGTGTTGCAAGCAGCTGTGTACTCTGACCAAATACTGTCTAATTTGAGCCTGAGGGATCACTTGGGCTATTTACCCCATATGGAATAGGGAGCTACAAATATGGGAGCAGGAAGAGCAAGTGCCCTAAGCAGGGACACCTGCATCACCCTCGTAGGTGACCTGAAATGCAGTACTGGTTCAGAAGTGACAGTCCCACTCTGTCATTTTAAGAGACCATAGAAGCCTACCCCGAAACTAACTTATGACTCTCCTGGTGCCTCCACTAACCTGCCCCTCTACACAGTTCATAAAGATATCCGTGTCACTCCATGGTCACAACCCTGTATAACCTTTGTTAGTACCTCTTGGTGAAGTGGTATCATGAGCTATCTGTTCAACAACTGTTCAGATATGGATGCATTTATTTATGCTGACGGTGATCAGTGACTGGAATAGCCTACCATCAGAACTAGTTGTTTGCAGCACATGAGGGTATTCAAAGTTAACCTGGATAGGTACATGAGGGAGATCAACCTTCAGAGAAGCAGAGGACTGTTTCAATGGGCAAATAGATTTTCTAATGTCTGCACTCATTCCTATGCGTTGAAGTGGAATGTCCATCAACTAGCCCCACACATACATTTGTATAGACAGGATATTTTTGTCATTTTCAGTCATTGTTGCCTATGTTGGCTAGGTAACAAACAATGGTCTAAACAGATTGTAGCTGGTGGACTGTATATTGTTCGAACTCTGTGCTTAGCCTTGACGTGGACGTTATGTATTCAGCCAGGGAAGAGTGTAACCTCTTATGAACAATGCTAAGTTTTGAGAAAGAAAAAGGACCAGTCATCGGCAAACCAGCATGATTAAAAGCACCTAAATCTATTAATAAATAATTGAATATCCTGCGGCTGCTCCCTGGCCAAGATACTGTTTGTGGGGGATTGTGGAATGCTTCTTCATGGCTTTATATACATTCAGTATTTGATAAGGGGTGGCAGGATCAACCAGATTAATTTGAATTTAGTAAGTGGCAAAAAAATGATTTGTAGCAGTAAAAGTGCTAATCAGGGCAGCCCCACACAGTATGTGTGGGGGCTATGTGATGGACGTCCCACTTTAATATAACATACTGCAGCTCAAAAAAATTACAAATCACTACCACTAACTTGCAACAATGAAGAGATACTAAACCTACTTTGTAAGTACTGAAACCTGGTTAGATGTTTAGTGCCCAAGTAAACAAGTGCATTCTCAGAGCACCCTTTAACTATTCAAGCATTGGTGCTACTTTGATATAACATAGAAATGTGGATGCTGGTGGTAGAAAAAGTTCCAGTGGCTTTAGTCTGTACAATACCTGCCTGCATCCATCCCATCCTGCAGCCAACCTAATGTTGGGTCAGAGCTAGTCTACTGATAGCCTGATTGTATTTTGACACCCCTTAATCCCATTCATCTCCTTTCCATGACTGTCCACTCTCACTCACTCCTCTGGTATAGAATATTCCTCTCAGACTATCCCACCTGTGTCTGAAGCTAACGGTGGTCTCTGCTCCAACCATTTCTCCCTCACTCCCCCTAACCAGCACACTGTTTTTGTATTTCTTTTGTGAATGTGCATAACTTTTCCAATTTGTCCTTTCATTCCTTGTACTCTGTCCACTGTATTAACCCTGCCACTGATTCTGGTGTCATCTGCAAAGAGACCCATCTTTCCATGGATACCCTCCCATATTACAGAGAAATATGTTGCAAAGGACCAGCCCCGTTATTTCCTGGAGGAAAAATCCCTGGTCTTCCATTGTGCCAGCACCTTCATAGCCCCATGTACTGTATAACCAACACAGCAGGCCACCAACCACTACTGTGGTCCTGGGAACCAATGAATAATCAATAAGTCCATGAGAAGATCGGTAACGGGGCTGAGAGGGTGCTCTCAGCAGGGCTGAACTCAGGTACAGGGGGCCCACCTGGAAAGTTGACACAGGGGCCCTCCTGAAAAATGAATAGGAAAAGGCCCAGAGTGACACACTCATATCATTATTCCACTTCAGTTTGATACACTAGTACCATGTTTGCATCTTACATTTACTTTCAGGGTCCAAAATACCCCATTTCATTAAGAAAAAAATAGATGATGAAACAAGAATTATCCCAAGTTTAAAAGGATGTCAGATAACCAACAGAGGGGGGACCACCCAGAAACTTCCAGGTATCTAGGTGGACCAGTCTGATTCTGGCACTCGGGTGAACCAGAGTGAACCACTCAGGTGAACCAAAAAAAAGGCTTGAAAAAAAAAATAGACTAGACCCAGGACAGACACCTGTGGCACCCTAGTAGTAACTTCTGTAATCCCCACTGACAACTATCCTCTGAGTTCTTCCCTCCAGCCAGTTGTCAATCCACCTAGTTAATTTGTTTCATATCCCCAGATCCCTCACTTTTTCATGAATTTCCTAAGAATCATGGAGTTGAAGGCCTTGCTAAAGTCCAGAAATAATGGGCAGGATTTTCTAATGCCTTAGATCGAGCAAGCCCCGGTGTGCCGACGATTCGGCGCATGGGGCTTGCGGTGATCTAATGGGATTTTCAAACCCATGCAGCAATTGCTGCAAGGTAGACCAACTTTTTCTTGTCTACCTGTGGCAGTCCTGGGGGTCATTTTATGGAGCTTGCGCCAGATATTTGGTGGAAACTGCCGTAATTGGTGGAAACTGTCACAACTGCACCTGAGATTGTAAAACTGGGTGAATTGTGATGAAGGGTTTGGCGCATCACCAGAACCTAAGTGCCGTGGTACATGGCTGGATGCAAGCCCTGCGCCACGGATTGAAAATCCTGCCACCCAATATTTCTACTGCTTGTCCATGATTTTCGGCCTTTGTGACTCAAAGGAAGAAGTCTATCAGGTTTGTATGACATGATCTGCCTGACACAAACCCATGCTGTCTCCTATCCTGGAGTCCATTGGCCTCCAGCCACTCTAGTACTGTACATGCTCTTTTATAATAGTATTCTAACACTTTCCCTAGGATTAAGGTCAGGCTGACCTGGTTTATAGTTCCTTGGGTCCTCACTCCTCCAAGTCTTGTGCAGTAGGGTCACATTGGCCACTCTCTAATCAATGGAACCACCCCTTTTCCTGTCACAATGGTAATAGGTCAGTTTGTGGTTCTACAAGGAACCAGGCCCACCTCCCTTAGCACCCTAGAATGCAGTCCATCTGGGCATGGTGACTTGTCCACATTCAGGGTCCTGAACCCCTTGAACACCCTTTCCACTGCTATCCCCTCATCTCTGATCCGTACCCCCTTACCCCCTGACTATAGTCTCACACTCTAGGAGCAGTACCTCCTCATTTGTAAAGACTGGAATAACCAGGTAGGGTGTTCCATGTCACGGGATTAGTCACAGTAAATGCCCATCAGATTCTTTAAAGCCCTAGGGACTATAAGCTGAGCCTTCAGAGTCTTAATATCAATCTGTCACTCGACATACAGCCTGTGCAGGTCCTGCAATGCTGTCCAATGCAACAGTTAAATTACTCTGCTTTGGCAAACTGAATCCTGCTTAAACAAAAACTGTTTGCATTCAGAAAAATGATGGCAAATGTGAAAGAAAAACTGTCGGCTCAAGTAATGATGATCATATTTCTTGCAGTCTGCTGTACATGTTATTCTTGTTTCATGCTATTATATGCAGACCTCCATCAGAGGGAGCATTTTCTCTCTCTCTCCATTTGCAATTGGCCTGTTTGTTATTTATGAAGACAGTGAGTTGAGTTTACTCATTTGCCATCATGTTTCCAAATGCAGATGATTTGGGCTGTATGGAGTTCTGCTGGCCAGGGGAAAAAAAGAGTTAATTAATAGCAGTTTTAAGGTTGGCTATTACACAGGAAAGAAATTGTGTCCAACTTTATTCAGCCATTTACCACCAGTAAGTTCCATTCCCAGATATACATTTGATTTATACTGGCCATAGAAGGCTGTGCATACATCTTGCAGAGGTCATGGGGCAGAGCACAGGGGTGATGGGCTTCCAGTCTCTGAGATCCCCACAGCGTGGGACATGGAGTACACTAGCCTGTCTCCTAAACTGTCCTGATGTCTTCTTGAAAATGGCATGTGACACAAAGGCTGAATTCATTAGGGAAAAAAGAAATGCAAACAAAATCCCCATACACTACAGGTTAATGGCAGCACTTCAGGATGCATCTGGATTTATCTGCAGCACTCTTGTATTCCCCCATAATAGGGGACTGTGCAATGCCTCTTTTGATATGAGTGTCATCTCCTGAAGTTTAGATGCTTGAGGACTGTGAAGTAAAGCCGAGTAGTTTGGCTACCCAAGCTTGCGCAAGATGATGCTCCTATAACATGAGAGCTACATAGAAACATAGAAGTTGATGGCAGATAAGGACCACAAGGCCCATCCAGTCTGCCCATGATGGTCATTTGATTCGCAGCTCAGTGCTTTAACCACTAGGCTACATGGTCTGCACCCTATTAACACGTCTCAGCACCCCTATAAACATATCTTAGTGCCCCTATTTACTTATTAATAGTTACTGGGCAACATTTTTAATGGTTAAAGAACCATGTTGTAATTTTTGGTTACAACTGTCTGTGTGTAACTGCAAGCTGTCAATCATGCTTCTCCCTCTGAACCTACATGCCCCAGTAGCACAGCCGCTGCTCGTTCTGAAGAATGTATATCTTTCACGTAAAATGCTCTTTCCTAGGAGAAAATAGCAGCAAACAGTTGAAATGCAAACAAATCTGTACCTTAGTTTCTTAACTATATCTTAGTTTATTAGTTTTGTACAGCACACTGCAATTTTACTGAATTTTCTCCCAAGTAAAAAGCAGCCTCATTTAAATTCCTTCCTTATTAAAAATGCAGCTCAGTGATAATAAAAACAAAATGTGGGTAGGTGTAATGCAGAATTTTATGCACACTCTTAGCTTTCAGGGTTTAGTACACCTTGGGTGTGCATAAAAATTTGGTTACACACACCTACCCATTATTCTGTACATTATTACTAGTTCACATTTTTAATACACACATGACTGTGTTGCAGTTATACGCCACAACTGGCATTGTGTAATCAGGACCTTTCAGTCAAGCAGGCAGTTCTAAACTGCGAGGCATAGTCCCACAGTTCAATTAAAAATGCTACCCAGTGATGACAAAGAACAAAACATGGGTTGGTGTGTGAAACCTAGAATTTTATAGACACCATCAGTGTGTGATGCTTTCATAAAATCCTTGGACTTTATGTACCGCACCATCACATACCTCTAGTGTATATAATAATTCTGGCTACACGTACTGACCATCCCTGTTTTGGTAAAAAAGTGCCAAATTTGGTGAAATACTTTTTTTTCCAATGTGTAGAGTCTCCAGATTCTGGAATTTTATCAAATTTTCTGATTAAAAAATGAAAATCAGTAGCTTTGTGTGTTATTCTTCTTCATCTAATATATGGTCAGTCCTTGTTATTCACAGAAAACCCATACACTTTTTTTGTCATAATTCACAGTTGTAATGTCAGAAATGTGAATTTTGGCTTTTCTGATACGAACATATGAACATACGAACTTGTCAGCAGATAAAGGCCTTTTGGTCTATCAAGTCTGCTCGATTGTGCAGCTAGCAGCCCTTATACTGCAGCTTTCCCTCTCCCCCTTCCAATGACCCTTCCGTTACCCTGTCCCATCCCCTTTTGAAGCAGCCCACTGCATTATAGGCTACTACTTCCTCTGGTAATGCGTTCCACCCTGACACCACCCTCTCTGTAAAAAAGTGTCTCCTCATTTCCCTCCTGAATGTCCCCCTTCAATTTCACTTTGTGCCCTCAGGTGTCCCTCCTTCTCCTTAACTGGAAGAGCCCCTCTGTGTCCATCTTATTTATTCCCTTCATGTACTTGAAGCTTTCAATCATGTGTCCCCTTTCCCTCATCTCCTCCAGGGAGTACATTTTCAACTCCCTCATTCTACTCTCATAGGGCAAGTCCCCTAGCCCCTAGATCATTTTGTTGCCCTGCGCTGCACCGCCTCCACTAACCTAATGTCCTTGTTCAGGTACAGCCACCAGAACTGCACGCAGTACACCAGGTGTGGTTTAACTAGTGACCTATACAATGGCAGGATCACCTCCCACCTCCTGGAGGATATGCCTCTGGCAATACAACCCAGCATCCTGGTAGCCTTTGCAGCTGCTTTTCTACACTGTGCAGAGTTGTTCATTGCTCCCATCATGATCACCCCCAGATCCTTCTCCTCCTCCATCTTGGCTAGCTGAATCGCCCCCCCCCCAAGCTGGTAGCTCCTTCTTGGGTTTTTTGCTCCGAAATGTAACACCTTGAGTTTCTTGGCATTGAACCCCAGCTGCCAAGTGTTCACTCAGGCCTCCAATTTTTCCAGATCATCCTGTAACTCCTGCCACCCCTCTAAGTCATCCACTACCGCTCCTATCTTGGTGTCATCTGCAAACAGACAGATCTTGCTCTTGATGCCTATTGAGATGTCTACTATGAAGATCCCAAACAATACCTTCCCCAGTACAGAGCCCTGTGGCACCCCACTTGTTACTGCCCTGAGTGATGACAGCTCCCCTTCCACCACCACCCTCTGCTGTCTCCCTTGCAGCCAGTTCACTACCCATCCCACCATCTTCGCCCCAGACCCTGTGCCTTCCAGCTTACTACCTAGCCTCCTGTGTGGCACTGAATCGAATGCCTTATCGAAGTCCAGGTACAGGACATCCACTGCATAGCCCCTGTCTAACTGCCTGATTACCCAATCATAGTACTCCACCAGGTTGGTCTGACAGGATCTGCCTAAGACAATCCCGTGTTGCCTGCTGTCCTGCAGCCCATTAGCCTCTAGGAGGGAAACCAGCCTCTCCTTCAGGATTGTCTCCATCAGCTTTCCCACAATGGATGTGAGGCTTACTGGTCTGTAGTTCCCCAGCTCATCCTTGGGGCTGCTCTTGTGGAGGGACACCATGTGTGCCATCCTCCAGTCCTGTGGTACACTCCCCGAGTCCAGGGAGGCATTGAACAGGTCTTCCAGGGGTTCTGCCAGTACTTCTGTTAGCTCCCTTAGCACCCTGGGGTGTATGCCATCTGGCCCCATCGCCTTGTCCACCTACAGTGCCCTCAATCTCTCCAGTACCTGCCCACTGGGATTTCCCTGTCTGTCATCTCTTCCCTGCCAGTGCCCACACCCCCAGCCCCCCTTGGTACTGCTCCCCCTTTCTCTTCAGTAAATACTGAGCAGAAGTACTCGTTTAATGCTTTCACCTGTTCTGCCCTAGTATCCATCCCCCTCCATTTTAATCCTCACTATTTGGTCTTTTTCTCTCTGATGTACCTGAAGAAGTCCTTCTCCCCTACTTTAATTTATTTAGTTTTTGTTGACTGGATAAGTGCACTAGACAAATTCTGCCTATTTGCAGGCATGACCCAGGGGTTGGGGATACAGGTGAATGCCAACTGATCTTGAACCAGGCCAAACTGTTGGTGATATTCTCAGTGAATGGGTTGAAATTTGGCCAGGGTACCGGGTAAATTCCCCTACTCTCCAACAGGGGGAACCCTTGGCTGTCTGTTCGCAGGATGGTCAGTCTGGACAAGCCTTTGGAGAAGATGGATGTGGAGAGTGGTGGGGTGCAGGCTTCCTACCCATGCACAGATTTGCAAGAGGCTGTAGATGCTGCCTTGACTACAGCTCATTTGTTAGACTTTGATTCCTCCCAACTACTGAGGGAGCCTGGTTTGGACAATGGCTTACATGGAGAAACTGGCAAGGAGTTACAGTCACTAACTCCTGAAAGATGACGTTATATGCTACAGAAAAAGAAGGCACTTTTGCACGAGTTACGACAATTGGATGTATCGCTAGAGTGAAGCGCTTGCGAGTCTGACGCTGTCTTGGAAACTTCTGACACTGTTCTGAGTCAGCAGACTGCTGACTAAGTGTGTGCCTCTTCCCAACTAGCTGAAGGAATAGTACAGGAGACTGCTCTGCCTGATAGACCAGGCCCCCAGGGACAACATGCGAGTACAACCATGCCTATGGAACCAGCGGTATGCATAAACACGGGGAAGGCAGAGTAAATGAGAACCAAGACACATAATCAGGCTGGTAGTTCAAGCAGAACTAAAGTGGTGTGCCAAGAGCCTGTATCATGTCCCGTTGAAGGAAAACCAGTGTAGCCGAAGAGGCTAGGAGTAGGCCGAGGACAGGATAAACACAAATTGCTGGTTCTTGATGACAACACTCCTGTAAAACAAGGACAGGAGTGAGCTTTTCCTAAAAACAGATCGATGCATGGTTGGAGTAAGTCAGATGTGCATACTTCAATAGCTATACCAACGCCCAAGGAAGGACCTGCTTCTTTGCATTTGGACTCGGTTGCAGACAATGACATGGTGGGAGGCCAGGA
This sequence comes from Neoceratodus forsteri, assembly GCA_016271365.2. NCBI lineage: Eukaryota > Metazoa > Chordata > Ceratodontiformes > Ceratodontidae > Neoceratodus > Neoceratodus forsteri. Next base: position 530,042,582 of record CM028137.1, on the reverse strand, counting down.
GTGGTCTCCTAGTCGGGCGTTAGAGAGTGCTGGTTGGGAACAAAATACAGAAGGGACTTGGGTTCCTGATAAATTGGACCCTGCATGTCAAGCATCAGTTGTTTCAGCACATCTGAATGTGGCCATCAACGAACTTACTGAGATGAGCTCCAACGATCCTCAGGGTAAGAACAGAACTGATAATGATGCACAGACAAATGTTAATGCTGTAGGTGCTGTTGAGATGCAGAATTTATCTGTGGGCCCACTCAGGTTAGGTATCATTGAACAAATGATAATACTAAGGACAGGGGGGTGGTCCGCTGTTAAAAATGTCTGACTTGTTTCAGAACAAGGGTGAACCTGCTCCTTGTCACAATGCAGTAAGATTATTATATAAAGGGGGTATGATGGAGCCTCCAGACTGAATTTTTATTGCTAGGCAGTTATTGAAAGGTTTTTTAAAGTTGTTTTCATCTGAAATGTTTGTGCTCCTGCATTTGGGTAATCGTAACTTTGATGTTAGTTTTAAAAATGTGTCAGGTTTGGATAGGTTTTGGGCCCACTACAATAAGCTAAAAAATACTCCTTTCTGGGTGCCCTTTCATGCAATACCACTATCAAGGCCTGCTATTAAAACCTTTACTATTATGTTTAAGAATGAAGGAGTGAATATGGAAGATATTCTTTATTGGTTAAGGCAAAGATGTGAGATATTAAATAGGCCTTGTCCTATGCTTGACAGTGAGCAAATTTAGGATGGGGGTGGAGGGTACAAGTTAAACTGATTGTGACAAACACAGGCCCCATTCATCTACCTAGTACCTTTTACTTGGGAAAAGCTAGAGGCTCTATTTTTTATGCAGGTCAGCCTCATTCATGTTTTAAATGGGGGATAGGACATATCTGAGTTCAGCATGCAATACAGTAAAATGTAGTCACTGCTTGCAATTAGGACATGTTTCAGGGAAGTGTTTAAATCTGTTTTGATGTACCTCTGTGAGCAAACAGGTCATTCTTATGGCAGGTGTCCCTGGGCCTCACATAACAGGGAGGATTGCTCCTCACATGAAGGGCTTATCAACATGGCCCAGCAACATCAAGCTAAAAAGACAGCAGACTTAAGTACTAGAAAAGAGATAGAAACACACGGACAGAAAGCAGTTTCTGTTCCCCAAGAGGTTTGGCCTACAGTGTCTGTCACTGAGGACCCAGAGCTTGAGATGAGACATGATTCTGTACAAGGAGTAAGGGCAGATCCTGTTCAGGAGACAGATGTTCCAACCGTACATGACAGTCCTAATTGTTCTCCTAAAGAAATGCCCCCCCCCCCGGATACTGAAGGGTTTAAAATGGTTACTCGAACTAAAAGGTCTAGGATGGGTAAGGTGGTGTCATGAAAAATTGGAGGGAGGGACAGGGCTGTACCTCCAGGGACATGGAAAAGTGGTAATAAGTTTGCAGTCTTACATTCAGAAGATGGGGATTCAGAAGGGGACGGGATGGACTGCTCTTCTGTAGTTTCTTGCACTGACACTGAAGAGGGAAGGGGTACAGCCTCAATAGCCAAGCGTATGAGGCAAAGACAAAAGACCCAGGCTTCATAACTGCATTACATTATGAGATCTTCTGGCAACTTTGCTGAACAGCTCTCCATTACCTCCATTAATGTTAATAGTAAAAAAGGGGATAGGAAATTAGCAGGCACCATGTTCTCTTTACAAGAAAAGGCATCAGACATTACATGTATTTTAGATAGAAGGTTGAAAATGGGGGCGAGCAAGTGTGGCACTTGGGGCCCTCTTTTTGGTCTACAGGACTAGATTTATGGGTTGGGTGGGAATTTTGTTGGCAAATACAGATCTCATGGTTACTAGATTAGTAGACATTTGTCCGGGGCGGGCTTTATTATTGGATCTTTCTTATTTTTCAGATAGATTTCAGTTAATTGTGACATATGCACCTCAGACCAAGGCCCTTAGGGCTGCTCTGTTCAAAGACATTCACCCTTTTTACATACATCTAGACTTGTTATATGGGCAGGGGATTTTAATTGTAGTTTGCACCAAAAGGATAGAGGGTTACCGTGGAAAAACTTTTTTATGATTCAGTGGCATTACAGAATGTCATTTATAATACTGCATTGAAGGATTCCTATCAGAGTTTGCATGCTTCAGGGGTTTTTACATTTTTTAAAGGTAAACTAAAGAATCACATATACTTCATTTTTGTTTCCAAACTTTTTAACGTGTTGTCTAGTAGGACTATGGCTGTAGAATTCTCTGATCATTTGTACACTTTGCACAAGGATATCCTGGCAAGATACCCCAAGGTGTAGAAAGAATAAATGGAGGCTAAATGAGTCGGTATTATCTGATGCTAAAACTCAGAAGTGCTGGCGACAAAACTGGACAGCCAGACTGTCAGTAGTTGACTGTTATGAGGATCTCACAGAGTGGTGGGAAGATACCAAAAAATCTTGACAGGAACTATTTAAACATAGATCGCATCTAGAGAATATCGAACACTACTTAGATTATGTGCAGCTACGGCAACAGTTGCAACACTTAATTTCTCTATCAGAGACTACGTCCCAAGATTTTGGGTCTCAAATCCAGAATATTAAAGCACAGTAACAAAAATTGCAGTATAATAGGACGCAATCTTTGGGGCAAGAGGCTAAGTTTGGGATAAATGCTGGGAAACACAGTATTGACCCTTACAAGGATTGTAGGGATAGGGTGAATGCAAGGATTATTACAGGATTATTTCCTCAACAGGAGACACTCTATCCTCTTCTTTAGGCATTTTAGATATTGTAAAGACTCAGGCTCAGAAGATGTTTGGTGAAAAGTCACATGTTACCACCGAGAGTAGATTATTGGATGGTTTACATCTTCCACAGGTAGAATTAACAGATATTGACATGCTTACTCGTGAAATTACAGTAGGGGAAGTGGTGCAGGCAATAGAGAACTTAAAAAAGGATTCTGCCCTGGGATCCGATGGAATAGGTGCAGGGCTTTATAAACAATTTAAGGATCACCTGACTCCAACTTTGGTAATTTTATATAACTACATGTTAAATGAAAGTAGATTGGCTTCATCTATAAAAGAGGCTATTCTAGTGTCAATAAATAAAAAGGGTCCTTCAGTGGATATTAATAATTGGAGACCCTTAAGTTTACTGAATACAGATCTAAAGATTTTAGCTAAACTGTTGTTAGGAAGACTTACCAAAATAGCTTCATATGTGACTAGTGAAGTTCAAACTTGTGCAGTGCAAGGTAGACAACAAAGAGATAACTTAATTTTACTTAGGGAGTTGTTCTATCAAGGTGGGGGGTTGACTGGTTGGATAGTAAGTATTGATCAGGAAAAAGCTTTTGATCGTTTATCCCATGACTTTTTGTTTTTAGTGTTAAAAGCTTTTGGAATACTGGAGGTATTTGTAGACTGGATCAAATTATTGTACAGGGATGCAGTCATAATTCCGAATGTGATTGGCTGGTATGGGAGAAAACTTATGGTGCAGAGAGGGGTTCAGCAGGGATGTCCCTTGAGCCCTTTACTGTATGTTTTCTGTATGGACATTTTTATTAGGTTATGTATACAGGAACAGGGAATAATTGGCTTAGGATTGCCAAATTGTTCACAGACTGAAAATTTTAACATATGCAGATGCTGTGGTGTTAACACTGGCCCCTCAAATGGATGAATATGCTTTAAAAATGGTGTTTCAGTTTTTTTCTGCAGTATCAGGTTCCCGCATAAATTTAGATAAAAGCAGAGGGGTACCTTTGGGTCGGACTCCCTTACCTGACTCAGGAACTGTTGCAGGGATATAAATTACTAGAGAATCTCTTAAAATATTAGGGGTTGTGTTTGGACCACAAAATGCTGCTATTTTGAACTGGGAAGCAGGTATAGCACAGGCAGAAAGAGTGCTTATGGGATGGAGACAGCAAGTCATCGGTAAATTGAAAAGGGGTTGGCTAATCAAGACTTTGTTGGTCCCCATTTTTTTTTTGTACGTAAGTTACGTTTATCCTCCTCCTCCTAGAGAAGTGTTGACTAGAATTTACAGTTTGCTTTTTCAAGTTCTTTGGGGATCTAGGTTAAACCCTGTAAAACAGAGCCTCACTTATCGACCAAAGGCAGAAGGAGGGGTAGGAATGTTTGACCCCATTGCTTTCTTTTTTAGTATTTTCTTGGATTACAATTTTGGGAAATGTCTTCGACCAGGTGTTGTAGTTTGGAAAGTATGGATGGACTACTGGGTGGCGCCCAATATTGAGCCATGGCAACATATGAAGCCCAGATTACTAGGGCAAAAGAAGGCCCGCCCCTAAGTATGGTTTAGATAGTATTAAATGGGCTTTACAAAGGAAATTGACACCTGCAGTTATACTTATTGGGGATAGAAAGAAGATGTACCAACACATCTTGAGTAATGAGAATACAGCAGTCGTAGAATTTCCATTATGTCCGGAGTAGTGGAAAGAGTGTGTTTTGAAACAATTAATAAATCCTAGGATTCCATTATATGCATGGGACTGTGTGTGGCTGGAGAATTATGGGAGACTGGGGGTGAAATGCAATAATAAGCACAAACAACTTTCAGACAGATATTGCCCAAGAAATACTTTGTTCAGATCTTAGAAACTTAGCATCATTTGTTTCTAGAATGTAAGTTTGCTTAGCTGTTTTGGGACATTTTGGCTAAAGAGTGGGGGGAGCAATTATTTTTATGCTTACAATACTCAGAGATTGTATATGGTAATAACCCAGGATTTCTTGGAAAATATCATAAGGATATGATATATGTTATTTTTTCACTTATTAGGTATCATTTATGGCAGGCTAGATGCCTGTGGGTGCTGCAGCAAAAATGGATTCATCAGACTGTGGTATTTCTGAATGTGAAAAAGGCTACACAACAATTGTTGAGGAATGATGTAACTAAATATTCATTATCTAGAGTTGCTCATTTTTGGATACACTGTAGACAATGGTGTCACTAATTTGGGTATTATTCTTGTAGACAAGACAAGAAATGTTTATATTGTGTATGTATTATCAGTATTTATGTATACTAAATGTTTTGTTTGATATGTATTGTAATGAAGTCCACATTTTCTAATAACAATTCTCCTACTCTTTTCAATAAGTGCCATGGGATCTTTAACATCCACCTGAACTACCACCAGAACAGTCAGTTGGGACCTCGGCTTAATGTCTCATCTGAAAGATGCCCTGTGCCAGCCTGAGTTCCCCGGACACCTTGACTGCCCTGACTGCCCTTGTCACCTCCCTTGACTCCTTCAGGTATTCCTCTCTGTTCACTCCCCCCCGTTCTTTTGTACCATCTAAAGGTGGCTCTTTTCTTTCTTACTTTCTCCATGACCCCCCTGCTCACCCAGCTAGGTGTCTTGGCCCTAGCCCTCTTACTCTGGACCTTTGCAGATGTTGTGGTTACCTCCTCTATACCCAGTTTAATGACCTCCCACCTCTGATTAGTGTCCATATCTGGAGAGATCTTGGCTAGATACTCCTGTACTATTTCCCTCATCCTCCCGAAGTTGGCCCTTCTGAAGTCTATCACCCTTGTGCCTGATCCCACTCCCTCTTTCCCCATGTCTATCTTGAACCACACCAAGTGGTGATCACTCCCTGTCAGTGGTTCCTCCACCCTCAGCAACCTCAAAAACTCACCATTCGCCAGCATGAGGTCAAGGGTGTTCCCTAACTGATAGGCTTGTTGACCATCTGCAACATGAAGCTGTCCTGAAAGGCATCCAGAAGTACCTGCTCCCTCCTATTTGTGATGGCTGGGGTACCCCAATGTACTCCTGGCAGATTGAAGTCCCCACAATCACCATACTGCCCTTCCTGCAGGTCTTTCTGCTCTGTCCTGCTAGAACTCTCTCTAACTACTCAGTCTGAGAGGGCAGCCTGTACATCACTCCCATCCGGAGGGTCCTATTTTTTGGAGTCCTGGAGCTGCACCCAAAGTGTCTCAGTGTTGCCTTCCTCCCTGACACACTTAATAATAATAATAATAACCTTTATTTTGCATAAGCACCTTTCAAAGTACCAAGGCGCTTTACAAAAGGTTAAAACAACAGTAATAAAATCAATAAATACGATCCAAAGCAATCACAAAAGTCTAACAAGGTTCATTACTCAGTGCCTTCAAAAGCCTGGCACCATAAAATGTTTTTTAATGCCTGTTTAAAGCCTCCCACCATTGTTCACTCCCACAGCTGATGGGGTAGAGAATTCCAGAGGGTATGGGCCATGTACATGAATGCAGGGGCCCCAGAAGACTTCAAAGACACCCTTGGAATCTCCAGCAACCCCTCATCGGCCAAATGGAGCTGTTGCTCGGGGCGACAGGGAACAAGAAGCTCTTTCAAGTAGTCAGGGCCAAGTCCACATAGGGCTTTGTAAGTCAGTAAACCAACTTTAAAGGTGATCCGCCACCGAATTGGTAGCCAGTGCAGAATGTGCAGCACAGGAGTAATATGAGAACTTTGAGAAGTCCCCATCAACAATTTTGCTGAAGCATTTTGCACTAGCTGTAGGCGATGAATATCAACCTCAGGAAGCCCTAAGTATAGGGAGTTGCAGTAATCAAGGTGCAAGGTCACGAAGACATGGACCAATGTAGGTAGATCACCGGATGGAGCAAGATGATCGATCATGGCGATGTTCCTAAGATGGTAAAAAGATGACTTGATGATTGCTGACACCTGGGATCATAAAGTCAGCCTGTCATCAAGCACCACCCCCAGGTCTCACACCCATTCAGAGGTAAGGATCTGGGAGCCCCCTAGATAAATTCCAGAGGGTTGACCAGTCCTCAACCCTCCTATCCGGTGATCTGGGTCCACGATCATCACCTCAACTGTTCCTGTGTTCAACTTTAGCCAGTTTGAATTCATCCAGTCCTAGATTTCAGCAAGATAGTTGTTAAATACCGAGAGTGCACTGTCCTGGTTGGGTGCGAAAGACAGGTAGAGCTGGGTATCATCAGTATAGCAGTGAAACCTCAGCCCATACCATCTTACAATGTCTCTGAGGGGCAGCATGTACACTGCAAACAACATGGGGGGCAGCACTGAGCCCAGAGGGACCCCACATGACAGAGAGAATGGGTCAGAGGAAAAAATCCCCGACCCCACTCTCTGAGTTCTACCAGTGAGGAAAGATGTAAACCACCTGAGAACCTTACATGTCAGGCTACAGATGGACCTCAAACACCCAAGCAATACCCCATGGTCAACAGTGCCAAAAGCTGAAGAGAGATCAAGGAGCATCAGAATGGAATGGCGTCTCTGATCTCTCGCCATCAGGAGATCATTGAGCACCCAAACCAGTGCAGTCTCAGTACTATGCCTCTTTTGAAAACCAGACTAGAGAGCTTCGTAGATGTTATGGATGGTCAAGTGGTTCTCCAATTGTACCGCCACTACTTTCTCAATAACCTTCCCTGTAAATGAGAGATTTGAGATTGGTCTGTAGTTGGCCAGAGAGTCCAGGTCCAAAAAAGCTTTCTTCAGGAGGGGTGTTACCACTGCCTCCATCAGGGAGCTTGGGAACTCACCTGAAACAAGGGAGCACCGGACTATCTGTACCAGGATCGGGCTGATAATATCACAACGTCCCATAATCAGGGAGGTTGGGCCCAGATCCAAACTACAGCACATAGGACGCATACTCTGGGCAATCCACATGACATCCATGAACTTCAGCAGGTCAAAGGAACTCCAGGAAGTGCAAGGTGAAGTGACCAAGCACCGATCACCAGCATCCCCCACAGGGCGAGTCAGGAGGATCTCTAACCTGATGTTGGCTACCTTATTCATAATGAATCGAGCAAGCTCATCGCACTCCACTTGTGAAAAGGTCTTCGGAGCTGCAGACAGGTTGGGTTGCACAACCTGTCCACCATTTGAAAGAGCTGAGCTGGTCAGTTCTGAGCGGCAGCAATCTCCCCGGACAGGAATTCTGCCTTCTTATGGGATATCGCGGATTGTTAGGCCTGATAATGCTCTACCAATCTAAGGTGGTCAGCCTTCAGGGTGGATTTCCGTCAACATCACTCTAACCTACGTCCTAGTCACCGTAACTCTCTCAAGGACCCATCAAACCAAGGGGCCCGAGGGCAGAGGGAGAGAGGATGAACACGGACAGGAGCAATCGAGTCCAGAGCCACAGAGAAGGCCTTATTATAGGTCAAGACCAAGGACTCTGGAGTCGTGCTGGCCACAGGAAACTCAGAGAGGTCAATCACCGCCATAAGACCTTCAGGGCTCACCTCCCATAAAAGGCGGTAACTGACCATCTCAGGGGCAGGCCTACGATGTGGGGCACAAAAGCTGAACCTCATGGTGTAATGATCGGACCAACTGAAAGGTTCCACCCCCAAATCAGAGGCCTCAATCTCCAGAAGGAAAACCAAATCCAAAGCGTGACCATGTTGATGAGTGGCAGAGGTAACAGTCTGTGTAAGGCCCAGCGATGTCATCAGCTGGAGCAAGTGCTGTCCAAATAGTGAGAGTTCATCATCGACCCAGGCTTTAAAGTTGCCCAGAACCATCAGTCTGGGTGACTCCAGCACCATGTCGACCATGAAGTCCGCTACTTCCTGTAGGAATCGCATCTCATCCCCGGGTGGACGGTAGACAAGAGCTATCCTACAACCTACAACCTACATCTGCCACCACAGTACACTCAAAGGATTCAGCCTCTTCAAGTGGTACACTCGTGAGGCCCAACTCGGTCTTGAAACAGACCACCACCCACCCCCCGTCCAATCTTGAGCGGTATATCACTGAGTACCCGGCCGGAATTGCAGCTTCCAGTATGGGGCCAGCATTTTCATCCAGCCAGGTCTTGGTGATGCATGCCAGACCAGTTGTTCCAATAAGATCTGCAATAATTGCCATCTTATTCTTAACAGATCTGGCATTGCATAATACTGTTCGAGTTGGACGGGCTTCAAGGGCTGCCCCAGCTACTTGCCCACCAGAAATGATAGTGCCCTTGGGTATGGTAACTAAACATGGAGCACCACGCTTCAAACTCCATTTTGCCCCAGGGCATCTTCTAGACCCTAACCACCCAGTGAGAGACCCGTTCATTCGTCCTCTGATGTCCGCATCTCTCGGCCTCCCACCCCTCCTTCTACGGACAATACCCAGTGCTCTACAGTGCTGGTAGGTTGACAACATTAATGGAGGGGGGAAAATGGGCAGAGGGAGCTGAGGGTAGAGGACGAATAGTGCACAACTGGGGGGGGAGGCCTATACATCCTACAGGCCAACCTAACCCAGAAAACACAACACCCAAGCAACTAACCCAAAGGAGAAACCCTGAACAGAACAATGATAAAATTACTCTACCGAAGCAAATAAAATAAATAAATAAATAAACTACCCACCCAAAACAAATGAAACCTGCAGAAAATAAAACTTTTCCCAATACTGCATGAAAACTTCAGTCCAGGGCTTAACTCATGAAAAACATAAAAGAAAAATAATAACAGTAAATAAAACCAGGTCAGAATAAAATCTCATGCAGTCCCCTCTCACTGGACATGCAGAATAATTATAAGTCCCCCCCCCCCCCAGGCCCTCTCACAGCCAGAAGTGGAAGAAATTAGAGCACTCTCACTGCTCTCAGTTAGAGATCCCAGTTAGTTAGCAGTTGACCAAAAAATATGTTCTAGAAACAGACTGGGGCTCTCACTCCCAATCAATAGTGAAAAAAGGCCACAGTTCACAATTAGGCCAAATCCATAAAATCGATGTCTGGGAAGTTCTCTTACAGCCTCCCACCTCACATAAAACCAAACAAAAGTTGGCAAAACTAGGACTCTCACTCCCTGTCGATGAAAAGATATGTCCCAAAAAATTAACAGACAAAGAAAATGAAATAAAAGTCAGTATCTCAGAGGCTCTTTCACAACCTCCCTTCACAAACAAAGCAGAACATTGAAGTCAATAGTAATGCTGATCCCATAAAACAGTTGAAACACTTCAGAGATCCCCTCACATACAGCACCACCCCTACCAGTCTCTCTCTCTCTCTCTTGTCAATCAGTCTCATTTGGCTCCCCGTTGCACTTCCTAGTTCCCTCAGCATTTGTATTTTATTTTTCTGTTCCCCACTTCAGCAAGAATAACAGTGTTATGTTTTTTATTTCATATTTTCTTATTTTTTACTCCCTCCTGACCAGCAGAGACAATCAGCCACACCAGTTAACCTCCACAGAAACACTCAGCTACACCTACAACATCCCCCCAAACAGGTAACTTTCCAAATGAAGTCAGAAAGCAACCTGGTACCAACTGAAAGCAACAATAAGCTGCAAAAGAAACAATAACAACAGCAATACAATCAACAACAAACAACAGTCACTTCCCTGATATGAGCTGATTCCTTCTCCCAGGGATGTAATTATAGGGGGGACGGGGGGCACAAGTCCCCCCCAATAATTAAGGTGAGCACATTTGTCACCCCCAACATTCAGCCCCTTACGTTGGTGTGGGGTCAAACGTGGTAGGTGAATTCAAGAATGCATGGGACAGACATAAGGGCAATGCTAGTGTGGGGTAGGAGAAAATAGGCTGTTGGTTAACCAGAATCTGCAGCTTATCCAACAGGTAGGGAAATGGGCAGACTAGGTGGGCCATGCGGTCCTTATCTGTTGTTAAAGTCTATGTTCTATGTTGCCTGCTGATGGGCTAGAAGGGACTCGAGAGTCAGGAGCTTGCTGTTCCGGGGGTGTGTGTGTCAGTCAGGTTTCACTGGTGAGTCCTGCCTGGGAGAGAGAGAGAGAGAGACGCGAGAGACAGAGCTGTGGGGATAGGGGACCATCGCTGCACAAGCTGGCCTGGTCAGAACTGGGAGAAGTAGGACTGAGATGCAGCAGGGAGGGAGAAAGTGATGGACCGCACCTGGAAGTAGCGTAAGTGTGCACCGCTGCCAGTAGCAAGGAGTCAGGACAAGCAGGCGAGAGACTGACTGCTGGTGGCGAGAGAACTGTGGTATTGTTGATGTGTTTGGTACTTCACTTCCCCTCCTCCTGTCCTTCCTTATTAAAATTGAATGCTATTGCTACATCCACCTGCCGCTGCTGAGGAGCCGCTGCTTGCTTGCCAGTACTTCATGATGTGGGAGTCGGTGGGGAAGTCCTTATGGCCTGGGATCAAGTGGTGCAGGGCTGCGGGTGACTGTGAGTGACTTAATGTGGGGGTCAGTTCAGTTGGGGCATCAGCTGGGCTGAGTCTGCAGCATGTGGAATTTAACTGGAGGCTGGAAATTTGGAATGGAGAAAACAGAGGAGTGTGGACTGCTGGAGGCTCAAGGCGAAGGCTGCTGCAAGCAACAATTGGGAGGTAGGACTGACTGGTGGTTATTGGTGGTGCTGCAGTGGGTAGGGGTGAGTAGTGATTGGGAGGACAGGCAACAACAAATATCATGCTGTGGGGGAACTGCATGCTGTATGCATAAAAGGTCAAAAGCAGTAAGCAGAAGAGGTGGTGGTGGGGAGGGAATTCCAGTTTGCACACGGCAGTTCTGAACTGGCAGGGGCCACACACTACTGGCCATTTGATTTGGTGCCAGTCAGGGTCAGGGAGCTCCCGGGAAAAGAAGTCTGCTGCAACCTGTGAGGCATTCTTTCTTTCTGTAGTGCCTGGAGTGGGACAGTGGCTCTACCAGTGACCAGCACAGTAAAACAGCACAAAACTGCGCAGCTTGAGATAACATAGTTCTAGTCTGCAAGAAGGCAAGTGTAAGTGGTGTCTAATTATGTTTATTGGTGGTCTGCTGTGCTGTGCTGGTCATGTCTACAGTCACTCAGTGTCTGTTTTAAAATGCTGTGCTGTCTAGTGTCTCTCCTGTGTGCCACCTGAGCCTATGTTATGTTATTTATTTATTTATTAATGGTCTAGGTTTAACACTTTTGAGGACAGGCTCATTTATAGGTTCCACATCAAAGCTAAAACAGAGGAGATGATACAGAAACCATAAGCAGTAACAATAATGTACATCAAAATACTGGGCTAACCACTAAGTAATAAAACAGTATCTACAAATAATGCAATGTGAAGTGAAGAGGGTCGCACAGTGGGAACATCAAAGGAGAGGGTAACACCAGGGGTGAGGTATACTTCAGTAAAAAAGTAATGCCGCCATCTGTCAGAGAAACCGAACCGATAGGGCAGGTAGTGGTAGAAGTATGAAGAATGTAATAAGAGAGAGTAGGTGATGCAGCAGACCAGGGGCCTTGTCGAAGGAAAAGAGGGAACGGGACAGTACAACGAAGTAGAAACAGTCAATAGATGAGGAGAATAAAAGGCAGAAAGGAACTTGGGATGTGACATAGAGAGGAGATGGGGTGGGGGGGGCAGAAGGAGGACAAGATAGCGTGGAGAGGCAGTTAGTTAGAGGGCAGGCAATGGTAAGAAGAAAATAACTTAGAGCAAGCTGGGGGAGAGCAAATGCTGGTAACATAGGGGATTATCAAGGTGGAACAATTGGAAGCAATCACAACTGGCTTTGTTTAATAGATGGTTCAGGAGTTCTCATTTGAATCTGCCAAGGGTATTAAGGGAGGAGATGCTAGGAGGTAGGCTGTTAAGCCATTTGGGTGCACGGTAGGCAAAAGCTCTTTTTTCCTGAGAGGTGCAAGGAATCTTGAAGACAGACCTCTCTGTGCTTCTGGTAAGGCAGTCACTGTTGTAGGGGGTGAGTAGATTTTGGACACCAACTAGCAGCATGCCAAGGTTTACGTTTTTTGCCAATAGACAAGTCTGAAACATGAGCCTGCTTGCGAACTGGAGCCAGTTAGCCTGAGCACACAGGTCACATGTGTCAGTCCTGCGCTCAGAGTTCGTAGACAGACGATACACCTTGTTTATTTATTTCCAATTGTTTATCCAGGAGAGACACACTAAGCTGAAAGCTTGTTTACAGGTGCGACCTGGGAGCACAGGGAAGTTAAGTGACTTGTTCATGGTCACACAGTATGCAAGTGGGGGCTGTGGGATTCAAACCCAGGTCTCCAGATTTGCAGCTCAGAGCCTTAAACCACTGCACTATACTGCCTCCTAAATTGATAATGATAAGTTTCAGGGCTCTAACAGTCGCCGATCCATAGATGACTATACCATAGTCAATAAGAGAGACCACAGAGCTGTGGATGGCAAGGCTTGAGAACCTCAGGGGTAAGACTGCAGTTATGCCTATATAGTACACCAATACAAACACCGACAGCCTGGCAATATGGTAGAAATAGGAAAAGGAGCTATCAACAGTGATTCCCAGGTATTTAAATTGGTGAACAAGCTCCAGCAGGGTACCAGCATCATGTGTTATAGTTAAAGGGTGGGTACGAAACCTATTCTGGGGACTAGCGAACAGCATTAACTTGTTTTTTTTTATAATTCATTATAAGCCGATGGTCCTTGAACCATCTTTCGACCTTCGAGAAATTGTCCTGAAGTGCCCTTTCTAGGGTAACAGGGTTATTGTCACTTGTAAACAACACTGCATCATCAGCGTAAAGTAGAATTTCACAGTGACAGGCAAGAGGGAGTTAGTTTAAGGAATAAGCTAAACAACAGTGGGTCCAGAATGGAGCCCTGGGGCAACCCTGAGTGGACAGATCTGCTGTCAGAAAGGACACTGTCAATTCTAACCGTTTGAGAGCGGTTTGTGAGGTAACTATTGGACCAGGCGACAGTGTCCTTGGAGAGTCCAACAGTAGCAAAATGCCTGATAAAAAGGTCATGATTAATCGTGTTGAAAGCTTTCGACAGGTCGATAAATGCTGTACTGACAAGAGTGCCAAGATCAAGGGAGTCGTCAATAAAACCAGTAAATTTGAGCAGGGCTGTTGTGGTGCTGTGTCCTTTACGAAACCCATGTTGTTGTGGGCATTGAATGTTATACTTGTTAATGTATTCTACCAACTGATCTGCAACTAGTCGTTCAAGCTCCTTAGATAGGGGTTGGAGAATTGAGATGGGCCTATAGTTTCCCTGTGAGGAGCAATCACCATTCTTGAATACTGGAGTAACTAAGGCAGTTTTCCACAGTTGTGGGAACTGCACGAGTCTAAGTGAGGCACTAATAATGTGAGTTAGGGGTGCCAATATGTCATCTAGGGTAAGAGCTACAAACCTAAGGTCAAGGGATCTCCACTGTGTCGGGTCTTCCCTAGGAATTTTTGAAGGTACCTCCTGGCTTCACCTAAGGACACGGTTCTGAAGTAAAATGGGGGATGAGAGGGAGGTGGGTCGGGGAAGCAGCTAAGACAGTGTTGTTAGTCTGGAGGAAGAAATCAGGGGGTAGGACTCCATTAAGATCTGTAAACACTTTATTAAAAATGCTTGCGATAGTAGCAGGGTCAGTTGTAGGATGCCATGGGGGGGGGGGGGGTTAGCCTAAACAATGCATCTCCTGTGTTTTCTCCTGTGTTACCAAAGTTAAAATAATAAAAAAAAAATAAAACACATAGATACATAGATACATAGACAGTGTCGGCAGATAAGGGCCTATGGCCCACCCAGTCTGCCCATTTGAGCTTGTAAGTTCAGTTTATGTTTTCCTAGAAGTCTGTTGCCCCTTACCCCTGACCTCCAGAATTCCTTTATGTCTATCCCATGCATTCTTAAATCCGTGATTGTTTCAGCCCCCACCACTTCCTCTGGCAGGGTGTTCCACTTGTCCACCACCTGCCGTGAAGAAATTCTTCCTCATGTTTCCTCTGAATTGTCCTCCTCCAACTTCATCCCATGCCCTCTAGTCCTGGAACATCTTTTTGCTTAAAATAGCATATTCCTGCACACTGTTCCTCCCTGTAAGATACTTGTATGTCTCTATCATATCCCCTCTCTCCCTCCTCTCCTCCAAGGAGTACATGTTCAGTTCCTTCAACCTGTCTTCATAGGACTTGTGATGCAATCCATGCACCATCTTTGTTGCCCTCCTCTGAACCTTCTCTACCCTGTCTATGTCCTTACGTAGGTATGGTCTCCAGAACTGTACACTGTACTCCAGGTGGGGCCTCACTAGTGTCTTGTATAGCAGAATTATGACCTCCCTTTTCCTGCTGGAAACAGAGATTATTTAAGCCACATGATTTTTGGGCTCGTCCGGGATTTGGACCCAGGACCTCTCATACCCAAAGTGAGAATCATACCCCTAGACCAACGAGCCACTTAACCTGCAGGTGGCTGTAGAGTGGATGAAGAAGTGGTGTGGACAATGAGGAGCAGCCAGCGACTGACAGCGCTAATGGGTTTAAAACATGGGTTGACTTGGCAACCAACCAACCAACCTACCCTGCCAACCTACAGTACCCTAATCTAAAGGCCTGGTGTGGCGGGAGATCATACAGCAACCAGCACAGCCCACCTCTCATCTCCTCGGTCAGCCATCGAATGAGAACACATGGTGTACTTGTTCAGTGTACATTACATGGCACATTACACAGCATGCATGCATCTCCTGTACTGCACAGGGAGTGTGGACCGTGTATTGTACAGAGAGTGTGTGGCCTGTGTACAGTACAGGGACCACACACCTTGTACAGTACACAGTCCACACTCCCTGCACAATACAGGGGGCGGACATGCACCCTGCACTATACATTGGACACATGTTCCATGTCTTCCCATTTGGTGGCTGGCTGAGCAGAAGAGAGGTGGGCTGGGCCAATTGCTGTATGGTCTCCTGCAGCACTGGCCTGGCCCTTCAGGTAAGGGCGGGCTGGCCAGTGTCTGTGGTGGGGGGAGCCACTAGACAGTAGGGGATTTGTAGCTTGCTAAAGGGAAGGAGATCCATGGTGGGGGGTGCCAGTAGTTGCCAGCTAGGAAGGTATGTTATGATACTGGTGCGGGGCTGGTAATTGGGAGGGGAAGGGTGAACCAGTCTGCATGCCAGGGAACATTATTTTACATACATGGCCAGCGACTGGAGGGTTGGGAGGAACGGTCTTCTCTTACCTGTGCATAGGTAAGTTGTTCCAAAACTTGTGGATTGGGCAGTACATTTTTTTCTTCACAGCTCAAGTGAGTTTGAAATGTTCCTTTTTTTGTGCATGCCTAGTAATACCAGAAAAAGCAGAGGGGGGGCTTCAGCCTTGCTTTACTTACAGATGTTTTATAGTACAAGTTGCACCCAACAGAGGCTTTATAGTGTTGTTGTCCTTGACCTGCCCAGTTCTAGAACGAGAACTGCATTTAACTGTGACATAGCTGTAACTTTTACTTGCAGTATGTGTATCCTGTGTCCTGTATTGAGTATACTGTGTGTCAGGGGGACTTGCAGCAGTGACAAGCAGTAACAGAGAAATGCAAAGCAAGACAATGCAGTTCACAGCCAGCACTCGTGATCTGAGGCTGGTTGAGAGTGAGGTGCCCCCCAACCTTTACACCAAAATGATTCCTCTACCTTCTCCTTCCAGCCACCTATGAGAATCCAACAGGTAACCAGCTGCACCACTCTGTCTCAGCCCCACTTCCAGTTAGCAGTAGCTTTGCTGAAGCCCCAGGCCAGACAGTTAGCACCCCTCACCCAAGCTACAGGGCTAGACAAAAAACAGTTCCTGTACTATAAAGTTAATGGCTTAAAAAAAGCACAAGATAAGTAGAACTGTAGCACAAGTGAAATAAGCAGTCCCACATATTGCAATACAGTTTACATATATTTCCATGAAGCCTGTAGCGAAAGCTTTCATCTGGATTTTTTTGACTTCATTAAACAATTGCTATGGCTTCATGGCAACAAACTAATGTCACAAATGAGGCAATTTTTAAGTCAGTAGGAGGTAGTCAGATGTTGTAGAGGCAGAAAGTGGAATAAGTACTTGTTAATGTGAAATATTTATAACTGATAATGCGACAAATTAAAACAAAAAAAAAAAAACTAGTAAATTTTAAATGTAAAAACTATTGCTATAAACAGTATGGTTTAAAATTTTAATTTAGTATTATACCTGTGGCAGGATTTTTAAAATTGGAGGATGCAGATCTGTATGAATGTTCCACCTCCGTCTGCCCGACTGCGCCAAAACATGGAGGCCCTATTTTCAAAACCTTCAGAGTTTGTGTGACAGCTTGCTTCTGCAACTTGTGGCACCTTGTGTAAAAACAAAGCAAAACAAAAAAAGATTCAACTGTCATTTTGTTGACACAAGCTCTGCATTTTGGGTGCAGGTACATCCAACATTCAGATGCTGCTAGGTCACCTACTAGGGTCAAAACATCCAGTGCAGCTGCGACCAAAAGGGGATGCATGCATCCTATAATCCCCTCAGTTTTTTTAAAGTGTACTGTTTAATTGCACATACTGTACCTAATGAGATGTGCCAATAAGGAACATTAGTCAAAAATAAAATAGTTGTTTGGTGTGTAAGCCTATCCAGAACTGTTGGGGAAATTGTCGATTAGTTTTAAATCACTACAGTTTTGTAATTTCCTCAGCAATGCTTTTTCTGTGTCCTGATTTAACAGTGCTGCAGACAGCTCTGTTAGTTATGTAAGTGATAACACATGACAGGGTGTGCAGTTATAAGGGAATAATGCATGCCCTGAGTGATTGTTGTGACCGCAAACCCTGGAAGGTGTTATCCAACTTGTAAAATGGACTTTTTATAGGATACAAAAATATATAGTTCAGGATGAGTGAGGCGTGTGGTTGCCAGAAAATAATCAATGGTCATGTGACATGTTTGGAACAATGAGGTTAAAGGAAAACACTGCTCACCCACCAGCGCTCTCTTGCGGCTGTCTGTGCCCCCATTTAGTAAGGCTACCAGCAGCCATCTTGTGCGAGCCACTTGTTTCCTTGCCAAGGATATGCTCATGTGACCCCACCAGCCAATGTCCTGAGTTAGCAGGGGCACAATAGCATATCATGGGTGAGGAAGTGAGTGGCTCCCATGAGACAGCTGCCAGCAACCTTAGTAAATGGAACTCTGCAAGCACGGATTAAAATGTAAATATCACATCCTACTGTAAATGAAGTTAGAAAAACATTTTTTTTCAAATACAACTGCCAATCAGGGGCATAGGCAGCAACAGGAGAGTGCTAGCAGGTAGGTGGTGTTTTCCTTTAAGATTTTCATGGCCCAGTTTTTAAATTAAAATCACATTCTGTACCATGACTTGTTAAAAATCCTTCTCTCATGGACAGGTCCTCAGGGCATTCTACCGTGTGATCTAGCAGTGAGGGCAAAAAACTGAGACACTTCGTCAGCATGTAAATGCAGGCTGGAAATAGAAAATAATTAAACATAATGTTTTCACCCATGTTCTTCTTCAGGAATCATCTATAAGGAAACTACATGTTCTTTATTCTCCATCAATTTTTGTTGAAGACCTCATTGTCAAAAACAACTGTTTGCTTTTATCTTTTTTTCTTCTTCATCTCCGGCCTCAACAGATGCCCCCTCAAGTCTATTTTCCCCTCTTCTATCCTGACACCAACTCTCAGGTTACCAGGCCTTAATGCAATTCCGTGGCACCATTCCAGCAGTGGGTCACCTGGATTCAGATGGATTTGGATTTATTCAAATATTGCAACCACTGGGAGACCCAATAGAGCAACTGTACACTTCAACATGTCTTTTCATAAAGAAAATGTTCAGCATTTACAGTTTGCTAGAAAATATTTTTTTTCCATTTTCAATGTTCGTTTCCAAGATTTACAGCACATCTTGGTAGCCCATCTAAAAAGTCTACATAAAAAACATTTGAAAACATTTGCCACTCCCCTTTTAACCTCACCATGCCTTGTTTATAACATCATAGTACTCACCATGACAACCGACTGTGACGTCACAAACAGTAACTGTGTGGTTAGCAGGGGAGAGCCAAACAAATTTTGAAAGACTCAGTGAAGTAATTGCTGCTTTACCTTCAATATTTAGTACACCAACAACAGGTGAAAGTAAAAAAAAATAATTAGAAAACAATAAAGTTAAAACATAATTGATGTACATCTAGGCCCAGATATTCAAAAGGGTTGCACATGGCGCAACAGTGTTGCGCCATGCGCAAACCACTGATCGCCCTGGTGCGATATTCAAATAAATTGTGCTCTGGCATTAAATCCCGATGCACCAGGAGTGCATCAGTAATGGCGTGGCGAGGTGGGGGCGTGTCGCATGCATACCTGCACATCCCGATATTCAGCCGGGATGTGCTGAGTCCATCCATAATGCAACCCCTACTTGCGCCGTACAAAGTTGATCCAAAAAAAAAAAAGGATCAATGGCTGGCCACCCACAGGTGAGCTGCCATATTGCAGGGCACAACACGGCAGCTGCCACCTGTGGGTGGCCACTCAAGCTCCGGCTGCACCTGGCGGTGCCCCCCCATGCCCGATCATGGGCATTTGTAAAATAAAGAGATTCCAATATCCCTGGTGGTCCAGTAGACTGCTGTCAGCTGATTGCGGGCTTCAGTAAAAAATAAAGAGATTCCAATATCCCTGGTGGTCCAGTGGACCGCTGTCTGCCCGATCGCAGGCATTTGTATTAAAAAAAAGATAATCATAACTGGCCCGTCAGTACAGTGGTTGGATTTCCGCTTGCGACGCCAGCGACCCGGGTTCGGGAATGAGCTCGGGCCACTGGAGGGCGGCCAGAGGGCAGCATGGCATTCCATGACTGCTACGCTGTCTCCAGGAGGGTAGGATCATGACCCGGTGCTGAGCGACCACTGGTGGAGGCTGGTGGTAGAGCAGCACTCCGGGGTCAATAGGGGTGGTGCGTGACAGACGTTGGCTCTCGCCGACGTCCGGACGTCACGCACCTCAAGAAAGCCAGGAAAATCACTTGCTGGCCTCCGGATGATGGCTGTCTGATCCTGAGGACCTCCAGTGCCTTCCCAGTGCCTCCTGTTCCCTAGCAGCATCCCCAGGCCCTAGAAGTGTGCGCTGGGGCTATCCTCTGGCCCCCAGTGCCTTTCCCCTCGGAGGAGAGGGACTCGCCCGGTGAAGGAATACACCGGGATATCCCGGGAGTTGGCTACTATCTGGGGAATCAGAGGAGGGCTAGGCAGGGACAGAAGAGGTCAGGGGGATCTTGGCAAGACCACGAAGGAGTGGGGGACCAGCAAGCGCAAGGTGGAAAAATAGATCATACAAAAAAAAAAGATAGTCCTATATCCCTGGTGGTCCAGTGGACCGCTGTCTGCCCGATTGCTGGCATTTGTATTAAAAAAGAGATAATCCAATATCCATGGTGGTCCAGTGGACCGCTGTCTGCCCGATCGTGGGCTTCAGTAAAAATAAAGAGATTCCAATATCCCTGGTGGTCCAGTGGACCGCTGTCTGCCCGGTCGCGGGCATTTGTATTAAAAAAGAGAGAATCCCTGGTGGTCCAGTGGACCGCTGTCTGCCCGATCGTGGGCTTCTGTATGTAAAAAGAGAATCCAATATCCCTAGTGGTCCAGTGGACTGCTGTCTGCCCGATCATGGGCTTCAGTAAAAATAAAGAGATTCCAATATCCTTGGTGGTCCAGTGGACCGCTGTCTGCCCGATCACGGGCATTTGTATTAAAAAAAGATAATCCTATATCCCTGGTGGTCCAGTGGACTGCTGTCTGCCTGATCACGGGCATTCGTATTAAAAAAGAGAGAATCCAATATTCCTGGTGGTCCAGTGGACCGCTGTCTGCCCGATCATGGGCTTCTGTATGTAAAAGGAGAATCCAATATCCCTGGTGGTCCAGTGGACGCTGTCTGCCGATAGCAGGCATTTGATGAAAAAAGATGCGTCCACTATCCCTGGTGGTCCATGGACCCCTCCCATCACTGATCACCGACCCGCTCCCCGGTCAGCGGTGGTGGAAGCTTACCCACCCGACTGCCGCCCCGCCGTCCACCGACTGACACCGTAGGTAGGGCCATACACCCATTGGTCCACAACATGAGCCAATGGGCATGCATCCCGTACCGTACTACACATTCCAGATATGGTGTGAGAGACCCACAAGGAGTGTTTGAGTCTCTCTAACAGAGATTAGTTTAAGGTAAAAAGGTGAACGGGGGGATGGGGAGGGGTGTCCAGAGGTTCAGGGGTGGAGCGTAGGGGCGTGATTGGGGCTGGCAGTTCAGAGAACAAGCCGTTGAATGCTGAGGCTATGGTCTGGGGGTTGTTACAGTTTGCCCCCTCAACATTCATGTCAGCGACTGAGTTCTTGGTGGACCCAAGCCAGTTCAAAAGCTGAAGAGTGTTGCATTCTCAGTTTATTGGGTCCAAGAGATATTATTCTGTTCAAATCAATGAAAACTCAAAGCTGCATATATATATCAGCACCAGTTCAGGAATTCATGACTCTTCATCATAAAAGTTCAACCCTTTCCCCTCTGGGAAGGGAGTCAGGCTGTGCTGGATTACTATTGAAGCCCATTGAGGAAGTGTGTAAGACTGAAGCATTGGAGTGTTTTACTGGGCTGTGTCCTTGTGTGACACTTCAGATTTTTAAAAATACACCTTTGTTGTGCAAGCATGTAAAACCTTTTGATCTTTTGGGATGCAGTATTGTCATTCCCAGCAACACAATTCCTAATTTACCTGGATGCCACCCCTTAATTTAGTTCTATTACTTTCGTCAAATACACAATGCTTTTCCTGACTGCCTTGGGGGATTTAGAAAACTGAGTTGTTTGCTCATATGAGTCACACTAGATTTTATGTGGTGTGATGCTTTCTGCCCCTGTTGCTTTCTCATCATACGCAATCTATTTCTGAAGGTTTTTTAGGTCCAGACAATAATTTCCAAGATCAGCCTATGATTGGCTTCAGATTAGTTTGCTGTTTAGGTAGAATCCCAGCTTCTAATGCTACACCTGGTTCCTTGATCATCTTTAAATTTAGGGTTGCCGTCTGTAGTGTAGTGTAGTACAGTACAGTACATTGTAGCGTAATGTAGTGTGGTGTGGTGTAGTATGGTGTACACTGGTGAGGTGTGGCAAGGTGTGGTGTAGTGTAGAGTGGTGCAGTGCACTGTGGTGTGGTGTAGTGTGGTGTGGTATGGTATGGTATGATGTACTTTGGTGGGGTGTGGCATGGTGTGGTGTAGTGTAGAGTGGTACAGTGCACTGTGGTGTAGTGTAACGTAGTGTGGTGTGGTATGCTGTACTTTGGTGGAGTGCGGCATGGTGTGGTATAGTGTAGAGTGGTGCAGTGCACTGTGGTGTAGTGTAATGTAGTCATCTGTAGCATAGTTTAGTCATTCTGCTTTCCTGCTTCCTTCATATTGACAATTTCAGATTCTTCATGGACATTGTAAACTTCGATCAGAGAGTTGCTGGAGTTTTTGAGTCCTGGTTAAAGAAAGCTCCTATGGTTCTGATACAAATTCCTTAGGTAACACAACCCCACATTCCTATGACATGGGGCAGAGTTGTTACCATAGTGCCCAGCAGATGAGACAAGATGTCCTGGCATCACCCTCTGTTATGTTTAAGAGTGGGAGGATCTTGGGTGGTAGAGTATATAAGGGTCTGTGATGTGGGCAGGAGGTGTTGGCCTGGCCCCAGTGGAGTGAGTGGGGTGGTCTCAATGCAGTAAAGGTTCGAGGTGCAGCTCTCCCTCTGGGTGTAGGGGTCCTGTTTCCAGGTGCTTTTGCATCAGTGCTCCCAGGCACAGTAGAGTCAGTCCAGTACCTCTCACTGGGTACAGGATGACTGAGATCCTGCAGGCATCACAGGCATGGTTGCTGGGCGCCAAGGTTCTGGATGGCTCTTGGACTGACACATCAAATGCTTGCCAGGAAGCTGGCTCAAAACTCTGGCCAAGGCATTGGATCCTGTTGTAGCCCCCCACCTGGGAACATGAGTGCTGCCACTCTTTTGTAAATAGACCACACCCCCTGACGAAGGGTCTGTTGACTCAAAGCCTCGGGGCTTGTCTGTGAGTGTAAGCTACCTGCTTTATTTTGTATTCAGGACTGATTAAATATCAGATTTATACCATAGCAATTGTGTCTCATTCCTATTTTGCTAGTGGCAGTGCAGGGCTCCTTCTTGGTTTGTCCACTCTTTTGTAACCTGGTGGCAGGAGGTCAGACCCCTTGCTTGCGAGGAGGTGTAAGTGAAGCATTGGCAGACCTCGGTGATCGAGATGTGCCTTCATCTTGGAAGGTGAAGGAAGTTGAACCTTTTCAGGCCCAAGACAGCAGGACATTTTGAGGGTGTTTCCCAGGAGGGAGAGAATGTCCCTGGGGGTATTCTCTCAAGGAGTGCCAACTGACGGCACTCATGCCTGAGGAGGACTGTTCCAAAGAGGATGTGGTGTACTGGCAGGTGAGGGGTATCTTGGAGAGGACCATCACTTAAGGTGTAGAGCCAGAGGACCAAAGAGGAGATCTGCAGCTATTGGCTGGTAAGGTAGGAGGTTCCAAGAAAGTATCAGACATGCTGTAACCAGTAAGGTTGTTTGGGTACCACTCGCCATCTGGAATGGGAGGTCCACGGAAGGCGAACTACATGGTACCATATTCAATGACGATCTCTGGAGGATGCCTGCACAGGGCTATGGTGGGGCATTGTGGGTTTCTGGGCACCACCACCATACAGAGGTAGAAGAACTTGTTCAGATGGGCCTGTAACAGTTTGCTGACACCGTGAATTTAGTGTGCCTTGCTGGCATGCTGTACTGTACCTTACACATGGGTCTAGGGTTATGGAACCACAGGGACAGTTAGAGAAAAACTGTTTGAGGTTTGGTAAATACTTTGCAAGCTTAACAAGTATGAAGTAACCAGGGACAGAGAGAAATGTCTGGGACAAGGATACCAGTTTCTTAGCAGCTGTGGTGGCTTTAGACCCTGTAGTTTGGTAATGGGTGACGTGATTACCATAGTTCCCTGAAAAGAAAATGAACTAATTGAGGTCTGTGGACCTCCACATAAAACTACTATGTACTGTATGAATTTGACCCATTCTCCATCCAGTAAAAAGAATCAAGTGTCTAGAACCCTGCTGTGAGAGTCATTTGTTGTCCATCTAAGAGTGATGTGCTGTCCCAGTACTCCACTGCAGAATTTAAAGTGATCTGGTTCTGTAGTCTTGCAAGGAGCTGGCAGCAAGCATTCCAACATATATCCCAAGACAGGGAAGCACCCTGGGCAATGCCCATCCCCATCAAGTGTACCATCACTAGTTGGTTGGTGAACAGAATGGGGAAGTAGGGGTTGCATTTATGGACTCCAGGGGCTTGGCTCTGCTAAGGAGTCTCACTTTGCAGTTTGCACACTGATGTCAGAGTTTATGCGTTGCATTTTAAAGTACAATTTTGTAGAAATAAATTTATCGAGGCAGAATGATGTGTTATAACATTGTAAATATGGTATATGTCTTTAAAGACTGTGAGGAGACATTTATCTTTCAAAGGAAGTAACTTCAGGTTCAGGTGCAGATTTTCATAATTGTGTGTGAAGTACAGGTCTAAGAATCAGGACCCGATGCCAAGTCACTAAGGGACTGGTGCTGTGTGGTCACAGTACCACATAGTGACAGTGGTGACTTTGCGACCCCAGTATGCCATGCATAACAAGGGTCATAGCTCTTCATTGCGCAGTTGCAAAACACATTGAAGGGGGTGAGGGCAATGTTGCCCTGTAAATAGTCCACAGGGCCATGCATAAAGCATGGTGATCCTCACAAAACCTGTCAGGCAGTTTTGTGGCATCCTCTTGGCCTTAGAATTACTAAGGGCAGGTGTTAAGGGTATTGCAGCTGTTCAATAGGCCTGAGTGGAGAAGGTGGGTAATGGAGATTGATTGGGGATTAGTGCTAAGACATCAGTATTAGTGAGGACAGGACGGGAGGGGGGTCCACTGGATGCCAGGGACTGCTGAGGAAACTAGGTGCTGTTGGGGGGCTCTAGACAACCAGAAAAATCCAAAGAGGCCAAGGAAATTCTGGAGGCAAGGACCCAGAAGTACGCCTTAGGTGTGAGGCTGGTGGGGTGTGAGAACATTTCTGGGGGCAGCACTGGTTACACAAACATCTGGTGGACCCATTTTTTATTATGACTTGGTTGCAGGGGGACTCCCCCATGAATAAATAGTAGCTTTACATGTAGAAACATAGATGTTCCCAGCAGACACAGACCACCCTGATATCCTATCTAAGAGGGTGTTGTCGTTGATGACTACCTCAAACTCTTCCTTCCTCTCCCTGCCCTCCCCACATCCCTAGCTCCTCCTTTTTGGATTAGCAGTCCCCTATGCTGAATCTATCCATTTTTGAACATGTTTAGTGTCCTTGCCCCCAACCACTTCTGCTGGTAATTCGTTCCATGGCTCCACCACCCTCTTGGTGAAGTAGAACTTCCTCACGTCCCTCTGGAATTTTCCACCAGCTAGACTCCATTCATTTAGCCTGAATGTGTTGCAGAGCAACAAGGTGATTGTCCCCAGCCACCATTTTGTAATGCCGAATCTTGCGACTTTGAGTGAGGCACCAAGTCAACCCTGAAATACTACTACCACTACACTGCACCTGGTGTCTGACCATTAGATTCTTACTGATTTATGTATACATACAGTGGAGCCAGCCAGGATGCAACACAGTACTGCAGAAGTCTGCTGCACAGTTACTGCAGGAAGTGGGCAGTTTCAGTTTGAAGGGTTCCTGCCCTTAAACATTTATTTGTACCCACAGTCTGTGTGCGCTTGATTTGTGTTTGCATCCATTCGGTGTGGCTGCTGGCAGGGAAAGTCCTCTAATGTTAGGAGTTCTGGTGCACTCTCTGTGTCATTGGTGGCAGAGAAAGGGCTCATTGGTGTGGCCAGAGCCGTGGAGAAGAATGGCATGATTGGCACCAAAGCATCCCCCTCTCCTCTTCACTCTCCAAGTCCCTGTCAACAGTCATGGGGATTAGAGAGCAACTGCAGCAATAGACTGCCAATGGGTGGGCTCTGTTAAGCCTGGTAAGCCCCCCCCCCCCCCAATGCCGGTGATGGCAAATTTATATACATATCAAATCTGGAGCACCTGTACTTCTGTATATCAAATGACTTATTTGCATGGATACAAACATAATTTAAAGAGGAATTACAGGCGCCAGTAAAAAAATATATCACAGTTTAGCATCAGCAGCACTGGCCCATCATCCCAGCAGTAGTGACACTGCTCACAAAACAGCGACATGGGGTTCGAGTACAACTCTGAGTCATTATGGGCTGGCCAGGGAAGTTGGATCAAGTGTCCTAGAAGACGATCCCCCCCCTTGGGTGGGGAGGGGCAGGTGTGGAAGACAGTGGCTCTTGTGTAGGTGCCATCTGATTGACCACAGGTTGTGCTGCAGGCCACACTGCTGGGGAGGGAGGATGTCAGCTGTTGCTGCACACGCATGTGTGCATACTTACCCTTAGCCTCCAGTGTCCTGTGGCAGTAGGATGAGGAAAAGCCAAAAACCCCTGACTACAGCAGAGTGGACATTCATCCCTTGTTGGACCCACGCTATCCACATGGCTCACTGTGGCACCTGAGTTTGATTGTCGCAGGCACATGAGGGCAACCCCACAACCCGACCAGGGAGGGCATCCCCTGGATGAACCAAGGAATGGGGTAAGGCTGAAAGAAAACAAGTGATGGGTCTGGAAGGATTGCCACAATGGGGGCTAATTGGTGACAACAGGAAACAAGCATTTGTCAATGCCAAATGCTCGTTTGCTTGTATTTGCTGTGTAGTTTTGGGGTATAGATAGCATAACAGCTAAAATTAACAAATTAATAACACAGGTTATAATGGTGAAATTGCCATGATTGGGAAATGAAGAGGTTCACACTTAATGATGTTGTTTTCTTGGAGTATGACTTTGAATTTTCAAAATAGTTTTTATTATTCCAGCATATGAACATGACAAGTTTCATTAATAAAATGTGATCTAAAATGTGATTTTGTGAAAAGACTACCGTACTGAAGCAAGTTTGATGGGAGATTTGAAAATGACACCTGCTGTGTTCACTTTTACGTTCGCTTGCGTGCATGCACAAGGAACGACTTGGGAGAATAGGACTTTTTGGAGGTGTGACTTTCCTGTGCTATGCAGTGCTCCATTGAGCAGACGCGGCCGTCCTGCACCAATGGATGTGGGAGCTGTGTATGACAACAGTGGTCTTCAGTTCAAAGAAAACCACCGCTGCAATCAGTGGTGGCAACGTAGGTGTTCACCACGCAGTCTTTAAGGGGAAGCACTATTTAGCAAGCAAAACCGCCAAATTCATTTTAGTTAGATCGTTTTTTTTTTTTTTAAATTGTTATTGTGTGCTATTGTCAGCTCTGAAGACAAAGGTAAAGCTGCAGATCTTTCAGTAAACATCAAGCTTTATTCAGTTCTACCGAAGCGTACGTGTGTTCATTGTTTTTGTTTTTTTATGATTATTTATTGGAAGAAATCATCAGGGTCCTGCTTTTACCTAATTTTGCAGCTAGGTAGACTGAGCTGTTTAACGACTTGAGCACGGTCCCATAACGAGTAAGGTGCTCTGGAAGGATATATTCTGAACCCGAGTCTTCGTTCTCAAGCTTCCAAGAGAACTGCTATAACTGACTGCCCTTCCAATTACGCCTACAGGACAGCATACAGTGTACTTTTTATATCGCAACCAGTGGCATGTAAACCAATCATTTTGATCTAAGATAATTCACACAGGGCCAAATCAATTCACGACTCAAAACCAAAGTTCATTTATGGCTATGATCAAGCCGCGGTGATAAAAACACCTTGAAACGACCGCTTGTCAAAGTGCAATAGACCTTTAAGAAAACATTCACTGTGACGCAAACATATTCTGCCAAGTTTGCAAGTGTATTTCCTACACTAAGTTTGTCAGGTTATATCTTTCAGCACCGTTGACACATTTTTTTCTGATATCCTATGACTAACCACCTGTGCATTTCAGGAGCTGATAGGTCTGGAAACATTTCTACAACACATCAGCACTGGATCTTGAACTATGTATTAAAGATATAGAGATTATAATCCGGTTTTGATTGCATTTTTAGAATTTTCTATCATATGGCATTTGTTACATGCCTGTTCCATTTCGTTTTAAATCATAAACTGACACATTTCGGAAGACTTCAAACGCGCATGCAAAACTACTCGATTATCATTTACAGTTTGTCTGACTGTACCGTCAACAGACGCTGACTCGGGAATAACTTCTTGCAAAATATATAAACTAGCCCCTGTTCATTCAAGATAGTAAGACAATTCTGTTACATAAAACATGCTTCTGAGTGTATATCTCTGTGTCACACACACACACACCACTGTTGACAGGTGAAATTGTATCTTCTACATGTATGATTGACTCAGGATGGAGACCTCAATCTCTCTCTCTCTCTCTCTCTCTCTCTCACACACACACACACACACACACACACACACACACACACACACACTTTCAAGACAACTGTGAAAATTAAAATTACCAAAATCAGCAGATGATGGTGGAGTTTGGAACTGATCACTAGACAATTACTGCATATTGATTGTGCAGGATCTTGCAGGTTTCTAGGCAAAACAAACCTCCTGCAGTTATAATAACGGCAATTTAAGAAGGTTATACACCCAATTGGGAGGCACAAAGAAAATACACGGACACACAGCTGCAGGGTATTGTGAATGCAGGAGTTTATTCTCGGGTTCTTAATTCATTAATCTTGTCTGAGAGGTTTGTGCGTTGTTGGAATGTGGACAGATGGGGTTCGCCAAGAAAAGCTCGATCCAGATGATGCCTCATTTATTAGTGTAGGCAGCTGTGTGTCTCCAGGGATCCAGGAATGAACTGCCTCGAATGAGTGCCTCCAAGAACAGGAGGAGCCGCGGAGTCTGTAGCTCCATAAGTCAAAACATCAGCTGAAGCCCTACTCATTCGGTACAACTCACACTCACATTTTTTTTAACATATCCTTTAAACAAAAAATATTGTTATGCTTTTTTTTTTGTTCATAGAGGGATCAGAGCTGGTCACTGTATTTATAAGCATATTGTTAGGAATATTCTTTATAGGCTATTACTTTTCAATAGATTTTGGTGAGCTCATATTTGTGGGTCCTCTCTTTTCTTACATAGTAACATATACTAATTTTATATCTGAGGGGATTTTAGGTCCATCTGGTGCCCCTCCCCCCTACCGCCCTAATAAGCGCACAAGAAAATACTGTGCAAACTCAAACAATGGAAGTCCTACTCTACCACTTAGTCTACCCTTTGATTCCCTTGGTAGACAGAAATTTACCTAGACTTTATTTACCGTATTGCTTTTGTTTATTGACAGTGTTTAATTGTATGCAATGTACGTGAGGTATGCTTTAAATAATATTCACCAATAGAGAGGAACAAAGTCCATGTTTTTAAATATGTTTTATTGTACATACATCCCTGGGTGTACCCATATGTCATTACTTCTGCTACACAATCTACATTTGAAAGATACATTGGCCCAAATGATGGATCATTTCTTTATAAACATGCTTTGAATGTGGTTAATTAAAAAGAGAAATAATACACCAAGGAGATTTAAGCGTGACTTTAATTTGTGCTCAAATGTCATTTCCGGATAAAGAGAAAAATAATAAAAATGTCATAACATCAATGCTCTTATCTTTTTTCCATGATGCACTGTATTTACCCAGGAGGATAGCCGAACTGAGGTGCAGCATCTTATTTTGATAGAGTCCCCTTCTACTTATTTCAACAGCTGAGCAGACTGGAGCACAAGGAAATTATCATGCTTTCTCAGGGTCCCACTAGGGTCTGGTGGGGTTTGAATGTGTGGTCTCTTGCCATTTCCAAGACTGCACTCTAACCACAACACATTGCATCTTACTATATGTACACAGATATCATAGAAACATAGAATTTGTCGGAAGAAAATGACCCCTTGATAGTTCCGTGTTTGTCTACAAATTGCAGTAAAACACATTTAAAAACATACATTATTTCAGAATTCAAATATGGCATTTCTATTATACATCTCTCTCTTTCACATCTGTCTGTCTGTCTGTCTAACTATCCATCCATGAATGTCCAGAAGGATCCTAACTGAGACCATTTGCGCATCTAGTCTGTTAGTCGAATTTTACAAGAGATTTTCTGTTTATATTCATCGCCTTCTTTATGGACACTCATTGTCCCATGAACTTTTACTATGAAGGATAATACAGCACACTGAAAACGACAACCCCAAACACTATTTCTGATGTTATTTTACAAGCCTGAGCGGTACTGACATGCCATTTATTGGACAGCCGTTGGCATTTACTATAAATGGCAGATCCAGAAGCAAATGATTTGACGCTTTATTGACCAACATGGCTAACAAACAATGAAGTTGGCTATCAATCACAGTCCTTCTTCTGAAGCCTCAAAGAAAGACTGGTTGGTCCAAAAGCTAGAGCACTTTGTTCTTGTTGTTATATCTATGTTGGTCAATTAAAAGGTATCAAATCATTTGCTTTTGGATCTGTTCTTGCAAGGACCAATACGGCAAATACTAAATCTAAAGAGTTCTATAAATGGCATGCATTCTAATGTACCAAACTTTTTAGTAGTAAACTTTATTTTAATAGGGCTAAATCCCAGGGGCCCTGAGCAGTTAACATAGAATAAACAAATGAAAATATCAAATAAATAGATACACAAAGAACAAGTAGGAACTAGTCAGTAGGTGAAATTCCGGCAGGACCAATACATTTCAGAAATTATGAAGTGCCATATGCCTCTTGAAAGACAAAGGATTTCAGGCTTCTCTTAAAATCATCCAAGGGAAACCCAAATAAAATGTTAAACTGTGTACTAAAATGTTACAAAAGCCATTTCCTATGGATTATTGTTGATTACTTTAATTGTACGCCCTGTATAGATCGAAACAATGTTAAAAAAATAGTTTAGATGCACCTATGAAGAAAAGCAATTTAATCTGTTCATGTTAATACTGTATCCAAATAGTAGTAGTTAATTTCTCTTATTCTTGATTTTTTTTTTTTTTTTGCCTGTATGTGTTTTTATTTCGCAGATCTTATATGTTACCCCTCCAGCGTCAGTAGTACAGTACTTTCGGGTTTAGCAATGGGTGGATTTAAGTAAAGAGAAGTCAAGTGACTTAATTGAGGTCACAAAAGACTGAGACATCACCATCTGTTGAAAGGGTCCAGTGGTTAGTTCTGTAGGTCCATGGCCTAACACGTTGCCTTGAAACAATTTTTTCACCCTTAATTAGAACCTACAGTAATAAATTGTTCCATCGCGAGATACATGGGAGTTACATGGTGAAGCTTATCAGTTTGGCTCTGCTTTTCACTATAATCATTTACAATCTAGTTATTTGATGAATCTAGTATAAGCTGCTCAGGAAAGCACATACAAGACGTCATTTGTAAAAACATAACCCTGCACATGAATTGGACTCTATTTAGTTGAAATATATTCTGGAGTGTGGTATGAGAAGGTTTCACATCGGAGGTCTACTGACAATCATGATGAGGAAGGGGTGGGCGGTGCAACAAAAGACACTAGCAAAATAAAATGATTGCATCTAATGAGGGAGACACTATACAATTATTACATCTAATGAGGTAGATGCTATTTACAGGGGACCCCACTGCAGGTAAAAGTGACATTGTCATAAAACAAGGGAGAAGTCATTCAGATTAAGGTCACTTAAAAGAAGGAAAGGAGATCATTACATTCTGGCATGTGGAAGTAAACATAAGTTCCACTGGTTCTGATTTGGAATTCATTCCAATTTGGGGGAAGTCAAAATACCCTATAGAGCCCACATTTTGATAGTCAGTATTCTAAGACAGAACAATTTTTAACATTAATATCAAATACTAAAGCCATTTTAGGAGATATGTTTTATTAACATGGTGCTTTTCTGAAGTATACAGTATTGCAGGCACATGGTCCAGAAACCAATCAGCATAATTTCTACTTCAAAGTTTGATATCACCTTAATTTATTTTCTCCTTTTATGACTCATATATATTTCCTGTAATTGTTTGGACATTTACGCACTATTTTCCGAAGTAAAATACTTCCTCAGTTGAATTAATTTGCTCTACTCTTACTTTACCTACTTGACCTGCTATCATTAGCATATGCCATTTGTTCACCTGCCTGTGACTGTCTTTCTGTCCAGTGCATGTACTGTAGCATAGCATACTGTAATCTCTTTTTAGGCGCTTTTACACACACAGTCTTACAACAGAATAAGCATTATGGAAGGACCCTACCGGTCCACCCCATGCTGTCTAAATGCTTTTTGTTCCGTTCTAAAATGAACGTTCGCCTGAACTGCATTCCCTGGCGTCGGTGGTTTGTTCCCAAACGTGCCGTTACAGCGGGCAGTGTAAAGCGCCCATTCCGGCTCAAGACCTCCAGCTCTTCAGTTATTGCGTCACAGCCACTGTTCTGCCTGGCAAGGAGTACTGCACCGATATGGAGGGCTGGGCAATGTTGTGGTGGAACAGGAGCTCATCTAATTGGGACGTGAAGCGCAACAGGCTGTATCGGAGCCGGACAGGTAACGCTGGTTTCGGTACAGTAGTGTGTGTGTAAAAGCGCCTTTTATTGCACTGGCATGGAAACCTGTTCACTTAATCTGTTGCTTGTGATGTTTCCAGCTTGGAATGTAGCAGGGGTCAGACTCGACATAAAACTCAGTGGTCTACAGATATCACGCAACATTCCTGAAAATGACACCAAAGTAAACAGAATCTCCTCAAAGGTCACTCCTTAATGTTGTGCCTCGTACTGTCAAAGGAAACTGTGATCATTTTTCAGGTTCCGAAATGCCAAGATTCAAAAGCTCTGAGTCACAACTTTCCTACGTTTTCCTTGTGTATTGTGAGCCACTTGAGGCATTTCCTTGCCAAGTAGAGCTGCTGTTTCGCTTGAACCCATAGACCCCCAACAATCTTTGAGATATCAGGTCAGGGAATACTGCACTTGGAAAAGTTAATGTGTACCCTTATTCGTCCCCTGCAAGCATACAGT
This sequence comes from Neoceratodus forsteri, assembly GCA_016271365.2. NCBI lineage: Eukaryota > Metazoa > Chordata > Ceratodontiformes > Ceratodontidae > Neoceratodus > Neoceratodus forsteri. Next base: position 530,009,550 of record CM028137.1, on the reverse strand, counting down.
CAGCACTTACCTAAGCAGTAGCCCCGCTTTCAATCAAACAGTTATTGTGCTTACAGTGGACAATGATCCACTAGTATTTTTTCTTTCCAGTAGGCGAGACTTTTTTTACATTCCCCGTTATAGTACAGCAGTTGCGGTTTATATATACACTGCTCACTTACAGTAGTCCTGTTTGTTTGATGCATGGCTAAGTCTTTGTTCTGACCTGCAAAACATAATGGGCAGTAAAACTACGAACAAAAAATAAAATATTATAGATTCCAGTTGTCAATGTGATGTGATCTGTTGCAGCCTATGGGCATGCCAGTGCTGGGAACGGGTACTGTTGGCAAGGTACCACCACACTTGTTTGCTTTATTTATCGTATTTTGTTTTGGGGGGAGTTCTTGTGGAAACTGCAGTGGGACAGGGCTGCTGGCGCTTCTGTGCATTTTAGAAACTCTTCAGAAAAACACCTGCTCCTCTTTTGTAGGCACATCACTAGAATATCTTAACAACTCTAAATTGTGGTGGTCATGCCCTTTGAAATTCTGGCACAAAAGGAAAGGAACGGATTTTGGTTTTATATAGTGTCTTTCACACAAATTGTATCCCAGTGCTTTTTACAGTCTAGCTGAGGAAGGGTGAGAGGAAAGGACATTGCTGTTGCTTTCTACGCACAGGGCAATTCAAACAGCACAGAAAAACTTAGAAACCTGTCAGCAGGAAATGACTCATAGTCCATGTTGTCTATTCATTTTCCTACCTGAGCTGACTGTACCAACCTACTACTGGGTGTGCCAGGCCAAATGCCTCAGTGTCACTTCAGAGCTAAATTAGGGCCATCCTCTTTCTAAGGGAACAGTGAGATTAAAAACAGAATTTGCCATTTTTAAACACTGCTCAGTGTCATTTGTCCTATGAAAAAGCTATTTACACATCATTTACAACCACACTTGGCACCAAATTTGTGTCTCCTCCACCCCATTTTCTGTTACATTCTGTTGTGCAAAATATGCTGATATGCACTCAGTATTTGGGTGGGGGGGAAGACAAAACAAACAAACAAAAAGCTTAGGTATGAACATTTTGTAAAATGAAGTTACCCATTTTTTAAAACAGAAAATCAGTGGCTATAATACATTAGAGTGCAGTTACACAAGGAACAGAGTATATGCAAGTGTACATAAGGCTGTAATGGCACTGAGGGGTTTTGGTGGCATTTCTTAACCATGAAAGTCAAGCATGGGTTGGATTACATTTGTCACTAGATCCCCAAGATGCCACACCAGTCTGATTTATATATAAAAGCTACTGTATATTTGATATGTTACAGTTTTTTTAAATTGTTGTTTACCTGTCCCTGTTTTTTCTTCCCCAAGAAAAGCCCCAAAACTCACTAAAGAGCATGTAAACCCCCTAGAGTGACCCCCAGCCTTAGTGTAGAAATCTTTCACAGTATATTATAAAAAATGTATATGGGTAGGTGTTTGATGGCACTGTTTGACAGCCAGTTGTCCACAACCATTTAAATTGCAGACTGCAATGCCAGCCAGAGCCTCCAACACCTCTGATTCCATGGGGGCATTCTCTTGAAATTAGGGTAGGCAAGATGTAACAAAACTGTGTCTTCAAGAAAAAACATAAAACTCACCACAGAGCATGTAAACCCCTAGAGCTTCTGGGGGACGGACCCCCTGCTTTTATTTCTCCTTATTCATAAATATCATATCCAAGCACCCTCCAAAATAATTCTTGCCTACGCCCCTACCTGTTGTTGTAGTTGGGATGGGAGGGACTCAGGAGGAATGGAATTGACAGGCAGGTGGTTTAGGCAACTCAATGAACTGTGGAGACTGCAGAAAGGACTATAGTGCAACATACTAGGCATGGGGAGGGGGTAACAGGGTATCTAATTCTGTTTCAGATTACCCCCAAAATGCACAAGAATTCACCAAGACCCCCTGGCCTATAGTTTAGATTATTGGTGCGTACACTTTTTTTAAGGCTGGTTACTCCACTGGCTGCTGCAGATACGAGGTATGAACATCAGATCCACCGCTGCTGCCATCGAACTAGCTGGAGCATTGCTGAGGAGACTCACATGTAGGCAATTAAATTAAACAAGCCCTCGCATTCAGAACAAAAAAAATTAATTACAGCTCTCATCAAGCTTTTGTTCTTTTCTCCAGTTCTTACCTTCTGCAGACACTTTAGACTACGATTTTTTTTGCAGGGCCCGCTTTCCCCAAGTATTCTGACACTCCATAATCCTCTCGCACCAGTCCTTTATCCTGTAGGGCACCAATTGCAACTTCAAATTCATTGTAGATCTGTGGCCCTTCTGGTAAAATAATTTTCAAATGGGCAGGATACAACAGAATGTATTTTATTGTACGTTCTCGCAACATTGCAAACAATTGCACTAAAGATTTCTGTTGGCACTGAACAATCAGGGAGTAGCAAATTCACAAACTATATTCTCTGGTCCCAATATTCCAGCTTTCCCAATCTCCAAGCCCTCATTAAAATTTGCTGCTAGACATATGATTATAAAACCTGACAAAGATTGGTCTGGGGAGATGTAGGATCCTTAGAGGGCTGCGTTACAAATGGTTCATTTTGCGTCATCTTCACAGTTGAAATTGTGTTTTTCATGGCACAGTACAGCAATCACCATTCAGGTGGGCATTAACTGGCTCTCATGCCTTAGAGACCATGAACACCAGATTTGTAAGTTTTTATGCTTTAAATGTTTTTTTTCAGACAAATCAGATGTGTTTGGAAAGTGTAAATATCAGAAGTAAATATATTACAACATTTCACCACAAAGTCCCTCCAGCATACTCAGGTTGTAAACTATTTACTTCTGATATCTGTAACCTGCAGTGTGTGCTGTTTATCCGCAGTGCAAGCCAATGGATGAGAGAGAGAGAGAGAATGTTTGTAACATGACGGGAGAGCAGAAGAGCAGGACAGAACAATTCCGCTACATTCTCATTCTCTCTCTCTCTCTCTTCTCTCTCTCTCTCTCTCTCTCTCTCGCTCTCTTGCTGTCCTTCTCACTCTATGTATCTCACCGTAGATCTCTGGATTTGTGTTTGGCATGTTCGATGCTCCATCAGCTGTTCACTTTCATGCCACAGTACTCAGGAGCTGGAGCTAATCGAATCCTGGCTGGGGGCTGAATCAGAATTCATGCACATTTCAAACGTACAGTAATCTCACCAGCGGCGGGAGCTGCTTCAAATGTAGGGTCCTCCGAGCCTTCTGACTCTTGTTGGACGTGTGTGCGGTGCAGGGCATAATGGACAGCTGAGCACCAAGTGTTATTATTCAAGGCGGAGAGGGGGATGAGAAGTGGTGACAATACAGCAGAAGCAGCCACAGCTTCAAGCAACTTTTCAGGTGTATAATTATAGGGAGAAGGAAAGTGGGCCTTTCAGACCTGGGGGAGGTTTAACAGTGCCCTATGGATGCAGATGGTGCACTGCGGAGCCTGCAGTGCCCCCTACCCCTTCAGTTCCTCCACTGAGGTCATGTTTTGAGAAGTTGGCTGGGCGGAACAGGAGAATGACATACCTCTTAGACTTTCATTTAGTAGCAGGAGTATAAACAGGAGCTCATAGTGGCCATTTAAGTGCTGGAATTTTAAAAAAGCACTCCAGCAACTACAACATGAAGCTAGCATATATAAGTAATCTTGACCCCCACATTGGGAGCTACTGCATAATAAATTTATTGAGCATCCGTTGTTTTAAGTTTATGTTCACAAGCTGAAGAGGTGATTAAGTCAGTCACAAAATGTTGATGACTTGATTGTTTGATACTATGCAGTTTAAATTAAAAATATATATATATATTGGAATATGTCACTGTTCAGAAGGACGTTACATTTTTCTTAGCTGTCTCTCGGGTTTTTGCACCCACCAGTCCCAGTCCCTTGCTGGTGTGCCAAGAGGCCGCTTGCCTCGTGTGTGCTAAATGCCAGTGCTGCCATTTAGGATCTGTGTGCTCTCTCAATCGGAAGCAGCAAGAGGTCAAAAAGATCAAGAATTCTTGAACAAAGTCACAAAATACCTCTTGGCTTCAGCTCCCTCTGGTACTTCAAAGATTCGGATGCTATTCCAGCGCGATCTATTTTCTAGGGCATTGCATTTTCCCATAAGGGTTTGGGTCTCTTGGAGAAGCCAAGTAAATAATCTCTCAAGTCGATCGACCGTGCCATCCATGCTAGTTGCATGCTGTTCCACTTCTCAGATTCTTCCCTTCAACATTAGCAACCGAAGATTTTAATTTTGCGTATAATGATTGAGTTTCCTGTTAAAGTCCAGAAGCTCAGTTATGACAACTGCATTTGTGGGTTGCTGCCCTATTCCAAACTGCCCATTGCCATACTATTCAGAGAGGATGCATGCTGTGCTGCAGAAGAGGTATGTTTCTTTTCCTGTTACCAATTTATATTTAGTTAGCCTCTGGTGACTCCCCTATTTAATCCAAACCTCTTTTTTAATGAAATTGCGGAGCTAATGAATTTAAATTAGTGTAAGGAGATATTATATCGGTGGACCCGATGGAGCTCAAATCTTAGCCTGCCATATGAAATGCAGCATCACCAGAAATCACTGCCCCCTGTCAGTCTTGAACATGTGCTCCAATGTCCTTTTTACGTTCACTTATGTGCATGCATAAGTAAGATTGTGGGACAGTATGACTTTTTGAAGCTGTGTGGCCTTCCTGTCCAATGCAGTGCTCCATGTAGCAGACGTGACCGTACCGCACCAATGGATGCGCAAGCTGTGTATGACAGCAGTTCAGCTGCAGTGCTCTACAGGTCAAAGAAAACCACCACTGCAGTCAGCGGTGGTAACGGGTGTGTATTTAGCACATTGACATCACAATCCCTCCCGCTTCCTCACACTGCTGCTGTCCTCCCCGCTCCCTTATTCTCTGGCTTGCCCATTGAACTAACTCTGGCAGAAGACCCTCTTAACTTACAGAGGAACATCTTCGACCTGCCTGTGCTCTGCCTTGTGTTTATTTGTTGGTTTCACATGAATTTCACGAGTGACACTGACATACCTCACACATGCATGTCTCCCCAGTAATACTACGGTTCAGTTTAGTATCTGAACACCTGCCTCCACCCACTCCCCACCTACATGCTTTCCTACTGGCTAAAAAGAATGCCAGTTATACCTCCCAGACCCTGCGGCAGTGCCTATTTACAATTGACATATGAAGTTTCCTGAAGAAGCATCCTAGTGCTGGGCTATGTCAGTACTGACCACACGGAAGAGTAACCAAGATTTGCGGGCACCATGTGTGCCACTCTGCAGGACCTCCTCCTGATGACACTGTGTTGTGCCATGGTTTTACGGGGTCCAGTTGTTTCTGCAGCAGCTGAGTTTGAGATGCTGGTGCATCTAAAGGCTTGGGCCAATGACAAGACCCAGATGGAGGCAGGGAGAGAGCTGCTACTGAAGCTCATGCAGGAGAGGGTGGCCAAGTTCCTGGCTACTGTGAACTGGTCGATTGGGAAAGGTGAGCTAGAGATGAACAAGCTGCAGCCCTTAGGCAGTGGGAAACAGGTATTGGTGATGGGCAGCACCGGGGTCACCATAGCCACTGCAGTGTATTTCTACCTGAAATACTACTGTAACTGTCATATCTCATGGTCAGTAGACCAGCACAGAGTCCCACATCCCTTGTCATTAATCCAGAGGGTGGTCCGAGTCACCATGCCCAAAAGGTAAAAGCAAATGGACAGGTATTAATTGCTATACTGGCTGAAATGCTCGGGTGCAAACCCTTTGACTGTTGATCAGTGTGCTGTCAGTGGGTACCCTTTGAAATATGCTTTTGAACACTAACTGTACTTCTTCTTGTGCATCATATGATGGGGTGGGTGTGAAATTAAAAGTCTGACTGTGCAAAAAGGGAAGGGGCTGCACCTTGGTAAACTGCACCCCCTAAAGACATTAAGCCATGTCCAAGTGCCACACACCACTGCAAATACCTGCAAGCGAACGTTCGGCATTGACAAATGCTTGTATGTGGTTAAATATGTGACTATGTTGCAAATGTGGGTACAAAAAGTAAAACAAATTGTACTGTTATGAACAAATCTTGAAAAATGTCAATGTTAGTTTGTAACTTTGTTGTTTGTTGAGATTTTGAATCCATATTTTCAATTTAGTCTTTTTATGACACCACCTTATGAACATAAAAGGTGTAATTTAAGAACTCCTGGCCAAAATATCATTTTTTAGCATTAGCGTGAAAAGATGTTTTGGGCAGGATTTGGAAAATAATACCTGTAATACTCATAAGGTGGGGGTTAAAACCTATCTATGTTTAAAATTTGGGGTCAGAATCTGGCTAAATAGCAAAATTGTGTGTAAACAATGAAGAATTTCAACATTTCTTCATAACTTTTTTTTTATTTTGACCCCAAATTTTCAACATAGTGTTTTTATGACCCTACCTTATGATCAAGACATGTAGAACGTTTTTCCTTATGAAAGATGATTTCACAGAGTGAATGTGAAAACATGTTTTGGAGGGGATTTGAAAAATGACATCTGCCTTGCTCATGGGTGGGAAGGGGGGTTAAACATTACACCTGCCTTGTTCATGGTATGGGGTAAAAAAGCTATATTGTAAATTTGGGGCAAAATGTTAAAAAAAAATGACAAAGTTATGAGTAAAAGTTCAAAATGTATTAAAAAGCTATAGACTGGACTGACCTTGTTTTCAGTCAGTTTGCTGTCATCCTTGATAGTAGCAGGATATTCAGCCCTCGAGAGAGAAGCTCAGTGCTGGACTGGATAGATAACTGAGGGGTACAAGGTGGAGTGGGGTGGTGGGTGCTGAGTGGGGGGGTCAGGATAATCAGGTAAGTGTGGTTTAATGTACAGTATTTCAATGCGTTTTGAACTTTTACTCATAACTTGGCCGTTTTTTAATATGTTTACCACAAATGTTCGACACAGCCTTTTTGAGATCCCACCTCATGAACAAGTCTGGCAGAAAAGGTGATTTCACAGTTGCTCTGTGAAATCACCTTTCAGCTGGAATTTGAAAATTTTTTCAGTTACTGGGTCCACGAGGTGGGGTCATAGGAAGACCTGTTGCAAATTTTAGGTCAGAATAATAATAATAATAAAAAAGTTATAAACGTACATTGAAATTTTTAAACTCTCACTCATAACTTTGGCAGTTTTGAATATTTTGATCCAAAAATTTCAGCATAGCAATTTTTTTTCACACCACCTCATGAACGTCACAGGTATCATTTTTCAAATCCTGACCAAAATGTGTTTTTGCCCTTGTGGCACAAAATGACATTTCAATTGGTATTTGAAAATGTTCACCTACTGGGTGTATAATGTGGGGTTATAAGAAGACAATGTTGAAAACTTGGGGTCAAAATATTAAAAAACAATAAAGTTATGAAGGTAAGTTGTAATTTTTCAATGCTCATTCATAACTTTGGTAATTTTCAGTAATTTGACAGAAAATGTTCAATTTAGTCATTTTTTCACACCACCTTATGAACGTAATGGGTATCATTTTTTTTTAGATCCTGGCCAAAATGTGTTTTCTTGCTTGTAGTGCTAAATTACATTTTGTCCAGTGTTTTATAAATAACACCTGTCATGTTCAGTAAGGGGCAGGGTCATAAAAAGACTATATTGAAAATTTGGGGTCAACATGTACAAATAGAGCACTCTCAGTGTTTAACAAGTGTCTCAGTGAGATCCAGGATTGGATGAGGTCCAGTTGGTTGAAGTTGAACTCCGGGAAGACGGAGGTGTTGGTTGTGGATCCTGGCCGCCGGATTGAGGGGTTGGGGGCACTTCAAACCTCTGGTTTATTCCTGGGGGATGCGGAGCTCCCGACCTCTGAATGGGCGCGAGACCTGGGGGTGATCCTTGACGATCAGCTGACATTGCATGCGCAAGTGTCGGCGGTTGTTAAGGTATCCTTTTATCATCTTAGGAACATCGCCAGGATCAAACACCTTGTTCCATCCGGCAACCTACCCATGCTGATCCACGCCTTTGTGACCTCACATCTGGACTACTGCAACTCCCTTTACTTTGGGCTGCCTGGGATTGATATCCGCCGCTTGCAGCTAGTGCAGAACTCGGCAGCCCCGTTGTTAATGGGGACTTCCCGTTCCTCTCATATTACACCGGTGTTCCGAGATCTGCAGTGGCTGCCGTTTCAGTGGCGGATCACCTTTAAAGTCGGACTTCTGACATATAAAGCCCTACACGGGTTGGGCCCTGATTACCTGAAAGAGCATCTGGTGCCTTACCTACTGATGCGACCACTCCGCTCAGCCAACGACGGGTTGCTAGAGATCCCGAGGGTAACTTTAAAATCTTCCAGCACCTGAGCTTTTATGTTCGTGGTGCTGACCCTCTGGAATTCTCTACCACGTTGGATTAGAGAGTGCATGATGGTGGAGGGTTTTTAAAAGGGCCTAAAGTCTTTTTTATGGAGTAAGGCATTTGCAGATAACTACAGAACAATTAATCGGCATCCAAGTTAACTCAGTTTTTAATATGTTTTAGTATGTTTTATCCTGTATTTTATTGTAATGCACCTTGGTTTTAAGAAAGGCACAGATAAATAAAGCTTATTATTATTATTATTATTATTATTAAAACAAATGTATGAAGATTGTTTGCAGGGACAACCATTGCCCCATGGGGGCCACGTTGCCTTCCTGTGCCAGTGACCTGAGTTTGGATGCAAGCTCAGTGAACCAGCTGAATGGGCCAAGGCTGGGGTGCAGGCATAGGTGCAGCAGTGTGCCACACTGGCCCTAGCCTAGGGGGGACAGAGCAGTGTTCTGGCAAACATATGACACCTTGTGGTGAGCTGGGGAACCTTTCCTTATAAGGAGTTGACGTGCATGTCAAGGTCTGATTGACCCCAGCACTGCACTGGATATCCTTTATTAGGTTAATGTACTAGCAACCATCTCGACTCTGGCCAGAGTTTGTTTATTCTGGTTGCCAGCAGCTTTCTTTAAAGGACGCCTAGACCCATAAAAAATGGAGGCCCACGATTCAGTAAACTATGCTCAGGGTTCAGTAGCAGGCATTGAAAACTGTTACTATTTCCACACTTTACTGTAATATTTTTGTACCCTAGTCAGACAGACTCAGGCAAAGAGATACTTGTCCCGCACTGCTGTACACAGACAAAGGAATGCCCACTGGACATGACAGAAGCTATGCATACATAGGACTACATATATCTATAGGCATGAACTACAGCCCTAATGGTTTTCCCTGTACTTTCTACTACCAGATATGTAGATACCTATATGCATATACTACATTTACTTTCTTTAGTGCTGTGTAATACAGTTTAATCATATTTTAAATTTGTGAACAAATGCTAGTCTTCATATAAAACTCCTACCATGTTCGGAGCCTAGCATAGTGCCTTATGTGATATACAATGTCATCCACAGAGTGAGAGCATTTTACTGTGACTACTACTTCTGTATGGGACAACATTAAACTCACATGAAATGAGCCCCATTTCTTCACATTATCATCATCCTCATCAATACTTAGCCTATGTGCAGTATTAGACTTTATAAGTCCTCCATGTGGTATCATAGACTATTAAACGTGTTTCTCAGTGAGTTGCCAGTGAGTGGATTGCACTCTGATTTCATGAGCTGGCAGTGAATTCGTAACTTGCTGCCAATTCATTTTCTTAAAGAGAACAAACGAACTCCTTCCAACACAGCAGCTCAGAAGCACACATTAATCAACTATTGGCAAAACCCATAGGAAACAAAGTTTACAGCACCTCAAACTGTGTGGCATACCTAGCAACATGTTTTCTACTCTGCTGTGTGTGTATATGTCTAGAAATGTGGTGTGTGTGTGTGTGTGTGTGTGTGTGTGTGTGTGTGTGAATCTTTGTGGAATCCTGTAAGTGTCCTCAGTAGACCTCTCTCAAAACAATCCATTGTGGCTAGCGTTATCTAGTCATAGACCAAAGCCATGCTTAGTGATAAGGCATGAGACAGTGGTGCTGTCTTTCCCAGTTTATTAACATGATGCTGGGCCTCCAGCCATCCATCTGAATGTATAAACAGCCCTTTCAACAGCTGATTAGTCTGGATCCAGTTTTTTTTCCACAAGTGTCCTTTGTTGATTTATTGCAGGAGACAGGTTTCACGTTACCCTCTATAGTCAGTATAGCATGGATGTTTTTAATTGGTGCGTGACACTGCAGTAAGAAAACAAGACGTATAATACAATTTACAAACAGATCTCTGTTTTGGAGGGCAGGATACCCATTTCCCCCTAGTGTCAAAATGCTTAAGTTTGCTGCAGCAGCCTATAGCATGGTGCTTGTCTTTCTGAACAGATCATTTTTATGATCAGAAAAGGCAAGGCTGCAAGTTTTTTAGACTCTCTGAATCTCTAATTGTTCAGTATTCAAGGGACATTGCAGAGTGTCTAGGTAGGAAGGGCAGACTGGATGGGCCGATGACCTTTTTCTGCTGGCATTTTCTGTGTCTCAGTGTTTCTCATCTTTTAGTTTAGTTAGTACATTCTTTCTGGCATGTATTTTATTGCTTATCTGATTCAGAAAACTATTTCATCCGTTCAGTAGAATAACATATAATTAGCATCAGAAATGGAAATACAACATCGCAGTTAGAGAACAACATGCTAACATTAGGAAACAGCAACAACACATTTTTTTAATTCTTCTGGTAACTAGGTAGGGGCCCCCTAGGCACAAATGGCTATTTTCTGGGGTCACCTTGGAGCACTGGGGAGGTTAAGTGTCTTGCTCCGAGTCACGCAGTATGCAAGTAGGGGTTGTGGGAATCAAACCCAGGTCTGCTGGATGTGCCAAGCTCATTTGCAGCTCGTTACTGTAACCTCTAGGCTATATACTGTCAGCCACAGTGCCATACTGTACATCAAAGGAAAAACAAGATCTGGTAGTTCATTTAGGGATAATGCGCTGCTCCTGGTCAGCTCCCTTTCCCCTGACACGTATTGCATGTCAGCAGAATTCTCTCCACTGCATCTCCTACATGTTGTAGTATGTTGTGGGATGAAGTGCTAGCCCCAGTCAGCCCCTGCCAACACATGCACTTACTGTAAGCAGCGATTGTGTAGATTATCAGACCACTGCTATTAACGTAGCACAAAGGCACAGAGAATACAGCGTACTTTTTTTGCATGCTTGCTGTGCTGCACTGTAGCTGTGCTAGGTTTCATCATATGCTTGCTGTTGATTTAGGTTTTGTCAGTTTATTTGAGTTGGGGGGCTTTGCCCCCCCCAAACACTCCTTGATTTCTTATCACAGGGTGGGGGTGAAGCCCCCCAACTCAGATAAACTAATAAAAAATAACTGACAGTCTGATGTGGGATGGAGTGTGCCATGAGGTGTTTTCAGTTTATTTGAGTTGAGAGGTTCTGCCCCCCATACCCCCCTTGTTTTTTAACATGGGGGTGTGAGGGGTGAAGCCCCCAACTCAAATAAACTGATAAAAAATAACCAATGTGGTGCAAAGTGTGCTGTAAGTGGGCAAGTAGGGTAATCTGAGCACTGCGCTAATAGCAGAGGTCTGATGGTGGTTCGATATTCTACACAATTGCCATGTAAGCAGCCAACCACCCAGACTGGGTGCAAACAGGACATGTGCATGGCTGGATTCTAGCACTTTCCTGATGGCAGTATCAGCAGCAGAAAGAGAAGAGGTAAGGTGTGGACCCCAAAAAACTCTAAAACCATGCAAGTTCTACAGGGACATGGTAAGTGTGGTGGAAACTGACAGGCACATATCTAATTGGGAGGAAGAAACAAAGTGAGCTGGGTCATAAAGAACCAGTACTGAGGTCCAAAACACCCTATATCCAGCAGATAGAGGGGTGGGGATGACTGGGAGCAGAACTGCATGGCAAATGGCTTACTCTACTGCCTTGGCAATTTTATTACTTAACTTCTAATGCCTTCGCAATTTTATTACTTAACTTATTTCAGCTTATGTTATTTTTTTTTTAAATGCGAAAGTCACCATGTATCCAAGCGCTTGTACAATAATTAAAACAATAAATAAGGCAATAATTAAAGTACAGTAATCAATCAACAGCAAGCCAGTGATTCATTCATAGTCTGAAAAAAGGCAAGGCTAAAAAGGTGTGCTTTTAATGCAGATTTAAAACTCCACAGTCAGGCACTCCCTTATCAGATGAGGTAGAGCATTCCACAGGGTCGGGCCCACAACATAAATTACCGAGCACCCGAGGTCTTTAAACAGACCCTGGGAATCTCTAGAATCCCTCATCGGTGGAGCAGAGTGGGTAATGGGGGCGATAGGGGCACAGAAGACCTTGCAGGTAACCCAGTCCTTGTCCATGTAAGGCTTTATGGATCAGTAACCCAACCTTGAAGATGATACACCACTGAATAGGCAGCCAGTGCAAGTCTTGGAGCAGAGGTGTGACATGGCAAGATTGAGGTAAGTCAGTCAACAGCCTGGCAGCCGCATTCTGCATTAATTGCAAGCGACAAATATCAACCCCTGGTAGCCCTAGGTATAGGGAGTTACAGTAGCCCAGGCAAGAGGTCACAAAGGCATGGACCAACGTTGAAAGGTCATCACGCAGGACCAGGTGCTTGATCCAGGTGATATTCCTCAGATGGTAAAATGAGGACTTGACGACGGATGTCACCTAAGACTTAAGCGTCAGTCTGTCATCAAGAATAATGCCCAGATTTCACACACTATCAGAGGTCACTAGCTGGCTGCCACTGAGCCAAAGCTCAATGGGCTGTCCTGCCTGTGCTCCTGCCCCCTCTGCCCAATGACCGGGTCCACTACCAACACCTTGGTCTCATCAGGGTTCAACCTCAACCAGTTGGCATTCATCCAGTCCCAGATCTTGGCTGGGCAACTGTTATCCACTGAAATAGCATCATCCTGCTCGGGCACAAAGGACATGTAGAGCTGAGTATCATCTGCAAAGCAGTGAAAACTCAGCCCATACTGCCTAACAATGTCTCCCAATGGCAGCATGTACACCATGAACAACATGAGTGAAAGCACAAAGCTCTGCAGTACCCTATAAGGCAGGGAGACCGGGTCCGAGGAAAAGATCCCAGACACCACTCTCTGAGACCTGCCAGAGAGGAAAGAATGGAACCATCTGAGGACCATACCAGATAATTCTCAGATGAACTGCATGCACTCTAGCAACACACCATGGTCCACGGTGTCAAAAGCCGAAAAGAGATCAAGGAGGACCAAGATGGAATGAGTCCCCCGATCTCTCACTATCAGGAGATCATTGAGGACCCAAACAAGGGCTGTCTCAGTCCTATGCCTTCCGAAATCCTGACTGAAGAGGATTGTAGATGTTGTGGATAGTAAGATGGACCTCCAGCTGCAGGGTGACCTCCTTCTCAATAACCTTCCCCGTAAAGGGGAGGATAGAGACTGGCCTGTAGTTAGTCAGACAGTCTGGGTCAAGAGAAGATTTTCTAAGGAAGGGCATTTCCACTGCCTCCTTCAGGGTGTCCAGAAACACACCTGTCTCTAATGAGCACCGGACTATCTCAGCTAGGACTGGGCCAATGACCTCAACACACCCCACTAGGTGGCGAGTTAGGCCCGGGTCCAAGCTACTGCAGGTCCGCCATAACTCTTGAACAATCCGCACAACATCCTCAATCGCCAACCAGTCGAAATTAGACCAGACAAACTGAGAGGCAGCAACCTCCCACCGACCACTGCCACTCCCAACAGAACAAGCCGCATGGATTTCAGACCTGATGTCAGCAACCTTATCCACAAAGAACCGAGCAAACGCATCACATTTCTCTTGTGACAACTCTCTCTGCAACTGAAGACAAGCTGAATTGCACAGCCTGTCAACCATTCAGAAGAGCTGAGCAGGTCGATTCTGTGTAGTGGCAATCTCCCTGGACCGGAACTCTGCCTTCTTACGGGAGATGGCTGATTGATAATCCTTGTAATGGGTCATCAATCTAAGCCTGTCAGCATCAAGGCTGGATTTCTGCCAGCATCGTTCCAGCCTTCTTCCCACTTGTCTCAGCTCCCTCAAGGTCCCATCAAACCAAGGGGATCAAGGGCAAAGAGTGAGTGGACGAACATGGACAGGAGCAACAGAATCCAGAGCCTCCACCACAGCCTTGTTATAGGCTTGCACCAGGTCCTCTGGATCCGTGCTTACAATTGGAAAGCTTGATAGGTCCAATACAACCACCAGGCCATCTGGGGTCAAACTTCTTAAAGGGCAGTACCAGACCATTTCCACAGGGGCAGGCCTATAAGGGGGACCCTGAAAATTTAACCTTATTGAGTGATGGTCCAAACATCCAACCGGTTCCACCACCAGGTCAGAAGTCTCCATCCCCAGTAGGAAGACCAAGTCCAAAGAGTGACAGTGAAAATGGGTTGGAGATGTAACAACCTGTGTGAAGCCCAACAAATTCGTCAGTTGGGAGAAGTCTTGAACAAATTGCAAGAATTTGTTGTCGACCCAGGCATTGAAGTCCCCCAGAACTAACTACCAGGGGACTCCAAAACCATGCAGGCAATGAAATCTGTGACTTCTTGCAGGAATTGCTTCTACAAGGCCCAATTCCTCTTTAAAACAAATGGCTATACCCCCACCCTGCTGATCCTTCCTGGGGCAATGTATTACTGAGAACCCAGCTGGAACAGCTGCCTCCAACACTGGGCCAGCATTGTCATCCAGCCAGGTCTCAGTGATGAAAGCCAGGTCCTATGATGCAACAAGATCAGCAATCACTGCTGTCTTGTTTTTAATGGACCTGCCACTGCATAACACCATCTGAGTAGGATGAGCCACCGAGGTCCACCACGTCACCTGCCCACATAAAGAGGAACACTTGGGTATGGGCACCAGACAGGGAGGACCCCTTTCAGGAACCCATTTCACCCCAGGGTGTCTTCTCACCCCCAACACCCAATCCGACCACAAGGCTCCCCTCTCCCTC
This sequence comes from Neoceratodus forsteri, assembly GCA_016271365.2. Lineage (NCBI taxonomy): Eukaryota > Metazoa > Chordata > Ceratodontiformes > Ceratodontidae > Neoceratodus > Neoceratodus forsteri. The sequence goes on along the minus strand of CM028137.1, from coordinate 529,994,522 downwards.
CAGGTTCACGGCCCCCGCCACGTCTTCTGTGCACAATCCTTAAGGCTTGACATCGCCCATATACTGCACTGGGCAAAGGGGGACAGTTAAAGGGCTGGAGGCTGTGGAGCTCAGAGGGAGAGTAGCACCTCACTGGGACAGCCCCCTGCCAACACATGCCAATGGATCCACCCTAATGCAATCAAACCACAAATTATCCAAAAACAGAAAATAAAAATCATCAATCTCCCCTTCCCCAAAATAAAACTAAAAAACCCTCTTAAAAAATATAATGTCCAGAGTCACTGAAAATGGATTAAATCTGGGTATGAGGCCAAGCCGGCCATAGCTTTAATTTGATAACTTGAGTAGGGCGGGGCCCTCACCACCCACCAACTATCCACAAGGGATTGCTGACCTCACACCCCAGCAATCACAAAATATCAGATATTATGCTAGACAATAGTGAAAGTTGGAGACCTTCTTCGGTCTACCAACCAGAATATCCAAACTCCTTCATAATCTGCCCAACCGACCATTTATTCCACAAAGTCCAACATCCAGAAGCAGCTTCCTCTTCACAGGGAATAGTGTTCACCAAAGCAGCTACTCAGGATGGGCGGCCTCCCAGATAAGGGTCCCAAAAGATGCAGCCCTCTGACTCCTATCCCAGGGCCCCCTAAGACAAGTAAGCCAACCCCAACCTCCAGTGGTGGGCCTCACTGCCCCACTGTTTGGCCACCCACCCCAGCAGCCACCTCAGTGCCTCACTGAACATCCCAAGTTACTGATGACAGCTCCACCAGTCCACAGCAAAATTCCAGACAGTATCGACACTGGCCCAAGCCCAAAACCACATCCCAGACAGCAGGTTTACCAAAACTACGCCTCCCAAGAGATGGGGCCCCAGACAGAACACCCTTTTTTCAATAGATACCACCTGAAATTCCCCATGAGGCAGGCAATGGCACCCCGCTCTTCAGAAAGTGTCCCAACTGCCCCCCAAAGGAGACCTAGCCCAGTTCACCGCTCCCCAGACCACAAGACAGGGCTCCTGCCAGTCCAGCAACCATCAGTTCATACAACATCCAAACTTCCAAGTCCTCCATGGAGAAAAAGACCCAGATGAATTGGCATGGATTAACCACCCACGAAGATATACAGGGCAACAGTCATAGGGTCCTTCCAACACAATTAATCCTCCATTTAGTCTTCCAGCTTCAGAGTTACTCCACCAGGGTCCTGTCCACAATTCAGGCTAGTGGGTGCAGTTCTTCTGGGAGAGAGCTCTGCCAAAGGTTGCAGACCTGGTCGTGGGCAGAAGGTGGAAAGATTTAAAATGAAGTAGCGGATCACTCTAGAATAGGTGATCTAAAGTGGCAGCTACAAACAAAATAAAATACAGTAATTTGCTAGCCGAATACAACGCTAGCAATCTAATGGCCAAAACATTTGGCGTTCTACAGCACAAGCGAGACGCCAAATCTAAACATCACAACAACACAGTAAAACCCAAAAAAACCTGAAAGAATTCGCTAAAAACGTAACTGCTCTAACTCACTAAAGTTGCCCTAACTAAAACTAACTAAAATAATACAAATAAAAGACAAAACAATGAAAAAGATGGTCTGTTACTTAGTAGCAGCTTCAGGCAGACCCATACTAGCCACCAAGGAATCATGGCTTATCAATGCTACTGGCACTTTACTTCCCACCCTGCAATACGTTGCCCCCATCTGGCAGTCCCTGTGGTGCTCTGAGCTCTATAAGCTCAGAGTGCTCTATAATAGAACTGGATGCTTCATGGCAGGAGCCCCAACCCGGGAGCACCACTGCAATGTTCTGCACTCAGTGCACTGGTCTTCACTACTAAAGGGCTGGTTAGAGTATCTGCTCCTATACCTGGCCTTTAAGCTTGTAAATGGTCCCTCCTCCCCTGCCTAAGTAACATTCTAAAACTTAAAACTGCAAAGAGGATCCTGTAATCCTCCAGCAATGTAATGTTGGAGGTTTCTAGGGTCAGGTCCCATTTGGGAAGGAGGTCCTTCGCCACCTCAGCACCGTATATCTGGAACACTCTTCCTTCCACCCTTCAAGACTGTGCTACTCTGGGTGGATTTAAGAAAGGGTTTAAAGTTGTACTGCTGGAACAAAGCCTCTCTGCCTGTAATAGGTGACACGTCTTGGTGTTATAATTGACACTGCTTTCCTCCCTTAACTCAGTTCCTTACAATATTGATGTTTCCCTGCCATGTGTATCCAGACATTGTTTTTAAAACTAAGCTGCATATTGGTACTCTGTGCTTGGCTAAATGTATTGTTACTTGTTTGCCTTTTGACTATGTCATGTCTGACTTGATCTGACTATGCACCCTGGTAATATACTGTTCTTCCTGGTTGTTAAATGTAACTAATTCTGGGTCACCCCTGAAAAAGGGACAGCTATGTCTCAGAAGGCCTACTCAGTTACTAAAATTTATAAACAGTTCATAGCCAGAATAGGGGTGCTAAGCCCAAGAAAAGTTAGGGCCCCTAAAAACACATTACCCCCACAGCAACATCCTGGTGACCTCGTTCCTCTGACCAGTCCAGATTGTACGATGCTTACCCTCAGACCCCTGTACAGCATCATCCCTAGTCAGACCTTGCTTCTTCTTGGCTGGCTGAATTCTACAGCTCTTCTGGATACAGTTTGCATCCACTGTATAAACTGTTCCACACAACAAAGTCCTCAACCCTCTCTCGATTTCACAGCTGTTTTGGATATGGGAGGTGCTGTATATAAAACACACATTCCCGCCTAAGTAGCATGAGGCAGAGGAGTGCCTAGGCATGAAATGACCGGCATGGGGAAATGGAGAGAATGGAGAGCTTTTTTAAATAAAAAAAAAGATTGTTAGTAAAGTTTAACTTGCATTCTAGACTTGGGTTAAGGTTCTTGTCTGAATGTGAAAGCATGTAGAAGTACTTCTTTATTTCACAAAATTAAAAATGGTGAACACTCGTAAAACTGAAATAACTGGGTATTGTTTTTTTCCCATAGGGAAACCCAGTGTGTAATTTGCCGTTATAAAGGAGTGTTTATAATGGCAAACACGTGATGGGTTTCCCTCATCCTGCGCATACCCCAGTGGCCACGCTTCCCTTCCTTACTGCCAGATGCCCTAACTTGCCACCCTGAGATTACATGGCTACTCGTACTCGGTGATAATTCAATTAAAAAAAAAACACACAGATGCTGGGCAAAAAACTGAGATGCTTAAAAAAATTTGAAAAAAGTTGTCTTCAACAGCCGTGTCCAGCCATGGACCCCTCTGAAACCCAGTTGGACCAGGGCAAGGCTACATAGAGACATCTAATTTTATATAATTGCTGTTGTGAAAAAACAATACCCAGCAATTCTATAAAATAAAACATGTGGTGATGTGTAAAACTCAAATTTTACAGACACCCTCGGTGTTGGATGCTTAGATAAATCCCTCGAGCTTCACTCTTGGGGTTTGTGTAGCATCAAACATCTTGGGGTGTGTGTAAAATTCTTGTTACACACCCCACCCCATATATTATTCTATATATACAGTACTACACAGGTACCATATTTTTTTTTTTGCTTCTTGACCTAGTCTTTGGGTCTGGAAGGGTGAGCCTTTGAAGGGGTGCTCCCTATTAGGGCATGGGATGGGCAGGCTGAGGGGGCCACCCCTTTTCAGATCAGTATCTTTGCTTAATCTCACAATGAGAGGGATTGTACTTGGTGAACTGTGGGGATGAAAGTAAAATGTTTACAGTTGGGCTGTACCAATGATAGTGCACAAGGCTCAAAGATAAGAAGTAATGAATGACTGACTTTTTAAGGCTAGACATTGCCTGGGTAAGGGAATGGTATTAGATACACGGTTGTACTAGAGGTAGAAAGGTGTTCATCTGATGTCCCCCACTCCACTTTGCTGGTTATAAGATATGGGGTCTCCCCTCAGTCCTTAGCAGCTCAGGAATGACATGGTTGTTTTGATTCAATTCACTGTACACAGGAAGACATGCAAATTCTGCTTATGAATTGTAATGTGCTGAACTTATTTTCCTTTGTACGTGCTTTATTTTATTTATTTTTTTATTTGAAAGTTTCTGACCAGGAGAGGCTCACTGAGCCATGGCTCATTTCCAGGTGTGACCCAGGCCTGGGAAAGAGAATATGTATACGGTTGTAAATTGACTTACATAACCAGATTAAACATAGAAACATAGAAGTTGACAGCAGATAAGGACCGCAAGGCCCATCCAGTCTGCCCATTTCTTTTTCTACCTCATAAATGTGCCATCGGCCTTTGCTCTGTCAGTGGCCTATCTAGTCATACTCATCTGTATTGCTCCCTTATGCCTATCCCATGCCTGTTTGAAGCCCTGCACTGTATTCATAGCCACCACTTCCTGAGGTAGGCCGTTCCATGCATCCACCACCCTTTCTGTGAAAAAGAATTTCCTCACATTCCCCTTAATCGCCTCCTCTAATCTTCATGCTGTGTCCTCTTGTCCTGCTATTTTCTTATATTTAAATATGTTAGACTCTTTTCACCTTGTTAATGCCCTTAAGGGGTTTGAATGTTTCAATCATATCACCTCTCTCCCTCCTTTGCTCAAGGGTATACATATTAAGTTCCATTAATCTGTCCTCATATGTCTTCTGATGCAGTCCCTGCACCATTTTGGTTGCCCTTCTCTGTACTGACTCAATTTGGGTAATGTCCTTGTGAAGGTGTGGCCTCCAGTACTGCACGCAGTACTTCAGATGGGGTCTAACCAGTGTCTTGTAAAGAGGGATTGTTACCTTCCTCTTATGACTTGTGATACCCCTACTAATACACCCTAACATCCCCCTTGCCCTACCTACTGCTTTAGAGGTGTGCTTGGATGATTTCAGGTCATCGGTGATGATGATGCCCAAGTCTCTTTCTTCCTTTGTGACTGCCAGCAACTCCCCTCCCAGCCTATAGGTGGCTTTAGGGTTTCTCTTCCCTATGTGCATGATCTTGCACTTCTTTGCATTAAATCCCAGTTGCCACTCTTCTGACCATTTTGCTAGTTTATCCAGATCTCTTCTCATTCTGCTCACCCCATCTGGATCATCTACTCTGTTGCAGATCTTGGTGTCATCTGCAAACAGACAAGCCTTACCCTCTAGTCCATCTGCAATGTCACTAACGAAGATATTGAAGAGGACTGGCCCCAGGACTGATCCCTGAGGCACCCCACTTGTGACTTGCATCACTTCTGACTGTATACCATTTACCACCACTCTCTGTTTTCTGCCTGTCAACCAGTTTGCAACTCAGTTGACCAACTGCTGACCAGCCCGAGCCTACCCAGCTTATTTATCAATCTTCTATGTGGAACAGTGTTGAAAGCTTTGCTGAAGTCAAGGTAGGCAACATCAACTGCTCCCCCTTGGTCTACCACTTTGGTTACCAAGTCAAAGAAATCTATGAGATTAGTTTGACAGGACCTTCCTTTTGTAAACCCATGCTGTCTTGGACCCTGTGCCCCTATGGATTCCAGGTGTTGCACTATCATTTCCTTAAGGAGTGCCTCCATAATTCTGCCCACTACTGAGGTAAGACTGACTGGTCTGTAATTCCCTGCCTCCTCCCTGCTACCACTCTTGTGAAGCAGGATCACATGAGCCCTTCTCCAGTCTTCTGGGACCTCTCCTGTGCTCAGAGACTCACTAAACAGTTCTGCTAATGGCTCTGCTAGTTCCACCCTTAGCTTCTTAAGTACCCTGGGATGTATGCCATCAGGCCCCATTGCCTTGTCCACCCTGAACTTAGAGAGCTCTTGTAGGACCCTTTCTTTTGTGAAGGAAGTAGTGCTCACCTCCTCCCTCCCTCCCCGTGTCCATGGTGCTGAGCTGTGGGCCCTGCCCTACCTTCTCTTCAGTAAATACTGAGCAAAAGTATCTATTTAGGATAGATGCTTTACAGGGTCCTCCTCCTCAAATGCCCCTTTTCTCCTTGAGCTTAGCAATACTCCCTCTGGACTTTCTCCTTTCACTAATGTATCTACAGAAAGTCTTGTCACCTTCTTTTACTGTCCGTGCTAGTGTTTCCTCAGTTTGGGACTTTGTCTGCCTTACTACCTTCCCTGCTTCCCTTAGGGCAGTTTGGTATTCCTCCTATATTCATCCTGCTGTGTTCCCTTATATTTCCTGAAGGCCAGCCTTTTGGCTCTGACCTTTTCTGCTACTGTATTTGAGAACCAAAGTGGTTTCCTTCTTCTTTTGAACTTCTTTTTCTGTCTAACACAATAGGATGTTGCTTCAAGTATTGCATCCTTAATGCTTGCCCACTTTGCCTGTACCCCCTCACCTGTGTTTCTTTTTGCCAGGGCTAGCTTAACTCTGTTGGCCATCTTATCAAAGTCAGCTCCTCTGAAGTCCCATATTTTTGCATCCACAAGTGCCACAAAGAGGCACATCAACTACCAGCACTGCCAGTAATTTTAGAGCGATGGGGAACAGGGAGGGCCTATAAGTGCCACAGAGTAGTTTGTCAACACAATAGCACTGATAGTAGTTGTAGAGGATCACACTCTGTGTGAGAGGAGGAAGAGTAGTGCCTGCCATTACCAGCATGGGGGGGGCAGCAATCTACTGGCATGCTAATTCTTGTGACTATGGTGGACTTGTGGATGCCAAAAGTAGCATGCATCGGTTCTGCTTAAGTAGCTATTGCAGTCATAAAAAGAACATCTGAGAGAGAGAGAGAGAGAGAGGTCAAGGATGCTAACCTAGAATAGCATAGTTGGGGGCCATGGGCTAATCAATACGCTGTGTTGAAGAATGTCCTGGATGCTGCTCCTTTGGGTATGGTGTTTTGCTCTGCTCTGAAGTGCCCCCTGGCATTTGGTGACTGGATAGTGGAATGTGTAGCTGTGTCTGTATCATCCATGTTTTATTGCTTTCCTTCCCGGTAGGCAGTTTTCCTTCGGTATTTCAGACTTTCTGCTCTTTAGGAAAAGTAACCTCATCCTCCTGGATGTCCTGAGATACGTTACACAATTTGGAAACCTGCGCTCAGTTGTGCCAGTCCCACAGCTTGGAACAATCTGTAAACCTTGCTAAAACTCAGTTCCCTGGTTGGTCAGAGTGTTTCTAAAGCCCTCATTATTGTAAATGACATGTCACAAAATACTGCAGTAAAAAACAGGGCTTAATTACCTTTATACAATGGCAAGAAAAAATCCTGGACTATAATTGGTCAGTCTTGGGCTGGACCCATGATGTTATGCCAGCACAACATCATGGGTCTAGTCTCAGACCCACTGTGATCCTGGAGATGAGCTTGATATGCTTGAGCACCTCCTGGTTTGTTTCCTTGTCTCTTAAAAAACAAAAATATTTTTCCACACAAAAACATCTTTAAAATGAATTTTTTATTCTGTATAACAATGAGCCATTGTATAATAGCAATAATGCCCTCCAGGGTGTGTGTTGTTTGGGATAACGTCACGCCTCAGTTATTGAATGCACTTGACCTGTGGCCTCATGCTCAACCACCTGAGGCATGACGTTATCCCAGCATGACACACACCCTGTTGGGCATTATTGCTTAATTAATTTACACTGTTCCCTGCAGAATTTTGTGATATACTGCAGAATTACTGTGTTGCATCCTGACTGGCCCCCTTGTATGTACTGATGTCTGTTGATGTCACCAAGCTATGCTTATTTTGAATCATTGCTTTATTTACAACTGGTTGCTGTACATGCAATATTGCTCACAATGATTACACCATATACTGTAGTTATTTTATTCACATATACCTGTATTGAGCTTCCTAATACATCTGTAAATCTTCCCTGCCTAATGTTCTATATTATTCCATGTTATATTATTGTATTCTAATACTATAATATCTCTTGCACTATCTTGAGTTCTGTATTACCCTATTGTGTATCTTTGTTTTTGAATTGACTTTGTATGCTGTCCTACCCAGGGCCTCCTTGTAAATCAGCACTGCTCAATGTAGCCTTTTCATGGAAATGTAAGTAAATACATATACAAATGTAGATGCCAGTGGGCCCCAGTTTTACAGCCAGCCATTAGTGCAGTGCACCCATTAACAGTGCACATGAGATAGCAATCAACTGGCCTGGGGTTGGGGACATATGCAAACAGGCAGCGTGCTCCAACCACTGCACACTGCCTGCTTAAATATAGGAGCTGTGGGAAGGCAGCCACAGTGACAATGTGCTGTACTGACATGGGCTCCTACAGGAAAACGCCTCACAGACAAACAGGATAGTGTCATTGCCCCTGTGATCCATTTTTAGTCAACAGCACACATGGCATACAAGGCATACAAGGTGCTAAGGGGCCATTTGTATGCTAACATGTGCTCACTGGCATCTCTGCACAATGCTGTGACACACAACTGCACAGAGGTATTGTGCAGAGGTGTGGCTGCCTGCCAAATTTCTGGTCCAACCAGTGTAAATATGTGCAAACAGATATCCCTGGTAGTCTAGTGTCCCCCACCTCAGTTATTGGTCTGAGTTATCTAAATATCCCAACTCCTATTTCCACTGATAGTCTAGTAGATCCTAACACCCACATGTACTCATCGATCTGAGCAGTGTAAATATCACAAATCTTATTTCCCTGGTAGTCTAGTGGCCCACATCTCCACACCCCATCCCACCCACTCCTGCATCTTCCACTCCACCCAGAGTGGCACCCCCATCACCCTGTTTGGCAGGAACTGACAGCTACCACCACCCAGAGATGGAGACTGACACACCACCTTGGCCATCAGTGATAGGGAGTGAGTGCACTTCTACTGTAAAAACATCTGGTGTCTGGCTGAGATGATGAGCAGAGGGGCTGTGTCAGTTGCCATCTCTGGGTGATGGTAGCTGTCAATTCCTGCCATATGGGGTAAATGTGATGCCAACAGGGTTGGGGTTGGAGGGTGCTGAGTGGACAGGACAGGGAAGGAGCATGGTATGGTGATCAGGTGATGATGGGGTACACTAGACTACCAGGGGAATAGGGTTTGGAATATTTAAACAGCTTGGCCTGATGATCGGTGGGGTCCACTAGATTGCCAGGGACATATTTTATAAAGTATTAAGACTGATTGGACTGGTGACTGGGGAGAAAGGGTCACCAGTCTACCAGGCATATGGTGTTTAGACATTTATAGATTGATCAGACCAGCAATAGGTGGGTGGGGACTAGGAGACACTGGTGGGGACTGACAGCTACCTGATGCTCAGGGTGTGTGGGGGGCATCGCATACTACTGTGTGCTTTGATAAAATAAGGGTTTTGAATTCCATGAACAATGCTGCTACAGTGGTTGTTTAGGGCATTGAAAATCACAAAATATACTACTGTATAATAAGGACCATGAAAAGTTGGCCAGAGGATGGGTAGGTCAGGATTTTTTTTGCCTCGCAGTCCTTGGGAAGGCAAGGGGATGTTGCAGTTTTACTCCTCTCACATCTTTAATTTTTATGTGACTCAGAGCTTTGCAGATTCTTAGGGTTGTTGGATAGTAGTAAATGGGGGATTGGAGGGGAAACTGGTCTCTTTTATACATGTGTATCTTACTCTAGAAATCTGCAAGCTAGAAAATCAGGACATTTGGGCTGGTGGGTGGTGCAGCAGCAAGGTTACATCCTGGAATGCTCGTGAACTGGGTTTAGGAACAAACCCGAGGTACTGGAGGACCAGTGGGGGAGAATGGCACAGCATCCCGCAGTATGCTATCTTCGGGGCGGGTGACTGCCCACTCGTCGCTGCATAAGCACCATCTTGGGGTGCTTAGGATGTGCAAGCCAGTCATTGACAGCAGTGGGAGTGGTGATACAGTCCAACTGCGATGTGCATGCCCACAGCTAAACATTCTCCATGCCCAGAGTCAAGCATCCTGAAGAAAGAGAACATGGAGAACTCCCCACCCCAGCAGGATGAATCTGGCATGATTTTTGGAATTGCAGTCTGAAAGTCTGAATTCTGAAATAAAAAGTTAAAACCTGTTTCTACAAAGGAAATTAATATTTAGGATTTATGAATAAGGATTCCAAGTCACTAGAATCAGAGTCATCAAATTCTGATCATAAGGCAAGATTATTACTTTTCTTAGCCGGAAAGATGAGAAGTGGAGAGAAGCCAGATGTGTTTTGGAGTTGAAAGTCCTGAGATGGAATAGGCTATTAGATTTACTAGCAGAGGTATTATGATATGGTATTTTTGTCTTTTATAGTGTATGGGCAACTGCACTTTCAGTTGACATCTTTTGTTTTAATGAATTTGACTAGCGCGACCACTTAGCACTGTTTTGTTGATCCTTACTGGTTGACTGTTGGTCCTGCTCGCTTTCCACTCAAGTACATCACACCACTGCCCAATTTTTAAATTTAAATTTGAGCTACATGGGTTGAGAATGTGTTCCCATTTTCATCTGCGCCATATATTTTGATGGGCTGACAAGCAAAGTTGGAAGAAAAGAACTTGAGCAGGTGGTGAAGCTGCCTGCCATAGTCCAAATGGCAAAAAGACAAACAAACAAACACAATGCTGCTGATATAATTTTCTCCACATGACTAGAAGAGTCATTTTTCTAGTTCTGACTGAGGTTTCCTTGATGCCGACACTGTTATTTTTCTTTTTCACTACGAAGACAGCCTGCGCCTGTGATCAGAGTGATAGTACGACTAGGGTAGCTGTGTGATGGGATTCCAAGTTCTTGTTCCACAGTCATGACACACTTTTTATACTTAGAATTTTTATTATTTTAAAAAGAACAATTGCTATATATAACGTGGTAAAATGGTTAACCATCTATACTATTTATGAACAGATAATTGAGGGCATCACATTGGAGGAAGAAGTTATAATAATTATACAATCAAACTCATATAACAAGACTTGAGACAGGCCATATTAATACTTAATCTGGCAATTATATTCTTATAGTGTATTGTAGTGAAACACACTGCACCTCATATTTTGTTATATATAATTGAAGGGTTTCATTTTTTTCTGTTAGCATTTGAAATACAAAAAGAACAAACTGGAGTCTTACCTTTTGGTGATGAAGTGCTTTAATGAGGAAGAGAAACAGAGAACTGCAGGTTGAACATGGAACTTTTTAACTAATTTTAACAAGAAAAATAAAGAATAAATAACTGTCCCGATGGTTGCTGTGCTTTTTCATGTTGTGACTGTTTTGGAATGCTGGCTTCATTTGACCTGCAGAGGAAAGGTGGGGGTTCAAAGGGAGAGTGGTTAGGGAGCGTGGTAATAGTTTTGCCTTTCTGTTTTGTCCGTGGTTTGAAATGTGCTGAACATTTTTTTCTTTATTTTATTTTGGTTATTGGAGCATACCAGAGACTGTTCTTTATGGAGCAAATGCCAGTGAGGAGGTGAGTTGTTGTGCTCACTGATTTGTGTGTATAAACAGACCATGTGAGGCTCGCACTGAGTTTCTGTTTCTGTCTGGAGCGCATTTGCATTGAAAGAAGCCGCGTGAATGCCCTAATACCTACTCAGGCATTATGGTATTTAATACATGGATTTTGCCATTGGAAAAAATGGAACCCAGTAACGAGGTGTGTGATGACCCATAAACCTTGAGAGCGAAGCTCGAGAGGTTTACACAGTCATCAAGAGTGTGTAAAAATAAAATCCATAAACACTTGCCTTTTACTTTTTATAATTACTGGTATTTTGCTCTGTTTGCATGGCTTTTTATGTCAACCTGCAGGTTGATATGACTTTTTAAATGGGTTGATATTGGGGGTCACCAGTAATTATAACCTTATAGTGTATGGTGGACCGTCATTCTCCACCGAAATCCATCGTTGTCGAAACCTTGTAGTCACACACTAGTGATGTTAAGCAGTGCAGTAGAACGATTTTTTCTACTGGACTGTGAACGTCACACACTGTCCTCGAGCAGCATTTGACAGTTAGGGCTCACTCCATAGAAAGGACACATAGCGAAAGCAGCAATGTTGGCAGCAGTACTAATGTTTAGTGTTAAAACGTTCAAAATGTAAAGTTCTGAAACAGTTAAAATGTCAAGCGTGAACACCTTCAAAATGTAAAGTTATTTTTCCCTTCTAGTAACCCAGCAAAAATGTTTGGAAGCAGAAACATGCTGTAGTGATTTTTTTTTCTCAAAAAACGACATTCCACCATACAGTATAAAGAAAAGTGCATGGGGAACAGTTGACAACAGGGCATCTTTCACCTCATTGGCACTATGACGATGGATTACCTCTCAAGCTGCGCTCTCAAGGTAATCTGTTGTCATAGTGCCAACTCGGTGAAAGAATAGCCCTGTTGTCAACTGTTCCCCATGCACTATCCTATATGTAATCCCACTGTTGTGATATCAGAACCTTATAAACCTATCTCATCTATGTTTTAGCAGTGGGTTTACAACATGGAATGCCACTGTTATTCAATATTCTACACATCCAGAATGTGATTGTTAGTCTCAGTACAGTATTCAAATAATATTCCAGTTGTCTCAGTTTACTGTTACTGAGTCTAGCAATCTCTATGTCTGATAGAGATTTTAACTCTGGTGCTATTTTGGCCCACTGTCATTCAGTCCGTGTATCCTAATAAATTGTTTTCCTACACAATCATGTGGCTGTATTACAGATTCATTAATAAGGTAAGGCTAAATTATTTGTGTTTGGAGGGGGTAACTTCTCATGTTGAGTCCCAGTAAGCAATAATACTCAACAGGGTGGGCAGTATTGCGCTATACTGGACTGCCTGGGGCATAATGAGGCCTGACGCCGCAGGCCTTATAGCCCCTGGAAGGTCCGGTATAGCACAATACCTCCCACCTTGGAGGGTATTACTGTGCTTAGAAAATGGTCATCTGTGTAAATTTTGATTAAGTTGTAAAATAAAGGAAATCAGTTTAAAGACATACTAGGAAAAAAAAACAACTTTTTTTTTGTTGAAGTAGTCCCTCCATTTTGGGGCTGTTTCATCTGATATTGCTCCCCCCCACACACACACAGACGTCACTGAGCTATTCCCTTCCACACTGACCCTTCCCCTCCACCACATCCAGAATAAAATATGCAGTTTCTTGCATACTGTCCCCAACCAAAGAAACTGCTGCAGTACTGTTTATTTGTAGTGTTGCTGTTTATTTGATAAAAGTACATAGGCATTTAGAAGGGATTTGTGAGCCGTGAGGTTTGTGACATTATGGGACCCAGGAAGTGGAGACCCAGAACTACCAGGAGAGATAGCAGCTTGGGGCAGCTCTCTAAATTACTTACTTGTTTTATAAGGTAGAAGCACTTTTTTTATTTCCATTTGTGGTGATAACTGTAATGCAGTTCTTGTGTGGATTCCCCCACCCTCTGAGAAAACTGCCAGCTACACATTGGAACTCGGGAGCTGAGCAGGAGAGATTAAGTGAGGATGGTGATGTATGAAGCCCTGTCCCCACATGTCCGCAAGAGATCAAGAGCAGATATGGTGAGGTCTAGTGACATCTTAAAAGAGCAGTACTTCTGTGCCTCAGAAAATAAACAAAAAAATCAGTTTCTGTTTAACTTTGGGTTTTAAACTACAGTGCTGATTAATAGGGAAATAACATGAGGTCGCACTACCACACTGCTGCGATGAACTGCCGTCTTTGTCTTACCATTATTTTTTTCTAAAAATTGAATTTGGTACCACAAGCTAGGCTGGATTTTGGAGATGGGGTTATGTTTCTAAATCTAAGGAATTTCCGTGGGGTTGTGGGCAGAGCTTGCATGGGGGAAGGGGGATTGTTGTTTTGGTTTTTTATTAGCACTATCTTATTCACACAAGGCAAATATTGGACAGTGGCACCATTTGTGACAGTATGGGGGAACCAAGCCTCTCACTAAGTGAGAGAAAAAAATGGCGACTATTTAAAATGGAGAATTCCATGGGACACTGTTACTGGTGATTAGGTTGGTTAATGATGGCACTTTTAATAACCGGGCTCTGTTGCCTGATAGACACCCACCTTGGCAGAGCTATCAGCCAATCAGAGCCTAGAGATTTCATCGACCATTTTCTAATACACTATAAATGACAATGCCTGATGCATAGGTGATAACCATGGTGTAATCATCTCTCGTGGTTGCTAGGGCAATTATAAAACTCTCGAGCTGCACTCTCGAGGTTTACTGATGCCCTAGCAACCACTTCAGGTGATTACACCATGGTTATCACCTGTACATCATGCATTATCCTCTATATCAAAAAAGAAAGTTAATGCCCTAACCAAAGTATCTCAGTCCTCCATATTCAGCATACATTTATCTGATCAATTTCTTCATTCTAACAATATATAATATCTTCCATCCCCCCTTTTTTGATCAAATTAAATAATGGTATAATCAAAAAAACAATAACATACAACTTTGACAACTTTGAGAATTGATGATTAAATTGTCTCTACATTTTCTATATGGCTTGTTCTGCTGTTTGTGCAGAAAGGGACATTTCGATGTCTGAAACAGGTGGGGATTCCTCTTCATTTATTTATTTTTTTGTAATGTGATCTGAGGGACTCTGCTAGTTGATCAATTTGGGCAACAAAAAATACTGTAGACAGTGTTTGTAGCATAACATTTCACATTTCAAAACATTTAACACCAAAATGTCCTATGATAACCTTATTTAGGATGGTGTGCACTTGTTAAGGAAGGAGTGCACCTGTTTAGAATGGTGTGCGCTTGTTAAGGAAGGTGTGCAACAAAGAGGGTTGTGTGCATCAAGGAATGTTGTGCAAGAAATGTCATAATACCTATGATGTTGTGCAAGAAATGAAGTAATACCTATGTTCTGAGGTAAAAGTACACCACACCCTAAGATTAATATGTTATTTTGTTTTATGATTGACTTATAATGGGGTGTTGATATTTTTCAAGATAATTCTTTATACACTGTATGTAAATTGAATAAGCAGCACCAACTTTGATGAAAAGAATGAACATGCATGTGAAGATGAATAACCACAATAAACTCTTAGAAGTAATCTGAAGGCTTGAGTGAAATTCTTTCTTAAACACAATACAACCTTACAATTGGTGCCATGACTCTAATGTCTGAAGACAGTCTATATGGATGCTGATGACATCAAATGAACCAAAGGGGCCAAGCTGCGGGGAACGCCTTACTGCACCGGACCTGATCAATCAATCAAATACAGAAGGGAGTCGAAAAGGGACTCAAGAAGGATTGGTGTGAAGTCAGACGTGATTTGCCAGCCACAAGATAGACGTAAGTATGGATATCATTTTGCATAAATGTTTAGAGATACATTTAATGGAAGGGCCGTACCGCTCTCCTGAACAACTGGAAGATGCGTATCAATGATTTACTAGGCAATGTACAGACAAAAAAGAGAAGGTTAAAGTAGATAGAACAAAGTTAGCCAATATTTGTCAAATGTATGTACAATATCAGTGTGAAATGACAGCTAGGATGTGTAGCATGAAGAGGCAGATGTTAGAAAATGAAGAGAAATGTAATGAAGTTTTAGCTGTCCAAGAAGAGGAGTTACAAAAATGTGTTACTGAAACGAAAGGGATGGAGGAGAAATTAGAGAAGGAGATGCAAAACTGTGCCACTGATACCAAAGAAATGGAGTATAAACTAAATGGGGCACAAGGGGAAGTTTGAGGGTTAAAAATTAAGAATAATCAGTTAGAGGAAAATCTTAAATTTGTAAATAAACAGAGTCAGGCTCAAATTAATGAACTGATTAGACAATTGCAGCAAGCAATAGAAAGATTAGATCATGCAAATCAAGAACATGCCCCAAGACCTCTCATTTAAGGAACAGTCCTTGTATACATTACAAGCAGAGGCCCAATTACAGTGCCAGATCACCTTAGAATTACGACACCAAATTACCTCATTGGGCGAAGATGGCCAAAAATATAAAATGGCTCCGGTGCAGGTAAAACATCCCTTCCAGCCAAAACATTGTTGTGGCTATAAGATGGTAACTGAGGAAAGTTTCTCAAGCTCCAGCAGTAGCTCAGAGAGTGAGGAAGAACGCCCTCATAAAAGTAGAGGCAAAATGGCCCCGTATTGTGTAAAAACGACAGGCGAATCTACAAAAGTACCCTGTACTAGTAAAAGACATAAAAAATTAATCCGGGTCCAAATGTGGATGATTTGCATAGTTTATATACTGTGAAATCATTAAAAAATCTACCATTTAGAGGAATTATGGAAGCACATACCTCAGTGGATAGTACATGTTATCAAGCAACATGAAATAATTTGGGCTAAGAATGCTACAGAATGTGGCAGGATCTTTAATATGGAAGTCCAGCTAGAGGGCCAGACCCCCCGCCACAAAAACAATATGCCTTCCCTAAGGAAGCGTATCATGAAATTCGAATAATACTCAAGCAGCTACAAGCACAAAAGGTCATTCGACCCATTTGTACGACAGTTAATTCTCCCTTATGACCAGTACATAAACCGAATGGTACTTGGCATTTGACAGTGGACTATAGGGTGTTAAATAAGGTCACACCTTTGGTGACCCCAGCGGTATCGAGGCTTCCTGACTTGATATCTCAGCTGTCTCCTACAGCTACAGTTTATACTGTACCAGATGTATCAAATGGCTTTTGGTCCATCCCTGTCCATCCTGATAGTCAGCATAAATTTGCATTTACTTTTCAGGATAAACAGCATACTTTTTGATGTTTACCACAGGGTTTTCACTCATCTCCAACTTTATTCCATCAGTGTCTGGCTGAGATACTATTGGGATTTTCACTTCCTGAGGCAATAATCCAGTATGTGGATGATATATTACTACAAACTGACACTTATCAGGAACATGTCAGTCTATTGGACAAGCTGTTAACTGTATTACACAAATGAGGGTTAAAACTAAACCTGAACAAAGCTCAAATTGGGCAATCACAAGTTACCTTTTTAAGGATTTGTATTAATCAGGAAGGACGTACTGTAAACCCAGATAAGAATCAGGTCATACAACAATTACCCCGACCTAATACAAAAACAGCAGTTCGACAGTTTTTGGGAATGGTAGGCCTCTGAAGGGATTTAATAGAAGCTTTTTCTAGTATGGCGAAACCGCTGTACAATCTGTTAAAGGGAGGAAAAGAGACTGACATCCTCCAGTGGGAACCAGAGCATTAACAATCTTTTATGGCTCTTAAACAAACACTAATGATAGCTCCTGCCCTCATTAGCCCTTCTGAGTTGTCAGACTTTGTAATACAGGTACACACCACTGATCAAGTGATCAACGCAGTCCTGTTACAAAAGCGATCCGGGACTTTACGTCCGGTGGGATATTTTTCTCAGGTATTAACTCCAGTAGAGGAAACCTATGAAGGATGAGTAAAACACTTATTAGCTATATATTGGGTGAAACAAGCTACTGAACATAATGTAGGGTTTAATCACATTGTTTTGCAAACCTCACATACACCTGTGAAATTTCTCTTAGAAAAGGATATACGGGGAGTATCCTCTCAGAGACTGGTGAAATGGGCATTGGCCCTACAAGGGGAAAAATATCACTGTGGAGAAATGTATCTCCCCCATGTTAGTAGAGTTAATGACATGGGAGGGAGATGCACATGACTGTGGGGAAGTCATGGGTATTGCATACAAACCAATTTTTGCTGCTGAACCTAATGTTATTGGTATTGATGTGTATGTGGATGGCTCTCGCTTTTGGGATGACGGCCATTTCCAAACAGAATTTGCTATTTGGACCCCTGGAACAAATCAGGAAATATTAGTAAGATGTCCATTGTCATTTTATGCCCCACGAGCAGAATTGGAGGCAGTACACGGAGCTATTATGGCATATCCACAGGAGGCCATTAATGTCTTCTCAGACTGTGCTTTTGTTGTCAATTCCTTGTTAGATTTTCTTCCTATTTGGACAAAAAGAGGAATTCAAACAGCCACCGGTGAACCCGTGGCTTTTGCTCCATTGTTACAAAATATATGGGATATAGAAGCTCAACCCCCATTGCAAACTGCTATCTGTAAAAGTAAGGGCTCATCAAAAGAATCCAAAAGATATCCATGAACTAAATAATAATTTGGTAGATAATTTGGTCCAAATAGCTGTGAAACAAACAAACTTATGGGTAGATCCTCTAGGAGATGACTCTTCACAATTGTGGGAAGCTGAAGAGTATGATAAAAATCATCCAGAATGGATAGCAGCATTATCACAAGTCCCTAGTTTGGGACGAATCCAAGATACTGATGCTTGGCTCCTAGGTTGTTGGAACCAATGGAAAGATACAGGACAATGTACCATCAAACATGTTACTATATGGGAAGATATGGTAATATGGGAACGACAACCAGGCTTTGAGAAGTGGATACCACCCACGTCTTTTAGAAAATATATTATCACGGAGAATCACAGAATTGGGGGGCATTGTGGGCTCCATAAAACTTGTAAAATCTTGGCTCAAAAATATTGGTGGCCAAAAAAATGGGAAAAGATATCAAGCAGTGCCTGGAGGCTTGTCTCATTTATGCACAAATGAATCCTCCAGTACCTGATAAAAGGGTTCCATTAGGGCGTATACCCCTGGTGGATGGTCCTTGGTCCAGTTTACAAATTGATTATGTGGGACCCTTTCCTACTGCAAAAGGGGGGTTCCGATATTTACTAGTCATTATTGATGTATTTTTCAAATGGGTAGAAGCACTACCAGTGAGAAATGATAGTGCGCATGCTACTGCAAAAGCATTATGGGAACAAGTGTTCACACACTGGGGTTTTCCCAAAGTCTTTGAAAGTGATACAGGGACTCACTTTACAGCAAAAATAATGACAACTTTGTGTGATATCTTAGGTATTGCTCAATGCTTGCATTTACCCTACCGTCCACAATTGTTGGGAATGGTAGAAAGGTTAAATCGCACTCTGAATAATGCACTGAAAAAAGCAGTGTTGGATACTGGTAAAGGGTGGGTGACGCACTTACCAGGAATCCTAATGGGTATTAGAGGTACAGAAAACAACAGTACTGGCTATAGCCCATATCAATTGATGACTGGACAGGATATGCGGCTGTATTATCCATCAGATCCAGATCTGTCTACACCTGTGTTAGACCACATTAAAACTGATGTGTTTTTACAACAGTTGCAGAAACAATTAAATTTGTATTTGCCCCATGCTGCCAGAAATATGGCACAGACTCATTGGAAAAACAAATGGAGACATGATGAAAAAGTGATACCGCCCATTGAAAGGGGTCATCATGTCATGATTAAAAATTTTGGTCAAAAGGGACCATGGTATGCTAATTGGATGGGGCCCTATATGGTTATTAATGTATTGGGGCCATGGGTCATCCAAGTCTGTCAAATTCGACAAGGGTCTGCAGAGACCAAATGGGCCCACGTGGACCAATGTAAATTGTAACAGCCTTTAAATGATAACAATTAATATTGCTCTGTTTTTCCAAATAAGTGAAATACAATGATATTCCCTTTACTTGTATTGTGCAGTACCTTACTGATCTTGGTAATTTCTGACAAATATGGGTGCCCAGGACTCATATGGAACAGTTTATATAGAAAGACATATGCCAATCTTTCTGCATGGGGTATCCCAGTATTGTTGGGAGAATGACAGGAACACATTGGATATCTTCTTATCAAATGGTACTTTATTTGCTATGGACAATGTCAAATTGCAACATGGGGATGCTCGCCAGAAGCCTGGCCTGGCGAGGCAATGTGTGTGGTAAACATAACCACCCAAAAGTGAATCCATGTCCATTCTACCTTGGGTGATACCATCAATTTAATGAAAGAGGAACAAGATTTGTTGCGAATTAGATTAAAGGACATGTTACAATATCCATCTGATATAAAGTTGTTAAATGCATCTTATCATGGTACAAATGCATCACGATGTAATATGTGGCATTTTTTATATGGCACAACTATTGTGGTAAAATATACTATAGGGTTAAAGCAATTTTTCACAGTATTCAATCAATCAATCAATCAATATCTTTATTTATCCAGACGGGCACCATTGAGCAAGCTCATTTACAAGGTGGACCTGCGGTCCTACAGGAATAATACAGAAAGACAAGTTACAATAGTGCAGACAGTAAAAATAGCTGCTATTATAGTAAAAATGCACATTTACAGGTAATATGCATTGAACACAGAACTACAAGGAGTCATGGATAATGAACTTGTGCTGGATCCAAGCCCAAAAGCTGCATTTTGTAGTGGGAAATGTTAGGGAGAGGGTAGGCATACCAGATAGAAGATATCAAGTGCATAATGTAGTGAGAGGTAGAGAATAGGGGCACAAGCGAAGAGGACCCAATTGTTAGAGCAGAGTGAGGGATTGGGAGGGCGGAGGACCGTACAAAAGGCGACGAAGCGATTTTTGCCCCAAAACACGGTGACATATGGAGGAGAAAAGCTGCCGTTGTACTAAGTGCAAGAGGAGGAATATAGTAGCAGGGGCATAACTGGGACGGTCCTGGAGGTTGGGGCAGAGGGAGGTGTAGGATGGATGAGGGACTGAATATTTTTTGGGGCAAAAGACGATAATTATCCCCAAGTGCCATTAACGAATGACTATCCATTGTTAACATATTCACTTTTTAGAAATGCACGATGGCCGGGAATGACCTGTAATGTTAACTTAACGGCATGGCGCAATTTTGCAACATGGAACATAGTGTATCAAAAACAAGGTATATCAGGGCAAACATTCTTGCCCCCATCAGATGGTATCATTTTGACACAAAATGTATATCCTTTATATTATCCATGTAAGTTAGAGTATTACAATATCTTGCTGCATTTGCCTTTTCCATGATTACCGCCTCAATGTAGACATTGGGCTTCAGTACTGTTGTGGCAACAGTATTATAATAACACTTTAAATCAATACCATGATAGACACAGAGTGTGGTCGTTTAGGATTCCTGCAGAAGCCTCACCAGGCTTATCTCATTGTAAAAGAGACATGTGGGGCTGGTTAGGCTCAGGATGAGGAATTGCTAATGGTATTGATTCTATGGTTTTAAAGGGTCATATTCGCTCTTTAGAAAGGACCTTAAAGGACATGGCTACCGGACCATTATCGACTACTGTGATGTTAGCAGCTGATAATGAACAAATTGATTGGTTTGCCTTTAAGAAAACCTTACAGAATTTTTGAATTATTGCTAAAATAGTAAAGATTTTAAATAGCTCACTCTCTGATATGTTTAATGACAGTTATATAGAATTGGCTTGCTCTCAATTAGCTGCTGAAGCACATGCTTATCTAGTCAATGAATTAAATAGAATTGAGACCAATAGGTTACCCTTAGGAATAGGCAAGGCCAATGTGACTAGATTGTTGGATCATCCAACTGTAATCTTACCACCCCTAGCTATGATAAAAGTATGGAACTCACCAAACCAATATGTACATGTGCTGCGACATGTGAGTCCCATACTAGTGATAATACCTGTACGTTTTGAACCACCGAAAATATTGTGGCAAATCAGTAATTTGGGAGTATTAATACATGAGCAGATCATGAGACTCCAAATACCAGGTGATACTATTATCACAGTACACAATGAATATATTGTATTACCTAAACAACAGGGTGTACAAGAACATGAAACCTTAATATGTGGGAAAGAGACATCAACTGCCCCATGGTTTCCTGATCAATGTGAATTTACCTTAACATCTGCAAATGAATACTGCCAAGCTATGAGATGGAACCAATCATGGTGTGTAATAGCAGGTCAACCTTGGAATGTATGGGGGTGTAGTGACAAGACCTGGTAGGTTGCAGATTGGACCCTTCGGGAATGTCCTGCATATAGCTTTTCCCTGACCATTGGGGCTGGTACTCAGCTGAAACAGTTTCTTGAACAATTGAATCATTGGTGAAATATATTCTTCAGAAAAAGAGCTGAATCTGTTCTGTCATCATTCATTTATGCTGAATACATAGATTTTGATGGCAGATAAGGACCGCTTGGCCCACCCAGTCTGCCCATTTCCCTACCTATTGGATAAGCTGCAGATCCTAGTTAACCAGCAGCCTACTTCTTCCTACCCCCATCCCCTAGAATTGCCTTATGACTGTCCCATGCATGCTTGAATTCCACCACTGTTTTTGACTCCACAACCTCCTCCGAGGCCATTCCATGCATCCACAACCCTCTCTGTGAAAAAATACTTCCTTAAATTACCTCTGATCTGCCCCTTCTATCTTCAAATTGTGCCCCTTGTTCTTGCACATCTCTTTTTTTGAAAGATGCTACCTTCTTGGACTTTGTTGATTCCCTTGAGAAACTTGAAAGTTTCTATCATGTCCCCCCTCTCTCTCCTTTCCTCGAAGCTATACATATTCAGCTCCTTAAGTGTCTCTTCATATGTCTTCCGGTGCAAGCCCTGCACCATTTTAGTTGCCCTCCTCTGGACAGCCTCCATCCTGTCTATATCCTTGCGGAGATTGGGTCTCCATAACTGCACGCAGTACTCCAGATGGGGTCTCACCAACTGTCAGTACAGAGGTATACCTATACAGGTAACTCTTGGCATTGAACAGAAATTCTGAATTACTGTGATTCTTTATAGTATTTGCAAACTTTTAGTAAAACACTCTCTGGATATCTCGTGTAAGACATCTGCATCCGGCATCTTACTTCCTCCTCAGTAGTGACATACCTAATGTTACACAACAACATTAATACATCACTGCTGTGGTACAAGCCTAGTCTAGGCATTGATTTCTATGTAGAACAATGTTCTACCATAGAAACATAGAATTTGACAGCAGATAAGGACCACTTGGCTCACCTAGTCAGCCCTTTTTCTTTTCCTATTTCATATAACGCAGATCCTAGATGATCTGCGGCTTATCCTCTCTTTCCTATTGCTAGAGTTCCTTTATATCTGTCACATGAGTTTCTGAATTCCCCTACCATTTTTGCCCCTACAACCTCTTGCAGGAGGCTGTTCTATGGATCCACCACGCCTTCCATGAAAAAATACTTTCTAACATTACTCTTAAGTTTACCCCCGGTTTCATATCATGGCCCCTTGTTCTTGAACATTCTTTTTTTTACCCAGGTGATTAACCTTTTGTTATATTTTAACAACCTATCTTCAGAGGCAGGCCACAGGCTCCATACTGTGGACCTGCAGAGAGCGATCACCTACTATAAGCAGCACACGGCTGGACTTCAGGGTGAGGTCAACCAACTGTTTGTAACATACACTGAAACCACACCTGGCAGACCAGCAGCTAAGTGAATGATTGGCAAGTGGATAATCCCTGCATCAACCTTTGCTACAGGTTGGCTGGTAAGGAACCTCCCAGAGGTCTTAGGGCTTATTCCACCAGACATTCCACTGTTTTCCATGGCTCCCTTCTGGGACATCCTGTATGGGGATGTCTCTTCTGGGACATCCCCATACAGGAGATCTGTAGAGCTGCTACCTGAAGGAAAGCACACACCTTTGTCTCCCATTACAGCATCAACATTATGTCTCATCAGGATGCTGCTTTTGGGGCCTCAGTTCTCCAGTCTATGATCACCAAATAGGGGTGCGCACCTTGCCCCTTACTCCTGTAGAACTTCCAGGAGTTTGCCATAGTGTGGATAGTGAACTGTATCCACACCCTTAAAATATTGGTTTCTCACCTGTAATTGTAGTTCTAGGAGTGGTATGCAGTTCACATCCACACAACTTCTCCCCCAGCCTCCCCTGGCAAGTGGCATATGAATCCCTGCTTACAGCATGCAAAGATCTGATGTCATGGGGTAGAGTCAGAGAATATTCTGCCTGGGTAGTGGGAGGAGCTTTAGCTTGAAGAAATCTGACAAATCAGCCTGTTCCAGTGGAACTGCTATAGCGTTGATGTGAACTGTATACCACTCCTAGAACTATGGTTACAGGTGAACAACCTATATTACAGTCCCCTTCAGAAGGGAAGAGATTGTAAATTGGCCTGAGGAAGTGGCCAGCTGATCCCTTCCATATCCTGGTGTGCTAGTTCTACATCTGCACTCAGACGTTTTGTGACATCTAACCAGGGAGACTGCAGGGGCGCACTCTGTCTATTCCTATGGGGCTATTTTAAAATGTTTATTTCTATATGTTAACACAGCTTTATATATATATATATATATTAACACCACTATTTGACTAACAAGGGCCTGTAGTAAACTAGTTTAGGAAAAAAAAAGGGTCACATTGAAGACCTGAAGCATTGGGGCCACTCTTTTGCTACAGTCTTCATTAACAATTTAAATAAAACCAGAGAAACATAGAATCTGACGGCAAATAAGGACCACTTGGCCCTTCCAGTCTGCCCTTTTCTCCCTAGCTATATCATTACAACAGACTGTACCAATCTATAGCTCTTTCTCCCACCCCCCTTCCTTTCCACTATGATTCCCTTGTGCTTATCTCATGCATTCTTCCCCACCACTGTTTTTGCCAGGAATACACTACTCTTCCTGTGAAGAAGTACTTCTTCACATCTCTCCTGAATCGACCCCCTTTCCAGCTTCATAGGATGTCCCTTTGTCCTTAAGCACCTTTTCTTCTGAAAAATACTCCCACAGTACCTTATTTACCCCATGAGGTATTTGAAGGTCTCTGTCACATGTCCCCTTTCCGCCTGCTGTTCCAGGGTGTATATATTGAGGTTCTTTGGTCTCTATAAGGCTTTTAATGCAGACCCTGCACCATTTTAGTTGCCCTTCTCTGGACCACCTACATTCTGTCTATGTCCTGCCTGAGATGCAATCTCCAGAACTGGACACAGTATTCTAGGTGCGGTCTTATCAGTGATCTATACAGAGGCAACATCACCTCCCTCCTTCTGCTGGTGATGCCCCTTGCTATGCACCCCAGCATCCCACTCAACCTGTCTACTGCTTTGTTGCGCTGACCGGCCACCTTTAGGTCATCCGATATGAGTACCCCCAGGTCTCTTTCCTGCTTGATGGTTGTCAATACCACTCCACCCATTTTTGTACTCCGCCCCTGGATTTCGGTGCCCTAAGTACATTATTTTGCTTTTTTCACATTGAGTGTTTTCTATACTTATGGCTGTTTTGTTTTATTCTTTGATCGAATGCGGTTTCTTGTGTGTTTTATTTACAAGTCAAAATATCCTAGAAAAAAATTAAAAAGGTAGCTGCGCAGACAAGAACATGAAAAAGTTTATGCATACTGTATATTGATATTTAGACATACAGCCACACAGGCAGACAGACTGACAGACAGACAGTGGGCTAGACAGACAGATATAGACAGATAAAAGACACACACACACAATCACACAAACACATGCACATGCACACCAAAGAAGTGTCCATTAAATATCTGCTTCACTTGAGAGAGTTCTAATATCATTTACTTGTCAACCTACATGTTGCCATGGCAATAGAAAACCAACTGTACCTGTTGAAAAGCTTTGCTGAATTGTGGAGAGTGTAAGTAAATATTATTATTGGAAGTGACAGTTTGCATGCTAGCTGTACTCTCTCAGCACATAGAAGAACACGCTCAAACATGACTTTTATTTCTAGGATGGATTTTGCAATTTACCATATTTCTCTTATGTTTCATGTTTGGTACCCTTATGAAAGTCTTCATAACCATTCTTTTGGAATAGTACATGCAAACGGCTTTTGTTTTTGCCCCAATAGAGCTGCCTCTAGATTTGAACCCAGGAATCACAATAAAGTCAATTTCATAGTTTCATATACTATGTTTCAAATTTCAAGACATTTGCTCATTTTCACAAGACGATCTTCAACATGTGTTATGATAACTTTGAGGCAATGTGGCACAGTGGTTAATGCAGAGAACTGTGAACCAGATCACAGATTTGAATTCAATCTCCTATTGCTAGCTCAATCTGCAACCTCAATCCAGTCAGTATATATCTATGAAAGCAATAAGCCGTGGCATGGCATGGATGCATCCAGAATTAATGTTTGCCCTTGCTGCATCATGAGACACAAGAAAGCACTAGTGTAGTGGGAAAATGTTTTTCTGCACCATGGGAGGGCGCACTCAGCAAACTTACTGCTGTGGTTTGTTGTTTTAATTACAATAAAGATATCCATGACACAACACTGGTGTGTTCATTTGTGGAGTGGAGACTGAGGAACCACGCTTTCTTGAGACTGTGAGCACATTTTAATTGCTTCTGGCCCCAGTCCGTAACAGTTTTGAGCAGCCCTGGAGGTTGTTTGCCGAAGGTTGAGTTCCTTAAGCAACAGAGGCATGCAATAATTCTGCATATACCCATACCCTGAAGTGGCTTAATGCACTTATAACATGGGAGATATGTCAATAAACCAATGAAATAAAGACAGAAAGTGCCTAAACTGCTAAAGAACTGAAGAAATTGATTACGTGTACAAGCACTTCTTAAAGTAGTTCCTGTTCTGCTGTTCTAACTCACTACAGATACCTCTTTATCAGGTTACCACATTAACAAAACATTATGCTGCTCTCTCAACATACTTGTATTCAGTTCACCTAATTTACAGATCTGCTCTAGTCCATGGGCCATCACTACCCCCCATAGGGAATTTTCAAGACATTGCTTTCTTAGATGCTTGCACTGTAATAGTTTAGAATCTATTTGTTTGCCACCTGGCAATGGTAGCTTGTGTTTGTTATGGGCTAACATGTGTGACCACTGTACAGCAGAATAGAAAAAACAACAAAGATGGGGTAGAGGTAGTTTTTGTTGATTTAAGTCTATATATGTAAGTCAAAAAATGACAAAATGGGTATCAATAAAAAGGTTACATACTTGTCTATGACTTTATTATAATTAGAAAAGATTCTGCTCAATGGTAACATCAGTAATGATGTCATATTGACGTATGCAAGAGTACTTTGTAATGTCATTGAAACTATGGAAATTGGTAGTATCAGAATACAGTTATAACAATGCTTGTTATATAAATGTATGATTAAATTGGCACACTGTAACAGTAATATCTTTGCCATTATAATTTAGTTGTCATCTTCGTCCTCACTGTTTTCATCCTCAGCATCAAAGATCTTGTCTGCCAGATTGGCAGAGAGAACGTCATTGTCATCTTCCTCATCTGACTGATTCAGGGTCTCCTCCTGGGACAAAATGTCCACCAGTTCCTGTGGTATAATGTCACCATCACACCAGTCATACTACATCAGTGCTGTTTTGGAACGACTGATAAAGAAGGTGTACAAGTGCCTCAAGGGTAAGCTTATGCACCTGCATGGCCCTGTTGTAGTGTTCGCCACTCAATACTTTTTCAGTAGAGCCACTGGCACACACCTCTGACTCAATGATGATGTCAGCAAAGCCAGTACCATGTAGCAATTTCACAAGGGCTCCCACGTATGAGCAAATTGTGTGGAAAACACCAGGTCGCACAGTGACATCACTGAACTGTTGTGCACTCTTCCACATGATAGCATATGCCTTCTTTGCAACAGCAAGATCAAAAGTAACAATTGTGTACTGTTGGCCAATCTCTCTGGTAGCATTTTGTGATACCCGCAGTACATGTTAAACAGTGGAGTTCTCTGTAACAGAAGAGTTGATTGGTGCCATGTAGTCAACATTTGTTTATCTTTGCACTGATCCTGACTGGTCCCTTGTTGAAGATACCCATCCAGTCCACCCAGGAACAGATTGTGTTCCATCATACATCTAGCCTCTGCAGAAAAAACATGAAATCTGATACACAAACTTGGTTCACAATCTCTGGAACAGGGGTGGCAGTCTGAACTACAGTCAGGTTTGGTTCAACATGTTGCTTAACAAAGCATGGTTCAAGCTCTTGAGGCTTGTATTTAACAGATCTCTTTTTGCTTTTGGGCTGGCTAGATCCCACAGATGTAGGTAAGCATTCCTCTGCCTTTTCCTGCATTACAGTACCATGATTTGAATGTGTGGCGCCAGCACCAGAAGGGGTTTCTTTATTAAGATCGAAATTGTCACAGCAAAAATGCATCAAAATATTTCTGTCAGTGTCTATGGTTGCAGTCAGAGTGCTGTCACTCCCAACAACGCTATCACACATAGCAGTTTTTAGCTCCAAAAGGATTGAATGAGACACACAGTGTCCGAAGCGGTTGAGGATACTCACGATTTCCTCGCTACCAGTGATGTATCTTACAGTCATTCCAAGGAGGAGAAATTTTGGCATTTTCCATTGACCACAACTCACTGCATAGCAAACATCCTGATCAATTGAATTCACTAACCTTCCTCCTCTTCTTGAGGTGTTTGTAGAATTAGATCGGCCTGAAATGAGGTGGGCCAGGAATTTTACAAGCACATCTGGAGGTGAGGTGGAGTAGGAGAGCAGAAAACCTGAAAAAGGTGGTGAGGGAAGCTCCTGTGATTCCCTGAAGGAATCTATGATGCAACAATGCAAAAGAGTCACTGCCTCTTCAAGTCTCATGACATCTGATGCAGCAGATTCAAATGCAGTCTCCACAGCTTGACCAGTTGGGAGCTCATCAGAGTAAACAAGTTCACTCCTAAAGTCTGTCTGCCAGAACCTTATCCTCTGACCAAACTGTATGATCAACTTGTTTTTCAACTTGTCTGTTTTATAATTAAGATTATAGAATGCTGGGTAATGAGCCTGCATAAACAAACAGTACCTCTCATGTAACATTGTCATTCGTTCAACCTGTGATCCTCTGATGATATTCTTTTCAACATATTCGGTGATATACTCAAATACCTTTTCATGGGCTCTGATTTGCTCGACACTTTCACCAGTTCAGTCCACTACTGCATTTCTGTTATCTTTCCTTGTACAATTACAGTGACAAGAGTTGTAGTAATGAGCCTCCCTTGCAATTAAATCAACATCTCGAATGCTGCATAGTAGATTATCATCTTGTTTCACCTTTGCTTCTTCTTTGATAGATATCTCTGCAGTTTTTGTTACACACTGCATCAGTTTTTCCCTAGTTTTTGTCTTCTTTTTTCCTCCAGAAATCCACTTATCTCTTTTTCCACATATAATACATTGGTTCGAAGGACATAACACTTGAGAGGGTGTTTCAGCTCTGCGCCTTTGGAAGGTTGAAGGCTGTTGATCATCTGCGTCATCATCAACCTGACACTTCCTTTTCCTAAGGTATTCGACATTTGTAAATGACTGGTAGCACCATCTGTGATACCCACGATGCATGTCATCAAGTTCAACAGATATGTTCTTGCATATGTCATTGAGTCTGATACTTGGGTCATCACACAATTGTCTCCTTCATGCAACCTTTTCAATTTTGGACTGACTGATCGATGTCAATGGTCTTGTTATTATGTCAGACTTGCTCTTGCTGTTGTGAATCGTGCATATCTTCTCTACGGTACGGCGACTTGTCCCCCTCAACTTTGGTGCTTTTAGTGCTGCAGGGTGCTCGTCGGCCACGCTGTCTGAAGTCCTGAAAAAAATTATTTATTTTGCAGAAAATATCTTTATATATCCCCATCTACAGTCTATTTGATTTCCAAAATTGTCAAGTCAAAATTGTGACTTTATGATTACATTACTATTGACTTCATGAACCTCTAGATTATATTCATATGGCAGATAAATTAAAAACCTTTTTATTGATACCCAATTTGCCATTATGTTTAGTCACATACTTGGATTTACTACATGAAAAGCTATCCCTACCCCTTCGTCATTGCCCTTCAGTTCCTACAGAAACTGATGACACATATGACCCTGTACCAAACAGAAGCTACCATCAGCAAATGGCAAACAAGTAAATTCCAAATTGCTATGATACAAACTTTTCAAAAATTGAACTAGAAAATATGGAAAGAATGGGGGTTATTGAAAAGGTGGAGAAACCCACAAGCTGGGTCAACTCAATGGTGGTTGTAGAAAAACCAAACAAAGTACTAATTTGCATAGATCCCAGAGACCTTAATAGAGCAATTAAAAGGCAACATCGCCCGATGAAAACAGTTGAAGAGGTTGCAGCCGAGCTAGCAGGGGCCAAAGTATTCATAGTGCTTGATGCTGGGTATGCCTTCTGGCAGATTAAATTGGGTGGGCCCAACTCTAACCTAGTGACTTTTAATACACCCTTTGGGAGGTACAAGTTCAAGCGTCTATCCTTTGGGATTTGCTCAGCACCTGAGGTCTTCCAAAAGAGGATTTCACACACTTTTGAGGGGCTCAAGAGCACAGAGGTCATTATGGATGACATCCTAATATGGAGAGTAAATGTACAAAAGCACAATGAGAGGTTATGGAATGTTTTACAAAGAGCCAGAGATAATCATTTATCTTTAAACCTAAAAAATCCAAAATCAAAATATCAGAGGTCCACTATATTGGACACAAGTAAAGACAGGCTGTTGGCAGACCACAAGAAGATAAAAGCAATTACCCAGCTGCCTGTTCTCCAAAATAAGTCTGACGTACAGAGATTTATGGGCATGGTAAACTACCTGGCAAAGTTCATTCCAAACCTATCCACTGTAAATAAGCCATTGAGAGAGTTACTTGAGAAAGAAACAGCATGACACTGGAAGGAGCGCCACCAACAGGCCTTTCAAGAGCTGAAAGCAGTTGTCATAACCCCCCCCCATTACTGGTCTACTATAATCTGAGAAAGCCTGTTGAATTATCTGTTGACACATCTGGGTGCATGTTTGTAACAAGGAGACAAGCCTGTTGCCTTTGCTTCCATATCACTTAATAAAGCTGAGAGAAACTATGCACAAATTGAGAAAGAAACACTAGCTATTATGTTTGGCCATTCAAAATCCCATGAATATATCTATGGCAGACCAAGGGTCCATGTTGAATCAGACCACAAGCCCCTAGAAAGCCTTTTCAAAAAAAAAAACACTGGCCACAGCCCCACCAGGAATTTAATGCATGATGCTAAAACTACAAAGGTATGTTTGCAAGTACAGTGCAAAGCAGGTAAAGAACTTCACATAGCAAATGCCCTGAGTAGGGCCATGGGAGAAGATTCTGTGCCATTAACTGAACTAGACAAGTATGAGGTCCACAGGGTGGACTACATGTCTATTAGTGATGAAAAACTGAAACTGTTTCAGCAAGAGACTGACAACGATTCAGCATTGGTCAAGTTGAGGGACACTGCTTTGAGTGGGTGGCCCCATGAGAAAGCATCAGTGCACCCCGAAATAAGGTAATACTGACTGTTCAGGGATGAGATCTCAACAGAAAGTGGACTTTTGCCGAAGGGGGAAGAGACTGATAGTCCCCACATCACTGAGACCAGACATGTTAACCAGATTACACAGCAGTCACTTGGGCATTGAAAAATGCAAGCACAGGGCCAGAGATCTCTTACTCGGGCGAGGGATGAACAGTTAGATTAATGACATGGTGGCCAAGTATGGTATTTGCAACCAGTTCAGAAAAGCACAATCTAGAGAGCCACTGCAGCCAGTTCCCTCCTTGAAACACGCTGACCATTGTGCGCCCCATCATTAGGGCGCCAAACCCATAAGTCGTCGATTGGGTTTCATGTGGAGGGCTGGGCCCCCTCAGCCCCCCTTACTTATGATTCTAACTCAGGGGGGTGGACCTCAAGGAGGGGGCGATGACTTTCGGGCTTTATTATCCTAATGACGGGGCGCACAACAGCCAGCATTTCAAGGGTGTTCAGTGGCTGCAGTCACATAAGATACCAGAGAGGCCTTGGCAAAAGGTTGGGGCTGATTTGTTTGAATTTGCAGGGGAAACTTATGTAGTAATGGTTGATTACTACTCAGAATACACTGAGATATCCAAGTTACAAAACCCAACAAATGAAATGGCGATTAACCATATTAAATCACAATGTGCAAGACATGGTATTCCAGAAATACTTGTGATAGATAATGGCCAGCAATTTGCCTGCATCGAATTCAGAAACTTTCAAAGAAACTATGAGTTTCAACATGTAATGTCTTCACCAAAATACCCCCAGAGTAATGGTATGATAGAGTGAGCCATTCAAACAATAAAGAGACTGTTAAAGAAAGCACAAGTGGACCACCAAGACCCTTACTTAGTACTCTTAGAGTTGAGAAATACCCCACTATATGGGCTAGGATCCCCAGCACAGCTGTTAATGGGCCATAGAACCAGAACTTTGATGCCTACCAGATCTGAGCTACTTAAACCAAAAGTGCCAGAAGTTGATGTGTGTGCTACACTGCGAGGAACACAAGAAAAGCAGCAATCTTATTATAATTTGCATGACCGACCACTCTCAGCCTTACAGCTGGGATAGCCTGTTTATTTGAAAACACCTGAGAATACCTGGACCCCTGAAATTGTGGAACACTATGCTGAAGAGCCACGCTCTTATGAAGTCCAAGAAAATGTGAAATTGTATCGAAGAAACAGGAGAGATCTTTAGTTAACCCCTGAGCCGCGCTGCTCCTGTGGCCCACAAAACTAGCACATCCAAGAAGGAGAAGAGAGCAGGACGATGATGGAGGATGATGGGATCCCAGAGGTGCCTGCAATGGAGGACCCACCACAAGTGATGCCGGGGCAGTCACAAACCAAGCCTGTGGGGTCGGCCCCATCCGTGAGCAGTCAGGACCAACTGACTGGTACCATTTCCAGCTCGAGAATTAGCCAAGTCAGTGGACGAGAGATCGAAGACCTGCCTGGCATCGTGACTACATAGACTCACAAAAACCTTAAGCTACATAGAATTTTAAACATTTTATGTTGGGAGGGGGAGTTCAATTTGAGAGGGGAGATGTAAGGAAGTAAATTAGCATATGCGATTTGCGTATGTTTTGTTATTGCCCGTGTGTTAACATTTATATAAAAGCCCTTATCTGGCGGGCAGCAGCCCGTGCTTTTGCAGTTGGGTCTCAGTGCTGTACAGTAAAGTTACCAGTGTACTCTGCATTGGTGTCTGCATGATTATTACAATGTCTTACGTAAATGAAGCTCATCTGTCACAAGACTCCAACACTTTGCTGTCATAAAAGAAAAAAATTTCGACCCATAAGCAATTTCTTTAAAGGAACTAATAAATTATTAGACTGACTTGATGTCAAATGATCGCCTCTGTGTAAGGAATAACACATTACAGGGTGTGCAGTTATAAGGGAGTAATGAACACATGCAGTAAATGTTAAGCATGATGAGTAGCCAAGTGTCGTAATCACCTGAGAAGTGCATTGTTTACAGGATTTTTATGGCCCATTTTATATTTGAAAATGTAAACATATCTTGTGAAACTAGTGGCGCATCATCTAATATTGAGTCTCTAAACATAAGGCTCAGATGATGACATTTACAGTGACCAAAGGACAACCAGTTGTGGTGAACAAAAAAATTTAGTTTTTTTTGCTTCAACTAAAATGCAAAGGCAGGCTATATTGCAAAATACTTGGAATGGACCCTCAACAGGGCCCTGTCCAATGAAAAAGAACATGTAATAATACCATAAACTATCAAAGGAAGTATTAAACCTGGGACATCTAGTTTGCTAGAGTTCTGTGTAAAACTATTACAGTTTCTATATGAAAGTCTAAGCATTTGTCTGTTTGACCAGGTGATCAGCATTGATTAAATGGCCAAATATCTAAAGTTAGTCAAAGTTTCTACATGGGTTCCTAATTGTATATCATAGCTGTCACTGTGGCTCAGTTAGTAACACATCTTCCTCTGTGCCAAAAGATCATGGGTTCTAGTCCCACACCAGGACTGGGCTCATACCTAAACACTCCCACCTTAGTGAAGTACTAGGGGGGTGTTGTACTGTTGGGGTGTGTTATCCTTTGGATGAGATGTTAAACCGACATCCCTTCTGGTGCTGTTCAGGTGGAAGTAAAAGTACCCAATACACTTTTTGCAAGACATGAGGATTTTTTCTGGTGTCATGGCCAATATTCCCCTTCCTATAAAAAGAAAATACAAAATGGCTACCACTACATGTTCAGTCACTTCACAGGCTAGCACTGCTTGTAAAGCACTTTGGGATGCGTAGTGTGCATGAAAAGTGCTACAAAAATGATGATGATGCTTCTTTTGTTCAAGTCATTGTGTAAGTTTCTGAGCTGTTAAGTTCCTAGTGGTCTTATCTGTCCCACAGTGCCTTTATCTTTCAAAATGCCAAAACTCACTTATAGGGTGGGATAAATGCCTGAAGTCAGGTATTTTTGGGGAAAATGCCTCCTCGCTAACCAAGACTTCCATGACGAAGGCATTATATATTATTCATGATGCTTTTAATCTATACTGTAAGAATATTGTTTCGGTTCCAACAAAAGACACCGATGCAGTAGGTTTCTTTCTTTCTTTCACGATGCCAAAGGTTTTATGTGGAGAGGGGACAAATACGTAAAATCATGGTATTCTGGGGGAAATAACATTGGCATCCATGACTTCAAAGAGAAAGCTGTAGCCCTCAGTATTACTCATGATGCTATGGATTTATACTTTAGGAATATTGTTCAAGTTCCAACAAAAGTCACCAGTGCAGTAAGTTTCTGTGTTTCACAATGACAGTACTAAAAAAACACTTTTAATGGAGGAGTAAGTCTTGTACTTTCTGGTAGGCAGTACAGTAGAACCACCCTGGAGAATGGAGATCCTGACTTTCCTACACCTGTAATCTCGCTCAAAGTTTCTGTTCAATAATCATCCCTGTGAATCACTGCTGAGAAACCTTTCCATGCTTACGTTCCAATGGAGTGACTGCGGGAGCACAGGCATGTGCACACACTAATATCTTCTTGCATATTACAAACAAGAGATTATAGGAAGTGACAACCTGTGAGCTGATGCCCAGAATCCCAGCTACTGTAAGTAGGTATTTCTTGGTATTGTGCAACTCTCTGTCTAATCCAGAAGGCCTAAACATTGCCAGTGACACTCAGAGCTGTACATTCCTATCTTTCCCAGGTAAGGGAGGGCCTAATTCTGGAAACAGACAGCCCTACTGGTGGAAACTGCCAGAGTTACCATTCACTCACCTGCACTCTTCTGTCATGTCAGGGTTTTATATTTAAATATCATTACCCAGTGAGGCAAAACAAGGCTAGTAGGTGGTGATAGTGATGATAGTCGGGTTTCTGGTAGGTGACATCGGGAGTCAGGCATTGAGAGGCAGTGGACATGTCTGGGATAAAGGGAATCCCTGCTGTGTAGCATTTGTGGTGGAGTCACACTGAGCAAGGTAAGAGAGGAGATGGAAGCTCACTGGCCAGCTTTGTGAGAGGCCACTCAGTGGTCATCCTTTGAGTGTTGATGGCTCAAGAGATAACAACACAGGGGAAAAAGAGGCAGAGGAGCAGAATGAAGGCCACATCTACTGCCCACACCCATCTCCCACAAGGAGATTTAATCTCTCATCAGCCCCATCACGAGAGAAGGTGGGAGATTTGCAAGTCCCAAATAACAGGGCAGCAAACCAGAAGAGGCTTATTGTCTCAGCAGCAGGAACAGTAAAGATATAAATCTGCTATGTAGATGAACAAATGATATGGCTTTTGTGACATCATTCCTTACATCAGCCAATCAGAATTGTAAATCTTGCCAGTTACAGTGTCACTGTATAAGACTGCTGATCAGAATTCTGGAACTGCATCTAGGGAGTAAATTCTAGATTATACAATGGACACACAAAAAAAGATGAAATCCTGCATTCTGATTGGCTGACTGGCACATTTTACCCATTGTAAATCCTCTGATATACCAATGGGAAAAGGTGCCAGCCAGCCCCATTAAGTGCCCAGTGAGTATCACTTGGACCTCTCCCACATCAAAAGTACTCTCCGCTTTCTTCAATCCAACCCCCGAAAATGAACTCTGGAAACCTGCCTCATTGGATCCCTAATAAAGCAACAGGCACCAGAGCAACAGTAACAACAATAACATAAAAGAACTTCACACTGGTAAAAACCCATATTGAGCCAAAAAGAACTGCTTCTCAAGTCATTTTTTCATACCCACTTCCTCTCCGCTCACCTCCCAATTGTTTTCTATAGTTGGCTCCACTCAATTACGACGGTTGCCAAAGAATCAAAACTGTGAATTCTACACACCACAGCCATTCACCATAAACTACCCTCATTACAAAAAAAAACCCCTCTGTTTCCATTCAAAATCACAAGAAGAAGCTACCACCTCAACAGACAGTCCCCTGGGAACAGACTGTTTTTTTAGTGTAGCCTGTCAGTGGTTACGTGATCTGTCTGCAAACCGCGCTCGCTCCTATGTTACTCGCTCCTGCCTCTGTTGCGCTGCTTCAGCTTTCCAGTCCTAGTACACAACTGGCATGCTCTATGTAAACATTAATGTACCATTACCCAAACTGAGAAGAAACACAAAAAGAAATAAAAACCTCAGGTCCCTGTGGAGCTACATGAACACTGCAGCTTGCTCGTTCCTCTTGCCATACAGAGTGAATCTCCCAATCTGCCACCTGCTAGTGTCGGCTACCACACCGCCCGTGTTTTTCGCTGACAACTTTCTCTCAGTGTGGAAAAAACACCACTCTAGCAAGCAGACAGTGTCGAGGCAAGGTGTGTGTATGTGTGTGTTCATTTCCACCTAGCAACAGGGTACTATTTTATATAGAGGAAGGATATCACACAGAAAATCATTCACAAAATCGGTTTCTTTTGAAAAAAAAATTTATCTTAACAAAAAAAAATCTCTAATTGTATAATTGCAATATACCACCACAGAGCGTGGGTAATGCCAGAATTTACCACACCTAGTGTATTTTGCTCACTCGGCCTGCAGCCTCATGATCAAACAACACACCAGGCGTGGTAAATCCTGGCATAACCCACACCCTGTCATGGTGCACAGCTTAATTATCATTGTAACATAGCAACTTTAAAGCATTTTCCAGCACCCAGGAAAACTGTTTGAAATATAATATACAGATACAAGTTGACTTCTATTTCACTAATTTTCTGTGGTTGTGCTCCCTTATTCTTTTTTGCTGGGGACAGCTTCATGAAAACATTACCTTCGTCCACCAGACATCATCTCATCCTTCTCACCTCCACCAAAGTCATGATGCTCTGTTTATGACATCACAGTATGTTGATGTAGAAATGGCTATGGTGACTACTGTCTCACAAACAGTTGATCATTGTTTTCAGCAGGGGGAGAAGCAGGAAAATGAGATGAGGTCTGAGGAATAAAGATCCTGTTTTCATGCAGATATCCTCAGAAACAATACAGAAAAATAAATGGAATTGAGTCTGAAATGTTACATTTTAAGAAGTGTTCCTGGATACCAGAATAATACTTTAAGGTCATAAGGGACTCTAGGTCCATCATGTCCGGTTCCGATACCTCAGGTTCTGCCGAGTGCCAACAGGCAGGTGTTAGTCAGATTGGCAGACTCTGCTCCTCCCCTTTGGCCCATTCTTTGTAAGGTGAGGTTGATGAGGAATAAAACCCTGATGATTGGGGGGGGGGTTGTAAAGCACTAGTGCCGAGCAGATGCATTTTTTCTCTTTTCCTTTGGCTCTGCACAAGACAGACTTTACTTGAAATTTAACAGCATATTTTACTGGCAAAATGTTTTGCTTCCTATACAATTTTAGAATGCAAACTTAGCTGAATGGAACAATATAAGTTTCACTATGGTAGGGCCAAGTATGGGAGGAAGGGAAGGCCCCAAGTCACAGCAACCATCTGGGAGCCAGGTATCATCGGCTTCAGTGTCGGGGACTGAGACTGAATCACCATGGCAGCCCCTAATGCTATCAATGCAAGCAGCTGATGCAAAAGACAAGACAGTCCTGTGGAGGCTGGGTGAGCAGGATATTAAAATTGAGGTAGCCATGAAAGCTGCTACCTTGACAGAGATGCATGCTACACAAGTCTTGGCCACGGCAAAGAAAGTGACACAGGAGAATGCACAGCTCTGTTATTAGCTAGATGCCCTAGGAAAAGCCGACAGATCCAGTTGTAGGATTACCAGAAAGCAGTGATGGCAATGACTTGTAATTTGTCAAGGACTGGCTACCTGGGGCCCTACATCTAGAATCAGGATATGCGACAGCAATTTCAGAGCCTACTGAATTTTTCTGCACTCACTGGAGGTGCTGCAGAACTGACTACGGACATATTTATTACCAACCATGGGAGTTACTACCAGAGACACTTTATTGAAAGCATCCTGGGACTGTCAGCATCTGACATATGACAGGTTTACATTACATTTCTTTTGTGCACACCACAAATAAATGTGATTTGGTAAGGGCAAAGCTACGGAGTCTAGTGATTGCACATTCATTGTTAATGTCTGCCCACCTCAGGAGTCATTACGGGAATATGCATATCAATTCACCAATATGGAGAAGGCAGGGAAATAAGTGGAGGGCATTGTCACAGCCCCACTCAGCAGGCCAGGCCCTCTGCTCCCACAGTGCCAACCTCTGAGCACAGTATTGTGAACAGGAACAGAATAGGGTAACCCTCCTGTCTGTTTTGTGGGTTCGAATCACCTTTAAACTCAAGTTCTGGAGGGATTCAGATGGTGAACCTCTTGCTAGCATACCCAATGTACAGGCTCAGATAATTCTGTTCTTCGGGGGATGCCAGATATCTTTCGCCTACGGGCATCTAACCAGGTGTACAAAATGAACCCTTAAAAACTCATTGAAAGACCTCAGATAAACCCTTACCTTTTCCCAGTTTGGTATTACCATTAAGCTATGTACAGTGTCAACTTTAACTATATATGCTTCACTTGTCAAAGAAAGAATTTCAAAGGCACACCAAGCAGTCTCTTTAAAATAGAGGTTTACTTTAAAATAGATAGAAATTAAAAATGTAAACACAGAACAATATATCACAACGCATACATCCTATCGAGGTCGCGAGGGTCTCAGACGAACCCTCCCCCACCCCCTGAAACAGCAAACAGTTCTCTCCTGGATCCCAAAGTTGAGGGTCCTGTCGAGGTAACGAGGGTCTCAGATGAACCCTCCTCCACCCCCCGAAACAGCAAACAGTTCTCTCCTGGATCCCGAAGTTGAGGGCCCTATCGAGGTCACGAGGGTCTTGGATGAACCCTCCCCCACACCCCAAAACAGCAAACAGATACGGATGGCCAAACGGCGCGCTGAGGAGCACCAGCCTTCTGCGCAGTAGGAGAGTGTGTGTGTGTGTGTGGGGGCGCCATTTTCAAAACGCAGTTTCAGTCAGCATAGATGTGGAGATAGTTTATTTTTTACCAAGTAAATGCCTAAACTGTGACCTTTAAAAGTGTTTTCCTGCTACACCTTAATTCTGATTTTTTACCAAGTGAATGCCTAAACTGTGACCTTTAAAAGTGTTTTCCTGCTACACCTTAATTCTGGATTAAACTGTAACCTCTATATGCCTAAACTGTGACCTTTAGAGTGTTTTCATGCTGCACCCTAAATCTAGACCTTAGGATCCTGACTAAATTGTAACCTTTAGTTTGTTCTCAATTTCACCTGCCTGCTGAACACCTTACTACCACTTAATTAGGATGGTCCTTTTAGCTTGTGGTTCTACCCTCTCCGCAGTACTGTAGCTCCATCTCACTAGGCTCTCCCATAGCACAAATAATTAGCAGAGTGCAAACAATCTGGAAAATGAGTGTTTTACTTAATTCTTTAGCCCAGGCAAGTAATCTCGTATGCAACAGGCCACTTGGCTCTCTGTGCCCCCGCCCCCGATTGCCATGCCTGTATTAATACCTACCTCTCTCTCCTTTCCTCCTCAGTTCTCTCCTGGATCCCAAAGTTGAGGGTCCTATCGAGGTTGCGAGGGTCTCAGACGAACCCTCACCCACCCCCCAAAATAGCAAACAGGTACAGACGGCCAAATGGCGTGCTGAGGAGCACCAGCCTTCTGCGTAGTAGGAGAGAGTGTGTGTGTGTGGGCCCAGCCGACGCAAGTGTCAGCTCCCCACCACCGCCGCCACCACCCTTGGTGAGCATGCCCTTTTATGGGGCTTGAGGAACCAATCAGCCCACTTCTCCACCTGCAGCCTATATTACTCAGCCACTAGGGGTAATGCTGCCTCTCTACACTTATTGCTGGTTTCTCTTGGCCCTGCTTCGTGTCCCAGCTGCTATGCTACAGTTACTCCTCCTGTTATACATACAACTACCCCATCTAGCAACTCCCCCTGCCACCCTCCTGGACTGCTCACCACTTCTATGCCCCCCATGGCTGCCTGACTGGCAGTTGCCACAAACTGCAACCCCTGAGACTTTCTCTAGACATGAATCTATAGCTACCTACACCTTTTATGCTGACTGGACTCTCCTTGCAGCCCTCCCTTTGCCTCTTTTCTCCCATGCACGCCACTCCACACATAGCACCCTCTGCTCCCCCTGCAACTCCTGCCAGCTTCGCCACCTGCGACCCCAGCCCCTGCCTCCTGTCCCCTCACCTCGGCTCCTATTACTGGCCACACCCCACATAACTAGCCTCTCCATCCCCTCATTCCCTACCCCAAAAAGGCACCCGGGCTGCAGCCTGCAATCTCACAAAGCATCAAAATGGCACCCAATCAGCAGGTTCTTCCTCCTCCTCTTCCTCCTCCTACTCACGTCAGGAAATGTACACCCCAACCCTGGCCCTGACACAACTACACCCTGCTCACCCCCCAACTAGCAGACTGCATATTGCCACCCTTAATGTCTGTAGCCTTCTAAAAAAGTGGGACTCCTTCCAGGGCTGGGTCCACCAGCACCAGCCTGACATCATTGCAGTTGGTGAAACCTGGCTCTCCCCATTGATCCCAGACTCATCACTAACCCTCACTGGGTACAACTTATACCGTGCAGATCGCCAGGGTAAGTGGGGGGGCTGCGCCATATATACCAAAGATATCCTACGTGGGCAGCCACTTCCCAACCCCCAGCTACATCCTGGACCACAGGACCTCACTATCAAAATCACCCTGGGAAACTCCAAATCTCCCCCTCCCTCCTCATCACTGCAGTCAATATTCTCCCCAGGGACCAGAAGGCAGCCTTCCACTCTGTACTGTCCTACCTGGCCACTCTTCCGCCACAAGCCAAGAAAATCGTACTTGGAGACTTTAATATTAACTGGCTTGACAAAGCTGCCGCACTGTTCATAGACGCTGCCACTCCCCAAGACCTTACGCAAGTCGTCTTATCCCCTACCCGACTTAACCTGCACTCTGGGTCCTCCTCCCTGCTGGATCTGGTATTCACCAACCGCCCCCTTAAAATCACTAGTACTACTGTCCTCCCAAATGCCCTTAGTGACTATTCCCCTGTCCTCTGCTACTGGACGTGCAAATCACCCAAACCCCCCCAACCCCAAATAATCCATCAGCGCAAACTTGGCCCAGGCAAACTTGCTCAACTCAAAGCATATCTCAGGACAATGGACTGGTCCTTCATTACAAAGGCCCCTGACCATGACAGAGCCCTTGACCGCTTCATTCTTGCCTTTAACACCATATGTGACAAATTTGCCCCATCACCAAAAGGGTGGCCAAAGGCAATCCAGCACCATGGATCACTGACCATCTCCTGGACCTCATGTGGACCAGAGATTCCTTATGGCACCTCTCCAACGAGACTGGCCTGCCAGCCGACAGACAGAGCTATAGAGAGGCTCAGAACAAATGTACTTGGTCCTTGCGCAAAGCAAAAACAGAGTACTACAAGACCTCTCTAACCAACACCTGGGGCTCAGGGCGAAAGTTCTGGGCCAATATTAAGGACCTCTGTGGCAACGTTCCCAACACTACCCCTAATCAGATTATGGTTGATGGGTGCCTAACCTCTGACCCAGCCCGAATGGCTGCAGCCTCCAATGACGCCTTCTCTAACCCTAGCAAGGTTCTCCCCCCAAACTTCTTTGACACACCCCCAGCCACCTTCCCCTCCCCTCCAGTAGCCCCTCCCTTTCGTCTGCGTAGCATTGCACCTAAGTGCACCGAGCCTTATCTCAGAACTGCACTAAGTTACTCCCCCATAGTAGTGACACCTTAGACCTGAAACTCCTTCGCCTCTCTCTCTCCCTGAGGTGCTTAACCCTCTCACCCATATACTAAACCTCTCCTTATGCCTGGGGAAATGCCCCTCCTGCTGGAAATCTGCTTACATTATGCCGATATTTAAAAGTGGTGACCATGCCCTTACTAACAACTACTGTCCTATCTCCATTCTGCCTCCCCTCTCTAAGGCCCTTGAGAGAATCGTCTCGGATCAGCTCACGGACCACCTCAACAAATACAACCTGCTTAGCAAGCAGCAACATGGCTTCCGGGAGGGGCATAGTACAACTACTGCCCTCCTGGAACTCACCACACACATTCACTCCACATTAGATAGAGGTCAAATCACTGGGGCTGTCTTCATTGATCTCACAAAGGCGTTCGACACCATTAACCACCCGCTCCTGCTATCCACACTGACCAACATTGGATTCTCTCAGGATGCCCTTGGCTGGTTCTCTGATTACCTGTCTAACCGTTCCCAGAGGTCAAAATTGGTAACACACTATCTAATAGGCTACCTGTCCTCTCTGGTGTCCCGAAGGGGTCCATCCTCGGACCACTACTGTTCAGCCTCTTTCTTAACTCCATCCCCAGTTTTTGCCCAGGGAACCTACTCCTCTATGCTGATGATGCTGTCCTTTATACCTCCAACTCTGACCCTTTGCAACTCCACCTCTCCCTTCAATCCTCCTTTAGTGACGCTGAAAAATGGTTCACCTCACAACGTCTTATCGTGAACTATAACAAGACCAAGGTTATGTTCTTTTACCACCCGCTTAACACTAGAAAGGAACTTTGCCCTCAAGTATGAACTGCCAACCTGACCCCTCTGGAGCAAGTGGACTCCTTCAGATACCTGGGTATTACCTTAGACCCTGCACTTACTTTCCACCAACATATCCACCTCCTATCTAATGCCCTCAATGTGCGACTCAGTCTCCTGTATCACTTCAAATACTGCTTTATCCCAAACGCAATGAGGCTTGCTGTCTCCTCCTCTGTCCTCTCCCTGCTATACTATGGCTTACTCGTCTATGGGGCGGCGAACACCTCGGCCCTCGTTAGACTTCATGTCTCCCTAAATAAAGCCTGTCGCCTCACCCTGGGCTGCGACCTCCTAACTCACACATGCTTTCTATACAATGATACCAACTGGCTGAACCTTGACAACAGGATTAGGTTCCACACCTGCCTCATGGCAAAAAAAATTGCCCTAGGCCTCTGCCCCATAGGACTCACACCACTAGTCCGATTAGCCCTGACACAAGCAAACTCGTAGCTCTGAAAAGCAACTCCTCTTGGTCCCTCACTGCAGTACCTCTCAATTCCAAAGGTCCTTTAGCTACAGAGACCCTTCCAGGATGAACAGCCTGCCCACCCCACTTGCCAAAGAGATCAGACTTGGACCCTTCAAAACCTCTCTTAGAGACCTCCTACAGTCCTCAAACCACTGTGACTGCCACTGAAACACCTCACACTATCTGTCCAACTAAGGCCGTTGGCCGGCTTCTTCTACCCTACCTACCCCAACCTGTGTCCAACTAGCCTAGCTCTACACCTGTGTGCTATATGTATTGTGTGTTTGCACTAATTTTCCCTAGTTTTTTCACTGTTAGCCTCACATTTGCTCCTGTAACAACCTGACTATATACTGATGTACTGCTATGTAACCTGTATGTCTCTGTATGTAAATTATGTGACGTGGAACCTTTGTAAAGGAGTCTCTGACTCAAAGGTATTTCCGAACCTCCAATAAAT
The DNA here is from genome assembly GCA_016271365.2 of Neoceratodus forsteri. Taxonomy (NCBI): domain Eukaryota; kingdom Metazoa; phylum Chordata; order Ceratodontiformes; family Ceratodontidae; genus Neoceratodus; species Neoceratodus forsteri. The sequence continues at coordinate 529,950,714 of CM028137.1, read as the reverse complement.
AAATAAATAAATAAAATACAATCACTTAAAAGAACAAAGTCTAAAAAAGTGCAAACAAATTCCTACCACCAAACAATTAGACTTGTCTATCTAATGTATATCTTCTAACAGTGCTTGAAGTAGATGTTGTTGCTTCAGAGAGTCCAAACAAGAATGACTCTAAAGGTCAGCCACAGCATAATTAAAAACTGTCTTTGAACCTGCCTCCTCCATGATGTCACCCAGCTCCTCCTCTGTTTATTCAAAATTATTCAACCAGGATGTCTTATCACTCAGGAGGCATTTTAAATAAGATGACATAAGCAAAAACTCATTTCCAATAAGACTCTTTGATCTGGACTGGTTTCCTGCTCCTCTTTAATCTAGTTTGTTTTCCTGCTTTTCAAGACATCAAAGAACTTTGTATGACTACCTCTGCCAGATCTCACTGAGGTGTAATATGCTTTGTAACACCAAGTGAAATTAACTGGGCTTCCCCTGAAGACTTCATAAAATAGATATTTTAGTTCCTGGCTTCAAAGAAAACTAGGAAGTTAATCACCTTACAGAGATCTGCAGTTTAACTAATCCTGTCCTTTAAAGTGATACCTGGTGGGGGGTCATCCCAGGAGCACAGGATTTCTCATGACAGACAATCACACTACATTTTTTTATATTACAAAAATCATAGAGTAATCAGAACCAGCTGTCCAATGTCTCAATTCTCCCCACCTAGACTGAATTTGGGAGCTCTATACCCTGCATGGGATGAGCTTCCCAAATCAATTCACTCATCATAGACACGAGACAAGCCATCTGAGTTCTGATTTTTCGCTCCGGCCCTATGTAAGATTGTCATGTCATACCCTTGCAAAGCAAGACTCCATCTTAACAATCTACCATTAGTCTTTCCCATTTGCGTCAGCCAAACCAGGGGGTTGTGGTCAGTTTGTACCACAAAATGCTGCCCATACAAGTATGGCTCCAACTTCTTTAGGGCCCGCACTATGGCAAGACACTCCTTTTCCACAGTAGAGTATGCCTGCTCCCTGGGATGTAACTTTTTACTCAGGTACGCTACCGGGTGATCTTTCCCTCGGTTGGATGTCTGACTCAGTACTGTCCCAATACCCACATCTGAGGCATCAGTCTGAACTATAAAGGGTCTGCTATAGTCAGGACTTGTCAAAACAGGAGCACTGCACAGTGCCTCCTTCAATTTGGTAAAGGCTTTCTCACAGGCTGGGTCCCAGGTAATTTTCTTTGATATCCATTTCTTTACCAGGTCAGATAGGGCAGCAGTCAGGGCACTGTAATTAGGTACAGATTTCCTATAGTACCCTGCTGTCCCTAGAAAACTCCTGACCTGCTTCTGTGATTCTGGTCTGGGCCATGCCTGGATCACCTCTATTTTTATTTGGTTAGGATGGAGCTGTCTCCAGCTGACCACATGCCCAAGGTATGCTACTTCTCCTATGGCCACCTGGCACTTTTCAGCTTTGACAGTGAGCCCAGCCCTCTGTATCCTGCCTAGCACTTCTCTAAGGTGGGACAGGTCTTCCTCCCAGCAGGCACTAAAGATGGCAATGTCATCCAGGTATGCCACGGCATACTCCTTAGCACCATTTAACACCTGGTTTACCAACCTTTGGAAAGTGGCCGGGGCATTCTTCATTCTGAAAGGCATTACTTTAAATTCATATAAGCCTATCGGAGTGATGAAGGCCAACCTCTCCCTAGCTCTGTCTGTTAACTCTGCCTGCCAATACCCCTTGATCAGGTCAATGGTCGTAAGGTAGGTCGCCCCTTCCAACTGGTCCAGGAGTTCATCTGTCCAGGGCATCGGGTGAGTGTCTGACTTCATGACTGCATTCACTCTATGATAGTCCACACAGAAATGAGTAGAGCCATCTGGCTTGGGCACAAGGACTACTGGTGAGGCCCAGGGGCTGTGGGATCTCTGGATTACCCCCAAATCCAGCATCTCCTCCATTCCCTCCTAATGTCCTTTAGGACAGCCTCTGACACCCGATATGCTACCTGCCATATGGGCGTCTGTGTCCCTGTCTCCACATCATGCATCGCTAAGGGGGTTAGTCCAGGCTTGGCGCTAAACAATGGGGCAACGTCTGCTAAAACCTCCCTTACTTCCTGGATCTTGTCCAGGGCCAGCTGGGGAGACAATTTTACTGCCTCCACAGAGGACTCTCACTTGCTTTCTTCCAGCAAGTCCAAAAGGGTGTCTCCTTCATCCGTCCCCTCCCCAGGACTGCACACTGCAAACACCATGACAGCCCTATTAGCATATGGCTTCATCATGTTGACATGGTACATCCTTTCTGTCTGTCTCCTGTCAGGTAACTCTATAATATAGTTCATGTCATTTACCTTCCTAACTACTTTGTATCCCCCTGCCCACTCAGCCTGCAGCTTGTCTTTCCAGACCGGAATAAGGACTATGACTTCCTGACCCACCATGTACGAGTGAGCTTTGACTCTGCGGTCTTACCACACTTTTTGTTTCTGTTGGGCAGCTGCCAGGTTGCTCTGGGCTGTCCCCATAAGCTCTTTCAGCCTTTCTCTAAACCTAAGGACGTAATCCACTATGGGAGTTCCCTGGGTGGTGTACTTACCTTCCCAGTCCTCCCAGATCAAGTCTAGGGGCCCACATACCAGGCATCCATATAAGAGTTCGAAGGGGGAAAATCCTGTTGACTCTTGGGGCACCTCCCTGCATGCAAACAACAGGTGGGGAAGGTATTTCTCCCAGTCCCTCCCATGCTGTTCAGCAAACACCCGGAGCATTGACTTCAGGGTACCATTGAATCTTTCCACAAGCCCATTGGCTTGAGGGTGATACGGTGTTGTGCATCTCTGCACCACCCCACACTTCTCCCATAAACATTTCATCAGGTCCGACATGAATGAACCCCCTCGATCGGTGATAACCTCCTGCGGAAACCCAACACGTGAGAAAATCCCAAGTAAGGCATCTGCCACTTTGTCTGTCCTCAGGGAGGATAAGGTGACTGCCTCTGGGTACCGGGTGGCATAATCCACCATAGTCAGGATGAATCTCTTCCCTGAGGAGCTGGGGGTATTTAAAGGCCCAACAATATCCATTCCCACCCTCTGAAATATGGCTCCTCCACTATGGGCAATGGAATCAGGACAGCTTGGGTTTTCTTGCCCACCTTCCCTATTTCTTGACACCAGTAACAAGACCTGCAATACTCCTTCACCTGCTGGGTGAAGTTGGGCTAGTAGAAATTCCAGGCCAACTGCTGCATTGTGCACGTGATTCCCAGATGACCAGACAAGGGAATATCATGTGCAATCTTGAGCAACTGCTCACGATACCCCTGGGGAATGACAAGCTACCTGCCTAGCACCCTCCTCTGTCTGCACAGCCTGAGTATACATCAGTCCATTTTCCCAATAAACCTTATGTTTACCTGTCACCTCCTTGTGCTCTGTCAGAGTCTGCCCAAGCCCTCAGCTTCTCTAGACTAGTGTCACTTCTCTGAGCAGCTGCAAACTCCTCACACATTCCCAAGGCATGGGACAGATCCCCTTCAGTCTCTAAACTAGGATCCCTAGCACTAGCATCAGGGCACTCAGAATCACTGTTCTCCCTAACCCTCTGACAATGGTTCACAACTCCTTCTTCAGAGTAACCCTCTGTAGCTGTGTGGTTAACTGCTATTGGGGAAATTTCTACCCCCTTTCATTAGTCTCCATATCAGGAGACACAGGCTGAGAACCAGCCTCTCAGTGGTTTCCACAATGGCTTCTGAGGGGTTCAGGGAACTACAATTTCCCCTTGCCGCTTGACTACGGGTAACTGCACACACCATCCCTGTTGGAGATTGTTGCCAAGGATGATGTCCACTGCTAACATTTTGGCTACAGCCACCTGTTGCACAGTTCCCTCTGTTTCACCCCAGTCTAGAAGAACACTAGTGAGCGGCAATGTTTTCTCCTCACCAGTAAAGTTTTGTACGGCAACATATTTATTATTTAGCTTTTGATGACCGGATAAGTACACTAGACAAATAATATGCCTATTTTCAGGAACGACCCGGGAGATTACGACAATGAGGTACAGGGAGATTCAGGAAATCACAGTATAACATTACAGCATAACATCATATGAAAGTACAGTGGGAAGAGAAAAACAGGTCATATACAAGTGAAACAAGTAAAACAGAACTATGTCTTAGCACAGAATGCATTATAGCACACCCAGGATGGATGGTCGTGGAAGTATTAAATATTAAATAAGACGTGGTCAGGTGCACCGTGTACACAATTTGGTCTGGGGGACAGGCTAGGTTTGGCAGATGGCACCTGCGAGAGCAAATTAGGGTCCAGTAGTCGGGAGCCAATGCTCTAGGGGGGCCTTGTGCAGTCAAGCGCAGAGGCAAGTTTCAGGACACCCCACAAGGAATTTCAGAAGCACTGATCTGAGGGAGCTGAGTGGACATACTCAGGAAGGGAGTTCCAGAGTCTGGGAGCACACACAGTGAAGTCCCTGTCACCCATGAGGGTCCGGGTGGGGGAAACTTTTAACATCCCCGGGGCCTGGGACCTGAGGTGGTGGGGGAAAGGTCAGCAGGAGATAGAAGCTAGGCCAGCCTCAAAGGAGTCCTGGATCTCAGCACTTTGCCCACGAGGCACCCTAGCCCGAAGTCCAGGTACGTGGCAGGGGAGAGCCAGCGGAGCTTGTCGTATAACTCACAGTGGTGAGTGAGACAAGGGGCCGCCAAGACAAAGCGGCAGATGTTGTTGTACACCATGTGCCACCTTGAGAGGTGGGTTTTGGGGGAGTGGACAAATAGGTGCATACCATAACTGAGGGAGGGAAGGAGGACTCCTCTCGCCAGGGCCAGACGGGCTGCTGGGGTGAGGTTGTATTTGGCCCTGTAGGCCAGACCCAGTTTGTTATTCATTGCTTTGCAGACGTTGAGAGTATGAATCCCCAGGTCAAGTTGGGGGTCTAGTGTCACCCCAAGGTACTTGACTGAGAGCACTGTTGGAAGGACAGTTCCGTCTGGGCTGGTGATATCAAGCGGGGTGGTTAGGGCTTTGATTCTGGTGGCAGAGCCAAACAGCATAGCCTGAGTCTTTTTCAGGTTCAAGACTAGTTTGTGTTTGTTTACCCAGGCCAGGACACTGTTGAAGTCCTCAGTCGGGAGCTTGTTGAGTGAGGCGATGTCCCTGGAGTGAGATATTATGACCAGGTCATCTGTGTACAGTGTGGCATTGCAGTTCATTGCGGCCACTGGGAGTTGATTAATAAAGAGGGAGAAGAGGAGGGGGCCCAGTACCAAGCCCTGGGGGACACTGGAGGTAACCAGTAGAGGCTCAGATAGGATTTTATTGAAACAGGTCCTCTGCGTTCTACCATGAATGTAATCCGATAACCAGGTCATAGCTGGGGGGAGAGGCTGAGCTCCTTCAACTGAGTACAAAGCAGCTTGTGATCAACAAGGTCAAATGCCTTGGACAGGTCAATAAAAATGGCTCCCGAGAGTTTGCCCTGGTCCATGGCAGTCCTGATGCTGGCGGCAACAGAGACCAGGGCTGTGGTGGTACTATGCCCGTTACGGAATCTGTGCTGGGCCGGGGACAGGAGTTCATGCACCTGTACGTACTCTGAGAGCTGCTCAGCCATTACCTTTTTGAGAAGCTTACTGAGGGATGATAGGATCGCAATCGGACGGTAGTTGTCCGGAATTTTGGGGTTTCCCCTGTTTCAGGACAGGGACTACCCTAGCCTCCTTACAGATTTCTGGGATGACTCCCTTTGTTAGTGATAGGTTAAAGATGTGTGCCACTGAGGGAGCAATGAGAGGGGCATCTAGTTTTAGTAGCTTTGGTTCCAGGTTGTCAAGGCCAGGGCTAGAGTACTGTGTGAGGCCATAGAGAAGCCTCGTCACATCCATGACTGACACAGCTCTGAGGTAGAACTTATGTTGAGTGGGGTGATCCACCTGCCCAGTGGGGAGAAGAGTGGAGGGAGTTCCCCTGTCAGGTGAGAATAGTGCTGAGAAAGCAGATAGGTCAGAAAAATGGGAATTTATGGAGTTAGCGATGGTGTGTGGATTGTTAAAGGATACCCCTTCAATAGTCATGTCAGATACCCCCTGATGAGAGGTCCCGCAGACTACAGATTTAATGTTACTCCAGAACCGCCTGGGGTCCCTGGCTGAACTGAGTAGGGAAGACTTGCAGAAATCACTTTTTGCAGTTCTGATGGCCTTTTTGCACTTATTTCTAAGGAGCCTGTATTGATGGTACAGTGTAAGATCAAGGGAACCTTTAAAATGGGACCAACACTTGTCTCTGGCCCTCATTAGGGCTAGGAGACTCCCATACAACCAGGGGGTGGCGGACCCCCTCACTCTACGGGTGACCTGTGGGGCATGCTTGTCTTGTAGGGCACCGAAGGTGGCAAGAAAGTGGGAAACTGCCACTGAGGGGTCCGAGGCTCCAAACAACGCAGACCAGTCGGTTAGGCTAAGGTCCGCTAGAAATGCCACAGGATCAAACCTAGAGAAGTTTCTGATCTGTAGGATTTTATGGGGAATTTTGGGGGAAGGAATTTTCCAAATGCAGAAAACTGGGGAATGATCAGAGATGGAATCTGATAGTATTCCTGCTGCGGTGATCCTATCAGGACGGTTTGAGAGGACCCAGTCCAGCAGGGAGTTGGTGGATCCATTTTTCGACCATCTGTTTGCTCCTGAACAAGTTAAGTTAGGGCCAGTTTGGCAAGCAGAGGCTTATACTGTTTTGCATTTCCACCGGTCCAATTTGGGTTGACATCACCAAGGATAATGAGTTCATTGTCCCCAGTGCGGGGGCCAACGGAGTCCAAGAGGTGGGTCAGTCCTTGGAGCCCGCCCTTTGGGGAATTGTATGTGCATACTACATGCAGTTTCTTGACGTTCCCAAGTAAGAGCAGAACATGCAGTTGCTCACAAGGGGAAGAGAGGGATGGTTGATGAGCTACTGGGGAGACCTTAAGGTGGTCCCTGAAATAGATCATGATGCCACCCCCCCTCTTTTTTCCTGGTTTGTCCTGGCGAATGAACTCATATCCTAGGAGTACACAGGCGGAGTCAGGGACTGATGGTTTGAGCCAGGTCTCGGTCACACCAAGGACATCTGGTTTGTATAGGGTGACCCATGATGCTAGTTCATCATGATTTGGAAGCAAGCTCCTTATGTTAACGTGCGTGACTTTGAGACCCTTGCCCAGTCCCCATACCGAGGGAATGGGAGCGGCCTGGGTTATTGGGCTCGGGTTCCTTTCAATATCTCCTGCCAGGAGTATTAGGAAGAGGAGCCAGGAGAGATATCATCTAAGGGCAGTCAGGCCTGTGAGGGGTATGTGAGCTCGGCGTGTCTTAACTCTGGAGGGGTGCATTAGGCACCTGAGGTCAAGGATCCAGGTGAGAGAATGAAGGGTCATGGTGGTCGCTACCAGTGTAGTTGAGAACAAGCAGTCTGGAACTTCATAGGAGGGAGGCTTATCCCAGTCGACACCCCCTGTGGACAGTGAGGGGGAGGTGACCACGTGGAGCAGGGTGAGCCCCAGTATGAGTCTAGTTAGCACTGGGAATCTATAGAAGGAGGGCAGCATGCTCTTATCCTTCGCCATGGGGTACACCCTTCCCTTCGGAGGTAGGAGTTGGTACCAGGGCAATATTCCCACTAGTTTCATTGGCTGGTTGTGGGGTGGGGGCCCAGGCCTCATTCACACTAATTAACTTAGCCCAGCTAGGGGGAGGGGGCCCTGTCGGCTGGGATGGAGTGAGGAGAGGGGGAAAAGGGGTGAGTGCCCAAGTACAAGTTAGCAGTAGTAGCACCGATATATCAAGTGGCAATCTGAAACACAGGTATAACGTAAAAGTACAGCACAACAGTTGATATCAGAACAGAATGAAGACTCAGCTAGCAGGTACTAGCTAGGCACTAGAAACAGCAGTAAATCCTAACTCTGGGTGAAAACAACTTTCTAAATAAGTCCTACTCTGGGCGAAAAACAACTTAGTAGTAAGGCACAGTGATAATATTGGGAGGCAAGTCCACAAGTAGCTTGACTAGGCAGTTAGTTAAATACAAATATCGGGGGCAGGAGTAAGTACTGGTTAGATACAAGAGACAAGTACAATTGGCAAGGCCACTATAATATTGATCAGACAGCACACAGCTTTGGGTGGGTAAGCCAAACAGAAATGAGGTGAGCTGTCTGAGTTTAGGGCAGGCGGGGCCATAGAGGGCAAACTGAAACCTCCTCCCATGTATGATGGACTGAGGTCAGTCCCTGGGGGCGGAGCCAATGTGCATTTAATGGGAGGAGGGAACGGGGTGGGCTGGAGGGCCGAAAAATCTCTGCACAGGGCAGGGGCAGTCAAGCTTGTAGAAACCGCCACTGAGGAGGCCCGCCTGAGCAACCGAAGCCTCCGGCACCTCTACACTCAGCTCTGGTGCTTGCAGGGATTTGGGGGGGCTCTTCAGGGAAAAGGTCTCCTTCACCTCCCCTCCAGCGCTGGGTCTCGTCAGTTGTCTGGGAGGGAGTGGGATAGCTCTCCCTATGTTGAGGGGAGAGAGCATCACCAGCCTCCACGGGCCAATGGGTGAGTGCCCTTTAGGCGCGAAGAAGTCTTTAGTCCAAAAGTGAATCCGCCCGGGGAAGGTTGCCAGCATGGTCCTTTGTTTCATGGGTTTTCAGGAGTCGGACAGGCAGGGGCAGTCTCCTGCAACCACCACTATGCGAAAAAAACAATCTCCGTAATAAGTAGCCACTCAAAAGGTAACTGTTTGGTCCATAGGCATCTCCAGTCTCCTGCACAGGGCAGGGGCAGTCAAGTTTGTAGAAACGGCTACCGAGGAGGCCTGCCAGAGCAACCAAAGCCTCCAGCACCTCTACACTCGGCTCTGGTGCTTGCAGGGATTTATTGGGTGTAAGCTGACCAGGCTGTACCAGATCCCCTTTTACCAATGTCAAGGATGCCCATGTGTCCCTTAACCCTTGCATCTGTACACCATTCACTATGACTGGGTGCATGTGTTCCCTCATGTTCACAGGCATGCTTCCAGGGACACACAAACAACTCACTTCTTTCCTAGTATCATTTAGCGAATTGCTCATTCTTTTGGGACACTGTCTGGCAATATGCCCAGTTTCTTTACACACCCAACATTCATTTCTTTTTTCAGAGAAATAATTTCTTTGAAACCTAGGGCTAACTGGTTTAGGTGGAGGCAGTGAGGGTTTTAGCTGTCCTGAAGGCATGCTTTTCCCTTTCTGCACTGCCATGCCCACCCAATTTGCTCTCAGAGCAGGTCTGCTCTTGGTATAGCGGTCCGAGAGTTCAGCAGCCTCTTGCACTGTTTTGGGATCTCGGTCATCCAGCAAGGTTTTCAGTTCTGCTGGGCATGCCCAGAAAAACTGTTCTAACAGAATCACATTTTTCAATTTTATCTACAGAGTTGGCTTCAATTCCTTCCCACCAACATTTTAAAAACTGATGTCATTTCGTGGCTGGCTCCTCATAGCTCATGTCAGAGCTTCTCCTGAGCTTACAGAATTTAGCTCTGTATGATTCAGCAGTTAATTCAAATTTTTTAACAGTGCAGCTTTAAGTTTGCTGTAATCATTACTGTCCTCATTGTCCATTTGACCCAACGCATCCCAAGCTTTCCCGGTAAGTAGCGGGGATAGCTGGAAGCTCCAGGACTCCCTAGGAATTTTAGCTTGAATACAAACTTTTTTAAAATAATTTAAAAAGGCATCCATGTCCTCCCCCTCTTTAAATTAGGCTATCAATTTGGAATTCAATTTGTAACCCAGTCCTGCAGTCCCAGTTAAACCCAAGCCACTTACCTGCTCTGGTGCTGGTGGCTGGAGTCGTAGCTTCTCCAGTTCATGTTGCCTCTGGCGCTCTCACTCCTCTCAGTCTGCCTCTTGCTGTTCATGGTCCGCCTCTCACTGTTCTTGCTCCCTCTTCTCCTCTGCAGCCCGCTGGCGCTCACGCTCCTCACGCTCAGCCTCCCGCACTTCCTGCTCTTCCTCGCATCTCTCTCATTCCACCTCTTGTTGTTCTCGCTCCTTCTTCTCCTGGAACTCCAGTTCCATTCTGCACAAATCAATCTTCAACCTGAGTACGTCTGGCTCTAGAATACTGGTGACCTTCCCCTGCTGCTGTGGCCCTTCACTGGCCCTGGCCCTGCTGCCCTCCTCATGGGATCTGTACACTGCACTGGCTGCTAGCCCTTCCACACTCAAGGTTTGGTCTCTTATAGTCACTGTCTATGACTCGATGCTCTGGTCATCTGCTACCATCAGGGCATCCACGAGGGTCTGCTTGGTGGCTTTCACCTTGTACATAACTCCTCTGTCCCTGCACAACTGCTTTAAGTAGTCTACAGTGTGCCCACTGTAGTTGGAAGCCATCTTCTTCCCTAACTACAGCTACTCTAACTTGCACTTTAGAAAAAAAAATAAAACAGGTAGGAACTTGACTGTAAACCAAGTGATACAGTTCTGTTTCCTTTTAAAAAATAGATCACTGCCCTTTCTTTGCAAGTGAGCTGTACAATATCAAGCTGACACACTGAACAATAAAAGCTTGTAATTCCAAAATTATCTGCACCGCTGCCAATCAATCTGTCATAACACCACTCAGCAGGTCAGGCCCTCTGCTCCCACAGTGCTAACCTCTGAGTACAGTATTGTGAAAAGGAACAGCACATGGTAACCCTCCTGTCTGTTTTGTGGGTTCGAATCACCTTTGGTCTCAAGTTCTGGAGGGATTCAGACTGTGAACCTCTTGTTAGTGTACCCAATGTGCAGGCTCAGATAATTCTGCTCTTCGGGGGATGCCAGATATCTTTCGCTTACGGGCACCTAATCAGGTGTACAAAATAAACCCTTAAAAACTCTATGAAAGACCTCAGATAAGCTCTTACCTTTTCCCAGTTTGGTATGACCATCAAGCTATGCGCAGTGTCAACTTTAACCATACATGCTTCACTTGTCAAAGAAAGAATTTTGAAGGCACATCAAGCAGTCTCTTTAAAATAGAGGTTTACTTTAAAATAGATAAAAATGAAATATGTAAACACAGAACAATATATCATAACGCATACAATCACTTAAAAAGAACAAGGTTTAAAAAAGTGCAAACAAATTTCTACCACCAGACAATTAGACTTGTCTATCTAATGTATATCCTCTAACAGTGCTTGAAGTAGATGTTGTTACTTCAGAGAGTCCAAACAAGAATGTCTCTAAAGGTCAGCCACAGCATAATTAAAAACTGTCTTTGAACTTGCCTCCTCCATGATGTCACCCAGCTCCTCCTCTGTTTATTAAAAATTATACAACTAGGACATCTTATCACTCAGGAGGTATTTTAAATAAGATGGCATAAACACAAACTCATTTCCAATATGAATCTTTGATCTGGAGTGGTTCCTGCTCCTCTTTAATCTAGTGTATTTTCCTGCTTTTCAAAAACATCAAATGACTTTCTATGACTAACTCTGCCAGATCTCACTGAGGTGTAATATGCTTTGTAACACCAGGTGAAATTAACTGGGCTTCCTCTAAAGACGTCATAAAATGGATATTTTAGTTCCTGGCTTCAAAGAAAACTGGGAAGTTAATCACCTTACAGACATCTGCTGTTTAACATATCCTGTCCTTTGAAGTGATACCTGGGGGGGGGGGTCATCCCAGGAGCACAGGATTCCTCATAACAGACAATCACATTACATTTTTTTATATTACAAAAATCATAGTGTAATCAGAACCAGCTGTCCAAGTGTCACGGGCATCACCAAGGAGTTTGAGAAACCTGGGGAACTAGAGGAACAGGAGTCAGATGCAGACTTGTTAACAGCAGATCAGCAAAACTATTTACCACAAAGGTGGTAGGCTTAAGGCAATAGACTGTATGGACAAATCTGTTTGCATGTTTAATTCTTTTATTTTTTTCTTTTGTAGTATTACTGTTGTTTTTATAGCTGAGGCACTTCCAGACTTTTCTCTTTAAATGTTTGCCATTTGGAGTGTAATCATTCAGTGTGGGGACTTTTTATAATGGCGATGGTCACATGGTGACTCAGATTGCACACTTCAGCACCAGCTCTGAACTGACTTACACAACTGTCACTGCTCAAGGAATTTGCTAACAGAATGTGTAAGGTATGTTTAAATACTGTGAAGGAAGACTGTCCTTTTAGGAATTTTTATGTTGGCTTGCCGCGCTTGCGCACAAGTCAACATCTTGCGGTAGTGCAGATTTGGAGGTGCGGCCGCTGTTGGGCGAATGCAGGGCACGCATCAGTAGGTGCGTCCCTCATTCCCCAATCAGCCTACATACCCCATGCATGCAATGTGGCAAAAGCACATCGGAAGGTCCGCTGTCTGAGCAAAACAAGTCAGATGCAGCGGACCCTTCCTGCATGCTCGCCACATGAGCAGCATGGCGGTGGCAACCCAAACAGCCAACTTGGGGTGCCCAATCCCCAGCGGCTTACTGTGGCTGCACAAGCAGCCCCCCCATTTCCTATATGTCGAGGGGGGTGCCCAATCCCCCACGGTTCTTGTGTCCCCCCCCAGTTTTCATTGTGTGCAAACGGTGGAGCCCACTCCCCATCAGCATAAATCAGCCACCCCACAGTTCTTATATGCCGAGGGGGGTGCCCAATCCCTCTCAGCTCTTGCCTCCCCGCCTTTCATTGTGTGCCGACGGGGTGCCCAATCCGTCGGCATCAATTTACCCCCATTTTCTGCCGACGAGGGTGCCCAACTCTCGCCGGCTGCAGCACCCCCAAACAGTTAGGTGGCACGCTGGGAGCCCACCCCAGCATGCCACATCCCCTAAAAAAACTGTCCCACAATGTAATTTTTTTTCTTCCCTGTAACAAAAACAGGTCCCTCGTAGTCTTCTGCCCCCATCCACATCCACCCACTGTGCACCCTGCCTACCCACACCCCCCTCACCCCATACTTACCTCTGGAGCCTGACGCAATGATCTTCGGTGGACCGGGAACATGTCTGCACTCTTCAAAGCCGACCGTGAACTGAGGAAATGCCGGTAAGCTGTATAATAGGATAGATAGGGTTTTTTCAACTTTGCTGCATATCTCAGGCATTTGTTGGAATTTTGGCACCAAATTTTCAACATGGGGTTTTTGGGGCCCCCCTCATGAATTCTATCACTGTCATAGCGTTAATCGGTCTCGAAAGGTGATTTCGCAGTCACTGCGTGAAATCACCTTTTGGGACCCATTAATGAAATGACAGTGCCAGTGCTTCATGAGGTGGCCTCTCAAAAAGCTATGTTCCAAGTTGGTGGAAAATCAACAAATGCCTGTTTACGTGCGTTGCGCAGTTGCTACACAGGCTCATAACTTCGCGCATTCACAATATTTTAATGCTGAATTTTCAGCAAGGTCATTTTTGTACACCTCCTTGTGAACAGTACAGCTGTCATTTTCCACATCCTGCCCGAAATGTGTTTCCGCACTTCCGGTGCACAATAGCGCAGTCGCTGTGGGAAATCAGTGTTTGGGCCAGATTATGAAAATGACAGTGACATAGTTCATGAGCAGAGGTTCTAAAATGCCTATGTTGAAAATTTGGTGATGATACTCCATAAAATGACTGTGTTACGAGCGTGCGTTGGCAGATTGCATGCACGCTCGTACCGTTGTGCATTTCTGATATTTTCACTCTGGATTTTCACCATTGCCATTTTTCCACACCTCTTGATGAACAGTAGAGCCATCATTTCGCATATCCTGCCCAAAATGTGTTTTCACACTTCCGGCACAGAATAGCATGCTCGCTGTGCAAAATCACTTTTTGGGACACTTTGAGGAAATAACAGTGACACTGTACATGAGCAGAGGTGCTAAAATGCCTATGTTGAAAATTTGTTGCCGAACGCCCATATGTAGAGACTGATAGGTGTCAGGGGTGTGACTTGGGATTGTCGGACGTAATGCTCAAGCCATTCCACCCCCAACCCCATCCTGCAGCCAGTGACAATCATCAAGATGTGCCTTGGACGTTCTGGCTCCAAAGTTCACCCCACTGTCCTATACTGCACCCATCTCAGTGTATTTCCTTATGGAATGAGGTGAGTGTAAAGCCTGAAGACCCCAATGCACACCGCGCCACTTGTCGGTGTCTGCAGGATATGGAGAGGTGAAATGGCATGAGCACTATGGCCAACACCCAAAGGCACACCCCAATGTCTGTCAGTCTCTGCAGGGTGGGGGTGATGGTTGGGGTTAGTTCAATACTTCACTGCCATTCCTATTATGCATCTCTCTAACTCCTGCACTACCAATGCCAATGCCAGCAAGACAACATTCGGCATTGACAAATACCTGTTTTTGTTTATAATGCCACTTAAAATGAGGTTTTCATTTACTAGGGATGTTCCCTGGCAGTGTGAATATGCATAAGACCAAGTGTGAAGTCTGTTAATATTTTTAGGAATAGATTGCATTAGTATATACTGTATGCAGTTCAGAAGACAAATGTTGACATGTTTTGTATGACGAATGTTCAGACTGGGTCATATCATCTTTCAGAGGTTGATTCATAGATAATGTTTGTGATACCTTATATAATATTTGAGCGCTTCACTCTTGCAGGGCACAGCTGTTTTGAATTGCATTTTGTAGCAATTATGCTGAATTACCCTCATATCGGTGTGTCAGATCATCTAGATTATGTATAATTCCTTATACCATTAGATAAAGCCTATTGCCAAATGCTGAATATCTGACATGAATTGCATTGTATGACATGGTTTTATCTTAAAGTAATAAAACGTAAGTTAACAAAAAAAAATGCAGTGATGGGGGCGTTAACTGGCGATACCTCAGCTGACCTGGTTTGTATCACAGAGACCTGGCTGGGTGATGACTCCAGCCTTCTGCTAGGCATCTATCCCTGCCATGTATTCCATGATGCATTGCCTGAGACAGAAGTACAGGAGGTGCAGGGTGGTCATCTGTTTTAGAGCTGCCATCGGACTCACAGTGTATCCCACAAAAAAGAACCACGTCATTTGAATGTGTGGCTGTTGGACTGCATGAGGCACTATGTGGGACTTGCCAAAACCATTTTCAACTGGACTGAGTCCAGCTTGATCTTGTGGGTATAGCAGGTTGTACCAGGTAATTTTATTTCTACTGCTGCTGTGCTCAGCTGTAGGGTGCCTCGAAGTCCATCCTGACCTCTGTGTTGTTTGGTTTGTGTATGTTGGCACTGGGTGGTAGGGTGTTGAGTTTCACTGCTACACAGATGACCCTGAGGTATACTTGTCCTGTGCACCTAAAACCAGGAATGACATGGTCTCAGTGTTGGAGCAGTGCCTTGGTACAATCAATGACTGGATGGTTTCAAACTGGCTGAATCTTAACCCCGGCAGGACGGAGGTAATGATTATCGAACCGGGTCTCCGTGGGTCAAGAATGAGAAGTTGCAATGCCATGTTGTCATCTTTTGATAGCAGTACTCTTTGAGCTGTAGAGGAGGAAAAGAATCTGGGCATCATTTTGGACTCTGAGCTGACAACTGAAGGTTAGGTGTCAGCTGTATTTCAAAGTGGCTTTTCTCATCTGTGCAATATCACTCAGATCTTGTGTCTGGGGTCCTGGTTACATTAGCTTATAAAATGGGTATCAAAAATCCAGAAACCTGATTGGCTACAACATCTTCTGAGCCGTGTCCTTATCAGAAGATATTGTAGCCAACCGGTACTAACCTCCTGTGCCCAGCCCCATAACACCAAGAAATCACTGAACTATGCCAACTGTAAACCAAAAGCATACAGTGGCACAGCTCAGCTCGCACTAGCAGGAAATGGTCGCTGCATCAGGACACCAGCAACAATCAGAAAAACAAGCATACCACAGAATATACCCAACCTTACCACAAACCTCACACAACCCAGTTTTAAAATGTTCTACCTTATCTCCTTTTTTCTGCTACAACTTCTTTCCCCAGCAACTCTGCAGCTCTTGCTCTCAGCCAAACTCTCTGAAGTAGAGTTGGATTTCTAAAGCCAACCACAAAACTGGAAGATGATTCTAAGTGGTCACCTCATGCAGTTTTTCACTATAATTCTACATATCACACTTTCCCTTTCCTTAAAAAAAAAGAATAAAACAACAAAATCAGCTGCATCGCAATTCGCTAAACCGAACCATACTGCCAACCACAATCTCCAAAGCACCGGAAAACCGGAAGTAACAGTTCAGCAATCAGCTCAGTCAATCCCTAAAACAAAAGTAGCTTCTGTTACCTTTTTAAATCAAGCAGCAAATGAAACCCTAAAAATGATACAAAAACACGCACACACACACACACAAAAATTTAATCTTACGGGGGGGGGGTGTCACTCTTCAGTTCCGGGTCAGCCACAGGCTATCATCACTCAAAGCAGCTGCTCCCTACGGCTGTACAAAACTAACAGTATCTAAAAATGGGGGCGACACTGCAGACAAAGAAAGAAACATTAAATAACAAGCATTTGTCAGTACCGAATGTTTGCTCGCTGGCACTGGCATTGGTAGTGCAGGAGTTAGAGAGATGCATAATAAGAATGGCAGTGAAGTATTGAACAGAAGCCAACCCCACCACCACCCTGCAGAGACTGACAGGCATTTGGGTGTGCTTTTGGGTCATCAGGCATAACGGCCATGCCATTTCACCACACCCTACCCTGTAGACACCGACAAGTGTCACAGTATGCCTTGGGGTCTTTGGGCCTTATGCTCACCCCATTCCATAAGGAAATATGGTGAGATGGGTTCAGTATAGGAGACTGAGGTGAACTTTGGGGCCAAAGAGTCCAAGGCACACCTCGATACCTGTCACTGGCTGCAGGGTGTGGGTGGGGGTGGAATGGTATGAGCATTACAGGTGACAATCCGAAGTCACACCCTTGATGACTGTCAGTCTCTACAGGGTGGGGCATTATGGCCGGAAACCCTAACGCCCCAGGCATTCATTGGTATTTTCACTCCAATTTTCCAACATGGGTTTTTTGTGACCCCCGCCTCATGAACAGTGGCAATATCAGTTTGTTAATGAAGCTGATTTTGCATAGCGACTCACGCCATTTATAATTACAGGTGCGAAAACACATTTCGTAACAGGATATGAAAATGACAGCTGTACTGTTCATGAGGAGGTGTAAAATGGCAATGTTGAAAATCTGGAGTGAAAATATAAAAAAACTGGTGAAGTCACGGGCGTGCGTAGAAACTGCACAACGCACACCTGTAATGTAATTAGTTTGGGGATTGTTTACAGCAGATTATCAACACAGACATTTTGGGACCTCCGCTCATGAACAGTGTCACTGTGATTTTCGTAATCTGTCCCGAACACTGATTTCCCAGAGCGACCACACATTTCTGCGTCAGAAGTGCAAAAACGTATTTCGGCCAGGGTGTGAAAAATGACAGCTGTACTCTTCATAAGGAGGTGTGGAAAAATGCCACTGTAGAAAATCTGGACTGAAAATATTACAAATTCATGAACTTACAAGGGTGCGTGGAAATTGTGCAATGCATGCTCGTAACACAGTCATTTTACAGACTTTTGTCACCAAATTTTCAACATAGCCATTTTAAGACCTCTGCTCATGAACGGTGTCACTGTGATTTTCTTAATGTGTCCTGAACATTGATTTCGCACACCAACCGCGCCATTGTGCGCCATATGTGCGAAACACATTTTGGAATACGATGTGAAAAATGACAGCTATACTGCTCATAAGGAGGTGTGGTAAAATGGAAATGTTGAAAATCTGAGGAAAATAATGAAAAATTCACGAGATTCTGGCGTGTGTAGGAACTACGCAATGCACTCTCGTAAAACAGTCATTTTGGGAATTTTTCACCAAATTTTCAACATGGGGTTTTGAGGGCCCACCTCATAAACTGTGACACTGTCGCTTTGTTACTCAGTCCCAAAAGGTGGTTCCGCACAGTGACCACGAAATCACGTTTCGGGACTGAATAACAAAATGACAGTGACTGAGTTCATGAGGTGGGGCCCCCAAGAACCCCATGTTGAAAATTTGATGAAAAAATTCCCCAAAATGGCAGAGATATGCACCAAAGTTGAAAAAAAAAACATTTATGCCATTTTACAGCTTGCCAGCATTTCCCGGTCCACTGAAGATCGTCGCTCGGGCTCCGGAGGTAAGTATGGGGTGGGGAGTGTAGGGATGTGGGTGCACAGAGGGTGGGCAATGGGGTTGGGGAGGGGGCAAGACAGTCAATGAGGGACCTTTTTTTTTTTTTTTTTTTACAGGTGCCCTTTTTATTTTTATTTTAGAAGACAACGGGACTTTTGCCACACTGGGTGGGCTCCCAGCATGGCAGCTGGAAGTGTATTTTTGGGGGTAGTGAGCCGATGGGGGATTGGGCATATGGACATTTGCCACACTGGGGTGGGCTCCCAGCGTGGCACCTGGAAGTCTGTTTGGGGGGCAGCGGTGTGCGGGTGGGGAGTGCATGAGCATGCTGGGGTAGGCTCCCAGCGTGCTACGTAGGTGTTCGGAGTGGGGGGGAAGAACTGTCTATGACAGTTCAGATACAGTGTGATGTGTAGGTAATTTGCAATTTGCAATTGCCTGCACATTACCACCGCTGACTGCAGCAGTTTCTCGCTTTTAACTGTACACCAGTGCATCTGAACTGCTGTCATAGACAGCACTGACATTTATTGGTGCGGTGAGACAGCGCCTGCAAAAGGTAGCAGGGCATTGGAAGCTGAGCACCACACCTACAACAATTCGTGTGGTGGCACTATGTATCTTGCACATGCATGCAAGCAAACATAAAAAGTAAACGAAAAAAATAATGTCAGTGTATTGTAGATGGGGGATGAGAACAAGAATCATCACAGTAAATGCTAAAAGACCCTCATTACAACACAATGACAGGGACTTTTTTTTCCTACTAATAGAATCATTTTTTTAATTATTTTTAAATACACTTTTTCATGCATTTTAAAAAATTAACTTCTATACTGTGGGCCCATTTTATAAGCACAATAACACGCTCCGAGGTGTGGGTTATTGCCTGATAAGAGCACACCCAAGGGCATAAGGCACTCAGCACAAGCGCTTCATGCCTTAGTACACCCCTGGGCGTGCTCTTATCAGGCGATAACCCACACCTCATCATGTGTTATTGCTTGCATATACCTTTGTCACCTTGAGACTGGATTACTTCAATGTGCTGTGTACTTGGGGTTATCTGGAGGTTTGATACATCACATGCAGTTGATCCAGAATGCTGCAGCCAGCTGGAACATCTCAAAAAGAGTATATCATGCCAGTCCTGCACAATCTGAACTGGCTGCCATTTTGGTGGTATATCAGCTTCAAGATTGGCTTGATTACATACAATACCCTACAGGATCTGGGACCTGACTCCTTACACCCCTGTGCATTCTTTCCACTCCACTGATGTGGGTCGGCTAAATGTTCCTCACTCCCAAATAAAACTTTGGGGAGATAGAATCTTTGTGGTGGCTGTGCAGGTTTTATGGAACTCCTTTCCACCTGCGGTTAGACTGGCTCACTCAGTGGATGCCTTTAATGGACCTTTAAAAATATATTTTCTAGGGGTGTGGATATGGTACACTATCCACACTCTGACAGTTCAAACTGGAATGATGTTATTTGCTGGATGTCTTTAAGCTAAGCTCCTCCCACCACCCAGGTGGATTTATCCCCTGACTCTGCCCCCTAATGTCAGATCTTTCTTTCTGCTAGAAGAACAGGTCATCTTCTTCGTGCTCCACTTAGGAGTTTTCTCTGTGCCATAGGCAAAATAGTTTTTCAAATTTCTTGAAGTTAAACTGTGAGATCCCTTGACTCCTTTCATGCTATGTTGGATTGCAAAAAGCCTGGATTCAAATTCTGTATGTGGTGCCAGCAGAAAATGTCGGTCACTGATCTGCACAACATGTGCGTGTACTGCCTGGGTGGGCAACACAACATGTGGTGGTGTGGCCTTTGATTTTCCATGTTACCAGAATGTTTCAAGGAGTGGAAGTTCTGGCTCACTAAGGGCCAGCTTTCACAATGGGATCTGAAGGACCGCTCAAAGGGTGGCAAAAAGGCTTCGGCAGCTGCCGGGTCTGCAGCACAGCATGCTGCCATGGAAGTGGAGGTGGTGGTGGCCATGGTGGGAACGTCATTGGCCTTACTGCTGCTCCAGGCAGGGGCCAACATTGGAGGTACCTTCATGGGTCAGTTTTGTAACTGTGCCAATCCCTCCATTCCTTTGCGGAGAGCTCTGTCCTCCACAGCTTTGTGTCAAAGACCAAGGTGAAGAAAAATCTTCGCATCACTGCTGCCAGTCGTGGGATGGGGGAAAGATCTCAGTCCTCCCGGTCTTTGACTCACCTGACCACTTAGTTGAGGTTGTACATCCCTGAGTCAAGGGGCAGGACAGGCAGGTCAAAAATTCCTCTGCGTTGCCAATGAGCCAGTCAACTTCAACACTGATTGACCAGCTGGCCATGATATTTCTCAATCTGGCTGATCCACTATCAAACAAGGTTGAGGATTCAGCCTCACAGACCTTGGCGCTCCCAATCCTGACTCAGAGGGACCCGGCTGAACTGTTCTCCCCAGTCGACCTGCTTAGGGACCAGCCTCCATCTGAGGTTGGGTCCTCCACACCTATGTTGGTGCACATGGGCAGGCACATGGTTTATGGCAGGCCCCAGGATGACCATTCCCACTGTCAGCTGACTGATCAAGATCTTGGTCAAGGTCACAGTTGAGGCATTCATGATCTTGATCGTGCTTGACCTGGAGGTGCCACCAACAGCACTCCTTGCCCTCCTTTTCCTCAGGAGAGGAGAGGCACTACTGCAAAACGTGTCGGTGCTATGAGGAGTTCCTCTGGCAGCAGTGGGCCATCATGGGGCAGGGTAGGGATCTACCCCAAGGTCCCATGCTTCCCTGGTAGAAGACAGTGGTTCTCCCACCAGTGTACACCCCACAGGTGCAGTCAATACCCATCTCTCCACCAATTCCAGTGCAGCCATCACCCCAATAGCTGCAGACTGGTGCTCCCTCCAAGGAGGCTGGCCATTCGGTTCCTGGCTTGCCAGGTCAGTTGTCAGTGAGGAGTCCTGGGAGGTCTATGGTGACTTATGGCCAAAGGCCATCTTGGAAGAGTCTTCCCTTGACTCAGACCAGAGTCGATGGCCTCCTCTGGGTTTTGCTGTTTGACCAGAAGCTAGCCAAAGAGTCTTCCACTGACCAAGGGCTGCTGTCATTCAGTGTGCTTCTCCCCTTATTTTTGGAATCCACAGGCATCCTCTTAGATCCCACCCAGAAAAGGGCTACCTACCCTCTCATGGACATCCTGGACTGGGACGTGTCCCCAGGGGTTGCCTTACCAGTAGCTGAGGCCATCTTGGGACTGACTCTGGAGCTCTGGCAGCATCCAGCATCCTTCCCAGCACCCTCAGCCCTTATGATCCACAAGTACAGAGTCCCAATGGGCATCCTTACGGCTTCTCAGACCACCCCTCCAGAGTTTGTACACTAGGGGAATGTGGATAAGCCTCTGGGAAAGGGTCCAATAAGGTTGACCATGCCACTAAACAGGTATATGCAGTGGCTACTCTGGGTCTCAGACGGGCTAGATATGCCATTATGATGGCTAACTATGACCATGTCATGATGGGCATGCCCGATATCATCCTCCATAACCTCCACCTGGAGCAGAGGGGGATGGTGGTGGAGCTTATCCGAGACCACAGTCAAATGCTGGCTTAACACCAGCTACAGACAGCCTTGTACTTGGGTGACGCATGTGGCCGTGCAGTGGCAGTGACTGTCTCCATGCATTGCAGGGCCTGGCTGCCCTTATCCACTTTCACGACGGACACCCAATAGAGGCTGGTGGATGTCCCTTTCTTGGGCACCAACCTCTTTGGCCCTGGGGTTGAAGGGCACCTTACATGGATTGAGAAGTCGAATGCCACACTGGACTCGGTGATGTTGTACCAGAAGGATCTGAGAAAAAAAAAACAAGAAACAGGCCTACCAATACCAGTCGTTTCAGTCAGCTCCTCCTCAGCAACAGCCCTAGCAGGGGCAGTTCCCGAGCTGGCACTCCAAGAAATCTGGGGGCCCAGGTTCAAAAAAGGGGGGGCAGGGGTAGTGGTACCCATCTGGCAGCAGCCACCGGTGCCCAATCAAAGCTTTCCCAGTGATGGGTCTGGGGGTGTCATCCCTCCACCTGTCCTGTCCCCAACCACTCTTCCCATTGGAAGCAGGCTGTGTCTCTTTTTTCCACATTGGTCCACAATCAAAACAGACAAGTGGGTACTGGACATAGTGGGCAGAGGTCTGTCTCTCAATTTCTATATTTTCCCACCCTACCACCTCCACGTGTGTTGAGAGTCCAGGGCATCTCAGGACGCACTGCCTGCCCTTTAACAGGATGATGCTCAGCTCCTGGCAAAGAGAGCCATAGCCCATGTCCCAGATGCCTTGGCTGGTCAGGGGTCCATGTCCAGAAACTTCCTGGTCCTGAAACAGACATGGGGACTGGCACGCCATACTGGATCATCATGATCTTAACCAATATGTATGGAAACGCAAGTTCTGGATGGTCACTCTGAACCAGATTATCCCATCTCTGGAACAGAACATGTGGTTCTGCTCCCTAGACCTCCAGGACATGTTCTTCCACATTCTTATCTGCAGCTGTCACCACCGGTACCTCAGGTTCTGAGCGAGGGGGTCCTATACAAGTTCCAGGTCATGCTATTTGGACTCTCCTCAGCCCCCAGGCCCTCAAGACCTGTAGGGACTTGGGCCTTTTGGTTATCTTGGATAAGTTCAAATTGGTACTGCAACAGGTGATCAAGTTCATCAGGGCAGTGCTAGAGTCCCTGCAGGTCAAGGCCCACCTCCTGGCTGACCGGGCACCAAATCTTATCTCCTTTTCCTGATCATTTCAGGTTGGGCTATTGTGCCCTGCCCAGGATTTCCTGTGGCTGCTGGGGTACATGATATCCTGCACCAGCATGGTCCATTGGGCCCTGCTTGCAGATGCACACCCTGCAGTGGGAGCTGGTCCATCAATGGTCCCAGTGCCGAGGTCACCTGGACCAGCTGATCTTAATGACCCAGCCATTGTTGGATGCCATCCAGTGGTGGCTGGTCCTGGAACATCTGGAGGAAGGAATTCTATTTGTCTGCCCAGAGCTGACCATCACATTGATGACGGATGTGTCTCTGGTGGGGTGGGGAGCACACCTGAAGGACCACATTGCCCATGGGTTCTGGTCACCCAGGGAGTCACATCTCCACATAAACCTGCTGGAGCTCCATGCAGTGCAGCTGGCCCTCATGGAATTTCCTCATCTGATCGGGGTCAGGTCATTTAGGTCCAGACAGACAACAGCACAACCATGTTTTACTTGAACAGACAGGGTGGCACACACTCCCTTCCCTTGTTTCAGGAAGCACTCTGCAACTGTACCCTCGTGTGCAGCCTGGGTACTGATCTGCTGAGTAGGGGAGATGTCGCATGAGTGATCTCTGCATCAGGAGGTGGTGAACCAACTCTTTTCCTGGTGGTCTCACCCTCGGTGGACCTGTTTGCCTCCAGGGAGCATGCCAAACTAAGGCTGTTTGGTGCCCACCCCCTACAGTCCAGGACAGTGATAGAGGATGTCTTTGCAAGGCCCTGGAACCCTGGCCTCATGTATGCCTTTCCTCTCTTCCCCTTGATCCACATGGTTCTGGTCAAGGTCAGGAAGGACAAGGTATAGATGATCCTGGTCGCTCCAGACTCGCCATGGCAGTTGTGGTACCCAGATCTCCTCAACCTCAGCAGCAGGCCTCCGAGGCAGTTGCCTTTCTGCCCAAACTTGCTGACCAAACACCAGGGGACCATTCTGCACCCAGACCACCAGTTCCTGTGCTTCATGCCCTGGTTCCTAAGCGGCTAGAGTTCCAGGCCTTGGGTCTCTCCTAGGGAGTTCTCCACATTGTGGAAGCCTTCAGGAAAGAGTTAGCTCATAGGTGCTATGCCCTTAAATGGAAGATATTTTCCATCTGGTGCCAGGGCAAGGAGCTTGATCCCCTTGCCTGCCCAGTGCCAAGCATCTTGGACTGTCTCTGGTCCCTTTCCCAGCTAGGACTGCAAGCAATGACCCTTAAGGTGTACCTGGCAACCATCTTTGCTTACCGGGCATGGGTCAGTATGCTGATGGTGGCCCAAGAGGAGGTGGTCTTTTTTCAAGGGTCTTGACCACTTGTCGTCTCTTGTGTGAGAGACTCCTCCACTGTGCGACTTACTACTGGTCCTGGCTATGCTCATGGGCAAGCCATTTGAGCCAATGTTCAGGTGTGACATCACTCACCTGTCATGGAAGACGGCCTTCCTGGTGGCCATTATGTCCACCAGGAGGATTGGGGAGCTCCAGGTGCTCTTGGTGGATCTTTCCTACCTGGTATTCCACAGGATCAAAGTCATCCTTCACCCCAACCCGAAGTCCCTCCCAAAGGTGGTTTCTGAGTTTCACCTTAACCAGGTGATTAACTTGCCAGTATACTTTACCAACCCTTCTTTGGAGGCTGATCACAGGCTCTGTACTCTGGACCTGTGAAGGACACTCTCTTATTATGTAGAGTGAATGGCTCAAGTTTGGGATCAGACTTGCCAGCTGTTTGTCACCTACGCTGAAACTACACCTGACCGACCAGCAGCAAAGTGGATGATTGCAAGGTGGATCAGATCACATCTTACATGGACATCTGCTACAGGTTGACTGGTCGGGAGCCTCCTGTAGGGATCAGGGCTCATTCCACCAGACATACCACTCTGTCGTTGGCTGCTTCAAGGGATGTACCCATTTAGGAAATCTGTAGGGCCACTACCTGGAAGTCAGCTCATACCTTCCTCTCCCACTACTGCACTGACTTAATGTCATGCCAGGATGTGCATTTTGGGACCTCGGTTTTCTGGTCTCTGTTCGACAAGTAAGGGGTGTGCACCTTGCCCCTCCTCCCAGATAACTGCTAGGAATCTGCCAGAGTGTGGATAGTGTACCATTTCCATGCACCTAGAAGGATAAGTTACTCACCTGCAACCATTGTTCTAGGAGTGGTATCTGGGGTACACATCCACAAAACCCACCCAGCCTCCCCTGGCAAGTGGCACAGGTTCTATCTCCAGCGTGCAAGATCTGACATCACGGGGAGGAGTTGGGGATATATCCACCTGGGTGGTGGGAGGAGCTTAGCTTAAAGACATCTGACAAATAACATTATTCCAATGGAATGCCAGAGTGTGGATGTGTACCATATACCACTCCTAGAACTATGGTTATAGGTGAGTAATGTATTCTTTTGAAGCTGGTCTACTGCTCTTAAAATTGTCCTTATTTATTGTTTTATTAGTGCTGCTTATTTATAAATGTATTATTTATCACTATTTTGTTCTCCCTGTAATGTGCCCTGAGCCATTTGGAAAGGGTGCTACAGAAATACCACCCCCCCACACAACACTTCATAAGCAGGCCTGAGTAAGTATGCATATAAAAATCTGTACTAATTTATATAGCCTCCAGCATTTAAAATAAACACATTTACTTTTCTTTCCATGTTCAGACTAAACCAGCTGCTTGTTTTTACAAGTCTGCCGCTGTGCATAAAGATGAGAATATTAGTTCTTAACTACCATGAATAATGGAGTGGTTAATGCCTGGGACTGAATAATGAGCACTTTTCACTGTTCTTGGTTATTTGGAGAAAAATACTCTGTAACAAAAAATATATTTAAAAATAACATCCTAGCCCTCCTCCAGTGGCCTATGCTAGTCCCTGGCCATCGGCCTCCTGTCCTCACCAGGTCATTTCCTGCTTCATATCCCCCCTCTTCTTTGTTGTTCCCAAAGAATTTTATTTTAAAGACAAATGGTGGCTCTTGGCTCTGTGCCAGGAGCTGACAACGTATTTAAAGGACCCCACACTTCCTAGTTTTTTTTTTGTTTGTTTTTTAATTCTTTATGTATGACCCCCTCCACCCCACTGCCTCAAACTCCCTTTGGGTTCCCTAAGGTGCCTGTCTCTGCTGGACCCTGTGCCCCGTCAGCTACCTACCTCAGTGCTGCCATGGATGTTTCCCCTGGGCTGGGTATAGGGGATGTACACCTCAGCCTCAGACTGCTATGTCTTCATCAGGGAGCTTCGCTGAGGCGTTCCGGACCAGTCTTCTTCAGTCCACCAAGGCCCATCATCCATCAGGCAATGGGACCATTTTCCTATTTATTCTCCCCATCCCCACAGGCACCGGCAGTGAGATTCAAGGTGCATGTCCATATCATGCATGTTACTGTGCTGAGCCCCTAGCCTGCATCAGTCCCTCTCTCAGCACTCTCAACTGCACTGCCACCTGTGGTCCCTCAGGTGGCAGTATTGCAGTAAGAATGGTGACCCAACCTTCCTGGAGGAGGTCAGCATCCTCTAGGATGATCAGTCCTTCTCTCCCTGGCCAGTCCCCAATGACCAAGGCTCATTCCTGAAGCCAGGATGGCATCACAAGCAGTAATGCAACCGCTGCATCAGTGGCATCACTGGCGGCAGTGTTACCTGTATGCCGATGGGCTGGTGCACTTCCTAATCTGACAAGCCCAGTTCATTTAATATTCATGTGTTGTTGTTGTTGCCCTCCCTGACTACTGAGTGGGGGGATAGTTGCCAAACCCTGGCTAACTCAATTGCCCCTCCACCACCACCACCATGACTGATCCATTATGAGGTATTAAAATGTATTTATTTATTTAAAATTATTCCAACTGTGATAAGTCCATGAGATCCAATATCTCATTTTCGTGGGAGGTCCCAGGGAGGATAGTAGCAGTCGACAGGTTAACATGGACCAGTAGGAAAAGTGATGCAGAGGCTAAAATATACAGAGGAGAAAAAACAACTGTAAAGGTAAGTACATCCGAAAAGTAATTCAAACAAGCTAGCAAAGCGGAGTCACTGTATTGGAAGCAGAGGAGCAAGCAGGTGCAGGACCAGGAAGGAGGGGGGCACAGCAGTCTACATCACTGATGACAGTAGACAGATGTGTATCAGTTAACAACAAGTAGTAGCAGACACAGTAAAAATGGCAGAAGGGTTGAACCAGTACTTCTGCTCGGTTTATGACAGGAACAAGTATGATAAAATTGAATTAAACCAAGAAAGTAGTAAGATCTTAGACTTGAATATAGATATGGAGCAGTTAACAAAACTATTACATGATCTAAAACCCCATAAATCGGCAGGACCCGACCGGTTGCACACAAGGTTACTAAGAGAAACAAGAGACTACATAGTGGCCCCATTGACACACTTATTTAAACAATCATGTTTCACAGGAGCAGTACCAGAGGACTGGAGAAATGCAATTGTAACCCCATTATATTAACAGAAAGGAGATAAATCTTCATTATCAAGCTATAGACCAGTCAGCCTGACTGCAATTTTATGCAAAATAGCTGAAAAATTTCTAAAGGATAAACTAGAATGTAATCTTAAAGATTTAAATATAAATTATTAAAGGCAGCATGGGTTTTAAAAAAAAAAACAGATCGTGTCAAACAAACCAGCTTGTATTTTATGAACAAATTAATAAAAGACTACACGAAAACAAATCAGTGGATGTGATTCTGCTGGACTTTCAAAAAGCATTCAATAAGGTACTTCACGATCAGCTTATTCATAAAATGAAAGCGTTGGGCATTGATAATAGACTGATCGTATGGATACAAAATTGGCTATGGAATAGAAAACAAGTAGTCAGAATTAGGGGCACATATTCTAGGTCATCAGAAGTAACGAGTGGAGTGCCGCAGGGATCAGTGTTGGGTCTGACCTTGTTTTCATTATATTTAGTGGACATGCACTACAACATAAAAAATGCATTAGTTAAATTTGCCGATGATGTGAAATTAGGAGGGCAGGTGAAAGATAGGAAAAATATTCAAAATCTTGAAGAAGACTTAAAAAAATTAGAGCTATGGGCTTCAGATAATAAAATGCCGTTTGGCGTAGAAAAATGCAAAGTATTACATCTGGGGAAAAAGAACCCCAAGCATATTTATTATCTGAACAATCAAATAATTGAATTGACTGACAAGGAAAAAGACTGCTGGATACTAATTGATGAAGGAATGACTTTTAGGCCTCATAGATTAGAGGTAGTCAGAAAAGCTAATCATATGATCAGAAACATCAAACGGAATTTTATAAGTAGATCAAAAGAATGTCTACTACCATTGTATAGAACATTCGTAAGGCCATATATAGACTATGGGTCATCACTACGGAGTCCTTATACAAAAGGAGAAATAAAAAGGATTGAAAGAATACAAAGAACCTTTACGAAATCAATATGGTCTATGGATAAAGATAGTTCTGAAGATAGATTGAGGAAACTGAGCTTATCTAGCCTGGAGAATAGGAGAAAAAGAGGGGACTTACTATAACTATATAAAATCATGAAAGACCCGGATTTAAAAAGTGAAATGGGCATAAAGTTTATGGAAAAACCTGAGGGATTAAGAGCACATAAATTACAAATAAAATTAGATATTGCAAAAACTAATGTAAAATATTATTCATTTTTACAGAGAACGGCAAGAGCATGGAATGCGTTACCAGAATATGTTCTTCAGAGTAATAGCTTTGATATATTCAAAAGGGAAATAGACCAATTAATATGTTTAAAGTAAATTATTGAGCCTGCTATGCAGGGAATGGTAAAATTGGCAAAATATGTCTTCTCCTGTTCTATTTCCCAGTATAAGACCCAGTATAATGGAGCTGAGTACATATTTTATAATCCTCCCAACCTTGAACCCCCCAAGTCACCAAAACAAAATGAAACGAAGAGTGGGCCACCCTCCTGACATCCAGTATCCAATACAGGATTTGGGGCAGCCAGTAAGTTACAGAAGCACTAATCAACCCTCCAAGGCTCTGCCATGAAGGCTCTGGTAGCAAATGGATAATCATCCAAAATCATATCTTTATTGGGAAGCAAGCAGCATACAAACTGGATACAAGGTGTGCAAGAACAGGTGCTCACTAAAGGACCCCAACATTTCACGCCTGCACTTGGTGCTTTGTCATCCTCTCTCCCAGGTGCAGGCAGGAGCAAAACATTGGGACCTTTAGACCCTGTCCATACTAGTTGCTTGGCTTAGAGATGTTTTAAACAACCTTTTCACTTGACAAGTTTAAGCACAGATGTCGGCGTGTTTAGACTGCACTCTGACACCGTGCTTGTCTGAATGACTTCCCAGGCACTAACCATGTTCCTCTAAAACCGTGCTGTAGCCTTCCTCTGAGCAGGGTAAGAGGACAGTTTTAGAGCATGGATTTTAGCACATTTTTTTTTACCATGGACATAAACAAAGTTAAAATGGTTTAAAAATCTTAGTGCAGAAAGGACCTTACTGAGCACCTGTCCTTACACACATTGTATCCACATAGGCTGCTTGCTTCTTAAATATATGGTTTTGCACAATTATTTGTTTAGCACCTGAGCCTTCATGGCAGAGCCTTGGAAGGTTGGAGAGTGCCACACTTTTTTGTGCTTTTTTGGTTTAGTGTTGCACTTGGCATTGCCGACATTCCATTACAGCAGCTTTTTTTTTCAAGTTTGTGCTGACAGTAATGTCCAAATTCTGGCATCATCATTGAGTCAGACCTCTCAACCCCTCCCTCCTGGTCATGTGCCCTCTCATTCTATTACAGACAGATGGCTGTAATAAATGAAGAGGGGGCAAGCTACAGGAGAGGAAGGGGAAGGGACAACTGAGCTAGTCAGAATTTGGATGTTATTTGGTAGCCCAAAACATGGCTTGGGGGTTGGAGGGGGCCCATCATTGATTAGTGGCATTTTGGGGACTGGGGGAGTTAGAAAAAGATGTGATTGGTTCCTGGCAGAGTGCCAGCAGCTAGCATGTATGCTTTTTGAAATTACTCTAGAGAATAGGGGAAGGGGTAGTGACATGAAATGGCATGGGGGGGGCGACCAAGGGACTAGCCCAGGCCATCTAGGGAGGGGCAAAGGGTTTTTAAAGAATGTTTTGAGTTTTTAGGGCAATCTGATAAAGAGTACAGAATAGCTGAATATCTGGAGAGTTGATACTAAATACTCAGTATTCTAAAAATGGTATAGGCCAGGGGCCACACAGGCTTTTTCAGCAGGTAACAGTGCCAGATTAATTAGCGTGATACCATTTATTGGACCAGCACTGACTGATATTATTCAGAGATGTTACAGTACACAAACATTAAAGGTCAAACAAGTCCTTTCATCAGGTAATAGTGTCACATAGGTCCTCTCATCAGATAACCATCTCAGTATGATAACTATTACTGGACAAACATAGATATTGTGCATAGCTATTACAGCACACAAGCATTCAGGGCCAGACAGATCACCTAATTGAAACATAGAATTTGTTGGCAGATGAGGACTACTTCTGCTAGAAGACTGGTCTAAGTGTCCCCCAATTTTACAGTAACATACTTCCTCTGATCTCTGTCATTGAAGTGAAGGTCAGGAAACATAGGAAAACCAGGAGCAGTTATAAAATTTGCAGGTAATGTTTTGTTGTTTTCAATAACAATAAAATAAAAAAAAATAAAATTGTGCAGGATAGCTTTTATGCAGGCAGTTCAAACAAAACAAAGTCCTTCCTCTTAGAATATCTCATTCTAAATTTTAATCTCTCTCCCTCTGTCTCTCTCTCTAAGAAGCATTGCTGCTCTTTTTATAAGAAGTCTTTGCCTGGCATTTAATTTCTGCATCCTGGGCTTGTTAAAAGAGACATCCTGTTTCTCACAAAATGTATCAGAACTTTGCCAATTTCTTTCCATGTACATGCAGCAAAATAGAATATGGTGTCCCAGAACTATTCTCCTGTTGACAACTCTGCAAAAGAGTTTGTGGAGGTAAAACTGCATCTCAAGGTTGACTCCTTGAGTTCCAAATAGCTTTTTGCAATTATTTCAACAATGTTAACTATATACATTTTCAAACCAAGGTATCCCTGTTTCACACAAATGTTCACATATATTTTTATAACCACAGATAAGCAAGGGAAGATAAAAGACAGAAACAGCAAGAAACTGCAAGTAAAGCCAGAGAGATAGCAGGAGGGGGAGAATCGCAAGAACGTCAGAGTGATTAGTTCCTAGGTCTCACAAGAAAATGTGATTGTGCAATCAGACAGACAAGAGACATAAAAAAGAGAAGAGAACAGATCCTTGCTTTTAACTCTTTCTGCATAACAAATGGGACAGGATCTTATTCAACCTTGTCACATATCCTGCTCTTTAAGAGAGAACCTGTTCAAAAAAAACAGTTTCCATTTGGGGGGGGGGTCTGCGTCTTATTAATTTTTTATCTTATTATTTTACTTCCCATGGAAGTAAATATTTCTCGGGGTAGTTCTCAAACATTTGAACCAGGTGCCTATGAACCTCAGCAGCTGTATATAGAAAAACAATGAGCCCGAGACTGTGGCATGCAGCTTTGCTCCCTTTTGCTTGTGTCTATGGCTCCAGTGCCCGTGGCACGCCAATCTAACCTTATTATGTGCTCTATGAGGGCACATCATCAAGTGTGCTGCCATTTGAGATTGTCCAAAGATTGCTCTCAGCCTCTGTTTTTCAATTCTAACTTCAGATGGGTGGCAAGGGTTTGAACCCGAAATCTTGGAATAATACTGACATTCCCTCTGTCAGTCATTTTGTTGACCAGGGTTTCTTTGACACTTAGCAATCATTCATAGACCACTGGACAATTTCTATTCCTTTTTCCTTTAAATTTTCACAATTGAAGCATTGTATACTTCAATATATGGCTCTCCCAACCTGGCCAGACTGTGGGGGTTCGGTCTTTACTCACCTCATATCACTTTCTACCCAACCGCACCCCATCTCCAGTCTTTATAATGCTCTCCAAGATATGAATCCTTCTATGCCATCTCCTAAATGCTATTCTTGGTCTAACACACTGGAGCTTGACCTGAGCAGAGAACAGTGGCATCAGTTATGGACTGATTCATATAAGTACCATATGCAGGATTGCTTCATATTGCAGCAGTTTAAAATATTGCACAGTCTTCATTGTACACCACAAAGACATTTTCAACTGCGATGTTCTGAGTCTGACATTTGTATTAGATGTAGGAAAGAAGTTGGCATGCAATATCATCTTTTACGGTCCTGTGAAAAGGTTTGCTCCCTGTGGTCTGCAATTCAGAATAGATTACATCCTTTCCTGGTGCTCCAAGATGCATTTAGTCCTAAACTCTATCTGCTCAGTCTTTATGATGAAGCAGTGATGGGACCCTAGAGGAGATATATTTATTTAATAGTCTTGGTTGCCAAACTTATTATTCTTTGGCACTGGACTGATGTGGATGTTCTGTCTTATGTAGCATGGCACTGAGAAATCCTGTTTGCGCTCAATGTTGAATGTTCTACCGTGCTTTTATGCAACAGACAGCCTTCTCTCCATAAAAGATGGGACACAACACTAACTTTATTAACCATTTGTAAATTCACAGTTGTAATAATACATTTTTATTACTGACTGACCCCCCCCCCACAATTAGGTAATATTGCTACATTTAACTGCTTAGCTTGATGCAGAGGCGCTATCTGACCTCAGATTATAGTCTTACTTTTTTATGGAGTCCAGCTATCATTGTTTTATATGTTGTGTACTTTTCGGGTGTAGGTAATGGGGAAGGGGGGATGGGTGATCTGTATATTTTCTCTTTCTTATTTTATTTTTTGTTTATTCTTTTCATTGTTAATATATGTTTCTATTAGGATTGTAAAGTGAATTTTCTTTTTCTTAACTCTTTCGAAGCTGGTTATTGTTTGTTGTTCTTTGCGATTGTATTCAACATTTTCAATAAAGCATACTTAATTGCAAAGAAAAACAGGTTTCCAAAATTTCCTTTTAATTCCTTCTAACAGCACCTTATAACCTTTACAGTTCCAAGCACCATTCTCCATAACAACCAGTACAGCAAATAGTTAACTGTGCCAGTATGTCTAGTCTAAGTACTTCATAAGGCCCTTGCTACAGTACTTCTTTAACAGTTTATTTTATGTAGTGGGTAACAGTAGTAAGACCTTTTCATATGGCTCAAAAACTTTTTCTTTTACCCTATGGTCATAATACACCTTCTGCTGCTTTTGGGCCTCTTCCCGAATACTATCATCAATTTCAATATATTTTGCCAGTTTCTTTCTCAGGGCACACATATGAGATGTAATATTTTTTTTTTCTGAGCAGATTTATCTTCCTAAGTTTCTTTTATTACATTTAGTGGCTCTCTAGGTTGTCTACCATACAACATTTCAAATGGTGAAAAATCTGTTGAGGCTTGTGGCACTTCTCTGTAAGCAAAATGCAAGCAAGGTAAGTATTGGTCCCAATCTTTCCCTTCCCCTTTTTACAAACTTTTTAACATGCGTTTCAGGGTTTGATTAAAATGCTCAGTCTGTCTGAGGATGATAAGGGGAAGTTCTTATAGCAGTGATACCTAGTAATTGGTACAGTGCTTTCAACAATGCATGGCAGTGATACCTAATAATCGGTACAGCTCCTTCAGCAATTCAGCACCAAAGTTACCACCCAAATCAGTAATAATCTCTTTAGGTATGCCCACCCTGCTGAAACTTTTGGCAAGCTCTGCTGCCCCTCTCTTCTCTTCTCTTCTCTTCTCTTCTCTTCTCTTCTCTTCTCTTCTCTTCTCTTCTGTTACTCTTGTCACTGCATCTCTTCTTTTTTCTGCTTCTCTGTCTCTTTCTTTGTTATATACTCCACCATTTGAAGAAGGCACACAGGCTTTCAGGTTCTGTCCCTGCCTGTTCTTCTTCTTCCACTGATTCTGGCTGTACAGTCTCAGTTTGGACTTCTGTTTCCACTTCTAGTTTGGCTGCCATTCTTTGGGTAATCACTACTGGTCTTGCTGTTGCAGGATCCATACCTTACTCCTATGCTTCTCTGGTACCAGGTCCAGTACCCATGCACAAAACTCCTGTCTTAGAATGTGCATGGTGTTAATCCCATTTAGTTTGACACCATCTGTTGTCAAGGAAAAGGTCATGAAACATGGGAAAACCAGGAGCAGTTATAAAATTTGCAGGCAGCATTTCACTATTTTCAAAAACAGTAAAATAAAACAAGCAAAATTGTACAGGTTATCTTTTGTACAGGCAGTTAAAGTAAAACAAAGTACTTCCTATGAGGGTCTCTCTAATTCTAAATTTCAGTCTCTCTCTCTAACAAACATTGCTGCTCTTTTTATAAGAAGTCTTTGCCTGGCAATTAATTTCTGCATCCTGAGCTCATTAAGAGAGACATCCTGTTTCTCACAAAATATATCAGAACTTTGTCAATTTCTTTCCCTGCAGGTGCAACAGAATAGAAAATGGTGTCCCAGAACTAGTCTCCTGTTGATAATTCTGCAGAAGAGTTTGTGGAGGTCAAACTGCATCTCAAGGTTAACCCCTTGAGTTCCAAATAGCTTTTTACAATCATTTCAACAATATTAGCTATATACATTTCCAAACCAAGGGATCCCAGTTTCACACAAAGATTCACATATATTTGTATAACCTCAGAGAAGCAAGGGGGAGAAAAGATAGAAACAGCAAGAAACAGCAATTGAAGACAGGGAGATAATGGGAGGGGGAGAATTGCAAGACCGTCAGAGTGATCAGTTCCTAGGTCTCACAAGAAAATTTGATTGCACAATCAGACAGACAAGAGACAGAAAAGGAAAGGATAGAACATATCTTTGCTTTTAACTCTTGCTGCATAACAAACAGGACAGAGTCTTAGTCAACTCTGTCACAAACTCCCCTCCTAAATCCCCCCCAGCTTCACTGCATGCCCAATGTTCTCATGCACCTTCTCTTCTGAAAAATACTCCCCTCCTGTACCTTATTCACCCCTGTGAGGTACCTACAGGTCTCTAGCATGCCATCCTCTCCCTCCTCTCTTTCAGGGTGTACTTATTGAGATTCCACAGTCTTTCCCATAGGTCTTATGATGCAGTCCTTGTACCATTTTAGTTGCCCTCCTCTGGACAGCCTGTACCCTGTCTATATCCTTCCTGAGATATGGTCTCCAGAACTGGACACAGTACTCCAGCGGGGTCTCACCAACAATTGGTACCGTATCAGGTAATGGACTTTGACTCATTGGGTGGTGTGATTACTATTACTGGCCCAGCATAGATATTGTGCATAGCTGTTACAGCAAACAAGCATTCAGAGCCAGACAGGTCCACACATCAGGTGATGGTGCCTGACTCATTGGCTATTATGATAACTATTACTGAACCAACAGAAATATTGTTCCAAGATGTAACAGTACAGAAACATTCAGAGCAACAGAAGTCCCTTCATCAAGTGTTTGGATTCAGATAGTCTTAGAACTTATTATAAGACCTGTACTTCTTTGTGTATGTTATAACAATGAGCAACACACTTTTTATTAAGGCACTGTGCACTAGTGGTTATAGTTTTGAACTTTGAACCAGCAGATTCCAGATTCAAATTGCACCACTACAGCCTCTGGCTCACTATGTAATCTTGTGCAAGGCTATTGCCTTCCTGTGCCGCAGTCCTTCAAACTATGCTAGATGTAGGCTGGACCCCCCCCCCCAGATATGGGATGCTGCATCACAGTAAGACTATCCTGGGAAAGTAACATTGTAAAATATAAAGGGGTTCTTATGCAGACTCTTGTAGCACAATTAAGTGATAACATTCAGTGAGCCAGAATATACAAAGGAATAATCCGTTTGGCTTATGCGGTTTACTAAACGCCCAAGGCTGAAGGCTGAGGTGTTTAGTCAACCACAGAAGCTGGTTATTCCAAGTATACTCTTGTTAACTGAATGTTATTATTATTACACAACTAGGAATTTTCAAAGCAGAATTATAAATGCTGTGTGGTAGTTGCAGTGGAAGATGCCATTTTGTTTCTCTCATTTTCTGAGTACTAGATGTGAATAAAATATTATAAGAGTATCTTAAATGTGGATGTACTATCATGAGCATGTCTGAAATATGGAAAAACTATTAAGGGCGTGTCTTAAATGTGGATAAACTACTATGAGCATATCTGATGTGGATAATCAACAAAGGAAGTGGTTGTAGGTTGGGGGGTATTAAAAGACAGTTTTCCTCTATTCTAATTTGTTTATAATAGATACCTGTTAAATAATCATATTTAATAAGTATATGCTAGCCTCTTCACTAATGAATGAATAGTGGAGTAACAAGTGAGTAATGAGGTCAGGACTTATAAGTCAAAATAAATACGGGAATTGTAATGGTATGACTAAAAATATGTAATTTATCTTCATGCCGAGTGAAGGGGCAGGACAATAAATCACGAGTAGTAGAGCCACAAATTACCTATATAATTCCTGCCCCCTCACAAGTGATGATAAGTTACATTCTGAGCCAGGCCACTGTGTGCCCAATTTATACAAAGTATTTTAAAATTATAAAGCTTGTAAATAAGTTCTTTTTTATAAAGATTTAACTGGTTCTGCTTGCTTGATTTGACTGACCTGTTCTGAGAGCAGCAGGTACCATTCTGATGTCTTTAGATATTGATGAAGCTCCTCTCCCATTGGTTAAAGGTTCCTTTGTGTCCTATCTAAAGTGCAACTAAATGGCCCAAATTAAGATAAATAGGGGATACGCTATGGCCTGACCCAGAGTATGCCCTATATCTACACAAGTGAAGGGGCAGGGCATTAACTCGTGTGTGGCAGAGCCAGAAGTGGGTTATGAAAGGCCTTCCTTCTCACAAGTGATAATAAGTGGAATATTTTGAGGCAAGCTATCATGTGTCTAATTATACACAATGCATTTTAAGTTGTAAATCTTTTAAATTAGTTTTTCTTATGAAGATTTAACTGTTTCTGTTTCACTGCTCTAGTTTTGTACAGCAGAAGCAACTGTTGTGCTCTCAGGCATTGTTCAAGCTTCTCTGCCATCAAATGAGCGTACTTTGTGACTTGTCTAAAGTGAGGATAAATGGCCACGGTGCAGGCAAATGATTTATCTTCATTTAGAATGCTTCAGTGGCTAAAATAAATAATTTCCTTGTAAGGTTTGACTTTCATATACATTGTTTAAAAATGATTATACTGTCAGAGGCAGTGTAATATCTGGTTTATACAACACATAGGTGTGTGATTTTTGATGGGTTTAAGAGGGTGATGAGCTATGTATAGGAATAGCATGTTATTTCTATTGTACCTATGTCATTTATTAAACCTGGGTAGCCCAATGGAAATGGAACATCTTGTTTTCAGTGAAGTCCTGCATTTACCAATTTCTGCAGCTGGGTGGACTGGAGGACTGGAAGTTTGTGTCTGGAGGTGTTGCGAATTTAAACTTCACCAGCAAAGTGGTAGCAAACTGAATAAATTTGCCATTCTGAAGCTTCATAAAGTTTCTGTGGAACTAAGGATCTGTGACTTCAAAAAAATTGTGACATTTTTACTGCGATATAAAGTCAAGACACTGAAAAGAAATGGCAACATCACAGAGTAAAACATCTCGGAATTCACAAATAAATTTGTGAAGTGATTTTCGACCAATTCGTTTACCCCAGTTGTGTCCTGCTCCAGGTCTCACAGTAAGCATTTGGCTCAAGTGGAGTGAGAAATCAAGATATCCTGGCTCACCAGCCAGTGCTCTAACCCCTGACCCACACTTCCTCCATTAATAATAACAATTCCAGATTTCTAGTAAGGTATGGTCAATGCTAGTTTGAGTTATATCGTGGGAAATATGATGTTATTAAGCAGTACCATTATTTTTAAGTACTTTCCTATATGCATGTTTAGGTTTGTCTCTGTTTCTGTGTGAATCTGTGATAAAGACTTCTTCTTTTCCCTGGCTTTGCATGCCATGCTCTGATGGCCCTTTGGGGTTTGGTGGGGTTGAGTTGAGGGGGGGGACTGAAAAAGATGGTATTGGCTCCTGGAACATTGCCAAGAGCTTTACCCCCTATTTGGAAACAGCTCTTGGCCTAGATCATTGATCTGAGTATGGGTGAGGGCCTGAGGGGTGTTCTTACAAATGGCCATTTAGAACTTGGGAGGGTCCAGCTCAGGAGAGGGGACGATTAACACAAGACAGTATGAGTTGACTGCTGGGATCCTGACTACTGGATTAAAAAAAAAATTAAAAACAGATGTTGGGGAAAAATGGGGGGTGGGGAAGGTGGTGGTGAAGAGAGTGCAGTCATTAGGGAGCCTGGTTAGGGAGGGGGTTGCAGTGTAACAGCCTCCTGTTTTCTTTCTCTTGGTTCAAGAAACATGCTGGATGCAGTTGCTAGGTGAAGGCAGAGTTCATCTATTCCAGTCAATGCACTATATATATATATATATATATATATATATAAAGACTTACATTAAGTCCCATCTTATTTGCTTTGTGGTGGAAGAGTCACCCTTTTACTACAGTTTCACTAATACACACCTCCTATTCACTCTTATCAATAGTGGGTAGCTAGACAGAACAGGCTTCCCAGGCCTAACCAGGAATGGTGGCCCACTGGTTGTTCCTCACATCCATAACATGGTGTCCAGGTCTGAATCCTCATCTGGGCTGAATTCCTTGTTTGGGGTCTCTTAAGTCCACAGATAACATCCCCCACTGCTGCTCTAGAGCCTCATGGGATGGCATCCATTTTTTGAGTTCCAATCCACCTGTAGGGTTTTTGACTGCTGGGTCCCAGAGGTATCCATTAACACAAGGTGCAGCCCTCACTGGGACAAGCCACTTACTCTGTCATTGACTAGCTCACTCTACACAGACTGCTGACTCAGACTAACAAACTAAGCTAGCAGCTTTACTTCTTTCATATACCAACTGGCTCCTACCACTTGGAAGCCAGGGCCATAACCTTTTCTTGACTTGCTCTAACTATAGTGTATATATACCCGCTATTTGCACCAAGTAGGAGAGTGTTACCATACATAAGACTCTTCCTTCACTTTATTGTCAGTGCATACAGGTGTCAGTGTGGCTCAGTTGGTAGCACATCCACCTCTGGCCCAGAAGGTCATTGGTTCTGGTTCCTCACTGGAACTGGATTCCATACAGTGGAGTCCGCCAGGATGCAACACAATACTGCACTATTCTGCATCAGAGTTACTGCAGGTAAACAAGGCAGTTTCAAATGCAGGAGCCTGTGACATTGCATTGCATCCTGGCAGGCCCCATTGTACCATAATGCTGGCACGTGAGTGCAGAACCAAGGGGATGCTGCACCATCAGGGTGTACTGTCTTTCCAATGAGATATTAAACTGGGGTCCCTTCTGCTCATCTCTGGTGTTGTCCTGGTGGATGTCCAGGTGGAAGTAAAAGAACCCAAGGTACTTTGTGCAAGAGTAGGGGAATTATTTTATTGAAAGAAAATAAATCTTACATATAGTACAAAAGAAAATCTACTAGTTATTTTGACCGGACACGCCAATACGTAATATATTTTGAAAAACTGTCACAAAAATATATCTAGATTAAACCATCATCCCTTTGTTATTAATGTGAAATCTTGTGGGACACATTTTGGAGACTGAGGTGATGCCCCATATATTTGCACTTCTCTGGGCTGAGGGTGGCGGTCACTGGACTCTGATCTGAACTGGCAATGATCCAGTGGACCTCTTGCCCCTCCCAAGGGCCACTGAGTATGACACCTTTCCTCAAAGGATGCCTAGACAGAGGAGGGAAGGTTGGACCTTGGTGGGCTTTGGGTGGGTGGGGGTGACAGGTGTGGTACACAATCTTCAGCCTAAGCCACTATAAAATTCCTTCACTATAAAAAAAGAAATATATATATATATATATTTCCTTTACCATTCTGTCAGGATAGGACAGCCAAGAGAAGGCACTTGAAGTGGTGGCAAGGGAAGATGTGGTGGACCCCAGAAGAGGAGGCCCCAGGATGGGTGGAAAAAGGCCCCTGCAGAAAAGGAAGCAACTGCCATGGGGGGCTCAATCATGAGCAGGGTAGACTTGGGAACATGCAGGGGAGAGGAGAGGAGAGGAGAGGAGAGGAGAGGGAAGTAAGATACCTACCAGGCACTTCTGCTTGGAGTGATGGAGAGCGGATCATAAGTATAGCTAGGGTGGCAGGCCACAGGAGGGAGCTGTATGTCATTGACCCCCAGGGACTACTGATCTGGTGAGGGATGAAGTAGGAGTAGAGCAGGAGCAGTTCAGAGAACTGGGGAAGGGCCTTAAACAAGTAGCATGAATGGTGGCATTCACTGAGGAGCTACCTGTATATGACTGAAGGAAGGATAGGCACTCTGCACCAGGAACTTCAGCATTTGTTTGAAGGCATGGTGCAGAGAGGAATGATTCAGCTTTATTGAGGACAGGAGGCTGACTTGGAAGGATATGGGCCTATACAGTGGAGATAGCCTTCATCCTTCTGGGAAGGGTTCTCAGTATTCAATGGGAGGTTTAAATGTTACTTGGATGAGCAGTTAAACTAACTGAGGTGGGAGGCTGTATTATCAAGGGTGGCATAAACTGCCCCACCCCCACGTAGAATAAAGCAAAAGGGAGGGAAAGCCCAAAGGTAGAAAACTCCTCTATGGCAGGGGTGCATGAGTAAGGGAGGGTAGACAGGGTGGAGGATAAGGGTGATAAGAACAAAACATGCAGAAGGAGAGCTGTAGCATGGACAGGAAATAAAGGGAAGGAAGAAAGAAAAATGGTGTGTGTTGGGGGAGTCTAGGGAAACATAACAGATGGAAAGGGGGATGGAAGGCAGGAAGAGAGTAAGATTTGGAGAGTCATGTGCACCAACACAGGGAGTCTAAAAAATGAAATTCCTGACCTGGAGGCCATCATAGTGGAGGAGCACCTGGACTTAGTGGCCATGATTTAGTCATGGTGCACTGAAAAACCATGACTAGCATATGCCCATACCAGGCTTCTCTCAGTTCGGAAGTGATAGGGAAGGGAGGAGGGGAGAAGAGGTTGTTCTGTATGTTAGGAAGGGTATCAAGGCTATGGAAGTGCAAGGTAACTTAGAAGCAAGAGCTGGAGGTGCTGTGGGTCATCCTGGACACAGCAGCAGGAGTCACTATTCACACTGGGGTGGTATACAGGCCTCCAGCACCGGGGAAGGTTTGGATAAGTCATCATAGGATGCCATCAGCAGGATAGCAAATAAGAGGGAGGTGCTGCTGGTTGGAGACTTCAGTCTGCCTGATGTGGATTGGAGCCTTCCAGCTGCAGCTTCAACTAGAAGCAGGGCAATCCTAGACTTCCTGCAGGGGACATTTCTCAGGTAGCTAGTCTCTGAACCCACTAGGGATGGGGCAATACTGGACCTGTTGCTCACTATCAGAGACAGTATTGCAGACGTTACAGTGGGCAGAGCCCTGGGGACCAGTGATCACCGTTCAGTGTGCTTCAGCATTAAGACAGGTGCAGAAGAAAACCACACATTGACAAGGGCCCTGGACTTTAGGAGAGCAGATTTTAAAGAAATGTGAACCTGCATTAGAAGCAGCCTTGACTACTCCTTCCTTGCCCAATCTCTAAAAACCAGGGGCATTATTAGCCACAGTACTGCTCCACGGTCATAGGCTGACCACGACATTGCACCACGGTCATAGGTAGGAATTACTACTCCCAAGTGTCCTGATACTGTCTAACGTGTGTATATTTTAGATAAATGTGATGATCTGTAAGTATCTGTCTGCGATCCAACTAGCCTAGGGAGTGTCTACTACAATGTTATAAGTTATATTATGACCAATCCATTCCTTGGACTGTGCTCCACTACTATATGTGATGACCTGTAAATATCTGTCAGTGAACCAGCTAGTCTAGAGAGCGTCAACTGAAATGTTACAAGTTATATTATGACCAATCCATTCCGTGGACAGTGCTTCGCTACTGTATGTTTCCTCTTAACGTTACATGATGTATTTCTCTCCCACATGTTTGTTTGCTGTGACATAATGTACACTCATTTCTATGTTCCTTGACTGTTTTTCCCCATGTTGTATTCTCCCGGGTCATTCCTGAAAATAGGCATAATACTTGTCTAGTGTACTTACCCAGTAAATAAAAGCTAAATTAATAAATAAGAACAAATGGAAAAAAATAAGGGAAGG
Organism: Neoceratodus forsteri; assembly: GCA_016271365.2. Lineage (NCBI taxonomy): Eukaryota > Metazoa > Chordata > Ceratodontiformes > Ceratodontidae > Neoceratodus > Neoceratodus forsteri. Next base: position 529,908,420 of record CM028137.1, on the reverse strand, counting down.
CATAGTGAAAGCAACCAGCCTCTGTGTGAAGGAAGTGAGTAAAAGCAGGAGGAAAAAAAAACCCACTATGGTACTCTAGGGAGGTATATAATTAATGTACCAGTGCTGTCTCCCCCCCCCCCCCGGCTGCTTAAAAGTATGCAATTTATTCAAATAACACCAGCATTTTTACTTATTTTAGATTGTTATGCGGGCTCTTGGTCTCATGTTTCAGCTGAAATATGTTCAAGCCTGTCCACTGTGACAAAGTAACCACCTCACTGGTCAGGAATGGCATCACATTTTACCTTGCCGTTCTGAACTGTGGATCCTCTGCTTTCTCTGTATCTTATAAGGAGTCCACGCTCTGGCTTCCTTGCATATATCATGTGCTCTGGCCAGTTAGAGGTTTACATGGGAGCTCACCAATTAGGAGAAGGCCAGGTACAATGGAGGTAACAGGGAGGACTGTGAGGCAAGCAGAGGGTGCAAACAGAGAAAAAGAGAGCCAAAGGGGTGGCAGAAGGGGACAAGTCTTTCTTCAGGTACATGAGCGTGAAGAGGAAGGCAAGGGGTTGGATTGAGAGGTTAAGGAGGATGGCAGATGGTGACTGTACAGAGGTGCATCAGAAAAATGCTGACACCCTGAACAGGTACTTCTGCTCGGTCTTAGCAATGGAGAGAGAGAAGAGGATGGACCAACAAGGAGCAGCAGGAGCACAAGAGGGGGAGGTGAACACAAGTCCATTTACAGAGGAATTTTCATGATGGGACTTGCAAATCCAAAAGTGGAAAAGGCCATGGGACTGGACGGGATACATCCAAGGGGGGCTAACGGAACTTGGGGAGGAGCTTGCTGCACCTCTGACAGCATTATTGATTGATCCAGTGGGTTGCAAGACCAAAGGCAGCACAGATTCATGGTTGGGAGGTCATGCTAGATGAATCTCATCGATTTCTTCAACTTGGTGACCAGAAAAAATAGATCAGGGAAGGGCGGTGGACATGGCCTACTTTTACTTCAGCAAAGCCTTCAACACTGTGCCACATAGGAAACTGATAAATTGAACAGTCTAGGGGTGAGATTGGTAAACTGCGTAATGTAACCCCTAGGTGGTGCTATCCCAAGGGCTACTACCCCTTCCTGCTTGGCTAGTAGCAGGTTAAGGGGCCTGGGTAATGAAATGGGTGCCTCCACCCAGAGGTCAGGGCCATTAGTGGTCAATCTAACCTGGGCACAGCCCTCTGGGACACTGTAACCCTCCTCTTTCCCTTTTAGTGGCATGAACAATATACAACAATTACTTTCACAATGACCCTTATTCACCAGGAAATTACCCATACTGTTTGTACTTACCACCAGGGCTGGTTCCTCTAGCTTGACCCTGGGGACCCCCTGTAAAACAAGGTTAAGCACAGCAAATAGCAACAGTACAATACTTTTGGCACAAACTTGAACCACAGTCAGTTTAAATGCAAACAAAGTTAAATCTGATTCATTCAGGGGACTTGAATAAGGGAGGGGCGTAATCAGGTTGATTCACTTAAAAGCTATATTAATCAGGCAGTTATGTTTGCAGTTCAGCATCCCTACACAGTCACACACTCTGGGTACCCAGGTAGAAAAACGGTGGGCTAGCCAAGAATGTTGCAGCTGATTGGGGCCCTGTGATGGAAGAAAGCAACATGCACAACACACACACTATTTGTAATCTGGAACCAGAGGGCTCAGTTCATGAAAGAAAAGGCAACAAGACAATCAGATAACAACACTTTTAGATTTAGCTGTTGTTGCAGGGAGCTACCCTGATGTTTACTCACGATACCCAATATTGGACACAGGCAGGACGAAATCGAGACTGCAGGCTATTGAGCTGGAGTGCCCAGAGAAGCAGGGCCCACACGAATCACCGAGGCGTCATTCATGTTCAAGGCGTTGAGCAGGGGGATGATCCCCAGGCTGATCTCTCGTCGATGACTTTCTCTGCATAGCAGGTATTCTGGCTGGGCCAGTGTAGCAGGGCCCAGGCAAATGGAAATGGATATGGATTCAGTCCGTGGAGCTGGATACAGCCTCCAGCAAGCAAAACACAGTTCAGACACACAGTGGGGAACCAAATCACGACCCACTATAAGCACACAGCACATTCACATATAAGGAAATTCCACTGTACCCGGCAAATGGCTCTCTGGTCACAATTACAGAGTCTCTGCACAATCTGGGAGTTCAGAGGTAGCTGGAAGTCCTGACAGGCTGATTGCATTCAGCAAATCTTCAGTTTTCTTCAGGTTAAAGCCTGGTCACAATTCAGTGGCTTAATTTGCTCTCCAAATTTGGATTCTGTCAAAAAAAAAAAAAAAAAAAGCATAAGTTCCCTCTCAGGAACAGCAGGCAGGCATCCAGGCCAAACTCAGGCCTTTCCACAGTTCTCCCGTGCGAATCCACTATGGATTGCTGCTCAAACTATTTCGAGCTGTTACTTCTTCACTTCCCAACTCAGATGTAACTGAAACTGCAAGCAGTGTGGGACTTTCCCCAAGATCCAAAAGATTCAGTTGGCTTATCTGTCTGTCAGTTACAACAAGGGCTCCCTCTCCAGTTTATTTTAGGCGCCAAAAGCCCAAAACTACAGTTCCTTCAAGTTTTGGCCCTACCTAGCCTCTGTAGGCAGGCTCCATTTTAGAGTCCCAAATGTACTGATTGGCCCATTCTGCAGTCCAGGCCCAAGATGATGGAAACAAACAGAATTGTCCATGCTACAAAGAAGGCAGGTTAGAACAAACTGCAATATTATTACTACTCTAACAAATGATCAGCAAACAAGTACATCTTCTAACAGAGCTCCCTCTCAGATTACTTATGACTGCAATCCAGGCAGCTCTTAAAGAGACAGTACACAGAGGCTATACAGGCACTCTCTGGCAATACATGTAAACTGCTATAACGCAGAACACCAGCCTGGCAGTGACCATTTAGGCAAGCTCAAGGAAGACTTTTTGGGAACCATTTGTAGGGGCGTTACACCCTTCCCTGCCTGGAGAAAACTTGGCATCCGTGTCAAGTCTGTACCATCATGCATCAGTTAACATAAACTTATTACTTTACTATACATATTCACTACACTTCATGATACTATATCCATAAGGACAATACATATGCATGTTTCATACAGGTAATACTGATTCCACTAAGATTAACATACTTGTGACATCACAATACTGATTCATGTTATAACTTCCTATACATTAAACAATGTAGGAGGGGGCCCTTCCCTATCAGCTAACTTGGGGCTGGATGGCGCAGGGGCACCATACTGAGAAGGAAGAACAATCAACCTGGAATTGGCCATTAAGCTCAGTTTGGGTAGTGAGCTCTAAGAAATATAAACACCTTTGTGAGCCACATTGAGAGGCAAATCCACTGGCCTCCCAGAAGAATCATAACTGAAGCAAAATACTGGCTTGACAGCTCAGCCAGTCTTTCTGGGGGGGAACAATCACAGTCTCTGTACTTTCAGCACTAACTTTGGAGCTTTCGTCATTCATGAGGGATGCCTTTGCACAGATAGGAATGTCCAAACTGGGAGCACTGTCAGCTCCTTGCTCTGTAGGCTCTGTGTCCACAACACTTGGCTCATTTAGAGAAGGTTCTGGCACAATTAGGCTTTGTGGCACTGGAGGGTGGCTGTCAGCACTCTCATATTGTTGTTCAAGTTCTGATGTGTCACCAGGGAGACTCAGACCATCAGCCCCTTCTTCGGGCAATTCACACAGTTCCTCAACCTCAGATGTGATGCTTTGCTCCTCACTTACAGGGAGCATTGGCTCCAAGGATGAAGCTGAGGGGTTAGGCAGTCCAGAAGGCCCAGCTTCAGCCCCAAAATTAGTCATAGGGTTACCTCAAAACAGCTGACTCAGTTCATGGGAGGGGTAATAGGCATTGACACACTCACTATCGTCAGAGGTGGACTGACAGTCACTATCATTCTGGGCCTGCTGCAGGGGAAGCCTTAACTCTGTAACTGCTGGGGTAGGTTGACTCTGTCTCTTTCTTGCAGCAGCATGAGTCACTGACCCAGGGAAGGCAATGTCTGCTGGCTCAGCTTCAATAATAACTTGGCCTATAGGCAGCAAGTGGTTACAGCGCATGGTCTTGACAGCTTTGGAGTTATTCTCTGGGTGTACCTTGTATACTGGTAGATCATCCAACTTTCCAACTACTACATGAGGAAGATGGTGCCACCTATCAGCAATTTTGTGCTTGCCATATAGTCCCAAATTGCGTAACAAAACACGGTCTCTGGGCCATAACTCTTGAGCCTTTACTTTCTTGTCGTGCCTCTCTTTGTTGGCGAGATTTCTTTTAGCAGCCATTGTCTGGGCCAGTTGATATGCATGGTTCAATTGAGCTTTCAGTTTCTGTACATACAGCAGGTAGTTTTCAGCTCGGATCCCATCTGGATAGACCCCAAAAACAGACATCAACTGGCAGGTGGGCCTCCCTCCCAAACATGAGGTGGTAGGGGGAGAACTCAGTAGCATCATTTTTAGTGTAATTGTATACGTGTACCAAGGTGCTAATCTGCTGGCTCCACTTATGCTTGTCTTTTGCGTGGAGGGTGCTTAGCATGTCTAGAAGGGTGTGGTTAAAATGTTCTGGTTGAGGGTCCCACTGCAGGTGATAGGGGGTGGTTCTTGACTTCCACACCCCACACAGAGAGAGCATTTCTTTGATTAGCGGGCTTTCAAAGTCTCTACCTTGGTCAGAGTGGATCCGCTGGGGGGCAGCATAGTGAACAAAGAAATTTTCCACTTGCAGCTTGGCCACGGTAGAAGCCTTTTGATCTTTAGTTGGAAAAGCTTGTGCATTCTGTGTGAAATGATTCGCAACCACTAACACATTGCCAATATTCTGCTGATCAGGTTCTAAACACAAAAAGTCTATGCAGACCAGTTCCATGGGGGTGCTGGTAGTAATATTGACAAGGGGCAGCCCTCTGAGGCAGAGCTTTCCTTTACAGGCAATGACTGCAGGTCTTTACATGGTGCTCAACATCAGCCTCCATCTTGGGCCAGTAGAATCGAGATCGTACCAGGTTGAGAGTTCTGTCAATACCGAGGTGCCCCATGTGATTGTGGAGGGACCTCAGTACCAAATCTTTAAAGGCCATGGGCAGGGCCAATTGCTGCTTGTCTACTTGACCACTGCGATCCACTGTCTCTCTGCATAACAAATGATTGTGTAACTTCAAACTGGAGCCTTCTTTAAACAATGGGGCAGTTCGCAAATCAGGGGAATGCAACTGGGACACATCTTTCCCCGCACGCAGGGCATCAAGTGCTGACTGAATCATAGGATCTCGGGATTGAGTCCACTGGATGCTGTCATTGTCAAACTGAGGTAGTGCACTAATATCTAGAGCAGAGAAATGGCAATAGGCAGCTGGTATGCAGGTATCAGGAGGGCCCAACCAATCTACTAAACAGTCCACTGTGTCCGTAGACATCTATTCGTCTCTATCAAACCTTTGGCACAATGCTCGGATGTCAGGTTCAGAAAACCTGACTCAATCATGCTTGGAGACTGGCCTTCGTGACAGGGCATCAGCATCAAAATGGTTCAGTTCTGATCTGTATTCGACAGCATAATCATAGGTTGATAAAGCAGAGAGCCACCGGTGCCCAGTGGCGTCCAACTTAGCTGAAGTCTGTACATAGGTTAAGGGGTTATAGTTGGTCTTCACCAATATCTTTGCCCCATAGAGTTACTCATGAAACTGGTCAACAATGGCCCATTTTAAGGCAAGGAACTCCAGCTTGTGCACAGGATAGTTTTGTTCTGACGGGGTCAAGCTCCTGCTGACAAAAGGCACTGGTCTCAAACCATTCTCATGGTCTTGATACAGCACAGCTCCTAGGCCCTGCAGACTAGTGTCCATATGCAGCACATAGAGCTTGGTAGGGTCAGCATAGGTGAGGATGGGGGCATGGGTGAGCTGGTATATGACTTCATAGAAGGCTGCTTCACATTCGGGTGTCCAGTGGGGCCAAAAGGTTCACCTGTTCGGAGGTATACTTTCTCAGGTTCTTTGACAGCCCCTTTCTTATATTTACAGTTGGTAGGGGGGTAATCCTGGTGAGATTCAGGAGTGGGTGAATCACCTTGGAATAGTCTTTTATGAACCTACAGTAGTAGCCACAGAACCCCAGGAAACATTGTAGTTCTTTCAAGTTATGGGGCTGGGGCCAAGTAGTCAGTGACTTGACCTTACTGGGATCAGTCTCTATCCCTTCTGCAGATACTATGTGCCCCACATACTTCACAGAGGTTTAAAAAAACTGGCACTTGTCAATGGACAGCTTGAGGTCGAAGTCTTCCAATCAGTCTAGGACTTTAAACAGTCGGGTCTCAAGCTCCTCTAATGTGCATCCAAATACAATGACATCATCTAGGTCCACTAGGCATTCCAGCAAGTTCATATCTCCCAACGCACATTCCATCAGTCGCTGAAAGGTGGCCGGTGCACCCGAAATCCCCTGTGGCATTCTCAGGAATTCGTAGAACCCCAAAGGACAGATGAAGGTGGTTTTCTCACAGTCCTCCGTGGCCATCAGAATCTGGTAATATCCACTGCGAAGATCCAATACTGAGAACCATTTGCTCTCATTCAAGTAATCCAGGGCATCATGTATACAGGGTATGGTGTATTGATCTGGGACAGTCCGCAGGTTCAGGGTTCGATAATCAACACACATCCTCACCGACCCATTCTTCTTATGCACAACTACAATGGGAGAGAGGCATATGGGCTCCTTGATTCCTGTATCACACCAGCAGCGAGCATTTCCTGCAGGTGTCTCCTCACATCATCTGTGTCCACTGGGTGAGGCGTCAGGATCTCTCTTGAAATGGCCAGTCATCATGCAGGTGTATATGATGCTCTGCACCCTGGACACACCCCACGTCCCATTCTTTTAACGAAAACACTTGGTCTCTCTGGGCAAGTTTCTTGCTAATCCTAGCCTTCCATTCAGCTGGCAGCGGGGAATCACCAAAGTCAAATTAGTCCAGGGTCACTCTCTCCTTTTGGCCAGAGTACTTGTTATTGGGTAATACTGCAGTGTCTGTGCAGTGTACTGTAGCTAGAGTGCACACTCTGTTGCACCCCTTGACCACTGACTCATTTTCCAAAGCTCTCCTTGAAGCCGGTTCACCACTTTCTCTAAGTCCTTCTGAGGCCGGCATTCCCTCTTCATATGGCCATCCTTGCCGCAGTTGTGACAAATGACAGGCTCTTGGCACATCCTTGGGGGAAATATAGCAGGAAAAATATAGGAAATGTTGGGGGTCCTTTGAAGTAAATGGTCTTCACTCAAGTTATTGCTCTTCAATCTTTCTTTTTATTTCTGTTCCCCCTATGTTTCGCTCGACTTGGAGCTTGTTCACTGGGTTTATTCTTTGTTACACCTCTGTAAATACATTTATTTTATGTCATTGATCAGCATTTTTTTAATATGATATTGTTACATTTTTAATTCTTTGGTGTATACACATACCATTCAATAAAGAGTATTGTTTGTGCACCCTTGTATATATTCTTAATTTTTCACAGGGTTAATTTATTTGTACTTGTTTAGATCCTAAGTTGCATCCTAAAAAGACATACACAGTATGTTAGTGAACACAGCGCTGCTAACAACTTGGAACAAGGTTTAACTACATCCTGTAAGGCTTGTTCCCCATATTTCTTGGTTTGCAGCGTACCTTATATATATTACTTAAAACTTCTCGTCTTTCTTGTAAATAATAATTTTGGGCCTGTAATGACATAAACATAATTTTTTGTAAAGCTTTGCTTTTATTATGTTGTTTAATATTATAATCTGGCGACATTGTGGCTTCTATTTACTTATTTTATTAACAGCATACCTTAAAGGAGGCTGTGAGCTTCTTAGAGTGGAATTAGTGTTCTTTGTAGTCTGTGAAAATATAATCATAGTATTCCCCTATTGGTCTTATAGCCATCATTTTACTTTTATAATTAAAGGTTCGACTACCAACTTCTAAATATTCTTTAATATTTTAACTGCTTACTCTCACTCCTTCTGACTCAAGTTTCTCCTTTTTGGTTAAGTTCCTCTGCATGTAAGCACTGAAACCCAACACATTTTAATGGTAGCTACTTCCTGATAACCTCTCACCCATTTTTGTGAGAGCCCATGGTGTGACTAACTATGACATCACACCCAGTTGATCTCACCTGTGCGATCTCGGTTGCTAGGCAACCAAACACTACTGCATTGATCAGTGCAGTTGGGTGCTCACAAAAATGGGCTATTTGTTCCTAGTTGCTGCAGCTCTGAGCTAGTTTACTTTTTTATTTATTTTTTAACTTTCTGGTGAGCTTATTAAAATGAAAACACATTGTTCTCATACCATGTTTTCTTTTCACAGGGTGACATAAGAGTAAAGAGGATTTTTTGCTAATATCAGCAGTTCTCTTGCCTTGATTAAAAATGCTGCAAATAAATTCCAGGTTTCTCAGAAGTATTATTTGTTATTATATCACCTTACATTACTGCTTTCTGTAACCCAAACTGTGAAATTCATAATGTAATACAAACAGTCATTATTGTTTACTTGCTGAGGGGTCAATTGCAATTTGACCTTCCTATTCATTAAATACTTACTTATCAATCACCCAGTAGCTTAAAATTGTCTTCTCAGATCAATTCTCTAGCTCACATTATACCAAGTTTGTTAAACACCATAGTATTGTTTAAACAATCGTTATCCAGATAACACTGGGGTCAAATGCAACTTGACCTCCCTATCATAAATACTGAAAGTTGATCTGGAGGTAAAACATCATCTTTACTGTTTTAGACAGTGATTGTACTGTGTTATTTATAATGTCCCCTATATTTTAACTTCTCTTAGTACATTTGCTATAACAGCATTATTTGTTATCTCTCTGGGATCGATCGCTGCTTATTTATTTTGCTGAGGGGCCAGTTGCTATTTGGCCTCCCTGTCATTAAATACTTGGCACTCACTTCATAGTTTAAAATTTTCTTCACATATCATTTCTGTAGCTTATAATAAAATACAAACATTTATTATTTTCTGAGGGGTCAGTTGCAATTTGACCTTCCCCCTTCCTTAGATACTTGTCAATCACGCCATGACTTAAAATTATCTTCACAGATCAATTCTCTAGCTCACATTCTACCAAACTTGTAAATACCATAGCACTGTTTAAACAATAAGTATTTAGATACTACTGGGGTCAAATGCAAATTGCCTCCCTGTTAAAAATGCTGAATTTGCTGCTTATTTATTATGCTGAGGGGTCAGTTGCTATTTGACCTTCTCCTTCACAATCACTCCATGGTTTAAAATTATCTTCATAGATCAGTTCTCTAGCTGACATCATGCCAAACTTTTAAACACATAATACTGTTTAATACAATCAAATAACACAGGGGTTAAATGCAGCTCGACCTCTCTGTTGTCAGTACTGTAAGTTGTCCTGGAGGTAAAACATCCTCATTACCCTTTTAGATAGTGATTGTACTGTTATTTAGCATATCCATGTGTTTTGACTTCTCATAGTACACTTACTACAACAATGTTACTTTTATCACATTTGGGTCAATTGCGACTTGACCTCCCTGTTGTAAGTGTTACAAATTGTTCTATAAGTTAAATCTCTACTTCATTTAGTACATCCCTGTACTGTTAACTTCTCATAGTTTACTTTATACAGTAACATTATTGTGATCATACTGGGGTCAATTGCTATCTGACCTCCCTATTGTGAATGTCAAAAGTTATTTCTACTGGTTAAATCTCTACTTTACTAGTTTACTAATTGATTTCTGTATAAAGTTTATTTGTTTTTACATGTTGTATCTACCCTTTCAGTTCTATACAATCTAAATGCATGCCTGCCAGTTTGTTTCTACATTCATCCCAATCCTGTTGTCTAATGTGTTCATGTGAAATATCCACCTCATTTAAGCTCTTAAAAGATAATCCCGGTTATTACCTCCTATTTCTGGTGTCTGTACTTTTTCAAGTCCCCAGAACCTTAAAGAAGCTCCATTTTGGCCTGCTTGTTCAAAATGTGTTGCTACTGGGGTCGTCTCTTCTTTTCTTCTTATATCTCCCTTATGTTCTTGTATTGTCTTGAGCATCCTGCTAGTTTGTCCAATATACAGCTTATCACAAGGGCATTGTATTACATATATTACCCCTTCTGTCATGCAGTTAATATGCTGTCAGATTGGATGACCATGCCCTGTATGTGGATGTATGAATGTTTGTTTTTTTGATGTATGACCACATACTGAGCACTTGCCACAAGGCACCATGCCTGGTGCTAATGGTCCCAATAGTAATTGTGCTTCCTTGTTTTCTGGTAATTTAAATTGAGATTTTACTAACTGATCCTTAAGATTCCGTACTCTTTTTGCAGCTATTATGGGCTTATTTAAAAGTTCTGGTATTTGTTCACTCTCCATTCCAACTAAAGGCCAAAGTTTGTTTATGTGTCTAATTTCTTTTAACTTATGATTGTATTTAGTAGCAAATACAATTATTTGTGGCTTTGTTTTGGGTCCTTTACTTTTTAATAGGTCCTCTTGTGTCTTATTTTTTAATTTTTCTTCTGCTTGTTTCAATGTCTTAGGCTTATATCCTCTGTCTATGAACCTATTTAACATGATTTTTGATTCTTTCTGTGCTTCTTGTATTGCTGTACAGTTTTGTTTCACTCGAGTTAACTGAGAGTATGGAATATTCAATTAGGCTTTATTTCATGGAAACTATTACCATGTAATATAGTGTTTCTATTTGTTTCCTTCCTATAAAGTGCTGTTTCTATCTTGTTGTTTACCTTTTTTATCTTGAGGTCTAGATATGGTACTTCTTTTTTATCAAAATTCATCACAGACTTAAGATTTTTATCTTTGTTGTTCAGTTCCTCATGGAATTTAATAAGTTCTTCCTGTGTTCCTAGAAGAGAACCATTACCCACTAAACAATATTTACATTGGAAACATAGCAGAGGATGCTGGAGCATTGACGGGAGATAGTGATCTTACTTCTGCCAGTAGTGTACCATGTCTCAAAAGTTCCTTTAGGGTGGCAGTCAATTCCTTGAGCTCAGCTGAGAAGCCACCCTCAGTAGAGGATGCATGAGGGTACACCCCCAACCCCATAGCAGTCATGTCCTGACAGGGGCCAGGGTCTCTGTCAGCAGGGGATACCTCCGTGAACGCACCCAGTTGTACTTTTCTGACTTCCTTCAGCAACTCCTCCCCCCACCGTTTAGCCCACGGTGGGACACTCGTAGTGTTCTCCATTTCAGAAGGGCCTTCCAGTACCATGATCACTTGGGCTGCACTCACCCCATAATTACAATGTCCCTCTTCACCTTCTACCTCCTGGAGTTCTTTTGTCAAGTCACAGTAATCAGGTGGGTTACCTCTCCTATCCTGGAGCCTTAACTGGATGATCTGCAGTTTAGAATGCTGGGCATGTTGCAGTATGTGCCCCAATCTCACATGGTTCAAATCATGGGTAACTACCCCACCTTTCTGGTAAGCTTTCTGCAGAGCTCTTTCTAGGTGAGTAGCATATACAGCCAAACTTCCCCCATCCATTGTTTGGTACCTTGGACTTTCCACATCAAAGTCTACCCTGACTCAGTGCTCCCAAAATTGCCTTCAAGTACAGCTAGGTACTTCTGAGCAGATGCATCAGGGTTTGTGGACCTCAAAAATTTAATGGCTTCAAGGGTGGGGCCCCTCAAACTTTCTATGATTCTTTTCTGCTTCTCAGCCTCTGCACACTGCCACTCACGTACCAAGGGGGCAACATAGTTGATCCAGGTCTCCCAGTCATCCTCCCCTGGGGGGTTGGGAGGATGCCCGAGAAGATTCTCGGCCTTCAATAGGAGTCGTGATTAATGGCGGGTATAGATATAGGGGCCAGCATTGGCATGGGCACAGAAGGCAGGGCAGTAACAGGTGCTGGAGTGGGAGGGGGTGTTGGGAAAGGAACACCCCCAGGTGGCAGGAATAGTTTCTTTAAGTCCTCTATGGTTTTTCCTTCCTCCAGCAACAACAGCAAATTTCTCCCCAAAAGTCTCAGATAATGGTAGGAGCTCATCCTCCCCAGGGTCTTTGCTGTCTTTTGTTAGCACTCTCCAGGCAGCTAGGACCCCTTCTGAGACAATAGTCTGTGGCACTTTAGAGCTGTCCATGAGATCACTACATTCTACCAAGGCTATGAAAGTTTGGGCGATCAAATCAGCCTGTTGACCCACCACCACAGGGTTTTTTAAAAATTCAACTTTGGAGAGTGCTCCCTCTACAGTGTCTTTACTGGTACCCAGGGGAATATCCAGTATAAGCAGAGCATTTTGGGGGTCGATCTCCTGCCCAGTACACCACCCTACCAACTGGTGTACAGCCATTTCTACTGGGGTAGCCATTAATCTTTAACAATAATTCTCAATTTTTGGCCACTAGAAGGCACAAAATCCCAGCGGTGCCTCCAAGATGAAACCCCTAGGTGGCACTATCCCAAGGGCTACTACTCCCACCTGCTTGGCTAGCAGCAGGTTAAAAGGCATGGGTAATGAAACAGGTGCCTCCACCAGGAGGTCTGGGCCGTTAGTGGTCAAGCTAACCTGGGCACAGCCCTCAAGGACACTGTAACCCCCCTCTTTCCCTTCTAGCGGCCTGAACAATATACAATAATTACTTTCACAATGACCCTTATTCACCAGGAAATGACCCACACTGTTTACACTTACAACCAGGGCTGGTTCCTCTAGCTTGACCCTGGGGACTCCCTGTAAAACAAGGTTAAGCACAGCAAATAGCAACAGTATAATACTTTTGGCACAAACTGGAACCACAGATAGGTTAAACGCAAACAAATTTAAATCTGATTTATTCAGGGGACTTGAACAAGGGAAGGGCGTAATCAGATTGATTTGCTTAAAAGCTATATTAATCAGGCAGTTATGCATGCAGTTCAGAGTCCCTACACAGTCACACACTCTGGGTACTCAGGTAGGAAACGGTGGGCTAGTCAGGAACATTGCAGCTGGTTGGGGCCCTGTGATGGAAGAAAGCAACATGCACAACTCACACTATTTGTAACCTGGAGCTGGAGGGCTCAGTTCGTGAAAGAAAAGGCAACAAGACAATCAGATGACAACACTTTCAGATTTAGCTGTTGTTGCAGGGAGTTACCCTGATGTTTACTAATGATACCCAATACTTGACACAGGCAGGATGAAATCGAGACTGCAGGCTGTTTAGCTGGAGTGCCAGGAGAAGCAGGGCCCACATGATTCATAGAGGCGTCATTCCTGTTCAAGGCTTTGAGCAGGGGGCTGATCCCCAGGCTGGTCTCTCGTCGATGACTTTCTCTATGTAGTAGGTATTCTGGATGGGCCAGTGTAGCAGGGCCCAGGCAAATGGAAAAGGATACAGATTCAGTCCATGGAGCTGGATACAGCCTCCAGCAAGCAAAACACAGTTCAGACACACAGTGGGGAACCAAATCACGACCCACTATAAGCATACAGCACATTTACATGTAAGGAAATTCCACTGTACCAGGCAAATGGCTCTCCGGTCGCAATTACAGAGTCTCTGCACAATCCGGGAGTTCAGAGGCAACTGGAAGTCCTGACAGGCCGATCGCATTCAGCAAATCTTCAGTCTTCTTCAGGTTAAAGCCTGGTCACAGTTCAGTGGCTTAATTCACTCTCTAAATTTGGATTCCGTCCTCTCCCCAAAAAAAAGCACATGTTCCCTCTCAGGAACAGCAGGCAGGCATGCAGGCCAAACTCAGGCCTTTCCACAGTTCTCCCGCGTGAATCCACTATGGATTGCTGCTTGAACTATCTCGAGCTGTTACTTCTTCACTTCCCAACTCAGATCTAACTGAAACTGCAAGCAGTGTGGGACTTTCCCCAAGATCCAAAAGGTTCGGTTGGCTGATCTGTCTGTCAGTCACAACAAGGGCTCCTCTCCAGGTTATTTTAGGCATCAAAAGCCCAAAACTACAATTCCTACAAGTTTTGGCCTCACCAAGCCCCTGTAGGCAGGCTCCATTTTAGAGTCCCATATGTACTGATTGGCCCATTCTGCAGTCCAGAACTAAGATGATGGAAACAAACAGAACTGTCCATGCTACAAAGAAGGCAGGTTAGAACAAACTGTAATATTATTACTACTCTAACAAATGATCAGCAAACAAGAACATCTTCTAACAGAGCTCCTTCTCTGATTAATTATGACTGCAATCCAGGCACCTCTTATAGAGACATTACACAGAGGCTATACTGGCACTCTCTGGCAATACATTTAAACTGCTAAAATGCAGAACACCAGCCTGGCAGTGAGCATTTAGGCAAGCTCAAGGAAGACTTTTCAGGAGCCCCCATTTGAAGGGGAGTTACAGTATAAAGCAGGTTAATGGATAGGTGACAGAGGGTGGTGGTAAATGGCACTCATTTTAATGAGGGAGAGTGACAGTGGGGTGCTACAGGGCTCAGTATTGCAACCTATCCTTTTTAATGTCTTCATAAGTGACATTGCAGAAGAGCTGGAAGGTAAGGTATGCCTTTTGCAGATGACACCAGGCATATCTCTCAACTGTACCACATTACGAGGAACGTTCTTCATTTTACTTCACAAAAACTCCCTGTTCCACATTGTGAGGACTTGTCCCACATTTAGTGTTAACATTTTAAAGCAAAAATCTATAGAAAATAATGCAAAAAAAATATTATTCAATTAATAACAGACTTTTTGAACATAAATGCAAACATTTTAACAGTGTTCTGAACTTCTTAGGTAAAAATTTGGTTAAGTATTCCACATTTTGCTCATTTGTTCCACATTTTGAGAGGCATTTGGGAGACAAAAGGTTGAGAGGTTTGACAACAGGATCTGTGATAGGGTGGATACTCAGAAGTGGGTGGAGTGAATGAAAATGGGACCTTAGAAAACTTGAGGGGTGGTCAAGAGTATGGCAGCTGGGGTCCAATGCCAAAAAGTACAAAATCATGCACCTGGGGCATAGAAATCCAGGAAATGAGTATATAATGGGGAGGTGGGAGGTACTGTTAGTCACTAAGCAGGAAAGGGACCATAGATTTGTAATAGCTGATGACCTCAAAGTTGCAGGGCAGTGTGACAAGGCAGTGCGCAGGGCCAGTGGGATGCTGGCATGCAGAGGGAACTAATATTACCACTGAATAGGTCATTGGTGAGATCACATCTTGAATACTATGTACAGTTCATGGAGGCTGCTTCTCAATAAGAACAAACAAGGAGGAGGCAGTCCAGAGGACGGCAACTATAATGGTGCAGGGGTTGCACAAGAAACTATACGAGGAGAGACTGAGGGACCTCAACATGGACACTCTGGAGGAGAGGAAAGACATGATAAAGACCTGCAAGTACCTTAGAGGGGTGAACAGGGTACAGCTGGGAGCCTATTTCAAATGAGGAAGTGAACCAGAACAAGATGACATACAATAAAACTAGAAGGGGGAAGTCTAGGAGGGATGCAAGGAAATACTACTTTATTGAGAGTGGTGGATGCCTGGAATGGCCTGCTACCAGAGGGAGGGTGAAAACAGTGGGGAAGGGGTGTTCAAATATGCATGGGATAGGCATCGAGGAATACCGGTAAATAAGCATGGAGGTGAGAGGGTCACCAGAGACCAGTTAGGGTCAATGGAGACAAAATAGGCAGGGAAGACTTTGGCAGACTGGGTGAGCTAAGCAGTCCTTTGGAAAGACCTTTGGAAAGACCTGGGCAGACTGGGTGAGCTAAGCAGTCCTTTTCTGCTGACAAAACAAATTCAGTTTTACTATGAAGCACAAGATATTTGAAAGAAAGCATCACTTGTCTGATAGACTCATTCCAAACTTGTTCTGCAGATCCCGTTCCTTTCTGCACCCATCAAAAGAACCATTTTATGGTCCTCCACAATTTTTTTTTATTTATTCTCATGTCCCATTTTCTGTTCCTTGTTGTATATATTGTATATGTTTTTTAAAGTCAACTCTACCATATCTATTAGGGCCATCTTACGTATCACCTCTTGTTGGAAAATCCACCTGCACAGAGATTGTGAAAAATAAATACTGAGAAGATTACAGTTCAAGTGCTGTGATCATATTTCTGAAAAGCAACTGGAAAATCACCTAAAATCTTGGTTTGCTATGTTAGTCTGTTCCACTCTGGGTCTTCCCAACGTCCAGTGAAAAAGCTCCAAAAATCTTAAATATAGGGGCATTTAAAAAAAAACACAACGCATTGTTTCAAATTGTGCTATGCAGCAGCATTTGGGACAGAATCATTCGAGGATTTTTTTTATGTTTATGGTTAGTTTTAATTTCTAGTTTGCCATGGCAATGTAACCATGTGGTATCCCACTTACATGGAGGTACCTATCTATCAATTGTGCCAGGGCTAGAAGCATTTTCCCTGGGGACACCTCCTGTTCTGTGAACACCTGGGATTATATTAAAGCAATAACAACTGAGAAGCCAGCCATTTCTGAGGGATTAATGACCGGTTGGTGGGACGGGTGGCCCGAGATAACCTCCCTCTAGCCAGTCATTAATCCAAGGAAATGACCGGCTTCAAGGTTGTTGTGATTATAAGTCTAATCACAATAACAACTTTTGTTTTTGCCGGTTTTATTTAGATTTTCGCTGTGTGGCGTGATCCATGCGTGCCACACAGTGTCAGTCTGCAGCTGGATTGGTCATTTGCAAGATGTTAATGACCAGTCTGGTAGCCATTCCAGAGCCCTCCTTGTGTTTCATTTATTTATTTATTTAGTTTTTGTTGACTGGGTAAGTGCACTAGACAAATTATTCCTATTTTCAGGCAAGACCCGGGGGAGAGGAATATAGATGAATGCCAACTGACCTTGAACCAGATTAAGTTGTTGGTGGTATTTTTAGTGTTTAACCTTAGTAGAAGTGAGTTTCCATTGTTAAATCTTAGTGATCATATATGTTGCATATTCTTGGAAAAGAAGTTTACTTTTTTTGTAAGAGCCTGTCCAGTTTGCCAAGAACCTTTGATTTGGTTCCACCATGTACTCACAAATGGAACCCACATTTTATTACTTTTATTCAGAAATGGATTAATATTCCACCATAAAAAGATACTATAATAAAATACAATGGGATTTATCATATATAGCCCTCCGTCCTTAATTGGGAGATAGGTCGTCTGCTGTTTTATTGGGTTTAAAGAGCTAGTGTATGGGCTAAAATTAATTGAAAGGGGCATGCCTGTGGTTATGTGGGGGAAGAGCTCCTCCCCCACATCCTACTTAAGCCATCAGGCTCTGACCACTCTGCTTAGAGTGAGTCACACTCACTGTGATCGCTCTGTGCTGCGTGCTGGGGCTGGCTCTCCCCCCCCCCGTCCCCATGCTCTGTGCCTTTCTCTGCCTTCTGTTCCTTTCCTTGCTTTTGCTTCACTGTTTCCTCGCCCCCCATTCTTCTTTACCTTTCTTGGGGTTTCCTCCTTCTGCTTGCTCTAGCGCTGTGGCATCTCTATGTTGGTGCCATCATTTTTTTCGATCCCTCTAGGACCTTAATGCTTCGGCGTCCTGACCTTGCTGACACTCCTCAGTGCTCTGCCTGTGCCACGTGGTGTGCCATCTGTTTTGACTGGATATTTTCTTGGCCTGCCAGTTCATCCACAAAACACGGTGGAACCCTCCACCACCTGTCCTATCTCAGCATTTGTCTCTGCAGACAGCCATGTTCCTCTGCCCAGCGAGGGTGACCACTTACCCACTTTTATAAAAGATTGGCTGGAATCACAGTTGGAACAATCGCAGCAAAAAGGGGGCATCAATATCCAAAAGTCCTACACAGTTGCCTATAGGGGTCGACAAGATAACTCCGAGGCTCCTAAAGCGGTTGTAGTGGTTCTGGACGGACCGGGATCAAGATATCGTATCCTAGCATTGGTGAGAAGATGACGTAACCTGCTTCACAATGGCCAACAGATCGCTGTTTTTCCTGACCTGAGTTATGCGACCCATCAGAGGAGAAAATGGTTTGACGGAGTGAGGGCTCTCTAACGAGAAGCAGACATCGGACATGGCCTGGTTTTTCCTGCTAGGCTGAGGATTTTGCAGCAAGGCTGAGTTTACTTATTCACAGATCCAGCAGAAGCCCAGAAATGGGTTCACGCCATGCAGCTTCCTCTCATCGGCGAGCGACATCGTCAGTTCAAGAGTCGAAAGATGAAAATACTGTGGACACTTGATTAGGCCTGTTTCAGTAACTATTGCAGTCTTTCCTCTTCCTTGTCCCAAACCTTTGCATAGAGCTGTACTATTAGTGGGGTAAAGAAATTTTAATGGCGACTGAATAAGTTATTGGGAAATCTCGATATATGCTGGGTGAAGAAGGGACTTTTTGAGACTCTAAACTGTATTATTCCAACAACGAGTGATCCTACTGAATTACAGTTATGTAAAGTAGTTCTATACTAGTTGAAGTGTTGCCAATCTGCTTTTCTTTGATTATTACGAAAATGTAATCGTTTACAGTGGATAAAACGTTAGTTGCCTAGATGGGTTGTGGGGATTCAAAAGCCTCAGTTATAAAGAGGAATTAGACCTTACCAGAGGTTTCTTCAACTTGTAATGTGCATGGTTAAATAATTTCTCCTTTTTAGGAGACAGAAATAGGGATAAGTAAATGTTTAATATTTTGGGACATTACCATGCCTCTCATGGGCCATTTAAACAGCAATTTACTAGATGTTAAAGTTATTAGTTATAGGCGGTAATCCCTCCATGATGTATCTAATAGATGTGGCACGAATTTATAACTGCGTGTATTAAGAGGGATGGCACCCTCAATGGTTATGTATAACCTATTTGATATCTACTGCATCAGGAATTGAACTGTATGTTCATTGAAAAAAACAATAAATATAAAGTATAAAAAAAAAAGCAGCTAGCTATTACCTTTTAAATCTGATGTGCTTTTTATTTTCCTTTTGGGTTGTTAAAAGGTATTTTACCTGATATTAGTAGGTTTACTCTTTAGAACAGCACTCTGCCTGGCAGCTGACATGTCTAGTTTAATTCCACCCCCCACCCACCACCACCACCACATCATCATCAGCACTGTGACATCACAGCTACTCAAGAAGAGCCACTCAGTAGCTCCCAGGTCAATCACCTCTGATGTCACAGTCGGTGAGGTCACAGTGCTGATGATGTAGTGGAAGGAATAGAACTAGATATATCTGCTGCTGTTTCACACATACAGCACAATACTCTCACTTTGAACACTTTCTAATGATCAAACAGAACAAGAAAAATACTTCAAAAATAAAAAAAGTATAACTGCATACTTCTTAAAGATTGTAACATTTTCCTGTCTGCTATTTTTAATTCTACTAGCTGTTTAAAGAGACTTACCAGCCTCAGCATTTGCACCTGCTATATCAGTGCCTTACCGCTGGAAAATTATGCTGATGTATAGATTACCAAAAGTGTTCCCATAGTTTAAATGTAGTAGCCATCGTAAATTTACTCCTACTGGTTCAGTCGTACTTCCCAGTCTGAAGAGTCACCCATGCTCCGCCCCTGCACTCAGCCAAATTATGATGTGATCCTAAGAAGAGTGCAGGGATACACTCCATTATAGTCTGTGGGGGCAGCTTTCACATTGTTTTTATATATTGTAATGGTCATTTGGTGATTAATCAAGGGCACCAGTCAACTAACAAGGCCCTTGTTAGTCGACCGGCACCATGATTAATCACAAATATTTCCTCCCCCCCCGTTGGGGGCTTACCTGTGAGCCCCCCAAAAGACTACATTTTCCCTGGGGTTTTGGTCCACGCCCATTCTTTTTTTGCTGGGTCCTGGTTTCCTGGCTGCTGCCTCTGTGTCCCCTGTCTCTCCTGCTAGCCCCCGCATGTTTTTTTTATAGAGAGCGGAGCCGAAGGAGCATGTTTGCAGAGCCGCCAGTTTGGGAAATGGCACTTCAGTGCCGGCAAGCTCTGCACATGTGTACTAGCGCATTTTTGTTCTGGCCATTTTGGCAGCTTCTGGGCCATCTCTCTGGTGGTCCTGGTCTCAGAATAGGTCAAGAAGGAACTGTTGACAGGACCGGATAGGCAGCCGGAAAGGTGCAGGAGCAGGTTTGGTGTGCACCAATTGCGCAGCAGAGAACGGGATCCGCCTCATGAATATTAATGAGGTGTCATCCCTTTAAGGTTCCGGGAGTTCTGTTCAGCGCCTAGGGGCATAGTGAAACATCTGCATGATCTAGCCTACTCTCCACACTGGCAAAAGTTCTATCTTGCACATTCTGTAGAAAAAGCTCAGCAGGTGCTAAATAGCATTATATTAAATGCCCTTAACACCCATGCCCCAATCTCTAGTATCCGAATAAAAAACAAATCATGTCGCTGGTTTTCAGCTGACCTCAAAGCTGCACTGCTGGAGAGAGATAAACTTTGGAAGGTAGCAAGAAAAACTAAGAATATTATGGACTGGATGATCTTTAGGAAAGCCAGGAATAAATGCACTAGGAAAGTTAGGGATGCAAAGGCTGCCTACTACCTGGCCAGCTCGACTCCTCCTACCATAATACTGCTAGATTTTGGGGCACCATCAAGGGTATGATGGGCCAGGATGTTAACAACCCCTTCCAACCCATTTACACAGTAACTATGGCCCCATTACTGGCACATTGGAAATCCTGGATGCATTCAACAACCACTTCACAACAGCTGGCCTTGCCTTTGACTCCTCCCCAGCTAACCTATTAAGGGATCATTTAAGCTCCCACTATACTGGTGAACAAAGAGTTGACTCCTCCTTTAGCTTCAAACCTATAGTATTGAAACAAGTTGAGGATCTATCATGGCATCTAGATACCAAAAAAAGTGCAGGAGCAGATCTTCTGGACCCATTCTTTCTAAAGATTGCGTGTCATGTGCTTGCAGTCCTCCTAACTCACCTCTTTAACCTTTCCCTAAACTTTGGCTCTATTCCCACGCTGTGGAAGACAGCCCAAGTGGTCCCCCTTCTAAAATCAGGGGACCCTATGGATCTTAATAACTACAGGCCCATTTCCATCCTACCTGTGTTATCCAAGATGCTGGAGAAATTAGTGAGTATTCAGTTAAGGAATATCTGGACAATGCTAATCTATTAAATCCAGCTCAATCTGGATTCAGGGCCAAACATAGCACTATCACTGCATTAGCCAAGGTCACCAATGATTGGCAAACCGAACTGGATAAAAGAACAATGTCTGTGCAGTATTCCTGGACCTGAGCAAAGCATTCGACACTGTGGACCATGAACTGCTACTCTCATCCCTACACTCCATTGGCCTAGATCCATCCTCCCTTAAGTGGTTCAGATGCTACCTCTCTGGTAGATCACAGCAGGTAAATGCTGAAGGTGACCTCTCCCCATTAAGACCACTGTCAAGTGGAGTCCCCCAAGGCTCTATTCTGGGTCCTATCCTTTTTGCCATTTATATAAATAAAATTGATTCAACCCTTACCAAGTCCTCAGTACATCTCTTTGCTGATGACACTGTACTGTATGTCAGCAACCCTTCACCTAAAGTCGCTCATGAAATCCTACAAGCAGAATTCTCCCTGTTACAACATCAACTTCTCGAGAAAAAGCTTCTGTTAATGCAAAGAAAACAAAAGCAATGATGTTCACAACCCAAAACTCCACCAACACATCCTCTTCAATGAGTCTCCCCCAGATATGCACTATACTTAGAGAAAATCTGGAGTATGTTGAAAATTTCAAATACCTAGGTGTGTGGATTGACAACAGACTTGACTTTACTCAGCATCTAGAACAACTGCTGAAAAAGCTTCGCCTAAGGCTTGGCCTCCTCTACAGATTAAAACCCTTCCTTAATAGAGATTCAAAGATGAGATTAGTCCAGGCCATCTTTCTATCAGTAATTGATTCGCAGACTTCCTCTATAGTCCTACCACTCCCTACCTTCAAAAGTTGGATACCTTATACCATAGAGCAATAAGGTTCATTACAGACCTGCCATATAATACTCACCATTGTTCTCTCTATGATTCAGTTGGATGGGTTTCCCTTCATGTCAGGAGGAGCAGAAATGCAGCTCTATGGATCTACAGAGCTTTATCAAAAACTCCCAAGCTATATCCTGGACTGGTTCAACCTGACCACTCCCAGCTCCTATGCCCTAAGAAGCAACAATATCATCCTGCTCAAATTGCCCAAAGTCAACACCAAAATAGGGAGGGCAGCAATCAGCTACTCTCTAGCCATAGCATGGAACACCCTACAAAAATCCCTAAAACTGTCCATTATCATTCCATTTACATCCTTCAAGCAGCACTGTACAGCCTTCTTCACAGAGAAATGCAATTGCTACCGCTAGAGATAGAATAGTCATCCCACAAACCTTATTCCAATCACATATGGCATATTCCTTCCAGCCAGACACCCCAGTATATGGCACCCAATATCCTTCACCATCCTTGTACTCATTATGTGAGTGACTGTCATGGCCCTCATTGTGATATATATGTATTGTACATATTGTAGATGTTAGTTTAACTTTCTCTTGCCAAGCTTTAACATGTGAATTCTCTGTATATTATTGTGTTATAAATAACATTTTCTTGTTTCTGTATGTATAACTGTCTCATAAGTATGTGATGTAATTGCTGTGCACCAACTCGAACCTTGACCTTATGAGGTCCATCTTGTAAATGAGCCTTGCTCAATGATGATCGCCTGAATAAATAAAGATTTGATTGATTGATTGATTGAAACAGTGCTCACGACAGGAATAAAAATGAAAAAAGAAGTTAAAAAGTGTAACGGGCCACCAGAGGAAAGGAGTGGCTACTCTTCTGGGGGAAACTGAATAAATAAAAAAGGTTTAGGAGGAGTGCAGCAGAAAAATATATGGGACACTGTTGGACTGCAAATGGGACTGTGTGTGCTGCCTAGGGGCAATGCACATCAGCAGCAATGACTGTCAGAGGGCTATAGAAAAGTAATAAACAGTGCAGCTGCTTAACAGGGCACATAGGTGGCTACAACTGTGGGGAAATGAATAAATAAAAGTACAGGGTTTGGCTGCAAGGACACTTGATCTTGGGACTCTGTGTAAACTGTGGACACTGTTTACTTCAGCCACCAGGTTGTAGCAGCTACATGTCACCAATCAACCAATCAACCGTAAAATCGGGATGACCACAGAGGATTCTGGGGCTTGTGAAAGGACTGTTGGGGGAAAATACCAGGGAATGTTTAGGTGCCTTTTTCTGCACCAATGAGGCATCAAGGGAGCCTCATACATATTAATTTTTCTTGAGGACAGCGGCTCCAGCCAATGGGGAGTTTCCAACAAGGTCCCAAAAGCAGAGAAGTTTTGGAGTTTGAGTCAGTTTGGTGGGAGCTCCTCCAGAAGGAGGGGGGTTCTTGTCCCTGGAGAGAATGGGGCTGCAGGATGTGCCTGCCTGGGGGCTGCCAGAAATTTGTCCCCCAGGGCAGGTAGTGCCTGCCCCATCAGGAAAAGGGCTTTTAAAGAAGAAGCAAAGAAGAGAAAGTTTTTAAAGAAGCAGCTTTGTCAAGAAAGAAAGAAACTGCAGGTTTCTGGAAATCTGCATTGTTCTGAAATTGCACCACATTGGTGAGATGATGGCAGCTCAGATGACAAAGGGAAAAGCTTCAGGTTACAAGAATCTACATTGAATTGAAAATGCACCAGAGCGGTAGGCAGAGGAGAAAAGACATTGTGTCCTGAACCTGGAAAAAGGACAAAGGTTGTGTATTAATCCTGGAAAAAGACAAAGGTTGTGTCCTGAGCCTGGTAAAAGGACAAAGGTTGCCTGTAAGCCTGGGAAAAGACAGAATATTGAGAAATGAGGGAATAGACATGCTGAGAGTAAAAGGAAGAGTGAGCCTCGTCATCCTGGAAAATTGCAATGCACCTGCACAGTGAGAAAAGACTTTTCAAGTTTTCTGAAACACAGTTCCGGAATTGTGTGTGAGCCAGAGCGAGAATGTGGCTGTGTTAAAGTTTAGAGACTGTGAAAGCAGAAATATGGACATGTGCCTACTGGGGCCAGGTGCCTGCCATCTGCTCCTGAGATAAAGCAAGAAATAGACTGCTGTGGTAACCCTGGGTTTTCAGATTCTCCACACACCCTGAGTCTAGCAGACAGGGAAGGTAGCATACTGCTTTGTCTACACACCGTAGCAGAAAATTTAGAGAAAAGGAGAAGAAAATGTGCTGAATGGTCACACTGACACCCAGGGCCAGGTGGGAAACTTGTTAACAAGTTAACCCCCATAAAGTATGGTCTGCTGCTACAGGGGATCATGGGTCTTGTACCTGAGTGCTAGGGCACTCTGATTGGTGGGTGCCAGGCCATGGGAAGACTCCTAAATCTGGGTCTCCTGTAGTTGGTAGGCCTTGCGCCATGCCCTACAACGGGCCTGAATGGGCTGAAGGGGGCAAGCTGCAAGATCTGCAGACAAGAGGAAGAAAGAAAGCCAGCCCGGTGCTGCTGAGGGCTGAGGTCTGAGGCACTGGACGTCTCACCTCGCACCACGCCGGCGACCCGAGTTTGGGAACGGGCTTGGGTGCCGGGGGTCGGCAGCGGAGGGAGGGGATTGAGCATCCAGTGGACTGCTCTCCTCTCTCTGGGGAGGGCTCCAGGGCTTACCTGGCAAAATAGTGGCCCCCAGTGGAAGCCGGAGGCACTGCACATGCTCGGGCAGAAGTAGAGGGAAGGAGTGCGGTGGACTTCTGTGGCATCATGCCACGCTGATGTCATTGCACTGCTGCACTCCTGAGGACAAAACACTAGAAAAATTCCCTGGACAGCTCCATGGAGATGATGGGGGCTCCAGAGGAAGGTCCACATCCCATTGCCAGCTCATCACTCCAGAGGACTCCTCTTCCTGCCCAACACTCAGGTAGGCCACTCTAACTTCAGATAGGCTGCCACAGGAGGGTGGACCCACCCTGGGGAATGATCTGGTGGGCTAGGCCTGTCTGGTGTTCAGGGAAAGAATCGGGTAGCGATGGGTTCGGGTAGGGAGTAGAGGCCTAGCCGAGTGAGTACCCTGGAAGGATGCTCGGGCTGTAGGGGTTCAAAAAGAAAATATTCAAAAAAAAAGAGGAAGAAGGAGCAAGCTAAAGCCTCTGTGCCCCTGTTTCAAGCATTGAGCCCAGTTCTACATGTTTCCATCCAAACCCCAGAGCTTCAGCGAACTGTGCCATCCAAGGACTGATTCTGCAGAACCATGAGTAAAAAGCAGGAATTACCCTGCGCCTGGGGACTGTAAATAGTTCAGGAATGCCTACCAGGGGGAGGTAGAGCTAGCAGCCCAGTCAGCAACAGACTTCTTCTAGAGCTCCATATACATACCTACTTATTTTGCTCAAATAAAGTGTCTTTTTCTACAGCTTTTAATTTTAAAATAATAGATACTGCTTCGGGAGGACTTACTGCAATACTGCAACCTGCAATTTAAATCAATAATGAAGATGGGGCGCACAAAGTTGAATAAGTCCGACTTCTCCTCCCCGCACTCAACAAATGCTAAGCCGCCAGATGATGTCTCTGGCCTGACAGAGGCCGTTGGTGCTGACTTTACTGGAGCCATGTTGTCCACCCTACAGATCGCAGTTAATGCATTAACAAAAACGGTCCAACAGATGGACCAGAAGCTAGATGGGTTTACAGAGAAATTCCTAATTATGGAACATCAGTTGGAGGCCATGGGGGAGGTAACTAAGATGGTGGAAGCGATGGCTGGGAAGGCTCTTACAGTAACGGCCACCTTGGTGAAAGAACAGGCCGCACTAAGATCCCGAGTGGAACAGCTTGAAAATGCAGTGAGGGCTGCAAATCTTAGAATCTTAGGTCTGCCTGAAGACTCGGAAGGTGACAATTTGTACGATTTTCTATGTACATGGCTTGAGGATCTTACCAATGCAAAGGACTTTTGCACTGTGAAGGCCTATCAGATAGAACTGTCCCTATAATGCTCGGATCTTCTGGGGAAAGAGATGCAGTGCTTGGTGCTATTCGGAATAGGGGCCCGATTTCTATGAATGACTCTCGTATCCTGTTCTTTCCAGACCTGTCCTACGCTACTTGAATGCAGAGAAAGGTCTTCGACGGAGTGAAGTGGCGACTCCGTGAGCTGGACATAACCTACTCCCTTGCTTTCCCAGCTCGCTTATGTTTCTCTGAAGGCCGCTGGCAATATCGTTTCACTGATGCTACAGAGGCCGGGGTCTGTGTTGAGAGACTAGCAGCAAAACGCCATCAGGAAGAGAGCTGTGAGGAGGAAGAAGATGCTGTTGGGGACTGACTTTGTCTGGGCTGATGACTTACCTACATGGGGTCTGTACTTTTTGTTATAGATTGCTATGCCCCAATTTAACTGCACAGTTGACTTGTTTATGATACAAAAGTGTTTCTGCTCTTTATTGCAGTTTGGGATGTTACAGACTGTTACCCCTGTCCATCAAGTTCTTTAAGGATGCAGTTCTCTCGAGTTGTGAAAGTTAAAAGATGCTTTATTGAAGAGTTTCTTTCTTTTCTTCACATGTTTATGCCCCTAACTAAGATTTTGTAGCACCATGTTGGATTTTACAACTGTATGTGGGGGCATGAATATAGGTTGTGGGATATGGTGGGGTACCTAGAGAGATTTATAGCCCTTAGCCAAACATTCCTAATTGCCTAGCATTATTTTCGGTGATCCTTGGTGCTGTGGATATAAAACTGAGGGCACAAGCTGGTCTTGGGGCGATTTATTTCTATAGGCACCAGTTAATGTGTTCTATATAGTTACCCCTTGGTGAGTAATTACTCTTAGATCGTTGGGCGGATGATATTGGTTATTTCTCACCACCCACACTGAGGGAGCTCTGGAAAGTAAACTAATTAACATTATATGTTGCTAAGAGTTTATATTGACCTCAGAAGGTCAGTTAATAATAATGTTCTTTAATGCCAATTAATAATTTAAAGCACTGGTTGCAATAAGCTCCTGAAATGTATGCAAACATTAGATGTGTCTGATGTTCTTTTTTTTTATGGAATGACCCCTCCATGATGTACCAATGGAACAGATATTCATTATCCTATGTAATGTACCACTGGATTCATTTTATGTGTACCTGCTCAGGATGTAAGTGTTTTACTGCTTATGCACTAAATGCTATAAATAAAAAAAAAGGAATGCCTACCAGGGCAGGAGAAAGAGCCAAGGTGTAAATAAGAGAAAGGGTTGTAAAAAAATTAAAGGTAAATTCTTTAAGCACACCAACGCTGGTTTCCAGCTGCATCTCAGGCCTGCAACATAAAATATGGGTACCCAGTGACAGGACGTTGGGGTTTCAGTTGGACTGGGACCTGTGTGTCTGGGTTGGGCTACACCTGCAGCAGTTAGCTAGTTAGACAGATCTGGTGGCTGCACTGTTTGAATTCTGGGGCTGAAACCAAAAGGGAAAAGCAATTTTAGGGAAATGCCAGTCTTTAAAATGCTTGCATAAACTCTATTTCCTCTTACCCCATCCTAGCCCTCCCCTCGTAATGAAACCGTGATGTTATTGTTTTGCAGCACAGATGACTCCAGAGCCTAATTTTAGTGAGCATGTTATTGGTTGAAATGGGAAAGGTAAATTTTTTATCTGAATGTGAGGAGGTTCGAACCTGGTAAGTCCATGTCTGGGGTAACTGTTGGGGAGGTGGGTTGATATGACATCCCAGGGTTATACTGCAAGCAATCAGGTCCACTAGTATGTACTGTGGGTGGAGGCACCGCCATTTTATTTTAGCCTTTGGGAAAGGACCCCCGGTTAATAGCGAATGGGAACCCAGGCCCCTTAACCTTGGTCTGGCCAGCAAGGCAGGGGTAGTGGCCCTCTACAGGACGCGCCAGAGAGGAGCTACAGACCATTACAATATATAATAAGTATTTGTCAATGCCGAATGTTTGCTTGCTGGTATTGGCAGTGGTACTGCATGAGTTAGAGAGATGCATAATCAGAACGGCAGTGAAGTATTGAACTAACACCAACCCCCAACCCCACTCTGCAGAGACTTTTTTGTGTTATTGGGGTGTGTCTTTGGGTCATCAGACATAATGCTCATGCTATTCCACCTCACCCCACCCCACTCTGCAGACACTGACAGGTGTCACGGTGTGCCTTGGGATCTTCGGCCCTTATGCTCACTCCATTCCATAAGGAAATAAGCTGAGATGGGTGCAGTATAGGAGAATGGGGTGAACGATAGGGCCAAAGACCCCAAGGCACACCTTGATGCCTGTCAGTGGCTGCAGGGTGGGGGTGAGGTGAAATGGCGTGAGCATTATGGCCAATGACCCCAAGCCACACCCCTGACGCCTGTCAGTCTGTACAGGGTGGGATGTTACAGTTGGAAATTCCTAAGGCCCCAGGCATTTGTTGGTATTTTTGCTCCAGATTTTTAACATGGGCTTTTTGGGACCCCACCTCATGAACAGTGGCACTATCATTTCGTTACTGAATCCCGAAAGGTGATTTCAGACAGCGAATGTGCCATTCAGTGCAACAGGTGCAAAAAGACATTTTGGGCAGGATATGAAAAATGACATCTGTACTGTTCATGAAGAGGTGTGAAAAAATGGCAATGTTGAAAATCTGGAGTGCAAATATAAAAAAGTGGTGAGGGTATGAGCATGCATAGAAATTGTGTACCGCATGGTCGTAATGCAGTCATTTTTTGGAATTTTGTCACAAAATTTTCAACATGGCCTTTGTGGGACCTCTTCTCATGAACAGTAGCACTGTGATTTCATTAATCTGTCCCAAAAGTTGATTTCGCACAGCGACTGTGCCATTCTGTGCCACAGGTGTGAAAACATATTTTGGGCAGGATGCAAAAAATGACAGCTATACTTTTCATAAGGAGGTGTGAAAAAATGGCAATGTTGGAAATTTGGAGGGAAAATATTAATAATTGGCAAAGTTATGAGTGTACGTACAAAATGCGCAATGCACGCTCGTAATGCAGTCATTTTTTGGAGTTTTTTCACTAAACTTGCAATATGGGTTTTTGGGGACCCCACTTCAGAACAGTGGCACTGTTGTTTCATTAACCGGTCCCAAAAGGTGATTCCGCGTGGCGACTGCGAAATCACATTTCAGGACTGAGAAATGAAATGACAGTGCCAGTCTTCATGAGGTGGGAAACCCCATGTTGAAAATTTGGGACTAAAACTCCCATAAATGGGTGAGACATCAACTTAAGTTGAACCCCCACAGATTGCCATTATAGGGCTTACCGTGGATTTTCTTCAGTTTACGGTTGGCTTTTGAAGAGTGCAGACGTGTTCCCAATCCACAGAAGATCGCAGTGCCGTACCTCCAGAGGTAAGTATGGGTGAGGGGGGTGCGGGGAGGTGGGGTGCGCAGAAGGAGGTTTGGGATGGGGGAAGGGCGGCAAGGATGACGAGGGACTGTTTTCTTTTTCTGTAGGTTTTAAAAAAAAGACCTCAGGGGACAGTTTTCTTTCTTACAGGTGAAATACTATGAAAAATAAATTGCAGCACACTGGGGTGGGCTCCCAGTGTGCCAGACTATTGGGGGGGAATCAATGCCGATTCAGGGATTCGGCACCCTGAGGTCAACTGGGGAAAAAAGGGAGCATGGAGGGCGCATGCGACATCGGGAGTGGGCACCCCGGTGTCAGAAAAAGATAAGATTTACTTTGGCACACTGGGGTGGGCTTCTAGTGTGCCACAATAGTGGGGGGGGCATGCCGACAGGGGGATTGGGTACCCCGTTGTCAGCAAATGATATGTTTGGGCTTGGGGGGCATGCTGACATGGGGATTGGGCACCGCGATGTTGACATTGGGGGAATGTGTGGTGGACGGCAGGAGCCGCCAATTATGCAAAGCTGCAGCAGGGCTCATTTATTTATTTCATTGGGAAAGGCACATTGAGAAAATGAGTTGCTCATAAGTCCAGCCATGTGCATTACTGTGCACTGTAATGCATATGGCTGGAATGTGCCTGGTTGCCGGGAAGGGGGGAGATGGTGAAAGAGATCTGCCGCTGCAATGATGAAACTGTCCATGATTGGAGTGGCAGATTTCTTCCAAGTTTGGTGCTTGCTTTTAAACTGCCACAATCGGCAGCTTCCCTGTTGATTGGTGGCTGAGGGACGCACCCCTGAAAGCATTCGCTGGATTGGCCAAACAATGCCACACCTCTGCAATACTCTACTAACCTTAGTATGTTTCTTGTGCACTGCATGAACAAGCAAACATAAAACTGATGTGAAAGCTTCCCCCAATTGACTATAATGGAGCGTGTCCCTGCGCTGTCCCTAGGATCACGTCATAACTTGGCTGAGCGTGGGGGCAATGCGTGGGCGGCTCTTCAGACCGGGAAGTATAAGTGACCTGGTGGGGGTAAATTTACAAGAGCTACTACAATTAAACTATTAGAATATTGTTGGTAATCTATACATCAGCATCATTTCACAGAGGTAAGGCACCAATATAGCAGGTGCAAATCTCATTAAATTTAACTTGGTAGCTCTCTTTAAGTGACTGCCCCACATCATCTGAAAAAAAAACTTAAAATATTGGCTTCCATATACATTGGAGGAAAGAAAATATAACTAAGATGAAGAGAAAGTGGGACTAAAAATATTTTGATTGGTAAAATTCTTTGTTTCTTAGATTGCTGTCACCATTACCATCTATCCACCTTTCACTTGCCAAAGTTATTTTTTGTTTACAGTTTTCAGCTGCTTTGTCCCAAGGACAAAACATGATGCACAGAACCTTTATATCTTTAGTGGATAGTTTGCTCCCATAACATCAGGTGTATTCTTTTCTGATATTTCCATCTGAATTCCAGTGCTTTTGTTTAGGTTAATCTTGGTATCAGAAATATCTGAGAAGCCATTAAAAAAATTCCATTACCGTCTTTCTGATTTTGTATTAGTTACATATAAAACCACATCATCTGCATAAGCATAAATGTTTAAATGTGTGATTCTTTCTCCCCCCAATAAATCTCTGCTTACTGGGGGATTGCGAGATCTCTTTCAGTACAGGATCAAAACTCAAAATGTTAAACAACAGGCTTAGAGAACTCTCCTGCCGTTCCTCCCCTTTGTAGCTGTATCCTCTTCCTTTCCTATCCATTAATATCTGGTGTGATACTGGCTGCTGTTGTATAATATAACCTGATCCAGTCACATAAATTCTGAGGAATGTTATATATTTCCAACACTTTGAACAACAGTGGTGTGAGACTCGATCAAAAGCTTTTTCTTAAGTGAGGGAAATCACATGACCTTCCCGTTCTTTTGTTTTACTCCCTTCCACAATTTCTCAGTGCAAAATTAGGTTATCCTTCATCTGTCTGCCTAGAACAGAAAAGTCTGGGTGGGGATTATGAGGTACTCAGCTGGACTCGCCATTCCCTTACAAATCATTTTTGCTAATTTTTTCCTATCAGTATTTAATAAACGACGCCCGTTCTGTAGGTCATAATGATTACCCTTCTTAGTGCATCACCCATGGAAGCTGGCAGAGTCCCAGCATTAAGGCATTCTTGAAAAGCATCCGTAAGTAGGGCTAGCCTGCTAGCATAGAGGGCTGAAGTGCCTTGATGCCCTACCTTTTCCATGCTGGGGACTAGAGTTCAGGAATGAGCTTGAGTTGCCAGGGGGTTGGCTGGGGGGGGCGCATATCAAGTAGCCGCCTGGCAGCTGTCCTCTCCTGGATTGGGGAAGTTGGCTTCCCGGCTCTTGGCTGCCACTGAGTGGAGATCCAGTGGTAACACCAATGCTGGGGGAGGGGGGGTTGTATATCAGATTGGTGAGCAGGGCCGGCAGTTTTGGAGCACATGCACACCTCCACATCCATATGCTTCTGTGTTTGCCATGGCTCCAGGGTGAAAACTAGGCAGAAAATGGAAGGGGAACTGGGCCCAGAGAGAGAGAGGGAGATAGGAGGAGAAATGGAGAAGGTGAGTGAGCTGGCTGACAGTGCCTGGGTACAGTGCTGAACAAACCCCCCAGTTCTGCCTAGAAGCATAAAAATCTCTATGGCAACCCCCCCTCCAAAAAAAACCTAAGCATAGGTGTTACTTTTGCCACTACTAATTTATAGAATTCCAATGTTAATCCATCTTTCTCTGGACTTGTCTTATTATTAAGTCATTTTAGTGCTGTGGCCACTTCTTTGGTAAGGTATTATTGAATTATCTGTTCCTGGGGAAATGTTTCTGGTGTTCAAATCTGCTTTTCTAAATAAGCTATCTACATACTTGTTAGCAATATATAACATGGTCTCTGTTGTCTCCTGTAGTTTCCCACACCCATCTACTAGACCTTCCATTTTTCTGCATATAATTCTTTATTTGCAGCCCTCACAGATAACTCCTGTTGAGACTTTACTCTTTACTCCAGATCTTTGTTCCATTACAAAAGAGGTTGCCCTTTTTCTATTGCTAGTGTTGCATTCCTTGCTTGATAATCGTGATCAGTGTACGTTAAATCACCCAAAACTGTGTTGGAAGACAATCTATATAACTTCTTGGGTGACTTTAACTTAAACTGACAATCCTCCATGCACTCCAAAACACATAGTGACATCTCCTCACTAAACTTGACCCAGCTCATAAATGAACTTACCCATATAAACCTATCCTATTTTTGACTACTGTGACGTAGTCTACAGTGCCACTCCCAAGTCTTCCCTAATCAGGCTGGATACTCTTTTTAACTCCTTCTGTCACTTTGCTCTCGACTTCCCCCCTCACACACACCACTGCAATCTCTATCACTCCTTGGCTTTTCTCTCGTTAGAAAATCATTGCCATCTCCACTGTACCAAATTCATGTCTAAATTTTGGTTTGGTACACTTCTCACTTATCTTACCTTCTCTCTTTCCATCCTCCCCCCACCAGACCATTTCCTTAGGTCTTATGACCAACGTCTATTGGTAGTTCCACATAGGTTAACCACTGTAGGCCAAATGGACTTCTCGCATCGGTTCCCTAAACTTTGGAACTGTCTTCTTCCCCAGACTAGCCTCTCATCTTCCCCTCATTCCATCTCCCAATCTCTTCAAAACTTTCTCTCAGTAAATTGTACCTGCAGATAATCCTTCCTTTTCCCATTACCTAACTTTGCACTGCTCTCCTGTTAGCAGAGTCAATGTTACACAGTCCTTCTGTTAGCCAAGAAGACTGTCTCCATGACTTTCGGCACATGGCAAAGCCTCTCACAGCTCCCTTCCTTCCCCACTTTCCACACCTTTGATGGGATGAAACTGGAGGATACCTCCTCCTTTAGGTATCTTGGTATCTGGTTAGACCGACACCTTCACTTTTCTGGACATGTGGATGCTGCCATCAAAAAACTGCACCACAAGTTACAGTAGGAGTATTGTACAGAAACTGTGACTGAATTCTACTGCCTGCCTGCTGAGCCCTAGTCCAGAAAATGATCCTCCCAGTTTTTGACTACGGAGATGTAGTGTACAGTGCTGTCCTCAAAACTTCCCTTGCCAGAGTGGACACCCTCTATCACTCCTGCCACTTTGGCCTTGAGAGTCCTCCTAGTACTCACCACTGTGATCTCTACCAGTCTCTCTCCTTCCTCTCCCCTGATGACAGGAGTCGCTCACACTGTATCTCCTTCATTTCTAAATTCTGGTTTGGTTCTCTCCCTTCCTACCTTTCTACCTCCTTATCACCCCAACCCCTTCCCTTCCACACCCTCCAGAGATACAATTCTCGCACCATGACTGTCCCTCTCAGGTCCTCCACCTCTGGCCAGTCTGCATTTTCCTACCATTTTCCTAAACTGTGGAACTCCCTCCCACTAGCAATCTGCCAAGCCAGCTCCCCTCCTGCTCTCTCCTCCTTCCTATGCACTTTCTCTCCACTACTTGTAACCGTCTCTAAACTCCCCCCCTCACCATTTTCAGCAGCTCTACATGTTGCACTTTCAGTTAAATTTTTGCTGGCTTTGTGCTCAGTTTTTGTATATATCGGGTGGGATATTCAAAGAAGTTGCACATGGCACAACAGTGCCCCGGTGCAATATTCAACGGGGCAGGTTATGCTGCACAACCCTCGATGCACCAGGGTGCACCAGCAATGTATGCGGTGCAAGTGCGGGGATGTGCCCATGCATATCGGCACATCCAGATATTCAGCCTGGGATGTGCGGGCGCATATGCTGGCACATACTCACCTGCGCGCACACAGGGGTGCAACGCAGTACGGCAAACAGGAACGACTCCTGGCCACTCACAGGCGAGCTTTCGCTGTATTTCAAGGTGCAACACAGCAGCACAAGTCGGGTGGCCATCCGACCACCCAGAACACAGTCCATGAGCCCCCTGCCAGGGGGCGTCATGTCTCCCCTCGCCAGATCGCAGGCATATGTCGAATAACTCCCTGGTGGTCCAGTGGACCACAATCCATTACCCGGTCATGGGCATCTGTTCAAATGATCCCTGGTGGTCCACTGGACCAGTCTCCTTTGCTAATTGCGGGCATACATTACATATCTCCCTGGTGGTCCAGTGGACCGATCCCCAGCACCCGATCATGGGTATAGGTTAGGAATCCCTGGTGGTCCAGTGAAAAACCCTCCCAGCGCCCGATCGTGGGCAGAATGCTCTAAGAACACCCTGGTGGTCCAGTGGTACCCCCCCTCCTCCCCACCCGCTCACTGCATCCCCCACCACCCTGCCCCCCAGTCAGTGGTGGGTGGCAGCACCACCCGCAAGCCGCCTGGCCGCCGCCGACTGACAGTGTATGGTAGAGATGTATCTACTGGTCCCTGCGTGGGCCAATAGGTCTGAACCTCCTATACTACACAGTCCCAGATTGAGATGAGCGGCTCATTCAATTGGGACTAATATAATACTCTACACACCATTAGCCAGATGGAACAATAAGCGTCTATACACTGCGAGGCGAAGATCTGAGCAGTGTGCCGCCACCCATCGCAAAATAGAGAAGATGCAGGATACGAAATAGTGAGAAGGCACTGAACCACAGGGTCCCCACTAAAGCATTCGCCCACGATTCGAGCACTGAGGGTTCTACTGACCACCAGGGATTTCTGACCTATGCCCATGATCAGGTGCTGGGAATCGGTCTACTGGACCACCAGGGCTTATTTTTACACATGCCCGCAATCGGGCAAAAGGGAGTGGTGCCCGCTGAGGGTCATGAGGGCGTCAGTCCCCAACGGTTGCAGCCTGGAAGGGCGCTGGGCACAAGTTGCTGGGGATCGGCACACCACATGCAAATGGGGCCATAATGACATGCAAATGGCTCCATTTGCGCCTTGCATGCATAATGGCCTCATTTGCATGCCCAGTGTTGAATATCACAGTTGCCGCACCTAGCGCAATCGCACTTGTGCTGGCACATCCCCCTGCATCCCACCGGCAATGCGTGCGCCCTCAGTGCCATATTCAATGGTGCTGAGCCATGGCACAGCACCGTTGAATATCGCCTGGTCCCTGCCCTGGCTCAGCCCAGATGCACTCTGCCCAGGCTTGCGCCCCAGCCTGGTGCAGTCTGAATATCCCGCCCATTGCTTATTTTCTTTCCTTCTGTGTGTGTGTGTGTGGTGTGTGTGTGTGTATATATATATATATATATATATATATTGGATTTCCTGAACTTCAATTTCTCTGTATAATTTTCCTATTCCACTGTATTTGATATTGTATTATTGCTGTAATTTGTTGTTACTCCATTCCCCCTCCCCCCAGTATGCACCTGGAGACGAGAAATTTTGCTCAGTGTGCCTTTCCTGGTGAAACTTTTAAATAAATAAATAAAATAACTGCTGTCTGAGTTCTAAGTCTCTGTGAAGGCTACGAGGTCCACCTCAGTGTCTGCCGTCATCGCTTGGAGCTCGCCGGTTCTATTACCTAGACTACTGATGTTGAGGCAACCCCCCCATCTAACCCTTGAACCCCTTTGGCTATTCCTTATCCTTTTTACGTTGGCTGCACTTGCGCACCCAGTGTTTTGTGGCAATGATAGGGATTTCAGGGGAGGGGTGTCACTGCTGAGCCCATTGCAGTTCACAAAAGCAAGGGCTCAGCAGTCTACACCAATGACCACGGTCTGTGGTCCTGGCATCACTCTTTGCTTGGTGGGCTGAAACTTTGTGTATTTCAAAGGACCGAAGCTGCTCCAATCAGAGAAGCCTCTAAAAATTGAATTGAATTGAAAGGGATTCTGTCCTTTGATTTGTATGAAGCCATCAGCTGGGAGCCTGTCAGTCTTTAGTGTTGTTAAAAAAAAAAAAAAAAAACCACATCCATTGATGTCTGTTTCTAACCCCTCTGTGTAACTGCCCCCACCTGATCCTCCCTCTCAGCACCCACTGCCCCCCCAAACATAACACTAACACTGGGGGTGCCCAATTCCCCCAGTGTCACCACCTCGTATGAACATACAGACATGCAAAACTTGCCAGAAGAAATAGGCCTCACGGTCTATCAAGTCTGCTTGAATGCGCAGCTAGCACCCCTATACTGCAGCTGCCCCACCCCATCCCCTCTCTCACCCTTGGAAACTACTCAGCGTTGTTTACCCAGCCCCTCCTTGCCCTGTCCCATGCTCCTTTGAAACTGCCCATCGTCCTGCATGCCACCACCTCCTTTGGTACAGCACTCCATTTTGACACCACCCTCTCAGTGAAATAATGCCTCCTCATTTTCCTCCTGAATATGCCACCCTCCAGTCTTAACCTGTGCCCCCTCATTTCCCCTTCACTTCCTCAGCTTAAACAACCCCTCTGTGCCAGATCTGTCGATCCACCTCAAGTATTTGAAAGTTTCAATCATATTCCCCCGATCCCTTCTCTCCTCCAGGGTGCACAAGCTCAAGTGTGTCAGCCTTTCTTCATAGGTTCTACCTTCCATCCCCTGTATTATTTCTGTTGCCCTACACTGCACTGCTTCAAGCAGCCTGATATCCTTCATCAGATACGGACACCAGTACTGCACATAGTACTCCATATGTGGCCTGACCAAGGACCTGTACTGGGGCAGGATCACATCCTTGTATCTGGATGAGAACCCCTGCACAATGCACCCCAGCATCCTATTGGCCTTAGCTGTAGCCTTCATACACTGAGCAGAGTTGTTCATGCTCCCCATTATTATAACCCCTAGATCCTTCTCCTCCTCAGTGGCACCCAACCACACCCTACCCAATCAATATTCCCTCCTCCAGTTCTTCACCCTGAAGTGCATAACTTTGCACTTCTTTGCATTAAAACCCAATTGCCACCTTGCCGATCACTCCTCAAGTCTAGTTAAGTCACCCTGTAGCTTCTGCCACCGCTCTGTGTCATCCACAACAGCCCCCATCTTGATGTCATCCGTGAACAAACTGATCTTGCTCCCAACCCCATGTGCAATATCCGATATGAACAGACCAAACAACACTGGCCCCCAGTACAGAGCCCTGCGGCACACCGCTGGTCACTGGCCTAGGAGATAAGAGCCCCATAACCACCCATTGCAGTCTATTTTGCAGCCAATTCTTGATCCAGTTAGCCATCTTAGCCCCCACCCCTACGTATTTCAGCTTTGCCCCAGTTGCCCGTGAGGGACCGAATCAAAGGCCTTGCTGAAATCCAAATATAGGACATCCACTGCATGGCCCTTGTTGAACTCCCTTGTGACCCAGTCATAGTGTTCTATTAGGTTGGTCTGGCATGATCTCCCGGAGACGAATCCATGCTGTTCCCCATCCTGGAGCTCATTGATCTCCAGGAAGGTTACCAGTCTCTCCTTCAAGATAGTTTCCATAAGTTTACCCACTACGGAAGTGAGACTGCCAGGTTTATAAATTACCCGGCCCATTCTTTGGGCTGCTGTTGTGGATAGGCACCACATAAGCCAACCTCCAGTCCTGCGGCAAGCACCCCGTGTCCAGGGAGGTGTTGAACAGATCATCCAGCTGCCTGGCTAACACCTCCGCCATCTCCCTCAACACCCTAGGGTGAATGCCATCTGGATCTGGTGCCTTATCCACCCTAAGTGCCTTCAGACCTTCCAGTGCCTTGCTTTCCAAGTCACTACATCAGTCACCCCACCCCCACCCTCCCAGTCCTCAGAGGTAGCGGACCTCCTACCTCCCTAGTGAACACAGAGCAGAAGTATTCATTCAGTACTTCTGCCTGTTCCTCCTCCTTCTCCACCCACCCCCGTCCTTCTTGATCCAGACTATCCGGTCCCTGCAGTTCCTTTTCTCCCTTATGCATCTATAGAATTCCTTCTCTCCCTCCTTGATGCCCTGTGCCAGCCTCAGCTCCTTGGAGGCCTTGGCATCTCTTACTAACTTGGTTACCTTCTTGGACCTCCTGGCGTACATCTCCCTGTCCTCCTCCCTCCTTGTTCTTTTCAATTTCCTAAAAGCTGCTGTCTTGGCCTTAACCCCCTCCATCATATTCCTGGTCATCCAGCATGACACCTTAGGCCTGGCCTTCTTGCTCAGAGTCCTGGTGCATGCTTCAGTAGCCTCCCTCAGCCCAGACATTGTGATATCCCAGTTTGGTTGTGCATCCATCTCTGACCTAATCTCCTCAAGGCACCCCCTCAGCATTGCCCTCATCCTCCCAAAGTCCACCCATCTGAAGTCCACTACCCTTGTTGCTGAACTCTCTGCCTCCCTGCTCATGCTGAGTGTGAACCACACTGAAAGGTGGTCACTCCCAGCTAGTGGGTCCTCCACCCGTAGCTCCCTCGCCATCTCCTCCTTTGATAATACCAGGTCTAATGTATTTACCTAGCTGAGTTGGTTCGACAACCATCTGCACCAGATGGCTATCCTGGAACACATCCAGAAGTACCTGTTTCATGGCACTAAAGGTGGCTTGGGTTCCCAATCCACCACAGGTAGACTGAGGTCCCCCATGATCACCACGCTCCCCTTACTATCCTTCGAATCTGATCCGCCAACTCCCTATCCAGCTCCTTGGACTGTGCCGGTGGCCTATACACTACCCCTAGCCTCAGTTTCCTACCCCTTGAATCCAGGAACTGCATCCACAGTGCCTCTGTCCTCCCCTCCTCTATCTCATCATAAGTAACATAGGTAGTAACAAGCAATAGACTTTCGTCCGCCCTGCTTGCCAATCCCTCAGTGTTTAGAACTTAGTAGTTCTGTCCCTACAAAAACTGTCTAACCTATGCTTAAAAGTTTTCATAGTTGTACTATCCACTACACTGGAAGGGAGGTTGTTCCAGAAGGAAATAACCCTCTGTGTAAACCAGTACTGTATCTTCTTAAGTTGGTATTCCACCTAGGTAAAAACAGTTGCTTGCTGTGTCTCCTCCCACTGCACCTGTTTGTCTTTAGTATAAGACCTAAATCCTCATGCAGTTTGATGTCCCCCATTATTCTAAAAAGCATACACATGTCACCTCTATGCCTC
Organism: Neoceratodus forsteri; assembly: GCA_016271365.2. Taxonomy (NCBI): domain Eukaryota; kingdom Metazoa; phylum Chordata; order Ceratodontiformes; family Ceratodontidae; genus Neoceratodus; species Neoceratodus forsteri. The sequence goes on along the minus strand of CM028137.1, from coordinate 529,868,852 downwards.
TTGTAGCGTAATGAATAAAGGTTTAAATGCCCTAATCTATTTGAGTATGGCAGGCTTTTAAGCCCAGTAACAGATCTCATAGCCCTTCTCTGCTCTCCCCCTCAACTTTAAGAATGTCCTCCCTTCTATGTGGAGACCACACTTGTGTGCAGTACTCCATATGTGGCCTCACCAAGGCCATGTACAATGGCAACAAAACCTTGTCATCCCTACCAGCAATGTGTCTTAAGATACAATTGAGATTCTGATTGGGTCTTATGACCTGATCTTTACAATGCAAACTGAATTTTAGATCATTAGTAATCTTAATTCCCAAATCCTTTTCCTCCAGGTGACATTTAGACTGACCTTTCCAAGTTTATGCATATAATTCTTATTGTGAGGGCCCAACTGCATGACCTTACACTTAGCTGTGTTCAGCTCTAGTTTATTAATTTCAGTCCACTGTAAGATTTCATGTATAGCCCCTTGTAAAGATTGAGCTTCACTCGCATCATTCACTATACCTCCCACCTGACAGTCATCTGCGGATTTAGCTATCCAAACGTTCGGATTCTTTAATTTCAGAGTGGAGATGTAAATGTTAAAGAGGCAAGGCCCCAGCACTGATCCCTGGGGAACGCCGCTAGAAACTGCTGCCCAATCCAACAGAGTCCCTTTAACAGTGACTCTTTGTTTTCTCCCACTTAACCATTCAGAAATCCAGTTTATAATGCACAAATCCAACCCAAGTTTATCCAGTGTATTTATTAACACCAAATGGGGAAGTTTATCAAACGCTTTTGCAAAATCCATAAAGGTCACATCTGTTGAATTTCCCCTATCTAGCTCACAATTAACTTTTTCATAGAAGGTGAGCAGGTTTGTCTGACAAGACCTAGACCTAGTAAAGCCATGCTGAAGGGGATCAGATAAACCTTGTTCTTCTAAGAACTCCTGTATCTTTTCCTTCAAAATGCCCTCCAAAACCTTCCCCATCAGTGAGGTTAAGCTCACTGGTCTAAAATTGTGCATCTGCTGCCATTCTTTATGTAAATCGCCATTCCTCCCCCTTTCCCCACCTCTCTGTTCTTCCTATAAATCCTATACCTGGGGATCACCAGATCCCAATCCTGGTGTTGGCTGGCCCATGTCTCCGTGATAGCTGCAACATCCATAAACATAGTGATTATGTTTAGGAGAGCCTGTAGTTCAGCTGCTTTGTTACTTAGGCTCCTTGTAGTTTTGTTCTTTTTTAAAAGTTTTATTTATAACAGCTGTAACAAAGAAAACCATCCCTCGATGTCTGTAGCTGGCACCCCAGTAACTGCCCCCCCACCTGACCCTCCCTGTAAGCACCCCCTCCCAAAACTATAACACTGACACTGGTGGTACCCAGTCCCCCAGTGTCATCCCTCATAGATTTTTTATTTTTTTTAATTTTATTTATAACCATTGTTAACTGCCCCCCACCCGACTCTTCCTCTCAGCACCCACCCCCACACCCCCATAAATGCAATATTGACACTGGGGGTGCCCAGTCTCCTAGTGTCATCACCTGAAATATAGAGAAACATCCCTCATTATCTTGTAGTTTGTTTTTCATTTTTTTATTTTTGAACCCTGTAAAACAGAAAACCGTCCATTGTTGTCTGTTGCACCATTACTACCCCCACCTGACCCTCCTACTCAGCACCCACCCACCCCTACCTCCCAAGCCCTTACTTACCCAGTGGTGCTCTGACACTGTTATCGTCTTCTCACCACAGAGACGTCTTCACTTTTCAACGCCGGACCACAAACTGAGGAAATCAGGTATGCGATTCAATGTATTTCAATAGGGTTTTGCACTTTGTAGCATAACTTGGGCATTTTTCAATATTTTTGCCCCAAATTTTCAACATACCTTTTTTGGGACACCAACTCATGAACAATGCAAGAGACAATAGGTAAATTTGTCTTGAAATGTGATTTTGTGGTTGCTGCACAACATCACCTTTCGGGTAGGAGTCGAACATTTTCTCCGCCATTGTTCATGAGATGGGGTCATAAAAAGGCTATGTTGAAAATCTGGGGCGTAAATGTTAAAAAACAATAAAGTCATGAGCCTATGTTGGCATTTATGAATGCAGGCTCGTAACTTTGCTAATTTTCAATATTTTGACCCCAAATTTTCAACATAGCCATTTCTTCACAGCACCTCATTACTGTGACAGCTGTCACTTTTCAAATCCTGGTCAAAATATGTTTTCGCATCCCAAAGGTTGATTTTGCAGTCACTGCACGAAATCACCTTTCAGGCAGGAATTGAAAATTTTCCCTACTATTGTTCATGAGGTGGTGGGATCATAAAAAGGCTATGTTGAAAATTTGGTGCACAAATATTAAAAAACAACAAAGTTATAAGTCTGCATTGACATTTGCTAACGCAGCCTTGTAATTTTCAACGTAGACATTTCTTCACATGAATGTGACAGCTGTTGTTATTCAAATCCTGGCCAAAATGTGTTTTCGTACCTGTGGCATGAAATGACGTTTTGTCAGGGATTTGAACATTTTCACCTACTGCGTTCATTAGGTGGGCTAATAAGAAGGCTATGGTGAATATTTGGTGTATAAATGTGGTAAAATACCTAGGTTAGGACTGAACATTACAACAATTCAACGTTCACTCATAATGTCACTCATTTTCAATATTTTGACTCCAACCTTTCAACATAGCCATTTTGCCACACTACCTCAGAAATGCGGTGTGGCATTTTTAAAATCCTGGACGAGATGTGTTTTCGCATCTCTGGTGTGAAATGACATTCTAACCAATATACTATAAATGGCACGTGTCATGTCTATAAGGCAAATCCAAAAACAAGTATCTTCAAAATTTGGGGTCAGAATTACAAAAAACAAATTGTTTAACAAGCAGCCAACGTTCAGCATTGACAAATGCAGGTTCTTTATTCCTCCTTAGTCCGCTTCCTTTCATGATGATTGCAGGATCTGTGATCCCCCTGCTTTTGTCCCTTCTCCCAGCCCAGTTTGGACCGCAGCCATATTTTTGGCCCCTTTGCCTCTACAAGCCCCAAGATTAGAGGGAGTACTAGCTAGATTCCCCTTTCTTGCTCCTACTACCTTGGTTCCCCTTGACTCAGTCTCCCCCGCAGTCAGTTTAACAGTCTGATAAAGACGTAAACTCTTGCCCCAGTGCACTAGCTCCGTCTTTTGTTGGGTGAAGGCCATCACCCTTGAAGAGCCTCCTGTCCCAGAAGTCACCCAGTCCCCCACAAAGTGGTACCCCTTCTCCTGACATCAACCACGTAGCCATCCATTAAACTCCTCTCCTTACTTTATCTCCCCCGCACCACACACAGGGAGTAACTCAAAAAAGGCCAGGGCGGCCAAGTGTGCTTTCAGCCTGTCCACCAGACTGCGAAAGTTCTGCTTCACCATCTCCACAGTCTGGTTTGCCAGATGATTGGTACCCAGGTGTACCAGTACCCCCAGCTCCCCTGTGCCCTCCCCCTTCTCCACCATCCCCCTTTATTTCTTTTTTTTAATCTAGTGCACTTTATCTCCCTCTTCCAACTGGCTCCCATCATTCCTGTCCTCTCACTTACCCCCTCCTCTGGGACTTACCTCTCTTCCCTGAGTGCACTCTGGCTTGCCCCCCCTCCAGGGCAGGGCTATTGGGGGAGCTGCTACCTCCAAACAGAGACTCGGTCAGTGATTCGGGGGAGAGCGAGAGAAACAGTGCCATAGTCAGTGGTGTGGAGCCTGTGGTAAGGGGTGGATGTCCTCCTGCAGCAGCTGATGATTTTGGTTGTTGGCCAAGGAAGGCACCTGATGATCTCCCTCCCATCCAACCCTCCTTCCACCACCCTCTATACCCCCCCGATCATTGAATCCTCAACCACCAAGACTCTTCTAATTGATTTCTTCCTGTTGTTTCTCCCAAGTTGCCATCACGTTGTCCTCCTCCTTTCCTTGGACTGACTCTCAACTCCCCCCAAAGCAGAGTCGGGTACTTGAGGCTCCTCCAGGGGTGCAAAGTGATTTGCCAACTTGATGGTGTGGGGCTGGACAGCCTCCATGTGGCTAGCCCTGGCTCCCTTACCCCACCCTCACTCTACCACACTTCACCCCCCTGGACCAGTGCACCTCTGGGGAGAGTGGAGGTGTAGGGTGCTGGTCCAACTGAGCCAGCGACACAGCAGAGATATCTCGTCTCTTGCTGTTGCCAGCGAGCATGGAGCACCACAAAGGTTCTGAAGATGGGGCAGTGCCCCCTCCTCCAGAGCATACCCCTGGAGAAGAGCACCCAACGGTCACCACAACTATCTCCCCACTGTACCTCATCCTTATACTGAAACTACCACCTGCCAGGATACTTGTTAAGTTAACTATTAGTAGAAGCAACTTGATGATTACTATAAGCAGGAGCAACAATCAACAATCAAACTTGATAATTAGCTATTAGCAGAATCAATTGGCTAATATTGGCAATTGAAATGTGCTAACACCAGAAGCAAGATTAGCAACAACACCAGAAACAAGATTAATAATAGAAAGGAGTACCCTGCTTCCCATTCTAGACTACTGTTCCCCATTTTCTCGTCTGCCTCCCCTCAACTCATCAACAGACTGAATATTGCCTATAACAATATATGTAGGTGTGTCTCACAAGCCCTTTACTACTTCCACCACTGCTCATTATATAAACTAATTGATTAGAAATAACTGTCTTAAGGGGACTAGTACCTTAATCGACTGGGTACTTAGCACACACCCAGAAAGACTTACCAATGTTCAGGTACTACCTGACACCCTGAGTGACCACTCACTCACCCAATATGAGCGGTCAGCTAAAAAGATCAAACCCCCTCCTTGACTAGTATGAAATACTATATATATAACATACGAAATAGAGTCATCAGAGCCAGCTCCATGGACAAGTTCAGGAACCATCTTGAAAACCAAGACTGGAGCATCCTAGATAAATGCCCTTTGGTGACATAGCCTTTCAACTCTTCCTCACCCTCCTTAATGCTGCAGTGCACAAATTTGCCCCCTATCACAGGAAGAAGATAAAAGGCAGTAGCAGAAGTTCTGGGCCTCAATAAAGAACCTCCTCGGGGCCGGTGATAGATCATCCCCCTCCATGCTCCAACATAAGGGGGAGATCATTACTGATAATGCTGCCATGGCCTGTGTATTCAACAAAGCCTTCTCGGACTATAGCATGGTCCTCCCCCCAGTACTCACCATGCCCCATGGTGGTATTCCACCCACCAATCTACCATCCCCCTCTAACTGTTGCCCTAATTTCTACTTCAGACAAGTGATGGTGGCCAAAGCCAGAAAGTACATTACCAGAGTCCTAGGAAAAACCTGTATGGAAGGTGATGGCCTTGATATGAAACTGATCAACACCGCACTACCTGAGATCGTTATTCCCATCACCAAGCTGTTCAACCTCTTTCCCTTCTGTCTGGAAGTCCGCTCTGGTCACCCCAGTGTTAAAAAGGTTGTAAAACTGATCTTTACAATAAATAAAATAAATAAAAAAAAAGAAGGGGAGCCAGAGCACTAGTAGCCAATTACAGACCGATATCAATCCTGTCCCCACTGTCCAACGTGCTTGAGAGAATCATAGCCGACCAGCTCAAGAACCACCTGCTTAAATACAACCTCCTCTGCCCCCAGCAGCATGGGTTCTGCCGATTGCATAGCACAAGCACAGCTCTAATTGATTTCACTGGCTATGTGCATGAGGCACTTGACCAGAGCAGCTTGGTTGGGGCAATCTTCATTGACCTGACCAAGGCCTTCAACCTTGTCAATCACCAGTTACTGTTCCTTAGGCTAAGTGCCCTACGACTATCCCCAAATACAGTCAGATGGTTCCCCAGCTACCTGACTGGGTGCTCCCAGCAAGTAACAAGCATTTGCCAGTGCTGAATGTTTGCTTGCTGGTATTAGCATTGGAAATGCAGGAGTTAGACAGATGCAGAATAAGAACAGCAGTGAAGTACTGAACTTCACACCAACCCCACCTCCACCCTGCAGAGACGGACAGGCATTGGGGTATGCATTTGGGTCATCGCCTGTAACGTTCATGCCATTTTACCTCACCCTATCCTGCAAACATCAACAAGTGTTGAGGTGTGCCTTAGGGTGTTTGGCTTTACAGTCACCCCATTCCATAAGGACATATCCTGAAATGGGTGCAGTATAGGAGAATGGGGTGAACTCTGGGACTGAAGAGTCCAAGGCACACCTCGATGCCTGTCAAGGGCTGCAGGGTGGGGAGGTGGGGGTGGAATGGCATGAGCAGTGCAGTTGGCAATCCAAAGGCAACCCCTGATGCCTGTCCGTCAGTACAGGGTGGGACGTTATGGTTAGAAACCCTAATGCCCCGGGCGTTTATTGGTATTTTCACTACAGATTTTCAACATGGCCTTTTTGTGCCCCCCACCTCATGAAAGCATTTGGGACCTCTTCTCATAAACAGTGGCACTGTAATTTTGTTAATGTGTCCCGAATTTTGAGTTCCCACAGCAACCGTGCCATTGTGCATCAGATGTACGAAAACACAGATCGGGCATGATGTGAAGAATGACAACTGTACCATTCATAGGGAGGTGTGAAAGAGATGTCAATATTCAAAATCTGTAGTGAAAATATTAAGAATACTCGAACTTCCGAGCATACGTGGAAACTGTGCAACGCATACGCGTAACACAGTCGTTTAGTGGAATTATTTCCCCAAATTTTCAACATAGGCATCTTGTGACCTCTGCTCATGAACGCTGTCACTATGATCTTCTTAATCTGTCCCAAACATTGATTTCTCACAGCGACCACACTATTTTGTGACAGATGTATAAATGCATATTTTGGGCAGGATGTAAAAAATTACAGCTGTACTGTTCACAAGGAGGTGTGAAAAAATGCCAATATTGAAAATCTGGAGTGAAGATATTACAAATGTGTGGGTGCATGGAAACTGTGCAACGTATGCTCATAACGCAGTCATTTTATGGACTTTTGTCACTAAATTTTCAGCATAGGCATTTTAGCACCTCTACTCATGAACAGTGGCACTGTGATTTTGCTAATCTGTCCTGAACACCAACTTCCCACAGCGACCACGCAATTGTGTGCCGAAAGTGCGAAAACACATTTTGGACAGGATGTGAAAAATGACAGCTGTACTGTTCACAAGGAGGTCTGAGAAAATGCCAATGTTGAAAATCTGGAGTGAAAATATTACAAGTTTGAGAAGTTACGAGGGTACATGGAAACTGCTCAATGCACGTTCGTAACACAGTAATTTTATGGACTTTCATCACCAAATTTTCCACAAAGGTATTTTAGGACCTCTGCTCATGAACAGTGTCACTGTGATTTTCTTAATCCATCCCGAACACTGATTTCCCACAGCGACCATGCTATTCTGTGCCGGAAGTGCGAAAACACATTTCGGCCAGGATGTGTAAAATGACAGCTGTACTGTTCATAAGGAGGTGTAGAAAAATGCAAATGTTGAAAATCTGGAGTGAAAATATTATAAATTCACGAAGTTATGAGTGTTCGTGGAAACTGCGCAACGCACGCTGGTAAAACAGTCATTTTTTGGATTTTTTCCACCAAATTTGCAACATAGGCTTTTTGAGAGCCCACCTCATAAACAGTGGCACTGTCATTTCATTCATTGGTCCCAAAAGGTGATTCTGCACAGTGACCGCAAAACCACCTTTTGGGACTGAATAATGCCATGACAGTGACTGCATTCATGAGGAGGGGTCCCAATAAACCCATGTTGAAAACTTGGTGCTAAAAGTCCCAAAAATGCCCAAGATATCCACATAAGTCGAAAAAAAAAAAATTTATGCCATTACACAGCTTACCAGCATTTCTTCAGTTCGCGGTCGGCTTTGAAGAGTGCAGATGTGTTCCCAGCCCACTGAAGATCATCACACCTGCTCTGGAGGTAAGCATGGGGTGACAGGGGTGTGGGGAGGTGGGGTATGTTGAAGGTTGGCATGGGTTGGGATGGGGCACTGGACCATTTTCTAGATTTACAGGTAAAAAAAAAATTCAGACAATGTGGGTCGGTTTTCTTCTTTCGCAGGTGTGTTTGGTACACTGGGGTGGGCTCCCATTGTGCCACCTGCATTTGTGGGGAGGGGGACCAAAGCTGATGGGGCTTGGACCCCCCGTCAGCACAGAAATGGGTGGGGGGGGCACATGATGCCGAGGGGGATCGGGTACCCCCTTGGCACATGCATGAAATGATTAGGGGGCCATTATGCCGACAGGGATGGGGCTGCCCCATCAGTAAATTGAACTGTGAAGGGGGACGGAAGCCAATGGGGATCGGGCACCCCATCGGCAAAGAAAGATTGTTTGGGGGTGCATTATGCCGATGGGGAGTGGGCTTCCACGCAGGCAAATGAACTGGGTTGGGAACATGCTGACAGGGGGACTGGGCACCCCCATTGGCTTTCATGAGGCTCTGAGGCAGCAGCTATGCCACTGCCATATTTACAGAAACGTGGTTGCCCCTAAAGGACAACCGAAATTGTCAGGGGGACCTTTAGGAAAAAAGGCACAGGGGAACAGGACTGACTGGGGGGGTAGGGCAGGTTAGGTTAGGTAGGCTCAGGGTGAGGTGGGGGGATGGTAGGAAGGAAGGCCCAGGCAAAGGAGGGGAGGTCATGATGTCATCCCTCGATGACAAATATGGCAGAACAGGTAAGCAGGAAAGGATTGGATGTGGGGGGAAGGGGGGTAGTTAGGAGCCAGCAGAGGAGGGGGTCTCCCTCTTTTTGCTGGGATCTGAATTTAGACCAGAGCTCAGCACTTCGACTGGCAATTCAACTACTTGAGGTAAGATTTTTTCAGGTGGGGTAGGCCTGGCCACATAGGTGCGGCCTAAACAGTAACTAGGCAAGGGAGTTAACTTTAAGTGTGCTAGTGGCAGGCCTTTTGTGCTGGGATTTTTCCTAGAGGTACCTTATAGTCAGCACATAACCTGCAATTAAGGAAACATTCAATTTGGTTAACAATTGCAGGAATTACAAGAAGTAGCAGAGGAACTTTAGAGCCATGTGAGGCAAGATTTGTTAATGGGTAGAAATACAATGTTAGCAGGCTTGGCAAGAAACATTTTATATATATATATATATATATATATATATATATATATATATAATCAGTAAATAGAGAATCAGCAGATGCATTTTAGGCAATTTAGAAAGTAATAGTACTGCTGGGGAAAGCATCTTTGGCTTCTGTTCTTCCTTTTTGTATTGTTCTACACAGAGGATTGTTTTTGGGCAGGAACTGTGACCATATGACAAATGTAAAGAGGTAGTTTAATAACCTTGTACTAGGTTCCCTCACAAATTAGCTGCTGAGGGTGCATTTTGGGAGGCATTTATATAGGAGTTGTTCTAAATAACTGATTATATAACGGTTATAGTTCACTGCTGCCCTGTTTGTATTTCACATAAGTGAGGTAGGGATCGGATTTGAGGTAAGGTATAATGGGGAAAAAGTAGGCCTGGCTACATGGCCAGGAGTTTGGGCATGGGGGCCTAGCAAGGCCGCATGGGCTGGAAGGCAGTAGCTGGGGTGAGTAAAATAATTATTCGGGGATGCCACTTATAGCCAAACCTGTTGTGGAGACGCATTAATAACATAAATGCCAAGGAAAAAAAAAAAAAAAGAAAAAGAAAAAATGGTTGTAATTTAAGTGTAATGGCTGTTGATCTTGGTAGCCAGAAGACTGAAGAGGCAAAATACAGGTTTGGAATTTGGGATCACAGTGGGGGAGATAGGAGCATTGTGGACAGTAAGGGAAGAGTTACCAAAAGGGGTGGAATTCAGCTCTCCAGCTGGAGGGGATCCCAAGTGGGGTAAAAAGCATGGGGGAAATGGGAGTTTATTCTATCTTGTTATGTAAACAGTAAAACAAATGTTCCTGAGATGCAGCTGGATCCCGAAGGGTCCCGGGAGTCAAGGGTTGGATAGGGCTGCACACAAGGAGCACAGGGGCCCAGGATTCTCCTCTGGTGACATGCGCTGCCGTTCTTTGGGCTGCTGCTGTTGCAGCAGTGGCTTCAGGGACTGTAGTGCTCATGTGGTGGTGCTGGGCAGGTCGCAGTAGAGATTCGGGCAGCTGTTTCTTTGGGCTGCAGTGGTTGCTTTGGGGACTTCTAGATGGGAGTGCCCGCTGCTTAGGGCCAGGGAGTTACTTTTGCTGGATGGAGTTGGGAACTCGTTCTGGGGTGTGGGTGGCAGTGCCCCCCTTGGCTAAGTAGATAGTGAGCACTCTTTGCCATGGAGGATGATTTCTGGGAGCAGCCCAGATGTTGCTGGGTGATAGGCCACATGGGTGAGCGCTGATTTCAGTGGGTCCTTGATCGTGGCTGTGCGCCCGAGGTCTGAGTGCTGAAACAGGCATGGCCAGGGACAAGAACAGCGGAGGTGGCTGGGAGGATGTCACAAAGGGGGCGAGGAGCTTGGCATTGAAGACAGGCCTGAGTGAGGCCAGACACCATGGGGGGGGCTGGGGAAAGCAATGTCTGTGCATGCACGGTGTGGTAAGGGAGTGACATGCATGTGCAGCAGGTTATGGAGGCCATTTTGGTAGTTTTTCGTCAAGCAGTCGGGAAGGTAAGAACATTTGGTGAAATCAAGAAGGGAAGCTGCTACAAGGGCAGGGTACACTGAACTGGATAACTATCGGGGGTCCTGCAGTCGGGACCTAAGACAGCAAGCCATTGAGGGAATGAAATGTTAGTAAATAAAATATAAAGGGGCCAAATAATTTGGGGTATATATAAAAAAAAAAAAGGCACTGCACATTGAGCTGGTCAACTATCGGGGTCCTGCAGTGGGGAATTAAGGCAGCGAGCCAACGAGGGAAATAAAATGTTTAATAAAATGGAAAGGAAGGAGAAAAAAAACAAACAAACTGGAGTTGTTTGGGGGGGGGGCACAAAGCCATGTCTGGCCCACAGCACGTAAAAACTGCCATGGGATGCAGATGGGAAGCAATAGAGCCAGAAAAGGCTTAGGGCCTGCTGTCGAAAGGATGGAATCGGCAGGATAATGGAAGGAGGGGTTGCAGTGATTAAAGGCAGGTTGACTCTGAGCTGCTCCACAATGGTTTTCTCTCCTATAATTGCGGCAGTAAAATGCATAAAGGCTTATAGCACACAAACCTGGGGGCCAGGTGCCTTGATTTTGAATTCACAAGGAATAAGCACAATATTAAACTACTGTATACATAGGCTGTAAGGTGCACAGACAGGCGGGCTTAAGCTTCAAAGGCAGCAGGGCCCATTTTTGTTGATCTCTGGAGTTGAGTACTTAATGCTTCATGGGCTGCAAATTGTTATTAGTGAGGGTTATTTACAGAGCAGCAGGACTCACTTGTTTACAGAACCAAGGCTTGGTTGTGGTACCCAAAGAACAGAGGAGGCATCGCACTGGTGGGAACCGGAGAGTTGTGCGGCTGTTCACTGGGGTTTTTGCATGGGGTTATTGGTGCGAGGCTGGCTCCTCTATGTTGCCCAATTGAGTTGGAGTGTGATGGGCTCCTGCAGGAAGCTGTCCGGCAGGCGATCCACCATGATGGGTGGTCTCATTCTCCAATTCAGGCAGCCTGCTACCAGAGGAAGGGGAAGTGGCCTAGCAGAGCAGTGATCATGTTGTGGGGGGCATTAGGCCAGTACCACGGCCTAAGGAAGAAGGGTAAGGGGGTTTCTCAGTGGGTTTCTTGCAAGCAATTCCTGGGCTAGGAAGCAGGGGGTACAGATGGGGACAACTGACCAAGGAAGTGCCATGAAGGGGTATGGGATTGTGTTCCTAGGCCGGGGAGGTGCGGGCTTGGTGTTGGCACCAGCAATAGGCTGCACCTGCATGATAGTGGGAAAACTGGGTGAGTGGTCCAGCTAGCGGGTGCCATGTTTGTAGTTCCAGGCAGGGAAAAGGGGTATGGCTGCGTGTAATCGCACTGGATGCACAGGATATAAGGGAACAAGTTTGAAAGGAAAGCAAACAATAATAATAATAAATAAATAAATAAAGGAATATACAAATAAAATGATTGAATGAATAAAAGAGAAAGGGAAAATGCAAGAGGGGACAATAGCATTGTTCTGCCTGGTACCAGCAGTGTTTTTAAGGGTATAGGGACAGGAGAAACAATATATTTAAGGGTACAGTCAGTAGGGGGCCAATTGGTTAAAAGGCAGGGTTTGAATTTCAGCTGCTCCCAATGGTTTCTGTAAAGTCAGCACGGAAGGTAATAAAGCACTTATACTAAACAGGTTGAGAGGTAATTGCTGCACTTTGGAATTACAAGGGAATGCAAAAATACTAAACTACTGTGAGGCACAGGCTGGTTGGGAGAGTTAAATGTGCAAGATATATATATATATATATATATATATATATATAAATTTGCCTATCAAGGATTACTTACAAAGAAGCCCATGCAGCAGTAGAGGCTCAAGGTAATTAGGGGCAGAAAAAGAGCAGCTCAGCACTTCAATTGGGAAACAAAATAAAATCAGAACTCAGGGCCTGCAGGTGGGTAGCCTGGGCATGGGAGCATGAAACAAGACATTTACAAGGAAATCACAAGGAATGGTTAAAAAATATATATATATATATATATGGATATGACATGGCCCGACTGAAGATATCATGATATCTCACGAGTGGCGAAGCCACAAGTGAGATATCTTGATGTCATTGGCCTCGAGTGAAGTTAATATGATATCTTCAGTCGGGCCATGTCATGTTCTGTTTATACAAACATATGTTTGGGGCCACATGCAACACAGTGCCTTATATATGCCAACAATACCACAAATGAGATTTTACTTAGAAAAAAATGTGGTTGATCTTGCCAGTTTATTTATAAATCTTTGTATTTATGTTGTTGATTCTGCTGTTATTTTATAATAAATAACAATTTAAAAACATATTCGGCTGATCCTGCCACTCTGTGTTTCAGTAACTGTAAATAGCACTTTCACTCTCCTCCCCTCCCCGAAAATGTAGCATGAGCGAGGTATCAAGCAATATACCGAAGGAGCTGACAGAGATTTACAGTGCAGCTTCTGTCAGAAGTGCGCTACTGTAGACTGTGTTTTTACAATTGACTTTTATTTTCTTCGAAGAAGCGCCGATAAGTACTAAGAGTGAGGAGACTGAGTCACGTCGGCAACTTCAGAATATAGGAAAACGTGACCATCCGTTACTATAGCAACGCCGCCCCGCTTTTTCTGGTGTTCTGAAGGTGCCGATTTGTTCAGTCTCCTGTCTTTAGTACTGTCGGCATCTTCTTAGAAGAAAATAAAAGTAGATTTAGCAAAAAATCACAGTCTACAGTACCTTTGAGAGAGAGACCGCGCCTGTAAATGTCTAGTTATAGGTTGTCAGTATTACTTGAGGCTCACTCAAGCTACATTTTCAAGCGGGTGGGGAGTGAAAGTACTATTTAGAGTGGCAGGATCAACCAGATATGTTATTAAATTGCTATTTATTTAAAATTCACGGCAGGATCAGCCAGATTTTAGGACTGTGCGAGTGTCTTTGGGGGTAGGACGGTCTTAGACCTCACAGAGGTATTACTATAATGAGAAATGAAATGCTTTCACTTTTACTTCTATGACGTATAGGAACATAGACATATCTCCATGACATATAGGAACAAGGAGATATCACTATGACGTATAGGAACATGGAGATATCAGTGATATCTCCACTGCCTGCCTGTGATACAAGTTTTTATCAGTGTTTTTATCCCCAAACATGTGTTGTATAAATATATATCTATCTATATACTGTATATATAGTGTGTTTGTGTGTGTGTGTGTGTGTGTGTAGATACTGTATATATATTTCCACATGCCATAGACAGGTAGAAAAAAGGGGCACGCAACATATAAAGCCGGAGTAGGGGGACAGTGTGAAAGAGGAGGAGGGTTGTGAGGACCTTGTAGACAAGGCCACAAGAACAATAAATAAAGAAAGGAGGTGACGGGGAAAAGCCTGAGGGAGAAGGATATGCTGTGTTGGTAAGGGTTTGTTTGGCGGCAGCGAAGCAGAAGGAAGTGGCGGAAACTTCATAAAAATGGAAGACACCAGTGGAGGGTTCTGGGAAGATCCCAGTGGAGAAAAGGACACCACGGGCGGTGCCGGACCAGAAACAGGCTGAGGAACCTGAGGCCAAGGGAGGTACGAGTGGTAAGGACAAGGGCATGGGTCGGGTGGCATGGGGAGCCAACGAGGGAGGGTCAGGCACCGGGGGGGGGGTTGGGTTATCCAGGATCCCAATCAAGCTGGAGGTGAGGAAAAGTTGGATAAAAGGATATCCAGATGTGAGGGCAAGGAAGATGCTAGTGGAGGGGTTCGAATGGGGCTTTAATCTAGAATATCAGTGGGTGAGAATGAGTAGGAGATCCAAGAACTTGGCCTCATTAAAGGCAAAGATGATATAGCAAAAACAAAAATAAGGGAGAAAGGGGAGGCCGGGGGGATAGAGGGTCCATTTCAGACCCTAACTTTACCCAATCTGTGGGTTTCACCATTGGGGCTGATGCTGAAGAAGCGGCAGGGAGAATTTAGGCTTATCCATCACCTGTCATATCCTGAAGGGGTATTGGTGAACAATCACATCCCTGGGGAATGTAGCGCAGTTTTCTTATGCAAAATTGGAACTGGTAGTGGGGCTGACTAGAACAAAGAAAGGGGTATGGCTCGCAAAGACCGAAACTGAGTCGGTTAATATCAGTCAGGAAGGAAGACTGGGACCTGTTGGGATTCGGTTTCCAAGGGTTCTTCCTTTTTAACAAGGGTAATGAACATGGGCTGTTCCACAGCTGTGCGAAGTTCGAGGCATTTAGCACTTGGATGAAATGGGCGTTTGGGAAAAGATACGGGCACAATGCGGTCATACACTAGTTAGATGATTTCCTGCTGGTGGGGGAGAACTGGAAGGAGTCTAAGGCAAGGCTCCGAGATTTTGAGCATATGTGCAAGAAGATGGGGGACCACTTACGGAAGGGAAGTTGAAAGGTCCAGCTAGGAAGCTGGAATTCCTGGGAATCAAGGTGGATGCAGAAGAGCAGGTTTTCAGGTTACCCCATCAGAAAGTTGCCAGACTAAAGGAAATAATACAGGAGGTCAAGAAGAGGAGGAGAGTCACATTGGGTCAGGTACAACAGCTGCTGGGGCTCTTGAATTTTGCATGCAGGGCAGTGGCTCCTGGGAGGGTGTTTCACCAGAAGATTAGCCAGGGCAACCTGGGGGGGAGGCAAAACTGCTCTGCCACTGGGTGGACATTTCACAAGGGAAAAGGCAGGATCTAGAGGTGTGGCAGCAATTCTTAGTTGACTATAATGGGGTCACATTCTGGTAGAGTGGCTAGGGAATAACGATCGGGACCTATGCAGGGATGGATCGGGGTATGTTGGAATGGAGGCATATATTAGGGGGAGGTGGATTGCAGAAGCATGGCCAGAGTCTTGGAGAGAGAGTGGTTTACTGAAGGACATAACATGGCTGGAGATTTTCCGATATGGGTGGCAGTGCTGACATGGGGGGAGTTCTTAACGAACAGTAAGATATTGTTTTGGTGACAACAGAGCGGTAGTGGAGGTCATCAATCGGCAAGGAGGACACTCTGTGCCAACAAACAGGGTTTTGAGACAACTGGTGCTGTGGGAGCTAAGACTAAACATGTCAATCAGAGTCTGACTGCTATATAGGAGTTCCTGGTCTGCCCACACACTGGGGACATACTAAGAATGTGAAAGGTAGTGGGCTAATTGCTATATAGAGATATGTGAGAAAACTGGTATAACCTGTGTATTTCTGTCTTCCACAGGGCAGGGAAAGAGCAGGCGGGTCTGGATCCTCTGGCATTATTACATTTATTGGGCAGAGATGGGGCCGCCATCCACTGGGGAGAAAAACAGCTAGGGCAGGACCCCGACAAAAGTCGTGGTTTATTGGAAAGGGGTCTGGGGCTTGAGGTGGGCACAGATCATGCCAACCTTGGAGGAGCTGGCACATAATGTTCTTGTGCATGCGTGCAAGCAAACATAAAAATCAATGGAGTCATATCTGAGAATCGAAAAGTCACAGTTAGGGTCCCCCAAGGGTCTATCTTGGGCCCTCTTCTATTCAGCCTCTTCATGAATAATCTTCTGGCTGCCTGCCCAACCTCTGAGATACTGCTTTATGCAGACAACACAGTAATATTCTGTCATAGTCCCTGCCAAGAAACACTCACCAGGAACCTCCAGCACAACTTAGTTTAACCTAATACAAAACTGGTTCACCATTAGTCTGCTGGAGCTCAACGGCAAAAAGACTAAAACTATGCACTTTGTGGGGTGCCAAAAGAGGAGGCTAACAAAGCCTCTCTCAATTACTCACCACTGTCTCTCCATCCTTGAACAGGTGTCATCATTCTGGTATTTGGGAGTCATCACTGATGAATCCCTTTCCTTCGCTGAGCACATATCCAATCTCACCACTGCCGCTAACAGGAAACTTGGTGCCCTCTATAGGGTTCGGTTCTGCCTTACAACTGAGGCTAGGCTCCAGGTGGTTAGAGGTACAATTTTACCAATACTTGACTATGGAAATGTGGTATATGCTGCTGCTACAGACACCAGCCTTCGCAGAATACAGACCTCCCTCAATAAAGCCTGCAGATTTGTCCTCGGTGCTTATCGCCTCACGCATACATGCGATCTTTACATTAGGACGCAATGGCTCCCTCTCCAAGAACAGATCCAGCTGCGTTCCTGCATCCTAGGGAAGAAGGCCCTCCTTAGTCTTGCACCTCCTTCTCAACAGGCCTTATTCTGACCAGCTCCAGCTGAGCATGCCACTAGAAGTGTCGCTAAACATGCACTAGCTGTGCCTTTTAGAGAAACAGCCTTGGGAAAACGAGTCTTTGCGGTAAGGGCTCCCTCCTAGCTCAGTGCACTCCCTTGCTCTGCTAACAGCCACACAAGCCTTAGCCACTTCAAAACTGAACTAAGAAAATTCATCATGCCCCCTGAGCAGTGCTTCTGCCATCTCTAGTCACCTATGGGCACTAGCTCTCCAAAAGCCTGGCCCAGTCCAGATTGCACGCTCTATTCCGTTGCCTATGTCCCCTCTCCTACTACCTCCCCTATTATCTCTTCTGTTTCCCTACCCCATTTAGACCCCCCCAACTATTTACCTCCCTTAACCCTCTAACACCGTGTCCACAACTAGCTAACCTGCTGGGTCTTGTCACTCTCCCACCTTTCTTCTGTGGCACACCCTAGTTAGTCCCAGGCTCATTTCTAGTGCTGGTGACACTACCAATTCACTGTTATTCAGTTCCTGTACCTTTCTGACTTTGCACTTTTCCTCCTCATCATGGATGAGATCCCTTATAATCTGGTGTTCCACATTTTTGTGAACTCTGTAATATTGTTGCCATTACTGTTGTACTGTATACTCTATGGCCGGGATATTCAGACTGCGCCAGGCTGTGGTGCAAGCCGGGTGCAGCGAGAACTGGGAAGCGCCAGGGCATTGACAGGGTGATATTCAACAGTGCTGCACCATGGCTCAGCACCATTAAGTATGGCACCGTGGCTTACCTCGCGATTGGCAAAGAGGAGTGCAGTGGCAGTGCACCAGCACACAAGTGGCCAGAGAGGAGCAGGGGGATGCGTCAGCACAAGTGCCATTGCGCTAGGTGCAACAACCATGATATTCAGCAGTGGATATGCAAATGGACCCATAATGCATGCAAGATGCAAATGGGTCCATTTGCATGTCATTATGGCCCCATTAGCATGCAGGTGCATCGATCCCAGGCGACTTGTGCCTGGCGCCCTGCCAGGCAGCAGCCATCAGGGGGGGACTGACACCCCCGCCCCTCAGCGGTAATGCGCCCCAATGCCCGATTCTGGCTTTCCACATCAACAGTATCCCTGGTGGTCCAGTGGACCTGCCCACCTCAGCCTGATCACGGGCTTTCTGAAGTAAATATATCCCTGGTGGTCCAGTGGAGCCTACCCCCTCGCCTGATCGTGGGCTTCATAACATATGTATCCTCCCTGGTGATCCAGTGGACCATCCCCCGATCGCTGGCTCTATGAAAGATATATCATCTCTGGTGGCCCAGTGGCCACATCCAGCCTGATCGCGGGCAATACGATGAAAACAGTACCCTGGTTGTCTAGCAGTACCCCTCCCACCCACCCACTCAGTCCCGCCACCCGCCCCCCAATCAGCGGCAGGCAGCAGCTCCTCATCCGCAGCTGCCTGGCCACCCACCGACTGACAGCGCACAGTATGGCTGTATGCCCACTGGTCCACAGCGTGGGCCAATGGGTGTGCAGACCGTACTGTACTACACAGTCCTAATATGTGAATGAATTCACTCTTGGGAGTGCAGTTTAATTATTTCTGCAGTAAGTTTGGGAGTGGCATCCTCTAAACTGCAGCCACCAACAGGCAAATGGTGCATGAGCTCACTTGGAAATTCTGCCTTTGTTTGGAGCTGGCCCAATGAGTGACGCATCCTTAGTCTGATTGCTGGTTTTGATGGGCTTCGTAGCTCTACCCCTGAGTTCAAAAAGTTGCCCTCCTATTGGCTGTATGGACTTTGGAGGAGGTGCAGCTTAGCAGGGCTCCCGATCAACAAGTCTGTGATCAGCTGGGCAGGGAGGCAATCATTAGGGGGAAGACCAAGTTTAACTGGCCTCCTTGTGACCCCTGACATGTCCACCAGTGTATGGAGTTGGCCCAGTTACTGCAGCATCCTTAGGCTGGTTGCTGGTTTTTGCAGGCTTCTTAGCTCCATCCCAAGCTTGAAAAGCAGCCCTCCTATTGGCTGCAATGACTTTGGAGGAGGCAAGACTTAGCAGGGCTCCCGCATGGCAAGTCTGTGATCAGTTGGGCAGGAAGGCAGTCATTGGGGGAAGGGGGTAAAGACCAAGTTCAGCTGGCACCTCATGACCCCTGGGATGTCCGCTGGCATTTGGAGTTGACCCGACAAGTGTGGCACCCTTAGGCTGGTTGCTGTTTTCAACAGGCTTCTTAGCTCCACCCCAGGTTCAAAAGGTGGCCCTCCTATTGGCTGCAAGAACTTTGGAGGAGGCATGGCTTAGCAGGGCTCCTGAATGGTGAGTCTGTGATCAACTATGTAAGAGGGTGATCATTGGGGAGGAGGCGGGTAAAGACTAAGTTCAGCTGGTCCCATCATGACCCCTGGGATGTCCATCTGCATTTGGAGTTGACCCCATGAGTGCAATGTCCTTAGGTTGGTTGCTGGTTTTGGCAGGATTCTCAGTTTCACCCCTGAGTTCGAAAAATGAGCAAGCACTATGGAGACAGAACAGGGAGGCGGCATACCTGTCTTTTGGTTGGCTCACGGCTGACTCCAGACTCCATGTTTTTGATGTCCTTTGTGCTGCAATCCTTAGTGTGGAGGACCACAGTGCAGAGAGCTGCTAGTGCAGCAGTATCAGAAGTAGAAAAAGTGACCCTACTATTGGCTTGCAAGGACTTTGGAGGAGGCACAGCTTAGCTGGACTCCTGAATGGCAAGTCTGTGATCAGCTGAGTGGGAAGGCGATCACTGGGGGGGGGAGGTGATAAAGACTAAGTTCAGCTGGCCCCTGGTGACCCCTGGGATGTACACCAGCATTTGGAGTTGGCCCAGCAATTGTGGAGTCCTTAGACAGGTTGCTGGTTTTGGTGGGCTTCTTAGTTCTGTGCTGAGTTTGAAAAGTGGCCCTCCCATTTGCTGCATGGACTTTATTTATTTATTTATTTAGTTTTTGTTGACCGGGTAAGTGCACTAGACAAATCCTGCCTATTTTCAGGCACGAGGGGGATACAAATGAAAGCCAACTGACTTTGAACCAGATTAAGCTGTTGGTGGTATTTTTAGTGAATGAGGGAAATTTGGCCAGGACACCAGGGAAATTTCCCTACTCTTTTCGATAAGTGCCATGGGATCTTTAACATCCATCTGAACTACCACCAGTCCAGGCAGATGGGACCTCGGTTTAACGTCTCATCTGAAAGACGGCACCTCAGAAGTGCAGCACCCCTCTCATGCTGCACTACAGTGTCAGTACTAGGATATCAACCCAAGTGCCAGATGTGGGAACTGAACCCACAGCCCTCTGATCTCCCAGCCTCAGAGGCGAGTGTGCTACCTACTGAGCCACTGACACAGTGGAGGAGGCATGGCTTATCCAGGCTCTCAAATGGTCAGCCTGTGATCAGCTGGGCAGGGAGGTGATCGGTGGGGGAGTGTTGAAGAGTCTAAATCATCATCAGTGTCTTCCCTGTTCTGTGTCAAAGGTTCATATTTGTTGTGTATTGGAATATCTTCTGCTGTCTTTATCTTTCTTTTTTACTTTAGTCTTATTTTGTAGATTCCTCTGTCCCATCTCCCTCGTAGCTATAATCACTGTACCAAAGGAGAAGGGGCATCATTTCATTCTGCAGTACTTTTTTTTTTTTTTTTAACAATCTTCATGCCCCCTCTCTCACTTGCTCCTGGACCTCTTTCCAGAGTGATCACTCGGTCCAGCCTTACTCCTGCCAACCTGAAGCCTCCAGTCCTGCAAAGTCCTTGCATGCCAATAGGAGGGTCACTTTTTTCCTCATTCCCTCCTTACCATCCAAACGCCACTCCCTCTTCCACCAACGCTTGGGCCAAATCTCCTGCCTCCTCCTTCTCATTCTGTCAGGTCACCCCATGGAAGTTTACAATGCCTTGCTTGCACTAAACCCTTCTAAGGGCAAATGTCCCTCTGGGCTGGACACCAAAATGCTTTACCTAGCTGCTCCTGCCATCGCCATCCCTCTGGCCCCTCTTTTCAACCTCTTCTTCTCCCTACCTTTTGTCCCGTCAGAATGGAAGTACCATTGTCCCACTTCTGAAGGGCAGAGACCCCTCTGCCCCCAGTAACTACCATCCAGTTTCCCTCCTCCCCATAATGGCAAAACTCCAGAAGCACCTCGTACTCTCATAAGTTTCCTCATTTCTCAACTCCTCTTTCTTCTTACCCTACCTTCAGGAAGTCCCACTCCACCACCCTCTCCACCACTACTTCCCTCCTATGGCTCACAGATTCCATTCTTGCTGGTATGGATAAAGGCCACCTCACTTCAGCTATTTTCATTGACCTGGTAAGGCCTTTGATACTGTCTCCCATGCACTCCTCCTGGACAAGCTGTCTCTTGCTGGGCTCTCTACTGAGGCCACCAGCTGGTTCCACTCCTACTTGGTAGGCAGGTCCCAATCTGTCAGAATTGGTAACTCCACATCTACCTCCCTCCCAGTCACCACTGGAGTCCCCCAAGGCTCAGTTCTTGGCCTGCTCCTTTTCTCCACCTTCCTAAATGACCTGCCCATGGCTTGCCCACACAATCCATCCACATTTATGCGGACGACACAGTACTGCATTCATCAGGCCCCTCGACTGCTGATGTGTCAACCAGGCTACAGCAGGACTTCAAATATGTTCAGCTCTGGTTTCGAAAAAATCAACTTTTTCTCAATGCCAAAAAGACAGTCTCAGTGACCTTCAGCACAAGGCAGAGACTCTCTCGGCCCTCCACCATCCCTTCCTTCCACACCCTGGATGGGACTACTCTGGAGGCTTGCTCCTCCTTTAAATGTCTCAGGGTCTGGTTCGACCAGCAGCTTGACTTTTCTGTACATGTTGATGCAATCCACAAAAAAGCTCCACCCCAAGTTGTGTGCCCTATTTTGCAATCATGGTTGCATCCCGCTGCCAGCCCGCCGCACACTTGTGCAGGAAATTATTCTCCCTATCTTTGACTAAGGGGATGTAGTCTACAGTGCCGCTCCCAAGTCCACTTTAGCCAGACTGGACATCCTCTTTCACTCTTTCTGCCATTTTGCTCTTGACTGCCCTCCCTCTACACCCCACTACACTCTCTACTGGACTCTCAACCTCCCCTCGCTGTAGGATCATAGACAGTCCCACTGCGTGAGTCTCCTGGCCAAGTTCTGGTCCCAGTCCTTGCCACTTTACCTTGCCACTGCCCTAACTGCCCAGACCCCTCCAGCTACCACCTCAGAAACTTCAACACCCACCTCCTGGATGTGCCGCTCATGTCCTCCCCTGCTGATCAGGCAGCCTTCAGACAACGCATGCCCAAACTGTGGAACTCCCACCCTGCTGCCATCCAGCTCACACCCCCAAATCAACACCTCAACCCTCTCATCAAATCACATTTCTCCTCCACCTGTGCTTGCGGCTAATGGCTAGGCTAAATGTAGGCTGTCACCGCTAAGTTCCTGATATGTCTAAGTGTCAAATCTGCAATCTTGTTGCATGATTTGATTTTTGTTGTTGTTCTTCTTATTGTTGTCTCCATATCCTTGTATTACTGATGTATTGAACTTAATTGTTCTGTTTCTTGTATTATCGTCCAGATTGTATATTGTATATATTTTATCTCCACTATCCCCATCCCCAGGACGCACCTGGAATCGAGCAGTACTCTGCTTAGTGTGCCTTCCTGGTAAAACTTTTAAATAAATAAATATGGGCCCATCTCCACTCCACTGCACCTGACCACCCAACACCTGGCTCTGAGCCCCAACCCCAGGGTGGGACCGCCAACTCCTACCTGGCTCTCTATCTGGAATCTAGTGGAGCGGCCAGGACAAGGAGGGAGTACCAGAGCAGGCTAGAAGGCCTAGCATTGAGCACTGGGGGCCTACCACTGGACCCTCCTTCACCCTCCAGGAGCCAGGGCATTTTCCATTTTTATGTTCCCCCCAATCTGGGATATGCAGTGTCATCTAGTACATGACATGAGCGCTTCTGCACATGTCTGCAGGATGGCTGCTCGACATTCCCCTGTTTTGTTGGTCCCCAACTGCAGTACACCTAGTCTCCATCGGATGTCACTAGCGTTGTGGGATGAGAACCCACCCCCCCAGGAGAGGAGAGCAGTCCATTGGACACTCAATCCTCTCTTCCCCGGCCAACCCCCATCTCCCTGGGATCGTTCCTGAACCTAGGTCGCTGGCGTGGCACGAGGTACAGCAGGTGCCTCAATCCTCGGCGCCACCGGGCCAGCAATTCTGCTGTACTTGGGTCTCCAAATTTTGTTCTGTGTCTATCTGTGCTGATGTAGTTATGTTTTGTACTCATTTCCATT
The DNA here is from genome assembly GCA_016271365.2 of Neoceratodus forsteri. Classification (NCBI taxonomy): domain Eukaryota; kingdom Metazoa; phylum Chordata; order Ceratodontiformes; family Ceratodontidae; genus Neoceratodus; species Neoceratodus forsteri. The sequence goes on along the minus strand of CM028137.1, from coordinate 529,845,636 downwards.
TTTTTCTGTTTCTGGGGTTCTGTCTTTTTCCTCTCCATCCCACTGATCCATCAGGTGTCCTCCTGGCATGGTTTCCATAGTATTTTGATTACATTTATCCCAGCTGATGCCTGTGGGGAGGTATTGGTCTCTTTGTAGTCCATCTTGAGCTCCTTCACATTGTTGCCACACCACTCCTGCCTTCTGTGCAGTGTCCAAGAAGTTATGGTTCTGAGTAGCCCAGGGACCCGTTTTATATGAATGTCCTAAATCCTCACAAGTTGCCCTTAAGGTCATTTGCACAGTGCATGCTGATATACCCATACTCTATGTGTAGCCACCCCATGTCACCATATGTCTACGGCTCCTGATGTTACGAAAAGGGAGGGGGGGGTCTACTCTGAAGGAACCCAGACCAGAACATTAACAACCATGAAGGAACAGAATGTTTTTCTCTTACCATGGCCCAGGTCCTACTGCAGATAAAATCGATACTGCTACACCTTGTGACTTCTTTGGAGACTCAGACTGGAACAGGAGACCTCTGCTTTTCTCTCTTCTCCAGAAGTTCCCCACCAGCACCCCAGCCCAGGAAATGTCTTCAAGAGGGCTGAAACTGTAAATTTCCCCTTAAAGAAGTCTGGTTAAAAATTCATTAACGACTTAGAATTTCATTAATCAACTAAACTTTAAAAACACCCTCAGGCACTTGAAGTTAAGCTAGCAAACCAATTTATTGCTCCTGGGATCCCACTGATTTTTCAGAACTCTGGGGTTCCCATTACTTGTTTAAAACATGTTTTACATCCAGCTCCATGGAGCACATCTTATTCACAGATTGGGGCGCATACACTGGGAAACAAGATGTCTTAGACAGCATTCCACTTCAGGCAGCTAATGAAACCTCAGATGATATACCCGAAACCTCCTAGAACCTGAACCGGAACCTCAGAGCCAAATCTACCCTCTGGCACTGGTAAGTTGGTCACTGAACTTATTCTTTCTCTTTCTTCACCCCCGGTCAGCCTCTAACTTTGTGGAGGAACGAGATGCTTCTCCCACCTGCTCCTTTGCCACAGGATCACAGAAATTTCCCTCTCTAACCAGTCCTTTGATTGTGTTTTTTTTCTTCCTTAAAATGAATTCTCTCTTAGGCATAGCTGTTTAGCCGCCAGTCTCCTTTCTCCGGCTTTGGGGACTCAACCATACCTCTAACCTGCATCCCTTTAAGTTATCACCCCTGTGCTTGATTTAAGCATATCAGGCCTGGAGTGCTTCCCAAGGCCTGTCCCTTGACCTGAGGCCTGCCCGAGCAGCTTGTTCCCAGCATCCCAGGACCTGCCCCTCCAAGCAGGCCCCTTAAGTGGGTGGGAAACCTCTGGAACCCCCCTTTTACTGACCTGGACTACCATGCCACATCAGGAAATGAGAGGGGAGCTTCCACCACCCTTCCCCTGGGGTAATTCTGCCACAGAACCCCCCCAGCCCTGGCAGTCCAAGCCTACTGCCTAACAGGCCTGGGACCCCACCAAACTGCCTCCTAACAGGAACTCTCCTTACCCCATATCCTACTGGAGCCCCAGTTCCCCACATGATGCTAGCAGGCTATCTGAGGCCCTCCCCACAAAGCACCCATTACCGGTGCCACATCGCTGGAATCACAGCTCTACCTCGACTTACAAGGGGGGGGGGTTCACCCTTGAATCAAGCCCAACCCAGACCAACGAGCTCCTCCCTGCCTGCCTTCCCTGCTCTCTCCCAGCCAGCCTCCTCTCTCCCCCCAGAACCACCTGAGCTGACTCCTTTTATGTACTATGAGACTGCCCCTAGTGGCAGTCTAATAACACAGCCTGAATTGTGCCTTTCCCCAAATACCTACCGTATAAAACCCTTAAACCGGGGGGGAGGCACCATGAGCGGGGTCACTAAAGGTAAGTGTAAGCCCCTCTTAAAGAGAAGGGTGTAACCCCTAGGTGGCACTATCTCAAGGGCTACTACCCCTGCCTGCTTGGCTAGTAGTAGGTTAAGGGGCCTGAGTTCTGAAACAGGTGCCTCCAGGGTGGGTAGTGGCCAATCTAACCTGGGCACAGCCCTCCAGGACACTGTAATCCCCCCTCTTTCCTTACTAGTGGCTGGAACAATACACAATAATCACTTTCACAATACCCCCGATACACCACACAAGTACCCACACTGTTTGCACTTACCACCAGGGCTTTCCTCTGGCTCGATCCTGGGGACCCCTTGCAAAACAAGGTTATACACAGCAAATAACAGCAGTACAGCACTCTTGCACAAACTGGAACCACAGTCAGGGTAAATGCAAAAAGAGTTAGATCTGATTTATTTAATGAACTTGAACAAGGGAGGGGCGTAATACGGTTAATTTTCTTAAAGGTTGTATCAATCAAACAGTTATACATGTACTTCAGGGTCCATAAACAGTCACACACTCTGGGTACCCAGGTGAAGAAGAGGTGGGCTAGCCAGGATCATTGCCTGGGGTAGGCCGGCATCGCAGCTGGTTAGGGCCCTGTGATGGAAGAAAACAACATGCACCACACACGCTAATTGTAATCCAGAGCCGGAGGGCTCAGTTCATGAAAGAAAAGAAACAACAAGACAATCAGATGACACACTTAGTTTAAGCTGTTGTCGCAGAGAGCTACCCTGATGGTTACTCACAATACCAAAGACTGGACACAGGCTGGATGAAGCTTGTGACTGCAGGTGGTTGATCTGGAGTGCCAGGAGAAGCATCACCCACATGATTCCCCAAGGCGTCGTTCCTGTTCAAGCGTGGAGCAGGGGGCTGATCCCCAGACAGGTCTCTCGTCGATGGCTTTCTCTGTGCAGTGGGGTAGTCTGGCAGAGCCAGTGTGGCAAGGCCCAGGCCATATGGAGATGAACACGGATTCAGTCCGGTCGAGCTGGATACAGCTTCCAGAAAGCAGAACACAATCCACACAGTGGGGAACCAAATCACGAACCACTATAAACACACATCACATTTACATGTAAGGGATTCTACCATACCAGGCAAACTGCTCTCTGGTCACAATCGTAAAGTCTCTGCACACACCGGGGTTTAGAGGTAGCTGGAAATCCTGACAGGCTGATGCATTCAACAAATCTTCAGTCTTCTTCAGGTTGATCCTGGTCACAACTCAGTGGCTTACTTCATTCTCACAAACTCAGATTCAGTCCGAACTAATTCTCTTCTCCCTCTCTTGGGCAGCAGGCAGGCATGCAGGCCAAAACTCAGACCTTTCCACAGAGACTGCCTCAAACTGTTGCTTCTTCAGCTCCCAACTTAGATCTGACTCAACTGCCAGCAAGCCTGGGAATTTCCCCAAGATCCAAAAGGTTCGGTTGGCTGATTCATCTGTCAGTCACAACAGGGGCTCTCCCTTCAGGTGCAAAAAGGTGCCAAAAGCCCTAATCTACAATTCCTACAGATTCTGACTTCGGACAGCTCCTGTAGTCCAGCTCCATTTTAGGTCCCACCAGTACTGACTGGTCCAATTCGGCAGCCCCGGCCAAAGTGGTGGGGAAAAACAAAACAGTCCTTACTGCAAAGAAGGCAGGTTAGATGAACTACGTTATCATTATCACTCTAAATGATTTTCAGCAAATAGTTACATCTTTCAACAGAACTCCCTCTCAGATTACTTATGACTGCAATCCAGGCAGCTCTTAAAGAGACAGTACACAGAGGCTATACAGGCACTCTCTGGCAATCACATTTAAACTGCTAAAACGCAGGACACCAGCCTGGCCGTGAGCATCTAGGCAAGTTCAAGGAAGACTTTTTGGGAACCCCCATTTGTTGGGGGGGGTTATAGGGGGCTTACATATGCATAGAATGCAACACACGTTATCACATGCATTCGTTAGGTGCGAGAAGGATCCACATTTGTAGCATGTTCTGGGCTGACCTGCATAAATACAGAAACTCTTATCCCAACCGAGAGAAAAGGGTTTGAAAGATGTTTTAATCCTTTGTCTGTTTGAGATAATCAGACCCTAAATTCCCATCCATCAGTCCAAATGTGTTCAGAATCTTCTATGTGTTCCAGTTATCCAGTGGTCTCCCATCAGTGGGCTAGCCAGTGTCTGATATCATAGACATTCACTCCTTGATTCTTAAGAAGAATAGTGATGGTTCTCAGTGCAGGATTAATTAGTAAGATTGCTTGAAAGGAGTCCAAAGGGGCAAATATTTGGTTTGTTTATATTTAGCCCAAAATCTTTTCAGAGAGGTGCCAGTCATATTGAAGACTGACTCCCCAGATGTATATTTCAAAGCATAGATTTCATTAGCATAAAAATGCATAGACTCTTCCAGTAATGCTCTGGCTCAATAAGTCCCATCTGAAAGTGTTTCCAGTCCCCAGTCCCCAGTCACACCCCCTGTATTTTAGCCTAACAGCATTCCTGCACTGGGCTGGGTAGCAAACAAGTCCGACATCCTGAAATTTTCTCTGTTGCCTTTGGTATCTGAGTTGGTGTTGTTGGGATCCCTGTTTTTCAGACAGTTGATTGTCATTGTCCTTATGTGACTGTCTATCTTGTTTTTCTTGTGAAGTTGAGGGTACGGCCTGTCCCCCCCCCCCCCCGAGTTTTTCAGCAGACTTTTCTCTGAGCATATTGTCTGAGTTAGCACATATAAAATTAAAGCAAGTAGGTAATTCAATATAAAAACCAGCACCTGTGTATTTTGTCCTGAGAGGCAAGTCTCCCATGGTTCAGTATCTCATTTAATGATTCGCCTTCAGTGACTACTCCTCCAGCCGCTTACCCCACTAAGATTACATCATGATCAGCTCTTTCTGTGACTGGATTCACAATACTGCTTTTCTCTGCTCTGGTAATATTCTTCAGAGGCTGCTTTCACAGCATGTGTACTGTTGTCCCTGGATCCGTATCTGTAGATGGTGCAGTGTTACTGTCAGCTGTTTCAGCTGCTGCTAAGATGTTGGGCTGGCAGATTCCTTTGATGATGCCGCTTCAGCTGATCTGCTGGCCGTTCTGTTCTTCTTGTCATTCCCAGCTGACACTGTAATTCGGGGAAGCTGTGGGGTCAACACTTTGCCCACTCCATTTGGTGGTGTTATCCACCTCACCGCCAGTAGGGTTGTCTCTGGGTACCATGTAGTTTCAGCAGATATGAGTGTTTCCTACAGAATTTCCCAGGCTAGCTCCCAAAACACCTTTTTGCCAGTGTCTGTATTATAGCCTGGCTGTCTCTTGTGGTTCTCCACTGCCAGCAATGTCCAGCTTATCAGTAATTAACTGCATTACTGTGGGGAAAGTCTCTTTTTGCAACAACAAATTCAATATATTTCTTTTTTCCACCTTCAAATTACCCTTTTCATTCTTAAATCTGGCCTCTTCTTCTTCTTCTATGAGGGACATTAAGTATTTTTTCTTTTCATTCAGTTGTGTAGCCAGTCGTTCCTCCTCCTCTTCCATAAGTTTTGATTGCCCAACCTGTTTCTCAGTATTTAACACCTTGTATGACTTCCAAAAGTTTGTCAGAGACCTCCTACAGTATGCCTCCAGGGCAGGAAAGGAGGTTGACACCACTGCCCTTGCTTCTCCTCCTCCTCCTCCTCCTCTTCAGCCAGCCACTCCATGGTCTACCATTGTGCAAAAGGGAGCCCCCTCCGCAAGAGTTGGGGTATTTTATTAAAAGAAAACACAACAAAAACATAATAGAGCCATAATATTCTGTACAGAAAGACTAACAACTTTGTAACCCAAATAAATACAGATTCATAAATGGTATCTTTGCATCCACCATAAAATGCAGGAAACTCCTGCTGGTTTTACTATAGTGCTTTGACAGTGCTCATGTCGACATGCCTGACAGTGACAGACACTGTGCCGTGTGTCGGCACTGTACCGTCGGGCATGTCAGCGCTTTTCCATCGGGTGCTACGCCGCCAGAACCCCCCACACCCCCAGTCTCTAAATATCTAACTCTGAGTCAGAGTTGGACTGGGGGGGTGCAACACTGGGAGCCACACTGCCAGTGTCTGCAGTGTTTCAGCACAATGACTCGCTGCATCCACGCAAAATCTGTCACTATGCTGGACGTCGACGTTGTGGTTTTGACCTTGTGTCGGTACACCATGTAAATGTGATGCAGAGTTCATTTCTATTTCTTTAAGTTTCAAAGTCCATAAAGCTTGTTCCACCATCTGTGTAATAGATAAATATGTACTATTAACCTGCTGTAGCACCAACTGGCACCTTGTCTGCCACAAATAACATTTTAGGCAGGTATGGAAATAATCACTATGCTATTATTATATAGGCTCTAGAGTGTACCAGGAAGCTTTCCAAAACAATATTCTTGTACACTAGTCTCTCAAGCCAAGATATGTTCCATCTGTGTGCAACCCCCCCCCCCCAAATCTTTAACATAAACGTAGTCCAATAAGAAATGTTCTATTGTCTCAGCCTACCCCAGTCATCTTGGGCATATCCTTTCCTCCACACTCTTACATTTGTTGTTCCCTCTAACTGATAATCTCCCAGGACAACACAGCCAATGCGCATCCTGCATTTGTCTAGGAACATGTACAGTACAGCTACTAATTTATTATTGTAATTTGTTAACTGGGGAGGTTCACTGACATATATGTCCCTTTTTCAGGAGTGACTCGGGATTAATTGCATATTGTACAAGAAAAAATAAGGCATAGTTACAAGGTACAGAGCGTCATATGAGACAACAAAACAATTACAGTAACAATGGTAGTAACAGATTCATATTTTCAGATCAAAGAGACAAAATGTGATGCAAGTTCTGAACATACAGTACATTGAACAAGATGAGGTAGGGCCCACAGAATGCATATAGTCGCAAAGAACGACATCGGGTAATAGGTCTCAACAGAGGCAGGTACAACTGTTTTTTGGGGGGCCTTTAGACTGCCTTCTGAAGGACTGGAATGATGTAAACTCCTGAATAGGGAAAGGAAGCTCATTCCAGAGCTGGGGGGAACTGCTACTTGAGAAAGAGCGCTGGCCTGTGGCAGTCAGGGCCCTGAGTACCTTCAGCAGAATACTAACTGTGCTGTCACCAATTTAATGCTGTATCATCTGCATTTCTTAAAATCTGGTTCTACCCTAAACTTTAGAATGCATCATTTCCTCTCCTGGATAATGTCTTTACTTCAGATTTATGAAATCTTTCAAACACCCATTTTCATTATAGACAGCATTACAGCAAGAGTAGGGGTATTTTTTTTTATTAAAAGAATTTATCAGGTCAGCCCAGTGGCGCTGGATGCCACACCTCGCGTCACGCTGGTGATCCTGGTTCAGATGCGAGCCTGGGTTGTCAGGGGTTGGCAGGAGAGGACAGGATTGAGCATCCAGAGGACTGCTCTCCTATCCCCAAGGAGGGCTGTGGGTTCTCACCATTCTGCAGTGGCCCCTGGCAATGCCCAGAAGCACTGCTAGAGACGGTGCAATGGAGAGAGGAGTGCAGCTGACATCAGCGCATTAGTGCTAGACGTCATTGCATGTCTGCACTCCTGGGGTTAAAAATTGGAGGAAAATGGCAGCACTGTCCATGGCAGCTTGACAGCCACACTTGCTGAGCCCAGCGGAGCTCGTGAGCTAAGACACCGGGGCCGGTACTGGATCTTGGCCTGGCGCAGCGACTGAGGGGAGGGTCCATCTCGTGGGTATAGCTGCATATGCCAGCTAGCCCGGGAAGATGTGCCTCCATGGTCATCGGGGGAAGTGGAGCGGTGGCTGGAATAAAGGCAGGTGAGTGGCTGCAGGAGAGAAATAGAAAGATAATAAAAAAAAAATAAAAGAATTTATCAGCATAATACAAACATACAAAATATTAGAAAAGTAAAAATGAAATCACACCCGATAAAACTTTCAAACACTAGTACATTTTTAGCAAACTGTTCTATATCATTATTCCATCCTCATGTAAGATGTAGATTAACAAAACAAAAACAAATATTACACCACATAAATAAAGAGAAGAGTAAAAAGAAAAAAGGACCCAGCAAACATAGCACTCATAACCACAAAAAAAGAAAAAAGAAACCTCTGACTCCTTTATATATACACAACTCATGTCAACCAGGAAACTCCTTTCCATGACTTCTGGAACAGTGCTCTTGGAAATACATTAAATTTTCTCTCCCATAGGCTCATGAGTTCATTTTCCATGATTTTCACACAGCTTATTCAGGAAGGAAGAAAAGGCAGTTTGGTCCAGTCGAGACTTTTTAAACTAACTTAACTTCACTTCTGCCTACTTACTGGACTATATTTGGGGGCAGTTTCTGACACCGCTTGTTGTTCTGCTGTCTGCCTGGGCTCCATTCAAGAGCAAGGGGTATGGATAGTTACTGCTTGTGTAGTATAACTGCTTCAGCATAGGGGTCCTCCACTGCAGTCCTTGGGCTAAAGAACCATAGCTTAAGGGCAACATACTTGGGGTGACAGCGTAGGGCTGCAGTCAATAGGAGGTATTGCACCCCTGGTGTGCCACTCTTGATCACGCTACATTTTAGCTTTAAGTTTTAAGTGTATTGAAACCATAAATGTAATAGGTATAGCGTAGGCCAAAATAAGGAATAGCAACAACACCCTATTCAGGGTAGGTGTCCAAACTGTGTTGCGCTGACCTATCTAGGGACTAAAACAATTTTTCTAGGGGAGGTATTCAAGGGGAATAACAAACAGTAGGGAAAAACTAGAAATACTTTGTCAGGGGTAAAAGTACATAAGGGGTGGGTGGAAGGTAAAGGATATGCCAAAATAGGGAATTGGAGCAGTACTTTGTTTTGGGTAGGTGTTTAAGTGGCATAGCAAACAACAAAAGGGGAAAAAGTAGTAACACCCTATTAGTGGTAGGGACACAGAAACATTTCCAAATAGCACAGGGAAGTGTAGGAATTGAGAATACTGGGAGTGGTGCAGTGAAGTGGCTGCATGGCAACAGTTTTCAGAGAGACCTTCTGGAGACTGCAGTGCTGCCCCATCCACATTCACCTCTCTCAGCTGAGAGAGGAGGTTGCTAGAGCAGGATGACTTGGCTAGGATGTGGGCAACGTCTGCCTCCAAACCTCACACCATTACCTCAGAGAGTGCCTAGGAAGAGCAGGAGAAGCAGCTGGACTATGGTGGGCTCTGCAAGAGTGGAGATGATGGGTCAGAGGCACATTCTTCAACCAGTACTGCTGTGTAATTCCTACACCACTCTGGTGGGCTGGGACTGACAGGAGGAGGCACACATGGTAGGGACTGGGAAGGATGTGAGGGTCCTCCAAAGCAGAGACCCCAAGAAGGGTGGTAGAGGACCCCAGAGGTGCAGGAAGTCAATCGTAGTGGGGGAACTCTACTGTGAGAGGGAATTGCATCTGGGAATTGGAAATGGGGAGAAGAGGGAGGTTAGGTGTCTACATGGTACCACAGCCCGGAGAGATGAGAAGCAAATCTAGATGATCGCTAGGGCAGCAGGAAGGGAGGCAGAGCTGGATGACATTGTCAACCTAGGGACTGATGATCTGTCTAGGGACAGGGCTGGGATAGTGCAGGGGGAATTCATGGAACTGGGAAGAGGCCTTAGACAGGTAGCCTATTCAGTGGCTTTGACAGAGGTGCTGCCTGTATATGATGGGGGTGAGGAGCAGAGGGATCGCTGCTCTAGCACCATCAACTCATAAATTAAGAAATGATGCAGAGAGGAGGAGTTTGGTTACATTGGAGACTGGGGTTCAACCTGGAGGGATAAAAGACTTTACAGGGGTTATGACCTGCATCCATCTGGGAGAAGAGCTGCAGTCCTCTGTGAATAGTTTAAATGTTACATTGATGAACATTTACACTAGCTGAGGGGAGTGGTGGAAGAAATAGGGGAGGTAATAGCTGCCCCTCAACAGGCTAAAGTAGGAAGTAGAGACAACCTGAGGGGAGAGAAGTACTTCAGGGTGCAAATTAATGAAATAACTTGACATGTTTCTTAACATCAAGAACTCACTTCCCCAAGGAAGAGAATGGATTATCCTCAGCGACTTTAATCTCAATTGGCAGTCCCCACAGGCTGACGCTGCCAAGAAATCCATTACTGACCTGGGACTCCACCAACTAATCTCCATCCCAACTAGGACCAGCTATGAATCACTTCTTGACTGGATTCTAGTGCCCAACCCTTCACACGTCAGCACTTCAGGGATTCTCCCTGACTCGATCAGTGACCACTGCTCTGCCTACTGCTGCTGGTCAGCAGAGTCCCTTACCATGAACACAAATACAGTACATCCTCATGAGACAATTAAATAAACTCAACCCTATCAAATTTAAAAACGCTGTCTTTGCCACAGACTGGTTCTTCACTGAATCTATTCAGGACATCGATTCCACCCTCGAATTGTTTGGCAGCACTTTTCTTGCCGTATGTGACTCCCTCATCCCCATTAAAAAATTAGGGTTAAATGTAACAGTCACAACTGGATCTACCCTATTCTCCTTAAACTCATAAGAGAAGGAGACCATGCTTGGTCCAAATACAGGAAACTGAAACTTCCCCACCTACTCCAACTGTACAAAAACCTTCAAAACAGATGTAAATCTACAGTCTGATCTGCCAAAATCACCTTCCTCACTGAGAAACAGTGATGCTCCTTAAGCAACCCAAAGCCAACCTGGAACATCCTTAGCAACCTTATCGGTAGAGGACATAGCAATGAGCAAATCTGCCTCTACTCCGGTGGAATGGCAGTCACTGATCCCATGGAAATATCCTCTCTCTTTAACCAATACTTTGGTGATCTGGACAAATACAAGCCTACCCACCTCCTTGTCCTCAGCCCTTCCCCACAACCCCCACCCCAGCTTCTACTTTCAGTACCTGTCCCCCTCTGATGTAATTAAACTCATAAAAACAAATGACCCCAGGCCATATATCAGGATCAACAACATCGACTACAGGATCCTCAGACTGGTAAGTGAATCCTTATCCATTCCTCTCGCCAACATATTCAACCACTCCCTCTGCACCAGATCTTTCCCTCTTAAATGGAAAAGCACCATTATCAAACCACTCCATAAATCCGGGCCTAAAGATGAAGTCACTAACTACTGACCTATCTGCCTCTTGGCTCCCTTATCCAAAATCATGGAAACAAATCATCCATGAACAAACCATTGATTTTCTCTAAACACATAACTTGCAGTCCAAGGCACAGCATGGGTTTAGGGCCAGCCATAACACCGAGACTGCATTTATAAAATTTACCAATTACATCGATAAAGCCAACAATGAAGACCTCTACACTGGTTTGGTTTTTGTGGACCTCAAAAAAGCATTCAACCTCGTCAACCACAATGTCATACTCTCCACCTTAGCCGATCTTCATTTCTGTCCTGACATCATTGACTGATTATGTAACTACCTTAGCGTCAGATCACATCAGACTATTTTTAATGGAGTCTTTTCCAACTCCTGCCCCATAAAAATTGGAGTACCCCAGGGGTCCATCCTTGGTCCCCTTCTTTTCTCCCTTGTGGTAAACTCCCTTTCTCAAATCTGCTCTAACACTGAGCTAATTCTGTATGCCAATGATGCTGCCCTCTTTTGCAAGGACAAAGACTCCTCTTCCCTACTTGAGAAGCTTCAGCTTGACTTCCATAGTCTCCACTCTTGGTTCTCATCTAAAGGACTTGTACGTAATCCTAAAAAAACTAAGGCCATGGTCTTCTCCAGCTCCAGGAAACCACTAGCCTTTGATTTCACGATGCATGACAATGACTGAAACCCTATAGAGAGAGTTTATGAATTCTAATACCTTGGCCTACTCCTCGGCTGCCACCTCAGCTTTGAATCTCACATCAATCAGACAAACAAGAAAACTCACCAGAGGCATGGCATGCTTTACAGGGTGAAACCTTTCCTTACCAAAGAATCCAAGATCCTCCTAGCCTGCAGCTTCCTGCTCATTCTAATTGACTATGGAGTCCTGGTCTACTTCCCAACCCTTTCACAGAAAAATCTTAACAGGGTCAGGAGCACCTACCACAACATTATCCATTTTTCCTTTGGCTTCCCTAGACTTACCCACCACTGCGACCTATACAGACTATCTAACTGGCCCTTCCTTGAGGACAGACTCAATAGCAAAATTGTCTCCTTTTTTCACAAACTGTCCTTGGGACTCCTTCCTGACAGTGTCAGATCCCTCTTCCCTAAGTCTGCCCACTCTAGGACCACTAGACAGTTCTCCATCCTCTCCTTCTCCATCCCTTTCTGCCGCACAGCCCAAGGCCAAAACAACCTCTCCTACAAGGGCAAACAACTCTTCAACAGTCTTCCCCCTGCTCTCATACAGTGTCCTTCTACCTCCTTCTTTAAGTATAACCTAAGGAAGCACCAGTCCCTGTCATCCACTTGCAGGTGTCCCCTGCTCTGACACTATCACCCTGTGTACTTCTCCATCTTCCCCTGCTTTTAGCTCTTTCTCTCCCCCGCAGCAGGTTTAACTGTTCTGTGATTATTTTGCATACTATGGCACTCAGTTGCACCATTTCCTACCTCGGCACTTGCCCCTGATCATTTGATCAGTTTATTTTCTTTATGAATTATAGTTTTGTACTCATATTTTCTTTTTACCAGTCGTTAATTGTTTGATTGTCCTTCTGTATTGTACTTTTGTTTTACAATGTAATGCTTTTTATATGTGTGTTCTAAACTGGACACTTGTGAAAACGGGCAATTTTGCTCACATGCCTATCCAGTATAAATAATAAACTGAAACTGAAAACTGCAGAAGCGGGGTGGTAGAAATGAAAGGGAATGGACACAGGAGCTGTAAAAATGGAAGGGGGGGAGGAAGAGAGGGGAAATAATCAGAATGGTAACAAAAGACAGGCCATGTGTGCAAATGCTACAAGTCTAGGAAATAAGATTACGGACCTAGAGGCCTTCATGGCAGAGGCCGACCTGGATATTGTGGCCATTATTGAGTCATGGTGCACTGAAAACTATGACTGGTACATGGCCATACCAGGCTATACTCTGTTCTGGAAGGATGGTGTGGGGAGAAAAGGAGGGGGTATGGTGCTTTATGTGATGGAAAGCACAACGCAAAAGAAATACAAGGAATACAAGGGGGAGAGGTACTGTGGGTAAGCCTGGAGAAGAGGAACGGAGCCACTATTCACACTGGTGTGATCTACAGACCTCCAGCATAGGAGGAGAAGTTAGATAAGGTACTGGTTAGTCCAACTGTCAAGATGGCAGAAAAGGGTGAGGAGGTGCTTATGGGGGATTTCAGTCTTCTGGATGTAGCCTGGCGCCTCCCAGCTGAGGCTTCAACTAGAAGCAGGGACATCCTGCACTTCCTGCAGGGGGCATTCCTCAGGTAACTAGTCAACGAACCCACTTGTGATGCGGCAGTAGTGGACCTGGTACTCATTAACAGGGACAGTGTTGCAGACATCAAGGGTGGGAGGCCACCTGGGGACTGTCATAGATGTATAGGTCTGCAGGCATAGGCAAACCAGTAGAAGTTATAACATTCACAAGTAGTGTTTTATTATCATCACTAACACCAAAATAATGAAAAAAAAGATTTACAGAGCAGCTCTTCACAAAGGCAGTACAAACAAATCCTTCCTCTGAATCTCCCTCTAAAATCTGAATCTCTCTATTTCTCTGGACAAAACATTGCTCTCTTTACACGATATGTCTTCGCCTACCAGTTTAACCTCTGCATCCTGTTCTTTTAAGTTTTATCTCCTATTTTTTTACAAAATGCAACAAGGCTTTTTTCATTGACTTTCCTGTGAGCAGCCTGAAGAGTACATTAGTCTTCTTAACAGGTGCAGCCAATTAAGACATCCTGTCACAGGGCTGACTTCCTGCTGATAATTCTGCAAACAACCTTGTCGAGGTCAAAATACACCTCAAGGTTAATCCCTTGTATTACAGATTGCCATTTTTAAAAGAAACTCAAATAACTTTCTGCATTCATTTCAACAGTATAATTACATACATTTGCAAACCAAGAGATCCCAGTTTCACATAAAGATTCACATATATTTTTTAACCACACTGAAGCAAGGGAAGAAAGAAAGAATAGCATTAACAAGTAAAAGAAGAGATATCAGGGGGAATTGTGGGACAAGCAAGACATGCAAGAGACAGACAAATGACAGAATAGGAGAGGACAGATGACATCCTTGCTTTTAACTCTCTCTGCAAAACAGGGCAGACTAGATGGGCCTAGCGGTCCTTATCTGCCGTCAAAGTCTATGTTTCTATGTTTCTATGTTGCAAAACAGATGGGACAGAGTTTTATCCAACCCTGTCACAGGGACCAGAGATCACTGTACAGCGTGGTTCAATATCAGGATGGCTGAGAAATCGAACCACACGAGGATGGATGTCCTGGACTTCAGGAGTGCAGATTTTATAAAGATGGGCGAATGCCTGAGGGATGACCTGGCAGTGGGGGATGAGCTGGGTGGGGTGGAGGAACAGTGAGCAAATCTAAAAGGGGGCATAGTAAAGGCAAAAAACCTCTGCCTCAAACAAGTGAGTAAAGTAAGAGGAAAAGGAGACCACTATGGTTCTCGAAAGGGGTGGCTGAAAAGGTAAAGGCTAAAAGGGTGGCATTCAAAACATATTTATTTTATTTATTTATACATTGGCAACTAGGAAAGGCACACTGAGCTGAGGCTCATTTCCAATATAAGGAGACTCAGGGGGGAGGAGGAGGATAGGGAAGTACATCAGCAGAAACAGATATAACCCCTAGGTGGCGCTATCCCAAGGGCTACTACCCCTGCCTGCCTAACTACTAACAGGTTGAGGGGCCTAGGTCTAATGGCAAGTGCCTCCACCCAGAGGTCAGGGTTTGCAATAGTTAAACTAATTTGGTCACAGCCCTCAGGGACACTGCGACCTCCCTTTCTTCCCACTAGTGGCCCACACAATATATCAGAATTACCTTCACCGTATACACATACCCCCAGGACTGGTTCGGTTAGCGGGACTCTGGGGACTCCCTGTAAAACAAGATGATACAGTGCAAAAACCACAGTACAATACTTTAACATAAACGAATATCTCAGGGCAGTGTAACTTGCTGAAACAAAACAGATCTGATTTTATTTAGGGGTATAACAAGGACAGGGGAAATCAGGTTAATTAGTTTAAACGGATTAATAATCACAGTACTGTGCACATATTTCAGAATCCCAAATGTCCCAAATGTCACTCTTACTGGGTACCCAGGCAATAAGACGCCAGCCTATTTGGTGCAGCTGGTTGGGGCCCTGAAGATGGAAAATGCATGCACAATACCCAAACTGTAATCCGGAGCCGGTAGGCTCAGTTTGTGGAGAAAGAAAGGAAAAGTAATCAGATGGAACACTTGCAATTAGATGATGGCAGTGAGCTACCCTGATTTGTACTGACAAATTCAATGCTGAAACTGAATGGAAGGCAGATTGTCCTGGATTGCCAGGAGGAGCAGACCATGTGGACAAGGTCCTTGTGACTGGACCCCACGGCAGTTCAGAGCAAATGGATGTAGTCTGGATTAAGCTGGGGTTTACTTCCAGCTTCATGCACTCAATTCACTGTACAGGGGATTTGAAATGCGAGTCCCCACAAGCACTACACACATTTATATGGAAAAAGAAAGTACTATACCAGGCAGGCTGCTTCTCTATCCCGATCGCAATTACTGCACAATACCCAGGAGAACACACAGCAGATTCAGTTCCTGACAGACCGAGAGCAATTCAGCAGTTTCTCCAGTCTTCTACAGGGTGAGCCTGGTTTCTACTCTTCAGATCTCCCTGATTCTCTTCATAAGTCAGATTCAGTCTGAACAAGCGCTTGCACAAACTGCAGACCAAAACTTGGGGCCTTACACGCGTTGCCCGACTAAAACTGCACACCGAAGGAGCACAGGGCTCCTTCCCTGTTCACTGCCAGAGCTAAACTGAAACTCCAGTAGACAAAACCAGGCACTTCCTTTGAGTTCCTCCCAGTTCTTGGCTGGATTGGCTGTCACTCACAATAGACTCCCCCTGTTAGTGCAAAGGTGCCGAAGTCCAAACTACATTTCCCAGACTCGCTGCCCATACAATCCTCTTGTGGCTGGCTCAGATTATGAGTCCAAGTTCTGATTCATCCACAGGCACCATTTTAGAGCTCCCTTAACCCACACTGATTGGTCCAGTTCAGCAGTTCAAAACTAGAATGGGGAACTAGGAAAACACAGTTCTGATTGCAAAGAAAAGCAGGTTAGACAAACTGTATTTTCATTATTACTCTAAATGATTTCTGGCAAACAGTTAATCTTTCAGATAGGCTCCCTTTGCACTCCTAGCGACTGCAAAAACGGAGTTAATTGGCAGCAGCTCGAGTGGGACTCAAGCAGAGAAACACACAGTCCCCCAAGACAGCTCTTATAGAGACAGTACCAGAGGCTCTAAAAGCACTCACAGATAAATGGCTTAAGCGCCAAACACCATTCAGGCTCAGAGCATTCAGGCAAGCTCCTTGAAGTCTTTTGGGAACCCCCATTTGCAGGGGGGTTACACAGAGACAAGCAAGGAAGCAGTAAGGAGCACGAGGGTACAAACTGAAGAGAGAGAATCGGGGTGGCCAGAATTTGTCCGCACATTAACAGGGCAGGCTACTGAATATCTTGAATCTAATGGGTTACAAGACCCAAGACAGGATGGATTCATGGGTGGTAGGTCATGTCAAATGAATCTGATAGATTTTTTTAATTGGATGACCAAAGAATTAGATCAGGGTGGAATGCAGATGCGGCCTAGCTAGATTTCAGAAAGGCATTCAGCACTGTTCTGCACATACTATTAAGGAAGCTGGGTAGCTTAGGAGTGGGTCCAAGATGGTAAACTGGGTAAGAAATTGGTTTGGGGATAGGCGACAGAGGGTGGTGGGAAATGGAGTTCAGTCTGCAGAGGGAAGAGAGACCAGCAGGGTGCCTCAGGGATCAGTGCTGGGACCAGTGCTGTATAATGTTAAACCAGTTTTCAAAAGCAAGACCATACTGGCCTTGATAATTACAGAGCCATTTCTATTCTTGCCCCCTGTCTAAGGCCCTTGAGAGAATAGTCTCTGGCCAACTTGTCACATATCTCTAACAATACAGTATCCAGTGTGTACAGCAACATGGCTTCCAGAAGCTCCACAGCACCAACATGGTGCTGTTAGAATACACCAACTATGTTTATGAGGCCCTTGACAATGGTGACTTTGTTGGAGGCATATATATATATATATATATATATATATATATATATATATATGTAACCCCTAGATGGCGCTATCCCAGGGGCTACTACCCCTGCCTGATTTGCCACTAACAGGTTGAGGGGCCTGGATCCAATGGCGGGTGCCTCCACCCAGAGGTCAGGGTTTGCAATAGTTAAACTTACTTGGTCACAGCCCTCTGGGACACTGCAACCCCTTTCTTCCCACTAGTGGCCCACACAATATATCAGAATTACCTTCACAGTATACACTTACCCCCAGGACTAGTTCCGCACTGGGACCTCCTGTGAAATAAGATACAGTGCAACAATCACAGTACAGTACTTTAACATAGACAAATACCTCAGGCAGTATAACTTTGCTGAAACAAGCAGCTCTGATTTATTTAGGGGATATAACAAGGACAGGGGAATCAGGTTAATTAGCTTATCACTTTACTATCTACCTATGGCTCTGTGCACAGGCCTATCCCTACCAGTTACTGTCCCTGGGTACCCAAGCCCTAGTGGCTAGTCCAAACGCGGCAGCTGGTAGGGCCCTTTCACACAGTGAAAAGAAAAATTAGTTTAAACAGTCAGCAGTACAGTGATTCCATTTGGATTTAATGTGCAATTCAACAGGGAGCGACCTTGAATTAGTACTCACGACCTCCAAACAAGATAGGGTCCTTCAACGTCAGCAGGGCTACTCTTGAGCTCCACGAGACTCTTCACACATTTATATGGTAAAAAAGAAAGTACTATACCAGGCAGGCTGCTTCTCATCCCGATCGCAATTACTGCACAATACCGGAGAACACACAGCAGATTCAGTTCCTGACAGACCGAGTGCAATTCAACAATTTCTCCAGTCTTCTACAGGGTGAGCCTGGTTTCTACTCTTCAGAGATCCTTTGATTCTTTTCACAGGACGGATTCAGTCCTAACAAGCAGTTACACAAGCTGCAGACCGGAACTCTGGGCCTTACACACGTTTTTTGACTGAAACTGTGCACTGAAGGAGCACAGGGTTTCTTTTCCCTTCACTGCCAGATCTAAACTGAAACTCCAACAGACAAAACCGGCACTTCCTTTGAGTTCCTCCCAGTTCTTGACTGGATTGGCTGTCACTCACAATAGACTGCTGCTGTTGGTCCAAAAGGCGCTCAAGCCTAAACTACATCTCCCAGAGTCACTGCCCATACAATCCTCTTGTGGCTGGCTCAGATTATGAGTCCAAGTTCTGATTCGTCCAAGGCACCATTTTAGAGCTAGCTTACCCCACACTGATTGGTCCAGTTCAGCAGTTCAAAACTAGAATGGGAACTAGGCAAACACAGTTCTGACTGCAAAGAAAGCAGGTTAGACAAACTGTATTTTCACTATTACTCTAAATTATTTCTGGCAAACAGTTACATCTTTCAGATAGGTTCCTTTGTACTCTAGTGACTGCAAAATGGAGTGAATTGGCAGCAGTTCGAGTGGTACTCAAACAGAGAAACACACAGTCCCCCATACAAACTAATTATGTCTGCAAGCAGAGCGGCTCTTAAAGAGACAGTACCAGAGGCTCTAAAACACTCACTGATAAATGGCTTAAACGCCAAACACCATTCAGGCTTGGAGCATTCAAGCAAGCTCCTGGAAGTCTTTTGGGAACCCCCATTTGCAGGGGTTACACCTTCCTGGTTTGGGAAAGCTTGACGTCCGCGTCAAGCAAGTACCCATAAGTTTTAACTGCAACCATATACATTTGCATTAGGCTCACACATGTAATCATCAGTCAATATATCATTTTACCAAGAACACATTTCTGAAACATTTGCAGTACGTCACTCTGTACACAGTATTACACACACATTGTACCATAACTCAAGTTATTACCTCTTGTACATGAAACCTGAAAGAGGGGCCCTTCCTATCAGTTACCTTGGGGCTGGACGGGCAAGGGCACCATATTAGAGGGCAACACAAGTAACTTGAGTTAGCACTGACGCCAGTTTGGGCAATGAGCTCGGGACACATACACTCCTTTATGGACAACATTGAGAGGCAAATCCACAGGCCTCCCAAGGAATCATAACTGAGGTGCACCACAGGCTTTACAGCTCGACCAGTCTTTCTAGGGGGAACTGTTACAGTCTCTGCACTCTGAGCCTCATTTTCAGCATTGTCCTCACTTGTCAGGGGAGTCTCCATGGGGGTAGAGAGACTAGAACTTGGGGCACTTTCAGCTCCAGGTAGTTACAGTTTCTGAGTCCACAACATTTGGCTCGCATGGAGAGCTTTCGGACACTGGCAGTGGACTGTCAGGGCACTCAAAATACTCTTCTTGTTCTGGTGTATCACCAGTCTGCCCCAATCCATCATTTTCCTCCCCTGAAAGCTCAAACAGTTCAACCATGCACAATGATTCCATTTCATCTGATCTGATGCTTTGCACCTCACTTTCTGGGAGCATTGGCTTCAGGGACGAAGCTGGGGGCTTAGACAGTCCAGAAGGCCCAGCTCCGTCTCCAGTATTGACTAGGGGATTGCCCCGAAACAATTGACTCAGTTCGTAAGAAGGATAGTATTCAAAGTCACTCTCACTTTCTTCTGATATGGACTGACAGTCATGCTCAACTGGGACTTGTGGAGGGGAACACTTTAACTTTGCTTCTGTAGGTGCAGGCTTTCTTGATCTTTTCTTAGCAGCAGCTCTAGTCACTGGCCCAGAGGGGCATCTTCTGGGGCTCAGACTCAATCAAGATTTGTCCAATGGGCAGTAAATGATTTCTATGCATTGTTTTACATCTTTTGAATTATTCTCAGGCCTTACTTTGTACACTGGCAGATCATCTAGTTTGCCCACTACAATGTGAGGAGATGGTTCCATCTGTCAGCAATCTTGTGTTTGCCATGCAGTCCCAGATTTCTTAGCAATACCCGATCTCCTCCTGGAGTTCCTGTGCTTTCACCTTTTATCATACCTTTCTTTGTTGGCCAGATTTCTTTTGGCAGCCATGGTTTGAGCCAGTTGTACGCATGAGTTAGCTGGGCCTTTAACTTTGCATATACTGTAAATAGTTGTCAGCTTTGAACCCCATCAGGAGAGACCCTAAACACACATCTACCGGTAGTCGAGCTTCTCTTCCAAACATCAGGCGGTAGGGGGAGAACCCAGTGGCATCACTTTGGTGCAGTTATAAGCATGTACCAGGGTGCTAATTTGTTGGCTCCATCTAGGCTTGTCCTTTGGTGCAGGGTGCCTAGCATATCTAGCAAAGTGCGGTTGAAACGTTCAGGTTGTGGGTCCCCTGGGGTGGTAAGGAGTGTTTCTGGACTTCGCACTCCCACAGAGAAAGCATCTCTTTGATCAGACGACTCTCAAAGTCTCTCCCTTGATCAGAATGGATTCTTTGTGGAGCCCCATAGTGAACAAAAAGTTTTCACAAGTACTTTGGCCACAGTGGATGCTTTCTGGTCTTTGGTGGGAAAGCTTGGGCATATCTCGTGAAATGGTCAGTGACCACCAGCACATTACTGATATTTCTTTGATCTGACCAAACTCAGAAAATCAATACAGACCAGCTCCATGGTGCACTGGTGGTGATGTTAATAAGGGGCAGCCCTCTGGGGCAAGCTTTCTCTGTAAGCAGCGACTACAAGTTCGAATGTGTTGCTCCACATCAGCCCCATCTTAGGCCAATAGAATCTGGATCTCACCAAGTCAAGTGTTCTGTCTATACCAAGGTGCCCCATGTGGTTGTGCAAGGACATCAGTACTGAGTCTCGAAGGCAGTAGGCAGCACTAGTTGTTGTTTGTCTACTTGTCCCCCTCTGTCTACTGTTTCTCTGTATAACAGTTTATTGATCAGTTTCAACTTAGGACCTTCTTTGTATAACAGTGCAGTTCTCAAATCAGTGGAGCGTAATTTGGACACATCTTTTCCTGCATAGAGGGCTTCTAAAGCTGCTTTAATCATGGGATCGCAGGATTGAGCCCGCCGAATACTGTCATTGTCCAGCTGAGGCAGTGCACCAATGTCTATTGCAGAAAAGTGGCAATAAGCAGCAGGTATGCAATTCTCAGAGGGTCCCAAGCAATCCACCATGCAGTCCACTGCGCCGTGGACATTTGTTCCTCCCTGTCAAACTTCCGGCAGAGTGCCGAATGTCAGGTTCTGCCAATCGGACCCAATCATTCTGGGGAACAGGCCTCCGGGAGAGAGCATCAGCATCTATGTGGTTCAGATCTGCTCGTATTCGAGAGCATAGTCATATGTAGATAATGCAGAAAGCCACCTATGGCCAGTGGCATCCAACTTAGCTGAGGTCTGCACATAGGTCAAAGGATTATTGTCAGTTTTACTAGTATTTTAGCCCCATACAAGTACTCATGGAATTGGTCAACAATAGCCCACTTCAAAGCTAGGAACTCTAACTTATGTACAGGATAGTTCTTTCGGATGGGGTCAGGTTTCTACTGGCAAAGACCACTGGTCTCAGGCCATTCTTATGCTCTTGGTACAACACAGCCCCCAACCCTTGCAAACTAGCATCAGTGAGGACGTAGTTTTCTTGGATCGGCATAGGCCAGCACTGGAGCATGGGTAGTTGATATATGATCTCATGAAAAGCAGTCTCACAATCAGAGTCAGCGGGCCCCAAATACTTCACTCGGATGAAAATACACTCTTTCAGTATTGAGGGACGCTGACTTTTGGTATTTTTGTGGGTTGGGGATACCCTTGAGTAAGGTTAAGTAAAGGGTGGATCACTCTTGAATAGTCCTTGATGAACGCCAATAATAACCACAGAATCCCAGGAATCTTTGCAGTTCTTTTAGATTTTTGGCTGTGCCAGGTGGTCAAGGCCTCCAACTTTACTTGGGTCGGTCTCTATTCCTCGTGGATACTATGTCCCACATACTTTACTGATGTTTGAAAGAATTGACACTTATCAATGGACAGTTTAGGCCAAAGTCCTCCAGTCGGTCCAATACCTTAAATAATCTGCTCTCATGTTCCTCCAGTGAGCTGCCAAACACAATAACATCATCTAGGTATACCAGGCACTCTAGTAAGTTCATGTCCCCACTGCACGCTCCATCAATCGTTGAAAAGTGGCTGGGGCACCTGAAATCCCTTGAGGCATCCTCATGAATTCATAGAAGCAGCGGACAGATAAAGGCTGTCTTCTCACGGTCCTCTGGGGCCATCGGGATCTGGTAGTACCCACTGCGGAGATCCAGCACAGAGAACCACTTGCTCCTGCTAGGCAGTCCAAAGCATCCTGAATGCGGGGCATTGTGTACTGATCAGGATAGTCCGCCAGTTTAAGGTGCGATAATCCACGCACATCCTTACTGTCCCATTCTTTTCCTCACTACCACAATGGGGAAGCATAAGGGCTTCTGGATTTTGTATTACACCAGCAGCTAACATCTCTTGCAGATGCCATCTCACATCATCTATATCAGCAGGTGCCAGGCATCGAGACCTCTCACGAAATGGTCTTTCGTCATGCAGCCGAATATTGTGCTCAGCTCCTTGCACGCATCCTACATCCCATTCCTTTAAAGAAAACACCTGGTCTCTCTGGGCAAGCTTCTCACTGATCCTCACTTTCCATTCAGCTGGCAGCGGGGAGTCGCCGAAATCAAACAAGTCAGGCGTTACTCTGTCATTCTTCCTTGAACTCTTGCTGCTGGGTAGCACTGCAGTGTCTGCACAATGCACATTAGCCAGGCTGCAACCTCTATTTACTCGAATGTCTCTTTCAGACACATTATGAACTTGTACCATTACCCTTCTGGCATAAGCATGGGCTCTAGCGGCAAAATACTAGGCTTGACCAGCAGTCCCTCTGGCAATTTTCCACTGGTGCATCCAACATTAATATTTTATTCTTGACATCCTTTCTGATACGGACCTTTCCCTGTAAGGTACACTGGGCATTTGGCGCCAGGATCAGAGACTCAGGATCCTTCTTCCATACAATTCCGACCGGTTCCTCTGGTTCTATTTTTTCAGCATCTCTCTGTGCCTCATAGGCCTTCTTAATTAAAGCCGGAACTCTTAAAGCTCTACTAGTCTTTGACCCCGTTTTTTCATAACACAACTGTGCCAGCCTTCCAACATATGAGCATTTGTTCCAATCAACAAAGGGACACCATCGTATAGTCCAGTGGGGGACACACTAGGCTAGGGTCTCTACTTGTTCGGCCACTCCAGCCACGGAGGTGGGGAAAGACAGCCAAATTCGGATGTACCCGAATAGGGGTAGGCTTCTCACTTAACCCCATACATGCAGTCCTTCTAATGGTTGTAAGGGTACGTCTGACAAATGCTTCTGATACCAATCTTGGAACATAATTGTCACTTGGGAGCCACTGTCTAATACAGCTCTTGCAGACACCCCATTCACATTTACAGTGGTCTCCATGGAGGGACCCACTATTCTGGACCAGTCTGGAGAGGCGGTAGTGGGGGCCTGGGCAACTGACCTCACCACAAAAGGACATGAGTTAGCATTTTTGGTGCCCTCACTGGGATCATTTCGTGCACCTCTTAACCACTGATTTGTTCTCCGAAGCTCTCCTTGTAGCCTATATGCAACTTTGTCAGTGTCTTTTGGGGACTGGAATTCCTTTCATGTGCCCATCCTTCCCACAATTATAGCAAAACATACTTTCTGAAGTTTGAGCTGGCCGAGAGCCACACTGGGAGCCAGGGCAGGGTATTACTAACTGGAAACCTTGGGGCCATCTCTGTCTGCGGCGTGATATGCATTTGGAGACATCTCGTCAGTTTCTCCACTTCATGGTCAAGGAATCGAGTTTGGAGCTGTTATCAGCAGGAGATACATGGTGGGTAACCCACCCCATAGCAGATGCAGTCGGATATAGGTCGGGCTCGCATTGGCGTGGCTCTTCATAAAGGACTGTTTTTGAATTTCGGATCTCTCAACAGTTCGCTCCATTGTGGCATATCTTTTCCTTATCAGAGCACTCATTGACTGCCAACCTCTGCCCCTGAACTTCACTTGATGGGCCACCTCAGTCACTCGGTCATAGCCGCAGCTATTGGTGCAGGTCCCTCCCGAGGTTGCCTTTTCTCAACTCCTCGAATTTCTCTCATTAACTCATCATCAGGAGGGTGGGATTCCAGTCGATTTGCCAGGCGAACTGAACCAACAGCAGTTCTGAGAAGGGGGCAGACTTAAGGATCCTGTCCAGCCTGGTTCGATCCAGTTCAATCGCTGGCAAACTACCCTTTCTGAGGCATTCTTGCAACAATTTTCCAGCCGAGATACATACACAGACAACAACTCCCTTGGTACTGTTGTGCATTTCTTACTTCCACCATAGATCCTCATCAGAATCTGGGCTCCATACACATTCTCCAAGGCCTCAAAATAGGCCTCTGCAGTCACTTCAGGGTTACTGGCCTGTTTAGCCGGATGGTAGCCAGGGCAGGACCTCGGAGGCTCTCACTAACCCTCTTCGCTGCTTCTGAGCATTGCCATTCTAGCACTTGGGGCAACATAGTCTATCCAGGTCTCCCAGTCTTCCTCCCCTTGGGGGTGGGAGGTGCCAGAGAAGATCCTCAACCTCGTAAGAGTCGGACTAATGGCAGGCAGAAATAGGAGTCTGCATTGGTTCAGCCACCATTACGGGTACTGGAGCGGAGAGGGTGTTGGGGAGGAACACTCAGGTGGCAAGAATAGTTTCTTCAAGTCCTCCACAGTTTTCCTTCCCCAGCAACCATTTAGCAAATTTCTCCTCAAAAGTTTCAGACAGTGGTGGGGCTCATTTCCCGGTCTTTACTGTACTTAGTTATCACTCTCAGGCAGTGAGGGCCCTCTGGGGTAATGGTCTGTGGCACTTTGGAGCTATCTATGGGATCCTTAAACTCTACTAGGGCAGGAAAGTGTGGGTGAGCAGATTAGCATGCCGACCCACCACCACAGGGTTTTGTAAACCTTCCACCTTGGAAAGTACTCCCTGTACAGTGTCCGTATTGATACCCAGGGGGATGTCCAGAATAAGCATAGCATTTTGGGGGTCAATCTCCTCCCCAGTACACCACTCCACCAGCCGGTGCACAGCCACTTCTGTCGGGGTACCCATTTTTTTCTTAACAGTGGTTCGTAAATATGGCCACTAGAGGACACACAATCCCAGCGGTGAGCTCCAAGATGTAACTCCTAGATGGCGCTATCCCAGGGGCTACTACCCCTGCCTGATTTGCCACTAACAGGTTGAGGGGCCTGGATCCAATGGCGGTGCCTCCACCCAGAGGTCAGGGTTTGCAATGGTTAAACTTACTTGGTCACAGCCCTCTGGGACACTGCAACCCCTTTCTTCCCACTAGTGGCCCACACAATATATCAGAATTACCTTCACAGTATACACTTACCCCAGGACTAGTTCCGCACTGGGACCTCCTGTGAAATAAGATACAGTGCAACAATCACAGTACAGTACTTTAACATAGACAAGTACCTCAGGCAGTATAACTTTGCTGAAACAAGCAGCTCTGATTTATTTAGGGGATATAAAAGGACGGGAAATCAGGTTAATTAGCTTATCACTTTACTATCTACCATGGCTCTGTGCACGAGCCTATCCCTACCAGTTACTGTCCCTGGGTACCCAAGCCCTAGTGGCTAGTCCAAACCGCGGGCAGCTGGTAGGGGCCCTTTCACACAGTGAAAAGAAAATTAGTTTAAACAGTCAGCAGTACAGTGATTCCATTTGGATTTAATGTGGCAATTCAACAGGGAGCGACCTGAATTAGTACTCACGACCTCCAAACAAGATAGGGTCCTTCAACGTCCAGCAGGGCTACTCTTGAGCTCCACGAGACTCTTCACACATTTATTTGGTAAAAAGAAAGTACTATACCAGGCAGGCTGCTTCTCTCCCGATCGCAATTACTGCACAATACCCGGAGAACACACAGCAGATTCAGTTCCTGACAGACCGAGTGCATCTCAACAATTTCTCCAGTCTTCTACAGGGTGAGCCTGGTTTCTACTCTTCAGAGATCCTTTGATTCTTTTCACAGGACTGATTCAGTCCTAACAAGCAGTTACACAAGCTGCAGACCGGAACTCTGGGCCTTACACACGTTTTTGACTGAAACTGTGCACTGAAGGAGCACAGGTTTCTTTTTCCTTCACTGCCAGATCTAAACTGAAACTCCAACAGACAAAACCGGCACTTCCTTTGAGTTCCTCCCAGTTCTTGACTGGATTGGCTGTCACTCACAATAGACTGCTGCTGTTGGTCCAAAAAGGCGCCGAAGCCTAAACTACATCTCCCAGAGTCACTGCCCATACAATCCTCTTGTGGCTGGCTCAGATTATGAGTCCAAGTTCTGATTCGTCCAAGGCACCATTTTAGAGCTAGCTTACCCCACACTGATTGGTCCAGTTCAGCAGTTCAAAACTAGAATGGGGAACTAGGCAAACACAGTTCTGACTGCAAAGAAAGCAGGTTAGACAAACTGTATTTTCACTATTACTCTAAATTATTTCTGGCAAACAGTTACATCTTTCAGATAGGTTCCCTTTGTACTCCTAGTGACTGCAAAAATGGAGTGAATTGGCAGCAGTTCGAGTGGTACTCAAACAGAGAAACACACAGTCCCCCCATACAAACTAATTATGTCTGCAAGCAGACGGCTCTTAAAGAGACAGTACCAGAGGCTCTAAAAACACTCACTGATAAATGGCTTAAACGCCAAACACCATTCAGGCTTGGAGCATTCAAGCAAGCTCCTGGAAGTCTTTTGAGAACCCCCATTTGTAGGGGGGTTATATATATATATATATATAACATGGGTTTCTTCAAGTTAGGGAAAATGTTGCATCTCATTGGTTAAATCCCTCTGCATGGCCATGCATTAAATTCCCTTTTTAATGCACAGTTCTGCAGAGGGACTCACTCACAGTTGTGTCAGGACTCGTTCAGTTTGTAAGTCTGTTTGACAGCCATTTGTAATCGTTGGGAAGCGGAAGACTTGCAGTGCTGTAACATACAGTTCCCCAGTGCTGTGCCACTTGCTTCCCATCATTGTCCCCCCCAGGAGTCACTGTATTGTGCAACCCATGCTATTTGTAGCCACTTCTTTCCTGTCAGCAGGACTCATTGCCTGAAAGTACAGTCCCCTAGTGCCGTGAGTGGGTGTCCACCACCCAGAATCTCAGCCCCCCCCCCATATTGTGCCAAACTGTCCGGTCCTTGTTTTGAAATGGCAGTGCCAGTTAAGTGCACAGAGTGGACCACGACAGAAATGGACAGCAAGACAGAGTGACAGCGAGAGAGAGGAACATTGAAGTGCCCTTTGAGCAGGAGGGTGAGCTGCTTTTTTGACATGTATTCCCCCGCCTGCAACAAAATGCTGCAGAGTGTGTCTAAATTATTTTGCTGTGGTTGGCATATACGGCATTCCCCGGGCCTCCTCCCTCGGAGACAGTCAGCATGGCTTGATATAGTGGGTGTTCACAGACAGGAGCACAACAACAAGCAAAGACTTGCTTTCTCTGGCTATGCGTCTGTGTGCAATTGCTGCCTGTGCTGCTCCTGTAATTGATGAACCAGTTGTGCCATGGCTGTGTCTCAGAAGTGGGCCGTGGTTTATTGCCAATGGTGTTCAGTGTGACTGTGCTCCTTCTTTGTGATTCAGAGTGGCACATTGAGGGGGAGATGGAGAGAGGCACAGAGGGTGCATGAGGCATATTGAAGTGACATCTGTCCCATCAGAGAGCAAGAGAGATAGAGAGTGCAGGTGCTGGGGGGCAGTCACAGAGTGGTGCATGGAATTGGGGCACTATGTCTATGTATGTGTGTGTGTCTGTCTCACTGTGGGAGCTTGCTGTGTGGCGAGTGTCATCCCCTCAGCCTAAGCTGAGTACAAACTGTGTCTTTTCTGTGCCTTTTCTGCCTCCAGCACAGCATTTGTTTGTGGCAGAGTTGTAAAACACGGAATAGGTGTGCGGCGAGAAACGAGGGACTTACCCCATAACATGGGGCAGGACTTGAGAGGCATACCATAGGAGGTCCTGGAAATCAGCTGATAGTACACTGCACACCACGGACCATGAGAGAGTGTGAGAGAGAGAGAGAGAGAGAGAGAGAGAAAGACCATAGCTCTCCCTGCAATTTGTCATCAGTCTCTCGCTGTCTCTGTCATTTGGGCATAGGGTTCAGAAGTCGCACACCGGCGTCACTAACAAATGCTGTCATGCACAGAAAATGTCAGAAATCATCTGAGGACTACATTTGTGACATTTGTATGTGTATTATAGGAGTTAGAGCTGGATTATTTGTTGTGGAGTATTTCTGCATATAACTGTGAAGGGCTGCAATGTCCCCTGTTTGGATGTCTGATCACCTGAGACACGGGGTTGGGGGAGAGACAGAGAGACAGAGGGGCAGAGTGAGAGGCAAGTGTCAGCATCACTGTTGCTCAGTACTGTGCGTGTGGAAGGGAGGGTCCTAAAATAAGGGCACTAGACAATGTAGCAGACAGTATTATGCACAAGAAATGTCACAGATCATGTCAGTAGTGTATTTGTGACATTTGTATGTGCATAAGAGCAATGCAGTATGCATAATTTTTCAGGGACTATTTTGCAAGGTACCTTTTTAGCCATTTAAACAGCAAAAAACACATTTCTCAATATTTTTTTGTCGTTTAAGCATAGCCCATGTTATAGGTGCAATAACCCACTCCAAGGTGTGCATTTATAGGCATATAATAACTGGCTCCCTATTTTTCCCATAGGGAAACCATGGCATAATTTGCCATTATAAAGGAGTGTTTATAACAGCAAACACACGCACAATTTCTCTTACTCTGCGCAAGTGCCTGCTAGAGTTCGCCACTTGACTGCTCACTGAAAAGTGAACTGCCGTCTACCACAGTAACTTGGCAGTAAGTTAAATAATTTTTTTTTAATTTACAGGGACAAATGAACATCACAGGCCCCTTTCTATGTTGGCGTGCTTGCGCAGCCATCTTGCGGCAGTGGAGATTTGGAGGCGCGGTCGCTGTTGGGCGAATGCGGGGCATGCATCAGTAGGTGTGTCCCTCATTCCCCAATCAGCCTGCATGCCGATCCCACACCATGCATACTGATTTGCTGAACACATCTAAGGAAAGGTCCGCTGAAATCCAAGCAAAGCTCATCAGACGCAGCGGACCTCCCGACTTGCTCGGCCACATTGTATACATGGCAGGTGGCTGCCCAACTGCCGACTTCGGGGGTGCCCAATCCCCCTGCTGGCTTACTGTGGCCCCAATGTATGTGCCAATGGGGACCCACTCGTTGGCATAAAGCACCTCGATTGTTATGCGTCAAGGGGTGCCCAATCCCCTCGGCTGTCCCTCCACTTTCCTTTAGGCCGGCTGGGGTGCCCAATCCTCGCCAGCAAAATTAACCCCCTTTTGTTGTGTGCCAACAAGGGTGCCCAATCCACTGTCGGCTGCAGCAACCCCCCAAACAGTTAGGTAGCACGCTGGGAAACCCACCCCAGCATGCCAATTCCCACGAGGAAAAAAAAAACCGTCCTGAGATGTGTTTGTTTTTTTTTCCACCCTGTAACACAAAAACGGTCCTCATAGTTTCCCTACCCACCACCCGCACCCACCCACTGCGCTCCCTGCTTCTGCACACCCCCTTCACCC
Source organism: Neoceratodus forsteri (assembly GCA_016271365.2). Classification (NCBI taxonomy): domain Eukaryota; kingdom Metazoa; phylum Chordata; order Ceratodontiformes; family Ceratodontidae; genus Neoceratodus; species Neoceratodus forsteri. The sequence goes on along the minus strand of CM028137.1, from coordinate 529,815,694 downwards.
CATACGTACCTCCAGAGTCTGGCGCGACAATCTTTGGTGGACCGGGAACACATCGGCACTTTTCAAAGCTGACCGTGAACTGAGGAAATGCCGGTAAACTGTATAATGGAATAAATAGGGTTTTTTCAACTTTGATGCATATGTCAGGCATTTTTTGGAATTTTGGCACCAAATTTTCAACATGGGGTTTTTGGGACCCCTCCTCATGAATTCTTGCACTGTCGAGGTGTTATTCCGTCCCAATAGGTGATTTCGCAGTCACTGCATGGAATCACCTTTCCGGAGGGAGGAATGAAACAACAGTGCTAGTGTTCATGAGGGGGGCTCTCAAAAAGGCTATGTCACAAATTTGGTAGTAAAAATTAAAAAAAAATGACTGTTTTATTTAGCGTGCATTGCGAAAGTTACTACACCGCTTCGTAACTCTAGTTAATTTGCATATTTTCACACTACATGTTCAGTATTGGCATTTTTCCACACCGTCTTGTGAACCGTACAGCTGTCATTTTTCACATCCTGCCCGAAATGTGTTTTTTCACTTCCTGCACAGAATAGCGCAGTCGATGTGGGAAATCAGTGTTCAGGACAAATTACAAAAATGACAGTTGCACTGTTCATGAGCAGAGGTCCTAAAATGCCTATGCTGAAAATTTGGTGACGATACTCCATAACATGACTGTGTTATGACTTTGCATTGCGCAGTTTGCACGCGTGATCGTAAGTTCTCGAATTTATATTTTCACTCCAGATTTTCAACATTGCCATTGTTCTGAACCTCCTTATGAACAGTACAGCTGTCATTTTTCACATCCTGACCAAAATGTGTTTTCGCAGTTCCGGCACAGAATAGCTCATTTGCTGTGGAAAGTCCATGTTCGAGACACATTATGAAAATGACAATGACACTGTTCGTTAGCAGAGGTCCTAAAATGCCTATGTTGAAAATCTGGGTCCGAAAGTCCATAAAATTAGTGTTTTACGAGTGTGTGTTGCGCAGTTTGCACGCACACTCGTGACTTCATGCATTTGTAATATTTTCACTCCACATGTTCAAAATTGGCATTTTTCCACACCTCCTTATGAACAGTACAGCTGTCATTTTACATATCCTGGCTGAAATGTGCTTTCGCTTGTCCAGCGCAGAATTGCACGGTTGCTGTGCAAAATCAGTTTTCAGGGCAGTTTGAGGAAATGACGATGACACTGCTCATGAGCAGAGGTCCTAAAATGCCTATGTTGAAAATTTGGTGCCGAAAGTCCATAAAATGACTGTGCTGTAAGCGTGCGTTATGCACTTTCCACGCAGCCTTGTAACTTTGTACATTTGCAATATTTTCGTGCCAGATTTTCAGCACTGGCATTTGTGCACACCTCCTTATCAACAGTACAGCTGCCATTTTTCACAGCCTGCACAAAATGCGTTCCCACAACTGTGGCGCACAATGGCATGCTCGCTGTGGGAAATCACCTTTTGGGACACATTAAAATCACAGTGCCACTGTTCATTAGGGGAAGTCCCAAAATACCTATGTTGAAAATGTGCCTAAAAAAACTCCCACAAATAATTGGGTTGCGGATGTCTGCTGCGCAGTTTGTATGCATGTTCATTGCTTCACCAATATTTCATATTGCCACTCCAGATTTTCAGCGTTGCCATTTTTTACGCCTCCTCATGAACAATACAGTTACCATTCTCCACATCCTGCCCAAAACTGTGTCTTTGTCCCTCTGTCACCAAATGCCACAGCCACTGTGCAAAACCACCTTTCAGCTAACAAAGTGATTGTGCCGCCTTTCATGAGGTGGCCTGACAAGCAGCCCATGTTGGAAATGTAGAGCGAAACTACCACTACACGCCTACAGTGTTAGGGTTTCCAACTGTAGCACCCCAACCGGTACAGACTGACAGGCGTCAGGGCTGTGACTTGGAATCATCAGATGTAATGCTCATGCCATTCCACCCCCCTCACCACGCCCACCCTGCAGCCACTGACAGGCATTGTGGTGTGTCTTGCACTGTTCAGCCACAAACTTCACCCCACGCTCCTATACTGCACCCACATCAGCGTATTTCCTTATGGAATGGGGTAAGTATAATGCCCAAAGACCCCAAAGCACACCATGACACTTGTCAGTGTCTACAGGGTAGGGTGAGGTACAATGGCATGAGCATTATAGCTGACGACCCAAAGGCACACCCCAATGCCTGTCGCTCTCTACAGGGTGGGGGTGGGGTTGGCGTCACTTCAATACTTTACGGCCATTCCTATCGCACGTCTCTAGCTCCACCACTGCCAATGCCAGCGCGACAACATTCAGCATTGACAAATGCTTGTTAAATCTGGCACCATCACCCAACGAAAAAATGGAACCGGAGCACAGTCCCCAGCCAGAACCTCAGCTATTTTATATAATTACTGTGGTGAAAAATTGGGAGTCAGCAATTATATAAAATAAAATATGGGGTGTTGTGTGTAAACTCAAAGTTTACACATACCCTTGTGGTTAGATGCTTGCACAAATCCCTCGAGCTTCGCTCTCAGGGTTTATGTAACATCTAATCCCTCGGATGTGTGTAAACTTCTTATTACACACACCACCCCATACTTTATTCTCTATTTAATGCATGCCTGTGGTGCTGTGAGGACACTCATCCTGCAGCCTCATGCCTCACAATGCACCCCAAGCCAGAGTTAACGTGCAATCCAGGTTGGTGTTGGAACTCCCTGTACCTAGTGGCTACAAGCACCCCCGACTGAGTACATCTAGGCTATCGGGATAGGGCAGTTTCTGTGTAGCTCTGTTGTGAATGCTTTTGGTTCTTAGAGCAGAACTGTGCTAGGGAATTGAATAAGAAAAAAAAAGTGTTTCCTGCCCAGACATACTTTGAATTTACTGAATGAGCTGTACTTAATCAAGATCTTGTTGTCCTTGTCCGCCCTTCCCCGGAGCCTTTGTGCCCTCGATAAATCTTCCACAATTAGATGGCGCCTGGCTGCAGTCTGAAACCTCCCCCCCGATTTGAGCACAATCAAGTGTCACAGCTCTTTTGTGTGTCTCTTGTTCACCTTAAGCACACCCTCTAGCCCTGAGACTTATCTAATCCATGTCCATCAATTTTCAGCAGGTGCTCTTCAAGCCCCTGGGTTGTGACCGCTACTGAGGTTGGGACTTGATCCAGGAACACCCCTCGGTGCTCGGAGCCAGCCACCTGCCTGATTTCCACAGCCTGAATGTGCGCAAGGAAGGCGCTTCTGTCTCGGCTCCATCTGGGGCTGAATTTTCTGGCTCTCCCCCATCCTCTCCTCAGGCCTCCATTAAATGGTCTATTACCCCACCCACTTCCTCTAGTCTCCTTTCATTGACTCAAGCTCGCTATCTCATGTTTCCTTCTCTACCCCTAACTGAATGTAATACTAATGTGAGTTCCCTGGCCATTTCATTTTCTTATACACCAGGCAGTGAGTTACTTTGTTAGTGCTTCTATGCACTATGGACTTAGACTAAAAAAAATGGGAATGCCATATTGGTTCCGTTGCTCCTCACTGATAATACTATGCTCCTTACGCATAGACTCGACCTCGTGGAACTCTCCTTGGGTTACGCAGGGTATCTCCATCTTTATGGGCTATAAGGATGTTGCAAGCTTTATTATGCACCTACTAAGTGCCTGCAATTTCTCTTCTTCATATTTGGACTCTTTCTCAACCTCACATTCTGCACTCAGATAGAACTTATACCAGAGGACCTGCATCTCTCCCAACTTTTTGCCCACATTCCCCTGTCATTTGCTGGCAAGACTTTACTTTATATAGCCTTAACACAACTAGGCATTAGCCTCAGGGCTCCCCCCTGTCAATATCATGTTCTCCGCAAGTGCAAACGGATTAAACTCTTAAAGCTCATCATAGGTGCCACTAAGAAGCTCTTGCTTCTCTTATTACTATGCTCAGGCAATGTAGAGCTTAACCCTGGGTCCCCTACGGCCACTGACTCACCTGCTGACATATCTAACCTTAAAGGATTAAAAATCATGCACATAAATGTATGTAGCTTGTTAAAAAAAATAACCTCTATCCAGGCTTGGGTATGTCATACTACCCCTGATATTCTTGTTGTTACAGAATCATGGCTTCGTCCACAAACTAGCAGCCATGAAGTGGATCTCCCCTCCTACTCTGTATTCAGAGCTGACAAACTAGGGGTGGAGGGGTAGCTATTTATGTCAAAGACAGATTTCTTGTCTCCATCATTGACACAACAACCATCCCCAATGAATTTGAAAGCCTCTCCCTTCAGGTCTAGATCTCACCCGGCATTTCTTTTTGTATAACAGGCTGCTATAGGCCCCCGTTTGCAGGATTGCAGCTTCTGAATCATTTAAGTAATATCCTGGGCTATAGATCCTCAGAGGTTATACTTCTGGGTGATCTCAATTTAGACTGGCTTTCTAGTGTCTCTAGTCCTCTAAAAACGCTTTGTGACTCGCTTGGGCTGTCATAGCTTATCAAAGAACCTACACGACCAAATAAACTCAACCCTACTAACAGCACCCTGCTGGATATTATCCTAGTTAGTAAACCTCATTTATTTACCCACGCTGGTGTCCTTTTCTCAGACATCAGTGATCACAGTTTCATTGCCTGTGTAAGGTCAAATCACAGCACCTCCTTTGCACCCAATTTCTCTAACAAGAGGTGCCGGGCGTAATGTTGATCCTCGCCATTCATTACCAAGTTAGGCTCTTCCTTGCTGTGGCAGAACTTTTATCTAGCAACCTCTGTGGCTACTGCATATAACATCATCCAAGACATCCTGATTGGTGCTCTTAACAAACATGCACCACTGGTTAAAGACCATGTCATAAAAAAGTCCTGCCGGTGGTTTACAAAGGAGTTTAAGGATGCCTTGCGGCACAGGGATGTACTCTGGAAAACTGCTCGGAAGACTAAACTCCCAAATGACTGGAACCTTTTCAGGAATGCGAGGAACCTCTGCTCCAAAAAGGTCAGAGAAGTTAAGGCTAATTATTACCGCTCCCAACTTGATCTCTCGTCTAAGTGTTCTTCCAAATTCTGTAAAATAGTTAAAGACATAGAAGGCCATACTACTGGCAGTTCCCTGCCTTCCAAAATTTCAGTTGGCACTACCACTATTATCGATAAACTGACAATTCTTGAGTCCTTTGATAACCACTTTGCTAGCGCAGAGCTAGCCTTCGATACCTCCCCAGCCAACACTCTTCACACACAACTTAGTTTTAAAAACCAAGGAACCACCCTCTCCACTTCAACCTTCTCTCTTCATCTTCTCTCTTCTTTCTTTGAAAGAAGTTGAAGAACTCATGCTGAAGCTAGATGTCAGAAAAAGCGCAGGTGCCAACCTCATTGACCTCTACTACTTAAAGGTAGCCTACTGTGTCCTGGCAGTGCCTATTACACATTTGTTTAACTTATCCCTCTCTCAGGGTGACCATTCTTCCATCTAGAAAACAGCCAAAGTTATTCCCCTGTTTAAATCTGGGGATCCCAGTGATGTTAACAACTACAGTCCAATTTCACTTCTCCCAGTCCTGTCCAAGATGCTCGAAAAAAAATCGTGAATTCTCAGCTTAGGAATTACCTGACATTGGCAAATTTGTTTAACCCATTGCAATCTGGCTTTAGAGTACAGCATAGCATAATAGCAGCTCTAGCCAAAGTAACCAATGACTGGCAAGGTAAACTGGATAATAAGAACTTTGAGCAGTTTTTCTGGACGTAAGCAAAGTCTTTGACACCGTCGATCATAGCCTGCTTGTCTCGTCCCTCCAAAATATTGGCTTAGATGCCATTTCTCTCAGATGGTTCAATAACTACCTTACAGGCCACGCGCGGCAAGTAAAAGCGGAGGGGGACATCTCGCCTCTTAAACCCATCCTGAGGGGCGTACCTCAAGGCTCTATCTTAGGTCCTCTGTTATTTTCAGTCTACATCAATAGAATTGATGTCACCATAAAAAAGGCCCACATTCATCTGTTCGTGGATGACACAGTGCTCTACATCGGTAGACCCTCCCCTGATGCGGCATGTGCAGATATCCAGGACAAATTCAATCAACTTCAGCTTCAGCTGCTAAGCCAGAAGTTACTCCTGAAAGCTAAGAAAACCAAAGCAATGCTTCTCTTACTTTTTCCCAATTTACCAAATCCAGCCTCAGCAGGGACTGTGCCCCTGATTACCACAATACTTGGTGAACAGCTGGAGTATGTACCTAGATTCAAGTATCTGGGGGTATGGCTTGATAATAAACTTTCCTTCCTAGGGCTTATAGAAGAACTGTCAAAGAAACTTAGACAGAGACTTGGTCTCTTCTTTAGGATAAAAAACCTCCTCACCAGGGACGCCAAGTTGAGATTAGTACAAATTACCTTTCTTTCCCTAGTAGACTATGCTGACTTTCTTTACAGCCAGGGTCCTGCCGGTTCACTTATGAAACTTGATATGCTCTATCACAAAGCCCTAAGATTTATAATGGACCTTCCGCACAATACCCATCATTGCTTATTATACTCAGCGGTAGGTTGGCCATCTCTCAGCTTCCAACAACAGATGAACGCCGCAATCTGGACCTACAAAGTGCTCCTCAACAAACTGTCCAACTATATCTCAGACTGCTTACCATTATGCCTACAAAGTAGTTATGCACTGCAAAGTGCTTGTTACATTTTCACTGAAGGTACTCAAGGCCAGATCTCACTTTGGTCAGGTCTCCATTAGCTATGTGCTGCCTCAACTGTGGAACAAGCTGCAAAAAAAAATGAAAATAAGTATTCCTATTAGCCTCCAAGCCTTCAAAACACTATACTTGAGCCACAATAAGGAATCATGCGTTCGCTAGCCTTAACATGAGGGTTCTGTATTCCTTTTCTCTGAATTTCTGTTGCCTTTGCTCTTAGGGCCCATCCCCGTCACCACAGTACTCCTGTGTACTCCTGTGTCTCATAACATGGACTAGGCTTCTCTTAAGCTTTTTTTATACTACCGGTCCTGGCCGCTTCCCACTCTCAGCCCCTGCTCTTCCTATACTTTTTCCCTTCCTTCCTCCTTCCCCTCGTATTTTTTGCTCCATCCTCCTGCTTATCCTCTTACGGTACCAGGGTGAACCTAACTGAGCTGATCATTACCAGCAATTACCACTGCTTGTCTAATGTTATGCACCTCAATTGCTCTCTGACCTTTTGGACATATTTGTTTTAGTTTTTATACTAGACTGCCATCTGCCAGCAACTTCGCTGTTGCCCAGATTGCCAATGCATTTGTATTGTACAAATTTAACTGACTGTATAACGTTCCTTGTATTGGTTCCTGTACTTATACCTGTACCTGTATCTACACATGCCTTTGCTGTTATGTACCTGCATTGTATCTGTTGCTGTTCATTGTGTGTATTCTCCTTTTGTATGTTAACCCCAGGTCCACCTCGAAAATGAGCTTGCTCAATGGTGCCCGCCTGGTTAAATAAAGATTTTGATTGATTGCTTGATTGATTGAAACAGTGTACATGTTAGTGCTGTTAGTCATCAAGTGCTCTCGATCATCGGGGAATACTAGTGGGATGACAGGCAACACTATGATAACACTGTCAGTCATCTCGCAAGTGCCGCCTGTCAGCCTACTAGTGTGCTCCTTCGATGGAGCGCACTAAATGAAAGCAGAGCTAACATGTGAGTAGCCTCAGTGCCGAATAATGTCAATGGACATTACAGAATGTTCAGGAAACCTCAAACTAGATCGTATAAACACTGAAAAGGCCAACTGCAGAGCATACTCTGTAGCAGTAAAATAAGTTATTACAATTATTTTTGTATTTAAAAAACAAACAAATGATGAACTAGGATTGAAGGAAACAAACAAGGAACCATTTGAATGCCCCAGTATTTTAAATAGTTTCCTAGCACATTTCAGATGCAGCTTTGCTCCCAGACAGATTTACCAATGACAGGTAAATATATCTCCTTCCTCGTTTTGTTGTGCAGCTATCATAACGACATGATCACCCTTCAATTCTGTCGTTCCTGAAGACACTTGAGATTTAATAACAGAGGAGCCATGGGGGGTGTTACAAGCTTTGTCACTAAACTATTTACTGAAGGAAATGAAACCGTGTACAAACTTTCCCCAGTTTCAGGAAGTACAACAAGGACTATTAAAGGGTCCTAGAGTATACAGGTACCATTTTAATATTTTTTTACATGAAAGGATCCAAAGTGCCATGAAGCTCTAAGCAAACCGTCATGGACCCTTTCTCAGATTTTATCAAGCATTTCGGGTCTCCAGTAAATCTTTTACAATAGCTCAAGGCTAAAGGCAATGTGAGCTAGGTTCCACACACTTTCTTGTTCACTTTCTTGGCCTGGGTTCAAGTTGCAACTGAGGCACTTACTTCTTTCTCTCTTCTCTTTGTATGCATTTTATAATTATGCACACGCACTCTTGTGATTGAACATGCAATAATAAGGTTTTAAACTATTAATTTCACCATGTGGAAGTGCTACTTTGCTATGGCCACTGCCTGTAAATGTTCCATTCTGTTGCTTGGCTGTACCAGCATTTATAAACCTTTACTATCTTATTTAAAAAAAGCACTACTGTGCACCGGCACCCCCTCCCCACAATAATTTTTTATTCTGTTTGTGCAGCAGTTCGTGGCCCTCCGATAGTGTTGGAATTACACTTCATGAGCAGGGACACTGGTTTACCGGGATTGAGAAAGGGCAAATTCCATTTTGCACATTGTAAAAAACGGTACTGTCACCGGTGTCTGCTAAGCCATAATCCGGTTTTACTGGTGTTTGGTTTTGTGTACTTTATTTAACAATTTTTAACTCTGCTAACATGCATTTTAGCAGTTTTGACCTCCACCCTTCCATCCTTGTACCAATTTAAAGTTATTTTTGGTACAAAATATGATGGCAGCAACAGCACTACAGCCCCCATCCCTGAGGTGTGATGGAAGCAGCAGTAAGGTCTCCATCCCTCTGGTGTGATGGCAGCAGCAACAACACTGTGTCCCCCCTCCCTCAGGTGTGATGGAAGCAGCAGCACTGCGGTCCCTATCCATTAGGTGTGATGGCAGCAGTACCACATTCTGCATTCCTCAGGTGTGATGGCAGTATCAGCACTATGGCCCCCATCCCTCAGGTGGGACAGCAGCAGTACAACATTCCCCATCCACCAGTGGTTATGGTAGAAGCACTACGCCCCCGCCTCTCAGGTGTGATGGCAGTAGCAACAATGCAGTCCATATCCCTCAGGGGTGATGGCAGTAGTGACAGCACTATGATCCCCTTTCTTCAACACCCACACCCCACAAGCACAAGGTACAAATTACTTAGTCTCTTTGCTTGTTAGAACTCAGCTTTGAATTAATTTTAACTACCACCACTACTAAGGTGGACCATGTTTGTTTTTTCCTATCATTTAACTGCCTGAATTGGATTTCTGCCAGTGACACCAATGACCAGGGTTTGGGAATAGGTTTGGGTGCTGGAAGACCGGCCGGGGGGGGTGAAGGCTTGAGTGTCCAACAACCACTTGCCTTCTCCTTGGAGGGAGGGTATATTCATAGCTCAGCATTTGCTGGCCCCAGGTGGAGGCTGGAGGCATAGCAACACATTGGACCTCATTGCTGAAGAGAGCGCGATGGATGTCAGCTTGTGTCTTGACATCATGTGACCTGTCATGCTCCCACAAAATGGAAAACACCTGCTGGCTACTTGAGGATGACTTGGTCCCTCCATAAGCATGACATCCCAGACACATGTGTCTGTTCTGACCTCTGCCATGCCTGGGATATACAGGAAGCTCTTTAGGGTGATTGTCTTCCCTTGTTAGCCTCCCACAGGGATAGAGGCCCACCGATGAAGGGTTAATTCGGGTTACCTGGTAGCATGGCCATAAGGGGCAGTGGATGGTGGGGGACTCAGCAGCAGTGGTAGGGGGACTTGGCAGGCCTGAAGGAGTGGATGGCCAGGGGGTAGGAGGAACAAAAAAAAAACTGCCTGAATTTGCTTCTTTGAAATAGTGTCTTCACCTAAAAAAAAATTCACAAGTGATTAGTGGAGGATCTTCTAATGCATCTCTTCTTTTTTTCCCTTGGTCTCCATGAAAAGGGTGTCTCTTAGTTTTCATGTCTGAGCTCAGTTGTGAATTGAGCACCACTCTACCCACTAACATCATACAGCCCCTGGGGTCTTACCTTCCATGTGTCACTGAATGTGCTTTCAAATCCACTGGCCAAGTATAAGTACACTTAAACATGTAACATTTGCTTTTTATTAAAGCAGTCTGTCAGAAAACATTTTGTTGTCACAGAGGCTGACACAACAGGTGGGAGAGAAGGTGCAAATGATGAAATGGGCAGACTAGGTGGTCCGTCAAAGTCTATGTTTCTATGTTTCTATCCCATTCACCTAAATAAGTAGTAAGGCAGCTTGTGCCTTGTGAACATACTTTCATTCAGACTCACTTTCAATCAAACAACTGAGGATTTTGGATGGCCCTGCTGATTATAAACTTGAATAAACTAGTTGGTAACAGTGATCCTGCGCTTAGCAATATATACCCTAGATGTTCATATGCAAAAAATACAATAAAAACCTGACTAAAGTCTAAAAACAAGCTTATAAAACACAAAATGTATCTGAACATTTATATTTACCTATACAACATCATTGCAGCCCGAGTACAACTCAGATAAATTACATGGTACCCTGACTACTGTATGATGTAGTAAACATATATTGGTATTTTTTTTTTATATTTTTTTGTAAACTGGGTAAACCGACCAGGCAAAACTGCCTGTTTTCAGAGGTGACCCAGGAGCACTGTGGAGGTTAAGTGCCTTGCTCAGAGTTGCACAGTATGCAAGTGGAGGTTGTGGGAATCAAACCCAAGTCTTCTAAATGTACTCAGTTTGATCACTGTTTGTTACTCTAACCACTAGGCTATACTGTCATCCATAACACCCATATATAATGTTTTAATATATGATTTCAATAATAGTGCACAGTACCTACAGTGCAAATTATGAACATTGAACACTTTGCAACATTTTACTAAAACTGAATTATTTCCCTCTCCATCTGCTTATGTTTTCTTACACCAGAATGGGTGTATAGTTGACAGAGCACTGTAAATAGCCTGAGGTAGCACTACTGCTTGCAATGCCAGGGACTCGGGATCAGAAGTGAATTCGGGTTGCTAGAGGCCTGGCCAGGGGAGTAGGATTGAGCAACTGGGGGCCACTCTCCTCCTCTGGGAACAGTGACTTGCAGGTCCTGATGCTGTACTGCCACCTGGGTGACCACAGGTGGTGGAGCAATGAGGCTGCAAAGCATTTGGGAAGAGAGGAAGCTAGCCAGGATCTGGAGTAGCGGCATGTCTCTATGTGCCCTACTTCCTTGGATACCCTTGAGTGTTGGTGCCCTTAGGGACAGAGACCAGAAAACCAGTAACAATCACGCCACATCAGCTGCTGGTAGAAGGGACCCAGCTGCCCCAGACTTCATAACCAGTTTCCATGAGGGACCCACTGGGCTGCCGGACACACATTAAAGGACTGTAGAGGGGTGACCTGGGGTCCCTCCTTCCCACCTGGGGGTACAACCTAGGCAGGATGGGTGCAGGCTCACAGGAGCTCCTGAGCATTACCTGGGTGAAGCTAAGGGATAGCCAGCCTAGGGATCTCTGAAAAGTGGAGACTGATGCTGTAAGAAGGGGCAGAGAAAGAGAAAATAAAAACGTTTAAAAATATGCTGAAATATTAGGGATTCTGTGCAGTGAAATGCAATTTCCGTGAGGCACCGGTACAAGAATTCAAAATCCGCAAACCAAGCAGGATTCCGTGATTTTTACCGGTGTTACTGGTAAAAACGGAAAACCATTGTCCCTGTTCATGAGCTTTGGGAGCTGGGGGGCCCATAAGGGCCCTATGTTTAAACTGAGACCCTCTTTCCATTATAAGTGAATGGCAATGACATGTGAGCTACTTGGGCTCACATCAGATCTAGGGGGGCAAAGCCCTGGCAAGCCCACCTGTAATTCCAACACTGTTCCTATAGCATGACCTAGAATCATAATAAGTTGCACTTTGTAGAGGTCTGCCTATTCTGAAGCCTTATGTTGTATCTTAGTTATATTTACGTACACTGATTAAATCGGAGAGTTATCAGCTTAGTTAGTTTGTGTGGAGAGGCAGTGTAGTTACTTGTGAAAACTGCTTACCTGCTACCTCAGATTATCTTTCTATAGCACCATGGGATGCTAATGGTGGACCCTTTTATACCAGTGAACAAGACGGCATTCGGATATCATGACAAGATGTGGTGATGATGTCATGACATCCTCTGATGCCAAATGTTTAGCATTGTTGCCTATGTGTGTCATTGTTCCTTCTCTCAGCATGGCTGGCCCCCTCTGGGACTTACTTTTACCTGCCTGGTACAGTGCCCCACAGATTGCCCCACGTGGCAGTGCTCCCCAAGCCTCAGGGAGAGTTTATCTCAGATACGTTCAGCAGGGAAACCCAGTGGGCAATGCAGGTCCTGCAGGAGGATGTTGGGTCATACTGCCTCAGCCAGCAGTCTTTTTCTGGTGTTCTTGTTGTCCTCATCCCTCGGGCACTTTGGGGGTGTAGGCTGCAGTGATGTGAGCATGCATGCTCAAGTTTCAGCTAGGAAGTGCCCATCCACTTTTCTGGGCTCTGTCTGTATCAGCACCTGGGGTCACCCTGGTGGTGGTAGTGCAGCTGGGTGCACATCCTTCCCTCCTTGGAGGAGGAGAGTGTTCTCTGGGATGCTCATTCCACCTCCCCCTGGCTGGCCTTCAGCAACGCGAGATCACTCACAATCCTGGGTCACCATTGTTGCAGGCGGTAGCACTATGACTGCACCGATGGGCCAGCAGGATCTTATTTTGGCCTAGAGCAGCCTATCACTTGTAGTGTGTATGAAATAGTTTTATTTCATCCCACTTTTCCTCTACCCCTTTGACCCCCTCTATGCCCACTAGTTGTTCCCTGGCTCTTTCCCTCATTTTGCTGAATTCTGTCCTTCTAAGGCCCAGGACCACAGCTTTCAATGCAGGTCTGCAGCTTCCCATGACCAATTCAAACAGCACAGAGCTGTGGTCACTGGACCCCAGCGGTTCCCTCACCATTACCCCTTCCATCACCTCCAAGTTGAAAAGCTCCAGAACAAAAGGATGGCATCCTGTTTTGTGGAATTCTTGACCTAGTGCACCAACAAGCAATCCTGTATTATGTCCAGCAGTGTCTGACCTCTGGTGCTTTTTGCTGTTTGGGTAGCCCAGTCAATGTCAGGCATATTCAATTCACTCACAGCTACCACCTACCCTTTTGTTGCCTTCTCCTGATTTCTAGCCTCAGTTCATTATTCTCTTTGTCTGCCCTGTAGACCACAGACAAGGAGAAGGCAGCAGTAGACCACTCCTGTCCTCGTATTTTTTCCCCCAGCTGTTCTTAGCGCTACCCAAATAAACTCCACCTCATCCCCTCCCCTCTTTTGTACAATACGTTTATTAAGTTGCAGTTTTACACAAGTAAATACACAGGAATTTAAACTTGGGTAACAAACAAGTCACATGGCTACATTTCAGTCTACATTTCATTTAAAAATTACTTCTAGGGACATGGATATGTTCAATCCACACTTACTGGCAGGTTCCTTGCCGCTTTAAATCTTGCCGGAAGTTCTTCAAGCTGGCTTCTCCCACCCACCCAGGTGGTAAAACTCTCAGCTCCACCCCATGACGCCAGATCTTCCTTATCACTTGGAAGCTCAGGTTCCCTCCTTTGCGCTCTGTGTTTTAGGCCTGGATCCAATCTCTTCAGTTAACCCAAAACTAATTTTAAAATTTACAAGACTTCGGTCTTTATCTTCCCTCGTGGCTGCAATGGACAAATCAACTCCTGGATTTAGTCGGTGCCCCTGTGGGCAGAAGATGTCCTGGACCGATCCGCACTCCACGTGCGTTTACTGCCTATGGCTTGAGCACGATTCGCAGGCCTGCAACTTGTGCAAGTCCTTTTCGGCTACAGTCTTAGAGGATCGCGCTGCCAGATTGCAACTTGGGTGCCCTGAGAAACGTTATCCTCTGGTCAAGTCGAAGGAAGCCCATTGGGCAGTGTCCACAGTTGCAGGCTCGGCTGAACAGCTCGAACAGATAATCGCCCTCGAGGAGGAAGCGGCCCAGGCCGCATCATCATCTTCTTCGGTTGCAGCATTTATCCTACTCTCTTTGGGCTCCTCCTACACGGCTTTGTTCAAGGAGCTTTGTCGATCCCTCTCCACCAAGGGAGAGGGGACTTCGGGACATTCCTCTCGGTCCAAAAAGGACTCCAAGGGTAAGTCCCACCATTGACATTCGTGGGAGCGGGAGAGGTCCCCTTCCCCAGATAGTCGACACTCAGCTTCAGTCAGGGCTGTGGCTAAGGCCGCTGGCTTCATGGTGTCCCCGTCAGGTCAGCCGTCTGAGACACCCATCGACGCAGTCGAGATTTTTCTCGACCCATCAGACGGGCTGTTGACTGGAGAAGCCGACAACCCTTCTTCACCGGTTTCCCCCGGTGGAGACCAAGGACTTGCCTCTGCCTCCTGTACCGGGCCCGGTTAAGGTTCCTGAACCGAGGGAGGAGCGGGTTTCCCCCAACCCCTCTTAGACCCACCCTCGGAAACACAGAAGGTCTCAGTCTTGGACCTCTTCCCGGTCCAGCTGATCCTGCCAACATCGGCGGTCTTGATATCGGCACCATGGAAAGCGGCAGTGCCGTTCAACCTCGTCATCGTCCTCTTCAGAGGATAGGCTTCAGTGCAAATTGCGTCGGTGCTACAAGGATCTAATGTGGCAGCAGCTCCTTTTGTCCAGGAATAAGCTGACTCCATTGCCTTCCCCAGCCACTAAGTGGCTGTCACCAGAGCGGCCAAAACAACCCCTCATTGTAGTCGAGGAGCCGAAGCCGGCACCGGTTGTTTGGCCGAAACCGGCTGCGCCAACCATTGTGGTGGAACCCCCACCTCCACAACCTAAAACTGGGGCCCCGACCAAGGATTCTTGGTCGGGTCAGGGCTTGCCCCATCGGTTGTCAGTCACCCTCACTCCTGATTGACTGCGGCAGGTGGAGGGTGGCTCAGGCACTCGGCAGCTGTTCGCAGACTCCTCGGAGTCTGACGATGACTCCTCCTTGTTCTCCAGGCTGCTTGACCAGGAGTCCACCAGGGGTCAGTTGGTGAACGAGAGCACATCCTCGTTCCTTGGAATGCTTCGGCTCATCTCAGAGTCCACTGGGATGAAGCTCAAACCCTTTTCACAATGTTCCAAGTATCCCCTCACGGAGATACTGGACCAAGGAGATTCCCCCACAGAGGCCTTCCCGGTGGCTGAAGCCATTGTTGGCCCGGCTCTGGAGCTTTAGCAGCAGCCAGCTTCTTGTCCAGCACCTTCGGCCAGGTTGGCTCGAAAGTATGCTGTTCCCACTGGTTCACTCTCCAGTTTCTCGGAGCATCCCTCCGCGGAGGGCTAGTGACCGACAGCATTTTCTGGCGTTCCGGGAACGCTCGGGATGTGGACAAGCCACCTGATAAGGAGTCCAAGAAACTGGACTACTTCTGGTGGAAAGTCTATGTTGCTTTCTCCCAAGGCCTTCGTCAGGCCAGCTCGGCCGTTCTGATGGCACATTTTTCACACGCCCTTTTGGGCTCCCTGGATGAGGTGATTCCTCATCTCCTGGCTGACCTTCAGATGACGGTCAAGCAGGTGTGGATCAGGGAAGGGCGGTGGCCAAACAGCAGCTCCAAATGTCCTTGGACATCACTGACTCATGTGCCCGGTCAGTAGCAGCTGCAGTGGCCATGCGCCGCAGAGCTTGGCTGTGGAGCTCCACTTTTACAGCGGATACCCAGCACAAGCTGGCAGATGTTCCTTTCTTGGGTACCGACTTGTTCGGTCCTGGGGTGGAGGGTCATCTGCAAAGGATTGAGAAGTCCAATGCCACCTTGGACTCGGTCATGTCTGCCCAGAAGGACAAAGGCCGCCAGCAGCAGCATAAGCCCTTTCGACCTTCAGCCCCTGCAGCACGTCCAGCCCAGCAACACCAGCATCAGGGCCAGCAGGCTCGCACTTGGCACCCCAAAGCCAAGCCTGCAGCTTCCTCCAGCAGGAAGCCAGGAGGGAAAGGTCCTGGAGGCTCCCCAGCCGGTCCTTCCTCCAAACCTGCCCAATGACAGGTTTAGGGTTGTCGCCCCCAACCTTGTCACTCCTCCCTGGGTTCCCCCCATGGGAGAATGGCTTCACCACTTCCTTTCTGCCTGGTCTAATATCACCATGGACTGCTGGGTGCTGGAAGTGGTAGGAAAGGTCTGCTTCTGGAATTCGAGCAGTCCCCACCCTATCGAGCCGTCGCCCCACGGGGGGCTACGGGGTCCGCAGCCTCTCTGTCGGCTCATTGAGCCGACATTGCCCTGCTCCTCCAGAAGGAGGCGATCAGGGAGGTGGCGTATCCTTCTTCAGACCCAGGGTTTGTGCCCAGGTACTTTCTGGTCCCAAAACGGACAGAGGGCTGGTGCCCCATTCTAGACCTACATGACCTGAACAAGTTCCTGAGGTCTCGAACCTTCAGGATGGTCACTCTGGCTCAGATCATTCCATCCTTGGAATGAGGCATGTGGTTCTGTTCTCTGGACCTCCAGGACGCATTCTTTCATGTCCCAATCCGTCCGTCCCACCAGCGATTCCTCCACTTCAGAGCAGAGGGATCCCTTTACAAGTTCTGGGCCATGCCCTTTGGCCTCTCTCCAGCTCCCAGGGTCTTCACCAAATGCATGGCAGTGGTGATAGCATTCCTGCAGCACTGAAGTGTCCGGGTGTACCCTTACCTGGACAACTGGCTGATGGCAGCCCCCTCCAGGCTGGAAGTGGAGCGGTCCAGGGATCTGGCCCTCCAGGTCTGCTGTCAGATTGGCCTCCTCATCAATGAGGCCAAATTGTAACTCATGCCAATGCAGGTGATTCAGTTCATTGGGGCAGAGCTTGACTCTCTTCAAGCCAGAGCACGGCTCCCGGTGGACAGAGCCGAGGTTCTTTCCTCCTTTCCCCAATCATTTCTGGTTGGGCAGTTGCACCCTGCCCGGGACTTCCTGCACCTCCTGGGCCTCATGGTGGCCTGCACCAGTGTGGTCCATTGAGCCCGCTGGCACATACATCCTCTGCAATGGGGGCTGGCCTGCCAACGGTCACAGCACTCTGGTCCTCTGGACCAGCTAGTGATAGTGACCGAGGAGATGGGGAATGCTCTCCAGTGGTGGATCATTCCAGCTCATCTGCAGGAGGGTATCCCATTTGTCTGCCCAGAGCCAATGGTCACTCTAACGACCGACGCCCTCTCTGATGGGTTGGGTTGCCCATCTGGGGGGAGCTCAGAGAGCACGGCCTCTGGTCCCCTCAGGAATCTCGATGCCACATCAACCTGCTTGAGCTTCGAGCGATCCAACTAGCCCTCATCACCTTCGCTCCGTTTGTACGGGGTCAATTGGTCCGGGTCCAGACGGACAACACCATGACCATGTACTACCTAAACCGCCAGGGCAGGATGCGCTCTTACCTCTGTGTAAGGAAGCTCTCCACACTTGGTCTCTCGTGAGCAGACTGGAGGCGGATCTCCTAGCCATCCATGTGGCAGGAGCCTCCAACACTCTGGCCGATGCCCTAAGCCAGATAGGTGCTGCATCTCACGAAGTGGTCTCTCCTGCCGGAGGTAGTACAAGATCTGTTCTCCTACTGGGGCATACCTCAGGTGGACCTGTTTGCCTCCAGAGAGAATGCAAAGCTGAGGCTGTTTCATGCCCACCCTCCTCAGCAGGGCTCGCTGCAGAGGGATGCCTTCTCGAGGCCGTGGACCCCAGGCCTCTTCTACACCTTCCCTCCATTTCCCTTGATCCACAAGGTGCTTCTCAAGGAGAAGAGGGTCAAGGCACAGGTAATTCTGGTAGCCCCAGACTGGCCCCGCCAGTTCTGGTATCCAGATCTCCTCAGCCTCAGCTCCAGGCTCCCAAGGCAGCTCACAGCCCACCCGGTCCTGATCTCGGTCAACACGGGGAAGGTACTCCACCCTGACCTTCAATCCCTGCACTTGACAGACTGATTCCTGAGTGGCTAGAGTTCCAGGCCTTGGGTCTTTCCAACGAGGTCCTCAATGTTTTTGAGGCTTCCCGTAAGGAGTCAACCAGAAAATGCTATGCCTTCAAATGGAAGAGATTCTCCATTTGGTGTCAGGATAAGGGGTGGGACCCTTTCTCCTGTTCCTTGGTTAGCATTCTGGACTACCAGTGGTCCCTTTCTCAGCTAGGGCTTCGGTCGACGACCCTTAAGGTGCACCTGGCAGCCATCTCTGCTTACCAGGAGCGGGCCAGCAAGCAGTCGGTGGTGCAGGAGAAGGTGGTTGGGCGCTTTTTCAAAGGCCTTGATCACATATCCCCTCCGGTGCGAGAACCTCCACCTCCGTGGGATCTACTGCTGGTACTGGCTAAGCTCATGGGCAAGCCATTTGAACTGATGCACAGGTGTGATATCTCTCACCTGTCATGGAAGACCACCTTCTTGGTGGCTATCAATTCAGCCAGAAGGATGGGAGAGCTGCAGGTGCTTTCCATCGAGTCTCCTTATCTGGGCTTCCACAGGGACAAGGTTGTCCTGCGCCCCCACCCGAAATTCCTTCCAAAGGTGATGTCGGAGTTTCACCTTAACCAGGTGTTGACTCTGCCCGGTGTTCGACCTCAACCACACCTCAGAGGCCAAATATAGGCTCAATACTTTAGATCCTAGAAGAGCGCTCTCTTATTACAAGGAGCGGACGGCTGAAGTTCGGGGAGAGGTTCGCCAGCTGTTTGTCACCTACGCTGAAGCCACACCTGGCAGACCTGCAGCCAAGTGGATGATAGGCAGGTGAGTCACCTCCTGCATAGATCTGTGCTACAGGTTGGTGGGCATGGAGCCTCCCAAAGGGATAAGAGCTCATTCTACCCGCCATACCGCTGCATCGGTGGCTGCTTCCAGGGACGTCCCTATCAAGGAAATCTGCAGGGCTGCTACCTGGAAGTCAGCACACACCTTCATTACCCACTACCACATCGACCTTGAGTCACGCTGGGATGCTGGTTTTGGGACCTCGGTTCTCTAGTCCTTATTTCCCAAGTAGGGGTGCACGCCTTGCCTCCCTCCTCCCAGAGAACTGCTAGGAGTCTGCCAGTAAGTGTGACTTGAACAACATATCCGTGTCCCTAGAAATACAGGTTACTCACCTGTAACAGGAGTTCTAGGAATGGTATATGTTGTTCATCCACACAACCCACCCGACCTCCCTGGCTTCGACGCGCAACCTGGCTTCCAGCAGGCTAGATCTGGCATCATGGGGCGGAGCCAAGAGTTTTACCACCCGGGTGGGTGGGAGGAGCCAGCTTGAAGACCTTCCGGCAAGATTTAAAGCGGCAAGGAACCTGCCAGTAAGTGTGGATGAACAGCATATACCATTCCTAGAACTTCTGTGACAGGTGAGTAACCTGTACATATTGCTTAAATCTGAGAACCCTGTTACATATTCATCCAAAGACATATTGCACTTTGTCCTTGATCTATATATCCTTTTCCCACTCCTCATATCATGCCTTGCCTCAACAGCATCCCCCTCCACTTTAACAGTGTCAGTGGTTCAGTCAGTAGCATGCTTGGCTCTGGGGCTAGAAGTTTGGAGGGTCATAGGTTCTAGCACAACACCAGGTACTTGGAGTAAAGCCCATAACTGACACTGTAGTGTAGTACATGGGGGGGGGGGCTGCACTGTTGAGGTGCCATCCTTTGGATGAGATGTTAAAATGAGGTCCCTTCTGCCCATCTCTGGTCGCTGTCAAGGTGGAAGTTAAAAATCATGTGGATTTATCAATAAAAAGTCAGGGAGTGTGCCCTGTATCATGACCAAAATTCCATCATCAATAAAACAGGTCCATGTAGCCCACCTCCCAGGATGTACCTGGAAAGGAACTAGCACCGCTTAGTGTGCCTTTCCTGGTCAACAACTGCAAATAAATAAATGAAATAAAGCAGCACCATCCTCAGTGGACTCTATGCCCTCCTTAATGCAGAAGGCCTACACACCCCACCTCAGCGCTTACCTCTATCCCTCCTGAACAGGATATAACCTGGGGTCATCAAATTCCATTTGTCATTTCCTGAATGTTGCCTTGGTGCCTTTATTGAGTGATTTTAATACATTCTCAGGATTAAGAGTGAACTGTTCCAAATACGAAATAATGCCTCTTTCTTTTTTTTTTACTCTATTTTCTCTCCGGTCGCTGCCCACGGGGGCATCTCTCTGGCATCCTGCCTGATCCTGCCTGCCTGAGGTCCCCCTGAACCTGTGTCTTCTCTCTCCACCCCTCCCACAGACAGTACCCCCAGCTTAGACCCTCCGGGGTGGGGTTGCCCCTCCTCATTGGGTGCTCTTGCACACATAGACGCTGGCTGTGGGAGTGGGCCTGGGCGGAGGACCTGGAAGGCCAGGCAGGGCGGATCCGGCAGGGGGCATGGGGGTAAGGTGCCGTCGCCTCCCCTGCAGAGCCAGATTTTTCTGTTTTCTTTTTCCCCTTCCCCTGTTTGGTGTACCTGTGATGTTCTGGCGCAAGGCAACCCTGCCAGGGTCATCCACACTGCATGACATGCAGCCGACGTGCTGCAGTGCCCCTGACCTCCACCAGGAGCTGCTGGCATGCCATGTTATTCCTCACCCTCCCCTAGGGGAGGAGTGCCACCGCAGGTGCTCAATTCTTGCCCCATCCTTGCTGACCCCCTGCACCTGAGCTCACTCCCAAACTGGGATCACCGGCATGGCACAAGGTGTGGCGTCCAGCACCTCAACCCTCAGCATCACTGGGCCAGCACAATAATGCTTCTTAACAAAAGAGGTAATAGCTTTCAAAAATGAACCTAGAGGTTAAATGGATATCTTTGGGTAATAGACATTTAGGTTTGAAATCACTCAACACTTATCACAATTTGTTAGCATAAACTCTGACTGCTTAATTTTTACAAATTACAATGTAACTAAAAAAATGATTACATTAAACCTATTGCTTTAGGATAAAATAAATGTAATAAGGATGATGTCAGCATCCCATCTATTTTACATCCTTAATAACTTACCGCTGACATTTTGAGGATCTATAGTTCTCTAAACTAGACAACTTATTTGGAAGATTTATTTGGGGAGGGGAAAAATGATTTAGCTTGATCAAGTTGAGTGACAGATGGGAAGATAGGGGAATGTAAATTCCCGTAGTTTGAAAAACATTGTTGGTCATTTATTATTAAACATAGACATGGTTTCTAGCTTTCTACCAAGAGATAATCCCAGAACTTTGCTCTGGGTTTAATTGGAAGAAACAGTCGCTTCACGTAATCCCATTATTTACCTGATAGTTTTACCTTTAGACCGTAAACTTAAGTCACTTCCCATTATTGCAGGTAACACATCTACACAAAACTAACAAGCATTTGTCAATGCCGAACGTTTGCTTGCAGATATTTGCAGTGGTGTTTGGCATGTATGGTGCTTTACTCTAATGCCCTGTGCGATTGCTGGTATTTGCACAATAAATTCTCAGCATGACCTTTTTGCTACCCCCATTGTGTGCTACATAGGCGGAAACACGTTTTGGGCAGGATGTGAAAAATGACAGCTGTACTGCTCATGAGGAAGTGTGGTAAAATGGCAATGTTGAAAATCTGGAGTGGAAATATTGAAAATTCGCAAACCTACGAGCGTGCGTGAGAACTGTGCAATGCACGCTCATAAAACAGTCATTGTTAGGAATTTTTTCACCAACTTGTCAACATCGGCATTTTAAAACCTCTGCTAATGAACAGTGTCACTGTAATTGTCTTACTGTGTGCCATACATTGATTTTGCACACTGACTGCGCCATTGTGCACTACATGGGCGGAAACACGTTTTGGGCAGGATGTGAAAAATGACAGCTGTATAAGGAGGTGTGGTAAAATGGCAATGTTGAAAATCTGGAGAGAAAATATTGAAAATTCGCAAACTTACGAGCGTGCATAGGAACTGCGCAATGAACACTCATAAAACAGTCGTTTTGGGAATTTTGTCACCAAATTTTCAACACAGCCATTTAAGACCTCTGCTCATGGACAGTGTCACTGTGATTTTCTTAATGTGTCTCATACATTGAGTTCGCTTTTACGGATTGCGCCATTATGCGCTACATGGGCGGAAACACGTTTTGGGCAGGATATGAAAAATGAGAGCTGTACTGCTCATGAGGAGGTGTGGTAAAATGGCAATGTTGAAAATCTGGAGTACAAATGGTTGAAAATTGCAGCCATGCGGCGTGCGTGGGAATTGTGCAGCATGCCTTTCATTAAAACAGTCATTTTAGGAATTTTTTCACCAAATTTCAACATAGCCATTTTAAGACCTCTGCTCATGAACAGTGTCACTGTGATTTTCTTAATGTGTCCCATACATTGATTTTCTCAAGACACTGACTGCGCCATTGTGCTACATGGACGGGAAACATTTTGGGCAGGATGTGAAAATGACAGCTGTACTGCTCATAAGGAGGTGTGGTAAAATGGCAATGTTGAAAATCTGGAGTGAAAATATTGAAAATTCGTGAACTTACGAGCCTGTGTAGGAACTGCTCAACGCACACTCGTAAAACAGTCATTTTTTGGAATTTTTGCACCAAATTTTCAACATAGCCATTTTAAGACCTCTGCTCATGAACAGTGTCACTGTGATTTTCTCAATGTGTCCCATGCATTGATTTCGTACACTGACTGCGCCATTGTGCACTACATGGGCGGAAACATGTTTTGGGTGAGATGTGAAAAATGACAGCTGTACTACTCATAAGAAGGTGTGGTAATACGGCAATGTTGAAAAATCTGGAGTGAAATATTGAAAATTCGCGAAACTCACGAGCGCGCAGGAACTACGCTAACACGACTGTAGAAAAAACATTTTTTTGATATTCATTAATATAGACCTTTCATGAATGAAACACATCATGATAAGATCAGGTTCGAAGGTGATTTCCAAGCAGTGACTGTGAAATCACCCTTCGGCCCGAATAACGCCATGACAGTGACATCATTCACGGAGAAGGGTCCCAAAACCCCATGTTGAAAATTTGCGAAAATTCCAAACAATGCCTGAGATATGCAATAAAGTTGAAAACCCCTATCTAGCCCATTATACAGCTTGCACGGGCATTTCCTCAGTCTCACGGGTCGGCTTTGAAGAGTGCAGACGCATTCGTTCACGTAAGATCGTCGCGCCGAGCTCTGGAGGTAAGTATGGGGTGAGGGGTGTGGGGAGGCAGGTGCGCAGTGGGTGGGTGTGGGTTGTGGGGGTTGGGAGACTACGTGGGACCGTTTTTCTTTAGGTTGAAAAAAAAAATACTACATGGGACGTTTCCACGCTGGGGTGGGCTCCAGCGTGGCAGAAAGATGGCTGGGGCCGAGGCCGACACGATTGGGCACCCCGTCCGGCAAACTTCACGCTGGGGTCAAGGAGCCGATGGGGGATTGGGCACCCGTGCTGGCAAAACAACGGGACGTTTACCACGCTGGGGTGGGCTCCCAGCATGGCAGTAGGATGGCTTGGGGGCTGTGGGCCGGCGGGGTATTGGGCATCCCGTCAGCAAACAACGTTGCCACACTGGGGTGGGCTCCAGCGTGGCACCAAAGCTTTGGGGCGGCGGTAGGGGGAAGCGTGATGCGAGGGGGGCGGCGTGACGCTGGCAGCTGGTATGACAGCGTGCTTTCTTTGAAGCTGAAGAACACCGCTGTCACACAGAGCTCCCGCACCCATTGGTGCAGGACTGCCACGCTTGCTCAACAGAGCACTGGATTGTAAGGGAGAGGCACACCTCCAAAGTGTGCTACTCTCCCAAGACGTTCCTTGCGCATACGCGCAAGCAAACGTAAAAATTAAAACACTTGGATGGAATAATTTACAATAAAATGAACACCACTTTGGAATAATCCTAATGTCTCTTCTGTAAATAAACGAACATCTTTGAAGAATTTGGCCAACTTGGTATTAGAATCATACAAGATTTCACTGATCCTCTGGCTGGTTGTCTGTATTCCTTCACACATACTAACTGCCTATGCATCAGTTTTGGAAATACCTATATTAGAATGAATCATTACAAATAACTCTTAACTCAGGAGACTACAGCCCAGAAGATCAATAATGGGAATCAATATTTAAAATATCAGAGAAGGGAGGGGCAAGAAATATAAAATACTGGTATAACCTACTTACATTGACAGATCATGTGGCCACAGGAAAATGATCTACACTGCTCTATTGACAAGAATATTTGGGAAGAACTTTGGACTGTGGCAGATAAAAACAACAAAAGTATCCAAAGTAGATTGTGCATAATTGGTGTTATACCTGGACAAGGTTAGATAGTTTATTTTTTCACCAAGAGGTCTATGCTGCAGATGCTCCAAGGAACATACTTCTCTAAGATACATCCTATGGCAGTGTCCAAAACTTACGCAGTTCTGGAAGTTGATAATTAACTTTTGTTCAATCATTTTAAAAAGAGCTCTACTAATGAAGTCAAATATGTATAGCTATACTAGAACATTTCTCACAGATTCATAGCTTGGATAGATATGAGCATTACTTGATTTTCTCTGTTACAATGGGACCAAAATAACTCTTGGGATTTATTGATGTCTGAACGATGTAGCGACTCATATCTGGAACTCAGTGATCCAGGTTTGGGTTAAAAAATGTTACTCTAGCACTGTATTAGAAAAAGATGATAAATTATATATTTCATTGTGATTCTTAAGATTTATTTTGATAAGGTAATATAGCATATGTTGTAGTTGTTGTATACCAGTTACTCTGTACAACCTTTCTCTTAATGTATTGGTTTATTAATTTATTTGGATTCTATATTGTATTTTGGTTTATTAATATTAAAAAAAAAATATCACAAAAAAAGACTTGAGTTACCACTGCTGGGCCTGAGCCCCTGGCATCATGTTGGAATTTTTGTCTTAGGTTGTCCACACTTGATGGGGCACAGCCTGAGGCAACAGAGGAGACATGCAACCTGAACAATAAAGTGACATTGATTCTACAAGTGCTGGCAGTTGTCCAGAGTGGCTTCAACCATCTTAAGAATATTACTAGGTACACCCCTACTCAAAGCAGCAGTATACAAAAGTAGGGCACACTGTTTGGAAAATCCCATACCTGATGACAAATTTAAAGCTAGGAAATAGCTTTATTTAAGTGTACTATGTGGAATGCTAGTGATTCAAATGGCAAGCAGGAGACAATCCCCCAAATGCTCTGGCACTTTGAGCACAAGCTCTTCCTCCGGGGATAGGAAGTGCAGCCTTCACTTTTGCTACAGTCTGGACTTGTACATTGTTTTCGAGTTTGGAATTTAGGATTTTTCATTACTTCATCAAAAATAAAAAAACACCTTTGGTTTTATACTCGTGTGTGGAACCTTTAAGCACTCAAGCTTTATAAGCAGCTCACTATGCTTGCAAACCCCACCCCTGAGGACTGGGGCATTTGGTGGATTGTCTCCTGCTTACTTTTTGTGAGACTAGTGATTTTCCAAATAGCGCACTTTTTTTTTTTTCATATTGCTGCTTTTTGTCTGGAGCCAGCTGCCCCACACAGGTATGCCGCAAGCTTCATCATGTACACATCTCCACTTCCTGGCTTCCAGCAGGTTGCACCCCGACCTTGGGACTTTAGTTCAAGGCTTTGTTACCTTGTGTCTCAGCTACTGCAACGCGGACTACCAGGTCTGCATGTGAGTCAGCCTGTAGTTGGTGCAGAGCCTGGCAGCAAGCATCTTGACATCTAGAGTGAGATGGGAGTATTTTTCTCCAGTTCTCCACAACCTGCAGTGGCTGTCCATTGGGTGGTGCACTGACATCAAGGTGCTACTATGAGTATATAAAATCCTGAACGGGCCGGCCCGCTTTGCAGTCAGGAACTGTTACTCATACTGCGAGAGGACCTCACTGGTAAAATAAATTTGTGTTCTTATAGCTGATGGGTGGTTAGGGTCCCCATCACAAGACTAAGATCAGTAAGGAATTGAGTTTTTGCTATCGGAGCCACAAGGCAATGGACTGCACTCCCAAGTTTGATCTGTGATGCTACATCAATTTTTGGAGTTATGGAAATTGCACTCAAGAAATAAACTCTATCTGTCTAGAACAATGTATAGAGAAGTGCCTCTTTTAGCATAGATGCTCCTAAAATCACTCTTACACAGGCGGGCACTGACATTTTTAGTTGCAAACAGTCAAGCGCTGGCAGCTGGACATGAACTGAAATCTACAAAGCACAGAAGAGTCCCTGTAGCTAAGGGAACATTTAATGAAAAACTGAAATAATTTTTTTTTGTAATTTCTAAAGTGTGTTCAAGACATAACACTTATGACATCCCAGTCTGTTGCTGTGGATATTATTGTGGTGTCATAAATTGAGAATGAGAACCTCAGCTGGGGACTGGAATAATCTGGAGTAGATGAACTCTAAGAGATAACAATCATGGTTGAATCCAAATTAACTTAGTAATCAAGGAATGGAATGGATGGAGTTAACCTGACACAGCAGTGACTGGGAGCATCTTGCCAAGCTGGTGACCTGGGCTCACATTCAAACCAAGACACAGCACAGCACGTCAACAGGTGGAGGCCAGATCCCTTGATATATTCTCCCCATTTTGTGGAGGAGAGTTAAATGTCTGCTGGTGACAATGGATGATAGATACAGGCCAGTTAGGTGTTTGCAACAGGGAAGGGGTCTTCTGGCATTCTGCAGGGTGGGGCAACAGAAGCTTACTATTGGTACCTCCAGCAGAGAGTAGGGTGGAAGATGCAGGCCCTGCTTTGCAAGAGGAAGTGGTCCCCCCTCTCCATGTTGCACATCAAGGCCTCATAGGTGTGACCTTTATCATATTCCTTCATTCACTGGATTCAGGCTCCCAGCTTGATTAGGTGCAGTGGTGGATGCTGGTTGGACTCTGCTATGGGAGCATATAAGACAGCAGTTCACACCAGATGGGATCCTAGAGCAACTGGGGGGACTTTCTTTTAGAATAACTAGGGGTCAAAAATGATAGAAAGGAAAACAGTAAATAAAAAATTAAATGGCTTGAAATTTTGAATTTATTTTTGGTATGATGCATACCTAAGTTGTGCTGATACCATTTTTGTTATTTCCTAGTGCCAGGAGTACCCCCTCTGAAGTTTCATTACTCGTCAGGCAGTGTCAGCTGTGGTTATAAGGTGGGGTGTTGCAGTTTACACTCAGGGGAGGAGCTGGGCATTCCTTTTTCTTTTGCTCTTTATTTCTAAGGATTAATGTACAGGCTACTGAAGACACCTGCCTTTTCTTAGCAGCTTCTCAGCCAAATGTTTTGAGGGAAGGAATTACTCAGAACTTGTTAAGCAGGTAACTCCCCCCCTTAGGAGCATAACATTTAGCAACTGAACATTTAACTGGTGCAACCCACGTGTTTTAAAATTAGCCAGCTAACACGTAGCAAAAGCTAGTTTGTAAAAAAACTACTTCCTGATCACTGGAGAAAAGGAAAACGGAAGGTAAAAAATATAATATTTTATTTTTCTATTTATAAATGTTGGGTTTTTGTGCTAAATCTCTTTGCTTGTGTTTTGTTTAGAACTTAGACTGCTAAGGTTGGTGATGGTTCAGACTGTGGTCTCTGCTGAAAAGAGCAGTCAGCAAGTAGAGTACTGGGTCGTGTGAATTATGCTCGGATTATGGTCAGATGTGGCTCGGTTCTTCATCCTGGGGCTTGCCAAAAACTTGTGACTATGAGCTGTCATGGCCACCTGCTGCCATTAATGACATTCTGTATGGCAGTCTCTATCTTACTGAGGGGTGAGGGACCACTTTGGCACACTGGTGATCCAGGCTCATGCCCCTAGCTGGGGGATGTCAGGAGTGGGTGACATCAGGGAGGGCTATGAATGGACATTGTCCTACTGGAGGATAGATAAGCTACAGCGCTGCTCATTAAGTGACACCTAGAGGTAACATGGTAGAGATGTCACTGGCAGCATGAATGACCAGGTGCTGCCAGGGGAAATGGAGGGGGGGGGATCTTAAGGGATAAAAAGCCTCTCACTGGCTGCATGATGATGCTTGACTCCTCCCTCTCAGCAATGAAGCTTGGTATGATACATGTGCTCACTGCAATTAGGCTGAAAGGGTCAATCTGCCTTGGGAGGGGCAACTGGCATAGTGATTGCACCAGAGGTCTTAGGGCCTGGATGTGAAACATAACTCTCAACTGTTAAACATTTTTGCATAGTGCTTTGAATTTTACAGCCAAATTTACACTTGCTCTGTGAAGATTAATTGATGTTCTTCAAAATGTTAGAGATATTTCTGGACAATCAAACTAGTAAACATGTTAACTAATTTGATAGAAACAGTCCTTAAGACTAAATACATGGTGCCAACTATTCTTCTACATATTATTTTTTAAATTAAAAATGTGGTGTGCATTCTAGTCCTTCACTCCTCATTTTAAAGGCCAGTGCTGCAAATTGTAATGCTGAGAGGTACAATGAGGAAGGAGGCCCAAGCTGATATGCGAGCCCCAGAATGGGAGCTGACAGAATGGCAGGGCAGATGGCAAGCCCAGTATAAGTAGGATTATAAATGCATACAAAACCAAACAGACTGTGGGACAGATTTTTGGAAACATGCATCTGCCTTGCTCCCAGGTGTAGTTTCCAAACCAAGTCTTAGTGGTAAAACGAGTAGGATCACATTTATTTATGCACTTTTTAAAACCCAGCGAGCTTTATAACATGTCATAACAAAGAATACACAGTCAACAAATACATTAAAAAACTATTGACATATACCTTATTTAAAATATTAATGTAAATAAAGATCTGGAAGTTGTGATACAGAGCATTGATGCCAATAAAATGAAATAAATGATGGAAACTCAGGATAGGTGAATTGTAGACCCGTGCTTCTACAGTGGCTCAGGTTTTGCATGTTTCGATGCCTGGAGTGCCAAAGAATTGGGGCAGTTACTGAAAATGCATTGCCCCTCACAGATTTGATTCTTGAGTGGAGGATCAATAAAAGCCCCCCTAATCCCCAGAAGGGGGTACTCTCCCATGTCTTGTGCGGTCTGGAGCTTGCAGAGGTAAGCAGGCCAGCCCAGGGCCTCAAACGTAGTAACAGTAACCCTGAAGTCGATCCGCTGCCGAATTGGCAGACAGTACGAATTGTGCAGTGCTGGGGAGACATGCTCTGACCTCCCTTGGGCATTCAGAAGGTGAGCTGCAGTGTTCTGCACCAGCTGCATGCATCAGATCTGGCCACAGAGAAGGCCCATATAGAGTACACAACAATAACTTAAGGAGGGGGTGACAAATGTGTGCACTAGTATTTACAGAATCCAGTTTCTAGAAAGGGGTACAATCTGGTGATATTTATTTTATTTAGTTTTATTTCGTTTTTGTTGACCGGGTAACTGCACTAGACAAATCCTGCCTATTTTCAGGCACGACCCGGGGGAGGGGGAGTACAGATGAATGCCAACTGACCTTGAACCAGATTAAGCTGTTGGTGGTATTTTCAGTGAATTCCTCAGGAGGTAAAAGCAGCTCCTGACCACAGCTGGCACCTGGAGCTCCAAACTCAGTCTCTGCACAAGAGCTACTCCTGGATTTTAGCCACTTTTTGTGCCACAAGCTGAACACCATCCAGTGCTAGCATCTTGATGCTGCTTTTGTTCGTTTTACTCCTCTGTTGGCAGACCAGGCAGTTAATTAATATCGTCAACAGGTGTGTGGTTAGATAATGTCACGCCAGGTGGTGGGGCACGAGGCCGCAGGCACAGTGCGACCAACAAATGAGGCATGACATTATCCCAAATGACACACACCCTGGCGGGCATTATTGCTATTATACAATGGCTCATTGTTACATATAAAATAAAAAAAATAGTTTTAAAGAATGTTTTTATTAGTGTGGAAAAATATTTTTGTTTCCTAAGAGGAGATGCAAAAAAAGTGATCATGGGGCTGTTCCACATTGGTTCACAGTGCTGAGACTGAACCTGTGATGTTGTGCTGGGATAACATCATGGGGCCAGTCTCAGACTGACCAATCAGAGACCAGGATTCTTTCTTGCCATTGTATAATTAGACTTGTCCCCATGCACCAGGAGTTCTATTCCCCCATGGCTTTCCCCAGCTGTAGGACCGGAGGGAGGCCCCCCCCCAAAGCACACTCATCCAGAATTCGCTCTGGGCAGGAGCAGCAGGGTGGGTCACTGAGACACAGGTAAGGCTTCACGAAGCCTGTTCCCCAGTTTTTTTCACTTTTCTGGCCACTTCCTCATGCTGTGGTGCCAGGATGTACACCTGGAGGTGCACATGTCCTACGCTGCCACTGCCCCCCCCTTCGAGTCAGTCACACCTACACTGCCACTGGGCCTCCACCGAGTGGCAGTCATGGGCTGATATGGCTGGCCACTCCTCCCCAGGAGAGGAGAGCAGGTCCTGGGATACTCAGTTCTCTCCCTCTGACCCCCAGCAACCCATGCTCGTTTCCAAACATGGGTCGCCAGCATGACAGGAAGTAAGGTGTTCAATGCCTTAGTCCTCCACACCACTGCGCCAGCTGCTTAAAGCTGCTTTTAAGAGCAGAAACCTGTTGATCCAAGTCCACCAGGAGCAATATAGTCTTACTTGGATTAAGAGCCAGCCAGTGGGAGGTCATTTAGTACACGCTTTTCTCAACACACTGTTCAAGTCACAGCACAGAGCTATTTCCCCGATCCCACTTAGCTGCAAAAGAAATTCACCACTGGATCTTCTTTAGCAAAACAGTGATACCCTCTACAGAATCTTTTGATTCTCTCAGGGGTAGCATGTATGCTGCAAACAAAATGGAAGCAAGGACAGATCCCTGCAGGACACTGCAGTCAAGGGAAATTGGCCTCACCAAGGAGAAGCCCATGTCCAGGAATGACCTCAACCATGCAAGCACAACACCAGACAATTCTGCATAGGCAGAGTCAGTCCACAAAAACCCATGATCTATCATGTGGAATACTGAAGAGAAACTGAGGAAGATCTCTACCCAAACATCACCTTGATATATAGCCTGGAAGAAATCACAGGACCATCTTTGTGCTGTGGCACTGGCAAAATCCAGACTGATAGGGCTTGAAGATAATATACCTTTCCAACTGTTTGCCTAGCTGCAGTGCCACCACTTTCTCAACAGCCTAGTATAAATGGCGGGTTAAGGATAAACTAATAATTTGCAGGGCTGTTAAAAACTAGTTCTTGTACGGGCTTCTGATTTGGATTATTTACTGGAAAACTTCGTAGAATTCTGGAATATGGACTTTGTAGACACTGGTAAAAACAAAGCATTTCATGGAATTTGGTATTTTTAACAGACCAGTGATCTTTAGAGCTTGTATTTTTGTAATAATTCTTTCCTATACTATTCTCATTTTTGGTTTTTCTTATTTGCAGCATACTTAGCCTTCTTTTATTCTGAATATTTATACACATACTAAAAGGTTAACAGTAAAAGCCTGATAAAATCCAACAATTAGACTAGCAATTACTGGTACAACCCTGGAATTTCAGTCTTGAAAACAGAATTTTGTTACTTGAAACATCGTAAATTGGTGGCCTTTCTTCTTGAGCAAGGTGTCTCACAGCAGCCTTTTTCAAAGCCACTGTGAAGACTCCCTCCCTTAAGAAGGCATTCACAGTCACTGCGATGGCCTAGGCTAGTACCAGTCTTTACAACTGAGATGGAACCAGAGCCATCTGGTTGTTACCTCCCAGATGGCTCTGCTCAAAATCCAACTGATCACACTCCCTCTCAGCTAATGTAATCTTCAACCCTACCACTCTTCTGTTCCTGTTGCTCCCACTCTGAGCTGTGGAGGGGAGCTAGCCCTGGATACCAGCAATCAAAAACTGATTCAGTTGCTCATATTTCTCCAAAGAAACCCAAGTCTTTACTCTGCAGACAGGTACATGTCCTCAGTAAGGAAATGTGTGGCAGGTCTGTTTTTCTTGGCTGCAGTGACAGTAGAGGTGTGTTTAGGCCTCTCAGCTCTCATTGCCTCCTCTTAGCTATTGTGGTCATCATCTCCTCCTGCATTCTAACCTACACCTCTGTATTTTCAACTGCCAAAGCTCATTTTAAAACAATAGCATACTTCAGTGTGATGTCACTATGCATGAACAGATAAGAGCCAAGGTGTCAATCATTTCTTCCAAGGCCAAAATGTAAGCTTCAACAGCTACAGTGGACCCTCAACTGGATGCAGCCATCGAGGGCATCTGAAAAGGTCAATATCAGAGGCTCAGTAGGCAGCACATTCATCTCTGGACCAAAAGATCAGATGGCCATGGGTTCTAGCCCCACACTGCACACCTGGGGTAATACTCATAACTGACACTGTTGTGTAGAACAAGGGGGTGCTGTACTGGGGAGGTGCCATCTTTCTAATGAGACTTTAAAATGAGGTCCCTTCTGTACATCTCTGGTCATTTCCAAGGTGGAAGTAAAAGATCTGAAAAGAATAAGTAAAAGACTTAATGATGCAGTGCAGGGAAGTCTCCCTGGTGTCATGGCCAACATTACCCCTGCCAGTAAAACAGGTACATGCGACTCACCCCACAGGATGCACCTGGAAACAAGCTATAATAGCTTAGTGTGTCTTCCCTGGTCAAAAATGATAAAATAAATAAACAAGCTAATGAACTGTGAGCCGGAAGGGCAGGAAGGTTTATGAGCTCTTTAGACACCTTGAGTTGACATTATTTCATAAATACAAAGTACTTTCTAGTGATTGTTTTGTATACATTTTGTTAGTCAAAAAATACAGTAGCTGTATTTATTTTTTTATTTCTTTGTTTGCCCTCCTTCTGTCCTGGCCAACCCACATTATGCTGGCTTCCCCAGCCATGTCCCCTTGACTTCTCCCTGGTCTTACCTCACACATGCATGCACGCACGTAATCACACACACACACTTGTTCCCCAGGGCTTATCATTGGTGGGGGTCCTTACCTCTACCAAGGCATAGATCTCTACTGAGCCATGGATCTGGTCGGTGGTGGCAGTGGAGCTGGGGTGTCAGGCATGGAGCCTGTGGGTGGCTGGAGTCATTCCGTTTTGTACTGTAGGAAGTTGGTAGTTGGAAGGTTGTTGATTAAGTTCATAGTGTTTGCTGTGTTAAAATAATAATGTAAAAGCTATATTTAAAAGTTTTATGCTAGAATGTTGTTTTTCAGTTGGTCATGTAGGGATTGAAATCAAATTGTTGAGAAAACAGTTTTTATGAAAATCTGCTGCTTTTCCACTGTGTTTGTGGTGGTGAACCCAAACTGTTGAGTAAGCCTTTTCCTGAAAGTCTGCTGCTCTTAAACTGTATTTACAAGGAATGTTGTATGCATATATTTGAAATTCAGTTTAGAAGTATGAAAGAAAGAAGTGTCCAAGCCTGTTTGGAATACTGTTCTGCTGCACTACCAACTGAGCTACCAGGAAAACTGGAATCCTGGGAAATCCCAAAAGCATGCTTCTTTCACAGTGCACACCATGAAGCCACATAAATTAGAATTGCATGTATTTACAAGCAGTGCAGTGTGCTTATATCTGAAATAAAATATAGACCTGAGAATGAAACAAGTGCTCTAGCTGGGATTTGAACCCAAGCGTGCTCGGAATATTGTTCAGCTGTACTGCCAGCTGTGCTACCAGGGCAACTGGAAACCTGGGGGTCCCAAAGGCACTCATTTTATTAATATACATCCTAGAGCCACACAAATTAGGATTACACACATTTACAAGGAGTGCAGTGTGCATATACAGAGGAGTCAGCCAGGATGCAGTAGTGTACCTTGCAGTATTTCTGCATAGCACTGTAGTACACTACCGTGAACCGTGCAATCCAATGGCAATTCAGCCAGTCTGTCATGCAGGGATTTGTGAGATATTTTTTACTGTGCTGCATCTTGGTAGACTCCACTGTATTTGAAATGTAATTAGAAGTGAGAATGAAATGAGTGTCCCGATAAAGGAACACTGTCAACGTTTGCTGACTATTTTGTGAAGTGCTGAAAGTTGGTACCTCTTAATACCACCTAACTGTGCTCTGATGTCATATATGGGCAGTCTATGCACTAATAATAACAAGATGTATTTTTTATAATCCAAGCATGTCAAGCTCCCAACCTTAATTCACTCATCTGTGCTTCCTGTGCATCCCCAAACAACAATGGCACTGGAGCACAACAAAACTTGCTATTGTTCATAAGCGAGTTTGGACTTTTGCAAGGTATACTTTTTTAATGCAAATATACACACACTAGAATGAAGACTGAGCTGGACAGTGTAGGTTATTTTTAAAAATGAGCACTATTTCATATTAAAACTCTTCTTTGAAAGTGATGCAATAGTGCTCATGGGTGACAAGAGGCACTGACTTTCAGCACTTCACAAAATAGTCAACAAAAAGCTGACACTGTCCCTTTAACTTTAAACTGCACCTGTGGGGGGTGAGTTCAAACTGCTGAGAATGCTGTTTTTATGAAAGTTTATTGCTGTTCAGCTGTGCTTGTGAGGGGTTAACCCAAACTACTGAGAACACAGCTTTTTTAGTCTGTTGTTTTTTAGCTGTGCTTGTGCAGGGGTAAACCAAAACTGTTGAGAAAGTCATTTTTATGGAAAAGTCTGTTGCTTTTAAGCAACTCCTAGCAATCTGGGATTGGATCAAGAAGCCTAATTGTTAGAGTACCAGGCAGACTGCTGTGGCCTTGCAGTATGGTGCTGCTGTAGATCTGAACTTTCAAAGACCTAATGCGTTGCCACAGATCAGACCAGATGACAAAGGTGGCCAGGTGTTTTCCACACAACTACTGTCCTCTGGATATCTGTCACAGCAGATCTTGCTCAGTCACTGGTACCGTCATGAGGTTCCCAACCCTGTCCCAAGAGTTACTTGTTCATCATGTGGGCTGTCACCCTTTCCCACAGTTAGAGAATGTTGCCTACACAGTCCTCCCAGGTACTTTGGAGAGTGTTGGTTTAATCTGCTCTGCTATGGTATCTACATATTTGATAAAAGGCCCACTCACCACCAAGAAACCATGCTGTCTGCCGTCAATGATTTTAAACTGAACACAGTCTTTACGTTTTTCAATTTCTTTGCATATTGTGATGCTAGTAGGAAAACTCCTGTCAGAAGTATGGCCCCCAGCTTTCTCTTCAAGGAGGCCTCCTGGAGGAGACAGTGGCGGGGGGGCATGGTATGCATAGTGGGGTCTATGCAAATAGGTGTGGCTTGCCAATGCACCACAGATCTGTGGTACCTAGGCAATCCTAATTGACAATTCTACACACCAGGAGTCCTGTGGACCCCTGCACGCATGCACGGAAGGGACGTGCATACCTTCCTCACTGGATCTCCCAGCTGATCAAGCAGCCACGTGTGTGGCCAGTCCAAGGGGCATGTCTGGAGGGTGTGCCTGCACTCCACTCTGTTCATGTTGGCACAGAGTGCCAGGCCAAGGGGGCACAAGATATGGCAGAGGGCACCCTGGTGTATATTTTGCATGCCCCCCCCAGTGCCACCTGCTGGCTGCGGCAGAACAGAGAGTCCCTGCACTGTGATGCCCCAGCCCAGTGGACTGATAGAAATGGCTGGGGGCATCCATTTGGGCATTCACCTTTACATTTAAAAAACACCAGGGCCCACACTTGCCCAGAATCCCCTTCTCACATGGAGCAGGGGATCCACTTCGGGACCCAGGACAGGCATATATTTGGATTCCCACCTGTGTCTCTCAAAGCACCCCCTGCGTAGCTGCACACTAGGGACATGGGGCTGTGGACAGGTGCCTTCTGGGGGCATGTGGTTGTGTATACTATGTACCCTGCATCTATCTGAAGGTGTGTAGCTATGTGGGCTGGGTATACACAAATTGCACACACCTGGCTCACCTTCGTGCATAGCTCTCAATATGCAAATAAACTGAAAAACATAAGGACTGTATTCAGTTTAAAATTATTGACTGTGGACTGTGTATTTTGATTATAAGTAGAGACTCAAGAAAATAATGAATACTTTCTTAAAGAGACACTGCACTTTTATTTTACAGCACAAATTAGAACCAGAACACCCTGAAGAAGGCACTGTCATTATTGTTCTGAAATGTTGGTTTACTGTTGGTAGCCCAGCTACTAACATATTTGGTCTCTGTATTTGTGATATGATAAATTGAGAACTACTGCAGAACAGGTTATAATTGTTGTAAAATAATTATAGCTATAGTCGCTCAAGTGCTAATTGCATGAAAATAAAATGACCCTAATTGCCCAAAATTACTTATTTTCAGTGGGTGAGAATTAGAAGCTAATTGCAGAGCGTGAAATTAAATTTGCATGATTATGTCCGATTATGGCCATTTGCTAAATATAACTAACACAAGATTTAACAGTTCTACAGTATTTTACTTGGTGCAGAGTAGGTTTTTTGTCTAAACTATAGATACTTTATGTATTGCCCTGACTGGAACAGGCTTCTCACCTAAATTTAGAGACTTTATTCTGAGGTTGGCTGAGCAAGAATTCCTGTCTCCGCTCTGCCATAGCCCATTAAAGTGAGGACTACATTTACACAGCTGAGTCCTGTAGATGTTTTTGGCCATGAGTGCAGGCTAGTTAAGGCTGTGAGCAGAGCCTACAGCCATTTCACTTTAGTTTGAAAAGGGGTTTCTGTGGAACACATTTTTTAAATAGTTTTCAGTGTATCCTTCCATAACACTACAAATTCCTATGGCAGTTAAAAAATACTCCCTTCTTTCTGTTTAGAATGATGGACAAAGACCTCAAAGCTGCTTTTCTCTGAGAGCAAATGTGCACACCTTCCAAGCAAATCTAAATATCTTTAAAATTATTCAAGGTGCACAAAAACAACCAGTGAGAAAGTTGTTCAGGTCAGCCCAGTGGCACTAAGGGTCGAGGTGCTTGACACCACACCTTGCACCATGCTGGTGACCCAATTTCAGGAACAAGCCTGGGCCACCAGGGGTTGGCAGGAGTGGGAAAGGATTGAGCATCTGGGGACTGTTTTCTCAACCCAGGGAAGGTGTAGGGGTATGCACCACTCCTGAGTGGCCTCTGGTGGCAGTCAGGGGCATGCCATGGAACCTGTGGTGCAAGCTGTAAGGCAGGGGTGGAGCTGCAGTGGATGTAGGGATGTCATTGCATGTCTGAGCTCCAAGAGAGGGAGGAGGGGTGGGAGAAAAAGAAAGCCCCTACTGGCTGGGTGAGGTGACAACAACCTCCGGGAGCCAAGGCCCACATGCTCAATGTTGGCCACAATCCCCAACTCTCCCCCAGAGGATCCTGGGCCTCTCCAAGGAGGCAGAACAGCCAGGGTCCTGATCCCAATGTAGTTGTCAGGGAGAGTGGTTCAGATGGGCGGCAAGGAGCTGTAGGCTGAGTGAGGATGCCCGAGAGAAGCCCTGGAAGGTAGGAGAAAAAATAGAGCTTAAAAAAAAAAAGAAGGAAAGTTGTTCAGGGCAAAAAGTCCTTTCACATGAAGATAGTCACTAATCTGAATTCTTTATATTTTGTAAAACATGGTCTTCCAAACAACCTATTTTTTTTTCTCTGAGTGAACACAGTAGGAGTCATGATAAACAATTGTAAATATGTCAGAAAATATACAAGCTAGCAATATACAACCAACAGGAAAGTTGTTCAGGACAAAATTACCTTTCAAATGAGGGTAGTCACTAATCTAAATTCATTAGATTTTTTTAATACAGCCATCTGAAAGATGAAAATTGTGAAAAAAAGTGAAAATTCAGGTAATCAGATGGCCATAGTTTAAAAAATGTGCAGCTTAATGAATAAGCTCATTTGAAAGGTCATTTTGTCCTGAACATCTTTCATACTGATGGTTTATGTGTAATTCATATACTTTCAGAGATATTTACATTTGTTTGCCATAACTCCTATTGAACTTATAACAGCCTCATTTCCTAAAGCACAAAGCCACTTTAAGTGAAATGAGACCAGACCATCTTGTCATGCCTAATTTAACAGTAGATCATCATGACTTACTAGTACTTCAATGGAATTCGTTAGTGCTTACTGTCTTGAAACAAAATAATCTGCTTATTGGGGTCACATTAGATCTTTTCAGGATGGGATCATGTTAAATCTTTTCAGAACAAAAGCAGCAGATTAATTTTAGTAATTATTAGCCAGCAATATCTATATGTAAAGCTGACACTGACCAGAAAGGGGGAAGAAGGAAGACACAGAAGAAAAAAATGCTCACACACACACATAAAGATGATTTAGCTGTCTGTGAAACTTTTAGAAGCAAATGGTTTTATACCTTTTAGGCATCTATGTTGCACTACTGATTTTTTTCTTTTATTATGTCCTCTTTGACAACTTCTACTATTAAAACTCATTAAATGTATTGTTTACTAAATCTTGACCTTGGGATAACTCTTGAATTACTCCTAAATAAGTATTAAGCCATTCCCTTTATGGGAGGTCAAGAATGTGTAAAAGCTCAAGTGTTATTTATTTTTTTTTTTACAAATTTCCAAAGTAAAAGTTTGGAGGAATATAAAAGTATGTACAACTAATCTCCTATGCATTTTCAACTCAGAGAGAGGTTAATATTTGTGCAAAATCAAACCCAAAGTTTATACAGTTTTGTTCTAAAGTTATTTTATTCTAAATCTTATTGGACTATTGATGAACTGAGCAAAGAAATGTTTAGATAAAACAAATTGATGACTCCAGGATTGGGAGGTCATTAAAATTGCAAAAGGTCAAATTATGAAACCTTAAATGCACTCATTAAGACCAAATTACTTCCTATTTCTTTCTCTCCATGCAGTTAATTAGCCACTGAGAGGCAATTTTGAAAATCCAGTTGTAGAAATGAAAGGAAAAGTGCGATTCCTACCTGGGTTCAAGTCCGGGTAGGAGTCACACTTTTCCTTTCATTTCTACAATTAGCTCACTAAGACCATTCTTCTTAGTGTTTAACTATAATGAGTTAAAGACATTTGAATATAGATCTACAATTATACAACCATTGTGATACATATTTTTAGGATCAGAGGATTGGTGCAAGGGTGCCACAAACCAAAAAGAGCCATAATAAAAGCTTCTATCTTTTCCAAAAACAATTATATTTTATGATATTTGATTTAATCTGAAAATACAAAATAGCAATAAGGAAGTAAAACAATCTAGATGAGATTTCAGCGTTTTACAACCATACATTGAAGCCTAGCCATAATAAAGGCTTCTGTCTTCTTCAAAGCAATTTATATTTTATTTTGATATATTTAATATTCTGTATCTAAGTAGATACTAGAAAAAATATTTATTGGCTGTTTGAAAACAGGCAAATGCAACCAGACATGAAAGGAAGTCAAAAGAGAGTACTGGTTGCAGGGGCTAGTAACAAGTCGAGGAGCCCGCTTGACCACTCCAATGGAGGCCACCCACTGACACTACTGACCACTGGTGGGCACTGGTGGCAGAGCAGGAGCTGGGCAAGTGCTGCAAGCAATCAGTGTAGGAGGAGGAGGAGGAGGCAGTTGGCAGGCTGCCAGCCATAGTTCAGCTCTTGTTTTAAATCTCTGGCGGTGCCTGAGTGCCTGTAGCAATCATCTGTGCAGCAGCCCTTCATCTGTAGGGATTAAGGGGACTCAGTTTAGCTGTCCTGTTGTATTCAGGCAGACTCAAGCTTCATTACAGCAACAGGTCTGACTGCAGCCCCAGACCCCCAACTCTGCTACTTCTACAGGACTGAACGCTTGAGAGTGAGGGATTACCGCTGCTTGCAAAGGCAGTGGGAGGGGTAGCAGTTGGTGTTCATTTGTGTGCCGAGGCAGGCAGCAGGGCTGGCTGGGCTAGGAGGAGTGCCTTTAAGTGTAACGATTGCATGTGTCTGAACTGTTGTGGACTGCATGGGCATAGGCAGGGGAGTGCTCAGGGTGTTTAATCCCCCCCCCCGAAATTATCTCAGAAATTTTCAGATTCCTGTGTTTTGTTTTCGGGTTGGCTCAGGCTCAGCTGCTAAAACACTTAGTGTCTCAGCAACCTCCATAGTGGCTGGAGCTAGCTGCAACACAATGTGCATGCATGGGACCATTGATGGCTAGAGGAGATAGAGATGTCATTAACACAGAGAGCAGGAGAAGCCTGGTGAGACAGACTATTGAGCACGCTGCTGTGCTGCAGCATCTGTACAGCACCGAGTAAGTTGTGGTGTCCCGTTGACTGTCGTCGTGGTAGAGTAGGACTGTGTGCTGCTCTTCTCCAGCCTCAGTTGAACTATGGGAGAACTAGAAGTATGGTCTACTACAGAAAGAACAGACCTGTCCGGGGCTGAGCTGCTAGTAACACGCAGTGCATCTTCTTGACTGTGCTGAATGCTGGCTGGACAGGTGGTGTCATCCAAAGAGAAGACAGGAAAGGTCAAGGAAAAATCTGCCCTGGCCTAGTGGCCTGTAGTCTTGTCTTGGGAGGGGAGCGACTGTTAAGGCAAACCAACAGGAGGATAATCAGCAGAAAAGCGGTGAGTGGAGAAAAGAATAAAGATTGATTCATGGAGAGGACTTCTTTCATTCAGAGAGATGGTGAGGGGTATTGGCACCATCTCCCAGGGCAACCCATTCATTACATCTCAACCCCACCGATGTTCTGCTCAACTTGGATCTTATCATGTGAAGTGGGCATAGGTGTGGAAAGGCAGATGCCTGACTGACATCTTTGTCTCTGACTGTTGCAGAGTGCTACCATGTGCAAAGGTGGAATGGGGTTAAGAGTACTCTCTATATGCAATGGTGGGATGGTGGTAGAGAAGGAGTGATGCAAATGTGAGGAGGTGTCCCCATGTGTAGGAGTGGGATGGATGGGGAGCAATGCTCCCCATGTAGGCGTAGAGGGATGAAGGGGTGGATTGCTCCCCATGTACAGAGCTGATATGAAATAAGTAAAATATTTTATTCATACAAATTATATGAATTAGGATAATCTCGATTGAGCTATTGCTCATTTACAACAAGGTCTTAAAAGTTGTCAAACAATCATTCAATACAAAGAAAAACATAAAACAGTAAACGATAGACAATAAATAGATATACACATTCAATGTATATTAATCACTCAATCAAGAATACAGGCAGGTAGTGATATAAAAACAAATCTCCAACTTCTCAATGAGGGCAACATTGTCTAGAGCTAATGGCCAGCTACCTAAACCAAGACTTAATCCCTGTCCAAGTTAATCTTCCCTTATTAATCTTGATGTTTACCAGTATTTTATTCCACTCAAGAGAACCCATGTATAGAACAGAATGCCAAACAATTTCTAGTTTGCATTT
This sequence comes from Neoceratodus forsteri, assembly GCA_016271365.2. NCBI lineage: Eukaryota > Metazoa > Chordata > Ceratodontiformes > Ceratodontidae > Neoceratodus > Neoceratodus forsteri. The sequence continues at coordinate 529,774,098 of CM028137.1, read as the reverse complement.
GGGAACTTCAAATTCTGGAGCTTTAGCTGCTCTCAGTGAACTCAGTTTATCCCGTTTTGTCACCCCTGCAACTATGTACGGGGGTAGCGTCCTTCAAGTACCTTGGTGTTACACTGGACCCTACCCTGTCCTTCCATAACCATATAGACCTTGTTGCCAAAACAGTGAATACCCGCATCAGCCTCCTCTACAGACATAAGCACTGCCTTACTGATCAAACCCTAAACATAGCTATCCAAAGCTCTGTTGTCTCCTTAATAGACTATGGGCTAGGAATTTATGGAGCTGCAACAGACTCTGCACTCAAGAGACTATCTTTAGCTTTAAATAAGGCCTGCCAACTACTTGTAGGGTCTGCCCCTCGGACACACACTTGTGATCTCTATGAACAGGCTGAATGGTTACAATTGCATTGCCGCATTTTCTACCATCATTATCATAGTCAGCGTGGCTCAGTTGGTAGCACATCTGCCTCTGGACCAGAAGGTCGTGGGTTCTCATCCCACACGGGGATTGGGCTTGCACCTAAAAAATCGCTGGCATCCAAGTGCAGTATTGGGGGGGGGTGCTGTACTGCTGGGGTGTGCCGTCCTTCAGATGAGAAGTTAAACCAAGGTCCCTTCTACCCATCCTGGTGTTGCCCTGGTGGGTGTCCAGGTGGAAGCAAAAGAACCCAGGGCACTCTTCACAAAGAGTAGGGGACATTCCCAGTGTCCTGGCCAACATTCCCCTTCCCATAAAACCGGTTCATGCAATTATCCAGGCTGTGTGTGGTGATGATGTGCGATATTGCCACCACTACACATTCAGTAATTTCACTACCAGTCTAGCATTGCTTGTAAAGTGCTTTGGGATACACTGTGTATGAAAAGCACTATATAAATGCTGATTCTTCTTCTTCTACTACTGTACCAGTCTTGCAGTCAAGAAGGCCACCCTTGGTCTCCTGCCCCCTGGAGTGCAGAAGCTGCTCATCCCCTCTTGCAATAGCCGCCATACCAGGAGTTCTGACAACACATCCTTACAAGTCCCTTGGTGTCATACGTCCCAAGGTCAGCGGTCCTTCGCTTTCAGAGCCCCTAAATGGTTCAGTTCCTTGCCCAGGGAGATTATGGATGCAGCCACACTTGGCACTTTTAAACAAAAGCTCAGAGGCTACCTTGTTGCCCAAGCCTCCTGCGACTGCTACACTTAATCAGTTGCCTTCTTCCCCACTACCCCTCCACTTCAACCTTCTGCTCCCATCGCCTAAAAAACCCTCACACCCCACTTCCCCTGCCTGCCCTTACTGCCTAAACTTTCACTCTACACCTTATACCCTCCCATTCCTTCTTCTCTCTAGCTACTCCCCTGACTTCCCTCTGTTACCGTACTAGCTGTGCACTCTTCACACCACACTACCAGCCACTTCCATGACTCTGGTGAAGGCCTCCTGCCACCTATCCCAGATACAACTTTCCCCATGACAAGGCCTCTGGCTGCACCTATGAAAATAATTCTCCCCTCTACCGAACTTACCTAGTAACCTGTTTGTTACCCTCTCTCCTAGCTGACACTACCTTATTGATTGCATATATTTGTATTGATCACACTGTATGGTTGTACTGATTACTCTGTATGTTTGTTCAACCCAACCTAATTGTATACCTGTACCTTGTATTTCCCTAATGTTTCTGACATGGAACCTATGTAAAAGAGCCTTTGACTCAAAGGTGTTAATCCGAAATAAAATAAACTACCCAACCAGTACTTATCCATAAATGCAAGTAGATGTTCCTGTCTATATTCTGAAAGTCTTAACCATCCCATATGAAGTGGGAGGAAAGCTCCCCATATGTCGCGGTTGAATGGAGGAGGAGTGCTCCTTGTGTGCCGGAGGTGCGTTGCAGTGGGAGAAGTGCTCTCCATGTGGGGGAGGTAAAATGTAGTGGGAGAAGCACTGGTAGGGTCAGGGAATCAGTGCTCACAATGCATGGAGGTGGGATGGAGGTGGAGCAATGATACCTATGTTTGGAGATGGAATGGAGGGAAGAGTGCTCTCCATGTTCAAGTGTATTGTGAAGGGATAGCATCCATTGAGCAAGCTCATTTGCAAGGAGGTCTTCTGTACAAGCAATGATAAAGACAATACATGGTGTGAGATACAAAAAGTAAGGATACATAATATAAATTAAAATAAAGCAATTTCTTTACATTAGTATATACAATAGATAGATAAGACAGATAGATATTGATTTATAAAAGCACCCATTTCCTGAGACTCTGGGCGCTGTACAATACAAACAGAAAACAACAATATAAAATCATATGCCAAAAATGTATGTAAAATTCAACTAGGAGCAGATTTAAAATGCATCTATCTATCCTACTAACATCAAACAATTAATCAATAAAAGCTTGCTGGAACAGGTAAGTTTTTATGCCCTTCTTACAGGCTTCTACCGAGGGAGCCTTCTTTAAATAGACAGGAAAGGAGTTCCACAGGGTAGGCGTGGCCACCGAGAATGCCCTGCCCCCAGAATGCTGCAACCTAACCCTGGGAACTCCAAGAAGGCCTCCCCTAGGACAATATGTACAATGTTGAATTCAACAAGGATTGAGACCAAATATGATTACATAAGACACTATGTCCACCATGTGGAAGAGGGCTGGAGAAGGAGAATTGCTCCCCATATGCAAAGAAGGCATGAAAGGGGAGGAGTGCTTTCTATGTGCAAATGTGTAATGGAGGGGGTGGAATGCTCCCCGTGTGTGGAGGTGGGATGGAGGGGGGGAGCAGTCACTTAGGGGCCACCATCCTAGACCCCACTCCAGCCCGTGTGTGAAACTGTTTGAAATGGGGACAGTTTATTATGCTGCAGATGAGCAACCCACATCTCTTCTCTGGCTGCTGTAAAGTATTGGGTTGATAGATGGGGGTGCAAGAGGGGGCACCAGTCACACAGGAGCACCTACTGCATCCTGCCCCCCCACCCAGCCAGCAGAGTGGGAACAGTTATGGAGTGGCAGATACAGGATCCACATTTTTATATCCCAGTACCTCAGAGTGCGCTCCATGGGCAGAGCATGTTAGGTGGGAGAGCCTCTGGCTGAAGCAGAGCATTCTGCAAGTGTAGAGGTGTGGCATAGGGTGAGGAAGTGCCAGCCACCCAAAACCCTCTTCAACCTTCATGCTAACCCTGGTGGAGCAGGGACGGATATGAAGGGGCAGATGTGCAACTTGCATCTCTATCCTTGGCTGCTGCAGGGTGCTACCCTTGTGTGGAGGTGGGATGAGGCATCATTCTCCCAGAGCCACCTGCCTGGTGTCTACCCAATGCCAGTTCTGGCTTTCATGGAACTCAGATAGGTGAAGATGGACAGATGTGTGTACCACATCTGTCATTAGCTCCTGCAGAGTGCTCCTCACGTGCAGGAACTGGAATGGAAGGAGAAAATGCTTCACATGTGCAAAGATGCGGAGTAGTGTGTTAGGTGCCAAGGGCCTCGGGCCACCCAGTGGATCTGGACCACTGCCCCATTTCCACCCACCTACAGCCCACCAGGCTAGACAGAAACAGGTGTGGTGTGGCAAATGCGCAACTCACATTTCTGTCTCTGGCTGGGGCAGCCAACGTGCAGTGGTGGGGCGGTTGTGGAAGGGGCACCAATCATCAACTTCTGCCACTATTCACTAGTCCACTATTTGCCTTGGGCTGCCCACCTGGAGGTCACCTTGTCACTGTGCCAACCTGTATTGAGTGGCATGGGTGTCTAGGAGAAGATGAGTAACCTTCATCAGTGACTGGCTACTGCAGATTGTTCCATATATGCTGATGTGAGCTGGACGTGTAGGGGCAGCAACTGCCCAGGGGTGCCCATCCAGTGCCCACCCTAAACTGTGCTAGTCAATGTGAAGCTTGAAGGGGCAGATATGTGACCCACATATTTGTCTCTGTCTCTGTTTGGGTGCTCCTTTTGAACAGTGGTGGAATAGATGCACCAAGTTTGTTTTACACTGTGCCTCTCCTGGTCTCTCTTTCTTTCTCTGTCTCTCTGACCTCAGCTCCCCCACAGCGAAAGGAAAACTCTGCAGCACTGCTTTCTGTCCTGGTCATGGCACTCTTGCTGCCACTTTCTCTGCTTCTACTGGGCTTCAGAAAGACAAACAGAGAGTCAGACCAACAGCAAGGTGCCAGAAGAGTGAGTAGAAATAAAATGGATGGCATCAGAGCTCGGGCGCACACTGTACTCCACTTCTCTGTTTTAAGTGGGGGTTGACACCATCTCTGACTGGAACAGACTGGATCTGCACATATATGATGCACTGGAAGCAGCTCTCGCTGTTGCTTTGTCTGTCTTGGAGGGATGGGGGTGGGCGGGGAAGGAGTAGACACTGCTAGGGGAAGGGCCACCCATTGAAATGAACATTTGTTCAGTTGCAGGTTTGGGAGCCACCAGTCATCATGGTTATGGTCACTACATTGCACTGCCCCAATTTCACACTGCCAAGGTGGTGCTGCAATAGTGACAGCCTGTCACCTGATGATCAATCTCATTTCGCTTACTCGCCACATCTCGGCATGTTGCTGTCACTGTTTGGGGACTCTCTCTCCGCTCTGTCCTTGACACTGGTACCACTCACCACCTATTTTGATCCTGCGCTCTCTTTCATGGTGGGGGGGGCGCTGCTGCCTCTCCTTCTCAGTGTTTGTCCCTGCAGCTCGTGTTTCTCTCTCCTTGCAGTACAGGGTTAAGCTACAGCTCTGCAGGCAATGCTGCCTCACTTCTCAGCACTCTCGCTCCGATCCACGGGGCCGGTCAGTGGGTACCATCACAGAGAGCAATGCTCAGGCTGGGCACTGTGGCACAGATGAAACACTGGAAAGAGAGAGGAGCTCAGGGACAAGAACACGCACTCTCATTCACACAGAGACACAAACAAGTTCAATGCGGAAGTCCATCAGGGGAAGGATAAATTATATTTATTTGTTCTTTACTGCTAGGACTGTTTACTGCTTATGGCACAGAGAGAGGGGGATGCAGTGTATGGCTGGGTACCCGGACATCTGCAGGATGGGTGGAGAGACAAATGATACGATCAGTAAGGGCATGAATGAAAGGAATGAAGGACTCACATTGGAGTGCTTCATTTCTTTCAACTAGACAATGGCTTCCAGCTGTGAAACTGTGACTAGTGTCACAGTCTGGTTGCATGCTCATTGGTCTGTCAGGGGCGACCCACTGTGGATTGCTGTGCATTGGACTCGTCCCTGACGCACTTCTGAAATGTCATTCTACCACAAGATGTTTCTTGTGCAAGTGCAAGGAAACATAAAAAACTATAAAGAATTTAGATTAGTGACTACCCTTATTTGAAAGGCCTTTTTGTCCTATAAACACAAAAACATTAAATAATGCACTTGGATCACAGAAATCCAGGGGCAGAGTGAAAACGGGTGGAGTGGTATTGACATTAAGAAAGCACACATTAAAAAAAAAAGATCTTTTACATACAGTTAATTACTATTTAACAATATTCTGCATCTGTGGCTGCCACTGTACATCTGATGCAAACCCATAATCACGTTCCTCACTTAAAGCAAAAAAGGGGGGTAGAGGCCATAACTGACACTTTGTTTTTGTGTTAAAGGGGTCAGTTTTTTTACAGCAAAAACAAGGAAAGGCATAATTTCTAAAATGTGTAGATGAGCATGGGGACCACTTTTTTCCAGAACATGCCACCACCAGCAGCTACCACTTCCAGACTGCTACTACCCCCGCCTAATACAATCAGGGGAAAACCAGAAGTAGTCTACCAGCACTGAGATCAATACGATGAAGGCACATTTCCCAGAAATGACTGCTTAGAAAAGAATGAAAAAGGGACTGTGATGACGAGCAAGTCCCAGACCAGATCTCTAGTTTGCTAATAGACTCCTTCTGAGTCTGACTTGTATGGCTGCATGGGCCAAGCTCCACAGATGTTATGCCATCGTTAGATTTGTATAAGAGCATGGTGGAAGTAGAGATGGGTGAAGTGGCTGAAATTCGCTCCGTGGAGTGATTTGTGGAGTAACACAGAATTCGCGAAGTGCTCCGCAACGTGAAGCAAAGTACTTTGTGTAATAATGGGGAACGCAAAGTCCATTGAAACCAACGACTTCATGTTATTCTGCCTTCCCCAAACCACTTCTCCATCAATTTTAAGGCGAAGTACATTGAAATCAATGTACTTTGCATTACTTCTCCTTGTTATTGAGCTCCAAGGCAAATTTGCAGTGCTTCATGGGATTGCAGGTCACATGGGCTCTAGATTGCTCTGCACAGCCTCAGTTCTGTGTAGTGTGTGTAGGAAGATGGAGACAGCTTCCTCTCAGAGATATGCGATTCAAATCCTCTAAAAGCTGTTAAAAAAGCCTTTTTGAACCATTTGCTTTGCTCAAAATTGAATGCATCTCCGCTATCAAGATGTCAATAGCTCCCAAAATACTGTTTATCTATTTTCTAATATCTGTTTAACCCTCCCTATTTTTTTTTTGTCAGAACTGATTATATAATTTGCAATTTTTCATGGGAAGGCAAAATTCCCAGATTTATTCATAACAAACTGCGTTCCCACTGGTCCAAAGGGGGCTTCGGGCTCCCCTGGTTTCAAACATATTTTTGGGCCTTCTGCACTGCCCAAACTGTCAAATGGTTTAATAAACCCAGCAATAAATCACTGTTGTGGGTCAATATGGAAACATCTCTATGTCAGGGCAATGTCACCACTTCCTTCATTTATAACCCTCTCCCCCCAATTTAAAATCTCACCCTACTATAGCATCAGCCATATACTACTGGAAAATAATTCATAAACACCTTAAATCCAACCCAACCCCTCTCATATAGCACCCCGTTTGGGGGAACCGCAACATCACTCTTGATAATCGCCCACTTTTTTTCTGTAATTGGAAAAATGGGCATTATTTTTTGGAGGATATACTTATACCTCAGACTCTCAAATTAAAATCCTTTTCTGACCTACGCAAACAATGGACTCTTCCCCAGGACGATTTCTGGAAATATTTACAGTTACGCACGGCATGGAACCTTCATCTTCCTACTATTCCTCATCAATCTATATATGATACTTTTATTTCTAAATGGATCAAAACAAACTCTAAATTAAAAACCATCATTTAAAAACATATCAGAAATACAATTCCAGATCAATCTATCATTGCAAAAAATAAATGGGGTACCCTTTTAAATTATAACATAACCAATTCACAATGGCATAACTGCTGGCTATCCTGCCATAAATATTTCAAGGATAATCACAGTTCACTCATACAAAACCAAAATTCTACATCTATGGTACAGAACTCCTGAGATTTTGCAAAAAATGGGCTTAATGAACAACAATAAATGTTGGCACTGTAACTCCCTCAATGGCAATTTGCTACATATTTTATGGTATTGTCCTCCCATGCACAATCTTTGGCGTCATATTCATTTCTTTGCAATGAAAGTGATTGGTCTATCTTTTGCATTAGATCCAAAACATTGCATACTTGGTATTTTCAATGCTCATTCATACAAAATATCCCATTCTCAGAATAGGTGGTTATCCCTACTATTCCTTCAAGTTAAACACCTTATATTAATGCATTGGAGATCCAACATCATTCCCACCCTCCTGGATATTCTCAAAAAACTATCTCAATATGGCATTCTTGATCGTATGTCATACTTAGCCTCTGACCGACTTAATTTATATAATAAATGCTGGCAGAACTATTTTTAAATATTTAAACACGTCTACACATATCGTCACTTAATCCATGGGTTGTTATATGTTCACATTGGAATCTCGCTTCTAGGTCTTTCGTTTCTTTATCATCTCCTCTCTTTCTATCTTTTTATCTCCTTTTCTTCTTCCCTTTCCCTCTTCATTCTTGTTTACTTTCTTAGATATTTTTCTCTTTTTTATGTTCTTTCTTTATGCAATCTTACACATACTTGTATTAAATTGCAGCATAATAGAAGTACAATCACGACTGCTCATATTTCTTGTTTGTATCTACTCCTTTTACCCCTTGAACCATAAATTGCCATATTTTCTCTCTATCATACAGATTGTACTGCTACATATTGTTTTCTCAACATTTGTTTTCCCCTTTAATATCATTGTATAATACTTCAGACAACATGTTTTTTCCCTTCTCCCATTAGGAATTTATGTAAGTGTATATTGGAGAATGTAGTGTATTTGTATGTATAATCACAAAAATTACAATAAAAAGATTAACTGAAAAAAAAATTAGTGCATCAATTGTAAGAAACCTTCCTGTGCTCATATCATTGCGTGTTTATTGTTTGTGTGTGGATTTTGCATGTTAATTTAGAACAGTCAGTCTGTGTACTGTGAAGTGTGCTTTGGGGGAGGGGGCATATCTGTGGTGTAGGTAAATTAACTGGCAGAAAAAGGCAGTCTTTCTGTTTTGGTAATATTTTTCTTGTATAACTGTGTTAATGTACACACAGTAATATTTTCAGTAATTCTTGAAATTGTTTCGCTGATTGTAGTGGTGCAGCAGTGCATAACTTCAGTTTGTTTAAAACATTTGGTTATATTGCTAGAGGTTTTCCATGTGTTACACAATATTAGCGTCACGCAGAGACTGGGGCTTTTCAAGACCAAGCTGAGACAACACCTACTGAAGAAAAGCTCCTGTGACTGTACTTTCTAATTAGTCCATACACACCCTATATTTCTGACCCTGGTCTATCTCATTTTCGGGCCATCTTACCATCCCCTCACTATTTCTCAACACTACTACTCCAAACTGTCCCTGTCTTTGCCCTGCAATCCCCTCCACTCTCCCCTCCCATCTTCCCCCTAAATAGTCATCCCCCCCCCACTCTCCTTTCTGGATAGCTGCTTATTGTCCTTTACCTGACAATGCCACCTAGGCTGCTTCTGTTACCGGAATTATTCTAATGTTAAAACCTCTCTGTTTCCTATTTACAATGTATTGTGTCCATGTTTACTCACCTAGCTAGATATTCCTAAACCCACATTGTGTGTCTACCCATCCTCTATGACACGGAACCTTTGTAAAAGAGCGGTCTCCCGCTCAAAGGTATTGTAATCCAAGATTGAAATAAATAGAAAATAAAAAATATTTGTAGTGCGTATGTGTGAGTGTGCGTGCAATGCGTACCATTAAATCAGACAGCTTTTATTGTGCCAGAGTAATTGCAGCAGTGTGAACCTGCTATCCACCGCACCTGCATGAATTTTTTTTTACTGCTTTGTGGTATCTTTACTGGTAGTGGACTGTTACTGCCGTGCACTACCCGCCCCCCCACAACCGGCAAAAGATATTCTTTTCCAGATGTGGATTTGTGACTTGTGAGCACTGTTTAGGTGTTGTGCCTTTGCATCTGACTGCATCCCTTCAGTGCGCAGTGCAGTCTTAATGTGTCTGTGCATTTGCAGTACACCATTAATTCTGGGACACTTTGCATTTCTTGTTACGCTCTCATTTCACTTCATCAGCACTGGTGAATTTTCTGGACACAAGACAGTAGCATTTTGGGGATGCACATTAATTCTGGTGACTGTGTGGCCACTGCTCGCATGACAGAGTGCACCATTAATTCTGGGAGACTTTGCATTTCTCGTTATGCTGTTATTTCACTTCGCCAGCACTGTGGAATTTTCTGGGCACAAGACAGTAGCATTTTGGGGATGCACATTAATTCTGGTGACTGTGTGTGGCCGCTGCTCGCATGATGGAGTGCACCATTAATTCTGGGAGACTATATTTTTTGTTACCCTCTTGTTTCACTTTGCAGCACTGGGGAATTTTCTGGACACAAGACAGTAGCATTTTGGTGATGCAAAATTATTCTGGTGACTGTGTGTGGCCACTGCTCACATGACAGAGTGCACCATTAATTCTGGGAAACTTCACATTTTTTGTTACCCTCATTTCACTTCGCCAGCACTGAGTTTTCTGGACACAAGACAGTAGCATTTTGGGGATGCACATTAATTCTGGTGACTGTAGGGGGAGGGCATGGGGGCTGCCAATATTGTTGCTACTCTGCCTTACTTTGTGTTAAAGTGGAATGACAATACGAAGTAATAATTACAAGGCAAAGTGAGCCTTTCCTATTGGCCACTCCACGTAGCGGGGTGACAACACAAAGTGGCCACTTCGCATTCACTTCACCAGCGGAATTTAATTTTGCTGCATCTCTATGTGGAAGCACATAACCAGACCACTGTCTGATGTGCTGCCACAATGCTCTGACATAGTTTCCAGTGATTCTGTTTATGCTGCATAAACATAACCACTTCCTGGCACACTACGTTTCCATTCCACAACTGCAGCAGTGACAGCCACCATGTGCAACATAGCGATGTTGACAAACTATGCAAGCATGACTATCATGCATACATAGTTATGTCAGCACTGCCATGTTGAGAAGGGCTGACTACACGACAAACTGCACATGTCCGAGTTTCACGCATGCACAGTGATGTAAATGCTGCAGTATTACTTACGGCTGCAGCAAAAGCGCCGCATATTCTTTTCCACACTCTTGCCACTCCTAAAAGCTTTCCACAGCCATATTGACTGTAACCAGAGTTTGTTTTTGTTTGGCTGTAGTTCTGATTGCTGAACCTTTAACTTTTACAGAGGAGGTACAATAGGCACACTCCATTCATTTAGCTTGCAGCTCTTAATACTCAACCAGCTGAAGTTTGACGACTCACAGATTTATTCTGTCCTTAATCTGTGTAGTGTGAATTGGGGTCTCTTACATGGTAGCCTATTAGGCTGCCACCCGTGCTACTGAATTGGCTAGATGCTATGTGTACCACATTAAACATTTACATCTGTTTTTTCTAATTTGTGGAATAATAGCCCAGTATGTGTCTACAAAGAACTTTAAGGAAATCATAAATATGGCTTTTTATGTTGATTGCAAGCATGCACAAGAAACAAATTGCAGCAGGTTGCCAGAAGCAGGTTGTGGAGGAATGGCACTGTTGTGGCCAATGCCCCCCACAGCCTTTAAAGGCTTGGCCCACTTTCCCCAATGGCGTGGCATGCTGCTGCTGACACTAGTTCAACCAGTGTGCCACAACCTTGAGAAATTTTAGCCGCTGCAATCAGGGGCCACCTCGTCATTGCAGCGTCATCCGCTGTAATGAGGGAGCGACCCTTCATTGCAGGGCTCCCTTGCATTTACCACCTGTTTGCCGAGGGGGTACGCAATCCCCCTCAGCATCATGTCCCCCCAATTTTTTGGAGACGGGGGAAACCAATCCCCATCGGCATGTCTGCCGCCTACAAGTTCTTATGTGCTAAGGGGGTGCCCAGTCCCCCTCAGCTCATGAGATCCCCCATACCATTATGTGCTGATGGGGGTGCCCAATCCCCATCAGCATAATGTCACCCCCCCGCCTTTGTTGTGTGCTGACAGGGGTGCGCAATCCCCATCAGCATGATGTTGTCCCCCTTTTGTTGTGGGCCAATGGGGGTGCCCAATCCCCCATCAGCTACAGCTGCCTCCACCCAAAAAAGAGTATGTTGACACACTGGGAGCCCACCCCAGCGTGCTGCATCCCCTGAAAAAAAAATGGTCCTGTGATGTTTTTTATTTTTTTCCCCTGTGAAAAAAGGAAACAGTCCCTCACTGGTCTCCCTGCCCCCCTCCCGCAACCCGCGCCCACCCACTGCACACCCTGCCTCCCTACACCTCCCCACCCCATACTTACCTCTGGAGTCCGGCGAGATGATCTTCAGTGGACCGGGAACACGTCTGCACTCTTCAAAGGTGACCGTAAACTGAGGAGATGCCGGTAAGCTGTATGATGGAATAAATAGGTTTTTTTCTACTTTGATGCATATCTCAGTCATGTTTTGGAATTTTGGCACCAAATTTTCAACATGGGGTTTTTGGGACCCCTCCTCATGAATTCTGCCACTGTCATGGCATTAATCGGCCCCGAAAGGTGATTTCGCTGTCACTGCATGAAATCACCTTTCAGGACTGATCAAAACGACAATGCCAGTGTTCATGAGGTATGCTCTCAAAAAGCCTATGTTGCAAATTTGGTGGAAAAAATTAAAAAATGACTGTTTTACGAGCGTGCGTTGCGCAGTTGCTACGCATCAGCATTTCTGGGCGAATTTGCAATATTTTAACACCAGAATTTCAATATTGGCATTTTTCCACACCTCCTTGTGAACAGTACAGCTGTCATCTTTTGCATGCTGGCCGAAAAGTGTTTTCGCACTTCAGGCGCAGAATAGTACGGCCGCAGAGGGAAATCAGTGTTCAAGACAGATTATGAAAATGACAGTGACACTGTTCATGAGCAGAGGTCCTAAAATGCCTATGCTGAAAATTTGGTGCCGATACTCCATAGAATGACTGTGTTACGAGCGTGCGTTGCTCAGTTTGCATGCATGCTTGTATGTTCACGAATGTATAATATTTTCACTCCAGATTTTCAACACTGCCATTGTTCTACACCTCCTTATGAACTGTATAGCTGTCAATTTTCAGATCATGGCCAAAATGTGTTTTCGCACTTCAAGTGCAGAATAGCGCAGTCGCTGTGAGAAATCCATGTTCGGGACACATTATGAAAATGACAGTGACACTGTTCATTAGCAGAGGTCCTAAAATGCCTATGTTGAAAATTTGGTGACAAAAGTCCATACAATGAGTGTGCTATGAGCATGCGTTGCGCAGCTTCCACACACACGCGTACCTTCGTAACTTTGCAATATTTTCATTCCAGATTTTCAACATTGCCATTTTTCCACACCTCCTTATGAACAGCACAGCTGTAATTTTTCACATCCTGGCCGAAATATGTTTTTGCTCTTCTGGCGCACAATAGCGTGGTTGCTGTGGAAAATTAGTGTTTGGGACTCATTAAGAAAATCACACTGACACTGTTCATGAGCAGAGGTGCTAAAATGCCTATGTTGAAAATTTTGTGATGAAACTCCATAAATTTACTGTGTTATGAGCATGCATTGTGCAGTTTTCATGCACCCCGTAACTTCGTAAATTAGTAATATTTTCATGCCACATTTTCAACACCTCCTTATGAACAGTACAGCTGTCATTTTTCACATCCTGGCCAAAATGAGTTTTTGCACTTCTGGCGTAGAATACTGCAGTCGCTGTCGGAAATCAGTGTTTGGTGCAGATTAGAATCGAGCGAGTGGGCGGGGACCGAGCTCAACTGAGCTCTGTCGGGACTGCTGTAGATTTCTTTGTGGGCAGGAAAAGGCGCCAACGCAGGCAGGAGCCCAGTACAAAAGGGCAGCCTGCAGCACCGGCAGAAACAGAATGAGTGAGTGAGAGAGAGGGAGTGAGTAAAGTCAACAGAGCTTTGTCAGGAGTGCTGCAGATTTCTTTGTGGGCAGAAAAAGGTGCCAGCAGAGGCAGGAACCCAGTACAAAAGGGCAGTCTGCACCACCAGGAGCAACAGAATGAGCACGTAAGACAGGTGGAGTAAGTGACCTCAACAGAGCTCTGTCAGGACAGCTGCAGATTTCTTTGTGGGCAGAAAAAGGTGCCAACGCAGGCAGGAGCCCCATACAAAAGGGAAGCCTGCAGTGCAGGAAGAAATACAATGAGTATGTGAGAGAGGGGGAGTGAGCGATCTCAATGGAGCTCTATCATGACTGCCGCGGATTTGTTTGTGGGCAGGAAAAGGCAGCAATGCAGGCAGGAGCCCAGAACAAAAGGCTAGCCTAAAGCGCCGAGAGAAATGGAACGAGTGAGTGAGAGAGGGTGAGTCAGCAAGTTCAATGGAGCTGTGTCGGGACTGCTGCAGATTTCTTTGTGGGCAGAAAAAGGCAGCAATGCACACAGTGGCCCAGTACAAAAGGGCAGCCTGCAGCAGCGGGAGAAACAAAATGAGTGAGTGAGAGAGGGGGAGTGAGCAAGCTTAACGGAGCTCTATCATGACTGCTGAAGATTTCTTTGTGGGCAAAAGAAGGCGGCGATGCAGGCGGGAGCCCAGTACAAAAGGGCAGCCTGGAGCAGCAGCAGAAACGGGATGAGCCAGTGAGTGGGGAATGAGCGAGCTCAACGGAGCTCTGCCTGGACTGCTGCAGATTTTTTTGTGGGCAGAAAAAGGCACCAACAGAGACAGGAGCCCACTACAAAAGGGCAGCTTGCAACACCAGGAGAAACAGAATGAGCGAGTGAGACAGAGGGAGTGAGCGACCTCAACGGAGCTCTATCATGACTGCTGTGGATTCCTTTGTGGGCAGCAAAAGGCAGCAATGCAGGCAGGAGCCCAGTACAAAAGGCCAGCCAGCAGTGCCAGCAGAAACAGAATGAGCGAGTGAGGGAGGGGGAGTGAGCGAGCTCAACGGAGGTATATCATGACTGCTGCAGATTTCTTTGTGGGCAGGAAAAGGTGGCAACGCATGCAGGAGGCCAGTATAAAAGGCCAGCCTGCAGTGCCCGCAGAAATGGAATGAGCAAATGACAGAGGGGGAGTGAGCAACCTCAACAGAGCTGTGTCAGGACTGTTGCAGATCTCTTTGTGGACAGAAAAATGTGCCAATGCAGGCAGAAACCCAGTACAAAAGGGTAACCTGCAGCAGCAGGAGACACAGAACAAGCGAGTGAGGGAGGGGGAGTGAGTGAACTCACTGGAGCTCTGTTGGGACTGCTGCGGAATTCTTTGTGGCCAGAAAAAGGCAGCAATGCATTCAGGGACCCAGTATGAAAGGGCAGCCTGCAGCGGTGGGAGAAAAAGGACGAATGAGAGAGAGAGGGGGGAGTGAGTGAGTGAGAGAGCTCAACGGAGCTCTATCATGACCGCTGCAGATTTCTTTGTGGGAGAAAAAGGCAGCGACGCAGGCAGGAACCCAGTACAAAAGGGCAGCCTGCAGCACCGGCAGAAACAGAATGATTGAGTGAGTGAGAGGGGGAGTGAGCAAGTTCAACGAAGCTCTGTCGGAACTGCTGCAGATTTCTTTGCGGGCAGAAAAAGGCGCCAACAGAGGCAGGAGCCAATGACAAAATGGCAGCCTGCAGCGCCAGGAGAAACCGAATGAGTGAGTGAGACAGGGGGAGTGAGCGACCTCAATGGAGCTCTATCATGACTGCTGCAGATTTCTTTGTGGGCAGAAAAAGGCGGCAATGCAGGCAGGAGCCCAGTACAAAAGGCTAGCCAGCAGTGCCAGCAGAAATGGAATGAGCGAGTGAGAGAGGGGGAGTGAGCAAGCTCAACGGAGCTGTGTCGGGACTGCTGCGGATTTCTTTGTGGGCAGAAAAAGGCAGCAATGCACCCAGGGGCCCAGTACAAAAGGGCAACCTGCAGCGGCGGGAGAAAAAGAATGAGGAAGTGAGAGAGGGGGAGTAAGTGAGCTCAACGGAGCTCTATCATGACTGCTGCGGATTTCTTTATGGGCAGAAAAAGGTGGTAATGCAGGCAGCAGCCCAGTACAAAAGGCCAGCCTGCAGCGCCAGCAGAAATGGAATGAGCAAGTGACAGAGGGGGAGTGAGGAAGTTCAACGGACCAATGTTGGGAGTAATGCAGATTTCTTTGTGGGCAGAAAAAGCCACCAACAGAGGCAGGAGCCCACTACAAAAGGGCAGCCTGCAACACCAGGAGAAACAGAATGAGCGAGAGAGACAGAGGGAGTGAGCGACCTCAACGGAGCTCTATCATGACTGCTGTGGATTCCTTTGTGGGCAGCAAAAGGCAGCAACGCAGGCAGAAGCCCAGTACAAAAGGCCAGCCAGCAGAAACAGAATGAGTGAGTGAGGGAGGGGGAGTGAGCGAGCTCAATGGAGGTCTATCATGACTGCTGTGGATTTCTTTGTGGAAAGGAAAAGGTGGCAACACAGGCAGGAGTCCAGTATAAAAGACCAGCCTGCAGTGCCCGCAGAAACGGAATGAGCAAGTGAGACAGAGAGAGTGAGCAACCTCAACAGAGCTGTGTCAGGACTGTTGCAGATCTCTTTGTGGACAGAAAAAGGTGCCAATGCAGGCAGGAACCCAGTACAAAAGGGTAGCCTGCAGCAGCAGGAGACACAGAACAAGTGAGTGAGGGAGGGGGAGTGAGCGAACTCACTGGAGCTCTGTTGGGACTGCTGCGGATTTCTTTGTTGCCAGAAAAAGGCAGTAATGCGCACAGAGACCCAGTACAAAAGGGCAGCCTGCAGTGGTGGGAGAAAAAGAATGAATGAGTGAGAGAGGGGGAGTGAGTGAGAGAGCTCAACGGAGCTCTGTCATGACTGCTGCAGATTTCTTTGTGGGCAGAAGGCTGCGATGCAGGCAGGATCCCAGTACAAAAGGGCAGCCTGCAGCACCGGCAGAAACAGAATGAGTGCGTGAAAGAGGGGGAGTGAGCAAGTTCAACGGAGCTCTGTCGGGACTGCTGCGGATTTCTTTGTGGGCAGAATAAGCTGCCAACGCAGGCAGGAGCTCAGTACAAAAGGACAGCCTGCACCAGCAGGAGACACAGAAAAGCGAGTAAGGGAAGGGGAATGAGTGAGCTCAACGGACCTCTGTTGGGACTTCTGTGGATTTCTTTGTGGGCAGAAAAAGGCAGCAATGCACCCAGGGGCCCAGTACAAAAGGGCAACCTGCAGCGGCAGGAGAAACAGAATGAGCGAGTGAGAGAGGGGCAGTGAGCGAGCTCAATGGAGCTCTATCATGACTGCTGCGGATTTCTTTATGTGCAGAAAAAGGTGGCAATGCAGGCAGAAGCTCAGTACAAAAGGCCAGCCTGCAGCACCGGCAGAAATGGAACGAGCAAGTGGCAGAGGGGGAGTGAGCAAGCTCAACGGACTGATGTCAGGACTAATGCAGATTTCTTTGTGGGCAGAAAAAGCCACCAACAGAGGCAGGAGCCCAGTACAAAAGGCAAGCCTGCAGCTCCAGGAGAAACAGAATGAACAAGTCAAAGAGGGGGAGTGACCCACCTTAACGGAGCTCTGTTGGGCCAGCTGCAGATTTCTTTGTGGACAGAAAAGGGTGCCAATGCAGGCAGGAGCACAGTACAAGAGGGCAGCCTGCAGCATTGGGAGAAACAGAATGAGCGAGTGACAGAGGGCCAGTGAGTGAGCTCAACGGACCAATGCAATCAACATTCGGCATTGACAAATGCTTGTTTTATTGAGAAATTTTCATCTTCTACCTCTGTAATGACCTGGACAGGACCTCCTTCTGCTGCACTTGCCTTCAGCATGTCCTTATAAGAATTCACTATCAGTCATTCCTTCTTAGCATGACCAAAGCCCCTCAGAACCCTTTTGCTTGCCCAGTGGCAAAGCACTACAAGTATCTCCCAAGGCACCATCCCAGGAACTGAATCATGCAGAAAGCTGGCAGAAGAGGGAGGAACTAGCAGATCAGCCCATTGGTATATTAGTGGGATGGGGTTTTATCTGCCTACCCAGAGTCCTATCCAGTTTTTCCCATTTTAATGTTGGCTTGCTGCGCTTGCGCGCAGGTCAACATATTGGGAGAGTGGAGATTTGGAAGCACGGCTGCTGTTGGGCGAATGCAGGGCACACATCAGTAGGTGCGTCCCTCATTCCTCAATAAGCCAGCATGCTAGCGCTGACAGCAACATTATGGAAAGTGGACAAAACTTCTAAACAAAGTGCCGCTGCAATCAGAGACAAGCGCGTCATGCAGCGGCATAAAGACACGCCTCCCGTATGTGCCTTTGCAAGGCAAACATTTCAAGAAACATGGCGCCGAAGCCCCCGCATGGCGGATGAAGCTCGCGCCCCACCCCCCCTTGTGTGACACGCCGACGGTGAAGCCCACTCCCCGTCGGCTTCACTCCCGACTGTTGAATGCCGAGGGTGCTCAATCCCCTCGGCTCGCTTCCCTCCCCGACTTTGTTTGCGGTGGGGTGCCCAATCCCGCCTGCATTAACCCCCATGTTGTGTGCCGACGAGGTGCCCAATCCCCATCGGCTAGCAGTGACCCCAAACCCACTTAGGTGGCATGCTGGGAGCCCACTCCAGCGTGGCAAAACTGTCCTGCGATGTTTTTCTGTACCTAGAATACGAAACGGTCCCTGTAGTCTAGGTCCGCCCACCCCCACCCAAGACCCACCACTGTGCACCCTACCTCCTCACCCCCTCACCCCATACTTACCTCCGGAGTCTGGCGCGACGATCTTCAGTGGACCGGGAACAGTCTGCACTCTTCAAAGCCGACCGCGAACTGAGGAAATGCCAGTAAGCTGTATAATGGAGTGAATAGGGTTTTTTCAACTTTGTTGCATATCTCAGCCATTTCTTGGACTTTTTGCACCAAATTTTCAACATGGGTTG
Source organism: Neoceratodus forsteri (assembly GCA_016271365.2). Classification (NCBI taxonomy): domain Eukaryota; kingdom Metazoa; phylum Chordata; order Ceratodontiformes; family Ceratodontidae; genus Neoceratodus; species Neoceratodus forsteri. The sequence continues at coordinate 529,755,770 of CM028137.1, read as the reverse complement.
TTGGGGCCCCTCCTCATGAATTCTATCACTGTCATGGTGTTTATCGGCCTCGAAAGGTGATTTCGCAGTCACTGTGAGAAATCACCTTTCGGGGCCCATTAACCAAATGACAGTGGTGGTGTTCATGAGGTGCCCTCTTAAAAAGCCTAAGTTCCAAATTTGGTGGAAAAAATCCAACAAATGCCTGTTTTACGAGCGTGCATTGCGCAGTTGCTACGCAGGCTCGTAACTTCGCGCATTCACAATATTTTACTGCTGGATTTTTCAGCGTTGTCATTTTGTACACCTCCTTGTGAACAGTACAGCTGTCATTTTCCACATCCTGCCTGAAATGTGTTTCCACACTTGACAAGACACGCAGTCGCTGTGGGAAATCAGTGTTTGGGCCAGATTATGAAAATGACAGTGACACAGTTCATGAGCAGAGGACCTAAAATGCCTATGTTGAAAATTTGGTGATGATACTCCATAAAATAACTGTGTTACGAGTATGTGTTGGCAGACTGCATGCACGCTCATACCGTTGTGAATTTGTGATATTTTCAGTCTGGATTTTCACCATTGCCATTTTTCCACACCTCCTGATGAACAGTACAGCTGTCATTTGACATATCGTGCCCAAAATGTGTTTTCACACTTCCGGCGCAGAATAGCGCTGATCGCTGTCACGAAATCGCTTCTTAGGACTACTTGAGAATAACAGTAACACTGTACATGAGCAGAGGTGCTAAAATGCCTATGTTGAAAATTTGGTGCCGAACGCCCATAAAATGGCAGTGTTGCAAGCGTGCATTGCATATTTCCCATGCACCCTAGTAGCTTCGCAAATTTGGTATATTTACATGCCACATTTTCAAAAATGGCATTTTTTTCCACCTCCTTATGAACTGTGCAGCTGTGATTTCCCACATCCTGCCCAACATGTTTTCCCGCACTGCACTACCAAACACCCAAAGGGACACCCTACTGCTTGTCATCTCTGCAGGGTGGGGGTTGGTTGGCATCAGTTCAATACTTCACTGCCATTCCTATGATGCATGTCTAACTCATGCACTACCAATGCCAATGCCAGCAAGCCAACATTCTGCATTGACAAATGCTTGTTCTTTCTTCCTGAAGTGCTACTGAGTGAATGCATCTTCATGCCAGACCTGATGTGAGGTGCCCTGATGGCAATCCTCCCCTATGCGTGCCAGCTTCCATAGATAGCACCAACTCCCCGGGCCACCAAATGCAGTCAGGTGGTGAGTGTGATGTGGACAGCCAGTTCTGAGCGCTGTATGATCATTTTTTGTATATAAAAATGTTTATGGACTGTCTCCCATGAGAAATGCTGAAACAGCATGTGAACACACACACAGGTTTTAGACACAAGGTTACCTGGAAGGCTAATTGCTAATCGCAAAGTAGAACAGACCTTGATCAAGGATCTCCTGTTGTATCTAAAGTTAATTACAGGCTGGAAGAGGCTTGAGTTGAGCATATCCATTTTATGACATTTCAAAGAGGAGGAAACCAGGTTTAGTAAACTGGTACGAAATCATAAATGCTTTTAAGTCTGTGTGAGAAAAGGATGCAGCTAAAGATCAAAGAGAGTCATTTGCAGAACATGAGTTATGTCGAGGCTGCAGAATTTAATACTTTGAAAAGACATCCTGTTTCTGTATAGATATATTTTTTTAGATATTCTGACAGGAGGAGCTAGGTGACTTCACAAAGGGGTTGGCAAATACAGCTTTCTCTAAGGAATATTGTGTTTTCCTTCAGGCACCTTCTATCTAGACTCTGACAAACATCTGTGAGCACTTTAAGCAGGTATTTAGAGAGAGAGAGAGACAAATCTAAGTACTTTAGGTAGGAATTGCACTGTTTAAACCTGTTTTGTTTAAGAGATTTGTATGTCTTGTGATATAATAGTTCTGTATTGTATGTTTTACATATTATTATCTATTTTAGTAAAAACTCTAATTTTAGAGCATACTTGGTCTGCCTTTAATTTCTTTCCTTTACAAGTAGAGTATATATGGTTACAGCAGACACTGTGCATAAGCTTGAATGGTGATACTAAACTGGAAAAAGGTGAGAATAATCTGAGGTCTTTATTAAAGTTTTAAGGGTTCATTTCTGTACACCTGGTTAGTTGCCCATAGGCAAAGATATCTGGCCCCCGAAGACAGAATTATCTGAGTCTGTGCATTGGGTACGCTAGCAAGAGGTTCACAGTTTGAATCCCTCCAAGACTAGAGACCAAAGGTTGATCCAAACTCACAAAAACAGACAAAAGGGTTATCTTGTTCTATTAAACTGTTCACAAGGCTACACTTGGAGGCTGGCACTTTGGGAGTAGAGGGCTGACCTGCTAAGTGGGTTTGTGACAGTGAGATCTACATCCCTTCCTCCCTGGAGCACACATCCGAACACTCAGCACTCCTTTATCAACTGGCTGCTGATGTTCCAAGCTTAGGGTAAGAACCCAAGTCACCGGTGTGCTAGCTGGCTGCATTGCGCTATCTGTGGCACTTGTTTAAGAAACATTAACCATACTGGAGCTTCCATAAGCCCCATCCCCATAGTAAGGGCCCAGGGACCACTGACTGTTGCTTAGGGCTTTTGAGCAGAGGAGAAGGGAGTCAATAGACGGACGGTGTTTTTCACCCAAGTTTTTTAAACTGAGTTTCTTAGTCATTATTTCCATAAAATAATGCATTTATCCCAATTGTAATGCCTAACAATGTACTAGGGACCCTTGACAATGAAAGGAGGAATACGAGATTATAGAAAACTATCATATACCAGAAACTCTGCATCCACATCAGAAAATGAATAATGATGCTACCTATTTCCTGTCTTCAATAAGGTGGTTTGATTAGCTTTGTAAATCATATCAAGGACCTTGAGGGTTTCTTTCAGTCACTGAATTCACTGGAGGAGAGAGGGGTTAATTATAAAGTTTGCTATATAAACTCTTGTTTAAATGTGGCTGCTCCTGCTATTTTCCATTACCGTAGCTCAATACCTGCAGTCACACACTCTGGCTTGCAGTAATTGGTGAATGTAGCATACACATACCCATGTCCGTCACACACAAAGCGATGCCTTTGTGACTTGAGCTGAGTGAACAATCAGGGATTTATTCTAAACTCCCCTGGTTTCATGGAGTCCCACAAGATTGCCCAATGTCCCATTTGTAAAAGGAGAAAATGCTCCACATACACCAAGCAGGGGTATGTTAGGGAGGAAATGAAGCTCCCTGATTGCAGCACAAGGTAAACTCTGGTTAATTGGTTGTCAGGCTTTGACTAAATTCAAGGTGTGAGTCCCACATGCAGTCAGATCCTGAAATTTGGCTGGCAGTATAGCCTACAGGTTAGAGTAATGAGCTGTGAATGAGCTTGGTACATCTAGCAGACCTGGATTTGATTCCCACAACCTCCACTTGCCTACTTTGCGACTCTGAGCAAGTCACTTAAGACTTGTCCAGATTACAGTATGTTATAAAATGTTTTATCACTTACTGTGTTGCTGCGTTCTGATTGAGTTCAGGCATGTTTCAGCATGAATAAAACATCCATGATCCACACTTACTGCTCCAACTGAGTTTAGCTGGGCTTGCCAAACATGCTTTCTTGGGGGCTGAAGTAGAGATGGAACCTTGCCTGCATTTTCAGACATGCAGGTAACACAGTTCTTTATTGTAATGCATTTCAAGAACTGTGTTAAAGACTAGGTCCTATCAAGGCTTTAACATGGTTTTTGAACCTGTGTTTAAACCTGCTCGTAGTGTAGACATGATCAGTTTTAGACATACTTAAAACAGTTTAAGCAGCTTAAATCATTTTCAGCCCTCTAGTCTGGATGGGGCCTTGAACACCCCAGTGCTCTGGGTCACCCCTGAAAACAGGCACTTGTGCCTACTGGGCCCTGCCCAGTTATCAAAGAATTAAAAAAATGTAATTTATGAGGGGGTGTTTTTGGTGAGTCATTCAAGATTTTTCATGCATGCTTTATTGTACTGTATATTTGTCCTCATTTGATCGTGATACCCAAACGTGACATATATTGTACTGTACTCATGCTTCAGTATGACTAGTCATGAGTCATTTAAAGCAGCAGTGTTAGCAAGAAAGTTCATTTATTTTTCAGCAAAAATATAATCATGGCATCTTCAGAGTCACTCTCAGTGTATTTTTAATTTTCTGTTATTTTTTAAAATAGCAGTTATAACTAATTTTGTAATTATGACTCAGATCTTTAATGATGGTTGCCACTAATAATTTTGAAAAATGTCTTCCACTGAGGGTACCTTTGAAAGCACATGCAAGATTCAAACTGTCAGTGTATTAGGATGGTGCCTCCACATGTTTCTGATGGTAAAGAGCACAGAGCCTCACCAAGATGTTTAATATTTTCATGGTGGACGTGGTAAGGGACCCGGCACATTTAAAAACATCAGTGTCCCTTACTACAGTTCAGGAATAAAAGAAAATAAAAATCAGTATATTAATGCTGTTGCCAGAAAAACATTATTAATGAAAAAAAAACTACATGGTGAATAACAAATACTGCTGCTTTAAGGGGAAATCATTTTATATTTTTGTAATTCTCTTCTGTTTTCCTATCCATATCAGCCATATATTCTGATATTTTTTTGGGGGGGTTATTTCTTTTTATCCCCCACACGTGCTATGAACCCGACTCTTGGGACCGTCAGAGTCATCCTCTTGCCTCACTTGTCCTATCTGGACTTAATTCTCAGTCACCGTGGAACTGTGTCCCCCAAGCAGGGCTGAGGTGGGGCGGGGCAGGCAAGCACCCCGATACTGAACATTTTGTTGGACCAGAGGTAGTTGAGCAGGCGAGGGCACATAGGAAGTATGCGCCGGGCACTCCTTCTTCCCAGCGTTAGCAGGCATTTTTCCCATTTTCTTGTGGAGGAGTGGCATGCACCCCTATGCCAAGGAATCACTGCCGGCATCATCAATCCCCCTTCCTTTGACGTTGGCTCTAGGCTTGCCATGCCACTAGCTTCCACCAGAGGCCAGTCAAACACAGAGCACAGACCCCCCTTCCTCCCAGGAGAGGAGAGCTGTCCCCTGGACACTCAATCCTCTCCCTTCCCTGACAACCCCATGACCCGGCTCATTCTCAACCGGGTTTCGCTGGCTGGCAAGGTGGTGTCCAGCACTCAACCTCAGCACCACCAGGCCGGCTATTCTGATATGTTTTGATGATTTTTTTTTTAGTGTTTCTTTCTCCCCTGGGGCTCCCCAGTCAGCCTTGGCATCACCGCATCCCTTCCTTCCGGCTGCTGTCCAACTCACGCTGGTCTCCAGTGAAGGCAATCACCCAATTACCCCAGGGCTTAACCCCCCATGGCAGGATGGCAGGGGTTGACCAACTCCCCCACTGAACCGGATCCACATTTGGTGGCCCCCTCTGGAGCCAGCGCAGGTACAACTCAGACGGCCATCTAGCCACAATGACTGGGGCACCCCTTTTTCCTTGTTCTGCCTTGGAGGCAGGACATGCAATGCCAGCAGGAGGTGTACTGTGCACACCCGCCAGCTGCCCCACCTACCACCCCAATCTAACAGGCCGGACGTGTCAACACCTATGCCGGTCTCTGTACCCCAACCCTCCCCGGGAGAGGAGAGCTGTCCATCGAACGCTCCATCCTCTCCCTTCCCTGCCAACCCCCAGCAACCCAAGCTTACTCTCGAATCCATGTCACTGGTGTAGCATGAGGTGCGGTGACCAGTGCCTCAGCCCTCAGCGCCACTGGGTCTGCCCATTTTGATGATTTTTCATAAATTAATAATCTAGCTTTTGTGGTCCCCAGAAGTCTACATTGTGCCCCCAACAGCAGCTGTGCTAACATCAATGTTTTAATCTATTTACAACTCTAAGCAGATAGCCTGCACTGCTCTCTGCCCCAGAATGTTCAGAGTACTTTGAACCAATCCAAGCTCTAATGATGGTGATCCCTGAGTCATAACTGACAAATCACTTTCAGGTACTTCCTGCAGTAAAGCATCATTGATTTTTTTATTTATTTAAATTTTGGTAACTGGGTAGGCCCACTGAGACCTTGGTGGTCCCTTTTTCAGGGGCAACCCGGGGTTAGTTACATGTACCTTGGGAAAAAGAAAACTAATGCTTTGATATATACAGTACAGTAAATAAATAGTACATAGTATATAGGTATACATATTAGCAATATTGAGTATATTCCAACATTTACAACATAGCATACACATTTTTTTTTAGGAACGGACAATCACATTAATCAAACCACATAGATAAGTGCAAGAACTGGCACTTCATTTGCAATCTTGTTGTCCCTACACCTCTCCTAACTGTGTTCTCTAAATTTCAACACCATTATCAGAATCTCTTTGGTAGGCCTTAGTTAGGGCAGCGACACTGAGTCCCAGGGCTTAGGTGTAACTCAAGCCCTTTCTTGAAGCCCGCAAGAGAGGTACTATCCTGTAACTCTCTCGGGAGGTCATTCCAGAGTTTAGGTAGGGCTACCCTGGCTGACCGTTGACCTATGTATGATTTGGCTCTTGGGATTATGAGTAGTTTCTGAGTGGTACACCTGAGCTCTCTTCTATTAGTTTTGGAGGCAAGCAGGTCCCGCAGGCCTGGGGGGACATCAGGGTGTTGTAGCTTATATGCCAGGCACAGGGAGGGATATGCTAGTCTGGCTTCGAGTGAGGGCCAGTTTAGGGCATGGAGCACATTGCAGTGGTGCTCCAACCATTGTGCCCCAGTGGTATACCGGCTGACACTATTGTACAGAGTGCTCAGATGCAGCTTTTCTATTGATCTCAGTGTCTGCACCATAGTTGCTCTATAAAACAGAGTGGGTAGGACTGTCCCATTGCCGACCGCTTTTCTGGTTTCTTTAGTCAGGTAGGGATTTAGCCTATAAAGGAGGCCCAGTTTTTGGTTCACTGCTTTTGTCAGGTGGTCTATGTGTGTTCTGAAGGAGATCTCCTGGTCCAGGTACATTCCTAGGTACTTAATACTGTCCATTACTTCTATCCTTGTTCCATTTAAGGTGGAGAGAGATAGAAGGTTTGATCTCTTTGGGCCAAGTTTTTTTGGACCAAAGAGCATGGCTTTGGTCTTCTTGCTGTTTAAGACCAGTCTGTTAGCCTGGCACCATTCTTCAAGGGTTGCGAAGTCTTGTGTCAGCTCTTGGTTTAGGGATCCCTCGTCCCTCCCGGTCCTATACAGCACTTTGTCATAAGCATATAGTGTGACCTTCGCCCCTCCACAGCGAAGGGGTAGGTTATTGACAAACAGGGAGAATAAGAGAGGACCTATAATAGACCCCTGCAGAACACCATCTGATACCAGAGGCTCGTCTGATTTTGTCCCATTCCTGCAGACCATTTGAGTCCTCCTGTGGAGGTAATCAGAGAACCAATTTAGGGCTAATGTATCTAGACCTAGTCCCTTGAGGCATCCCAGCAGTAGTTGGTGGTAGACTAGATCAAACGCCTTGATTAGGTCAATGAAGGCTGCCCCAAGAAGTTTGTTCTGGTCCAAGGCTTGGTACACATCAGTGGTGAAGCTTATCAGGGCTGTTTCAGTGCAGTGTTTTTTTCTAAAGCTGTGCTGTTGATCTACATGCAGATTATGCATTTCCCGGTACTTATTAACCTGTTGGTAGACCACCTTTTCCAGCAGCTTGCTTAAGGTACAGAGAATGGAAATTGGTCTGAAATTTTCCATGTCCTCATGCGGCCTACTTTTCGGGATTGGGGTCACTAGTGCCACTTTCCATAAGGCAGGTATTTTTCCTTCAATAAGGGACCAGTTAAATAACTGGGTGACAGGTCCTTCAATGATGGGAGCTCCAGTTTTCAGCAGCTTGGGCTTAAGATCATCATGGCCTACAGCCCCTTCTGGTTTTAGGCCCCTAAGCAGCTTTAGAACTTCACCTGCTGAGACCAGTTTGAGGTGAAATTTAGGGCCCTGAGGTGGGCTCCTTGAACTCACTTGGCTTCCCTGGCTTTGGCTGATGTTGCTATTTTTGAACCTCTGGAGGTCCAGGAAGAAGTTGTTGAATGCATTGGCTGTTGCTTTCAGGGTGGAGAGAAAGGTACCCCTTTTGCTTTTATTTCCCCAGTCCCTTTACTCCTTTTCCCTTTTAGAAGCGAGTTTATATGCCCCCAAAACTTATTTGGATCAGACGGGTTCCTGGATTGCAGCTTGTGCAAGTAACTGTTTTTTGCTTTCTTAAGCTCTCTTTTGCAACTGTTTCTGGCTTCCCAGTATTTCACCCAGTCCAGGAGCTGGTTAGAATCTTTAAATTTCCCCGATTGTTTTGTCCCTTTCCTTCATCTTATTCTTTAGCTCTGAGTTAAGCTACCTGGAATCCTGCCCTTTGACTCTAATCTTTTTTTAGGGGCACGTGTTTGTTAGCTAATGATAGAAAATATTTGGTGAAGCCCTCTAGGGCTTCATCTATATTAGGAGTATCTAGAGCCTGTGCCCAGTCCACTTCTAACAGGGATTGAAGGAAGGAACCTTCGTTTAGGGCCAAGTAGTTTCTGGACCAGAAATTTCTGGGGGGTTGTTTGGGGTAGTTGTTCCTCCACACCAGAAAGACTAGCGTATGGTCACTGAGTGAGTCTGCGCACGACCCCACTATTTTGGCCCTGTCTGGGTTGGGTACTAGCACCCAGTCAAGTGTGCTGTGGTTTCCTGTCTTTTGGTTGATCCAGGAAGGTTCTCTTATTAGCTGTGTTAGGTTAGCTCCCTCCAAGCAGTTCTTAACTTCCCCATTTAGCTTTTCACTCCAATTTAGGTTAAAGTCACCTAGTATAATTTTTCACTACCAGGCAGAGTAATCATGGTGTCTGTGAGGGTTTGTAGGGCTTCCATAGCCTTCTTTGGAGTTTTGTAAGTACAACCAATCAGGAGGGGCTTTATACCCCCCAGGAGAAGATTAATAAACACTGCCTCGCATCCCATATCTTCAAGATCTGAGGTAGTCATTATTGTAGCATTGAGATGGGACTTGATGTAGAGAAGGACCCCCACACCCTTCTTCCCCGTCCTATCCTTCCTAAAAGTATGGAAGCCTTGCAGTTCCACCTCATGCGTAAGTATATTTGGCTTCAACCAGGTTTCCGAGATAACAATAATGTCAGGAGAGTAGAGGCCGGTACAGGCCTCAAGTTCGTGCATCTTGGGTCTGAGACTGTTAATGTTCATATGGACCATCCTCAGTCCCTTGGCATTGACCCACTCAGGCGTGGTTGGTGTTAGACTTGGAATACTGACCCCCTGGGCGGCCGGGGTTCGACTCTATGTCGCCCGCTATTAGAAGCAGCAGGCCTAGGCAAGCTGTCAGGAGTTTGGTAGGCATACTATGGGGGAGGTTTTTATTTTTATTTTACAGGCCCTGATATACATGGCGATGTCCAGGAGCAAGCCCCTCTTTTCTAGCATGCAAACTGTCATCACATTGGTTCTGAAGCAAGGACGGTGACAGCCAGGGGTAAAGTGGTCACCGTCTGGTCTGTCCCCATACTCAGGCTCACCCTCCCTTATGGTCAAGTGATCAACTACAGCAATTGTTAAGACATAGATGGATCCTAGTAGTATGCCAACTCCCCCCATGTCTATGCTCCTACCTTTTTGAACAGATACTTTAAGGACAGCCTTTCCTGGCCAGGGGTATTCTGCTGCGTAACCTAGCCTTCTTTATCTATGGTTTTAATACAATCAACCTATTCTAGATAAATTGACTAGGCAGTATTATAATAGACACACTATAATGTGGTGTAATCAACCACTTTCCCTTCCAGTATTTAGGCAATTACTAAGATCAAAAACAGTGCATATCCAACTCCAGGGAGGTATTATAACATGATAACTTTAAGGTAAAGGTAAAAGACATTATTCCCTTTTCCATAAAAATGAGGCTTCACTTGTGGTCTTATAGTGTTCAGTTCAAAGATCTCATAAGTTTGTACCAGGCGCTTAGTGAAAAGATACTTGGACTGCTTAAGATTATTACAAATTGATCCCCTATAAATCTACCTACCTCTCTTGTAACATTGTGTCCAGTGATTGCTGGGAGGCTGGACTGAGCCTGGACCCTATACAGTTAAAGGAGGTGGTGAGGTGGGAGGGAGGGGCTATTCTGCTTCACAACAGCAGTTTCTCCATTACGGGGAGGGAGCCCGTGTCAGTCGGCAGCTCCATCAACCCCTGATGGCTTTCCCGGTCGCACTGGCACTTTAGGTCTCTGGTTGCCCTTCTTGTAGAGAGCCAGCTCCAGAAATTTGAGTCTTGACAGAGGAGAGCACTTTGTGTCATAGTGACACTAGGGGGAAAGAATACACACAAGGAACGTAAACTGCTGAAAGATCCAGAGACTAAACTCCTTAGTACAGTAAGTGATAGAAAGCCACACAGTAGAAGTGAAATGGTGAAAGATCCACATAGTAAACTCACTGTGGAGGCTCCAGTTGGACAGGTTTTTCCCTCGGCCTGACAGATGGCCTCCCCTGGAGGAATTGATGAAATTGTGGCAAATGTTTCTGGTCATGCAGGCAACCCAGTTTCCTATATGTAACCACCCTCACCCACAAAGTGAGAGACAACACATGTCTGATAATACCTGGGCACAGTCTATAAGAACTTCAGGTGAATGGTGCCTGGGCTCAGCTGGTGTTAGAAATAATACAAAAATGGTATGGTGCCTCCACCTATGGAGATCCTTTTGACAGATGGCTGCCAGAGTACTACCCCATGAGAAATGAATGCAGCCTTCACCCTCATGACAGGGAACCTTTGTGATTATACAAAACTTACAACTTATACTCTATGAACGTAAACACAGCAATATGCAAAACACAATAAATTGCAATTTGAACACAAGGGATATTTATTAGGGGCACAGGATCAGGCCTGTATGGGGGATCTGAATGGATTAAATGTAGTGAAACAGTTCCAAGAACACTCCCTGCATCCAACCATCTTCTAATGAGTACCCACAAAGTATTTACAGTTTCCTCATACTGGTGCACCAGTACCCAAATGTTCCTTTGGGAGTGCCCAGTGTAGTCTATTAGTTGTGTGCATGCAGTGGGCATTTACAGGCCTGGTGTTGCACCATGGTGCGATACCCATTAAAGGCTGGTGGTTGGAGATCCCAAACAAATTATGCAACATAAATGCTAATAACTCCTGGCTATTGCAGGTATGCAAATGGGCTCTGAATAATAATTGCACAGAAATACCCAGTAATTACTCTTATCTGTTCCTGACTAGCATAAGAATTGGAGGGTTATTGACACAGTACTCACAACCTTAGGAGACTCTGCAAGCTGCCTCTGTTGGGATGTTTCCTTCAGGGTTGCAGATGCAAGTGATGGTACCAGACCCAATGCACATCCAGGTGGTGAGGGGTATGGGTCATAGTGTTCTCCAATATTCTCATCACCCCACAAGGGACTTACCTTCACTCACCCCCTAGAAGTAGCAATCACTCAGGGCCTCAGGTGACTTAGAACTTCTGTCAGGACAAATCCTGATACCTCATAAAGCCCAGCGCAGGAGCTTTGGTGGTGTTCCTGGAGGAAACCGAAATCTTCTTGCAAAGATTCTTCAAGCAACTTTCTTCCAACATTGTGGCTGACTGCTGACTGTACTCACAGGTCTTTCTCCTTGTGCCTCCCAGATGAATCTACTCTAGTCCACATTTCTCTCCCTTGTAGAGAAATCCAGGGATCAAATATCAGTGACTAGCATGTCATGCATTATTCATTATGCTAAATCCCTGGGTCTCGGTGGCTGTCAGTTCCTGGAGAAAAACATGCCTACAAGTCCTGAGCTAGCTTGCAATTTAGCTATTTTTCACAGGTAAGCTACAGCTGAGCCAGCCTCCAGATTGATGTCAGTTTCACAGGGACAGAATATACTGAAAACTGAGCTAGTCTGCTGCTGGCTGGCTTTGCAAAGCTAAACACAGGAACACCCAACACTCCCAGCCAGGTTGTGTGTCCTCTGACCCCCATTTCAGTACTCCTGGGGCAGGAGAAACAACAAGCATGGCTACTTTTGTAGTCTATCATTTTATCTTCTATTTTAACATGATTCTACCTTTTGGTGTGACTTCTGGCTTTCAGGATCAATACCTCCCAGTCCCTACTTCCATCTGGTGTGACTAGGGGTGCTGAATTGGTGGCAGAGGAGCACTGTGGGGTGTCCACAAAGTTCATGATCCTGGAAGTAGGAGTAGTTTTGCACTTTGTGCAGTTTTTATGTTTACATTGGGATGCCAAGATTTCTGATCAGGACTCCATCTCCAAGCAGTAGAGCTTGCTTCTCTGACATGTCTGTCATATCTGGTCTTGTTGTTCTGATTAGCTATTCCCATTGCTTCCTAGGCCACCCTATAGGCATCAGTAAGTTGTTGTCTTAATCTCTTTGTATATTCAAGATGATAAGTCTCTGGTTGGACACCATCTACAGATAATCCAAAACATAGACCCACTGGCAGTCTGGCTTCCCATTCAAACATGAGATAATAAGAGGAGAACCCTGTACACTCATTCTTGGTGCAGTTGCATGCATGGATCAGAAACTGCACGTCCTGGCTCCACTTGTTCCAAGCATGTTCAAAAGTGTCAAAATGAACCTCTCAGGATGAGGGTTATCTTGTGGATGGTAGAGCATGATATGACACTTGTCAATGCCCATGAGTTCAGTAATCTCTTTGATGAGATGGCTCTCAAAGTCTGTCCATTGGTCAGAGCGGAGGTGCTTTGGGAATCCGTAATGTACAAAATATTTCTCCCATAACACTTTTGCCACTGTTGTTGCCTTCTGATCTTAGGTAGGGTAGGCCTGTGCATACCATGAGCAGTGGTTGGTCACCACCAAGATGCTGCCCATTCCTTTCTTGTCTGCCTCCAGTGATAGAAAGTCCATACAGACCAGATCCAACAGCCCATTGCTTCTAATACTGACTAAAGGTGCCACCCATTTTGGCAGAGTATTGCAAGTAATGCACTGGTTACACTTCTCACAATATAATTCTACTTCAGCTACTAGGTGAGGCCAGGAGAATCATGCTTTCACTAGGTCTGGCATTTTGTCATATCCCAAATGACCCATATCATCATGTTGGTCTCTCAAGGCCATTTTTCTGAACTTGGCAAGCAAAACCAGTTGTTTTTTGGAGAAAGGGGTCTGCCTCTGGGTGATTCGATACAACAGTCCATTTTTTTTAGGATCAGCGTATTCTACTCCATGATGATAAGTGGAACATCAGGATGGTTTGACTTCACTGTGTCCAATCAAGACCCTCTTCCAAAGTCACAATGACATCCTTCAAGCTGGGGTCTGTTCTCTGAGCTTGACTCATGTCTGTTGGGCTGAGATGTGGCACAGAGGGGTTATGCAGAGGGACAGATGGACATACACCTCTGGTACATCATCAGGATGCACTTCAAGAAGATCCACTGCTGCATCTGGATTGACTGGGGTAGGCCAGTCCTCAGGCACTAGCAGCTGGCAAATAGATCGTACCCCATCCTCTGAAATGTGGGTCAGGAGTCCCCCCTGTTGGTGGAGTATGATGAGGGCATCTAGACAAACATCCACATCAATACTGTTCCTTTCAGTATGGTACCGTGTTGGAAATTGTAAGAAGACAAGGCAGTGATCCACCTATGCCCAGTGGCATTCAACTTGGCCATAGCCAAACATGTATCAACAGGTTGTTGACTGTTAGCACAACAAATCTAGCCCCATACATCATGGAACTGTTCCACTACAGCCCATTCCAATGTGAGAAATTCTGGTTTGTGAAAATTCTCCAATGTGCTCAGGCTTCGACTGGTATGTGATACAGATCTCAGGCCACTCGTGTGCTCCTGGTATAGCACTGCTCCCAGGCTGCTCATGCAGGCATCAGTATGGCTTGGCAAAGTTAGCAGAGGCCAATACAGGGGCCTTCATCAGATGTAGAATGATCTCTCTGAATGGCCTTCACACTTCTCTGTCCATCAGTCACCAAATGGTTCATTGACCTTGTGATATTCCTTTGCAGGCTTGACCATAGTTTTCTGGGTGGGTGGATAGCCTCAAGTCAGATTGGTTAAGGGCCTCACCACAGAAGAAAAGGCTTTCACAAATTACCAGTAACAGCCACAGAATCCCAAAAATAATTGTAAGGCTTTCAGGTTGGTCGGCCTCGGCCAGGTAGTGAGGGCTTCAACATTACTCAGATTCCTTTTTTTGAAATGATATGTCCCATATACTTCACAGCCATCTGGCAGAACTGGCACTTGTCTAGGTATATCTTCAACCAGAACTTTCATGAGTTGGGCTTCATGCTCTTTAAGTGTCCCCCAAAATGCTATGCGATCATTTAGGTAAACTAACACTTCCAGGAGGTTCATGTCTTCAACTAAACAGGGCTCCAGATAAGATTTTTTTGACTGAGCATTGTACTCTGCATTTTTTAAGTGAGGTGGGTAAAACCAAAATCACATGCATATAAATGTGTCTACAACATGGAGTAATGAGTGCATTTTTCAAAATAATGCCTTTAGTGACAAACAGAAGACTTTTCTGAATGCAGTTTAAAGGTGACCTGCAGACTTAGCTGCAGCCTACCACCATCCCACATACCATTCCATGCTGCAGCGGGAGTCAGTGGCTGCTATGACTAACATTACTGGAGAAATATTTATATTTTAAATCATTGCCGAAATAGTGCACTGAACCCAGAAGCGCCACACAGGTCCCGATCAAGCGCACACAAGGTCTGATGGGTATTCCACTCATTTAGTGACATAAATAACACCACTGTTGTGAATGTACAGCAGTGGCCGGAAAGAAATGTTCTCATTTTAATGCTTCCATGGGGGTCTTTCTGCCTAAAATAATACTTACAGCAACGGCCTGTCCAGGTGTTGCTATATTATTTTAGGCATCAAAACTCCCTTGGAAGCAATAAAATAAGTATATTAAGTTCCAGCCACTGCTGTTACATTCACAGCAGCAGTGTTACCTATGTTACTAAATGGGTGAAATAACCATCAGACCTTGTGTACGCTTGAGCGGGACACACATGACACTTTCATGTTCGGTGCATTATTTCGGCAGTGATTTAAAATATAAATATTGCTTCTATAATGTTAATCATAGCAGTTACTGACTCCCACGGCAGCATGGAAAGATATGTGGGGATGGCAGTAGGCTGCAGCTAAGTTTGCGGGTCACCTTTAAAGAGCAGATAGCCAAGTGCAGCTCACTTTCAATGTTATTTTTGTATGAGTCTTTAATAAAGGTTTCTTTCTTCCTACTGTAAGTCTTTGTTTTTTTGTCTGTGCTACCTTTATCCACTAACTAATCTGATAAGTGAGTAGTGAGTTCTTTTCAGCAAGCATCATGTATCAGATGAACATTCCTGAACTGATTAGTGCATTCGTGTGTGTCAGATTGATGCACTAATCATTTTTGGTGACTGAGCCATGCTCACCTGATAAATGATTCTTATTTTAAACAGAACATTTGAATTCTTGTACAGTGGAAATCTAGTTTGATTTGAAAAAGGGCACATCAGCCACACTTTGTTGCTGCTCATAAAACTCCATCGCAGTTCTAACACCCCCCCCCCCACACTCAAAAGGCACCTTTACTGTTGATGCACATTTAGTCAGCCAATTAAAATAATTTAAATAGACTGGTGCCAGTCAGCTTTCTTTGGCCAGCCTGACTGCTGTCATCACGATCTTGACAGCTACCTTAACCACCAGATGCCTGTCAGCAATCAGCTGTTTCTAAGTTCACTCATGAAACTGAGAGTGTGTTGTTGGAGAGAAACAGCTGATCGCTCTGGCCTAGTACTTGCCAAGCCACGTCAAGGCGCATGAAGCCCAAATCTGTTAACTATTATTGATTTCACCACGACTCAGGCTTCAGTGCACACACAGAGAACAACTATCGGGTCTTCTGTCTCTAGGTAGTTATCTAGTGCTCTTACTCCTCCAGAATGGAGCTCCCCCCGCTGTGCTTCATGCATCAAACCCCGCAGCCAGACAGAACATTTCTCATTTCTCAGCACATCTCCTCAGTCAAGATTTTTTTTAATTATGTCAATTATGTCTCTGAATGCTGAGCACACTCTCTTATAACTTCAACCAGCTAAACTGCTTCAGATAGTATCCTAGGACCTGACTGAGATTTAAGCTTGGTAGTTTGACAATGCGACTTGACCTCAACTTTAAGAGAGTTTTTCTTCCCCATATTACTGCTGTGTATCCTGGCTGATCTCCTGCTGCCTCTGCCTGGCTACCTAATGCACCACCAACAGGCTACTCCCACACCATACCTAACATGTGAAGCCATGCCACCAAACCAATCAGAATGTCCGTTAACTTCCCAGAGGAGGGGGGAGAGGGAGGGTGCATGAAAGGCTCAAACCTTGCGCGCTGTCTGTGCAGTTTGCAGCTCTGGGCCTAGACAGCAAGTCAGCTCACAGAAAGTCTGCTTAAGCCTTGTAACAACAAATAAGGAAGGAACTGGGAGAAGGCAGCATAAAAAAAAAGTTGAATTCCAGACAAATGGAACTTCACGCACAGGAGAAGATCGGGGCATAAACAAGAACACACAGAACAATTCCTGCATTTATTCCTGCATCTCAATTGGTGCATTTCACACAGTAATAAAAAAAAAGTGGGACCGTAGATGTCTTTTTCAGAAGTGTAATTTGGCCCTGTGCACACCTTATCTGGAGCCCTGTGACCACATTTCCATCAGGTGTTGGAACATTGCAGGGGCACCTGAGAATTTCCTGTGGCATCCTCGCAAACTGATAAAACCCCAGTAGACAAATTAATATGATCTGCTCTTTATCCTCTTCTGCTGTTGGTATCTGATAGTATCCATTGTCTAAGTCCATTACAGATAACCATTTGCTATCAGTAAGGCTGTCCAAGGCATCCTGCCCCCGAAGCATGGTGTGCTGGTCAGGCACAGTCTTCTTATTTAAAGTCTGATTATCTATACACATTCTCACAGCACCTTTCTTTTCACAAGCTACCACTATTGGAGAAGCTGAGGGACTCTGAAACTTCTTAAAAATTCCTGCTTCCAGGAGTTCTTCCAGGTGTCACCAGGCATCCTCAATGTCAGCTGGTACCAGTCTTCTGGACCTCTCCCTGAAAGATCTCCCATCATGTAGATTAATCCGATGTTCTCTATGGGCACACCCCACATTACAGCTTATCGATCTGCTAGCTGACATTGCATGCACTTTTTCCAGTGAAATGGAATGGAAGATGATTCAAAGTTGAATGCCTCCTTCTCCAGTCGAGGGTCTTCCCTTGATATGATGGGGCCACCATAGTATCAACAGCATACAAGTTGACAAGCATGGTGCCAGGGAGCAAAGTTAATTCCTTATGAGTCTTATTCTTTTTTTTCAGGGTGATTGTCTTTACCATGAATTCAGTACCAGGCAATACTCCATGTTGTACTATCAGTTCTCTTGACAAGCTGCTTCCCGAAGATGCCACAATAATTGTCTGATTGGTCAGATGGGAATGGCACTCAACAGATCCTACCCAGTATTGCACTAGAATAAGACCTTATATGTGAGGTCTGGTTAAAAATACATATTTATTAAATGCTAACAAACAGACACACAGCACTCCAACAAAGCCAACATTTCACGTCATACTGCTGCGTTATCAAGGCACCTTGTTAGCATTCAATAAATATGCATTTTTAACTAGACCTAACGTATAAGGTCTTATTCTAGCCAGATATCGGGTAGCCTGTCTTATTCTGCTTGCATTTGTTCGACTTGCATTATGGCTCCGGGATTGTTTTAGGAAGCTACCTCCTGCTCCTTTTGCACTCAAGAGATCCTTCCAGTAAGTATTCTGATCAAGGGGACACATGTACAGGCTCCTTTCCCTCTGGTCTTACTACTCCCAGCATCTCCTTAGAGGCACTGCAGAGCTGGACCTACTTCCTCACTTGGGCAGTGCACACTATTGCATGGATTGGCAATGTCTGGTAATTCTTCTCCTCACGCATTTGTAAGCAGGTGTGAGCCATGGATCCAAACACCTGGGGATTGGCTCCTGTCAACATAGGGGTCTAGTCCAGAATCTGAGCTTCAGGCGAGATGGGAGCCAAACGGTCAGTCTTCTCTGGGACTCCCACAAAGGCGTCAGGAAACTGGATCTGTACTTCTATATACTGTATCCATTGTAGAGGTAGCTGGCATTACTCAAACCCATATGGCAAGTCCTTCCAAGGGTCACAAAGGCAAGTGTTCAAGATATGTTCAGTAGAAGGAACAATAAATGATTGTCACCTGTGACCCGCTGTACAATGACACTTGACAAGGATATATTTTGATGGCAATCTGTAAGTGCATCAGTGGACCCAGTAACTAAGAGGGCAACTTGTTATCTGTTGTCGATTCTGGTATGTTCCATTTGATGGAGCTGTTCATGCTTGGAGTCCCAGTGTGCTCCTTACTGGGCTCTGCTGCCATTTCCCTATGACTGGTATTGCTTCTCCTACTTTCAGGCTACCAATGATGAGTCCTCTGGATTGCCCCATCCTAGAGCAAAGTGTCCATCTTCTCCACAGTAAGAACAAAAAATATGGCCCCAGGGCAGAGTTGAGAGTTGGGGCCTGACCCATGGGACAGAGGATACAGGGCATGTCCTCGTCCAGGTGGCATGGCTGTAGCTTGATGCCGCGGGACATGTGCCATTTGTGATTCTTGCAGATGTTCAGTCAGTTCCTTCAGCCATGCCCCCACATCTGGGGTGGCAGGCCTCTCTTTGGGTCTGGTAACCTGGGTTTGCATGGGCTGGATTTCCCTGAGGTCACCCCCAATGAATCAGCCATGACATTTTGTGACTGCTCCTCTCTCACTTCATCCAGCAACTGACAGAAAGACATAGGGCTCATCCTGCAGTCCTCTATTCTTGGGGAAATCATCATCAGCCAGGAGCACATGGCTCCTCTCAAAATCTGGTCTGTTCTCAGTTGTGCAGCCTGGACAAGAGTGGCTTCCCTAGCTTCTACAATGTGTTTGATGATAGTATCAACATGGATCATATAATGTGACAATTTCTCTACTGTACTTCGTTTTGAGTGGTGGCATCCAATAGGAACATGTATTTATTTATTTTGTTGTTCAGACATAACCTTTGAGCAAAATGTTATTTTTCAAAGGTTCCACATCATTGACAAGAGGACAACACAGGGTAAGTTACAGGGTATGGGTGCACAAGTACAGAGACAAAAAATACAAGAAATAACAGCAATTGATCTGACTATTTACAATTGTAGTCTAACTCATATAGAGGTACAGCATATTGCAGTTTAGTACAGCCCAAGATACATGGTGAGTGCTGTAGGTTTAAGAAACAAAATTAGCAGGAGGTAAAGCAGCCAGGGATGGCATTACCATTATTTCATATAAAGTCAGGGGGAAGGAGGTGACTCTAACATAGGCTTTCTCTCCCTGCATGGTAAGGCAGCCAGGAGGAGGCTTTTCTGTTAATTCTTATCGGGGGGGGGTTAATTTTGAGTGCAAGACTGACCTAGTAGGAGCATACTAGAGAGCAATGTGAGGTAGGACCGTACACAGAATAAACCAGGGGAAAACATGAGCTATGAGACAATCACATTTGAAAAGGAGCAGTAGCAGGAGAGGGACTTAATACAGAGTGCTGTGTTAAGGACAGTAAATAGAAAGGCACATCAACAGGCTGTGGCTATGAAAGGCTCAAGTCAGAGGACTGGCAAGTAGCCCAGAGGGAGGGAGTAAGGAGTACTTCTACTCCCCATGGCTCCAAAAAAACTCTAAACCATGGTTAAATGGTCCTGCACTGTACAACTGGGCTCACTGGAATGCAAGGATCTGATCACATCCAGGGCTATACCCTGTAGGCTTTCAATTACTAATTTGCATTTCTAGTCCTCAGTGCATCTCAACACTTTGGCCATCTGTGCAGCCTGAATCATCCAGCTGTCATAGTTTACCTCCCCAGCAGGAGGAGGGTGGTGCCATAGAACATACGCAGTCTTTGGTACTGACTAGACTCAAAAATCAAAGCTGAACCTGAGCCATACCCCTGTCCACCAGTAGAAGTATTTGTGGGTGGCACAGGTGGTACCTGCTCCTCTTCTTGGAAGAACTCTTTCAGATCACCAGTTTTCCCCTAACTTGCTAGGAATGACTTCAGCTTTTTCCCAAACTCTGTTTCCTCTTTGGGTCCCTCAGGGGAAGGGTCCAGATTTCTCTCAAGCCACAATATACCAGGGTGAGGTTTGTCGCATGATAGGCTTATATCCATTTATGTGGGTTCATATTGTATATGCTGTAATGTACTTTAGAATTAAGACACTGTCTCTTGAAAAGGCTTTTAGGAATGAAACCACAAAAATAGCTTTAATTGTTTTAATAGCTAGGGTGGATGTTATGTCTCCAGATAAGGGAGACAGGTATATAGCCCAGGAAGGCATACCATATCCCACTGTAACTTTCCATGACAGAAAAAGGTAATGTAATGACCTAGGGGTCAGGGGTCAAGCCAAATGCATGGACCAGATGTGGCTGGGGGTTGACATGGAACCTGTCATGGAACTACAGTGACACTTACAGGGAAAGGTAAACTGTTGCACCCCATCACACTGTGAGTATGGTTTGAAGATGACCAGCCTGTATGTATAAGACATGCATTTTGAACTCAGAGCAGTTGATTAACAGTTTAGCTGGGGGTCAGATAGCCTGTCCACCTGGCATATACTTAAAGACCAGAAGTATATGCATAGACCTGGAAAAATCTCTAAAACCAGACCTGAGTGTGTGGAAATTTTGACTTTTCACATACTGAACAGAAAATTCTGATTTAAGTCAGAATTTTGGAAACCAAGATTTTTCACCAAGGAAGCACCTGAAGGCTTTTTAAAAGGACATTCAGAGGAACTGACTTGGGATATACACTTGCTACAAACTGTTGCTTAAGGACTCATCTTTACAAGAACATTTAAAATCTTGTCTGGACTCTAACTTCAAAACAAGGTATAGTTCAGAATGACGGTATCTACTGTTTTTCTGTAAACCATCCACTTTTACTTTTGATATTGTCTGCATTTCAAAGTTCTTCCAAACTGTAGAATTTTCTGTATTGCTTTTATTTTAAGTAAACATTTATGATTTTCTTATCAACCCTGCCTGGGGGTCTGATTGTGTGAGCTAACATTTTAACAGAAGGATTTTGAAAAGACTGTTTGCCTTGAAAGATAGTTCCGCTCGGCTATCATACCCAGCTACTTAGGCAAGACGTAGCCAGTGGCTGTGGTGGGATTCAAATCCTGAAAGTAGTGCAGAGTCAAGGGAACTCAAAACTACAGTTTCCACCCTCCCACTGGGAAAAGGAAGGTTGGTAAGTCTTCCGGAAACCTTACAACTGCTCATGAGTTCTTAAAAAGGGGGATCCTCTCTACAAACAGGTGGTCCTACTGGGCTGCCTTGGGATTGGGGGCCAGGGGCTCATGACAAGGCTTCCCATTCTGGAGTGGTCTGGTCAGGTACTTTGGAGAGGTCTGCTACCTCACAGCATTCCACTAGCCCAGTTTTTTTTCTGGGCAGAATCATACAGCCTCCACCAAATGGCAATGTTCACCAAACCCTTGATGACCCCAAGTATGCTCTCCATGCGCTCTCTGTTTGTCCCCTCGGGGATCCCCTGGACAAGGATGGCTTTGGCAGGCTCAAGGTTTTTGCACTTGCACCATTCAAGCAACTTGTTTATATCCAATTCAAATTCCAAAAATTGGGATGGGGGGGCCAACAGTTCCTGCACCAAGATGTGCTGTTGCAGAATATTCTTGAATGATACCAGCAGTCCAACTTGTAACCACCCCCACCCACAATGTGTGAGACTACACCTGTTTGATAATACCTGGGCACAGTTGATGGTGTTAGACCTATCGAGACTGCCGGGTGCAAGCGGCAGTCCAGAGGACTTAGTCCAGGCCTATAACAAGGCCGTGACAGAAGCCCTGGACTCTATCACTCCTGTCTGTCTTCATCCTCTCTCTCTTCACCCTCGGTCCCCCTGGTTTGATGGGACCTTGAAAGAGATGAGATGAGTTGGACGAAGGTTAGAGTGACACTGGCAGAAATCCACCCTGGATGTTGATCACTTTAGATTGATGGAACATTATCGGGTCTCTCAATCAGCAATCACCTGTAAGAAGGCAGAGTTCCTGTCCAGGGAGATTGCTGCAGCTCAGACTCGACCAGCTCAGCTCTTTTGGACCATGGGCAGGCTGTGTAACCCAACTTGTCTGTAGGTCCGAAGTGCATTTTCACAGTTTAAGTGTAATGAGTTTGCTCAATTCTTTGCTGATAAGGTGGCCAACATCAGGGCAGAGATCCAACCAGCTCACTCTGTGGGGGTTGATGGTGACTGATGCTTGGCCACTGCACTTCAATTTTCTTGGTCTTCTTTTGACCAGCCGGAGATCATTGATATCGTGTGGATTGTCCAGAATATGCGGCGGACATACTGTAATTTGGACCCGGGCCCAAAACACCTCTTATTGTGGTGTATTAATTCTATCAGCCCTGTTCTGACCAAGATTGTGTGGTGCTTCTTAAAGACGGGTGAGTTCCCTAGCTCCCTGAAGGAGGCGGTGGTGACACCACTCCTTAAGAAAGCTTCTCTGGACCCTAAATGCTTGGCTAATTACAGACCTATCTCTAACCTTCCCTTTGTAGGGAAGGTGATTGAAAAAGTAGTTGTGCTGCCACTGGAGAACCATCTTACCATCCATGATATCTACAATCCTCTCCAGTCCAGTTTTCGGAAAAGGCATAGTACCGAGATGGCTCTGGTTCGGGTGCTCAATGACCTCCTGATGGCTAGAGATCAGAAGCGCCATTCCATCTTGGTGCTCCTTGATCTCTCATCAGTTTTTGACACCATGGACCATGGGGTGTTGCTCGAGCGCCTGAGGGTCATCTATGGCCTGGCAGGTTCAGTCCTCGGATGGTTTCAATCATTCTTCTCTGGCAGGTTTCAGAGGGTGGTGTCTGGGTTGTTTTCCTCTATCTCATTCTCCCTGTTTTGTGGGGTCCCTCAGGGTTCAGTGCTCACCACAATGCTGTTCACTGTGTATATGCTGCCTCTAGGAGACATTGTAAGATGGTATGGGCTGAGGTTTCACTGTTATGCAGATGATATCCAGCTCTACCTGTCTTTTGCGCCTGACCAGGAAAGTGCAATCTTGGTCTTTAACAGCCGTCTCACAGAACTCCAGGATTGGACGAAATCTAGCTGGCTGAAACTGAATTCCGATAAGACTGAGGTGGTGGTTGTGGATCCAGATCTCTGGATAGAGGGGTCAGTGGCAGGGTGTCCTTCTGGGCTTTGGCTCAGGAGTAGTCAGCTGCCTTCCTCTGAGCAGGTGCAAAACTTGGGTGTGATCATTGATAATAGACTGACACTGCATTCACAGGTGTCACAGGTGTCTGCAGTTGTCAAGTCCTCATTTTAGCATCTTAGGAACATTGCTCGGGTTAAGCACCTTGTTCCATCCGGAGACCTTCCAATGCTGATCCATGCCTTTGTAACCTCGTGCCTGGAATACTGTAACTCCCTCTACCTAGGGCTTCCTGGGGTTGATATCCACCACTTGCAGCAGGTGCAGAGCGCTGCGGCTGTTGACAGGGGCTCCACGTTTGAGCCACATCACACCTGTGCTGCTCGAACTGCACTGACTGCCTGTTCAGTGGCGGATCACCTTCAAGGTCAGTGTCCTGACCTTTTAAGCCCTGCACGGATAGAGTCTGGGCTACCTACAAGAGTTTCTGAACCCTTACTGCCCCATCCGCCCACTCCGCTCTGCTAACAAGGGGTTGTTAGAGATTCCCAGGGTACAGTTGAAAACCTCCAGTTCTCGTGCTTTTACATTTGTAGCCCTGACCCTGTGGAATTCTCTACCTCATCAGATTCGAGAGTGCCAGACCATGGAGAGCTTCAAGACAGCTCTGAAGACCTACTTGTTCTGCCAGGCCTTTGGTGATTCTATATAATATTCTGTTCCCATCTGTATTTATAGTTTAGTCCTGAATCAGCAGAATACTGTTTTATTGTTTTAACTGTTTTAAGGCTTGTGCAGCGCTTTGGTTTTAGATATTACGCTTATAAATAAAGTTTATTATTATTATAAGATGTTCGGGTGAATGGTGCCTGGCCTCAGTTGGTATTGAAGGTAATACAAAAATGGTGCAATGCTTCCACCTATGGGGACCCTTTTGACAGATGGCTGCCAGGCTACTGTCTCACAGGAAATGAATGCAACCCCCACCCTCATGACAGGGAACCTTTATGATTATACACAACCCTCAACTTATACTCTATGCATGAAAATACAACAATATGCAAAACACAATAAATTGTCATTGAAACACAAGGGATATTTATTAGGGGGACAGGAACAGACTCTGAATGGGGGAACTGAATGGACTAAATGCAGTGAAACAGTTCTGAGATCACACCACAAATCCCACCATCCTCTGCTGAGTACCCACATAGTATTTACAGTTCCCCCTACTGGTGCACCAGTACCCCAAAGTCCCTCTGGAAGCACCCAAAGCAGGCCATTGACTGTGTGCGCACAGTGGGCATTTGCAGGCCTGGTGTTGGACCACAGTGCAGTACTGACTGAAGGCTTGTGGCTGAGGATCCCAAACAAATTATTCAACAGAAATGCTAGCTGCTCTTGGCTGTTGCAGTTCTATAAATTGTCTTTGTATAATAATGGCACAGAAATGCCCATCAATTTCTCTTTTCTGTTCCAGACTAGCAAGAGAATTGGAGGGATATTGACCCAGTACTCATGACATTAGCAGACTCTGCAGGCCGCCCCTGTTGTGATGTCTCCCTCAGGGTTGCAGATGCAGGTGCTGGTATAGGTGCGGCAGACCCACAGCACTTCCAGGTGGCGAGGGGTGTGGGTTGTGCTGCTCCCCAATGTCCTTTTCACCCCACAAGGGACATGCCTTCACTCATTCCCAAACAGTAGGCAATTACTCAGTGCATCAGGTGACTTAGACTCTCTGTCAGGACAAATCCTGATAGCTTATAAAGCCTAGAGCAGGAGTTTTGGTGGTTTTCCTGGAGGAAACAGAAATCTTTTTGCAAAGACTCTTTAAATGGCTTTTTTTCCAAACTTGTGGCGGACTGCGGACATGCCAACATACAAACATAGAAAATTGCTGGCAGAAAAAGGCCCACAGGTCTATCAAGTCTGCCTGATTGCACAGCTCTTAGTTTCATATTACTACAGCTGCCCCAGCACCACCCAAACCCCTCCCTTCCTTCCCTTTCCTGGTCTTCCCCCCCTTTGTGTTCTTGTCTGTACTAATCCTGCCCTTAACTCTGTCCCAACCCCACTTAAAGCTATCCACTGTCCTCAGTTCAATTTACTCCTCTGGCAGTGCATTCCATCTCACCACTCTGTCTGTTAAGTAGTGCCTCCTCTTCTCCCTCCTGACCCTTCCCCCTTCCAACTTCAGACTGTGCCCCATAGTGACCCTTCCCCTCCTTTAAGTGGAACAATCCTCCCTCTCTGACTTTGTTTACGCCTTTCAAGTACTTAAAGGTCTCTATCATGTCCCCTCTTTCCCTTCTGTCTTCCAGCGAATACATGTTGAGCTCCCTCACTCTTTCCTCATACGGCAACTCCCCCAGTCCTATGATCATTTTCGTAGCACTGTGCTGCACCCTCTCCAGTAATTTCACAACCTTTTTGAGGTATGTGCACCAGTACTGCACACAGTACTTCAAGTGTGACCTCACCAGTGATCTATACAAGGGCAGGATGACCTCCTCCCTTCTAGAGGTGATCCCTCTGGCAATGCACCCCAGTATCCTATTTGCCCTTGCTGCCACCCTCCTACACTGTGCTGATACCTTCATGTCCCCTGTGACTATTATCCTGAGGTCCCTTTGCTCCTCTGAATCTGTTATCTGCTCTCCCCCCAGCCAGTGGCAGGTCCTGGGATTTCTTGCTCCGAGGTGCATGACCTTGCACTTATTGGTGTTAAACCCCAACTGCCACTCCCTAGACCAGTGTTCGAGTTTAGCTAGATCCTCCCTGAGTGCCTGCCTCTCTTTCTTGTTGTCCACTTTTGCATAAATCTTAGTGTCATCTGCGAACAGGCTGATCTTACTCTTGACCCCCTCTGCAAAGTCTCCAATGAAGACATTGAACAAAACAGGGCCCTGCACTGAACCCTGCGGTACCCCACTTGTTACTGGCCTTGGCTTGGATGTTTCCCCACCTTACAACTGCCCTTTGTTGTCTGCCCTGCAACCAGCTCTCAACCCACCCCACCAGTTTCCCCCACCCCCATGTCCCTCAGCTTGCTCATTAACCTCCCATGGGGCACCAAGTCAAAAGCCTTTATAGTTTCATAGTTTCATAGTATTTTTACAAATTCAGGAGGCATAGCCTATTATTGAATTTG
The DNA here is from genome assembly GCA_016271365.2 of Neoceratodus forsteri. Lineage (NCBI taxonomy): Eukaryota > Metazoa > Chordata > Ceratodontiformes > Ceratodontidae > Neoceratodus > Neoceratodus forsteri. The sequence goes on along the minus strand of CM028137.1, from coordinate 529,729,213 downwards.
CCATCCAAGGATGGTTTTAATCATCTATATATTCAAATTTTATATTACATATGAATTTGTCCAGTGTGCTCTTAAACGTATCCATAGTTTTGCTCTCTACAATTGAGACTGGTAATGTATTCCAAGAGTTAACTATTCTCTGTGTGAACCATTGATGTCTTTTTTTGGTTCGACAATGTACACCTTTTAGTTTCATGGTATGAGATCTAGTATGCAATGTACCTGGTTTTCTTTTAATACCAAGATTTTCTAAGAGTCCTTCTTCATTAAAAGCTTTATAGAGTAAACAAAGGTCTCCCCTGAGTTGTCTGTATTGTATAGAAAATAGACCAAGTGATCTCAATCTATCACCATATGATTTATTAGTCATACCCTGTATTTCTTTAGTCATTCTCCTTTGAACTCCCTCCAATTGTTTTTACTTTGAATTGTTAAGGGTGCACAGAATGGGGCACAATACTCCAGATGAGATCTCACCAGGCTAGTATACAAAGGGAGAATAACCTGAGGTAATCTACTTTTAATGTTTTTCCAGATACAACCCATGATTTTCTGACATTTCTTTACTTTGAAAGTAGTATTATTCTCGAAATTTTGCTTATTCTCTATATTTATCCCCAAATCTTTTTCATCTTCTGTCACTTGTATTTTTACTTTATTTAATGTATATTCATTTTTTAAATTGTTATAACCCAAGTGCATCACTTTACACTTCTGTTCGTTGAATTTCATTTTATAATTACTCGCCCAAGTTTCTAAATTATCTAATTCAGCTTGCAATAGACTGGTAGATTCAATGGTATTAACAATGCAGCCTATTTTGCAGTCGTCTGCATATTTGGATATCCAGATATTATCTGCTGTCTGCAATGAAGATATCAGAATGTTAAATAAAACATGACCCAACACAGAGCCCTGGGGGAACCCACTCGTAACGTTCACCCATGATGACATGGCTCCTTTAACAGATGTTTTTTGTCTACGATTATGTAACCATGAATCTATCCATTTAATTAGTTTATATGGAAATTTTAGTGTGGTTAAATGTTCGATCACAATTTTATGAGAGACACGATCAAAGGCCTTGGCCAAGTCCAGATATACTATGTCCACTGGTAGACCGTTGTCCAATGCTGCACTTACATTTTCAAAGAAATTAAGTTGATTCGTTAGGCATGACCTTCCTTTGTAAAACCGTGTTGTGTATTGTCTTGTAATTTATTATAGGTGATATGATCTTCCATTCTACGTAAAATTAATCTTTCAAAGACTTTCCCAATGACAGATGTTAAACTTATAGGCCGATAATTAGACACCATAGATTTTAAACCTGTTTTATAAATAGGAAGTACTACAGCTTCTTTCCATGCTAGAACACATTCTCCTGTTTCAAGAGATAGATTAAATAATTTTCTGAGAGGTCCTGAAATTTGTGATGCAATTTGTTTTAAGAAATTGGGGTGTATTCTATCTGGTCCAGCTCATCTGTATGAGGAATAGGATCATATTGTGATCACTATTTCCAAGTGGTTCTAATATTCTAGCATCGTGAACTAAAGTTCCCATATTAGTCAGCACAATATCAATGATGTTATTATTTCCTGTACCATGGTGAATTATTTGCTCTAAGTTTTGATTAATTGTTATATCGAGAAAATCTTTTTCAGTATTGCCCTTCCACTTATACTTAATCCAGTCTATATTGGGAAAATTGAAATCACCCATTAGTATATAATTTGCTTTTGGGTCAAAACTATTGATTGATTTTATAAAATTAGCATTCTGTTCCTTGTTTAAATTAGGTGATCTATAGGCCAAACAAATACACAATTTAAATGATGTTAAGAACATTTCTGCCCATATTATTTCACTATCAATATCTGTCCGGATGTTGGAGTAATTACAGTGAAATGTATATTCTTCAGAAATATATAGTACAATCCCCCCCCCTTGTTTGTCTTTCCAATTTTTAATTATCTTATTAAACCCTGGTATATCAACATTCCAGCTGTCATCCTGGAACCAAGTTTCAGTAACCCCACAGATAGAGATATTCTCTTTATGCATTATATATTTCAGTTCTTCAATTTTATGTGTCAGACTTCTAGCGTTAAGTAATAATACTTTTATGTCACTTGTATTCGTAGGTGGGGATTGAGTATTATTAGCTAGTACAGTGGTATTCAAAGGAACTAGAGTGGCGTTTCTATGCCTTGATTGGTTATTATTACCAAGAAGCTCGCACCCCCCCCCCCAATACTAGTTTAAATGTATGTCAAGGGAACGGGTAAGATGTAGCCCAAGTGTATCATTTCCTTTTTTACTTAGATGTAATCTGTCATAACAGAATAAGTCATCTTGGAGATGAAAGTCTTCCCAATGAGGTATACAGTGAATCTCTTGTTTTAATGTCCAAGATCTCAGCCAGTTGTTGAATTTATGAATTTTTTTATTAATTCGTAGGGTAGCTTTTGGAATGGGCAATACCTCCGAAATCATAACTTCGCATCCCAGATTGATCAATGTGTTAACTAGAGCAACCATGTCTTTTTCAATCTCCACAAGGGAATCTCTGAACATATTATTAGTACCCACATGTGTTAAAACAAGGGGATTAGGGCCCAAAGCATGGACCATTGTTTTACACATGCATGTTAGATCCGCAATTTTTGCCCCACTAAAAGCACACAAAGTTCGATGTGATTTATTAGGATTACAAATGGTCCTGTCTAGTTTTTTGATCATGGAATCCCTTATTACCAGTAAATTCCTGTGGTGTAGCTGCGTATTATTGTCAGGTTCCAGGTTTATGAGAATTCCACTATCACAATCATTGGTATCATATCCTGAGATAGTATCTTTACTACCAATATCTATATCTAAAGGGCTGAGAACGTCTGGGATATCATTTACTGCTAGTTGATGTGTTGAATTATTTTCTGAGTTCGTATCTAATGCTTGTAATATGGAAAATCTATTTGTAAGAGGGATGTCAAATGTTGTGGCATGCCTACCTTTTTTAGCTGGCTTTGTGTATTGTATGTTGTACCACTCTTCATCTCCATCATGAGATGCGTCTTCCTCTCTGATTCTTTTACTATTTTTTTTAATGTTAAGTTCAGGTTCAATTAAATTAAGTGTGTCCGGAACATGGCATTGAGGGTTAGGTAAAATACTAACATGACTATATGTGGATGCGGTCATGGAGAATGGAGTTGAAGTCTCATTATTCAATATATCTAAATTAGTGCCTAATCTATCTTCCATATTTCTTTGGCTATTTTCCAAGTGCAATAACCTTTCCGTGAAGGAGTTTAATTCATTCATTCATTAACTCAGTGTTATGAATACATTTATCACATTCAAAGTGATCTATTGGATCTTCCTGGGTGATTAAATACATTAGACAGTTTCTACATCTAACAAGGTATTCTCCTTCATGTAATGAAATAGGATTTGCCATATTGTTATAGTTATGACCCTTCACACAATCACAAACTTATATTTTTATACAACGCTCATCAGTTTTGAAGTCAAATATATAATGATAGATGGTACACTATCAGTCTGATGATAATAAGCTGGATTTCCTTATTTATTTAGACACAAGGACCTAAATAGTACCTTCTAATATCTTTCAAACTCCCCAAACTCTCCAAACATGCCTAACACGCGCTGACGCGCAAGTCTTTGCGTGCGTCGTCGCTTGATCTTGTATTTCGCCCTGCTCACCAGGAGCACTGTATTTAACTAAAATGTCCCCGAAAGTGCTCTGAGGGGTCACGCTTCGTTCCCAGTGAGGAAAGTAATCAATTTGCTCTTTAGTGCAGTAATTAATGTACTAATCTCAGAGTCAAGGCTTAGTTTTACCCCAGATATGCTGACACTGTTATTTCAGGAGTTTTTAAAATGAGCTATGCAGCGAGGTACAGCTCCTCTGCCTGTTGCTATGACAACAGGGCTCCTAGGATGCTAGAAACTCGCGTTAGTGAGTAAGGGCTTAAACAGTTACAGACAACACAAAATATATATAGCAGCAAGGTATATCAGACGAGATAAAAGTATAAAAATAACAGCAGTGCTTTCTCAGCAGATATGGGCTTGTGCTCACCACAGGGCACTCTATTTAACTAAAAATGTACCCCAGAAGTGCTCTGAGGGGTCGCGCTTCATTCCCAGTGAGGAAAGTAATCAATTTGCTCTTTAGTGCAGTAATTAATGTACTAATCCCAGAGTTAAGGCTTAGTTTTACCCCAGATATGCTGACACTGTTATTGCAGGAGTTTTTAAAATGAGCTGTGCAGCGAGGTACTGCTCCTCTGCCTGTTGCTATGACAACAGGGCTCCTAGGATGCTAGAAACTCATGTTAGCGAGTAAGGGCTTAAACAGTTGAAGTCCCGGTACAGGACATCCACAGCGTGGCCTTCATCAATTGCCCTAGTGACCCAGTCAAAGAAGTTCATCAGATTAGTTTGGCAAGATCTTCCTGAGACAAACTCATGCTGTCTCTCACCCTGTAGACCATTACTATTGAGATAGGTTATCAGACTCTCCTTTAGAATGGTCTCCATCAACTTCCCCACTATGGAAGTCAAGCTTACCAGTCTGTAGTTGCCCGGTTTGTCCTTGGGTCCACTCTTGTGAAGGGGCACCACATGAGCCATCCTCCAGTCTCTGGGTACCTTCCCCATCTCCAAGGAGGTGTTGAAGAGGTCTGTCAGGGGGTCTGCCAACACCTCCGCCAGTTCCTTCAGGACCCTTGGGTGTACACCGTCTGGTCCTGGTGCCTTGTCCACCCACAAGGCTTTAAGGCCCTTCAGAACTCTATCCTCTTGGATGATCCCATCTGTTATCTCTGCCTCCCTCTTCACCCTTGCCCCCTTTCCCCTGCAGTACTGGGCCATCCCTTTCTTTTGTGAACACTGAGCAGAAGCACTCATTGAGTGCCTCTGCCTGTTCTTCCCCTTGTTCTACCCATCCCCCATCCCTCTTGATTCTAACAATGTTATCTACAACTCCTCTTCTCCTTTATGTATTTAAAGAACCCCTTTTCCCCCTCTCTGCTCCCCTGAGCCAACTTCAGCTCCTTCGCTGCCTTTGCTGCCCTGACTGACCTGGTCACCCCCAGATGCCTTTGTGAACACCTCTCTATCCTCCTCACACCCCGATTTTTTGAACTTAATGAAGGTCAATCTTTTTTCCCCTCACCTTCCACTCCACTTCTTTGCTGAGACACCTAGGTTTTTTGGACCTGTACTGCTTACTCTGAGATTTGGCACGTGTTTGTGGCCTCGTTCAGCCCCTTCCTAACGACTGCCGATTTCTGTTCAGCATCCATCACTGGGTTAATTTTAGCTAAATACTGCTCTAGGATGCTTCCCATTCTGGCAAAATCTACCTTCCTGAAGTCCAACACTCTTGCCCTGGTCTTAATCGACTCCCTCCCTGTGTTAAGGAGGAACCACACTGAGTGGTGGTCGCTTCCTGCTAGAGGGTCCTGTACTACCACATCCTGGACTTGATCACCATTTGTTAGCACCAAATCCAGTATGTTCCCCCTCTAATAGGTTCCATCACCCCTTGAACTAGGTAGCTGTCTTGGATAGCTTCCAGAAGCACTTGTTCCCTGGTATGTGCTGTAGTTACTGTCTGCCAGTCAACCCCAGGTAGGCTGAAGTCTTACACTATAACTGTATTTCCCTTGCCACTGACCTTCCTGATTTACTTACAGGTCTAATTCTTGTGTCTTGCACACAACTCTGCTCTAGTGCACATGTGTCTCCCTTGTGCAGAAATCCAGGGATAAAATATCAGTGGCTACCGTGTCATGCATTATTCATTAATAAACCCTTGGCTCTCATTGGCTGTCAGGTCCTCGGGAAGACCATGCATACAAGTCCTGAGCTAGCTTGCAATTTAGCCATTTTGCAGAGCTGAACTTGAGCTGAGCTAGCCTCCAAATTGATGCCAGTTTAACAGAGACAGAATGTACTGAATCCTAAGGTGGTCTGCTGCCAGCTGTGTCAGCAAAGCTATATACAGGCATGCTCAACATTCCCAGCCAGTTTGAGTGTCCTCTGGCCCCCTTTTCCATAGTGCTGGGGCTAAAGAAACTATGAACATGGCTGCTTTTGTAGTCTTTCACTTTATCTTCTATTTTAACCTGTTTCTGTCCCTTAATGTGGATTCTGGCCATCGGGATCAATAGTCCCCAGTCCCTATTGCTATCTGGTGGGACTGGGGATGAATTGCTGGCAGTTGAGTGCTGTTGAGTGTCCTCAAAGTTCATGCTCCCAGGAGGGGAGCCATTCTGCACTTTGTGCAGTTTTGAGAACTGCTTGAAACTGAGCAACCTTTTTGCTGTGGGCTTCCCAACTCTGAAGGCAGTTCAGGGGCCAGTTGAGCAGAGAGACACCAGTCATGGTGAGAAGGGTGCTAAACAAGCCCATGGAAAAAATTACACTGATCCTCTGGTTCTGCAGCTGCAGTCTGGGCTGGGACTTGGGTAAAAGAGTGGTGCAGGGGAAAGCAGCAGCAGTGCTCCAGAGACAGTCAATAGTAAGCCCCCTTTTAGGAGGTTATTACATGTAGTACCTTTACCCTCTCTAGGTGAAGAATTTACCAGCCAAAGGCTTCAGATTTCCCTTTTGATGAAGACTCTCTGTTTCGTAATAGAACAGAGATTTACATGGAGACAGTCAACAAACAGAAAACCACATAGAAACACAGACATCAGCTGAAAAAGGCACTGCATCCCATTGAACCTCACAAAACAGGACAGCAGAGGCTGTAATTATTTTAGGCCTTTCTCCAGGGGGCAGTTGTGGGAGGGGTGTCCAAAGCAGACCTTATTTCCAATCTGATTGTTGTGTAACAAAGGATACTGCTAGAGGAAAGGTAGGAGAGCACACTGACCTCAAGCTTCTGCTGTTCCTCCTGTTCCTACAGAAACTAAGCTTTGATTGTTGTGTCCATACTGTTGCTCCCCAGATCAGTTAACAAGGGACTGCCTTTCTTTGTGTGTTATGACATGGGAAAAAATCAACACAGACCTGTGGATCTTGGAGATAACAAGAGGCAGACGTACCCTATCATTTGTAAAAAATTCCAAAATGGCATGTCCTTACAAAACAAAAGGCATTGTCTGTAGAAAACCTGTCTTTACTTCAGATGGAAGTAGAAAAGTTAGTGACTCTAAAAGCATTAGAATATGTCCTGAAGAACCAGCTGGGATAAGGTTACTTCTCCAGATTCGTCATGACCAAAAAAACAATCATTTGTCAATGCCGAATGTTTGCTTGCTGGCATTGGCATTGGTAGTGTAGGAGTTACAGAGCTGCATAATACAGTAGGAATGGCAGTGAAGTATTGAACTGAAGCCAACCCCACCACCACTCTGCAGATACTGACAGGCATTGGGGTATGCCTTTGGGTCGTCAGGCATAACAGCCACGCCATTTCACCACACCCTACCCTGCAGACACTGACAAGTGTCATGGTGTGCCTCAGGGTCTTTGGCCCTTATGTTCACCCCATTCCATCAGGAAATACGGTGAGATGGGTGCAGTATAGGAGAATGGGGTGAACTTTGGGGCCGAAGAGTCCAAGGCACACCTCGATGCCTCTCACTGGCTGCGGGGTGTGGGTGGGGGTGGAATGGTATGAGCATTACAGGCGACAATCCCAAGTCACACCCATGATGCCTGTCAGTCTCTACAGGGTGGGGCGTTATGGTCGGAAACCCTAATGCCTCAGGTGTTCATTGGTATTTTCACTCCAAATTTTCAACTTGGTTTTTTTGTGACCCCCACCTTATGAACAGTGGCAATATCAGTTTGTTAGCTGAAAGCTGATTTTGCACAGCGACTATGCCATTTGGCACCACAGGTGCGAAAACACATTTTGAACAGGATGCGCAAAATGACAGCTGTACTGTTCATGGGGAGGTGTAAAAAATGGCAATGTTGAAAATCTGCAGTGAAAATATTAAAAAACTGGTGAAGTCATGAGCGTGCATAGAAACTGCGCAACGCACACCCGTAATGTAATTAGTTTGGGGATTTTTTTACAGCAGATTGTCAACACAGGCATTTTGGGACCTCCGCTCATGAACAGTGTCACTGTGATTTTCTTAATCTGTCCCAAACAGTGATTTCCCACAGCGACCACGCATTTCTCCACTGGAAATGCGAAAACACATTTTGGCCATGGTGTGAAAAATGACAGCTGTACTGTTCATAAGGAAGTGTGGAAACATGGCAGTGGTGAAAATTTGGACTGAAAATATTACAAATTCATGAACTTACGAGGGTGCATGGAAACTGCACAATGTTCGCTCGTAACACAGTCATTTTATGGACTTTCATCACCAAATGTTTAACATAGCCATTTTAAGACCTCTGCTTATGAATAGTGACACTGTGATTTTCTTAATCTGTCCTGAACATTGATTTCGCACACCGACTGTGCCATTGTGCACTACATGCGCAGAAACACATTTTGGGTGAGATGGGAAAAATGACAGCTGTACTGCTCAGAAGGAGGTGTGGTAAAATGGCAATGTTGAAAATCTGGAGTGAAAATATTAAAAATCTGCGAACTTACAAGCGTGTGTAGGAACTGTGCAACACACGCTCGTAAATCAGTCATTTTTGGGAATGTTTTCACCAAATTTTCAACATAGGGTATTTAGGGCCTGCTCATGAACCATGACACTGTTTGTTTCATAATGTCCCAAAAGGTGGTTCCGCCGCAATGACCGCGAAATCACCTTTCGGGGCCGATTAGCACCATGACAGTGCCAGAATTCATGAGGAGGGGTCCCAAAAACCACATGTTGAAAATCTGGTGCCAAAATCCAAAAAAATGCCTGTGATATGCATCAAAGTTGAAAAAAACCTATTTATTCCATTATACAGCTTACCGGCATTTCCTCAGTTAGCGATCGGCTTTGAAGAGTGCAGACGTGTTCCCATTCCACTGAATATCATCGCACCAGCCTCCAGAGGTAAGTATGGGGTGAGGTGGGGGTGTGGAGAGGCAGGGTGCGCAGATGGTGGGCGTGGGTGGGGGGTCAAGACAGTCAGCGAGGGACTGTTTTTTCTTACAGGGCATGTTTTTTTTTTTTTAAGGACGACGTGGGACTTTTGCCATACTGGGGTGGGTTCCCAGCGTGGCAGCTGGAAGGGTGTTTGGGGGGGCAGTGGAGCCGACCCGGGGATTGGGCACCCCAGTCGGCCATACAGACTGTTGACACGCTGGGGTGGGCTCCCAGCTTGGCACCTGGAAGTCTGTTGGGGGGGATACAGTGGAGCCGATGGGGATTGGGCACCCCTGTGAGCCTTATGGAACTGTTGCCATGCTGGGGTGGGCTCCTAGCATGGCACCTGGAACTCTGTTGGGGGGGAGTGGAGACAATGGGGGATTAGGCACCCCGTTGGTCATACAGTGTGTGTGGGGGAGGAGTGCATGAGCACACTGGGGTGGGCTTCCAGAGTGCTACTTGTTACGGGGATGGAGTTTTCTATGACAGCTGATTTAGTACAGTGCCGACGTGTAGGCACTTTGCATACTGCCAATGCAGCAGTATGCAAATTGCCTACATGTTACCACCACTGTCTGCAGCGTTTCTTTACCTTCAACTGTACACCACTGCATCTGAAGGGCTGTCATAGACAGCTCTGACATTCATTGGTGGGGTGCGGCCGTGCCTGCAAAAGGCAGCAGGGCACTGGAAGTGGGGGAGGCACACCTATGAATTCTTGTATGGTGGCACTATGTTTCTTGCACATGCATGCAAGCAAACATAAACAATGGAGAGTAGCAGCCAGTTCTGGACCTTGGAGTTCTAAACAAAGAAAGAAAAGTTCAAGATGGTATATCTAAAGACAACAATTCCAATGTTGCAAATGGGATTGGTTAGGTTCAGTGGATCTAAAAGGTGCATGCCTCTGTATCCCAGTATGGGAGATTGGCAAGATATTTTTAAGATTCAAAGTGGGGGGGGGGGCTCAGTCAGTATCAATGCAGAGCAATGCCTTTAGGTCTCACTTTATCCCCAAAAAATTCACAAAGTTGTCACTCACCCTTTTAGAGCACATGCTAACCCTTTTAGTATGCACAACTGCCCCCTTTGAGTATTGTGCTCGGGTGCCCACTCTGGACAAACTGGGCACAATCACTTTGCCCACTGGGCAATGTCTTGACCGCTGGCCCCTTGTCTTTACTGCTGACTGATCTGGCAGATGAGGCTCAGGGGCTGTGTGGTAAGTGCTTGGACTGGTTCAAGCTACAATACTGTAAACATTCTGGGGCAGAGAGCATGTGCAGGCTCTCAGTTTAAACTGGTAAAAAGATGAAAACATTTCTAAATGAGCTACAGTTACAAGGCAAGCAACTTTTTCCTCTTTCTGTTTATATTTCAAAGACATCCCATGACATCAGTTACATCGTTTCATGCTCATCAATTGTACTGCCCCGAATATAGCTGATGTCACTCAGTGTTCAGTCTGCATGAAAGGAGAGAGCAGTAGCTGCTGATGAGAGAGGAATTTAAGGTAATTACAGAGTTAATTAGAAATCAGAAAACAACAAATGGTTAAAGTATATTAGAATATAAAAAAAAAACTAAAATGAAAACATGAGAGCATCTAAAGGCATAATCACTTCACTATGGGCAGGCCCATTGACACAGCAGTGGCACTACCACTCAAGTCACATGTGACCCGAGTTCAAGAACAAGATTAAATCGTTGTACACCAGCCTGGGGGAGGAGGACTGAGTGTCCCAGAGGATGCTGTCTTCCTTCAGGTGGGTAGGATGTGACCACCTGCTGTTATACTGCCACCTGGCAGGCCACAAGCGGAAGTGTAGCTGGGAAGCATAGGGGTGGGAAGGACAGCTGCCAGGCTCCACACAGCAACCTGGTGTGCACATGAGTGGGGCTTCGTGCATGCTGACATCCTGAGAGACTGAGAAGGAAACTAAGGAAAATGGCTAGTGCACGCAGGATGAAATGCAGCGTGTTCAGGCCCCACCTCCTGCCACTAGCACACCTACACCATGGGTTTCATCTGCCCCCCTGGGTCAGAACAGGGGGAGATGATATTGCCTAGCAGTTGCTAAGCCCCACCTTGTGCTAGGGATGTCAGCAGATGGTGCTGAGCCGAACTGGAGAAAGGGAGTCAACCAGTGAGATGGGGGCATCAAAAATAAATTGAAAAACATGATTACCTATCACCTTTAGGAATAGTGGGTGAAGGCTGTCCCAGTGGCGCAGCGACAATTTGTCACACTGCCACCTGGTAGACTGGGTATATGTGCTAGTTTCCCATACTGGTTATGGGCTGGGGGCAGAGTGCATGATGGAGGTGAGGGGCTTGTCTCCCAGGGAGGAATGGGTGAGCAAGGACAACCTGATTATTTGCTTACCCCATTGGTCAACTTAGTAATGAAACTGGCATTGGCAGTTGCCAGCCTACTTTCCCAGCCAGAGGAAGAGTGTGGCTGTGTTGGGTTTGATCAGTGGGGTGGGGACAAGAGGAAAAAAGAGGGGAAATAAACTAATAAAAAGTCCACTGGGTAGTGGGGAGGGATGCACAGAACTCCCACCAACTTCATGACTGGACATGAACCTCTAGAGGGCCTGTATCTTCACACTGGGTGGACTAAATAGACTGTAAGGTCTTTTTCTGCCAGTACATTTCTCTGTTTAGGGCTCCTTAGAAATGAACAAAATGAACAGGAAAATCAATGCTTTAGTGTCTATAGAAATCCACGCAGAGCTGAGGGCAGATGAAGACTTTTTTAAATGCACTATTACCTGACATAGACCCAAACCATGAGACAGGAGGTCCCATATGCAGATCCCACCACAGCTACTAATGGAGAGTTTTGTTCACCTTGAGCAAGTCACTTGACCTCCTGTACTTCAGTAACCCCTGCTGTTCCACTGAACTGTCCCATATTGAGAGGAAGGTCCCTTACTTTACCACCCAGAACCTCCTCTATCCCACACTGACAATGTGCTCTCCTACATTTGGATACAGCAATTTAAAAAGGGAACGTCACCCTTCATGCTGCTCTTTGTTGCGCAGTATGTTTATGATTCTGAAAACATTTATTCTGTATTTCTGAGAGCTTTTATCCGTACAGTATGATGTGTCCTACAGTTCATCTCCTTTTTGCCATATTTTGTGGGACAGTGTCAAATGATAGCATAATGAAAGTGTACAACTATATAATAAAGAAATGCAATTCCAACAGATATCACAAAAAAAAAAACTGTTTCACAGATTTCAAAAAGTTGGAGAAACTAAGGGCTGCGAGATAGGGCTGCATGAACACCTACTCCGAACTGGTTCTTTCTTCGTACCCAAAAAGGTTCTAAATGTTTCTGATTTTGGAATTTGTGTGAAGCAAATAAACAAAACAAGACGATGTAAGAAACCACTATGGTTCTCAAAGGAAGTGGCAGTGAAGGTTCAAGAGAAAAAGAAAGCATTCAGGAAGTACAAGGAATCGCAGCAGGAGCAGGACAGAGAACTGTATCAGTTAAAGCAAAAGGAGGCTGGGAAGGCAGTCAGAACAGCAAAGGCCCAAACTGAGGAAAAGATAGCCAACTCAGATAAGAAGGGGAATAAAACCTTTATAGGTACATCAGGGAGCAAAGGAAGACCAAGGGAGGGATAGTGAGGCTTAATAAAGGGGAGGGAGGGTGGGCAGAGGGAGAATGTGAAAAGGCAGAGATACTAAACAAATATTTTTGCTCAGTATTTACAAAGGAAGAGGGGGAGGTACATAAAACAAACAGTAGTAACACTCTGGATACAGAAGTTGATACCAGCCCATTTACAGAAGAAAGGGTTCTGAAAGAACTCTTAAAATTGAAGGTGGACAAAGCAATGGGGCCTGATGGGATTCATCCCAGAATTCTAAAAGAACTAAGGGTAGAACTAGTGACACCACTGACTACCCTCTTTAACAAATCATGGGAGGATGGGGTGGTACCGAGGACTGGAGGAGGGCAGATGTGATTCCCCTTCACAAAAGTGGGAGCAAGGCAGAAGCAGGAAACTATAGACCTGTTAGTTTAACCTCAGTGATAGGGAAAATGATGGAATCACTTCTAAAGGAAAGAATTGTCGAGTATCTAGAGGCCAGAGGGGCACAAGACCCTAGGCAGCATGGATTCACAGCGGAAGGTCATGCCAGACGAATCTGATAGATTTCTTTGACTGGGTGACCAAAGTAGTAGATCAGGGAGGGGCTGTGGACATGGCCTACCTAGACTTTAGCAAGGCATTTGACACAGTCCCACACAAAGATTAATATATAAGTTAGCCAGCCTGGGAGTGGGTCCCAAGATGACAGCCTGGGTAAAGAATTGGCTGGAGAATAGGACACAGAGAGTAATAGTAAATGGAGTCCACTCAGAAGAAAGGAGGGTTACTAGCGGGTACCGAGGGTTCAGATAGACAGTCCTTCAATGTCTTTATAAGCTACATTGCAGAAGGACTGGAAGGAAAGTATGTCTCTTTGCAGATGACACTAAGATCTGCAACAGAGTTGATGCACAGGGTGGGGTGGAAAGGATGAGAAGGGACTTGGCAGGTTAGAGGAATGGTCAAATGTATGGCAGCTTAGATTCAATGCTAAGAAGTGCAAGGTAATGCACCTGGGAAACAAAACCCAGGGAAGAGTACACAATGGGGTGAGATACTAACAACAACAAAATGGAAAGGGACCTGGGGGTAGTCATATCAGATGACCTAAAGGTGGGCAAGCAATGTGAGAGGGCAGCAAGGAGGGCTGGGGGGATACTGGGATGCATAGGGAGAGGCATCACCAGTAGAAAACAGGAAGTTAGTATCCCTCTGTACAGACAGCTGGTGAGACCCCATCTGGAGTACTGTGTGCAGTTCTGGAGACCCAATCTCCGCAAAGACATAGACAGGATGGAAGCTGTCCAGAGGAGGGCAACTAAAATGGTGCAGGGTCTGCACCTGGAGGACATAAGGAAGAGACTTAAGGAGCTTAAATATGTATAGCCTCGAGGAAAGGAGGGAGAGGGGGACATGATAGAAACTTTAGCACCTCAAGGGAATCAACAAAGTCCAAGAGGGTAGCATCTTTCAAAAAAGAGGTGCAAGAACAAGAGGGCACAATTTGAAGATAGAGGGGGCGGCCCAGAGGTAATTTAAGGAAGTATTTTTTCACAGAGAGGTTGTGGATGCATGGAATGGCCTTCGGAGGAAGGTTGTGGAGTCAAAATCAGTGGTGGAATTCAAGCATGCATGGGATAGTCATAAGGCAATTCTGGGGGGTTGGGGTAGAAAGAAGTAGGCTGCTGGTTAACTAGGATCTGCAGCTTATCCAGTAGGTAGGGAAATGGGCAGACTGGGTGGGCCAAGCGGTCCTTATCTGCCGACAAATTCTATGTTTCTATGTTTCTATGAATCTCTTTTTTAATCCAGTAAGTTGCATCTATTTGCATACCAATTATTTGCTTATTACTTCCTAATAATAATTTGCATTTATAGCCACTGGGATGGTATACCATCATAACGGCAACTGGAAGTGAATGACTTGAATATGAGTGACTCACTTTCAGCACCTTGTTATTTGGGCTACCCTGCAAGGGTAGCGATGGGCGAAGAACAGGGCAAAGGGAAGAATGGGAGGGAGACCAGAAGAGGAGGGCAGGTATGCAAGAGGTAGTGCGGTGGTAGGCTTCTGAGCTGGCGCCATGGTGGAGAGGTGAGGGCGGCTGGCTACAGTGGGGAGGGTGCAGGGGCTGGGAAGGGGCATAGTATTTTGGTGTTTTTTTGTCCGGGAGTTTTTTTTTTTTTCCAGGTTTCTCCCCCTCCCCAACATGCACCCCCCTGGAGTTAATAATTCTTTTTAAGGAGGGTGCGGGGTGCAAAGCCCCCTGCAGAACAACCTTTTCCATGTTCACCATGTTTCCTTGCTGGGAATGTACATTGCCTTTTTGGGGTTTTTTGGTGATGTACATTCGCCGTAATGGCGATTGATATTCTGCCTGATCGCTGTTATGACATGGAACCAGCACTGTTTTTGAGAGGGTTAGGGTTAGTTTTTTAAGAGGAGGTTCTTATTTGTTTTAAAACTTTAGAACCAGGCAGGTTCGGAGAGTGGGTGCCTTTTTTAATCAGTTCTACCCATCCCTATCTCCCCTTGATCTGTTTGACATTTTTTTTCCTATGAAACCTGAATTACTCCATTTTCAATAGATCCAGAAAAAAAAGATGATTTGATACCTTTTATTGGACCAACATAGATGTTACAAAAGAAAATAGATGCTTGAGCTTTCGGATTACGTAGAATCCTTCATCAGAAAAATAACAATTGGTTTGGAAGAATACACTTTTTTAAAGTCCAGATCATACATAAAAAAAAAAAATAAAAAACAGATAAAAAATTGTTAACAATCCCATTGGCTTAAACTGCTTTTTAAAAATCAGCACAGAACCATATAAGGACAACAACTTTCCATCAAAAGAAAGGTATGTCAAGGTAAAATGTCAAAGAATAGATAAACTTCTTCCCTGAGAACAGCCATAAAATATACACATGAAATAAGCTGAATAAATACATAGTATATAATGTTAAAAGTCTTCTAAATAAGAAAATATCTTTGTGTTAGGCAAAAATGTGGGTTTAACGACAACCTGTCCTAGTGTAAATGAAGTATTAACCAGCTGTTTCCCACATTTATAAAGTTTAAGTACTAATCAGATATGTATGTCTTAAAACCAGTGTACAATAAGTCAATATTATTCATGAATATTCAAACTTATACTGTTTAAACATGATCTATTTGCAATTCTGTAACAAGTGACTAGTGTTTCTGCACATTCAGCACCCAAACCTAACACAGACCCCCTTGTGATTGAGATGCTGTTATCCTAATATGTCCATGTTTCAACATGTATCAGTATATACATACTATTCTGTACTATTAAATAACAGTTCTATCAATCCAAACCAAAAACTGAGGGAATAGACACTCCACCACAATGCCTAACCCCCCGCCAGGTATTAATGTATAATTAAAAAAAGACTTAACAAAGACCTCCCTGTAATTGAGATCCGGTATCCTAATATGTTCATTGTTTTATAATGTGCCAGTATATAATTAATCTGCTGTGTATACAGTAACAGTCCTAGAAATCTGAAACAAAATGTAAGGGAATCAACCCCCATCGCACCCCACCCCCACGGAACACCAATGTATTGATAACTGGTCAGATCAACTGGTCATGATCATTTATCCATTTTGTATGTGAACAAATAGTCATCACACAATTTAACCCCATTGTGTTAGGTGCCAAGAGTTTGTGCACATAAAAAAAACAGGCACAAACGACTACTTAGTAAATGAGATACAGTACCAAAAATGTCCATGTATGAAGGTGTATCTGTATGTAAGCTTTACCCCATACCACCAACCCACCCCACACCCTAATATTTTTTTTGGGGGGGTGAAACCAACATAATGTCAAAGAATTAAAAGGGATTCTATATCCATTTAGTATCAAAACACAACAAAAACACAATGTACTGTATGATTCATTGATGATTTCTTAGCGCATCCATGCTGCTGCTGCTATAATCTAATTGTGACATTGTGACTGTTTCCCAGGGCAATCTTTATTTGGTGACCCATGCCGTGCTGCGCATGGTTTTACGGCTGTACCAACAGTATTTTATTACCTTTGTGCTGTACTGGGTGACTGTACCTAAATGCAATATTTATTTAATCCTTTTTGTTGCTTTCCACATTGTAAGGCTACGGTAATTTAATTTATTTGTAACACTGCAAGTGTTTCTCAGTGCTTTATCTATTTACTCCTACACAGCAGGAGGAGGAGTAGTAAAAACTTTGTTTTTCAACAGCATAGAACTGTTAGCACCTATATGGCCTTATTTTCAAAGTTGTCCCACATGTAAGTTTTATATCGAAGGTTGCACAACATTAAAACAGTAATTAATGCAATTTCTTACATTTACTGGGTCATGAGAAACATTCCCACCTATTACAAGAACTAAGAACACAGTATATTGTGCACAAACACAAAACTGACTATTCACAAGTACACATTTTAAACAGTTCTTTTTTAAGGGCCTGATGAAATTTAACAAATGTTGCTTCATTTATTTTTTGTGGAGTTAACTCATTCCCTACTTTGGATGAGCTGAACTGAACTGTCATTTAACCAAATGTATTTTTAACCCTGTGGAACATCTCTCACTGAATATCCACGGTGTGGTGCTTCAGTTACAACCTTTACGTTACCCGGTACTAGGCCCTGCATTATCTCTTACACAATTATTGCATATTGGTTTTCTTTACTTAGTTCTAAAGAATTAGTAGAAGCCCTTGCAAGTCTTAATAAGTAATTGTTGATTTGGATAAGATATGATACAAGTGAAACAGAAATTCATATTTTTTTATATATTTATATAAGGTTATGGGAGTAAGGGAAATGTAGGAAGTACACCATATATTTTGTTTTGAGTGGTGAGAAATTATTTCCATCAGCAGATATTGATACACTGAAAAGTTAGAAGGAAGGGAATCAGAATAGTTTAACAATTTTTTTCTGGATAGCAGTAGATAAAGAAATAGAGGAGGGGCAGTGCTTAGCAGACCATACCAAGCAAGGACTATACAATAGCGTGCTAAATTGGGGCAGAAGTGAGGAATTGGTAGTTTACTCACTGGTAAAGGTGATTGTGTTACTGTATATCCATGGCACCTCCGATCCATTACCTTAGGGTTATGTACGCCTGATAGGCTGCTGATGCACATGTGACCTAAGTTTCGGATTTCGGTCTCCACCAAGCCCCTTCCCCTCCTGGGTGTCTTCAGTTTCGATGCTTCCATAGCTGTAAAAATAAATGGTTATGTATATGCACAGACAGTAATCATAATCTCGGAATCGTGGTTAGTTTCTAATATTACTTTATTCCATTATCGTAATACATTTATACTGCTTGTATGTCTTGTGCCACTTAAATGTTAAATGTTACTGGTTGCTTTATCATGCTCCCTCGGGTTGGTTGAGGTGCCATGGATATACAGTAACACAGTCACCTTTACCAGGTGAGTAAAGTACCATTGTGTTGTCTGTATATCCATGGCACCTCTGATCCATTACCTTAGGGTGATTCAAAAGCAGTGCCTTAGTAATACGGGAGGGAAGAGCATGATGTGTTATCATATTTGTATCATGTACCAATGCTTAAGAGTCTCTTAAATGTCTCTCACTGTGGCAGTCATTAGGATTTTATGTCCAAAGAAATTTTTGGTTGTAATGTCTGTGTCCAATCTATAGTGTTTTGTGAAAGTATGTATAGTGTACTAGGTTGCTGCTGCACATACCTCCTGTGCTGTAGCTGTGTTTCTCTCTGCCCAAGAGGTGCTACCACCCTGGTTGAGTGTGATTTTATTCCCATGGGTGGTACCTTGTGTTTTGCCTTGTATGCTTCCGTGATGGCTTTCTTTATCCAAGTAGTGATAGTGCTTCTTACCGCCGGTAGGCCCTTTTTGTTACCTGATGATATGATGAACAGCCTCTTGGAATGCCTGAGTGGTGCTGTCATTTCAATGTATGCTTGTAGTGTTCTTTTGATGTCTAGTTTGTGAAGGGCCCTGGTCCGGTCATCGGCCAAGCTCTGTGAAAAAAGTCGGGAGCTCAATGATCTGGCCTATATGGAACGTGGTGTTGACCTTCGGTATGAATGAAGGGACCGTTTTTAGTATGGCACCCTGATCCATGAATGTGGTGAACAGTTCCTTGCAGGATAGGGCTGTTAATACTCCGACTCTGCGGGCGGAGCACACTGCTACCAGCAGGGCCGTTTTTAGTCCTAACCAGTACAGTTCAATGTTTGAGATTGGTTCAAAGGGAGACTCTGTCAAGGCATTTAGTACTAAGGTGAGATCCCATGGGGGAACAGTCGATTTTAGTCTGGGGCGCAGGTTATCTGCTGCCTTGAGGAAACGGATAATGTCGGGGTGAGTTCCCGGAGAGGTTCGTTCAATGGGTCCTGTTGCTGCACTTATTGCTGACACCTGCACTCTCAGTGTCGTGGTTGCTAGCCCTTTGTCCATGCCGTGTTGCAGATACATCAGTATGTCAGGTATCGATGGTGACTGAAGGTAAATGTTCCTCAGTTTGCACCAGGATGAAAATATTGACCATTGTCTGGAGTAGGTCAAAGTGGCGGAGCCTTGACGCAATTGTATCATGGCGTCTAAACCTGAGTCGTGGTAGCCTGCCCTTAGTGGAGGACTTGGGATTGCAGGTGGCATATCTGTTTGTGCCTTGTCTTTTGTGTTTTCATTGGTGTCCTCCCCTGTGTCCTCCTGGTCAGATGGCATGGGTGCATCTTCTCCATCTGATGTACACAGTATACTTAGTTGTTGTGGGGCTAGCAGCACATTGTGTTGGCTGCCGCTCTTTGTTTTGGCCATTGTAGTAAGTATACATAGAAAGAGTGGTGTTGGTGGGGGGATTATATATATTGTTTCATTTGTTTATTATTTCCCTTAATTTTTTTTTTTCCCCTGCACAGTAATCAACAATGTTCTGCACCGTACAGGCTATTGTTGTGCCTGTGCATTAAAGTGTGCACTGTCCCTATAAATGTGGCTAGAGTGAGTGAGGGAATCAGTGTTATGCTGTCTTGCCCACCGCTTGGTAACAGTGCTGCCCCCAATGTATTTACACCATTATTAATTGATTTTCAAATCAGTGCCTGTATATTTAAATATTCGCATTGTGGTCTGCAGT
Source organism: Neoceratodus forsteri (assembly GCA_016271365.2). Taxonomy (NCBI): domain Eukaryota; kingdom Metazoa; phylum Chordata; order Ceratodontiformes; family Ceratodontidae; genus Neoceratodus; species Neoceratodus forsteri. The sequence goes on along the minus strand of CM028137.1, from coordinate 529,709,392 downwards.
TGCAGATCGGTTGGTGCTTTTAACCAATGCCTTCTGTGCTGGTTGGACATTTGTGAGCATAGTTGTGCTCTCCATAAAATGGCGGCAGTGACTGTCAGTCAATCTACACTGTCTGGCAGCTGCCTGTACCCTTAATCCCGTATAGATAAGGGGGGGAGTGGAGAGCTTATCCGAGATTACAGCAGCAAGTCTCATGATGATATTTGTCACAGCTGCCAATCTGGATAGGCAAGTTAGGTTAGTCCCTCAATGTTCCTCCTCCTCATGAGACCTACTTTGTTTGTGGTGGTTGAGTTGGGCAGATGATAGAGGAGTTTCCTCTGCCTTTTGATAGAAGAAGGTGGTGAGTTTAAAAGACATAGTGTGCCATAAAAACCTATTGAGAGCATGGGAAACAAAAACCCACCTGGGAAACAAAAACCCAGGGGAAGAGTACACAATGGGGGGTGAGATACTAACAACAACAAAAATGGAAAGGGACCTGGGGGTAGTCATATCAGATGACCTAAAGGTGGGCAAGCAATCTGAGAGGGCAGCAATGAGGGCTGGGGGGATATTGGGATGCATAGGGAGAGGCATCACCAGTAGAAAACAGGAAGTTATTATCCCTCTGTACAGACAGCTGGTCAGACCCCATCTGGAGTACTGCGTGCAGTTCTGGAGACCCAGTCTTCGCAAAGACATAGACAGGATGGAAGCTGTCCGGAGGAGGGCAACTAAAATGGTGCAGGGTCTGCACCGGAAGACATATGAAGAGAGACTTAAGGAGCTTAATATGTATAGCCTCGAGGAAAGGAGGGAGAGGGGGGACATGATAGAAACTTTCAAGTACCTCAAGGAATCAACAAAGTCCAAGAGGTAGCATCTTTCAAAAAGAGGTGTGCAAGAACAAGGGGCACAATTTGAAGATAGAGGGGGCAGCTCAGAGGTAATTTAAGGAAGTATTTTTCACAGAGGGTTGTGGATGCATGGAATGGCCTTCTGGAGGAGGTCGTGAGTCAAAACAGTGATGGAATTCAAGCATGCATGGGACAGTCATAAGGCAATTCTAGGGGGTGGGGTAGGAAGATGTAGGCTGCTGGTTAACTAGGATCTGCAGCTTATCCAGTAGGCAGGGAAATGGGCAGACTGGGTGGGCCAAGCGGTCCTTATCTGCCATCAAATTCTATGTTTCTATGTCATTTTGAGGTGAGGCACAGAGGGACTGAGAAAATGATTCAGAACTGTTGTGTAGTTATGTCTTGAGTGAGCACTTCAGGTGCTACTATCCTCTTTAATGGGGAACTGTGGAACATATTTAGTATTTTAGCAGTCCGGGATGCTGGCAGGGTACTCCTGATGTTCTAAGGTGGCCACTTGCTCATTTAATAGTGGATAGACTCTGGAGCTGCTGGCAGGGGCTCCAGGTCATCCGGCACCTTAGTAAAGTGGTATGCTTGTTCTGGACAGCATTTAGGGGGACTCAAGAGTATATTCCCATTTAAGGAATGAGAGCCTTTAATTATTTCATAGTCCCTGATGTACTGAGCTCCTGTGGCTGTGGAATCTATTTGGTCATCTGTGAAAGATCTCCAACAATACATGGCTCTGTTAGCATCCTTTAAGTTTAGCATCCTTTAAATTTCAAAAATGTGATACATTATGTTGTTCAAGCCTTTTTTTTTTGTATAAAATTAATGGGGCTAAGTCATGCATTCACATTAGTATGCATTACTTTGTCATACACAGTACATAGTAGCGGCTTCTAAATTAATATGTGACTGTGCCATTAAGAGAAGGAAACTGTGGACATAAGTAAAAGAAATGACTAACAAAGTACACTATTTCTCAAATAGTTATTTTATAGTAATCAAACCTCCTTGTATATTGACCCAATATAATACAGTACTGTGTTTTATTTATTTTTAATTTATATTTTATTTATTTATTCTGGCCCCTTTTGTATGCCTTGGTATTCTTTAGGATAATGCTGGCATGTGCCTTTAAGAGGGGGGGAGGTGGACTGGATGTCTTAGCTAATTATTGCCTTGGGTGTGGCAAGCTGAGGAAGAATCATCTGCATTGTTTTTCTTTTTTTCTCTTTAAAATATGTTTCTTCAATTGTCCTTCATGGTCAGTGTTAAAAGTTAGGGGACTTAGGCTTGAGAAGCTGTGCTATTGCTAGCTCCAGTCTCCATTGTAAGATATGTTGGATTTAGTCAAATCTTGTTCGTTTATCTTCCTCTGAGATGGTGGCCAAGATCTCATGAGAGCTGAGAGTCAGTCAGCTTGCAGTTCTCATGGAGCATGAAATTTGGAAACTATGAAGACGCAAGGGGGATGGTCATGCTATTTGAGAATCCCTAAAATAACATTTGAGTGTCTCCATTTTGGTCCATAGAGCTTCCTTTTCTCTGTGGGAGTGTTTTTGGATAGAAATAACATGAAATGGTTGCCGGTACTTTTATTTACTGCCACGGAATTCGAGGAATGGCTGGATATAGCATGGGCATTTTAATCGCTTTCCAATACAAGGAAACTTTTCTGGATGAGTTTGTGAGTACTCTTTTTACAAGTTAGTGATGTTAGTGGGTCACCGTGTTCTTGTTGGTGAATAATACAACTCAGGAACCGCTGGCAAGGGAACCAGGTTGATTATGTATTATATTACCTCCTGTAAATCATTGCATAGATTCTGTGTTCTTTTATGTGGGTCAGATATTGCTTTTAGCTCCTGGCACCACTAGCAGGGGTGTTCAGGTAGCTATTAATCTCTATACCTGTATGATGTGATAATGTTCATAATTTGAATACTGTGCTAGCAATTTCTCAGCTAATATTTTTCTCGACAACTGACACTAGTAGAGGCTGCAGTGCTAACATTTCCAAGACTGCCAGTTTTGCAATTTTAAACAGTTGCATATCTGCCGAAACATACTCTGGAGCTGCTGTGTTGAAATATTCTACAGTACATCTAAACACAGGTACTGTTACCAGGGGTACCAGTTTTATTTTGCAATAATGTCATCGTTTATTGTCTGCCCCCAAGGATAATCAGTTACTGTGCCCAGTCACTGTGTAGTTGAGTCAGGATCTTGCTAGGGAGAGGAAACATGCATCAACCAGAATCTTTTTGGATGTGCTAACTGCAAATGGATTGCACACCAGAGAAGCAGGCTTTCTTCCCCCAAAATGAGGGGGGTAATGTAAGAGCAATATTTTTTGCAGAAATCCACTCATGGATTACAAGGCAACAGAGTAAAGTGAGGCATCCCTGAGAAGACTACCCCTGTGGCTGCTAGCAGGAGTCATAGGGGGTTCTCTGCCCAGTACTATGCAGTAGTGGGTGCAGGAACTACACTGGGACCACTAGCAGGGGTCACAGAGGCCTGTTCATATTTATTTTCTCTTATCATTTTAGACTCACTAGCAGAGAGTCCATGGAATAACCATGGAAGTATTTTGAATTTTTTTTTTTTTACTTTCCCTGAAAGTATTGCTGCTTGGTATGCAGTGCAGAATCTTTTCAGGGCAGGCAATAAACGGTATCCCCCTTGTGAGGAAAATGCCAACAGTAAGCAGTGTTGAGACCCATAATGTTGTATTGGTGAACATGCCCCTTTAAGAGGTTCATAACCTGCTTGTGGGCTGCCCTTTTAAGAGGCTCATTCTGGATGGCTGAATGAGCGATGGGATAACCATAGTGCTTCTGTTCCCTTCTGTTTGACTTAATTTGGTTCCTTTTATAGTAGCAGCTGCTCTCTACACATTGTGGACATTAATTAGCGTGATCGCGAAACACTCCTTGTGTGTGTGTTTGTGTGTGTGTGTGTGTGTGTGCTCCTGCCCCTCTTCAAGATGGAGTAGCGGGGCATTGAGCATGTGCGATCGCTGCAAGACGTGCTGCGCATGTGTGAGGGCTCTACAGAGCATGTGCAGCAGTCTAGGATGACAAAATGGCAATAGAATGAGCAGGGAGGCCGAACATCTCCATGTTTGTTATTTTATGACCCCCTTAGGAGTCGCATAGCCCCTCGGCCGGACAGTGCCCACGAATGGGACCAGGTTAGCCAATTTTTAAAACAACAAATGCAACGGAACAATAGCGAGAGCCAGCGGTAACAGGTAGACCATGTTGGGGAAGGGGCTTGTTTAGCCTGAGAGAGTCTTATTTATGTTAGTTTCAGCGAAAGGGGGCAGAGGCACAGTGCACCATCATCTCGCTCATGAGGGAGACGGTGAGCAGGATCTCCTATGGACAATCAATAGAGGGGAGCCCTTTTGTAATTTTTTTCTTTTGGTATTGTGCCTTCCTCTAGGCAGTCGCTGGTCAGGAACTGCTTAGGGGACAGAAACAGAATATCCTCGCTCATGAGGGAGGAGTTCTGCTGGCAGTATATTCAAAATAGCTGGCTCATGCTCAGAATTAGATTGCTATCTTATAAATTATTTCTGCAGTAATGCGACGCTCATGCTGCAAACCTGTCTCAGATAGATAATGCTTTATCCTGTGCTCTATTTCTTGCTATACAGATATTGAACCAATGAGATAAAAATAACTGTTTGCCCTCTGAGCAACATTACTAGCCACTTATACTGTCTGTGCAGTTATTATTATTTATTTATTTTGTTGTTGTAATTACCTTTTCCTTTGCTGATATGCTGGAGCTTGGGACAGTGATGCAGCCTCTTATCAGATGCACAAGTTAAAACTGAAGACACCCAGAAGGGGAAGGGGCTTGATGGAGACCGAAATCCGAAACTTAGGTCACATGTGCATCAGCAACCCTAAGGTAATGGATCGGATGTGCCAAGGATATGCAGACAACACAATATAACAATTCTTAATTGAGTGGAGGAGTTCAAAGAAGGTAGGGTGTGGTGCTGATTTCTGGGACAGAATGAGCTACTCAGGATCCTGGGGAAGGCAAGGCAGTGAGTTTTCTAGGGGGAGGAAGGGACACCCTGGGAGGGCAGGGGGATCGAGGGGACTTCAAGATGGCAGAGACAGGGGTATTTTTGGAAGTGGAGGGGGGCTGGGGAGGGCGCTTGGTCAGGATAGTGGGGTGCAACAGATGTGGAGCAGCAGTGTTTATGGATACTTTGTGGACTGTGGCGTTTTGCCCAATATGTATTAGATTGATGCAACTGGAGGTGGAGATCAGCTCACTGAGGGAGGAAATAATAAGAGAGTGGAAGGTGGAGGGGGAGGATGTGGCGGGCTGTAGAAAAGGGTCAGTGCATTGGGGCCAGCTGGAGTTGTGGAGGCATAGGTCAGACTTGTAGAGGAAGGGGAGGAAAGGCATATAAGCAGGTTGGGGGGGACAGGGAGGAAAGAGTCAGGGATCAGGAGGTGAGGGGGATACGCCTGGCAAGAAGTAACAGCTAGGAGAAGGGGGCCTCAAGCAAAGCTGCATAACTCAGCAGTAGGGAAGGAGTCCACAGGATGGGAAGGGTATTACAGTGGTCAGCAAGTATTCTCCTCTAGCAGGCGATCTTGGGGAAGGAGTGACAATAGGAGCAGCGGGAGCAACAGGCATAGCACAGGAAAAGGGGGTTAACAGAAGGGAAGAGAGAGCTGAGTACATTTGGGGGGTGGAGGTGGCAGGGGAAGGTGTAGAGCTGAGAGGGGAAGGGATTCTGAGTTTGCAGGAGGAGGAGGGAGACAGCACAAGGGAAGATGAGGGAGAAGGGGATGCTACAAGGAGGCCAGAAGGTAAAAGAAAGGTTCAAGTTAGTATGTGCCTTGAGGGCAAAACAGAAGAGGTGAATGAGGGGTTTGCCAAATCAATGGGAAAATCTGAGGGATCACTGGTACTGTAGCAGTAGAACAAGGAGGGGGGGATGGGATGGCGGTAAGAGTGGCAAGTGGAAGTAGTAAAGCAGGTAACACCAGTGGGAAGAGCAGGGATGGAGTAATTCAGAGGGGGGCCAGGACTCAGGGGGAGGTGGAAATCAAAGGAGATGAGGGGTTTAGGGCAATAAAAGAGACACCTGGAACAAGGAGAAAGGGGAAAGTAATACAGTAATTAATAAGCATAAGTTAAATGGGAGCAGGGTCAAACTCATTGGGGACTCGATTTTAAGAGGCATTAAATGGTGTGGCTGGCGTAGTGCAGTTTAGGTGGAGTGCTTGCTGGGTATGACAGCATCAAAGGCAGTGTTGGATAAGTTACTTTTTCTATTACTTTCTATTACTTTTGGAAACTTGTTCCAGAAAGCTCTGTGCAGTCATTGGCAAGGATGGAGAAGTACTGGAAAAAGTAATACACCTTGCGGATACAAAAGAAATACGTAACTGTAACTGATTACATTTATTTGAAAGTAACTAGTAACTAACCTATCACTTTCAAAAAATTTAATTTGTTATAGTTATTTATTATTTTTGTACTGTTTATGTATAAAAAGAAATAAGTAACTATAATTGTAAGGTGTATTACTTTTTCTAGTACTTCTCCATCCTTGCTAGTGACTGCACAGAGTTCCTGGAACAAGTTTTCAAACATATAGAAGGTAATGGAAAAAGTAACTTACCCAACACTGATCAAAGGTATTCATCACATTCCATCATGGGGAAAACCTCAGGATGAGAAATCACACTTGATTTTCCATCTGGGGACAATTTTTTTTTTCCAATTGTTTAACCAGGAGTAGCACACTAAGCTGAAAGCTTGTTTACAGGTGTGACCTGGGAGCACATGGAAGTTAAGTGACTTGCTCAGGGTCACACAGTATGCAAGTGGGGGCTGTGGGATTCAAACCCACTTCTCTAGATTTGCAACTCAGAGCCTTAGACCACTGCACTATACTGCCTCCCGATTTGGATGGAAACAGCCTGATGGAAATGCAGGCGAGATTCATAGAGCTGGCTAGGTTTTGTAGCAACCTGTGCTTCCAATCTATAGCATTTTCAGAGGTGTTGCTTGTGCCTAAAGCGAGCACTGAAAGGAAACAAAGGATCATGGAGTTCAACCAATGGCTAAGAGGCTGGTGCAGGCAGAGGGGTATGGGTTAGTGGGGCACTGGGGGACAACATAGAATGATGAAAGCATATGTGCCCTGGACAGACTACACCTAAACGGGGAGGGCAAGGCAGTACTGAGTATCAAATTTAAGGAATTCATAGAGCAAACACATGATTTAAACTAACTTCTCGGGGGTAGGAAAATGATACACAAGTTAAAATGCCAAAAGTTAGGAGGTCGTAGGTTAGTCTCTTCCGGAAAATGCAGAATTGTTAAGCAATAACATGCCTAGAGGTAAGGGGGGCGGGGAAGGTAATTTGTAGAAGGGACTTTCCAAAAATGCTAGAAGTCTGGGAAATAAGATGGTAGACTTGGAGGCATTAATAGAGGGGAGGGTTTGGATACTGTAGCAGTAACGGAGACCTGGTGGTCTGAGCATCAAGACTGGGAGGTGGGTGTCCTGGGGTACAAGCTGTTAAGGAGGGATAGGATAGGCGGGAAGGGGGGGAAGAGTAGCGCTATACATTAGTGAGGGAATTAAGGTCATGGAAGGGAAGGAGGAGCAGGGTGAAGTGGAAAGTTTATGGGTCACGCTGGAGAGGAAGGTTGGGACAGCATTAAGAGTAGGAGTGATATACAGATCCCCTACACACAGTGAGGAACAAGACATACAGATGCTGCAGGAGGTTCAAAGAATGGCCCAGAAGGGGAAGATTCTAATGGTGGGAGACCTGAATCTTCCAGATATAGACTGGGATATCCCTTCAGCTAGGTCGACTAGGAGTGGGGAGATCCTAGGGACACTCCAAGGTGCCTTCCTGCATCAGCTGGTTAGGGAGCCCACAAGGGAGGGTAACATACTTGACATGGTTCTTACTGACAGGGATAGTGTGGAGGGAGTGGACGTAGGGGCCAGCCTGGGAGATAGTGACAACAGCACCATGGGCTTCAAGGTCAGAGCAGGATATGAGACTAGTCGTACCACCACGAAGGTGCTAGACTTCAGGCGGGTAGATTTTCCCAGGATGAGGGAGATTTTATGGGAGATAGTGAGAGGGTGGGAGATGATGGGGAAGGGCAGAGGATTTATGGAAAAAGATCGGGGGGGGGCTCCTTAAAGCAACAGAGGGATGTGTAAGAAGGGTGAGGAAGAACAAGAGAAGGAGGAGGCCACTGTGGTTCAATATGGAAGTGAGGGGGCAATTGGGGAGAACAAACGGGCATTCAGGGAATATAAGAGGATGCAAGGAAAGTTGGATAGAGAAACTTACAAAGAGAAGCTGAGGGCGGCAGGGCAAAAGATTAGGATGGCTAAAGCAGAAACTGAGGAGAAAATTGCTAGGCAGGCCAAAATGGGGTATAAGACATTCTTTTGGTCCATTGTGGAAAGGAAGAAGGCAAGACAGGGGATAGAAAGGATTAAGGGGGAGGGGAGATTGCAGGTGGAAGGGGTTTTTGAGAAAGCTGAAGTGCTGAATGGTTACTTCAGCTCGTTTTTTACGATGGAGGGGAACAGAAGGGGACCAGAGTTAAGGAAGAAGGCAAAGGGGGTGGTGGATCCTAGCCCAGTCAGTGTGGAAGAGGTAAAGGAGGAATTAGGTAAGTTGAGGGTGGACAAGGCCATGGGACCAGATGGTCTTCACCCTAGAGTGCTCAGAGAATTAAGAGAGGCACTGGCAGAACCACTGGTGGGGTTGTTTAACTTGTCCCTGGATACAGGGTGGGTGCTGGAGGACTGGAAGAAGGCAGATGTGGTGCCAATTCATAAAAGTAGGAGCAGGGAGGAAGTGGGCAGTTATCATCCAGTCAGTCTTACATCGGTGGTGGGTAAAGTAATGGAGGCAATATTGAAACAAAGGATGGTTAGATATTTGGAAGAGGGGGGACTGCAAGACATTTGGCAGCATGGCTTCACTCGTGGATGGTCATGTCAGACAAACTTGATCAAATTTATTTATTTAGTTTTTGTTGACCGGGTAAGTGCACTAGACAAATCCTGCCTATTTTCAGGCACAACCCGGGAGAAGGGGGATGCAGATGAATGCCAACTGACCTTGAACCAGATTAAGCTGCTGGTGGTATTTTTAGTGAATGAGGGAAATTTGGCCAGGACACCAGGGAAATTCCCCTACTCTTTTCGATAAGTGCCATGGGATCTTTAACATCCACCTGAACTACCACCAATCCAGGCAGATGGGACCTCGGTTTAACGTCTCATTCGAAAGACGATCTTCGATCAGGTGATGAGGGTGGTTGATCAGGGTGGGGCAATGGACATGGCCTACCTGGACTTCGGGGAAGCTGGCTGGCTGGGAGAAGCCAGAGGGTGATGGGCAATGGGGTGCACTCTGGGGAGACTTGGGTGTCGAGATGGGTCCCTCAGGGGTCAGTGCTGGGGCCCATTCTGTTTAACATCTATATCGGCAACATAGCAGAGGGGCTTCAGTGGAAGGTCTGCCTTTTCACAGCTGACACAAAACTCAGTAACAGGATAGATACCCCGGTGGGTGGTGGAGGCAATGAAGAATGGTATAAGATTACTGGAAGAGTGGTTGGAAACATGGTAGCTGAAATTCAATGCCAGGAAATGCAAAGTGATGCACTTCGGGAGGAGGAATCCAAATACCACATACACACTGGTGGGGGGGGGGGACAGGAGAAGGATTTAGGGATTATAATCGTAAATTACCTTAAGGTGGGGACCCAGTGCAGCAAAGCAGTGGGCAAGGCTAACATGATGCTGATATGCATAGGGACAGGGGATAACAAGCAGAAGGAGGGAGGTGCTGATGCCACTTTACAGCTCCATAGTGAGGCCACACCTGGAGTATCGGTATACTTCTGGAGGCCCCATCTAAGAAAGGAGATAGCATGGAAAGGGTGCAGAGAAGGGCCACTAAAATGGTGCATGGGCTAAGAGGGATCGCATATGAGGAGAGGTTGAGGGAACTGGATTTGTATCCTCTGGAGATAAGAAGGGAAAGAGGGGACATGATTAAAACATTCAAGTATGTGAAAGGGATCAATAATGTGGGGACGAGCTTATTTACAGGAAAGGTAGATACAAGAACTAGGGGGCATGGACTGAAGGTGGAGGGGGAAGGTTTAGGGGAAATGTTAGGAAGTATTACTTCACTGAGAGAGTGGTTGAGCCCTGGAACAGACTGACGGAGGAGGTGGTGAGTGCCAGTACAGTGGAGGGATTCAAGAGGGCCTGGGACCGACACAGGGGGTTGTCAAGGGGGAGGACAAGAGGAATCTTGGGGGGGGGGTGACAGGTAGACAGAGGGAATGGGCAGACTCAGTGGGCCAGGAAGGCCATTCTGCCGTCGTATGTCTATGAATGTATGAATTGCGTAACAACTGGATGTACATTTGGCATGGTGCATATCAGAGGGGCAGAGAAGTACAAGCCAATCTATTATTATAAGGGTTTAACATGTCCATTAGATGTTCATTAACATCTTGATAAATCTTATTGCCATATTCCAGGGCTGGTAATATTGATTATGTTGCAATCATATTTCTTACCTGAAATGGAATTGCCGAAGCAGAGCACCTCAGGGCTCCAATTCTGGAATTCACTATTTTAGTCACTTTAATTATATGAGATTCAAAACAGAGTGAGCTATCAAATAGTGCACCCAGATGCTTATATTAGTTAGTGTTCTCTATTGTTTGCCCATCTATGGGTGATATGTTGAGGACATTATTTCCCTTTTTACGTTCGCTTGCGTACATGCGCAAGGAACGGCTTGGGAGAATAGCACACTTTGGAGGTGTGACTCTCCTGTGCAATCCACTGCTCCGTTGAGCAGGCATGGCGGTCCTGCACCAATGGATGCGGGTGCTGTGTATGACAGCGGTGGTGTTCAGTTCAAAGAAAACCACCGCTGTTGCTGTCCTGGCCATTCTGCGCGATTCCCCCCCCCCCAAAGCTTTGGTGCCACGCTGGGAGCCCACCCCAACGTGGCAAATCTTGTTTTGGCCGACGGGTGCCCAATCCCCCATCGGCTCCACGTCCCCCAAACAGCTTTCCTGCTGCCACGCTGGGAGCTCCACCCCAACGCGGCAAACGCCCCACGCCGTCTGAAATAAAAAAACAAAAAACTTGTAAACAAGAAAACGCTCCATCGCTAACTCCCCACCCTCCCACAACCCGCACTCCACCCACTGCGCACCCTGCTTCCCCACACCCCACACACCATACTTCATCTCGAGCTCGCGCGACGATCATCGGTGATCTGGGAACACGGCCTGCACTCTTCAAAGCCAACTGCGAACTGAAGAAATGCCGTAAGCTGTATAACGGGCTAGATGGGTTTTTCAACTTTGTTGCATATCTCAGGCATTTTTGGAATTTTGCAAATTTTCAACATGGGGTTTGGGACCCCTTCTCATGAATGATGTCACTGTCATGGCGTTATTCGGCTCAAGGGTGATTTCGTGAGTCACCGCGGAATCACCTTTTGACCTGATTAACAATATGACACTGCCAGCTTCATAAGGTGGCTCCAAAAGCCTATTTTGAAAATTTGGTGGAAAATTCTAAATGACCGCTTTATGAGCGCGGTGCTATAGTTCCTACGCAGGCTCGTAAGTTCGCAAATTTTCAAATATTTCACTCCAGATTTTCAACATTGCCATTTTACCACACCTCCTTATGAGCAGTACAGCTGTCATTTTTCACATCCTGCCCAAAACGTGTTTCACTCCATGTAGCGCATAATGGCGCAGTCGGTGTGTGAAATCAATGTATGGGACACATTAAGAAAATCACAGTGACACTGTTCATTAGCAGAAGTCTTAAAATGGCTATGTTGAAAAATTTAGTAAAAATTCTAAAATGACTGTTTTATTTAGCGTATGTTATGCAGTTCCTACGCACGCCTCGTAGTTTGCGAATTTTCAATATTTCCTACTCCAGATTTTCAACATTGCCATTTTACCACACTTCCTTATGAGCAGTACAGCTGTCATTTTCACATCCTGCCCAAAAGCGGTTTCCGCCATGTAGTCACAATGGCGCAGTCGTGTGTGAACTCAATGTATGGGACACATTAAGAAAATCACAGAGATACTGTTCATGAGCAGAGGTCTTAAAATGGCTATGTTGAAAATTTGGTGAAAAATTCTAAAATGACTGTTTTACGAGCCGCGGCATTGCGCAGTTCCTATGCACGCCAGAAGTTCATTTAATTTTCAGTATTTGCACTCCAATGACTTCCAAATACCTAAACAGCACATAGAAGCAAGCAACATTCGGCATTCACAAATGCTTGTACTTCTTTGTCACTGATTTTTTTTAAGCCATGTCCAAGTGCCAAATACCACTGCAAATACCTGCAAGCGAACGTTCGGCATTGTCAAATGCTTGTTTTGATGGTGATGGAAAGACGATACCTGTTTTTATGTACTTAACACTAATTTTGATGTAGCAGACCAGTTTTGCAAGATATTGAAATTATTCTGAAGATTAATCTCCATTTGTGAATGTGTCTTAGCTGTAGCCAACAAAATTATAAACTTATAGCCAAATGTTTTGTCTGTTGAGTAAGGTCGTTGATCTATATCAAGCCTTCTGGGACTCCTCTATACAAAGCACCTGGTTCTGATAAATGTCCAACTACCACCACACACTGTGTCCTATTTTCAAGACACAGCCTAAAGCAGATATTTGTGTCTGTAGCAGCATCATGTTTCCATCCTTGTCAGCAGGATGTCGTTGATCCAGCAGAACAAATGCCTTAGAGAGGTAAACAAATACTGTGTCCTTGGGCTCCCTTGCATCCGTTGCCCTTGATACCAGATTGGCGAAGTCTATGAGCATGGTGCTCATGGAGCGACTTGCTCTAAAGTTATCTGTGGATAGTCAACTTAGAAAATAGTTCCAGATAAGTACTGTATATACTGTAGTTGCTTATATACCATCCACTCCATCAGCTTTGACAGGATGAGCAAAAGTGGAATTGGCCCACAGTTGAAGAGATTGTTAGGTTCCCCCCTTTAAAAATAGGCACTACATTTACACGCCTCCAGACATCTGGAAAATTACCCTCAGCAATACTTCTGTAAACCAGCTGAGTCATAACAATAGACAATACTGATGCAGATTCCTTTGAAAATTTAATTTCAATTTGATCCAAACCAAAAGATTTATCTGCATTATTATTTTTTTTTTATTTCTGTTCTTACATCACCCATGTTTACCATTTTTAAAGCAAAAACAAGGGGTGCAGGTTCAACCTTTTTCAGCCCTAGCATCTGACTCCCAACCCCTCAAAAGAGAAGACTGAGGGGAGTCTGGATAACAGGGAGTGTGCAAAAATAAGTTATTCAAAATACTATATTAGTAACAGACTTAGAAGAACATTGTTCTCCACTTTCCTGAATTATCTTAACTTTTATTTATTGTAGATCTTTTGGGTTAGCCAGGTCTTGGTTAAGCCTATGATATCAAAATGATTATGATGGGCCCATAATCGGAAAGAGTGTGGAAGAGGACCACAGGAAGGCAGATATACTGAACAGATATTTCTGTTCAGTATTTACAAAGGAAGGGATAGATAAAAGGCTGCTGACAGAGAGTAAGGGATTTACTGGAAGGGAGGTAGACACTAGCCCCTTTACAGAAGAGAGGATAATGAAGGAACTTGAAAGATTAAAAGTGGATAAAACTATGGGGCCAGATGGGTTGCACCTGAGAATACTGAGAGAACTGAGGGAGTTACTAACTATGCCCCTGATAGCCCTGCTCAACCGGCTCCTGGAGTCAGGAGTGGTACCCACACCTCTCAACTGTCCCTGATTTTGCCTCAAAATTTTGCTCTGTCCCTCCTAAAAATTGTGTTTCCATAACCAAACAGTAGGGGTTGTAAGCACAAAATAATGTGAAACATTAAAGTTAGAGACTTGTTCTTTCTTAGAAAATGCATTCTACACTAAGCCCTTTATTCTACCAGCTTTCTGAGTGGATATAATCAATTTTGAAGATGTGTCCCAGGATTTTGGTCCTTTGTCCCTGATTTTTTTAAGCCTTGTCTCTGATTTATGAGGCAGAAGGTTGAGAGGTATGGTGGTACCAGATGACTGGAGGAGGGTGGATGAGGTGCCAATTCACAAGAGTGGCAATAAAGAGGAGGCAGGGAACTATAGACTGGTAAGCCTGACACCAGTGGTATATAAAATCATGGAAACATTAATCAAGGAGAAGATGGTAGAGCACCTTGCTGCAAATAGGTTACAAGATCCAAGGCAGCACAGGTTCACAGGGGGAAGAGCGTGTCAAACAATCCTGATCAACTTCTTTGACTGGGAGACAAGAAAAATGGATGGTGGCACTAGATGTGGCCTACCTGGATTTTAGCAAGGCCTTCAATACTGTCCCACACAGGAGATTAGTTGACAAACTATTCAGTCTCAGGTAGGGTCAAAGGTAGTAATTTGGGTACAAAACTGGCTAAGTCACAGGAACCAGGGGGTGATGGTAAACGGGGTACATTGTGAAGAGGGGAGAGTGACTAGTGGGGTGCCACAGGGGTTGGTTCTGGGACCAGTACTCTTCAATGTCTTCATTGGTGACATCCCACAAGGACTGGAACAGAAGGTGTGTCTGTTCGCAGATGACACAAAAATCTGCAACAGAGTGGACACACTGGGGGTGGGGGGGGTAGACAAAATGAGAAAGGACATGAAAAACTGGAAGATTAGTCAAGGCTATGGCAGATGGGCTTTAATGCAAAAAAGTGCAAAATTATGCACAGAGGACACAAGAACCCAAGAGTGAAGGACCATCGGGGGGGGGGTAGAGGTGGCAACCACAAAACAAGAAAGAGACCTGGGAGTTATCATAACAGATGACCTCAAAGTGGCAAGTCAGCGTGACAAGGCATTGGAGAGAGCTAGTAGAATTCTGGGGTACATAGTCAAAGGTATAACAAGCAGGAAGAGAGAGGTGGTACTCTCCTGTACAGGTCACTGATGAGGCCTCACCTGGAGTACTGCATCCTGTTCTGGAGGCCACATCTGAAGAAAGACAGGGATCAGGTCAAGGTGGTACAGAGGAGGGCAACCAAGATGGTGAGGGGCATGCAGCAGAAAATCTATGAGGAAAGACTCAAGGAAGTAAATATTTACTCTATGGAGGATAGAAGAGAAAGGGGAGACATGACAGAGACTTTTAAATACCACAAAGGCATCAATAAGATACAGGAGGGAACCATTCTTCAGAAAAGTGCATGCCCTAGGACAAGAGGACATGATATGAGGTTGGTTGGGGGGGGACTCGGAGGAAATGTCAGGAAGCACTTCTTCATTGAAAGGGTAGTGGATGCTTGAACAGACTACTGGTAGAGGTGGTGGGTTCAAGCATGGCGGGGATTCAAACATGCGTGGGATAGTCACGGGGGTCTTAGAAATAGGAAGGGAGGGAAGAAAAGAAGTGGATTAAGAAGGATCTGCTGTGAAAGACAAGGGACTAAATAATTTAGTTTCTGTAGGGCAGACAAGATGGACCTGAGGGTCTTTATCTTCTGACAAATACTATGTAACTGTGTCAATTTTTTAAATTAGGCTCCTCGCATTGTCATAGGAAATCCTGATCAATTTATTGTAAATCAGTGTATCTTGTATTTTACTCGGGTCTGAATTTAATTCACAGCATACTGTTTTGTATATGGTATTACTTTTGTACTGCTTCTGTAATCTGTTTGGGACTGTTGTCACTGATCGTGTGTCTTGTCCACCCAATATGTGCAGTATGCTTTGTTGTTGTCTTCTGTATTCCCTTCCTCCAGGATGCACCTGAAAGCATGCTGTCCACAGCTCAGTGTGCCCCCGCCCCGAGCAAACAAAAGTTTTAAATAAAATAAATAACATCTGCTGACCCCATTTGCATTTTGATTTAGTCACAATGGATCATATGTCGATGCCACAGCGAAAGCATTACAGCGATGTCATTGACGGCGACAACAGATTGCTATAAAGTCCGCTCGGGACCCCAGCATGGCTTCCCCGACTCCGACTCAGAGTTGATTATAATAAAATAGTGGGGGTGCGAGGGGCCCCTTCCCCGCAATAAACACACAACTTTTTTGACGGCACAATGCCCACTGCAATTGCAGTCAACATAGTGCCATCACTGTGATGGCAGGCGACAGATTTTCTGTTGAACCGGCATCGTAGATCCACAACGGATACACATGGTTTATAGTATGTGCAGCAGTGCAATGGGGTAACAAGTTGCAGTCTGTTTTGTGCATAACAATTTCTAACTGAAAACAGTGCCCAATGTTTCCTAGAAACAGGAACATTCTGAAATGTCACTAATCATTGACAATGTATGGATATTTAAAAGGAGATGGAGGGGGAGTTTTCTGCTTTTCTCCTGGGGGTATTAGAAATTCTAAATCAATTACTCCTAGGTAAGCAGGGGGCTAGAAGAGGCTGCACTGCAGTCGAGAACTTCTGATTCTCAAGTGAAAGGAGGTCTTATAATATTCCTCTTGCCAAGGCGATCTAGTCCAGAGTGGAGAGGTAATGCCCCATTTCTTTGAAAATATTGGAGAAGAAATTAGATTACATGTCTGGGCCCGCATACCCACAGAAAAAGCCATCATATACTTCCCTATGTATGATGGTACCCAGTTAGCAGATATGCAACTAATTAACTGCTACTACTTTATTAAAATGTTATTAACACCTTAATAACACGGTAATCTCTAACAAACACACTACAAACTGCCTTATTTCAGCCTTAACAACAAATCTAACAAACTCATTTATAACACATGTAAGAACAACTTTAATAAGATGAATCATCCACCTTAACTTATGTAATAATCACCTTAATAACCCATGTAACACCTTAACAAATGTAACAGCCACCCTAATAACACATGTAACAGCTATCCGTAGTTACACATGTAACAAAGATCCTAAAAACCTTCAAACCTCTCAAAACTATAGCATCTGAAAATGAAGACCACAAAAAAATCCACCTTTGAAAACTGACCTAACCTAAATTCTATCAGTAACCCAACTCCTAATGCTGACTCCCAGCTGCTCATTCACAATGCTTCTCACCTGATGCCACTCTGGAATGCTTTGTTGAACTACACACTGCACACCACTGAGAAATGTTACTCCCAACCCCACTCTACACCCCACACTGAACCGTCACTTCTGATGGCACTCTGTACAATCCTCCAGACCACATGCTATACCAAGAGCAATCTTGAATTCAGTGGAGGACAGACCACTAAAATCATGCCTCATTTTATAGGAGGCCTGTACACTGCAGAAACTCTTCTGGGGTAAAACATTTCCAGCCCCCCATCACCACTATGATACACAAAACATTTGACTACACTATGAAAAAAATGACACAGGGAAAGTGTACTGCTACATTATGGGAAAACCCTACACTACAGAAAAGTGCACAACTACATTCAGTACTCAGACGTCACAAACCCCAGAAACAATTGCAAATGCACAAAGGTGTCCAACCTCATGTAATGTATAAAATAAATGCTGGACTAGTCCTGTATGTGAGAAATATACATATCTCAATGGCATATGAGCTTATAAAGCCACTTGCCTTTGGGCTTGTGGCCATTATATTCTCGTTAGCCCCCTAAGTGGGTATATTCCCCCATACACATCTCTTACTCATCATTTATTCTTTATGCTAATTTATTTTATTTAGTTATGATCTAATTCAACTTTGTAGCTCCAGTTTACTTACACCTTCCTCTCCTTCATTAGCATAGTCTCTCACTCAACATGGAAGGCTTCACCTTTGGCCTCATTCTGTTCTTCAACATCCTGTTCCTCACGATAGAGTTCCCATTTTTAAATGTTACAATTTATTTATCCAGGATAGCATAGCTGAGACACGTCATCTCATTTTCATGCATGTCCTGCTACCCATTTTTACATCTGGGTATACTGAAGCACTGAGATGTTAAACGACTTTCTGGTCACACAGTGGGTTACTGGCTGCCATTGGATTTAAACATGGGTTTCCTGGCTCTCAGACCTTTGTGCTAGTCGTGAGACCACAGTGCCTAGTGGGCTCAGTATCTGCACGCAGACTGGCAAAGAATGTGCCTTTAACAATGCCAGGGACCCGAGTTCAGGAGTAGCTCAAGTTCTCTGAAACTGGCCGGTGACAGAGGACTGAGCATCGCAGAGGGTGCTCCCATCCTTCAGGGCGGGAAGATTCTATTCTTCACCATGACATTGTCACTTGGATGACTGCAGGTGGTAGTGCAATCAGAGTAAACAAAACAAATACTGAGGCTGGGGCCAGCCCACAGGCATTGAAGGAGTACAGTGCATCACGCCGCCACATGGTGAGACCAGAGTTCATATGCAAGCCTCAGAATCCCACTCTGTGGTCTGACTGGTGTAGGGTTGGGGGAACTGATGAGCCACTCAGTGAGATAGAGACGGTGAAGGTCATCATGTATCCCCCTCTGTCGTCAACTAAGGAGCAGTATGTATTGGCATCAGCTGTGAAGGTAGTCGCTCCCCCGCCCTCCCAGCTGAAGGCAGGGTGCAGTCAAAGTGACAGCAACACATCTGATTGAAGACTGAGGGGATAGGTGCTCATGCCAACAGTCAACATTACAAATCAGCATAATAGGCAGAGATGCCCCGGTTCTGCATGGTGTCCCATGATGAAGCTACGAAGCACTGGAACATCTCTGTGCTGTAAGTGAATTGAACAAAGCTGCTTCATGTTTGCAACATTGATGCCTTTTACTTTCTTTTTGACATGCTCTGCCTTTTATGTTAATTTAAAGTCAAAAGGACCCTGACTGTCAGGGCAGAAGACAGGGTGACCAAAAGGGAGAGGGGCAGAGAAACATAAAATAACTGGTTCGTAGGCCAACCTAAAGCTTATTTTAGGACCATGCTGCTCCAGCTCTGAAGGTGACTGGAGATGGAGGACAAGAATAGCAAAGGCGTTGGTGGTTGATTGCTCGATTGCTCAATAATAAAGGTTAAATGAGTTAATGTTCTCATTCATTATGCAGTCTTTAAAACATTTCTAGAGGCATGTGGTAAAGGTTGCATAAGGGGAATTAATGAGACATCATTTATTGTGTGTCATGAAATGTTAATGATTGAATGCAAGGCTCTAGGACTTGATTTTTACTTTATTAATTATAAATGTAGTTAGAGTTAGTTGTAAAGTTAGAATAATATATTTTTTGGATTAGGAAGAGGCCACTCAAGTGAGTCCAGTAATGTAGCGTAAGTTTTACTGCTCACAACGCCGGAACCCGGCTTTGGTAATGGACTCGGGTCACTCTAGGGCTGTCAGGTGGAGCGCAGATTGAGCATGGATGGCTTTCATCCCTCAGGGTGGGGTATGAGTTCATGTGTCCTGCTGGTCGGCTACCACCTAGAGGTCTCTGGGTGGCAGTACAACAATACTGCAGGGGAAGGAATCCCACACCCAGATACCGGAGGCATCTCTGTGGCGATACAGCACACACATTGTGTCACTACATGCATGTGGCCCCATGGGAGAAAATGGGGAAAAGCTCAGACTGTGGCTCGATGATGGCCTGGCCCCCCACAGGCTTTACACCAGTGACTGGGCACCTCTGACTGATCCTGTGGCAATAACTGAAACCAGGTAAGACCCAGGGATGTCAGGTGATGAGGCTGGGGTAACTAGTCTAGAAGGGGGCAGGTTGGCAGCCAGGAGGAGAAATGTCTGATAACAAAAGAACACATTACTCAACTGTATAGAGTCAATGTTACATGGAGTGTAAAGCTGGTACAATTGTAATAGTTCATACAACCATTATGAATTGTTACCCAGTATAGAGCCAAAATAAAGTTGTTTTCAGGTGATTTTAGAGTTCACACATGTCAGTCACTGCACTCCATATATGGACATGCAAATAAAGCCAGCAAAAAAGGCCTAGTGGACTATCACATCTGCTTGAGTATGCAGATCCCTCAGTGTCAAATAAGGGATCCAGACTCCCTTCCCATTATCCCACCAGCCCTCCTCGCTAGTGCCCTTCCCCCTCTACATGTAATGTTCCCTGTTACTCTGTCCCAACCTCTCCTGAAGCTATCCTCTGTCTTCAGGAAGATCTCGTCTGGCAACTCATTCCACTTAGCCACTATGCTCTCAGTGAAAAAGAACCTCCTCATCTCCTGTATCTTCTCCCTGTCAACTTCAGTCAATGTCCCCTAGTGGTCTTGTTCCCATTAAGGCTGAAGAGACCCTCAGTGCTCACCCTGTTGACACCCTTAAGGTACTTGAAGGTCTCAATCATGTTTCCTCTCTCCCTTCTGTCCCCCAGGGAGTACCTGTTGAGCTCTCTGAGTCTCTCTCCTCATATGTTCCACCTTGCTGTCCCTGTATCATTTTGGTTGCCCTTCTCTGGACCATTTCCAGTAAGCTGATGTCCTTCTTGAGATATGGGCACCAACACTGTGCACTGTGCTCTAGGTGTGGCCTTACTAGTGATCTGTACAGTGCCAGAATGACTTCTACCTTCCTGCTGGTTATCCCCCCAGCTATGCAGCTCAGCATTCAATTAGCTTTGGTCGCTGCCCTCTTGCAGTGTGCAGAGTGTTTTAGGTCACTTATGATTATTACTCCCAAGTACTTTTCCTCCTCTGACCTGGTTAGTTACACACCATCCTCCCAGTATTTGGTCTCTGGGTTTCTCGCCCCCTAGTGCATTACCTTACACTTTTTAGTGTGGAATCCTAGTTGCCAAATACCAGACCATTTCTCTAGCTTAGCCAGGTCTTCCCATAGGTCCTGTTTTCCCTCCTCTTTGTCAACTTTCCCACAAAGCTTTGTGTGATTCCATCTGCAATATGACTGATGAAGATGCTAGACAACACCAGTCCAAGCACCGAGCCCTGTGGGAACCTAATGGTCGCTGGTCTAAATTCTAAGAAGCACCCCCCAACTACCACCTTCTGACTTCTGTCCTGCAGCCAGTTTTTAACCTATCTAGCTAGTTTACCCCCTAACCCCAGGTCCTCCAGTTTCCTGATTAATCTCCTGTGGGGAACTGAGCCAAAGGCCTTACTGAAATCCAGATACAGGATATTTATTGCTTGGCCCCTGTCCAGTGTCCTGGTTATCCAGTCAAATAAATCAATCAGAACAGTTTCCATCACTTTCCTCACTACTGAGGTCAGACTGACTGGTCCGTGCAGCCTGCTTTTGTGGAGCAGCACTTCATGTGCAGTCCTCCAACCCCAGGGTACCTTCTTCAGAGAAGTGTTAAACAGGTCTGCCAAGGGACTTTCCAGCACCTCCGCCTAACTCCCTCAACACTTTTGGATCCACATCATCCGGTCCTGGAAATTTGTCCACCTTCAGGGCCTTTAGGCCTTTACACACCCTGTCTATGATCTCTCCACATGTGCCCCCCCCCCACCCTATGACCATCCCCTTTCTGGCACTGGGCCATCTTTCTCCGTAGTGAAGACTGAACAGAAATATTTTATTTATTTATTTATTTATTTATTTATTAAGGTCTAGGATTAACACCTTTGAGTACAGGCGCTTGTTTACAAAGGTTCCACATCGGTGGAAAGGCTTACATACAGACAAGGGAAGACTATCAGGAATCTAAATGACAATATCAACAGTTTTTTATCTATATGCTAAAATGGATTCAGTCACGATTATAGTATACAATTCATTGCAAAAAAAGGTGATAAAGGCTAGAGAGGAAAAGGTAAGGAGATGAAGGACCAGGGGGAAAGTAATAAAAAGGTAGAGGGGAGCAGCCATAGACCTTGTCTTGCTTTGCTCAAGAGAGGTGGGGGGGAGTATCAGGGAAGGGGACTGCTGGGAGAGATAAAGAGGGAAGGGGGCAACAAGTGGAAGAGGGAGGGTGGGGGAAGAGTAACATGGTAAAAACTAGGGGCAAGGGGAAGGATAGGGAAATAGGCAGTAAGCATGGTAGAGAAGTAGACCTAGAGTTTAATTAGAATAACAGGAAGGCACGACAAGTCACAGGAATCCCGAAAGGGGGTTTGTGGGGCTTGCATTAGATGAAGCAGTCACAGGAGCTGTTAGCTACAAGGTGCTGTTTGAACTGTGCCTTGAAAAGGCCCTGTTTTTGCAAGGTTGAGGCTTCAAAGTCCAGGAAATTGAACCATAAAGGAGCTCTGTAGGTGAAGGATCTCTGGCCTTGTGTTCTCTGGCATCTGGGGACAAGGAGAAGCTGGTTAACAGATGTGCGGATGAGCATAGTGGTGCAGGAAGGGGTCAGTAATGCCACAGTCCCAGGTGGAAGTAGACCAAGGAGCGCTTTTTTGACATTCAGTTCAGCCAAAAGGCTTGCAGCTTCGGTCCGGGATGGTGGTGGCAGTGCCGGAGAAGCGCCACACCAAGGCAGCCCACTCAGGGCTGATCAGAAAGAGGAAGACAGTGAGGGGTTAGATAAGTGCTGGGGCTAGAGGTAGGTGACATTGGGGAAGCAGTGGAGGGTTATTAGGATAATGGGCAGTCAATCAGTGGGAGGTACAGGGTAAAGGAGAGAAGAGAGAGGAATTTGGAAGACAAAGAAAAAATGCAGAAGAGGAAAACGGCCACTTAAATACTTAAAAATACTGACTATCTCCTAGTCTGACTAAGGCTAGCTGGTAAATGGTTCACTTCATTTAAATCAGAATAGGCAGATTAAGTTATAAAACATAACGTTTCACATGATAACAGCAGTTTTAGGACAAATGCTCAAAACAGCGCTGTAATCCTTGTCAGGCCATTCTGTTTAAGCTACTGCTGAGACTAGGATTCAGAAAATAGCCAATCAGGAGTCTTTGGGAGAAAAGCTGGCCAATCAGTGGTAGTCAGCACTCTGGCACCGAAATTTCAAAGTTTTAGCTATAGAGGTAGTATATTTGTACCTTGCAGTGGTGGAGGGTCCTTTCCTGAGCCAGGCAGGAGTTTCAGTTTAGTCTCTAGGCTTGCAGCTTGCGTCTGGGATGGCAGGCAGCAGTGCCGGAGAAGCACCACACCAAAGCAGCACACTCAGGGCCGGTCTAAAAGATGAAGACAGTGAGGGGTTAGATAAGCGCTGGGACTAGAGGCAGGTGGCGTCTGGGAAGCGGTGGGGGGGGATGTTAGAATAATGGGCAGTCAATCAGTGGGAGGTACAGGGTAAAGGTGAGAAGAGACAGGAATTTGGAAGACAAAGAAAAAATGCAGAACTGGAAAATGGCCACTTAAATACTTAAAAATACTGACTGTCTCCTAGTCTCATTAAGGCTGGCTGGTAAATGGTTATGCACTTCATTTAAATCAGAACAGGCAGATTAAGTTATAAAACATTGCATTTCACATGATAACAGCAGTTTTAGGACAAATGTTCAAAAAAGCGCTGAAATCCTAGTCAGGCCATAGTGTCTAAACTAATGCTGAGAATAGGATTCAGAAGGGATGTGGCTTGGGTCCGGGATGGCGGGCGGCGGTACCATAGAAGCGCCGCACCGAGGCAGCCTATTCAGGGCCAGGTCATCCAGTGGTGGAGGGTCCTTTCCTGAGCCGGGCAGGAGGTTCACTTCGGCCATAGGTTTGTGGTTTGGTTTCTAGATGGTAGGCAGCAGTGCCGGAGAAACGCTGCACAGAGGCAGCCCACTCAGGACTGGTCTTGCAGTGGGGAGGGTCCTTTCCTGAGTCAGGCAGGAGCTTGAGTTCGGCCCCTAGGTTTGCGACTTGGGTCCAGGATGGTGGGCAGTAGTGCAGGAGAAGTGCCACACTGAGGCAGCATGCTCAGGGCCAGTCTGAAAGAGGAAGACAGTGAGGGGTTAGATAAGCACTGAGGCTAGAGGCAGGTGGCATCTGGGAAGCGGTGGGGGGTTGTTAGAATAATGGGCAGTCAATCAGTGGAAGGTACAGGGTAAAGGTGAGAAACATAGAAACATAGAATTTGACGGCAGATAAGGACCGCTTGGCCCACCCAGTCTACCCATTTCCCTACCTAATGGATAAGCTGCAGATCCTAGTTAACCAGCAGCCTACTTCTTTCTACCCCCACCCCCTAGAATTGCCTTATGGCTGACCCATGCATGCTTGAATTCAACCACTGTTTTTGACTCCACAACCTCCTCCGGAAGGCCGTTCCATGCATCCACAACCCTCTCTGTGAAAAAATACTTCCTTACATTACCTCTGAGCCGCCCCACCCCCATCTTCAAATTGTGCCCCCTTGTTCTTGCACACCTGTTTTTTTGAAAGATGCTCTGGCTCATGGACTTTGTTGATTCCTTGAGGTACTTGAAAGTTTCTATCATGTCCCCCCCCCTTTCCTTGAGGCTATACATATTAAGCTCCTTTAGTCTCTCTTCATATGTCTTCCGGTGCAGACCCTGCACCATTTTAGTTGCCCTCCTCTGGACAGCTTCCATCTTGTCTATGTCCTTGTGGAGATTGGGTCTCCAGAACTGCACACAGTACTCCAGATGGGGTCTCACCAGCTGTCTGTACAGAGGGATAACAACTTCCTGTTTTCTACTGGTGATGCCTCTCCCTATGCATCCCAGTATCCCCCAGCCCTCCTTACTGCCTTCTCACATCGCTTGCCCACCTTTAAGTCATCTGATATGACTACCTCCAGGTCCCTTTCCATTTTTGTTGTTGTTAGTATCTCACCCCCCATTGTGTACTCTTCCCCTGGGTTTTTGTTTCCCAGGTGTGTAACCCCCAAGGGGCGCTACCCTTAGGGCTACTACCCCTGTCTGCCCCCCCAGAGGCAGGTTGAGGGGCCCAGATCCATTGACGGGTGCCTCCACCCAGAGGTCGGGGTTAGCACAGTTACGACTACCACGGTTACAGCCCTCTGAGCTACTGCAACCCCCTTCTTCCCACTAGTGACTCACACTGGGTAGCAGCGATTCTGTTCACCAGTACACTTACTCCCACGGAAAATATAATCCAGTCTCCTTCGGGACCCCTGTAAGTAAGGCATAGTTATGTTGCAATCACCAAACAGCAGTTCACCATTAATGTACACAATAACCAGGATGTAGCTGTACAAAACAATCTGATTTATTCAGGGGGATAACAACAAGGACAGGGGGAATCAAGTTGATTAGCTTATCACTATATTTATCTACCTAGGGCTCTGTGCACAGGCCTAATCCTACATCTTATAGTCCCGGGGTACCCAAGCCCTAGCGGCTAGTCCACACGTGGCAGCTGGTTGGGGCCCTTAGCACACACGATCGTAACAGCCCTGAGCAGGTCACAGTAAGAGGACTGTTCAGTTAAATAAACACACTACAGGGAGCGACCCTGAATTAGTACTCACAACCCCAGCAAATGATGATTCCTGCACACTACCAGGATGGAACCTGACTTTCACCAGTCTTCTTTCACATTCATATGGTAACAAGCAACAGCAGAGGGGTACCACACCAGGCAGCAGCAGCTGGGCTCTCCAGGCTTCTCTGTCATCAAAATACTGCAATGGCAGCTTTCTCTTCACTTTTCCCACGGACTGAGCGCAATTCAGCAATCTTCTCCAGTCCTCCAAACAGGTCGAGCCTGGTGGGTAGCCGTACAGAGCACAGCCTCCTCTGACCACCAGCCGCGGGTTTTTCCGTTCCTTTCCTTAGGCAAACGGTCACTAGGCCCTTCACGCGCTTCCCGTGCGAACACTTCCCAGCACAGAAGTTCCTCACTCCTCACCAGTCACAACACATCTGAAGCTGGCAGCACCAAGCACTCCTTCCAGATCGGGCGCTACCCGTTGCCATTGGCTGGTGAACATGCCAGTCATTTCCTCTAGCCTTCAGTGGTGCGAAAAAGTGCCATAGCCCATAATGCCTTTCCCAAATTACAAGCAGTCCCTCCATTGGTCAGTCAGCCCTGTAAGGTCCCAAGGTACTGATTGCCCCATTTAGCAGTTCTAGTCCATCATGGAGGAGGAAGTCGACACAGTCCCTTGCTGCAAAGGAAGGCAGGTTAAACAACTGCATTATTATTATTGTTTTACGTTATATTCAGCAAACCAGTACAGCTTTTCAGCAGAACTCCCTCTACTACACCACTAACGATGGCAGAAGGGAGTTATTATTTCAGCGTCCCGGGTGGGACTCGGGCATACAACCCCACAGCCCTCTTCCAATTTAATTACCTACAGCTGCAACAAGCAGCCCTTAAAGAGACAGCTCATGGAGGCTTTTTAAAGCGCTCACTGGTTCCCAATTAAACGGCTTTAGCGCTGAACTCCAATCAGGCACGGAGCATTTACCCAAGCTCCGGGGGGCTTCCAGGAACCCACATTTGCAAGGGGGTTACAGGTGCATTACCTTGCACTTTCTTGGCATTAAATCTAAGCTGCCATACATTTGACTATTCCTCTAACCTTGCCAAGTCCCTTCTCATCCTTTCCACGCCACCTAGTGCATCAACTCTGTTGCAGATCTTTGTGTCATCTGCAAAGAGACATACTTTTCCTTCCAGTCCCTCTGCAATGTCGCTTACAAAGACATTGAAGAGGACCGTCCTAATACTGAACCTCATGGCACCCCACTAGTAACCACCTTTCTTCAGAGTGGACTCCATTTACTATTACTGCCTGTGTCCTATTCTCCAGCCAATCCTTACCCAGGCTATCATCTTGGGACCCACTCCCAGGCTGGCTAACTTGTATATTAATCTTTGTGTGGGACTTGAGTCAAATGTCTTGCTAAAGTCTAGGTAGGCCATGTCCACAGCCCCTCCCTGATCTACTACTTTTTTCACCCAGTCAAAGAAATCTATCAGATTCGTCTGGCATGACCTTCCCGCTGTGAATCCATGCTGCCTTGGGTCCTGTGCCCCTCTGGCCTCTAGGTACTCGACAATTCTTTCCTTCAGAAGTGATTCCATCATTTTCCCTATCACTGAAGTTAAACCAACAGGTCTGTAGTTTCCTGCTTCTGCCCTGCTCCCACGTTTGTGAAGTGGAATTACATCTGCCCTCCTCCAGTCCTCAGGTACCACCCCATCCTCCCATGATTTGTTAAAGAGGGTAGTCAGTGGTGTCACTAGTTCTACCCTTAGTTCTTTTAGAATTCTGGGATGAATCCATCAGGCTCTCATTGCTTTGTCCACCTTCAGTTTTAAGAGTTCTTTCAGAACCCTTTCTTCTGTAAATGGACTGGTATCAACTCTTTATCCAGAGTGTTTCTATTGTTTGTTTTAGGTACCTCCCTCTTCGTTTGTAAATACTGAGCAAAAATATTTGTTTAGTATCTCTGCCTTTCACAGTCACCCTCTGCCCACCCTCTCTCTCTTTATTAAGCCTCACTATCCTCCCTTAGTCTTCCTTCGCTCCCTGATGTACCTAAAAAAGGTTTTATCCCCCTTCTTAACTGAGTTGGCTATCTTTTCCTCAGTTCGGGCCTTTGCTGTTCTGATTGCCTTCCCAGCTTCCTTTTGCTTTAACTGATACAATTGTCTGTCCTGCTCCTTCTGTGATTTCTTGTACTTTCTGAATGCTTTCTTTTTCTCTTGAACCTTCACTGCCACCTCCTTTGAGAACCATAGTGGTTTCTTACATCGTTTTGTTTTGTTTATTTGCTTCACACAAAGGCTTGTTACCTCTGTGATGGCAGTTTTTATTATTCCCCATTGTTCTTCCACCCCTCCTTCCTGCCCATTTGCTAGTGCATTCCTTAGGCACTCACCCATTTTGGCAAAGTCAGCCTCCTGAAGTCCAGTACTTTGCCTTTGTATGGCTTGACTCTATTGCTGTGTTTATTGTGAACCATACTGTCTCGATGGTAGCTAGTTTCAGATGGCTACCCACTTCTACATCTGTGATCCTCTCTCCATCTCCATTTGAGAGGACCAGGTCTAAGATTGCTTCCTCTCGAGTGGGTTCTAATACTAGTTGTCTAAGGCATGCCCCCTTAGGGCATCTAGAATAACCCCACTCTTAGAAGTGGCTGCTGCAACTGCACTCCAGTTAACATCTGGCATATTCAGATCACCCATCAGCAATATCTCCCCTTTATCTGCCATTCTAAGTATACTTTCTATCATTTCCTTGTCCATTTCCTCCCCCCTGAGAGGGGGGTCTGTACACAACCCCTGTGCGGATTGTGGTGCCATTGCCTGCCTCCAAATTGACCCACAGTGCTTCTTCTCCTCCCTGTTTACCCTTTTGTTCTGTCACTTTGATTCCTTCTCTTATGCAGAGAGCTAGTCCTCCTCCTCTTTTAC
Organism: Neoceratodus forsteri; assembly: GCA_016271365.2. Lineage (NCBI taxonomy): Eukaryota > Metazoa > Chordata > Ceratodontiformes > Ceratodontidae > Neoceratodus > Neoceratodus forsteri. The sequence goes on along the minus strand of CM028137.1, from coordinate 529,681,234 downwards.
CCTCCCTGTCCCTCCTGTAGATAGTGTATCCTGGTATGTTTATGTCCCAGTCATGGTTCTGTGTGTACCATGTTTCTGTGACTGCCACGATATCCAGATGTCCCTCCTCCATCAAGGCCACTAATTCAGGAAGCCTGTTACCCAGACTTCGGATATTGGTACTCACTGCTCTCCATTTTTTGATGGCTTTACCTTCTGTAGCAGCATCCCCCACTGACCTTTCTACCTTAGTCTTTTTCTCATTTAGTACCCTGTTTTGTAGGGGGAGGCTGGGATTTTCCTGCTGCTTATCAGTGCCTCCCTCCTTGACTAGTTTAGAAGACTAGAAGAGAGAGGAATTTGGAAGACAGAAAAAATGCAGAAGAGGTAAACTGCCACTTAAATACTTAAAATCCTGACTATCTCCTAGTTCCGCTAAGGCTGGCTGGTAAATGGTTATACACTTCATTTACATCAGAACAGGCAGATTAAGTTATAAAATATAGCATTTCACATGATAACAGCAGTTTTAGAATAAATATTCAAAAAAGTGTTGACATCCTAGTCAGGCCGTAGTGTCTAAGCTAATGCTGAGAACAGGATTCAGAAAATAGCCTATCAGGAGTCTCTGGGATACAAGCTGGCCAATCAGAAGTAGTCAGCCCTCTGGCGCTGAAATTTCAACGTTTTGGCTAGAAAGGTAGTGCGCCTGTATCTTGCAGCACTGGAGGGTCCTTTCCTAAACCAAGCAGGAGCTTCAGTTCAGCTGCTTGGCTTGTGGCTTGAGTCTGGGATAGCGGGAAGCATTGCTGGAGAAGCACCGCACTGAGGCAGCCCGCTCAGAGCTGGTCTTGCAGCAGTGGAGGGTCCTTTCCCGAGCCAGGCAGGGACTTCAGTTCAGCCGCTAGGCTTGCAGCTTGGGTCCTGGATGGTGGGTGGCACTGCCGAAGAAACGGTGCACCGAGGTAGCCAGCTCGGGGCCATTTTTACAGTGCTGGAGGATCCTTTCCTGAGCCGAGCAGGAGCTTCAGTTCAGCCACTAGGCTTGTGGCTTGGGTCTGGGATGGTGGGTGGCAGTGCCAGACAAGTGCCACGCTGACGCAGCCCACTCAGGGTCTGTCTTGCAGTGGTGGAGGATCCTTTCCTCAGCTGAGCAGGAGTTTCAGTTTGGCTGCTAGGCTTGTGGCTTGGGTATGGGATGGCGGGTGGCAGTACTGGAGAAGCACTGTACTGAGGCAGCCCACTCAAGCCAGTCATCCAGTGGTGGTGAGTCCTTTCCCGAGCCGGGCAAGAGCATCAGTTTGGCCGCTAGGCTTGTGGCTTGGGTCTGGGATGGTGGGCGGCAGTGCCAGACAAGCACCATGCTGACGCAGCCCGCTAAGGACCTGTCTTTCAACGGTGGAGGGTCCTTTCCCAAGCCCCGCAGGAGCTTCAGTTCAACCACTAGGCTTGCTGCTTGGGTTTGGGATGGTGAGTGGTAGTATCAGAGAAGCGCATGCTGAGGCAGAACACTCAGGGTCAGTCTTGAAGCAATGGAGGGTCCTTTTCCGACCTGGGCAGGAGAATCAGTTCAGCATCTAGGCTTGTGGCTTGAGTGAGGGATGGTAGACAGAATGTGGGAAAAGCGCCATGCCAATTCAGCCCACTCAGGGCCGGTCTAAAAGAGGAAGACAGATAGGTGTTAGATAAGCACTGGGGCTAGAAGCAGGTGGCACTGTGGAAGCGGTGGGAGGTTGTTAGAATAATGGGCAGCTAATCAGTGGGAGGTACAGGGTAAAGGTGAGAAGATTTGGGGAATTTGGAAGACAAAGAAAAAATGTAGAAGAGGTAAACGACCACTTAAACACTTAAAAATACTGAATGTCTCCTAGTCTCGCTAAGGCTGGCTGGTAAATGTTTACACACTTCATTTAAATCAGAACAGGCAGATTAAGTTATAAAACAGCATTTCACATGATAACAGTAATTTTAGGACAAATATTCAAAAAAGCACTGTAATCCTGTTCAAGCCATAGTGTCTAAGCTAGTGCTGAGAATAGGATTCAGAAAATAGCCATTCAGGAGTCTTTGGGAGAAAAGCTGGCCAATCAGTGGAAGTCAGCACTCTGGCACCGAAATTTCAAAGTTTTAGCTATGGAGGTTGTGCACCCTTACCTTGCAGCGGTGGAGGGCCCTTAAATGAGCCAGGCAGCAGCTTCAGTTCAGTTGCTAGGTTTGTGGCTTTGGTCCTGCATGGCGTGTGGCAGTGCCAGAGAAGCACCATGCTGAGGATGCCCGCTCAGGGCCGGTCTGAAAGAGAAAAACAGTGAGGGGTTATATAAGCACTGGGGCTAAAGGCGGGTGGCAATGAGGAAGTGGTTTGGGGTTGTTAGAATAGTGGGCAGTCAATCTGTGGGACGTACAGGGTAAAGGTGAGAAGAGCAAGGAATTTGGAAGACAAAAATTGCAGAAGAGATAAACCGACACTTAAATGCTTAAAAATATTGACTGTCTCCTAGTCTCGCTAAGGCTGGCTGGTAAACGGTTATACACTTCATTTAAATCAGAACAGGCAGATTAAGGCTGAGAATAGGATTTAGAAAATAGCCAATCCGGAGTCTTTGGGATAAAAGATGGCCAGTCAGAGGTCATCAGCAATCTGGTGCTGAAATTTCTAAGTTTTGGTTAGAGAGGTAGTGTGCCTGTACCTTGCAGCTGTGGAGGGTCCTTTCCCGATCCGTACAGGAGCTTCAATTTGGCTGCTAAGCTTGCAGATTCAGTCTGGGTTGGCGGGCAGCAGTACTGGAGAAGCGCCGTGCTGAGACAGCCCGCTCAGTGCTGGTCTTGCAGCGGTGGAAGGTCCTTTCCTGAGCTGGGCAGGAGCTTCAGGACGTAGTTTTCTAAGCTAGTGCTGAGAATAGGATTCGGAAAATAGCCAGTGAGGAGTCTTTGGGAGAAAAGCTGACCAATCAGAGGTAGTCAGCACTCTGGCACCGAAATGTCAAAGTTTTGGCTAGAAAGGTAGTGTGCCCATACGTTGCAGTGGTGGAGGGTCCTTTACCAAGCCAGGCAGGAGCTTCAGTTTGGCTACTAGGTTTGTGGCTTGGGTCCAGGATGGCAGGTGGTAGTACCATGGAAGTGCCACACCGAGGCAACCCACTCGGGGCCAGTCTTGCAGCGGTGGAGGGTCCTTTCCCAAGCAGGGCAGGAGCTTCAATTCAGCTGCTAGGCTTGTGGCTTGGGTCTGGGATGATGGGCAGCAGGGCTGGAGAAGTGCCACGCCGAGGCAGCCCACTCAGGGCCATTTTTGCAGCAGTGGAGGGTCCTTTCCCAAGCCAGACAGGAGCTTCAATTCGTCCGCTAGGCTTGCAGCTTGGGTCTGGGATGGTGGGCGTCAGTTGCAGACAGGTACCACGCTGAGGCAGCCCACTCAGGGCCTGTCTTGCAGCAGTGGAGGGTCTTTTCCTAAGCAGGGCAGGAGTTTCATTTCAGCCACTAGGCTTGCGGCTTGGGTCCATGATGTCTGGTGGCAGTGCTGGAGAAGCACTGCACCGAGGCAGCCCACTCAAGGCCAGTCTAGCAGTGGTGGAGAGTCCTTTCCCAAGCCAGGCAGGAGCTTCAGTTTGGCCACTAGACTTTGCGGCTTGGATGTGGGATATCGGGTGTCAGTGCTAGAGAAGCGCTGCACTGAGGCAACCCGCACAGTGCCAGTCTTGTAGCAGTGGAGGGTCCTTTCCTGAACCGGGTTGGAGCTTCAGTTTGACCGCTAGGCTTGTGGCTTGGGCTGGGGATGGCGGGTGGCAGTCCCGGAGAAGCACGTGCCGAGGCAGCCCACTCACGCCCGGTCTTGCAGTGGTGGAGGCTCCTTTCCTGAGCTGGGCAGGTGCTTCAGTTCGGACGCTAGGCTTGTGGCTTGGGTCTGGGATTGCTGGTGGCAGTGCGGGAGAAATGCTGTGCCGATTCAGCCCGCTCAGGGCTGGTCTGAAAAAGGAAGGCAGTTAGGGGTTAGATAAGCGCTGGGGCTAGAAGCAGGTGGTGTTGGTGAAGCGGTGGGGGGTTGTTAGAATAATGGGCAGTTAATCAGTGGGAGGTACAGGGTAAAGGTGAGAAGAGAGAGGAATTTGGAAGACAAAGAAAAAATGAAGAAGAGGTAAATGGCCACTTAAATACTTAAAAATACTGACTGTCTCCTAGTCTCGCTAAGGCAGATTAAGTTATTAAACATAGCATTTCAAATGATAACAGCAGTTTTAGGACAAATGTTCAAAAAAAAGTGCCATAATCCTAGTCAGGCCATAGTGTCTAAGCTAGTGCCGAGAATAGGATTCAGAAAATAGTCGATCAGGAGTCTTTGGGAGAAAAGCTGGCCAGTCAGTGGTAGTCAGCACTCTGATGCCAAAATTTCAAAGTTTTGGCTAGGGAGGTAGTGCGCCCATACACTGCAGTGGTGGAGGGCAGGAGCTTCAGTTTGGCCACTAGGCTTGTGGCTTGGGTTTGGGATGGCAGGTAGCAGTGCTGGAGAAGTGCTGCATCAACGCAGCTCACTCAGGGCAATTTTTGCAGTGGTGGAGGACCCTTTCCTGAGCCGGGCAGGAGCTTCAGTTTGGTTACTAGGCTTGTGGCTTGGGTCTGGGATAGTGGGCCGCAGTGCCAGACAAGTGCCGCGTTGAGGCAGCCCACTCAGGGACGGTCTTGCAGCAGTGGAGGGTCTTTTCCTGAGCTGGGCAGGAGCTTCAGTTCTGCTGCTAGGCTTGCAGCTTGGGTCCTGGATGGCGGGCAGCAGTGCCAGAGAAGCACCTCGTCGAGGCAGCCTGCTTAGGACAGGTCTGAAAGAGGAAGACAGTGAGGGGTTAGATAAGTGCTGGAGCTAGAGGCCAGTGGTGTTGGGGAAGCAGTGGGGGGTTGTTAGAATAATGGGCAGTGAATCGATGGGACATACAGGGTAAAGGTGAAAAGAGCGAGGAATTTGAAAGACAAAGAAAAAATGCAGAAGTGGAAAATGGCCACTTAAATACTTAAAAATACTGACTGTCTCCTAGTCTCGCTAAGGCTGGCTGGTAAATGGTTATACACTTCATTTAAATCAGAACAGGCAGATTAAGTTATAAAACATAGCATTTCACAAGATAACAGCAGTTTTAGGACAAATGTTCAAAAAAGCACTGTAATCCTAGTCAGGCCATAGTGTCAAAGCTAGTGCTGAGAATAGAATTCAGAAAATAGCCAATCAGGAGTCTTTGGGAGAAAAGCTGGCCAATCAGAGGTAGTCAGCAATCTGGCACTGAAATTTCAAAGTTTTGGCTAGAGAGATAGTGCGCCTGTACCTTGCAGTGGTGGAGGGTCCTTTCTCGAGCCAGATGAGAGCTTCAGTTCAGCTGCTAGGCTTGCGGATTGGGTCTGGGATGGTGGACAGCAGTGCCGGAGAAGTGCCATGCCGAGACAGCCCACTCAGGGCCAGTCTTGCAGCGGTGGAGGGTTCTTTCCCAAGCCAGTCAGGAGCTTCAGTTTGGCTGCTAGGCTTGCAGCTTGGGTCCAGGATGGCAGGCGGCTGCTCCGGAGAAGTGCCATGCCGACTGATCATGCTGAGGGCTGGTCTTGCAGCAGTCGAGGGTCCTTTCCTGAGCTAGGCAGCAGCTTCAGTTCCACCGCTAGGCTTGTGGCTTGGGTCCTGGAATATGGGCCACAGTACTGGAGAAGCACCATGCCGAAGAAGCCCGCTCAGGACTGCTCTTGCAGTGGTGGAGGGCAGGAGCTTCAGTTTGGCCACTAGGCTTGTGGCATGGGTCCGGGATGGTGGGCTGCAGCGCCGGAGAAGTGCTGCGCTAAGGCAGCCTGCTCAGGACTGGTCTTGCAGCAGTGGAGGGTCCTTTCCCGAGAGGGGCAGGAGCTTCAGTTCGGCCACTAGGCTTGCAGCTTGGGTCCAGGATGGCTGGCAGCAGTGCCATAGAAGCACCATGCCATGGAAGCCCACTCAGGACCGGTTTTGCAGTGGCGGAAGATCCTTTCCTGAGCCAGGCAGGAGCTTCAGTTCAGCTGCTAGGCTTGTGGTTTGTGTACGGGATGGTGGGCAGCAGTGTCATAGAAGTGCCATGCCAAGGCTGCCTGCTCAGGGCTGGTCTGAAAGAAGAAGACAGTGCCCATATCCAGATAGAATCAAACAGTGCAGTGGTGCCGGCCCGTCGGCGCAGCGGTGGGATTTCCGCTTGCGACGCCGGTGACCCAGGTTAGGGAACGGATCCGGGTCGTCGGAGAGGGTCGGGCTGGGAGTAGATCGAGCGTCCGATGGGCAGCTCTCCTACTCTGGGAGGGCACGGTAGCACTTTGGTATGAGAGGGACCCCTGGTGGAGACCGGGAGTTCCACGCAACTGACGCTCGACGTGGGGGGGGGGAGGCTGGGCGGACGCTGGCGTCATTGCACGTCCCCGCCTCCTCCCGGGAAAAAATCTGGTGGAAAATGGAAGGCGGGCAGGACCACCGATATATGAAGCCCTCCCTGGAGAGCCTCACATTGCCGCCGTCGCTGCAAGACCTCAACCAGTTACAGTTCCGGGGTCACGAAGGTGGCCCGCGGCCCCACCCTTCGGAGGGCAAGCCAGGGGTGACTGTGGATCCCCAGCAGCAATTGACGGCGGTAGAGGTCTCCGGGGGCCGTGACCAGGGTGGATGGCCCCCCGGTGGTCCTGCCAGAAAAAGGGCAAAAAAAAAAAAAAAAAAAAAAAACAGTGCAGTGGTCACTTCCTACAAATGGTGCCTCCACTTTAACATCTTGGACATGTGCACATTTAGACAGGACCAGGTACAGTATGGCCCTCTCCCTAGGGGACTCCAGACCAGGACACCTTGTGTCAGGAACCTGCTCTAGAATGCATCCAGCAGTACTTGCGTTCTGGTGCAGGAGGTAACCAGGATGCTCCAGTCCACTCCAGGTAGACTGAAGTCCCCCATAATAACTGCCTCTCCCCAGCTGGTCATCTCCACAAGTTGGCATCCCAGTTCCTTGTCTAACAAATCTATGAAATCTAACTTATCTGTGATGACGTGCATTAAGTCCCACCTTATTTACTTCATGGCTGAAGAGGCCCCATTAAACTACTGTTTTCATCAATGCTCACCCACCCCTGTTCCCTCAGAAACTGTAAACAGGGCAGGTAGCTGGAATGAACAGGCCCTCCAGGCCTAACCAGGAGCACTGGCCCACCAGCTGTGCCTTCCATTAATCACACTGTGTCCAGGACTGAATCCTACTCTGGGTTAAATCCTCCACTGGGGTCTTTGTGGTCCACAGACACCATCCCCACTGTTTCTCCTGTGCTCCCTCAAGGGAAAGCACCCAGTTTGAAATCTACGGCACCCTTCAGGACTCCTCTAACTGCTTGGTCCCAGGGGCACACCCTGTCACAGAGTATAGCTGTCCTGGGACTAACTCAATAAAATGGCAGATATACTACTATTTATACAGTATGAGTTCGCTCCTCCTTACTAACTCTCTGTATTATTCTATTCTGGAGTGTGCAAAACTGTCACCAGGTACCTTTTTCAGGCATGACCCAGGACTGAAAGTACAATACATAGTGCAATAACATGATACAGTGGAGAAAAGCACAGCACATAATGCAGTAACATGATATAATGGAGCAAGCATACAAAAATCAAGGAAAGGTATACACAGTGAAAATATATGCAAAAACAGCTAAGATATTAGACTATGTTAATGAGAATTGGCAGACATTTGGCACAGTAAGTTGGACATGACATTTAAATGTGCCATCTCATACACACTTCCAACTATCTGGAACCCGATGCCGTCTGTACTGAAACTCTCTAGCATTGTATCTGTCAGCCTCTTTAAAACCCTTGCTGTGACTAAAGCCACTTTTACATGGCCCCTACTTGTGCCGCTCATTTTTGTTCCTGTTCAGCTGCACTCCTCCTGCTGCATTCGAGTGCCGCTTGTACATACAAGCAAGGTTTCAGAAGATTCCATCTTCCATTGTTGTGGCGGTGTTTCCTGTGGTCGGGGACCCGATGGCATCTTGGCAAGGCAAGGTTACTTTGGGCAGCTGTTCTGCCCCACTACATCAAAAAAAGTGTAACTGCATGGCAGAATTTGTTTAGGGCAGAGTTTCCCTAATGAATTCTGCTGAAAACATCACATAAATCATCCAAGGTTAGCGCAGTACAAGCCTCCAAGTTACTACATTTAAATGGACAAGTTTTTAAAATGTTTTCAGCAGACTTCATTAGGAAAAATCTTCTTAGAAACATAGAAACATAGAAGTTGTCAGCAGATAAGGACCGCAAGGCCCATCCAGTCTGCCCATTTCTTTTTCTACCTTATAAATGTGCCATCGGCCTTTGCTCTGTCAGTGGCCTATCTATTCAAAGTCATTTGTATTGCTCCCTTATGCCTATCCCATGCCTGTTTGAAGCCCTGCACTTTATTCATAGCCACCACTTCTTGTGGTAAGCCATTCCATGCATCCACCACCCTTTCTGTGAAAAAGAATTTCCTCACATTCCCCCTTAATCGGCCTCCCTCTAATCTCATGCTGTGTCCTCTTGTCCTGCTATTTTTCTTATATTTAAACATGTTAGACTCTTTCACCTTGTTAATGCCCTTAAGGTATTTGAATGCCTCGATCATATCACCTCTCTCCCTCCTTTGCTCAAGGGTATACATATTGAGCTCTGTTAATCTGTCCTCCTATGTCTTCAACAAATTCTGTACTGAACTTATTGTTTTTATGTTATTCATACTGTAACTGTTGTCAAATGTGTTAAATGTTGGCTTACTTTAGGCTGCAGTTCACACAAATGAACGGAATGCCGATTTTACATGGCAGGGCAGAATGGCACAGAAACCAGTGAACCCAGGAGGAGAAGGAACGCGTTTCAGGGAAACTCTCACTTTTGTTGCGAAAGGGAATGCTTGCACACAAAAAATGTTACTTTATAGTGTGTCTGTATTGATCATTCTGATATAGACCAATGCGTGTAAAAGTGCCTTAAATTAAAAAATACTTGCAGCTGTTTCTAGTACTTACTTGACCTTGACTTTTAAATCAACAACTCACTTCCCCTTCCTACTACTTCTACGTCTCTAATTCTACTCACCCCTCCCTCCTCTTCCTTTCCTACCCTCCCATCACTCTTTATTTCCATTATCCTTACTCTCGATAATCCTCGACACTTTTCCTCCTTTTCCCTTCCCCTCCTCCCTCACAAGATCCTCCCCCTTTTCTCCCTCTCCCCTTCCTCTTGTACCCATCTTATACTCTCCCTTTACCTTATGCATCCTGTTGCTCTTGTTCTAACCAGTTTGGCTGTACTTTCTCACTTTTAATGATTTCTCCAGGTTATGTTTATAAATATTACCTTTCTATATCTTATTTTGAGCACTATGTACCACATGTGCCATATACTGTTTTGTACTAAGATTTTATGTATGTAATTTCCTTTGTCTGCATATGTTCCTCAGGACCTCATTGTAAAGTTGCTTGCTCAATGGCGTTTTCCTGCAATAAACTTGAACTAAATAAATCGATAAAACAAACTGTACTGTATTATATTTTGTATTAGAATAATCAGCCTATGTTTAATGACTGATTAAAGTGTCCATTTTTTTTCAATATGTTTATGTACTTAGAGATGCATTTATTTATTCTTTGTTGATTGGGTGAATGCATTGGCACCAGCCACCTTTTTTAGGCATGACCCAGGACTGAAAGTACAATACATAGTGCAATAACATGATACAATGGAGAAAAGCACAGTACATAATGCAGTAACATGATATAATGGAGCAAGTGTACAAAAATCAAGGAAAGGTACTGTATACACAGTAAAAATGTATGCAATAAACAGTTAAGATATTAGAACATATTAATGAGAATTGGCAGACGTTTTGCACAGTAAGTTGGACATGACATTTAAACTATCTATAGTTTTGCGCAGGAGACATGGGCTATATAAAACAGGAGCATACATTAGGTTTTTACAGATGGTCCTTCATTTTAAATGAGAAAACATTATGAGAAGAAAAAAGACTGATAGCAGTTGAAGTGGAGTTTCACACTGAGGTAGCTCAGTTGCTGAAAGATTTCTGCCTCATAGTTGTTTGCTTGTGCAGGATCCTTAATAGATTGTTTGCTGTGGGTCAGGAGTATGGGTTATTGACAAATGTGAGCAGTCTGGAGAGACACTGAGGTATATTTCATGTAGGGTCTTGTATACAAAGTTGGGAAACATTAGTTGGGGTTTGTATTCTGGCAGCAGCCAGCCAAGTTGCTCGAAGTAGGAACAATGTGGGACCATGGGACCATGAGAAGAAGCAGATTTGGGCACTTTTTAATAAACTATTTCTTTCTTTGCCAAGACAGTTTTTGGGGTGAAATCCATCACAATCAATCCTTAATCTATTAGAGAGAGAAAGTTGCTTTTTGCGGTTCTCACCCTGGTGTCCACCATAAGGTGTCTTTGGATGTAGCCCCAGTTTCTGATGGATAGACTTAGTTGTGCTGCTCATACGACTGTCAAAAGTAAGACAGATATAACAGGGTAGACATTCCTGTCAAAAGTGTAACATTCCATTTCTTTAGAGCCTGTGTGTGTGGCCCTCTTATGCTGTTTTACTTAAAAAAACAAACATCTGAGCAGCCACTTAATTGGGGGGGCTGGCGGTATAGACTAGAGGTTACAGTAACAAGCTGTGAATTAGCTTTGTACATACAGCGGACCTGGCTTTGATTTCTGCAACCTCTACTTGTATACTGTATGACTCCGAGCAAGTCACTTAACCATCCCAGTGCTCCCGGGTCACCCCTGAAAACAGGCACTTGTGCATAATGGGCCTTACCTGGTTACCAAAGAATAAAAGGAAAGAGAACTGCACTCAAATGTCTCAAAAGGGAATATCATGGAATGTGGACAATTTTAGACCATTATGCCAAACCAGTACATACAGTATTCTTTAATGCTGCCTGATGTAGACAATCTTGATGATGTAGTAAACTAATGAGAACACCGATTGGCTTTCTAAGAATGTTTTTCTGTTTCTACTTTGTGGTGTTGAGGTTGTAGGTCAGTTATCGTGGAATAGGAGGTCAAGAAGATGAAGACCAAGGGTCAGAAGTTGGAGCATTGCTAGCGGAGGACCCGGTCCGAGGAGGATAAACTGGCTTTGAGAGTCCACTATGGTGATTATCAAAGGGCAATCAACTGTAAGAAGGCAGAGTTCCTGTCCAGGGAGATTGCCACAGTGAGGAACAGACCAGCTCTGCTCTCTCTCGGACTGTGGGCAGGCTACTTCATCTTGAATGTCTGCAGCCAAAAAAAAGAGTATTTTCAGTCGCTTTGTGTGAGGAGTTTGCTCAGTTCTTCTCTGACAGGGTATCCTCCATTCGGTCCAGGATCTCCCCACTGGGACAAGATCAGCCCCACAATTGTGGGCCTTGTGCAGGCAGAGGCATTCTTATTGTCTAGGGTGAGTTTTGGCCAGTAGAGGTCATTGAGGTAATCTCAAAGTTGCAGCCCACCTTTTCTGAACTGAACCTGGGCCCTACATGCCTCCTAGTGGGATGTGTTGAGTCCGTTGGTCCAGTGTTCTCCGAGATAGTCTGGTGCTCACTCTTGGAGGGGTTCTTCCCCGATGCCTTGAAGGAGGCATTGGTGATGCTCCTTCTGAAAAAGCTATCACTAAACCCTGATGTCTTGGTGAATTATCATCCTATCTCTAATCTCCCATATCTGGGGAAGGTTGTTGAGAAAGTGGTGGCTCTGCAGCTCGAGGCACACTTTGTGGCCTTTGACATCTATGAGACATTCCAGTCTGGATTTAGGGCATGGCATACAATCAAAACGGAATTGGTCAGGGTGCAAAACGACCTCCTCAGGATGAGAAATAGAGGAGACAAGTCAATTTTCATTCTCCTAGATCTCTCCTCAGAATTTGACACCATGGACCACATGCTTGTGGATCACCTTAGAGAGCATTGTGGACTCACAGGTACTGTCATCAACTGGTTTGAGTCCTTCCTCACAGGCAGAAAGCATCGAGTAGAGATGGGGAATTTCTCCTCCTGTCTGAATCCCCTGCCCTGTGGAGTTCCTCAGGGCTCAATCTTGTCACCAACATTGTTTATGGTGTACATGCTACCACTGAGTGAGCTCATTAGAAGTTACAGTCTGGGCTTTCACTGTTATGCAGATGATACCCAGCTGCATGTGTCTTTTGCTCTCTGGACAAGAAATGCCATGAAAGTGCTAAACAACTGCCTAACTGAGATCCAAGACTGGATGTCCTCTAACTGGCTGTGACTGACCCCTGGCAAGACAGAGGTACTGGTGATCAAGCCTGGTCTCTGTCATGATATGGCTGCTAGCGGGTCAAAAACAGGGTTGTTCCTTGGCCCTACTTCATTAGTGGCATCCACTAGGGTGAGAAATCTGAGCGTCATCCTTGACAATGGTTTGATGCTTGAAGCTCAGGTGTCTTCTGTTGTCCAGAATGGTTTCTACCACTCAATAGATAGGCCATTTACAGAGCAAAGGCCGATGGCACATTTATAAGGTAGAAAAAGAAATGGGCAGACTGGATGGGCCTTGCAGTCCTTATCTGCTGTCAACTTTTATATTTCTATGTTTCTATGTTAAGGAATGTCACCTGGATTAATCCCGTAATTCTGCTTGGTGACCTGCCTACACTGTTGCATGCCTTTGTCACATCAAGGCTAGACTACTGTAACACTCTTTACTTTGGGGTCAATGGAGGTAACCTCCGTTGACTGCAGCTGGTGCAGAATGCAGCAGCCAGGCTGCTAATGAGCCTGCCCAGGTTCTGTCATGTGACCCTAATCCTGTGTGATCTGCACTGGCTGCCTGTCAGATGGAGGATCATATTCAAGGTGGGACTGCTCACCTACAAGGCCCCATGTGGCTCGGGCCCTGGCTACCTGAGTGACCTCCTGACCCCTGCCCTCCCGATGCATTCCCTCTGCTCCTCCACTGAGGGCCTCTTAGTGATTCTGAGAGCCAGGCTGAAAACCTTGGGGGACTCTGCATTTCAGGTGGCCAGCTGGTCATCTGGAAATTGCTCCCCAGATCGCTGAGGAAGACTCCATCGGTGGAGGCCTTTAAGAGGGGTCTGAAAGCTCATCTTTTTAAAGAAGCATTTTTTAACTAGCTGCAGCACAGATTTTATTGTTGTTTATTTATCACTGGTTTTTAATTGCTGTTTATGTTGTTGACACTGAGTATATTTTATGTAAGTAATGTTTAATGTTTTACACCTCCCAAAGAGCACCCAGAGCCTCTGGGACTGGGCACTGAATAAATAAAAATGTACTTACTTACTTGCTAATATGGCATGTCTTTCAAAAATCCAGCTATTTCCTGAAATTAAACTACTCAAGACACCCATATAATTTATTTAATGAACAGCAGAAATAATTAGTACTGGGTTCCTGTGCAACTTCCTTTGTTAATCAGTGGTGTTCCTTTGGCATGCCTCTCAAGTTCCTGCTTCACAAATGAGAGACAAGGATTAAAATAATAAGCAAGTAATAACACACAATGAAGTGTGGGTCATCAGCTGATAAGAGCACACCCAGGTATGTTATAAGGCACAAGGCACTTGCGCCGAGTGCCTTATGCTCCTTGGCATGCTCTTATCAGGTGATAACCCACACCTCGGAGTGTGTTATTGTGCTTATAAAATGGATCCCTGGTAAAGAAGTTAATTTTGAAAAAAAAATGCAATAAACAATTGCATAAAATTAGTAAAAATATGATATCTGTACAAAAAGAAAAAGTAGTCCCTCTGTTGGAATGCAATCCAGCAGGTCACCGTCTCTCTGTGTCTATAGTACCCACCCAGTAACTGTGTCTGTCTGCAGAACTCACCCAGAGAAACTTCAAAACCATGTTTTTATTTTTTTTTATTTTAAATATATTTCTCACTTTTCTGCAGACAGTTAGACTGCAGGCATCGGGACTCGGTGTGTACAGGTGGGCTGATGTGTTATCTGTGCCATTTGTTGCCCAACTCTCAAGATGCAGAGAGCATTTCTGTGTATGGTTTTATTTATTTAAAGTTTTGTTTTCTTAAAATCCCTTCCCTTGGTTTGATTTATGCTCGGCATTTATGACAAACGGCTGGCTGACTGGGAGCGAGCATGTCTCTCAGAAGCCACCGTAGAAAGACGTTTCCAGGTTCACATTTCTTAACACCGTAGTTGGACGTTTGCCGGTTCGGATTTGTTAAACCTGAAAAGTTACAGTCAGTATTTAGTTTTGAAAAATAAAGTATGTTCAGTTTTTTGTGGCAACAATGCGTTGGATGGTCAGTGGGCCATTGGGGGGGGGAGATGCCTCTGCAATGAGGAATGTAGTCATTGTGACCAGAGCTGCAGATTGTGGGCATCACCATAAGGTGTGAAAAGAAAGGAAAATTAAGGTCAGAGTGACACTTTTTATTTACAGGAAAGCAATAAAAAAAAGTTTTGCTGTGGTCATGCAAAGTGTAAATGGTGGCTCAAGTAAGGAACGTTGTTTTGTGGAACGGGCACTGCCTGTGTAAGTAGTTTAAAGCTTAGGCAGGTTTTTGATATTTCCCTGTGATGAATTCGGCTGGGGAAGAAAAGTGCCAGCTGGCATAGATATCGGCTGCTAAGGACACGGGTGAAAGGTCCTTTCTGTCAATCAGTTTATGAGATTTTCCTGACCCATTTTATAAGAGACAGATAACCAACATCAGAAACACTATCATAGAAAAGATAATGCAGTATCATCTCAGGAAGCCTATGGAGTAAATAATATTTGGCTGTATAAATACAGCCCTATGGTGGTGCTTAGGGCCTTCAAATGCTGTGGAGCTGCAGCATCCAGAAACTCTTCTCATGAATAATCGGGCAAGCACCTCCCCAACCCTATCCTGCTCTGAGTTACATTGTCTGCTCAGTAGACAGATAAAGAGAGGTGTCATGTTCTGTGGCATCCCAAAGCTAAATCTACCTAGCTTTGGCCACTGGGAGGGTGTAGAGGGTATACTAGGGGACTGCTGATTCAACTGGTCCACATATGCCTACCGTGACACCCCACAGCATTCAGGGCTCTGATTGGTTCCCAACACACACACACATATGTTTCTAGCCCTTATTCTATGACATGTAGGGCTGGGAGAGACATTAATGGCATTTTCATTACTTTTTGTGTTCGCTTACAAAGCATGGGAACATATTGGTATCAGTCTGAGCTGTGAGAGGGCTTTTGTGGATGTGCCCCTCCTCCACCTATCACATCTTCAGGATACTGACTCTCTTCCCTAATTCTGCCAACTCTCCTCCTTTTTCCTCATTTTCCTTTTGAAGTTTTTGCCCAGTCACAAGGTTGGAAAATGCAAATGGGACTGGGTTTTCTTGTGAAACTCCTAATTCCTGCTTGAAACCTTTTATGCAGCTTTTCATTCCACATACGTGTTACTGTTTACAACTTTCATATGTGCTACTGATTAGTACTTTGTTTCTCAGGGAATACGATAGACATTGCACAACCCATATCATTTGCATACCCATGATGTAGTGCATGCAGCTCATGGAATTAATGTATTCACATCCTGCATACTGTAGTAAACAGCAAGTAAAACAGATGTTCTAACATGTTCCTACAATCAATGATTAGTTTAGCTAAGGAACTGTGTTACTCTGGTCACCAGTGTTTTGAACATTGAAAGTAAAGTATTTTGGTCCTTATAACATCAGTAAATAAGATGCAGCTCATATATACCCATTTACCTTATTTCTTATGGGAATGGACTTTTTCTTCTCTACTAGGAATAAAACTGATTATGTTTTCCTGCAAAGCATGTGAACATATTGGTATCAGTCTGAGCTGCTTTTCTCTTCCTTTTTCCTTTCAAGTTTTTGCCCAATCACAAGGCTGAGAAATGCAAGTTAGAAGTGAGTAACAGAAGGGCAGTATAATGTCAGGAAATAAATAGATTTTTTATACCACTGACAGCCTTGTTCAATAGCTCACTGGCAACAGGCATAGTTCTGGAGGACTGTAGAAGAGCTGACATGGTCCCTCTACATAAGAGTGGCAAACAAAGACAAAAAAGGCTTGACACTCTGATTTAATTTTGAAATCTGCAAGTTGCAATTTTAATAGCCAGGTGCCTGACAACAACCAAGGGACTTGGTTGCTGTTAGGCACCTGGCTATTAAACTTGCAACTTGCAGATTTAAAAACTGGTCTTTTTCTTCTTTGTTTGGTATTTTGAGCTGGCAAGCTCTGCGCTCGAGCACCTCAGCTCCTGTGTTCACCCTTCTCTAGTACATAAGAGTGGCAGCAGGAAGGAGACTATCAATTATAGGCTGGTCAATCATATTTCAGTGGTGGGGAAAATAATATAAACCCTACTGAAAGAAAGACTGGTAGTGCAAATGTATATTGAATCCAGTGGGCTGTGTTGGCAGTAAGGATCCACAGTGGGGAGGAAGTCATGCTAAATGAATCTGATAGATTTATTTGACTGGATGACCAGGGAAATAGATCAGGGGAGAGCAGTGGATGTGGCCTATCTGGGCTATTTTATTTTTTTTTTTTTTTTTACAATTGTTGGGCAGGAAAGACACCCTAAGCTGAGGCTAGTTTCCTGGTACACCCTGAGAACACAGAGAAGTTAAGTGACTTGCTCATGGTCACACAGTATGCAAGTGGTGGCTGTGATATTGAAACCCAGTTCTACAGGTTTGCAACTCAGTGCTCTTAACCACTACGTTATACTGCCTTGATACTGTGATGCACAGGAGGCTGATAAAGAAACTGAGTAGCCTAGTGATGAAATCCAAAGTTATGAATTGGGTTAGAAGCTGGTTAATGGGTATGGCAGTCACACTAATGATGGAAGATTTACCAGCTGGGTGCCACAGGGTTCAGTACTGGGACTCGTCCTCTTCATTGTCTTCATAAGTGATATTGTAGAAGAATTGGAAAGAAAGGTATGACTTTTTGCAGATGATACCAAAATCTGCAATAGGGTAGACACTCAGGAGGGGTTGGAGAGAATATGCAGGGATCTTGAGAAATTTGAGGAGTGGTCAAGAGCATGGCAATTGGGGCTCAATGTCAAAAAGTGCAAAATCATGCACCTAGGGCAGAGGAACAAAGAGCTGAGTATAGGATGGAGAGAGGTACTGACAGCCACTAAATAAGAAAGGGACCTTGAAGTTATCATATCTGATTACCTCAGAGTGGCAGGGCAGTGTGACAAAGCAATGATTAGGGCTAGAGGGATACTGAGAGTTCTATGTGATATGGGCGATTCAATAAGAGAGAGATCAAAAATCAGTGAAGGCATTTCAATGAGGACAGAAACAGCGAGGGTACATAACAGTGATCACCAAAATGGCGAGAAATGCCTTTGTCCAGCCCCTGCACCCCCTTACTTAAATAACCAACTCTGAGGTCATAGCAACTTGGGGTGGGGGAAAAGCATTTTGTCACCATTTTGGCAATCGCTGATATGTACCCTTGCCGTTTGTGTCCTCACTGAAATGCTGTTGCTGTTTTTGGGCTCGCTCTTATTGTGTCATCCAAATCACGGGATTCCATGCTGGGGTGCATAAGGAGGGGCATCTCCAACAGGATGAGGGAGGTGGTGTTGCCACTGTATTGCTTGCTAATGAGGGCCCCATCTGGAGTATTGTGTACAGTTTTTGAGGCCACACCTCAGAAAGAACATAGACAGGGTGTAGGCAGTTCAGAGGAGGGCAACTAAAATGGAGTGGCGGTTGCACAAGAAGCCCAGTGAGAAGAGGCTTAGGGATTTCAACATGTACATCCTAGGAGAGAGGGGTGAGCAAAAAGGGACATGATAGAGACCTACAAGTACCTCACAAGGGTAAACAGGGTGCAGGATTGAGGTCTCTTTCAAATGAGTAAGAGCACCAGGACCGGAGACATGCAATGAAGCTGGAAGGGGGGAGTTTAAGAAAGATGTGAGGAAATACTTCTTCACTAAAGGATGGTAGATGCCTAGAACAGACTGCCAGTAGAAGTGGTGGAGGTGAAAACAGTGATGGTGGGGTGAGGGGGGTGTTCGAGCATGCATAGGATAAACATGAGGGTTTATCAGAAAATAGGCAGGGAGGAGGGAGACAGGGAACATTTGGGCAGACTGGGTGAACCAAGCTGTCCTTTTCTGCAGGCTATGCAGAAAAGGACACTTGGCCCACCCAGCTGTCCTTTCTATGTTTCTATGTATTCTTGTGCAATTTCTGATTCCTACTTGAAAACTTTCCTTGCTTCTGGTTCCACTTGTGCTACTGTTTACTACCTTTATATGTGCTGCTGCTGTTTAGTACTTTGTATCTCAAGGAATGGTAGAGGTGTTGCACTATGACCACAGCTTTTTTTAAGGAAAAAAAGACAGGAAATTAAATTTGATAACCTGTGAAGTATAGACAATATTTTCTGTACAGTATATGGTTAGTGAATAGTGTGTATCAAATCAATATCTTAAAAAACCCTGTTGTGTATGGGAAAAAAGTCATTATGTATGAGGACAAAGGTCATAAAATGCTGTTCTGGGACCAAAATCCAGATTAGTACAACCCTGCCCTATCATGTCACCAGTGTTCTGCAGACCCGCATCTCCTTCTTCATGATGGTCAGTGCATTCATAACTGAAATACTCAGAGAGTTGATAGAGGCATTTTATGCTAAGCTACTGCAGCTGACAACATTTTAACCGATTAGCTTATTGTTTACTTCTTCTACAGCTGACTGTTGCTCCACTATATTATGCTGAGTTTGACTGAACCAAAATGTACATCCTGAGCCACCATGCTTCCAGTATCATCTGCAAAATAATTAATGGAGGCATAGCAGGGTTGTACCATATTGGGTTTTGTAGAATAACATAATTGTTTTTTTTATGAGGACATTCTTCCCCGCCTGCTGGCGAGGCTCGGTGGCAGCGTACCGGCTACTCACTCTGTTCTCCCTTACGGGGATCACAGGGCATGGCAGGGAGTGTGGGCTTTTCCATGGTTACGGAAGTAGCTACAGGAAGCCATACCCCCACCCAGAGGGCACTAGCATGAAGGACCAAGGTCCAGGTGGGAAGCCGTGTGGAGTCACAGCTTCTCCGCCAAGCACCTAACAGCACCCCCAACACAGTCCACTGGTCAAATCAGTGCCCAACCCTCTCCCAGAGAGGAGAGGAAAGGAGTGCTGCCTAATGGCGGCTCAATCCAGCTCCTCTTGCTGACCCCCAGTGATCCAGACTCATTCTGAAACCCAGGTCACGGGTGCAGCACGAGGAGTGGCGTCCAGTGCCTCAACCCTCAGCGCCACTGGGCCAGCCCAGAATAACATAATTCTTGTTTATATGTCATGTGTAAGAGAGGCTACTTTTATCAAAGAAACTAAATTTGACTCTGGAAGGGGCCAACATGATAATTTATTGCCTTGTTATTTATAGGCTTCCGTAATGGTCTCCTAATTGGCCTATCCTCCACTGTGATTGCTCCCCTGCGGCACATTCATAATGCTGCTGCTCACTAGTGTGATTACTGGCAATTCTCTTCATGATCACGTTATTCCATTATCAAAAGCTCTTCATTGGCCCTTAATTGCTCAATCTCAGATTTCAGTTTAATTTCTGGTGATGGTTAACATTGCTTTACATACTGGTTGCCCTGTTTATCTTGCTGTCTGTCTTCCGTGGTATGCCCCTTCTTGCTCCATGCCCTACTGAGCAGCTGGTCTACTAGTGGTCCCTTAATTCAGGTTCTGCTGGCTTGAATGCAAATCTTTCTTATTTATTTGTGCACTCTAGTGCTATTCAATTACACGTTGCATAAGGGTATCTTCCAGTGTATTGTTTTTTACAGAGCATTGAAATTTATTTTTTCAATTATTAAGATATACATTCTTTTTATTTGTCCTTGTTAATTGCTGTATTCTATTTTTACATGTTTAATTGTATCATATGATTGAACTATACTGTATTTTACGATTGTGCAGCAATCAAATATAGTGATACTGTACTTTAATACAAAGAAATAATGACTTCTTATATTTTGTTCTCAGCTGTTTGATCTGATTGGTCCTCCTTTGTTCATTTTACATTCACTGACCACACTGGATACCTAACTGCAACTTTAAATTACAGACTTCAATTTCCATTTACTTGTACAGTACACAGGCATTTTATATAATCCTGTCACCAGAGGTGCAGAAAGTAATAAAACAAATGCAGGCTGTGTGTTTCAGCCTTCCTGCAGAGCACATTTGGGTGAATAATTATATGGAGATACAAATGAATCTAAGAAATTGCTGATCTTTCAGTTTCAGAACAGAGGACTTGTCATGCGGTATTTACAGGCTTAGTTGCACTAGGATAGTTGCAGTTACCTGTTACTCATAGGAGTTTTCAAAAAGTTGAATGGTAAAGCTGTTTATTTTATTTATTTATTTCAATTCTAGGATTACAGGTTACCTTTGAGCCCAGGGCTTTTCTACAAAGGTTCCACGTCAAAACATTGGTATCACAGAAAATAAAACATTTGTTTCACATAAAAGGTTACAGGGACACGTTGCATGGAAGAGACAGGGTGTGGGTAGGAAAAAAAAAAAAGGATGGCGTAGTAGGATGATGGGAGGGACAGAGTACAGGAGGTCAGGAGGAGGAGAGAGGAGAGGTGAGGGTAGGGTAGGGATATGGATGGGGGGAGTGGTGGGTGAGAGGCAGCTAGGCTGGTGGCATTGTGGCATTGGAAGCTGTTAGAGGCTAGACTTGATGACCTCACCTCTAGCTACAGGGCTGACCAGTGTGAGTGGAGAGTCTGTATCAGCAGGTCGACTGGAGACTATGGGGATGCAGGACACTGCTCTTGAGAAAAGCACCCTCAGTGAGTAACCTGTTAGTCGCCACACTATGTGTAATATTTTTATGAATCTACAGCCTGACTGCCAGCTGTCTGTATGTTGTCATTACAAATTCTTGAGTTAATGTTGCTGATTGTAAATTAATCTTTTGCTGCCCTGGTATGCTACATTCTTAACCGTCTAAACTGTGATGCTCCTATAGTCTTGCTAATCATTAAGTTTACCTGCCTTCTTGCTACCTCTGTTTCGCTGCTCCCCTGCGTATTTAAAATGATCCTGTATAGAGTGCTTCCTCTAGTTATATCATTTTCCAACAATTTAAAGGCTAATGCCTGTCATCCTGAGGCTAGCTGACCACGCCCCCTATTCCAATAAATATCCAGCAGCCACTTGCCTTCCAATGCTAGGTGTTTTTCTGGGTTGGTATGTACCATACATTCTGCAGCCCCCTGCCTTCTAGTAGTGGGTATTTTGCTTGAAATGTTTGTTATTGCAGGTGGCCGCTCTGCCCCCCCCACACACACACACACACTCTGGTTTCTCACTTGTTTTGGGGCATTTATGTTTAGTTTGCATTAAGTTTCTCTTTGGTCTGCGTCTCTGCTGCTCAGCGGGTTAGTATTTTGTTGCTTTCTTTGGCTATTAGTGTTGTGCTAATGTTTTTTATCTAGGGCAGAAGCCCTGCTGCTCTTGTCCTCCCTTCACTCAGCTCTTCCTTGTAGTGTGTTTTCATTGGGCAATCATCTTCCATACCGGAGTTACTGAGTAGGTAGCCCTTTATTTTGTGTTTAAATGCCTGCTTCTTTGTGTTGTCGTATTTCTTATTTTCCTGGGCTCTATTGCCTGCTGTTTCTGCACACATTTGCAGCTCTTCACTGATTTTCCTCCTGTGTTTTTCTGTGTTTTTTGCCTCTTATTCTGCGTCTCTCATTGTGTGTGTCCTGTTTTCTGCATCCAAGTTTGTGGTGTAGCTTAACGGAGCACTTCGGTCAAAAGTTGCAGAGTGTTTAACTTGATTTGTTTGTTTAGCCGTAGTCTGTCCTTCCCTTTGTTTGCTGTTAGGAGTTTTTTCTAAAGTTGGCTGCTTGTTTTATTGCCCTGGGAATCTCCATGTTTGAGTAGTGTATTGCTCTTCTGTTTCCTACAGTTCCTCCTGTTCCATGTGACAGTGATATGTCCTTGACCACTGATTCAGTGAATAATAGCTGCTGTAGTAGCAAGCTGCTGTTAGGAGCCTGATATTCTGGCATCAACTGTATAACTCTTTCTAATCCAGACTTTTTGCTTTCTAGATATGTGTCTATGTCTAGCCAGTAGGAGTAATTGTTTTGTTTTTAGTGCTTTTCATTTCATCAAACTACACACAGCCATTAAAAAAGCATACAACTCATCCCTGCTCACCAATGCTATAACTAATGAAGATTGTTTCCTTACAGAATAGCCCACTCAATTATCCCTCAGGTGTTTGACATCTGTAAATGTAGTCTTCGTTAGTGTTCACTGGATAAGGAGACTTACCTCAAATCACAACTCTTCCACTATAAACTTGACACAGAACCAGCTCTTGCTAAAATAATGATCACAAATGTATCACTGTCACATGGGACACGAGAGACTGTAGGAAAAAGAAGAGCGATACAAAATGCAAACATAGAGAGCTCCAGGGCCCATAAAACTAGCAGGCAAACTTAGAAAAAACTCCTTACAGCAAACAAAGGGATGAGCACACTAGGACTACACCTACAAATCAAAACACTCTGCACAGCATTTTTTTTTGTAGATTTTGAATGTAGCTCCCCTTTAACAGCTTCTTACCTGTATTCTGTCTCTGCTGTGAACTCACTTCTAGTGTCTCTCCTACAACTCTGCTTGTCATCACAATCAGCTTCTACTCAAAGGTACCCTTTTGCAACTTTCCTGAAGCTCCTTCTCAGTCCCCTTTTTATGTTTCCTTGCGCGTGTGCAAGAAATGTCGTGGGACAGAATTACATTTGAGAGGTGTGTCAGGGACGAGTCCAATGCAGAGCACTCTACAGTGGGCTCGTCCCGGACAGACCAATGAGAACGCAACCAGAATGTGACACTAGTTCAGAGTTTCACAGCTGGAAGTGTTCTCTAGTTGAAAGAAATTAAGCACTCCAATGAGAGAGAGTGCTTCATTACTTTAATTTACATAAAGCCAGTACCGACTGCAAGCAGCTAAGTGGCCTTATGTGCAACGCTGCATTGTGAGGATGACTGGAGACCACGGCAGCAGACAGACAGAGACAGAGAGAGAGACCTCACCTGGCTACATTGGTGGGATGGCAGCAGCAACACAATTTGCACCAGAGGAGAGGACCCATTCTCTCTGTTGTGGGCAATGTTTTCCCTGCCTGTCACCATCCTGCCTTTAATCCTCCTGCTTGTTTGGTGCCTGGCCCTGCCCATGTGCTACTTTCCTCTGACTCCGTTTGTTTTTCTGTTGCTCATCCATCTCTCCTCTTCTGCTCCACTCCTTCCCTGCACCTCCATTATATTCTCGCCCCCTACAAATGGAGAGCTGCTCCCTTGCCACTATCACTCCACGAGCTGCAGCCCTGCCCCCCCAACACACACACACACACACACGGCTCTGATCTGGTTGGTCGTGCAATAATTGTTAATGAATAACTGTATTTATTTAAAAAAAATTATCTGGTTAATCCTGCCATTTTCTCAGAAGCAGTTTCACTTTTCTGCTGTGAATTTGTAGCTGATGCCTGCATGCACTTTTCTGAAGCTGCCGACTCACTCTGTGTTCTCTTTCTGCTGTTGGCAGCTTCAAACCTTGGGGAAACTTTAGAAAAAAAAAGTCACAGATTTCTAAGTTTTTACAGGCACAGTGCCTTGTTTTAAATCTCTAGCACATCCTCATTTAACAGTATAAATGGCACTCGTTCACGCTACAGATTCACAGCATGAAAGTGAAACTGCTTATAAGAAAATGACAGGAACAACCAGATAAGTTGTTTTTTTAAAATTACTACAGTATTTCATTAACAATTATTGCAGGATCAACTAGATCAGAGCTGCATGTGTGTGTGTGTGGGGGCGAGGCTGCAGGTTCTTTAGCTGCCTATCCTGTTAAAGCAGCAGTGCTGGATAATCAGAAAATGATCAGTGGTAAATGGGAGTTCACTCCAGGGAAAGGATGGTGACCAGTGGCATGGCTCAGGGCTCATACTAAAACAGGATCAACCAGATGTCAGAGCTGGGGGGGGGGTTGCAGGTCATAGAAACACAGAAATATAGAAAATTGTCAGCAGATAAGGACCGCCAGGCCCATCCAGTTTGCCCATAAGCCCAACACTAGTTTGCAGCCTCTGACCCTGCCTTGCCATTGGCTTCTCACCCCTCCTTCCCACCTCTAAGGTTCCCTCATGCCTGTCCCAGGCATGTTTAAATCCATCCACTGTACTAGCTCCCACCACCTCCTGTGGCAGACTATTCTATATCCACCTCCCTCTCTGTGAAGAAAAACTTCCTCACATTTCCCCTTCACTTGCCACCTTCCAATTTCATGCCATGCCCCCTCATTCTTGTACTCCTCCTATGCTAGAAGATGTCTCCCCCTGCACCTTGTTTATGCCCTTAAGGTATTTGAATGTTTCTATCATGTCCCTCTGCTCCCTCTTCTCCTCCAGTAAGTACACATTGAGGTCATTTAATCTCTTCTCATATGTTTTCCGGTGCAAAGCTCTGCACCATTTTAGTCATCCTTCTCTGGACAGCCTCCACCCTGTCAATGTCCTTACGAAGGTGCAGCTTCCAGAATTGCACACAGTACTCCAAGTAAGGCCTCACCAGCGTTTTATACAGTGGCATCACCACCTCCCACCTCCTGCTAGTTATTCCTGTGACTGTGCATTCCAGCTTGCCACAGGCCCTCCCAGCAGCCTTTGTACTCCGTTTAGACACCTTTAGGTCATCTGAAATGATAGCCCCCCAGGTCCCTTGTGTTTTGTTGCCTTGGAACCCAGCTGCCATGCCCTTGACTACTCCTTGAGTTTTTTAAGATCTAGGCACATTCCTTCCACCCACTCTGGCGTGCCACCCTATTGCACATTTTAGTGTCATTCACAAAGAGGCAGACCTTCCCGTCCAGCTCATCTGCAATGTCACTTAAAAAGACATTACAGAGGACCTGTATGAGCCCTGAACCATGCCACTGGTCACCCTCCTTTCCCTGGAGTGAACTCCCATTTACCATCACCCTCCATCACCTGTCCCTCAACCAATGTCTTACCCAGCTTACCACCCTAGGATCTTCCACCACTACCCAGTGTCTACTTTGAGTATTATGATCAAAATGAATTCTGACTTTGCTTCGTGCCTCCATCACCTCTTTTTGACAGTTAGCTCTAGTTAACTAGAAAGAAAAAAATGACATTTCTTCTAGTTCACTACTTTACTACCTCCTTAACTTCATATCAGAGTATATCTGGGGACTGTAAATGCCACACAAATAATACACCACTGCCACGTACACCATGCAAGTGTAACCCCTAGGCAGCACTATACCAAGGGCTACTACCCCTGCCTTGCAGGGCTGAACAAGGTTGAGAGGCCTGGGTTCCCAAAATGAATTTTAAACTGGTTCCTACTAAAGATAGCACCAGTATATTGCGCAGTGCCTCCACCCAGAGTTTAGCTTTAAGTGGGCTAGAATAAAACCTGGTACAACCCTCTGGGATGCTGTACCCACCCACATTAACAACAAGTCACCCCAGACATGACCTAACTTTCCAAATCCCACATTTAATACACTTTACCATTTAATGACTTGACAATAATTCCTCCTTTGGCAGAGGAGAAGCCCCTCTCCCCTGTGGAGGGCTTGCACTGGATCACAAGGCCCATTTTGCTTATGTAACCCCTAGGTGGTGCTATCCCAAGGGCTACTACCCCTGCCTGTGCGGCTAGTAGCAGGATAAGGAGCCTGAGCTCTGAAACGGGTGTCTCCACCCGGAGGTCAGGGTTGGTAGTGGTCAAACAAACGTGGGCACAGCCCTCTGGAACACTGTAACCCCACTCTTTCCCTTCTAGTGGCCTAAGCAATATACGATAATCACTTTCATGGTACACCTTATACACCATACCAGTACCCACACTGTTTGCACTTACCACCAGGGCTGATTCCTCTGGCTCGACCCTGGGGTCCCCCTGTAAAACAAGGTTGTGCACAGTAAATAGCAACAGTACAGTACTCTTGGCACAAACTGGAACCACAGTCAGGTTAAATGCAGCAAAAAAGTCAGATATGATTTATTCAGGGGACTTGAACAAGGAAGGGGTGTAATCAGGTTGATTGGCTTAAAGGCTATATTAATCAAACAGTTATGCATGTGTAACCCCCCCTACAAATGGGGGTTCCCGAAAAGTCTTCCTTGAGCTTGCCTAAATGCTCACTGCCAGGCTGGTGTCCTGCGTTTTAGCAGTTTGAATGTGATTGCCAGAGAGTGCCTGTATAGCCTCTGTGTGCTGTCTCTTTAACAGCTGCCTGGATTGCAGTCATAAGTAATCTGAGAGGGAGCTCTGTTGAAAGATGTAGCTATTTGCTGAAAATCATTTAGAGTGATAATGATACTGTAGTTTGTCTAACCTGCCTTCTTTGCAGCAAGGACTCTTTTGTTTATCTCCACTATCTTGGTCCTGGACTGCGAATTGGACCAATCAGTACTGGTGGGACCTAAAATGGAGCCAGACTACAGGAGCTGTCTGGAGTCAAAATCTGTAGGAATTGTAGTTTTGAGCTTTTTGCGCCTTTTTGCACCTGAAGGGGGGGCCTTTGTTGTGACTGACAGGAGGATCAGCCAACCAAACCTTTTGGATCTTGGGGAATTTCCCAGGCTGCTGCAGCTAGTTTCAGTTTTGAGCTGAGAAGTGAAGAAGTATCAGCTCAAGTGATTTTGAGCAGCAGTTCTGTGTAGTTTTGTATGGGAGAACTGTGAAAGGGCTGAGTTTTGGCCTGCCTGTCTGCCTGCTGTCCTTGAGAGGGAAAATAGAGTTTATTCGGACTGACTCTGAGTTGTGAGGACTATTTAAGCCACTGGACTGTGACCATGCTTTAACCTGAAGAAGACCGAAGATTTGCTGAATGTGATCGGCCTCTCAGGATTTCCAGCTGCTTTTGAATCCCCGGTTTGTGCAGAGACTTTGTGATCGTGACCGGAGAGCGGTTTGCCTGGTACAGTAGAATTTCCTTACATGTAAATGTGATGTGTATTGAAAGTGGGTCATGATTTGGTTCCCCACTGTGTGAACTGTGTTCTGTTTGCTGGTACTGTAGAATCCTTTACATGTAAATGTGCTGTGTATTGAAAAAGTGGGTTGTGCTTTGGTTCCCCACTGTGTGAACTGTGTTCTGCTTGCTGGAAGCTTTATCCAGCCTAATCGGACTGAATCCGCGTTCATCTCCATTCGGCCTGGGCCATGCCATGCTGGCCCTGCCAGACTACCCCACTGCACAGAGAAAGCCACCGATGAGAGACCTGCCCGGGGATCAGCCCCCTGCTCCACGCTTGAACAGGAACGACACCTCGGCGAATCGTTGTGAGCCCTGCTTCTCCTGGCACTCCAGATTAACCACCTGCTGTCTCAGTTTTCGTCCAGCCTGTGTCCAGTCTTGAGTATCATGAGTAATCATCAGGGTAGCTCCCTGCAACAACAGCCTAATCTAAAAGTGTGTAATTTGATTGTCTTGTTGTTTTCTTTTCACGAACTGAGCCCTCCGGCTCCGGATTACAAATAGTGTGTGTTGTGCATGTTGTTTTCTTCCATCACAGGGCCCCAACCAGCTGCAACGTTTCTGGCTAGCCCACCATTCTCCATCTGGGTACCCAGAGTGTGTGACTGTTTATGGACACTGAAGTGCATGCATAACTGTTTGATTGATAGAGCCTTTAAGCAAATTAACCTGATTACACCCCTTCCTTGTTCAAGCCCCTTAAATAAATCAGATCTAACTCTTTTTTGCATTTACCATGACTGTGGTTCCAGTTTGTGCAAGAGTACTGTACTGCTGTTATTTACTGTGTATAACCTTGTTTTACAGGGGGTCCCCAGGGCCGGGCCAGAGGAAAGCCCTGGTGGTAAGTGCAAACAGTGTGGGTACTTGTGTGGTGTATCAGGAGTATTGTGAAAGTGATTATTGTGTATTGTTCCGGCCACTAATAAGGAAAGAGGGGGGGTTACAGAGTCCCAGAGGGCTGTGTCCAGGTTAGCTTGACCGCTACCAACCCTGACCTCCGGATCGAGGCACCCGTTTCAGAACTCAGGCCCCTTAACCTGCTACTAGCAAAGCAGGCAGGGGTAGTAGACCTTGGGACAGCACCACCTAGGGGTTACACATGCATTTTAAGTCCACACACAGTCACAGTCTGGGTACCCAGGTAGGAAAATGGTAGGCTAGCCAGGAACATTGCAATTGGTTGGGGCCCTGTGATGGAAGAAAAGCAACATGCACAACACATACTACTTGTAATCCAGAGCCGGAGGGCTCTGTTCATTAAAGAAAAAGCAACAAAACAATCACATAACAACACTTTAGATTTAGCTGTTGTTGCAGGGAGCTACCCTGATGTTTACTCATGATACCCAATACTGGACACAGGCAGAACGAAATCAAGACTGCAGGTTGTGAGGTGGAGTGCCCGGAGAAGCGGGGCGCATATGAGTCACCAGGTGTCATTCCAGTTCAAGTGTTGAGCAGGGGGCTGATCCCCAGGCAGGTCTCTCGTCGATGGCTTTCTCTGTGCAGTGGGTAGTTAGGCTGGGCCAGTGTGGCAAGGCCCAGGCCCATTGGAGATGATTTCTGATTCAGTCCGTGGGGCTGGATGCGGCTTCCAGCAAGCAGAATACAGTTCAAACCACAGTGGGGAACCAAATCGCGACCCACTAGCAGCACACAGCACATTTACACATAAGGAAATTCTAATGCAGCTTCCAGCAAGCAGAACACAATTCAAACCACAGTGGGGAACCAAATCATGACCCACTATAAGCACACAACACATTCACATGTAAGGAAATTCCACTGTACCAGGCAAAAGGCTCTCCGGTCGCAATTACAGAGTCTCTGCACAATCTGAGAGTTCAGAGGTGGCTGGAAGTCCAGACAGGCTGATCGCATTCAGCAAATCTTTGGTCTTCTTTAGGTAGGAGCCTGGTCACAATTCAGTGTCTCACTTCACTCTCCAAGTTCGGATTCAGTATGAAAAATGCACAAGTTCCCTCTCCGGGACAGCAGGTAGGCATGCAGGCCAAAACTCAGGCCTTTCCACAGTTCTCCCACACAAATCTACACCGGGGCTGCTGCTTGAATCATTCAAGCTGTCATCTTTTCACTTCCCAACTCAGAACTGAAACTAGCTGCAAGCAGCTTGGGAGTTTCCCCAAGATCCAAAAGGTTCGGTTGGCTGACCTGTCAGTCAGTCACAACAAGGGCTCCCCTTCAGGTTATTTTAGGTGCCAAAATGCAAAAACTACAATTCCTACAAGTTCTGACCCCACCAAGCCCCTGTAGGCAGGCTCTGTTTTAGAGTCCCAACAGTACTGATTGGTCCATTCTGACAGTCCCGGGCCAAGTTGGTGGAGATAAACAGAACAGTCCTTGCTGCAAAGAAGGCAGGTTAGAACAAACTGCAATATCATTACTACTCTAACAAATGATCAGCAACAAGCACATCTTCTAACAGAGTTCCCGTTTAGATTAATTAAGATTGCAATCCAGGCAGCTCTTAAACAGACAGTACACAGAGGCTATACAGGCACTCTCTGACAATACATTTAATCTGCTAAAATGCAGAACACCAGCCTGGCAGTGAGCATTTAGGCAAGCTCAAGGAAGACTTTTCAGGAACCCCCATTTGTAGGGGGGTTACACCCTTCCCTGCCTGGAGAAAACTTGGCGTCCGCGTCAAGTCTGTACCATCACAATATCAAAAATGCGATATAAACGAGACATATATATATATCATTAGCTTGCTACATTACTATACATTTCAATATACTTCACATTACTACAGCCATATTGACAATACTTATGCAGGTTTCATACAAGTAATACTGATTCATTTAATAACGTCTTGTACATTAAACAATGTAAGAGGGGGCCCTTCCCTATCAGCTAACTTTGGGCTGGACGGGGCAGGGCCACCATGGTGAGAGGGAAGAACAAGTAACCTGGAGTTGGCCGTCAAGCTCAATATGAGCAGTGAGCTTGGCGAAACATAAATCGCTTTGTGAACCACATTGAGAGGCAAATCCACTAGCCTCTCAGGGGAATCATAAATAAAGCATAGCACTGGTTTGACAGCTCGGCCAGTCTTTCTAGGGGGAGTGACCACAGTCTCTGTACTTTCAACACTAACTTTGGAGCTTTCATCACTTGTATGGGGTGCCTCTACATGGATGGGAATGTCCAAACTTGGAGCACTGTCAGCTCCTTGCTCTGTAGGCTCTTTTTCCACAACACTTTGCTCATTATCTTCTGATGCAGGTCCAGGTTGCTCATTTTGAGGAGGCTCTGGCACAATTAGGCTTTGCTGCACTGAATGGGGGCTGTCAACACTCTCAAATTGTTCTTCAAGCTCTGGTGTGTCACCAGAGAGAGACTCAGACCATCAGCCCCTTCTTCAAGCAATTCACACAGTTCCACAAAACACAGAGAGTCTGCAACCTCAGACGTAATACTTTGCACTTCACTTTCAGGGAGCATTGGCTCCAAATATGAAGCTGGGGGGTTAGGCAGTCCAGAAGGCCCAGCTTCATCCCCACAATTAGTCATAGGGTTACCTTGAAACAGCTGATTCAATTCACAGGAGGGGTAATAGGCACTGTCACACTCACTTTCGTCAGAGGTGTACTGGCAGTCACTATCATTCTGGGCCTGCTGCTGGGGAAACCTTAAATCTGTAACTACTGGGGTAGGTTGACTCTGTCTCTTTTTTGCAGCAGCACAAGTCACCGGCCCAGGGGAATCAATCTCTGATGGTTCAGCCTCAATTATGACTTGGCTGATAGGTAGCAAATGGTTATGGTGCATGGTCTTGACAGCTTTGGAGTTATTCTCTGGACGCACCTTAAAGACTTGTAAATCATTCAACTTTCCAACTACTACATGGGGAAGATGGTGCCACCGATCAGCAATTTTGTGTTTGCCATGCAATTGCAAATTGTGTAACAACACACAGTCTCCAGGCCGAAGCTCTTGAGCCTTTACTTTTTTATCATGCCTCTCTTTGTTGGCAAGATTTCTTTTGGCAGCCATTGTCTGGGCCAGTTGATAGGCATGGTTCAATTGAGCTTTCAGTTTCTGAACATACTGTAGGTAATTTTCAGCTCGGACCCCATCTGGAGAGACCCCAAAGCAGACATCAATGGGCAGTTGGGCCTCCCTCCTGAACATGAGGTGGTAGGGAGAGAACCCAGTAGCATCATTTTTTGTGTAATTGTATGCGTGGACCAAAGTGCTAATCTGCTGGCTCCACATAGGCTTGTCTTTGGGATGGAGGGTGCCCAGCATGTCTAGAAGGGTGCGGTTAAAACATTCTGGTTGAGGGTCCCCCTGTGGGTAATAAGGGGTGGTTCTTGACTTCTGCACCCCCCACAGAGAGAGCATTTCTTTGATTAGCCAACTTTCAAAATCTCTGCCTTGGTCAGAGTGGATCCACTAAGGGGCACCATAGTGGTCAAAGAAATTTTCCACTAGCACCTTGACCACAGTACAGACCTTTTGATCTTTAGTTGGAAAAGCTTGCACATACCATGTGAAGTGATCCATAACCACTAACACATTACCAATATTCCGCTGATCAGGTCCTAAACACAAAAAGTCTATGCAGACCAGTTCCATGGGGGTGCTGGTAGTAATATTGACAAGGGGGGCAGCTCTCTGAGGCAGGGCTTTCCTTTTCAGGAAACGACTGCAGGTCTTTACATGGTGCTCAACATCAGCCCCCAACTTGGGCCAGTAGAATCGAGATTATGCCAGATCGAGAGTTCTGTCAATACCAAGGTGCACCATGTGATTGTGGAGGGACCTCAGTACCAAATCTTTAAAGGTCCTGGGCAGGAACAATTGCTGCCTGTCTACTTGACCACCACAATCCACTGTCTCTCTGTACAACAACTGATTGAGTAGCTTCAACCTGGGGCCTTCTTTAAACAATAGAGCAGTTCGCAAGTCAGGGGAACGCAACTTGGACACATCTTTCCCCACACGCAGGGCATGAAGTGTGGGCTGAATCATAGGATCTTGGGATTGAATGCTGTCATTGTCAAATTGAGGTAGTGCACTACTGTAATATCTAGAGCAGAAAAGTGGCAATAGGCAGCCAGTATGCAGGTATTAGGAGGGCCCAAGCAATCTACTAAACAGTCCACTGTGTCCACAGATATCTGTTCATCTTGGTCAAATTTTTGGCGCAAAGCTTGGATGTCAGGTTCAGACAGCCTGACCCAATCACTCTTGGAAACTGGCCTTCATGACAAGGTGTCAGCATCAATATGGTTTGGTCCTGGCCTGTATTCAACAGCATAATCATAGATTGATAAGGCAGAAAGGCACTGGTGTCTAGTGGCATCTAACTTAGCTGAAGTCTGTACATAGGTTAATGGGTTACTGTCGGTCTTCACCAATATCTTTGCCCCATAGAGGTATTCATGAAACTGGTCGATGATGGCCCATTTTAGCGCAAGGAACTCCAGCTTGTGCACAGGGTAGTTTTGCTCCGACGGGATCAAGCTCCTACTGGCGAAGGCCACTGGTCTCAAACCATTCTCATGGGCTTGATATAGCACAGTTCCTAGACCCTGCAGACTGGCATCCATATGCAGCACATAGGGCTTGGTGGGGTCAGCACAGGCGAGGATGGGGGTGTGGGTGAGCTGGTATATGACTTTGTGAAAGGCTGCTTCACATTCGGGTGTCCAGCGGGGTGCAAAAAATTCACCTGTGTGGAAGTACACTTTCTCTGGTTCTTTGACGGACTCTTTTTTATATTTGTGGTTGGTAGGAGGGTAACCCTGAATAAAATTCAAGAGCAGGCGAATCACCTTTGAATAGTCTTTTATGAACCTGTGGTAGTAGCCACAGAACCCCATGAAATGTTGTAGTTCTTTCAAATTATGGGGCTAGGGCCAAGTAGTCAGTGATTCAACATTACTGGGATCAGTCTCTATCCCTTCTGCAGATACTATGTGCCCTACATACTTCACGGAGGTTTGAAAAAACTGGCACTTGTCAATGGACAGCTTGAGGCCGAAGTCTTCCAATTGGTCTAGGACTTTAAACAGTCAGGTCTCATGCTCCTCTAATGTGCGCCCAAACACAATGACATCGTCTAGGTACACTAGACATTCCAGCAAGTTCATATCTCCCACCGCACGTTCCATCAGTCGCTGAAAGGTGACCGGTGCACCTGAAATTCCCTGTGGCATTCTCAGAAATTCATAGAACCCCAAAGGACAGATGAAGGCTGTTTTCTCACAGTTCTCCAGGGCCATTTGGATCTGGTGGTATCCGCTGAGAAGATCCAATATCGAAAACCATTTGCTCCCATTTAAACAATCCAGGGCATCTTGTATACGGGGCATGGTGTATTGATCGGGGATGGTCCGCCGGTTCAGGGTTCGATAATCAACACACATCCTTACTGACCCATTCTTCTTATGCACAACCACAATGAGAGAGGCATATGGGCTCCTTGATTCTTGTATCACACCAGCAGCGAGCATTTCCTGCAGGTGTCTCCTCACATAATCTATGTCTGTTGGGGCAAGACATCGGGATCTCTAACGAAATGACCGGTCATCATGCAGGTGTATGTGAGGCTCTACACCCTGGACACACCCCACGTCCCATTCTTTTAATGAAAACACTTGGTCCCTCTGAGCGAGTTTCTTGCTAATTCTAGCCTTCCATTCAGATGCAACGTGGAGTGACCAAAGTCAAATAAGTCTGGGGTCACTCTCTCCTTCTCGCCAGAGCACTTGTTGCTGGGCAACATGGCAGTGTCGGTGCAGTGTACTGTAGCTAGGGTGCACCCTCTGTTCACCCGAATCTCCCGATCTGACACATTTTGAATCTGGACCATCACTCGTCGTACATAGGTGTGGCAGGGGCAGGCAAGATGCTGCATTTGACCAATAATCCCTCTGGCAATGTTCCATCTCCTGGTGCATCCAACATTAATATTTTGTTCTTTACGTTTCTCTTTAGGTGGACTTCTCCGTGGATTGTGCACTGGGCATTGGGGGCCAATACCAAGGAGTCAGGTTCCTTTTTCCACACTATCCCCACTGGCTCATCTGGGTCCACGTCATCGTGTTTTTGTTGCCAGTCATAAGCCCTTTTTACTAAGGCTGGAATTCTTAGGGCCCATCCAGTCAGCTGCCCTTGTTTCTCATGACAGAGTTGTACTAGTCTCCCAAACATGTGGGCGTTTGTTCCAATTAACAGGAGAACCCCATCATACAGTCCGATGGGGGGGGACACTTAGGCCAGTGTCTCTACTTGCTCCTCTACGCCAGTGACAGTTGCAGGAAAAGACAACCAGAGGTGGGCATATCCTAGATATGGATAAGACTTGTCGCATAGCCACCACACATGTAGGCCTTCCAGGGATTGTAAAGGCACATCAGATAAGTGTTTGTCATACCAGTCCTGAAACACAATGGTCACTTGCGACCCACTGTCAAGCACAGCCTGAGTAGGAATACCATTCACAGCCACATTAGTCTCCATTGAAGGGCCCACTATCTTGGACCAGTCTGGAGGGACAGTTGCAGGGGCCGGTACAGACGACTTAGCCACAAAGAAGTTGGAGTTGGGATTTCCTGAGCCTTCACTGCGTTTGTTTCCAGCACTCCTCAGCCATGCTTTTTGCTTTCCGGAGCTCCCCTTGAAGTCTGTATACAACCTTACCTAAGTCTTTTGGGGACAGACATTCTTTTTTCATATGCCCCTCCTTCCCACAGTTATGACAGAGTATGCTTTCTAGAGTCTGGCGTGGCCGAGGCATCACATTGGAGGCTGAGGCGGGGGTACCACCAACAAAAATTCATGATTCAACCTCTGTCTGGTGTGTGGTGGGCATGGGGAGATGCCTCAGTAATTCCCTCACTTTCACAGTCAATTCATCAATCTTTGAGCTGCTGTCAACAGGGGATGCCTGGGAATGCAACCCCACCCCCATAGCGGACACGCTCTGAGAGGGGTTTGGGACTATTGTATCTCTGGAATGGACTTGTAGGGAAATGGTAGCCCTCATTTCTTGGACCTCTCACAATATCTCACCCCAGGGCAGAGCGTCCTTGCTAGCCTCCCAATGTTCAGCTGGCACTGTATTTCACCCCTACGCATCACTTACATGTGCATCCTCAGTCATCAGGGCAGCAGAAACAGCAGATACAGGAGGAGCCCCCCACATGGCTGCCTCCTCTCAATCCTCTGAATTTCCTTCATCAGTCTGTCATAGGTAGGGGCTGCATCCAACCGAGCAGCAAGGCGTAGTTGAGCAGCAATAATTCAGAGAATGGGGCTGACTTGAGAAGTTAGTCCAACCTATTCCGATCCAACTTAGCTGGGGCCATGCCACTTTTCTTTAGGCATTTCTGTAGCACCGCTTTGAGTCGAGGCACATACATGGATAAGGGCTCCCCTGGGTACTGCTGAGTGTTTTTGACCCTACCCCACAGGTCCTCATCCGAATCGGGACTCCCATACACATTTTCCAATGCATTCAAAAAATCTTGAGCAGCTCCTTCTGGATTACTAGCCTGTGTAGCATGGAGAGTAAGTTGGGTGGGGCCTCTGAGGCTTTCAACCACCCTTCTCCTCTTCTCTGGTTCGGTGCATTGCCATTCTCGGATTTGAGGGGCAACATAATCTATCCAAGTTTCCCAATTGTCCTCCCCCTGGGGTGTGGGGAGGGTGCCTGAAAACATCCTCAGCCGGTGATATGAATCGTGACTAATGGTGGGCACAGATACAGGGGCCAGCATTGGCATGGGCACAGAAGGTGAGGCAATAACAGGTGCTGGAGTGGGACGGGGTGTTGGGGAAGGAACACCCCCAGGTGGCAGGAATAGTTTCTTAAAGCCCTCTATGCTTTTTCCCTTCCTCCAGCAACAACTTAGCAAATTTCTCCTCAAAAGTCTCAGATAATGGTGGGAGCTCATCCTCCCCAGGGTCTTTACTGTCTTTTCTTATCACTCTCCAGGTGGCTAGGACCCCTTCTGAGGCAATAGTCTGTGGCACTTTAGAGCTGTCCATGGGGTCACTACACTCTACCAAGGCTATGAAAGTTTGGGCGATCAAATCACCCTGTCGACCCACCACCACAGGGTTTTTTAAACATTCAACTTTGGAGAGTGCTGCCTGTACAGTGTCCTTACTGGTATCCAGGGAATATCCAGTATAAGCAGAGCATTTTGGGGGTCCATCTCCTGCCCAGTACACCACCCCACCAACTGGTGTACAGCCATTTCTACTGGGGTAGTCATTAATCTTTAACAATAATTCATAATTTTTGGCCACTAGAAGGCACAAAATTCGAGTGGTGAGCTTCCAAGATGTAACCCCTAGGTGGCACTATCCCAAGGGCTACTACCCCTGCCTGCATGGCTAGTAGCAAGTTAAGGAGCCTGAGTTCTGAAACGGGTGCCTCCAACCAGGAGGTCAGGGTTGGTAGTGGTCAAACTAACCTGGGCACAGCCCTCCGGGACACTGTAACCCCCTTCTTTCCCTTCTAGTGGCCTGAGAAATATACAATAATCACTTTCATAGTACACCTTGTACACCATACCAGTGCCCACACTGTTTGCACTTACCACCAGGGCTGGTTCCTGTGGCTCGACCCTGGGGATGCCCCAAAACAAGGTTATGCACAGTACGCAACAGTACAGTACTGGCACAAACTGGAACCACAGTCAGGTTAAATGCAGCAAAAAAGTCAGATATGATTTATTCAGAAGACTTGAACAAGGAAAGGGTGTAATCAGGTTGATTGGCTTTAAGGCTATATTAATCAAACAGTTATGCATGTGCTTGCAGTCCCCATACAGTCACATACTCTGGGTTCCCAGGTAGGAAAATGGTGGGCTAGCCAGGAACACTGCAGCTGGTTGGTCCCCTGTGATGGAAGAAAAGCAACATGCACAACACACACTACTCGTAATCCGGAGCCGGAGGGCTCAGTTTGTGAAAGAAAAGACAACAAGACAATAAGATGACAACACTTTAGATTTAGCTGTTGTTGCTGGGAGCTACCCTGATGTTTACTCACAATACCCAATACTGGACACAGGCAGGATGAAATCGAGACTGCAGGTTGTTGAGCTGGAGTGCCCAGAGAAGTGTGGCCCACACAAATCACCGAGGTGTTGTTCATGTTCAAGTTCTGAGCAGGGGGATGATCTCCAGGCAGGTCTCTCGTCGATGGCTTTCTCTGTGCAGCAGGTAGTCGGCCTGGGCCAGTGTGGCAAGTCCCAGACTCAATGGAGATGATTTTGGATTCAGTCTGAGGGGCTGCATGTGGCTTCCAGCAAGCAGAATACAGTTCAAACCACAGTGGGGAACCAAACCACGACCCACTATAAGCACACAACACATTCACATGTAAGGAAATTCCACTGTACCAGGCAAAAGGCTCTCGCAATTACAGAGTTTCTGCACAATTCGGGAGTTCAGAGGTGGCTGGAAGTCCAGACAGGCCGATCGCATTCAGCAAATCTTCGGTCTTCTTCAGGTAGGTGCCTGGTCACAATTCAGTGGCTCACTTTGCTCTCCAAGTTCGTATTCAGTCCGAAAAAGGCATAAGTTTCCTCTCCAGGACAGCAGGCAGGCATGCAAGCCAAACCTCAGGCCTTTCACAGTTCTCCCATGCAAATCTATGCCTGGGCTGCTGCTTGAATCATTCAAGCTGTTATCTCTTCACTTCCCAACTCAGAACTGAAACTAACTGCAAGCAGCTTGGGAGTTTCCCCAAGATCCAAAAGGTTAGATTGGCTGATCTGTCTGTCAGTCACAACAAGAGCTCCCCCTCCAGGTTATTTTAGGCGCCAAAATGCAAAAACTACAATTCCTACAAGTTTTGACCCCACCGAGCTCCTGTAGGTAGGCTCCATTTTAGAGTCCCAACAGTACTGATTGGCCCATTCTGACAGTCCCAGGCCAAGTTGGTGGAGATAAACAGAACAGTCCATGCTGCAAAGAACTCAGGTTAGAACAAACTGCAATATCATTACTACTCTAACAAATGATCAGCAACAAGCACATCTTGTAACAGAGCTCCTGTTTAGATTAATTAAGACTGCAATCCAGGCAGCTCTTAAAGAGACAGTTCACAGAGGCTATATAGACACTCTCTGGCAATACATTTACTCTGCTAAAATGCAGAACACCAGCCTGGCAGTGAGCATTTAGGCAAGCTCAAGGAAGACTTTTAAGGAACCCCCATTTGTAGTGGGGTTACACTTTGCTGAGGGCCTGAGCCCCCAACCCTGTGGGGGCTCACACTTGGGTTGCTCACACAGCCAGAAAACACTGTCTTTTATGGGGCTCTAGTGACACTCCCTATTGGCTGAAGCTATCTGCCACTCCTGCTATGATTGTCTGAAGTGCTTGTCAATCACAAAAATAAATTATTCATTAACCTCCCACGATGCACTACAGGTTCTCTGTTGTGGGGACTGAATTTAGGTTCCTACAGTTTCCCCATAAGCACTTTGTAATGTCCCATGAGCTTTGGCAAAAAGTCCCACAAGTCCTGGCTTCAAAGTCCAGCTTTTCAATTGGCTGTTGCTGCTTAAGAATGGCTGCTGAATACACAGTCCCAAATAAAAGTCCTGGTGCAGCCAGAATAATTATTATATTTGCCCCCTGGCCCACAGTTCAATAGCTGCTTGTGTGCTTTTGCAAGCGCTGCCCAGCTTTAACATTTTGTCTCAGTCCCTGGCCTGTCACTGCTGTAGATATCAAGTGCCTCTAGGCAGCAGGTAGGCTGTTTATTTGCATCCCAACATTTAAAACTGGCGCAGCCAGAAAACACATTTTATTTTAAACACTTTCCCCTTTTTCTCTTTCCCCTTTAGTGTCCATGGCAGCTGCTGCTATTTTATATTTTACAGTTTTGTCTTTGCAGCAGCTACCAAAAATAGTGGTTCTCTGAGGGTAGACAGAACCCTCATAAATA
The DNA here is from genome assembly GCA_016271365.2 of Neoceratodus forsteri. Lineage (NCBI taxonomy): Eukaryota > Metazoa > Chordata > Ceratodontiformes > Ceratodontidae > Neoceratodus > Neoceratodus forsteri. The sequence continues at coordinate 529,642,165 of CM028137.1, read as the reverse complement.
TTCATAAGAATTGGGGCTCTGCTCATTAATATTCATGAGTCCTGATCAACAATGCTTCATGGCTCGCTCTAATTAAATTACAAAGAGGGCTCTCCTGGCCCTTGCTGAGGTCACCGGTCTCAACTCTGCCCAACACAGGGAGTGTGACCACTGAACACTGTCCTGATTGACCACAAACCGAGCGCTCGGGAGATCAAAGGTGCAGTTCGCGCATGCGCGAGCACCTGCGGCACCAGGGAAATTCTGGTGGCTCATAAAGAAGGATTTAAGCCTGAAATGGGCTAAAATTACATTGGGGCTGTTTTGGGGGGATCAAGGGCACAAAAGGACTTGGGCTACAGCAGTGAGGCTGGGGAAAAATGGCAGGCAAACGGGGGGCACTCCTGGGAGTGGAAACAAATGGGAGAATGGGCCATAAGGTAATCACCCATATTTGGGAGGGGGGTGTTACACTCTCCCCTGCCCTGCGAAGCTTGGCGTCCATGCCTGGCACTAATAAGTGGCAGTAAAGAGCCTTATAGCAGTTTGCAAACATTTAACATTTTAAACTTAAGCATATGGCTCCCTACTCAATATTGGTTACCATACAACCTATTCTAGAGAAATACATACTATTTTAAAACAGCAATAAAACATTTTTAACAACTGTTAGCATGATTTAGATGTTGCATTCTCCCCAGGGACCCTTAAAGTACAAAATTTTAAACTGAAACATTTTTCAGGTTCAATTCCACTTTTGGCCACGGGGGTGGGGGGCACATACATTCCCCACTAATTCTTACTGACCAGCAGTGAACAGGTTTACAGCAGATTTGGCACCAAAACACATTTTCATTAGCTACATAGGTGGCAGCCATTTTAAGCGTCCCACTGCTTAGGAGCTGGGGAGGCTTACAGCACATTTGGCACCAAAACACATTTTTATTAGCTACATAGGTGGCAGCCATTTTAAGGGTCCCATTACTTAGGAGCTGGGGGAGTCCATGATGGGCATGACATGGCATAACAGGAGATCCCAGTGGTGCCACCAAAGATATAATGCCTAGGCGGCACTATACCAAGAGCTACTACCCCTGCCTTGCATGCCTGAACAAGTTTGAGGCACCTGGGTTCCCAAAATTAATTTTAAACTGGTTCTTACCCAAGATAGTACATTGTGCAGTGCCTCCACCCGGAGTTTAGCATTAAGTGGGCTAGAGAAAAACCTGGTACAACCCTCTGGGATGCTATACCCACCTACATTAACAACAAACCACCCCAGACATTACCTAACATTCCAAGCCCAACATTTAATACATTTTACCATTTAGTAACTTGATACTAATAATATGCTCATGACACAGGTATCTACAAAACAAACAACAAGAAGTTTATTTACAAGGGGAAGGGCTTAAGAAGGGTAAAGCTGGGATAGAGTTTATGCTATTTACAAGTTTCACAGTGAGTTTGATTGGTTTTGATTTGGTTTGGTTCAAGATTACACAGTTTGCATTTCAAATCAGATATTAATCACATTAGCCCCACCAACCTCTGGAATAGCCAGGTCTCTGACTATCTAGTTATGCTGCATTAATGGCAGAACATATTTACAAATGCTCACACTGGTACCAGTACCCCACAATTGGTATGAGACCCCGCAATCCCACACAACGTGGGTACCGAGTCATCACAGTTCTTAGAATGGTGCAGGCCTGATGGACAGTGCAGTTGTATGTTGGCCGGCTAGTTGGGGCCCTTAACAGAACTGAGGATTAGACTTGGCCAGATTGAATACTTTAAAATTATTTACAAGTCTCTTTTGTTGGTGCAGGGATAGCTCTGCATTACTTACAGTAGACGTCTTCATAGGCATAGGCAGGTTAAGATTGAGTGCTTTCAGCAAGTGGGCACTATCCCCAGAAGTCAAACTGTAGGCAAGCCAACAGCCAGGCATGCTTAAACTGACTGCAAGGATTTTAAAGCTTGAAGATGGAAACAACACTTTAACTCCTGAAGACTGGGCCCCTCTTCTAGGCTGAGAACACTTGAGGTATGAACAGGCCAGTTAAATTACATTCAGCACATTTCTATTTTTCAATCAGTACATTTCTGTTTTTCAAGTCCACATTCAGCACATTTATGCATTCAGCACATTTGTCCATCCCTAGGACATCTTTTCACTTTCCTTCCCAGGTAGAGACAGAGCTTAAGGCACAACATTTATTACCACCATAGACCGAGCTTAAGGCTAGGCTCGCTACCATTTAAGAAGCTTTAAACTTGATTGGGTTTATGGAAATCCCACTACTATTTTTTAGCCTTTGCTGGCTAAAAACAGACTCAGTAGTCTTTTTCTATGCAAACCATGCTCTTGGCAGTAATGGTTTACAGTAGCTCCCTGGGCTATTTCAATACACCCTTGCACTTGGCAGCAAACAGTTTCTGTAGCACTTTAAGCTCAGATACAACAGGCAGTCCTTTTGGCTCTTTGCTGGTTCTTGCAGCTCTCACAGACAAAATACTGGACCTCCCAGGCAAAGTCAGAAAGAGCCCTGGCTTTGAGTACTCTCCTTCCAGTTGTGAAGGCACTTAGCAATTCAGACACATTTATACATAACAATTGGACCATCCAGGGTCATTTAATTGGTAGGGATCCACCCTCTCTAAGCGTTGATCAGATGCAGAGTGCAGATAGTCACAATCAGTTCTGTATGGGCTTTGCTGCCCCTATAAGCTTCTTTTTAAGTTGCACTTGGCAGATGCAATTTTACTCACTCAGGCATCTTTGCATGAATGGCTTTTCTTCATCTGAGGTTCCTGAAGACATCAGCACTCTCACTGCTAAGGCAGGTTCAGCTCTCTCACAGCTGACTTGGCATCAGGTTGCTGGACCCACGTTTTTCCCAAATGTGAAAAGGCTTAAGCTAGCCCCTGGAGGACATTTTCTGGCAATCCCCAGGCTAGCGAACTCTGCCTTAGGCAGCCACTTATTCCCCCTTTGGCAGAGGAGAAGCCCCTCTCCCCTGTGGAGGGCTTGCACTGAATCACTAGGTCCATTTTGCTTAGCCAATAGCCTGTGCTCCCACCCCTGTGGGGATCTCCTGCTCAAACTGCTTCCACAGCCAGAAAGCACTGTCTTTTATTTATTTATTTATTTATTTAAGCATTTTACCAAGAAGGCATACTGAGCAGAATACTGCTCGATTACAGATGCATCCTGGGGGAAGGGGGAACATAGGTAGACAGTTGAAAACAGTATAGACAAGTGAACACATAATGGGAGAAACACTAATATTTGGTTCTGATTACAAGTCAGTAGTAGCTTGAGAGAGTCAATTGGTAACCACAGTACATACGGCATGAGGTAGACAGTTGAAGACAGTATAGACAAGTGAATACAATTGTGGAAGATCGCTAACATTTGGTTCTGATTCCATGTTCGTAGTGGATTGAGAGAGTCAGTTGGTAAACACAGTTAAGGACAGCAAGTGTACGATAAAATTAACTTTGAGCCATATGAGAGACAGTATAAGGCGAGAGAACAATAGTTAGGTACCGATTAATTGGCAATTTGCTAAGTGCCGACATAACCAGACATTTTACTAGTGATTGGGAAATGCCTAGACACAAGCACAGGTAGGGACAAAATGATCTTGGAGCATGGAGTTTAGGTGCGAAAGGGAGGTGAAGTGACGAATGTTAGCTGGGAGGGAGTTCTACAGCATGGGAATGCGGTAGCTGAAACCTGACTGCCCTGTGGAGGTAGACCGGTAGGGGACAGCTAGGGACCTGCAGTCTGAGTTGGGGCTCTTCTGAAGCTCCCAATTGGCTGAAGGTATCTGCTGCTCCTGCTATGATTGACTGAAGTGCTTGTCAATCACAACAAGCATTTGTCAATGCCGAATGTTTGCTTGCTGGCATTGGCATTGGTAGTGTAAGAGTTACAGAGCTGCATAATAGGAATGGCAGTGAAGTATTGAACTGAAGCCAACCCCACCAGCACCCTGCAGAGACTGACAGGCATTGGGGTGTGCCTTTGGGTCGTCAGGCATAACGGCCATGCCATTTCACCACACCCTACCCTGCAGACACCGGCAAGTGTCACGGTGTGCCTTGAGGTCTTTGGCCCTTATGCGCACCCCATTCCATCAGGAAATATGGTGAGATGGGTGCGGTATAGGAGAATGGGGTGAACTTTGGGTCCGAAGAGTCCAAGGCACACCTCAATGCCTCTCAGTGGCTGCAGGGTGTGGGTAGAGGTTGAATGGTATGAGCATTGCAGGCGACAATCCCAAGTCACAGCCCTGATGCCTGTCATTCTCTACAGGGTGGGACGTTATGGTCGGAAACCCTAACACCTCAGGCATTCGTTGGTATTTTCACTCCAAATTTTCAACATGTTTTTTTTGTGACCCCCACCTCATGAACAGTGACTATATCAGTTTGTTAGCCGAAAGTTGCTTTTGCACAGCGACTATGGCATTTGTCACCACAGGTGCAAAAACACATTCCAAACAGGATGTAAAAAATGACAGCTGTACTGTTCATGGGGAGGTATAAAAAATGGCAATGTTGAAAATCTGCAGTGAAAATATGAAAAAAACTGGTGAAGTCACGAGCGTGCGTAGAAATTGTGCAACGCACACCCGTAATGTAATTAGTTGGGGATTTTTTACAGCAGATTGTCAACACAGGCATTTTGAATCTCCAATCATGAACAGTGCCACTGTGATTTTTTATCTGTCCGAACAATGACTTCCCACAGCGACCATGCATTTCTGTGCTGAAAGTGTGAAAACACATTTCGCCATGTTGTGAAAAATGACAGCTGTACTGTTCATAAGGAAGCGGAAAAATGCCACCGTGAAAATCTGACTGAAAATATTACAAATTCATGAACTTACAAGGGTGCATGGAAACTGCGCAATGCTCACTCGTAACACAGTAATTTTATGAACTTTTGTCACTAAATTTTCAACATAGCAATTTTAAGACCTCTGCTCATGACCAGTGTCACTGTGATTTTCTTAATCTGTCCCAAACATTGCTTTCGCACAGCGACTGCACCATTGTGCGCTACATGTGCGGAAACACATTTTGGGTGAGATGTGAAAAATGGCAGCTGTACTGCTCATAAGAAAGTGTGGTAAAATGGCAATGTTGAAAACCTGGCGTGTAAATATTAAAAATTCGCAAATTTGCGAGCGTGCGTAGGAACTGTGCAACGTGCGCTCCTAAAACAGTCATTTTTGGGAATTTTTTCACCAAATTTTCAACATAGCCATTTTAAGACCTCTGCTAATGAACAGTGTCACTGTGATTTTCTTAATCTGTCCCAAACATTGATTGTGCACACCGACTGCACCATTGTGCGCTACATGCGTGGAAACACATTTTCATCGAGATGTGAAAAATGACAGCTGTACTGCTCATAAGGAGGTGTGGTAAAATGGCAATGTTGAAAATCTGGAGTGCAAATATTAAAAAATTGTGAACTTACTACTGGTATGAGAACCGCGCAGCACACTTAGAACTAAGTCATTTTTAGTTATGCTCACTAAATTTGTAACATAGGCTTTTGAGAGCCCACCTTTATGAACACTGGCACTGTTTCGCTAATCGCTCTTAAAAGGTGATTTCGCGTGCAATGACTATGAAATCACCCTTCGGCCTGATTAATGCCATGACAGTGATAGAATTCATGAGGAGGGGTCCTAAAACCCCATGTTGAAAATTTGTGCCAAAATTCCAAAAATGCTTGAGATATGCAGCAAAGTTGAAAAACCCTGTTTATTACATTATACAGCTTACCGCATTTCTTCAGTTCGCGGTCGGCTTTGAAGAGTGCAGACGTGTTCCCGGTCCACCGAAGATCATCGCGCCGGACTCCGGAGGTAAGTATGGGGTGAGGAAGGGTGTGGGGAGACAGGGTGCGCAGTGGATGAGTGCGGGTGGGGGCAGGGAGACTGCGAGGGACCGTCTTTTTATTTACAGGGTTTTTTTTTTTTATTATTAAGACGATGCGGGACGTTTGCCACACTGGGGTGGGCTCCCAGCATGGCAGCTGGAAAGGCGGTTTGGAGGGGCTGGAGCCAATGGGGGATTGGGCACCCCCACTGGCCACAACTAGCTTTGCCACGCTGGGGTGGGCTCCCAGCGTGGCACCTGCACAGCTTTTTTTTGGGGGGGATAGGAAGCCGATGGGGATTGGGCACCATCGCTATACAGTGTGCGTGGGGAGTCATGAGCACGCAAGCGTGGTGTGGTGTGTTGGGAGGGGAGCGCTGCTCACTGAAGCGGGTGCTCTCTCTTTCAACCGTATGGCACTGCATTTTGGATCACCACACTATGTTTCTTGCACATGCGTGCAAGCAAACATAAAAATGAATTAGTCATTAACCTCCCTCGATGCACTACATGCTCTCTGTTTTGGTGCCTGAATTTAGGTCCCTGCAGTTTCTCCACAAGCACTTTGTAATGTCCCATGAGCTTTATACCAAGTTAGACCTGGTTCTCTCAAATGGAAATGAAGAGAGGATCACAGATGTAGAAGTGGGTAGCCATCTGGGGACTAGCGACCATCGAACAGTATGGTTCACAATAAACACAGCAATAGAGTCAAGCCATACAAAGGCAAAAGTATTGGACTTTAGGAGGGCTGACTTTGCCAAAATGGGTGAGTGCCTAAGGAATGCACTAGCAAATGGGCAGGAAGGAGGGGTGGAAGAACAATGGGGAATAATAAAACTGCCATCACAGAGGTAACAAGCCTTTGTGTGAAGCAAATTAACAAAACGAATGATGTAAGAAACCACTATGGTTCTCAAAGGAAGTGGCAGTGAAGGTTTAAGAGAAAAGAAAGCATTCAGGAAGTACAAGGAATCACAGAAGGAGCAGGACAGGAACTGTATCAGTTAAAGCAAAAGGAAGCTGGGAAGGCAGTCAGAACAGCAAAGGCCCAAACCGAGGAAAAGATAGCCAACTCTGTTAAGAAGGGGATAAAACCTTTATAGGTACATCAGGGAGCGAAGGAAGACCAAGGAGGGCTAGTGAGGCTTAATAAAGAGGAGGGAGGGTGGGCAGAGGGTGACTGTGAAAAGGCAGAGATACTAAACAAATATTTTTGCTCAGTATTTACAAAGGAAGTGGGGAGGTACCTAAAACAAACAGTAGAAACACTCTGGATACAGAAGTTGATACCAGCCCATTTACAGAAGAAAGGGTTCTGAAAGAACTCTTAAAACTGAAGGTGGACAAAGCAATGGGGCCTGATGGGATTCATCCCAGAATTCTAAAAGAACTAAGGGTAGAACTAGTGACACCACTGACTACCCTCTTTAACAAATCATGGGAGGATGGGTGGTACCCAAGGACTGGAGAAGGGCAGATGTGATTCCCCTTCACAAAAGTGGGAGCAAGGCAGAAGCAGAAAACTACAGACCTGTTAGTTTAACCTCAGTGGTAGGGAAAATGATGGGATCACTTCTGAAGGAAAGAATTGTTGAGTATCTAGAGGCCAGAGGGGCCCAGGACCCAAGGCATCATGGATTCATAGAAACATAGACTTTGACGGCAGATAAGGACTGCTAGGCCCATCTAGTCTGCCCATTTCCCTACCTACAGGATAGGCCGCAGATCCTAGTTAACCAACAGCCTTTATCTTCCTGCCCCCCACAAGAATTGCCTTGTGTCTGTCCCATGCATTCTTGAATTCTCCCACAGTTTTAGACCCCACAACTTCCTCAGGAAGGCTGTTCGATGCATCCACTACCCTCTCTGTGAAATAATACTTCCTCACATTGCCCCTGAACCACCCTCCTTCTATCTTTAAATTGTGTCCCCTTGTTCTTGCAAGTCTCTTTTCTGAAAGATGCTACCCTCTTGGACTTTGTTGATTCCCTTGAGGTACTTGAAAGTTTCTATCATGTCCCCCTCTCCCTTCTTTCCTCAAGGGTATACATATTAAGCTTCTTTAGTCTCTCCTCATCACGGCTTCTCTTGCAGACCCTGCACCATTTTAGTTGCCCTCCTCTGGACTGCCTCTATCCTGTCTATGTCCTTGCGGAGATGGGGTCTCCAGAACTGGACACAGTATTCCAGATGGGGTCTCACCAACTGTCTGTACAGAGGGATAACAACTTCCTGTTTTCTGCTGCTGATGCCTCTCCCTATACATCCCAGTATATCCCCGGCCCTCTCTACTGCCTTCTCACATTGCTTGCTAACCTTAAGGTCATCTGATATATCCCCAGGTCCCTTTCCTGTTTTGTTGTTGTTACTACCTCCCCACCCATTGTGTATTCTTCCCCTGGGTTCTTGTTTCCCAGGTGCATTATTTTGCACTTTTTTGCACTGAATCCTAGCTGCCATACATCTGACCATTCCTCCAACCTTGCCAAGTCCCTTTCCATATTTTCCACGCCTCCTTGTGTATCAACCCTGTTGCAGATCTTTGTGTCATCTGCAAAAAGGCATACTTTTCCTTCCAGTCCCTCTGCAATGTCACTGATGAAGACATTAAAAAGGACTAGACCCAATACTGAACCATGCGGTACCCCACTAGTAACCCCTCTTTCTTCAGAGTGGACTCCATTTACAATTACCTTCTGTGTCCTGTTGTCCAGCCAATGTTTTACCCAGGCTACCACCCTGGGACCCACTCCCAGGCTGGTTAATTTGACTATCAATCTTTTGTGTGGACTGTGTCAAATGCCTTGCTAAAGTCTAGGTAGGCCATGTCCACAGCCCCTCCCTGGTCTACTACTTTGGTCACCCAGTCAAAGAAATCTATTAGATTCGTCTGACATGACCTTCCTGCTGTGAACCCATGCTGCCTTGGATCCTGTGCTCCACTGACCTCTAGGTACTCAACTGTTCTTTCCTTCAGAAGTGACTCCATCACTTTCCCTACCACAGAGGTCAGACTGACAGGTCTGTAGTTTCCTGCCTCTGTCTTGGTCCCACTTTTGTGAAGGGGAATCACAGCGGGAAGGTCATGCCAGACAAATCTGATAGATTTCTTTGACTGGGTGACCAAAGTAGTAGATCAGGGAGGGGCTGTGGACATGGCCTACCTAGACTTCAGCAAGGCATTTGACACATTCCCACACAAAAGATTAATATACAAGTTAGCCAGCCTGGGAGTGGGTCCCAAGATGACAGCTTGGGCAAAGAATTGGCTGGAGAATAGGACACAGAGAGTAATAGTAAATGGAGTCCACTCTGAAAGAAAGGGGTTACTAGTAGGGGTACCTCAGGTTCAGTATTAGGACCGGTCCTCTTCAATGTCTTTATGTGATATTGCAGAGGGACTGAAGAAAAAGTATGTCTCTTTGCAGATGACACAAAGATCTGCAACAGAGTTGATGCACAAGGTGGAGTGGAAAGGATGAGAAGGGACTTGGCAAGGTTAGAGGAATGGTCAAATGTATGGCAGCTTAGATTCAATGCTAAGAAGTGCAAGGTAATGCACCTGGGAAACAAAACCCAGGGAAGAGTACACAATGGGGGTGATACTACACAACAACAAAAATGGAAAGGACCTGGGTAGTCATATCAGATGACCTAAAGGTGGGAAAGCAATGTGAGAGGGCAACAAGGAGGGCTGGGGGATACTGGGATGGCAGGGAGAGGCATCACCAGCAGAAAACAGGAAGTTATTATCCCTCTGTACAGACAGTTGGTGAGACTCCCATCTGGAGTACTGCGTGCAGTTCTGGAGACCCAATCTCCACAAGGATATAGACAGGATGGAGGCTGTCCAGAGGAGGGCAACTAAAATGGTGCAGGGCCTGCACCAGAAGACATATGTAGAGAGACTTAAGGAGCTGAATATGTATAGCCTCGATGAAAGGAGAGAGAGGGGGGACATGATAGAAACTTTCAAGTATCTCAAGGGAATCAACAAAGTCCAAGAGGGTAGCATATTTCAAAAATAGAGGTGTGCAAGAACAAGGGGGCACAATGTGAAGATAGAAGGGGGGCTGCTCAGAGGTAATTTAAGGAAGTATTTTTTCACAGAGAGGGTTGTAGATGCATGGAATGGCCTTCCAGAGGAGGTTGTGGAGTCAAAAACAGTGGTGGAATTCAAGCATGCATGGGACAGTCATAAGGCAATTCTAGGGGGTGGGGGTAGGAAGAAGTAGGCTGCTGGTTAACTAGGATCTGCAGCTTATCCAATAGGTAGGGAAATGGGCAGACTGGGTGGGCCAAGCGGTCCTTATCTGCCGTCAAAATCTATGTTTCTATGTTTTGGCAAAAAGTCCCACTAGTCCTGGCTTGAAATTCCAGCTTTCCAATTGGCTGTTGCTGCTTAAGAATGGCTGCTGAACACACAGTCCCAAATAAAAGTCCTGGTGCAGCCAGAATAATTATTTGCCCACTTGCCCCATAGTTCAATAGTTCAATAGCTGCTTGTGTGCTCTTGCAAGCGTTGCCTAGCTTTAACGTTTTATCTCAGTCCCTGGCCTTTATTTTATTTTTATTTAGTTTTTGTTGACCGGATAAGTGCACTAGACAAATTCTGCCTATTTTCAGGCACTACCCGGGAAGGGGATACAGATGAATGGCAACTGACTTTGAACCAGATTAAGCTGTTGGTGGTATTTTAGTGAAATGGGGGGAAATTTGGCCAGGGCACAGGGGAAATTCCCGTATTCTTTTAGATAAGTGCCATGGGAACTTTAGCATCCACCTGAAGTACCACCAGAATAGGCAGATGGGATCTCGGTTTAACATCTCATCCGAAAGACGGCACCTCAGGAGTGCAGCACCCCACCCTCCTGCTGCACTGCAGTGTCAGTATTGGGATATTAACCCAATTGTCTGGTGTGGGGATAGAACCCACAGTCTTCTGATCCCCCGGCCTCAGAGGCGAGTGTGCTACCTGCTGAGCCACTGACACTGCCTGTTGATGCTGCCAATATCAAGTGCCTCTAGGCAGCAGGCAGGCTGTTTATCTGAGTCCCAACATTTAAAACTGGTGCAGCCAGAAATCACATTTTATTTTAAATACTTTCCCCTTTTCTCTTGCTCCTTTAGTGTCCATGGCAGCTGCTGCTATTTTATTTATTTACAGTTTTGTCTTTGCAGCCGCCACCGAAAATAGCAGTTCTCTGAGGGTAGACAGAACCCTCATAAATATTCATAAGGATTGGGGCTCTGCTCATTAATATTCATGAGTCCTGATCAACAATGCTTCATGGCTCTCTTTAGTTAAATTACAAAGAGGGCTCTCCTGGCCCTTGCTGAGGTCACCGGTCCCCACTCTGCCCTACGCAGGGACCGGGACCACTGAACACTCTCCCAGTTGACCGCAAACTGAATGGTCAGGAGATCAAAGGTGCAGTTTGTGCATACACGAGTGTCGGTGGCACCGGGGAAATGCCAGTGGCTCACAAAGAAGGATTTAAGCCAGAGATAGGCTAAAATTACACTGAGGCTGTCTTGGGGAGACCAAGGGCACAAAATGACTTGGGCTGCAACAGTGAGGCTGGGGGAAAATGACAGGCAACCAGGAGGCACTCCTGGGAGCGGAAGCAAATGGGAGAACTGGCCATAAATGTAAGCTCCATATTTGGGGGGGGGGTGTTACAGAAGGAAACATTCAGCATTGACAAATGCTTGTTGTTATTGTAGCACCATTCATACAGCTTGTTTTCCTCTCAGTCTGTTATACACACCTTTTGCAAAGTTTTCTCTCAGTTCCACAACCCAATCCTTCTCATTAAATTCACCCGGCTCTTTCTGCTAAATAGTCTTCTCCTAACAACATTTCCTGTAGCTCTGTATGAATTAAAGAGACAGTACCTCCTTTTTCCTTGCATATGTACGGTCTCTACTGCTGTGCTTCAGGCACCAGCACCACCAAGCCTAAGGTTCTCATAATTTCTGCCGGGCCTCAACCATCATACACCATCTGCAGTGGTAGTCTGTCTCCAGTGCTACCAATCTTAGGTATCTCAGAGTTTTTTTAGTCTGCAACTGTCTGTAATTTGCCCAAGTGGCATTCTTGCTACCTGTGTTCTGTGTTACAATGTAAGAAGAACAATATTTTCATAACAGAAGGATGTAAAACTAGAAAAACTTCAAAGTTCTGATAAAATACAGGAGTGGATGGCTGTTCACCTCTGCGTTGCTTCTATATTGCACCTAAGGCTAAAAACATACGATTTATTAGTTCAATAATATCTAAGCTCAGCAACTAGAGCAAGTCTCTTCTGCTATCAAAATCATGACGAAGACTTCCCTGGATCATAATCACAGGGTATTGCCATGTTCCATTTGGGCATGTTTCTGCCCATCTTCTCATGGCCAGACAGCTATTTCCACTCTTATTCGGACAATTCAGGCAACCTTACTCAGTCAGTCTGCTGCAGTGTTTATTGCTTCTATCATAGTTCCAATACAGCATTCAGCATTTCCTGCTTATGGCTGAGTTTTTACCTATGATTTGGCCTTAAATATGTGTTCATATTTTTCAGCACCTTTTCAGTCATACTCACCATTGATCGCAGTCCTTCCTTTCAGTAGTCACCATTCAATTGGTTGAACTCTACCTCCATGCTATCAGGCTCTATGAAAGCATCCATACAAGCCCACTTGCCTGCATCTGCTCAGTCAGTACAATGGACACTTTTATGATGCACAATCTGACTTTTACAGGAAACACAATAGTATGAAGTACTGTTGTAACTCTTCAAGCTCTTCTGACTCCCTCCAATTTCCTCTGCCTCTATGAATGGCATAGGACTCCAAAGTCCACTGGCTAAGTGTTTCAAGGTGACCTCACTCTCCTTAGAACCATTCTCTTCCAGCAGATGCTGAATCCAGGGTTTTCTTCATCTTGCCTTCTTTCAGCTGTACCATCCAACCTCGGGGTAAATCCAGCTCCCTTCAGATCTGCACTACATGTAGTGGGGTTCCTTCTCTGTGCTACTCTGACTTTTAACCTTATCCACTCAGTCCCTGGGATATAGTGTTGTAATGGCAGGCAACAGCTGTATAGAACAGTAACCGATTGCTGTGTCCTTAGCTTTAGCTTTGTTCAGGAATCAGGTCCTGTTCCTGGGTAACATTCCTGGTACCTGGTTGGCATCTGGCCATCAGTTTCCTCCTGAAATGAAGCCTTCCTCTGAGCCCACTCATCAGCTCCCTTAACTCCCATTTTTTTATTCCAGTCACAGTGACCTCCCTACCTTCATCCATCCACCATTCCTCTCCAGACCTAGAAGATCCAGCATTTTAGCCATTCACGACTCATTTCTTTTGAGACCAGAAAAATCAGTCAAGCTCAAAATATCCAGCAAGGAATTGACTGTTACAAAACTGATGATGTACTTCAAGACATTCCACATACCAATTTCAACATTTGATGGGAAATAAGACCTAATCAACCTTCCGGTTTTGCACTTATCTGATCAAAATCTTAATTTCTTGTTTGCCTCTCTAGCTGATCCTTATTCATCCTCTGCTCCCGTATCCAGCTTCCAGTTTGATGCATTCAGGCTCTACTATTGAAAGTCAATAGCTCTGTTGCCACACTGAACTTGAGAGTTTCCACAGTAGAAATTGAATAATTCACTCAGCTACGATAAAGTCCAGTACTTCTCATCCTCCTACTCAAAACAAACCAACCAACCTCTCCCTACGGGAAAACTGTAATGCAACAAATTCAATGAGGAAGCCTGCTGTACTTAATCAGGTATTTTCTTTACATCTGTAGTTCTGAGGCATAGCTCTCTGAACAAGTATGCCACAAATCACGCAGCCATATCCAAATCCACCCTCAGTCACATTCTGACTTGAACATCCATCTATGGCTATGCCACTAGCCATCTCCATCCTTATTCAACTGCTAACTGTCCATTCAGAGCATTGCTTGGTGTCTATTCTTCATTTAGGATTCTCTCAAGGCATCAATGCAAGTTTCCATGCTATGCCTTTGTCATCCTAATCTGCAAAGATCTTCAATCCACAAAGGAAGACCCTGACATAGGTAAAGCACTTCTTCAGAATGCAATACATAAATGATTTTTAACAAGTCAAGTCTGACCTCCATCCCTGTGTACAACATTAGTCCTTTCAACACCACAGCTCAAGTTCAGGCTAGACGCACCTTATCATCGATATTTTGGCTATCCCACTAGTTAACAAAGTGCTAGTCAGTGTATCAAACTTGCTGGATGCTACGCTTGGCTATCCAAAGAAGACACTGCTGATGCCTTCAAGGAGTTACTGATCCTTTCTGATCCATGGCACCTGTAAGGTATCAGATGGGATTGTCCTGCATCTACCAGCTGACTAATATTCTTGGACCCTCTGAACCCTCTACCAGCCGAAAACACCACCTGTCTCACTAACCTAATTTGAGCTACTCAAATACTGCTAGATACCACTAGTAAAGGATACATGTTGGATCCAGTCACATACCTGAAATTTCCTGGCAGTGTCTTGGATCTGACTACATGGAAGCTTGCCTCCCTATGGACAAACTACCTGAATCAATTTTCCAGTGTTCCTTCAGTCTAAATGATCTTGTACATAGAGAACTCTCATCCCTCCTAGGATATTTGAACTAAACTGTGAGAATGGTTCCCAATTCTTGAATCTTAGGGTGAGATAGCTTTGTTCTACTACTATCCTTTTTCTGCTTATCAACCAGAAATGTTCACGAGCAGCATACCACAAAGGTTGGTGCTGGGACCTCTACTGTTCAATGTATTCATAGCTGACATTGTGAATGAATTGGAGGGGAAAGGTGTGTTTATTTGCTGACGACACCAAGATATGCAACAGAATGAACTCACCTGGGGGAATAAGGAGTATGAATTCAGACCTAGGGAAACTGAAGGAGTGGTCAGAGGTTTGGCAGTTGAAATTCAACATCAAAAAGAGCAAAGTCATGCACTTAGGTAGAGGCAATCCCAAAAAGTATTACTACCGGGGGGGGGAGCTAGTTTTCACCAGTCAGGAATGTGACCTGGGATCATCCTATCAAAGGACTTGAAGGTGGGGAAACAGTGCGAAAAGGCGTCATTAAAGGGTAGTGGCATGCTGGGTTACACTGGGAGGGGAATCACAAGTCGAATGAGAGAGGTAGTGCTGCCACTCTACAGGGCACTAGTGTGCCCCCACATAGAATACTGTGTATAGTACTGGAGGCCACACCTCAAAAGGGTCATCGACATGATCAAAATGGTGCAAAGGAGAGCAACAAAAATTATTCAGGGACTGCACCAGATGATATATATGGGTAGGCTGAGGGAGCTTAACATGTACTCCCTAGAACAAAGGAGGGAGAGGAGGGGCATGATTGAGACCTTTAAGTATATTAGGGGTATAAACAAGGTTAGAGTTTAGGAGCTGTTTCAGGTGAAGGAGAGCAGTTGAACTAGAGGGCACGATAGGAGGCTGAAGGGGGGGAGGTTCAGGACCAATGCTAGAAAGTACTTCTTTACTGAGAGGGTGGTTGAACCATAGAATAGCCTGCCTCAGGAGGTGTGGGGGCCAAAATGGTGAAAGAATTCAAGAACTCATGGGATACGCACTGGAGTATCACCTTACTGAAAGGCTAGTGGAGGGGGGGCATCATATTAAATGCCTTTGCGTAGATTAGATTGATCTTGTGGTCCCCTTCTGCTGTCACTTTCTGTGACTCCTGGTTCACACTTCCATAGCCCCTGACATCTTCAAAATACCTGAATGTGCTACTTCTGCCTTATTTAAAATATGCCTAATAGTTGCTGCTGCTCCAATGTGAGCATCTCTGATCCAGCCATCTTGTTATCTTTATTTGGCTACCCAGTCAGTGGCAGCAACCATTAATAAAGGCTGCCAATGATTTCCTTCAATTATAGCCTTTCTCAGAAATTGACCTGGATATCTATCGGTAAATGTGTTCTACACCATTGTGCATACGTTCCAGGAACTGCTAATCATCTAACTGACTCTCTATCTCGCTTTCACTTCAGCCATTCTTCAATGTGAACGCTACAACAGACACCTGATGATACTACCTCCAAATCTCTTATATCATCACATGTCATGAACTTTCACTTGGAGTCAGCTTGGTCAGTACTATGGTCATCACTAGCTGAGGCTACCAAACAGTTTGCACTTCAGCCTGGACAAGGTATTCTGCATTTCATGCCAACTCAGTGTTTGATCCTTTTATAGTCTCAGTTCAAGGTCTCACTTTTGCTTATTTTCACCCCCCAGAAATAGAATGTCCCATTCCTCCATCAAACAGCATGTTGCCACCATATAACATGTGACTTACCAACACTGTTTAATGTCAATCTTCATCTGACATTTTGAACTAGTTTCTTAAAACGTTTCTGCACAGCACTAAAAGACAAAGCCCTATATATTGATCAAATAGACACACAAATTTGGACTTGTAACTCAAGCCTCATGGATTGCCATACCTCTTCAGTAGTCAGACAGCCAGTTGACTTCAATTTAAAAGCCCCCATGGCCCATGCTTATTATGGCTTCCAGAGGCCTAAAGATTTCATCTAGTCCTTCTAATGTCAACCAGAATTTCATCTGCTTGCAAATACCCTTTAACAAGGTCATCTAACGTCTTCTACCTACTTGTCAAAGAGTCAGCGCTACCAGACTATGTATTGGTTACAACATTCTTTACAACCCAGAGTATTCACATAATGTCCTATTGCCATACTTCATCAACCGAAATCATCTGAAGAATCCAAATGTACCACTACTGACTTCAGAGTCTGGTGAAGTGATGACTTCTATCAATCTGTGTGCCATATCATGATCCTACTAGCTCAGCTTGGTCTCAAGCCGCTCTTTTTCAGGACAGCCTTCAGAAAAGCAGCTAATTTTGCCTGTAAGGAAAATTCCAGCACAAATAGTAAGGTTATGGGTAAGCAGACGGACTAGCTAATTAAAGCCCTGAGGGAAGGCTGACCTTTTGCCTTGGAATCCCAGAGGATTCCTCCAAATGGATTTTTCCTCTCCTCTGTGCATTTGGTCTACTTCTGTGAGCTGGATGAGATTCTTGGTTCAGTGACACACCCTTGTTTTTGGGCCCTCTCATGTTCTTTAGCTTGATCCCTGCTGGGCACCTTTTTGAGGATGGAGATGACAGAGAAAGACAAAAGTAAACAGTATATACAAGCACTACTCAACCAGTTAGCCAGACTTGACATCAGAAGGCTAATGCCTGTGGCTCTAATGCCAGCTGATCACACCCCCTACTCCTATAAATACCCAGCAGGCTCTCAGTCCTGTCTCTGCCCCCGGCCAGCATCCACCCCCCCGATCGACCACCCCTGAGAATTCCCCCACATATTGTCCCCCGTGGTGAGGCTGGAACAGGAGGACCATCCTCTCCCAGCTCTGTGACTCACATTCACAACTGGGGCTGGAGGTCAGGTGGTGATGCAGGAATAAGGAACGGCAAGGCTTCACAAAGCTGGCACCTTCCCTTTTCCAGTTTTCTCCTGTCCCCTAGCCATGGCAGCACCTAAGTGTCTGCGGTTGGAGGTGTGCGCATGCTTTGGAACTGTGGCAACTCCCTTCTACAGTGCTAAACTCCAGTGCTTCCACTCAGCCTCTACCAGATAGCAGACAAGGAACAAGACAGTATCACTCACTATCCCTGTGAGAGGAGTGCAGTCATCGGATGCTTGATCCACTTCCCCGCAGTGCCCCGAGCTCATTCCCAAACTAGGGTCACTGGTGTGGGAGAGGTAAAGTGCATAGTGCCTCAGCCCCCTATGCCACCGAGCTGGCTGCCAGGCACCTCTTTTAGGGTCAAGAAGACAGAGAAAGGCCTAAAGAAAAAAGTATATAAGCACTACTGAACCAGTCAGCTGGACTTAGAATTGCCTGTTAACTGATTTTACACTTCCCCTGCCTGTTACCTATTTTACCGCAGGGTCCCATAGTTCTTGGAACTGCTTTTCTACTGGTCAGATCTATGTAACCATACCTGGAATCTTCTCCCTCCATTACTAATATACAGATTACTCTGATTTTAGATCAGTTTAACTACTAACTGTCTGAATGATCTGTTTCTCCAGAGATCTAGTTCTGGTTCTTGTACATTAGATAAAGCTGTCTTTAGTTTCCTTCAGCCTGTTTGACTGACCCAAACTATTTGTAAACTCCTGCCATGATCTGAATTATTGTGTGCTCCTAAGTACTGTACAGGTATTGGCCCCTATGCATTAGGGCAGGTTGCCTGCATCTGAAACCCATGAATTGGGGGTCCCATGGACCCCTGTGCACATTTACGGAAGGGATGTGTATCTATAATGCACAGGATCCCCTGGCTGGTTGCACAGTTACCCACATGGCCAGTCTGGGGGTGGGCCTTGGAGTGTGCCCACACTCTGTACCATTCACAGAGCTGTGGAGTGCTGGCCAAAGGAGGCATAGGATGCAGCAGTGGAGACCCTGCCATATCTGTTACATGCTTCATCAGTTTACACTCACTGGCTGCAGCATGAAGAGGAATCCCCCCACCATGCTGCCCCAGCCCTCCAGGTTGGCAGGCAGGGCTGGGGGCAGTCATTCGGGCACTTGCTCATCTTTGTAAAACATGACTGTTCCTTGCCATCCCAGAATCCCCTGCTCCACATGGAGTAGGGAATCCACTAGGAGAACAGGACAGGCATCTGCTTGGATGCCCATCTGTGTCCTCCATGCCATCCCAGCATGGCTGCGTGCTGGGGGTGCTGGACCACAGACAAACCCACGGCAGTGGCCGGCAATCAAGAATGTAGGCCACCTCGTGCCTGTCTGCAGGTGCAGAACTATGCAGGCTGGGCACGCACGAATCATGCGTACCCGATCCAACACTGATGCAGAGCCCCCATTGTCTCTTGTAACTTTACCAAGTTTTATTTGATTGCTGATGATCAGTGTTTTTGCATAACGGATGGATCTTGTCCTCCCTCCCTGCATAGGTCCTCCCTATAGACATTGTATATGATAATAAACTAGAGGGGCATCATGTGGGAAAATGGGGGCTTTAACACTGCCATATGTAAGTGGCCTATAGAATCTGTGTAGGACTGTTATGTAAGTGACTCGGGGTCATGTCAGGAACACTTAATTTTTTTTTATCATATACAATCTCTGTGGCCCCCCAGCCTCATGTAAACCCCCTTCTACTTCTTTCTGTATATGCTCTCTCCTTCTTAGGGCCACCCACCTACTCTGCCACCAATACAGAACCCCTCCTGGGTCCTTCTTCTACCCTTCTCTACAATGACCCCTAACTAATCTGCTCTCTTTTTCATGTCTCCATTTACTAACCATTATTCAATCTTGAGCCTGGCTACCTCCTAGATCACCACCTTTCAACTCCTACCTCTCTTCTCCGCCTTTATGCTACATCCCTCTATACTTCTAACCATAAACACTCATCTCTTCCATCCTTAATCCAGCAGTCTACTGCTGTGTTCTACATTCCTCCTCTCCCTTACCAAGCCCCTACTTCTTCTACTGTCAGCTGACTCCCTTACCACTACCTCTGGTCCACCCTCACTTCCCCCAACCTTCCACCACCATACTCCTCCTTGACTTTCTTCTTGTTCCCCAACTGCAGCTAGCTTTGTTCCTTATCTTCCTTTTTGTGCTTCTTTGCTCCCTTCTTCCCTTTCCTTCCTCCTTCCACCTCTTCTCCTCTTCCAGCCTCTGGCCTATCACCTGCTGCCTACCGCTTGTCTTCTAACTCCACATTATCATCACCTTGCTGCTATTGCTATCTGGCAATATTGAGCTTAACCCTTCCACTCCCACCACCCCCTTAATCGCTACCCTTTCCCATCAAGGGTCTAGGCATTTTCCATCAACATGCCTGAAGATTACTTCCTAAGTTTGACCAGCTTAGGCTGTGGGCCCTGCAGAACTGACATGATGTTTTTATTGTGACTGAGTCTTGACTCTCCAGCAGGATCAGTGACATGGATGTTACTTTGCCTGGATATGCAGTCTGTACACAGGACCATGGTTAGCAAGAGGGTGGTGTGGCATTGTACATTAATCTGAACCTGCAGTGTGATATTTTGTGCAGTAATCAATTGATCCCTTCCTCAGACAAACTGATCCTGAGTAAGTTGTCCTTGCCTTTCTCCCTCTTGGTATTTACTGACGGTGTCTCCTGCTGCTCTGGTACCAAACCAGACTCCCTTCTCGGCATTCTGTACTCCTCCTCCACCCTTTCTTCCTCCAATGAGCTCCTGGCATTGAGCAACTTCAGCACCAACTGGACCTGTCCCATCTCCAAAAAAAAAATACATTGAAGTCCAGCCCTCTTAACCCATCCATGTTCATTCATTTCCTCATTGTCTTGGTGCTCACCTCATCCTCACTGAATACTGGAAGCTGGCACCCTCCCCAATACACCCAGTGATTACAAGATGGTCTACTACATATATAAAATCCATCATTCAAAATTCCACCCCCCAAGGGCATTTGGCTCTGTCATTCAGGTTTCTTGATCTAGTCTCCCTGTTAGATCACTTAGTCCCAAGTAGTCCCCCTTAACATTACCGACAGATATTGACGTAAGCAATAATACACAAAAGGGTAATAGTTGAGCTAACCGCCTTCAACCTCTACAAACATGGTACCCATTTAAAAATAAAAAAATAATGGTTGGTACAATGATTTCTAGTCTGTACTGTGTCATGGTTAGCCGAACTCATTTTTATGTTTTCTTGTGCGCATGCGCAAGAAACAGTGCGTCAGCTTGCTGTAGTAGCGAGTTGTGGAGGTACAGCAGTGTTGTGGCGAATGCCAGCTGTCCATTCTGGGGCTGGTCTCTGTAGCACCAATAGAGGAGTATGGTGTCTGTGACAGCAGTATTGTAGTGTGTCACCAACTTGAAAGAAACTCGCCGCTGCATTCAGAGAGTGCCCCGTCATTAACAGTCAGCTGTTTTTGCTGCTGGGGTGGTCCCTGATTCCAGCAGCGAATCACAGTTTACCTTGTCTGGTGTTCCATTTCAACCAAACATGGTGGCGGCCTATGGCCGTCCGCCTCTCACGAATCCCCATCAAGCTGACTTGGTGCAATCCCCTGTCGACTTGCCCTCCCAGTTCGTTTGCTGATGGGGCCAATCCCCATTGGCATATGTGCCCCATTCCTGTGTTTGTGTACCAAGGGGGCCCAATCTTATAGCATCATCCCCCAGACAAGCTTGCTGACAGGGTGCCCAATCCCCTGTTAGCATGTTTAACACCCCCCATTGCTTTGGCATTTTCCTGCCGCCATTGTGTGCCACACTGGGAGCCCACCCCAGTGTGGCTAACATGACCCCCCAAATGATAGGACACACTGGGAGCCTACCCCAGTGTGTGTGGAAAAGGAAAAATGGTCCGTGGTGGTGGTTTTTTTTTTTTCAAACCTGAAACAAGAAAATGTCCCCTCGCTGTCTGTAGCGCACCCTCCCCCAACCTGCACCCACCCTCTGTGCCCCCAACCTCTCCACACACACCCTCACCCCATACTTACCTCCGGAGCCCGGCACGACGATCTTCGGTGGACCGGAAACACATCTGCACTCTTCAAAGCTGACCGCGAACTGAAGAAATGTTGGTAAGCTGTATAATGGCATAAATGGGGGGGTTCCAACTTATGTGGATATCTCAGCCATTTTTGCGAATTTTGACACCAAATTTTCAACATGGGGGGCTTGGGACCTCATCTCCTGAATTCAGTGACTGTCATGTGGTTATTCGGTCCTGGAAGGTGATTTCATGGTCATTGCGTGGAATCACCTTTCGGGACCGATTAACAAAAAACCAACAGTGTCACTGTTGGGATCCCAAAAAGCCTACGTTGCAAATTTGGTGAAAAATTCCAAAAATGATTGCTACAGTGTGCATTCGCAGTTTCCACACAAGACTTCATTTTATGGCAATTTGTAATATTTTCACTACAGATTTTCAACATTGACATTTTTTACACCTCCTTATGAACAGTACAGCTGTCATTTTTCACATCCTGGCGAAATGTGTTTTCGCACTTCCAGTGCAGAGATGCGTTGCTGGGGAAATCAGTGTTTGGACAGATTACAAAAATCACAGTGACACTGTTCATGAGCAGAGGTCCCAAAATGCCTATGTTGAAAAGTTGGTGACAAAAGTCCGTAAAATGACTATGTTACGAGCGTGCATTGCGCAGTTTCCACGCACATTCGTAACTTCAAGAATTTGTAATATTTACACTCAAGATTTTCAACATTGTCAGTTTTGCACACCTTCTTATGAACAGTATAGCTGTCATTTTTCACGTCCTGCCTGAAATGTGTTTTTGCACATCTGGCGCACAATGGCACGGTTGCTGTTGGAAATCAACGTTCGGGACAGATTAAGAAAATCATAATGACAGTGTTCATGAGCAGAGGTCACAAAATGCCTAAGTTGAAAATTTGGTGAAATAATTCCACTAAATGACTGTGTTACGAGCGTGCATTGTGCAGTTTCCATGTACACTCGTAAGTCTGAGCATTTTTAATATTTTCACTCCAGATTTTCAGCACTGCCATCTCTTCACACCTCCCTATGAATGGTACAGCTGTCATTTTTCACATCCTGCCCAAACTGTGTTTTCGCACATCTGGTGCTGAATGGCTGTCGCTGTGAGATATCAATATTTGGAACAGATTAACAAAATCACAGTACCACTGTTCATGAGCAGAGGTCCCAAATGTTTTCATAAGGTAGGGGTCACAAAAAAGCCATGTTGAAAATTTGTACTGCAAATACCAACAAATGCCCAGGGTGTTAGGGTTTCTAACCATAACGTCCCAGGCTTCAGGGGTGTGCCTTTGAATTGCCAGCTGTAATGCTCACGCCATTCCACCCCCACCCCCACCCTGAAGCCAGTGACAGGCATCGAGGAGTGCCTTGGACTCTCGGCCCCAGAGTTCACCCCATTCTCCTATGCTGCACCCGTTTCAGAGTATGTCCTTATGAAATAGGGTGACTGTAAAACCGAAGACTCCAAGACACACCTCAACACTTGTCGATGTCTGCAGGATAGGGTGAGGTGAAATGCCATGAGCGTTATGGGCGATGAAATCAAAGGCACACCCCCCAATGCCTGTCCACCTCTGCAGGGTGGAGGTGGGGTTGGCGTGAGTTCAGTACTTCATTGCCATTCCTATTCTGCATCTGTCTGACTCCTGCATGTCCAATGCTAATATCAGCAAGCAAATATTCGGCATTGACAAATGCTTGTTCTTATTTATTATGCTTCCCCAATGCAGGAGTCCTAGCCAGACAGGACCCAGGCATTTCTCTACCTTTGCCTATTTTCATTCTAAAGCACTGTTGCTTGGGATAAACACTCACATTTCAAAGGACACATGTAAAAGGCTCCCACCTCCTTTGGATTTCAGCTGGTCTAATCACTAGCATTAAGGCTAAAGACACTGCTTGAACTCACAACAATTCCTCTGTCTTTCCCATTGACCTTTTAAGGGAAAAACAACTCTGTAATACCTGTAACAAAGCCATGACACACGCCAAAGGAGACTATTTCACTTCCAACCTCCAGAATAACTTAAATTGCCCCCCCAAATTCTGCAAGGTCATTTCTTCTCCATTTAACCCCCAAGTCAGCAACTCCAATCCTCAAATTAGTGAGCCCTACACTCTCTGACCCCCCCCCAGAATGAAGTTGCTTCCTCTAATGAATTCTTTACCACCTACACCCTTTCACTGCTCCTTCCTTATCCTACCCATCTCAGCTCTCTCCTCCACCTCCCTTGCCCTACCTATCCTACCTGTCCCAGATCTCATCCCTTGCCCCATCTCCCTACTGTACCTTCTCTCTCTCTTCCCCCTCTCAGCTCACCTGTTTCCTATCCCTCGCCTTCTGCTCCCTCCATCCTTCCCTCATTTTCTTTCCACATCCTCTCCTGCAGCTACTCTCAAGACCCTGCTGTTGTCCAACTTGTCCAAGAGCAACAGTCCTGATTGCCTCATTCTGAATCTCCTCTACATTTCTGCTCCTGCCATTGCTGCTCCCATCTCTGTCATCTTTAATCTCTCCTTTCTCTCAGGCAAGATTTCTGGTGTCTGAAAGAATGCCAAAGTTCTCCCACTTAATAAAGGTGGTGACCTCTCTACCATAGGTAGCTACTGAACTGTCTCTCTGGTCCCTGCACTGGGTAACGTTTAAGAGAAACTGGTACTCTTCCAACTTTGCTCCTTTTTTGACACCCTCTTCTCCTCCTTCTTCAACCCTCCACAGTCTAGCTTCCATAAAAAGCATCTCTTCACTTCTCAGGCTTTCCAGTACTGTTCTCAAGAAGATAGATGAGGGCCTGTTTGATTCCTTTATTTGTGTTGATCTTGTTTGATTCTGTTAAGGCGTTTGACACTGTTGTCCATTCAGTCCTACTTAAAAACTTGCAGGGGCTGCCCTGTCTGGCTCTGCAGTCGGGTAGTTCCACTCTTACCTTTCCAACCACTGCCAATTGGTCCTTGTAGGTGATGCCATCCCCCTCACCCACGGTCTATCTGGTCAGGTGTTCCCCAGGGCTTCATTTCAGGTCCCATCCAGTTATTAACTTTCCTTAACGTCCACAAGGCCAGTGCATCTGCGCGCATTAACAGGTATGCAGACAACAGGTTTTTTTTTACCACTGGACCTTGGCTGTGGAGTTGGAAGTGGTGCTCCAGCAGGATTCTGACTGTTCAACACAGGTTCCAAGCTAACCAACTCACTCTGAATGCTAAAATAAATGGTTTCCATGATCTTTGGTAGCAGACAGATTATTGGCAACTCCACCTTTGGTAGCAGACAGACTGCTGGCAACTCCACAGTACATCTGTCTTCAAAATTATGGTTGACTCCTTATTGTTCGGGGTCCCTTACGATAAATACTTAGATGTCTAGTTTTATTGTCACCTCAACTTCTCTAGTCAGATTGATGCATGCCTCACACAAAAGAACTTCTCACCATGTTTGGTGCACTTTAGTGCAAAAATAATCCTGTCTTCCTCTCTTTGTCTGCCACAGATTATTCTCAAAATATTCCTTGTCGTGTTTGTACTATAAGAGAGAGCACATGCTGTCTACAGTAGACAGTACACATGTCCCCTTCTCAGTACACAGGATGTGCACTCCCTGTCAGTCCATATGGCAGCCAGCTGAGGTGGTAAGAGGAGGGCTGTGCCAGTTGCCACATTGGATTTGTTTGGCACTGGCAGTGACAGAGGTAAGGAGGGGTGGCAGGGAGGTTTGCTTGGTACAGGAGGTGCGGGGAACTACTATGGCCCACCCGCCCTCTGATCCCTGTCCCTGTAGTTCAGAAAGTATTCTCTGGTGTCCAGTCTAGACACCAGAGAATACTTTCTGAATTACATAGACAGGAATTGGAGGGTGGGGTTGCCACTAGACACCAGGGACTACTTCACTTATTATTGGGACAGGGATCAAAGGGCGAGGGGTTCCACTAGACACCTGGGGAATAATTACTGAATTACGGAGACAGGGATCAGAGGGCAGAAGGTGCCACAAGAGACCAGGGAATACTTATTGAATTACAGGGATAGGCTCATAGGGTGGTGGGGTGATACCAGGGAATACTTATTGAATTACAGGAACAGGGTTCAGAGGATGAGAGGTGCCACTAGACACCAGGAAATATTTATTGAATTATGGGACAGGGATCAGAGGGTTGGGGGTGCCACTAGACACAAGGGAATATTTAAAATTTTACATGGGCGGGCAATCAGGGGGGCAGACACAGGAGGGGTGCAAACCTGCTGCTGCTTGCCATGGAATTTGCAAATGAGCCCATAATGGCATGCATGTGGCCCCTTCATGTCTTGCATGCTGGGGGTCCTGCTGGTGCTAACAGGTCTGGGGGCCCAGTGGTTCCATGCAGTTTGGTATGGTCAGCATACAGTCCAGATCCATGTCAGGGCAGTGCTACTTGAATTTGCACTGCATTGGCTGGCCCTATATTCAGTTGGATAGTGCCAGTGTGCTGTCCCACAGAATATTGCATCATCGGGGACTTGGGCAGGGGCAAAAGAAATGCAAACCTTTACACACTACTTTTGCCCATTACTTAACATCAGGCCCTAGATCTGGATCGCAGTAAGGTGCACCAGTGTTTTTTTTTTTTTTTTATGAGATTCTTTGGGAGATTGCAGACTGTCTGATTCTGTGAGGTGAGTGGGTGCGTAGTAGAACATGCAGCACTAGATCATGATCGCAGTAAAGGAAAGAGTGCAGTTTTTTGTTTGTTTGTTTGTTTTTTGCAGTCAGATTCTGGGGGAACTGGAGAGTACTGCAGGCTTATTCTGTGAGGTGAGTGGGAGGACAGAAAAGTGAGTGGCACTAGATTACAATCTCAATCAACAACAGTAAGGTGAAGTTGTTTTTCCATCCCAAGCATGCCTTTAAGATATTCTGCACAACCACTTATAATGGGCAAATGGGTCCACAGAGTAGTCCATTACAAGTGCCATATATTTTATTTTTAAATGCCATAATACATGGGTTTTACCATAATATCCTGCTATGTATTATGGTAATTTTTCCCAAACAACTAAGCTGATCCATACAATCTGATACCTGTCTGTTCTTCACATGCTTTAACTAGCATTTGTCAATGCTGAATATTGTCACGCTGGCATTGGCATTAGTAGTACAGGAGTTAGAGATGCATAGTAGGAATGGCAGTGAAGTATTGAACTGAAGCCAATGCCACCCCCACCCAGCAGAGACTGACAGGCATTGGGGTGTGCCTTTGGGTCATCAGCTATAATGCTCATGCCATTCTACCTCATCCTACCCTGTAGACACTGACAAAGGTTGTGGTGTGCTTTGGGGTTTTTGGGCCTTATACTTACACCATTCCATAAGGAAATACGCTAAGGTGGGTGTACTATAGGAGAATGGGGTGAACTTTAGTGCCGAACACTCCAAGGCAGCAGACATTGCCTGTCACTGGCTGCAGGGTGGGGGTGTAATGGCGTAAGCATTACAGCCAATGATCCCAAGTCACACCCCTGATGCCTGTCAGTCTGTACAGGGTGGGGGGTAACAGTTGGAAACCGTGACGCTGTAGGCATCTGTTGGTATTTTCACTCCAAATTCTCAACATAGGCTTTTTGTGACCCCACCTCATGAAGAGCGGTCCTATCAGTTTGTTAGCTGAAAGGTAGTTTTGCACAGTGGCTATGCCATTTGACGACACAGGGACCGAAACACATTTTAGGCAGGATGTGAAAAATGACAACTGTATTGTTCATGAGGAGGTGTAAAAAAATTGTAACGTTGAAAATCTGGAGTGAAAATAGGAAAAATTGGTGAAGTCATGAGCATGCTTAGAAACTGTGCAACACACATCTGTAACCCAATCATTTTTGGGATTTTTTAACCACATTTTCAACATAGGCATTTTGGGACCTCCCCACATGAACAGTGGCACTGTGATTTTGTTAAGTTGTACCAAAACTTGATTTCCCACAGCGACCACGCCATTGTGCACCACAGGTGTGAAAACACATTTTGGGCAGGATGTGAAAAATGACAGCTGTACTGTTCATAAGGAGGTGTGGCAAAATGGCAGTGTTAGAAAATCTCATAGAAAATATTGCAATTCATGGGTTTTGGCAGGCGTGAAAACTGGCGCAATGCATGCTTGTAGCACAGTCATTTTATGACATTTGTCACCAAATTTTCAACATAGACATTTTAGGACCTCTGCTCATGAACAGTGTCACCGTCATTTCCTCAAACTGTCCCAAAAACTGACTTCGCACAGCGACTGCGCTATTGTGCACGGGAAGTGCGAAAACACATTTCGGCCAGCATATGTAAAATAACAGCTGGACTGTTCATAAGGAGGTGTGGAGAAAAAGCCAATTTTGAAAATCTGGAGTGAAAATGTTACAAATCCACAAAGTTACAAGTGTGCATGGAAACTGCGTAATACACACTCGTAAAACAGCCATTTTTTGGATTTTTTTCCACCAAATTTGCAACATAGGCTTTTTGAGAGCCCCCCTCATGAACAGTGGCACTGTCGTTTCATTAATCGGTCCCGAAAGGTGATCCCGTGCAGTGACCATGAAATCACCTTTCGGGACCGAATAATGCCATGACAGTGACTAAATTCATGAGGAGGGGTCCCAATAACCCCATGTTGAAAATGTGGCACCAAAATTCCCAAAAATGGCTGAGATATGCACCAAAGTTGAAAAAACCCTATTTATGTCATTATACAGCTTACCAGCATTTCTTCAGTTCACAGTCAGCTTTGAACAGTGCAGACATGTTCCCGGTCCACCAAAGATCGTCACACCGGGCTCTGGAGGTAAATTTGGGGTGGGGGGTGTGGGGAAGCAGGGCACACAGAGGGTGTTCACGGGTTGGGGAGGGGCAGGAGACCGTGAGGACCGTTTCTTCTTTCACAGGTTAAAACATTGCAGGACGGTTTTGGTTTACTGGGGCATTTGGCATGCTGGGGTGGGCTCCCAGTGTACCACCTGAGTGTTTGCAGGGGTATGCTGCAGGACGGGGATGGTGGGCACCCCATCAGCACATACCAAAGGGGGGACAAGAGACGGGGATTGGGCACCCACCTCCGCGGCACACAACAAATGCGGGGGGACATTATGCCAAAGGGAGTGGGCCTCCCATCGGCAAAATAAATAGGAAAGGGGGACTAAAGCCGATGGATGGGGCCCCGTCAGCAAAGAAAGACTGTTCGGGGGGGCGCATGATGCCGAGGGGGATTGGGCACCCCCTCAGCATACATTTTAAATGGGGGGGGCATTATGCCATCAAGGGTGGGCTTCCCATTGGCAAATGAAGTGGGTCGGGGCACTCTGCACGCGGTTTCACCAGGACAAGCATGTTGGGAGGGCATGTTACGGTGCTGCTGCATGATTGCAGCACACCTTTTCTTAGATCTGGTCACCACTTGACGTATGCCTAGTGTCACCGCCTGGAGCTGCCTTATTGGGGAATGAGGGATGCACCTTCTGATGTGTGCCCTGTATTCACCCACAGTGACTGCACCTCCAAATCTGCTACTAATGCAATATGTTAGCTGGCGCGCACGAGCGAGCCAACATAAAAACAAGAAATTCCTACAGTGGGAGTGAGAATGAGGCATCTGATTTAATCTTCCCCATGCTACGTGTCACAGGCCTCAGCCAGCTCTTCCAAATGCTCTTGCGGTTTACCAACAGTGGGCACTTCAGCCGTGCTTGCTACCAGCCTTAAGTAGAGAATCCCCCAAAATTGCGATAGCACTTTTCACACACAAGTAGTCCTTGCTGAACAGTGTGATCAGCACTATGTACACATTGTTGCCACCCTGCATTAGTTTTATTTTACAGTGCTCTTCTCTTTTGAAACTAGGCACCAGATATTACCTGTAAATATAGCAAATAAAATATGACTTGTCATTACACATTTTCTTTACACGCCCTTGGTGTGTGATAACTTCCCAAACCACTCAGGCTTAGCTCTTATGGTTTATGTGGCTTCTCACACCTTAGGTAAAACTCCCTATACATGATTATAGATGTTATTGTATCCATTGACTGACCTATTATATCCATTTATCATTTTACTCCAGTCCCCAAATCTTTGTATCCCCCCCATTGCCCTGCATGTCTTCCTCGCAAAATCCCTTGGTCATATTCTCACATATGGCTATAAGTACAGCAGGAAAACTGTAAACAGTTTGAAAAACAGGAAAACAAGAAGTTGTTATCCCTCTGTGCAGACAGTTGGTGAGACCCCATCTGGAGTACTGCGTGCAGTTCTGGAGACCCCATCTCTGCAAAGACATAGACAGGGTGGAGGCTGTCCACAGGAGGGCAACTAAAATGGTGCACAGTCAGCACCAGAAGACATACAAAGAGAGATTAAAGAAGCTTAATATGTATACACTCGAGGAGAGGAGAGAGAGGGGAGACATGATAGAAACTTTCAAGTACATCAAGGGAATCAACAGAGTCCAAGATGGTAGCATCTTTCAGAAAAAGAGATGTGCAAGAACAAAGGGGCACAATTTGAAGATAGAGGGGGGATGGCTCAGAAGTAATGTGAAGAAGTATTTTTTCACAGAGAGTGTTGTGGATGCATGGAACAGCCTTCCTGAGGAGGTCGTGGAGTCAAAAACAGTGGGGGAATTCCAGAATGCATGGGACAGACAAAGCAATTCTAGTGGGGGGTAGGAGGAAGTAGGCTATTGGTTAACTAGGATCTGCAGCCTATGCATTAGGTAGGGAAATGGGCAGACTAGGTGGGCCAAGTGATCCTTATCTGCCGTCAAATTCTGTTTCTATGAAATAACACAACAACAGAGTGTGCAGTGATTATGTAATAGCCTGAAACTCTGGGTTGATGGTGAAGCACAAGGTACAGCTGAAGACCTTTGATTGCATAGTAATG
The DNA here is from genome assembly GCA_016271365.2 of Neoceratodus forsteri. Lineage (NCBI taxonomy): Eukaryota > Metazoa > Chordata > Ceratodontiformes > Ceratodontidae > Neoceratodus > Neoceratodus forsteri. The sequence continues at coordinate 529,611,766 of CM028137.1, read as the reverse complement.
CAGTTAATAAAGCACAGGCACCATGGAGTGTACTATTCCAGTTATAATACGCAGGAAATGCCAATAAGATATTATGTACTTATACTACGTGGGACAATATCAATCTCAACTAATGGGTGATGTTAATTTGTTTAATTATGTACAGTATCTTCTGTGAAAATAACATGTTTAAATGAAGGTCTGCTTGGGGCCCTGATACACACCCTCCCCCCCAAAAGAACCACCTACGTGCACTGGCTATCTGGATGTCTGTAAACGCATACAGAGTGATCCAGGACTATTTCAGATGTGTGGAAGATCTGATCTCCCCATCCCAGAAAGACTGTATTTTTTTTTTTTTTTAGAAATTCAGTCTCAATGAACATTCTGCTTTTTAAACACTGTACCAGTTCATGAAATTGGATGAAATTATGCAAAATTGGCAGCCTTACACAAAAAGTGCATATGACAGGTGTTTATAATTTTGCCAACCCACCACTGTACATGGTATTTGTTGACAAGTATGTCAGACAAAGCAGCTCACAAGTGACAAAACAATGAGTTATGTAAGTCTTCCTCATGAATGAAATGCATAATTACTCGTATTAAAACAGCAGCCATATGTTATAGTTATATGAGTTTGTTTTTTCAGACTTTATAAGCTCTAATTACAGTTTGTATTGGCACTTTTTCTGACAGTGATATGTAGTCTATGTTGGAATGGTTCAATTGGAAGACTGCTGGAGCAAAGTTGATTTAAGGTTTTATGTCACTGACTGCTATCTCGATTTTATGTCAAGATACGATTTTTATCTTTACTTGTGTATTACCAAGCTTTCTGTATAAATATTTATTTTTCTGGTGATATACTATAGTACTGGAAGGGAAAAACATAGCTCTGCCTACACCTAGAAATTGAGACAACTCAGGTCAGTGAAATCAGCAATCAAAGTCAATTTTGATCCAACCTTATTCCCTTGCAAACATTCCAAAAAGGGGCCCCAAATAAGTCTCCAATACAATATCACACACTAGAGCAAACTACAATTTGATTTTATATTCTTCTAAAACTCCTTACTCACTGTAACACGTGAAACCATAAGGCTATCACAGCAATGTGATTATTTATCCACTCATAATAATATAATATTGTGGTGATGGAAAGGATTTAATAGGTTGTTTTTATTAACATGTGTGCAGTGTGCAAATATATAGAACCTAAATAAACAAAACAGAAAAAGAAATAAGTGCCTTAGCTGGGATTTGAACCCATGCTGCTTGGAATACTGTTTGGTTGTGCCACCAGCTGTACCACCAAGGCAACTGGAAACCCATGATTCTTAGAGCACCTTACTCTTTCTGTAATACACAACCTGAAGCTACAAAGATAATTAAATTATTTATTCAGAATAAGTGCCTTTGATGGGATTTGAACCCAGACTGTCTGGAATACCTTCCGATTGCATGACAAGCTGCATCACCAAGGCAACTGGAAACCTAGAACTCCCACCACCTTACTATTTCTCTAATGCACAAATGGGTGTTGCACAGATAATTATATTTTTTTTTCACAAGGGTGCAGTGTGCATTTACAGTAAATGAAACCCAAACAAACAGAAGAGAGAAAGAAACAAACATTTGTCAATGCCGAATGTTCGTTTGCAAGTATTTGCAGTGGTATTTGGCACGTATGGTGCTTTACCCTAATGCCCTGTGCGATTGTTGGTATTTGCACAATAAATTTTCAGCATGACCTTTTTGTTACCCCCATTGTGCGCTACATAGGCGGAAACACGTTTTGGACAGGATGGGAAAAATGACAGCTGTACTGCTCATAAGGAAGTGTGGTAAAATGGCAATGTTGAAAATCTGGAGTGGAAATATTGAAAATTCGAAAACCTACGAGCGTGCATGGGAACTGTGCAATGAACACTCGTAAAACAGTCATTGTTAGAATTTTTTCACCAAATTTTCAACATTGGCATTTTAAAACCTCTGCTCATGAACAGTGTCACTGTGATTTTCTTACTATGTCCCATACGGTGAGTTCGCTTTTACCGACTAAGCCATTGTCGCTACATGAAGTAGGAAACATGTTTTAGGCAGGAAAATGACAGCTGTACTGCTCATGAGGAGGTATGGTAAAATGGCAATGTTGAAAATATGGAGTGGAATATTGAAAATTCGCAAACCCATGAGGCAGTGTGGAACTGTGCAACGACGCTCAGAAACAGTAATTTTTAGAATTTTTTCACCAAATTTCAACATTGCCATTTTAAACCTCTGCTAATGAACAGTGTCACTGTGATTTTCTTACTTTGTCCCATACATTGATTTACGCACACCGACCTGCGCCATTGTGCACTGCATGGGGCGGAAACACGTTTTGGGCAAGATGTGAAAATGACAGCTGCACTGCTCATAAGAGGTGTGGTAAAATGGCAATGTTGAAAATGTGGAGTGAAAATATTGAAAATTCGCAAACTTACGAACGTGCATAGAGCTGCGCAATGAACACTCGTAAAACAGTCATTTTTAGGAATTTTTTCACCAAATTTTCAACACAGCCATTTTAAGACCTCTGCTCATGATCAGTGTCACTGCAATTTTCTTAATGTGTCCCATATATTGAGTTCAAGACACCGACTGCAACATTAATGCTCACATGGACGGAAACACGTTTTGGGCAGGATGTGAAAAATGACAGTTGTATTGCTCATGAGGAGGTGTGGTAAAATGGCAGTGTTGAAAACTTGGAGTGAAAATATTGAAAATTGCAATGTACAAGCATGCGTAGGAACTGCGCAACGCACGCTCATAAAACAGTCATTTTTAGGAATTTTTTCACCAAATTTTCAACATAGCCATTTTAAGACCTCTGCTCATGAACAGTGTCACTGTGATTTTCTTAATGTGTCTCATACATTGATTTCACAACACGACTGCGCCATTGTCGCTATATGGTGGAAACACATTTTGATGGATGTGAAAATGACAGCTGTACTACTTATAAGAAGGTGTGGTAAAATGGCATTGTTGAAAATCTGGAGGAAATATTGAAATTTAGAACTCACGAGCGCATGAGGAACTGTGCAACACACGCTCGTAAAACAGTCATTTTTAGGAATTTTTTCACCAAATTTTCCACATAGCCATTTTAAGACCTCTGCTCATGAACAGTGTCACCATGATTTTCTTAATGTGTCCCATACATTGATTTCACACACCGGCTGCGCCATTGTGCGCTACATGGGTGGAAACACATTTTGGGCAGGATGTGAAAAATGACAGCTGTACTGCTCATAAGGAGGTGTGGTAAAATGGCAATGTTGAAAATCTGGAGAAAATATTGAAAATTCGCAACTTACGAGCCCGCGAGGAACTGTGCAACGCGACGCCAGAACAATGAGTTTTGATTTTTGATATTCACATAGGGGTTTTTGATGCCTTCTCATGAATAATGTTACTGTCATGGTGTTATTCAGGCCCAAAGGGTGATTTCGACAGTGACTGCGCAGTGATTGCGAAATCACCTTCGGCCCCATAACGCCATGACAGTGACATCATTCATGAGAAGGAGTCCCAAAACCCCATGTTGAAAATTTTGTGCAAAATTCCAAAATGCCTGAGATATGCAAAAGTTGAAAACCCCTATCTAGCCCATTATACAGCTTACCGGCATTTCCTCAGTTAGCGTTGGCTTTGAAGAGTGCAGACGTGTTCCCGGTCCACCAAGATCATCGCGCTGAGCTCAGCAGAGAAGTGTGGGGTGGGAGGTGTGGGGAGGCTAGGTGCACAGTGGGTGGGTGCGGGTTGTGGGAGGGGGACTGGGAGAAGCGCCGTGGGACCATTTTTGGTTTACAGGTCAAAAAAAAAAAATTACATGGGACGCTTTGCCACGCTTGGGGTGGGCCCCAGCATGGCAGAAGGATGGCTGGGGGGCCAAGGAGCTGACGGGGATTGGGCACCGTCGCAAACAACGCTGACGCTTGCCATGCTGGGGTGGGCCTCAGCGGGCAGAAGGATGGCTTGGGCGCGGGAGCCGACGGGGAATTGGGCACCCCTGTCGGCAAATAACGTGGACATTTGCCACGCTGGGTGGGCTTCCAGGCGGCACCAAAGATTTGGGGCGGCTGATGCAGTGCTCTGTATGACAGCAGTGGTTTTCTTTGAAGCGAAGACCACCGCTGTCATACACAGCTCCCGCACCCATTGGTGCAGAACCACCACGCCTGCTCAACGGAGCACTGGATTGAAAGGGAGAGGCACACCTTCAAAGTGTGCTACTCTCCCAAAACGTTCCTTGTGCATTCGCACAAGCGAACGTAAAAAGTGCCTTAGCTGTCTTATCAGGGATTTGTCTTGGTGGTGCAGCTGTCAGCCCAATTGGAAGAGTATTCTGTACTCAATATAGTCCATCTTGTCAACCCATTTTGTTCCTGGCATTGGCTATACCAGTCTTGACTATGGACACATATCCAAATGTATTAACCAGAGTGATACCCTTACTCATAATGTGCGACAGTCAGTGTCTTTATCCCTAAGGAATTTGTCTACTCTAGTCTTGCTTTGAAAGCCTGAACACTGCTATCTTCCATAGGGTCACTGGGTAGACTATTACACACGTTAATCAACCTCTGTGTGATGTAATGTTTTCTAATGTTCCCCTTAGTCTGCCCCCCCCTCCAGTTTGACCACATGTCCTCTAGTTCTGCTACCACTCAGCAGCTTAAACATCTGTGCTTACTCCACCTTATCCATGTCCTTTAGAATCTGGAACACTGTGATCATGTTCCCTCCCAGTCTTTTCTTCTCTGAGCTAAATTATTTGAGCTTGCACAACATGTATTTATTTATTTATTCATTCATTCAGCGTTACAAACCTTTGAGTCAAGAGACTCATTTCCAAAGGCTCCACATTGGATAAAAAACAGATTCACAAGCACAGACATACAGAGTGCAGTAAAACATAACAGGCAGGGTACATACAGAGTGCAGAAAACATAACAGGCAGGGTACATAGGTTTAAGAACAAAAACAGATGGGTAACGGTGTCAGGATTCAGTCTTCGCAGGCGGCAGTACAGACAACATAGAAAACACATGGTAATACAGTCCATACTGTCCATAGTCATAAAGTAGTTACAATAATAATGAGGAGGTCCTATACAGGGTAGTAGCTAAGCTCAGTTAAAGACAAATCCAGAATACATAATTAAGGCAGCGCAGCCTGGAGGAGACTATTGTCATCAGGGGTCTAGTTAAGGGCCCTGAGAGGAAGAAAGGGCACCAGAGGGCTAGGACAGTACCGGTTGTGTGCACATGCAGCTGCGGATGGAGAAAATGTGGCTCTTAAGAGCAGTCTTAAAAGGACCTATTTTTGAGAGTGAGGAGATTGAGAGGGGAGGGGGTTGAACCAGTGAGGTGCCCTGTAATGAAAGGATCTCTGGGCTAGTGATGTCCGCACCCTGAGGACTCTGAGAGCAGTCCTAGGGGTGCTCCAAGTAGAGGCAGCAGGAGTTGCAAGGTGAAGGGAGGAGGAGAAGACCCCGGGAGTGAAAGGCCTAGAAGTATTTTCTTTGCCAGGAGGCAGGTCCGATAATGAATTCTTTCTTCTAGACTGAGTATGTTGGCCAGGGAGTATAGTGTGCAAGTGTGGGTCCATCTGTCTGCACCAGTGAGGAGCCTGCAGGCCTTATTTAGGGCCACTTGGATTCTGCTGTGGGTGGTGGCATCAGCTGCAGCATAGACTGGGAGGCCGTAATCTATCAGTGATAAGATAGAGGAGGTGATAGCCAGTCTAAGGGCCTTGGGGGAAAGCAGTCCTTATGGTGGTAGAGGAGGCCTGTACGCATGTTAGTAGCTGAGATGAGCAGGTTGCTATGAGAGTGAAAAGTGAGAGTGGAATTGAAAGTGATGCCCAGGTATTTTTAGCTGTTAACTTGCTCTAGGGGGAGAAGTGAGCTGGATAGTATATGGAGGGGTGCATTTTTAGACTTGTTTTGATGGTGAGCAAATAACATTGCTTTAGCTTTTTTTAATGTTAATGACTAGCCTGCGGTCGCTAAACCAGTTTTCAATTTGGCTAAATGAGTGCTGCAGGGAGGTCTGAAGAGAGGAGGGGTCAGGGTGGGAGGAGAGAACAGCATTGTCTGCATAAAGAAGGACCTTGCTAGGGCAGGAGATTGGTAGTGCATTTATTTAGACTAAAAAGAAGAAGGCGCAGGATGGAGCCCTGTGGAACCCCTGAGTGGACTGGATGAGTGCTGGAGAGTGTGTAGTTTATTTTGATGCACTGGGACCTTGCAGAGTGGTAGCTAATGAACCAGTCCAGTGGGTCTTGGGAAAAACCTAGCTGGTGGAGGGTGTCAAGTAGGAACGAGTGACAGACTGTATCAAAGGCCTTGGAGAGGTCAATGAAGACAGTCCCCGAGAGGTGGCCTTTGTTGAGTATTTTGTGGAGGAAGTTAGAGAACTCAATCAGAGCAGTGGTTGTACTATGACCTGGACAGAACCCATGTTGCTCTTTACATTGTTGGTTGTGGGAGGTAAGATATTCCGATAATTGGTCTGCCACTATTTTTTCCAGAGCTTTTGAAAAAAGGGGGAAGAATAGAGATTGGCTGATAGTTGCCAGGGAGAAAGTGTCACCACCTTTGAAGGTAGGGGTCATCACGGCCATTTTCCAGGCAAGGGGGAACTGGCCCAGGCAGAGGAAGCAGTTTAATAAATCAGTCAGGGGGTATAGCGCTACATCAACGACCTATCAAAGGATCCTGAAGTCCAGAGGGTCTGAGGAGGGGCTGGTGCCCTTGAGGGCTTTTGCTAGATAGTGCCTGGCTTTATGTGACGAGATTGTCCTCAGGTGGAGAGGTGGATGGGGAAGGTGTTGTGGTAGTGGTGGGGAGGTAGGGTCAAAGTAGTCATCAGGAAGAACTGCACTGAGATCTAAGAATGCGTTGTTAAGGCAGTCAGCAATATTGGCAGGGTCTGTGAGAGTGGCCCCATTGAGGCTGAGTAGGGACAGGGGAGGGGAGCGGAACTTTCCATTAAATTCCTTAATATTGTCCCAGAAGTTCCGGGCAGACCCCCAAGAGGAGGCAAGTGAAGATCTGTAGTATTCCACTTTTGCCTTATGAATTGCCCATTTACATTTTTTTTTAAATGTCCATTTATTAAAGATGGATGTGATCACATTCCAGTATAGTCTATTACTCTGTTGGTTTGTCATTTACAATAATCTTACAGGACTTATGTATATAAGCATTATATATAGACAATACCTTTATATTATAAATAAAGGTACATTTATACAATATGACTGAGTGTATTATTTCACCATCATTCTTGCCCTCTCTGAAATGAGTGAAAATTTATTTTTCCCATTATGTTCACTCTTGATACCCTTGTGGAGAAAATCACCACATCTTTATTTAAAACATCATTCTCCTGGTATCCTAATACCTCCACAGCTTCCCACCCTAAGGCACAAAGTCAGGTTCTCTACTAGACATGTAAAATACCCATGTCCTCCATAATATATTGGCCTGTGAAGCTTTGTTGTGCAATTTGGCTGTCAGAGACTCCAAATAATAAATGTTTGATACCACCCTACTCCATTCCCCAATGGTCGGAATATCCATAGACATCCACCATCTTGTTATAGCTTTTTTAGCAGCCACAATATAAATGGGTAACAACGTTTTATGCCAGGTCATTCTATGGGGAGGAAATATAGCCAGTAAAATCATCTCTGCAGTCAATTCGACCCCTTCTTCCAGGCAGTCTGACAGTGTTTGTTGTAGGGTACACCAGTATGGCATCAAAAGGGGACATGTTCAAAAAATGTGGGCAAGGTCGGCTTTCTGGCACCCACAAGACCTCCAGCATTTACCATAGGAGGAGGGAAGATATTTAAGAAGAATAGCCAGACAGCGGAAAAACCGAACTCAGCACTTCCATGCAAATTCCCACCATATGTTGGAATGGGTTATCTTACAAGCCATAGGGGAAGCCCAGACCCAATCCTGTTCAGATATATCCGTCTCAAGGTCTCTACACCAGCCCCTCAGAATGGAAAGTGATGAGTTCCCCATTCCCTCCCAGAGGATTTGATATAAATATCCCACCTGGTACCCTATAGTTGCCCAGCTATGGCATCTTCGAGAAATCTCCATGACATTGGAATAGGATTAGGTTGTTTGGACGTCACTTCTCTTTGTCTTAGGAGACAATTTTTGACCTGAGTATATCTGTATATATCCCCATCAGGTAGGCTGTGGTCCTTCTGGAGTATTTCAAACTGGATAATGCCCTTACTTGATATAAATTGTCTAAAAAATTTAAGTCCCACCCTCCTCCATCTTATAAAGGTATGGTCTAGTGTCACAGGAAAGAAGGATCCATCTTCTGAGATTAAAGTAAATAAAAAAAAATTCTCTAAAACCCTTGTGTTTCTTTAGACGGTACCATTGTGTTAAACTTGGGCAAAGCTTGAAATCCATAAACATGGGCATTTGCTACTTGAAGCCAAAGTTATTTTTAATATATCCTATAAATCATTTATAGCAAATTCCAAATCCTTCCAAGGTGCTTCAAAAGATGGAGAAAGCCACAAAAATAAGATTTTAAAAAAGGCTGCCAAAGCATATAACTTTAAATTGGGTAAATTAGCTCCCCCCTCAGCAAGTGGGAGCTGTAGCAAAGACATCCTTATTCGAGGTTTCTGTCCATGCCAAATAAAATTAGAAATGATTTTCTCCCAGGATTTAAAGTAAAAGTTAGAGGGGAAAGTTGTAATGTTTTGAAATAAATATAACAATTTTGATAGGATTATCTTCGAATAGACTCTATCCTCTGAATAAAACTGAAAGGTAAAGTGGACCAAGTTGTTAAGTTTGACTGAATTTGTATTGACAACGGTTCATAATTCAATAGCCCCACATTATCTAAATTCTTTGGGATACCTATACCCGGATATTTAAATTGTGTCCTATGCCATTTTATTGGATATTTATTTTTTAAGGATTAGGATGGGTTAAAATTCAAAGTAAGCAAATCTGTTTTAGTTATGTTTAATACAAACCCCGAGATCTCCAAAAGAAGTGTCAAGGAATCCCACAGAGCCAAGAGGGAAGTCTCTGGTGAAAGAGCTGATATCAAAATATTACCGGCAAATAAAGCCACCTTATACTCTCTCTGACCCAAGGGAACCCCCTCCACTCCAGCATTCTTCTGAATTGCTTCTGCTAGAGGTTTGCTATAAAATGCAAATAATAGATCAGACAAGGGACATCCCTGTCTCATTCCCCTTTGTATGGGTATTGGCTGAGATAAAGATCCACTGATTCGAATATAGGCTGTGGGGGACGAATAAACATTTTTAAGGCAGGTTAAAAAGGAATCCGGGAATGCAAATTTAGATAGAGTAGCCCATAGAAAATCCCACCCACCTTGTCAAATGCTTTATCCACTTCTAAGCTTATTATGATAGAGGGAATTTTTCTGGTCTGAAGGTGCTCCATAATTAAAAACAATTAACGGAGATTGTCTGAAGTACTTCTCGATTTCACAAAACCCGCCTGATCCTTATGTATTAATTGAAGTACTATGGGTTCCAATCTTTTGGCCCATATGGCCATAAATATTTTATAATCCACATTTAAAATAGAAATTGGGTGGTAAAATGTAGGGAGGGTGGGGTCCTTTTCTGGTTTGAGCAGGGGGTGCTAGAATAGCATAATTCCAAGAGGGGGGTGGAGTCTCTCCCTCAGACACTGCAATACAAGCTGGAAGGAGACTAGGTAATAGCTGGGGGATAAAAGTTTTATACCGTTCTGGAACAAATCCATCCAAACCTGGACATTTCAATGATTTAATTTGTTTAACTTGATAAAGAATCTCCTCTGGTCTAATAGGACTTTTGCAATTGGGTAATCTGTGTATCAGACAATTTAGGCAAAGGTAGCTTATTTAGAAATTCCTGTAGTCGATTATTTTGTTCTGAAGGGGGGTGGGGGGCTTTATATAGAGATTCATAAAAATGTGTAAAATCTGTTTAATTTGGTTCTCTTTGTAAGTTGTGGTGCCAGTTATAGGGGATCTTATTTTTAAAATAGTTGAAGCCCTTTTATTGGCCCTCAACTTCCGTGCCAATGCTCTTGCCCCTTTTGCCCCTCCTTCATAATTCTATTGTCGAAGATATGCCAAATGTTGAAGGGTTTTATGATCCAAAATGTTTTTATATCTCTTGTTTTAAGCCTCTAATCCATCTCTGGAGGGCAACATCACTCTCTCTGCATAAAAGCTGATAAGAAGACAGGAGATCTTCTAAAAATTTCAACCTAGCATTTTGTTTTTCTGTTTCCTAGAGGCATATTCCAGAATCTCTCGCCCCTCAATATGGCCTTCAATGCATCCCACTGAATTGTGTGGGATACTTCTGAGGACAAATTTTCCTGAATTGCCTGAGGAATATGTTTCCTCATGGCATCAAGGAATTTGTGGTCCTTTAAAAAGGATACATTAAATCTCCAAGATTTAGATTTTTGCTGCTTACCAAGGTCTATTTTAAGAATTAAGGGGTTATGATCGGATAAAATTCTTGGTTCAATTATCATGTCCTGAATTAGAGTAAGACGTTCCCCAGTAACAAAAAAATTGTCCAACCTAGAGTATGTTCTATGACATGCCGAGAAAAAAGTATACCCTGGGACAGATAGGAGTGTTCTCCTCCAAACATCCTCAAACCCCAAATAGGCTAAGTTTCTCTTTAAATGCTTTCCTGCTGTGGACAATCTATTGGGCTTCGGATTAGAGGAATCAAGATGGAGATTCAATGTTAGATTAAAATCACCTCCCATTATTAAAATCCTTTTATATTTTTCCATCACCTTATGTAGGAATGACTGTACCACTGAAAGCGAAGTCTGTGGGGGTAGATAAGCATTAACTAGAGTTATTGTCTGAGAATTAAACCTGCTGGATAAAATCACATATCTATCCTGTGGATTGGAAAAAAATTCAGAACATCAAATGGACTAGTGGAAGGTATCAAAATCGCCATTCCCCTCCTGTGTTTTTTTGGATGAGAGGAGGCAAATACTTTATATCTACCCCCCCCCCAGTGTAACTTAGAATATTCAGATAGAGAGAGGTGGGACTCCTGTAAGAAATATAAATCTGCTTTCTGTTTACTCAGATGTTGCATTATTTTGTATCGTTTAATTGGGGAATGTAACCCATTCACATTTAAAGAAAAAATTTTGACTGGGGCACTAGTCATTAGTATCCGGGAAAATTATTAATATGATTTGGGTAGGGCATTGTCCAGTATCCAGAGGAGCTTGTTCATTTCTAGTTATAACTGAACTGATCTCCCCTCCATCTCTATCTAGTGTCCTGCTGGAAACGACATGTCCAACCTTTTTAAGGGACAAGAATCTCAAACCTGAATTTGTGTCACCATCCTTTTTTCACATTTAACACCGTTGTTAGGTATAAACAACCAACTAACCCAAACAATAGTTGAATAAACTTTTGTTTCAGAACCAGGGAAACTATGTACACTTGGTCTTCCAATCGTGTGGGAGAAAACAACATCTCCCACTTTATCCCAGGCCCATAAATACCCGTAGCCTGGGGAGACAGGGCAACACCCTCCATAGGAGAGCAAGGACCTGCCTGAGGGGAAGCCTCCCTCTGGAACAGATACGGGATTACTGAAACTGTTCCTGTAGTGGTTGGGAGTTAAACACTAATGGCTAACTAAGATCTAATATCTATGTCTTGTAGGAAAACTTCCTCTCCCCGCTTCGCCTTATATCTAAATCTAACTAAAACTATACCCCCTTATAGAATATTACTTATAACAAAGTAATTTAGGAGCAATGACATAAAAACTTATTTTTTAAAGAACTAGCTGCTTGTTACCTGTGGCCATTCCCTTTAGAGATTAAACAATTAACTAAACTACTTATCCTCTAGGGGCCCAGCTTGTCCCGAGTTAACTGGAGGGAAATTTAGATATTATATCCCCAATTTATAGAAATTAGTCCTGGGTCCTGTCCCCTCTGAGAACGACTAAGACAGTAGGGCTAAAAATGAAAAAAATAGACCCTTAGACTTTGTCTGTACAGTCTAAGATGCCATCTAGTGGTGATTCCATTTACCACAGCATTGTTTTATCAAGCCCCCCATAAAATGTCTGAAGTACATAGTCACAATTTAAAGTAGTTTGTGTCCTTTGTGATAATTAGATTTCTGATCTTGCCACCGTTCTTAAGGAACTGAACCAATTCTGAGTCTTGTGGTTGAAAAATTCAGTCATGTGGTTCCAGTTCCTGGCTTCATTAATAAGTGATTTCTCAGTATCCTGAAGAAGCCAGATGCCTCTTTCAGAATATATTAAGCGGTCTTCAGCCCTCAAAGGGAGCAGGGAGGGAGACGGGGCCCACCGTCTAAATTGAGGCAGGGAGGGGGGAGAGAAAGGTTCTCCTCAACTTGCAGCATTCCACCTCACCCAGAATTGAGGGGAATTTTATCTTAAGCAGACGCTGTTTATAGAAGTGCCATAGTCCTCCCTCGACCCCACCCCCCATTCCTCGACCCAACCCTCAGCTGTCCCTCTCCGTTCCTCAACCCCACCACCCCCGATCCCAAAAGTAGCTGGAAAAAGAAAAAAAAACATCAAGGTCCTCATCTCTGCCTTCCTCATGGTATGTCACAGTGTTCAAGAGCATTGCTCACTTGATTAGAGGGCATAGGAGTAAGAGGGTGAGGGTGAGGGGGAGGGTGCCCATTAACCAAAACACAGAGGTAGAGGGGAGAGAAAAGTGCCCGCCTGGGGTTCACTAACTGCCACTTGAGTTAGAGACACAAACTGATACAGATCAAGCCCTGGCAGAGCTAATCCCCCCATAACCCCTCCACAACTCCCGACAACGGCCATCACCACCTCTCCCCCTCATCACCCTACAGTGCCCAAAAGAGGAGTCTCTCCTATATAATTTATTAACTGTTCCAATTTCGTCATCGTTCATGAGGAGCTAAACCACTCCTGAGTCTCATAATTCAAAATTTAAACAGTCAACTCCATCCTTAGGCTCGTAAATGAGCAATCTTACATGTTTCTTGAAGGAGCAAATTGCACAATTCCAAAGATGCGAAACGGTCAATAGCCCTCGATAAGAGCGGGGGGGGAGTTGACAGAAACTGTCCTCTGACCCAAGACTGGGAGGGGGGGAGAGAAAGGCGCTCTCCAGGTCACAGCAGTCTGCCTCACCCAAAGTAGAGGGCAGTTTTATTTTAAACAGGCACTGTTTAGAGAAGAACCATTGCCCTCCCTCAATCCCACTTCCCCCGGCTCGACCCTAAGTCTGGCGACTCCCCTCCAATCCTCATCTGCCCCCCCAACTTCAAAGCAGCCAGAGAACCACACCCGAGGCCTGCATGTTGGCCTTCCTAGAAGTATGTTCCACTGTTCAAGGCCTTCGTTCACTGGATTAACTGGCATGAGAATGGGGAGGGGGGGAACCCGACACCCAGCCCAAAGGAATGGAGGGGGACAGAAAGGCGCTCGACGGGAGATCTCCAACTGCCATTTGTTTTATAGGCTTTGTCTGGTATGGCTCAACGTAAGCAGAGCAATAACCTCCTCACCCCACCAAAATTCCCATATAAGACTGCAGTAGGTCCCCACTCCCCATCCGCCCAGCTATACCTAAAGGAGAATGATTATATCAAATTAAGGTTGCAAGGTAGGGTTTCTAAGCAGATGCACTCTGTACAAGATCTTCTGCAGCTTCTGGTCTCCAATTTCTGCATGAGAACCCTCCCGAACGCCTGTTCTGGAAGACATGTTCTGGTCCCTCATCGCCATCTTGGGATCCTCTTTTGCACTTATAATCCCTTGTTGGAGAAAATCTAGCCGGGCTTCAGTGGCAGATGAGTAAGTAATGGGACCATTAGGAAATTGGACCCCCTGTCTAGCTGGGTAGGGAGTACGAAACTTTAAGTTCTTTGCTCTGAGAGATGAAAAAAGGCGGGAATACTCCCTTCTCATATGCTGGGTAGCTGGAGCATAATCATTATCAAATAAAATTTGATGATCTCCCCATAGTATTCTCTGCTTGCACCAAGCTTTAATCAGTGATTGATCTTTTTGGTCAAAGCTGACAAAACGCATCACAAAGGATCTAGGGTGCGCGTCTGGCTTGGAAGGTCAAGGGCCCAACGCTCTATGTGCCCTCTCTATGTCTAACTGGAAGTCTGGGCCTAAATCTAGGGTTTGATGCAGCAACAGGTCAGCAAAGCCACTGGATCGTTTCCCTCCTCTCCCTCCGGTAATCCATATATCCTTATGTTTTTCCATCTTCCTCTATTCTCCATATCTTCCAATCTCAAATATGTGTGTAGTTGTTCCTCTGCTAGTGCAATTACTGCTCTTTCCATAGCCAAAAGTTTGTTAGAGTTATCCATTATTTGTGATTCCACTTCAGCGGTTCTTGATTGTAATTCCGTTAAGTCTGTGCGAATATCTTGGAGTGCTTCTCTCATTTCAGAACGGAATTCCGATATTGCTGCCAGAACAACCTCCAAATGTGATAGTTCAGGTATCTGCCTCTTTTTATCTTTCTCTCTTTTACCCGTCTTTGTTTCGGATTGTGGGAGAACCGACATTAGAATCTGAACCTTGTGGGACGTTTTCGTCATCTTCAGGCAGATTTTTAAGCGGTTGGAAACAGTTGCCATCAGAGCGCGCCATTTCCCTCAGGTACTCTGCCACAATTACTTTCTTAAATTTAGTTTTCCTCCTCTAGTTATTTATTGAGTATGCCAAGCTTCTAAAAACTGATAAATCACTGTTGTAAGGGGGGAATTCTTCTGTAAAGGCGATGGTGGGGAGAGAGAGCTTAAACCCACTGCGTCTTCACGGCGCCATTTCCCAACCAGAAGTCCATCCATGTACATTTGTTGTGCTCAGCATTGTAGACCTGCCTGTCACCAGGCTTGCTGGAGGAAATGGCTCTGTGCCAGAGATTGTCTCTGTGGTGGAGCTGTAGGAGCAGCGATGGTGTGATCCATGGTGCACATAGTTTCTTAGTGCGGATTTTGGCTAGTGGAGTGAAGATGTCGCAAGCTTTATTGAAGGAGTGGGTGAAGTATTTGAGTGCTTCATCAATACTGGGGGCCCAGCTGATAGATGACCAGTCCCATAGGGCGAGGTGCTGCTTAAGTTTGTCTAGGTTCCCAGGGTGGATTAGTCAGCAAGAGACCACATTGGGCACAGGCTTTGGCAGTCAACAGGACCAAGAGAATGTTATGGGTGAGTGGTCACTCAGGGAGTTGGGGTGAACAGTGATGTCCACAACCCTGTGCAAGCAGTTGGTAAGGATGATATCTAGTAATGTGTGAGGCCATTGGATGGGTTCCAATGAGTTCAGTGAATTTCCAGCTGAGGTAGGTCCAGGGCTGCAAATGCATCCTTGGCATTGGCAGATGAGCTAGCCAGCCAGTTGGTGTTGAGGTCACTCACTAGTATTTGCTGGACATTGTGCAGGAGGCTGGCGAGGTAGTCAGTGAGGGATGCGATTGCTTGGGCTTGTTTCTGAGGGGGAACATATGCTACTGAGATAATCAGATGCCTCCTAGCTCTTGCCCCCTAAGCCACTGATCAGCTTGGTGGCCATATTTACATATACTTTTGAATACACTCCACATATGTATCTTCCCGCACTGTTTGTTTTAATTTGTTGTACCTGCACCTCCTGTATTGCAGTCACATTGTATAAATTCATTTGTAACCTTCATTATCTGTACTGCCTTTTGCGTTGTATGGATGTATGTACCAATTACTGTAACTTAATCCATCACAGTAGATGTATGAACATATATATACTGGTGCAATGCTTGTCGATCTCTCCAGGGTTTTCGACACAGTTGATCATCAGAATTTGCTTATGAGACTGTCCGAGGTAGGGATGAGCCGTTCAGTTCTAGACTGACTTATCGCCTATCTTTCTGACAGACGGCAGGTAACAGCTGTAATGAAACTGTGTCGGCTATGCAGGTGGTATGGAGAGGAGTGCCCGAAGGATCAGTTATGGGCCCTTTATTATTTTTAGTATATCTAAAAGATCTTGGGCATTATGTGGGGGCCTCTTGTTACCACCTGTATGCTGATGACACCATTTTATACTGTTCGGATGAATCGGTTTCAGTAATACAATGTACACTGCAGAAAAGTTTTAACAATATGGAAAAGTACTTTGTCAACTCAAAGTTAAAACTTAATTCCTCAAAAACTAAATGTATGTTGTTTGGGTCTTCTATGAAACGGAAAAATGACTTGACTTTAGAAATTGTGGATAATAGAGGGGAGGGATTAGAGTTAGTTAATCAATATAAATACTTGGGATTTTGGTTAGATAATTATGGGTCAGGAAATTTGCATCTAGATAATTTGATCTCCCAGGTTAATAAGCAGGTGGGTTTTCTGTTTCGGAACAAAAATTGCTTAGATTCTGTGACATTGGACCTGATAGTTAAGATGCAGATTTTCCCTTTAATCAATTATGGGGACGTTTTATATGACGGAGCCACTAGGGATCGAATAACAAAATTAGATGTTCTAGTTAATCGTCTTGCCAGACTGATTCTCAGGTGTCCAGAACTTACTCATCATTGCGAATTGTATGAAAGATTAGGTTGGTTATCATTAAGTAGGAGAAGAATGATACATAAACAGCTGTTTGCTTATAAATGTGGGCTGAGTTCCGTCCATATATATCTAAAGAATTGATTTTCCTTTAGAAGTGTTAAGTTGACATTGAGAAATCAAGTTGTTATGGATATGGTTGTCCTCCTTGTAAAATCAAAATGTTACCAATATTTATTTAGTAATTATATTCCGATATGTTGGCATAGCCTTCCTCATGAATATAAGCAAAAGATTGGTAAGCCCTTATCAACATCCCATCTAAGAAGACACCTGATATCTATACAGGAACCTTGTAATTGTTATTGATATTCTTTTTTCTGTTACGTTTTTATATTGATGTTTCTTGTTTGATTGTATTTATTATGTTGAGTGTTGACCTGTATTTTGTATTTTAGTAAAGGTTACCATTGCAAATTAGTTTTTTACTCAATTAGTTTTACCTTGAATAAACAAATAAATTACTGTAACCTGTACCCTCTGTATCTAAACTCTGTAAAAAATGCTATTTACTTTGTGCAATTGCACCCAGGTTGTGTCTGAAAAAGGTACTTGTTGCCAGTGCACTTACCCTGTTACCAAAGTTTAAATGTATAAAATAAATAAATAAATAAAATGTTGGACACTGTATATCATATAGCCCAGACACCATGTGCTAGTGGGCTACTACCTCTGCCTGTTGGCCCTCTAACAGGTTAAGGGGCCTGGGTCCTGCTATGGTGGTGTGCAGGGGTCCTATCTCAAAGATAATAAAAACAGTATGGTGCCTCCACTCAGAGAGAATTAGAAGTGGGTCAGGTGACTGGCTGGCACAGCCCCCTGGGATGCTGCACCTACCCACCTCCCCTACCAACCACCCCACACTCTGAATACCCAATAATCCAACAATTCAGTACCACCATAAACCATGAACAGTAATGCTTTGGACAGACTCAGAGAATTCCTGCATACACAATTTCAGATGGTAAACCTCAGCTTTATTTGCGGGTAAGGACCAGGGAAGGAGGTACCGGGAGAAAGGACGCTGTGGAGAAAAACGGGTTAGTGAAAATAAGCAGCAGCAATAAACATTCAGGCACACAGGCCAAAACCACCCCCGATGGTACCAGTTGCCCCAGATGTTTTTATGGGTACCCAATAGATGCAGGCCTGGTATGGTGCCTCGGGCTGGCCGGCTGTTGGGGCCCTGAAAATATTGGAAAGAACTTGGTTTTAAGAATAAACAACACAACTTCTTTTTGTTTTTCTGTCCAGGAACCAAGTCCTGGGTACTCACAATTTGATGACCTCAACACCAGGGAAAATTGGAGCTCCTTGAGGTATTTCAACAACAGACACAGGCCAGCCAGGATCCCTCTAACTAGGTGGAACTTGCTCGAGGATCTTGCAGCTGGTCATCTTGATTGTAGTTCTGGACACTTGTCACCTTCAGCCACTTCTGGCCCATTGCAGTGCACTGTGGCAGGACACCAGCCCCAAAAGGCTCAGACCCAGGAGTGGCTCCACACCCCAGCTCCCATGATGGTTTGCAGATGCCCTAGCACTCCAGCAAGCTCCAGTGACCTCCTGAGACAGTGAGTCCCACTTGGAAGAGGTTTGCAAGTTCCCTCCCTGGATCTGAGTGAGGACTCCCAAATGGTGGTGGTCCTTCTGCAGTCCCTGCACTGAGCTCTCAGAAAATAAAAAGTTCTTAGGCAGTTTCTCCACTAAAGTCCAATGCCATTTGTAGGGTGCTAGCCTCTATTTCAATGAGTGCAAGTGCAACTCAGCAGGGGGAATTCAGCAACAACAACCTCCTGCACACCAGTCCATACTTTCCAGTTGACAGTGTCCCCAACCTTTCCCTCGGCTACAGCTAGGCCTTAGCTCTCAGCCACTTTAACCAGTTCACACAGGACACACACAGTTTCAGCTAGCACCCCAACCACCAGAGACGCTCTGCCTCTTCAGAATTTCTTTTACAGTCCCTCACAAGCAGTCTTATCAGCAATTCTGAGTTTCCAGTGCAGGGTTTCTGCAGCATTCAGTCTCTCCCATGAATAGCAAGCAACTTTTCCATAGCTGGGGAATCAGCATCACAGTTTAGTCTCATTCTCTCTTTCCCCTTCTCACTCTGTTTTTGCAACACAGCAATCTCCAATTCTGCAATACAGTAATCTCCACATAGGGCCTGGGTAAGCCCCTGACATCCAAAATCCACTCTCACAGGGTACTCCTAACTCGTACAGAGCCCGTGAACAGACTGACTAAATTCCAGAAAGTCTGCACAGTTCAACTGAAAATCCAGCGTTCTGACTGATGGAGCCTATCAATATTTGATAACCATAGTGATCAATATTTCCTGCTCGTCTATTGGGGCATGGTCTAGGCACCTGAATTACATGGATACATAGACAATGTCAGCAGATAAGGGCCTATGGCCCACCCAGTCTGTCCATTTGAGCTTGTAAGTTCACTTTATGTTTTCCTAAAAGTCTGCTGCCCCTTATTTCTGACCTCCAGAATTCCTTTATGTCTATCCCATGCATTCTTAAATCCCGTGATTGTTTCAGCCGCACCACTTCCTCTGGCAGGGTGTTACACTTGTCCACCACCCGTTCTGTGAAGAAATTCTTCCTCATATTTCCTATGAATTGTCCTCCCTCCAACTTCATCCCATGCCATCTAGTCCTGGAACATCTTTTTCGCTTAAAAATAGTGTATTCCTGCACCCTGTTCCTCACTGTAAGATACTTGTATGTCTCTATCATATCCCCTCCTCTCTCCCTCCTCTCTTCCAGGGAGTACCTATTCAATTCTTTCCACCTATCCTCATAGGACTTGTGATGCAATCCATGTACCATCTTTGTTGCCCTCCTCTGAACCTTCTCTACCCTGTCCATGTCCTTACGTAAGTAAGGTCTCCAGAACTGTACACTGTGCTCCAGGTGGGGCCTCACTCATGTCTTGTATAGTAATTAGTCCCCTCCTTTTCCCAGGAGTCCTTTTGAGTCCAGTTTGGGTGCCTAGATCACTGACTGGCTGCAGCACTGGGGTTAATGGTAACAAACATGTCGGCTCCCATTTGTTTACATGGAGTCCAGTTTAGTTTTATGCAGTTTCTCCCCTTTTTTAGGTATGGTGCAGCCCAATAAAGTACTTTATTTAGTTAAGTACCCCATAGTATTGTAGCCTCAACTGTCCCTTGTTAAAGAAGCCCACCTACAAATACGTACACTCAGCAAACCTTTCCTGGTCATCAATTTCATGTTCTCTAGCACCACTTGTTGCTTTATAAGAGTGGTTTCATGTGTATTCAGCTTGGACGAGAGCAGCGAAGTAAAACTGAACTGTTCTGGCTTGAGCTGAATGCAAGTGAAACCACTCTTGTACAACAACGAGTGGTGATGGGCCATGTATAAATCTATTATAGCTCAGTCGATATTTACTTTTAAAAAAATGACCTGTTTGGTATCTTTCTACAGATTGAGCAGTGCTACAAAGAATCCCATTACTAGGACATAGTGCATGAGACACTCATCGAAATAAGAGAATCTTACGTGCAATTGAAGGAAGCGTTGTGATTGGTTGGGAGTGTCACAAGACATTCCTACAATCTATAATTCTCTTCAATAATAGCCTTTCTGTTCTGTAGTGACCCGAACTGAATGCAGTGTTCCACGTATGGTATAACAAATGCCTTACAATGAGGGAGGATCATCTCCTTTGACCTACTTCGTAACCCTTCCTCATGCAACTCAACACTGTGCTTGCTCTCTGTCTGCAGCAGAAAACTGCCTGCCTGACTTTAGCTGGCTGTTCACAATTAACCCTCAATCTCTCTCCTCGATTGTGCTGTCCACAGCTGTACCACACAGGGGAGTAGATGCATTGTACAACCCAGATTTCACACTCCTGGTTGAACTACCTTAAATTTCCCCACATCGAAGTCGACATTTCTCAGTCCACACTGCTAATGTGTGCAGGTGCCTATGTAGTGCACCCCTAACCTCTGCTGTGCCCACTCTTCAGGCTAATTTTATGTCCATTAGCAAACTTTAGCAGCCTGATACTGATCTCCTCTAAGTCATTATTAAATATGTTAAAGAGCAAAGGACCCAGAACTCACCACTGGGTACACTACTCTTCTCTGAATGGTGACCATACAACAGCATTCTGCTTCCTACCTTTAGCCAAGTTATTTTCCATGTCTTGTTCACTTTGTGGACTCCATATTGTGCTACATTCTGCATGAAATTTCAGTGTTGTACAATACAGTATCAAAGGCCTTGCTGAAGTATAGACTGCATCTACTGCCTGACCCTTCTCCACCTTTATGCATTGTCCTAGTTATAGTATTGCCTAACAAAAGGCAATTGGGTGGGTTTGACAGGATCTTCCTTTTATGATACCGCACTGAGTGCTAGAGAACAGCCAATACTGTTCCAGCTGCTGAACCACTACACTGATTGACTCAAACACTTTGCCAAACGCAAAGGTTAAGGTGCAGTTACCTGGGTTATGTCCTCATCCCCTTTTGAATGGGGGACAACACTGGCCCTTTTTCAGTTTGTTTGGCACTATCCGTGGCTGTAAGGAACCCTGAAAAGTATCTGCAAGGGGATCAGTCAGAATCTACAAAATAGAACAGGTGCTGGGCCTGCTGCTGTGGTCGGTGTTTACCACATGAAGAGGCCAACTCCCCTTTGAACAATTACACAAAAAGTAGTAGCGCTCTTAGAGACACAAAAATTAAAGAAAACAGAGGCTGATATACCACTAAGTTCAGTTAATTTATAGAAAATAAGTGGCTAAAACTGGAGTTATAATGCACAAAAATATATGACATCCATACCATACATTACCCTGCCATACCACACTTTAACACCAGTGCAGAGAAGGCCTTCTGTATATCTAACAGTGCTAGCACCTTTTGTGCAAGTGTCAGGTATATATATATATATATAAAACTCAGATGCTCATATCTTTAGTTATTTATTTAGTTTTCGGTAGCCTGGTAAGTACACTAGGCAATAGTGTGCCTATTTTGAGGAACACACCCTGAGCATTACAGAGTACACAAATATACTTAGTAGAAACAGAGGTAAGTTACATAATAGGTATAATCCAGGAAATTTAATAAACACGCCACATGGGTTGGCTCCATGGCACCTAGCGAAGGGATTCACTTGGCATGCTGGGGACTCGGGATCACGCCCTGAGCCTGGGTGTCAGGAGCAGAGACTGGCAGAGAGGGAGTTCACAGGATCCATTGGACGCTTTCCTCCCGGGGGTGGACTGGCCTTAGGCACCTGGAGGTGAATTGGGCAATGTGCTAGGTGGCATGAAGCCTCGACAAGCCATAGAACATTCTTGCCTCAGATAGTAGTAAAAATGTTATTTTTATACAGCAAAACATGTAATTTGGATAGTGCAACCCAGTTTTCAAGACAGTCCTGTTTCTATCTAAGTTACCTATACATAAACGTATATTAAATATAGCAAATACATATCACTAACTAGAGAACAACACAATAACATAAAAAATAATCCAAGTTATTAACACCCCTATCAGGACAAACATTACTCATAGCATCCATAAATTACAATTCTTAAAGTACAACAACCTAATTACATTGACATCTAAACAGATTTAAACCATTTATCTCTTGAACAAATAATTCAAGAGATGGAGATGTTCGAGCTGTATAAGGTAAAATATTCCAGTATCTGGCTGCTGAAAAATTCACATGTTCTTTTCTCCATGTTTGTTTCTACAATTAGGAAATGAAATTTTATTTATATAGACTGTTCTTTTTGTGTCCTCAGAATACACACTGTCCCTGTCAAACAGTGTCGCATTAATATAATGACTTGGGTAGAAAACATGATATTTGTAAATTATTTTTTGCCAAGCTCTCACATAATTTATGTCTAGGGACTGCCATTGCAATACAGATAACATAGTACAATGATGAGTTCTTAGGTTACATTGTAGTACATACCTTGTTATTTTGTAGTGTGCCTTGTCTAGTTTATTTAATAGTTGTTTATTTGCAGTACGTTATAAAAGCTCTCCATACGTTAAGATCAGTATAATTAGTTGTTCAGACACTTTTTTCAGGTCATTCCTATTTAAACATTTAGTAGTCCATGATAAGGCCCCTATTCTTTTATTTACCCTTCCTATGAATGTGTTTATATGATCACTAAAAGACATACAGTATAGGCATCAAAAGCAACACCTAAATAATAATATTTGTAAACCTGTTCCAAACACTCTTCACTATTTATTTTTATTTTAATTTGAACAATATTTTTTTTTGGAAGCAAAGTACAATAGTTTAGTTTTTTTTATGTTCATAATAAGCTTTGACCTGGTAAACCACCCCCTCAAACTATCAAAGTCTACTTGCATCTTTATCTGAAGTTCTTTGATACTATGACCAGTCATTAAAAGAGTGGTATCATCTGCATACAGTCTCACCTGAGAGACACGCTTCAACTGTGGCAAGTTGTTTAACAAGAGAAACAACAGGGTCCCAAAATGGACCCCTGAGGTACCCCTATATTGTTATCTCTACTGGTTGATAAATATCCTGAGACTAGAACCCTTTAAGTGCAGCCATCCAGGTAAGACTGCAGCCAATACCAGGGTCCATCTGTTATTTCCTTGGTTTTAACTTGGTGCAAGAGGAGGGAGTGGTTCACCAGGTCAGATGCTTTCGATAGATGACAATAGCAGCAGTCTACAGGCCACGATGTAAACTGTACTAATCAAGTTATTAAACTCTAATAAGGCTGAAATGGTTGAATGTCCATGTCTAAATCCAGACTGATATGGTGTAATCAATTGATATTTGTCCAAATACTCCATTATTTGGTTATGGACATGCCTTTCTAAACATTTGGATAAGGTAGATAGTAATGCTATTGGTCTGTAGTTGTTTATGCCCGAGGCATCACCCCCTTTAAAAACTGGAATTATTTTACTTTCTTTCCATATTTGGGGAAAATAACCATCTTGCAAGCTCCAGTTAAAAATATAGGTAACAGCAGGGGCAATTTGGTTTGTCATTTTTAAAAATCTACCCTCTAAATCATCCATTCCTGCAGATTTATGTATATTAATGCTCTTTAGACCCTTGCATACTTCTGATATATGTAATGTTCTAAATCTAAATGGTGGGTGGTTATCCATATTCACCCTGTTTAACTGTTCTTCTGATTGTCCTGTACTGTATTACTCGTTGCACGATCATAACCTGGTAGATCCACAAAGTAATTATTTAACACATTAGCAATATCTTTTGCTTCCTCCACCAATTTTCCTTCTATTCTTATATTAAGTTTCTTTGTTGGGTCATTTCAGCCTGGATTAAGTAAATGATTTACACTCTGCCAAAACATTTGGGGATCATTATTACATTCCATTTTACTTTTATAGGATAGAGTTTTGGCCTTCCTTATTTGTTGTCTATATTTGTTCCTTTTACTTTTGAAAAGAACCCAGTCAGTTCCTTGCCTGGTTCTTTTGCACTATTGCCAAAGTCTATTCTTAATTCTTATAAGTCTCATAATTTTTTTCATTTATCCAAGGAAGTCTAGCTTGTTTTCTTTTCTTCTTACTTTTTGGTGCCGATAAATCACAAATGCTGTTAAATGTTTCTACAAAGTACCCTAAAGACAAATCTAGATCTGGAATTGATGTACACCTATCCATTTTTCTTTTTCCATACTTACTAAAAATTTCTCCTCTGAGAAATTTCGTAGATCCCTGGCCCATATGCAGTTAGAGTGATCAAACAATCCCTGCACCTGCTATGTTAGTATAGTTTCCCATATTGGGTTATGATCTCCCAAGTATGGAGAAAGGACTTCAGAATCTTCTACTGCTAACAGGGTTCTTACCTGGCTACAGACTTCAGACTGTATTTGCCCTTACCCAGATAAAAGAGGAAGCCCTGAGCCCATGTGAAATCAGCGAGCACTCTAAAAGGGCACGAGGAGGGTAGTTTGTGACTCCCCTGTCATGGATTGTACTTAAGGGAGGGCACTGTGAGCTCAGTGAACCCAGCCCACAGGGTTCGTGACAGGGACAGCCTGGGGAGCCAGGTGGCAGGAAGCAGCAGCAAAGGGTAAGACTGATGGGCAGACAGGCATGTTGAGTAGCTAGAAGGAGTGGAAGGTTGGGGGTGCAGAGGAATGTACAGAAAAGTACTATAAAGTCTGTTTGCACAGGTATACTTTAGCCAATTATGTACTTTTTAGAATGTTTGCCCCTCTCTCTTCTCTCTCTATACTTCCCCTCCCCAAAAAATTCATAGCCTGTGTATAGCATTGGTCTGGTTGGGGGGGGGGGGTCTTGTGCTACATCAGTTATAAACTGTTTTTGTGGTTGTATCATTTATGTTTTGGCTAATGTGTTTGTTTCCTATGGGGAACTTTTTCAGAGAAGAGAAATACAAGGATTCTTGTCCCATGCAGTTAAATTGGGAAGAAGGTCCAGGATTCCTCTTTGCTTTCCCTGGCCCACATGCTTTAGACCTGGATTCAAGCAGAGCTCATTTAGATTTTCATGCTAGTCTTGGTTAGCGAGAAAAACACACACATTCTCTCCTAAAACTACTAAAATCTATTTTATCCCTTTCACTTGGGTGTCATGGTGGTGGTGGTAAGAGCTATGCTTTCTCTATGAAAATCATTGCCAAAGCCCCGATCTTGTTGCCTCTTTCACAGAGGTCTGTTATTCCATAGTTATGCTTTCTCACTTGAACTGTATGGTTTCTTGTGGGGATGTTGAAAGATTAATGGCAACTTAAAATGTATTTTGTTTAATTTTTTACTGGTTAACACGTTAGTAATAAAATGCTGTTTTAAATAATAAAATGTTTACACTTAAAAAAAAATACACCCATCTAGTGGTGGACAGTGTGTACCTGTGTGTATATATATAAAGTCAAAGAAGCACTCTAGCCACTGAGTGCATGGGAGTTTACATTAGCTTTTTGGGGCTGGGCTCCGTGGCATGAATTAGACTGCACGCTGTCTATGACAACAGTGCAAAAGCGTGTCCACCACCTTGAAAGGTTTTAGCCACTGCAATGAGGGAGCTCCACCTCATTGCAGGGTGTGCCTTTCCTGGTGTAAGTTTCAGTGCAACATGGTGGTGGTTGTGCCATCTGCCTCGCACAGTCCCCAGAAAAGCTGACTTAGGGGTGCCCAATCCCCCTGTTGGCATCATCCCCCCCAACAATCTCTATTTGACAACAGGGTTCCCAATCCCCATCGCATCATCCCCCCAACACTCTTTATTTGCTGACATGGTGTCCAATCTCCATCAGCTATAGTCCCCCAAAAGAAACCCACAGGTGACACCCCTTCCCAGTTCATTTTCCGACAGTGGAGCCCAACTCTGGCGGCATCACCCCAAAACACTCTTTTATTTGCCGACAGGGTGCCCAATCCCCATCGGCCCGGTCCCCCCACAAAAACATGCATGTGACCTGCTGGAAGCCTACCCCAGCATGTCAAATGTACCTGTAAAAACAATAACCTTCCTGCAATGTTTTTTTTTTCCCTGTAAAGTAGAAAACAGTCCCTCGCAGTCTGTGGCCCTATCCCCCAACCCGTGCCCATCCACTGCATGCCCCAGCTCCCCACACCCCCTCCTTGCTCCATACTTACCTCCGGAGTCCAGCGCGATGATCTTCTGTGGACCGGGAACACATCTGCACGCTTTAAAGCCAACCACGAACTGAAGAAATGCCAGTAAGCTGTATAATTGCATAAATAGGTTTTTTTCAACGTTGATACATATATCGGGCATTTTTGGGAATTTTGCCACCAAATTTTCAACATGGGGTTACTGGGACCCCTCCTCATGAATTCAGTTACTGTCACGGTGTTATTCGGTCCCAAAAGGTGAATTTGCGGTCACTGCGTGGAATCACCCTTTGGGGCCGATTTAATGAAATGACAGTGCCACTGTTCATGAGGTGGCCTCTCAAAAAGCCTATGTCGCAAATTTGGTGAAAAAATCAAAAAAATTACTATTTTACGAGCGTGCGTTGCGCAGCTTCCACGCACGCTCATAACTTTGCGAATCTGGAATATTTTCACTCCAGATTTTCAACATTGCCATTTTTCCACACCTCCTTATGAACAGTATAGCTGTCATTTTTCACATCCTGGCTGAAATGTGTTTTCATACTTCTGGCGCAGGTTAGCGTGGTCACTGTGGGAAATCAGTGTTCAGGACAGAGTAAGAAAATCATAGTCATACCGTTCATGAGCAGAGGTCCTAAAATGTCTATGTTGAAAATTTGGTGACGAAAGTCCATTAAATGACTGTGCGTTGCACAGTGTTCACGCACCATCATTTTTCACATCCTGGCCGAAACGTGTTTTCGCACTTCTGGCGCAGAATAGCATGGTCGCTGTGGGAAATCAGTGTTTGGGACAGATTAGGAATATCACAGTGACTCTGTTCATGAGCAGAAGTCCTAAAATGCCTATGTTGAAAATTAGGTGACAAACGTCCATAAAATGATTGTTTTACAAGTGTGCATTGTGCAGTTTCCTCACACACTCGTAACTTTTATCATTTTTAATATTTGTACTCCAGATTTTCACCATTGCCATTTTTTCACACCTCCTTATGAACAGTACAGCTTTCATTTCCCACATCCTACCTGAACTGTGTTTTCGCACATCCGTCATGCAGTGGTGCAGTTGCTGTAGAAAAACAATGTTCAGAACAGAGTAAGAAAATTACAGTGACACTGTTCATGAGCAGAGGTCCCAAAATGCCTATGTTGAAAATTTGGTGAAAAAAAAATCCATAAAATGACTATGTTACAAGCGTGCATTGCACAGTGTCCATGCACAGTTGTAAGTTCAAGAATTTGTAATATTTTCATTCCAGATTTTCAACATTGTCATTTTTGCACACCTTCTTATGAACAGTTCAGCTATCATTTGTCACATCCTGCCCGAAATGTAGTTTCACACATCTGGCGCACAATCACACGGTCGCTGTGGGAAATCAACATTCGGGTAGATTAAGATAATCATAGTGCCACTGTTCATGAGCAGAGATCCCAAAATGGCTATGTTAAAAATTTGGTGAAATAATTCCACTAAATGACTTTGTTATGAGCGTGCAATGTGCAGTTTTCACACACGCTTGTAACTTCGAGAAGGTTTATTATTTTCACTCCAGATTTCTCACATGCCATCTCTTCACACCTCCTTATCAATGGTGCAGCTGACATTTTCATGTGGTGCAGAATGGCGCGGTCACTGTGGGAAATCAATGTTTGAGACAGATTAACAAAATCACAGGGGCACTGTTCATGAACAGAGGTCCTAAATGCTTTCATGAGGTGGGGGTCACAAAAAGGCCACATTTTAAAATTTGGAGTGCCAACACACACCCAGGGCATTAGGGTTTCTAATTATTACATCTCACCCTGTACAGACTAACAGGCATCAGGGGTGTGTCTTTGGATTGTCTGCTGTACTGCTCACGCCATTGGTCCTCTACTTCACCCCTGCAGCCACTGCCAGGCATCAAGGTGTGCCTTGGACTCTTCAGCCCCAAAGTTCAACCCATTCTCCTATGCTGCACCCATCTCAACATACTTCCTTATGAAATGGGGTGAGCAGAAGGCCAGATGACCCTAAGGCACAACACGACACTTGTCATACTCTGCAGGGTAGGGTGAGGTGAAATAGCGTGAACGTTATGGCCAGCAACCCAAACGTACACCCCAATGCCTGTCACTCTCTGCAGGGTGGGGTGGGGTTGATGTTGGATCTATACTTCACTTCTACTTCTATTATGTGTCTCTCTAACTCCTGCACTACCAATGCCAAAACCAACAAGACAACATTCGGCATTGACAAATGCTTGTTTAGTTTGGGTCACTTTATAGAACTAGTGGAAGAGTCAGAGTTTACCATTTTAATAAGCTCTTTCATTTTATCTTTTTGGGGCTTGAATTCTTTGTAAATATGCCAGAATATTTTATGACCTGCTGTCTTCTCAATCTGGGATAACCTTTGGCTCATATAGTTGAACTTTTACTGCTGTGTGTCGGGGCAGTTTTGCATACCCATGCCCTGTGTTAGAGGGGCTTTGCTAGCCCATTACCAGAACTATATAAACAATCTTGCTAGGTATTTTTTTTAGTGAGTAACAGGGCAGGGCCATTTTCACATGACCATGTCTGGTGTTGTTCAATGATTTAGAATGAATGCACCAGTACAGCATAATTTCGGTGCCACACCTTGTTTGTAAGAGGGCCACGGGGTAACAAACAGCAGCAGAGTAGCAAGGTTATAACATTGCTACAAGATTAAGGTTAACTAGCTGTCAAACTAAAAAAAGTTACATTACAAGGGTGCTCCAAATTGTCACATAATAGGTTGGTCACTAAGACAAGGCAAGTATTTGTCAATGGCAAACGTTTCCTTACATACTGTTGCAAGTTAGAACAGCATTGCTGTCTCATTTTTACACTGTATTTATCCAGGATAGCACATCTAAAATGCAATATCTTGTTTTCAGTCCTGCCTTTTTTTCATTTTCCACAAAGCTGTTTCTCGTTTCAAGCCTTGTCTGACAGCACCCCCCCCCCAGCCTCATCACTGACTTTTCATGGATTTACAGTTACTCACCACTTACCAAGACCAGTGTGGTAGGTGACCAGTTGTGCTAGTTGTTTGAGAGGCTGCAGGGGATGCCAGCTTGGACAGCTGGTATTTTCTTCTTGCCCCCGATGCTCTCCCCTGTGGTGGCACATATGAGTGGCAGCAACTCCTCCCCTCCTGGTGCTCCCAACTGTGCTGCCAGCTGGTCTCCACCAGTCAGCAATCATGCAACCAAACAGCATCCTCCATTCTCCAAGGAAGGAGAGCAGTCCCTGGAATGTTCAATTCTTCCTGCCCCAGGAAGCCCGAAATGATCCATGCTTATTCCCGAACACACGTTGCTGGCCATACCAAGCAGTAGCACTACTAGGTAGGGGTCCTGTTTTTATCTATTTTTAAAATGTATTTTTTCAGGACAGGCCAGCTGAGATGCAATATCTAATTTTCAGTGGAGTCCTGCCTCTACCCATTTTACACTGTATTTGCCCAGAATAGCATGGTAGAGATGCAATATCTTATTTTCAGTGGGGTCCTGCGTTTACTCATTTTTACACTGTATTTACCCAGAATGGCATGGTGGAGATGCAATATCTTATTTTCAGTGGAGGCCCAGCTGTTACCCTTTTTTTTACAATGCAGTTACCCAGGATTGGCCAGCTGAGAGGCAATATCTAATTATTAGTGTGCTCCTACAGTTTGACCCCAAATTTCCAACATAGTCTTTTTATGACCTCACATTATGAGGAAGACGAGTGGGATTTTTAAATTCCATCTGAAAGATGATTTACGGAGTGATTGCAACAACATGTGAGGGGATTTGAAACATGAACACCTGTCATGTTCATGGGGGGAGGGGTAACACAAGGGATATGCTGAAAATTTGAGGGCCAATATCTGCAACAATAGAGTTATAAGTAAATGGAGAAATGCAACGTTTCTTCATGACTTAGTCATTTTTTTTTTACATTTTCACCCCAAATTTTCAACATAGTCTTTTTATGACCCCATGTGATGATCAAGACAGGGGGGTTTCTTTTTAATCCCATTCGAACAGTGATTTGGTGGAGCAACTGCGAAAACATGCTTTGGAGGAGATTTGAAAAATGAGGATACTTGTCATGTTCATGAGGTGGGGTGACACAAGGGCTCTGTTAAACATTTGGGGGCAAAACTGTGCAAAAATAATAAATTTATGAGTAAATGCTACAAAAATTTAAGTTTCTTCATAAATTTGTTTTTTGCTGACATTTTGACCCCAAACGTTCAACAGACTTTTTATGACCCCACCTTATGATCACAACAGGTGGAATTTTTTAAATCCTGTCCAAAAGGTGATTTTGCTGAGCAACTATGAAAATATGTTTTGGAAGGGATTTATAAAATGACACCTGTCAAGTTCATCAGGTGGGGTAGCAAAAGAGCTATGTTGCACATTTGGGTCCAAAATCAGAAAAAATCAAAAAAGTTATACATATTTGTTCATAAAATTCAGTGTTTCCTCATAACTTCATTATTGAGATTTTGACCCCAAAATGTCAACATAATCTTTTTATGATCTCACCTTATAATCAAGATAAGTGACATTTTTAAAATCCTCTCCAAAACGTGATTTTGCAAACCATAGAATCATAGACTCATGTCAGCAAAAAGGGACCCATTGGCCCATCGAGTCTGCACCTGCCCTCCCCTTACACATAACCCCTGTCACTGACCCACCTCCTACCCCCACTTCCCAACCCCATATGTCTGTCCCATGCCCTCTTGAATCCCTCCACCATATCAGCCACCACTACCTCTTCTGGCAGTTTATTCCGGGCCTCCACCACCCTCTCCGTGAAGAAATGTCCCCACACATTCCCTTTGTATCTTCCACTCTCTAACCTTAGGCTATGCCCTCTTGTTTTAGCCCCCTCCTTCCTTTTAAGTAAGCTCCCTTCCTTTACCTTATTGATCCCTTTTATGTATTTAAAAGTTTCAATCATGTCCTCCTTCTCCTTCCTGGTCTCCAGTGTGTACAGATCCAGCTTCTTACACCTCTGCTTGTACGGTTTCCCCTGCATGCCCTGTGCCATTTTGGTCACTCTTCTCTGAACTTTCTCCATGCCCTCTATGTCCTTGCGTAGGTGCGGTCTCCAGAACTGTACTCTAACTGCAGTCTCACCATGGCTTTGTAAAGAGGCATCAGTACTAGGGTTGTCAGAACTCTCTGAAGTCCTGGGTTCTAGTTCTAGTCTAGAACTTTTGGAAAATGTTCTAGGGTTCTAATATTTTTTAGAACGTTTTAGAACTCGAACCCTATTTTTTTAATTGTGCTGCCAATAATGAAGATAATAATGAAATACATGTGAAAAAAGAAATTAAATCTGTTTAGTATGAGAGGAGAGAAAAATGATCATGTGTGACTTCGATGTATTGGTTATAGTGCAGCAGTCAAAGGGCACACAGCAGGATAAGCTAGCCAGTACACAACGTAGGAGATGGGGTCACACAACGCAGTGAAAAGGATTTTTCTGTCTCTCCTCCCAACAAGGAAATATATTTCTGGCATGTATTTAAGGATGAAAGAAAGCAAAAGGGCAAAATTGCCCACATAAACGAAACTGCTGCACTTGACTCAACCTAAAACTTAAATGAGCTTCAAACATATAAAAACAAGAGGAAATCTTACCAGTTCATCATACTTTATTAAAGTGCTCTGAAAGCTAATCCCACATGTAGCATTTAAGCTTTCAGTCGAGTGTTTCAGTTTTGCTTGGGCAATTTTACTCTTATGTTTTCTTGCTTCAGGCCCTTTATCTGCAGGCACTGGATCGTAGTTTTTAGCAGGAGTGAATTGAGCCCCTCACTTGCTTTGAATGTATTTAAGAATACCACCACACAACTGGCTGCTGAGCTGCACACAGTCACACACACACTGGGTAGGGTGCAGTGCAGTCAAAAGGCACACAGCAGGGCTGTAAAGGAGGCACAGCCAACTCCAGCTTGGGCACATGCAAAGAACTCACCACCACCTATTCAGAACGACAGGCAACGTACATGCGTGCACACAAACCAAACCAGGAATCAGTGCAATGTCAATGTACACTGCCCACAGTTGGGAGTCATGCAAAGTGTGTATACACACATGTGCACACAAATCCTTACCCTCATCCAGCCAGGATTCAATGTAATGCAACACACACACACACACACACACACACACCAGGATACTGCACAATCTATACCCTAACAAGGGCAAGTGCAACCTGAACACACCAGATGGCCCATGCAATCCCACACACCCTAGAGGTAACACACATGCCAACACACTGACTCTCTATACAGTGTACCCCCCAAATAACCAGGACCTGTGAAAACCGCAACACCTACCCTAAAACTGGATCAGGAGCAATTAAGCATAGCAAGGCACCCTCTGAATTATGTGCAATCCACAGCCCCCATCCCAACCCCTCAAAAAATCCAGGAAGAACAAACCACAACTGCACCCCAAATCAAGACTCCATGCAAAGCATAGCAAGACAACTCACCCCCATATAGTGTGCAAGCCTCAACCCCCACCACCTTAAAAATCACACACCTGGACCATGTGTGAAGTCCCCTCCTCCCCATTCCTGGAGTGCATCTCCACAAGAATCACCACATGGATGCATTGCACATATAGATGTGGAGGCGGTGATTGTGACTTAGAGCGCTTGTGCAATAAGTACGATTCCTTCCATCCCGAGCTGAGCAGTGAGTGGGCAGTGCTCTGCTGCAGCATGCATCCCTGGCACCAGGATCAGGGTCGATGGTTTGAGTCCCAAAAAAATCAAAGTGCTGCAATTCATGTTACAAGAGGCTTTTACTGACTACATGGTTCCAGGTCTTTGAGTAGTTGAGTAATGTTCCATACACCATACTTGGCACTTTCAGGTAGAAATATTTCTAGGGGGTTAAATAAATAAAATAAACTCAGTTCTACAACCTCTGGGAAAAATGAATGATGGCTCCACCACCTCTGTCATCTTTCCTTACTGACTTCTGCAGGAAATCTCAACCATCTAGAAATGACAGTTCCACCACTGAGATGTGAGAGCTCCCCCACCTAAACATTCCCAGTTTAACCACTGAATACTTCCAATTATCAAACAGGAGGATAAAAAAGTACTTCAAATATAAAAAGTAACAGTTGATTACATTTAAAAGTTGTTAATTTCTGTCAGTGTGCCATCTCTTTAAAGTATTACTTTGGCTGTACTGTATGCTATGACAGGCAATTTCCAAGCCTTTTTCTGCCTACGATCAAGGCATGATGCAAAACTGCAAGCTTCAAAGCTCAACCACTTCAACAATAGAATAGCCAAAAACAATCAGCCCCATCATACCAGCCATACTGTTAATGTATGTACAAGAATGTATTTTGTTTTCTATTTTTGAAGGTACTGAAATTTACAGCAAGAAATGTCTGCCCTCCCAGTCCGAGGTGTTATCACAGAACACAAGAAAATTGCACGCTTTTACTGTCACATAAACCAGCATGACTGCAATGGATCTGCTCAGCACTAAACTGCATCCATGATTCATACCTAAAGGGGACATTTTTAGTGCTTACTGCTCTCTGAGGTTTGCTGCTGGCATCCTCCGAGTGACTATGAGAGGACTACAATCCTGAACAAGGAGTAGCTTAAAAAAAATTACTGCTTTGTGTGTGTGCAGGTTGGCATCCATAACTAGGGGGGAGAGAGTGCAAACCAGAAGCTATGTAGTGGACATCACAGCAAAAGCTTTTGTTCTTTGGTGTCCTCATTCTGTTTTGTTATTCTTTGGTGGCAAGGTAAGGCCCACTAGGCATAGGTGCTTGTTTTCAGGAGTGACCCAGGAGCACTGGGGCAGTTAAATGACTTGCTCAGAGTCACACCGTATGCAAGTGGAGAGTGTAAGAATCAATCAATCAATCAATCAATCAATCAAATCTTTATTTATTCAGGCGAACATCATTGAGCAAGGCTCATTTACAAGATGGACCTGATAAGGTCAAGGTTCAATAGTTGATACACAGCAAATACATCATACACTTTATAAGACAGTTATACATACAGAGAAAAATAATGTTTATAACACAATGATGTACAGTGAATTCACATGTTAAAACTCGGTTAAAGGAAGGTTAAGCTACTATCTACAGTATGTACAGTACATACATATCCCAATGGGGCCATGACAGACACACAACATAATGAATACTAGGATGGTGAAGGTATTATTGGGTGCCATAAGCTGGGGGTGTCTGACTGGAAGGAATATGCCATATATGATTGGAAGCCAGATTTGTAGGATGACTAATCTAGCTCTAGTGGTAGCAACTGCATTTCTCTGTGAAGAAGGCTGTACAATGCTGTTTAAAGGATGCAAATGGAATGATAATGGACAGTTTTAGGGATTTTTGTAGGGTGTTCCATGCTATAGCTAGAGAATAGCTGATTGCTGCCCTCCCTAGTCTGGTGCTGACTTTGGGCAATTTGAGCAGGATGATATTGTTGCTTCTTAGGACATAGGAGCTAGGAGTGGTCTGGCTGAAGCAGTCCAGGATATAGTTTGGGAGTTTTTTTGATAAAGCTCTGTAAATCCATAGAGCTGCATTTCTGCTCCTCCTGATATGAAGGGAAACCCATCCAACTGCGTCATAAAGAGAACAATGGTGGGTATTATATGGCAGATCTGTAATGAACCTTATTGCTCTATGATATAATGTATCTAACTTGTGAAGGTAGGAGATGGGGCAGTGACTATAAAGGAAGTCTGCATAGTCAATAACTGATAGAAAGATGGCCTGGACTAACCTCATCTTTGAGTCTCTGTTAAGGAAGGGTTTTAATCTATAGAGGAGGCCCAGCCTTTGGCGAAGCTTTTTTAACAGTTCTTCTAGATGATGAGTGAAGTCGAGTCTGTTGTCAATCCACACACCTAGGTATTTGAAGTTTTCAACATACTTCAGATTTTCTCTAAGTATAGTGCATAGCTGGGGGAGAATGATTGAAGAGGATGTGCTGGTGGAGTTTTGAGTTGTGAACATCATTGCTTTAGTTTTCTTTGCATTTAGCAGAAGCTTTTTCTCGAGTAGCTGATGTTATAACAAGGAGAATTCTGTTTGTAGGATTTCATGAGCAACTGTAGGCGAAGGGCTGCTGACATACAGAACAGTGTCACCAGCAAAGAGGTGTACTGAGGACTTGGTAAGGATTGAATCAATGTTATTTACATAAATGGCAAAAAGGATAGGACCCAGAATAGAGCCTTGGGGGACTCCTCTTGACAGTGGTCTTAATGGGGATAGGTCACCTTCAGCTTTTGCCTGCTGTGACCTACCGGAGAGGTAGCATCTGAACCACTTAAGGGAGGGTGGATCTAGGCCAAGGGAGTGCAGGGATGAGAGTAGCAGCTCATGGTCCACAGTATCGAATGCTTTGCTCAGGTCCAAGAATACTGTACAGACATTATTCTTTTTATCCAATTCGATTTGCCAGTCATTTGTGACCTTGGCTAATGCAGAATCAAACCCAGGTATGCTGGATATACCAAGCTCATTCAAAGCTCTTTTTTTTTCAACCAGGAGAGGCACACTAAGCTGAAAGCTTGTTTCCAGGTGCGACCTGGGAGCACAAGGAAGTTAAGTGACTTGCTCAGGGTCACAAAGTATGCAAGTGGGGCTGTGGGATTCAAACCCAGGTCTCCAGGTTTGCAGCTCAGAACCTTAAACCACTGCTCTATACTGCCTCCTCCTCCTCATTACTCTAACCTCTAGGATTAACATTTGAAGAAAGCTATCATTTTAGTGTTGTGGCTGGTTCCAAAAAAAAAAAATTAAATGCATGGCCAGGCCAGTGCTTCCTGAAGGAGGCAGTATTGTGAAAATAAACTGCTTCTATCATGGTGTGTGTGGGGTTAATTCTAGCCAATACAGGAAGGAGATAAATAGAAAAGTACAAGTTTGGCAGTTCTGTTGGTTTTCCAGGCAGGACAAATAAATATTAAGAAAGCAGCTCCTGTGACATGTGGTGTTAGGATATTATTAAAGAGAAGAAACAAGCAGGATTGCAGATGGTAGAGAGTGTGAGTGCATGCATGGTGAAGGGGAACAGGAAGCAACTGAGTTGAGTGAGGGATTGGCTGGGCAAGCAGCTGAATGGGGGTTACTATGCAGGTGGACAGGAGGTACCAGCAACAAACCCTGGCTATGACAGAAGAGAAAAAAAACAGTAAAAATAATTGCACTGCATTACACGGATAGAAAGAGAAATAGATTCATAGATAGATCATAGATGGATGAAAGATGGACATAATATATTTAAAAAATCCTTTTTTTAAAACCAGGGAGGGGGAAATGACACGAGCCTATGCAAGTGCAGCAAGTGTGAGACACTCCAGGCTCCCCAAAAGACACCAAATCAACTTTAGGGAGCTTCGCATGCTCTCACATTTGTTAGTGCATTTGCACTGAAAACGGTTGTACCTATTGAATGCTCTCCCTCTCGTCGATCGTCACTCTGGGTCTCCGGCTCTGAATAGCACTGCTGACCTGCCCGATGGATGTCCTCCTCCTCCTTAGTCCTTGGCATCTTCTGATAAGCACGACAATTTTGCTCTGCTGCTTTGCTGTTGCTCAGATCCATACTCTCTCAGCAAGTCCACTCCGATCAACCGCTCACTATGTTGCCGACCTCTTACCTTGTCGGCCGCCTTGATTCCTCGAGCCTGCTGCCCAATCACATTCCCTTATTTCACTGCACGCATGTGCAGTGAATTAACTTTAAAAAAATTTGCTCATTTCAAAAAAGGACTCCAATAGGTGTGGCGTGGCCCGGGGTGGGATTGCTCACTTCACAGTGGGGGGGGGGAGCACCACAGCAGGTCATAGAGGGCAAGAAAACAGAAAATAAAATAGTCGAACCCTTTTGCGAACCCTCTAGGTGTCTGAGTTCTAATTTAGAACTCAAACACCAGAGTTCGGGCAGGGTCCATATCGTCTTAGAACTAGTTCTGACAACCCTAATCAGTACCTCCCCCCTTCTGCTAGTGATGCCCCTCCTACACATGCCAGCATTCCATTTGCCTTTCCCACTGCCTTGCTGCATTGGTTTCCTGCATTGAGGTTGCTGGATATTATGATCCCCATATCCCTGTCCTGCTCCATTTTCTTGATTTCCTTCCCCCCTGGAATGTATACTGCTCATGGATTTTTACATCCCAAATATAGATGCAGCGAATTCAAATTCTGCTGGCGAAGTGCTGGTGAAGTGGCCACTTCGCACTGGCACTTCGCTACATGTAGTGCCCCATAGGAATGGCTCATTTCACCTTGTGGTTATTACTTCATGTTGTCATTCTGCCTTAACGTGAAGTAAGGCAGAGTGACAACAATATGGGCAGCACCACACACACACAGTCACCAGAATTAATGTGCATTCCCAAAGTGCTACTGTCTTGTGTCCAGAAAACTCCCCAGTGCTGACGAAGTGAAATGAAAACGTAACAAGAAATGCAAAGTCTCCCAGAATTAATGGCACACTCAGTCATGCAAGCAGTGATCACACACAGATTCACCAGAATTAATGTGCATCCCCAAAATGCTACTGTCTTGTGTCCATAAAATTCCCCAGTGCTGACAAAGTGAAATGAGCGCGTAAAAAAAAATGCAGTCTCCCAGAATTAATGGTGTATTGCAAATGCACAGACAGATTAAGATTGTGCTGTGCACTCGAGATGCATACATCAAGGCACACCACCACCTAACCAGTGCTCACAAGTCACAAATCCAAATCTGGAAAGGAATACCTTTTGCCAGTTGAGGGATTAGTGCACGGCAGTAACAATCCACTACCAGTAAAGATACCACGAAGCAGTATAGAAAATTCATGCAGGTGCAGTGGATAGCAGGTTCACACTGCTGCAATTACTCTGTGGCACAATAAAAAGTGTCTGATTTAATTGCACACATCGCACACACACACACACTACAAGTAATGCTTAGCAAATTGAAAACCTTTAGTAATATAACCAAATGTTTTAAGCAAATTATACACTGCTGCACCACAACAATCAGCAAAAAAATTTCAAGAATTACTGGAAATATTACTGTGTGTACATTAACACAGTTATACAAGAAAAATATAACCAAAACAGAAAGACTGCCTTTTTCTCCCAGTTAATGTACCTACACTGCAAATACGCCCTCCCCAAAAGCACACATCACAGTACACAGACTGACTGTTCTAAATTAACATTCAAAATCCACACACAACAATAAACACTCAATTATATGAGCACAGAAAGGTTTCCTAGAATCGATGCACTAAATTTTGAGCAAAAAAATGTCTCAAAAAGGCATTTTAAACAGCTTTTAGACATTTTGAATCACAGAGCTCTGCGAGCAGACTGTCTCCAGCTAACACTACACACACACTACCCAGGCCAGAACTGAGGCTGTGCAGAACAATCTACAGCCCATGTGACCTGCAATCCCATGAATCACTGCAGAATTTCATTTGGAGCTCAATTACAAGGTGAAGTGAGGCGAATTACATTGATTTCAATGTACTTCACCTTAAAATTGGCGGAGACATGGTTTGGGGAAAGGCAGAATAATGCAAAGTCATTGGTTTCAATGGACTTCACGTTCCTCATTATGAAGCGAAGTACTCCGTTTCACATTGCGGTTTGTGGAGTACTCTGCGGATTCTGTGTTACTCTGTGAATCACTTCATGGAGCGAATTGGAGCCACTTCACCCACCACTACTTACAGTACTGTAACTCACATGCTGTACAGGAAGGAACGCGAATGCCTATGGCTGTACTTCCCCAATGAGCTGAGCCTGTATCATAAAACTCCCCAATTTAAAAACTCTGATTAATGAGTACAGTGGTGGTGGTGGTTAGGTGAAGCCTGGAGAGATACTACAAAACAGGCTTATAATACATGCAAGTAACTAGTAAAAAAATGTATTTTATGATCCGTGACTTAATCATGAATCATGACTTGTGACTACATTTGTGACCGTGATGATGAAGAATGTGATTCGGTGTGAGATGACTAATATGAAACTGTATGGGAATGCGAATGGCTACGGCTGTGCTTCCCCGATGAGCTGTAACACAAAACTCCCCAATTTAAAAACTCTTATTAATGAGTACAGTGGTGGGTTGGTGAAGCTTGGAGAGATACTACAAAACAGGATTACAATACATGCAAGTAACTAGTAAAACAATTCATTTTGTGATTTGTGACATGATCATGAATCGTGATTTGTGACTGCACATTTGTGTAATGAGTACAGTGGTAGGATGGTGAAGCTTGGAGAAATACTACAAAACAGGATTACAATTTGATTCATGACGTGATTGTGAATCGTGACTGCATTTGTGACCGTGATGATGAAGAACATGATTGGTATCGAGAGTGACTTGTGATGATGGCCCTGACTTACAAAACACATATTAATGAGTACAATGTTCATGCAGAGATATGCACTACACCAGTCCAGTACTCTGAAGGGAAGCCAAAGAAACAACTGTGACTTAAGTTACAGATGGAGGTTGGGCCCTAGAGAGATGCAAATGCACTGACAGATTAAGATTGTGCTGTGCACTGAAGAGATGCAGATGCAAAGGGACAACACCTAACCAGTGCACACCATCAGAAATTCAAATCTAGAAAGGAATACCTTTGCCTGTTGGGGTGGGCCGTGGGGTGGCAGTGTACTGCAGTAGCACTCACTAGCACTAGTACCAGTAAATATACCACAAAGAAGTACAGACATCACGCAGCTGCAGTGGATAGCAGGTTCACATTGCTGAAATTACTATGTGGCACAATAAAAGGTGTCTGATTTGATGACATGCGTCACATACATACTCACACACACACACACACACACACACATATACTAAGTAATGCATAGCAAATTGAAAACTTCAATAATATAACCACGTATTTTAAACAAACTAAAATTATGCACTGCTGCACCACAACAATCAGCAAAAAAAAGTCAAGAAGTACTGAAAATATTACTGTGTGTACATTAATACAGTTATACAAGAAAAATATCAACAAAACAGAAATAACTGTCTTTTTCTCCAAGTTAATCTACCTACACTACAGATACGCCCCTCCCCCAAAGTACACTTCCACTGTCTCTCAGTACACAGACTGAATGTTGTACATTAACATTCAAAATCCATACACAAACAATAAACGCTTGATGATATGAGCACAGGAGGGTTTCCTACAATCGATGAACTAAAGTTTCAGCAAAATAAACTACTCAAAAAGGCTTTTTGAACACCTTTTACAAGGTTTGAATCACAGAGAGCTCTCAGAGCAGACTCTCCTATAGCTTCATACACACACTACTCCGAACTGAGGCTGTGCAGAACAATCTAGAGCCCATGTGACCTGAAATCCCATGAATCACTGCAAAATTTGCCTTTGTAGCTTAAAAACAAGGCAAAGTGAGGCGAAGTACATTGTTTTCAATGTACTTCACCTTAAAAATTGGTGTAGTAGTGGTTTTGGG
Source organism: Neoceratodus forsteri (assembly GCA_016271365.2). Lineage (NCBI taxonomy): Eukaryota > Metazoa > Chordata > Ceratodontiformes > Ceratodontidae > Neoceratodus > Neoceratodus forsteri. The sequence continues at coordinate 529,570,885 of CM028137.1, read as the reverse complement.
AAGGCTGAGTAACGCAAAGTCATTGTTTTCAATGGACATCGCGTTACCCATTATAACGAGAAAGTACTTCGCTTCGCGTTACGGAGCATTCCGCGAATTCACCTTCAGTCCACAAATCACTCCATAGAGCGAATTGAGGCCACTTCACCCATCTCTAGTCCCAAATGCATCACAGTACACTTTTTGACAATGAACTTTAGCTGCCAAGTCTCCGACCACCCCTCCAGTCTCTGACTTTGCAATGACTACAAAATACAGATTTTCAGATCATCTGACAAATTTCACCTACCTGGATCACGAGGTGGGGTAAAAAAGACCATGTTGAAAATTTGGGGTAAAAATATTAAAGCAGTAGTAGTACAATGAACAGGTTTTTGTGTATTTACATTGGAGCACTCAAGGTATGAAGGGTTCTATTAAAAAGAAATAATTTTGATTATTATTTTTTTTTAGCACCATAAAGGTTCAACTCACCTCTCAGCCAGCACAGACCCTTGCCAGAATCGCCATTTGCAAACAGAGTGCATCATGGTTATAATGGGAGTTAAAATGTTTAACCATAATGCAGTTCTATTTGCAAAGTGGCATTTATGTAGTGGCACTGTGTGCGTTCATGGAGATAGCCGAGAGTGACTGTTTTAATATACTGTAATGTGGTCCACCTGCAACGCTACTGAAACAAACCAAACAGGTGGAGCCACCTCCTAGTACACAGAGCGGCTGCTTACCAAAACGACACACAGAAAAGAAACAGACACTGTGCTGGGGATTTGTGCCTGACATTTCATGCTGCATATGTTTTGTTTGTGACTCTTTTGCTACAAAAAATTCAGTTTCTTTGCTCTGTTCAGTGCTGCCAGTCCTGTTTTTTTTTCCTACTTCTAGCAGCTGATACTCTTTGCATCCCTTTCCATTACCGGCTCGTCTGTGTCCCACTGCTGTCATTACACTGTTCATGTCCTGTCAACATTTTTATTTTTATTTTTTATTTTATTGAAATCTAGGATTACAAATACCTTTGAGCAGGAACTGCTCGTTTACAAAGGTTCCACGTCGACAACATAGGCTGTGAATGAACCATGAGAGCACAAGTCAACTGGAGTGAGGCTTTTTATTGAAGAAAAAAACCGCTTCACTCTAGTTGACTCACTCACTCATAACATTTCTTTTGATTTCAGCTGACTGGCTCTACAGACTTATCCTGGGATTCTGGACTAAGACTGTACGCTGTAGATGCTATACTACTACATTCCTGCCTACAATATCTCTTGCTTCTGAAAGTCTCCCTAACATGACCTTTAACGATGAGACACATTTATTGTGAAGCCTGCAAAACACAACAATGTGACACACATAGCATGGGAAAAAATAAAAATAGCAAAAAAAATTAAAAACATTGTCAATTAGTACTACAGCTAAAATGACTGTTCCTTTGTATAATGTGTACTGCAGCTTTCACATTTCCCATGGAGAACATGGGATTGAGCACGCACTACTGACAACAAATGTGCACTAGTGAATTGTGGGAGGTTTATGCCTGAAAACAAACATGCCGGAGGGTAATTAATTTGTGTGAACTAATAAGACATTTTAAATAAAAATATATATTCAAATAACATTTGACAGCAATTGCATTACATAACTGAGAACTGGATGTCACAGTGAATCTAAGACACAGGTTAAAGAATAACCTAAATTTCAGATGAATGTTCATTGCTCTGCTGCTTTGAGCAATGACAAAGTTATGAGTAACACACATTGAAAACTCATTCACCCAACTTACCTTGTGTTTTAGTCAATTCGTGGTTCATGCTGGAAGCAGCAGGACATTCAAGACGCAGAACTGGACCAGGTGTGGGGTGGTGGATGTTGAGAGAGGGGTCAGGTGGGAGATGGGAAGGGGTAGAGGTTGATGGAAGGTTTTCTTTGTTTCAGGTTCAAAAGGAAATAGAAATAGAAACTATGAGGGATATTTTTATTATTATTACAGGGACAGGGTCCAACACTGGGTATTGGGCACCCCAGTGTTAGTGCGAGGTTTCGCGGTACTGGGGTGGACATGCCTCAGTGTTGCATGGTGTTGGAGGGTACATTCAAAAGAGGAGGGAATGGACACTTAGGACAGGGACTGACACTTGGGACTGGACATCCCAATGTCAGTGTGATGTTTGGTGACAGCAGGTGGCACCACTGATTGCAGCTCTTGTGTATCCCCCCTCCAACACAGGGTGACCAGAGGAGCAGGTGCCACCGATCATGGTAGTTGTGTGTCCCCCTCCTACTAGAGGAACCAGAGCAGCTGATGCTGATGATCACAGCTCTTGTGTGTCCCCCGCCTATCGAGGGGGACCAAAGGAGATGGTGTCACCCATCATGGCTGTTTAGTTCTCCCCTCCTACAAAAGGGACTGAAGGAGCTGACGCCAAGCAGAAGGCTAATGATCATGCCAGTTTGTATAAAAATGTGTGGAAATACACAATGTAATAGGTGTGGCTGCATCCTTTCATAAGTGAGAAGTTTCCACCCGTCAGCAAGCTCACTAATGTCATCATCAGCCTTACTACAACTGAATTTTCACTGCCAGGTCCCCTGCACACTGACATCCACTGGATGACAGGGCTCACACCTACCAAGCCCAACACAGCACCAGGATATTTGATTTGTGCATGTGCACAAGCAAACATGACAAGAGAATAGGTGAGCTGGCCCGCCGGCGCAGCACTAGCAATACCGCCTGTGATGCTGACAACCCTGGCTCGAGTATAAGCCTGGAGTGTCAGAGGACCCACTGAGGAGAGGTAGGATGAGCTTTCATTGGACTGCTTTCCTCCTGCAGGGGTGGGGGTGGACCTGCAGTGCCTGGCACAAGACTGACTCCTAGCGGAGGCTGGGAGCTCAGGAGCTAGGGCCTGCAAAATTTGGGAGAGAGGTGATGGCTGATGGTGTGCTGTGCATGGGTGCATGCATTGTAGCACCTAGCCGTAACTGCAGGGCTGCATTTCCATGGGGACAGCAAAGACAATCCCTCAGGACTGCTGCAGCATGATAGCCCAGGGACTTCATCCTTGATCTGCCCGAATGATGCTGGTGTAAGTCTCAACCGGGCCTCCAAGTGGATATTGGTCTCTCCCTTCAGGGAGCCCTGCCATGAGGGCTAAGTTGTGGGCCTCCTAGTCTGGCCAGTCAGGGGATGCTGGGTGGGTGGGGGGAGCACTAGGGGCAATATATAGGGTACATCCCCACCAAGCCTGAGAGTACAAAGAGAATTAAAAAAAAAAAAAGGTATAGTTCATTTTAATGGTCCAGTTCCTAAAAGTTAATTTTTTACTTTAGAAATTTTGGCTGGGAAACGCACACTGAACCAAAGCACATTTCCAGGTACATCCTGGGAGCAAAGGGAGGTTAAATGACTTGATTAGGGTCACACTGCACTGCAAGGTTGTGGTTGTGGGATTCAAACCCAGGTCTGATGGGTCTCGAGGATCACAGCTCATTGCTGTACCCTTTAGGATGTACTACTGCCCTTACGTTAAACATACAATTAGGACTTATGTTTGGTAACAGGAGTTTCAGCTGTACACAGATAGCAAAGTATTTGCCAGCATGGTTATACAACATATACCGTGTGTAATCCTTCACACCTGTGACTTTCTGGTCCCTGTCTGCTCTAATGAGAGCATCCAGAGGTAGGTGGGAACCCCCCACTAGTCCTTGGGAGATACCCCAGGATTCTTCCTGCTTTGGGATTGTGCTTAATGGAAAGTATCCCTTACATCGAATTTTTATATTCTGTTTCTGGATTCTGGCTTTAAATTGTGGGGAGGAATGTTACCACCTTCAGACTGAAAAGAAATGACACTGAAGACAGCACTGCAGCACACATCTGACTTTACTTATACTGTTCAAGTTCATATCATAGTTACAGCTAGGTCCCAAGACCTGATACTTGGTCTTGCCTTTCTCTGTATGGACATGCCAGATCTGCATTACCTGAGGGCACCTATACCAGCTCAGCTCCTCCATCGACTAAGTAGGTAGGATGGATACATAACAGGTCTACTCCCCTGGCCAAAGTAGGAATGGCTGACTCTAACTGTTCTACGCCCTTGGATACAAACTATGAGGGTGATAATTTTACAGCTCTGCTCCCTTGTCCACAGTATTGCAAGGGAGACCATTAAGGCTGTACTCTCTCATCCACAGTATACAAGGGTGACTATAACAGATCCACTCCATTATCTACAATCTGCAAGGTATCTATAACAGCTGCACTCCCTCGTTCACAATACCCAATTGTGTCTATAACAGCTCTATTCCCTCATCCACAATATGCAAGGGTGACTAATAGCTTTACTCCCTCAGCCATAGAATGCAAGGGTATCTATAACAGCTCTGCTCCATTGTCCACAGTATACGTGGTTGACTATAACAGTTCTATGCCCTAGGATACAAACCATGAGGGGACCTGTATAACAGCTCTACTCCTTTGTCCACAATATGCAAGAGAGACTGTAACAACTCTACTTGCTTGTCCACAGTATACAGAGGGTCTCTATAACAGTTCTGCTCCCTCCACCACAATATGCAAGGACTAACAGCTTTACTCCATTATCCACAATATGCAAGGGTGACTACAACAGCTCTACTCCCTCATCCATAAAATGCAATTGTGATGTTAACAGCTGTACTTCCTCATCCACAACATATAAGGGCAACTAGAACAGCGGTACTCCATTAGATACCATATATGAGGGGGACTGTATAACAGCTCTACTGCAATTGTCCACAATATGCAAGTTTGGTTATGACAGCTCTACCCCCTCATTCACAGTATTCGAGGATGACTACAACAGCTCTACTCCCTCATCCACAATATAGAGACAAGGCAACTTTATTTCTATGGCACCCAATCCCTGAGGCTCTGGGTGCCTTACATAAAACAGCTAGGGAAAAACATATAATATAAAAGCAATATTCATAAATACACACATATGAGGATAAATAAAATATGGTAAAAGCAGCTAAAAATCAAGCTTAAAATTATCTCTGGTCATTAACAGATGTCATCAGGGAAGGCTAACGCCAATAAATGAGCCTTCAGACCCTTCTTCAGTATCTCGACCGTTGGGGCCTCCCTCATACCAGCTGGAATGGAGTTCCACAGTGCCGGACTGGTGACTTCAAACACCCGGTCACCTGAAGTTTTTAATCTAGACCTGGGAACCGTGAGGAGGCCCCTGGTCGAGGAACGGAGGGAGTGAGCAGAGGTGGCTGGTGCTAGATCAGCCAGATAGCTCAAGCCCAGTCCATATAGGGCCTTATAGGTGAGCAAGCCCACCTTGAAGGTGACCCTCCACCTGACAGGCAGCCAGTGCAGAGCTCACAGGACTGGGGTCACATGACTGAACCTAGGCCCACCAGCAACCTTGCCACTGCATGCTGCACTAGCTGCAGCTGGTGGATGGTCCTTCAGAGATCCTGAAGTATAGCGCATTACAGTAGTCAAGCCTGGAAGTGACAAAGGCATGCACTAGTTACAGCAGGTCTTCAGGCAGAACTAGGGGCTTAATCCTGGCGATATTACTTAAGTGGTAAAAAACACTTTGGACCACAGATGACACCTGTGCGTTAAGATTCAAATTGCTATCCAGGATAATGCCAAGATTCCACACCATAGGAGAGGCCATCAATGGAGTGGACCCCAGGAACAATCCTATAGCTGCTCTGGAGGCACTCCTATCATGCCCGTGACCCAGCTCTGTCACCAGAACCTCCATTTCATCGGGGTTCAGTCGCAACCAATTGGAGAACATTCAATCATTGATCTCAGCCAAGCAGTTGTTAAGCATGTCTACAGCATTCTGTGTGTCTGGGGCAAAGGACATATACAGCTGGGTATCATCTACATAGCAGTGAAAACCCATACTGTAATGCCTAATGAGCTCTCCCAGGGCAGCACGTACACCGTAAATAACATTGATGACAAGCTCGAGCCCTGAGGCACTCCATATGGCAGGAGCTTCAGGGAGGAGGAGGAGAAATTCCCCATCACTATCCATTGCTTCCTGCCAGAGAGACAGGACTCAAACCAGTTGATGATGGTACCGGCGAGTCCACGATACTCTCAAAAGTGATCAAGAAGCACAATGTGATCCATGGTATCAAATGCTGATGAGAGATCAAGGAATACAAGAACTGACCTGTCTCCTCTATCTCTAGACCTGAGGAGGTCATTTTGCACCCTAACACCGTTTCAGTGCTATGCCTAGCCCTGAAACCAGACTAGAATGGCTCATATTTATCACAGGACATGAGGTGCTCCTCAAGCTGCTGCACCACTATTTTCTCAACAACCTTACCTAAAAATGGTAGGTTGGAGATGATAACTCGCCAGGATGTCGGAGTCAAGAGATGACTTCTTCAAGAGGGGCCTCACCAGAGCCTCTTTCAAGGCATCTGGAAAGACTCCCTCTGACAATGAACACCCAACAATCCTAGCAAACACCAGGCCAATGGTCCCAGCACATCTCATTAAGAAACCGATCGGGCTGGGTCCAGTTCACAATAAGTGTGCCTTAGCTTCGAGATCACCTCAATGACCTCGGCCACCTCCAAAGGTCTAAACTCACCCCAAACAGTGCCATCCCCAGGCTGATCACTGCGAGGCAGAGCTTGCCTCACAGACGGGATTCCCGACCAGATAGAGGACACCCTGCCAGAGAAGAAATGAGCAAACTCATTGCATGATGTCATTGAAAAAGCTTTTTTTGGCTGTAGACAAACAGGGTGTAAAAGTCTGTCCACAGTCTGAAAAAACAGAGGTGGTCTATTCTGCCCTGCAGCAATCTCCCTGGAAAGAAACTCTGCCTTCTTACAGTTGATTGCCCCTTGGTACTCATGATAATGAGCACGCAAGGCCAGTTTGTCCTCCTCTGATCGGGTCTTAAGCCAGCAATGCTCCAACTTCTGACCCTTGATCTTCATCACCTTGAGATCCCTGTCAAACCACGGGGATCTCGTGTGAGAAGATCTGGGTTGTATGTGGACCTGAGCGATGGCATCGAGTGCCTTGGCAACCACCCTATTATAGGCGGCCACTGCTTCATCTGTACCCACCAAACAGGCAGCATCAACACTAGATAAATTGGCTGCTGCCAGCAGTACCTCTGGGGTAATCCCCTTAAGGGATGATAGCTGATCATCTCAACAGGGGAGGGACTTCCAAGGGGGACCACAAACAAGAACTTCACCATGTAATGATCAAACCATATGACCTGATCAGCCTTGAGATTCATCATCTCAAACCCCAGTGAGAAAACCAGGGCCAGTATGTGGCCGTGGTAATGGGTCACGGTAGTAACCACTTGTGTCAGGCCCAGTGATAACAACAACTGGAGGAGGTCAGAACCAAATTGTGAGGATTTGTCATTGATCCAGGCATTGAAGCCCCCCAGAATCAACCATCTGGGGAACTCCAAAACATTGTCAACGAAGTCCGTGACCTCCTGCAGGTGCTCTCCTCCTGATCCCGGAGGGTGGTAAATAAGGAGAATCCTGCAGCCTGCACCTGGACCCCCATGCACCACCATACACTCAAAAGACCTGAATGTCCCCACTGGGTGCAGATATATATATATATATATATATATATATATATATATATATATATATGCGATTATAACAGCTCTATGCCCTTGGATACAAAATATACGGGACACTATATAAAAGCTTTGCTCCCTTGGATGCAAAATGCATGGCTGACTATATAGCAGCTCTTCTCCCTCTTCCACACACTTATAATGAAGGGGTCTTCTGGGGGAAATGACACCAATCAGTACAAATGTATGATAACACTATCCCATCTGTGCCCACACTTCAAATACTTATCCACAATGTCATTCAACCATTGACTCCAGGACTATCTCCTGGTTTCCATGCCGGGAATTCAGACCACAGAGGTCGGAAATATCTGTGACCTCTCCACAGGGCTTCTAGGCAGTAAAAGTCAGATCCCCACATAAAAATGTTTAGCACATAGGTGCTACATATTTGATCACAATAGTATCCTGCTCACACATCCTTGAAAGGCTTTGAAATGCTCCACACTTTACTTACATGGTGTGTTATTTATTTTCATACAAGGCAATTCAGAACAACTCCTGCTAAGCCATCTTCCAAACAGCAGCACAGCACAACCCACACTAAGGGACCTTTGACTGGGATACTAGATTTATCCTGCCTTAAAGCTGCTATAGTCACATGACTTTATGTAGGTTCATACTCTCTCTCTGTCCTTTTGCCATATTCTGTGTAACTGGAACACATGGAAGCCTGATTCTATGCTAGGGTCTCCTATGGGTCTTTGGGGAACCCAAATCCAAGCCAGCAGGGCACTCCTCTTGAGGGAGAAATTTTCATGGTTCTCACAGTTTCCTGGAGGTCCCCATTGGGTTGGTGAGAACTGGACTGAGGCCCGAGATCCCCGTCCCCAAGGGCTGGTCTCTTTGCTGTCACCCTTTCTCCTCCTCTCTCAGCTGCTATTTGTTCTAGAACCACCAAATCTACTAGCCAATCCCTTACCCTTCCGATATATCTAAAACCTTCATCTAAGCTTCACCCATACCTTAACACTTGCCAGACCATTGATCAAGTCCTAGTCTCAGCACAGGCATTTCTAGTAATCAACCTCCTCTATATTTATTTATTTATTAATTGAAAATGTTCACCAGGAAAGGCATACTGAGCATAAATTGCTCATTTCCAGGCACCTCCTGAGGGAAGGGGAACTAGAGATACAACAGTATACAGCGATAATACAATACAATAATATAAAGGAAATTAGGAAACAATTTCAAAAGCATAATACAGTATATATACAAACTGGTCACATAACTGGAGAATTCAAATGGAAGTGCAACATGTAAGAGGTGTCAAAAGAGTGAGAGGAAATGGGAGTTAAAGGCAGTTACAAGTAGCGGAGAGAAAATTGCGAAGGAGGGATGAGAGGCCAGAAGGGGAGCTGGGGCGGTGGAGTACCTGAGGAAGGGAGTTCCACATTTTAAGAAGACGGTAAGAGAACGCAGACTGGCTAGCAGTAGATGATCTAGGAAGGATAGCCATAGTGCGAGAAGCGTAGCTCCGGAGGGAGTGAGGGGGAGAGGTTATAAGCAGGAAGCAAGATAGGAAGGGAGGGAACCAAACCAGAATTTAAAAAGGAAGGAGAAGCAGTGAGGGACAGGAAAGATAGAGACTGGTAGAGGTTACAGTGGTGTGTAAGAGGATGACTATCAAGGGCAAAGTGGCAGAAGGAGTAGTAGAGGGTGTCCAATCTGGCAAAGGAAGTTTTGGGGGTGGCACTGAAGACTACATCACCGAAGTCAAAAACTGGAAGGATCATTTTCTGGACTAGGGCCTGATGGGCAGACAGAGGAATGCAATCTCGGTTTCTGTACAGAGCACCTAACTTGGGGTGCAGTTTTTTGATGACAGCATCCACATGTCCAGAGAAGTCAAGATGCCAGTCTAGCGAGATACCAAGATACCTAAAGAAGGAGGTATCCTCCAGCTTTGTCCCATCAAGGGTGTGAAAAGAGGGGAGGGAGCTGAGAGAGTCTCTGCCTTGTGCCGAAGGTCAGGGAGACCGTCTTCTTGGTGTTCAGGAAAAGTTGGTATGAGCATAACCAGAGCTGAACTTTGTCAAAGGCATGCTGAAGTCTAGTAGCCACAACAGAGGAGGAGGAGGAGGAGGAGGATCCGGAGGTATACAGGACTGTATCATCTGCATACATGTGGATACAGGAGGGGGGAGTTGTTAAATGTGCTTGATGCAGAACAAGGAGAGGAGTGGGGGGACCTGGATAGTTATGAGAAGACTTACTGGAAGGTTCTAGTATAGGCAGAAAGAGAGAAGGAGAAACAGTAGGGATCAGGAAGGGAGTCTAAAGCAGCTGCAGGGTTTGTTCTGTGGTTAAAGGGTAACTGCAGTCAAACTTCAGAAAAAATATGTTGTGCAGTGTTTTTATTTGTGGGTGTAGTTCTAGTGTGTCCTTTCCTTTGTTTACTGTTAGGAGTGTTTTCTAAATTTGCTACTAGTTGTATGTATGGCCCCTTGGGATCTCCATGTTTGAATTTTTTATTGCTTTTCATTTTGTTCTACAATACCTCCTGTCCCATGTGACAGTGATGCGTCTGTCACTATAGATTCAGAAAGTGTTGGTTTAGTGTCACGTTTACAGCAGTATAGCTGTGATTTGAAATGTGATAGGAAATGTTTTTTTTTTTCTTTTACATAGTTAACTGCCCTCCCTCTGTCCTTTCAATGCCACTTGTGTATTCTTATATGCTTTCACCAAATGTTAATAAATAAGTAACATAGCTGTGGAGTGCCTCAGTTCTACGTGGAGTTCTACTGTCCTCACCAGGTACTTTTCATTTTGCTTTTGTTTTTACGTTTTATTCACTCCCTGCCTTAGTGCAGCGGATGCACCACCTCTTGGCTGGGTGTACCAGCCTTTACAGAGCTACGGGGCGAGAAGGATTTGCCTGTGTTTATCCACCCCCCCCCCATTTCTGTGTTCCCTGTCTCTGTAGGGACACCAGCATTGGGTCCAATGCCCATCACGTGTGAGTGCTAATGCAAGCTCCGCAATACCAGCAGTGATGGAACAGGAGACTGTTCATGCAGGACTGATGATAATAGTATTCAAAAGGGGAAGGACGGGAAGGGCACATATTGGAGGGCAGTCTCCTTGAATGCAAGGAGCCTGGAGAACAAAACTGCCAATTTTCAGGCTGATGGTAGAAGGGGAGGTGGACACAGCTGCCAGCACTGAAACATAGGCCACCCAATACCAGTACTGGGACCTGGTGATCACGGTGTACAGGCTATACCGCAGGGACAGGGAAAAAGGGAAAGGGGGTGGAGTGGCAATCTATGGGAGAGAGGGGATATGGTGTGTCAAGGAGGAGGGGGAGGAGAATAGAACAGAGGCTTTATGGATGCAATTCCAGGATTCAAGAAACAGAACACTTAGGATGGGGGTGGTGTATAGGCCACCGTCTCAGGTGGAGGACTTGGACAGAGAACTAGCGGAGCTGATATGGAGGGTCAGCAGGAAGGGTAACACTGTGATCGTGGGGGACTTCAGTCTGGCGGAGTAGATTGGAGCACTCCAGCCACCTCAAGTGCAAAGGATCAGGTCCTCCTTGAGGCTTTCCAGGACAGCTTCTTGGTACAGATGGTAAACAAGCCAACCAGGTTAGGCAACACTCTGAACCTCATGCTGTCTAATGGGGAGTTTGTCAGAGAGCTGGGGGTGGAGGATCCGCTGGCAGGGAGTGACCACCACACAGTGTGGTTCTCACTCAACATGGGCAGGGAGGTTGCAGGGACAAGGGTGTTGGACTTCAGGCAAGCTGACTTTGGTAGAATGGGGGAAATAGTGGCCGGGCACCTAGCTGGCATCCAACCACACATGGAGGCTAACCAGAAATGGGAAGTTGTCAAGCTAGGGCTCGCAGAGGCCACAAGCTCTTATACTAAGACACAAAGCAAAAAGGCTAGGTCAAAAAAACTAAGTTGGTTAAGCAGGGAGGTGTTGGAAAAGGTGAGGGCAAAAAGGGCAGCCTTCACAAGATTCAAGAAATCCAGTCAGGGACAGGATAAAGAGGAGTACTTGAAGAAATCACGAGAGGTGACCAGAGCAGTCAGGGCAGCCAAGGCTTCCAGAGAGCTTAGGTTTGCACATGGTATCAAGGAAGGGGAGAAGGATTTCTTCAGGTACATAAGGGAGGGAAGGTTCTGCAAGGATCAGATAGTAAGGATCAAGAAGGATGGGGATGGGCAGAGAAAGGGGAAGAGCAGGCGGAAGCTCTAAATGAATACTTCTGCTCTGTATTTACTAAGGAGAAGGATGGGTCACTGCCTCGGGGGTAGGGAGTGTAGGCACGGGGGGGGAAGGGAGTGATGGATGGGAAAATCTTAGTGGGCAGGTTGCTAGAAGGTTTAAGGGCACTGCAGGTGGGTAAGGCACCAAGCCCGGATGGTGTACACCCCCAGGTTCTGAAGGAATTGGCGGTGATCCTGGCAGAGCCATTAGCAGACTTGTTCAATATCTCTCTGCAAACAGGGTGCATACCCCAGCACTAGAGAATGGCTCATGTGGTGCCCCTCCACAAAAGTGGACCCAAAGATGAACCGGGCAACTATAGACCAGTAAGCCTTACATCCATTGTGGGTAAGTTAATGGAGACAATCCTTAAGGAGAGGTTGGTAACCTTTCTAAAAGGTAACAGTCTCCAGGATGGAAAGCAACATGGGTTTGTCTCTGGCAGATCCTGCCAGACCAACCTGGTTGACTGTTATGACTGGGTGACTAGGGCACTTGACAAGGGCCATGCAGTGTGTGTCCTTTATCTGGATTTCAGCAAGGCATTTGATTCGGTGCCACATGGGAGGCTAATTAGCAAGTTGGGATACCATGGAGTGGGATAAAGATGGTGAAGTGTATCAAGAACTGGCTTCAAGGGAGACAACAGAGGGTAGTGGTGAGAGAGGAAGTCTCATCTCTAAGTGCTGTAATGAGCAGGGTACCTCAGGGCTCGATACTGGGCCCGGTGTTTGGCATTTTCATTGCTAACATCTCACATGGCATTAAGAACAAGATTAGTCTCTTTGTGGATGACACAAAGATCGGTGCAGTGGTGAATGACAAAGTAGGGTGGCTGGGACTGCAGGATGAGCTGGCTAAAGCTGAGAACTGGTCAGACACATGGCAGCTGGGGTTCAATGCTAGGAAGTGCAAAGTCTTGCACTTGGGGGCAAGGAACCCAAGGAGGTGTTATCAGTTGGGAGGGGTACAGATGGCCACTACAGAAGAGGTGAAAGATCTTGGGGTGATAATAACAGGGCAAATGAACCACTCAGCACAGTGCAGGAAAGCAGCAGCTAAAACCAATAAGATACTTGGGTGTATTGCTAGAGGAATCACCTCCAGGAGAGGGGGGAGGTGATCCTGCCACTGTGCAGGTTGTTGGTGAGGCTGCACCTGGAGTACTGTGTGCAGTACTGGTGCCCATACTTAAAGAAAGATATTAAGTTACTTGAGTGGATCCAGCACAGAGCAACAAAGGTGGTCGGTGCTGATGGAGCCTTGTAGCTCCATGAAACTCACCCGCAAGCTGGTGCTGGCCCGGGCCAAGACCTCCAACCTGGAGAGCGTGCGGAAGCTCAACTGCTGGGGCAGTAACCTGACAGATGTATCTATCTTTCAAGAAATGCCCAACATTGAAGTCCTTACTTTAAGTGTGAACAACATTATCTCTTTGGAAGATATCAGCCATTGTCACAACCTGACAGAGTTGTATCTGCGAAGGGAACAACATCCAGCACATAGCGCAGCTCTTCTACCTGAAGTCGCTTCCACGCTTAAGGGTTCTCTGGCTGGCAGAAAACCCATGCTGTGGGCTGAACTCTTACAGATACAGAATGACAGTCCTACGCAACCTGCCCAGCCTTCAGAAACTGGACAATCAAGCAGTGACAGAGGAAGAGGTTGCCAGAGCTGTGGAGGAAGGGGAAGAGATCACAAGGCCTCCAACTAATCAGAGCAGTGATGACGGGATTGATGACTCCAACAGTGAACAAACCCAATGGAACATGTCATTGAAATGGAAAGTGACCCTCTGAATTTCAGCATGGAGGAGACAAATAAATATCAGGAACAACTTGGTATGAAGCCTCTCTCAAGAGATAAATTTTCCACTTCTGCATCCCCAAAGGGAATCGGTGAAACCAAAAAGAAAAGGCCAAATGTCTTGAATGCAGTTTTGCTGTTACTAAAGGAGCTGGATATGGAGGGACTGGAAGTTGTTTGCAGAACAGCAGAAACTAGATTACGTACATTAAAGAGGGTGGATCTCCAGGAGGACAGATAATGCACACAGCATTGAAGACAAGAGCCAGTGCACATCCCAATGCCCTAGAGATGCTACCTACTTTCTGTAGGATGCCATCTGATGCTTTGTGGGTTAAATGTGCATCACTGTAGTCACCATGTATCCCGTTTACATTTTTCTGTTTATATACAGTATGTATTTGTTATGGGTTATTCACCCTTATGCAACAAACCATATTTCCTTTAAAATGCAGGCTTATATTCTGTGATAAAGTGTTAATGGTATTTATTAATGTTGTGGATCAAGAATACAAGATCTGTCAGCCTTTTTTTGGGGGGGGGGTGTTGGGAAAGTCATCTGACTTCAGGATTCCACTAAATTTAAGGAATCCCATTCCAACAAAATACTGTGTTGTGGAAATAATACAAAGGAATGCAAATTAAAGGATTGTGGTGAAAGAAATGGTACATCTTTGGACCTCCTGCTGATCCATAATCAAACATACAAAAAAGAGGCGGTCTGTGATGGATGAATAAGAGTACCCATGGGTTTAAGGTCAAGCCTGTGCCAACTTCAACTGCAGAACAAACTTTATATGAGAAAGTAGTGGAAATTGTCCCTCTAATAGCAGTGCTCTGCCTGTGAAAGACCTCCCGTGGGAATAGACCTGTTGTCACCAGTGACTCTTCAATGTTACCCCATCGCACACCATTCTTGAGGAAAAGATCCAGGTTAGCTTTGTTCTGATCAGAGTTTCAAGTCTTGAATTGCTAATATCCAGAAATGAAACTGCTGGCCATTGAAACTCCAAGTATGTAATAAACAAGCTTGTTACTATAGTATTTTAGAAATAAAACCAGCTTAAAGGGAAAAAAAAAAAAAACATGGGATGAAGTTGGAGGGAGGACGATTCAGAGGAAACATGAGGAAGAATTTCTTCACAGAATGGGTGGTGGACAAGTGGAACACCCTGCCAGAGGAAGTGGTGAGGGCTGAAACAATAACAGGATTTAAGCATGCATGGGATAGACACAAAGGAATTCTGGAGGTCAGGGGTAAGGGGCAACAGACTTCTAGGAAAACATAAACTGAACTTACAAGCTCAAATGGGCAGACAGGGTGGGCCATAGGCCCTTATCTGCCGACATTGTCTATGTATCTATGTATCCTGGGATTGGAGGACAAACCCTATGAGGAGAGGCTGAGGGAGCTTAAACATGTATTTCCTGGAGGACAGGAGGGATAGGGGGAATATGATAAAGACCTTTAAATATATGAAGGGTATAAACAAGACTGGTACAGAGAGGATTTTTAAATTAAGGGGAGGGAAGAACACAAGGGGGCATAGTCTGAGATCGGAGGGTGGAAGATTCAAGAGGGAAATGAGGAGGCACTTCTTCACTGAGAGGGTGGTGTCTGTGGCATGCACTGCCCAAGGAAGTGATATCCTGTAAGTTGGTGGGCAGTTTTAAAAGGGGATGGGACAAAGTGAGGGGAAGGTTCATTGATATGGGGGTAGGGGAGGGAGGGCAGCTGCAATGTCTTCCACCGTCCGCTCCCATTTTTTCCATCTCAGAAATGTTGCCAGGATAAAGTTGCTTGTGCCGTCTCTGTACCTCCCCACTTTGATACATGCCTTAGTTACATCAAGGCTTGACTACTGTAGTGCGCTCTACCTCAGGGTTGCGGGAGGATCTCTCCACAGGCTGCAGCTGGTGCAGAATGCAGTTGCCCGGTTACTTACTGGGCAGCCAAAGTTTTGCCATATTATACCGGTACTGCGTGATCTGCACTGGCTGCTGGTCAGGTGGAGGATCCTCTTTAAGGTGGGTCTTCTCACCTGTAAGGCCATACATGGCCAGGGCCCTGGTTACCTGTCAGACCTTCTTGTACCGGCCCTCTCAGTCCGCCTCCTCCCCATCTCCTGTGAAGGCCTCCTGGTGATTCCCAGGACGAGGCTAAAATCTGCTGGTGACATGGCTTCTAGTGTCGCTGCCCCGTCCTGTGAAATTCGCTACCCTTTGGAGTTAGGGGGGCCCCAACCTTGGAGGTATTCAAGACCCACCTTAAGGCCTTTCTATTCGCCCAGGCCTTTCCCAATTCAGTTTTTAGTCTATTGGTATAGACATAGTTCTCAGCACCCCTGTTTTTAACTAATTTTTTCTTGTGATAAATTTTAGTTTCTGGATTTGACTGTTTAAATGTGCTTTTCTTTTATTTTTATGTATTTATTTTTTATTTGTCTTTTCTGATTTGTACGGTGCCCAGAGCCTCTGGGATTGGGCGTTTTTTAAATAAATATTGCCTTGCCTTGCCAATGTACTAATTGCTAGCTGCACACTCAAGCAGACTTGATAGACCACATGGCCTGTATCTGCTGGCAAGTTCACATGTTTGTATATGAGTGCAACATCACTTCCTCCCTGTGTCCCCAATGCTGTACCTCCTGTACGTCTACAGGTGGTAGTATCACTGCAGGATGTGACTCCCCCCCTCCCCACAGAGGTGGAGAGAGTCTTCTGGGATGTTCCATCCTCCTCCTCCCCTGGCTGGCCCCCAACAACCCAGGCTCATTTCTGAACCCAGGTTGTCAACGTTGTGAGTGGTAGCCCTACCGCTGTGCCAACAGGCCAGCCCTTTTCATAATTCGAAGGCATTCCATGACATCAATTGCACCATTCTATGCTAATCATCTGAATGGCCTGGAATTTATTTATAATAACTTAGGAGCATGTTTACCCAAAGAGAAACCCAGTTATAATTCACCATTATAACCCATGGGTTATAATAGCGAATATACCCCAGGTTTCCCTCGCACCACACATGCCCAGCCGCTGCTCTTCCCTTCCTCAGTGCTGGACCGGACACTTCACCACCACTAGCACTCAGCAGTAAGTAAATTTAAACAAAACAAGCTCACCTCTCATCACTGGAGGTTTTGCATCCAAGATTAAACCCTTAATCCTTGATTGAACCTTTTAACAAAAAAAAAGGAAACTTTTCAGCAGCTGCTCAGCTGTGGACCATGCTTCATCCCGCCTGGACCACAGCTGAACAATGATGTATTTATATTTTATATAACTGCTGCGGCAAAGTGAAACACTCCCTAGCAGTTATATATATAAAAAAAAAAATCATGGGGTGGTGTGTTTAACTTGAATTTTACACCCACCCTCAGTGTTGGATGCTTAAATAAACCCCTTGAACTTCGCTCTCAGGTTTATGTAGCACCCAGCAGCTTGGGTGTGTGTAAAATCTTGCTAAACACACCACCCCATGTATTATTCTATATATATTTACTGGTTAGTGGTTATAAACCACTGCCAGTGAATGCCCAACAGCTCCATAAACCACATATGTGGTTTATGGAGCTCCATAAACCACAGGCAGAACAGTACCGCAGCATCGCCAGAAAAACCACCGAACAAGCTGTCCTCACACTGGACGTTCACAAGCGCTACACAATCGGTCACTCTGCGAGACAAGCTTGTCGGCAGTAACAGTTGCCCTCGCAAAGTGACAAAAAAGACAATTTAAACCAAAAAACACCAAAAACACAATAAATATAAAAAATAAAACATGGAGAAGTGTGGTTCTCTGGGGATTATATGCACCCCCTCAGTGTATGATGCTCATACAAACCCCTCGGGCTTCGCCTTCAGGGTTTATGGGGCATCACACACCTCAGGGGTGCATGAAATCCCCATAAACCACATCTTTCCATGCATTATTCTATATATTATTTGTTTATGCATTTATTTCAAAAGTTTTATTAGGGAAGACATACCGAGCTGGTAACAATTTGTTTCCAGATGTGTCCTGGGGGAAGGGGAAAAGATAACAGATACAACAATACAGAATATAAAATACATAATACAAATATACAATGCACTGCATAATGATGTTACTGATGTCATAGAATGTTCAGGCAGTATGAAAAGGGAGAATAGGAACTGCTGAGGAGAAAGGGGTTTAAAGTAGTTACAAACACAAAAAATAGATTATGAATTTAACAAAAAAGGTCAAAACATATAAGAATGTTGGATAGACATTTAAACAAAAATACAAGGACATCTAAAAGTGTAAAGTTTTCTATCATCTTCAAGTGCCTCTTCCTACCAGTGAGCACTAATAAAGACTATTCAGCTGGGCATACACCTTAGGGATAATTGAGCAGGCTATTCTGCAAGGAAACAGCTGGGGTCTTCACTAATTATAGCATTGATAACCTGGGGTGATTTGTGTGCTTTTTTATGTCTGTGTGTAGTTTGGTGAAATGAAAAGTTTTAAAAAGAAAATATTTACTGCTGCTGGCTAGACCTAGTCACATATCTAGAAAACAACAAGATTGGATTAGAAAGAGTTATTTAGTTTAGGCCAGAACATTAGGCTCCTTTAAGCAGATTGCTGCAGCAGCAGCACCAGCTGTCACTCACTGAATCAGTGGTCCTGGATGCATCACTGTCACATGGGATAAGTGACAATGTAAGAAAAAGAAAAACAATAAAAAATTCAAACATGGAGATCCCCAAGGGCCATAAAACTAGTACACACATTTGGAACAACTCCTAACAGCACATAAAGGAAAGGACACACTAGGACTACACACAATTTAAAACACTCTGCACAACATAGGATTTCGCAAATTTTGACTGTAATTGTCCTCCAAGTAGCATTACCTTAAATCATGAGAGGTCTTCTAAATCTTTGATGTGATCAGATAGAGCATTCTAGCTAACTGGTGTTACATGTTAGGCCTCTCTCCCAAGGTCTTTATTGACTCGTAGGATGGGGAGGAGGTTCTTGATTTGTAAATATAGTCTTACACATGTACCACCTTGCACAGGAGGTCCTGTCAATATTTAGGTTACGTGCCATAGACTGTTCTGAAGAGTAATAGCCCACTCCCAGTGATGCTTCTGGCAGTCCAGTAATAGGAGGAGGTTGAGTCTTCTGTACAAAGCATAGTGGTGCACTAAACATGTCAACTGTAGTGCAGACCTGCAGAGACTTTTACAACTGTAATGAACCTTTGGAATGCAACTTGTTTGTCTTCCCAGTCAGTAATATCTGTACATGCCAGACAGAAAGGGCTTGATAGTATTAGGGCTGTCAGTTTTTGATGCAGGAACTTATTTGCATGTCCTGTATGAGTTGCAAAGGAGAGCTGCTGGCACTCTCAAGCCAGACTCCAAAGTACTGTACTGGAAATCAGGAACCATTTCTAGAGAGGCATCTTCCAGGGTTATTATTTGGAAGTTCTTCATCTTTTTTCCTCAGTTAAAAAGAGAACTGATTTTTGTCTTTGTTTGCACCCTGAAATGTTTCATTCTCAGTAAGCCAGTGGGGCTGCATACTCTCACCAAACCCAATTACCTAAGTCTGCCTGCCTGTCTGCATGTGGCTTCACCCAGCCAGCAATCTGCTGCAAGCCTGCACCATGTCAGAGGGGCATTATTTTTGGATCCATTGGGTACCTACTTTGTGAGTTACTGCACCAGATGTCTGCCTCATCCAGTCAGCTAAATTATGCCGCAACATGCCACATGGACATAATCTTTGAAACTCCTGGCTTGCAGCCTCTGCTGTAGGCTGCTATGCCTGCTGTCCCCCTCATCCAGACAGCTAAAATATGCTAAACATGTCACACAGGTATAGTTGTCATAGCTGTTTGTGGGCAACCTACTCTGTGGGTGATTGTGTCTGCTGCAGTGGGCTGAGATTGGAAAGATCCAATAACACTGGTCAGCAGTGTGCTGCAAAACTAATAGTGTACCGCACATTCAGAAAGAAGACAAGTTGCTGATAACATTTTAGAATAATTGCCACAATACATTGAGAAAGCCACACTACTGTATACAATCTGCCTTCTTAAGAAAGAAAAACTTGTTCAGTTAGTAATATGTTGCTGCTTGCCATGGACATCATTTCTGGAACCAAATTCAAATGCATTGCCTTTAAAAAAGAGAAGTATCTGCTGGCCTACTGACACAGAGGTAGTGCTACTGTTTATGGCGCTGAAGACCTGAGTTCAGAAGTGAGCTCAGGAGTCAGAGGGTCAGTAGGGGGTGGGGAGCTGGAGGAGGATTGAGTGTCCCAGGGACTGCTGTTCTCCTCTGGGGAGGGTGGGATCAGTGCCTGGTGTTAGCCTAGCCCCTAACAGTGGCTGGGGTTGGCACACTGGGACCACATAAAGGGAGGAGTGGCGATCAGGCAGATAACCAGTGTGCTGAGTTCGGGGGCATGCACAGTAAAGCCATTGGCATCATTGCATGCCACTTCCTCCGTACTGGGGAGAAAACAGAAAAATGCTGACCAGCAGGATGGTACCTGTCTTCTGCAGGCCCTGCACCCAGATATCTAGGCAAATCTGCCCGAGCCACGACCTGTTTCCATTTGGGCTTGAGGGGGGCCCCGCTGACCCTGCCAAGGGGGGCAAACTCTGGGGGAAGAGCTAGACAGGTAAGTCCCAGAAGATGCTGGGTTGACAGGGTGGGGAGAGTGGAGGATTGGGGCTGGTCAGCAAGGGATAAAAACAGATAAAAAAAAAAGTATTTCACTGCTTTGATTAGAGCCCTGACTTGTCCCTTCCCGCTAGTCCCTGACACCTGTATCACTGATGTACTCAGTCTGAAACACTGTATTATGGTGTTGAACAGTCCTTTGGAAGCAGATGGCCAAAACAAATAAAGATTTAATACATAGCACAGTGATTTCATGGTCTTTTAACCTTTCAAAAAACTTTTCCAGGTTTGGGAGTTGAAGTAGGAACATTTGGGAGGTGGAGGTGTGTGTGTGTGTGTGTGTGTGTGTGTGTGTGTGTATACAGAGTGTGTGTGTAATGGGCTGTGGTATGATAACTATATTTATTTCTGAATTGATGCATAAAATATTTTGGTGAAGCTACAGTACAACTGTGTTATAAAACTCTCATCTTCACCAGTGGGGACAAACATATAATAGATACCCCACTGCAGCTTGTTAATTATATAATTCACTCCTAAAATGAAGATACATCTGTTTCTGTTGCTGGTTTGATTTGAATGCAGCTCATGATCTTTGTGATGTCACAATGAGGTGTGAAAGATGTTCCACACTGGAGAACTATCACATTATCTGTCATAGTATCATCATAGTATCATTGTAATGTGTCAGCAGAAAAGAACCATCTAGTCTGCCCATTTCCCACCCACCCCTACTTGTCTACACTTCCCAGGGATATTTTCCTCTGCCCACTAGCCAACCCCTTGTGTCTGTCCCATGCCTTCTTGAATTCCTTCACTGTTTCTGCACATACCACCTCATTAGGTAATCTGTTCCAGGGTTCCACTACTCACTCAGTGAAATAACACCTCCTTACATTGCTCTTAAATCTTCCCCTTCCAATCTTAAATTATGACCCCTTATTGTAACTCCTACTTTACTTTTGAATTAGCTACCTTGATTCACTTTATTTATTCTATTCATATACTTAAAAGTCTCTATCTATCTGTCTATCCGTCTGTCTGTCTGTCTATCTATCCATCTAATTTATTTATTTATTAGATCATCGGTTTACAGACCTTTGAGTCAAAGACTCATTTACAAAGGCACCTCATCAAGATCTATCTATCCATCCATCCTCTTCATGAGTGAGAAGGCAGGACTATATCTTATAAGTGAGTTGTGTGAACGAGCTGCTCACTCATAAGTAATGATAAATTGTGTAGTTTAGCTGATGCAGTCCGTCCTTTAGTGTGTTCATGCCAGGGAGCTGTGTGATGTCTGTGACCGGGAGCGGCAAGGCATCTGCAGTCAGGAGTGGCATGTAAGCAACATCTTTTCTGCAGCCCAGAGTGGCTGGAGGCAATGGTCAAGAGCAGAGTGTGATCACTGTGTGTTGTCTAGAAAGCACCAGTGTTGAGAACCTGATGTTTAAGAGTGAAGCTCCTTTAAGAACATGGCAGTAGCAGCACGCAGGCACTAGCATCTGAGGAAAGAGGTGATACTTCGAGGAACATAGCGTGGGGGAGTTTTTAGGTTACTGTGAGGTTGTAGTTTATGTTATATTTGTTGCTATCTGGACAGGCTTTTTGTTGGTCTAGGAGTCTTTTGAATGTGTTCTGTGGTGTCTTAAAGGGACACTGTCAACCTTTTTTCCATCATAGTATTTCTTGATAAAAACCCACATTTTATTACTGCTCACCTTCTCTAAAATTCATTGACTTTGCTGTTTGTTTTCTTTGCTTCCTTTATTAGTAGAACTGAAATGCATGGTAATGATGTGATATAAACAAACGTGTTTTGTTTCAAATCCTTGTTCGACTCTTTTTGCATACTTTATGAGCATTATGAACACCCCCAAATAGTAGAGCCATTCATGATGCAATAGTCACCTTTCCCCTCACTGCATTATGAGTGGTTAGACTGTATGGGGGTGTTCCCAAGTCCAGGAAAGATGCAGTGGAAGTCGATCAAGGAATGTAAACAATCATGTTTTGGTGTGGTAACACCAGCAGGGTGGGTAGTCTGTTTTTCACTTTTAAAATGAAAAATAGAATCAGAATCAGACAACCAGCTACATCAACAATCTTTACAGGCTGTGAGCAATCATAAAATATGTTCGTTAAACTAGGAACACTTTGAGACCTAAGAAGATTGACAGTGCTCCTTTAATTGTTGTGGGAATTGTGTATCCCATGAAGGCAGCAAGTGCAAAAGTGCATGGCAGAAACAGCGATGGCAAAACAGTACTTGCCATTTCGGTGACCGAAGGCTTTCCCCCCTCCCCGAGTTTCATCCCCCCCCTCCGAAGTTGGTATCTATAGTAAGGGGTGTGGGGGGTGGAGAGACAAATCCCCCCTAAAAAAAGCTCACTGTATGTGGTTACTCTGTTTTGCCCATGCTGTTTTCGGTCATCACCTTTTTGCGCTTGCTATAATGATGTGGAACCTGGGAATTGTAGTAATTGGACTAATCACTCTAGCCTCTACTGAAATGTAATTAGATGTTTCCTGTTCACTGCTATTCAGTCCCAGCAACAGGGAGCTGTTTCTGAGTACACCCTGTATTCGCTGGATCATGTACTTCCCAGTTGTTTTTTTGTTTGTTTTTTTTTGCTGCCCGCCATCTTGAGGTATAAATATTGGACCCCAGTCCCGCCAGAACATAGTTCAAATGGTCCTGTGATTTGATTCCCCAGCTCAGATAGCAGGAACTGGAGTAGCTTGGGCACGCATGAGGTGCCAAATGGCCCCAGTTGCAACCTGCCAGAGGGGGCTTGTGGGCTCAGGCTGTTGGCAGTGTCCTGAATCCAGTGTGACACTAGTTGTGTTTGGTTGGGTCTTGGGAGGTTCAGATCCTGGCAGAGGTCCATGGTAGGATAATGAGGGCCTATTGGGGGTCCACCCTCGGGGAAGTCTGCATGATGGCAATTGCAACAAGTGTCCTACAATTGTTAACATGTGTCCTAAGGTTAAGAAGTTCAACCTACAGTTTTCCTCTTGTTAACCTGGCTCCCAAAAGGGAATGTGACCAGATCTGAAGGTTGAGGACCAGAGAGGTGGCACTGAAACATCGAGACCCAAGAGTAAGGTGAGATGCATTTAGCCCATTTCTACCTCATTTTTGCTGGCTCCCATGCCCCAGTGCTGTATTTTGGTAAAAAGAAGGGTATATCCCTCATTCTACTGCTAAAGAGGCTGACAGTTGTGAATAACACTGCTGTCTGGGATGTGGGTGCATCCCTGTGTTAACCCTGGTTCCTTTATGGTTGCAGTGAGGGCGGCCTGAAATGTAGATAATGTATGTTTGCACTGTTCCTGACTGTGCTTCCTACTGCTTACGGACTCAGGATATGCACATACTGATTTATTTGGGCCCTCAGTGGGTGTAGCAGGCAGGGCTCTGGTTGTGTAATTCCTCTGCTAACTACAGTGCTGTGCACAGTGTGGTGTAAATAAAGTTTTGTTTTGAAAGCAAATTTCTGATTAAGTGTGGTACCCTCTATCCTGTGACATTGCTGTTAATAAAAGAAGGGACCAGAGAGTGATTACTGAAGTATGCCTAAAAAAGTGGTGTGTTGGTAAGTTTATGATAATGGTAATGACATGGTAAGCTGGTAATGATATTTATTTATTACATTTTGGTGACTGGGTAACCCCACTGAGCCCCGGAGGTCCCTTTTTCAGGGACGACCCGGGATTACATAGTATAAATGAGTGGAATAATACATTCATCTCCACTAGTGAGTGGTAAGACCATAGCTCATGAGTGGTATATAACCCGATATGTATTTGATATATGCTACCTTATTTTTAATGTTTATATTAGTGTTTTACATTCTTTTCAGTTAAGCTGCTTTTCTTTATATGGTAAACTCTTTGTCTGACCCACTACTCTCTGCATTCTATGTCCAGATTCTAAATAGGAATAGCAGTTTCCATAAAATAACAAGTGTTCCTGGTGAAATGACATGTTCCAAGTGAAATAAATATTTCTCCTATAATAACATGATTTATTTCCCCAAGGTATTCACCACTGGTGCAGTATGTATATGTGCGTTCATGTATATATGTGTGTATGTGTGTGCGTATTTTTTTCTTTTACCAGACTTCAAGTCCAAAGATATTAAAAGGTTAAGCTTGTCTCAGTATCTATGGCACAAAGCTACAGCTTCAGAGACTTAAGCAGCTTAGAATATCTTACAGAGCTTGTTGAGGTAGTCAAACAGGTTTACAGGCAGGGCAGCAATTCATGACTTCAGGAAGAGGGTTAAACACCACAACTCCAAATCCTGTATGACTTAAGGTCCTTAGCTGAGAAACATTTTATGAAAAGCAGCTCCTTCCGGAATGCAGCGACTGATATTACAGTGCAGTGCCACAACCTGCCCAGAGTCATCAGAAATTCCTTGTTATGCAAGATCTGCTTTAAACAATTACTGAACATAGCATGGTTCATTTCCTGCTGCACATGCATTGTCACTCCCAGCACAGATTCAGTAGCAGCAGACTTTAAAAAATGCAGTGTTTACATGCCAGGAATCTGTATTTCAATACATAAGGAATAAAAGGAGAGTCAGGGATAAGGTAGGTCCCCTGATTATTGAGCGGGCCATTGAGGGAGGCAGAAGGAGATGGCAGAGGCACTGAATAACTATTTTGTGTAAATTCTGCCAGAATGTCAGTGGGTATGGCCAGCAGGGGTTGGAAATCATAACATGTGAGGGTTGGGCAAGAGGCAGTGCTGCCCACCCCACAATCAATAACTGTCTAGAGGGTCTGAATCCAAAAAACTCCCATGGTCCAGAGATCATCCATCCCAGGGTAATTATTTAGTTTAAAGGGTTCTGGATGAGCACTTTGCCGATACCTTTCAGCACTCTTTACAGTCAGGAATACTGTAGTGCTGGAAGAATGGAAAATGGCCAGAATCATCTCTCTGTTCAAGAAGAGGGTGAGGTTGAAACCAGATAATTACAGCCCTGTGATGGAGCATTACTTCAGTGCTGGGCAAGGTGACTCAAACATGAAAGATGTGCTGCTTCATCACATGGAAGAGAATGGTCTGTTTTCTTGTGCACAATATGGCTTAACAAACGGTAGATCCTGCCAAACCAACCAGATTGTTTTCTTTCAGTGGGTAAACACGGAGGTGGAGAAGGGCAGTGTGGTGGTTGTAGTCAGTCCCCAGTCAAAGCCTCAGCCGAGGTGAAATGTTGGTACGTTTTGTCTGAGTTGAGTGGTCTCCCCAGAATGCATATATTAAAATATTTGTCTTACATTTTGTATCAGCACTCTTAAGATGCACTTTTTTGCACAACCTTTGAATGTATTGAATGTACTGCCTGATCAATTGACATAAGAAATGAAATTATGTTAGCAACTGATCTGTTGACTGTTGCATCTAATGTGCTGCTCCTTTTATAAGTTTATGGGTCCATTTGAAAGGCCTCTTATGGATCTAAGAGTGCTGCCTTGCACGTTCTTAGGATCAGAGGACTGCAAACCGAAGGTGAGCAATTGGAGGCTGGCAACATAGCCTAGCGGTTAGAGTAATGAGCGGTGAATAAGCTTGGTGCATCCAGCAGATAGACTTGGGTTTGATTCCCACAACATCCCCTTGCATATTGTGTGACTCTGAGCAAGTCACATAACCTCCCCAGTGCTCCTGGGTTGCCCCTGAAAGCAGGCACATGTGCCTAGTGGGCCTTAACTGGCTACCAAATAAGAAAGCACGCTTTTGGATGTTGCTCCCCTAAGTGGTTTAACTCACTCCCACCAGACCTGCAAACCGAGACCAAACTAGGCCTTTTCAAATCCAAACTTGGCTCCTTCCGATTATTTATTTATTTATTGAATTTTGTTGACCCGGTAAGCCCACTGGGCCTAGAAGTCCCTTTTTCAGGGGCGACCAGGGGGAGGGAGGGAGGGATACAGATGGTAAGCAACTGAAACGGAACCAGATTAAGCTGTTGGTGGTCTTTTTGGTGAATGGGAGAAATTTGGCCAGGACACCGGGGAAATTCCCCTACTCTGTAGGCGGGTGGCGCTGTCCATCGGTCCGCGGAGATGGAAGACCTCAGTCGAAAGGAGGTAGTGGAGGAGGACGGTCCTAGCTCTGGAGCTCTGCAACCTTCATATGCCTGTGCAGCTAGTGTGAAGGAGTCGGAGCATTTTGAACCCCGAGGGGGTCTTTTGCTGATGGAATGCCAAGACATGCCGACAGAGTTATCGCTTTCTGGTACTGACAATGAATTTTTATTATATGAAGAAATGGAAGAAAAAAAACAGCAGTTATTGGCTTTAATTCAAGTAGCGGAAAAAGACTATGGTCTATGCCAGGAGCGACTAGAGGAAGAAAAGAAACGAAAACGTTCACTTGCTAGCCCTGTTTTGTCAGGTAATAAAAGGTTGCCACTTACTACACCCCCTGGAGAACAATTGGCTTCTTCAGCTCCGACTATGTGTAGCGAGGGTTTGGTGGATGGAGTGCTCCCCTCAATTACTGATGATAATGAAATTCATTCTAAGAATGAAGTTCTTACTAAAGCGGGTTGGCTGTGGCAAGGGGGTGTTTGGATCCCTGACCCGAACTTTTTGTTTTCTGATGTTTCACAAACTACATTACAAGATGTTCCCAGATCGGTGGTTTCCAATTTCCAGTCTGAAGTGTCAGAGTCCCAAATTGGCAGAAGTACGCAACTGTCAGCTGAAGGTGAGGCTGACATGGACAGGACTGCATCAGACGCTGTGGTAGATTGCATTCACAAGAATACCAGGCCGCTTGACATAGCAAGTGCTAAGTCTCCAATCCCAGGTGTTACTGTTTCTTTGGATGGAAATGGTGTTTCTCACTGCCAAGATGGTGATGTTCCTTCTGCACATGATGATGTGAGGAAGAAAAAATCTTATGCAGGTCTGTTTTGTCGTCCCGCTCATGAGGCAAAGCGGAGATTTCTAGTAAGACTTCATTATAAGGGGTTAGCACCTATTGTCCCGGACAGACTATGGGTAGGGAAAACTCTCTTACTTGACAGTTTAGGGTCTGTACCTTCTGATGTCTATGCCTTCATTCATTCACCTGGGAACCATCAATATGATATAAGCTTTTGTTCCATTTGACATTAGGGGATAATCTCAATTACATAATAGGTTCAGTGTCGATTTAACACAACAAGCAAAGTAAAAACAGCCATAGTATTAGGGATTGCAATACATTCGTTTCAATAAATATAACAGATTACGACATGGGGGGTAGAGGCAGGATGGGAAAGACAGAGGGGGTGCTAACTATACTTTAAGTTTGTGAGGTTGCAGGGGGACAGTTGGGTGGTTCAGAGCCGAGAACAGTGGCTCACAGTTCCCTTTGTCAGGGGAAGAAAAGCGGGAAGAGAAGAGGGATTTCTGAGTTTTGTAGTCGAAAAAGGAGTAATGGGGGGAGTGAGGGTGCAGTGAGAAGGGGAGGTGAAAGGGAGGAGATATAGGAGATGGGTGGGCAGTGAGGAGGGTGTGAGAGGGAGGGGATGTAGGAGGGAGGGGGTAGAGGCAGGAGGTTGGGTGAGGAAACAGTGGGGGTAGTAGGAGAAAGAGGGGGAGCAGGTGGAGCAGATGGGGGGAATAAGTGCAGGAAGATATTCAGGAGACCGATCAGGATGGAGGGGGGTCCACGCATAAGGTGAGGTCTAGGTCACTACGTCAAAGGTGTGGAGTAGCAATCCATTTAACTAGCTAGGTACTGTCAGTGTCAGTGGCTCAGTAGGTAGCACACTGGCCGCTAAGGCCGGGAGATCAGAGAGCTGTGGGTTCATTTCCCACATCTGGCACTTGGGTAAATATCCAATACTGACACTGTAGTGCAGCATGAGGGGGGTGCTGCACTTCTGAGGTGCCGTCTTTCGGATGAGACGTTAAACCGAGGTCCCATCTGACTGGACTGGTGGTAGTTCAGGTGGATGCTAAAGATCCCATGGCACTTATCGAAAAAGAGTAGGGGAATTTTTTATTTAAATCAAAAATGAAATCATAACAAATATGTGAAAACAGTAATACAATGAAAAGGTTGTAAAACAAAACATAAATAAATATTAATACCGAAATTCAGAGTGAAAAACCTCCCCCTCCTACATTCCAAAAAATGAAAAAATGTTACAGTAAATTGAAACAATTAGATAAATTTTGGAAACGTTATTATGAAGTAAAAGACATGGATATATGGAAAGACTTCATAGCAATCCCAGTCACTAAACCCACCATCAAAATAGTGACTGTTCTATTTCGGAATGAGGGTGTTAATGAGGCAAATATAATATACTGGTTGGAACAACGTTGTAGAATAATGGAGAATCCCAGACCGATCATAGACGATAATGGGTTTTGGACGGGTGGTTGGACTTTTAGGGTTCAACTATCCCAGGATGACTCCGGGATACAGCATTTACCTAGTTCTTTTTTTTTTAGGAAGGGATAGGGGAATAATCTTTTACGCTGGCCAACCGAAGAGCTGCTATAAATGTGGTTCTCTGGACCATTTAAATACTGATTGTGATTCTGTAAAATGTTTTTCATGTGGGGTCCTTGGGCATGGGGCGAATGAGTGTGACGCCCCCCCTATATGTAATTTATGTGGGGAATTGGAGCATGGTTTTGATGAATGTCCATGGAACACGACTGATTTAGATGCAGCTTCTGGCCATGCACATTTTTTATACAAAGCCAAACATCCTTATTCAGATCTGACTTTAGGTACTCAACCGGTTGAGAGATGTAGGGGAAGGGGGGCTGCTAGAGGGTTGAATAGAGCTTCTCTCCCTTTTCAAACAGGTGGTAGGATTTTAGAGTCTGATAATTCAGAGGTTGATCACACCCTAAGCACACAGAATTCTATCCCTTCGGTTACCCCACTAGGTTCCCCACTTCCGCCCCAGTCACCCTTACTTACTGAGTCTATGGACAGTTCACAAGGGGATTCTCAGGCAACAGAAAATGTTGTGGATGGTTTTGGATCTTCTGATCCGTTAGGTGAAAATGAGCAATTTGTGTTGGTGCAGCATTCAGGGTCCAAGAAAATTAAGGACACTATATTTACTACGACCCCAGTAACGCTGTTGAACATATTTTCTTCTCTTCCTTCTTGGAGCGACCAGATGGAACAAGCTCAACCTATTGATTCTGAAGGGATTGAGACTGTGATTGTACAGGACCAAGAGATAGAGGGTAAGGCAGATTTGTCTGTTGGGGGGAATGATGTTCCTTTTCCAGTAAAATGAGTTACAAGGTCTAGTGGGAAAATGAAAAAAAAACAACATAAATGGTAAATTTTTCTATAGCGAGTTTAAATGTTAATAGTATAAAAAATAAGAAACATAGGTTCACTATGTTTAGTATCTTACAATCCTTAAGTTACGATATTTTATTTTTACAAGATATACGTTTACAAGATACGGTGGCGATCAAACAGTCCACTATGGATTGGGGTTGGGGGTTTTCAATTTGGTCACCAGGATTTGAACCCTGTAGTGGGGTTGGATTCTGTTTTCGAACCTATGAGGTTCATGTTATTAGAATAGTAGAAATAGAGTCAGGTAGGGCTTTTTTGTTAGATGTTATTTTTTATGGGGTTTTTTTGCGATTAATTAATATTTACAATTCTCAGGTAAAATCCATTCTGAATGACTTGTTAAAAAAATACAGCCTTATTTATACACTAAACATCATTTGATCTTTGGGGGTGATTTCAATATTAATTTCAAAACTCAAAAGGAAGGCACGAAACAATATTGTGATAAAAATTTCTTGAACCAGGTAATTTTTCCAGCGAACCTGAAAAATGCTTTTGTAGGCACCCCTTTGGCTAAGAAGCCTACTTTTTTTAAGGGTTCCCTCTCTTCGTGTATAGATTTTATTTTTGTGAATCAGAGGTTTCAAGTGGCTTTTCCTAAACTAATCCCTATTGAGCTCTCGGATCATTGGCTGTTGGGCTTTCGATTTGACTGCCCCCGACAAAGGGTAGCTGGGAAAGGGGTTTGGTGTTTAAATGTGGCCTTGATGTCTGATGTGATCATCTTGCATGAATTGCAAGAGGTTATAAGTGATAAAGTTTCTACTTTAGACTTGTATGAAGATATAGGTCTTTGGTGGTCAGATCTGAAAATATGTCTAACCGAGTTTTTTAAAATAGTGGGTTCATATAGGGCACAAACAAAAAAGGATAAATATTTAGAATTTCGAGCTGAATTGGGTATATTATTATCTCAACAAAGTTTGGGAGTACCTGATTTAAGAGATCGTATAGATAGTGTAAGGCAGCAGATAAAAGACTATCAATATTCTAGAATGCAGTCCTTACAAAAAGAACAATTGTTTGGTACTCAGGGGAAATCTGAACAAGTTAATCCATTTTTAGCCTGTAAAACTAGGACAGATAGCAGGGTTTTTTCAAGCCTTGTAGATTCTGCAGGTGTAGAACATTGGGATAATAAAGGTATTATGGGGGTTGTTGAGGAATATATTAAGGATTCTTTTGGAACTTTACCAGGATCTGTTTCATCAGCTGACGCCTTTTTACAAATGGCATCGCTTCCTCAGTCCACCAGCTCTCAGAATTCTCTTTTGCTTAGCCCTTTTACTTTGCAAGAAATGGACAAGGTCATACACTCTTTGCATGATAATATAGCTCCTGGTTCAGATGGCCTGTCGAGCGAACTATATAAAATAATATGGTCAGTGATTCCGGTTTATTTTCTACGTCATTATAATTTTTTTTTGGAAGATAATATTTTACCCACGCAGATGTATGAAGGACTACTTATTTTTTTATATAAATCTGGTAGCACTAAGGATTTAGGGAATTGGAGACCACTAACTTTGTTGAATGTAGATTTTAAGATATTTGCAAAGCTCTTAGGGAATAGGTTGACGGTAATTATGCCTTCATTAATTAGCCCCATGCAGTTTTATGCAGTTCCAGGTAGGAACATTTTTGATGCCTTATTAACTATAAGAGAAATTATTTCTGCCTCGAGAATTGATGTTGAGATGCTAGAGATGCCAGGGTATTTAATTAGCCTGGATCAAGCCAAGGCTTTCGATATGGTATCACATTCCTTTTCGTGGGACGTTTTATTAGCTTTTGGGTTACCTCCGGTTTTTATTGGGTGGATACAGCTTTGTTATGCTCTAGCATATGTACTTCCATACGAAAATGGTTGGAAAGGAGATCCGCATTTCATATATACGGGCTTACGGCAAGGATGTCCTTTAAGTCCTTTATTGTATGTATTTGTTTTGGACCCTCTTTTGCGGGTTCTGAACAGGTCCCCTTTGATTAAAGGTTTAACTGTTTCTATGGCTTCTACTTATAAAGTGTTGGCATACGCTGATGATATATGTCTATTATTGAAAAATGAATATTCCTTTGGTATAGCAAGAGACCTTATCCAAGAAATAGGGATAATTACAGGGGCCTCTTTAAACCTGACTAAAACAAAAATTTTAAGGTTACATGAGAGTTTAACCACTCCTCCAGTTTTTGAGGGTTTTCAGGTGGCCCAACAGCCCTGTAAGATCTTGGGGATTTATTGGGGTTGGGGGAATATGTCCCTTTTTAATTGGGAACGTGCTTTAGAGGTAGCAAAGAAAAAACTGGAAGTATGGAATCGATGGAAAACAAAAAAAAAAAGGGGTGTATTACACAAAAACATTTTTGATTCCACTATTTTTGTATTTAAGCGCTATATTCCCTTTAAAAAACAATTGGAGGCTTCAGTTTTGAGGATTTTCTTTACCTGCATTTGGGGAAGTAGGTTAAATCCAATCAAAAGGAATACTTTGTATAAAACAATTAAGGAAGGTGGCCTGAACATGATCAATCCAATAGTGTTTTATTTTACAATATTTTTTTCCGTTAATTTGTCTCCATTGATTAGAAATTAATCGAAATGGTGGATACAGCTTGGATTTATGAATGTTACACATGTGTTAGAAGAATGGAGAACTGGTTTTCTTTTTTACATAAAAATAAACGAAAACCTAGATTTTTAGATATATGGGATTCAGTTTTTGATAAAATAAAAATGTGGGATATAAGTTATCTAAGCGCATTACAAATGTCTCGGAAAGCCCTTTATATATCAATAATGGATTCGTTTTTTGCCGACGCCCCTCGGGTAGAATTTTCTGCTTCTCAACAACAGCAGATTTCTAGCTATATTACTAATAACAGGATCCCGGTTAATATGTGGGATACCGCTTGGCTAGCGATTCACAATAGGGTGAACGTTAAGGGTAATCAGAAACATAAAGCATTAAATGAGCGCTTCTGTCCAAGATCAGATTGTAATGGTAAACTGGAAACCATGAATCACTTGTATTTTCAATGTCCATATGCGGTTAGGTTCTGGGATGTGCTGAAAAATAGATGGTTAAATCATATGAGTTGGTTAACACTTCCCCCTTTACTGGATTTATTATATTATGGTATTTGTCCTGTTCTTAACGAAGGAATTTGTATAAGCACATTACAAATTATTCATGTACACTTTTTGTATTGGCTTTGGCTTAGCAGATGCCATTTAGTTCTGCAACAACAGGATATCCCTGCAACAAATCTGGTACAAATAATTGTAAATGAATTACAAACTTTTAAATGTATTGAATGTAAACATCTTTCCTTTCTACAACAGGAAAAGATTTGGCGTAAATTTGTTATTTTCTAGATTTGGTTTGATATTGGAATTATAGGAATTATTATGTTTTGTTTTTGGGTTGTGAGGGGATGAGTAGAACGGGGTTGGTAGGGCTAAGAAGAAAAAAAAAAAAGAAAAAAAATGGTTGTTATTATAATGTTTTATGTTTAAATTTCACCTCTTTATGTTTCTTCTTGGCATATGTATATATCCGGGATTAAGGATATGGGGGAGGAAGGGACAATGGGTTTGTGTTTGTCCAATTTTAATTAAGGTTACGTTTCCAGGATAGGGAGATGTTTTATAACTGTATATGTTGCCCATACTGTTTTTTCTATGTTTATACCCTGTGTATAATTGTTTCAATTTACTGTAACATTTTTTCATTTTTTGGAATGTAGGAGGGGAGGTTTTTCACTCTGAATTTCGGTATTAATATTTATTTATGTTTTGTTTTACAACCTTTTCATTGTATTACTGTTTTCACATATTTGTTATGATTTCATTTTTGATTTAAATAAAAAATTCCCCTACTCTTTTTCGATAAGTGCCATGGGATCTTTAGCATCCACCTGAACTACCACCAGTCCAGTCAGATGGGACCTCGGCTTAACGTCTCATCCGAAAGACGGCACCTCAGAAGTGCAGCACCCCCCTCATGCTGCACTACAGTGTCAGTATTGGATATTTACCCAAGTGCCAGATGTGGGAAATGAACCCACAGCTCTCTGATCTCCTGGCCTTAACGGCGAGTGTACTACCTACTGAGTCACTGACACTGACAGTACCTAGCTAGTTAAATGGATTGCTACTCCACACCTTTGACGTAGTGACCTAGACCTCGCCTTATGCGTGGACCCCCCTCCATCCTGATCGGTCTCCTGAATATCTTCCTGCACTTATTTCCCCCCATCTGCCCCACCTGCTCCCCCTCTTTCTCCTACTACCCCCACTGTTTCCTCACCCAACCTCCTGCCTATTCCCCTCCCTCCTACATCCCTCCCTCTCACACCCTCCCCACTGCCCACCCATCTCCTATATCTCCTTTTCACCTCCCTTCTCACTGCCTCCTCCCCCATTCCTCCTTTTTGACTGCAAAACTCAGAAATCCCCTTCTCTTCCGCTTTTCTTCCCCTGACAAAGGGAACTGTGAGCCACTGTTCTCGGCTCTAAACCGCCCAACTGTTCCCCTGCAACCTCACAAACTTAAAATAGTTAGCACCCCCTCTGTCTTTCCCATCCTGCCTCTAACCCCTATGTTGTAATCTGTTATATTTATTGAAACAAATGTATTGCAATCCCTAATACTATGGCTGTTTTTACTTTGCTTGTTGTGTTAAATCGACACTGAACCTATTATGTAATTGAGATTACCCCCTAATGTCAATAACAGTGTACTTATTACAACTAATGTACCGCAACCTCATTGATGTAACCCTGATGAAATGCCTGTTCTGTTTGTTTTTGTTATGTCTACATCGATGTGGAACCTTTGTAAATGAGCTTCTAGTTCAAAGGTTGTAATCCTAGACTCTAATAAATAAAATAAAAAAAATAATTCCTGAGGAAAGTAGCTCAGTCTAGGGCTCCACAACCATAAAACATAGTAGGTGGATACCAAATGGGCTGACAGGTAGGAACCAGAGAGTGACTGAGGATGGTCACCATTCAGAGCAGAGAGATGAACTGAGTGATGTACCCCATCAACTACTCTTCAACAGATTCATCAACAACCTGGAGAAGGGGGCTAGAAGTAGGTTGCTAAAATTTGCTTACTAACACTTAATTGGCCATAGGACTGGACAGAGGTGGGGAAACTGCAGGGAAGGCTTGTACATCGTGTGGGCATGAGTCAAGAAATGGGGGGTTAGATTTAATGGGGGGAAGTGCAAGGTACTAGGGGTAAGGAATCCTGTTTACGCATACACCCTGTGTGGTGCAACAGTAGATAGCGCAACTGAAGAAAAGCTTTTGGGGGTAATTGTGGGTGGCAAGTAGAAGCCAATAAACAATGTGTTGCAGCTGTCAAGAGTGCAAACGTATAGTAATGCTGAAATGCATTAGGAGGGGGTAAGGAGCAGGTCAAGGGAGGTGACTGTCCCCTCTGCGAGACCTTGCTTAGGAACTGCATTCAGTCTGGATCATTGCAGTACAGGGAGGACCTTGAAGAGGTCAAGAGTTTCCATTCAGCACAGGCCCACAAATCTGATTAGTAACTGCTGAGGAGAACGCTATCAGGAAAAGCTGTATATACTCATTTAACCTAGAGAAGTAATGGCAGAGGGCGGTGTGATCATGGTTTTCCAAATACTAAAGTGGTTGACAGAGTGGAGTACACCTGTTTGAGCTGGTACAGTAGTGCTATCAGAATGAGACAACATGCATTTAAATGGAGATGGGAGGCTATAATATATAAGGAGAAGAGAAAGTATTACTTCATACATGGAATGGTCAGTATGTGGAAAAGTCCACTTAGATATGTTGTAAATGCCAATGCAACCACATGCAGACTTTCAAAGGCAAAGCAGGACTAGACAGAGTCCTGGAGGAGAATGGCATTAAGGATTACACAACATGTGTAGGGGTAGCATTTATTTATTTCAAAAGTTTCACCAGGAAAGACATACTGAGCCATAGGGCTTGCTTCCAGATGCGTCCGGGGAGAAGAAATGAGTAGCAATAGATAAAAAGTTATATATAAGATAAAGCACATATGGACAAAAATAAATATGTAGAAAATATATACAAATGCAGAAGCATCAATCCAAAATACAATAGGCAGTTAAAATAACAATTTATACAATTTTCTATGGGATGTAGCAGAGCATTCCCACATCAGTTAAGCTTGTACGTGTGTCCTCTTTACTCCTATTGGGTATAGTCACAGCCATGATGTAGCTGGAGGAATGGATAAGATGGATCCAAGTCCCTTTCATGACCAAAATACTATTACTGTTTATATGTGGACAGTAGAGTTTTTATTACACCTCTTTTCCAATGGGTTATTGGTACATAGCCAACTCAAATCCTTAAGGGGCCTTATCGTCCTAAGAATTTATTCCAATGTGTGCCTAGGGCAAAAATATTTTGAAAATGAGCCACCAACTTGCTAATAATCCACTGGTAATAAAGATGAACACCCACAAATCAGAATGCAGGCTGCAGAGACACTTAACTTGTTACCATCTCATGGACAAATGTGTTTTGTATAATCACTGCTTGAGTAGACAAACCATGCGTTTCATGCTTTTTTTTCAATCAAGCTTTTGCTGTCTGACTTGGTAAGCATCACCCCTACTCTGGTCCTGTGGCAATAACCCAGCCTCATCCGCCCCTAACCACCTCACGGCTGCCAACTCCCATGGCTTTTTCCTTCCTGGCAGGGATCTTTGGGTGGGGTGCATCCCCCCACCAGCGACACAGTCAAGGTCCAGAGGCAGGCAAGAGACTACATGGGTTAGACCTGAGTGTGACAACTTCCCTATAATACTGTCACCATAGCTGTTGGAAGTCTTCCAGGCGTACAGCTTCCCCTGCGGCTGGATGGCAACCTTCCCAGGGCCCAATTGCAGGTGTAGCTGATACTGCAGAGGGATGGCACCAACCCACCTGATCGAGGCAGCATTTCTTGATCCTTGGCCACCCATTTACCAGCTCCTTGGACTTGTTCCAGAACCAGGATCACTGGCAAGGGTGTGTGGTGCACTGCGCATGGGGCCATCAGGCAGCCCACATTTTGTGTTTAAGGTGCTGAGACTACACTCACTTACTTAAAGCAGCAGTTCGTACCAGAGTGAAAATGCTGTACCGATATCTTTTGATTCCATTGAAGACTTCTCTGTCTTGCAAGATGCCATTTTCCTTCATTTTGATCCTGCTTTAGCATTTTTTAAGATTTTAAATAAAGAAGTGCTCTAATAAATATGTCTGCCCCCAAGTTTTCATTAATGTTCTAAGCTGTATTTTTTTTCTCGCAGTTTATTTACCCAGGCTATACCAGCTGAGTTGCAGTGCTGTATTCCAGTAGGACCACGCTTTTAGTCAGTTTTACAGCCAGATGGAATGAAGCACGGAAAGGTTATGTGACATGCTCAGGGTCATGCAATGTATAAATGATTCTGGTGGTAATTGAACCTAGGTCTCCTGTGTCTCTCTCTAAGTTCCCAAGACGGTGATCTAGCCACTAGCCCATGCTGCTTCTGATTGCCTCTGTATTTGATCACTTATTGCTTAACATATTTTTTCTTGTGACTAAGATGAACTAGCGTGCAACAGAGGCTGTTATCTGACCTGATGGGATACTGGGAACATCAGGATTGAGTTGATATCACTCTTCCAAATGTGCAGCAAGCTGGAAACAGCTATGGAGTGCACCCACTGCTCATGCAGTGCACTCCTTGACATCCACTATCATAAGTGTCTGCACCCTCTGCTCCTGATACCAAGCTGCCCATGCAGCTCCATGGGCAGCTGGGTCAGAGGTGGGCAACGGTGCTGGAGCATGCTAACATACATTTGGAGATGTGTGTGTACAGTGTGCAAAGGGCCAGTGGAGTATGTGCATGTTATGGGGTAGCTGTCTCTGGTGATCAGGAGGGCCCAACCCCCACCCATCCCTAGAGCATTACTTCCTTTATACTGGTAGCCTGTGACATCATATGGTACCTGCTGACTGCATACACACACTGTTAGCCATCTTATTTCCGTACACCACACAGCCACACATCACAGGGTAGAGGGATTGGAAAATAAGGGAAGTAGTGCTGCCAACAGACAGGGGCAAGATAGAAAGAAGAGGAACTGTGAGAGGGAGAATGGAGCAGAGGGAACAAAGAAGTGGAAAGGCGTAATGGGACCAGGGCAACAGATTGGGGGAGTTTGGGAAGGGGACAAGGTAGTGAGGCAAGCTGGAATGAGGGTCAGTGGAGGGGAAGGGGGACAGAAATCACAGGGGAGGGAGGATCATGGGATGTAATAACTGTGGAAGGGCAGTATTCATGGACACCCTCTGGAAGACAGGGGGGTGCCCAGTCTGTATAAGGCTGGGGAGGCTAGAGAAAGAAGTACTAGGGCTAATGGAGGAGCGTCCAAAGATGATGAAGGGGCATATGAGGTCGGGAGGAGAGGGGAATGTGGAAAGCACAAAAGACATTCAGGAAAAGAAAAAACATGGGGGAGATAAGAGTGACAGGGGGTGGTCAGGACAAGGGGGCAGGGAGGGTGAAACAGGTATGGGAAACAAAAGCGTAAGGAGAATAAGAGAAGGAGTACAGGAAGATGGTAACACAGTAAGCTGAGATGGGAGCTGACCTCTAACGGAGGGGTCAAAGGAGGAAGGGGAAGCACAGTCCATGGGTACAAAGAACAAAATGGCTGTGGAGGGTGATGGAGAAATTGGTGTATTGGGGCAAGAAGAGTTTAGTACAATGGAGAACATGGAGGGAGAAACAGCCACACTAGGAGGGAACATTGTGCAGGAGCAAGAAGGAGAGGAGAAGGGGAAGAAGGGAGGTGTCTTGGTACTGGGGGACTCAATACTAAGAGGGGTCAGGTGGAGCAGCAAAGGGGAGAGGTACAGTGGAATATGGGTGGAAGCCATGCCAGGAATGAAGACAGAAAGGGTGGGGCAATTCGTGCTAAGGTATGCAAGCAGGAGAAGGGAAAGGCCTCACCTAATAATACACCTGGGGACGAATGACCTAGCCGATGGGACAGTAGGGGAGGTAAAGAGGAGGTCTGAGGAACTGTGACCTCTGTTTGAGGGAGCGGGCAGATCTGTCACCTTCTCGGCAGTACTTCCCATTTCCAGGGAAAGTATGGCAAGAAAAGGGAGAATTCAAGAGTTTAACGAATAGCTAGGGGCCTGGTGTCGGGAAAAGGGATACTGACTGGTAGGAGGGTGGGGGGGGACCTGGGAGAACAGCAGTCTGTGCACAAAAGACAGACTAAACCTAAATGAGGAGGGAAAAAATGTACTGAAGGCAAGGATAGTGAAGCACTGAAAAGCATTTAAAGGAGAACAGTACTTAGATAAAGCTCCCACCGCAGAACAGCTGCCCAATTTGGCTTTCTTAAAAAAAAATAAAAATTAAGTGTCTGCGCACTCACTGCAACACTCGTTAACTCTGCCAGCAGGCAACATGGGCGGGTGCTGCGGGTGCCATCTGGAAAGTGGCGGGTGGCGGCGCCATGCACTGCTCACTCATCATGCAAAGTGAGCAGTACAGAGCCACCACTAACATGTGCATGCATCTAACACTGCATGTCATCTTAAGTTATGAGTGTTAGCAGCAGTGAATGCAGACACTTTTATTTTTCTTGCCGAAAATCTAAATTGGGCAGTCATTCGGGTGGGTGAGAGTGGGGCGCTACCCAAGTACTGTTCTCCTTTAAACTAGGAGGGAGGGGTAGCAGGATGAATAGAGTAGTTCAGAGGCCTAGTGATGTGAAACCAAATATGCTTATCCCCCATGACAGCAAGGTAAGAAAGAAGGCAGCTACTAAGGGAGCGGACATGAGGGGAGAGAGGCAGGGGGAAGGTAGAGACAAGGGTTGGAGGGTGGTAACACTAAATGCTAGGAGTCTGGGGAATAAGGGGCAGAACTACAGGCTGTCCTGGAGGAGGAGGGAGTGGACTTGGTGGCTATAACCGAGACATGGGCCACCCAAATCCACGACTGGGACATGATGGTTCAGGGGTACTGAGTACACTGGAAGGATAGGGAAATGGGGAAGGGGAGGAGGGAGACAAGGGAAATACAGAAGCACCATGGGTGCAACTACAGGATCCCAAAAACAGATCATTAAGACTTGGGGTGGTGTACAGGCCACCTTTTCAGTCTGAAGGGATGGACAAGGTACTGGCAGAACAGATCAGGAGGAACTGCGGGAAGGGGGCGATGGTGATAGTAGGGAACTTCAACCTGCTGGGGGTGGAGTGGGACACATCTACCACCAAGAACAGAAGGGAGCAGGTAATGCTGGACGCCTTCCAGGAAAGCTTCTTAGTACAGTTGGTCAAGGAACCAACTAGGGAAAGGAATACCCTTGAACTCATACTTACGAATGGGGAGTGGTTGAGGGATGTGAGGGTGGAGGAACCACTGGGAGGGAGTGGCCACCGGACAGTATGGTTCCAGTTACAGATAGCTAAAGAGAGGGGGCATCTGGCATTAGGGTGCTGGATTTCAGGAATGCCAACTTTAAGATGATGAGGGAAGTGGTACATGGGTTCCTGTGCAAAATTCAATTGGGTATGGACACACAACAAAGGTGGGAACTGATAAGACAGGGGACAGTGGAGGCAACAGAAACTTTCTGTAGAGCCCAGACTAAGAAGGCTAGGGGAAAGAAACACAGCTGAATAAGCAAAGGGGTGTTAGACAGGGTGAGGTGTAAAAGGGCAGCTTGCAGGAGATACAGAAAATCGGGGTGGGAGGGAGGAGGATAGGGAGGAATATCTGCAAGAAGCAAAGGAAGTGACCAGGGGAGTAAGTAAGGGCAACGAAGGTGGCAAGAGAACTCAGGCTGGTGCGCCGCATAAAAAAAAAAGAGAGAAAGACTTCTTCATCAGGGAGAAAAGAAGCTATAAGGACCAAATTGTAAGAATTAAGACTGGAGGGGGGGGGAATGGGTGGAAGAGGGGGGTGAAAAGGCAGAAGTGCTCAGTGACTACTTCTGTTCAGTGTTTATGAAAGAATGGGAGGGAGCGCTACCCATAGTAGGAGGGAGGATAGAAAAAGATGGGTCTGACGGACAGAGAAATCACAGTGGGGAGGGTGCTGGAGGGGTTAAGGTCATTGACGGTGGACAAGGCATCAGGAACGGATGGAGTACATCCAAGAGTGCTGAAGGAGCTGTCAGAGACCCTGGCAGGACCCTTGGCAGAGTTATTTAATTCCTCTCCAGACACAGGATGCATACCCCATGACTGGAGACTGGCTCACGTGGTTCCCCTCCACAAGAGTGGACCTAAGGATTAACAGAGGGACTATAAGCCAGTAAGTCTAACGTCCATAGTGGGGAAGCTAATGGAGACCATCCTAAAGGAGAGGCTACTGGCACTACTGGAAGTGAACGGGGTGCAGGATGGGAGGCAGCATGGCTTCATCATGGGCAGGTCATGCCAGACCAACTTGGTGGAATACTATGACTGGGTGACTAGGCAAATTGACGGGGGCCATGCAGTGGATGTCCTGTACCTAGACTTCAGTAAGGCCTTCGATTCAGTACCACATGGGAGATTTGGAAGCAAGCTATGGGGCACAGGGGCAGGAGCAAAACTGGTGGGGTGAGTGGAGAACTGGCTAAAAGATAGGCAGCAGAGGATGGTGGTAGGTGGGGAATACTCATCCCCTAAGCCTGTGAGAAGTGGTGTTCCACAGGAGTCAGTGTTGGGCCCAGTGCTGTTTGGCATATTTATTGCAGACATCTCGGAGGGCATCAGCAGCAAAATCAGCCTATTTGTAGATGACACCAAGATGGGAGCAGTGGTGGACGATCAGGTTGGGTGGTGGGAGCTACAGAAGGATCTGGTAAGGCTAGAGGCATGGTCTGACAGATGGCAGCTGGGGTTCAATGGAAAAAAATGCAAGGCAAGGTACTGCACTTTGGAACAAAAAATCTGAGGAGAAGCTACCATCGGGGGGGAAGGGGGTGGCTGGAGGTAACAGAAGAGGAAAAGGAGCTGGGGGTGCTCATCATAGGAGCAATGAACAATTCCATGCAATGCAGAAAGGTAGAAGCAATGGCCAACAAAATGCTGGTGTGCATTGCAAGGGGCATTACCTCAAGAAGAAGGGAGGTTATTCTACCGTTATACAGATCGTTGGTTAGACCCCACCTGGAATACTGCGTGCAGTACTGGTGCCCATACCTACAAAAGAACATTAGGCTGCTGGAGGGGGTGCAGAGTAGGGCAACGAAGATGATTCAGGGCCTGGGGGAATTGCTATATGAGGTCAGACTAAGACAGTTAAACACATACTCACTGGAGGAAAGGAGATACGGGGGGGGGGACATGATTGAGACCTTCAAATACATGAATGGGGATAATCAAAACAGACACAGAGGGTGTATTCAGGAGCAAGGTGGGGAGAGACACTAGGGAACATGACATGAGATTGGAGGGGGCAGATTTGGGAGGGAGGTGCGGAGGCATTTCTTTACGGAGAGGGTGGTGGCAAAGTGGAATGCACTACCAGCTGAGGAGGTGGTGGTATGAAGCACAGTGGAATGCTTCAAGAAGGGGTGGGACAGGGCAAAGGGGAGGGAAAGGGAGTAGGGGGTGAGGCAGCTGCTTAATAGGGAGCAAGCTGCAATCTTGAGCAGCCTAAATAGACCAGGATGTTCTTTTGCTGCTGGCAACTTTCATATGTTCAAATGTTCATATGCAGAGCACAACTCTGCCATAGCACATATACACACCCTTTTACTGCCCACACTGGGTCCAGCGGGAGCTCAATCTGGCTCCTCTCACCTTGCCCGCAGCTCTCCAAGCTGGCATGCAGGAGTGGGGGTGTTCATAAAATCTTTTTTTTTTTTTATTCTGAAAGATGTGGTAGTTCTCCAAGGACTGCTGTATCCCACAATCCTCTGTTCCACACAGATCACGAGATCTACTCAACAACTGACCTGGGATTTCTGTTGTATGACAGATGCCAGGCAAAGCGCCACGCAACCAGAATGCAACCAACACATTTTTGCAGCCTTGCCCTTATAGAAAGTAGTGGTCAGGGTCTGTGAATGCAATCGGGTATAGAATGGCATCAAGGTACAGGGCTCCACAGTCAGGATACATGTGAA
The DNA here is from genome assembly GCA_016271365.2 of Neoceratodus forsteri. Lineage (NCBI taxonomy): Eukaryota > Metazoa > Chordata > Ceratodontiformes > Ceratodontidae > Neoceratodus > Neoceratodus forsteri. The sequence continues at coordinate 529,528,020 of CM028137.1, read as the reverse complement.
ATGCAGGTATCCCAGCCCTTTTTTTGTGGACTGGGCCCTAACTCTAGGCATCAAGAGCAAAGTTTTGACATAGGAAGCATAAACTAGAACATGGCCCCATATATACAGTATACGGATTGAGAAACAAGAACGAACAACAGAGATTAACAATGGAGATTTCAGAGGAGTGCATAACGAACTAGGTCAAACCATCCAAAATCAAAATAGGATTGTCAGCAGGGGAAGACAAGCTGGACAGGCAAGTCAGTTACCGTTGAATGCTTTGACTGCTGTTGCCTGTCAGCATGAATTGCAATAATAAAAGTACAGTCCTCAACATAAATTCAAATGCAGTATCACGGTTTGAAATTCCAGGTCAAGTCTGGCTTTAGAACCTCACTGATGTCACAACTAAGTACAGTAGTTGAGTGAACATCTCTCCGATATGTGTGGATACCAATTTGAAGCAACTGCATACAGTATAATCTGGTACATTTCACAGCCTATGCAGAAAAAAGGAGCCTGGAAAGAAGAGATGGCCCAGGCAAATCTGTAAATCTTCAATCATGTTTTTTTATGATCAGTCATGACTGATCATTGTTAATCATCAAGTGTTACCATATGATCATGACACGAGCTCATGATTCAAGATCGTCATCTAGATCATGATTTAATAATCAGACATGAACTTTCAAATCACCAAATGATGATTATTATTTTGTAAACTTAAATCAGCATGATAGTTTTGATGGCTGATACAGTTTTGACCATCGATGTTTATATTAGTTCTGTATATAGAGGATAATGGATGAGCATCAGTTAACAACATTGCCGTATTTACTTTGAGAGGTTGCCATGACAACCTAGTAAACCTCAAGAGTGAAGCGCGAGAGGTTTACTGTTGTCATGGCAATGTTGCTTAGTGTTTATTCAAATCTAGGATTACAAGTACCTTTGAGCTGAGGATCTTTTACAAAGGTTCCACGTCAGGGTGTACAGTCTTGGAGTTACAATAATAGTACAAAGCAATCATTAACAAAGTAGGTTTTGACATGATTAATACAAGGTTTACAAGTGATCAAATGCAAAGATGGTACTTAGAGGTCAGGAGAGGCATGGGGAAGGGTAACATTGAGAGCTGGAGGGACACAATGGGGGGTTGGGGTGGGAGTGGGGGGAAGGTGAGAGAGGGGTATATGCGGCAGTCAGAGGCAGCTCTGTCAAGAGGAGGATAGGATAAGAGCATAAGTTGGGCAGAGGAGGCACAAATGCTAGGAGGTAGGGTAAACAGGGAGTCAGTTTGAGGAGGGATTGGTTAATAGCAGTCACAGGAGTTAGAGGCCAGAAGAGCTCGGCAGAGTTTGGTCTTGAAGACACCCATAGTTCCCAGGGTCATGATGTCACTATTGAGATTATTTACCCAGCTAGGTGCCCTATAAGCAAAGGACCTTTGGCCTTGGGATGTCCGACAGTGTGGGATTCGCAGCAGGTGTGGTTTGGATTTCCTGGTGTTGCAGTTGTTGGTCTTGAGATTGATGAGAGAGCAGACTCCTGGAGGGGCATTGCCCATCATTATTCTTTTCACTGTGATGCAGGTTTGATATTTAAGGTGATTATTTAGCGGTAGCCACCCCGATAGAGAGTAGAGGTCGCAGGTGTGAGTGAGACGGTGAGATCCGGTGGCGAGACGGCAGGCCTTATTGAGGGTGGTAGAAATCCGCTTGAGGGAGGAGGCAGTGGCTGAGCCATAGATAACTAATCCATAATCGATGATGCTAATGATGGAGCTCTGGACGGCAACTGTTAAAGCTTCAGAGGTTAGGTGTTTCCTGTGTCGGAATAGCAGGCCCATCCTGATGTTAGCTGCTTTAGCCATGGTATTTTTGTGGGCAGTGTAGGAGAAGTGGGAGTTGAGGGTGATGCCAAGATATTTAAAGGATTGTACTTGTTCGAGTGTGACTCCTTGCTTAGTTTTGATGGTGAGGTAGAACTGTTTGAATTTGTGATGTGAGTTGTTGAAGATCATGGATTTTGTTTTTTTCTGGTTTAGGATAAGTTTGTGTTTTAGGAACCATCTTTCGACTGAAGTGAAGCCATGTTGAAGGTTTTTTTGCAGTTGTTGGGGATCCTGGTGGGAGGCCAGGCTGACTGTGGACTCTAGAAGTGAGTTTAGGAACAGGCTGAAAAGGAGGAGGCCTAGGATGGAGCCCTGTGGGACACCTGAGCGGACTGGTCTGGGATTGGAGAGGGTGCTGGAGATTTTAACTCTTTGGGACCGGTTATCTAGGAAGCTTTTGAACCAAGTTACCGAGTTAGGAGAGAGACCCAAATTCCGGAGCTGGGCAAGCAGGAGGCCATGGTGGACAGTATTGAAGGCCTTTGTTAAGTCGATGAAAGTTGCACCAGTTAGATGCCCTTTGTCCAGGGAGTGGTGGATGGTGCCAGTAAATTCGAGCAGTGCTGTGGAGGTGCTATCATTCTTTCTGAAATCGTGTTGCTGCCTGCTCAGCAGGTTGTGTTTGTCAAGGTAATCAGTCAGCTGGTCAGTGACAATACGCTCCAGGGCCTTAGAGAGAGGAGGGAGGATGGAGATGGGTCAGAAGTTCTCAGGAGCAGTTTTGGCACCACTTTTATGGATGGGGGTTACGGTGGCTAGTTTCCATTTTTTGGGGAATTGGCTAAGGCTGAGGGAGAGATTGAAAATCTTCATCAGTGGATGAAGCAATTCATCAAGAGTGAGGGATGTAAGTTTAAGGTCCAGGGAATCACTGCTGGTTCTGGACTTACTGATTGCTTTGGTTACATAGTCACGCACCTGGCACATCTTAACTGCTTTAAAGTAGAAAGGGGGGTGACTAGTCAGGGTAGTAGGAGAAGGGGGGGAAAGGACCGGCCGTTTCATTGAAAAAGTCAGGAGCGAGTACTGAGCTAAGGTCAGTGAAGGTGTTATTGAAGATGTCTGCTATAAGTTTGGGGTCAAGTGTCATATCTCCATTACGCTGAGAACCGAAGGGGTGTATCTTATCTGCTACCCAGTGACTTCTTTTATGTTTTTCCAGAAATCTCTTCCCTTTCCCCAGGAGTTGGTGAGGGCATTCTTGAAATAGGCTGATTTCTTGTCCCGAATTGTTTTGGTGCAGTCATTTCTTGCACATTTGTAGTTGGTGATGTCAGTGCGTATCCCAGAGGCTCTGGCGAGCGACCAGAGGTGGTCTCTTTCCTGTAGTTGCCTAAATAGGTCTCCGGTGATCCAGGGGTTACAGAGTGCTTTAACCATCCACCTTTTGGTAGGAGCAAAAATGTTGCATGCTTCATTAAAGATATTGATAAAGTGGTCCAGAGCCATGTTCACACTTGTAGCTGAGAGGACCAGTGTCCAGTCTTGTTGGAGGAGGTGCGCTTTGAGATAAATTAACTTGCCACGGGGTAGAAGCCTACTAGCGACAGTTTTTGGAGGTTGCTTGATGAATTTATTAGACCAAAGGCACCTGACAGGGGAGTGGTCACTAAGTGTGTCCGGGAGGACAGTGGTTTTAGAGATCCGGGCAGGGTGGCTGGTTAGGATCCAGTGCAGGAGGGTGCTGGAGCCTGTTTTATAGTTCTTTCCAGTTGGTGACTCTACCATCTGAGAGAAGTTTTCAGCCGCAACAGAGTCCCTGAATGCTCCTGCTTCAGCAGCAGGCCAATTTATGTTAAAGTCTCCTAGCAGTATAGATTCAGCATCAGGTGGGAGTAAATGGATGACATCCAGGATGGCTGAGAGACCATTACATTGCTCTTTCAGTGGTATGTACACTGTAACGACAGTGAGGGCTTTGTTCTGGGTACCAAGGAGGACTCTGATGGGGAGAATCTGCACCGTAGTCAACAGTGGGGCAGTGTTGATTTGGTGCCCCAGGATGGAGTCTTTGAGGTATAGGGTGCAGCCACCACCCCTTTTTGAGTTCCGGTTGAGCCTGAACACGTTGTCACCAGGGAAGGCGATAGCCTGATCAGGGACTGATGGGGAGAGCCAGGTTTCTACAACTGCTAGGATGTCTGGCTTATGTTGGCTGGTAAAGATTTGAAGGGCATCAATTTCGTGAAGGAGGCTGCATATATTGAGCATAATAATAGAGATGGTGCCTGGGAGTTTTTTCTGGCTGGTAACCCTAGTGAGGGCTGGGCCAGGATTTGGGTGGATATTTCCGGAGAGACACAGGAGGACGATGACTAGCTTGAGCATGCCTAGTTGTAGGTTACTGGTTCTGCGTCTCCTTTTTCTGGTCAGGTGTGAGCGTGACTTTTGGGGAGAGTGGATGTCCAAAGGCAGAGGAGTGAGGGGGGCATGGAGGTAAGCTCTGCGCCAGCAGGGTTGAAGGAACAGGTCGTTTGAGGTTGGTGGGACCGAAGTTTAAAGATGGGATCAAGAGGAAGAGTACCAGAGTGGTGATACGAGGGGTCAGGTATGAAGCTGAGGGAACGGGAGGGGAAGCAGGCTCTTGGGGGCTGGAGTACAGGAATGAGAGAGTGAGGAGGAGGAGAAGGGGAAGCAGTGTACAGTGGAGACTCATGGTTGTTGGGGGGGCAGGGAGGTGGGGGCATTCAAAGTGGGAGAAGAGTGGGAGGATGTAAAGAGGTCAGTGATATGAGGAGAGGAGCCTGAGGATGACAGGTTCCCTAAGAGGTACCTAGGGAGGTAGCTGTACAGGGACTGCGTAGAGTGCAGGGGTTAAGAATAGGGCTAGAGGGCAGTGGGGGGAGTAGGTTGTTAGAGAAACCAATGAGAGAGGTTGAGGAGGTGGGGTTTCAAGAGGGGCGTGAAAGGGTCTATTTAATTAAGGCAGGAGGTGGGGGTTGGGCAGTAACGGCCGCTTCCACTCACACTCAATGGGCACTGCAGTCCCGAGTGGAGAAGAAATTCAGCTGGAGCAGCTGGCCAATCAGAAAGGTGGAGGAGTGCAAGGGTCCAATCCCAGTGCAGCTCGGCAAGCGACTGGCCAATAGTGGTAGCTCATGGCAGCCCAGGACAGTCTGAGGACTTACCCGGCTTTCTGGATCCTCGGTTTGGGCAGAAGGTGGGCGGCAGGGCGGTTGGGAGCCCCGAGCCACAGCAGTGTGCTTCAGGGGGCTGGAGCGCCCAAGATGTACAGCTGGATCCAGCTTTCTGGATCCTTGGTTCGGGCAAGAGGTGGGTGGCAGGGCGGTCAGGAGCCCCGAGCCGCAGCCGTGCACTTCAGGGGGCTGGAGCACCCGAGATGTACAGCTAAACAACATGGAGAAATTAATTCAGCATTGTTGTTAACTGATGCCCATCCATTGTCCTATATGGTGTATTGGCACAGTACAACATAAATTCACTTCATGCAGAGTTTCACTTTCGTTATCTCCAAGTAAAAAAAAAAAAAAAACACTTTCAAGCCCCAACCCCACCCTACCCCCAACCAAAGAATGACTCACACTCTGTCCCAGTTTCTCAGTCTCACAGATTAAATGGACCCCGATCTCACAGACTAAATTTTGTTTCTTTAAACTAAATGTAAACATCAAAGCCTGTTGGTACAGCTTAACCTCCCACTAACTTGCATATTTAGAGTTTACCAGCTTAGAAATATGCTAATTACTAGGTTCGGGATGGCATTCTGCACTAATAATCAATGGGATTTCTTATAGCTGGTCCAGTCTTTGGGTGGCAGCCTCACTCAGTTTCTCAATTAATACCGGGTTTATTTTCTAAGCTTTTCCCAGAGATCTCAGGCTATTCTGGATATTGGTCTTCTCAAATCCCTACCTTCAATTTTAAGTGGGATCACATATGGTTGGATGTATACAACTATATTTCCATTGGTAAGTTATGCCTCACCTAGTTTTACATCTTGCATAATATATCCTATACACCTGCTCACTTGGCCAAGATGGGAAAGTTACCTTCATCCCTATGTTCAAGATGTGTTGAATGGATCCCTCCTGCATGTCTTGTGGGAATGCCCCAAAATAACCCCTCTTTGGGAAAAGATTAAGCAAAAAAATAGATCCACTTTTGGGGTTGGAGGAATATTTTACCCCAGAAATCTGCTTAATAGGAGATTATTCTGGAGTCAGTGTTAAGGAACAGAGGTTCCACTTAGCAATTATCTCCTTGTCGGTGAAAAGGGTACTGCTCTGTCATTGGAGGGACCAGCTGGAAATCACCTACATGGAATTGATTACTGCACAACTTGAGGCTTGAGAAAATGATAGCTAGCTTGCACAACTCAAATCATGTGTACAATAGAAGGTGGAGTAAGTTACATGCACTGTACTCGTAGGCTTCTCTTCTGGGAGTGTTTTGCTGGAAATCTGTATGGTGTTATTTGACATATTGGATAGGACAGAACTGTGTGTAAGACTTTCTTTAGCCTTTAGCTTTTTTGGCCCTATCTAGGGATAGATCCTGCTGCATCGGGTCTTAGATCACAGGTTTGACTAAAGTGGACCCTCTTTCTACAATGTCTGTACCTCTGAGGCAGGGAGGAGGTGGGATTAAAGTTGTATTATTTGTTTGCTGTTTTGTTGTAATAATGATGGTTTTGTATTTTGAAAAGTTAATAAAATATATTAAATAAAAAAAAACTAAATTTAAACAAGCATGCTGTTTAATAGGGAAATGTGACCTTAATTTCCCCCTTACTTTAGTGGTCGATCCTCACTCTTGGGTCCCTGTCTCGCTGCCGCGGTCGTTCCCTGAAGTGCAGTGCTTTATTAATGCACATATGCAAGCATCTTAGATGCTGATGTGACATACTCAAGATGGTACAACAGCAAGTTTACGTCACATCAATGGTACAACAAGCTTGGCTTTCAACCAAATTTATCCCATAATAACATTCTACCATACATTATTGTAAGATTGTAAGTCACATGAATAACACATAACACAGTTTTATTTGTTACTGATATGAAAATATGAATGTTCCATATCAGCAAAAAGAAATTAGTTACAACATAAATCATATGAACTCAAGTATCAATCCCTTTAGGAAGAGTACATGCAATGACATTTAGAGGATACACATTTGCATGGCTAATTTGCATATTTTAAAAGCAAAGCTTATGAATGAAAATAGTGGTCCTTTCTAACTCAGCTTTATTTCATTCATCTTGATTTCAGTACATACACAATGGGAATTCTGTACATTATGTTTAAGCACTTCATGACTCCATTCTAGAGAATTACAGGCAGGGAGACTACATTGTACAAAACTATAATTCCATTGCTTGCTTTACATCCATTTAGATGAATTGCAGTTTACTTATTAGCAGGAAATCAGAACTAGCTATTATCCCTTTTCTATGCACTGAAAATAGAAAGTATTTTTGTTTTTTCAGGACACCTTATCTGACAAATTTGCCAGGTTCTGCATGATCCAGACATATCTGTAAAGCATCAATATTTGATAAAGCCACAACTGGTGGCACAGTCCTTTCTGCTTTTAAAATAATTTTGTCTTGATAGTATTAGTTTGCAGACTGTTATGAATGGTTTTGAGCACAGCCAGATACTTGGAATAACTCACTACAGCCATAAAAGGAGCCAGTGTTGAGAGCAATAAACCTGCCTGCCTCTGCAGCACTAGTAAGAAGTGAGGTGTCAAAGTATAACTGAAAGCAATGTTTTTGTATAGATGTAGCATAACTGATGCTTCCAATAAAGATGTCTAAATGGAAGGCAAGATCAATTACAAAAGTATTGAAAAAAGATAAATTAATTGTTTTTAATTCATTGCAGTAATCTTTACCATGGGCAATCATGAAAAAATCATGATGATATGAGAAAATCAGTAACCATAATCACTATTTCCATAACATCATTTTTTTATAGGCGGACCTTTAAAATTCATGTTTAATCATTGTTAGTAATGATCACAATGATGGTTTTTGAAGCTTGAACATGATCTTTGAACATGATTAATAATGATCATTTTTTCTTGGTGGGTAATAAAGTTGTGACCTTTATCCTTGTTGTGGTACCACACCTGGTTCTCTTCAAGATCCACTGTCCTCTGCAGCTATATTTTGTTTTTATCATTCAGGTTTGAATGTATTATAGAAACACAGACACTACTGGCAGAAAAGGACCACTGGTCCCCCAGTCTTCCCGGTTTTACCCTATCCTACCCCATGACCTATTGTCTAGATGGGGTTTATGCCCTCACTCATCCACCCTACCTTGCTCCCTGCCTCACTGCTATTCCAGTAACTATTAAGCCATTTTCTTTGTCTCCACTGTGCTTAAACACGTTAATGTTTTTTTGTGGCCACTACCTAAGCCCGTAGGCTGTTCCATGGCTCAGTCACTCTCTCCATAATTAAAACTTTCACATATTTCTTCTGAATCTCCCCCCAGCTTCCAATCATGCCCAGTTGTTATTGACCCCAAATTCTTGTTGAGAGTTTACCTTGTTTATCCTTTCAGGATCTTCTGGAGCCCAGTTGACCTGACGTATCCCTTCATGGGGGCCCCCCCTCATGGCACCACTGGGAGAGGAGAGGAGATGCACCTAGAGGACATTTCCTTCTATGCCAGGCCTGGCAAGGGAACAGTGTGGACTCCTCTGGGCTTCATAGCACATGGGAGACCAGCCACCAATATCTGGTCTGCCAGGCAGCCATTTTTCATGTTTTTTCTTCCCCCGCCTACCCCCACCCACAATGCAACTGAACACAAGCAGCATCCTGGCAGAATACACAATGGCACGTGATCATCCATGCCATAACATGCATCGCCCTTCTAGGCAATAAACTTGCTGAAGTATGGCAGGGTCTTATAAGCCCGGAGCAGGTTGGCTTAGTCTCAGGCAGGTACTCCTCAGATCATATGCACAAATTGGCCCACCTTATCTCTGCATCCAGGGACTTCTTAACTCCGTCGGCCTTGGTTTCCCTGGATGCAGAGAAGGCCTTTGACAGGGTCTCCTGGGATTATCTATTTCACCTCCTGCCCAAGTATTGTCTTCCCTCTTAATTCATCAACTGAATCAAAATTTTGTACACACACCCCACCGCCCGAGTACTTTGTAATTTTTTTTTATCACATTCCCTCACTCTCCAACAAGGCACAAGACAAGGTTGCCCTCTCTCCCCATTTTTATTTGATTTATATCTAGAGCCACTTATCCATAGTATTAATACCCCCGACCCGAGTCTTTGGGATTTCTGTTGGACCTCATCAGTATAAACTATCAGTTTACGCAGATGACATACTGCTACACGTGTCCTATCCTTCTAAATCAAATACTGCCACACTGGATATTATTAAAGAATTTGATAGATTCTCTAATTAAAATCCTAATATTTCCAAAACAGAGATCATGCCCCTTAATGCTCATACCTTTTGAGTTGCAGTATCCCATTTGGGACTCCAGTGGACTAAGGATAAATTAAAATACTTGGGGATCTTTCTATCGGCCTCGAGCTCCAGTATGAAACAATATAATCTTGATAAAATTGTCATACAAATTAAAACAGATTTAAATCAATGGTCCTCACTTCCTCTCTCACTATGGGGACATATACTGTAAATGTTATAAAAATGAATGTACGCCCTCGCTTGCTATACCCTCTGCCAATGATCGACTCTTTCCTTCCAAAATTATAGTTTGTACAAATACAAAGAGTCACATCCCACTTAATCTGGAATGGAAAAGCACCCAGGCGAGCCCTCACCAAACTACAGTGAAGTAAGGCTAAGGGCGGTTTACAATTACCTGATCTTCTTCTTTACTACTTTTCAACCACCTGTGCGATAGTTCTGCAATGGTAGAAGGATCCAACGCCAACTGACTCCTCACTTTATTCCCCCCTTTAGTTGCAAATTGAAAGAACTCTCTGTTCTTCCCAAGGTATTGATCTTAGTGTGCTCATTTACACCCCTCTTAAAAGTATTCCCAAAAGTTTACTGAATACGCCCCTTAAGGCCACCCTCCAGGTCTATGCCCAACTATGTACTACAACCCACAGCTCTACTGTAAAAGATGTGTCCCAACCTACTGTATGCTTAGGAACCCAAACTTTAAAATTGGAGGCAAGTTTTTAAATGAATCCTTCTGGCCATTTAGTTCCAAACTCCAAGTTGAGGATCTTTTGAAAGATCACAAGTTATTGACATTTCAAGGAGCCTGGTTCAAATACAACCTTCCTGTTTCTTACTGTTTTAAGTATATACAACTTTCCCATATGTTATTTCAACACTTTGGGACAGGCCACTGGGAACAAAAGTCAGCTGGAACTATATAATCTGTCATATCCACATCACATACATCCCACTTTATTTCTTACTTCTACTGCCTCCTACGTAATGTGGTGGAACAAAATGAGGGACATCCGCACTATATATGGGACCAAGCACTGCCCGCTGCACCCCAGTTAGCCCGATCCTGGCCTAAATTATGGTCTCATTTGTAGCGGGATATAAAATGGGACAGATATTGCGTTTTTCATAATACATGACTTATACTATACACCAGTCAAGTTATACAAAATGGGTAAACTTTCTTCTAATCTATGCACTAGATGTGGGACACAGCTTGGTACTCTACTGCACATACTTTGGGAATGTGATAAGGTGGCCCCCTTTTGAAAAGCTGTCAACTCCAAACTAGACCCAATATTAGGTATTTCAGATACCTTTAACCCAGAAATCTGCATTTTGGGGGATTACGGGGGCCTTCTAAGTGGCAATCAACGGAAGCATATGACTATACTATCATTATGTGCCAAAAAGGTAATTCTTCATCACTGGATGGGCCAGAACACCCTAACTTTAACAGAATGGCTCCATGAGGTTCTCTTTGCTACACAAGCAGAGAACCTTGTTGCCCAAATGTTGCCCAAATGTCTGTGAGAATGAGTTACTACCAAAAGGTTTGGGTCACCTTGCATACACTATTGACCATGTAAAAGTTGTACCATGACTCAAGTAGTTCATGTGTTATTGCCACCTTCATATATCGAGGTTAAATATATAGACTATATGAAAACTCTTTGCGTACTGGGGGGGGGTACTCATAGGGGAAAGGAGGGGGAGTGGGAGGGTACACAACCCAGACTATTGATTATTGCATCCTGCTGTAGCTTCTGCTACTACAAATACTTGCATAACTGTAGCAATTTATTTCTGTTGAGATGTGCCATTTGCATTTCATGCAGCTATCTTTAGTCTATGCATATGTGATTTCTATGCTAGTGTACTAACTGAAAAACTTGAATAAAGTATAGTAAATGAAAAAATAACATGCATCGCCCCTATAGGCCGGCAGGAGCCACTTCAGAGTGATGCAGACTCACTCCCACTCCTCCAGGGAGGAGAGCATCCAACAGATGCTCTAAACCATCCCTGTGGCCTACGCTCCTGTAGTCATGGGCTTGGGCATGAATCCAGGTTGCCAACGTGAAAGGAGATCCTCTATCACCTGATGCCAAGGAGATGACTTTAAGTACATGTTTTGTGCCCTAAGCCTGTCATCACAGGATATGCCCTGTTGGCCCTGAATCATTTGATTACCCCATGCTATCAGCAGAGTAGATGAGTTCATGGCAAGCTAGAGAGGCAGCACCCTCTGATTCCCAGAGGTAGGGCCATCTGCTATGGAAATATACACTTCATTGTGGATTTTGAGTGGCACTGACATTGTTGGTAGCCATACAATGTTAGCCCCGTTCCCCTCTTGAGGGCTTGGGAAACATGTTGGCCTGGAATTTCTATGGACATCACGAAAACTAGAAGTTATAAATTCTGGTAATCCCTAGTGACTCAGTCTCACTTCTCAGGGTCTGTTCATCCTGTGACTGTTATGGTACGGTGGCAGGATGCTTGCTTTCCTGCCTCTCCAGCCCAAGCATTTGTCCAAAGCTGCCACTTCCTTGAACCTCTCACTGTCCCAGGATGAACCTAAGGTAGTATCTCTGTCATTCCTTCAGTAGCCCTAGCAGTGCCTTCTGCCTCTCCAAACCAACCCACTATAGCAGGGTATACACCTTAAGCATTTGTCCCTTGAAAATAAAGACCAATTGGTCTGTTGTCTTAGCCTAGTTCCCTTTGATAATCTGAGTATGTGAGTGACTTGAGCCCTTATAGATTTTGTGCAGCCCTTAAATGTACTCTCTACAGTGAGTCTACCACACAGTGGAGGTCCCTTGTGGTAGTTCCTGCACCACTGTTTGCCCCTGAGATGTTATGAGCCAGCGGGATGCTTAATATGTAGGGCAAATTGAAGACTAAATACCTTCACTGTTACATTTATGCTCTGTTTTGCAGACTAATTGGCTTTCTTATGGTGTTTGTTAGGTTAGATCCTGTTTTATATTCTGGTTATAGGGTCATGTCCTGAGCCGGTTCGTGCTGGTTGGATTGCCATGGTCTTGGTAGTCTGCAGGACTATGGAATATGGTTCTGTGCTTTGGCTAGTTATTTGGATATTTACCTGGGTCATATATGATGAGGGAGTGCCATGACTGCTCCTAGGAGGGGGGGTTATGACTAAAAACAGTCTTTTTAAGTGCAGTGGCTTATCTTGTGTTCATGTGAGGTGTATTGCATTCAGATCTCTTAATTCATATGGATGGCAGATGTGCTGCATCTGTCAAGAGAAGTTTAGCCATCCCTTCAGGGAAACATTCCAATTAGGGGGTCCCACATAGAAGGATTTGCCTCCTTAGGGAGCCACATATAGCTATGCCGTTTTTGAGAGGAAACACAATGTCTGACATTTCTCTTATGTCTTGGAATGTCAGGGGATAAACTCACCAATGAAGAGAAAGTAAATTCTCTCCAGCTTAAACAAACCCCAGGCAAAGGTGACATTTCTCCAGAAGACAAAGCTCCAAGCCCTGGAGGCTGCTAAGCATCAACAAGAGTGAGTAGGGGCTGATTTACACAGTGTATCCTCCTCCTCCTCCAAATGTGGGGTTTCCATTCTCCTGCACAAAGCTTTATGTAACAGCCTCTTTTGGACTCACCTTGGCTGTTTCCAGGGCCCTCAGGTCTTTCTTTGGACACACCTTGAGGGGGCTGGCCTATGTTCTCCGGCAGACAAGTGGTAAGGGAACAACCGGTGATTGTGGTGCCTCCACCTGGTGTAGTGATAGGGAATACCTGTAGATAAATTGCAGGTTAACACCCCAAGGAAAATAAAGCAACTGCCCCCACTGTGCCCTCCCTAGACAACAATTCCCCCTTTTTGCAATGAGGCACAAGACCAGAATGTAACATTAACAATTAACAAATGTTGTTTTGGGGGAAGGGGAAAAGGGAGAAAATAGCTTCACAACTTAAACTGTAGCAACACTTTCACCCCACCTCCCACATACTGGTGCACCTGTCTTTCCGGTGGTAGTTGCGCAAAATGTCTATAATGTTCCTTGGGTGGGAACCACACCATCATGATGAAGATGCTGTGGATCTTTCATTTGGGCCCAGTAACTTTAAAGAGATGCAAAACCTTAACCTCTGGCCTATGCACAGTTTTGATCTTGGCACAATCCAGCCCAGGACTAAATGCCCTTAATCCTGACTAACTCAGCTAAATAATGACTTCCCCAAAGCCGCAGCCCAGGGCACTTACAGTTCAGCAGTTCAAAGAGGGTAGCAGAAAAGTGTTTCACAGTACCATGCTGGTATCAGGAGTTGTTGGTGCACAAAGGAGCTGATGACTGAAGAAATGATGAAAGCTGGTCTTCACCTGCCAGGCCTTTCGAATCTTCGCCCCAGGGGCCTTTGTGTGCAGTGTTAACCCATCTGGGCTCTTGTGTCTTTCTGTCTGGTGGTCTTCTCTTGGGTCTGGGTACAGAGCAGGCTGATGGTTACCCAGACTGATGCTTAGCACACACTTCTCCCCACTGCAGATACTATGGGCGTAAGCTGGGACCTTAACATTTTCTGCTTTTCACTACCAGACTCTGCTGGTTCTTTCGGCACTGCAGGACAGTCAGCTCTCTTTCTCTCTGGCAGCAAATCTCTCTCTCACACTAGCTGTGGAGTCTAACTTTCTTGCACACTGCTGCAGGGTCAAATCTCAGCAGCAGCAGCTTTCTACTCTCAGCATCAAATTCAGCTCTGCCATAGATTCAAATCTCAGCAGCCACTTCCAAATTCTCAGCAGCAAATTCACTTAGACGCAGGTTCAAATCTCACCCTGGGAACTTCTCACACAGTCCAGTTCCTTTCCAAAGGGCTATGTTTTTTCCTAGGCGTTCTGCAGCTTGTCCAATACTGTGGCCACACAAGACCTTTGGCAAACAGGCAGGTTTTCAGGGCTAGCAAGTCCACAGTAGTCTCTCTCCCACTGCACTCTCTGGCTGCACACTCAGGAAATCCCACATTTGACGGGTAAACAGCCCCTTAAATCAGTTTTCCAGCAGCCCCTTCACATTGGCCGCAGCAGCTGTCCCTCTGAACAAATTAATATTCATTTGACTCCCTTGACGCCCTATTGGTTCCTTTTTTAGGCAACAAGAATTGTCCCTGTTTTTCCTCCCAACAGTCCCCTAGCAGTCCCAGAAGCCCTCAGGCAGATTCTTGGCTCCTGATTGGCTGCAGTCCTCCCAGGGTCCCAATCTACCCTCTGACCTTATTCCCAGCAGACCCCTTGCTTTTGTAGTCCAAAGGGAATTGCCATGTTAGTTTACATTTTTTTCCAAATCACCTGCCCCAACTTTCTAAGTCCCTTACAGCCATACAGTTGAATTTTAATATATTTCCCCCACAGTTCTGTAGCAGCACCTCTGCCCTTTAGACCCCTTGCAGAGTTTAATATTTGTATTAGATTTCCCACTTATTTCTGCTGCTGAAACACTGACTCGCCCCCCCCGCCACCAAAGCAGCAGGCAGGCTTATTAATATTTATAACCTACCCTCATTAATATTTCTGAAATGCCCCAATGCGCCATTGACGTTTTTTAAACAAACATTTTTTGGGCTTCTCAGGGGCCTCATCCATGTCTCTGGCCCCTGATTTGCTTAATATGGGGTCAGGAGCACCTGACAGGTTGTAGTTAAGCCGCAGTAGTGGCAAGTAAATGAACAGGTGCAACTGCACATGCGTGGACCGCCGACTCGCACCTTCGTAGTAAGGCAGCTCGGTGGTTCTGTGGCTTAACTCTCCAGCCCATTCACACAAGAAAAACACGTCGGGGTCTGGAAGGAACCTGGGAAATGTAGCATTGAAGAACGCAGGGGGAAAACTGGGAGCCGCAACCAAGTTAAGCACTCAGAGTTGGGGAGCTTACATGCCCCCCCCCCCAACACCTTGGCGCCCTCGACAAGACATTAAGGTTCCACACATTTTTAAGTTTAGGAACATTTCTAACTAGACATCTCAGTTTCTCACTATTCAAGTATAGCCACCCCCCCCCAATGTCTAGGGACTACCAATCTTCCGGGGAAAGGGGCTCACAACACAGAAATCTCACCAAAACTCCCTGAGCATACCAAAACAGTGGAAAAAATACTGCCTACCTTGAGATGTCTTCTTTCCTTTCACTCAGGTCTATCAGGCAGACACTCTACGTCCTCAGGAGATCTAGCAGGAGGCGACCCTAAAAGTAATCAAAAGGCCACCCGAGCTGGCCCGGCGGCATGGAGGGCTGAGGCAGCATTGCCTTACCTTCCACCACACCAGCGACCCATGTTTGCGGTGTGAGTGGGTCTTAGGGGGCCAGACAGGGTGGGAGAGGATCAAGCATCCAGAGGACTGCTCTCCTCTCCTGGGGAGGGTGGGGAACAGGGGCCACTGTTTGCCTGACACCTAGCGGAGGCTAGATGTTGGCACACCTGGCCAATAAAGTGGGGCATGGAGGCAGTGCACCAATGGGCGTTTTACATGTGGACGTGTGCGTGGCACGCCCGTGTCAGCATTGCACGCTCTGCCCCAAAAGGAAAAGTGAAAAGAAAATTGTAGCTAGGTTGAGTGGCTTGATGGCCATCCACCTATATACACTGTCTCCGAGGTTGCAACCTGCACTGGATCTGGTCCTGGTGAGGAGTTGGGGCCCCCCACCACCACGCCATGGGGCATAGCTGTGGGGGTAGTAAGGTGGTGGCCCGATGGGAGACGGGTGCAGACGGATAGCAGCCAGAGGAAGAGAGATGCCTGGAATAGTAGGAGCCGACCAGGGGTGATGGGAGAGAAAAAGTAGGTGTTAAAAAAAAAGCTACCCAAATCCCCATTGGTACCGGTAATAGGAAAGAGCAGGATCTTCTAGAAATAAACTTGATACTGTTAAAAAGAACTTGCAGGGACTGCTAAATCTAAAATGTCTTAATTTCATTAGGACCCTTATTGATCACCTTTAAGAATAAATCCACGGGAATCAGAACTTTCTCCCAAACGATTTAAACTTTATTTCTCCCGAGCTCTTGAAATGATTATGAGCTCGGGGGTCTCGTTACATAAAAACATACAAATACAGCTCCATGGGATTATACTTTGTACACCTCTATGAAGGGAGAACTTCAAAGGCAGTATTTGTCAGGCTGAGCAAGAACTTTAGCAGCAGAGATTTTCCACCAGGACAAAAACCTCTCAAACCTGTAACGTGAAGCTCCTCGAATCCTCTGTAACTGGTAAGTACCTATCTAATGCTTCGCTTAAAATTGGGGCTACATCCCACAATTCGACTCCCAGTGCTCCCTTAATTTTTCTTACTGGAGCACTGTCCCTACAGGAAAACAGTGAACTTCCCCCAAGCCACCCCTACAATCCAGCACACACTGGGGTGCTTCAATACATGCAGCCTGCTAAATCTTGCTGCCCACTCTCTTCTTTACTCTCGGCCCCCAAAGCCTTTACCTGGCCCACCTGGTCCCACAAGTGCTCTGTCTCCCACTCTTTTCATCCAACCTTTAATTGGAGCATGACTCCAAACTTTTTAAGCAGCTACTTGACCCTCTTATGGCCTCCAAACTTTTGCCCGATCTGTGCAAACCAGCACAAGGGGAGACCTCTATGGCATTCCGTGACCCACTCGACAAAGTATAGCAGCCCAAGGCCTGTCCCTCAAAAAAAGGCCCTTACATGGGTAGGGAGTTCCCTCTGGCCCCCCACTACCACCGGGCTGCCCTGCCACGCCGAGCTGCAAAGGCCCAACCACAACCTTCTGCAGACCTGGGGGAGGAGCCCCCTCCCGTCTGACTGCCCTAGAAGTGCCCACTGATCTCTCTCTCTCTCTGTCTCCCTCTAAAAGACCCCAAAAAAGTTCCTGTTCCTCCCTTATATACTGCCCAGAAAAACTACTCTCTGCTGCCACCAAGTGGTGGCTGACAGAAATTACTCCCCCCTCCCCCAAACACTAATATAAAATCCTAAGCTCCAGAGGGAGAGGGAGGGGGTTCCTAAAGCGAGCTATAAGCCCCTCTCAAATGAGAGGAGGCTTACACAAGCATTTCAGGCACAGCATTAACTCAGTACATTTTCTTAGTAGACACCTGGTTTCTGTCTAACAAGACAGTTCACAAGGTCAGTCACATTAATATAGACATCGCCACTATTCCTAACTAGACAGTAAATAGCTGACTAGACAACCATACATATAGGCAGATGCATGCACTTTCCCATCCTTTCCATTTTACAGCACATGGGGGATAGATTACTGGGATAATGTGCTCGTGAACTACTTGCAGGGGCATTTCAGTGGAGGCACTAGGGTGTCATAAGTTAATTTTAGGGGAGGCTTTATCACTCTGCTAGACCTGGGGGGACTACTGTTTCTTCCATAGGAATAGGGTGTATACTGCCTACTCCGGGCACTGCCTACCACAGGGGTCTGTTCTGGAATAACAGGGGTCCTTTCAGTCTTTGTTGACCTGTCCGACACAAAAGCCTCTACATCCATATCTGCAAATGATGTCTCGTGATGTCTGACTGGTGTGTCGCATGTCTCTAGATGTTCACCATTACATTCTATGCCATACATGAAGTCCGTCTTCTCAGTATGTGTGGGTGGCCAGTTCACAGGAGTCACTGTTTCTCTGGATATTTCTGCAGGGGGTTGGTACAAATACACTTCTTTATCCTCATCAGTATTTGCACTGTCTGTTAGTTCAGGAGGTACATCTGGTTCATCACTCAGTACTGAAGCAGGAATATTGCCGGTCATCTTTTTTCTGCCTTGATTCTGGTTTCTAGTTCTGGCTGATCTCTGCCCAGGCTCTGGCACAGTCTCTGCTAAGGGCTTAAGCTGGCCAATGGGCCAAAGGTGGTTTCTGTGAACTGTCTTAACAATTCCATACCCTTTTTCCTGTCTAATGCATTTCACCAGCAAATCAGTCAACTTTTTGACCACAGCATAAGGTTCTGAGGACTAGTGGTCAGCTATCTTGTACTTCCAATGAAGTCCAAGATTTCTAAGGAGGACTCTATCTTAAACTTGCACACTTGATTTCACACTTTTTGATCATAGCGGAGTTTATTTGCAGCAATTTTTCTGGTAACCTCTGCAGCCAATTTCTAGGCGTCCTTCAACTGTTTTTTCAGACATTTTGTTTATTCCAAGTAAGATTTGGTTGTGGTTCCATCGTCAGATACCCCAAAGGCTAAGTCAACTGGCAATTGGGCTTCTCAACAAAACATGAGCAGGTAAGGTGAAGCATGGGTTGCACTGTTCTGAGTACAATTGTATGCATGCACCAGCTTGGGGATGTGCTAGCTCCAGTTTCTTTTCTGTGCAGGATCCAGTATATCTAACATGTCTAATAAGGTACAATTAAGTCTTTCAGGTTGTGGGTCCACTTGCGGTTGGTAGGGTGTGGTGCGGGATTGCTGAATGTCATAAGCAGCAAGAAATTCTTTCACTAGGCAGCTGTAGGAGTCAGTACCTTGGTCAGAGTGCATACGCTGAGATAAACCATAATGGGTCACAAATTCTTCATGCTTCTGTACAACAGTCCAGGCAGT
This sequence comes from Neoceratodus forsteri, assembly GCA_016271365.2. Lineage (NCBI taxonomy): Eukaryota > Metazoa > Chordata > Ceratodontiformes > Ceratodontidae > Neoceratodus > Neoceratodus forsteri. The sequence goes on along the minus strand of CM028137.1, from coordinate 529,509,133 downwards.
CTGATTTTTAGTCAGGTAGCCTTGTGTGTACCTGGTACAATGGTCGGTAATGACTAGGATGTGGCTATAACCTTTACTGTTTGGTTCCAATGACAAAAAGTCCATACAGACCAGTTCTAATGGTTCAGTAGTTTTAATGTTTACAAGCGGTGCCACTTCCTTGGGCAAAGTCTTTCTCTGAACACATGTGGCACAATTCTTGCAGTGCTTCATCACATCAGATGCCATTCTGGGCCAATAAAATTGACTTTGCACAAGGTTCAGGGTGCACTCAAACCCAAGGTTTCCCATATCATTGTGAAGTGCTCTGAGGACAACTTTACGGTATTTCCATGGCAGTACCAACTGACAGGCGGCCATAATTTTGGGATCTTGCAAAGTTTAGTACAGAAGGCCATCTCTCAAGGACAACTTGTTCCATTCTCTCAACAAAATGGGGACATCAGAATTGTCATTTGGCATTTTGTCTGGGACTTCTCCCCTTTCCAAAGCTGAAATTACTCCTTTTAGCCAATAATCTTGTCTCTGCAACCATCATGTTCTCTCCGCTTAGGCCAGGGCAAATAGTTACTGTCCAAACTCTCCAAGTTGCAATAGGCTTCAGGTATTGCATCAGGGTGGGCTCCTATTGCATCAATAGCCCTTGGGGGACCATCAGACATCTCGCTATCAGTACCCACAAATTTTGTACATAAGTAGTAGTAGTTATGATTTTATTCCTCAGTAATGAACAAGGTAAAACAATCCCATTGAGTACACAAGTACACTCATTTTCAAGGGACACCGTCTAAAGTATATTTTCTGGTTACAGTAAAGGAAAACATTTTCAAGACATACAAAAATACAAAAAAAAAATACAAATATACATATACTTAATAAATACATTTCCATTTAATAGATCACATCCCACTGAGCACTAATTACCCTTCTATTAAAAAATGTATCTATTTTCCAGTGCTATACAACATTCATGCAGTTCCTCACTTTGTTTGTGATACCACTGCCTAATCTTAGTTCAACTTATTTTAACTTTATAAGATCTTAGGTCAACAGGCAAGTTATTCCAGGTGTTTGGACCCAGGTAAAACAGCGTTGCACACCCACTTCTTGTTCTATACTTTGGCACTTCGAACTCAATATACTGGGCTGATCTCAGACCCTTAATTGGGTGTTTAATTTTTAGGTCTTTAATAATGTATTCAGGTAATTTATTTTCAATGAACTTATACATAATTTTAGTTGTGTGTTGATTTCTCCTGTTATACAAATGATCCCATCCTACATCTCTATACAGCTCACAATGATGTATAAGTCTATGTGTCCCCATAATATACCTGGCCATTTTGTTATATATACAATCTAATTTCCTGTAGGTAGGGAAATGGGCAGATTAGGTGGGCCAAGCGATCCTTATCTGCCGTCAAAGTCTATGTTTCTGTGTTTCTTCAAATCAGTTTTATTTGGCCCCACCCCGTTTTATTATGTCAGCATAATCAATCACTGGCACTAACATCATATTTATCACATGCAACCTAGTATTCCTTGAGAAATTATTTTTTATTCTATACAACATCCCCAATTGTTGCCCCAACCTCATGACCAAATTGTCTATAAAGGACCACTTGCAATTTATGTCCATCCATAACCCTAAGTATTTATACTCATTTACCATCGGTAACATGGAACCATTTCTCACTTTTATTTCCAAGGTTTTTTAATATACGGATCTCTCTCTTTTTTTTTTTTTTTTGCTGAAACAATATTACCTTGGTTTTAGTAGAGTTCAATACCAGTTTATTTTTAATATAATAATTCTGTATATGATCAAATGCTAATTGTAATATGTGTTGTATACAGTGGGGATCCATTCCTGAAACATACATAATAATATCATCAGCATATTGATGATATATTAATTTTTCATGTTTAAATTCCAAAATCATTTGTATATAGATTAAATAAAAGGGGTCCCAGGATTGATCCCTGAGGTACCTCCTGCCCTATTTGCCTAATGTCTGAGGAATATGTGTTTTAAAAACACTTTCTGTTTCCTACCCCTTAAGTAATTGGAAAGCTTTTACAATTTCAGGAGTCACTCAAGTCCACTGTTTTTCATTTGGAGGGTGAGGTCTGCGAGCCAGGGTGTCAGCATCTGTATTATTCATGCCTTATGGTACTCTAGGGTGAAGTCATATGTGGAAAGGGCAGACAGTCATCGGTGACCTGCAGCATCCAACTTAGCAGTGGTGTTGACATAGATGAGTAGATTGTTGTCAGGTCTAACAGTAAATTTGGCTCCACAGAGGTATTTTTTTAATTTTTTATTGAAGTCTCAGAATTACAGTACTTTTGAGTCAGAGAGTCGTTTACAAAGACTCCATGTCGGAGAGTGCTCAAGACTACAACAGCGTAAATACAGTGAAAAATACAATGGCAAGAAAAATGCAAACAATGGCAGGGAAATGCAGAAAAACAATGTAGCAGCAGAAAGTAAAATGGGCAAACGAAGACTTAAGGAGCTTAATATGTATCGCCTCGAGGAAAGGAGGGAGAGGGGGGACATGATAGAAACTTTCAAGTACCTCAAGGGAATCAACAAAGTCCAAGAGGGTAGCATCTTTCAAAAAAAGAGGTGTGCAAGAACAAGAGGGCACAATTTGAAGATAGAGGGGGGTGCGGGTCAGAGGTAATTTAAAAGTATTTTTTCACAGAGAGGGTTGTGGATGCATGGAACGGCCTTCTGGAGGAGGTTGTGGAGTCAAAATCAGTGGTGGAATTCAAGCATGCATGGGATAGTCATAAGGCAGTTCTGGGGGGTTGGGGTAGGAAGAAGTAGGCTGCTGGTTAACTAGGATCTGCAGCTTATCCAGTAGGTAGGGAAATGGGCAGACTGGGTGGGCCAAGCGGTCCTTATCTGCCATCAAATTCTATGTTTCTATGTTTAAATTGGAGGTAACAAGTGATACAGGCTTGGGTTAAGTAGTTAAAGCTGACCAAAAGAGGTCAGTACAGTGGTTTGAAGGAATTACCAAACAAAGGGCAGTATACCAGGCGGGAGGAAAAATTACGACATTATACAAAAGTTGAAATAGGGGAACACATTACAAGTACAGAAGCAGACTAAGGTTGACTTAGTCATCAGTAGCACTATAAGGGGAGCTGGGGGGTCTGGGACTCTAATCAATCTATAAGCAGTCACAACTGTACAGTCATGAAACTGATCTGTGACGGACCATTTTAAAGCTAAAACCTCCAGTTTATACACTGAGTAGTTCTTTTCGCTGGGTGTCAGCCTTCTACTAGTAAATGCAACAGGTCTCAGTCCTTCAGGATACTCTTGATACAGAACTGCTCTAAGCACATCCATGCTGGCATCCGTGTGCAGAAAATAGTGCCTGGTGGGATCGGCAAATGCCAACACAGGAGCTTCAGTAAGTCTCTTAATTATATCTCTGAATGCATTTTCATAGTCTTGGTTCCAGCTGTCTCCAAAGGGTTCATTAGGTTTGTAATATATCTGTTATGGTGCTTCTTTCCCCTTCCACTTCTTGTAGTTGGTGGGGGGGGGGGTATACCTGCAGTAAGTTCATAAGCAGCCAGACCTCCTTGGAGAAATCCTGGATGAATCTTTGGTAATAACCACAAAACCCAAGAAATATTGCAAAGTCTTCAGCTTATGGGGCCTAGGCCAGGTACTGAGGGCCTTAATCTTGTCAGGTTCCGTTTTGACTCCTTCTGTGGAAACAATGTGCCCAATGTATTTTACAGAGGGCTGACAGAATTGACATTTGTCAATTGACATTCTGAGTCCAAATTTTTTGAGTCTGTCCAGGACCTTCATTAGTCGCTCTTTGTGTTCTTCCAGGGTGCATCCAAAAACAATTAAATCATCCAGATAAACTATCACTTGCAGTAGATTCATATCTCCCACGACTTTCTCCATCAGCCACCGGAAAGTGGCTGATGCCCCTGAGATAGCTTATGGTATCCTTTCAAACTGATAAAATCCTAGGGGGCAAATGAAAGCTGTTTTTTCCTTGTCCTCTTCAGCCATGGGTATTTGGTAGTATCCGCTCCGAAAGTCGAAGATGGAGAACCATTTACTGCCAGTGAGACAGGTCAGAGCATCCACTATGCGTGGTACCGTGTATTGGTCTGTTATAGTATACTTATTCAAAGTCCCGTAGTCAATGCACAAGCAAACTGCTTCATTCTTCTTATGGGCTACCTCTATGGGGGACACATAAGTACTTCTGGATTCAGTCATGATACCAGCAGCTAGCAGTTCTTGCAAATGTTTGCAAATATGTTCCATATCCACTGGGGCTAGCCATCTGGATCTTTCACAAAAAGCGTGGTTATCACTCAGATGTATGTGATGCTCTTCACCATGGACACATCCAACATCAGGTTCATTTGTAGAACAAACATTTGACCTCTCAGCTAGCTTCTGCCTCAATTTTCTCTTGTACAGTTCAGGTATTGGAGAATCTCAAAAGTCAAACAGGTTAGGGTCATGTTTTTTACCTGTAACTTAATTCCGAATTGCAAGTCGTACCATCTCAGCTAGGTAGACATGTGCTAAGGTCCTTCCTTTCCAAACAGTCACATTTTTGTCCGTTTCATTTTTCACCAGAACACAAAATTAGTTTGCTCCGATGGGGATACCAGGGGGATGCATCACTCCTCTCTGTACTAGCAGGCTATTTGGTCACTCTCCATTGGTAGGTGTGTCCAGAATGTAAGCATGGCTTCTACCAGTCAACTCAAACTCTATCTCCCCCGTCATTTGGCACTCAGCACTGGGGGGCAACACCAAAGACCTGGCGTCCTTTCTTCGAATTACATCCATTCAATCATCTTCAGCGTCTGGCTTACCAGAAGTGGGCCCCTTCAGGTAGACATTTCGGATCAGAGGATGTATTCTTCAGCTGTGGATGAACTGTGGACCCTTCATCTTTTGGCACACCTGAGCCCGACTCTGAAACATGTTAGCTTTCATCCCAATCAACACTGGAGTCTCTCCTTCCATCCCAGTATTAGGGCATACCACTGCAAGCGCTTCTATGGAGGTTTGTACTCCTGCCACACTTTTGGAGAATTCTATTTGTATAAGAATATACCCCCGATAAGGGTAGGGCTTTTTTGCTTCCCTCCCATATATATCCAGTCCCTCCAGTGGCTCTAAGGGCACATGACTCAAACACTTACAGTACCACTCTTCAAAGACAACAGTCGCTTGGGCACCACTATCAAGTAGCACCATACAATCCACCCCTTCAATCTTAGCTGGGACCCTAGCTGATGGTCCTATTAATCCTGTGGGAATTGTGGGGCCTTTAAAATTAACAGGTTGTGTCTGTTTCATAGAGCAGAACTGCTCTGGGACCCCAGTTCTCTCTTTCCTTGAGTCCCAGTGATGTCTCTCTGACATATGCTTCTCTTTCAACAATTTCTGTACTACTAAATCAGAATTTTCTGGCATTTTACAATTTCGTCTTCTGTGCCCATCTTCACTGCACCGGTAACAGAAAAATCCACCACAACTGGTAGTAGCTTTCTTCTCAGTTCAGCTTAGTTTATTTGTTCGACCATAAGTTTAAGGTCAATACAAGCAAAATATATAATAAACAAGCATTTGTCAATGCTGAATGTTTGCTTGCTGGCATTAGCATTGGAAGTGCAGGAGTTAGACAGATGCAGAATAGGAATGGCAGTGAAGTATTGAAGTGACGCTAACCCCACCCCCATCCTGCAGAGACGGACAGGCATTGGGGTGTGCCTTTGGGTCATCACTCATAACGTTCATGTCATTTCACCTCACCCTACCCTGCAGACACTGACAAGTGTCGAGGTGTGCCTTGGGGTGTTTGGGCTTTACACTCACCTCATTCCATAAGGAAATACACTGAAATGGGTGCAGTATAGGAGAATGGGGTGAACTTTGGGGCGAGAAGAGTCCAAGGCACACCTCGATGCCTGTCACTGGCTGCAGGGTGGGGGTGGAATGGTGTGAGCATTACTGTCGACAATCCCAAGTCACACCCTTGATACCTGTCAGTCCCTACAGGGTAGGGCGTCATGGTTGGAAACCCTAATGCCCTGGGCGTTTCTTAGTATTTTCACTCCAAGTTTTCAGCATGGGCCTCTTGTGACCCCACCGCATGGACAGTGACACTATCAATTTGTTAGCCAAAAGGTGATTTTGCACAGTGACTGTGCCATTTGGTGCCACAGGTGCAAAACCACATTTTGAACAGGATGTGAAAAATGACGGCTGTACTCTTCATGAGGAGGTGTAAAAAAAAAAAAGCCACGAGCGTGCATAGAAACTGTGCAATGCACACCCGTAATACAATTATTTAGGGGATTTTTTACACATAGACATTTTGGGGCCTCCACTCATGAACAGTGGCACTGTGATTTTCTTAATCTGTCCCGAACATTGATTTCACACAGCGACCGTGCCCATTGTGTGCCACAGGTGCGAAAATATGTTTCAGGCAGGATGTGAAAACTGACAGCTGTACTGTTAATCAGGCGGTGTGCAAAAATGATAATGTTGAAAATCTGGAGTAAAAATATAAAAAATTGGCGAAGTTACGAGCATGGGTAGAAACTGCGCAACGCACGCTGGTAATGCAGTCATTTTTGGGAATTTTTTCACCAAATTTGCAACATGGGCTTTTTGGGACCTCTCCTTATAAACGCTGTCACTGTGATTTTCTTAATATATCCCAAACTTTGATTTCTCACAGCAACCGTGCCACATGTGTAAAAAAACATTTTGGTCCGGATGTGAAAAATGACAGCTGTACTGTTCATAAGGAGGTGTGTAAAAATGGCAATGTCAAGAATCTGCAGTGAAAATATTAAAATTTCTCAAAGTTACGAGCATGCATGGGAACTGCACAACATACGCTCGTAACACAGTCATTTTTGGAAATTATTTCACCAAATTTGCAACATAGGCTTTTTGGGAGCTCACATCAAGAACAGTAACACTGTCATTTCGGTAATCAGTCGCAGAAAGTGATTCCACGCAGAGACTGTGAAATCACCTTTCGGGATCAAATAATGACATGACAGTGACTTGAGTTCATGAGGTAGGGTCTCAAGAACCCCATGTTGAAAATTTGGTGCTAAAAGTTGCAAAAATGGCTGAGATAGCCAACTAAGTTGAAACCCCCCCATTTATGCCATTATACAGCTTACTGGCATTTCTTCAGTTCGTTGTCAACTTTAAAGAGTGCAGTCGCATTCCAACTCCACTGAAGATCGTAATACCGGGCTCCGGAGGCAAGTATGGGGTGAGGGGGGTGTGGGGAGTTGGGTGCACAGAGGGAGTAGGTGAAGGTTGGGGGAGGGGCACTGCAGACAACGAGGGACCGTTTTCTTGTTTACAGGTTTAAAAAAAAAAAAAAAAACTTTGCAGAAGGTTTTCTTGTTTTACAGGAACATTTGACACGCTGGGCTGGGCTCCCAGCGTGCCACCTGTATTTTTGGGGAGGGGGGACTGGAACCGATGGGGATTGGGCACCTGTCGGCAAATAAAAAGGGTCTGTGTTTGGGGGGGCATGATGCCAAGGGGGACTGGGCACCCCCCAGCAGACAAATTAATGGGGAGACATTATGTCGAAGAGGATTGGGCTCCCTCGTCAGCAAATGAACTGGGGAAGGGCCATGCCAACAGGGGGATTGGGCATCCCCCACATCAGCTTTCCTAGGACTGTGAGAGGCGGACAGCAACAGCCGCCACTATGTTTATTGAAATGTAACACCAGGCCAGGCACACCCTGCAATGAGGGGGTGCTCCCTCATTGCAGCAGCGAAATTGTTTCAAGTTGGTGGCACACTTCTGAGCTGCTGTCATAGACAGCATGCTCATTTAGTGGTGCCACAGACACAAGCCCCCAAAAGCAGTGGTGGCATTGGCCACAACACAACTGCACTTCTACAACCTGCTTCTCCAGCAAGCTGTCATAACATGTTTCTTGAGCATGTGCGCAAGAAAACATAAAAAGGCATAACAATATCAACAATACATTGCACCAAGCACAACAATGAGGATCATAGAGCGATTAAGTAATATACATCCCAGTGAAACCAGTTAAAACAAACAGATTAATGTCAAATGGAGATCTAATCAGTATGATGTACATGCATTTGATTTGGAGTAATGTTTCCCCTTTACAATACAATTCTTTTTAAACTGTGACTTCTATGTTTGTCCACAGCTACTGTATATGTTACGCTCTGAGTAGAACCACATTCTGCAAACCAACTTTATTTAAAATTAAGTAAACTTTATTAAGATTTTTTCAAATATACAAATCCAACAAACAACAACATAAATGAAAAAATATACATTACAAAAACATAAAAGCCCCGCACCGACCCCCCCCAACCAACTCCAGAGCAGGGAATCTACTAAAAAGTACCAATATAAACTGAAAGGCCTTTGAAATTGCAGGTAAATTACCCACTGGGGAGAATACCAGATAAAACCAAAAACCAAGTTGCCCATCGAAACATATTATCCAATATAGAACAAGCATTTGTCAATGCGGAATGTTCGTCATGTGCACTGGTGTCATGTCTTTCTACCCAACCTGTCCTCCCCTAAATCTGCCCTCTGTCGGGATTCTTAGCACCCTGGCAAAGTTTACTCTCAGGTAAGTTTCTTTCTTCCGTCCCTTCTTTTTTTTCCTTTCCTCTTCTATCCTCCCATTTCCCTCTGCCCAACTTGTCCTTGCCTAATTCTATCCCCTGGCAGGGTTCTCTGCATTCTGGAGGGGCCCAGCACTGGGCAATTACTCTCCCTTCACTCCCCCTTCCCCTGTATCCTTTCTGCCCAACTAGTCCTTGCCTGATTCTGCGCTCTGGCAGGGTTCTCAGCATCCTGGAGTGGTCTAGTCTTAGGCAAGCTTCTTCTTTCCTCCTCTTCCCTCCTTTCCCTTCATCCTCTCTTTTCTCTCTATCCAACATGTCCTCAGCTAGTTCTGCCCCCTGGCAGGGTTCTCAGCATCCTGGAGGGGTCAAGCACTTGGAAATGACTCTTCTTTCCCTGCCCTTTCCCCTCCGTGCTTTCTACCTAACTCATCTTCGCCTGTCTCTGCTCTTTGACAGGGTTCTCAACATCCTGAAGAGGCCTAGTCTTAGGCAAGTTTCCTCCCACCCCTTCCCCTCCTTCCCTTTACCATCCCCTCTACTCTCTCTACCCAACTTGTCCTTGCCTACTCCTGCCCCTTATTCTAAGTCCTCACCTCATTCAGCCACTGGCAGCTATCTCCACACTCTGAAGGGGCCAGTTCCAGGTATGACTCATCTTTACCTAACCTACCCTATCCCTTATCCCCACCTCCCTCCTAAGCCCCCACTCTACTCTCCCGCACTTAAAGGAATTAGTTCACTTGTGCTAATAACTTGCACTTTTTGTTCTGTCTGAGGTGCTCCCAGATTGCACTAGCCTTGTCTTAACTTGCCCCATGCAACTGATTTTTTTGCTCACTTTGCTCCGGTAATGTTTCCCCAATTGTTATCCTCTCCTTCCCCCAGCTGATTTCTGCTGTCTACCCCTCTACCCTCCTTGATGCCCCTCACTGCACCTCATTCATTCAATAATTGCTAAATGATCCGTCTCTTAACTATCATTAGGGTTTCCGGTTTTAACCGATAATCACCAATAAAACACCACCAATGTGTTTTGGTTTTCTTTCAGGATTTTGGTTAAAACCGATAGGCACCGAACTAATCGATTACATGCTTGGCTTGTTGGCCCTGCATTTATTCACCTGGTGATGTTAACTGCTTCCCAAATGGGTCCTGCTATGTCTGGGGCTATGGTGCTGCCATGTTCTGCTTTCCCTCCTTGCCTGTTTCTCCCAGTTTGCCAGCCTCCTTAGCTCTGTCTGTGCCTGCTTTGAAGATCTTGGGTATGCGCCGCATGAGGATTTGCAGTTGGCACCTCTATCATGTGATAATCTTGCCGTGATCTCCACTGCATGAAGAACTCATCACCACAAGGATTCAGCTGCTGCTTCTATCAGCTTGCTTCCTGTCACCCTCCAGCCATTCTGATTATCCTGGACTACCTATCAGGTCCCGTTACTCTCTTTCAGCTGAACTGTATTCAATTGATTTTCGGACAATGCTGGTTTGCTTCAGGTACCCTTTTTTCACTGATTTGTTAATCAGCTGGGACTTTTGGAGACACTGTGTTCTGTCACAGACTGTTATGCCATAAACTCATTCGAACCCCTGTTACCCCCATTTTCTTGTTTTCTTTCTTTTTTGTTTTCCTTTTTAGGACAAATGGATCATACGGTTTAGTGGGACGGTGGGCATTAGCATTGGAAGTGCAGGAGTTAGACAGATGCAGAATAGGAATGGCAGTGAAGTATTGAACTGATGCCAACTCCACCCTCACCCTGCAGAGATGGACAGGCATTGAGGTGTGCTTTTGGGTCGTCACCCATCATGGTCATGACATTTCACCTTACCCTACCCTTCAGACACTGACAAGTGTCGAGGTGTGCCTTGGGGTGTTTGGGCTTTACATTCACCTCATTCCATAAGGAAATATGCTGAAATGGGCCCAGTATAGGAGAATGGGGCAAACTCTGGGGGAAAAGGGTCCAAGGCACACCTCAATGCCTGTCACTGGCTGGAGGATGGGGGGGGGTGCAATGGCATGAGCATTACTGTCGACAGTCCAAAGTCACACCCCTGACACCAGTCAGTTCCTACAGGGTAGGGCGTTATGGTAGAAAACCCTAATACCCTGGGCCTTTCCTGGTATTTTTACTCCAAGTTTTCCACATGGGCTTTTTGTGACCCCACCGCATGAACAGTGACACTATCAGTTCGTTAGGCGAAAGGTGATTTTGCATAGCGACTGTGCCATTTGGTGCCACAGGTGTGAAAACACATTTATAACAGGATGTGAAAAGTGACAGGTGTACTTTTCATGAGGAGGTGTAAAAAAAATGGCATTGTTGAAAATCTGCAGTGAAAATATAAAAAAACTGGTGAAGTCACGAGCTTGCATAGAAACTGCGCAATGTACACCCGTAATGTAGTTTGAGGATTTTTTACAGCAGATTTTCAACACAGGCATTTTGGGACCTTTGCTCAAGAACAGTGTCACTGTAATTTTCTTAATCTATCCCAAACGCTAATTTCCCACAGCAACCGTGCTATTCTGCATTGGAAGTGTGAAAACACATTTTGGCCAGGGTGAGAAAAATGACAGCTGCACTGTTCATAAGAAGGCATGTAAAAATGTCAATGTTGAAAATCTGGACTGAAAATATTACAAATTCGTGAACTTACGAGGGTGCGTGGTAATTGCGCAATGCACGCACTTAACACAGTCATTTTATGTACTTTTTGTCACCATTTTTTCAACATAACCATTTTTAACACCTCTGCTCATGAACAGTGTCACTGTGTTTCTTAATGTCCCGAACATTGATTTGCAAACCGACCGGCGCCAATGTGTGCTACATGTGTGAAAACATATTTGAGTGAGATGTGAAAATGACAGCTGCACTGTTCATAAGGAGGTGTGGAAAATGGCAATGTTGAAAATCTGGAGTGAAAATATTACAAATTCTCAACGTTACGAGCATGCGTAGGAACTGCGCAACGCACGCTCGTAAAACAGTCATTTTTTGGAATTTTTCACCAAATTTTCAACATAGGGTTTTTGGGGGCCTACCTCATGAACTGTGACATTATCATTTCATAAATCGGTCCCAAAAGGTGGTTCCGAGCAATGACTGCAAAATCACCTTTCCGGATCAAATAAAATGACAGTGGCTGAGTTCATGAGGTGGAGTCCCAAGAATCCCATGTTGAAAATTTGGTGAAAAAAATTCCCAAGATATGCACCAAACTTGAAAAGAAACCATTTATGCCATTATACAGCTTACCGGCATTTCTTCAGTTCGCGGTCGGCTTTGAAGAGTGCAGACGTGTTCACAGTCCACCGAAGATCGTCGCACTGGCCTCCAGAGGTAAGTATTGAAGTGAGGTGTGGAGAGTTGGGGCACTCAGAGGTGGGTGTGGGTTGGGGGAGGGTGCAAGACAGTCAGTGAGGTACCGTTTTTTCTTACAGGTGATGTTTTGTTTTGTTGTTTGAAAGACGACGCAGAACTTTTGCCATGCTGGGGTGGGTTCCCAGCATAGCAGCTGGAAGGTTGTTTGGGGGAGCAGTGGAGCCAACGGGGGATTTGGCACCCCCATAGGCCATACGGACTGTTGTCATGCTGAGGTGGGCTCCTAGCGTGGCACCTGGAAGTCTGTTGGGGGTGGTGGAGCCAATGGGGATTGGGAACCCCTGTTGGCCATACGGACTTTTGCCACACTAGGGTGGGCTCCCAGCATGGCACCTGGAAGCCTGTTTGGGGGGCAGTGGAGATGATGGGGGATTGGGCACCCCATCGGCCATACAGTACAGTGTGTGTGTGAGGGGGAAGCACATGAGCACACTGGGGTGGGCTCCCAGCATGCTACTTGGGTGTTTGGTTGGGGGGGGGACAGAGCTGTCTATGACAGCTGTTCCAATGCAGTGCCGACGTGTAGGTACTTTGCATACTGTCGATGGCAGTATGCAAATTATCTACACGTTACTACCACTGATTGTAGCGGTGTTTTGCTTGGAACTGTATGCCACTGCATCCAAACTGCTGTCATAGACAGCTCGGACATTTATTGATGCGATGAGGCCATGCCTGCGAGAAGGAGCAGGGCACTGGAAGCGAGATGGCACACCTACGAAACTTCGTATGGTGACACTATGTTTCTTGCACATGCGTGCAAGCAAACATAAAAAAGGAAACGGCATGCTGGGAGGATGCTTTAGGAGCCAGGCTGAGTATTTGTTGACCATACACATTAGATCAGGGCCCCAATCCAAAATAATGAAGCAATAAATGAGAAATCTGAAAATATTTAAAATAACACTTATTAGGGATATGAAATCTTTGCTAGGTATCCAAAAATTTTAACAGGATTCCATCTCAAAGAAAATGTTCAACCAAACTAGCTTCTGAATATGGCCTGAAAGTATGTGTGAGAGGGTTCCCTGCAATTTTGAAATTCGGGTTCCCTAACAAGGGTTGTAAAACATCTTTTGTAGGGTTCACCAAGCCAACTGACTAAACCAGTTAGAACATTCCACACTAAGTAGTAAGGGTAGTACATCAAAGCAAACAGGGTAAAAATAAAGACGCCCAACTTCAGATAAGGCATACTCCATCAAAACACACAAAAAAGTTCAAGGTATAATCCAGAGTCTAATCTGAACTCTGATCTCTGTATTCATTAACAGGACTCCACCTGCTGGGTCCCACTGTATGTCGGCAAAGCAGTCTCTCCATGAATTCCCTTTTCCACTGGGTGCCACTATACCAGATAAGGTCTGCATACTAGTCCACCCTGGCTACAAGGCCTAGGTCGACATTCTGTTTAGACCAACTTAGGTGAGCAGCTACCAAACTTGCGAATATGGATCCTAGACAGGCACAATACCAACAAAGTGAAGACTAACGGCAGGTCCTGTCCCAATATGCACAATTGTTCAATTAGTCATTATTTGCCCTAGAATTTCCATACTAAATGATTGTGACCCAAAACACCTCTCCCAAAATTTCATGCTAAATTGCTGAACCATTCTGAACTAGATTAACTTAGCCCACACTAGAAGGGAGAATTATTTTAACCTGGAGACTCAGAAATATTTACCTACAGAACTTCCATTAATAACCACAAGTCCATTCCTCATACTTATAGTTATAATTTGCCTAATGTCATAGAATCCCTTGAAAATAGGAAATGACATACAAACATAAACATTTAAGACATTTGAAACATTAAGTAAAACGCTTAGTATATAAAGATATTAAGAGTATAAATTATCGCCCAGCAGAAGTTGAGAGGCTCCATTTGAACGAAGGAGTCCATCAAATTATGTAATTAAGTAACAATGCATAACAGGGTGTGTGTTGTGCTGGGATAATGTCACGCCTGGGGTGGCTGGGCATGAGGCCGGAGGCCGAGTCGTCCAACAACTCAAGAAGACGTTATCCCAGCACAACACCACAACTGATGTGCTATTATACAATGGCTCTTTTGTTAAAAAGAAAAAAAGAAGATAAAAATGTACTGCTTTTAACATATTTTTTCTAAGAGTAGATGTACTTTTATAAAACAAAAAAAAGTCAGTTGTTATTGCTGTTTGCCAGTGGGTGGCAGTGTCCTTATGGCTCTGCTTTCCTGTGTCATTGTTTCAACTTCCCTGTGCTGAGTGTTTGCCATTTGTGTTTTGTGCCTGCCATTCTCCTCCTCCCCCAGTGCACTTTGAGTGACTTTAGAGTGGGTGCTGAGAGATAGTGTAGACATTTTACAAATAATGCCGGGTAAATGCTGAGCATGGAATGACTTATGTTAGTGAGGTGGGTGGCTGCTGAGCCGATTGCAAGGACCACGGTCGGCAGTTCAGTGGATTAGGAGAGAAGCAGGAGAAAATTTATTGAGGTACGGGTTTACATTTACATTAGCTAGGGGTAATGTAAGGATGGATGATGTATGCAACTTGAAGCAAAGAAAAGAAACTGAATTTTCATGCTAACTTTTTTTGTCCCGAAAAGCGAGTGGCGTCAGTGAACCACGCAACTGGCAGATATGGTCTCCATGGTTCAATGAAGCTGCTTGGTTCGCAGGAAAAAAAATGTTATGGCAGTTACATTTTTCCTGTGTGCTGCAACATCTGTTTTTAAAAAACATCATTCTGGATCACTTTACCATTAGTGTGACAGAAGAGGAGTGCCATGAAGGCAAACTGGAATTGCTGTATCAGCTGCTGAGCGGGGTCCGTGAAGCAGGCTGCATGGAGTGATTGCACTTACCTATAGATGTGGTCATCTGTGTGCTGAGTCTAGAGCCATGATGTTGTACTGGGATGACATCACGGCTCCAGTTCCAGATGGACCAATCAGAGTTCAAGATACTTTTATGCCACTGTATAATAATAGTCTAGGCATCCATGCTCTATACATATTGTTCCCATATATTGCTATATCTTACTTCTTTCTTCAGGTGCAAGATAATTCTCTGAGGACTGGAGAAAATAATCAGAGGTAGTGGTGTTAGTGCAGTCCAATTATCATTTGGGCCTGTCTTTTTCCTCATCACTTCTGGGTGTTGTAATAACCTCGAACAAGTTTAAACAGAGTTCAGGCTCTGTGCTCTGAATTATTTTCCCTCCAAAGAAACTTGAAAATATTCAGCCCACGAACTTCCAGCAATAGTATTTAACATCATTGAGTAGCATGCAAACATATAGTACAGGCCTGTAGTGGACCAAATTAGCACAGAGTAAATTCCAATAGCCTCATTTAAAAGGTCTGCATGGCACCCATTGATACAGATATAGTAAAATAGTACCTCCTTAGTATCCCCTTGTCACCATACATTTGTCCAAGAGAAGCTGTAATATCACTTTTTTTCCCAGGTTCAGGGTTCATTAAGGTTCTGGTATGACTTTACAGTTTTGGTCAGTCAACTTTAGCAATTTTACAGCCGACCTTGATGCCTGCTCTCCAATTTCTCCTCACCCAAGACCATCGTCCACACACCTGTAAGTGGTAGGAAAAAAAAAGAAATCGCTCTCTAAGCACAGTAAATAGTAAAAACAGTAATATTCAGGTCCCAACTCCCCTGGGCAACGTTAACGTACCTGTGGAATTTTAAAACTCGCCCAAAAGCAGCCTGTGGGGTGAAAATTCTTATAGCTTCATAGTGCTTTCTCTTTCCAGTCCAGTCTCTGCCACCACCATGTTTCAGCCAGAAGCAAGGCAAAAGCTGCAGTACCTGGCGTCCTCCATACAAGGATCGCGAGCAAATGCTCACCTCCTTTGGAACTAGTGCTTTAGCAGTTTCAAACATTTCCAAGGTTTGCACAGGATTTGCACAATTTAAATTTGAGTCCAGTTTTCATAAATATCAAGCCCCAAGCCCGATTTTACTGAGAATACTGTTTTCTGGTGCTTTGATAGCACGCCATTCCAAACAGGTATTCACGGGTGCTCACCTGCTAAATTTGTTAGCATGCCAAAAGAGCAGGTCTATAAAGCAGAGCAGTAGGGCTGCTATCTTGAGACACTTAAACTGTACAACAGTAAAACAGTCAGATGCTACGTAATTATGTATCAAGCTGGCAAAAAGTAAGGAGTTTGAAATCTCCAGCCACCTCTAACAAATTCAAACAGAATGTTTGCTTTACCCCATCCTGAACCCCAGTTATACCAACGGGGTACTTTCCGATGAACTCAGCACAGCTCAACTCAGCAAGGCTCAGAGAAATAACTGAACTGCAACACCGCCCCCTAAAAATACATTAAAAAGCAAACAAGACTTGAAAAGCTTAAAGGCCTAAAATAAATTCAAAAACATTGCAAAAAAATAAACAAAACACTTGCAGATTCAGCGCAGTGTGGGGCGGAGCAGCAGCGCAGCCATCTTGCTGCTCCAGCCCCCTTGCTGCTGTCTACCTTCTCAGACTCTGAGAGGACGGACTGCCAGCCAGTGTAATACCTCCAACCCCCAGAGGCCAAAGGAGTTTCTCTGTGAGTTCATACATCAGTAGTCCGTAGCACTGCTACCTGCTTGGTCAATTCTTTTGTTTCTTCAAATCCTCAGTCTCACTGTTGTCTCACCTGGGAGAATCTAGATTTACCGGAGTTTCTACTTTTCTCAAAGGTGCCACCATCGGCCCTTGCTGTGCAGCTCTATCTTCCTTTTCTAGCACCTCATGCATCAGCTTACCATAGGAAGGGGGATTACCCAGCCGCTCTTCCGAGCGCAACTTCATCAACAGCATTTCGGAGTGCCAGCTCCATCTAGGACTTGCTCTAACTGCAGCCTATTCATATACAGTATTGGGCTGTCAGTGTCCCCTTATGGTAGGCTCTCTGTATTAACTGCTCGAGAAGGATCAAGTATTCAGACAGATTTTCACCTTCTCTTTGTACTGTACCTTGCAACTTTCTCAGAATTCGGGTGCCACTCTCGGTACTCCTAAACATGTTTTCTACAGTGTTAAGGTACATCTGGGCAGTAGCATCAGGTCAGGTAGCTTGTAAAGCTCCAACACCATCCATGGCCAGCCCTCTTAAACTCTCCCACAGCCGACACCTCTTCTCAGCTTCGGGACACTGGGGATCTTGCACCATGGAAGTGACCCATCCAAGTCTCAAAATCATCTTCCTTGGGCAGCACTGGTTTTCTCCCGGAGAAGGGTCTTAGTCTCTGGTAGGACCTCATCCATCTCCCCAGTGCCTAGGCAGCTAACCAAGCTGGGAGTTGATTGGGTGGGGTGACACTGTTAGCTTTATACAGTTCTTGCCCGTCTTGGAGGGGTCTTCCCCACTAATTTCAACCACATTTCAAATTTCACTTTAAAATCATCTTCATCTGAAGAACCCTTTGACATATTCTTATCACTGTGATATGACACTGTGTTCCAGGTGGATCTATTCCCCCACAGGGAGATAGTAATTGGCAGCTTGGCAACATCAATTTTAGTATTACTCTTTATCAGCGCAAGCACACTTTTACTGTTATGGTCGTACCTTTAAGTTGTCAAAACAATCCAAAGTCAACAGTTTATCTACAGTTTTGGATCTATCAAACTGAAATACCAATCACTAAAAGAGTCTTTTTACAATTCAATTTCTCCTCTCGGCACCAATTTTCCAAATCGTGGATGGCCATAGTGACTTTTCACAAATGTGGGGAGGGGAGTGCAAACTTTCTCTTTTTCAGAAATCAATTTTGGGGATGGCCACTAGGGGCAGCAAATCCCAGCAGTGCCTCCACTTAGAACAGCCCCTTTGGGACTCACCTCAGCTGTTTCTGGGGCCTTCCGGTCTTCCTTTGGACACACCTCGATGGGGCCAGCCTAGGTTCTCTGGTAGACAAGTGGTAAGGGAACAACCAGTGCGTGTGGTGCCTCCACCTGGGGTAGGGATAGCAAATACCTATAGATAAATTGCAAGTCAACACCCCCCAGGAAAATATAGCAACTGTCCCCACTGTTCCCTTCCCACACAATAACAATTCCCCCTTACGCAATGAGTCGCAAGACCAGAATGTAACATTAACAATTAACAAATGTTATTTTGTGGAGGGGGAAAAAGGCAGAAAAATAGCATAACAACTTTAACAACTGTAGCAACACTTTTACCCCACACAATCCCCACCTTCCACCAACGGGTGCACCCGATTTCCCAATGGCAGCTGCCCAAACTGTCTGTAATGTCCCTTGGGTGGGTGAAGACACTGGGGATCTTTCGTTGTGGCCCAATAACTTTAAACAGATGCAAAATTTTAACCTCTGGCCTGGTTGCAGTTTTGATCATGGCGTAGTCCAGGCAGGGACTTAACCCCCTTACTCCTGATTAGCCAGCTAGCAAAATAAAGACTTCCCCAAAGTCACAGCCCAGGGTACTTGCAGTTCAGCAGTTCAAAGGGGGTAGCAGAAACTTATTTCATGGTACCATGCTAGTATCAGGAGTTGTTGGTGCACAAAGCAGCAGATGACTGAAGAAATGATGAAAGCTGGTCTTCACCTGCCAGGCCTTTCAAATCTTCACCCCAGAGGCTTTTATATGGGGTGTTCGCTCGGTAGGCCTCTTGATGTCTTTCTCTCTGGTGGTCTCCTCTTGGGTCTGAGTACAGAGCAGGCTCATGGTTACCTAGATTGATGCTTGGCACACACTTCTCCCCGTTGCAGATACTGTGGGTCTAAGCTGTGACCCTAACAGTTTCTGCTTTTCACTGCCAAATTCTGCTGGCCCTTTTGGCACTGCAGGACAGTCAGTTTTCTCTCTTTGGCAGCAGATCTCAACAGTCTTTCACACTAGCTGCGGAGTCTAACTTTCCTGCACACTGCCGCAGGGTCAAATCTCAGCAGCAGATCCAAATAATAGTACTGTGCAAGGAACCACAGTGCAATATCGTAAGCTGGTTTGAAGTAATTGTACTAAATTCTCAGAGTGCACACAAGATTACAAAAACTCAGGAGTTCAGTATAACAGCCCCTAGTGCCTCGACCACACGAGTCTTCAAGGGGGTAATGCTAACAGAACAACCAACCCTTAAGTATCTCACTTGTCTCCACATCATAATGACTAGATAGTGGCTATGCTTTTAAAGTGACAGTGCATCATATACATGTTAGTGATAACTATTAAACTCATATTTGGATATCTTCAGTTCTTATAAGCAATCATCTCATCATAATAATACATTTCTAATAATAGCACAATCCATACATTCTTGTGATAAATAATGAATTATTATAGTAGTACAGCCTACAGAAGTCATAATAACAATTTTCTTTTTCAAATTAGGCACTGGAAAACAGTAAAAAAAAGAAATAAAAGAAAAGAGCTACCACATCCTAATGGTGTTTGTATCCTGGGACTAACAAGCAGTGAGGCTGCCAAACTCCAATATGGCAAATGTCTACCGTATAGGTAGGAGCCCAGATAGGATGGGTAAAAAACACACACACCTGAAGAGAGAAAAAAAGAAACTATTAGAGCAAATCATTACGTTTATACATTTTTACATTAGACCTCCATTCAGTAAATCAGAGTGCTAAAACAAAACCAGACACTATGGGATGATACCACAATGTCCAAAAATGCATCAATATTATCTATTATGCAGAAATGGCTTACTATCCCAATTATTATTCAGTCCATTTGGTTTTACTGTATCTAGTTTAAAAATCCACATACTTTCTTTTTTCAGTAGTCTGTTAGCTCTGTCTCCACCCCACAAATCTGGTGCTATCCAGTCTATACCCAGAAATTTCAAGTCTTCTGGTTTAGAGTTGTGGTGGGATGCGAAATGTGTACCTACAGAGGTATTGTTTCTTGCACTGGTTATAGATCACACATGCGTTGTTTTAATGGTCTCACAGTTTTCCCCACATACAGTAAATTACATGTACATGAAAGTACATAAACTAAATATGTAGTATCACATTTAATGAGATCATTGATTCCAAATGTGAGCTCTGTTTTATCACGGTGTGCATAAACATCACCTTCCATAGCATATTTACACACATTGCACCTCTTACATTTTTGAAATCCTTTCATCCTCTGTGGAAGCCAAGTTTGTATAGAATCAGATATATTTTTGTTGTCCTTTTTACGTTCGGCTTGGCATCGCAGGCGTTACAAATGCACACTTTGGAGGTGTGCTTCTCCCTTTCAATCCAGTGCTCCATTGAGCAGGCGTAGGCGGTCCTGCACTAATGGGTGTGGGAGCTGTGTATGACAGCGGTGGTCTTAGCTTCAAAGAAACCACGCTGTCATGCAAGCTTTACCGTCGCATACCTCCCAAATCTTTGGTGCCACGCTGGGAGCCCACCCCAGCGTGGCAATGTCCACGTTATTTGCACACGGGGTGCCTCAATCCCTGGCCGGGCTCCACGGCCCCTAAGCCATCCTTCTGCCATGCTGGGAGCCCACCCCAGTGTGGCAAACGTCCCGCGTTGTTTGCCGACGGGGGTGCCCAATCCCCCGTCGGCTCCTCTGCCCCCTCCCAGCCATCCTTCTGCCACACTGTTTAATATTATAGCCTCTTGCTACAAATCACTTAGTTAGTTCTTGGGCCTGATGTTCAAAATCAATCTGTCTACTGCCGTTTCTCCACAATCGTAAATACTGACTGTATGGTATAGATTTTTTTAGGCTAGAGGGGTGGGCACTCTCAAAATGAAGAGCTGAGTTGGTGGCAGTAGTTTTTCTAAAAGTTTTTGCATCAATGACAAACTCCCCTTAATCCATATTAATAGTTAGGTCTAAATCCAGAAAATTTAATGAAGTGGGGTCCAGTTGATGGGTGAATCTTAAATTCAAATCACTGTCATTAAGCCACTGCATGAATGCCAAGGTTTCTTCTGCTTCACCTTCCCAGGCACATAATATGTCATCAATAAAGTGAAACCAAAACTTCACTTTACTGAAGAAGGGATTTACCACGTGCTTTAGAACAGTTTCAATTTCCCCATTTCCCTAGGAGTAAGTTGGCATAGCTCAGTGCCATCACAGCTCCCATGGCAGTGCCACATGCGTGCTGAAAATATTTTCCCTCAAATTCAAATACATTGTTTTTTAAAATGAACTCTAGTGCCTTCAATATAAAAGCAGTCGGCACTTCAGAACCTATCGATGATTCTTTTAGAAAGAATTCAGCTGCTGCCAGGCCCTGTTCATGCCTAATAGAAGCATAAAGTGATTCTGCATCTATGCTTAACCATTTGAAATTCCCTTTCCAAGTCACATTATTTAGTTTATCCAGTAAATCTGAAGTATCCCTGATGTAAGAACTTAATGCCTTGACTTCAAACTGCAGGAAAAAATCAATGAATTTACCCAAATTCTGTGTTATGGATCCCAACCCAGAAACTATCGGGCTACCAGGTGGTAATTCTTTATTTTTATGTATTTTGGGTAGTATGTAGAACCCTGACATCACAGGATATTCTTTCCAAAGAAGGGGCTCAAAGGAACCTGGGAATGGATCTCAGCAGCAGCACTCCACTCTCAGCATCAAATTCAACTCAGACATAGGTTCAAATCTCAGCAGCCACTTCCAAATTCTCAGCAGAAAACTCACTTAGACGCAGGTTCAAATCTGACCCTGGGAACTTCTCACATGGTCCAATTCCTTTCCCAGGGGCTATGTTTTTTTTTTCCAGGCATTCTGCAGCTTGTCCAATACTGTGGCCAGACAAGGTCTTTGGCAAACAGGAAGGCCTTATGGAATATCAAGCCCACAGCAGTCTCTCTCCTACTGCACTCTCTGGCTGCACACTCAGGAATCCCCCTTTTGCCAGGTACACAGCCCTTAAATTAGTTTTCCAGCAGCCCCTTCCCACTGGCTGCAGCAGTTGTCCCTCTGAACAAATTAATATTCATTTGGCTCCCTTGACACCCTATTGGCTCCTCTTTTAAGCGCCAAGAATTGTTCCTGTTTTTTTCTCCCAAGAGTCCCCTAGCAGTCCCAGAAGCCCTCCAGCAGACCCTTGGTTCCTAAGTGGCTGCAGCCCTCCCAAGCTCCCAATCTGCCCTCTGACCTTATTCCCAGCAGCCCCCTTGCTTTTGTAGTCCCAAGGGAGCTGCCATGTTTAACATTTTTTTCCCAAACCACCTGCCCCAACTTTCTAAGTCCCTTGTAGCCAAACAGTTTAATTTTACTATATTTTCCTCCACCGTTCCATAGTAACACCTCTGCCCTTTAGACCCCTTGCAGACAGTGGCGTCATACCCATAGGGCCTGAGGGGGCATGTGACCTCCTAATATTTTGGCTCAATCTAGAAAAGAAATCATGCACTTTGACATTGTTTTCCTATGTTGAAGGGCCAAAAACAATCCATGGTTTTTTTCAAAGTCTTTGGTGTGGGGGTGGGGTGGGGGTTCTGATCATTCTGGGTGAGTCGGCGACTGACTTTCAAAAAATGTATGCTTGTGTTGCTGGTGCCTGACTGTACAGTGTAAGAAGAAAAGACACAGACAGTGAGGGACTAGTACTCCATGCTGACAATCAACATAAACTTGCCAATCACTTCTCCTTTTTCCCTGCGAGTTTCTGTTGTTTTTTTTTGTGTAGGCTGCAGCCAATCAATGCAGCACGAAGAAATATCACCTCCAATCAGAAAGGGGCAGTTGGTTAGATGACAACCTGTGTCCATACCACGTGGCAAACTGGTGCATTTTCCAACACCATTTTGATCGGGAGAG
Source organism: Neoceratodus forsteri (assembly GCA_016271365.2). Lineage (NCBI taxonomy): Eukaryota > Metazoa > Chordata > Ceratodontiformes > Ceratodontidae > Neoceratodus > Neoceratodus forsteri. The sequence continues at coordinate 529,486,306 of CM028137.1, read as the reverse complement.
AAACAGTGTTGTGCGCGCCACAGCACACCAGGATTCGAAACTCTAACTCTCTGACTCTGAGAGCACTTGAGCAGGCTAGCAGCCACCCAGTCTTACTCTCTGGTGACCCAGGAAAGGAAGGAACTGGAAGTACAACTCATCTCTTGAGTCGTGAACCATGTGATTGATGTAACCATCAACTGACTTGGTTGGCTAGCCTACCCCTCTGGACTGCCTCACGGTCGCGGTTTTTACTTGCGGGTGTACTTGCTGGGCTGGCTCTGGGGGAGCTGTTTGCCTGGGATTGAGTGGAGGGTTGGGAGTCAGTACATCAAGGCACGGCGCCACACAAATCAGGAAAAAACACTGCAGCGGCCCGGTGGGCATCAGGTACGGACGGACAGCTCTGATTGTTTTAGCACCAACAGTAATCAAAAGGAGCAGATGGACGGCGGAGCCACTGAGCCACAGATCACCATCAGGCCTAGCGACTGAGGACCAGGGCCAGGCAGCAGCCTGCAGCAGAGACTATTTGTTAAGTCTTCATTCAAGCCTGGTAAGACTCTGGACTGGAGTCTGGAGGACTCATAAGAATGAAAGTTTAAGTTGACATAGTCACATAGTGATTGTGATTTCTGACTGACTAGAGTAGAGACAGATTCATTATTTCTACTAGTGATGTACGACTACGTTGAGACAGAATAATGACATCCATGCCACATGCAGCACCTCAGTGAATGAGCAGCAGCTGCTGTGGGCTATGGCAGTTATTAACAGTTTTTTATGTGAATGAGCTTGTGATCCTCCACCCATCATTTATTTTCAGGATACCATATCCCAGGCTTTCTGACCCGCGTTGCTCTGCCACCAACCTTCTTTACTGCTCGTTCATTTTCCTGTGACTCATTTGTTTTGACTGCATAAGTTTAACTTTTATTTTTTGTGTATCTTGAGCTTTATACAAAACTGCTTGCAATGTGGCTGTGCTTCCTGTAGAGCTTGGTATAGTCCCAGATGGTACTGAAGTAGTGTATAAATTACTGTAATGTTGAATTAATACTTCTCTGTTCCCATTTTCACGTTCGCTTGCGCACATGTGCAAGGAACGTCTTGGGAGAATAGGACACTTTGGAGGTGTGACTGTCCTGTGCAATCCACTGCTCCGTTGAGCAGGCGTGGTGGTCCTGCACCAATGGATTTGGGTGCTGTGTATGACAGCAGTGGTCTCCGCTTCAAAGAAAACCACCGCTGCGGTCAGTGCTGGTGCCTCTGTAGGCTGCGGGAGCACAATTTATGGCCGACGGGGTGCCCAATCCCCGTCGACTGCAAGTCTGCACGCCCCCAAAGCTGGTGCCACGCTGGGAGCCCACCCCAGCGCAAGAAATCTTGTTTTAGGCCACGGGGTGCCAAATGCCCCATCGGCTCCATCGCCCCCAAACAGTTTTCTGCTGCCACGCTGGGAGCCACCCAAGCGTGGCAAACGTCCCGCATCGCCTGAATAAAAAAACAAAAAAATGTAAATAAGAAAACGTTCCATCGCTGTCTCCCCACCCTCCCACAACCCGCACCACCACTGCCCACTGCTCCTCCCCACACCCCCACACCCCATACTAACCTCTGGAGCTCGGCGCGACGATCATCGGTGGACTGGGAACACATCTGCACTCTTCAAAGCCGACCGTGAACTGAGGAAATGCCGGTGAGCTGTATAATGGGATAGATAGGGTTTTTCAACTTTATTGCATATCTCAGGCATTTTTTGGAATTTTTGCACCAAATTTTCAACATGGGGATTTTGGGATCCTTTCTCATGAATGCTGTCACTGTCATGGCGTTATTCGGGCCCAAAGGGTGATTTCGCAGTCACTGTGTGAAATCACCTTTCGAATGATTAATGAAATGACACTGCCAGTGTTCATAAGGTAGGCTCTCAAAAGCCTATTTAATTTGTTGCAAAATTCTAAAAATCACCGTTCTGACGTCGTTATGCAGTTCACTACGCTTGTAAGTTCACGAATTTTCAATATTTTCACTCCAGATTTTCAACACTGTCATTTTACCATACCTCCTTATGAGCAGTACAGCTGTCATTTTTCACATCCTGCCCAAAATGTGTTTCCGCCCATGTAGCGCACAATAGCGCAGTCGGTGTGCGAAATCAATGTATGGGACACATTAAGAAAATCACAGTGACACCATTCATTAGCAGAGGTCTTAAACTGGCTATATTGAAAATTTTGTGAAAAAATTCCTAAAAATGACTGTTTTACGAGCGTGCGTTGCACAGTTCCTACGCACGCTCGTAGGTTTGCGAATTTTCAATATTTCCACTCCAGATTTTCAACATTGCCATTTTACCACACCTCCTTATGAGCAGTACAGCTGCCATTTTTCACATCCTGTCCAAAACGTGTTTCCGCCCATGTAGCGTACAATGGCGCAGTCGGTGTGCGAACTCAATGTATGGGACACATTAAGAAAATCACAGTGACACTGTTCATTAGCAGAGGTCTTAAAATGACTATGTTGAAAATTTGGTAAAAAAATTCCTAAAAATGACTTTTACGAGCGTGCGTTGCGCAGTTCCTATGCACGCTAGTAAGTTCTCGAATTTTCAATATTTGTACTCCAATGACTTCCAAATACCTAAACAGCACATAGAAGCAAGCAACATTCGGCATTGACAAATGCTTGTTTTTACTTATATTTTTAATACTCCTCTCTGGTGCAGCCAATATCCTCCACGTCTTGCCCCCCCCCCAAACGCCTAATGCACTTACCCCTCTGCTTTTCAACTCTGAGCTTTCCTGTGGCAGAGTACGGCCAAGCCTGAAAAGCACCTGTAGAAGAGGGGTTTGGGGGGTAGGAGAGAGAGGAGAGAGAGATATATATATGTATATTCAGGGATGTCCAAGACTTTGCTTAGCATGTTTCTGTCCCTCCTACAATTTGTTTCTGTGACTGAACAGTGGGTAACAGAGTTACAGACTTGCTGTTCTGCAGACAAAGTATTTTACACCAATACTGTTATGCTGCCTGCTTCAGGCAATAGAACCACTTGTGAAACTGTCTCCCTCATTTTACTTCTTTGTCATTGATTTTTTTAAGCCATGTCCAAGTGCCAAATACCACTGCAAATACCTGCAAGCGAACGTTCAGCATTGACAAATGTTTGTTTAAAGCTTGGATCAGTCAGGACCTCTAAATGTATTGGGGGGTGTGTCCCCATAGAGTCTATGGGGTCAAGGTGTGAGGCTGGAGAGATCTCCAGCCCCTAACCTGTGAATCCTATGCCAGATCGTTGCAGGCAGCAAATGTATAAGGAATGGGTTTCTTCCATGCCACCCCACAGTTGTGTTCTGTGGATGCGTAAAACAGAACTTCAACTGCGAGTCTCTGCTTCCCTGTAAATGCTTTCTCTATAAAGTATGCTTTTCTGTTTGCATTTCAACATTACACCAATCTAACAGGCCCACCAGCTGTACCACCCATTAATACTTTTTAAAGTGCGGGACTCCCAAGCCCCCAACATGGCCTTGCAATCTGGGTCACACGCACCTGATGAGGCATGATCTCAGGGCAGTTCTTCATCTGCGTAATAGTAACAAAGATCAGGCCAGTGATCCTATGTGAATATTATTGTCTGTCCCCTCTATTGGGTATCACCAAGAGCCCTTTGCTGGGACTTAAACCAAAACCAGGGACTGTAAGTCAGCACTCAGCAGAAGCTCGAACCATTCCACAAAAGGTGTATTCCTAGCAGCTGGAAATTCACATTACTCCTATGACTTTCTATTTAATTTGCTTGGATACAACCTTTGAGCTGAAGCTCTTTATATAGTTTCTGCAACAGAACTAGTTACAGACAGACAGTTAAATTACAGGTACAGAATATATAGGCAGGTAACTGAATACAGGCAAATTACAATGAGTTGTTTCTAGTTAAATAAACAGCTGGTAAAGGTTGACATCAATGAAAAAACTGGGGGAACAAATGATACATAGAAAACATATAGCGGGCAATAGAATACCCTTGTCAGGAGGCACTGGGTGTCAGTGACGGCATGCTGGGGGGTAGAGGGTGGAGGAAGCTGGCCTAGCTGATGTCTGGTAGGAGAGATGCAGTAGCTGGCAGAGGGGAAGAGGGGAAGGTATGAGGGGGTAGGGGAATTTGGGCAGGGAGTGGTAAGTGCTAGAGGTAGCAGCAGGTCTGGTGTTGGTAGATGTTGCAGGCTAAGCGCTGTGTGGTTATGTGAGAGGGAGGCTTAGTGGTGGCAAACACAGGTGGCTCTTGCAAGAAGTTGATAATGCAGATTGCGTTTGAATGAGCCTATTGAGGTGGTAGAGCTGAGATCCAGCTGGAGTAAGTTGAACCAAAGGGGAGCTTGATGGGCAAAGGCATGCTGTGATAAGGCTGTGCGACACCTAGGGACACTGAAAACTTGAGTATGAGAGCTCCTGGTGTTACGAGTAGGCTGATGAGGGCTGAGCAGGTTCCTGACACCAGAAGGCAGAAATCCAAGACATATCTTCTTAGCTAACAAGCAGGTTTGGAAGCGGATTCTGTCATGTAGTTGAAAACAGTTGGCTTGAGTGTAAAGATCACAGGTGTGTGTTAGGCACTCAGTGCCTGTGAGAAGTCGACAATCCTTGTTCATGGCTATTGTGATGCGACGCAGGGCCATATCTGTGGCTGACCCATAGATGTCCAGGCCGTAGTCAACAAGTACAAATATTGAGCTGTGAATTGCCATGTTGAGGGCATCCAGTGTGAGGCAACTAGACTTTCTATAATTAGAAATGAGCAAAAAGGACATGTCAGTGGCAGTCTGTGTCAAAAAACTGCTTGTAGACACTTCAGGTCCTTTTGCCAAGTTGTGGAACTTTATTGTGAAAAAGAACAAAAGCAGTGTCAGTGTTCATTGTCATAGCCCTGGGAGGCTACATACTAATAGCAACATTTCACACTCATTACATGAGGCGTGCTTTGTCAAAGCAACTGCAATGAGTGTGAAACATTAATATTAGTGTGTAGCCTCCCTGTGCTACCCTGGACATACTGCTTTTGTTGTTCTTTTTCACAATAAATTTCCTTTCGCACAACTTGGCAAAACGACCTGACGTGTCTACAAGCAGTTTTCTGATACAGAGTGCTGAGTCCTTTTTGCTCATTTCTACATATTGTGGTACTTATGAGCAGCTATCCCATTGGGAGTGACTCTTCTTTGTCGGCCGTTTGTTTTTTCTGTTTTTATTTAACCAGGGAGACACACTAATCTGAAAGCTTGTTTACAGGTGTGACCTGGGAGCACAAGGATGTTAAATGACTTGCTTAGGGTCACACAGTATGCAAGTGGGGGCTGCGGGATTCAAACCCAGGTCTCCAGGTTTGCAGCTCAGAGCCTTAAACCACTGTGTTATACTGCTGAGGTGGAGGTCTCATTAGCACTTCGGTAGCCCCTTCCCCAAAATGAACTGAACAACAAACAAAGTCAAAAACACATGGATGGCATGCCTGCCTACTGATGACAGTGCCGCAAGGGCAAGCGTTCACCACAGAATATCTAATTCATTAATTGTGCAACTATTACCCTGTTGCCTCTAGATGCTGTGGAAATATTACTATCCCTTGCTCCCTCACCACAAAATGCTTTGCGTTTTACTATACGTAATCCATGCATTAGATATTCTGTGGTAAACCCTTATTGTTGCCCGTGCAGCACTGTCATCGGCAGGCAGGCATGCCATCCATGTGGTTTTGACTTTATTTGCTGTTCAGTTCACTTGGGGGGGGGCGCTGCCAAAGTGCGGATGAGACATCCGCCTCAGCCATTAGTTTAAAATCCCTGCCGCAGGTATGTGAAACTAATGGCTGAGGCAAAGGTCTCATCTGCACTTTGGTAGCCCCCTCTGCCTCTGGTCTGCAGATCCAGTGTGTGTGTGTATGGGGGGTGCCTGCCAAAGTGACCTCAGCTCAGCCTTTGTTTTTCAGATACTAAAAAACAACAAGAACAGATGATGTGTCATCATTTTTCAGGTATAACATTTATAGTAGAGGACTCTAAATGAAAATTTAAATGGTGCATTTCTGTCATGTAGTAGTTAGTGGATCAGCTAGGAGTGGACTAAGCAGTTAGCTGCTTATATATGACAAAAGACTCACAAAATGCACAAGTTCTAATTCTTTAACAATTTCTTTAAAATACAAAAGGTAACACTGTACGTAGACTGAACAAAGAACAGGAACAATTTATCATTGCTCTAGACTGTGTCAGTATTATGGCATTTACTGTAGCTTGCTGGGGAACAGCTTTCTGGACTGCTAAAAGTCACCAAAATGCACCATTTGACTTCAAGTTTTCAAAATTTTCCCTGGGGAGCATGCCCCCAGAACCCCCTGAAGAGGTTGGGATTTTGTGCCCCTCCAGAATTTCGGACTGCATGACACCCCTTCTTGCAGAGTTTAATATTTTTATTAGATTTCCCACCTGTTGCTGTTACTGAAACACTGTCCCCCCAGGTAGCAGGCAGACTCATTAATATTTATAACCGTACCTCATTAATATTTATTAAATGCCCCAATGCACCATTGGCGCTCTTAAATAAACATTGTTGGAGCTTCTCAGGGCCTCCTCCACATCTCCAGACCCCAGTTTGCTTAATATGGGGTCTGGGAGCACCGGAGAGGCTGTAGCTAAGCTGCAGCGGAGGTGAGAAAATGAACAGACACAACTGCACATGCATGGACAGCTCACACATTCGCAGTGTGGCAGCTCAGTGGTTCTGCTGCTTTACTCCTCCAGCCCCATTCACACAAGAAAAACCTGTTGGGGACTGGACGGAGAGTAGGGGCTCAAAGGAACCTGAGAATGGTGGCATTGAGGAATGCAGGAGAAAAACCAGGAGCTGCAACCAGGGTAAGCCCACAGAGTTGGGGGGCCTACATTCACATTGGTTCCTCACCGGCTCCCAAGCTGACACTGAAGATAATTGGATCATGGGCAATTTTGACACTCTGCAAGGTCCTATGATCCTTATTATTGTCTATGCTCCCAACTAAGACAATCCCTCCTTATTTAACTACATTAATGAGATGTTCATTAAATTTAACACTGCCTTGGCTCCCATAAGCTGGGGGTTGGGGAATTTTCAATTTGACATTAGTAGCTCCCATAGATAGATCATCTTCAGCTCCTGAGGCCCACTATAAAGCTGTGAGGACTCTGAGGAGCTTAATCCCGGAGCACACACTTCTCCATCCCCATACCAGAGATTAAAACCTTTAAATCTCACAGTAGATTAGATTTTTGGTTAACCTCAACTCAATTAATTCAACAGGTCATAGACTCAACAGTACACCTCATAGTTATATCTAACCATGCCCCTGTCTCCCTACACATTACAAGGGGCTCCCCATCCCTAAATCCTCCTGCTGGAGATAGGACCCACCTTTACTCAAAGACCCCTAATTTATTCTCTGGCTACTTAAGGAAGTAGAGGAATACCTTGATAATAATAATGGAGATGTAAATAGTGACATTGTCTGGGAGGCACTGAAAGCTTACCTCAGAGGATGCATTATCAGGTATGCATCCTATCAGAGGAAGCAAAGGGAGGCTCAAGTCCTAGAACCTGAGGCAAAACTTAAGATGGCTTAACAAAGTTTAAGAACTAATCCCCTCTCTGATCCCTCCATGGTGATACTGATATTCAACCAGTTCCACACCTTGTATGCCAGAAAGGCTGAGCAGACCTTATTTAAAACCCACAAGTTTTTTTTTTTTGGGGGGGCACTTAAGCAAGATTTTATCTTAGCAACTTCGGAAAATGCAGGATGACAGACATATCCCTGGCCTCAGAGATGGATCTGGTCAGTTGCACACTCATCCAAAAAGTTCAGACAAAGTGATGTAGGATTTCTACCCCAAACTATATACCCCCCTGCACCCCTCCTTCCTTGGAGGACATAGACTCCTTATTTAGAGACTTACATATCGCTACCCTGACACCCTTGCAGGCTAGTATCCTTGAAGCCCACATAAGAATAGAAGTCAAGTGATCTTCTCCATGACTAAAAACAAAATCCCCAAGGAAATGGGTTCCCCACAGACCTATATCAAACCCTCATATAGGACATTCCCCCCCTCCTGCTCAATGTATATCAGGAGGCCCTCTTTCATATAAGCCTCCCTCCCATGATGAGTGGGGTAGTAATAGCCATCCTATCAAGAAAGGATAAGGACCCAGCTCTGCCTAGCAGTTACTGCCCCATAACACTGCTTAATGCAGACACAAAGATCCTGGCCAAAATCTTAGCATTACGGTTTGACAAATGTATCTCTCACATGATTCAACAATCCAATGTGGGTTTTTGGAAGGGGCGTCTTGGCTAACACCTTCGATCACTCACCAACCTGCAATACCTAGCCCGGAGTTATCCCACACTTGCTACTGTGGTAACTCTTGACTTCGAAGAGGCCTTTGACTCAGTAGAGTGGGGCTACCTATTTCAGGTTATGTAGTCAATGGGCTTTGGGCCATTATTTCTAGTTAAGGTAGAATCACTCTACAACCAATCCTCAGCCCATATATTCACAAACAGTACTCTTCCCCATCCTTTCATTTGCATAAAGGTACATGCCAGGGCTGTTCTCCATCCTCTCTCCTCTTTTTGCTGGCAATTGAGCCTCTTGCCTTAACCATCAGAAGCAACCTGCAACTCAAAGTTTTTGCAGCTGAGTCCCACGAGCATAAATCTTTTTTTTATGTGGATGACATTTTCATCCAGTTGGCTGGCTTCCCACAGGCTTTATCACCCCTACAGCATCTACTCACACAGTTTTCCAATGTCTCTGGCCTCACGATAAACTATGATAAATTCCCCCCAAATTCTCTTTGCTCCCCTATCTGTACCAGATTACCTGAGGAAGAGAGAAGGAAAAGAAATATCATATCTGACCATTAACCTCACCAGCCACCTCCATGACATACTGTATGTAAGATCAACTTTGCACCTCTCCTGGAGATTATATGTGCCGAGCTGAATAGGTGGCAGCATCTCAGTTTATCCCTAAAAGGGAAAATAGGTGTGTTTAAAATGGTCTCTTCTCCAACGGTCCTGCATCATCTGTCCCACCTACCCATTGTCATCACACAGATTTGAGTCTCCATGCTCAACTCCAGAATTGGCAACTTCCCTTGGGAAAGTTAAGCTTCAAGATTCAATAGAATCAAGCTCCAAAAACATTGATCTGAGGGGGGCTTGGGGAGTGCCCCATTTCTCTATCATAAAGCCTTCCTTTCTTCTCAAATAGCTACATGATTCCTTCCTGCTCAGGCCTTCGGCCCACTTCAGGTTTAGAAAGGGTCAGAAAGTAGATCCTGGGGATCACAAGGGCAGCAGGGCAGAAGGGGGAGCTGGATGTCATTGTCCACCTGGGGACCAATGTCCTGACTGGGATGGGGCTGAGGTAGTGCAGAAGGAGTTTAGATAGTTGAGAAGTGATCATAGATAGGTAACAAGCTCAGTGGATTTCTCTGAGGTGCTGCCTGTCTACAACAGGGGGAGGAGAGAGATCTCTGCACCAGCAGCTTCAGCTCATGGTTCAAGGAATGGTGCAGAGAGGAGGGGTTTGGTTACATTGGGGACTGGGGATCCACCAGGACATATAAGGGCCTAGACAGGGGTAATGGCCTGCATCCATCCAGGAGGGGAACTGCAGTAATTGGTGGATGGTTTACATGTTACCTTGAACATGTAAACTACCCGAGGGGTTGACAGAAGAAATCAGGGAGATAGAAGCTGCCCAACCTCCACAGACTGAGGTAAAGAAGGGAGAACTCAAGGGGAGAGGAACCCCTGAGGGTGCAAAGGAATGAAAGAAGTAGGGTGATAGAGACAAAGGGGAATGGAAACAGGAGCATAAAAAAGAGAAGGAGAAGGAGGGGGCAAAAAGGAAAAAAGAGGTGGTAACAAGCAGAGTGCAAACAAAATCCTGAAAACCATGTGTGTAAATGTTAGAAGTCTAGGAAATAAGATTCCAGACCTAGAGGCCATCATGACAGAGGCCAACCTGGATATTGTGGGCATTACTGAGTTAGTAAAGGAAAAATAATAGAAGTCCCTGACCAAATTTTTGGAGACAAAGGTTTGAAGGTGTTTTTTTATATGAATAAATGGTGCTAAAAAAGATGGGCTTGGGGGACCCTCTCGAAAATGTGGACAATTGCCGTTAGGTGGCAAAATTCAAGATGGCAACCAAAAATATCTAAAATGGCATATCCCAGTTCATAGTTGTCATACAAAGCTGTGTTTGGTGTCTAACTGGGGATCTTGAAGGTCAAGGAATTCATTTCTAATAATAAAAATGTTCTTTCAGAAAGCCAAATACACCATGACAACATGTTCTCAAATTTATACAATAATGGCTGCTTAATTCCAAGCTCCCCCACTGCCAAAACTTGAAATTTGTGTTTCTAAACTTCCACATGAGTTGCACAAAAACAGAGCTCAGCCTTACAAGACAGTCAAATGTGGCCTATCATCTGTTCAAGCTGAAGTTGATATCTCACCACAAAGCACTCAGGGTCAAAAGATTTGAGAAATGGTCCATTCTTTGTCTCATCTTGATAGTAATGGGAAGGAGGTTCCAGCAGAAAGCTAGAAGATAGGAGCATTTGCTGGATTTCAAGCCAATATCCAGAAGCTGGCGACAAAGAGCAAGGCATATTACTACCTCACATTTCCCAAGCCACCCCACAAGTCAGTAGTACATAAGGTGATGTGTCTCATAGTCTCCGTAGCAAAAAAATAAATCTATGCCTTTCATTCAACTGGTTGGAGATCAGCCAGTCTATGCTCTGATTGTTCTGTTGAAAAATGAAAATCCTACACAGTTTGAACGCATCCTTCCATTCCTAGGTCCATTCCATACACAGTTTTCCTTCATAGCATCAATCAACAAACAATTCAAAGGATCTGGTTTATCAACATTTTTGTTGCAGCTAGTGTGATTACAGAGGGTTCAGTTGACAAAGCACTGCACAGAAAACATTATAAAAGAAGCATCAGATGTATCTGACTCATGTACAAAGTACTGTCTAGCAGAATAATTCAAAAAGGACTTAGTGATGGTCTACACTTGTCTCCATAGCTACAAGAAAAGCTAGAAAAACTAAGACTCCCCTCTGCAAACACACAAGAAGAGCAAAAGATGATCTGTGATGAACTAGACACTGATCAAGAGTTATTTTCATTTGTTTTGAAAGCATTTGAAATGGTTGAAAATTCTCATAGTTTAATGGCAAAGTATTGGCTCAGTTTCATGTACCTGAAATACTAATGATGAATATCCATGCATTAAGAACTCAGGATTGAGAGGCATTCAAGGCATCACTCAGATTGATGTTGCCATGGCTGCAAATATATGGCAATGCCAAGTAATTACAGGAGAATATGGCATCAATGGAAAACTGGTTTAGAAGGGTTGGTTTATTGATGAATCTCAAAAAAACACAATGTATAACATTCGAGAGGAAAAACAGAGAGCAGATTGGTGAGGATTTAGAATTGTTTTTTTATTAATAAACAAGAGGTACCTAGGGCTAAAGTTTATAAATATTTAGGAGTGTGGATAAACTGAAGGTTAACTATTGAGGAACACGTGAATTGAATGTTAAAAAAGTATAATCAGAAACTAGGTGCCCTGTGGCGGATATCTGCTCCCCTTGGTAAACCAACCAGGATTAAACCGGTAAAGCAACTCATATTCCCTGTTCTGAATTATGGTGCACTACTGTATAGAAATGCCCCGAAACTTGTTATAAAAAAGCAAATCAAGCATACTATAGACTTGCAAGATTTGCTAGTGGTAGTAAATATGGAATGCACCACTGTCAAGTATACAATAGTTTAAAATGGTTGGACCCAGTTACCAAAAGGAAAATACAGTGGGCCAAGTGGTGTTTTAAGTTAATGAATGAGGCCCATAGGCACCCCCTTAAGTCTCAGATTACTAATGGCAATAGAGAAATTAGATATGGACTGAAGGAGGCTCTTTTAATATTGAATGGCCCAGGGTAAATAACAGATTTGATGACATTGCACTGGTTTCCACTGTAGGGCGCACATGGAATGCTATACCAATATCTATAAAATTGTAGAAAACAGTAAGAGCATTTGAAGTGGAGTTGGTGAAATACAAATCAATCAAATTCTTTATTTATCCAGGTGAACACCATTGAGCAAGCTCATTTACAAGGTGGACCTGCAATACACAAGTCAAGTAACAATGCATTTATATACAGACAAACAGTAGATGCAAGAGTACAACAGTACAGGTAGGCCTGCAATAGACAGGATAAGTAAAAATACATTTGGGTTCAGGTAAAAGACAGTCAGTAAGGGTATACATAACAATAGGGTAGCAAGTCAGTAAAAATTTATACCAGATACAACAACATACATGGTTTAGTATTCTTGTAAGGTAAAGACATTATAGTCCAGCGAAGAGATTAGTTGAAGTGGATGCTACAAGCGAAGAGACATACATAGTCAGTTTAAAAAAATACAGACGTATCAATGGGGAGACGTGTCGGGAGAAATAGGCAGCCAGTGGGGGGGGGTCTGGAACTGGGATAATACTAGGAGCGAAAGAATGAGATGCTGTGGGTATACAAGGAATAGGTGGGTGAGGGAGGATGAGATTTAGGGCAGTAGATAAGTAGGTGGCTCAGGGACAAGTTATGCACTGATACAAGAAGAAAGGAGGATAGGAAAAGCAGAGCGGATGTGGAAGGGGGGTGTAAGTAAGCTAGGAACACTGGAAGCAGTTGCAGGCTTCTGTAATGTATTTTGAGTAAACGGTCTTAAACACAGTGAGACTAACAGGAGTCCTCAGTTTCAGTGATTTCTGTAGCACATTCCAGAGCTAGGATCATTGGAAGCAGTTGCAGACTTCTGTAATGTATTTTGAGTATAAGGACTTAACCACAGTAATACTAACAGGAGTCCTCAGTTTCAATGATTTCTGTAGCACATTCCAGAGTGGTGGTAGAACAAATCCTATGGCAGCTCTCCCAAAACGCGTTAGGGCTTTGGGCACTTTCAGAGAAATCAGTGAACAGCTTCTTAGGGCATAGCTTCCAGGCATATTGGGAGTCAGGCAATCAACAATGTACTGTGGAAGTTTGCTAGTGATAGCTCTGTATGTCCAGAGAGCTGCATTTTTATTTTGTCTGTAGTGTAGGGAGGTCCAACCTAACGGCCGCATATAAAGAGCAGTGATAGGTGGAGAAGGAGAGACCAGCGATGAAGCACAGGGCTCTGTGGTAAAGTATGTCCAATTTATCGAGGTATGAAGTAGCACATTGGCTGTATATACAGTTGGCGTAATCAATTAGGGAAAGAAACGTAGACTGAGCTAGCTGTCTTTTGGCCTTTGTAGTTAGTAGGTGGTTTAACCTGAAGAACAGACCTAGTCTCTGCCTCAGTTTTTTTAACAAATCCTCCAGGTGGTCTGCAAAGGAGAGTGTGAAGTCTAGCCAGACCCCCAGGTATTTGAATTTTGGCACAAATTCCAGGGTTTCTCCTAGGAGGGTGGTGATGGGGGGTAGAGCAGGGTAGGCTGCATGGTTAATAGGTGAAAATAACATCGCCTTTGTCTTTTTGGTGTTAAGTAACAATTTTTTACTAAGGAGCTGGTATTGAAGTATGTTGAAGTCAGCTTGCAGGTCGCTACAGGCAGTTTCAGGAGTTGTACAGCTTAGATAGATCACTGTATCATCTGAGAACAGATGAATTTTCACTTCATTGATGCCTAAGTCTATATTGTTGATGTAGATGGCAAATAGGAGTGGCCCCAGGATGGATCCCTATGGGACGCCTCTTTTTAACAGATTTGAAGGGGAGAGTTCATCTTCGGCCTTGACCTGTTGGTGCCTATCAGAAAGGTAGCTGTGGAACCAACGCAAGGAGGTAGAATCTAGACCAATAGCTTTTAATGAAGAAAGAAGGAGGCTGTGGTCGACAGTGTCAAAGGCCTTACTTAGGTCTAGAAAAACTGAGCACATTTTTTTGTTCTCTAGCTCGCGCTGCCAGTCATTTGTCACCTTGGCCAGGGCCGTGATTGTACTATGTTCAGTTCTGAAACCAGATTGCATTTACAAATGTAAAGGATGTACATGTTATGCCCCCATGTAACTGATTAAGTACCCCAATGTTTTTTATAAATTTTGTATATGAACCCAGTATATTATATATTTAGTAATTGATGTTGTTATATGTTTGTTATTGTGTGATGGAGTATAAATGTTTCTGTACAGGGCATTATTTGTAAACAGGGCTTTTTTCCTAAATTTTGTTTCTGGATAAAAATAAAACTGTTATCATCATTAACAAGAATGGAGGATGGCTCGTTGAGTTCTGGCTGGAGATTAGCTCTCTGCCTGAGGAGAAAGTCAAGTACATACATGATGGTTTATTTGTGCAATCAATGACAGGGAACCCCTACTCTTGCTCGCCACTGGATCTATGGATAGAAATGACACTGAACAAGGGTTCAAAAATGAAAGCTGGTTGGATGAGAATTTTGAAGAATGAGAAGATGGAGAGACTTATGGGCCTGAATATGTGCACTCCCGAAGAGATGAGGCATATGATACAGACCTTTAAATATCTAAAGGGGGTAAATAAGGTACAGGAGGGAAGTATTTTTCAGAAAAAGTGTGCTCAAGAACAAGGGGACATGACATGATATGAAGCTAGAAGGGGTAACTTCAGGAAAGATGTGAGGAAGTATTTCAAGAGAAAGAGTGGTGGATTCCTGAAACAACCTTCCAATGAAGGAGGTGAGATGAAAATAGTGGTGGGGTTCAAGAATACATGGGATAGGTACAAGGGAATCTTGGGGGAAAGGAAGGAGGAGGAAAAACAGACCAGAGATCAAGTAGGATCTGCGGTGATACAGTAGACAGAGAAAAATGGGCAGACTAGGTGAACCAGTCGGTCCTTATCTGCTGCTAAATTCTA
Source organism: Neoceratodus forsteri (assembly GCA_016271365.2). Taxonomy (NCBI): domain Eukaryota; kingdom Metazoa; phylum Chordata; order Ceratodontiformes; family Ceratodontidae; genus Neoceratodus; species Neoceratodus forsteri. The sequence goes on along the minus strand of CM028137.1, from coordinate 529,471,299 downwards.
TGTTTTGTGCTTCTGTTTCTATGATAGAAGGGCAGGTCCTCACATCCTCTTATTCCAGACTGCTCCTTTACCAAAAATAGGCTTGGCCCACTGGTCAATAACCCAACAGCTGGTATCTCCTTTAGGTATTGGAAGCAACTTGCTAAAGAATTACTTGTGGGAGGGATACCTCTGTCATATGCAAGTCTCTGGAGCAGCAACCTCTTTTGCATAGATAACCAGTCTATTCAGTGGCAGACCTGGCAGGATGCTGGGACTCTTTATGTACAGGACCTTTTCCCTTCAGGGGAATCCTCCATGGCTGCCTTCCAAAATATTTACTCTTGGTTTGGCATTCCTAAAAGAGTTGTTTGGAAATATTTACAGCTGAGATCTGTACTGATCCCCTACCTAAACCCTTAACATCAGGTCCATCCTCTCTTCCCCCTAGAGAACTGACTGAAACTCAGGAAGGGCTTAGAGGGTTCCATTTATCAACAGCTTAGGGATGAAGCCCACCCACCACACTATACCCCTAGGACCAAATTGCAAGATTTACTAGTTCTATTTACTATATTACTATTTCTGATAATCAGTGGAAACTCTGTTGGTACAGGCTCCATACTAGCTGTAGAGATACAAACTCTCAACTCATCCCACTCAAAATACTTCATCACTGGTAAGGACTCCCCTTGGTTCCTAAAAAGATGGCCCTGCTCCCCTCTGATGCCTGTTGGAGATGCCAGGCTATGGTTGGCTCAATCACCTACATTTTATGGTCATGGCCCCTTAGTGCTGAATACTAGAATTCAGTTTCTAGATATTGTACCCAGTTTTGTCCTACTGGATACAAGTGGGACACACAATGGTCCTCCTGGGAGACAAAGATCCATCTCTTCCCCCAAAATCATCTGTTTGTAAAATGGTTGATCTCTGCCATCATCATGGCCAAATGCCTACTTCTGCAAATGTGGAGATCCACTGAGGTACCCTGCATTTAGTGAGTGGCTACAAGCCATGGGGCAGTTGGCATAATTTGAATGCCTTTTACACTTGGCCACTGGCCAACTGGATAGGTATAGCGTCATCTGAAATCCCTTCCTGGACCTCAAGGTCATCTTCCACCCACCATAGCCCCCCTCCCTTACAGTAGGTTCTATGTATCTCATTATGTTTTATGGATATAGCAATCCTTCCAGTATGTATAGGCATACTCCCCAATGCAAGTTTGTATTTGTTTTCCACCTTGGGGATCTATAGCATGTGCCCATCCATTTTACAGAATGCGGTACTGTTGTTAAAGCTATGTCCTTGTTCACTGTTTGTTGTTGTTTTTTATAATGTGTGTTTTTCTTTTGAAGTTTCCTCTCTGACACTTTCTAATGCATTGGTAATGTAATGTATTGTGTAAAAAATTAAAAATGTGTTTTACATGGCTGTTTTGTGGCCCAGAGGAAGAGGTGAGCAAGTCAAGGCAGGCTTGAGATTATCTCAGGCCTAATGTCTGATTCTGGCTCCGCTTGAACTCAGTGAGCAATTGAGATTCATGGTAAAGCCAAGCCAGTTCAAAGCAATCATTTTGTCAACTTGAGTAGTTGGATAGTAACAGGAACGTTTAGCTCCTCCAGTGCAACTCCTCAAGGACAGAGTCAGTATTGTAGAGGACAGCCTGCAGAAGCCATGGCTTGGCTCAAGCTTTGACTTAAAAAGACAAGTCAGGCCAGCTTGGCTCTGGCTTGGCGCTAGGTGAAAAGTTCTTCACTTGCCCACCTCTACTCAGAGGAAGTGTGTTGGGCTTCCATTCAGATGGCCTGGGTTCAAGAGTGAAGTCAATGTCTGCATTCAGGCAGCCAGGGGTGGGGAAAGTGCTGCTTATGGTTGTGTGTCGCCATCTGGGGAGGAAGGCGCCAATGCCTGCTACTTCAACAACCCCACCTTGCAGCAAACTATGGAGCTAGTAACCTTAAAGTAGCAGTGCAACAAAAAATGTTTTCTGAAAAAGCTAGCGTCTGCTACAATTAATGGGCCCTATTCACGAAAGGTGCATATGGGCTATGTGCTGTGTAACCCTGGTGCATAGCCCACCTACACCCACAGTTGTGAATAGGCACCTGGTCGTGCACACTGTGCCCCCTGCACACTATGCTTGACCCCACTACGCCCCCCCCATGCTGCCGAAACACCATCCAAATTCGCAGTTTCGCATGGGGGTGAGCCGGGGGACGTGTCCACACTCTGTGCCATTCATGATGGTGCGGGTGCAGTGCACAGAGGGGGTGATGACTACACCTTCCGAAGACAGCCATAAGTGTTACACGGCCCTCTGGGATGCTGCGGCAGGGATGACTGGGACAACGGACCCCACACTGAGGCCACCCCGGACATCAAGGCACATATTGGGAGGTCTGGGGACAGCCTTCTGGGGGAACCCCACCACGCCTGTGCTGTGGGTGTGTTCACACCCACTGCCAACATGGTGGGCACAGAGGATCCAGCAAGAGATCTGGGTCAGACAGCTGATTGGCTGCCTGCCCAGGTCCGCAGCTCCACACTGGATTGCCCCTTCGAACGTGCACTCATGGGGGGGGCAGGGCCGCAGATGGGAGCCGCGCGTTGCCTGATGTTTGAGAACATGGCCAACGCATGGAACTCCTGAGGGTGTGGAGCTGCACGTGGGGAATACATGCCTTTTGCACATACCCCCACCCGCTTTAGTTAATAGGCCCCAATAAAAATATCAGCAGAGCAAACCCATCAAATCTACTTTTCTAGGAACCGCCCATGCTACACACCATAAGTGTTTTTTTATTTTGTATTTATTTTCTCTGTCCTAACCCTTGCCAGGTCTACAATGCAATTTCCAAGCCAAATGTAGTTATCTTTTTTTCTTGAGAAAAAATAAACTAAAACATTTATAAACTACTCCGATTTTGGTAGAACAAGAAAATATTACCTCCACATAACACTGGAAGAGATCTGGAATCTTTTACTGTGTAAAAAAGGTAGGGTTACCATTCTTGCCCTGCTTTGTTGCACTGTTGAATTAAGAGGGGCATGCCTGGCTGTCTCTGACTCACTGTTGCTTTATGGTGAGGCCAAGATGTGGCTATGTATGGCTCCATGAGTGGAGGGTGGACTGAGGGACAAAATGGAGAGACAGAAAGGCCTCTTGAGCTGTAGTCTGTGGCAGTCATTACATTCCCCGCTAAGGGAGAAAGAGCCAGGAGCAGGTTATCAGAAGTGTCCCCACAGGGATATATCATTAGGTATCCACCCATCCTGTGAATCCCATGCATTCCCTGTACAGCCACTCCAAGCCTACTGAATTTGCTGTAGCCATCCATTCCTGTGTAGCGTGCACAAGTACCCACCCACCTGCCTGTTACCGGGTGAGACAGCACATCAACACCTCTACATCATCCCCCCAGCAGTGAAAATTTTCTGTTGCCGTTCATTCCTGTATACCATGCACAGGTATGCCCAACCACCTGCCCTGTAGATCTTCTGTCACTGGGCAACACACCATGTAGCAGTGAGCGGGGGGTAATGGAAAATACCTTTCCTTCTGTCTGTGTTACCTGGGGCAGAAATGAGCAGAGGATGAGGGACAGACATCAACCAGGATATCAGCATGGGAGAGAGGATTTGCGGTCACACCAGGTGTATGGGTTGGGGAAAGAGAGCAAAAGCGGTCACCAAAACTGACAGCTGTACCTCCAGAAAGAGGAGTGTGAGGACACGCTGTGCAGCAACAGAGAAAACAGCTGTCATTCCACATTGGTACCAATTGCCAGATCAGGCTTGCAGCTGATACCATTGTGGCATGACACTGGCACTCACTAGCAACAGTACTGTTGTATGCTTCTCTGAGGTCATGTTAGTGGGTGCAAGGGTGACAGGCACAGTTTCCACTAGCAATTATTAATAATACAGTCCCAACAGAATGGCAGAAATAGGCAGAAGACTACACACAGGTGGTGACCTGGAGAGCAGCACGTGAGAGAGGACTTACGGCGCAGCAGGCATGCGAGTCAGGGAGCAGCTGGAGTGCCAGTATGTGAAAGTATCCCCCCAACCTGCTGCGTTCCCTGTGCTACCTCGGAGTGAATGTGGTGCCAGTGTGAGAGTGAGGGGGAGCTCGTGGGGAGAGAGAGGCAAGTGCAGCAGGCAGAGACAGCGGGAACATGATGCAGAAAAGTACAAAAATGCCAGCAATATATAAATCATGCAGTGGAAAACTGAATTATAAGTGGATACTTCTCTTTAGTATACTTGGCTATGTCCATTATGACAGTCGGCTTGGGGGGGGGGGAAGCTGAAGTGGTTACCAGGCTCGCGCCGGTTTGTGAACATGTTGCCATAGAAGCTAGATGAAGTTAGAGCCATTTATTCTATGAAGGTGTTCAAGAGCGTGCACGGGTGATTAATCTTTATAAGTTCACACAGGCTCAACTAAGTAAACTAAATAATCTGTGCGTGGCACAGTTGCATTGCACGCAGTGATTTCTGTATTGAGCAGTACACAGTGGGATATGTCACCTTGTGCCTGCCTGTCAGTTTCACTTGTTTGGTTATCTGGAGAGTGTGCATACAGAAGCCGTGAGGGCCATTGAAACAGTGGGACTATTTTCTGTTGGGGAAGGACTCTCATTCAAATCTTCACTTTTTCATCATTTTATATCATTTCCATTAATTATTTTAACACTGTAGTAACCCCATGTTATAAGAGCAATAACTCACTCCAGGATGTGCTGTTATTGGGGGTTAACGCACCTGGTGTGCGTTAATCCCCAATAACAGCACACCTTGTCGTGGGTTATTGCTTACTTATGGCATTTCCTGATAATGGTCAGTACTCTTGGACCCCGTGGTACAAAGATGCAATGAGTTGTGGTAATTGGGGCTGAGAGTATGCCAGATGACAAGTGGACAGTGTCATAAATTCACTCCAAGGGTCAGGCCCTCTGCTCCCACAGTGCCCAACCTTGAAGTGCGATTCATGATCAGGGGACAAACAGGGACACCCTTCTGTTTGTTTTGGGTCCAAGCAAACTACCAGTCTTGAGTCCTGGAGTAAATTATGAACCCTTTTTAGCTAGCACACCCATGTAACAGGTCCAAATATTACACTCTCTTCAGAGAAAGCAGCTCAATACTTGACCCAGCGGGCATACAACCAACCTGGTTCACAACCCCTTACCGACTCAATTGAGACTCGGGTATTTTCTTACCTTGCTGGATCTTTACACAGATCCTTGTGAGCATGGCTGCATATGGTGACACACTAAGCAATTTAACAGTTATGTCAGAATTTTAAGACTGTTCCACCTTTCACACCCAAATGAGCATGTCTCAGGCAGCGTTTTAAGGAAAAAACAAAGTTTACTAAAATTAAATATAGTAACTACAATACCAAAAACACAGAATATATATATATATATATATATATATATATATATATATATATATATAAATATACGTTAAGGGTACAGTCAGAAAATAAATGGACAGTTATAACCAAAGTGACTTGCACTGAATAACTAACTGCTACTTCAGTCTTTCCGTTAGCAGATGGTTTAGGCTAAAGTTACCTATCTTGGCAGATGTGTCCAAAATACCTAGATGACTCTCAGAAGTCCAGAAAGAGTGTTCCTTCCAAGTTCAGAACAACAGTGTGTCTGTTCCTTCAGCCAGCTTGGCTATATCAGAGTTAAAGTCCCACCCTCCTTGTGATGTCACAGCACGAGGTCACTTTCAGTCCTGTAATTAATTTGTAACATGCAGCTGCACAGGCAAACAGGTCAGGTTACTACTGAATTGGAATCTGCAAATACAGCAATATTTTTAATTGTAACAAGAGAATCTCTTCTTCCCATTACAGCATGGTTTTTATGACAGGTTACAATATCCCTTTGATCTCTCAGGAAAACAATCTGAGAACCACCTCTCAACATTGTGAGATTTTTGAATAGACTGACTAGACACACTCCCCTCAAAATCACTAATAAGACTGGTAAGCAGATTGAGCAGGTACACTTATTCAAGTACCTTGGGATCACTATTGATGACTCTCACTTATACGCACCACATAGACTCCCTTCTTAGAGTGGTAAACACAAAGATCGTGGTCCTCTATAGACATAAGAAATCCCTCACCCCAGTAGCACTCAATCTCTGTCTCCAACTCCATACTCTCCACGATTGACTATGGGCTGGTGGTCTATGGGGCTGCTTCTGATACAGTACTTAAAAGGGTCAAAATCACATTAAATAAGCCATGCTGCCTTACCCTGTGCGTGGATCACTACACTCATACTTGCACCCTGTATGAGCGTACAAACTGGCTTAACCTAAAAGACAGGATCAAATACCAAACTTGCCTTCTGGCAAAGAAGGCACTCTTCGGAAAAAACCCACCCCGTGTAGGTAACCTGCTTGTGGCTTCTCTCCCATCTCACATCACCAGAGGGAGGAAGAATGGAGCACTGTCTAGCCCATTCTGTTGAACCTCACTAGGGCAGTACGCTTTCACCTGTCGGCGCCCCTCTGGATAAATGAACTCCCGATGAAACTACAAACAAACAGCTTGTCTCAATTCAAAGCAGGCCTCAAACAGCACCTTATGTCTAGCTTAAAGTGTACCTGCTCCTCAGGCTCCACTTGAAAGATAGGCCTTCACCCTAGGTAGCACCCAACAGGGCTACCTAGAGAACCCTGCTTCCATTTCCAGCCCAGTCAAGGGTGTAAGTAAGTTATTTGATCCTCACTAAACGTACGCTGCTACTGCCCCTCCCTACCCCCCAACCAGCCCTTAACTCGACAAAGCCCTATGGAACTGCTGCCCCCTTCCCTCCACAGCTTGCCCCCATTCCACTATCCCCTCACCTCTTGTTCTCTGCCAGTAGGCTTCAAACTCAGACCCCTTGTTTTCACTGTCACCCAGCCCGTTGTCATCTGGGTTAGCGTTAAACCCCTATGCAGTTTTCTCAACCATAGTCTAACAATGGATTTTGGAGGTCTCTAGGGGTGTGCTACCAGGTGCAATCAATTAGAAATAGCTTTGTACTCTGTTAGAACTACTCTGTTATTTCTCCAATTTGTCTAATTCACATGTAATCTCTTTTTAATGCCAAATGAGCAGGCATCTGTAACCACTGAATATGTGTATTGTCTTATTGTCTATCCTGACGTGGAACCTTTGTAAAGGAGCTCACGCTCAAAGGTCTCTCCGAAATATTAAGTAAATAAATAGGACAACCACTCATGGAGCACAGGAGTGAACTGCCCAAACTGGGAACCAGGCGAGAGGCTGCAAGTGGCCTAGAACCCCCTCCCTCCCCAACACACAACCACCCACGGAGCACAGGAGTGCACTGCCCAGACCGGGGACCAGGCAAGAGGCTGCAAGAGGCCTTGAACCCCCCCAGTACACAACCACCCGCAGAGCACAGGAGTGCACTGCCCAGACCGGGGACCAGGCGAAAGGCTGCAAGAGGTAACTAGCATAGCCTCCTGCACCAGCTTGTTTGTTAGGGGTGTTATGGGATGCTGCCTTGCTGATTATCTGTCGCCATATTACAAGTGATTGTTTTTCTGGACTGTACTGCTTGAGTCTGCAACCATAGAATTTCAGCCCATTTGACTGGGACTTTAAGGGGCTTAACTGCATCTGTTTCCTGCTGTTTGTGCCGACTATTGTGCTTAATGCTCGCTGAGCTCTTCTGTGCCCAATACTGTTTTAACTAGCCAGGATAGCCAAGATTATCTGTTATTACCTTTGTATCTTTGCTGTGGTGCTCTGGGGAATCCTGCTGGGTCTTGGCTCTCGGTGCCAGCATTTCCTCACAGGCGTTTTCCTAGCTCCACCATTTTAGCCTTCATTGTGTCTCTCTCTTTGTGCATGTACATGCACAGTCGGGACCATATCCCGACATAGCTTTAGAGGTTTGGAGCATGCACAGTAGATACCCGAGTAGTACTTTGCCTTCCTGCTGCATCTTAATTACAATTTTCTTTCCTTTGTTCTACCTCCTTATAGGCCTTCAATTCCCCCTTCCCAGCACACAACCACATGCGGATCACAGGAGTGCACTGCCAAGACCAGGGACCAAGTGACAGACTACAAGAGGTAACTAGCATAGCCTCCTGCACCAGCTTATTTGTTAGGGGTATTAGCCCATCAATGCTGCGCGTCGACTTCCCCCTCTGCACTACACTCTCTCCAGCCACCCTGCCCTCTTCTCCACCTGGTCATCCCTGCCCTTCTTCACATGCCCATCCCCTGTTCACCCCCCTCTAAGCCTTCCTACCACTCCTACCCAGCTAAAAACCAGCAACTTATCGCCCTCCTTAGGATAATATCCCTGCTACTACTAATGTCAGGCAACATCCACCCCAACTCAGGCTCAGTAACTCACAACCAGCTACAGTCACCCCAGGGCTACATATAGCCGCAATGAATATTTGTAGTCTACCTAAAAAAAATGTATCCCTGCAATGCTGGCTAGCACAGCACCATCCTGATGTCCTGGTATTGACATATACCTGGCTTTCCAAAAAGACCCCTGACTTCTTTGTCTCTTTCCCTGGATTCTCCCTCCTCAGGGAAGATAGGGAAAGTGAGGTGGTGGGTGTGCCTTTCATGTGCACAACTTACTGCTGTGCCAAGTCCTATATGTTCCTATGCTGGACCATGGGGCCCAAGCCCTCTTGACAAAACTCACCCCTGACCCCAGAGCCCCACTAATTATCACAATTGCCTATATCCCTCCAAGAAACCAATCAGCTGCTACTCTATCGCTCTCAGACTACCTCACTAGCCTCCCCACAAGGTGGAACAGATACTAGTCGGGGACCTCAACATAAACTGGCTAGCTAGTTCAGCAGCCCATGCCAAGGACACCTTTGCATCCCTAGACCTTTCCCAATTGGTATCCCAACCCACTAGGACAAACCCCTCTAATGGAACTCACACTGTGTTAGACATCGTGCTTGCAAACCATCCTCACTGAATTTCAGATTTAGTAGTCCTCCCAAACTCCCTGAATGACCACTCCCTGATACTCTTCTCCAGGTCCTGTCAGCTACTCAAACCTTTGCCCAATGTCACCTCCCGTCACCGTTTATGGCCTGGCAGTCTCAACAAGCTCAAACAGCACCTGTCAAACTGTGACTGGTCCCCTATTACTCAGGCTCTCAATATAGACAATGCCCTGAACTATTTCACCTGCACCTTCAACAGAGCTTGTGATACTTTTGCCCCACTCACCATAATACACCTTGGATCACCCCTGCTCTGCTGCAGCAGCTCAAGCAAAGGGACAACCTCTGGCATAGAGCCTCTGCCTCTGGCTCACAGGTGGAATGGCAGACATACAACACCACCTGCAATAAGTGCACCTGGGCAATACACAAGGCCAGGGTGGAACACTGTAGAACCACCCTGGCTGCCTACTGGGGAAGCGTGCAAAAATTCTGGGACAACATTAAAGACCTTAATGGGAACTCTCACACCCCTTCCCCATCCCAACTTAACATTAATGACTCCATCTCCCTGACCCCCTATGCATCGCTAATTGCCTCAACTCCACCTTTTCCGACCTTAGCTTAGTCCTCCCAAGTAACTTTTTTGACCCTGTAGAGCCTATCACAGTGACTAACCTCCTTCTATCTCTGTCATCACCCTGCCAGAAGCTAAATCTTAACTGTCCAAAGCCCTCGGTGGCTCCAATTACTGTAAAGACTCTTTTGACATGCGAATCCTTCACCTGGTACTTGACTCCATCCTCTCCCCATTCATGGACCTTCTCAATCGCTCTCTGTGCCTGAGACAGTTCCCGACTGCCTGGAAAACAGCAGTAATAACCCCAATCCTAAAAAGTGGTAACTGCTCCTCCCGAAAGAACTACCAGCCCTTCTCAATTCTCCCCCCACTCTCTAAAGCCCTTGAAAAAATCCTGCCTGGCCAACTCACTGAATACCTCCTCACACCCAACTTATTATGCAGGGAACAACGTGGTTTCAGAGCTGGTCACAGCACAACTACCGCCCTTATGGAATTCTCTAATTCTCTGCACTCCACTCTGGATAAAGGGCACCTTGTCAGTGCCATGTTAAGTGACCTCTCTAAGGCCTTTGACACAGTCTCCCACCCCCTCCTTTTGAACACACTCCAACTCATCAGGGTATCCCAAGGTCTCCTCTCCTGGTTCTCCCGCTATCTCGCCTCTAGATCCCAGTGTGTTAAAATTAACAGCACTCTCTCTACCTCCCTACCAGTGTGCTCTGGGGTTCCACAGGGCTCCATCCTGGGTCCTCTGCTCTTTAGTATTTATCTTAATGCCCTGCCCAACTTCTGCTACAGGAGTGTGCTCCTTTATGTGGACGACGCAGTTCTATATGCCTCCCATCCTGCTCTTCTACTCTCAGCTCTCCTCCAAGACTCCTTCAAACAAATTGAAAACTGGTTTGTGGACCACAGACTAGTTGTCAACATCAAAAAAACTAAAACCATGCTCTTTGCACACCACTAAAACCAGGCGAAGGGCTACCACTTGAATATCTTCTCCAGTTAACTCCTCCCACTGGACCGGGTCCAAACCTACAAATACTTGGGTGTCACCTTTGACTCCACCCTGTCATTCCATGAGCACATCAAAGTACTCTCCTCTCCTCTGCCACCAATGCCCAAATCAGCCTCTTACACCGGCATAAGGACTGCCTATCACCAGAAGCCCTCCGCCTGGCAGTCACATCCTCAGTCCTGTCACTTGTGGACAATGGGCTCACAATATACGCTGCCTCTGACTCCACCGCACTGAACCAAATCCAACTGGCAATCTATAAAGTATGTCGGCTCCTCTCTGGTGCAGACAAATGAATGCATACCTGCACCTTCTACTCACGTGCCAATATTCTCACACTTGGGGAAAGGCTTCAATACCAGACATGTCTCCTTACCAAAGAAATCACCTGGGTTTGACCCCCTTGAGTAGGCTTCAATTCTCTCGGTCACCCTCTCTGTGGCCACTCGCATAGCCAGCAAGAACATTTGGAAGGCACCCAGGGTTAGGACCACATTAGCTCAAAGATCCTTCCCCTTCAGAGCCTTCTCCTGGTACAATGCCCTCCCCGCTGCTATCACCTCAATATCCAGATTAGGTCCTTTTAAGGCTGCCCTGAGAACCCACATCTTGTCTTCTCACAACTGCCAGTGTGCTCTCTAAGCCTAGTCCCAGGCCCTGCAGTAGCACTAGAGGTCGAATCAGGCCCCCCATTGACTATGTCTCCATTGAGGCAGCACACAGTCCTTCCATCCATGAAGTCTACTGGCCCTATGCCTAACGTATTAGCATCATAGCTTATATCTGTGATAGGGATGCTTGACAATGCCTCCCCTGAGGCAGCACTCTGTTATCTGAATGTAACTCCTACCCTCCTCCTCTCTCTCCCCGATCTCCTACCCTCACTTCCCCCACTCACCCCTCCCCCTCCCTTGTCTTGATCATAGCTCAAGTCTTTGTACTGGTTATTACATGTCTGCAAGTCAATGACTATATGTTTGTAACTAAAAATGATGACTGTTGCACACGCTGACGTGGAACCTTTGTAAAAGAGCCTCACCTCAAAGGTATTGTAATCCTAGATTGAAATAAATAAATAAATAAATAACCATGTGCTTCAACTTTTATTTAGCTACTACATGTATAAGGCAAGTCATTTGTATATGACACCTTACTGTTTTCAACTGTACTATATTCAACTGTCACATCTGCAATATTGTTATAATCTGTTATTATTGTCTTACTCTGTACTTGACGTGGAGCCTTTGGAAATGAGACTCTGACTCAAAGGATTGTAATTCCTATGTTCTTCAATAAATAAAGGAAGCATTCTCCCTCCTGTCACCTCATAAAAAGGCAATATTTTCACTTCAAAGCATCAACTCTCTGAGAACATGATTATGATTTCCACACAGGTTTGTTAGGCATGTGTTAGTTTCTTTGAAGTTAGTTGTTTCCTTCCACTCGGAGAGAACAGTACATTTTCAAAAATCTAATGTCCCAGGTTGCCTTGTGCTGACTGCTATGTTTCATAAGTAGAATTCAAAAACATATATTTATATCAAAATTATATACACATAACTGGCAGATGGCGATTCCCATCACACCCCTCCCTCCTAGACTGAATTTGGGGGGATCCATTCCTAGGCAGGGGATGAGTTCCCTAAATTCAGTTCACTGCTCTAATTGTCGGGATAACCCTTCTGCGTTCGTATTTTCTGACCCTGCTCTGTGGATAATAGTCATATTGTAGCCCTGTAAGGCAAGACTGCATCTTAGAAACCTGCCATTCATCTTACCCATTTGGAATAGCCAAGCCAGGGGGTTATGATCCGTCTGAACCTCAAAGTGCCTCCCGTACAGGTATAGCTCCTATTTCTTCAGTGTCCACACCAGCGCAAGGCACTCCTTCTCCACTGTAGAATAAGTCTGTTCCCTGGGAAGTGATTTCTTACTGAGATACACTGTTGGGTGATCTTTTCCTTGGTTAGAAGTCTGGCTAAGTACTGCCCCAATACCCACATTTGAGGCATCTGTCTGGACTACAAAAGGTTTACTGTAGGCTGGACTGGCTAACACAGAAGCACCGCAGAGTGCCTCCTTTAGCCATGTAAAGGCTCGTTCACAGGCTGGCTCCCATTTTACCTTTTTAGGCATTCTTTTCTTTTGCAGGCCAGATGGGGAGCTGCCAGGGTACTGTACTTTGATACAAATTTTCAATAGTACCCTGTGGTCCCTAGAAAACTCCAGACCTGTTTCTGTGTTTCAGGTCTGGGCCACACCTCTATTGCCTCAATCCTAGCTTGATTAGGACAGAGCCATCCCTGGCCTACTACATGCCCTAGATATGTCACCTCTGCCATGGCCACCTGGAACTTTTCAGCTTTCACTGTGAGCCCATCCCCCTGTATCCTGCCCAACACTTCCTTAATGTGAGACAAATGTTCCTTCCAGCTGGCACTGAAGATGGCAATATCATCCAGGTATGCTACGGCGTACTCTTCAGTACCATATAACACCTGGTTCACCAACCTTTGGAAAGTGGCAGGGGCATTCTTCATTCTGAAAGGCATTACCTTGAACTCAAATATCCCTATTGGACTGATGAAGGCCGACCTCTCCCTAGCTCTGGCAGTTAACTCCACCTGCCAATACCCTTTCGTCAGGTCAGTAGTGGTAAGGTATGTCATCCCTCCCAACTTGTGCAGTAGTTCGTCCATCTGTGGCATTGGGTGGGCATCAGACTTCATGACTGCATTGATACCATGACAGTCCACACAAAAACAAGTCGAGCCATCTGGCTTGGGAACAAGGACTACAGGTGAGGCCCAGGGGCTGTGAGATTTCTGGATTACCCCTAAATCCAGCATTTCCTCCACCTCCCTCCTAATGTCCTTTTGGATGGCCTCTGACACCCACTATGCTGTCTGCCGTATGGGCACTTGCATCCCCTTATCTACATCATATGTTGCTAAGGGGATTAGTCCAGGCTTGGCATTAAACAATGGGGCAAAGTCTACTAAAACCTCCCTTACTTCCTGGATCTGTTTCAGGGTCAACTGGGATGACAGTTTGATTGCCTCCACAGAGGACTCCCGCTTGCTTTCCTCCAGCAACTCCAGAAGGGGGGTCTTCCTCATCCGTCCCATTCCCAGGACTACACACTGCAAATACCATGTCAGCCCTAATTGCATGTGGCTTCATCATGTTGACATGGTACATCCTCTGGATATGTCTCCTGTCAGGCAGTTCTATAAGGTCATTTACATCATTCACTTGTCTGATGACTTTGTATGGTCCTGCCCACTCAGCCTGCAGCTTATCTTTCCAGACGGGGATTAGGACCATGACTTCCTGACCCACAGTGTACGAGCGAGCTCTTGCTCTGCAGTTGTACCATACCTTTTGCTTCTGTTGGGTGGCTGTCAGGTTGCTCTGGACTGTTCCCATAAGCTCCTTCAGCTTTTCCCTAAACTTAAGGACATAATCCACTAAGGGAGTTCCCTGGGTGGTGTGCTTGCCTTCCCAGTCCTCCCGGATCAAGTCTAGGGGCTCACGCACCCTGCATCCATATAAGAGCTCGAAGGGGGAAATCATTGTTGACTCGTGGGGCACCTCCCTGTATGCAAACAACAGGTGGAGAAGGTATTTCTCCCAGTCCCTCCCATGCTGTTCAGCAAACTCTTGGAGCATCAATTCAAGGGTACCATTAAACCATTCCACAAGCCCATTGGCTTGTTGGTGATAAGGTGTCATGTGTTTCTGCACCACCCTACTCTTCTCCCACAACACTTCATCAGGTCTAACATAAAGGAACCCCATCTAGGAGATAACCTCCTTCAGAAACCCACCATGGGAGAAAATCCCTAGCAGGGCATCTGCCACTTTGTCTGTCCTCAGCGAGGATAGGGCAACTACCTCTAGGTACCAGGTGACATAATCCTCCACTGTTAGGGTAAGCCTCTTCCAGGATGAGCTGGGGGTATTCAAAGGCCCCACAATATCCATTCCTACCCTCTGGAATGGCTCCTCTATCTATGGGCAAGGGAATAAGGGTGGCTTGGGTTTTACTAACTGTCTTCTCTATTTCTTGGCACCAGTGACAAGACCTGCAATATTCCTTCACCAGCTGGGTGAAGTTGGGCCAACAGAAGTTTTGGGCCAATCACTGCATAGTGCATGCGATTCCCAGATGCCCAGACATGGGGATATCATAAGTGATCTTGAGCAACCACTTATGGTACCCCTAGGGAATGAAAAGCTGCCTGTCTATCACCCCTTTCTCTGTCCTTACATCCTGTGTATATAGTAGCCCATTGTCCCAATACACTCTGTCTTCCATCACCTCCATGTGTCCCATCAGATTCTGCCCAAGCCCTCAGCCTCTCTAAACTAGGGTCATTCCTCTGAGCAGCTGCAAAATCTTTACATATTCCCAAGGCATGGGACAGGTCCCCTTCAGTTTCTAAACTAGGGACCCTAGCTCAAGTGTCAGGGCATTCAGGGTCACTGCCATCCCTAGCCCTCTGACCACTGGTTACCCCTCCCTCCTCAGAGTAACCTTCTGTAGCTGTTTTGTTAACTGCTACCTGGGGAATTTCTACCTCCCTTTCACTACTCTCCATGTCAGGAGACAAAGGCTGGGGAACCAGCCTCCCAGTGTTTTCCACAGGGGCTTCTATGGGGTCCAGGAAATCACAAATGACCTTTGCCATCTCACTGTGGGTAACCACACACACCACCCCCTTTTGGAGATTGTTCCCAATAATCACATCTAGGGCAAGATTTTCTGCCACTGCAACTTTTTGCACAGCCTCTCCTGTCTCACCCCAGTCCAGGAGAACACTAGCAAGTGGCAGAGTTTTCTCCTCTCCAGTGAATCCCCATACTGTAACAAACTGGTTCAGTATAAGCTGTTCAGGCTTAACCAAATCTCCTTTTACCAAAGTAAGAGACACCCCGTGTCCCTCAAACCATTTACAATAACCGGGAGTAGGTGCTCCCTCATGTTTATAGGCATGCTTTCAGGGATACACAGTGCACCCACCTCTGTTTGAGCACCACTCTGTGCCTTTTTAGCACACTGTCTTGCAAGATGCCCTGGTTGCTTGCAAAACCAACATTCATCCTTTCTTTTATCAGGCAAATCCTTTCTTTGTAACCTGGGGCTGCCTGCTTTCTGGGGAGGCAGTGAGGGTTTTAGCTGCCCTGAAGGTGTGATTTTCCTTTTCTATGCTGCCACACTCGCCCCACTCCCTTTCAGAGCAGGCCTGCTTCTGGCACAGCAGTTCAAGAGCTCAGCAACCTCCTGCACTGTTTTTGGATCTCTGTCCTCTAGCCACATTTTCAGCTCTGCTGGGCAAGCCCAAAAGAATTGCTCCAAAAGTACCACATCCTCAATTTTCTCTACAAAGTCTGCTTTGACCTCCTTCCACCAACGTTACAAAAACTGACATTGCTTTGTGGCTAGTTCCTCATAGCTCATGTCAGGGCTTCTCCTGAGCTTACAGAACTTAACTCTATATGCTTCAGGTGTCAATTCATGCTTTTTAAGGAATGCAATTTTAAGTTTATCATAATCATTACTGCTCTGATTGTCCATTTGATCCAAGGCATCACAAGCTTTCCCAGTAAGCAGCAGGGATAGCGGGAAGCTCCAGGACTTTTTGCCTGAATGCATACCTTTTCAAATTAATTTAAAAATGCATCCATATCCTCCCCCTCTTTAAATTCAGCTGTCAATTTAGAATTTAACTTGTAACCCAGTCCTGGAGTTCCAGGTTCATCCATGTCACTTTCCTGCTCTGGCACTGGTCTTTAGAGTTTTAGTTTTGCAAGTTTGAATTCCCTCTGTCACTCTCTTTCTCTTTCCCCAGCCTCTGTCTGATGCTGGTTTTCTTTTTCCTGCATCTCCAGCTCCATCTGGAACTTCCTCTGTTCAAATTCTATCTCCATTCTCCTCAACACTATCTGCAGCCTGATCCCTTCTGGCTCCATCATTGTGGTGGCCCTCCCCTGGTGCTGTGGCTCTCTGTTCTCACAGGACTTTCTGCCCTCCTCCCTGGGACTTTACACTATGATAGACTCTGGCACCACCACATCCAAGGTCTGGTACCCTTCAGTCACCAACTATGACTTGAGGTTCTGGGCAGTTGCTTGTGCGTCATCTGCCACAACAGTCTCCATGAGGTGCTGTTTGGTTTGCCCCTCACACTAAGCTACTCATTCCTGGCACAACTGCCTCAGGTATTCTGCTGTGTATTCACTGTAGGTGGAAGCCATCTTCTTCCCTAATCTATGGCTACACTAGCAGTCTTTGCACCAGAAAAAAAAATAAAACAGGTAGGGAAATTTAGACTGTAACCAAAATTATAAATTTCTTTTAAAATCTCTGTCTTGTTTGTGTGTGAACTGTTACAGTTTATCAATCTGACACACTGGGCTGTTAATGCCTGTGCCACCAAATAATTGCACAATATGCAAACAAATCTTTTAGATCATATCACTGTGCACCAAATCTGTCATAAATCAACTCTGGGGATCAGGACCTCTGCTCCCACAGTGCCCAACCTTGAAGTGTGATTTGTGATCAAGGGACAAACAGGGACACCCTCCTGTTTGTTTTGGCTCTGGGCAAACTACTAGTCTCAAGTTCTGGGGTCAGTTATGAACTGTTTTTAGCTAATACACCCAGGTAACAGGTTCAAATATCACAGTGTTTTCAGGGAAAGCAGCTCAATACTTGACCCAGCGGGCATACAACCAACCTGGTTCGCAACCCCCTACTGACTGTTGAGACTCTGGTATTTTCTTACCTTGCTGGGTCTTTACACAGATCCTTGTGAGCATGGCTGCATATGGTGACACACTAAGCAATTTAACAGTCATGTCAGAATTTTAAGACTGTTCCACCATTCACACCTAAATGAGCATGTCTCAGGCAGTGTTTTAAGGAAAAACAAGGTTTACTAAAATTAAAAATAACTACAATACCAAAATACAGAATATATATATATACACACACACACATTAAGGGTACAGTCAGAAAATAAGTGGACAGTTATAACCAAAGTGCCTTGCACTAAATAATTAACTGCTACTTCAGTCTTTCAGTTAGCAGATGGTTTAGGCTAAAGTTACCTATCTTGGCAGATGTGTCCAAGATACTAAGATGGCCCTCAGAAGTCCAGAAAGGGTGTCCCTTCCAAGTTCAGAACCAGAGTGTTTCAGTCTCTTCAGCCAGCTTGACAATATCAGAGTTAAAGTCCCACCCTCTTTGTGATGTCAAAGCACATGAGGTCACTTTTAGTCCTGTAATTAATTTGTAACATGCAGCTGCACAGGCAAGCAGGTCAGGTTACTAATGAATTGGAATCTGCAAATACAGCAATATTTTTAATTATGACAAGAGAATCTCTTCTTCCCATTATAGCATGGCTTTTATGACAGGTTACAATATCTCTTTGATCTCTCAGTAAAACAGTCTGAGAACCACCTCTCAACATCGTGAGATTTTTGACATAGACAGACTAGGAAGCATTCTCCCTCCTGTCACCTCATCAAAAGGCAATATTTTCACTTCAAAGCACCAGCTCTATGAGAACATGACTTTTATGATTTCCACACAGGTTTTGTTAGGCATGTGTTAATTTCTTTGAAGTTATCTGTTTCCTTTTGGTTTAAATGCTTCATTGGCAAGCTTTTTAAACTAGCCAAGGGGGGGAGGCACTGATAAGAAGCAGGGATTTCCCAGCCTCCCCCTACAAAACAGGGTACTTAGCAAAATAAACACCAAGGTAGAAAGGTCAGTAGGGAGCAGGACAGGGGTAAATGGAGAAGGCAAAGTCAGTAAATGTAAGAATGGGGCTACAAGAGGTAAAGCCATCAAAAAATGGAGAGTAATGAGTACCAATGCCCACAGTCTGGGTAACAAGCTTCCTGAACTAGTGGCCTTAATGGAAGAGGAACATCTGGATATCGTGGCAGTCACAGAAACATGGTACACACAGAACCATGACTGGGATGTAAACAAACCAGGGTACACTAGCTACAGGAGGGACAGGGAGGGTAAAAGAGGAGGAGGAGGAGTAGCTCTCTACATAAGGAAATGAATCAAAGTAACAGAACAAAAGGGTAAACAGGGAGGAGAGGAGGTACTGTGGGTCAACTGGGAGACAGGCAATGGCACCACAATCTGCACAGGGGTTGTATACATACTGCCATCTCAGGGGGAGAAAATGGACAAGGAAATGATAGATGGTATCCTTAGAATGGCAGAAAAGGGGAAATATTGTTGATGGGGGACCTGAATATCCCAGATGTTAACTGGAGTGTATTTGCTGCAGCCACATCCAAGAGCAGGGTTATTCTAGATGCCCTGCAGGGGGGGCATACTTTAGACAGCTAGTATTGGAACCCACTCAGGAGGGAGCAATCTTAGACCTGGTACTCTCAAATTGAGATGGAGAGAGGATCACAGATTTAAAAGTGGGTAAACATCTGGGAGCTAGCGGCCACCGAACAGTGTGGTTCATGATAAACACAGCAGTAGAGTCAAGCCATACAAAGGCAAAGGTTCTGGACTTTTGGAGGGCTGACTGTGCCAAAATGGGTGAGTGCCTAAGGAATGCACTAGCAAATGGGCAGGAAGGAGGGGTGGAAGAACAATGGGGAATAATCAAAACTGCCATCACAGAGGCAACAAGCCTTTGTGTGAAACAAATAAACAAAAAGAAAGTAAAAAAAACACTATGGTTCTCAAAGGAGGTGGCAGGGAAGGTTAGGGAGAAAAAGAAAGCATTCAGGAAGTACAAGGAATCACAGAAGGAGCAGGACAGAGAACTGTATCAGTTAAGGCAGAAGGATGCCGGGAACGCAGTCAGAATAGTGAAGGTCCAAACTAAGGAAAAGAGAGCCAACTCAGTTAAGAAGGGGGGGTAAAAGCTGTTATAGGTACATCAGGAAGCTAAGGAAAACCAAGGAAGGGATAGTGAGGCTTAATAAAGAGAGGGGTTGGACAGAGGGTGACTGAGAAAAGGCAGAGTCACTAAACAAATATTTTTGCTCAGTATTTACAAAAGAAGAGGGAGAGGTACCTAAACCAAACAATAGAAACACTTGGGATAGGGGGGTCGATACCAGTCCATTCACAAAAGAAAGAGTTCTGAAAGAACTCTTAAAACTGAAGGTGGACAAAGCAATGGAGCTTGACAGGATTCATCCCAGAATTCTGAATGAACTAAGGGTAGGGCTAGTGACACCACTAACTGCCCTCTTAACAAATCATGGGAGGATGGGGTGGTACCTGAGGACTGGAGGAGGGTGGATGTTATTCCACTTCACAAAAGTGGGAGCAAGGCAGAGGCAGGAAACTACAGACCTGTTAGTTTGACCTCAGTGTTAGGGAAAATGATGGAATCACTTCTGAAGGAAAGAATTGTTGAGTACCTAGAGGCCAGCAGGGCACAGGACCCAAGGCAGTATGGATTCACAGTGGGAAGGTTATGTAAGATGAATCTAATAGATTTCTTTGACTAGGTGACCAAAGTAGTAGACCAGGGAGGGGTTGTGGGCAAGGCCTACCTAGACTTTAGCAAGGCATTGGACACAGTCCCACACAAAAGATTAATATACAAGTTAGCCAGCTTGGGAGTGGATCCCAAGATGGTAGCTTGAGTAAAAAATTGGCTGGGCAACAGGACACAGAGGGTAATAGTAAACGGATTCCACTCTGAAGAAAGGGGGGCTACTAGTGGGGTACCGCAGGGTTCAGTACTGGGACCGGTCCTCTTCAATGTCTGTATAACTGACATTACAGAGGGACTTGAAGGAAAAGGATGTCTCTTTGCAGACAACACAAAGATCTGCAAAAGGGTTGATTCACAAGGTGGAGTGGAAAGGATGAGAAGGGACTTGGCCAGGTTGGAGGAATGTTCAAATGTATGGCATCTTTGATTCAATGCAAAGAAGTGCAAAGTAATGCACCTGGGAAACAAAAAACCAGGGGAAGATTGCACAATGGGGGGTGAGATACTAACAACAACAAAAATGGAAAGGGACCTGAGGGAAGTCATATCAGATGACTTAAAGGTGGGCAAGCAATGTGAGAAGGCAGTAAGGAAGGCTGGGGGATACTGGGATGCATAGGGAGAGGCATCACCAGTAGAAAACAGGAAGTTGGTATCCCTCTGTACAGACAGCTGGTGAGACCCCATCTGGAGTACTGCATGCCATTCTGGAGACCTCATCTCTGCAAGGACATAGGCAAGATGGGGACTGTCCAGAGGGTGGCAACTAAAATGGTGCAGGGTCTGCACCAGAAGACATATGAAGAGAGACTAAAGGAGCTTAATATGTATACCCTCGAGGAAAGGGGGGGAACATGATAAAAACTTTCAAGTACCTCAAGGGACTCAACAAAGTCCAAGAAGGTAGCATTTTTCAGAAAAATGGTGTGCAAGAACAAGGAGGCACAATTTGAAGATAGAAGGGGTAATGTGACGTGAAGTATTTTTTCACGGAGAGGGTTGTGGATGCATGGAACGGCCTTCCTGAGGAGGTCATGGAGTCAAAAACAGTGAAGGAATTCAAGAATGCATGGGACAGGTATGAGGCAATTCTAGTGGGGGGTAGGAGGAAGTAGGCAGTTGGTTAACTAGGATCTGCAGCTTATCCATTAGGTAGGGAAATGGCAGACTAGGTGGGCCAAGCAGTCCTTATCTGCCGTCAAATTCTATGTTTCTATGTGTCCTTCCACTCAGAGATAACAGTACATTTTCAAAAATATAATGTCCCAGGATGCCTTCTGTGGACTGCCATGTTTCACAAGCAGAATTCAAAAACATATATTTGTATCAAAATTATATACACATAACTGGCAGATGGTGACAGCACTAGAGGTAGGGACAAAAAAGGTAATATAAAAAAAGTGTTAAAATTTGCTGGGAAAAATCGAAGTGCAGGTGCAGGTGTTGGGAAATCTGGCTCATTTTTCCCTGTTGTGAGTTGCTTTCAAGTCTACTGCACACTGTTTCTGCAATTCAAACAGAATAGCATTAAGATAATTTAGCGGGAAGGCACCCTGGGAGTCATACCCCACAAATGGTACCCAATGAAGTCAAGGACCATTCAACACGAGTGCGTAATTTCCAAACACTAACCCATTTAAAGCCAGACTGTCTTACTGCAATTAGCAATCGCATTAAGCATTTTCTTCATTTGGAAATCATTTTTGAATTAATAAAACAAAAACTCACCCTTCATGTTTCTACACTCCTACCCTGCCTCACTCGTTGGCCTGGAGTGCACCTGCCCTTTGTGGTTTCCATGTTTTAACCACACAGCTACCAGCCAATCAGAGAGCTGAATTTATTATTTAGTTTTATCATCCTAATTTATATATGGACCTTTTCTTAAATATTGAGTGAGTAGCTAATACTCATCCTTCATTTGTTCTCCAGTTGAGCTGTACTTGAGAATTCCACAGTCATGTAAGCTTGCTGTGATCTCAGCTTCTAAAACTGCACCATACATTATGCTTCTCTCTCTCTCTTCCCACCCCCCTTTATTATAAATCATTGGGAATGATTTGACTGTCATAACATACAGTATCTGCAATCATTTATTCCGATGCTTTCTTGGTGGTGTTTCAGCAAGCCTTGCCAAGTGCTTTTGTAATGCACAGAATTGCTGTGCTCCAACCTGCATTTTGTTTTTTTTACTTAAGCCAAAATGTCTGAAAAGCAGAGCATTTCCCAGGGATTAACACTCAAGTGGAGGATGCTGGTGGCCAAGGAAAAGACACAACATTTGTGCGCACTGCTCTGAACTATATCAGGCATTTCTAAAGGATTAACACCCGGTATATCAGCCAATAGAAGCATATGCTGGCATCATGAATAATTATTCAGACTTATAACTAAGCAATAATACATGGCAGGGTCTGGCATATCATCTTGTCATACCTTGGGTGAACTGAGAGGTATGAGGCAACGCTGGGTTCTTTCAGCCTCCTCAGGAAGTGATGACTTCTCCGGGTCTAACCTTGGCTCCTTCCAAGATGATCTCCAGCACACTGACTGGCCTGCAGTATGGAATGCCCAGGACTCCTCATCTGCTGTCAGTCACTTCCTCAGCACTTTTAGGGCTCTGCAGAATAAGCATGCCCCCCCCCATCAGATGGAGGATCAGGGGGTCTGCTACAAAGTGGTTACAGGGGAGCTTCTTAGCCCTTATGAAGTCTAGGGACAAGTGTTGGGCAGATTTCAAGGCCACGTTGGATCAGGCTATATTTCAGCAGTACAGGATAATCAGAAATGAGTGCAAGAAAGCAATAAGGGCTGCAAAAAGCGAGTTTTGCAAAACTGTGCTGCTGAGCTCAGCTAGGAACCCCAAGAGGTTCTGGAGGAACATTAAGAACATAGTGGTTCCTCAAGTGGTGAGGCCTCTGATATGCTTATAGATGGTGCTAGCTGCAACAACTCGCTAACCATCGCAAATGCATTTAACCTGTACTTCTCTGACCTGTCTGCTTTCACTTCGTTATTCCCCCTAGTGAAGGTGATAACTGTGAACAGGTCCCTGCCCCTCCACTATCCTGTCTGCTCTTTCATTTTAAGCCTGTGACAGTGCCAGAGGTGCATAGATTGTTCTCTGGCCTCTCCCCCTTCTCCAGTGCTGGCCATGATGGTTTGGAACTGAAGCTCTTCTGTCTTGGTGCCTCTCTTATTACCTCCCCAGTGGCCGATATTTTCAATCTGTCCCTGTCATCGGGGGTTATCCCGGACATATGGAAGGTTGCCAGGGTGGTCCCTATCCTTAAACACGGGAACCCCAAACTGATTGAAAACTACCGCCCGATAGCCATTCTGTCAGCAGTCAGCAAACTCCTTGAGAAAGTCATGGCAGGGCAGCTCTCAGAGTATTTTCAGTCACATGACCTACTGTCACCTGTGCAGCATGGCTTTCAGAAAAGGCACAGCACATCCTCTGCCCTTGTCACAGTCTCATCCTGGATCAGGGCGGCTATGGACCAGGGCAAACACTCTGGGGCTATCTTTATAGATCTCTCCAAGGTCTTTGATCTTGTTGATCATGCCATGCTCTGCACTCAGCTTAGGTCCTATGGTCTATCACCTGGTGTGCTCCATTGGTTCTCCAACTACCTACACGGCAGAAAGCAGCTTGTCAAATATGGCAAGGAGCTCTCAGGCTCTACTTCTGTAACCATGGGTGTCCCCCAAGGCTCTGTCCTGGGGCCCATGCTCTTCTCCATTTTTAACAATCTCCCCTCCATCCCTGTCCACTGTAGACCAATCCTCTATGTGGATGACCTGGTCGTCCTCACTCATTCTTCGGATATAGGCGTCATTAATCGTCACCTGAGTGAAGACCTTGGGAACATT
The DNA here is from genome assembly GCA_016271365.2 of Neoceratodus forsteri. NCBI lineage: Eukaryota > Metazoa > Chordata > Ceratodontiformes > Ceratodontidae > Neoceratodus > Neoceratodus forsteri. The sequence continues at coordinate 529,447,355 of CM028137.1, read as the reverse complement.
CAGTCCTGGATTTTATCCCATAAGTTGGTTCTCAATCGTAAGAAAATCCAGGCCATGCTCTTTGGGTCCCATGCCAAGATTAAGGCCTCTCCTGCTCCTTTATGTGTTACTGATATCGACAGTGTCCTGATCCTTGTTACTGGCAACTTTAAATACATTGGGGTGACACTTGACCCTCAGCTTGACCTTGGCCGCCATATTCAGAATTTATGTAAGACTGTCAACTGCAAACTGAGTCTGGCATACAGAGATAAGAGCAACCTTACTTCTGCTGCCTTTCTTGCTCTTGCCAGAGGTGTGTTCCTCCCTTCACTTTGCTACGGGCTCCTTTTGTTTGCTCGCTCCTCCAAAGCTTAACTTTCTAAGTGGTCTACTGCCTACAATAATGTCTGCCATTTTGCTCTGGCTGCCCCTTGTCTCACCCATCATTGTGACCTATACAGCAAGCTGAATTGGCTTTCCCCATCAAATCGTATAGACTTCATCCTGGGGCGTTTCACGGGCAAGGTCCTTGGTACTGGCACCCCTCCTGGGCTGGCGAAATTCCTTGTCCTGGCTGCCACCTAAGCCTATTCTCTCAGGTCTCTGGGTCCCGCCATCCTTAAGATCCCTGCTACCTGGACTCTTATGGGGGATAGAGATTTTGCTGCATATGCTCCCAGGCTGTGGAACTCATTTCCTGCCCAGGTTTGCTCCTCCCGCTCACATGTGCGCCTTCAATTCTCTCTCTGGAACCATCTCAAACTCTCCTCAGCATGTGACTGTCCCAAACTCCTGTGATCTCACCTGATTCTTCACTGCACTCCTTTCTCTTGGATGTGTTCTGACAAGTATGGGTTGTTTGCTGGGTTTTTAATGTACCATAACTTGTGTTTTCAGGGTGTTGCTCTAACCAAGACTCCACTTCCTGGGTCCTTAAGTTGTATATAGTGTTGTATCTGCTGCTTCTCAATTTGTACTTATTGTACTGCTCTTGGTTTCTACATGTGTTGTTCTGTTGTGTATATACTGTATAAAATATGCCTTACCTGACTTGTAACCTGTCTCAATCTGTATCATGTTGTCCTTTGTACCCAGCGCTGTAATTCCTTTACTCTCCCGGGTCATACCTGAAAACAGGCAATTGTCTAGTGTACTTACCTGGTCAACAAAAGCTAAACAAATAAATTATATCTCCTGATATGCCACATCCTGGAGTGTATTATTGCGATTATAAAATGGCCTCAAAGTGTAGGAAACAATTGATCGTGGTAATCAATTTTCAACTGTGATAATATACTGAGATGGCACCATGGGTCAAAGACTGCTTCAGCCTATCAGCTTTAAGGATTTCTAATATCCATTTTATAATTTCTGTTGTTACCTCTGTAGTCCATGGATCAGGCTCTCCCTCAGCCCAACCGCAAGGCTTGGATCCCATTAGTACTAGAGCAGTCTCTGCTCTGTGTCATTTAGATATGTTGCTAGACTTTGTGGCCAGCTGTCTAGGAACAGAGTTGGACATAACTTTCCTGGCAGTGGTGGGGCATAGGGCAGGGATCCAGAGTTCTTGGCACCACAACAGGCTGAGGAGCATTGGTGGTATCATTTTCCTGAGTATCAACATTGTTTACACCTGTTTTCATCCCTCCTATGCGCCATCTTAGCCAATGGGATGCAATCAAAGAAGGGAGACCTTTCTGGGTGGCTAGTCAGAAGCTATCTGGGGTTAGAGCCTCTCACCAGACTCTGACAATCACTGGTACAAGACTGGATGTATAATTCTAACACATCATGTGCCAGCATCCTGCTTCATGCCAGCAGCAGAAGTTCACCACCCAGTCTGGAGCCAAGTGTACTCCTCCCATATGACTCCCTCCCTCTAGGCTACTAGGGAGCAGTTATGTAACAGCTGGTACAACCCACCATCCCCAAGGTAGAAGGTACTGGAGACAAACACTCAAATGTGCCCCTGCCACCTAATACAGGGCTGCCACTTCCGTAACCTGGGCTCAGGACTCGAACCTGGGAGGTCAGAACTATAAGCTGAAATTTCCCATCAGGCTTTTGTGTGACCTTCAGACCAGTTTAAGGTGCAATGCAATGTTGCTACATTCTTGTTATTCCATATGTCCTGTATCCCTAGATGTAGAACAGGATTCTGAAAGGAAAACTACACAAATGAATAATACAACTCCCCAATAATCTGCAAATTAGCTATTTCATTGTGCGCACAATTTTTTTTCAATACCTAACTTCTCCTTTTTCTTTACAAACAACTAGAGCACACTTCCACCACTCAATGTATGTAAATGTGTGCAGCTGACCTGTGGGATGCCATTTGTGCCATTAACATTTTGTTGACATAATGTAACCCCCTTGCAAATGGGGGTTCCTAGAAAATGCCAATCTGGGTTTACCTTAGCCAGGTTTGTTCTGTCCTTCTCCCGCTGTCTCTCGGGCGTCTCCTGACTTTGCCTCTAATTTTTCTGACTTCCCAGGTCCTGTTTGCCCTCGTGTATGCCCCAGCTTGTAGTCAAATGAAAATCCAGCCCCTCGGGGCTTAAACTGCTGGCCACGGGCTCCCGCTGCAAAAGCGTTGCCTCCAGGGCAGCAGGAGTTGGTTGGTGCGCAAAGCACCTTTGATGTGGTGCCGCTTGTTTTGCGGTCACCTTGGGGACTGTGCCGTAGGTCCTAGGATCCCTTCCACCTATTTGGGACCCGGTGACCATGGACAGCCTGCTGGGGGACCACTCAGATGGGAATTAAAGGAGTTCTGACCTGGGCTCATTTGGAGTATGCCTGTGCAGGGCCCCGGTCATCTGAATAATGCATAACAGTGTATCTCGCTGCCTCCATGGTAGCTATGTTCAGCTCCAGCCAAAAAGAAAATAATTAAAATGTTTTAAATAATGGAACTGTTGCTGCTTGTTGGGAATATACTGTGCATGTGGGGAAAAGTGTTTAAAGTTAAAATGAGTAGTTTCCCTGGCAATTCCAGTTTCTGGGACTCTTTGTGCAGCCTGTCAGCTGCTGTAAGAGGAGCTGGCATAAGTGCAATAGTGACAGGAAAAGTAAAAGAGCCATGTTTTTCATCTGTGCAGTGACTGCAAGTACAGCCTTTAAGCTATAGAACTGTGGGGCAAATAATTACTTCTTTCTGGCTGCACAAGGACATTATTCAGACTGTATCTAATCTGCTATAAGGGACAGTGGGTTAAGAAGCCATTGCCAGCAGTACAGCAAATTGGAATTGCAGCAATAGAAAGCCAGGGCTTGTGGGACATTCACTGCATCTTATGGGTAAGCACCCAAATGCTTATGGGGGCTTACAGACACATTGTTTTAGGCACAAATTCCACAACCCAATTGTGCCTCGAGTGTTCTGATTGACAGGTCCTTCAGCAACTTGGAGACATGTCACCCCATTCATGCTACCAATCAGGAGTTGAGCTAGGAGCTCTATAAAGAGACAATGTTGCCAATTTGTCTGGAGATACAGAGATTCAGAGCTGAGAGAGAGAGCAGCAGAGCAGGATCCAGCCTGCTGGGAGTCCCCCATGGGGGAAGGGCTCAGGCTCCAGCCATGCCATCAGGCCTTGGCCGCTTAATTCAAGCCCTTTCAGTCTTCAGAGGGCATTTGTTGTTTTCTTCAGTTAACAGTTAACTAGTTACAATAATTGGGCTTTCTGCAACAGCTAGTCTGGAGGTTGCCAGTATTGTCCTCCAGAGGCTAGCCTTCCCTCCCACGTCGGGGAAAGATGTGGACTGAAGAATCAGATGTCCAGCAGCGGTGAAAGCGCTGACCAGACCAGAGTACATCATGCAGTGGTGAGAGTGCTGACCAAGTATCTCAGCGGTGAGAGAGCTGAAGAAGTCTTCAGGATGCCTTCGATTGCAGATGAGACCCGTGGAGGACCCCAGTGAGTACTCTCGTACCCCCCAGTGCGAGGGAGAAGCTAAGCAAATAATCTTGGGGGCTCCATGCCCCGTTAAGAAATGTGTGCTGTTAAGTGTGAAGTATTGAAGTCATCAGTCTGGGCTACTAACCCCATAGAGACTGCCTAGTTCAAGTAATGGATGCATCTTGTCTTGGCCCAAATGGCTAAGTTGCAGGTGCAGCAAGATGCTGGCTTAGTGAATCATATAAATGTGTAGCTATGGGTTAGAGTCTGCCATCGTGGAGCTGTCTGCCAAGATGCGCTTGCCACTTCATGAGACAGGAGGCCCTAGAGCGTATTAATGTCTAAGATACCTTAAAGAGAATGTACCTGTGTCTGCACAAAATTTCATCTAAGAGTGCTTGGTATAAGTGTTAAATGGCTAGATGTGCTGGATAGGACTCCGCTTGTGGATAGTGTTCTTGGTATATAGAATGTACTGGAAGTGACTGCCTGTGACTAAAGTATGGAATGCTTGATAAAAGTATTGTTGCCAACTTACTCTGGATGGATGCCTTTTGGTATATAAAGTATTGGATGTGACCGTGTTTAAACTGTGTTTAGGATGCTTGACAGAAACATCACTCTCATTGCATTGGATGGGACCTTCAAGTATTGTGCTGAATGTTCTGGATGTAAGATCCACATAGTTTATTCTGGAATGTTCAGAAGTCTGCAAGTGCAGGGCAATCCCTGCTTTGTCTGCTAAAGTGCAGGGCAATCCCTGCTGTTGTGGTAAATAGTAATTTGCTGCTTTACAAAAATCTGTTTCCAAGTTGCCCCACCCCCAAATTAATAGTCGGCCACCTCGACCAGCTGCAACTCCATCAGGCCTACAACATCTTGGACTGTGGCATCTGTTTAACCAGTATGGTATGAGATTGCAGGGCTTCTGCTGTATCTGGGACTGGTACCAGTGTGAGTGGTATTAATAATTATGTTTAACATCTGATTTATCAGCAGCTAGATAGCCAGGGCTCTGGATGTCTTAAGTCGAATGGTAAAATGTGATTTATGTCTGCCTGTTAATATGTAGCCACCGAGCTGGAGGGTTCACCAGCAAAATCCAAAATGATTTCTGTACATGTGTAAATATGGTAAGATATCTTCTACTCCTCCTGTTTCCCTTTTCTAGCGCCTTTATTCCCCCCGAAATAAATATCTTGTTGTTTGAAATCCCGTGTGAGCATATTATTAGAGAGAGCCTTTAATTCAAAATGTGGAAATGTGGGGAACTGTGTATTGGGACATGTCTGCGGAAGGTAACTGGTCACCGTGGGTGGTATAGCAGCTCAGGGGACTACACCCAGTATCATCTCACCCATGTAAAGCACCCTGAGTGGAGGCACTGCGCAAAGGTTTTATAAAATGTTATTAGCTAGCGAACCCAACCCCCTTAGCCTATGTCCAGGGTAGTAGGCAGGAGTGTAACACTGGGGGGTGGTGCCACCCAGGGGTTACAATAATGAAGTTAATAGTGTAGCAAAAGGCATTTTTTATGAAAACGTATTCAGTTGACAAAAGTCATTTTGTCTACAGAATGAAGTTAACAATGGAATAAAAGACATTTCCACAGAAGGAAGTTAGCAGTCTGACAAATTGTATTTCCTCCACAGAATGAAGTCAGACGTTTGACAAAATACTCTGATGGACCCCACAGCAGAGTGTGCCCAGGCCACACACATAGTGCTGTCAGCTCCTTTGGTAAACCGGCTGTGGCCTGGTATAATTAGGTTTGGAGATGAGTACTAGGCTCTTGGTGGGTTTGGTAATAAAAAACACGATTTACTTTACGACACTTGGGAGTCAGTAACCAGCCAAAGTTTAATGAAAAGAACACAGTTTTATTAATGGGGGTGGGGGACAGGGACATAGAAGTCAAAAGGTTACTGCAACATAAACCTGAATCGGTCCTCTTAAGACACTTCCAAGTGGGCCGGTCTACTCTCACTCACCTGGTACCAGGAATGAAACCAGACCCCAGTGGGAGCTTCCTCAAACACAGTCACTAGGTACCACAGTTGTTAAACTGTTGTGGGCCCGTAGATGCTGATGCAGGCTGGCTAGCGCTAGTGCACTTCAAAAGGAACTGCAACTTGGGGAAGTGAAACCGGCATGAATGCAGTACAGAGGAGCTAGCTGTGTATGACTAGGTTGCAATAAAGTCTGGACCTATGCAATTCAGTACAGTACAGAATTAAGGGGCCACCAGACAACAGATTTTGTACTTTGACAGGCAGCACCATTAAGACGAATACTCACGTGTCCGGCTGTCAGTGAGGCTGTTCCTGGCGTTGGTCACTGATTAGGTCTGCCAAGGGGAATGCAGGGATACAAACAGAAGTAAGATGCCGAGCCACTCAGGGAAGAATTAAACAGATAAAAAGTAACTCTTCACTATGAAAATCAATAGGAAAGAAGTTCAAACATTGGTACTTTAGGAGATTGGACCCTTCTGATTCCAACATGCTAAAGAACTGCAGTTTACTTCAACCTTAAGCAAAAGACAGCTGCTGAGGAAAGGCCCAAAGGAGAGATAGCACTGTTAGCTACCAGAGCCAGGAAGAGTGCAATGGTTGTTGAAGCTTGGCAAAGCTTGAGGAGAACTAGGAGGAGTCAATTACTCTGAGGGCAGGAATAAATTGGCTTTTGGGAAGCCTGACAGAAATTCATGGAAATCACTGAAGAGCCCGAAAGAGAAATCTTCTAAATTGGTTGTAAGTAATTAAATTTTCATTTATAATTTATTTACAATTTATTTATTTATTTGTAGAAGTGAACCTGCCTGCCAGCAGAGGAGGACATAGACGTACAAGGGAGAGAGTAAAGAGGTTGAAACTTGATTGGGGTGGGCCTTACCTATCCAGGAGTCCTCATCAGGCTTCCTTCTGTAAGGTGGAGTAAATCAGGACAAGGTTGTCTAGCAGTTGCCCAGTGCCTGGTGATACAGCACCTAAGGTCCAGTGTTAAGTGAGCCGGCACCCGGGTCGCACCTGAAAATGAGCTTTGGCTCAGTGTGCCTTTCCAACTTTAAATAACATGCATACATACATACATACATAAATAAATAAAGGTCCAGCATCAGGTTGTTCAGCACCAGGTCATCAAACACCTGCTGATTGACACACAGTTGCAGTTGGAGGTAGTGCAAATTTGGGGTGCAAAGAGGTACCTTTTCCAGTACTCCAAAAATTGCCATACACAAAGCCCACGTTCAGTCGCTGGAGGAAGAGTATCTGCCAGTGGCTAAGTCCCATTACAAATAATAGTCTCCAGATGCTTGCAAGCATGAAAACTGCGATCACCATGGACATCTGGGCATTTGGAAGAGTTCTTTAGTTCAAATGCCCAGATGTCCATGACTATTTGAAATAGAGAACTTTTTCAAATGCCCAGACATCCATGGGCTTTTGAACTTTTGAAAGAGTTCTCTATTATTTCAATAAATCCATGTTTTTGCATGTGTCTTGCCCCTGCCTCTCCCTAAAGTAGTGCTCTACTGGCTGGCATATAAGAGTGAAAGGTAAAGTGAACCAGGTGAATCTGTGTTCTACACATGTAAGCTAACAAAACCCCTGAAGTGCTTTAAAACTATGATTAGTTATGAAGTGGCTAGGAGAACTCCAGTTTTGACTGAAGCAGTCTTTGACCTGTGATAACTCAGTATATCATCCTAGATCAAAACTGATTCCCAAGATCAACCATTTCCTAGCACTTTGGGTCATTTTATAATTGCTGTATTACTCTGTAAGGTGTGTTATATCATGGGATAGATGTCACTTCATGGGTGGTTGAAAGCACTTGATGTTGCCTTGTGACTCACAGTGCACAAAAGGCGTAATGTAATCTCATGATTTACCACACCTTGTCATGTATTATTGCATAAACAACATTTTTTTATTAGCTTACCCCCATTTGTTTCCCCTTTATCCCTTCCCCAAACTGGGGTTGCTCAGTGGCATCCTGCATCTGGCTCTGACAGCAAGCAAGCAGCTGCTTTCACAACTGGTGCCAATGCTGCTCTAAGATTGGCCATTAGGGGGCACACAAATGCAGAGTGGCCCACTCCCACCCTCCCTGAGAGCCTGGTGTTTATAGTTCATGATGCACATGCTTCCGTTCAGGCATCAGCATGGGGTTCAGAGGATGGAACGTAACCCTCAGTCTCCCAGATCACAGCCCGATGCACTGCTGTGATGCAGCTGGGATGGTCATAAATGTTTTTTTAGAAATGTTTTTTTTTTTTGTTCAAGTTCTAATTGTTTTATAGTACATGAGGGATTCTGCAGTTGAAATGACCATAAATGAGTGCTATGGATAGCCACAGTAGCCAATGGCTAATGAAAAGCAAATGCTGCTACTAAAAGATACAATGTGGCTAATGAAAAATACTGCAGTTTACTGCATTTTTTATTGCAAATTTTGCAATTTTCAATATGTGGTGAAATCCTTTTTCCCCAGCGCTCATCCAGTGGTCTTTTGGAATGTTGTCAGCCAATCAGAATGCTTTGTTTCTAGCCTTTTTTAATATTATAACATCTAAGGTATTGTAGTGTGGTGTTATCCAGAAGCTGTAGTAAATGGCTCTGGTCAGAAAGTTTTCGTTTAATTCCCAGCTTAGCCATAATTTACTGACTGACTTGTGACCTTAGGCAAGTATTTTGCCTTATCATGTCTCGGTTCATCCCAGCTGTGAAACCTGGTGGAAAGTCCCCCCAAAAAAACACTGTAAACAATATATTGTGTCTCAGTTGGATCCTTTGGGGAACCAAATGAGAAACAAACAAAACTCATAGGCACAGACAATGGTTTACACAATCGCAAAAACACCCACCCCCCCATCTATGTCAAAGACTGCAGATATCCAAGCATGTTATGTGTTAGCAATAACACACATAAGTTGTGCATTACAGCATTGTAATGCATGGTCCTGTGACATGTTTTAGCCCGTCATGTTTGTGAATTTTTGCAATGCCATTTTATAAAATGATTTTCATAACATTACAACTATAGTACAAACTCCTTTTCAAGTTTAAACCTTGTAATTACAGAAGCTTTTGTCTGCATTTTTCCATCTCTTCTATGTATTTATTTCGAGTTGAGTGCAATTGCCCACTAGTGGAAGCATACCTCAAGGGATATGTTTCCAGCTCCTGTCCCACATAAGTCTCAGAGCAGGCTTTTTCTTCTTTGTGACTTCTCAAAAAACTTCATTGTCCTTTGGCACAGAACTGAAGTAGATAGTTTAATCTTTGTTAGAAGCTGGCTTGTGCACGTTCTCAAACACCAGAGGATGTGCAGAACACTTGCTGTTGATCTTGTACACAACAAATTCAGTTCTCCCCATTTACGCAGACTGCTCAGGCAAGTTTTTGCAGCAGGTAGGTTATCAACAAACATCTCGCCAGCTACGTCACTGGAATTTCAAATTCTCATATATCAAAGACAGAGTGAGACAGGCAAAACACCAAGCTGAAGAATTCTTGTCAGTGTACCTAGGATCAGCTCATGGACGCATCGTGAAAAAGCATGAGAAGAGTTTGTGGTTTAGAAAGGAATGGGAATATCTCGGAGCTTGGTAAAGAAACCTCCGTAACTTTGTTTCAGTCTTATATTTCTTCTTCTGGAGTTAATAGAGAAATTAAAATAATTATTAATGAAAAGTGTAAATATGGGTAGACAGATTTAAGAGGCACTTGATAAACGAGGTACAGTAGTGTGGTTTAGTGGTTAGGGCACTGGTTTGGGAATAGTGTGAACACAGGTTCAAATCCCACTACAGCTTAATGCTCACTGGGTGACCTTGAGCACATCACTTAACCTCTCAGTGCTCCAGTCCACCCAGCTGTGAAAATGGGTAGAAGCAGGACCCCGCTGAAAATGAGATGTTGCATCTCAGCTGGGTTATCTTGGGTAAATAAGTTACAGAACAAAAAAGTAAATAAAATAGATGGTCTGACATTAAGTTCTCCAAGTGCTTAACAGAGCAGGAAATAATCTCAAGACGCTTTCCAGAGAAAAGACCAGCATACTTTTCATAGCTTCACAGAAAAACCCATCTTGAAAGCATTTTCATGGGAGTGCTTGATCTTTTACAGGAGCCCTGACAGGTGACGGTAGGCATGCATTTGATTTATAATAGTTTTAAAGTGAGAAATCAGTATGTCATAGAAAGCCTCAAAGAGTGGTAGACTGGCGAACTGATCACACCAGTATGTCATAAACAGAACAGGATTTATTTAACAAAGGGTGTTTTATCGTCAACTGCTCATTTTGGTAGCAAATTCTACTTCTCTGCCTTATGCTACAGTACATATGTAATGCTGCAACTTCTGTGCCATGCAGTAGAGAAGGGTTTGTCAGACATTGTATCACTAGCTGTAGTCCTAGTTCCATGGTGATACAATAGAGTTTTCACAACATGCACAACCTGTGCCTTCATGTGTTCTGTATTTATGCCCTTTTAGTGGCTTTCAATCTCATATCTACTCGGAATTGAATCATTATTATTTTGTGATAGGAATTGTATGTACTCTGTATTTGTATCCTTTACCCTCCCCAAAACTGCCACTCAGGTTACAACTGGAAATGAGCCCTGTGCTCTGTGTGCTTACCTGGTAACATGTTTTAAATAAACAAATAAACCTGTTATTATATAATTTCATGTTCATCTTCCTGTAGTAGTGTTCAGGCTCAGCAGAACTGATTAAGAATCCCCAGAACCAGCCGACCCAATGGTGTGGAGGGCTGAAGCGCTGGCTGCCTCACCTGCAGCCACACTGGCGACCCGGGTTCAGAAATGGACCAGTGTCACTCGGGGGGCAGCCGAGGGTATGAGGATTGAGTGTCCAGTGATGGCTCCCCTCCTTCTGAGAGGTGGGCAGTGTGTGTTGCTGCTTGGTCACTTAGAGGCTAGATGGCACAGCAGCGGCTACCTAGGCAGTCAGCCAGGAGTGAGTATAGTGGTGTTACTATGCCTTCATGTAGAGCATTAAGTGCCAGAGCACATATCACAGCCTGGGTAAGGGGTGAAAACGGAGGAAAAATCACTGTCAGTGACAGACGACAGCAACACCTCACAGGTTTGACATCACCTCTTAAGGCAGCTACACACCCATGATTGTTCAAGAGGTGCCGGTAAGTCTCAGGTGGTTGGTGTTTGGGCTGGAGGTAGTCATGGGGGGTCCCCGAGGGCAGAAAGAGGCCTAAATATGGAATTAAGAAAAAAGAATCCCTAGAACCAATTAGAAAAATTTATAAAACAAAAAGAACCCCCTGTAAACAACAATTTGATATGGTTGATATGCAAATTTGCAGTTAGCATGCAATTCACTTATTAGTATGCAAATGCATGCACATTTCAGGACAGCTGCTGCCCTGCTCATATTGACAAGATCTCCCAGGTGCTGTCCAATCTGCACTCAAGCCATCATATTTTGGACCATGTACCTGCATCACTAGGGAAGGCTGGTGCAGCAGTTCTGGCATCTGGCCTCGTGGAAATTGTCAGTGACTTTCTGAGAGAGGGGTTACCTGAAAGGGGGGGTGGAGGGTGGTTCAGCCCCTCCTTGGAAGACCCTAAAGATGTCATGAGTTATAGGCCTATCTCTATTTTGTTTTTTTGGGCAAAGTTATTAAGAAAGTGGTAGCAGTATGATTAAGAGAGCACCTAAAGGAGTGTAATACCTGCGAGTCCTACTAATCAGTGTTTTAGCCTCTGCACAGCACCGAGATGGCCCTGGTGAGGGTTATGAATAATCTGCTTCTGGCAAGGGAACATGGTTAGGTTTCCATTCTGGTCCTGTTGGATCTTTCATTGGCTTTTGAGGTCATTGGACATGTGGTACTTTTACAATGTATGATGAAAACTGGGAAATTTTGGATATTTCCCATCCAACATTGATTGTGGCATCTCTCAGGGTTCCATTTAGGCTTTGTTATTGTTTGTGGTGTTTTTTGCTTCTGCAAGGAGCTGTGATCCAGAAGTACAGCTTGGGTTTTCATTGCTATGCTGTTTTTTTTCTTCCATATTCTGTTTATTCTCCTCGGGGCCACGGCAAGGGAGGGCTCCCTTCTGCCTGCTGCCACCACCCCCTTCCACCATCCTACACCTCCCCAGGTGTACCGGTAGTGAGGGAACCCCCATGGTTTGCCCCTCTATGTTGGGGTCAGGAGAGGGTGGTCTGATCCCCCGCCCATGCTTATAATCCAGTTCCCCTTTCCGGGCTGCCCTGGTGACGAGGCAGGTGGAGGTGTAGCCAGCTTGCATCATACACCCTTGCCATCCCCATCCTTTTTCCTCTAGTTATCTCCTTTAACTCCCCAGGGCAGTAGCAACTTGACTGCGCTCGTGTGTAGGGGTGCGCACACATGCTGGAACCAGCATCCCTGCTCCACTCACCCTGGCCTAGCGCCTGGTCCACTTCCGTGTGACACTGCCACTAAGCCTCCACTGGGTGGCAGCCAAGCACCAGGGAGACCAACCTTCCCTACCCAGGAGAGGAGAGCTGCCTGCCACTGGAACGCGGGTCGCCGGCATGGTAGAGGTAAGGCACTAAACGCCTCAGCACTCCGTGCCACTGGACCCAGGGTATCATTGCTATGTTGTCGACACCCAGCTATAGGTTTTGTTTCAACAAAGACAGAGCTCCCTGATAGCTGTGCTTGAGAGTTCTTGATCTGAGATCAGTTTGCGGACGCCGCCTTGCAGCAGGTTAAAGCTGAATTCTGGTAAAACCAAATTGCTACAAGGAGGTCTGATCAACTGAGGTTGTCCACTGTGAATAATCTGGGCCTTTCCATTTTTGGAGGAGAGGCGCAAGACTAGGTAGGTTATTCGCAACCTAGGGGTCAGTCTTAAACCAGAATTGTCACTTGTTTCTCAGATCTTGACTGTGCTCAAGAGTGCATTTTACTATCTTGAAATTACTGCTGGGTTGCGAATCTACCTTGACCCAAATGTTCTACTTCCTCTAAGGCATGCTTTTGTCATCTCTCATCTTGACTACTGCAATGCGCTACACTGGCACCTTCATGTTGGTCAGATCTGTTGTCTACAGCCAGTGCAGAGCACATTGCTAGGCTCTCTACTAGTACCAGAAGATTTGAGCATATTAACTATGCACTGCATTCATTTCATTGGCTGCCTGTTAGATGACAGATCGATCTTAAAATCTTACTGTTGCTCTATAAGGCCTTTAACGGACTGGGCTCCTTTACCTTAAGGAGCTTCTTGATACCCATGCCAATACCCATATTTTAACATCAGGTATGGGGTTGTTAGCTGTTTTTAAATCTACAGTAGGTTTAAATGTGCTGGGGACAGAGCATTTTCCATCTGTACCACCACTTATGGAACAGGAGCTTCCCTAATGTCTGCCCCCTTGACCCTCATTTTCAAAAATAAAGTGAAAACATGGTATTTTAATCAAGTCTTTTAGGGTTCCTGGTAGAGTATGAGTTCTATTTTCTGGACTGCTGTTTCTTGTTTGATGTTTTTACTTACATATTTATATTATGAACTGATTTGTATATATATGTGTGTGTGTATGTGTGTGTGTGTATATATATATATATATATATATATATATATATATATATATATTCTTTGCATAAAAACTGCATTAACGCACCAGTAAGGTTCAACTTAATGCAACAGCGAAATATGGCATTAGGGTTTCCAATCCTAACTCCCCACACCCAGACCCGAAGCAGCACAAGCAAAAAACATTAGGGTTCTGGGTCTCTGAAATCTTGGCAAATCAGTGGTGGGGTCTTTCTTGGGATTGTCAACCCTAATGTTCTCCCCTCCCACCCAGCCTGCAGCCTCCTGTCTAAAGCACACGGTACAGCTCCAAGCCAGTGCCTCATAGTGATACATTAGTCATAGGTAGAGAAGTATGCCTCACCACATGTTGCCAGCAGAAATTGTTATAGTTTTCTTTATACAAGACACTGTAGGCCCTGCATGAAGAAAAGAGATCATGTCTGACCTTGATTGCTCAGGGGAAGGGGTGGGCATTAGGGTTGACAACCCCAAGGAAGACCTCACCACTGATTCACTGAACCTCCAGAGACCCCAAACCCTAATTTTTTTTTCTTTTACTGCTTGAGGAATGGGGGCTGGGAGATAGGGTCAGAAAAACCTAACGCTCCATTTTTCTACTTTTGTTGTGTTAAGCTAAACCCTACTTTGCACATTAACACAGTTTTTTTTGCAAAGAATTTCCTTTCTTTATGAGATAGTGAAATTGTATCCTAATTCATGCAGGTCCCTTCAGGACCTGCGTGTACAGATGCAGACATGCAGGGCCCTCTGGGCCCTGCACCAAGGGAATACTCCATCCACCTATGGAAGTGCAGAGCCATGCCATTCTGTCCAGTGACAGATGTCAAGAATTCATGGGGCTGTCTGGTGGGCTACAAAAGTGCAGGGCCCTCTAGGCTCTGCTCTTGCATGTGGCCACAGATTCAGATGCACAGGGCAGAGTCCATCTCTCAGCCAAAGTAGAGAGGTACAGGGCCCAATGGCAAGAGAAGAGTTTATTTAGTTATGTTTTTGGTAACTGGGTGAGCAAACGGATCCAAAGGACTATTTTCAATTGCGACATGGGCCGTACAGTGGCACAGACAATAGGTACAAGTTATAATACAGTTGGTACATATAATGCAGTGAGTACAGTGGTATCTGAAACAGTGATACATAAACATCATATCTTAAAATAGGGGTTAAGGACATGAAAAACAAGTTCATGACAAAGCGATGCATCTCTTCTTGCAGAGAACTAGGACATACACTTACAGCAAATCAAGACATTATTCAGCCAAGCCAAGGTTTACAATACAGTGCATAAGGGATTACACTATAGCAATCAACATTTTCAAAATGGAGTCAAAAACATGTCAATTGTTTATGTAGTAGCCAGTACTTGGGAAGTAAGGCAAATGGTACACTGGGCCCCTGAGGCAGATTTCTGGCAAGGGTGTTTTCAAGGGAGCAGGCACAGGTGGCCTGAGACATGAGCCAATCTCTTAGTTGTCTTCACTATATGATATCTGAGCCCATGCGGGCAACCCTGCGCCTTTCCTTCCCTGGCTGGGGGGTGGTGTTGCATTTCAGCACCATCCCCCTAGACTTTCCCCATCCAGCTGGCTCACTGAATTTGCCACCGAAACTCAGCTCATTGATACAGGATCACAAAGCACTACTCATTGGGGCAAAGTCTGGCACCACACACAACATTTCATAATAATAATTTTGTTTGACTTTTGACTCCAAATATTCAAGACAGTCATTTTATGACCCCCCTTCCCCGTAAACATGACATGTGGCATTTATAGTATATTGGCTGAAAAGTCATTGTCACCACAAGTGTAAAAACACCTTGTATCTAGGATTTAAAAAAAACTAGACCTGTCGTGTTTATCAGGTGATGTGAAACCAATGACTATGTTGAAAGTTTTGAGTCAAAATACTGACAATTAGTGAAGTTATGAGTGAATGCTTGGTATATTCAGCAGACAGACCTGGGGTTGATACCCACAGCCTCCACCTGCATACTGTGTGACTTTGAGCAAGTCACTTAACCTCCCCAGTGCTCCCGGGTCACTCATAGCTTGGTCCTTTTATCATATTTTTACACCAAATTTTCAACATATCCTTTTTATGATGCCACCTCAAGAACCCCATTGGTGAAAAATGTTAGATCCTGCCTGAAATGTGATTTCCTGCAGTGACTGGGAAATAACCCTTTGGCATGTATTTGAAAAATGTTGACTGCTTTGTTCATGAGGTGGGGTCACAAAAAGGCAATGTTGAAAGTTTGTGGAAAAAATTTTAAATTAGCAAAGTTATGAGTGAGTGTTCAAATATTTCAATGTTTACTCATAACTTGGTCATTTTACCCTGGGCCAGATATTCAGACTGCACCAGGCTGTGGCGCAAGCCTGGGAGCAGCGCAACTGGGCTGTGCAGGGGTGTTGACAGGGTGACATTCAATGGAGCTGCGACATGGCACAGCATAGTTGAATATCGCTCCTTGACCACCCGCAGTGCGCATGATGCAGTGGCACTGTGCCAGTGCAAGTGGTCAGAGTGGAGGAGGGGGATGCGCTAGCGCAAGTTCCGTTGCGCTATGTGCAACAACAGCGATATTCAAAAGTGCACATGCAGATGGGTCTATAATGTATGCAAGGTGCAAATGGGACCATTTGCATGTCATTATGGCCCCATTTGCATGCAGGTGCGCCGATCCCCTGCGACTTGCGCCTGGTGCCCTGCCAGGCTGTAGCCGTCGGGGACTGACACCCCCTGCACATCATGGCAAAGTGCCTCAGTGCCCGATCGCAGGCATGTGTAAATGTTAAAACACGTCCAATATCCCTGGTGGTCCAGTGGACTGCTTGCAGCACAATCGCAGGCATATGTAGTAATAATATACATCCAGTATCCCTGGTGGTCCAGTGGACTGCTCGCAGCCTGATCGCGGGCGTCAGTACAAAATAATGCCACACCAATCCAACCCCGGTGGTCTGGTGGTGCCCTCCCCACCCGCCCATGGACGCCCGCCCTCTCCCCGGTCAGTGGCGGCGGCAGCTTCCAACCGCTTGCCGCCCGCCCGACTGACACCGTCACGGTGGGGCTTTATGCCCATTGGTCCACAGTGTGACCAATGAGTATCACAGCCCATACCGTGCTACACAATCGAATATGTGATCTATCTAGACTGTAGTGCAGTACAAAGCTGCATGCCCATTGGCTCACACTGTGAGCAATGGACCTACACCTACCATATGGTTGAGTCGGCGGGCGGTGGGCGGCAAGCAGGGGGAGCTGCCGCCCGCCCGCTGACTGGGGAGGAGGCAGTGGGCTCAGTGGGCAGGTGGGGAGGGGGTACCGCTAGACCACCAGGGTTGGATTGGTGTGGCTTAATGTTGTACAGATGCCCGCGATCGAGCTGCAAGAGGTCCACTGGACCACCAGGGATATTGGACGTATATTATTACTACATATCCCATGATTGGGCTGCGAGCAGTCCACTGGACCACCAGGGATATAGGACTATCCTTTTTCTATGTGTGCCCATGATTGGGCATTGGGGGCGCCGCCACGACAGTGCAGCCTGAGCTCGGGTGACCTCCTACAGGTGGCAGCTGCCGTGTTGCGCCCTGCAATATGGCAGCTCACCTATGGGTGGACAGCTGTTGTTCCTATTTTTTTTGGCTCACCTGTGTGCAGCACAAGTAGAGGTTGTGCATGCATGGGCTCAGCACATTCCGGGCTGAATATCAGGATGTGCAGAGTATGCATGGGCACGCCCACCCCACCTGCGCCGCATACATTACTGATGCGCTCCGGCGCATCGGGATTTGTGCCAGGCTCAATCCCCGTTTGAATATCACACTGGGGTGCATCAGTGGGTTGCCCTTCTGAATATCTGGCCCCATGTTTATACACCATTGTTTCAACATAGCCTTCTTATGTCCTCACCTCATGAACCTGGTAGGTAAACATTTTCTAATCCCACTCGAAAGGTAATTTTTCATGCAGTGACTGGGAAATCACCTTTCAGGATTAATTTGGAAAATTTCGCCACCCTTGTTCATGAGGTAGGGTCCCAAATAGTCGATGTTGAAAATTTGGTGTAAAAATATTAACAATTGACAAAGTTATGAGTAAAAGTTAAAACCCCAGTGAAATACATTAAACTAGATTCAGGTTATTCTCTCATATTTTAGTCACCAGTTCCAGTAGCAAGATGTGTTTTCAATCAGAGTGTGGATCTATGACATGGGACATGTTCAGGTGAGTGAGGGTGTGTGTGTGCAGGGTGTGAGGTTGTGGGTTCTGAGTGGGGGTCAGGGTGGGTGGAATCTGGGGATCAGATCAGTGATAGACAGTTTTCTTGTTTACAGGTACATTTTCAACAAAAAGACATCAAGGGATGGTTTTCTTTTTGCAGGTTATATTAAAGCAATATTGGATCTGTCACTGGGGATTGGGCACCCCTGTGGCATCTAAACTTCATGGCAGCACCATGCGTGGGCTCCTTGGTGTCACCACCTATCCATGGGTGGGAAGGCAGTCTGGAGAGGAGGGGAAGGGGCTTAGTAAGCAGTACCAGAGGGGAGCACCCAGGCCCACATTACTGTTCTTTCAGTTTCAGGGAAACAGGAGAGAGGGCTGGCTGAGCTGGGAGGGGGAGAGAATGAAAAACAGATGGAGACAGACAGACAGACCGATAGATAGACAGACAGAGCTTGAGATCCAAATCTAGCGGTTAATGACTCACTGCTCTCACTCAAGCTGGCAGCAGCACTCCAGGTGCGGCCACAAAAATCAAGAAAGTCCCAAAGTTCCCATACAAGGAACGCAGGTGAACGGCTCCTATTCTGTGGGTTTTGAGGTGCCCAGAAAAGGTATTTCTGGAAGTTTTCAAAAAAAAAACACAATATTCTAAACAGGTCCTGTTAAGTAGGTTCATGTATTTGTTTTAAAAAAGGCGCCTTTTTATGCGTTTTCTATGTCTTTTAGTTCAGGAAAAAAAAAACAAGACAGCAGCTGTCACAACACAAAAACAATTACTGTGTTATGAGAAGCAAATAGTGGGGAAGCAAAACAGTCTTGTTACATAGAATTTTTCATGTTGTATCAAAGGCTTATTAAATAACCCTACTGAGCATGCTCAGAACAGCTCAGGGGAAAAAAAAACTTTAAATCTTATAACTCTGGAACTATTTAATATTTTTTCACAAAATCATCAAATGGTACTACCTTGGCACAGACCGCTTCAGACCTGAAAATTTCAGAAACAAATTCTGTCCCTTCTAGGATGTAGGTGAGGGCGAATAAAAATCATGTTAAGTATAGGAATATAAATTAGTCCGCTACAGGAGAATGGCATATGAGGATCTCAGAAACTGCACAAGCTACCAACATGAAACTTTCCACATGTCTAGACCTTGCCTCCTAGATAACGCATACCACATTTGAGGCAATTTTGTCAAACACTGCCCAAGCTATTAAGGTGCAAAGTTAGGTGTTTAACATAGAACCTCTCAGTCAACCCTAACTATACTGGTGCAACCGCTAGTATAACATATATATATATATATATATATATATATATATATATATATACATATATATATATATATACACATATATATATATATACACACACACATACATACACACACACTATATATATATATTAGAGGCAAAAAACTCAATTTAATGCATCAGTTAGGGTTGTTCCACAGTGACAAAAGCAAGGAAATTCGATGTTAGGTTGAAAACCCCCTTTGGACCCCACCCCACCCCAGCTGGCATTGTGGTATGCGTTGGGGTAGTCCGCCCTAACTCTCACCCCACCACATGTGTAAAGAAGCTGAGGTGGTGAACTATAGGAGAATGGGGTGAGAGTTAGGACCGATGACCCCAACGCACACCCTGATGCCGGCTGGGGGTGGGATGGGGTGGGTCCAAGGTTGTTTTTTTTAACCCTAACATCGAATTTCCTTGCTTTTACCTCTGTGGAACAACTCTAACTGATGCATTAAATGGATTTTTTTGCCTCTAATTTCCCTTCTTTTTGAGAATGAGGACTATAAATAGTGAATGGAATGTGGTGGTGGGAGCGTGGAGCCACCATGTAATTTTTTGTGACACAGTAACGGTAACAGCAATGCAAACACAAGTGGTAATGGTTACGCAAATGTAAATTGTAAAGCAAGCATTAATAGAAACGCAGATGCCAAGTGACGTCAAAGCAAAAAGTGATGCAATCAGAGACACAAGCGCATATGGAAATGCAACTGGTAACGTGCATGGTCACGGTACCACTATTGTAAACACCAATGATAACTGTGACAGCAACAATAATGCAAAAGGAAACAGAAACGCAAACACAACTGTGTACGGAAACGCGAACCGTAATGCGCATGGTCATGGTACTGCAGTTGTAAATGGAAATGGTAACAGTAACAGCAACAGTAGCGCCAGAGGAAACAGAAACACAAAGGTAAATGCAAGCATGTATGGAAACATGAACCGTAACACGCACAGCCATGGGAACACAATTGGAAACGTAAATGGTAATGGTAAGAGCAACGATGACGAAAAACGAGAGACAAATGCAAATGAAAAGGGAAGGGCGGCCGCTAACAGAAATGGTAATGCGCACGGTGACGCTAAGCTAAAGATAAACACAAAAAGTAGTGGAGACACAAATGGTAACAGAAATGGAAATGCAAAGGGTAATGGGCACAGTGGCATACATGGGAACGTTAACGCAAATGGGCAGGGAAACACAACTGTACAGCCTATGTGTAGCAGTAACTGGAGCACACACCATATTTTTCCCCAAAAGCTTGATTGAGAAACACAGTGCAAACAAAGAATGTTTGCATAATAATGGGCCTCAGAGCAGAAAATGAGCAGTTGTAATACTAAAATGGTAATATCTCAGTAACCGTACAATGTAGAAAAAAAATTGTAATTTCACATGATTCATGAGTTTCCTGGCTAAGTTTTCAAAAATCCATATCTCGCACCGTTCCCGAGATACGAGCCCCGAAAGGCGCGTTGGATGCTACCATGTTAGTCTATGGGAAAAACATCAACTTCAGAGTATTGTAACTTTGCTTCTGTACAATATTTTGTCACCATACCACCAAAAGGCACATCTGTGAGATGTTGGCTGCCTTCCCTCCAAATTTCAGCCCAAAAGACCAAACCATTTTTTTGCAGCAGGGTAGCAAAGAATTCCAGTCATTTTGGCCATAGTCTAGAAAAGTAGTGTCGTGATTTGCAACACCTTTCGCAAAAATTTGCGAAAGTGTCGCAAGTGCGACACTATTTTTCCCAGAAATTTGAAAAACATATCACTGGGGTGTTTAACCCCAAAATAAAGACATGGGTAACATCTTCAGGGCTCGAATAGGTAAACACAAAAATAATTATGTCCCTATATGGTCCCAATTTTATATGACAAGCATTTCTGTGATCAGTAACTGAAAATAAAATGGCAGATTTGTGACACTACCAGGGGCCATTTGCGACACTAAAAACTGCATTTGTGAAAGTGTCGAACTTTTTGTTAACTTTTCCCATTGACTTATAATGGGAACTTGTTTGTTTGAATAACTTTTGAACTGTTCAATATTTTTTCACAAAATCTTCAAAAGGCACATCACGGACCCTAGCCGCATGTTCCCTGAAGTTTTTGGACCAGTCCCACAAACCGTGCGACCTGTAGGCGCGAGCAAGGAATGCACAAAAAAAGTAATTGCATGCACAGATGTTGTTTAATAACTTCACAGCTATATATCCGACCAATATGAAAGTTACCAGATCCCAACATCTATGGTTACGCCACATGCCTGCCAAATTTCAGGCAAATCCGTTGAACAGCGGCAAAGTTAATAAGGTGCAAAATTTCACCATTTAACTTTAAAAGGGCTATTCTACCATAATATATATATATATATATTCTATGAAAAAACCTTCGTTAATGCATCATTTAGGGTTTAAACACAAAAAGTCAGGAAATGAGACCTGTAGGGTTGCCCCATCCCCCCCATGGACCTGCCCATCATCCCAAGATTGACAGCTGACGAGGTGCATCATTGGGGTTGTGAGTCCTAAATGTCACCCCATTCCATCTGTAATCATATTCACAAGCCACAGTAAAGAGGATTGGGGCAACATTTAGGCCTCACAACCCCAATGACATACCCCATCAGCTGTCAATCTTGGGATGATGGTCGGGTCCATGGGGGGGGATGGGGTAACCCCAAAGGTCTCATTTCCTGACTTTTTGGTTTTAACCCTAAATGATGCATTAATGAAGTTTTTGCATAGAATTTACTTACTTTTTGAGGAAAGAATAGAAAAGTAGAAAGTTGCATAAGTTAGTGGGAGCACATCCCTTTGGGCCCCGTGCTCCCACCAACTTGCAAATTCCTGCCTAAGATAAGAGTTAAAGTACTGAATATCATATGTATTGCTGGCAGCGCATATGGTTGGGAGTGTGGGGCCCACCACCTTGAAAGAAAGCAAAGTGTCAGTCATCAGAGTGGCATAATTCAACACCTGTTTACATGTCAGACACCTATCCACTACAAATTACCTCCATGGCAGTAACACTAGGCACCCTATAAATGTGAAGACAGTACCACAATGCAGAATACCATATGCAAAACATAAAGTGTGTCACGCAATATGGGTGCAGTAAATGAATTTTCCAACACCTAAACACCCCCTCAACATGCTCCAAATTTCAATGAAAAAGAACAAACTGTTTCCGAGATATAAAATATGATTGTTTCAGATTTTCATTCATTACACTGGCAGAATTCCACACCTATTAACATTTTACACAGCTAACAACTGAAAAGTACATCTATCACAGTAAGGCTAGTGACCCTAATAATTTAAAGCCACTATCACCATGGAAAACGCTGTCCGCAAAACGTAAATTGCATCACGCAATATTTCCGCAAAAAATGCATTGTCTGACACCTAAGTACTATAATTCACATCTACAGGACATGCCGTCAACACCATCCAAATTTCAAGTTAAAAGACCAAACCATTTTATTTATTTATTTATTTTTATTTAGTTTTTGTTAACCGGGTAGGTGCACTAGCCATAAAATGACTATTTTCAGGCACGACCCGGGAGAGTACAACAAAAGGAGAACAGTTGAACAACAGCAACATGGGTACAATAATACAAATAGAGGAACAGTACAGCAGTGCTACAAAAATACAATGAGTAGAAACAACAAAAAGTAATGGCAAACATTATACAGATAATGGCAGTAAGATATATAATAAGTGCAGAAACCATGGACCCGACCTGTGGAGTGAAAAGGTTAATAAGATAGTAAGGTTATATAGAGAGAAATGTGAGGAATGTTCAAACATAACAAGAAAGACTGATAGAAGGAAGGTCGGGGTGGTAATTGGCAAAACAACAGTGGATGTTTCCAAGATATTTAATTTGAAAAATTGTTAAAATTGTGCTATCTGGTCCCTCCCAATCTGGCCATTTAATCCCTCCCTCGCGATCACAGATTGCGATCAAAGAATCTCACGATCAAAGAATTTGAAGGCTGACGATCAAAAAATAAAAAATGTTAAAACAATTTTTAGAGAAAAATACATGAAACCACAGCCATGACTCAACAGAACAAAGGCCCCTAAGCAGATCCCACCCTAGTTTGTCTTTAGAAGTGACCCCTGTGCTGAGAAAATTACATTTTTCATGTGACCATCTAGTTGAGCCCTCGTGAGCAAAGATCACTGTCAAAGAATCTCTATATCAAAGATTTTGCAGGCTTGTGATCAAAAAATTTGCAGGCCGCGATCAAACAATAAAAAAAGCCCACCCTCATTTGGCTTACTAAGCCACCCCAGAGCTGAAAAATGTAGTTTTTCAAGTGGCCATCTAGTCATGCCCTCGCAATCAAAGATTGCGGTCGAAGAATCTCGCGATTAAAGAATAAAAAAGTTAAAAGCTCTATTTTTTTACCATTTTGAAAGAATCCACAGGCATGGCTCGATAGGGGCAAGAGCCCTGAGCAAAACCCACCATAGTTTCACCTCAGAAGTCCTCCCGGGCAGAGATATTTGAATTTTTCTGACCGCAAACTAAAAACAAGATGGCGGCCGCAGCAATCAAAGAATTCCTCGTGATCTCAGATTCTTTGATCTCGAGCCTGCAAATTCTTTGATCGTGAGATGGGACTAGATGGCCAAAACCCCACTCTTCTTTATCAAAAAAAAACATATAAATTTCCCCATGACTTATAATGGGAAATTAAAACTTTAATAACTTTGGAATGGATTAATATTTTTTCACCAAACAAAAAGTGGCATATTCCTTGACCCAAGCTCTTCAGCTCAGCAAAGTTGCAGAGCAGCATGCCACACAATGGCCACGCAGCACCATAGAAAAAAATCAAAAAAGCTGCCCACATAACTGGCGAAAAGTGCATTTTCAGCATTTTGGTGTGCAAAAACTGTAGGTCCAACCAAAACGAAATTTGGCAGATGAAGAGATCTACCATGCCTCACCACATACACCACATTTTATGCAAATCCATTGAAAGGGTCCAAAGTTATTAACGTGCAAAATTTTGCGTTTAACATAGAAGAGGCTTCATAACCTTAAATATAGGGGCGCAACCATGCCACTATAATATATTCCATGACTGAGCATGCTGACATGCTACAGTAAAGGAGAATGGGGGGGAGATTTAGGCCTCACAACCCCAATGACACACCAAGGCATCTGTCAGATTGTGGAGGATTGGGGCCGTGTGTGTGAGGGGGGTTAAGGGTTCAACCATGTCTCATATCCTGACTTTTTTGCTTTAACCCTAAATGAAGCATTAACACAGTTTTTTCCACAGAATTTCCTCACTGTTTGAAAAAATGTAATATAAGTATTGAAAAACAGGTATTGGTGGGAGTGCGGAGCCCAGCTCACATCAAGTTGCCAATTTTTGCATAACAATATGCATCTGGGCCCATGCTTCCACTTATGCAAAGCTACAGAGCCATGCAGCAGCACTGTAAGGCACCAAACCCTTGTAACAGTAATTTGTACATATCTTGGGAACCGTAAGAGCTAGAAAAAAAATTCTAGCATCATTGTAATTGTGACAGTGAGTACTTCACGCAACATCCTAAAGACCATATTCATATCTCACATCGTTTCTGAGCTATGGGCACCAAAAAGCACTCAACAGGCACTCTTTCAACCTTTGTGACAGTACTTTCACAATATCTCATGAACCGTGCAATGTACAAACAAAATTCCACTGCAGGCTTACTGTGCAAGGTCAAATCTTTTTCCAGTGGCTAAGCCATCTGTAGCGAAAAGTCTGTATCTCGCTTTGTTTCCGAGATAACGGGGCCGAAAGTCATGACACAAACTACAATGTAAACCTATGGGGAAAAATGTCAATTACATCATTGAATATCTCTGCAACAATTATTTCCCCAACACCTAAACAGCACAGTTCATATCTCTATGACATTCCCTCAACACACAGCAAATTTTAAGCAAAAAGACCAAACTGTTATTGAGATACAGTCATCCCAATTTGGGCCATCTGGTCCTTTTTAGGGCCATCTGGTCTTTCTCATTAACATTCCAAAAATACATATACATTTTCCAATAGGATATAATGGGAATTTCAAATTATAATAACTTTTGAACAGATTAATATTTTTTCACCAAACAAAAAGTGGCATGTTCCTTGGCCCAAACTCTTTCTACTTCCCAAGTTTTGGACCAATAGCCCACACAGTGTCCACACAGCACCACAGATAACAAATGCACAAAAGTGGCGAAAAGTGCATTTTTTGGCACTTCACTGCGCAAAAACATATGTCTGACTGAAACACATTTTAGTAAATCAAGAAATCTACCACACCAGACTGCGCATTCCAAATTTTGTGCAAATCCATTGAATGGTTGCAAAGTTATTAACATGCAAAATGTGAGGTTTAACATTAAAAGTGCCTACAACAATGTAAAACGCTATACGCAAAATGTAAAGTGCGTCACACAATATCTCTGCAGCAACTTAATTTTCCAACACCTAAATACCGTAATTCACATGTACAGGACATCCCCTCAACACCGTGCAAATTTTAATTTAAACAACCAAACCGTGTCCGAGATATAATATTTAAAAATTTATGATTTTCATTGGTCAGAGTGGCAGAATTCCACACCTGTTTACATTTTACACACCTAATGACTGAAAAGTACGTCCATGGCAGTAAGGATAGCTACCCTATAAATTTCAAGCCGCTACCATAATGCAAAACGCTGTCCGTAAAATGTTAACTGTGCCATGCCATAGCTCCACAACAAATTAATTTTCTGACACCTAAGCACCATAAACCACATCTACAGGACATCCAATCAACACCCTCCAAATTTCAAGTTAAATGACCAAACCATTTCTGAGATATTTAATTTTAAAAGTTGTTAAAATTGGGCTATCTGGTCCCTCCAAATCTGGCCATCTAGTCCCCCCCCTCGGGATCAAAGAATCTTTGATTGTGAGCCTGCAAATTCTTTGATCATGAGGAGGGACCAGATGGCCAAAACCCCATTCTTTGTTCTCAAAACAACCATATAAATTTTCCTATTGACTTATAATGGGAAATTAAAAATGCCATAACTTTTGAATGCCTCAACATTTTTTCACCAAATGAAAAGCGGCATGTTCGGCCAGTGAAGCTCTTTCAAACAAGTGATGTCACAGAGTGGCATGCCACACAACAGCCGTGCAGTGCCACAGACAATATCCTAAAAACTGCCTCCAAAACTGGATAATTTTGCATTTTTCAGTGTTTTCATGTGCGAAGACCGTAAGTCCGACCAAAACGAAATTTGGCAGATCAAGAGATCTACCATGCCCCACTGTGCATACCAAATTCCATGCAAATCTACTGAATGGATCTAAAGTTATTAACACACTAAATTCTGAGTTTAACATAGAAGTGACTTCATAACCCTAAATATACGGGCGTGGCCGTGCCCCTATAATTTTATATATATATATATATATATATATATATATATATATATATATATATATATATATATATAATCTTTGCAAAAAAAGTATGTTAATGCAGCAGTTAGGGATCAACATACTGCCACAAAAGTAGAGAAATGTGGTGTTGGGTTTCTAGCCCTAACTCCCAACCCCCAACCCCCACTCCCAAGCAGCAAAAAGACAAGACCACACAAGAAACCACAGATAGCCATCACCAGGTGAGACAAGCAACATACAACTGCTTCCAAATGACACGAATGCAGTAGTAATAATGTGCTACCTTTGTGGATTTCTATCGGTGGAACACACATCACAAGGCATACACACTCCCATGTCACTGCAAATAGAAATCCATGATACTCAAATCACAGCACTGCTTCTGGGTGTAGAAGCACAGGCCCCTGCAGCCAGCTACAAATCCATGATACCCAAATTACAAGAGTTATTTTGTCTGCAGAAGCTCAGGCCCCTCTGGAGCATGCTTCTGTAGCCTCAGGTACTCATGCACACTGTAAGACATACACACATTTGGTGGGCATGTGCTTCTGCAGCCACAGGTGTAAAACATACACACCAACCTCTGGCTGCAGAAGCACATGTGACACAAAATCCATGATACCAAAAATTGCAACAGTACATCTGTCTTCTGAAGAACATGTCCCTGATGGGCATGTGCCTGTTCAGCCACAGATGTAAGACATAGGCACTAACTTCTTGCTACAGAAGGCCAGGCCCCTGTGGGGCCTGCTGTTATGCAGATGGAAGTACTGTTGCAATGTTGGTATCATGGTTTCAGCAGCGGATCAAGAAGTTTTTCAAGGGGTAGCAGTTTTCCAGTTATGTAGCTGCATATAGAAAACCATGCACTAGCAGATCATGCTATCTAATGAGGTAACTCGTACAGCATGCACAAGTACTTCTGGCTCCAGAGGTGCAGGCCACATGGTACTTTCTCTCTACAGAAGCGCAGGCTCCAGTGGGGCTTATGCTTCTGCAGCCACATATATTCATGCACACTATATGACATGTATGCACAGATGTGGCTGCATAAGCACAGCTCCCTTTGGGGCCTATGTTTATGTGGCCACAGGTACAAATGTACAAAGGTAGCATATCAGTGGTACTGCATTAGTGCCACCTGGAAACCATTTTATGTTGTTTGTCTTACCTGAAAATAGCTGTCTGTGGTTGCTGGTGTGATCTTGTACTTTTGCTGCTTGGGGATGGGGGTGGCAAGTTAGGTTTGGAAACCCTAAAACCACATTTCCCTACTTTTGTGGCATTAAGTCAAACCCTAACTGGTGCATTAATACAATTTTTTGCAAATAATTTCCTTTCGTTTTGAGATAGTGGAATCATATCCTGATTCATGCAGGTCCCTTTGGGACCTACATGAACAGATGCAGATGTGCAGAGCCTTCTGGGCCTTACACACAGGGAAGACTCCATCCACCTACCAAAGTGCAGCAGTGGATGTCAAGAGTTCATGGAGCTGTCTGTGTGGCCACACATACAGATGCACAGGATAAAGAGTGTATCTCTCAGCCAAAACACAGTGCCCTCTGGCTCCCAGAGGTGCTGATGTGCAGCCCTTTCTGCCAAGAGAAGAATTCTCTTCACTTTATGGTACTTTGGGCCTGAGGGAGCAACCCTGCACCTTCCCTTCCCTTCCCAGGTTGGGGGCGGTATCGCTTGACAGCACTATGTCCCCAGCCTGGGCCAATCCAGCTGACTCACTGAGCTCACCCCCAAACTCAGCTCATTGGCACAGGATCACAAAGCATTACGCCCTGGGATAAAGGCTGGCACTGCAAACAGCATTTCTTAATAATGATTTTTTTTTTTATTTTGACACCAAAGTTAAGATAGTCATTTTATGATTCCCCCTTATGAACATGACAGGTGACATTTATAGACTACTGGTTGAAACATCATTTTGTACCACAAGTTTGAAAACACATCTTGTTCAGGATTTAAAAAAAGACACTCTTCACATTTATGAGGTGGTATGAAAAATGGCTGTGTTGAAAACTTGGGAGTCAGAATACTGAACATTAGCAAGTTATGAGTGAATGTCAAATTATTTCATTGTTCACTCATAACTTGGTCATTTTACCATATTTTTACAGCAAATTTTTAACAGATTTTATGAGCCCCCATGAACCCAGTAGGTGAAAATGTTCAAATTCTGCCCAAAACATATTTCACGCTGTGATTGTGAAATCAACTTTTGGCATGTGTTTGAAAATTGTAACTGTCCTGTTCATGAGGTGGGGCCACAAAAAGGCCATGTTGAAAGTTTGGTAGACAAATGTTGAAAATGAGCAAAGTTATGAGTGAATGTTGAAATATTTCAACATTCTCTCATAACTAGGTCATTTTACCATACTTATACACCACAGTTTCAATATAGCCTTCTTAAGACCCTACCTCATCAACCCAGTAGGTGAAAATGTTCAAATCTCACCTGAAAGGTGATTTTGCGCAGTGACTGTAAAATCACCTTTCAGGCCAGATTTGAAAAAATTCACCTCCCTTGTTCATGAGGTGGGGTCCCAAAAAGGTGATGTGGAAAATTAGGTGTACAAATATTAAACAAGCATTTGTCAATGCCGAATGTTTGCTTGCTAGTATTAGCATTGGAAATACAGGAGTTAGATGCAGAATAGAAATGGCAGTGAAGTATTGAACTTCACGCCAACCCCACCTCCATCCTGGAGAGATGGACAGGCATTGGGGTAAGTGTTTGGGTCGTCGCCCATGACATTCATGCTATGTCACCTCACCCTATTCTGCAGACACTGACACGTGTTGAAGTGTGCCTTGGGGTGTTTGAGTTTTACAGTCACCCCATTCCATAAGGACATACAGCTGAAATGGATGCAGCATAGGAGAATGGGGTGAATTCTGGGGCCGAGAGGAGTCAAGGTACACCTCGATCCTGTCACTGGCTGGGGGTGGGGGGTGGATGGTATGAAATAATACAGTCAGCAATCCAAAGGTACACCGATGCCTGTCAGTCTGTACAGGGTGGGACGTTATGGTTAGAAACCCATATGCCCCAGGCATTTGTTGGTATTTGCACTACAAATTTTCAACATGGCTTTTTTGTGACCCCACCTCATGAAAGCATTTGGGACCTCTTCTCATGAAGAGTGGCAGTGTGATTTTGTCAATGTGTCCCGAACTTTGAGTTCCAAGAGCGACCGTGCCATTCTGCGCCACATGTACGAAAACACAGACCGGGCAGGATGTGAAGAATGACAGCTGTACCATCCATATGGAGGTGTGAAGAGATGGCAATGTTGAAAATCTGTAGTGGGAATATTAAAAATGCTTGCATATGTGGAAACTGCTCAATACATGCACGTAACACAGTCATTTTATGGACTTTCGTCACCAAATTTTCAACATAGGCATTTTAGGACCTCTGTTCATGGACAGTGTCACTGTGATTTCCTTAATGTGTCCTGAACACTGATTTCCCACAGCGACCACACTATTCTGCACCGGAAATTTTCTTTGACTGGGTAACCAGAGTGGTGGATCAAGGGAGAGCAGTTGATGTCGCCTACCTTGATTTCAGCAAAGCTTTCAACACTGTTCCACATAGAAGATTAATAAACAAGCTGGGTAGGCTCGGGGTGGGTCAGAAGTTGGTCAACTGGGTGGCAAACTGGTTGGCAGGCAGAAAATAGAGAGTGGTGGTAAATGGTATGCAGTCAGAAGAGATGCAAGTCATAAGTTGGGTACCTCAGGGATCAGTCCTGGGGTCAGTCCTCTTCAATATCTTCATCAGTGACATTGCAGATGGACTAGCGGGTAAGGCTTGTCTGTTTGCAGATGACACCAAGATCTGCAACAGAGTAGATGATCCAGATGGGGTGGGCAGAATGAGAAGAGATCTGGATAAACTAGCAAAATGGTCAGAAGAGTGGCAACTGGGATTTAATGCAAAGAAGTGCAAGATCATGCACATAGGAAAGAGAAACCCTGAAGCCACCTATAGGCTGGGAGGAGTTGCTGGCAGTCACACAGGAAGAAAGAGCATCATCATTACTGATGACCTAAAATCATTCAAGCAGACCTCTAAAGCAGTAGGTAAGGCTAGGGGATGCTGATTGTATTAGTAGGGGTATCACAAGTCAGAAGAGGTAATAATCCTTCTTTACAAGACACTGGTTAGGCCCCATCTGGAGTACTACGTGCAGTACTGGAGCCACACCTTCACAAGGACATTAACCAAATTGAGGCAGTCAGAGAAGGCAGCCAAAATGGTGCAGGGACTGCATCAGAAGACATATGAGAACAGAGTAACGGAGCTCAATATGTATACCCTAGAGCAAAGGAGGGAGAGAGGTGATATGATCGAAACATTCAAAAACCTTAAGGGCATTAACAAGGTGAAAGAGTCTAACATGTTTCACTATAAGAAAAAGAGCAGGACAAGAAGACACAGCATGAGATTAGAGGGAGGCCGATTAAGGGGTAATGTGAGGAAGTTCGTTTTCACAGAAAGAGTGGTGGATGCATGGAATGGCCTACCTCAAGAAGAGGTGGCTATGAATACAGTGCAGGGCTTCAAACAGGCATGGGATAGGCATAAGGGAGCAATACAGATGAGTATGAATCGATAGGCCACTGACAGCAAAGGACGATGGCACATTTATAAGGTAGAAAAAGAATTGGGCAGACCGGATGGGCCTTGCGGTCCTTATCTGCCGTCAACTTCTATGTTTCTACATAAGTGCAAAAACACATTTTGGCCAGGATGTGAAAAATGACAGCTGTACTGTTCATAAGGAGGTGTGGAAAAATGCCAATGTTGAAAATCTGGAGTGAAAATATTGCAGATTCATGAAGTTACGAACATGCATGGAAACTGCGCAATGCACATTCATAACACACTCATTTTATGGACTTTCATCACAAAATTTTCAACATCGGCATTTTAGGACCTCTGCTCATGAACAGTGTCACTGTGATTTTCTTGATGTGTCCCGAATACTGATTTCCCACAGCAACCATGCTATTCTGTGCAGAAGTGTGAAAACACATTTTGACCAGAATGTGAAAAATGACAGCTACACTGTTCATAAGGAGGTGCAGAAAAATGGCAATGTTGAAAATATGGAGTGAAAATATTGCAAATTTGTGAAGTTATGGCAGGCTAGCAACTGTGCAACACACGCTCATAAAACAGTAATTTCTAGGATTTTTTCCACCAAATTTGCAACATAGGCATTTTGAGAGCCCACCTCATGAACACTAGCACTGTCATTTCATTAATCGGTCCTAAAGGTGATTCCACACAGTGACTGTGAAATCACCTTTGGGACCAAATAACGCCATGACAGTGACTGAATTCATGAAGAGGTCCAAATAATCCCATGTTGAAAATTTGGTGCCAACATTCCCAAAAATGCCTGAGATATGCAGCAAAGTTGAAAAAACCCTATTTATGCCATTTTACAGCTTACCAGCATTTCTTCACTTCGCGGTTGGCTTTGAAGAGTGCAGACATGTTCCCGGTCCACCGAAGATCATCGTGCTGGGCTCCAGAGGTAAGTATGGGATGAGGGTGTGTGTGGGGAAGCAGGGTGCGCAGAAGGTGGGTGCGGGTTGGGGGAGGGGCCACCAGACTCAACGAGGACCGTTTTCTGTTTTACAGGTTAAAAAAAAAAAAATCACAGGACTTTTTTTTTTTTTAACAGGAACATTAGGCATGCTGGGGTGGGCTCACAGCATGCCACCCTAGTGTTTTTTTGGGGGGCTGTAACTGACGGGGGATTGGGCACCCCTGTTAGCACATGCCGAGGGGGCAGGCAAGAGCCGAGGGGGAATGGGCACCCCCCTCAGCACAAAACAAATGTTTTTTTGGGGGGGACATTATGCCGATGGGGAGTGGGCTCCCCTGTCAGCAAATTAAACTGGGAAGGGGAGACTGAAGCTGACGGGGATTGGCCCCCCCGTTGGCAAAGACTGTTTTTTGGGGGCACATGATGCTGAGGGGGATTGGACACCCCCTCAGCACTGGGGGCTCTGTAATATTGTTTGTAAACATGGCGGCGGCTTGCCGCCGCATTTACAAACAATATTACACTAGGCAAGGTACTGCCCTGCAATGACGAGTCACTCCCTCATTGCAGCCAAATGCCTGACCCTGCAGTGATGAGGCGGCCCCTGATTGCTGTGGTGAAAATGTTACAACTTGGTGGCACTTTTGGAAGCCAGTGTCATCAGCATACTGTGCCTCCATTGGTCCACCAGTGCCAAGCTCCCAAATGCAATGCCTCCATTGGCTGCCACAGTGTCGTGGCTCTACAATCCACTTCTCTCCTAAGCTGCTGCATAATGTTTCTTGTGCATGTGCTCAAGCAAACATAAAAATGACAATGTTATGAGTAAAAGTTCAAGCCCTATTGAAATATATTAAACCGGACTTGCATTATTTCTCACAACACAGTCATGGTTCCAGAAAGAGGACATCTTTCTGATCGGAGAGTGTATCAACATTGTGGGATCCTCTTTTGGTGAGTGAGGGTATGCAGGGGTGTGTGGCATGGTGTGTGCTCAGTAGGGGATTGGGTGCAGAAGGTAGGGGTGATGAAATTGATGAGGGACAGTTTTCTTCTTGACAGGTAAAATAATAAATCAATGAGGGATAGTCATCTTCTTTATAGGTTTTAATAAAAAAACACTAACCGGGGGATCAGACCTGACACTGGGGATTGTGCACCCCAGTGTCAGCATTCAGTGTTCAGCGGTACCAGGGGTGGGCACCACGGAATCACCAGTTATGATTTTTTCTGGAGGGGGTGTAGTATGAAGCAGTACATCGGTGGGCACTCTGGTCCTGTTACATTAATAATAATAATAATTAAAAAAAGGCAACAGATGAGGGAGGGCTGACTGAGTTGGGAGGCGGAGGAAGAATCCAAAAAGCAGTACTGGTGGTGGGCACCCCAGTCTGCTGTAAGCAGATGAAAACAGAAAAGATGAGGGAAGGCTAGATGAGCTGGGAGGGGGAAGGAGACTACAATAAAAGGCAAAAACAATATGGGAAATAATGAGGGAGGGCTGGCTGAGCTGGGAGGGGGAAGGGGATCATGTCAGTTTCAGTGCTGTTGTGTACAAGCTGAAAATTCCCCAGTCACACCATACAACTTAGCTCACAACAATAAAAACTGTTCCTCTCACTAAGCTGGGCACCCAGGATTTTGGGGGTGCCCATAAAACATATTTCTAGGCATAATTTAAAAAAAAACACCAGAATCTAGCTAAATAGATCCTGTTTAGCAACACTCAGGGGTTTGTTTTTTAAAAATGCATAATGTTGAAGTATTTTCCATGTTTTCCATTTAGAAAAAAAAAAAAAAGATGATGGCCATCATGACCTGAAAACAGTTTTTAGGTGGTTAGAGCTAAGTGGTGCAAAAGCAAAAAGCTCTCATTACATAGAACATGACCTTTGCAATGGAGTCAAACAGGTTTTCACATCAGGGCAGAACAGAGTAAAGCAACTTCATTTAAATTTAAATTAGAATGAAATTAGAGGACTGTAAGAGAGGGGAATCATTGTACATGCCTAAAAACTATACAAGTATACAGAAAATATGTTCCCTTTAAGTATAGGAAAAAATTTAGACATTAATATAAAAAAGACACATGAGGATCTCAGAAACTGCACAAGCTGCCATCACAACTCTTTCCACATATTGAGACCTTGTCTCCTAGACAATGCTTGCCAAATTTGGGCAATTTCTTCAAACCCCCATGTTAGTAAGGTGCAAAGTTAGGGTTTTAACATAGAACTTATTGGTCAACCCAAACTATACTGGTGCTACCATGCTAGTATAATATATATGTATGTGTGTGTATGTATGTGTATGTGTATGTGTATATGTATATATATTATACTGGTGCAGTAGCGCCAGTATAGTTAGGGTAGAGGGATCACTTCTATGATTAACCCAATATTTTACACCTTAATAACTTTGCAGTGGTTCAATGGATTTGCATGACATTTTGCATGTATAATCTCTTTTGATAGGTCTCTTGATATGGCAGATGTTGTTTGAATCTGTTGTGTGGTTTCTGAGATACAGATTGTTAAAAATTCCTAAATTTACATTTTTTTTTTTATTGTTTCTTTGTCCACCTGTATTTGCCTCATAGATATGCCTTTTGCTAGTTTGGTGAAAACAATATTAATCTGTTTCAGAGTTATTACATTTTGAAGTTCCCATTATTTTCTCTTTTTTTTGTAGATAATTGCTTTTATTGTTTCTGTTTCATGAGCACACAATACTTGCAAAGGGTACAGTTACAGTCTTGGAAGGGTTACATATTGTACATAAATTGGTGCACAGTTAGTTAGCAGTGTTTACTGTAAACTTAAAGGGACTATATTTGTCCTGACCCCATCAGACTAGTGCTGCAATAAAATCTAACCGAGACAGTAAATCACCTAAATGGGGAAAACCATACCCAATAATGGGGGGGTCTTCAAAGCTTACTAACAGAGCTGACTAAACTATGAGCAGAGCATACCTGGTGTCCTTTATGGCTAGTCAGTGAAGAGCTGTGTTGCCATCTTACCATATGGTCCTCTGGAGTCAGGACATGATCTAGAACAGAAAAAGGGGATACATACTAGCCATTATCTGAAACTTAAAGGATCAATCAGTACTCTAGACACATCAAGAATTGTTGAATACTTATTAAGACTTGTTAAGATTCCTTCAGTGGGAAAAAATAGATGTCCAGCACGAAAATAGATTAATTTTTCCAGGAGCTAATCCCCCCCAAGTCCCTCCCACCTTTACCCCCCCCCCACTATCTCCTATCTCCTCCCTTTTTATTTCCCCACTATCATCTACTTTCTCTCTCACAGCTTCCTTTACATGTATCCACCATCTCTCCTAGCAGTTTCTAATTTATTCTAGAGAACCATATTACAATTGTTTTTTTATTGTACATATGTTCTTGAATAATATACACAAATTACTGTAACTTAACATAAGTACTGTGAATCACTGTACATATTACAGTAATTCCATATGAAAACTTTAATGTACCTGACAAAGCCTATGGCTGTTTGAAACTACTGTACTTGTTACTGTCCTCATTATGTTCTGTATTGTTTTCCCGACATGGAACCTTTGTAAAAGAGCCTTGGCTCAAAGATGTCTTCCGAAATAATAAATAAAATAAATATATAAAAATACATTTTCCCAGACAGGATCATATAGTAATGCAGGAGCCTAATCCATGTTTGCAGGAGGCTCCTTTGTTTGCAATCTTCTTTTTCAGTTAGTGAGAGAAATAAATAAAGAAAACACATAAAAATGAACTGATTATAAAAAAGAAACATCAGAACCTAGCTAAACAGGACCCATTTAACTACATCCTGATGTTTGTTTTTTCACATTCGGCCAAGAAACACATTTTCTGGTCTGCAAAAATCCTGGGTGCCCAGCTTAGCAAGAGGAGCGCTTTCCCAACATTCTCTGTATGAGAACTGTGGGATTTTCATGAAATCTGCTGCTGCAGCTGAACTCGTGCCACCGGCTGCAGTGAGAAGAGTGGCTCACCCTTTTCCCTGGTGTCTAGTGGCACCCCAGATGTCCAATCACCATCCCTATAATAAAAAAACATAACTGCTAGTCTAGTGGTCCCTCCTCCCTCCCCAATGCCCAATTCCCGTCTATTTAAAAAAAAAAGTTGCCCTGGAAGGCTAGTGGTCCCTCCCCCCTCCCTGATGTCCCATCCCAGTCTCAATATTATAAAATGAAAAATTACCTGGTAGTCTAGTGGTCCCTTCCATCTCCCCGATCTCCCTCCCTTGAAAGCAATACATTTCCTGGTGGTCTAGTGGCCCCCCACCCTGTTAGGTATGTACCCATCACCCCACTCCCCACCCCTCGCATCTCCATTGGCAGTCTACAACCACTGGAGCCCTCTTCTCACCTCCATGGATGGTTGCAGACTGCGCTATGAATTAGCTGTGCCGCACAATGCAATCTGAATGAGCTCATTCAGATTGCATTGTGTGGCACAGCTTATTCATAGCACAGTCTGCGGTCATCTGTGGAGGTGCAAAGAGGGATGTGGTGGTCACAGACTGCCAATGGGGATGCAGGGGGGTGAGGGGACGGGTGCATACCTAACAGAGTGGGGGGGGCTAGGACCATCAGGAAAATGTATTGCTTTCATGGGAGAGGGATCAGGGGGAGGGGAGGGGAGGGACCACTAGACTACATGCTACAAATACCATTTATCAACAATAAGTGTATGAATTGTAATACAACCACCGAACATTTAGTCATAATGAAGAAAGACACAGAACACAGGAAATAAGTAAAAAAAAAATTGAAAATGGCAATTGAATTACTGCCAAATTAGAGCTGTGTTCCAGGAAAGGGCAAAAATACATATACTTCCAAAAACAAAATTTATCAGTCACTGCACAAAAAGTGGCAGTCATCTAAGAAAACTAAAACACAGTTGAATATTAATGACATAAATACAGCATCAGATTTCTAACCTATATACAACTTTTCACAAGACTGTACTTGGAAAATTCCTCACGCAACCCTTTAATAAAGGCGATCCTATGAAAAAGCAGAAACACATGATAACCAGCATACTAGGTGGACGACTAAAACACAATACAGCATTTAGTTTTCAGCTTGTTACTTACAAAGGTTTTACATTGTTTGGAAGCAATACACTAATTAAAGTGACATATGATTACTTAACTGCTGAAACATTTATTTCTTTAAGAATGTAGACTGTGTGCTGAGAAATAAAACAACCAATATATACAACACACACAGACACCAACTGCATTACTCTTCAAAGTATTTAATTACAGCAATGTAATGCACTATATTTACACAGGAAGAGATTTTTAGCCATATATACACACATCTGAGTCATAATTTGGTAGCCATTATGAAGCCTTTCAGGTATGGTGCAGTTACAAAGTTTTGGATGATGATATGTGCACATCTGAATGAGAACTAGTGTGTATTTTTCTGAGGGGGTATGCCATGAAAAAGTTTACATGAGCCAAAATATATTATGCTCACTGATTGTGCATACAGCACAACACCCTTGTAAAAGCCCACTCAGTTACTAACTAGTTCATTTTAATCAGTAGAGCAATACAAGCGTTACACGTAGACATTCCATGTAGAAAGAAGTAGCAAAAGAAATACTTTTTACAGTAGTAATGGAGGGATGGTATTGAGATGTGATTAATGTAACCAATGGATCTATGCATATCGATGAGTTTTAATTATAGCTAACCCGAGAGGCATATTATAAGGAAGTACTGTTCTGCAGCTTCTACAAACTGCTTATTGTTCAGAGCCAGGACATAGGCATCCTTGAGATTCTTTGGTAGTCTCTCTTTAAAGGTGTATGTAGCATCATTACACGCTGTCCACTCACCGCTGTATCTGAGCCAAGTCACATAATGACCAGAATGTACAGAAGCTCCATGGTAGAAAGTTATAGCATGAGTGTCAAAATGTGTGTGTCCAAACATGACTCTACCTGCAGTAAAGTCTGTTATTAATATTACAACTTTGACTCCCTGCGAGTTGTAGTACAAGCATGAGGTAGTTTGTAGAACAGGTTACTCTGAATTAGTGTGTGCTGTTCCAGCTATACCTTCAGCACTCCCAGACAGATTTTGCATGGCTAAGCAACTTTCTGAATTTCACAGATGGGTCATCTCGGACATTCAGAGAAGTCCACAGCATGTCATCTGCCATTTCTCTGTCTACATTACCACAGGACAGAAATATACACGAGACATACTTAACAGTGAAGTACTCCCTTACAGGAATGTGTTCATCTTCCAATGTATTGATAATAGCCATCATGAACTCTGTAACATCATGTTGTGTCTTCTAATCAAATGTTCTATGTCCATGATAAGCTGCCAGAGCCACACAAAGTATTGCCAGTGTCTGCAAAGTGCTAATTTGCCATTGACTGGCAATTACAACTTGCTCCAGTGAATCATACAGAACTGTTGATTGAGAAGCAGTGATCATGTTGACAAACTCTGGCATATGAAGGAACACCTGCATTGCAGAGTTAACATAGCAATTAACTCCAGTACTGCTGTCAAATGTAACTGTTGCAAAGAGACCAAGACACTTCTTTGCTGGAGGTGATCTAGTGTGATCAACAATAGATCACCCGTGACCTCTGAAAGTGAAAGACTCATAGAAACATAGGTGACTGCAGATAAGGACCATGTGGGCCACCTAGTCTGCCCCTTTTTCCTACCTAATGCAATGTCACAGATCCTAGTTGATCTGCGGCTTACCCTCTCTTCACTATTGCAAGAGTATTCTTATGTCTATCCCATGTATTCTTGAATTCCCCTACTTTTTTTGCCTCCACCATTTCTGCAGGGAGGCTGTTCCAAGCATCCACTACTCTTTCTGGGAAAAAGTACTTCCTCATGTTGCCCCTGAGCCTACCCCCTCTAGCCTCCTATCTTGCCCCCTTGTTCTTGTACACCTTCTTTTTTGAAAGATGCTACCCTCGTGTACCTTGTTTATACCCCTGAGGTACTTAAATGTCTCCATCATAACCCCCTCTCTCCTCTCCTCCAGAGAATACATATTGAGGTCCACTAGTCTT
Organism: Neoceratodus forsteri; assembly: GCA_016271365.2. Classification (NCBI taxonomy): domain Eukaryota; kingdom Metazoa; phylum Chordata; order Ceratodontiformes; family Ceratodontidae; genus Neoceratodus; species Neoceratodus forsteri. The sequence continues at coordinate 529,408,176 of CM028137.1, read as the reverse complement.
TCATCACATGACTTTTAGTGCAGTCTTTGCACCTTTTTTGTTGCCCTTCTCTGGACTGCCTGTATTTTGTCTATGTCCTCATGCACACTAGGCTTCTTCCCCTTCAATGTCTGTGATGTGTCTAAAGATACATCTCACATCACTTGGTACTGGGATCACGGTTAATGTTGGGTTGATACGAAGTCTGCAAGTGGTTGTTCTCAACAATGCACTTTTTCCTCAGTGTGAAGTTTACTTGGTGCAGTGCTTATGATGTATAATCCTACCAGACATCTGATGTGAGACAACGTGACATAGCTCATTGCATCTTTGAATCTTTGAAGATACCATTGCCTGTGTCAATCATTGCTGCGTCATACAGGAATGTTCATTTTTTACTTTTTATGTTTTTTTATATGTCCACTAAATTATTTGGGGGTATTATGTGTCAGTGTTGTAGTACTCATTGAGACCATCTTTTTTGATATATGGCTTGTCCCTTAACTCCAAATCTTGATGGAGTTATGGCTTGTTAAAGTTGCAATGTTATTTTTAATTTTTTTAATTATGTTTTTTATATGGCTCCTGAATTTTGTTTTGCAGGTATTATGTCCTAGTGTTGTAGTACCCATTCATATCTTTCTGTTGATATATAGATTGTCCCTTAACTCCAAATATTGAGGGAGTTCTGGCTTGTTAAAGTTCAAATGTGGAAAAAATAAGTCCAAATAATTTTTTTGTATGAAGGAATCCTTTTTCATGAGATTGTTTTGTTCTCACAAAACAGAATTTCTTCATATGAAAAAAGAATCTGAAAAAAACTTGGTCAATTTCTTTTTTCACATGAAATAATCCTTTTTTGTGAGACTGTGTCATTCTCACAAAAAAGGATTCGTTCATACAAAAAAAAAGAATCTGAAAAAAATGAAGTCCAAATTCTTTTTTCATGTGATGGAATCCTTTTTCATGAGATTGTTTCTTTTTCATGAAACAGGATTCCTTCATATGAAAAAAGAAGGTAAAAAAATAAGTCCAAATTATATTTTTGTATATATGGCCCTATTCCTGTTTCGTACAGCCATACAAAAAAAAAAGAAAGTTGTGTCATGAAAAAAGGTTTTTAAAATGTGTTAAAAACACATTTCAGGGTCCTTTTTCAAAAAACGAACTGCAGAATCCAGCTCCTGACTAACAAGATACATGTGTTGGTGCTCTGCATGATATGATTTTTATGTCTTTTCAAAAATATTTTTTTAAATGGAAAAAAGATGGCCACCATACAAAAAAAAAAGGTTTTTCATGAAATAGGATTACCCCTCATTTGAAACATAATTCTTTTTTGTATGAAACAGCTATCCAAAAGAGAATACTGAGCATGCTTAGAACCAACATTTCAAATTCTTATAACTCTAAAAGAGATTAATATTTTTCACCAAACCAACAAAAGGCACCACATTCTGGGACATTGCCCCTTTTACCCTGAAAATTTCATAACAAATTCCAAACCGTCTGGGTGCTAGGTGATGAAAAAAAAAAACAGCACAAAAAACCTGATTATATTTTCACTTATTTCAGTATTTTTATCTTAGAAGCCACACATCTGACTGGAACAAAACTTTGCAAATCAAGAAATCTTGCACCCAAGACCACGCATGCAAAGTTTTGTGCAAATCTGTTGAACGAGGAGAAGCTATTAAAGTACAAACTTATGGGTTTAACATTAAACAGCCTACTCAACCTTAACTATAGTAGTGCTATCATGACGCTATAATATATTTGTCTGTTTAATGAATATGGTCATTCTATTTTTCATGCACTGTGTCTTGGTTTTTAGAATGGCATATTTAAATGTCTATCAATCTAGCTATCTACCTACCATAGGAACACAGAAGCACAGAATTTGTCAGCAGATAAGGACCACATGGCCCACCTAATCTGACCATTTTTATTACCTACAGTATTACCATAGATCTTACTTGCTCTTTGGCTCTTTCTCACCCCCCCCCTTTCCACTTAGATTCCCTTATGCCTATCCCATGCATTCTTGAACCCTACCACTGTTTTCGCCAAAAGCCACATCGGCTGGTAGGCTGTTCCAGGAATCCACCACTCTTCTGCAAAGAAGTACTTCCTCACATCTCTCTCTTGAATTTACCCACTAAAACTTCATATCATGTCCCCTTGTTCTTGTGCACCTTTTTTTCTGAAAAATACTTTCCTCCTATACTTCATTTACCCCCATGAGATATTTAAAGGTCTCTATCATATCCCAAAAATACTTTCCTCCTGTACCTTATTTACCCCCATACGATATTTAAAGGTCTCTATCAAATCTTACCTCCTCTCTTCCACGGTGTACATATTGAGTTCCTTTAGTCTCTCCTCATAGGGCTTTTGATGCAGACCCGTACCATTTTAGTTGCCCTTCTCTGGACCACCTCCACTCTGTCTATGTTCTTCCAGAGATGTAGCTTCCAGAACTGTACACAGTATTCTCAGTGAGATCTTACCAACGATCTACAGTATACAGAAGCAGTACCCTTTCCCTCCTGCTGGTGATACCACTCTCTATGCACCTCAGCATCCCACTAGCCCTCCCAACTGCTTTGTCACACTGCCTGGCCACCTTTAGGTCATCAGATATTATTACACCCAGGTCTCTCTCCTGCTTGGTTGCTGTCAGTAGCACTCCCCCAATTTGTACTCTGCCCCTGTGTCTCTGTGCCTCAAGTGCATTATTTTGCTCTTTTTTCACACTGAAATCCAGCTGCCATACCCTTGACCACTCCTCATGTTTTCTAGCGTCTCTTGTCATCTCTCCCCCTTCCCCCACAGTATCGACCATATTGCAGATTTTGGCGTCATCTGCAAAAAAGAAGCAGACCTTTCCTTGTAGCTCATCTGCAATATCACCTAGAAAAACATTATAGAAAACCAGTCCCAGCACTGATCCCTGAGGCACGCTTCTGGTCATCCTCCCCTCTCCCTAGAGTGAACTCCGTTTACCACCACTATCTGTCACCTATCCCCTGCCCAATTTCTTACTCAGTTTAAAACCTTTTGACCCACTCCTAAACTATTCAGCTTGCTTAATAGTCTCCTGTATAGAACAACGTTGAATGCCTTACTGAAATCTAGGTAGGCCACATCCACCACTCAACTCCAATCTAATTCCTTGGTCACCCAATCAAGGAAATCTATCAGATTCATTTGAGATGACCTCCCCTCATGAACCCATGCTGTTTAGGGTCTTGAAACCCATTAGATTCAAAATATTCCACTATCCTCTCCTTCAGCAGTAATTATACTAACTTCTCCACCACTGATATCAGGCTGACTGGTCTGTAACTGCGGCTACTTTGCTGCTACCACTTTTGGGATGTGAGACTACCTCTGTCCTCCTCCAGTCCTCTGGAACCACTCCTGTTTCAAGTGAGCTGTTAAACAGGACTGTCAGAGGTGTAGCCGGTACCTCCCTGAGCTCCCAAAGTACCCTATGATGTACCCTGTCCGGTCCCATTGCTTTGTCCACTTTCAAATTAATGAGTCCATTTAGGACTGTCTCCTCTGAAAAGGACTAGCGTCCACCTCCCTCCCATCAGAGCTCCTGTTACGTTTTTGTGGCCCCTCCCCTTCTCCTTCCACTGTGAACACTATACAAAATTATTTGTTCAGTATGTCTGCCTTTTCCTGGTCCCCCTTCTGCATTGTCTCTCACGACCCTTTTTAACCTTACAGTCCCTCCCCTGGTTTTCCTCTTTTCACTTACGTACCTAAAAAATGTCTTGCCTCCTTTCATTATCACTTAAGCTATTCTGTCTTCAGTTTGTGCCTTCACACCCCTTACTGCATTCTGTGCTTCTCTCTGTTTTTCCTTGTGAATGCCATGCTTTTAGCCATTACCTTTTCAGCCACTTCTTTGAGAACCATAGCGATCTTGTTTTCTTCTTTACTTTTACTCACTTGTTTGACACAGAGGTTTGTTGCCTCACAGTGTCCCCTTTTAGCTTCAGCCACTATTCCTCCACCCATCTCAGGTCATTCACCCCACCAGGTCATCCCTGAGGCATTCACCCCTCTTAATAAAATCTGCCCTCTTGAAGTCCAGGACCCTCACCCTTGTGTGGTTCGATTCTACAGCCATCATTATACTGAACCACACTGTATGGTGATCACAGGTGGCCTCCCACCTTGAGGTCAGCAACACTGTCCCTGTTAGTAAGTGCCAAGTCTAGTACTGCCCCATCACATGCGAGTTCTCCGACTAGTTGCCTGAGGAATGCCCCCTGGATGGAGTCTAGGATATCACTGCTTCTAGTTGAAGCTGCAGCTGGGAGGTTTCAGTCTACATCCAGCAGATTGAAGTCCCCCACTAGCAGTACTTTCTCCATTTCTGTCATTTTGCCAGTGGCTTCCAGCAGTACCTTATCTAACTCCTCCCCCTGTGCTGGAGTGCTGTAGATCACACCAGTGCAAATAGTGGCTCAGCTTCCCTTTTCCAGGTCGAGTCACAGAAGCTCTGCCCCCTTGTATTCCCTTTAGCTCTGTTGCTCTTATGCTTTCCTTCACATAAAGCACCACACCCCCTCCTTTTCCCACTCTGTCCTTCCTGAACAGAGTATAGCCTGGTATGGCCATGTCTGAGTCATGGCTTTCAGTGCACCATGATTCAGTAATGGCCACAGTATCCAAGTTAGCTTCTGCCATGATGGCCTCTAGGTCTGGAATCTTATTCCTAGACTTCTAGCATTCACACGCATGGCCTTTCAGATTTTGTTACCATTCTGATTATTACCTGTTTTTTTCTTTTTGTCCTCCATCCCTCCCTCTTCTGTTTTTTCTGCTCCCATTCCCATTCCACTTCATTTCTACCACTCTGCTTCTTCTATTAATTTGCACGCCAAGGTACTTCTCTCCCCTCAGGTTCTTCTTACATCCTACTTTAGCCTGGGGGTGGCAGTTACTGCCTCCCTGACTACGTCCTCCACCACCATCCTCAGCTAGTTTAAATATCATTGAAGTAACATTGGAACAATCCACTGAGGACTGCAGTTTCCCTCCCAAATGGATACGGACCATCACCCCTGTAAAGGCCTTTATCCCTCAAGGTTGGACCTCAGTCCCAAATGTAGCTGAACCCCTCCTCTCTGCACCATTCCTTCAACTATGAGTTGAGGCTCCTCATGTGGATATTCCTTTTCTCCCCCCATTCATAGACAGGAAGCACCTCTGTGAAAGCTACTGAATGTGCTACCTGCTTAAGACTTCTCACCAGTGCCCTCAACTCCCCCTGCAGTATCCCAGCTGCATCCCTAGCCATGTCAGTAGTCCAGAGGTGGACAATGACATCCAGCTCTGCCTCCCTTCCTGCTGCCTTAGCAATCATCAGGATCTGATTCTCATCCCTCCATGCCATGGTGCCACATAAGCACCTAACCTCCCTCTCCCACCACCACCCCATTTCCTATTCCCAGACCTATCCCCCTCACAATCTAGTCCCCCACCAGAAGTTGCTTCCTCCTCCCATGGGGTCCTATGCCACCCTTCTTGGAGTCTTCTTACAGAGGACCCCCACATCCTCCACCTTCACTGCCATGGCTGCCTCCTCCCTGCAGTCCTGCCCCACCAGATCAGCATAGGAATTAAGTAGTGGTACTGGTTGTGGAATGTGCCTCTAACCCAACACTCCCATGCTTCCAGAGCCGCTTCTCCTCCTCCTAGGCACTCTTTGAGGTAACTGTGTCAGACGTGGTGGCCCCTCAATGGGGGAACAGGTTGTCTGTATCATGACCAACTCAGCCTGGAATCTAGCGACCTCCTCCCACAACTCAGAGAGGTGCATGCAGATGGGGCAGCACCACAGTCTCCAGAAGGTCTCTGAAAACTGCTGCTCAGCAGCCACTGCACTGCACCATTCCCAGCATTCTCAATTCCTACATTTCCCTGTGATATTTGGAAATTCTTACATACCCCTACCCCTAATAGGGTGTTACTAGTTCTTCTCCTTTTGATGTTTGTTATGCCCCTTGTACACCTACTCTAGTTAGAGTGTTGCTCCTATTCTCTATTTTGGCTTACCTTTTACCTTCCACATGTCCCTTATGTACCTTTACTCCTGATAGGGTGTTTCTAGTTTTTCCCCTTCTGTTGTTTGTTATTCCCCTTGAACATCTACCCTAGAAAGGTAGGCACAACACAGTTTAAACATCTATCCTAGATGAGGTGTTGCTCCCATTCCTTGTTTTGGTCTACCCTTAAACTTTTACCTTTGTAATTTTAATGCACCTGAAACTTAAACTAAAATGTAGTGTGGTCATGGGTGGCACACCACAGTGCAGCGTCTTCTACTGACTACTGCCTCACGCTGTTGCCCCCAGTGTGTCACCCTTATGCTGTGTCCCTTAGCTTGAGGACCACAGAGGAGGACTGCTAGGCTGAAGCCTAAGAAATACAGTACTGTAGCCCCATCCACACAACAGAAAACACTCCTGATTGGAGCACTGGGGAGAGGGAGGAGAGAGTCAATGCAAGAGCCTGCTGCTTGTAATTAAGCAGGCACAGGTTTAGTCCAGTTGCTGTTTTGTTTTTAAATCCTGTGCACTATGTCCCCTTGAGCCTGCCTGGCCCTGACTTCTGGAACAGCTATCTTTCTATCTGTCTGTCTGTCAGCTATCTTTCTGTCTGACTGCCTGTCTGTCTATCTATCTATATTTATTTTAAAATTGGCTACTGGGAAAGGTACACACTGAGCAGGAGCTGGTTTCCAGGTAAGATCTGGGTAGCGGGAACAAGGGTGTACAAAATGAGAAGTAAAAAGTATCACAGTACAATTAATAGCAATAAAATATACAGATATACAAAGTACTAACACCTGAGGAGCCTAATAGCAACATAAATACAACAGAGAATAGTAGTGGGCTAAACATTAAAACCATACATGAGGTGCAGGTAAAAAAAAACAGTAGACGGATCAAAAGGTACGAGAAGAGGAGGGGCAGGCAACCCTGAGCATTGGAATAAAAAGGAAAAAGACTAGGGCTCTGTCTGTCTATCTATCTATGTAGCTATCTAATCGTATCTGTCTATCTCAATATCTCTGTCTGTCTTTCTATCTGTCTACGTGTTGTATCTGTCTTTCTGTCTACTGTTTCTGTCTGTCTGTCTATTGCCTGTCTGTCTGTTTACAGACATTGGGGCAGATTTTCAACCCCCCCCCTTAGACTGGCACACTGAGGGTAAAAACGCCACCTGTGGCAAACTCAGGCATGCCAGGGACCCTGTGCTGGCTTTTGGAAGAACAAAGGTCCCAGCACCAAAGCCCTTGAGTCTGCCACAAGCCGACTGACCTGTGCACCAAACAAATGGTGTATGGGAGGGGAATTCCACAAGCTGTGGTACATTCGGGTGGCAGTGGCAACCACGGCAGGGACCCATAAGTTGTGCAGCGGAAGGCTGGAAGGGCCCATGGAGGGCAGTGTCATGGTACAGCTTCCTCAGTGCCAGGGACTGGGTGTGGGGTTGGGGAGCAGTCGCATGACTGGCACCAGGGTGGGCCATGCAGGGCATTAATGGCAGCTCCTTCAGTGCTGGGCCAGGTGGCCATGTGTGGGTTAGCCACAAAAGTCCACCGGAGCTGGCTGCTACAAGGGGGCACGGACTACATTGCCAGGGCACTCAGAATGGCACACAGACCATTAGACCAGTTCATTGCAGGTGTAACTCTTGCAGCCTGTGTGCCTGTTGGGGCAGGTTGCAGAATCCAATTTAAGGGGGTGCAGCATCACTGCCCTGGCACAAGCCCCCATCTGACTTGTCACACCGGTGCATCCATTGCAAAGATGGTGCAAGCCCAACCAGTGCTAGTGGCCCCCCAGTTGGCATACGAGCCATCTGAAAATCAGGAATGGCACACAGTGCAGCATGCCCCTTGTACCACTGGCACAAGCACAGTGCGCCATTCCCAATCATTTGAAAATCGGACCCATTATCTCTGTCTATCTTTCTGCCTGTCTGTCTACCTATTGCATCTGTCTGTCTGTCTGAGTATGTACTGTGTCTATCTGCTTGTATGTGTCTATGTCTGTGTCTGTCTGTCTATCTATCTGTCTACCTCTATCATATCTGTATTTCTAGCTTCAGACTGTAGGCCAGATTTTCAGACAGCTAGAATTGCCTCAAGCCCCAGGTGTGTCAAATACTGTAAAACTGTTAATTTCTAAGGATATTTATTCTCACTCGCTATATTCGCACTACTTCTACATGCGCTAACAATCGTTTGCAGCAAAAAAAAAACTCAAGTGATATTTTATCTATGCACAATTTTATTTTCTTCAACAGTATGCAGTTAAAACATGCTTTCACTGTTGCTTTCAATGTTCATCCACGAGTACTTCATTCAGCAAGCAGAGCCTACAAAAAGAAAAGGAAACACAGGTGGTGTCTGCAACTGCCGTAACAAATAAGCAGGATAATAGAAGATTGAGAGGCTTACTTTAAAGCTACTGTGTTCCTCTTAAGTCCCTCACTGTGTTTTTAGTCACTGTCAGTGGAAAAAGAACAAAGTAAGAACATTGAAGGGAGAGAATACAGTATGCTGTTTTCAGTAAATCAGCGAACAGTCTGCTAACCTCTTCTTTCCCTCTCGGTAGGCACCATCTCTCTTGGTTCTTTATCTTCGATCACAGGTACTGGTGCTGTCATTTCCTGTTCGTCTAGTTCTGTCTCAGTGAACACCAAGTTCTCTAGGACCCCAGAAACCTCAGATACCTAAAAAGAAAGTACGGGTGTTATTTTAGAATAAAAACAGTTTAATGTACCTTGCTGTTACAGTTACTATATTCACAATACTCTCCAAGCAGGTATCATTGGCAGTTTTTATCCCTGCCTCAGCGAACCCACGGAGACAATCTTCCGTTCGCAGCTCCTGGAATAATTTTAATAACCATCTGGCATGCTGAATTTTTATGGTGCTCATGCGGAGATCAATGTTCATTTTTCCTATTGGTGTGCCCAGATTTAGCTTGTCCGTAATCCTTCACTTGCGGAAAATCAAGGGGGTTTTTCTACCTGATTTGGTGCCCTCCCTCTTACAAAACCCAAGTCTATTAAGGAATTGCCAAGCCCACTGCCTAGAAAATAAAAGCGGGCCACCATTCTCAAACAGCATTTTGAGATTATGGGATTTCATAACACCCACTGCAACTGCAACAACAATGCGTGCATTGACAACTGCCCCCTCAGCTCTCAAGCTTTTAATTATCATTTTTAGCTCTGTTTCCACGTCCTCCATCAAGAGTGTAGGACGATCTCTGGGTTTGGTGGGCAATACAGAGGGAAGCAGGGATGGATCAGGAACTGTTTTTTGTTTGTCAATGTAGTCTTTCTTACATTTCCGTATAGTGCTTTCATTAATGGGGTTGTTGTACTTGCCCCGATAATGCCTAATTGCATTCATAACCCCATGAGTGGCTGCATATTTCCCTAGCTCAAACCGTACCTCAGGAGAGTAAGTAGTGTACTCTGTTCTCCTTCGCTTTACTGGGGGTGTTGCATTTTGAATTTCTTTTATAACACTGTCTGCAGTTTTATGTGACACCCTAGCACAGTCACTAAGTGTGTCTGCCGTTAATTCCTCCAGCACTGAGCAGTCACGCTTCTGAGGTCTGCTCTGTTGTAGCGACTGAATCAGTGACATTGCAAAAATCACTGCAGCAAGGTAGAAAATGGTATCGCTAGGTAGGTAGGCTAAAGAAAGCACAGCAAAGAAAGCAGCAACCACAAGCCAGAACAGTAAAAACTGGTATCACAAGGTAGGTAGGTTAAAGCAAAGCACAACAAAGTAAACAGCAACCACAACAACACTACACTAGGAGCAGAACCAAACCAACACAGGAAACAATCGCACTGCATGTTTTAAAGGAATGTCAATCCTGGGAAAGGTGGCTAGTTGAAAGCATACAGGGGTTACTGGAGGTTGATGCGTGATTTTTCTTTTGCAGTCAAATGTACAGCAATGTCTACCCGCAAAATTTGCTTTGCGTTTCATTTAACAGTTTTACAGTATATGGTGCTCCGGGTCTGCGACAATCTGAAAGGATTTTTGATCCCTTGTGGCAAATCGACACTCACTAGACTATTTGTGGTCTAGCATGCATCATTCTTGGGGGGCCCCTACCATTCAGCTTGCAGACAAGCGTTGCTGCAAGCTGTGGAAAAGCAGGTAAACTGTCACAACTGCACCCAAGATCGTAAAATTGGGCACAGTTGTGGCACTTGGCAATGCCACAGCTCCGGAGATGCAAGGGTTTGGCACAGGACTTAATACAAACCCTTGCACCATCATTTGAAAATTTGGCCCTGTATCTCTAGCTGGCTATCTTTTGATTGTATATGTCTGTCCACCTACTGTATCTGCCTGTGTGTTTGTCTGTTTGTCTGTCTATTTATCTCTCTCTCTCTCTCTCTTACCATATAGTATTTATTTGTCTGTCTGTGTCTGTCTATCTAAAATTGATAGGTTTAAAGGGGACAGGAAATTTGTGCTAATTGGCAGCAGTTAGTAATCGTACCAGGTCCTAATGTTGCACGCTTAATAGTGTTCGGCATTAGGGTGAAACCCAGACCTGTGCACTTCCAGAGTTGAGAATCTTTAGTGGAGGGTCCGGGAGCACAGCGCCCCCCATAACGGGGTAAAGACATGATGCCTCATGGCATTAATCGCGCAGCGAGATAGTGCCATGCGACATAATGACCCCATGCCGTTAGTAAACTTTCTAGCAAGAGAAATGAAAGACTTGCCTCCAAATGAGCCATATTTAACTGTAAATTATTAAACCTTGATATGAAAAACTGTGTTTTCAGTTGTTTTCTTCTTATGGACCACATTCTGCATGGTTCTCTTCATGGAGCCAGTAAACTGGAATTTTTACTATGTCACGGTTTGTGTACAGAATACTAAACATGAGCTACTGTCCTATCAGAGTCATGCTTAGAGTTCTGTTCACAAACCGTGACACAGTTAAAACTCCAGGGGCTGGGGTCAGCTGAGCAGTGCAGAGGTCTTAGGTGCCATGAGCACTTTACCTCATCCGACGCTGGTGACTCAGGTTCGGGAATGTACACAGGTAGCTCTGGGGGTCAGCTAGGGAAGGGAGGATCAAGCATCCGCAGGACTGCTTTCCTCCTTTGGGGAAGGGTATTTCATGCCTCACCGCTTGACAGCCATCTGGAGGAATCCAGATGGTAGCGTGTGCAAGATCCAGTAAGTGGTAGGGATACACATTCAGAGCATCAGGGGGTGTCTCCACAGCGGTGGAGCTCACATGGCATGCTCATTGCACATCTGTGCAGCCCAGGGAGAGAAAAATAAGGAGGAAAACTGAGGATGGGCTTCATGAAGCCTTGCCTGCTCATGCTGATGGCCCACTTGGTCTTTCTTGCTCAGAGGACACCTGGATTTGTGTCCTGGGTGGGGGAGGATGGCACTCCCTTCCTGGCCTCACCACAGGGCACAAGCCACGAGGGATACAAATCCCCTGAAAATGGAGGAGACACGGGACAGCCACAATTGACAGGACAGGGCTGAGCCAGCTGCCCATACCTGCCAGAGGGATAAAAACCTATATGGAAAAAAAACTACAGAGATGGGATTTTCAGCCCTCCTTAGACTAAGTCCCACATTGTAGCAACCAATATGGAATGAATTCTCTGCACTTGCAGACCATACTATTTTCAGCTCGAGTTCTGCACAGGCATAAATTGGAGTTGCAGATGTTACACCTGATCCCTCTAGGTATAAAATTTTGGCACAGCTGTGCCAAAAAAGTGGCCCAAAGTTGCCATAAATCAGGGAGCTGGTCATAAACCAACTCCTGCTTTGAAAATACAGTGCAAGGGGGAAAAACTGCAACTCTACAACTGCAGTCGATTTCGGGGGGGATGGAAAATCCAGCCCCAAATCACTGGTTACGTGAAAAGAACAGTAAAATAATTTTTTGCATAAAAACAACACAATGCCAAATACAGGTTTTTTTTTCACATTACTTTTTATTCCGCGTCATTTACATATGGATCATTTAGACTTATGGGCATCATTTCTGGAAATGGGAACGTTATAAACAGCTGCTAGTTAGAAACCATTTTCTGTCCTTTTTAAAAAGTAGATTTAAAAATTGGAACCTTTTAGAGCCATTTTGAGATCTAAGTAGTAGTGGGAAAGGGTCTGCCCATCGCATCAGCTGATGGAATATCTTTATGATTTATGTGCCTTTTGCCTGAGTCACACTTGAAATGGGCTTGATCTCTGGAATCTTTACCCAGTAACCATATAAATGAAATAAATAAATGCAAACTAATATGAGGCAAGGTCAAGTACTTCCTGGTGGATAATAATCTTAGGGAATAGTTAAGGCCAGAGGTGAAGCTAAGTACTTATACCTCACTCAGTCCATTATCCTTTATGATAGTCCAGAGTCTGTTGGGCTTAACAATACTATAAACTTTATTTTTTAAATTGTATTTTAAATTGTCTAGCACTTTTAAAAACTGTTTGGATTTTGCTAAGTTCCCTGTGGTGATTATGACAACATAATTGTAATTTATGTTTACTGGAGCATTCACCTGGCACATACAAGCCCATAAAACCTGTTGACCCAACTAATCATTATACAGCAATTGTAGATGACGCTGACATTATTTATTTAAAATGTCTTTTACCAGGAAAATGTGCATAGAACAAATGATCTGCTTTCAGCAGGAACAGAGGCAGGGTATATCAAACAATGCAGAGTTTTCAGTTACAATAGCCTGAAGCACCGAGATAAATACTACTTCGGTTGCCAGATGTAACAAGGAGGAAGAATCCTTGCTGACAAGTATGTCCTCAAGGGCATGTACATAGGATCTTCAAGTGGCCTATTGGAACAGACTTAAATTGCGAAAAAGTGGCATGTTTCAAGTTATAAGTGAGATACCCTCATTCCCCCTAACCTGGAGCTGCTCTGGGGCAAGTGTAGCAGTACAGTAGGGGTTTAGATGGCCGATGCAAGACAGAGTCATGTTCCAGTGGCTTTATTTGTTGTTATCACCCATGGAGTCATTAGGTTACTGTTTTGTTGGGGTGGTAGTTGGTACAGCGGTAGCACTACCACTTGCGATGCCAGTGGCCTGAGTTCAGCAATGAGCTTGGGCCATCGAGGGGAGTCAGGGGAAATATGGAGTATTCCAGAGGACACTCTCTTCTTTTAAGCTCAAGTTCAAGTTTATTGACAGGAAGGCTCCTTTGAGCAAGTTCATTTACAAGAAGGTGCTGGTGTACAATACAAAGAACCATGAATTATAAAAAGAACACAGTACAGAAAAGAATGGCAGTTGATGCAGCACAGAAGAACAATGAACTACGCAAAACAGGGAACAATAAGTTGGGATGGCAAACACTATTATAACATTCAGGACAAACAATCCGAAGACGTCATACAATTCTGAGGGAGAAGAGATTATGGTTATATATAGGACAGGAGACGTCAGAAAATGAAGTGCAGAGATAGGGTAGGATGGGGATAATCTGTGTGGGTGCAGAAGGGGGGAGGGTGATTGGAAGGAAAGTGAGGAGGGGATGGTGGTAGGAAGGAAAGGGAAAGGGTAAGTGCAATTCTTGGGGAAAAGCTAACTATTCAAGGTAGCGGGCGAGGGCTGCCACTGCTGCTGCTTTACTGCCACCTTGGTGACCACAAGTCTGTACCTCTCAACTGTCACCCATTATAGGGTACGTCGCTCATTTTGCCTCTCAGAAATCCTTTGTCCCACATGAGGAAGGTGATATTTCACATTTCCCACTGAAACTTTAAAGCAGAATTTCATAATGATCTCCTGTGCTCAGTTATCAGCAAACATTAGGAACACTAGTGCACTGGTACCCATAGCGTTTTGAGCTTGCCGGTGCCATGTTTGAAGATGTGTCACACATTTTTCTCATTTGTCACACATCTTGTCACACATTTCAGTGAAGAAAGGATGAGAGTTATGTCTTCATGTGAGGGAAAGAGGACATCAGCAGGGGTCTGCATGACCACTCTTGCATGTGGACATCCTAGGGGCTGGGACTGAAAACAAGAACAGTACCTGAACTGAGCAGTATGATCCCAGTGTGCACAGGCCCTGACTGCAGCTGCAGATCACTCCAGGTACCCTGAGAACTTCTGCCCCTGCACATTAGAAAGGGCAGGAGGTCAGCCCATCAGTGCAGCAGTAGTGCTATGGCTCACAATGCTGGCGACCTGGGTTCGGGAATGAGCCCTGGAAGCTGGAGGGCCAGCCAGGGGGAGGAGGTTTGAACACTCACAGGGCTGCTCACCTTCTCTGGGAGGGAAGGGGGACAAGGCTCAGTGCAGGACTGACCTCTGGTGGAAGCCAGAAGTACAGCCAGCACCCAGCCATAAGAAAGAGGGGAGGAGCATGATGTACATCGGTGCTAGCACCTTGCCGCCCGGGTGCGAGTCACGCTCCACAGAAAATGGCAAAAAACAACCTCATACGCGCCAGGTAGACTGAGCGGCAGCACTGATCCCCAACCTATACTTCACGGTAGCCTGATGAAATACTGAAGATTTGGGGTGTATGGCCCCACCTAGGGGGAACAGCCATGGCTGGATTGGGGTGTACCAGAGATAAGAGGGGGAACAATATGCCTTGGCAACTCCCAAGGAAACAGAGTGTAGGAGGCTTGGAGGAGAAGAAATAGAAATAAGGAAAGGGCAGGAGGTTGGACCAAGCACTGCTGGCCCCACCATGTCCACTTGGGGGGGTGAACCCCCTGGGTTGAAAACTTAGGAGGTACAGTGGTGCTGGCCAGTATGCAATGCAATACTGCAACATTCTGCAGTAGAGTTACTGCAGTAAATAAAGGCAGTTTCAATGGCAGTTGAACTCTTTTGTCATAAAGTAACTCAAGACACTGTGTCGCATCCTGCCTGGCTTCATTATAAGTGCCAAAGATACTGTGGGGGTGGGGCTGGTTTGACCATATGAGGAGACTGCTGGTTGAAGCAGAAACATTAAATTATAAAAGTCACTGTTCTGTTTTTACTGTTGCTGTGTGGTACAAAAATTAAGGTTATATAGGTTTCTAATCTCCTTTCTTCAGTACGACTCATGCTCTAGGTTTATTTTGTCATCATAGAATTGTAGAAGCTTGATGGCAGAAGAGGACCATACCATCCCATCTAGCCTGCCCTTTTTTTCCCCCCTACTCCTCCCCTCCCTGCCTGCCCCGCCTCCCCCAATACTCAGCCCCATATGCTTGTCCCATGCCCTCTTGAATTCTTCCACCGATTTAGCCCCCACCGCTCCATCTGGTAGTCTGTTCCAGGGTTCCACCACCCTGTCTGTGAAGAAATGCCCTCTCACATTGCCCCTGTATCGTTTTCCTTGCAGTCCGAGGCTGTGCCCTCTAGTTTTGATCCCCTCCTTCCTCTTAAGTAAATGCTCTTCTCCCACTTTATTGAGCTCCTTTACATATTTAAAGGTATCAATCATGTCTCCCCTTTCCCTCCTCGTCTCCAGCGTGTACAGATCCAGCTCCTTACACCTCTGGTCATATAACTTTCCCTGCATACCCTGCACTATCTTGGTTGCCCTTCTCGGAACCCTCTCCAGTGCATCTATATCCTTGCAGAGATCAGGTCTCCAGAACTGAACCCCACACTCCAGGTGCGGCCTCACCATGGCTTTGTAAAGGGGCATTATTACCTCCCTCTTTCTGCTAGTAATGCCCCTGCCTATTTATGCAGGCATTACATTGGCCTTTCTCGCCACCCAGCTACATTTGATTCCTAACTTAAGGTTCAAAGAGACTATGATCCCCAGATCCCTCTCCTGTTTGTTACTTTAATTTCTTCCCCATCTTGGGTGTACCCTACTCTTCTATTCCTACTCCCCAAGTGCATCATAGCACACTTCTTGGCATTAAATTTCAACTGCCATGTCCCAGACCATTTTTCAAGCATCTTTAAGTCCTCCCTCATGTCCTCCACCACTCCCCCCGGGGTGTCCACCCTATTGCATGTTTTCGTATCATTAGCAAATAGGCACACCCTCCTCCTCAAACTCTCAGCAATATCACTGATGTAGATGTTGAAGAGAAGTTGACCCAAAACTGACCCCCTGTGGCACTCCACTCTTCACCCTCATCATCCCGGAGCGCACCCCATTGAGCACCACCCTTTGAGTTCTTCCTTACGGTCAGGCCTCCGCCCAGCTTATTTTCCCACCCAACTCAAGGCTTTTCATCTTGCTCACCAGCCTCTGTGAGGGACAGTGTCAAAAGCCTTACTGAAGTCCAGATAGGCCATGTCCACCACTCCCCCTTGGTCAATCACCTGAGTCACCCAATCAAAGAACTGAATTAGGTTTGTCTGGCAAGACTTCCCCTTCGGGAAGCCATTCTGTCTGCTGTCCTGCAAGCCACTGTCCTCCAGGTAATCTACCACCCTCTCCTTGATTACTGCCTCCATCACCTTCCCCACCACTGACGTGAGGCTGACAGGTCGGTAGTTCCCCTTCACCCCCATACTACCTCCCTTGTGTAAAGGCACTACATCTGCCCTCTTCCAGTCCTCTGACACTCTCCCCGTATCCAGGGACAAGTTGAAGAACCTTGTCAAGGGTGTGGGCAACTCCTCCTTCAATTCCCTGATCACCCTAGGGTGTAACCCACCAGGTCCCAGTGCCTCGTCCACCCTCAATCTGTATCCCTCTGCCCTAACACTATACACAGCGAATGGGCTCAGATCCACCCATTTGCCATCTTTCCCCTTTGACTTTAGCTCAGGTCTCCTACTGTCCTCCTGCTCCTTGAATATAGAGCTAAATTACTTATTTAATAACTCTGCTTTTTCACAGTCCCTTTCCAATTTTATTTCCTCCCCAGCTAGTAATCCCCTGCCTTGCCCTCCTCCTCTCCCTCACATATCTGAAAAAGGTTTTATCCTCCCTTTTGGCATTTTCTTTGGTCTTGGACCTGTTATGCTGTTGCAAAGCATTTATATGATTATATGATGTTTGAGATGTTTTGTTATGAAAGGCATTTTATACAATTGTTCAGTGCTGTATCTCATACTAGTTCTGCAAATCAACAAGAAAGGCTTTATGTGTGAATACATGCTTCTCAGGTATGTGAACCAAGAGAAAACTACCTGTTCTATGGGACTAGAGATGGGTTAACACCTGGTCTAATTCAGGTTACCCTCACCCCTACCCCAAAAAATAGGCTGCTTCAGATCATCCAATCCTTTAACCACCTCTTCCCCAACCTCTCCAAGCCAAATTATTCCAACCAACAAGAACAGGAAGGGGGCACTAATCATGCACCCTCTTTGAGCATGCACCTCTGGCCCCTGCACCATCCAGACATACCCAAGGCTGTTTCCTACCTGGGCCCCACAAGAGTGTGGGCCAGATAACCTGGAACCAGAACTCCTTAAACTTGCTGCCCTAGCCATTGTCATACCTGTTACCACCTTATTCAACTTATTCCCTCTCCAGAAGCTGCCTGCCAGTTTCTGGAGTAGTGCCAAGGTAACACCTCTGCACAAAGACAGAAATAGACAAGATATTAGCTATTGACCTATCTCTGTCCTGCCATACCTGCCCAAATTCCTGGGAAGATTCATTCAAGCCCAAATCTCTGACCTCTTGCACCAGAACAAACTCCTCATCCCTGTCCAGTCTGGCTTCCAATCTACTCCCTCCACTGCCACAGCCCTCTCTTTTAACTTGGTGGACCATACAGTGCTATAGTAACTGCAAGAAGGAAAGATTTTGGAGTAGCACCAGACAAAAGTATATTGCTTGAGTCTTACCTGACAGATTGCAAAGAGTGGTGGTAGAAGGTCAGCTGGCAGCACCTTGCCCATTATCTAAAGGAGTACCTTAGGGGTCCATGTTTGTTTTTTCACATACATAATCTTATAAAAAGCACAGAGAAATCAGAAATAAGGCTCTGTGCTAATAACACTATCATGCTACTGCTGAATTGAGACAAGAAATGGAAAGCAAACGTCAGAAAGATTTCCTGGCTATGTAGAACTGGTTTTAGGATTGAAAGCTAGCGATGAATTCTACAAATACTCAGGTCATAGCCTTCTACCACCTCTGTTTAGCAAAGAATGAATATGAAGTAAATACTAGGATAAATCAAGGGCACATAATGAGTAAATACAAATAAAAATAACTGAGGGTAACGACAAATAACATGCATTGCAAAGTTAACACAAATGGTAGATGCACATGTAGGAGCTTTACAGCAATCAGCATTTGTATGACCTGAGCATGCAAGATTAACAGTGGATAATCAACTTATAATACCAGTCCAGATTGTGGGAGTCTGGTTTACAGACAAAGTCAAGAAGACTCTACAGATGTTAAATATAACCTCTAATATATTTGCCAGGTTTGTTCTGTTATGTTGCTATCATAAGCATTACTGTTATACATCCTGTATAAAGACTTGAATTGGGACTCTCCTGATCTACAGTAAGAAGGGGAAAAACTATATTTCACTCTTGTTTATAATTTAATTAAAAATAATCAATGTCCATATCTGACAAAAATATTGGCTGAACCAAACCTTGCATACTCACTAAGAGAGGCCTGATCATGACAATGAGATGTACCCAGGATCAAAACAAAGTATGGCCAATTAATGATTCATTATATTATTTCAAAATCATGGAATTCAATGTCAGATCAGTCCAGAATGTCTTTAACACTGAAAAACGTTGCTACAGAAAATACGTAGGAATTGGAAAGTATGCCATTGTATAATCTGAATAATATAGAATATGTAAATACTCAGTTTTTAAATTCAAACGGAAGTATAATTGGAAGGTACTATATTGTTAGAAAGGCACTTTTGTGTTATATCATTTAAAAAAATATGTCAGGAGTTCCGGTGACGTCACTAGCTTAATGGCAGCCTAAATCGGAGCTCTGGTGCCTCGGGTACTTTATACAAAGTAATCTCCATCCATCAGTGACTGAAATGCTTTATCTAGGACATACCCAATCTCCGTTGGTACTTGTGCAATGGGCAGAACTAAAAAGAAGCTCGATGATGGAGATTGCAGCCGTTCAAGAGGTCGGATGGAGCGGAGGCCTGTAAGCCCTTCTGGATCCCGTACATCTTTAATTATGGCCTCAGGTAAGGACTCTGATGGCTCCGGTTCCAAAGATACGTCAACTTTTACAAAAGCTGACAGGCACAGAATGTTAAAAATACTACACCGTATTGATGCCAGGATTCTAGGGATACAGGGCGATCTCAAGAAATTAGAAACACGCATGACCTCAGTGGAAACAAAAGCTGAAACTTTACAGTCAGAACATACGGCCTTCGGGAGATCTCTGGCTTACCTTCATAAGAGAGAGAAAGACCTGACTATGAGAGCAGAGGATGCAGAGGCGAGAGCTCGCCGTAATAACATTCACATATTTGGCATCTCGGAGGGGGTGAATCCCCCATGTATGGAGGACTTTATAGATTCCTGGCTAAAGACAGAGCTGAATTTAGAGGAGAGTTTCAATACAGAGATTGAAAGAGCTCACCGCTCTGTTGCCCCTTAACCGAAGGAAGGTGCACCACCCAGATCAGTGATCGTAAAATTCCTTCGATAACTTGGACGGACAAAGGCTTTAAATAGATCAAGATTTCCCTCCTTTAATGCTCACTCAACGTAAGAAGGTGTTGCAAGTGGTAAAATCACTGAGAGACAAAGGTTTGAAGGCCTACCTTAGATATCCTGCAAAGCTTTGGGTACAGAATGGAGATGGGGTTAAGATCTTTGACACCCTTTCGGCTGCTGTCCCTTTCGTCACATCACAAGAGGTACCCATTCTGGATATAAAGGAGGAGCAGGCAGAGAGGGAGTTAGAAGACCTGTTATGGTCAATTTCTCCTGGTTCAGGAAGATGTGCAAGGAGACGAGAAGAGGCTCTACTCCCATTACATGCAGACATGGCGAAGTGGCTACAAACTAGGAAAACCTGAGGAGCGCACTAATGGAGTGTGCATGGTGAGTTGTTCTGCAGCAATGCCTTGAAATAGGCAGCGATTCCCTTGGGACTGAAAAGCTGAGACTGCAAGACTTATAGGGGACCTAGAGCACCATCTTATTTGAAATGGACAAACAATACTTGTTTACCTCTTATTTTCTTTTCAGATATGAGGTCTCCATTTTAATATCCCTCATTGTTCATGGGATATCTTGGGGGAATCTCCCCTGTTATTATTTTAGGTATCTCCTTAAGAAGCTATGGAGGAACTTTTCAGTGCTGGGTTCAGGGTTTCAAGGGGAAGGTTTATGGAATGGGACGCATAGATGGTGCAATGTGGATAAAGTCCCAAGGGAATGAAGCGCCACATTCGGAGGGTGGAGATGGGAAGTTGAATGAAGGTTTTTATCTCTTTTTCCTTTTTTTTTTTAATGCGGAGGTAGGTGTAGACATGAATTTATTTGATGGTCGGATGGTTATAAAGAGTAAACAGAGCAGATAACTTACAAGGAAGGGATGGGGGAATGATTTGGTGTGGGAATGTGTTGGCTGGAGGGGGGCTAAGGTGCAGCAAGTATTCAATTTAGGTATGGCAAGGGCGATTGGCCTGTTGTGTCTCCATCCTCCATCTAGCTAGTAAAATAAGGAGGACTAAGTTTAAAGTGGAAGTACTGAGGTTCATTGTTTGCCTCCCCTGGTCCCATTCGATAAGTGGCAGGAAATTTGATTGTGCCCGGGGTACCTGGCTTAGGTGGCCTGCCTAACTGGATCCAAGCCAACTAGGAGAGGGGTGTGGTTCTGAAATTCAGGAATCTACCTCTTAGCATTTAGATACACTTTTTCTTCTATACTACTAGGAGCTATAAGCCCCCAGCATCTGGGGGATTAAACCATTACCCCCAGTTTTTTGTAGTTCGGACTGAGCTAATAGGTATCTGGAGATCAGGTACCCGGGTTCTTGTTCTTCTATTACTATCCCCTTTTTTTTCTTGGGGTTCTTGTTCGTGACTCACATTGGGGTCATAGGGTGTTAATACACCCAAGGGCTAGTTAATAGGGTGGGATGTTTGGGGTAATTTTTGATTGTGGGGGTTATGTAATTTTTTATATTTTAGGGTTTTTTTTATGTTTACGTTTCCTTATTCCCGAAGTAAGCAAGAAATTTTGGTAGTCTTTCAGAATGGTGGAGGTGAAACTGGCACTGAATGATGATTCTTTGTCCTACCTAATATGCGATCATGGCTTCTCTCAAGATAGTATCGCTTAATGTTAAAGGAATAAATGGGGTGGTTAAGCAAGTGAGAATTTTACAAGAGCTGGGACAATTAAAGTGTGATTTGGCATGCTTACAGGAAACCAAATTGTCAGATGGTGAACATCTTAAACTCAGAAGGATGTGGGTAGGTGGGGTCCATGCAGACTCTTGCCCTGACTCTCCTGGGGGGGGGGTTATCCTAATCCGTAAGGGTCTTCCTTTTAAGGTCCACAGGGTTTTGACGGAGGGACTGGGACATTATATGATGGTTTGTGGAGAGTATATGGGAGACCCACTCAACTCAGTAGCAGTGTATGCCCCCACGCCCCCTTCTGGCAGTTTTTTCAGGCGATGTTTTGCCACAGTGGATTCTGTCTCCCCGGGTAGAGTGGTAATGGTCGGGGACTGGAATTGTGTTGAGAATAGTCTCCTGGATATGAGCCCTGGGGGGAAGGGAGGGAGGACAGCATGCTCTAAACTTCTCAGAAATTTATTATCAGAGGGGGGCTGGACAGATCCTTGGAAGCAACAAAACCCGCTGGTCAAGGATTTTACATTTTATTCAGTGGTAGCTAAATCATACTCTAGGCTCAATAGGTTTTACACACAAACTAGGAACGTTAGTGACATGGTAGACCTGGCAATACATACGGTCACTTTTTCAGATCACGCCCTGATTAGTGCCAGGGCAAAATGGCCTGGAGCAAAAACTAAAGGTAGCTGGAGATTTGACCCAGGGCTTCTTAATGATAAAAATTTTGTAGCCCAAATGAAGGAGTCAATTAAGTTATATATCTCAGAGAATAAGGAAAATGATACCCATATACATTTCATATGGGATGGGTTGAAAGCAGTTGTATGGGGTCAGATTATTAGCTACTCTACTTACAAATACAAAAGTACCCAAGCTAAATTAAACAATTTGTTAGAAACCATTAGCTCATTGGAAAAAGAACATAAAAAAACAATAAATATGCTTCTATTCAAGAGAAATTAATGGAAGCTAGAGAGAAATATAATAGGGAAATGCATAGTAGAACTGAAAATCACCTAAGATACACTAGACAAAAATATTATGAAACAGGAGGTAAAGCACAATGATTATTGGCCCTCAGACTTAGAAAACAACAGGCAGACAGATTTATTTCTAGTCTCAAAAAGTGTGGAACCCAGATCCTTTCCTCGGACCCCATACAGATTGCGGACAGCTTTTGTAATTATTACCGGGAGTTATACTCCCAAGAGAGAGGAGAGAACCACCTTGCCCAGGTGAACAATTTTTTAAATAATGTAGAACTACCCAGGCTTGAGGACTCCCAGAAAAACAGTTTGGACAGGGCAATAACTGAACAAGAAGTTATTAAGGTTATCAAGAGCTTAAAAGGGGATAAGGCCCTGTGCCCGGATGGGTTTGTGAGGGAATTTTACTGGGTGTTTGTTGGAGAATTGACCCCATCTGTTCACCAGAGTTTGCAATATAGCTCAGGAATGGAGTGAGGCCCCAGCCTCCTAGGAAGAAGCACTGATTACTCTCCTGCCAAAACCAGGTAAAGATCTGACGGAGTGTGGGAGCTATCGCTCTATATCTTTAATCAACCAGGATGCTAAAATATTTGCTAAGGTTCTGAGTTCTCGTTTACAAGAATTTATCCCGGAATTAGTACACAAAGATCAGACAGGGTTTATTCCAGGCTGTCATATCCAGGATAACATTAGATTGCTACTCAATGTTTTCTCTGCCTCCAGGTCATTCCCCCCGAATGTTTTAAGGGCGGTATTGGCACTGGACACAGAGAAAGCATTTGATCGTATTGATTGGCTTTTCCTGGACCAAGTCCTGGAGAAATTTGGGATTGGGGAAAAATTTAGAAAGTGGATAGCAAACCTGTATAGAAATCCCTTGGCGAGGATGAAGGTGAACGGGATTACCTCCAAAAGGGTACTGATTAAGACAAGGCTGCCCACTCTCACCTTTACTGTTCGTCTTATGCATAGAAACTTTAGTAGCCCTTGTGAGGCAGTCGAATCATTTTAAAGGCATTCAAGTACAGGGGGTGGAGGTTAGGGTCTCTTTATACACAGATGACACTCTGCTATATATTTCTGACCCTGTGAGGCAGATGCCTTTAGTGGATTCTCTAATCCAGTCATTTAGTGCAGTTTCCGGGTTCAAAGTTAATGATGCTAAATCAGAACTCTTGCCCATTGGTTGGCCACAAGACAGGGCACTCCCACCAATTGGTAAATATAAATGGGCCAAGGAAGATATTAGATATCTTGGGGTTAGAATAACTAGAGATATTTCAAAATGATATCCCTCGAATCATGGGAGATTATTACAGATAGTCCAAGAAGATCTACATAAGTGGGAAGAGTTGCCCCTTGCTCTGTTTAGCAGAATTGAATGTGTAAAAATGAATGTTCTCCCACGCTTTTTGTTTCTGTTTCAGTCTCTGCCGATTAGGCCATCAGCCTGTTTTTGGAGGGCACTGAGATCCCTCCTGTCCTGGTTTATTTGGGCTGGCAAGCCACCCAGAGTGAAATGGAGGGTTCTTCTTAAAGAAAAAAGGAATGGAGTGGCAGGTCTGCCAGATCTTAAAAAATATTACTGGGCCGCTCAGTGTCAACCATTGATTTCCCTTATGAGAAATGCAGACCCCCCGTTATGGGCTGAGATAGAGAGACCAGAGTCCTCCAGAGGAGATATCAACGACCTAATATATATGGACATAGAGAGGATGCATCACTTGTACTGCAAGAACCCTTGGACCAGGCTGGTGGTCTCCTCTTGGCAGGAGATTAACAGAAAAATGGGGTGTGAGATAATCTTGAGAATGACCTCCCTGATTAAAGCTTGTTTGGACTTCCAACCTCTTATTTGGGATGGGGGATTCCTTCAGTGGGAACTAAAGGGTCTATCTACATTAGGACAGCTGTATGTAGGGGAGGGTCTCAAATCTTTCCAACAGCTTTTAAAAGAATTCTCGCTGCCCACCTCTAATTTTTTCAGATATCTGCAACTCAGACATTTCCTAAGGGGGAAAAAGCTTGGAGGGGGGTGCTGGTGGCTTAGGTATTAACCCTTTGGTGGATTTCCTGAGAGCTGAGGCCAGTAGGACAGAGTCTAAGGGGTTTGTCTCTCAGTTGGTTGACCAGTTTCATGAGTTGGAGCTGGATTCCCTGGAGTTGGTTAAAGCAAACTGGTCTATAGAAATGGAGAGGGTTATTGATGATTCCATATGGGTTGTAGTATGGGGGGGCCATCCACTCTACCACTGCCTCTAATAGCTGGTGGGAATTTCGATGGAAAGTTGCAACTAGATACTTTCGTACTCCAACAGTCACTAGACATTTTGGTCACCACTTTTCGGACGACTGTTGGAGGGAGTGCGGGAATAAGGGGACACACTTACATATATTTTGGTCATGCCCCAGTATCAGTACTTTTTGGGAGCAAATTGTGGACCAAGTGGGGACAGTTTTTGGGATGCACATGCCAGAGGACCCTATTTATTGGATTTTAGGGTGCTACCCGGACCAAATCAAACAGAAGTCGCAGAGATATTTATATAATATAATGGTGGCCTCGGCTCTCAAGGCAATTACCCAGGTTTGGATGTCTAAAATCAGTCCCACAACTAATGCTTGGTACAAAAATTGCTTAAATATATTAGATATGGAATATTTAATGGCTAGAATAAGGCTACAAAAAGATAAATTTAAGACAAGATGGATGCCTTTCTTTAACTTTCAAGTGCAGAAAGAACAAACTAATGTATTAGATATCTTGGTTAAATATACCTGTAACTGAAAGTAAATTAGAAAGTCTTATTGATTCCCTTAACAATGCGAGCAAAGGCAGACTAGTACACTTGGTACTTCCTAAGACAATATGAACTATGTTAATGTAACTCCCTTGGATTAATGTATTTTCAAGACTTTCAATGGTCACCCCTTTTTCTAGCTAAGTAATTCATTATAAGGGTAATATAAGCTTTTTCTCCCCCCCTTTCCCTTTTTTTTTTTTTTTTTTCAATTCTGTCATGCCTGTTGCTCGTAGAGTTGAGGGAAATGTGATCTGGTATGACGGGTACATGAATGGAATATAAGTTCTAAAGACCGATAGATCCATATCTAAAGTCCCAGATGTAACACCTAACCAATGAATGCGAATCTCTCAAACACATCCCAGTGTTATCAGTGGAAAAGATGTACCTATGTGCTGTCCCCCCTTTTTGGTTTTATCTTATTTTCCTTTTTGTACTGTCATATAAGAAAAATAATAAAATTATTATTTCAAAAAAAAAATATGTCAACAGATCAGTTAGGGTTGATGCTTAAAGCTACAAAAGTAAGGAAAAGCAACTTTAGACCTCATAATCCCCTTAGTTGTGATGAATCTCTGTCCTGGCATTCCTCAGGGATTTGAAGGATCATAGAGCACAGCTTTAGCATTGTCGTATCTTCATCGCTGTCTTTCCAGGCACATAAAAATACTAACACAGCAATGCTTGTAGACTGGGTGCTGAAGTTAGGGCAAAGCCAAATCTGCATTGCATGATCATTAAGTCCCTGTAGAATGCCAGGACACAGATACACTATGGACCAAGGAACGTTTAACCCTAATGCTAAATTATTTACTTGTATGGCTTCAACCTACATGATTCTATAATGTAGTTTTTTTACAGTGAATTTCCTTACATCTTGCTAGAGTCAGTCATATCCTTAGAGTCCCGAGCTTTGGTTTTGTTCCAGAGACACAAGAACCTAGTGGTAGAAACCCCTTTGGAGCAGGGCCACTGATGTTGGTGCATGATGTCCATTAGCACACACATGCTACCGTGTATAAGGTGTCCCCACCCTAACAGTCTTGGTTCCTTTTCCCCATCACTGAGTGCATGACTTCATGGGTGATATTTGTCTGTTTTCAGACTGCTTAGGCCTGCTTTGGTTCTCAGTTCTGATGCTTCCAGAAATGTCTCCTAAACTACCCCCATTTTGGTACTATCCTACTGGTAAAAGGATTTCCCATATCAACACCTATTCTCAGTGTCTACTGTTTGGAATAGGACCATGACAATCTTGCCACAGTTGCCCCTGTTTGATGCCACATACTTTGAAACATTGTGCTGTTTGTGTTTAAGTTCCCTATGTGCTGCTATGGTGAGTAAAGAGGCTGTGTTTGATTCCTCAGGTGAAGAAACATTTAAAGGAGATGGTTCCACCTTCCCCATACATGCCACCCTCATCAACTGCATCATTTCTTCAGCAGTCAACAGGGATGATCATTTAGTTCTTTCAGACTCATCATTCTCTCCTGCCTCTCCTTTAGGGGTTGTGATGGAGAAGACCTGTCTAGTATCTAGGAACTTGACCATTTGTGGGCACTCATTTTCTCCCCAGACAATGCTCTTTGAGGATTATGCCCAAGGTGGGCCCTCCATTTGACAGCTGCCATCTCTTCTAGGCATGGCTCCCCCATCTTCCCACTCAGAGGGGCAGCCTGATGGGACCCCATCTTTGATGTCATCTTTTTGATCAGCACTACTGACTATGGCACCTTGTGTGGAATCAGCACTACCTCTTTCAGTGTAGCCATCGTAGTGTCTACACCAACTCTTTCTAAGGCACCATGCTTTTTGTCACCATGTTTGTTGGAACTGACTGAATCAACAGCACCATGTTATTCAGCACTGCTGTGCTTCTCGCTGTTTGTCAGAATGGTATTGTGCACACCTCCACCATGCACTGTATCATCTTCTACAGTAAGGCATCATCCCAGCAGCAGTCATTTCAATGCGCTCAGCATCTCACCAGCTCCCTGTTAGTCCAAGCATTATGCCTTTGGTACTCGTCATCAGTAGGGCTACAGACTTGTTAGTGGAGCATGCATTGTGTGGCAGGAACTCATCAGGTAAACCTTTTGCATGACCTCCTGTGGCCTTTTTCAGGCCCAGTATTAGCACTCCTGTTCTGCAGGGCTGTCAAGCAGCATCACCTTTTCAGTTTCCCACCTCAGGTGTGTAACACCCCTATCAGTCTCCAGGAGGTCCTTTGGCTACCCTTATAATAAGACAGGCAGTCTTACACCTTCACCCATCAGGTTTTCTCACAGACTACAAGTTTTTTGCCAGGTTGCTTTACGTGAGAAACTGGTTCAGGTACACTAACCGTAGGCCTGTGCCTTAACAAGCTGGGTTCTTTGAGCTCCTTTCAGGACCTCTGCAACAAGACTTATTGTCTATTGCCAGGCAGGAGCTGCCATTAACAGACACTGTGCCCACTCAGCAAGGGTGCAACCACAGTTAAAAGGTTGGGGTGGGGAACATGGCTCTACTGAACAATTTGTGCCAACACCAGTGACACTAGATATGGAGCACAGATACTGACAGAAAACTCCATTATTTTTATAATTAATTTGTATTTGAAACACCTCTGAAATAAAGGATTTGCACCTTTTGAAGTATCAGTCTTCGTTTCTCTGGTGGTGAGTGCTCCCTTCCATCTGACTAATGTGTGTATTCCAGGTTATTTCAATTAAAATAACAAAGCTCCTTACCTTGATTCAATGAGTAACATATACAACAAAATAGATGTAAAGTATTTACAATGAACACACCGAGGTTTTCCATTACTTTCCAGTTTAGCTCAGATAATTCAGTTTGCATCAGCAGTTTTCTGATACACAAAATTCTTCCAAAATCTGAATTTCAGGCCCTTCCATTTTTATTTTATTAGATATTTTAAATAACACATGATGGCTTCCCCTTATACTGTGCTTCATCTGTTCACCTTGCTTATACCTGCCATGAAGCCATAATCCTCTGTTGTGACATCACAACCTGTTGACATAGTACTCAGTCTGACATAACAAGCAGAGGATTATGACTTCAGGACAGGAAAAGCAATGGGAACAGATGATGTGGTATGGGCAAAGAGATTGCTTTCATTCAAATATCAATCGGTATTGTAATTAAGAATGGACTATCCTGAATTTTATTTTTGAAGAATGTTATGAGATTCACAGTCCTGATGATGCCAACCATAATTTTTGTAAGAGACTATTAATCACTTTAAGTGTTAGAAACATAGAAACATAGAATTTGACGGCAGATAAGGACCGCTTGGCCCACCCAGTCTGCCCATTTCCCTACCTACTGGATAAGCTGCAGATCCTAGTTAACCAGCAGCCTGCTTCTTCCTACCCCCACCCCCCAGAATTGCCTTATGACTATCCCGTGCATGCTTGAATTCCACCACTGATTTTGACTCCACAACCTCCTCCGGAAGGCCATTCCATGCATCCACAACCCTCTGTGAAAAATACTTCTTAAATTACCTCTGAGCCCCCTTTATCTTCAAATTGTGCCCTCTTGTTCTTGCACACCTCTTTTTTTGAAAGATGCTACCCTCTTGGACTTTGTTGATTCCCTTGAGGTACTTGAAAGTTTCTATCATGTCCCCCCTCTCCCTCCTTTCCTCGAGGCTATACATATTAAGCTCCTTAAGTCTCTCTTCATATGTCCTCCGGTGCAGACCCTGCACCATTTTAGTTGCCCTCCTCTGGACAGCTTCCTCCTGTCTATGTCTTTGCGGAGATTGGGTCTCCAGAACTGCACACAGTACTCCAGATGGGGTCTCACCAGCTGTCTGTACAGAGGGATAATAACTTCCTGTTTTCTACTGGTGATGCCTCTCCTATGCATCCCAGTATCCCCCAACCCTCCTTGCTGCCTTCTCATTGCTTGCCCACCTTTAGGTCATCTGATATGACTACCCCAGGTCCCTATCCATTTTGTTGTTGTTAGTATCTCACCCCCATTGTGTACTCTTCCCTGGGTTTTGTTTCCCAGGTGCATTACCTTGCACTTCTTAGCATTGAATCTAAGCTGCCATACATTTGACCATTCCTCTAACCTTGCCAAGTCCCTTCTCATCCTTTCCACCCCACCCTGTGCATCAACTCTGTTGCAGATCTTAGTGTCATCTGCAAAGAGACATGCTTTTTCCTTCAGTCCTTCTGCAATGTAAGCTTATAAGACATTGAAGAGGACTAGTCCTATCTGAACCCTGTGTACCCGCTAGTAACCTCCTTTCTTCTGAGTGGACTCCATTTACTATTACTCTCTGTGTCCTATTCTCCAGCCAATTCTTTACCCAGGCTGTCATCTTGGGACCCACTCCCAGGCTGGCTAACTTATATATTAATCTTTTGTGTGGGACTGTGTCAAATGCCTTGCTAAAGTCTAGGTAGGCCATGTCCACAGCCCCTCCCTGATCTACTACTTTGGTCACCCAGTCAAAGAAATCTATCAGATTCGTCTGGCATGACCTTCCCGCTGTGAATCCATGCTGCCTAGGGTCCTGTGTCCTGAGGTTAAACTAACAGGTCTATAGTTTCCTGCTTCTGCCTTGCTCCCAATTATTAAAGTTGTTTATTAAGGAAATACAAATGTGTAAGTGATCTCACACATTAGACAGTGTGCCCAAGTAGGCAGTGCTGCTGCTGCAATAATAATAATAATAATAACAATAATACCATGCTGGAAGATAAAATGTCACACAGACTTTCAGTCATTTATCTCTTCTGCCTTCATGCTTTGCCTGTCTAATGTGTGAGATCACTTACACATTTGTATTTCCTTAATAAACAACTTTAATAATTGGTCACTTACAAATGTCCAATGTTCCTTCATTAGGACGGAGCAGTTGCAGACTTTGAGCAGTTCAGACTTTCCGTCTTTCTTTGTCTTTATCAGTCTTTGTTTTCTTTAAATGTGCATGACTGTATATGGAATTAGCATGTAATTTGTGTCAATACGATGTTTTCTTAAGTATTATATCCTCCTGGTACATAAGTGAACAACAGCAATGGAATGCCCTTGCTCATGATGGCAGAGCAAGGCCGATCTCTCCTATTATCCCTTCCTCTGCTCAAGTATGCAGACTCACGGGTTGTCAAGGTTGAAATCCAAGTTTGAATGCGTAGTAGGTGCTTCAAGAATATCACCATATCACCAACGTAATTTGTGGCAAACCTGCCAAAAAAATGTATTCTGATTTTATTTATTTATTTATTTCGTTTTTGTTGACTGGGTAAGTGCACTAGACAAATCCTGCCTATTTTCAGGCACGACCTGGGGGGGAAGGGGATACAAATGAATGCCAACTGACCTTGAACCAGATTAAGCTGTTGGTGGTACTTTTAGTGAATGAGGGAAATTTGGACAGGACACCAGGGAAATTCCCTACTCTTTTCGAGAAGTGCCATGGGATCTTTAACATCCACCTGAACTACCACCAATCCAAGCAGATGGGACCTCGGTTTAACGTCTCATCTGAAAGACGGCACCTCAGAAG
Source organism: Neoceratodus forsteri (assembly GCA_016271365.2). NCBI lineage: Eukaryota > Metazoa > Chordata > Ceratodontiformes > Ceratodontidae > Neoceratodus > Neoceratodus forsteri. Next base: position 529,377,536 of record CM028137.1, on the reverse strand, counting down.
TGCAGCACCCCTCTCATGCTGCACTACAGTGCCAGTACTGGGATATTAACCCAAGTGCCAGATGTGGGAACTGAACCCACAGCCCTCTCATCTCCCGGCCTCAGAGGCGAGTGTGCTACCTACTACAGTCAAAGTAATTTAAATAGTCTGTTTACCAAACTCCTAGATAATTACATTTTTTTAAATTGTGTCTGCATTCCATGTCCATAAATCATCACTACCAAATTTAAGATCACTTCTATTTGCATTTTACAATAAGAAGATATGTACGATTTATAGCAGTAACAAGCAAAGATACCCCTCTCATTCAGTGCATGTACACATTTCTAACTTCTAGGTCTTCAAGGCTGCTGACTTCCTATGGTCACTCGACAAGGCTTACCCGCATTTTTTTAAATTTATTTGTATTTGAAAAAATAAACAACAAATATTACAGCCCTTAGTGGCCATTGACCCCTTCTCTGCTCCAAGAAGGAATTCATCCAAGAAGTTAAAATTCAAATTAACTAATGCAGAGGTTTCCTTGTTGTGTTAATGTGTTCATCAAGCTAGCAAGTTTCCTGAACCAGTACCAGATCATAGTGGAACCCCACCGATGGAGTAGCACTAAAGAATTTCAAATAAAGCTTTGGATCAGCAAATATCCCGCACAGAATACAATCGGATCCTCAGAGCTGGCCACATACTATATGTAGCCATCCTGTGTGAGGGCAGACAGATAACTAGTGGGTGCAGGTCTTCTTGGTTTCAACTATATTAAAGCTTAATATTTCTTAATATCAGATCAGTAAAGACAAATAATTATTCCATGCTTGCTGTTATACATGTGGTTGTACATGGGGTAAATATAAAATACCACCACTGCTTCTAATGAATCCCCCAAAAATGAGTATACAAGTTGAAGTTCCGAGCTGTGCTTGCTTGGCACTTATTTTTTTATCCTGTGGCCCTGCGAAGTAAGCCCTTACCTTTTGTTGTTGCAGCCTGTCAGCAACTCGAGCACTCTACCATGACTCACACTAGTCAGTTCCGTCCTGACCGGTGGTTCGGTTCACCAAATCACAGTACTGACGGCAACACAGACATCCATATTTGTTGTGGTAGGGTGGGTCAGTGGTTGCCGAGGACTCCTCCAAGGTACTCCTTGGTTCTTTCTGGGGCAGCTGGTGATATGATGGGTGAATGGCACTGGCAGGAGCAGTTAGGGCAACTCAACTCACACTAGTCAGTTCCATCCTGGCTGGTGGTTCTTTTCACCAAATCACAGTACTGACAGCAACACAGACATCCATATTTGTTGCAGTAGGGTGTGTCAGTGGTTGCAGAGGACTCCTCCAAGGTACTCATTGGTTCTTCCTGGGGCAGCTGGTGATACGATGGGTGAATGGCACTGGTAGAAACAGTTAGGGCAACTCAACTTGACAGCAACTGATGGATCAGCCAGGAGATGGGTCTAGTGATGGTAATGGCACTGCTGCAGGAAGGGGAAGAAACTGGCAGATGCCCTGGCTGACATATATTTAAATTATACCTCCTCTCCCCTTTGATGCAGGCCAGATGCTGGCTGGGGGTGCCAGACAGATGCACTTCACTGCTCTGCAGAAGCGCCACACTGTCACATAATTCACACATTCCTAGCAAAGACCAGAGCTTTCATGGCTTTGGGAGCTTTGATGGACTTGGCTTGGGCAAGATAAGAAGCTAGCTAAGAGCTGAAGGAGTGAAACTTATCAATTCCATTGTTTTAAGGCTGCTTACTGTACTCTGGAGCTGGACTGACACAGAACAGAAGGTGTTAGTCTCCCCCCAACCCCCACTACATCCAACAGTCACTGCTTTTTTTTGGGGGGGAAGAGAAATTTAAACACAAGCCACTGCTGTGATGCAGGTGCAGTGCTGTTATAACAAAGTCAAATATAATTACAAGGAAGCCCAAAATGTTGTAGGGGGCATGAATGGCTGCTTAAAAAATTGAGTGTGACATGTCCACCTCATCCCCCCGATGGATGCACCCATGCTACTCAGTATATGATGCCTCTATAGTGGCAACACATTCAGCACCAATGGCAGTCTCCATCTGCTGGCCTGAATGGCTGTGCATAAAGCATCCAAATAAAGTGCATTTGTGAGACAGAGACATATGTAGCATCAACTTGGCATTTAGCACAGTGTGGCTATTTTCATTTTGAATTCAAGTCAAAAGTTACAGTAAATATTATAAACAAAAGCTGCAAAGAGCAAAAAACTGAAGTGGAAAAGTTCCAGGCCCAAACACCTCCGCCCTTCAAGCAGTAGCTCTTTGTCAGGGAGTGTTAATTGTTCAGTGTGTCCTAATGCATGGCAAGGGAAGTATTTTGTACACTTGGGGGATCTTTTCGAGAAGCTGAGATTCAACAATTTAGAAACTGCAACACTAGTTTTATAATACTGCATTTGTCCTTTGATGCACATCTTCTTTAGTGTTTGTAGGTTGTACTATTCAAAATCTGAAGATCTGGATCCAAACCCACAACAGGGCAATCGGGAATGGTAGCTCTGATCATTCATTCAGTGCTCACTTTGCTTAACATCACAATTCATATCCCACCAAAATCACTCTGCACATTCAGGAAGAGTTGAGGGGGGGCCTAAACTTGACTTAATACCGTGAGTCAGTACTAGGGACTCTTTGCCTCAGACATATGCTCCTGGGCAGGTGAAGGTGGACTGGGGAAGGCAGAACCTTTGGAAGGTGTGCTGAAGGGGTAAATTATGATAATGCCAAAACCAAGATGGTTCTGCACTCACTGGTGCAAGGCAGGGTGCCAGCCAAGGGTGTGCTGCCCTTAGTAAGAATGACCATAACAACCAAAAATGGTCTGCACTCCCAGTCTCCATGGTTGCAATAAACCAGAAGGTCACAGAGGAATAGGTTATTAGATGATTTATTCAAAAAAAATTTGGTAAAAAAAATACCAGTTAGCAACCTAGGGCCGCTTGCGCTAATACAGATATACAGACCAAATACCACTAACCAGGTGCCCTGGTGCATCACTCAAGTGGAGCGTCATCTAATGACCTATTCCTCTGTGACCTTTTGGTTTATTACAACATTTTATACATGGAGACTGTAGCCCAGGAAGTGCAGGCCATTCCTGGTTGTTGCAATAAATTATGTAAGTATCGAAAAAGCTACTAAAGTACACCTGTCTTCTGCCCATTGTAATATTGCAGTGACACTCCACACCTGAACACTACAAAAATGTTTGCACTATACAGAGACTGGTAACCCAACTGTGACATACGTGGCCCAAATGGTTCGAGTCAAACCAAGGTAGCATGCCTAAGGTGTATTTTTTCTTTTTTTTTTTTTTACAATTTCATTACCCCAGATTGATTAGCTGAGATGCAACATCTCTTTCCAAATGGGTCCTGTTTCTACCCATTTCCACAGCTGGGTAAATTAGAGCACTGAGAGGCTAAGTGATTTGCTCTATGCCACATGGTAAGTATCTGGCTTTAGCTGGGTTTGAACCTGCTGTCTCCCTGTTCTCCAGCTGACACTCTAACCACTAGAAGCTGGGGATGGGAACTGAAAAATGACTCCACTCAGATTCTGGCCTGGATCTTTGGGACTTTGTCCAGGATTCCCTTATTTGAAATTCAGATAATATAGATAGAAGGATTGCTCCATGAGATGCAATATCTCATTTTCATAAGGATTCTTTGGTACAAGTAGGAAACAAAGTGCTTATGTGGCCAAGTAATACTGTGAAGTACAGGAATACAGGTTATAGTGGAGAGCACATAAGCATTCAGAGGTGTTTCATGAGGAAAATTTAGCACACAACACAAAATATAGTCCAAGATGGCAGACTGAGTGAGTCACTGCCAGCAGCTATACTGTCTACACACAGCAGAACAGAGAATGAGTGACTGAAGGAGAGCTGAATTTTACTCAGGACATTTTTCAAAATATTGGCATTTTGTACTGTAGTGGAGTAAAGGTTTAGTTACCTGGATCAACCCAACAATGCTAATTCTGGATCTGGCCCTCTATAATGTCAAAGAAAATACAAAGACTGAGAAACGCAGATGGCGAGTTCTCTAACTCACTGAGGCTCACAAGAAGAAGAATCACCCATTCAGCAGCTGCTGTGGTGTCTCCCGATCAGGTAAGCAATCATTCGTATTCCTTTAACGTGACTTCTAGAAGAAACACTGCAACCCGTCACAGCCTTTAAGAAATGAACAGGCCAAAAATTAAGTCTTAAACCAGCTGTTTCACTTAAGCCACCAGTGCGGCCAATCCTGTTCAGCATGCTGGACCTCTCTGTTCAACAGTCTGTTTTGGGCAAGTCAGGAATAGAAAGTAAGGCATTGGAATCCCAAACCACACCACAGCTTCTACCAGATGCTAGACAAATACAGCAAATAACAATCAAGGGCAAAATCCTCCCCATAAAGGAGAAACAGCAAACAGACTTGTTACCCATGGAGGAACCTACTGTGCTTATTCATTGTAGCAATGAGGATTCCCCCGCTCTGCCCTCCAAATCGGGAACAGAGGGAAATGCAGTTGAAATCCAAAATCAGCCATTGCAATATTGACTATAAAAAAGGATTTAAATCACAACAAATTACAGATGAAGAGAAAACCTTATCTAAAAATAAGATGCAGCAATCTGGCCCACTAACAGAGTCACAGCCGATCCAGTTTTATGAATCTACTCAGAGCTTAGTAAAGCACAGACAGATCAACTGAATAAAACTAAACAATTAAGCTCTGATATATGAGATGATCTGACTACGGCGTCAGACAGAGCTAAAGTGACTAATCCAGTCGACAAGAATAATGACATAAGCCCTACTGCTAGGACAGAGGTCTTGCAACAACAAAATCAAGGACATAAAGAATTACCAGATATGAATGCACAGATAGATACTGCTGATACAAGCAGTGGAGAGGTCGGAATCACCAACGATGCAGCAGATAATTCAACAACACAGAAAATTACATCCAAAACGGAACTTATAGCAGACATGCAAAAGGATCAAAACAATGAAAATATGGGAAGTGAAAAGACAATGGTAAATAAAGCCAGTGATAAGGAGGAACCTAGGGACAATATCCTCTGTTGGGCAAGGAATCCCTCAAAATACAACCTTTTGCAAGGAGGAAGCAGGTGCAAAGGAGGCCACAAATATACAGAAATTTCAACTTGCACGGGAGGCTATGTTGATGGATCTCAGACAGGGTTTCCTAAATATGAATCTTTCCTTTGATGTCATCAAAGGTTCTATAGCCAACCTAGATTCTAAAACAGACTCTTTAACAAAAAGAGTGGCAGAATTAGAAACAAGGATGGGAGATGCAGAGGATCAGATCTCTCCAATGCAGATCACAATCAGACAACACCAAAAGGAATTAATGGAACACCGGTTAAAAATAGAAGATTTGAAGTTAAGACCCAGAAGAGGTAATATCAAAATTGGGAATGTCCCAGAAGGATCTGAAGGCTCAACCCCAATACAGTTCTTTGAAGAACAGCTGACGGAAGCATTGGGAAAGAAATATCCGGAAGAGAAAGTCCACCTGGATGGAGCACAAAGAGCCTTCTCCACACATAAGGACTTTTCAAGGTTCATCTTTACTAAGCCACATCACTATCAAATAAAGGAGGAGTTGCTGAGGAAGCTAGGGTGGAAGAGGGACTACACATAAGAGGCCTTCATCTGTAAGTGTTCCTAGTCTTACCGCCTACTATATATAATAAAAGGAAAACCTTTGACAGCATCAGAATGATTCTGCATGAGATAGGGATCCCACACACACACACTATTGCATTCAGCCCATCTCAAAGCCTTTGTGAATGGGAAGCAACACATCTGCAACACTTCTAAAGAAGCTGAATAGTATTTTAAATTCTATTTCTTCCATACAGAGGGGCATAGGTCAGATTTTAGGGGTCTGCCTCCAACCTCCACTCCATCTGTGATTTCACAAACGTCAAACTAAGTTCAAAATAAACCCTAATATTATGGAGGAAAGAGAAAGGATGAAGTTGGTTGTCTAAAAAAATGTTTTTTGTTGTTGAAATGTTGGAGGAGAGTGAGGGAAAAATATAGATATAGATACTGTACAGGGACTAAGCAGTATTTGTAGAACTTCCCTTTGATTAGCTATAAAATATTAGCAATCTGCTTGTCGAACTAGAAGTGTGGATCACTCGTGTTTGACACTCACACAGCAGACCGACTGTCTTTGTAGACACTCGGGGAGTACTCATCAAGAAGTATGGGTCAAGGAGAATTAGGGCTAGAAGAGAATAGGTTAGAGGGAAAGAATAAGACAGGGTTACAAATTTTTTTTAAATTCCAGCAATAACTTCTTGGTATCTGTACTGGGAAAAAAAAACAGATTTGCAATAGTTTAAAGCATTTTTTTAAACAACATCAGCGGTATGTAAAAATATAAAAATATATGGTGGCACAGTTAAAATGTTGAAGTTGGAATGTGTAGGGGTCCAGGTACAGAAACAAGATCAGAAAAATTGTCCAATATGCCAATCAGATACAAGCAAACTGTTTACTGTTGCAGGAGATCCACTTCCAGGACTGTGACTTCAAATCTTTTAAAGGGACATGGTATACATGCCCCTTATACAACTAACTCCAAGGGGGTTGTCATCATATTAAAAAAAGCATTTAAATATAAACATTATATGCACTAAGATAGATGAAAATGGGTGTTATCCCATGCCCAATTTACAAATAGATAAAGATATATTTACTTTAAGCAGCATCTATGCTCCAAATGAAGAAGACACAGACTTCTTCGTAAGTTTATCTCTCTTACAAATCTGCCTAAGCTGTTTATTATTGGTGGTAATTTTAACTTGACATTGGATATCTTGGACAGATCCAGCAACCTTCAAGAACCAAAGAAAAAAATGTGGTAAAAACTATCAAAGGATTCATGGAAGATTTAAAGCTTGTAGATTTTTTCTACACAAATATCCAACCTGGAAAAAGTTCTCTTTCTTCTCGCAAGTGCATAAAACATCTTCAAGAACAGATTTTTTCTTGATATCAGAAGAACTTTCAGACACTATTAAAAAAATAAAATATGGGGCAATCAAACTTTCGGACCACACCCCAACTTGTATTGTGAAAACATTACAAGTTGAAATAAGGATACTAACTATTACCATAGGAGATTTGATAACACTTTGCTTCAAGATAAGGACTTTAAGCTAAGACTCATAAACACTATTAAAGACTTTCTGAATATTAATAAAATACCAGAAACCTCAACTTTGATGATTTGTGAATCTCATATTCAGCTTATAGAAATAAAAAAAAAATCTAGAAAAGATAAATAAATTAGAACATGATTTACTGGAGGCAAAAGCAGCATTTTTATGTTTTGTTCCTCCCCAGGCACCCCCAACTGGCCACTCCGGGCCTCCAAGGTGCAGCCTGGCACCACTTGTGCCCTTACCACCACCCACCACCCCAGCAGCCACCCCTATGTAGCCCAACGTATCCCTTCATCGGAAGGGTTACTCCCTTCCGGGGGGGGGAGCACCCATTAGGTGCAACTCTGTATCCCATTTGCTGCAGGGTCAGTCCAGGCAATTTCTGGGGCTTTGTGGCATCAGGACCAGAGGCCATCATCCAGTCACTCAGGACTTTTTTCATTTTTCTGCCCTCCCACTCTCTCCACCCTAATTGGACCTTTACATGATGGCAACCTGAGAGGCGGGGACATGCAGGAGCAAGTCGAGGCTTCACACCTCCTAATCACATCACCCAATCCACCTCCAGTTGATGAGGCCCTGCTCACCCCCTTCCGAGAGGGAAGCATCCTATGGATGCTCTGGATTCCTTCCCTGTCAGTCTCCGCTCCTGACACCTGGCTCGGGGCACAAACCTGGGTCACCAGTGTGCCGAGCAAACCCCCCTTCACTCAGGCCACAGAGTCGGCTAGAAATAGCATTTAATATCTCTAGTTTGGATATAGATCTGGCTAAAACTCTACAAATTAGGGAAGAGTATACGGTACCCCAGTTCCCTTGAGCAGCAACTACAGAGCGACTTCACCAGTGTAGAGACGTGGTTCAAAGATCATATATTGATAAAGAACTACAAGAAAATAAAACCCATGCTGTTTTCCAGCTCTCTAAATGAACACAAAAAGTACCCACTATCAATATGCAATAGTGGTGAGGTTTTCCTTGAACTTGTTCAACACTTTAAATACCTTGGTATCACTATTGACAACTCGCTGTCCTATACTCTCCACTTTGACAATACAGCCAAAGTTATCAATAAGCGCATAGGGCTACTTTATTGGCACAAGCATAGCCTCTCCCCATAAGCCCTCAGCATAGCTGTTCACAGTTCTGTGGGTTCCCTGGTGGACTACAGGCTGCCTATATATGGTTCTGCCACAGATACTGCACTCTGGTGCATAAAAACTGCACTCAACAAAGCCTGCCGGCTCACCTTAGGTGCACACTGACTGACTCACACCTGTGATCTCTATGCCAGGGCAAACTGACTCATGCTCAATAGCCAACTAAAATATCAATCCTGCCTTCTGGTCAAAAACATCTGCCTTGGTCAGCTACCGACAGGAGTCCAACAACTTCTGGTTCCCAACAATAATCTCTGGCACACCTGTAACTCCGAACACCAGTCCTTCCTAACTCCAAAATGTTGAACATCTCAAGAACAAAGGTCCTTTGCTTACTGTGCACCACTGTGGTTCAACTCCCTCCAGGAGAACATTGTGTGCCTGCCCACACTGGGTACTTTCAAAATGAACTTGAAGCTCCTTATGATAAGTGAATCTTGATGTGCCTGCCATCGCTAGCACCAACCTTCCACCCTCCATCACTACTTTCATCTCCTGCCCCCTCAACTCTTCCTTATCTCCCCTGAGTAGGCCCTCCTTCTCCCCCCCCCGTGCACCTAGCACCCTCTCCCTCTGCCTCCAATCTAGTCACCTCCCTCTGATCCCTATTGCTATACTGACATTATGCTCTCCTTTTGCACATTGCACTTGGGCTTCTCCTCTTCACCCCCTTTTTCTTATTTCTTTAGCACTTAGTAACGCTCCAAACAACCTCTTGTTTGCTGACAACTGACTGGCTTCACCATTGGGCACTGTAAATTGTCTGTTTTCCTGTGACCTGTACTGTGTTTGATATATAATCCTGTTTGTTTACCTTTGTATTTCTGCAATCCTGTCTGTTGTACTGAAATGTCCTGACGTGGAACCTATGTAAAGAGCTCTGAGCTCAAATGGTTTTCCCAGTACTGAAATAAATAAATAAATACAGTAGAAGCTGCTTAAATAGGACAACTCCATGGACACCTTTTCATCCCCTTTAAGATGGCAATCCCAGTTAAGAGAAGTTGTGTATTTTTCAATACAGTACAGTGCCTCATAACTGAACTAATTTAGTACTGTACTAAACTCCTTTACTGCTTATAGTTAAGTAGTGCTAACTTTAGTTACATTTCTATTTAAAGTACTTATTTTTCATTTACTGTACTGTATTTATGCTGTAGCTTCATTGTTCTGGTGATCAGCAGAGAGAACAAGAGGGAGAGATAGAGAGATGGAGTAAACACTGGTGCTGACAGAAACAGCGAGAGTGAGAGAGCAAGAGAGACGGAGTACACAAGGGTGCTGGCAGAGAGAGCTAGAGAGACAAAGTAAGCACTGGTGCTGGCAGAGGAACTTCTTCTGTGCCTTTCTGTTTTCAGTTGGAGAGCTTCTGTTTCAGAGAGTGAGGTGAGTGGACTGATGGGAGGGGGAGAACAGCCTGTCAGCTCTCTCTGCTCCACATCTCTCTAGTGTGTTCGGTTCACTATGCATTGGGCAGCAGGAAACAGGAAACATGTCAGCTCTCACTGTTACCATGAGTTGTGAGTAAAGGAGTCGGGAGTGAAAAGAACACATAGCAGGCAGAAATCACTGCGGTCAGAGAGGCGATTTACACCTAATCAAGGGCTTAGCAGTCACAGAGCACTGGGGTAAGACATGTGAAAGTGTCTGACACCTAATCAAGGGCTGGGCATTCAATAGGTATGGGACTCAATCATCCCAATTAACAGGCACTAATCCCCATTGACTAATATGGCCACTTAATAGGTTCCCGGTGGGGCGTCCCAATAAAGCAGACATCCCCATTAGCCACGTCCCGATTAAGTAGCTTCCACCATAATAAAACAGTAGCTTAGAGAGTGGAAAAAGCATTTAAAAGTGCAAAGTCTAATTTTTTTTTTTTTTTTTGAAAAGCCTGATAGATTACTCATATACCAGATCCAATGCAAACAAAACAGAAATGCAATTAATAGCATTAGGGCAGATGCAGGGAAAGTTACAAACTCCCATATACAGATGAATCAAATATTTCAGGATTACTATAGTACTCTATACTCTCCAGATATAGACCCTGAACAACATGATATTGACACTTTTTTGGATACACTTCCAAGAAATTCATTATTGGATGAAGATAGAGATACACTAGATAATTCATTTGAACTTCAAGAAATTATAATTATTATATCACAACTTAAAAATTATAAATCCCCAGGCTCAGATGGGTACTCTGCGGAATTCTAGAAAGCTGTTAGTGATACCTTTGCACCTTTGCTTCTGGATTTATATAGAGACATAGAAATTAGAGAATGCCTACCACAATCCATGACAGAAGAAACAATTATCCTTATCCCAGTGTTAGTGGCTCAGTAGGTAGCACACTCGCCTCTGAAGCCAGGAGATCAGAGGGCTGTAGGTTCAGTTCCCACATCTGGCACTTAGGTTAATATCCCAGTACTGACACTGTAGTGCAGCATGAGAGGGGTGCTACACTTCTGAGGTGCCGTCTTTTGGAGGAGACGTTAAACCGGGGTCCCATCTGCCTGGATTGGTGGTAGTTCAGGTGGATGTTAAAGATCCCATGGCACTTCTTGAAAAGATTAGGGGAATTTCCATGGTGTGCTGGCCAAATTTCCCTCATTCACTAAAAATACCACCAACAGCTTAATCTGGTTCAAGGTCAGTTGGCATTCATCTGTATCCCCTTCCCCCGGGTCATGCCTGAAAATAGGCAGGATTTGTCTAGTGCACTTACACAGTTAACAAAAACTAAATAAATAAATTAATTAATAAATTATACTAAAGAAGGATAAGGACCCACAGTGCTGTAGTTCATATAGGCCCATCTCTCTAATGAGCAGAGGGTACAAAATTATAACTAAAATATTTGCAACTCAGGTCCACACTATAGTCCAATCTGATCAAACAGGTTTTATTCCAGGGCATCGTCTCTCTTCGAACATTAGAAAAGCAATAGATATTACAGAGATGACTAAAAACAACACTGTTGCTATTCTGTCATTAGATGCAGAAAAGGCATTTGATAGAATTCATTGACCCTTTCTGAAATCATGTTTAATGACAATGGATATAGGAAACAATTTTATAAAATGGATTAATATGATTTATAGTAAACCCCTAGCAAGAATGAAAACAAGAACATATTGAATTCTATTTCAGTTACATAGATGCATTAGACAGGGCTGCCCTTTATCTCCCCTGCTATTTGCTATATTTATTGAACATCTAGCTATAAGCATTATGAGTAGTGATCAAATAAAATGCCCTCAAATCAATGGAAAACAACACAAAATTACACTTTACACAGATGATGTGTTAATTTTTCTGAAGGAACCTAATAACTCAATTATGCAACTATTTGATATAATAGATTCCTTTGAAAATTTATCAGGCTATTAACTGAACTGGACAAAATATGAATGTTTACATTGAAATATAGAAGTAGGGAATCCTCTATTTAACCAACTCTTAAGAAATACTGTTATCAAAAAAGGATTTAAATACCTAGGCATCACCCTTATGGTTGATATAGAGCAACTTTATCAGCAAAACATTCCAACCGTGATGGACAAGATGAAAACTGACCTAGATAAATGGGTCAACCTTCCTCTAATCATGGTCAGTAGAATTAACATTCTTAAAATTAATGTTCTACCTAGGTTTTTGGTTTTCTTTCTGACATTACCTCTTATATTGGAGAAAACCTTCTTGAAAACTGAAAAACATTTTTTAGACATTTTATTTAGCAAGGAAGGAGACCAAGGGCCAAACTAGAAAAATTATACCCACTACTTTTCCAAGGCAGTCTGGTGTTACACAAAATGGGGTTATACTATTAATCTGCCCAGCTCGAACACACTTTAGATTGGTTTCCTGGACAAGAAGATGGAGATCTGTATTCAAGTTGGGTATATGTAGAGAAACACTATTCCCCATTCCAATCTTTAGCTCATAGTCTATATGTTGACGGCCACAATACCAAACTATACAACAACGTATTGTCTGCAACCAAAAATACTTCAAAAGTATGGAAAGAAGCTCTTGCTGTACTAGGCCACAAAGCTTCAGTATCAATTTATTCTCCTCTTCAGATGAACAATTACTTTAAATTGTCATATAGAAATAAAAATTTCCATATCTGGCATACCAAACGTTTATCATTCCTGAATCAATGTTTGGAGATGGGGACTCTGAAAATAGAACATAACCTCCCAAAAGGCAGCTACTTAACCTATCTTAATAAGCATATACCATCAAACAACTTTATTTTGGCAACCCCCCCCTCCGAGCTATTAATTAGAAATACTCCAGATAAGACAGAGATGCTCTCAAAAATCTATAAATAATTATTGGACACAAAAAAACTTAATCTAACCACATTAAAAAAAAAAAACCTTGGAACAAAGAACTGGGACAAGACATACAAAATGAGGACTGGAAGGAAATATTAACAAAACCAGAAACAATCTCAAAAAAATAGAAAACTCAAACAAATTCAGTATAATATAATTCATAGACTATACTATATATCACATAATTACATAAATGTAATCTGAATCTTTCAGAATAGTGTCTTTAGTGTAAAACAGAAAAAGGGTCATTAACACATACTTTCACTACATGTAATTTACTAAAAAGTTATTAGGATAAAATACGAGATATACTCGCAAAAATTCTTCAGAAAAATATGGCATTTGATCCCGGTATACTATTATTAGGTTTAATTGTACTCTTAGATATTACACTGGAACTGGGTCTATTTACCTCACTTGCACTAGGTCTGGAAAGAAAAGTCCTCCTAATTGAAAAGAATGGCTGAACCTTTTAACAAACTGTGCCAAGATGGAAAGAATATATTGAATGAGAGAAGACAAAGAAGAAAACTTTCTCAAAATCTGGCACCCCTTTACACTATATTTACAAAATGATCACTAAAACCCATAAACCATATAGGTATCTATTATAAAGGTTTGTTACTTAGGACTGGAATTTAGCTAATGCTCTCCCCCACTTGTACAATGATGAAAAAGGATACCATATTTGGTCATTCCATATCTGCCTGAAATCAGGTTCCCGTCTGAGTACAAAAAAAATACACAACACAAAATACTGATATAGTACTACTTACATAGAGGGTGCTGAAGTTAGGGTGACACAGTGCTGTGTTGCATGATTGTTTAAACCACAAGGATGACCTACCACAATTCACCAAGGCTTCAGGTACCCTTTCCCCTAACGTTTGATTTACCTACTTGGTGAGATTTAACCCTAACTGACACACACACACACACACACACACACACACACCTGAGATGGGTGTAAACTGAGAAAATAAATCCCCAGATCTAGAACTGCAGGTAGACATACATGAAAATAAACATTTATTTTTCATGTACACCCATAAAAAAATTCATCAGCCATTTAGCCAATCAAGGGTAACTAATCATTCATATTAGTAGAACATCTTTGTGCTATATAAACCAGTTATTACACTTGCCCTGATTGTACCATTGGATTAACTTTCATTCACATCTCCAAGTCTAATTATACACTTGTGGCTATGACACTCATGAGTGACGAGTTTTGGAGGTACTCATGAAAATAAATCTGATTATATGATCAAGGCAAGCACGCACACACACACACACACTCTCTTATAGTGGCACAGTAGTGCCACTATATTTAGGGTTGAGTACCCCATTTAAGGTTAAAGTGTGAACTTTTGCAGCTTAATAACTTTGCCACCTTATGACAGATTTGCCTGAAATTTGGCAGGTGTAGAGCAGTAACTTAGATCTCAGGATATGCCAAATTTCATATCAGTCGGATATGTGGTTGCAGAGTTATAAAGTGACATTCCATAGAGCATTTACGCTTTTTTGCGCATTCTTTGCTCGCACCTACAGGTCACACGTTTGCGTGACCAGTCTGAAACCTTCAGGAAACATTCAACTGGGGTCCCAATGTGCCTTTCAAAGATTTTGTGACAAAATATTAAACGGTTCAAAGGTTATTCAAAAAACAAGTTTCCCATTATAGTCAATGGGAAAAGTTAGCAAAAAGTTTGACAGTGTCGCAAATTACCCCTGTAGTGTCATGAGTCAGCCATTTTTTTTCAGTTAGTGGTCACAGAAATGCTTGCCATTTAAATTTGGGACCCTCTAGGGACACAATTATTTTTGTGTTCACCTAGTCGAGCCCTGAGGATGCTAGCCATGTCTTTTTGGGGGGTTAAACACCCCAGAAATATGTTTTTAAAATTTTTGTAAACTGTAGTGTCGCAAAGTAGTGTTGCACCTGTGACACTTTCGTGATTTTTTTTGCAAAAGTGTCATGATTTGTGACACTACTTTGCAACACTATGCCCAAAATAACAGGAATTCTTTGCCACCCTGCTGCAAAAGAACAGTTTGGTCTTTTGGGCTGAAATTTGGAGCGAAGAAAGCCAACATCCCACAGATGTGACTTTAGGTGGTTTGGTGACAAAATATTACAGGTATGCAAAGTTTCAGTACTCCGAAGTTGATGCTTTTTCCAACAAATTAACATTACGGCATCCGCCATGCCTCTCGGTGCCCATATCTCAGAAATGTTTCAAAATACGGACTTTCCATCAGAAAAATGTTTAGCCCCCACCAGGGGGCTAGCCAAGACAGTTATAATTTATATGAAATATTAATTTTTTTTCTACCTCGTACGGTTCCTGAGATATAAGCAATTTAGTATTCCAAGTGCTGATTTTCTGCTCCGAGGCCCATTATTATGCATACATTCTTTGTACTCACTGTGTTTCTCTATGCAGATGTTGAGCAAAAACAGGGTGCGTGCTTTCATTTCTATTACAGTTAGTGTTCCCACTTGCGTTTCCATACCCGTTTGCGATAGCGTCCCAATGTACGCCACTGTGTGCGTTTTGCTTTTTGTTTGCGCTTGCGTTTGTGTTACTGTTACCATTAACATTTCCACTACTGTTTCGTGCGTTTCATTTTGTGCCACTGTATGCATTACCATTTGCTTTGCATATGCGCTTCCATTTGCGTTTGCCTTTCCTTTGGCGTCATCATTGCTGTTACCGTTACGATTTGCATTTCCAATTGTGTTACCGTAACTGTGCGCGTTACGGTTTGTGTTTCTGTATCCGCTTGTGTTTGAGTTTCTATTTCCATTACCATTTGTGTTTACATTTCTATTACCATTTGCATTATCGTTAATGTTTGCATCACCATGTGTGTTAGCCATTGCGCTTGCATTTGCGTTACTGTTACCATCTGCGTTTGTGTACACACTTCTGTTTGCATTTCTGTTTTCTTTGGCATCATTGTTGCTGTTACCATTAGCATTTGTGTTTTCAATTGTGGTACCATGACTGTGCATGTTACCATTTGTGTTTCCATACACGCTGGTGTTTGCATTTCCTTTTGCGGTACTGTTTGCTTTGGCGTCATCATGGCTGTTACAGTAACTGTTTGCATTTCCAATTGTGTTACCATTACTGATTGTGTCTTTGTCACCGTTTGTGTTTCTGTTGTCATTACCATTTATGTTTATGGTTTTTCATTAACCTTTGCATTTCTGTTGCTGTTAGCATTTGCGTTATCGTTTGTGTTACCATTTCTGTTTTCATTAACTTTTGCACTTGCGTTTCTCTTACTGTTTGCGTTACCATTTACGTTTGCATCACCATATGCATTACCATTTGCGCTTGTGTTTGCATTACCATTAGCATTACTATGTGACAAAAAATCAGATGGTGGGAGGAGGGCCCCCCACTCCCACCACCACATTCCATTCACTATTTATAGTGCTCATTCTCAAAAAGAAGGGAAATTCATGGCAGAAAACTCTGTTTAATGCATCAGTTAGGGTTGTTCCACAGCGACAAAAGTGAGGAAATTTGGTGTTACGCATTTTGCACACGGTCACGGTAATGCAATTGGAAACGCAAATTGTCACGGTAGCAACAACAATAATGCCAAAGGAAAGACAAATGCAAATGGAAATGCACACGGTGACACAAAACAAAACGCACACAGAAACAGTAGTGGAAATGCAAATGGTAACAGTAATGCAAACGCAAGCGCAAATGAAAATGCAAAGTGAAACGCACACAGTGGTGTACACAGGAACGTTAATGCAAATGGGTATGGAAATGCAAGTGGGAATGCTAACTGTAACAGTAACAAAAGTGCACACCCTGGTTTTGCCCAACAGCTGCATAGAGAAACACAGTGAGTACAAAGAATGTATGCATAATAATGGGCCTCAGAGCAGAAAATGAGCACTTGGAATACTAAATTGTTTATATCTCGGGAACCGTACGAGGTAGAAAAAAAATTAAAAATTCATGTAAATTATGACTGTCCTGGCTAGTTTTGTACTTAGCCCCCTAGTGGGGAGGCTAAGCACTTTTCTGATGAAAAGTCCGTATCTCGAAGCGTTTTTAGATATGGGCCCTGAAAGGTGCGGCGGACGCTGTAATGTTAGTCTATAGGAAAAAGCATCAACTTCAGAGTACTGTAACTTTGCATCCCTGTAATATTTTGTCACCAAACCACCAAAATGCACATCTGTGGGATGTTGGCTTTCCTCCCTCCAAATTTCAGCCCAAAAGACCAAACCGTTCTTTTGCAGCAGGGTGGCAAAGAATTCCTGTTATTTTGGGCATAGTGTTGCAAAGTAGTGTCACAAATCATGACACTTTCACAAAAAAAAATCACGAAAGTGTCGCAGGTGCGACACTACTTTGTGACACTACAGTTTACAAAAATTTCAAAAACATGTTTCTGGGGTGTTTAACCCCCAGAGAAAGACATGGCTAGCATCCTCAGGGCTTGACTAGGTGAACACAAAAATAATTGTGTCCCTAGAGGATCCCAAATTTAAATGCCAAGCATTTCTGTGACCACTAACTGAAAAAAAAATGGCTTACTCACGACACTACAGGGGTCATTTGTGACACTAAAAACTGCATTTGTAACACTGTCAAACTTTTTGTTAACTTTTCCCATTGACTATAATGGGAAACTTGTTTTTTGAATAATTTTTGAATCATTTAATATTTTTTTACAAAATCTTCAAAAGGCACATTGGGTTCCCTGGCTGCATGTTCCCTGAAGGTTTTGGACCAGTCGTGCAAACCATGCAACCTGTAGGTGAGAGCAAAAAATGCACAAGAAAGCGTAAATGCATTACAGAATGTCACTTTATAACTCCGCAACCGTATATCTGACCGGTACGAAACTTGATAGATCCCGAGATCTATGATACTGCTCCATGCCTGCCAAATTTCGGCAAATCCGTCACAAAGTGGCAAAGTTATTAAGCTGCAAAATTTCACACTTTAACCTTAAATGGGGCACACAACCCTTAATCTATAATGGCACTAATACATTAATATATATATATATATATATATATATATATATATATATATATAGAACATATATATATATATATATATATATATATATATATATATATATAAAATAGACAGCTAGATAGATAGATATTCAGTACGTGTGGGATCAAAATCCATGTAAATAAACTCATTTATTTCCACAAATGTGTGATAAATCTAAGAAATGTAGATTTATCCCACCCCCAAGCAATCCATCCCTACTCTTACAAGCACTACTTATATACTATCATTTTCTCTATATAGATAGAGATTAGTTCTTTTTCAAAGGAGAGAGTCCTGAGGAGACTCGTAGACTTGAAAGTGGACACAGTGAAGGGGCCAGATTGGGTGCATCTAAAGGTTTTAACGGAGCTCAGGGAGGTACTGGCTGCATCTCTGATGGTCCTATTTAACAGCTTACTGGAAACATGACTGTTACCAGAGGACTATGGGAAGGCAAATGTAGTCCAGTAGTAGACCCAGGGCAATGGGGTCATGTCAAACAAATCTGACAGATTTCTTTGACTTGGCGACCAGGGAAGTAGATTAGAGTGGAGCAGTAGACGTGGCCTACCTACTGTAGATTACAGTGAGACTTCTGAGACCGTTCCACAAAGGAGACTCATAAGGAAGCTGGACAGCTTAGGGGTGGGACCAAAGGTAAGAAACTAGTTCACTCTGGAGAAGGGAGGGTGACCAGTAAGTGACATTACAGATGGGCTGGAAGGAAAGATTTGCTTCTTTGCAGATGATGCCAAAATCTGTAACATGGTGGACACTCGGCCGGGAGGGGATAATTTGCAGAGACCTGAGAAAACTCGAGGTGTTATCAAGGGTATGGCAGCTATGTTCCAGTGTGAAAAAGTGCAAAATTATGCACTTGGGGCACAGAAACCCAAAGGTGGAGTACAAAATGGGAGAAGAGGCATTGACAGTAACCAAATAGGAAAAGGACCAGGAGGTAATCACATCTGATGACCAGACAGTGTGACAAGGCAGTTGGTAGAACCAATGGAATGCTGGAGTGCATAGAAGGAGGGAGGTGAAATTGTGGTTGTACAGTATATATCCCTGGTGAGGCCCCATCTGGAGTACTGTGCCCAGTTCTGGAAACCACATCTCCAGAAGAACATAGAGTGGAGGCTGTCCAGAGGAGGGCAACTAAAATGGAGCAGAGTCTTCATCAGAAGCCCTACAAGGTAAGATTAAAGGGTCCCGCTGTGTACACCTGGAAGAATGGACAGAAAAGGGGATATGATAGAGCCCCATAAATACAGTACCTCACATGAGTAAATAAGGTGCAGAAGCAGAGTATTTTTCAGAAAAAAATATACATGAGAACAAGGAGACATGCAATGAAGCTGAAGAGGGGTAAATTCAGGACAGGTGTGATGAAGTACTTCTTCGTGGAAAGAGTGGGGGTTCCTGGAACAGTCTTCTGGCAGAGGTAATGGGGACAAAAATAGTGGTGGGGTTCAAGAATGCATGGGGATATACATAAGAGAATTTTAGTGGAAAGTAAGGGGAGAAGGGAGAGAGACTGGGATCAAGTAGCGTCTGTGATGACACTATAGGAAGGGAAAAAATGGACAAACAGGGTGGGCCAAGCAGTGCTTATCTGCCATCAAGTTCTATGTTTCTGTATGTTGTACCTCTCCCTTTCCAGCACAGTACTTCCCACCTCATCAGCTTCGGCTGTAACTAACACCCTTGCATTCTTTCAAAAACCTTTACCCCCTAAAAAAAAAACTTTTCCACTATTTTGCCCAGTACACACACCATATTCTGTATCTTTCATTCAACAAAAAAACTGCCTAACTGTCCCCCGCAAAGCTGCCAGATTAAAAGCTGCTCACCTCTCATGCCATCTCTCACTAGCTGCATCTTCTTTCAACCACTAGCTTCCCAAACATCAAACAGTGTTCAATACGCTCTACACAAGCTAAACATTTTTTTTTTATTTTAAAACCTAGCCACTTTATTTTAAAGTCCAGTCACCTCCTAATAAATAACACAGCTCTTACTCTGTGCACTCGATATATGCACACCTGGCATTCGGAATTAGCACGATGCTGAGTCTGCTCGCCTCTCACTCATGTTCCTTCTCGCAACTAGAAGCTTCGTTCCAACTCCAGCTCTTAACTGTCAGCGTGCTCCAAAAAATAAAAACTTCTTTTGTTTAAAAAAAAGCCACTTCCAATCATGATAAATATCACAGGTGACAGTAACATGCACCTTTCAAAATCGGCTTAATAAGTCAGTGAACATTGAATCAACCAGATACATTAAACATAAACAGCAGGATCAACCAGATAACTAAACCTAAATACACACACAAACAAAAAACAAAAAAAACAAGCATGCACAGTACAATTATAGTGGCTTCTCACTAAGTGAGAAATGGAGATGCCATGTTTTTTTTACATCTCTGGTCTGCCCACGCGCAAAGTGCACCCAATGAAAGCGCATGCTGTGAATTTGATGATGCTGCATCCCTAGCAACCATGTTCACGTACCTAGCAGCCTGCTAAGATGTGCTTAACATGCAGCACATTACAAAAAAGCCACTTTGTTTTACTAAATAAAGAAAGTCATGAGCGTCATGTACAAGCCCCCAAATCAAGGAGATAAAGGAGACAAAGACCTAATAGAGGAAATCCACAAAATGTCTGATTGAGGTGAAGTAATACTAATGGGGGACTTCAACCTACCAGATATTAACTGGAGCACACTAGCGGCAACAACAGGAAGCAGCAGGGACTTCTTATTGTCACTACAAGGCGCGGGACTGTGCCAGCTTGTTAAAACCCCAACAAGGGGAGATGCCAATCTCGATCTTGTCCTCACAAACTCAGAAAAGATCAAGGACATCAAAGTGGGATGTCATATGGGCAACAGCGACCACTGCACGGTAAGCTTTATGGCAAACATAATGCAGGACACCAGCCACTCAAAGATAAAGGTGTTATATTTCAGAAAGGCTGACTTCCAAAAAATGAGCAACAACATAAGTAGCCAGTTAATGGAAATAGAGGCTGAGGAGGTGGAGGTCATGTGAGGGAGGCTCAAGAGAGCAATAAAGATTGCCACAGATCAATGTGCCAGATGGGTCAGCAAAGTAAAACAAAAAAAAATCCTCTATGGTTTTCCAAGAAAGTGACTACCACAGTTAAAGAAAAAAAGAAGGTGTACAGAATATACAAGGAAACCAAAACTGAAAAAGACTGGGAGTCGTACAAAGAAAAAAATGAGAGAGTCAAACAAACAAATTAGAAAGGCAAAATCCCAGACAGAGAAAAAGACAGCAGAAAGGGCAAAGAGAGGAGACAATCATTTTTTAGGTACATTAGGGAACATAGGAAGACAAAAGGAGGGATAATAAAGATTGCTTCTGAAGAAGGGAAATGAACCAAACATGACCCAGAGAAAGCCAAAATCCTCAACAAATACTCCTACTCTTTTTTTTTAGTTGTATGTTTGGAGTAGCACACTAAGTGGAAAGCTTTTTTACAGGTGCATCCTGGGAGCACAGGGAAGTTAAGTGACTTGTTCAGGGTCACACAGTATGCAAGTGGAAGCTGTGGGATTCAAACCTGGGTCTGGTCTGCTGGATGTCACCAGATTTGCAGCTCAGAGCCTTAAACCACTGCGCTATACTGCCTCCTGCTCGGTGTTTACCAAAGAGGATCCAGGGGATGGCCCAGCCCTGAAAAACACAACACCTCAGGACCAGGGGTAGACATGAGTCCCTTTACAGAAGCTGAAGTGAGGGAGGTGCTAAATAAACTAAAAGCAGACAAACCCATGGTACCAGATGAGATGCATCTCAGGATCCTTAAGGAACTGGGGGCAGAGTTAGCAGCCCCTCTGGCACTGCTATTCATGAAATCCTTGAAGAGCGGTGTGGTACCCGAAGACTGGAAAAAGGCAATAGTGGTTCCACGTCACAAATCAGGCAGTTGTGAAGGGGCTAGTAATTGCAGACTGGTGAGCCTTATGTCTATAGTAGGGAAACTAATGGAGACACTACTCAAGCAGAGAAGCATAGCATTCCTCGAAACTAGTGACCAACAAGACCCTAAACAAAATGGTTTCACAGCAAGTAGGTCATTCCAGACAAATCTGCTCGAGTTTTTTGACTACGCTACAAAAATACTGGATGACGGTGGGGCAGCAGATGTGATCTACCTAGACTTTAGTAAGGCCTTTGACTCAGCTCCACACAGAATGCTAGTAAAGAAGTTTGACCACACAGGAGTTGGTCCAGAGGTAATCAGATGTATACAAAACTGGTTACAGGGCAGAACCCAGAGGGTACAGGTTAATGGAGCGCAATCAACGGAAGGCAGGGTGACCAGCAGCATGCCCCAGGGCTCAGTGCTGGGGCCTGTGCTCTTCAATCTTTTTTTAACAGACATCACTGACGGACTGGAAGGGAAGGTGTGTCTGTTCGCAGATGACACCAAGATATGCAGCAGGGTGGACACCCCAGCAAGAGTAAGCAAGATGGAAGCTGACCTCAAGAAACTAAAAGAATGGTCTGGAGTGTGGCAGTTGAGATTTAATGCCAAAAAGTGCAAGGTCGTGCACATAGGAAAGAAAAATCCAAGAAAGGAGTATTACCTAGGAGGTGAAAAACTGGCAGCCTCAAACCAGGAATGAGATCTGGGAATCATAATCTCAGATGACTTGAAGGTTAGTAAGCACTGTGAGAAGGCAACAATGAAGGCCAACAAAATGCTGGGCTACATTGGGAGGGGAATCATGAGCAGGTAGAGAGAGGTGGTACTACTACTGTATAGATCACTGATCAGGCCTCACCTGGAATACGGAGTCCAGTTCTGGAGGCCTCACCTCAGGAAGGACATTGACCAGGTGGAAACAGTACAGAGAAAGGCAACAAAAATGATTCAGGGTCTGCAGTACATGTCCTATGAGGAAAGACTTAGGGAACTGAATATGTACTCCCTGGAGCAGAGAAGAGAGATAGAGAGGGGACATGATTGAAATATGCAAGTACATAAAAGGCATTAACATGGTACAGGCACAGGAACTTTTTTACTTCAAGAAGAGGTCCAGGACCAGGGGACATGACCTCAGGCTGCACGGATAGAGGTTCTCTACCAACACCAAGAAGTTTTTCTTCACAGAAAGAGTGGTGGATGCTTGGAACAGCCTGCCCTAAGAAGTTGTGGGGGTCAACACTGTGGGGAAGGGGGATTCAAGAATACATGAGATAGACACAAGGGAGCCCTGACTACAAAAGGCAACTAGATTGTCAAAATTGGTCTAAAACAAATGGGCAGACCAGATGGACCTAGCGGTCTCTTTCTGCCATCAACTTCTATGTTTCTATGTACACAACAGAAAATTACACCCTAAAACTACTTCCTTATTGCATAAATGGGATATGCAATGAGGAACCTGCGGCATAAATGATTTATCTCCACTTCAGCAGTTTGACCTTGGACACCTGACACCTGGCTTACGCCACTCGAGAGGTTACCCAAGGTCAAACAGTTCTTGTGAAGATGAATCATGTATGCCACAAGTCCTAACTGCATGTTATATTATACAAATATTGACCAGAATCAAGGGCTATACAGGAAAATATTGACCCCAAAGGATAAACTACTGCATACTGCCCGAAGTCGAAGGCTGAGGACAGTATGAGTATAGGAAAGTAATGGTTTATCCCCAGGGGTCAATATTTCCTCACTATTGCCTGAAACAACTCCAATCACTATCTGTTTTTTAAAACCTTCTGTCATTAATATTGACCTTCCCCCAACAGACTTCCCTGTGTCCTGTAGATACCAGTCTGTGGTGAAACCTCCTTCCTGATAGCTACATGGCTTTCCAAAGAACCTTAAGAAGTGCTCCAAGGATCAGCACAGCAGGGGAGAGTGAGTAGCTGGGAAGTTCTAGCACAGTTTCACTTCCTGGAGCTGATGCCAGCTTTTTCCTTACCTGCTTCCAGTAAAGTACTACTTCCACTTTACAAATTTCCCCACCTGCCAATTCAGTGATCCAGTGAGAGCAAGTCAGGGGACAGAGAGTGCCGGTGGGGGGAAGTGGTAGTTGCTGGTGAGAGTTCAAAAAACAGCTGCCTCCCAGAGAAGTGCTACTTGCACTTCACATTTCTCCCCACTCACCGATTCAGTAAGCCGGCAGTGGACAAGAGTGTTTTTAAATGACTTTTTCAGCCACGTCCTACCAGGCTGATTCATGGCAACCTTGGCTTTTTATGCTCTCCCTCAACCACATTGCTGTCGGAGTCATAGTCAGGCAGTGACGGATGAGAGGAGTTGGCAATACTGAATAAAACACCAGAGGCATTTAAAGTATGTATGTATAAATAAATAATTTAAAAAAACATAGCTTAAATGTCACTGAGACTGCTTCCACAGAAACTTAGACCGCGACCTTAGCTCAGTATGATTTGTTACAGTTGGTGGCAGTTTTTTTCTAAAGCCAAGTTAAAAAAAGGGAAAAAAAATGTTATTCCAGTACAGGTTATGATGTCTGTGTGTGTTGGGATGTTAAACAAGAGCAGAACTGGTGAACTAAGGGCAGATTTGGTTGGGGGGTACGGTGAAGGCTGATTGACAGTTTGACTGGGCAATAGTTCAAAATACTATTTCCTGGTCTAGTGAACTATTGACCAGTTTCCATTTGAAACTGTTAAGTAGTTCATAAATTTTCAATGTCATGTGACTAGCACTGAACCAATCAGAGAGCAGGAATTGTCATAAGGTTTTATGTATACATATATATTATTTATGTATTTAAGAATTGGATTTACACCTTTGAGCCAGGGAGCTCTTGTACAAAGGTTCCAAGTTAGTTTAACGCAGAACAACACACAGGGTACAGGCAAGTTCACACAGACATCAAGACAGTAATAAACAGCGATCCAGATCATTGTCAGTTACAAAAGTGCAAGTAATATTCAGCAGCACGAAACAGGTGTGGTATAAAGCTTGTTAGGTACAGTACATAGCTTGATTAAGAACACTTGAAATACATAAGTGCAAGACAGATAACAGCTGCATGATATTGTAGTACAGTGTGTGGTACAATGCTTATTTACAGTAGGTACTTGTGTGTCATATAGGTGCTAGATAAATAAACCAGCAGCACAGTAGTAGGAGCAGTGCATTCCATATAGATGCGGACCCAGTAGTGTACATTCCACTACTGGGTTGGTTGACTTAGGAGTAGTGGAAGGAGAGATTTATTAGGATCGCTGGTGGCTGACTCATCAAATGGGGTGGTGGCAGTTGGAGATGGCTTTCTCAGAAATGAAGGGGGGGGAGAGAGAGGAAGGGTAGCTGATGGGTCACCTGCATGAGATTCAATGAGCCTGATATATGTGGAACAGGCGTCAGGATAAAAACTGTAGAATAAAACCATGTATCTGTGCTACTATGGTAATAAATTTATTTATCCACACAGTAACTCTGTGCAAAATCATGCAAAGTTTTATCTACTACATTGTGCAAATTGTGCAAATTCTGCGCAAAGTCCTCGCTAAATTGTGCAAAGTCCGCACAATCCGCACTAATGGCCAATAGCTCAGTTTTCATGAAAATGGATATAAACCCCCAAAAAGTCTGTTGCACAAATGGAATATGTGAGGGTTGACTGTGTGATAACTCATTTATGTGATACAGTTGCCAGTGACCTCTCGTAACCATCACTCGTGGCTTCACCACTCATGAAGTTACTTGAGGTCACTAGCAACTGTAGCAGATAAATGAGTTATCACACAGTCAACCCCCATATATCCCTTATATATGTTTCTGACTGGTTCAGTGCCAGTCACATAACATTGAAGGTTTTTGAACTATTGACCAGTTTCAAACTGAAACTGGTTAATAGTTCAGTAAACTGGGCAGTAGTCTCTTGAACTACCCTGCCAGTCACTGTTCTCCACGCCCATAGCTCCCCTTCCCTCAAGCAGGAGCCTGGCATCAGTTTTCAACGTACTTATTTTTTTTTCAATAATAAATAAATTCTTTGATTCTATTGGGCTCCCTCCTACATCTTCAGGGTTTCCCTGGCATTACGGTGACTCACCTGCTCCTTCCCTACTAGAAATCCCTCCCACTCCCCCACTACACAACAAGTGCTCCATGCAATGCTGTTGCACCTGCAAAGTTTCAGCCACCACATACGGTAAAGCTCTTAACCCCACCTGAATACGAAACCCAACTCCCCACCCCCACTTCCCTTCGGCCAATCCCCATAATTTATAGAATTTCCTCCTTCCAACCTCCCTCTGGCACTTTCCACCCTCTTCCCCTCTGCATCCCCAAAAATGTGTTCTAACCTGTCAAAAAAAAGAAAACTTGCGGAGACATCCGCTCTGTTTGACAACAAGGGCGTGAATGAATGAATCACATCTTACAGTAATAAATGTGTTTCATTCATTTTACAGCAGAGGGAGGTGTGTGGAAGGGGCATATTATTTCCTGCTCCCCGGCTCACTGTGGTAGTTTGTGAGGCGCAAAGAGAGCAGCACAAAGAATTCGGGGGGAGGGGGTAGAACAACAAGGACTTGACCCAATTACAAGCCTGCAAAAGACAACAAAGAGACAGAAGCAGCTTAGTCAATCCTTATCTAATGCTGTTGGCAGCCCAAGAGTTAAATCTTTTTATTTATGTATGTATGTATTTATTTATTATTTTTTATAGATGTATTAGGTGTTCTGTGGGACGCAAAGTTTTATAAAACAGATATTGACTTATACAAATATCAACCGAGGTTGAGGGCAGTAGTGGGAAAATATTGCTCCTGAGTGATGAACAATTGCTCAATAAGAATTATCATACCTAAAGCCAAAGGCTGAGGATAGTATGACTATTGCAAGGTGATAGTTCATCCATATGGGGCAAGATATTCCCAGTATTGCCCAAAACATCTCCGGTAAGTATGTCGTTTTTTAAACCTTCCATCAGTAATGTGACTTGCATGTAACTTCCCATTAAGCATGAAGTAATTTCTAAAAAGCCTGAAGTAATTTCTAAAAACAATTCATAATGCCAAATATTTATGACTAACCTGGTTGGTAATCCACTGAGTTGCAGCTTCTGAAAGGTTGCCAGCACATTGCGCCCCCCCCCACACACACACACACCACCACCACCACCTTAATGCTAATATTCACTTATTTCTTAAATCAGTAAGAAGGAGACTTTACTATTAAGTAAGAAGGTGTCTGTCCTTTCAGTGTACTCATCTGGCCCAACAAGAACATGTTAAACGGGGCTGGGGAGACAGGAAAAAACATCTTTTTCATAGTTTCTTCGGTGACCCGAAAAGCTGCCAGGTATAGAAATGGGAGCAAAAGTGCAAAACCTTCACTTGCGCTTTACTCCAAAAAGGCTGAAACTATCGACTCTCTCCCTTGGAACAAGATTAGAGTCAGCAGCCCAACACAAACTAGCCAAACCGGGTCAGGGAGAAAAGAAAATCATACTTTTTGTGGTTTCTTAAAGCGGAACAGTAAGTAGCAAGCACCCCACATCCAAGTGTCTGTCTGGTCCCAATGTGTACTTTGTGTGAAAATACATTTTTTTGCTTATTGTTTACTGTAGTGTAGTAAATTGTATCAGACTAATTTTGTTTACTTCTAGGCTGGCATCTTTGGTAACTACAAATCCTAGAATCCACTGTAGCTGACATCAGAGCAGGACTGCAGCAGTGGGAGATTCAATAGCCTGCAGTGCATGTTATAGAGAATAGTGCATGGGCAACTATGGGCAACAAGCCAATTGTGCCACAGAGGGGTTCTGATTACCTCAGACCTCGAGAGCGAAGCTCAAGGGGTCCTAGGTAATCGGAACCCCGAGGTGGCACAAAAGGCTGGTTGGGCATGTGGTTGCCCATGTACTATTTTTATAGTGTATAGTCCCTGTTTCCAATTAGGTTTTTTAAGTTTAATTTTTAAAATACAAAAAAAAAAAAGAGTTTGCTGCTCTGTCATGCTGATCGAGTTAGGGCTGCTTGTTAGGTGTTGTGCATGGTTGCTAGGGAGCAGACACGTCCATATTAGATGCGTAGCCTTCTATTGGATGCCAATTCCGTGTGGGAGGAATTTTCAACAAAAATTAAATGGTGGCCATAGTTCTAGCTAAGCGAGAGAGAGTTGGTTTGGGGATCGCTCATTTTCTTGTCTTTTTTTTGTTAAGTAAGTCTATCTGGTTGATCCTGCATTTTAAAAATATCTGGTTGATCCTGCGTCTTGATAAACTCCGATGCAGCTGCTTCTACTGCCGCCACCGGGAGTGTGGAGCCTGCCATTTTCTGCCGAGTACAGGTAAGAGACTGAGCGCATGGAACCTCTAGAGGTTTTCAAAATGCTGTTCTGCTGCAGTATGGTACAATCACGTTCCATGACCTTTTGAACTGCAGCAGAACAACATTTTAAGAACCTCCAGTTTTCATGCGCAATAAGGGTCCACTATACACTATAGAGTTTATATAAGTGCTGATCTTTTTTTTTAAATAGTAAACGGGAGCGGATCAAGTAATACAGGAGGGCATCCAATCTGATGTCCATCCTCGGTTTGGAGGAGGATCCCCTGCTGTACGCAAGCAGGGGATTCTGGGAAGGTGCAGGTCTGAAAATGTTAAAAGTGCAGCCTCGTGCCAGAATGGTCACTCCAGTGGGCTGGGGCAGCACAGGGGGTGGGGGTACAGTATACTGTATGCACACTCACTGTCAGACATATGGCAGTCAGCTGAGGAGGTGAGAGGAGAGCTGTCCCAGTTGCCATATCAGGAGTCAGTGCATGTACCTGGACACACTTGTAAAGAGGGAGTTGGATGGGTGGTGTTTTGTGTTCAGGTAGGGTGGGTGGGGGGCCACTGGACCACCACTGTTCCTCAGTCCATTTGTCAGCAGGCATTCAGGGGGGTGGGGACAGGGTACCACTGGACACCACAGAAAGTATATGGTACATGGGCCAGGTGGTGGGGGAGGTGTGCAATATGCACAATGGGTGATTGGGGATGGAGTGCCCCAAGAACCAGGAAGATGTCTTACAATCACGGGACTGGTAATCAGTGGGCAAGAGTGCCACTAGAGATGAGAGAGAGGTGTACAATATATAGAATGGGGGATCGGGAGGGTGGGAAGGAGCCACTGGACACCAGGGAGATGTCTTACAATCATGGGACTGGTAACTGGGGAGTGGGGTGCCACTAGACACCAGGGAGAAGTGTACCACATATGGAACAGTTGATTGTGAGGTGAGGGTGCCACTAGACACCAGGGAGAGCTGTAGAATATACAACACAGGTGTTTGGGTGGGGGGTTGCCACTGGATACCAGAGCCTTCAACCTCACTGACGTGCCAGCAATCAGGGGCAGTCACCTGCAGTATAGCCATCCTGCCATCAGTGGGGTTGGGGCAAGGTCTTAGGCGTGGTTAAGATGAGGTTTTTGGTGGTAGTACATAGCACCACTATGGGTGCTGTTCACCGCCATTGCAAACCTCTGACCATGACACTGTGCCCATATGCTGGAGGGGACCCTCTCATTTGCACTGGCGCAGCATTCTGTTAGCACATGGGCACTAATGAGTTTAGCGTGCATTCAGGGGCCTCTGAATATAGCCAATCCCCACAATGATGGCTGCAAATCAGGATAGCATAGACGCAAACCCCGTTAGTGCTGGCACTGACTTCTGAATATCTGGCCCCAGATATTATAATATTGTTCTCACTTATTGACCCATCTTACAAAGGTTTTCTACAAAAATATTAACAGCACCTAAAATTTGAAGGATACTGGTTCGGATTAAATAAAACATGATTATAACAAGGATTTTGCATCCCAGTAAGGGGTTTAGGGTGGTGGTTATGATGGGGGGTGTTTTGAGGGGTTCCACCAAGCCGCATCAACAAGGAACCTGTCAAAATGTGGCACGGTGACATCCACAATGACGACAGGTGAAATTTCATCTGTCAGATAGTTTTTTGCGAGGGCTGTGTCCTCTGCACCCCTCCCCCGATTATTTTGAGAACAAACTCCAAGTAAGAGTTTAATTGAAGGGGGCAAAACACAGGCAAAAGCAGCAAAATTTTGCCATCAGTACCACTACAGTGACAGTTTTGAATTCCGACAACATTGTCACTGTAATGGCTTTTGCTGTCAAAATGTTGCTGTTTCAACAGTATATGGTTTTGAGGCTAGGATGGGGGAACCAAAATGTAATATTTGTTTTCGAGGGTTATATTGTCCTCTAAAGTTGCATTGGTACTATTTAAGAGTTGTAGGTTGACATGTTTAAAACAAACAGCAATGTCAATATTTTTAAAATACGGCAAGGTATTTAAAATGTATACATGGTTGAAGCACTTTGACTATACCTATGCAGTTTGACAGGGCAATATCTCTGGAACTATGAATGGTAAAAATGTCTTTGGAAGATACTGGTGATTTTCCATAAAGAAAAAACAACTAGCACCTTCTCCTAGGTTGTTTTTTTAAATCTTTTTTTCTGCTCCTGCTCTGTCGGCAGCTAACATCTGATGCTCCCCCAGCCTGTCACCAGCCATCTTCAGGTACTTACCCCACCCTCCAAGTTTCCCAATGGATCGTCCCCCCCCAAGCACCACCACCATGGTGTGGCCACCCCCAGGAGTGTGCTTTCCCCAGTGGGAGAAGGATCCAATCAGGAGTTTGGCACCTGTGAGGGGCCAGTCCTATACTGCCTTTGCAGTGGTTTTCCACCTATTTTGTCCCAGGAGACTGCAAGCATGCAGTGATGCAGCTTGCATGCACAGTTGTGCACAGCATGCATTGGCATCTGCTGCAGTCCCCAACCCCTATGGCAGCCTCCACATGTGTTGCCTCTGAGTCTGTGCTGTGCAGCAATCAAGCAGCAGGAGACAGAGTCCACCCCTCCCTGCCTGGAGGAGAAGAACTGTTCAGTGGGATGCTCTTCACTTTATTCCCTAGCTGACCTCCTGCAAGCTGAGCCCATTCCTGAGTCCAGATCACCAGAGTAGCAAGCAGATGCCTTGCTGCTGCTGTACCTCACCAGCTTTCTTTCTTAGTTTTATACTGTTAAATCTCAAATTCACTCCTTCCCCTTTACCATTTCCCTCCTGCCCCTAACAATCATAGTCGCCATGGTGGTGCCAATCTAATGGCAGCGTCTTAAATAATTAATTAGAAGTTTTTTTTCTCGGGACTGTACTAACTGTACAGAAAGTATTTATATAGATTTTCTAGAAGTATTGTGTTCGTTAAACACAGTGAGGCAAGAGCTATGCATTTTCACAAGGAGTTAGCACTTTTATGAGCAAAACGCTAATCAATTTTTAGAGTTAAATAAATCCCTATACTGGGACAAGCAAGTAAGGGCCTTTACAGCAGTGAATAGCAGTGTCACCTTTTGCATCACCCAGGAGGGGGTACAGATCAACCCATCTTCCATGAAAGTCAAGTGTCTCGTATGCACTGCACTCATTCCTCAACATGCTGTAGTGTACAGTAGGTTTCTGGGGCTTTGACGCAAACTCTGACACCCTAGGTTGACAACTTAATGAGCCACATAGTAGGAGTGGAGCAGAATGTTTCTTGCTTAACAACATGTGTAGACACAGCAGCAGCTCAAGCAGAGCTAAACAACAGCTGCAGCCAGAGAACTAATCCTAGAAAATAAACAACTATGCCTTAGACTGGAGACAACATAGAAATGTCTATGAGGTTATACAGTGGTAGCAAGAGATACTGTATGTCCCAATATATCTACATAGATCTGGCTATTTCACAGGAAATCTCCTTTTATTTGAATGGGATTTCCTGTTATATATTTGGATAAATGTAAAGATGTACTGGAACATATCCTTGGCTACCACTGTACATCAAAGAAGTGCTCTTAACCATTCAAAGCACTCTTTTCGCCTCATTCTGCAAAACGTTTATCACTTGCAAGTGCCCTGGAAAGGGGTTTGTTCAGAAGAGCTTCTAAAAATGTTTAATATTACTAATCAACCTCGATGAGTAATTATAGTGCCACCATATGATGATGATGATAACATGTTGTTTTTATACAGGATACAAATTGTTAGGGTTTTACCCCTATTTTCAACAATGTCCTCCTATACAATACATAAACTAAAACATTTATCAGTATGCATACATAGTTGTTTCACTTGTTTCTATACAGTGCTACATACAGTTAATAAAATCACAAGAAACATTTACAGTTAAAGTGCAGATATCTTTTCAGGAGCAATTTAAAAGTAGTATGTATTTTCATAGACTGTAGATCATTATGCAATTAATTCCAGTACCTAGCGATACTCATGTGCTAAGTGAAGCAATGATCTACTTGTGGGTCTATTCAAACTATTTAGTCTTACGTTATACTTCCTTTCATTTAATGTTTCATGTATTACCATTAGAGTTAGGGCAGAGTAGATTCTTTAATGTTAGATTATGTTTTTTAACCCATAATATCTTTGCTGTTCCTTGACGGATTTTCACAACATTTTTGAAAGGGGCTTGTTCAGGGAAGCTTCTAAAAATGTTTAATATATTACTGATTGACCTTGATCGAGAATTATAGTGTCACTATAGTTGGGTTTGAGTAGGCACGTCAATGTCAAATTGCATTTTTCAGCCACTAATATCTCTCATGTTCCTTGATAGATTTTCATAATATTTTCAAAAGTATTCTACCTCTTAATTTGTCAATTTTAGTGAAATTTGTTTCAATATTTTTTTTTTGTGGCTAGATGAGCAAGAAACATCTAAAAGACCAACTTTTTCAAAAATTAGGTTGATTCACATGCCACTGCCTCTGACATGAGCAGAGCAGTCAGATGCACGTGAATTACCCTAATCAGGTGTCTGTAGCTTACTGTGAAGCTGCCATTGCTCCACTCACAAGACTGGTGGTCAGGAGCACATCCCTGCCACCCATGTACTGTCACCATTTCCAGTCCGTCTCTCTCCCACCTCCCTCAAAACGTGTTCGTCCACTCTTTCAATTTACAATTACTGGGGATTGGGGGCCCATCCCCATTGGTTATGTTGCTGGTGCCACTGTGTCTCCCTATGTCTCCTCCCCCAGTTAAAACAACCCCAGTCCAACCACTCTCTGGTACCTCATCTTCCTCCCCAACTCACCCTCCACAAAAGAAAGAATATGGTCCCTCAGTGGGTACCCAGCATAGCCCTGCTCAGTAAGAAAATGTGGGGACTGCACATACTCACAGACTTAGGAGTTTTTTCAACCTTAATTTTCTTGGACTTTTAACGTTGACAGTTTTAATATTTTTTTCTCCAAAATTTCACTAATTGGTAAGTTACCACACTCTCTCATGACCACATAAGTGGTAACTTTGAAATACCACCCAAAATGTGTTTTCAGCATTGGAGTTTCCCTAATTCCAGCACTGTCTCTCCAAGTAGAGAAGTAACTGCCACGTGCCAGTAATTGGAGACGTGGTAGGGGAAGGGGTGCAGAAACTTGTGTCCACTTTTCAGACACAAGTACAAAAATCTGTCCCTGAATTTAGACCACAAAAATCTGGTCTAACTCCTGGAATGGAATTCGTACCTGCATCTGAAAAACAGACATGATTCTTGCAGCTGCAGCAGAAATTGCCATAAACTGCGGGGATCATTGAAGATGTGTTCAGATGTCTGTGAATAGGATGCAAAATACACATGCAAGTGCTGCGTCCACCCAGCTGAATATCCCACCCATGATGCTGATGTTAGGGCAGCACCAATGCTGCACTGCGAGACTGTTCTAACCCCGAGGAAGCAACACGACAGATTCAACAAGGCTCAGTGGACTTTCACCCATAGGTTGCATTTTCCTACTTTTTGTGCTTTGTGTTACAAACCTAACTTATGCATTAATATAGGTGTTTTTCTTTTGTGCAGTGAATGTATTAATTTGGCTGCCTAAGCCACTCTTGCAATTGTACAAGTGGCCTCACCTTCGGTTCACAGTCCTCTTACCTTACAACCATAGGAGTGATCTTGGTGGTCATATTAACATATAGCATAATGTTCAGATGGTGTACCTACCCAAAGGCTTAGGTTGAATGATCCTATCATGCTTTTTAAACAATGGCTGCCCCAGCTTCTCCAGTGGGAGAACTACCCACCACAAGGCTCCATCAAGTGGGCCTAAAGGGCGAACCCCTATAAAGCCCCTGCAAACATATACCCTCAAAACTGTGGTGCTTACCTTTACTCAGACGAGCTTTTGAGACTGGGTCTCACATTTTGCAAGGAATATCAAGGAACAATTGGCAGGGGAGGCCTTGATTTAAGAGTTTTCCTTACTTTTCTCACTTCCAAGAATATGTTTCAGCAGAGCTTTGCAATGACTCTGGCACGCACTGGAACTGCCTTTTGCCTTACTTCTGCCAACATGTTGCAGATCAGCATGGCTGCCAAAACCTACAACACATGTTCTCCCGTCCGCAGGGTGTGGGCTGACTATTGCAGAAAATAGAAGCAGATTGTCAGGTGCACAGTAACCTCCCTGTAACAGTCCCCAGATAGGATTTTGAAGCACTAAAATAAAAGCAGTGCTTCAGCACTTACCCAGTATAGTAATAGGTACTATATACACCTATATCATTAGCAGTAAAAGTGTCCATCAATGTTGTACAGAGACATTCACCTGTTTTCAGACGCTCAGCTTTAGAAATTGAACGAGGGTCAAACTCATCCCCCCAAACTCAAGTGAGGGTAAATGGCATAAACTCAGGTAGATTCTCAATCAATAAATGCACTTGTCAGAGTTGCCTCCTTTCCCCAGTATTGCTTGCAATTTTCTTGGAGCCATTGACTATAGCGGTCTGCCAGAACCAGCTGATTGAAGGGGTAATGGAGGGGGGCTTGGAGCAAAAGATTGTACTGTATGCAGATGATTCTATATTCTTTGTAAGATGCCCTGAAACCTCTGTGACACACTTGCTCTGGATCCTTGGTTCCTTTGGGAAGGTCTCTGGTCATAAAATTAATTACAGTAAATCTGAGGCTCTAATTCTGAGCGGCTCATGTCCACCTGGGTTTCAGAACAACTTCCCATTCTCTTGGGCCAGGAACAGCCAAATTAGATACCTAGGGGTGTAGGTTTCGATATCAATATCAAAAATATTCAATATAATTACAATAAACTCCGGAATGTAATGCAACAGGATATGGCTGGATTGACACTTTTGCCCCTGTCCCTGGCTGGCTGAGTTGACTCAGTGAAAATGAACCTGCTACCTCAGTTTCTCTTTCTCTTTTCCACCCTCCCTCTGCCAGCCCCCACTAGTCACTGGCCAAAAGTTAAAGCAGCATTAGTAGAGTCCTTTGGGGGGGCCACAGACCTCACACATCATGGGCTGTCTTACAGTGGCCAAAGACTCGGGGTGGCCTAGGGTTGCCAGACCTATATCGTTACCACTTAGCTAGTCATCTGGTACCAGTGTGCACTTGGGCCAAACAGCGAGTGGCATCAGGCTGGTATGATATAGAGGAGGGTTGGGGTCTCCCATATTCCTTGTTCGCTATGCCTTGTCTGACTTTCCCCAAGGATCTTAATAGGATGATCACGAAACCTTGGGTTCAGCATACTCTAAAAATCCTATCCCAGGTATGGAGTAAGAAGGGGTTTAAAGGGACAGTGGGCCCTCTGTCCTTGATCAGACATCACCCAGATTTTTTGCCTCCAGCTCTGGATCAGGGATATGCCCTGTGGGAAAGGAGGGGACTCACTCACTTCATGCAGCTTCTAGATAGGGGAAAATGCATGTCCTTCCAGCAAATCCAAGCCAGGTTCAAATTAACCCAGACAAAATTTTTCCAATATTTACAAGTAAGACACTTTTTGAATAAACCTGGCCACATGGCCTTACTGTCTAGGCAGAGATCCCCCCAGAGGATTTTATATATGGGATGGTAACCATAAATGTCAAAGGATGGATTGTTTGTAACTTATATAGTAAACTGGGAATAGATGACCCATTTCCCTTATCCCAAATAAAAGATGCATGGGAGAAAGTGCTAGGTGAGACAATCCATGAGGACATTTTGGTGGGACGGGTAACTCTGGGTTGGAGTGTTACCTCCTCACTAAGTTGGAGGGAATATTACTGGAAAATCTTTGTGATATTTCCAAACCTCCAATACAGATAGGTGCTAGTGGAATTGCAGAGCAAGAGGTTCCCACTCACACATTCTCTGGGAATGCCCAGAAATCAGAAACTTCTGGACCACAGTGCAGAACTTGGTGAGGGACATCCTACAAGTGTCCATCCTGAACGTGCTTATGGAGTGGGTCCCGGGGTTCCCCTCAGCTTTACAACTTCCCATGGCCCAAAGGAAATTGTTGCAAATATTTACAGTCACAGACCTTAAATGTCTCACATCACAATGGTTAAAAGTAGATCATTCAACCCATACTTAATGGCAAAACAGGGTTAATAACTTTAGTGAAATGGAAAGTTTAACAGCATGGCTACACCTCAAAGAGGAAAAGTATAGAGAGTTGTGGGACCGGCATGGGGTCATAATGTCGCAAGACATTATGCTGCTTGCATATATTGTGCTGCCAATACAGCGCAATATATTGCATGCAGCATAACTTTTTGTTTGTGTGGGGGGGCTCTGCCCCCGAACCCCCCCCCAACTAAAATATCTAACTCCGGGGGGTTCAGTAAATATCGCACAAAGTGCAAAAAAAGGAAAAGTTTCATGCATCTGGGACCGGGAATAGAACCCGGTCCCAAACGCTCTGCCTGCTTCCTTTCCTGCCAGTGGCTCATCCCTTCAAGCCACAGCAGCTGCTTGGCAAAAGTCTGTCCAACCAGAGGTATTATCCTCTGCCCACGACAGCGAGAGGGTGTAGTACCATGCACAGAACCATTCACGGTATTGCACCTTCTCACTGTCCTGTACTGTGCTGTTGCAGTTTTGGGGTTTTGTCGTACGCTATGAAGTGTATGACATTTTGACTCGGTACCTGTGGGGACCATGGTCTAGATGGTACAATGGGGAGGGACAGAGCAGCCCTTCACAGGAGATCCCCATACTCACCCTATAAATAAACAGACTAAGTCTCTTCCACATCTCCCAGCCCACCAAGTGTAGGTGTCATTACCACCACCCTTATGACCCATGGGGTGGGTAATGGACAGAGGCAAGAGGATGATCCCCCCAATACGTTACCAAGATCCACTGCTCACCGAAAGGAAGAGATTAAATAATATAACCTCTCCTTTCCTTTCCTTTTTTCCCATGCAATATAAAAGTTTATTGACTTACGTGTCAGATTTTATGTTAAGTCTTAGATTGTTATGAAAGTTTGTTAACTGCGGTTGTTACTGCAGTAATTCCCTTGTGAGATGGACATAGGGATTTATACAGATAGACAATTCCATACAGGGGACACAATATCAGATTTAAAGAATGCTGATTAAAATGGAACAGATGCTTAAAGTATGGATAACTATTTAACAGTGATAGCTGTATATTAATGTGTCATAAGATTTTGCCATTATTTGTCTATCTATAACCTTGGATCTTATGTTTTATTCTTGATTTTTTGAATAAAGATGAGTTGAGAAAAAAAAGAAATGTCGTCAAACTGACCCCTCGAGCTAGTGCTGACACAAACCCTAGGATTGGGACCATCTTGTAGAGGGTGCCTCCTTGGAGGAGGACACTATTGGGGATGAACTATAGACGCTCCCAGGAAAAATTATTTTATTTTCAGACTACACTGTTTCTGTCAGTGGTACTGGCATGTTTGTAGAGACTGTCCTCACCCTTTATTCCCATATGAGATAAATAATGAGACGTACTCTAGGTGAGAAGGTATTTATAAGTAGGAACTTTTTTCTTTAAGACTACGGTATATTATAACACAGCAGGTATGGTGCATCTAACCTGTCTTGAGTTATACTGCTTAAACTGTAAGGATTTTGCCTGCTATTAAACTTTGCAATGTCTTCCCCTGAAACTTGGATGAAAGGGTTGGGCAGTTCAAATTGCTGGCAAAAGCATTACAGCGATTTGCATACTGCATATGGACAATACTTTCTTGCTCTGTTACCTGACTTATGTACTCTGCAGTATGTGTGTTAGTGAACTTATAGAGCTTAGGAATGTGTTGGGGATATATTACTTTTGTTATTGTTTTTCATTAGACATTATAAATCATATTTAGATAATAGACAATCATGGATGCTACCCGAAATAAAATGTTTTTTTTTTTTTTTTATCAGAAATTTTTTTTTTTCATTTACCAAATTTAGAAAGGATTTAGTTCTCCTGGTGAGTCTCTCTTAATTGTGTGTTTTTACTAGGCATTTGTCCATCAACAACCATGAACAGTCTCATCCATGAATCTTGGACAAACCTTCACAGGAGTTATCATGGACAAAGATCAAGGATAGGGCAGCAATGACCATAGATGTCAATGAACAACCTTGTTTATTCATGAAAACATGAAAAAAACAGTATTGAAAGTGTTAAAGGAAAGCTTCTTTATCTTAACTGTCCCACCCCCGAAAGTTTTAACGCCTGATTCAGCTTTTGGCACATTAAAGCAATTTTTTTTCATCATGTTTACTTACTAAATTTTACTTCTGAAAAGTCTGTGATTCTCAAATATGGCGGATGGTGTGTGGCTCCATTTCATCTGTAGTTGCAGCACTGCACTGCTCACCCAATACATTCTGTATTGGGCAAACGGTGCGGTGCCGCAACTTCAGATGAAATGGAGCCGCCCATCGTCCGCCATATTTGAGAAGCATGGACTTTTCAAAAGTAAAATTTAGTAAGTAAACATGACAAAAAAAAATTGCTTTAAAGTGCCAAAAGCTGAATCAGGGGTTAAAGCTTTCAGGAATGGGACAGTTCAGATAAAGACTGCTTTGTGTTTCCAGTCTGCATGTGTAACCCCCCCCCCCAAATTTGGAGGCTTACCTTAAGTGACCTCCCATTTCTGCCTCCTGGTGTCCCCGTTTTCCCTGGTATGCACCACTGACTGGCCAAATCCTCTGGTGTCCCAGGTTCCCTAATCAGGCCCAGTACCCTGTTTTAGCCCACTTGGGGCTTAAAAACTAAGCCGCAATCTGCCGTTATTCCCTTTGCACTGCAATGCAAGTGGCAATCACACATACACGTGGTGCACCTTTGATTTCTCGACTGCCAGTTTTGTGGTCAGAGGGTGTTTGAACGGTCCTGGTGCCCCTGCTAAACTAAATGGGAACCAGTGACTTCAAGGAGGGCATTGAGAACCTTCAGGAGTTAATAAATAAAGAATTTGAGTCGGGGCATAAATCGAGAGCTCATGAATATGTATAAGCCCTCATAAATATTAATGAGTAGCTGCCTGCATGTAGGGGGGTTTGTGTGTTGGGGGCAGTATTATAAATAAATGTTAAAGAGTGGATGTGTTTGTTTTATTTATTTATTGAAATGTTTCACCAGGAAGGCACACTGAGTGACAAGTTGCCAGTCTCCCGGTGTGACCTGGGGGGAAGGAGTACAATAGGAGTGAAACATTAAACATTCAAGTTACAAGATCAACATTAACATACATTTCTAAGGCAGGTGTTACAAGCAGTGGTACAACAGTGTTGCGCATAACAGGTATGTAACTCCCCTACAAATGGGGGTTCCCGAAAAGTCTTCCTTGAGCTTGCCTAAATGCTCACTGCCAGGCTGGTGTCCTGTGTTTTAGCAGTTTAAATGTGATTGCTAGAAAGTGCCTGTATAGCCTCTGTGTACTGTCTCTAAGAGCTGCCTGGATTGCAGTCATAAGTAATCTGAGAGGGAGCTCTGTTGAAAGACGTAACTATTTGCTGAAAATCATTTTGAGAGATAATGATAATGTAGCTTGTCTAACCTGCCTTCTTTGCAGCAAGGACTGTTTTGTTCATCTACACTATCTTGATCCTGGACTGCCGAATTGGACCAATCAGTACTGGTGGGACCTAAAATGGAGCCGGACTACAGGAGTTGTCTGGAGTCAAAATCTGTAGGAATTGTAGTTTTGGGCTTTTGGCGCCTTTTTGCACCTGAAGGAGGAGCCTTTGTTGTGACTGACAGGAGGATCAGCCAACCAAACATAGAAACATAGACTCTGATGGCAAATAAGGACCGCTTGGCCCACCTAGTCTGCCCGTTTCCCTACCTAGAGGATAAGCTGCAGATCCTATTTAACCAACAGCCTATTTCTTCCTACCCTTCTTCCAAACCTTTTGGATCTTGGGGAATTTCCCAGACTGCTGCAGCTAGTTTTAGTTTTTGAGCAGAGAAGTGAAGAAGAAGTTGTGAGGACTATTTAAGCCACTGGACTGTGACCAGGCTTTAACCTGAAGAAGACCGAAGATTTGCTGAATGCAATCGGCCTGTCAGGATTTCCAGCTGCTTTTGAATCCCCAGTTTGTGCAGAGATCTTGCGATTGTGACCTGAGAGTGGTTTGCCTGGTACAGTAGAATTTTCTTACTTGTAAATGTGCTGTGTATTGAAAGTGAGTTGTGATTTGGTTCTCCACTGTGTGAACTGTATTCTGCTTGCTGGTACGGTAGAATCCTTTACATGTAAATGTGCTGCATATTGAAAGTAGGTCGTGATGTGGTTCCCCACTGTGTGAACTGTGTTCTACTTGCTGGAAGTTTTATCCAGCCTGATCAGACTGAATCTGCATTCATCTCCATTTGACCTAGGCCATGCCACGCTGGCCCCGCCAGACTACCCCACTGCACAGAGAAAGCCACCGATGAGAGACCTGCCTGGGGATCAGTCCCCTGCTCCATGCTTGAACAGGAAAGATGCCTCGGCAAATCGTGTGGGCCCTGCTTCTCCTGGCAGTCCAGATCAACCATCTGCTGTCTTGAGTTTCATCCAGCCTGTGTCCAGTCTTGGGTATCGTGAGCAATCATCAGGGTAGCTCCCTGCAACAACAGCCTAATCTAAAAGTGTGTCATCTGATTGTCTTGTTGTTTTCTTTTCACAAACTGAGCCCTCCGGCTCCGGATTACAAATAGTATGTGTAGTGCATGTTGTTTTCTTCCATCACAGGGCCCTAACCAGCTGCAACGTTCCTGGCTAGCCCACCATTCTCCATCTGGGTAACCAGGGTGTGTGACTGTTTATGGACCCTGAAGTGCATGCATAACTGTTTGATTGATACAGCCTTTAAGCAAATTAACCTGATTATGCCCCTCACTTGTTCAAGTCCCTTAAATAAATCAGATGTAACTCTTTTTTGCATTTACCCTAACTGTGGTTCCAGTTTGTGCAAGAGTACTGTACTGCTGTTATTTGCTGTGTATAACCTTGTTTTACAAGGGGTCCCCAGGGCTGAGCCAGAGGAAAGCCCTGGTGGTAAGTGCAAACAGTGTGGGTACTTGTGTGGTGTATCAGGGGTATAGTGAGCATAATTAATGTGTAGTGTTTAGGCCACTAGCAGGGAAAAAGGGGGAGATACAGTGTCCCCAAGGGCTGTGCCCTGGTTAGCTTGACCACTACCAACCCTGACCTCTAGGTGGAGGCACGCGTTACAGAACCTAGGCCCCTTAACCTGCTACTAGCCAAGCAGGCAGGGGTCATAGCCCTTGGGATAGCGCTACCTAGGGGTTACAGGTAGAAAGAGTGGACAATAATAAGTGCTGGGTTAATAAGTAAACTAGTACTTACGTGAAAGAAAAGAAAAGAAAAGGGGGTGGTGATAGAGGGAAAGGAGAGGGAGGGGCAAGGTGGGGGGAAGAGTCGTGTTCAAGTTACGAGATCAACATTAACATACAGCTGTAAGGCAGATGTTACAAACAGTGTTAAAACAGAGTTGTGCATAACATGTAGAAAAAGTGAACAATAATAAGTGCTGGGTTAGGAAGTAAACAAGTGCTTACGTGAAGGAAAAAGGGAAGGGGTGAGGTGGAAGGATGTAGGGGAAGGGAGTAGATGAGGGATACAAGCCCCTGGTGGGGGTAGGAGGGGGACCCATGAAGAGCATTTGGCGTCCCTTACATTCTGTGAGAGATCAAGGGAGGCCAGTAAGGGGAGGAAGGGGTGGAGAGCTAGAAATTTGGGGAGTGGGGGTGCATAGGGTAAAATGAAGGTGACAGTAGAGGGGTAGGGTTTATCCAGGGCTTATAGGAGGGAATTAGGGAGGGACATGGCAGGAGCAGCTAGGTGCAAGGTAATTTTTGAGGGCAGAGCTGATAGAGTAGGTAGAGGATGAGTGCTGGATTTGAGGGGAAAGTGAATTCCAAATTTTTGGGAGATGGTGAGAGTAAGTGGATTGGCTGATTAGGGTGGATCTGCGGGTGGAGTACCAGGGTGTGGGAGTCAGTTGATCTAAGGGAATGGGAGGATGGGGGGGTTGTTATTAAGGAACAGGTTAGATACGAAGGGAGCTCACCCAACCAGTGCTTGGAGGTGAATTTAGCACAGTGAGATAGTGTCGCCTATTTGTAAGAGAGGGGAAGGATAGGGTGCAATAAAGATCACAGTGGTGGGTGCAAGGGGGGCATCCAGGGCAAAGCGGCAGAAAGAATTGAAGAGGGTGTCCAGTCTGGCCAGGGAGAACTTAGAGTCAGCACCATAGACTACGTCACAGTAGTCAAAAATGGGCAGTATCATCTTCTGAACAAATTTACGCCTAGCCGTAAGAGGGATGCAACCATGGTTCCTGAACAGGGCACCAAGTTTGAGGTGCAGTATTTTCTGGATGGCATCTATATGTCCAGAGAAGTTTAGGTGTTGGTCCAACCAAACACCTAAGTACCTGAAAGAGGATGTATCCTCAAGTAAAGCCCAAACAAGGGTGTGGAAAGTGGGTAGGGAAGGAAGCCTACAGAGTCTCTGCCTTGTGCCAAAGGTCATGGAGACAGTCTTCTTGGTATTGAGGAAAGGTTGATGGTTAGCAAACCAGAGCTGAACCTTGTCAACGTCTTTCTATAAGCTGGTTGTAACCTCAGCAGGACAGGAGCCAGATGCATACAGAACTGTATCATTTGCATACATATGTATAGCGGTGGAGGGGGAGCAAACAGAGGGAAGGTCATTTAAGAAGATGGAGTATAGGAGGGTGTCCTAATACAGAGCCCTAGGGGATGCCAGTGCTAATTGGGAGGTGAAGTGACATCCAAGATCTTAACTGATTGGGTTCTGCCCATAAGGTAGGCCTTGAATCAGTTTGTGGCAGAGAGAGATAGGCCAGCTACTGTGAGCGAGTTGAGGAGAAGGGAGTGAGAGACAGTGTCAAAGGCCTTGGCCAGGTCGACAAAAATGGAAGCGGTAATTTGACCATTGTTCATCCTGGTTAGGATGGAGTCTGTGAGCCGTAGGAGATAGGTGGTGGTTGAGTGTTTTTTCCTGAAACCAGACTGGAAAGGGGTGAAAAAGGAGGTGTCAGACAGAAAAGGGGTGAGTTGGGAGAGAACAATGTATTCTTGAAGCTTGGCAAGGGTAGGGAGGAGAGAAATTGGGCAATAGTTTCCAGGGGATAAGGGGTCACCCCCTTTGGGTAGAGGGAGGGCCACTGCATGTTTCCATGAAGAGGGGACCGAGGCAGTAGAGAATGAAATATTTAGAATTAATGTGAGGGGGTAGGCAATGGCCAGAGCGGAGAGGGAGAGGAGTTTTGGGTTGAGACCATCAAGGGAGGCACCTTTAAAGGGGTTGATGGTAAGGAGGGCACTTAGGGCATTGTTTGGTGTTATAGTAGTGA
This sequence comes from Neoceratodus forsteri, assembly GCA_016271365.2. NCBI lineage: Eukaryota > Metazoa > Chordata > Ceratodontiformes > Ceratodontidae > Neoceratodus > Neoceratodus forsteri. The sequence continues at coordinate 529,334,012 of CM028137.1, read as the reverse complement.
AAGAGGAGGGGAGGTGGGAGGGTGGTGGAGGGGGCACACCAGTAGAGGGTGGGATGGGTGATGGGTAAGAGGGGAGGGATTTCAGTAGCTCAGTGGCACCGGAGGTATGGTAGGAGTTAAAATCCGCTGCTATGGCTGGTGGGTCAGACAATAGTGAGCTATTTACTTTATGTACTGGGGAGGCGAGATGACAGGATAAATTGGGCATTGACCACCTTCCAGAATTCAGAAGGGGAATTTATGATGATGATGAAGGCAGATTTGGAATATTCGGACTTGGCTAACCTTGTAGCCCTGGTGCAAGTGTTTCAGAGCTTGAGGTAGTTCATGAAGTCACTAGGTTGCTGGGTAGCTTTATGATGCTTCCAGGCTCAATTTCTAGCCCTGAGATAGGCCAGAAGTTCAGGGGTTATCCGAGGTAAGTGGTTACCTCCAACTCTGGTTTGTTTTAGTGGGGCAAAGGCATTCCAGTTTACAAGAAAGATTTCTTTGAAGTAGGCAAGGGCCTTATCAACCGAGGGGAAAGAGGTTGGGGGGGGACCAGTCAGAAGTGGCAAGGTTACCCAGGAGAGGTTCAAGGTCAAGAGACTTGAAAGAGTGTAGTTGTATGGTTATGTGTGGTGATTTAGTTCTTTGGACTTTCCTTTTTTTTTTTTTTAAATTGAAAGAACTTTATTGAATTTTTAGATACAATCATCAGCAAGGTAATTAACACAGAACATTGAGCATGACCAACTATCACTCCCCCTCCCCCCTTAATGTCACCCCCCCACCACCACAGAATGTGTCATACAATCCAATACGCAAAAACAAACAACAAAGAATACTACCAGACCAAAAGATGAACATACAGATGTAGCGGGGAACCAGAGAGAGCCCAGAAGGGAACTTTAATTCAGATAAAGGGCATAAAGTTTGCTCCATTTCTTATTGAAAAGAGGTATTCTATGGCGAGTACTGGCAATCAGGTGTTCTGTCCAAAGACAGAAGGAGAGCTCGTGCTGCCATTCACAGTATGAGATGGTTGATTGGTCCAACCAGTGTTTAAGGACCAGTTTTTTGACAGTCAGGGAAATAAGAGCCATATGGTATCGCCTTTCTTTGACCCCAATTCTGTGGACTTTCCTAACTATGAAGATTGGGGTATGGTCACTGAGAACGTCAGAGAGGACGCCAGAGGTGATGACATGGTGGGGGTTGGAGGTAAGGCCCAGTCCGAGTAGGGAGTGGTAAGGCGCCTTGTGGTTTGGGCGGGTGGGTTCGGAGATCAGTTGGGAGAGGTTTAGGGCTCCAATTTTATTTTTAGTTTTGGTAGTTTTAGATGACAACCAATTTATATTGAAGTTGCCTAGGATGAATAATTTCCCAGAGAGAGCAAGGGAAATGATGGAGGTTAGGAGGTCTAGAGCGACCGAAGGATGGATATTTGTGCGGCAGTAAATGCCAGCTACGAAGATTGGAAGAGTGAAGGGGAGGGTCACATGGATAGCTAGGGCATCATGGGTCTCAAGATTGGAGGATGAGTAGACGACAGAATATTGGATGGAGGCTAGGACATAAATGGCCGCACCACCACCCCTGCCAGCACGGTCTTGCCTTAGCAATGAGTAACCAGGAATGGAGACCGAGTTGTCAGGGATAGTGCTCTTTAGCCAAGTTTCTGAGATGATTAGAATGTCCGGTGAGGGCACTGTTGGGGCTATTAATCTTTGGAGCTATTATAACTAAAATCAGTTTATTGTTGCTGCACCAGAACTTTATAATTGGGGACATTGATAGACTGCTCAGAAACTATATACAGTAGCCATTTTGGCAGCCTTTCACCCAATCGGGATTCAAGATTTAATGCAGACATTCTCGGGACTTTGCCAGAGACTTTTAAAGGGAAAAGGAGGAACAAATTTAAGTGCCCAAATACTAGCCAATTAAGAGACTTAGATTATTTTTGACAGTTTGGGTAGCTAATCAAAGTTTAGGAACGTTGCCCTTTATTTAAGAGGGACTGTTTGAATTGGGTAGTCTGTAGTCATTCTGGCTGGAGCCCCCAGAGGGTAGGGGGGCTCTCCTCACAGCTCAGGGAAATTTGGGGAGAGGCCTGCTTTATTTTTTCTTGGCCTGAATGCTTACTTTATGTGTGGGACTGCCAAGTCTGCAGAACGAACTGAAATTCTCCAGAAGGGAGAGAAAGAAGAAAATTTTTCCCCAGAGCTGAAATTCCAGACTGAAGTGGGGTCAGAGCTTGAAAGATCCCCAAGTTGTACCTTAAGTGAGAAACTGTTTTTGCCTCAGAGACTGTGGCCTGAATCGCAAGCCTGGGGTCACCAGAATTGTCTCCAAACAGTTTGCTGAAATGGGGAGATCTGAACGTCTGTATGCTAGCTTATATTGCAAGGACTGCAACTTGCAAGTGGGTAAACTTAGTGAAATATTCCAGAACTGTACCAAAGCCGAGCCTGTAATGCCAAATAATTTGCCAGAGAGACTGTTGCTGGGTGTGAGCGCCAAGCTGCTAGATGGCCAGAGAAGGGAGACAGCTCCTACAGAGAAGATCATCGCGGGTTGCAACCACCCTTTGGAGGGATGCCAGGAAGTGTGGGTGAGTCGTGATATCCTGGTCCTTTTCAGAAAGGATGAAGTCCTGCAGCCACATCCTGCCTTGAGGGGAGCCATCCTGGAAATTAACCCAGATCCCGAGGTCCAAGATTCAATGAGTACAACAAGGTTTTACTCTGCAACACTAATTAAAAGTGTTTTGCCATCTAATTTGCCTATCAGTTTTAAGTTGCTGTTTAAACTGTTTTTGCCAGCCATCGGGCCTGGGAATTACAATTTCCATTGGTTTAAAGTGTCAGCGCATGTTGAAAAGTCAGATGTAACATAATTAATTATCAGCATTTTATTTAAGGGCCCCTACTAGCTGCAATGCTGGCCAACCCACAGCCACCCCTTCAGGCCAGACGTTGCGTAGCTTATCCTGGCTACCCCGTGAGGATAACTGAACAGTCCAGGGGGGTGAATGTGTTGTGCCCAAATGTTATACAGTGATAAAATATTTCTGAAACCTAGAGTGCTAAGAAATCTAATTTTGATTTGCATCCCTACCCCTTGTTCCAATCCCCTGATAAATCAGTTATTTTTTTTTTTTAAATTGCTATTTATCCGCCTTTTTCCCAGCCTGCCATCCCCGACCCCTCAGAAGCCCCAAAACAGACATCCCTCTACCTTCCACCCTGCCTGAATGACCCCACTGGATCCCATGGAGCTTCAGCTTACCCCCCGAGCTGGGATGGGGCAGAGCCCCCTTACCCCATCAATCAACTTTCACCGGTCCGGGGGCCGTCAGGCGGGTGAGGGCACATCGAGGGCACATCTCCGGGGGCTCCATCTTCCTGGTGATGGCAGGCATTTTCTCCCCAACCCTTCACATTGTAGGACCCCCGACATCAAGGCATCAAGCACCGTCACACTGTATAGCGGCCGCCCATGCCCCTGATGTTAGGGGCTTGCAGTACTCCGAGCCTCCACTTGGAGTCAGGCAAGTGTTCGGGCTATGGCTTCAACCCTCCCCGGAGAAGGCGAGCTGTCGTGGGACGCTCAAGTCTAACTCATCCGGCTGACCCACCAGCGACCCAAGTCCGCTCCCGAACCCGGGTTGCCGGCATGGAGCGAGGTGTGGCGTCCAGCGCCTCAACCCTCAGCGCCACCGGGCCAGCATCAGTTATTTATTTGCATGTTAACTGGGTCCATGAGCAAATGTTTATGTTTATTATTATTTCAGAAGACACCTTTGAGCCATGGCTCTTTTACAAAGGTTTCACATCGGGGAAACAATATAGAACATAGTGAGGACAATAACAAGTACAGTAGTTTCAAGCAGCCATAGGCTTTGTCGGGTACATTAAAGCTTCCAAATGGAATTACTGTAATATGTGCAATGATTCACAGTATGTGTGTTAAGTTACAGTAATTTGTGTATATTATTGAAGAACATATGTACAACAAAAAAACACAGTTGTAATATGGTTCACTAGAATAAATTAGAAGCCGCTAGGAGAGATGGTAGATACATGTAGAGGAAGCTATGGGAAAATAATGTAGATAATAGTGGGGAAATAAAAATGGAGGAGATAGGAGAAAATGGCAGGGTAAAGGTGGGAGGGACTTGGGGGGGAATTGGAGGGAAGGAGAGTAAGTTTAGTTAGGAGAAACATTCACAGGAGGCCATTGTGACAAGGTGCTGATGCAGGTAGCACTTGAAAGTGCCCATGGTAGTGTCATTGGTGACAGCAGATGGAAGCAAGTTATTATTATTACTGAGTGCTGGAGTAATACAAATAACTCTAAGATATTGTGTGCGCATTGCTGATAACCATTCATTTACAGGTACACAGGGTGCATGCAAGAGTTTCAGACCCTGTTGGTAAGTGTGGTCACTGTGAGCAAATTATTAGCGCTCTCCATGAATTGTGAACTGAATGCAAAGTAAAGTGTTTGGAAGAGCTGTATGTGTGGGGCCACTAGGTGGCGCTGTGGGAAGCTACAACTTCCCAGAGAGTTGTGCTAGCTTAACAATTAATCCACTTAAAGAATTCTCTGGGTGGAGGCACTATGTCAAACCATTACTGTTAGAACCCAGGCCCCTCAACCTGCATTTAAGGGAGCAGGAAGGGGTAGCAGCCCTTGGTATAACAGTGCTGGGGTTACTTATGTACATGTTGAAGTTATGATGCCTGTGGCCAGAGCTACAGTGCCCTACCAGAAACTGGGTAACATGACACTATAGCAGGCCTTTTGGACTTACTACTCATGGTAATAGCTCAGACTATGACTGTGTTCTTGGTCCCTGGCACTGCTCCCTTAACACTGGGGTGCTCTGCAATTCCTTAAACTTCTTAAACCTTTTGTTTGCCTAATAATGTTGTAACACCTTGCAGAAATTCACAAGTCCTATGTTATCATTTATGCAAAGATGATTGATTTTTTGAGCATTTCCCACCTGAAATGACGTTTTGTCAAAAATGCTATACACACGGCCAATCAGTGCAACGGTAGCACCATCACTCAAGACGTAGGCAACCTAGGTTTGAGAGTGAACTCAAGTCATCAGGAGTTGGCTAGGGAAGGATGGCTGCATGTCCTAGTGACTGCACTCCTGCTTTTGGGATGGAGGGAACGTGTGTCCTGCAAACACGTGATTACACGGCCACTGTTTCTGCAGAGCAAAAGTGAATGAAAAAAGCTCTGATCTGCCAAGGTTGATGCCAGCACCCCCCCCCCCCAATCCCATGCACTACCAATATTGTTCTCCACCCACCACAAGTCTCCCTGGGTAAGTGGTGGGTATGCATAAGTCCATAACAATGTAGGTGATAAGGCCTATGGGAAGCCGCCAGGAGGGGGCAGACCAGGGGAGAAGACAAACAGCTTGATTTAAAAAAAACACAATATACAAAAAGTTAAAATATTTAATTTTTTTAATTCCAGTTTAACCACTAGTATTACAGTAGGTATAATGGACTGTAATGGAGGTGACTATAGTTACCTCTGTTATTGAAGATAAACTCCCCATGACTCACACATGTTCATGACTTCATCACTGGGGGGCTAAGGGTTGTATCCCTACATGTAGGAGTATCCTTATATGTGGGGAAAAATTAGGGAAAACATACGGGAGTACAGGTTATTCAGTTATTAATCATCTGAAATTTTCATCAAACAGATGGAAAGATGGCCCCATTTTCACTGGGTCCCTTATCAAATTAGAGTGGGGAAAAATGTTATGTCCTGATCTATACATTGGCCATCATATATGCTATTATACAATGGGGTCCACGAATCCTACTACAGTGGAATCCACTTAAGTGCACTTTGGATTAGTATACATTATGGTTAAATGCACAACTTTTTTGTTTCCAATTTTTTTCCCTATATACCTAATGTTAAATATGCCACTTAAATGCCTCCAGATAAGAGCACATTTCGACTAAGTACACATAATCGCAATTCATTAACACATCTACGATAATGCAGTTAACACCTGTTAAGTGCACAGGTTTTTTAATTGCATTTAACTATGTGTTGCAGTTATAATTAACACCCTTCCTAGCTCCATTCATTCAACTCATTCAACAGATAGCCAGCATCATGGATCGAAAAAAGTAACATTCACACTAGGATCAAAAATCTCTGTGCTCCAGTGTTTGGAACTCCCTAATGCTTCGGGTCATTCCTATACTTCTCTTGCAGTTCCTAGAGGTTGTTATGCTGCTCCAGCAGGTCCCTGGATCTAACCACCTTAATGTGGGAGACATGGCTGATAAACATGCAGCAAAACCTTTGAATGTGTCCCACCACATTGCTGCAGGGCTATCTGCTATGTGATTTACCTGCAGTAGGGACCAGATAACCTTTAATGATTTACAGAACTCACGGTCACTAAGAAAGGAGGTGCATTTTTTGGTACCACAAATACGGGAGGGAACCCAGAACTGTAATGGAGTTAGAAAGTATTTTTAAAACCTTTCTGTACTGTATTATTTATTGTTGTAGTACAAGCTGATTAACTTAAGCAACAACTGACTTTTAACAATCTTTCTGTTTTTAAGAAGTATGAAGGTAATATGAAGCATTTTTTATGGTAAATAAAATGTGTATGCTACAAACTTGTCCTCGGTTCTTTAATACAGTCGCAGTTTGGAATTGAGGGTAAATGCACATTCCACTTTAATGCACATTTACTCTGTGCAAAATTGGTGTGCATTTTAGCAGATTCCACTGTATTTGATTGGTTGACTAACACTTCTGAACAGTGGTAAACTGTACATAACCACTGCAAATGGTGCCAGTCAGCAAGTTTACCGAAATAAAAATCCATACAGTATCTTATGATCCTGGCCCTCCTCACCTTCCTACCTCTCTTTTTCCCCCACTACTGTTCTATCTTACCAATTCCCCCCCCCCCACTTTCTGCCCCTTCCTTGGTATGCCGTAAGCCTATTGCACTGGCTGGGTTTACATCAAGCAGTGTGGATTCTATTCCTGAGGGAAACGGCTTGCCTCCTGCCCACACCCTCTCTGGCTCCTGACCCTCCTCACCTTCACAACCTCTCTTCCCCCACTTCTATTCTATTTTTTTTTTACCAACTTCACCCCATTCTGCCCCTTCCTTGGCATGCCATAAACCTTTAGCACTGGCTGGGTTTACATCAAGCAGTGTGGAATCTGTTCCTCAGGGTAATGGCTTGCCTACCACTCCCCCCCCCCCCTGCACCCTCTCCACTATTCAATTTCCCAACTGCATCTGCATTGTGTAGTTGTGCCATCATGAGGTTTTCCGCTCCAGTGTATTATGGTCTACCTTTCTTTTATTTCAGGTGCTAGTGCCAGCTATTCTGTCCTCCATCTACCCCAAATGTATCTCCCATGTTTGCTGTCAAATCCCCTTGTGGGGTATGCATCCTGGAGGGATGAAGAGGTGAAGATTCGCTTTACTCCCATATTCTCCCTCTCCCCTATTCCACCAGTCTAGCAATGCCCACACTTACTACTCAAGAGCTAATCCAGGAAATTGTATCAGCGTTAATGTGTTTGTGTTTATGTACTGTATAGGATTTATGTCTACGAGTATGTTGTATGGGAGTGTATATATATATATATATGTATATATGTACACACACATATATATAGTAGCACAGTAGTGCTACCATAGTTAGGGTTGAGTAGCACTTTTAAGGTTAAAGAGTCAAATTTTGCACCTTAATAACTTTGCCACTGTTCAATGCATTTTCCTGAAATTTGGTACACACAATGGGGCATAGTAGATCTTGGGATCTGCTAAGCTTCGTACCGGTCAGGCATACAGCTGCGGAGTTATTAAGCAACAATGAAGTGAGTAATTATGCTTTTTTGCGAATTCTTTGCTGTCGCCTGCAGGTCGCATGGTTTGCACAACCGGTCCGAAGACTTCAGGGAACATGCGGCTGGGGTCCCCAATGTGCCTTTTGAAGATTTCGTGAAAAAATATTGAACGGTTCAAAAGTTATTCAAAAAAAAAGTTCCCATTATAAGTCAATGGTAAAAGTTAACATAAAGTTCAACACTTTCGCAAATGCACTTTTTAGTGTTGCAAATGGCCCTAGTAGTGTCGCAAATCCTCCATTTTGTTTTCTGTTGATGATCAGAAAAATGCTTGGCATTTAAATTTGGGACCCTCTAGGGACACAATTCTTTTTGTGTTCACCTAGTTGGACCCTGAGGATGCTAGCCATGTCTTTATTTTGGGATAAAACACCCCAGAAATATGTTTTTCAAATTTCTGGAACGAGTAATGTCATAAAGTAGTGTCGCAAGCACGACACTTTGGCAAAATATTGCGAAAATTGCCGCAAATTACGACACTACTTTTCAGACTTGGCCAAAATGACAGCAATTCTTTGCCACCCTGCTGCGAAAGAACTGTTTAGTCTTTTGAGCTGAAATTTGGAGGGGAGGCAGACAACATCTCACAGATCTGCCTTTTGGTGGTTTGGTGAAAAAATATTGCATGGTTGCCAAGTTATGGTACAAAGAAGTCTGCATTTTTTCCCATAGACTAACATGGTGGCGTATGCCGTGCCTTTCGGAGCTCATATCTCGAAAACGATGCGAGATACAGATTTTTTGTTGTCAGTTACATAGCTCTATGGGCTGTGTAATAGCAAAAACCTAGCCAGGAAAATCATGATTTTTGTGACATTTAAATTTTTTTCTACGTCGTCCGGTTGCTGAGATATTAGCAATTAAGTACTTCCAATACTCATTTTAAGCTTCGATGCCCACTACAATGCATACATTCTTTGTGTTTCTCTATGCACCTGTTCAGCAAAAACAGGGTGTGCTTCCGTTACTGTTACAGTTACTATTTTCACTTGTGTTTATTTCGCCATTTGCGTTACCGTTCCCGTGTACACCACCGTGCGCTTTACCCTTTGCATTCTCATTTGCGCTTGCATTTTGGTTACTGTTACCATTTGTGTTTCCACTACTGTTTCTGTTTATGCCGCTGAGCACATTGCTATTTGCATTTCTGACAGCCCTTTCATTTGCGTTTCCGTTTCTCTTTCGTTTTGCATCTTCCTTGCTGTTACTGTTACCATTTGCATTTGCAGTTGCGTTACTGTGCCCGCATTCACGGTTTGCATTTCCATATCCAGTTGCATTTTCATGCTTGTTTCCTTTGCTTTTATTCTTGCTCTTACCATTACCATTTGCATTTACAATTGCGGTACTGTGCCCGTGCGTGTTTTGGTTTGCGTCTCCGTATGCGCTTCTGCACCTGTTTCCATTTCTGTTTCCTTTGGTGCTATTCTTCATGTTATCTTTACCATTTGCATTTACAATTGTGGCACTGTGCCTATGCGCATCACGGTTTGTGTTTACGTGTGCACTTGCATTCGTGTTTCTGTTTCTGTTACCTTTCGGTTTTTTCCCAGACACTTAATATTTCCATTTAAAATACCACTGCCATCACTGTTCGTGATTACCAGTTGTGTTTTCACACTTGCTTCAATGTCCGTTTGTGACACTGTTCACTTCGGCGTCACTTTGCGCTTGTGTTTCTGTTAATGTTTCCTTTACCATTTACATTTCTGTTACCATGTGCCCCACTGTTGGCGTTTATGCTTGCTTTGCTGTTCCTCTTACTATGTCACAAGACATTGGGCCCCGCGCTCCCGCCGCTGCATTAGTTTCACTATTGCTCATTGTCATTCTCAAAAAAAAGGGAAATTAGAGGAACAAAACTCAGTTTAATGCATCAGTTAGGGTTGTTCCACAGCGACAAAAGTGAGGAAATTTGCTGTTAGGGTTGAAACCCCACTTGGACCCCTCCAGCCCACCCCCCCAACTGGCATCAGGGTGCACTTTGGGGTAGTCGGTCCTAACTCTCACCCCTTTCCCCTATTCCTCAGCTTCATTACACATGTGATGGGGTGAGAGTTAGTGCCAATGACCCCAACGTGCCCCCCTAATGCCAGTTGGGGGGGCGGGCTGGAGGTGTCCAAGGGGATTTCAACCCCTAACAGTGAATTTCCTCACTTTTGTCGCTGTGGAACAACCCTAACTGATGCATTAAACAGAGTTTTTTGCCTCTAATATAAATATAGATATAGATATATATATATATATATATATATATATATATATAGTAAGCACAGTAGTGCTACCATAGTTAAGGTTGAGTAGCCCTTTTAATGTTAAATGGTGAAACTTTGCACCTTAATAACTGTCACCATTCAACGGATTTGCCTGAAATTTGGCAGGCATGGGCCATAACTGTAGATCTCGGGCTCTGCCAAGTTTTGTACTGGTCAGATATACGGCTATGGAGTTATTAAGTGACATCTGTGTGCACATTTACATTTTTTTGCGCATTCTTTGCTCGTGCCTACAGGTCGCACAGTTTGTGTGACTGGTCCAAAAACTTCAGGGAATGTGCAGCCGGGGTCTCCAATGTGCCTTTTGAAGATTTCATGAAAAAATATTAAACAATTCAAAAGTTATTCAAAAAACAAGTTCATTATAAGTCAATGGGAAAAGTTAACAAAAAGTTCTACAGTGTCGCAAATATAGTTTTTAATGTTGCAAATGACCCCAGTAGTTTTGTGAGTCAGCCTTTTTTTTTTCAGTCAGTGATCACAGAAATGCTTGGCAATTAAATTTGGGACCCTCTAGGGACACAACTCTTTTCGTGTTCACCTAGGCGGACCCTGAGGATGCTAGTCATGTCTTTATTTTGGGGTTAAACACCCCAGAAATATGTATTTTCAAATTTCTGGAAAATGTAGTGTCGCACTCACAACACTTTCGCAAAATTTGTGAAAGGTGTTGCAAATTGTGACACTACTTTTCCAGACTATGGTCAAAATGACAACAGTTCTTTGCCACCCTGCTGCAAAAGAATGGTTTGGTCCTTTGAGCTGAAATTTGGAGGAAAGGCAACCAACATCTCACAGATGTGCCTTTTGTTGGTTTGGTGAAAAAACATGGCACGGCTGCCAAGTTACTGTACTCTGAAGTTGACGTTTTTCCCATAGACTAACATGGTGATGTATGCCGTGCCTTTCGGGACTCGTATCTCGAAACTGGTGCGAGATATGGAATTTTCATCATGACAACCACCATTGTTTGTGTTTGCATTTCGGTTTGCGTCACCGTGTGCATTGCCATTTGTATTTACGGCAGCCCTTTCGTTTGCATTTGCGTTTTTCCTTCGTTTTGCATCTTCATTGCTGTTACTGTAACCATTTGCGTTTACTATTGCATTACTGTGCCCATGCACAATACGGTTTGCGTTTCCATATGTGCTTGCATTTCCTTTTGCGTTTCTGTTTCCTTTGGCATTATTGTTGCTGTCACCATTAACATTTGCATTTACAATTGCGGTAACATGTGCGTTATGGTTTCGTTTACATTCACATTTACATTTCTGTTTCCTTTGGCATTATTATTCATGTTGACATTACCATTTGCATTTACAACTGCGGCACTGTGCCCGTGCGTGTTACGGTTTGCGTTTACATGCACGCTTCTGTTCGTGTTTTCATTTCAGTTCCATTTGGCGTTCTTGTTGCTGTAACACTTAACACTTGCATTTACAATACTGGTGCATCACTTTGAGCATTACCAGTTGTGTTTTCGTACACATTTGTGTGTCCGTCTTGCATCACTGTTCGCTTCCGTGTCACTTTACGCTTGCGTTGTTATTAACGTTTGCTTTACCATGTGCATAACCATTGCTGCTTGCACTTGCTTTGCAGTTCCTGTTACTATGTAACAAGACATCACGTGGTGGGAGCGCCTGCCGCCGCATTCCATTCACTATTTATCGTCCTCATTTTCAAAAGAAGGAAAATTAGAGGCAAAAAAACTCCGTTCAATGCATCAGTTAGGGTTGTTCCACAGCGACAAAAGCGAGGAAATTCGGTGTTAGGGTTGAAAGCCTCCATTAGACCCTCCCAGCACACCCACCCAACCGGCATTGGGGTGCGTGTTGGGGTCATCGGTCCTAACTCTTCACCCTATTCTCCTATACCTCAGCTCCTTTACACATGTGTTGGGGTGAGAGTTAGGGCCAACGACTCCAACGCACACCCCAATGCCGGTTGGGGGGTGGACTGGGGGGTCCAAGGGGGGCTTTCAACCCTAACACTGAATTTCCTCGCTTTTGCTTCTGTGGAACTCCTCTAACTGATGCAGTAAACATAGTTTTTGCCTCTAATATATATATATATATATATATATATATATATATATATATATATATATATATATATATATATAATATGTATGCAACAGGTGTCAGGACAAAACTGACACATAACTCAGTTACCTGAGTCACAGTGTGGATAAATGAGTGGTAATGTAATCACTATGTGGATAACTTCAGGTTATCCACATAGTGATTACATCATCACCCATTTATCCACACAGTGACTACATCACTAACCACCACCATCTGTGCTGCCTGCCCAGCAGTACTGCCTCCCAGTTTCACTTTCACCTTCTCACAGTGCTCTTTACAACCCAAGCTATCACAGTCCCAAAGACTCACAAAATGCACACCCTAACCAAATCCCTCTCCCAAATCAGAACCACATTTTAAATGAAAACAATCTTAATAAAAAAAGGCATTTTTTTCCTCTTTCTCAGCACAGCAACCCTGCAAACCAAACACAGAAACCAGGGACAGAGAAAAAACATGGAAAGAAACTTAAGAAAAAAATACAATATTACAAAACTGAACCCAAAAAATCCTGTTGCATAAATCAAATATGCAGGGGGCACCTGTGGGATAACAAAGTTATTTGTATGGTTGCCAGTGACCACTCGTAACCCTCATTCGTGGCTTCGCCACTCGTGAGGTTACTCAAGGTCACAGGCAACTGTACAAATAACTTCGTTATCCCACAGGTGCCCCCCCCGCATAACATTTATACATAAATTTATATATTTGTTTATGTATGTAAATTGCATATTTGTACTTAGTATTTATCTGGATAATGAATGAGCTGTCATTCATTGAGTGCATACTGTATACAGTAGTATGCACTCAGAGGGAGCTCAGTTGGTGGCTGGCCGTGGTGAAGAGAGGTGGGCTGTGCCAGTCACCGGCTGGGGAAGGGTGGGGAGGAGCAGGGTAGGCTGGCACTGCCAGGTGGGTGGGTGGGGCCACTAGACTATCAGGGATAATGGGCTGTGCAATTATACATATGTACAGTTACCGGCAAGCTGGCGATTGTGGATGGGGCATGGGGGACATGATTAGCCCTGCGGAGCATTACGTGGTGATCGGGGCTTGGGGGTGCCAGCAGCCCGCAGAGGGCTTTGATGTATATGACACAATGGGGATGGTGGGGGAGCTTCTGTGGGATCGTGAGGGGTGGCTGTTGCGTGCACATGGCACAGTGGTGCACCCCTGGTGGACACAGAGTACACCTAGACCAGCTAATAGCTGATCTAATTATACTTTGACCAATGTCCTCTGGGGATTCTCTTGGAAAAGCAGATTTGTGTTCTGCCAGCCACCCTCCTGGAATAGGGCACAACTGCTGCCGTAAACCCCCTGCACCATGTCACAGGGGTTTCTGGCATACATGGTGGTGTAGGACCACTTCAGCACAGGCAGCCTGCGACATGTTGCGGGCTGTGATTTGCAATACCATTTGTCATAACTCATGGTGCAAAGTGCTATTTGTGCCATTTGTTTTGGTACAAGTCACTTTGCGCCATGCTTAACCGTTCTGGAATCGGGCCCCATGACTAGAACTGCTATATGCCCTTACACTAGTGTACCTTTAAAACGCTATTTAGTCTGATGCCCTATCTCAGCCCTCTGTGCATCGGAGGCGAGCTGGAGTGTTGTGTGTGGAATGAGTCTATGGATGCAGCAGAGCCCTCCGCATGTGCAGATGGAGAACTCTGCAGCACAAAATAATTATATGCAACCCTATGGAGCTTTCAGGATCTGGTCCTATAGTGTAGTACACTAGGATGCACAAGTGCTTTTTCCCAGAACACTGTGTAAAATGTCAGTTCTTTACAGAATAGGAATATTCATAGCAATAGTGTAGAACCATTACTCATCGCAGGTAAGGGACAATAGCCAATCAAAAGAAAAGGACTTGTCAAGGACAAAGCATGCAGTGTGCATGTGAAACCTTGATAGGAGACTAACGTCTCCATGTATGTTAGCTTGTGTCTCTGACCTCTATTTTTTATTCTGTGTTTTTAATAAACAGACTGCTTTCACAACAGCAGTTAAATGAGGTATTTTTCTCTTACACAGATATGAATGCATGGTGTGTTGAGTGCATGGACTTTCTTTGCTTACTGTATCAAACTTACCACTTTGATATGTTTTTTTTAATTCCTTGGTAACTGGTTAAGGCCTACTGGGCACAAGGCCCATTTACAGAGTGACCAGGAAGCACTGGGTGACTTACTCAGGTTTATACTGTATGTAAGTAGAGGGCTGTGGGAATCAAGCCCATGTCTGCTGGGTGTACCACGCTCACTCATTCATGTGATCAACTGGTTTTGCTAAGCGACAAGTACAAAATGCTTTTATTCAGTAGAAGGTGGCCAACCATGGAGGAGGCAGGATTGTGTTGGTGGCCTTTGTCCATGCTAACTGAGCTAATGTAGATGCTGGGGGAGGGGGAAGGGTAGAAGGGGATGGTGCTGCCAGGGTGGGGGTTGGGGGGAATATTGAATAAAAAAAACAAGCACTAAAGATGGTGGCCGGCTGTGGAGGCAAGCGGGTTGTGCCGGTTACCCACTGTGGGAGTTTTTTTTATTAATACTTTAAATATTAAATTTTGGGCGCTGGGGGGAGGATGGTGGGCTTGGGATTGTAGCATATTGTTTGGAGATGTGTGACTCTGAACAAGTCACTTAACTTCCCTGTGCTCCCAGGATGCACCTGTAAACAAGCTTTCAGCTTAGTGTCTCTCACCTGGTAAAACAAAAAAAAGGAAAGGAAAGATGGGTGGGTTGTGTATTTAAGGACTGGGCTGGGGTGGAGGGTGGTGGCTGTTTCCTTATCTTTTTTTTATAGCCACATGAATAATAAATACCTGAATATTTGTGGTCCTGAATGTAATATTTGGCCTGAATATCTGAAATAAGGTATTTGTACAGCTCTGCTAGCCCACCCCCCGTACTACTTACTCTGGAACTCCAGATGGAGAATGCTGATCTTGTGGTCCTGCCACGGAGGGCAGTCTGTGGGGTTGGTGGCTGTATTTTGGTGGGGTTGTTGCCAAGGGTGGATGGGGGAAGGGCAGAGCCAGATTAATGGATGCGGGGGCCCTACTCCAAGTCATATTTTGGGACCTGGTCGGGGGGAGCCCTAAATGCCAGCATCCCACTCCTGCTGCACCAGGCACGCAGAAACCTTGTAAATGCCAGTAATTCATCAATTTAACAATTAACCTCTAACTTAGTGGTGAAGCTAAATAGAATCCTTTCAGAGCAATATGGTTTTGCTCCCAGATTTCTGATAAATCATTCATCAAATAATTCAAATTCAAGCAGTGAATATAGTTGGTAGCCCCTACCATGGCTATAGAATCTTGCAACCCCCTGAGCCCAGGCTAGTAGCAGTAGCAAGCAATCCTCACCCCCACGGAAATGCAATTATTTTCTTGTCTCTGTTTTTTTAGTCATTTTTTGCTTCAATTCAATTAACTGCTGTTAAGTGTTCCCTTCCCACCATTTCCAATCCAACCAAATCATCCACCAAACCCAAAAATCATTGAAGTCAAGACAAAATAAGAAAGTCAGCATGACAATGTTGGCACTTAGCAAGCAGTAAGTAACAACATACCTGGGGATGTGGCCTGCCCTGACAGACTGGTTGATCATCGGACTTGGCCCGGGACTCCTTATGGGACCAGAGGCCTAGCAGCAGTACTGACTGACTGACTACAGTCACCAGCACTCGATGAGCGCACACCATCTCTCCAACTCTCGAAGTCAGAGTCATCATTGACATCCGACGAAAAGAAGTGTTGGACGGTGGCAAATCAGATGACTCCAGCCCGGCCAGCTCTCTCTACTAGTAGTCTGTAGTCTTCTTCGATCGAGAGCAAAACTATCCCCGACCGACCGTTATCCACTCATCCTTCTCCGTCCTCGACTCCCCATTGCCCGACCACACACCCTGACACCACTCACATGCATGCAGATTCCTGCTTCCCATTAGCCACACCTTCAGGAGGATCTCTGAGACATGGTTGGCTGTGGTGGTGGGGTCAGTGTGTACTGATCATGGACTGCTCTGTGCTGTGCAGCTCACCCTGCCCCTCCTGAGAGGTGGAGCTTGAGAGACTGAGAGACTCACTGGAGCAGGGGGGACCGGACTGGGGGGTGCTTTTCTTTTGGCAATGCTGTGAATGTGATGACCCCACAGCCACTCAACAGTACAGCAAATATGGCTGGTACAAGGTCGGCAGCTGTGGTCTGCCAGGTAGGGAAAAGGAAATAAGTTACATTAAACAGTCAGGGGCCCTTGCTGAACCACGGGGCCCTACGCCATGGCGTAATCTGCATACAGGTTAATCCAGCCATGGGGAAGGGGACAGAGACAATGAAACAGAATAAACAATGAATTATAAAAAAGGAAAGGGAAATGGGTGTTAGCATTTCATGCAAGTTAGAACATATTGGGGGAGTGTTGAGAGTGTAGTTTCAGTGTGAGGACATCTGTACTGATCTTTGAACTGCTCAAGCAGCAGTCTTCTGAATTTAGGTGTAGAGGTTTGTTGAAAGTTGGCTGGTGGGCCATTCTGTTCTGATGGGCCTGAGAAGAAGTCTTTTCAGAATTTGGGCAGATGGGTGAGATAAAGAATATAATGGTTGCAAGTACATTATCCCACCCCATGTGATCAGGTTTCAACCACTTGGAAGCAGGATTTCCATACCCCCGTTATAATAACTACTAAACCCATTATCACACTGATTATCAGTGTGACCACATGCTGTGATAACCAGATATGATGTCATACCCAGTTATTACAGCATTTGAGCACTTGTGCTTCACTTTCCCTGTAGGGAAACCTGATTTTTGTGCTTATGTCCCTGCATCAGTTATTGTAAAAAAACATAAAACATAAGTGACTGTGTGCTTATATTTCTATACACCCTTAGAGTGTGATAACCACATAAACCTCTTGAACTGTGCTCTCGAGGTTTACGGGTCATCATACACCTCGGTGTGTAAAAAAACTTTATAATACACAGTTGCCTATGCGTTATTCTCTGTATATAAATGGGGTTATCAAACTGCAGAGTAAAACAAACTTTATAACACACAGTTGCCTATGCATTATTCTCTATACAGTATATAAATGGGGTTATCAAACTGCAGTAATTTAATCATCCTCTTCGTCTTTCTATCTATCTATCTGTCTGTATACCTGTCTATTTCTCTTTCTATCTCTCTCTCTCTCTCTCTCTCACTTACACACTCACAGTCTGTCTCAGTTTGCCTCTCTGTCTAGCTACCTTTAGATTTACATTGTAGTGTGAATTTCATATGCATCAATCGTTATAAGACGCAATTCATTTACTGAATTGATGATCAAAGTCATTCTTTTCTGTCTTTAGATCCCTGAGTCAACAGATGAGTCCTCCAGTGACAATGACTGCTCAGAAGACCAGTGTTTCCCTGAACCAAGTACACTAGGTGTTGAGGGATCATGCGGATCAATAGACAATACAGATGAAGACTATTTTGAGACGCAATCCCACCATAGTGAACATCTGTCCGACATAATAAATGCAGACACATTTGAAAGTGATGTAGACACAGAAGACCAGGCCAGTGAAATCAGTATTGGGAGAACATTAAAAACAGGACCTATTTCAATTGAAACTGAAGAAGCTTGCAGTAGTGTTCCAGAGACCCATATAGATTCAAGATGTTTGTCAAACAACAAGTTTTCAGAAACATATTTAGAAAAAAGTCTAGAATCTCTTGTGAATTCCTTGTCCAGTGACAGTGACCTTGGGATACGACCAGCAAATTCACAAACAGCTCTATCGAAAACAAGTGCAGAGGAGAAATCTGATACACATATTAGTGGAGAAGGCTTAGGAAAAAGCAGTGACATCTTATCAAGCGGCAGGACCCCATCTGTTTCAACTAGGGTTGATGCAGAGGAAAACCCTGAGAACTGTACAAGTTCTGAAAACGCAAATTCAGGAGTCAACAGGAATCCTGAACCAAAAAGACCAAAATCACATCAGGTTTTGAATGGTACTTCTCTCGATACAAACGTTCACATTTTGAGAACTTTTCTGGAATCTGCTGAATCTGTTTCTCAGGTAAGAGCTGAAGAGCCGGATTATACTGGGACTAACAATAAACTGGAACCAGAAAACTCTTCTCTTGAAGTAAGAGAAGGAGCTGAAATTCATGCTGAGAACAATTCTGAGCTTGATAACTTTTTTCCTGTGGAAAGTTCATTCAGTAGCAAGACAGCTGCTTCAGCCAGTGTGGAATTCTCTGCATTTCAAAACAGTTTGTTGCTAAGGGAGTTGTGCTCCAAACCCTTGTCTCCACAAACAGTCATTACTGATGCACAGAAGGCCCAAGTAGTCCCTGAGGTGATTCATGGTTACCTACAGACAAAATTAGAGACGGGACATTTTGCAGGAGCGAGTGCCACATTAACTGATGCCAAATCAGGTGCTGACGTACTGGGGGTAGATTCTGAGCCATGCTGGGTTGATAGCAAGGGTACTTTGCAAACTGACGAAACCCCTGCTGAAATAGAAATAAAAGTAAAACAGTGTTTTAAAGCCAGGGAACAGCCAGTCCAGACATGTCAGTACTTTAATACAAGAGAGATTTCTGCTCAGACATGCTCCAAAGCAAGTGACACATGTCTAGAGACAGAGACAGAAACAACTGGACAGAACAAAACAGAGACATGTACGGACAGCTCTCACTATTCTTCTTCTGCACATCTGCAGCTGAATTACAACTCATCAGAGCCTCTTTCAGAACAATGCAAAATTCTCAGTGAAACCAGCATAAAGTCAAAAGACTTTCATTCTGGTGTGGAATTGAGGGAAAATCCTATTGAGTCATGTGTCAGTGCAGAACTGGGCAGCACAACATCCAGCTTAAAATCACATGTCGTTGACAATCCATCTGAAAAAAAATCAAGAACCTCTCCTGAGGATTACACTGCACAGAGCTCTGGCAGTAATTTCCCTACCATATGCCTTGTCTCCACAGAGGGGTCACAGTTTAAATGTCTGTCAACAGGACAGAATGAAGCAATATATGCAGCATGTGCAACTGGTGTCACTACAGAACTAAATGTAGGTGCCCACAATAATCACTTAGAACCAGATGCAACCTCAAGACGCCAAGTCTGTGAAGAAGAGCGAAAGACTGTTCAAAACTCTCTGCAGGAGCCACCAACCCAGTTTAGTGAAGAATCGTCTAAGAGGAAGGAGCCAAACCCATCAATATCAAAGACTGATGCTCAAGTAAATGTGGACCTCACTGAAGTGGTAAGAAGCACCTCAAACTATTCCGTGCAACCAAAGCTGCAAAACTGTCCCGAGTCAGAAGCGGGTACTAGTTGGGAGTCTGCTGTGTATCTAGATTTGCACAGAGTGACCCAGGTGGATTTTGATGCAGCTGAGGAAAATAAGTCTTCTGCTGGATCAGACAGGGCAACACATGAAGTTCCCCTAATTACAGAAGGGGGTTCTAGCTGTGACATTATTGAGGCTTTTAGTGTGAACAGTACTGCAAGAAATGCTATCACAAAACAAAGAATATCTACTTTAAAGGCTGAAGCTGAGACTGATAATGAAGTTCTTACTAATGATGGAGCAGTTATAGCAAGCACAATTGTTATAAGGGAAACAGAGCACAAAGGTTCTGAATTTAGCAAAAATATATCGCAATATTTAAAGCATGAGAGAGAGACCCCGGCAGGTGAAGCAACAGAAAACAATACTTTTAGTGGAACTGATTGTAAAGCAGAGAATTCCTCATGTGAGGACAACCAACAAGCTGATGAGGCAACAAAACTGTGTTCTGCATTCAAAGGGGCCAGCTCTGTCGTTACAAACAAGGCTGACGCCACAGCAGCCATTTTGCATTGTGGACCTAAAGAAAGTGCCAAAACTGCTAAATTAGGAGATGAGACATCTCAGACGTCAAGGTCAGATGAAGGAGACGTGACGGGAGAGACAAAGTTAGCAGTAAATGTTGCCGTAAGAGGAGAACTCTGTTTAACAACTTCACTGGGTTCAATAATTGAAGCTTCTATTGAGGAAGATTTAATAAATGAGCATTCTGATGCTAATAAGTTTGGTGACAGGGCATCCCCTCTGACAGGATCAGGAGCAAAAAAGCTGGAAGGCAATCAGACTTCCAGTAACAAGTTATGGACAGGTCAATCTCCTCCCCAAAGAGGGAAGGAGGAAGACACAGTTCCTGAACAGGAGGAAAATGGTAATCATTATAACCACAGTATGACAATGACAGCTGTCTCAAACCAGTTTAACCAAGACGATGTCTCAATGGGTTCAGCGGACATGAGTACTACCAGTGAGGAAATGGACAAAAATTCGTATCAACTGTTGGGAAGCAATAGTAGTCTTCATAAAGCTGTGCAGAAGCAGACATGGACTGGGACTCAGGAGAAATCTTCTAAATTTTTGGTTTTCTCAAAAATTACCTCATTTAGGAAAAACAAATCATCAACAACCTCAGATGGCCAAGTAGCGGAGAGCTCTAGTGGAAGGTCTTCAGCTGAAGAGCTGGATGGAGGCAAGCACAATACAGAGGGTAGAGGATTACATAAAATACATTATCCCCATCATAGAGAACATGTAACTCATGGGTCCAAGAGAAGAAGTAAGAAGAAAGTACAAATATCAGACAATTCTGATGAGGAGGATGGTGCTTTTGAAAGAGGCAACTTAATAAACAGAAGTATGAAAAAGGCTTTGGAGGCTGGTAGAATTGACATAGATAATTCTGATAACCCCCCTGACACTCTGAGTATGTCAGATGCTAGACCTACTGAGGGAATGATCACTGCTTCCACTGGTAGTAGTGCTAGTGATGTTACAGTTGAACATGACCTTTCAGGGAAGCGTTCAATGACAGACCATGCGTACAAAAGGAGTAAAAGCACAGATGCTTTAAATTTAAGGATGAGGTTGGCCTTGGCTCATAAGTCTTTATCAAGCTTCTTTGAACTTAAGTCTTTAGAGAAGGAGAATGTGGATCTGGGCTCGAAGCTGCCAGCAAGGAACAACAGTGATGAGAGCAAATCAAAGCAGACAAGTTGGAAAAAGTTCAGGAAAAACAAAGAATCAGACGTGATGAAAAGAGATCCAATTATGAGCTTGGCAAATACTCCAGTACAAGAAAACCTTACTGTTGCTAGGAACCACAGGCAAGTCCACAGTGAATATGCAGCAAGACTAGCCAAAGATAGGGGAGAACACCAGCCTCCCTCAACAGTAAGCAAGCCTGATAGTGCCTCAGAAATATCCAGTGTTTCAGAAAACTCAGTGGCATTCTTACAGGGAGAAGAATCTGAAAATATTAAGGAAAAAAGGGGACCTCCCAATGGCTTGAGCATCAAATGTCCCAGCCCTAGTCCACAGAAACGAGAGCCATTTAGAAACAGCCTGGAAATTTCACCAGCTGCAGAGGAGCCCAGTCTGAAATCTCCACTAAGCCCCGGAAGTCAACAAATACAATTCAGTCAGTTAAGCCCCTCCTGCTCCAAGATGCCTACTACTTTGGAAAGTAAAGATATGCCTGCAAGGCCTATGAGCCCCAAACCTCAAAGCCCAAGACCCAGCTCCCAACGTAGGAGTTTCCGCTACCCAAGTAAAATGAGTGCCATGTCTTTGATATCACTCGGTAATGACTGCACCACAGACGGATTACCAGAAGCCCCAGAAAGGCCCAAAACATTGAAACCCAGAGCTGGCCTCTTGCTATCTGTACAGTCTTTGGATAGTGAATACCAGAAGGAGGATAGTGGTCTCAGCAGCCAATCACAGACAAGTTTAAATACAGTGTCCTCAGTCTGTGATATACCAAAAGATGAGGTAAGCTATTTTATTATCTTCAACTTCAGATATAAGACCAGTGCTGTTAAATATTTAAGTTTATTACTGCTTTCACTTCATGGTTTTGAGCCCATTTCATCATTTTTAAAATTGTTCTAATATTATGGGTCTGTCTGTGTAATGTTAGACTTATAAAGTGTGATCAATGTAATGGTATTTCTTCTGTGGTGCATTACAGTGTGAAAATTACTCCAAACAGATCTTTTTAGAGGATGTAACAAAAAATCCACAGGAAGTTAGACACCGAGGAAGGCATGAGGGTAATGAAAGAAGATCTGGAGAGATTAGAGCGGTGATCCAGGATATGACAATTGAAGTTCAGTGTGAAGAAGTACAGAGAAATGCACATCAGAGCAAAGAACCTGAGAACCAAAGACAGGATGAATGGGAGAGGAGAGGAGAGGGATCTGGGGGCAATCGTATATGATAACCTGAAACATTCTGCTCAGTGCAATAAGCTGATAGGCAAGGCAAATTAAATCTTGGGATGCACTGGCAGGGGAATCAATAGTACGTGTAAGAAGGTAATACTGCTCCTATACAGGTTCCTAATGAGGCTGCAGATAGACTGATGCGTGCAGTTCTGGGATCCACACCTCATGAAGAATAAGTACAGGGTGGAGGAAGTGCAGAGAAGGGCCGCCATGATGATTTAGGGGCAGAAGGTGAGGTCCTATGAGGAAAAGCTAAAGGACATGAACATGGGGAGGCAGTACAGCATAATGGTTAAGAGCACTGAGCAGCAAACCTGGAGAATTGTGTTTGGATTGCACAGCCACCCCTTACATATTGTGTGACTGTGAGCAAGTCACAACTTTCCTGTGCTCCCAGGGCACACCTGCACTTCAGCAGAGTATGGTTTTCCTGGCCAAAAATAGTAAAATAAATAATGAATGTACTCGCTGGAGGCATGGAGGGAGCAACAGAATATGGTAGAGACATTCAAGTTTCTGCAGGTAATTAATTCTGTAAGGTTGACAGTACTGCACTGTTTCCTTCCACAAGCACAATGGGTGATGCAAACAAACTGGTTGGGGAAGTTCAAAAGGGATGTGAGAAAATGCTTTCTCACAGAAGGAGCAGCAGAAAACTGGAACAGAATGTCCAATGAGGTGGTCTGTGCAAAAAAAGGTAGTGTTGCTCAGATAGTGCTTTTGTGGATCCTACCACTATTTGTCAGATAGTGCTGGTATCCTACCTAGGATCCTACCAGAAATCCTCCCAAAAACAGATGTAGGATCCAGGATCAGATAGCGATGGATCCTAGGTCAGATCCAGGGATCCTAGGTCAGATAGTTAGGATCCATAGCCAGATAACGATGGATCCTAGGTCAGATCCAGGGATCCTAGGTCAGATAGTTAGGATCCAAGCTGGAATTGTTGCTAGGATCCACAGGATCCACAATGTCTGTGGCTAGGATCCATGGTCAGATAGCACTGTTATCCTATCATAGTAACTATCTGGCCAAATGGGAGGTATCTATTTGGTATCCTTGTTTCTAGGACACTATCTGAGCAGCACCAAAAATAGGGGTTGGGTTCAAGCAGGTGTGGGACAGACACATGGGTTTAGTGAGGGGCACTAGGATGAGAGGTAAGTAGGGGAGGGGGAGATGAGTAACCATTAAGGGGCTCAGTCTCAGAGGTTAAGCAGGACAAAGGGCAAAATTGACAGACCAATTGGCCTTCTGCAGCCAGTTTTCCTAATGTTTTCTCTGGAAGCCCCTCCCACCTCCCCTGTCCTTGGGCAGTTTCCCTCCATAAGCTATGCATGCATGCAGTGACATCCTACTGGGGCTGTTGCAGCTGCAGTACTGCAGCACCTTCCCTCCTGTGGAAGCGCAACCCCAGCTCCCCGGCTGCCCAACACTGCGTCCCAAGTTTGCTCCCAAACTCAGGTTGCTGGCATGGGTGCGCAACAGGCTACTCACTGGGTCACTGGGTAGCCCTTCCTGGTGGAGTTGTTTACTGACTCTGTGGCAGCATGCTGTGCTGCCGTGTGGGAGACCCAGGTGTGCCACTGACTCTCCTTCACTGGACTGTTGGAGGGAGCGCACATTACAGAGCTGTCCCAGTGGCGCTGAGGGTTGAGGCGCTGGATGCCACATCTCATGCCACACCGGTGACCCTGGTTTGGGAGTGAGCTCGGGCTGCCTGGGGATGACAGGGGCATGTGAGGATTGAGCACCTCTTGGGCTGTTCTCCTCCCCGGGGGAGAGGTTGGGGATCACCCGGCATGCCAGCGGGTCCTGGTGGAAACCAGGGATGCTGCAGCACATTCGACTGCACATAATCAGCGTGCCCTGATGCAGACAGGGGTTGCTGTGCACCTAGCATCAGGGACATGCACATGCATGGGAGGGGGGAGAGATCACCAGAACAAGGAAAAGCCTGGTCTGCGGGGTAGGCGATGGCACCTGTCCCATGCCCATGGCCGGGTCCATCCTGCCTGGCCTTCCAGGTTCCTCCACCCGGGTCCTCTCCCATGTCAGAGTCTGAATCTGAAGTGCGCCCAAGAGGAGGGCAGCCCCACCCCAAAGCGGTTAAGCTGGGGGTGCCAACTGTGGACAGAGGAGGAGGGAGACAGGAGGCACAGGCAGGAGGACTTCAGGCAGGGCAGGAGCAGGCAGAATGCCTGAGAGAGGCCCCCCAGACCACGACCGGAGGGAAAAGGAAATAAAAAAATAAATAAATACCAACTGCAGCTGAATCTTTAACTTGTTAATGAAAAACAGTGATATCTGGGGTTAGATTTGCATTTCTTGTTCATCTTTGCTGTTGCCATGTGAGAATAACTGTTCAGCGTGTTCTGATAAACAATTTTGTAAAATGTTTTTACCCAATACTTGCAACAGGATAATACACCACAAAGCCATGCAACACTGGAGAAAAGGCTATCTGAGAAAGCAATTACCTGCCGCAGCAAAAAAACTTCCAATACGCTGCCCTGCCAGCGTCCGTGTTCAGACATTGGGAACATAAGCTGGATATTATCAGTTCCTGAACCTAACGGAGAAGATACCTATAACAGTCCTAGGAAGACCAAAACTGCCTACAAGCGCTTTAGCTCTGATGACTTGTGGATAGAAGCAGAAAAGAACAGGAAAAGGAAACTGGAAGTAGCTCAGGAGATGCGACAAAGCCGGGAAATACAAGGAAGCGGTTTGTCGGAGGAGATGCTGAAAGTAAGACCTAGAAAGAAGCCTTCTCAAGTGCCTGTCCTCTTCAGCACTTTCTTCATCAATGCTATCTGCTTCAGTGCTTTCTTCATTAGCACAGTCCTCTTTAGCACTGTCCTCTTTAATACTTTCCTCTTTGGCACTGCCCTCTACACCAGTGCTATCATCTTCAGCTCTGTCCTCTCAAACACTGTTCTCTCCAGTACAGTCCTTACCAGTGCTGTCCTCTTCAGGTCTGTTGTCTTCAACGCTATCCTCTCCAGCACTGCAGTCTCCAGCACTGTTCTCTCCAGTGATGTCCTCTCCATTGCTGTTATAACCAGCACTCTCTACCAGTGTTGCCCTCTCCAGCACTATCCTCTCCAGCAATGTTCTCTCTAGCACTGTCCTCACTAGCATAATCCTCTCCAGCAAAGTCCTCTTCAGCTCTATTATCTCCAGCATTGTCCTCACAAGAGTTGTCCTTTCCTATGCTGTCATTTCCAGCATTTTCCTCTCCCAGTTCTGTCTTCTTCAGCAGTGTCCTCTCCAATGCTGTCCTGTCCAGACCTGCCTGTCATAGTCTTTTGTCTTCAGCGCTGTCCTCTCCAGCACTGTCCACTTCAACTCAATTTTCTCCACCAGCACTGTCCCTCTTCAATGCTCTCCTACTCGCCTTTCTCCAAGCCATCATCCCCTTGCTATTTCTTGTGTAGACTCTCTCTTTTCCTGCTTTCAATACTTATATAAGTGTGCAGACTTCACAGCTTATGATTAACTGGTAACCCTCTGTGAAATGCTTTTTTCACCCCATACAAGCAGGCTTATGTTGTTTTGATTACTGGGTTAATGGACCTGGCTTTAAACATTACTTTCTACCCATACTTGGTTTGAAAAATAGACACACACATCTCCACACAGAGCATAAAAGAATATCTCCTGGCTCTAAGGAAGTGGTTCCTCAAGAAACTGTCCTCGTAGACTGGAGGTGGGTATCGTCTACGGAATAATGTTTCAGAATAATCCCAGCTACATTTTAAACACCATGCAAGCCACAATTCCTTTTTAAAAAATTGGTTCCGATATATTGACGTGCAAACAGGACCATTCTTTTTATAATGATACAATGGTCCACGTACTCTGGGCCAATGGTAATCCAACACCAAACATCACATGAGCAGGACCATAGCAGCTTCAAATGGAATATTTTTTTAACCTTTCTTTATACTTCAAATCATAAAAATATTGCATAAGTAACATTTTGGGCATGTTACTAATTGACCAACATTGCACAAATGTAATTCTGCAGTAGTCGATTAGCACCTAATGCACTACTGTTGAAAATGTGCAATTTTAGCCAATTAGCAGAATTTTATTTTTGCACAATTATTAAATTGTGCAAAGGTAAGGAAAAGTTAGGTCACATATTTCCTGTTTTACAGTATTCAGTAACTGTAGATAGCAGATTGGAAACACTGTCACACTCATCACATACCCAAGCTAATATTTCTCAAAATAGCCTTTCAGGTTTTTACTAAACATTCCCCTGTGCTATAGTGCTTCAATTTTGCGAGCACTAACAAATATTAAAGTACATTTTTCAAAGCTAATAAAAAAAAAAAAACTTTATTTAGAACTCACAGATTCATCCACAGTTCAGATAATACACTTCTTCAAGGGTAGGTTTTGCACTGTATAATTAAGTATGAACTACAGTTGTGCAACTAGCGAAGCTTTGAAATGAAACCGGTTTCTATAAAATATCAATAAATATTATATGAATTAACTTTGAATTCCCATATTTATAGTCCTTGTATGCCTTGGAGAAGGGGCTTTAACCTTGCCACAAAACATTGGTGAAAATACATGTAAATTCTCCGCAAAAACTTGAAGGGATGTTTTAAGAAATGTAAGTGTGCCTGTGTGGTGAGTGAAGTGTTTCTGATTCGTTATGTAGGATTCAGATGGGATATTTATAACAGACTCCTCCCCCAATTTTCTTTGTCTCAGTAAGATCCTGTTGGGCTACATTGGGATCACATGCATTTTTATATATATACTGTATTTGTTTGTAATTCTTTTTATTGATTTTCAGCAACAATACAACAAAACATACTTGATAAGACACTTCAGGTGGCTGAAGGCACTTGCTACAAGTGCCTTGGGTCTCACAGCACACCTGGGCATGCAGTCCAGAAATAGTAGCCCATACCCTGTCATGTCTTACTTAAGCAATAAGGCACGACGGGGGGGGGGCACGTTATGGTGGGATAACGGCCTGCCTCAGGTGGGTTGAAGCACAAGGGGAAGCAAAGTGCTTCCACCACCCGAGATGGGCCATTAGCCCACCACAACGCCCGGAGGGCCTTGTTGTGAATATGAAATGGGTCCCTATCAAAACTATATAAATAAATAAATAAATGACTGCAATCAATACTTTAATTGGCAAGAAAAGATACAAAATGTTAAAATAAATCATTAAAAGGAAAAACAAAAATCCCATTTGGACGTTGTGTTGTGACTTGCCAGCAGGTGGCAGCATCGTTTTTTTCCCCCTGTAAGTAATGGAAGCACTGAGCACTGGCTTCCTGTCATAGTGTTGGGTCAGTGTGGACAGCGTCTCTTCAGGGCATAGCGGGCTTTTCCTGTTGAACTAAAAAAAAAAGGAAATGGTGTATCTGCGGCGCTGGGGATGAGAGGCTAGATAAGCAGCGATGAGGGAAATGGAGGCTTGAGCTGCCTTGAATAGCAGCTACGAATGGCTCAATTCCGCACAGCTGGCAGGTGATTTGAGTTTATTTATTTAGTTTGGTCACCAGGAAAGGAGAGGACTAGGCAACTGTGCCTTAAGTGCAGGGTATAGTCTCCGTCCGTCCATCCCTTCCCCCCCAACCCTTATGGTACAACAAAAGAGCAGGCATGTGATAATTAAAAAAAAAAAGCGCAAACCACTCTCTGTGTGGCGGGCAATGGTCAGTTTGAGAGATGGAGTGGTTCAAATGTAAGTGTTCAGTCTGTTGCTCTGGGAGTACTTTCAGCTGGGCCGTTGTGATGGGATAATGGCACGGCTGAAAATGGCTCTCGACCAAATAGCATTCCAGATTCTTTGCACCTATTTCATAATATTTACTTATATGCAGGGAAGAGAACGTCATGCAACATTACCCTTTCTAATCAGCGGAGCATCTATACACAAAAGTGAGTTCAGGTGGGGTCCCCATTGAGTCTCAGTACTGTTCACCCAACCCTGCAGCTTGTGAGCCTTTACAAAGGCAAAATTTTGAACATTAACTCCTGCCAAATACCCAGGGAGGACTGGGTGAGAGGCTCCCAGGTGTTGTAATGTCATGAATAAAACATCACACACCAATGTCTGGATACAAAAAGGCTGCAGCTTTACTTAAACTCAATAAAACAATATTTATTGGCACATCATCATCATTATAAAGATATATACACGCACATACATGGCAAAATCAAACAAGGACCCCTGGGGCAATAAATTCATGTGCTCCCCTTGGATTGAACTGTAGCCATCCATGCGAGGCAGGAACTCTGGCCCATAAGTCAGACATAACCCACCTGGGGACAAGTCTCTCCATTGAATAGTTCCCACCTTCTGCCAGATTTTGGTTCAGAACCTTCACGGAGGAGCATGCCCACCCACAGCTGCACTCCCTGACTACCGGTTCTGGCCACCCTGCATTCTGGTGCATGCCCCAACCATGTGATCGCTACCTTGCTATAATGCGTACCCACCCAGACTGTCACCCATCCCTGGCTGATTTCAATTTTTCATCCAGAAGGCCTCCTTTAGGTGGGTCTAACATGAATTTATCACCCTCCAACAATTATTACAATCCACAACTGTGACAAGTGGGCAAAACAAATGTATGAACTATAGCCTGGATGAAAGATGGGACGGTGGTTGGAAAATCACTCTGCAGTGCTGATCCAAAGAGGGTGAAAACTCTTTGGACCAGCTTTTTGTTGGTGCACAGGCCACTCCCTACTGGACTGGCCTATCTGTACCTGATTGGAACAGCCTAGACCTGGGACTGCTTTCTGATCTGAAGCCAGTCAACCGTAGTGGTTAGGGGACCATGCACAACCCCCTCCCTCCCCCCGAGAAGCAAATCATCATCAGAAAAATATCTATACGTGGAAAAAATCAAACAAGTACTTCCTGGAACAGCAAAGTTCTGAATTCACCTTGACGTGACCCTTAGCCATACAGGCCGTGCATGTGGGGTGGGGACTCTGGCCATAGATCAGACAAACCCACCCAGGGCCTTGTCTGTCCATTGGACAGTTCCCCATTCCCTCTGGATTTTGGGAACATTCAGAACCTTCACAGAGGAGAATGCCTGCCCAGGACCACACTCCCCAACTATCGGTCCTGCCTACCCTGCATTCTGCTGCATGCTCCAACCATGTGACTGCCCTCTTTGCTATAATGCATACTTGCCCAGGGTCACACCTCTGACCTGCCTGTCACCCAGTTCCAGCTGACTCCAATTTATCTTCCAGACGGCCTCCTTCAGGTGGCTCTCAAATTAATTTACTGCCACTTAGACATCTACAGCATTGGTCCAAAGAGGGCAAAAACCTCTCTGGACCAGCTTTTTGTAGGTGCACAGGCCACTCCCTACAGGCCCCTCCAGGTACTTCTGTTCCTGATTGGACCAGCATGGGCCTGAGACTGCCTTCTGGCCTGAAGGCAGCCAGTCCCAATGATTAGGGGACCATGTGCAAAGATAATCCCCCTTCCCTGGTGAGAGGACGGTGGGTCATTTTCTGGCCAAAATCAACATTACCTGAATATTGTGCAAATAGGGTACCCACTCCTCATCCAAGGCATCATCTGAGGGAACGTATCCAGATGGGTAGCTACATTTCTTCACCACTCCCTACCCACTCAGGTATCCCTCAAGCGTCTGTCCTGGGTCCTATTCTCTTTTCCATATTCTTGAATGAATTACCCTCTGTCTGCTCCTCTGCATGCATTCATATGAAAGCTGATGATACAGTTATTTTTGCATCTGGCTCCTCTTTCCATGATCTTGCCTCACAGTTTCAGCTGGATTGTGATAATATTCAGTGCTGGTTCCAGACTAACCAACTATCCCTTAATACCAATAAAACTGTCTCCATGACTTTTGACACCCATCAGAGGCTTTCTAGACTCACCCCTCTCCTTCATTTCACACCCTTGATGGTGCTGTTATTGAGGATGTATCCTCTTTAAGTATCCATTCTTGGGGTCTGGCTTGACCATCATCTTGATTTCTCAGTTCATATTGATGCCATATACCAACATTTTCACCCCAAGTTTGGTGCACTGTATAAACAAAGCAAGTATCCCACTTGCTGTCTGCCAAGAGACTGCTTTAAAGATGATTCTCCCTATTTTTATGTTTACTTGTGCGCATGCA
Source organism: Neoceratodus forsteri (assembly GCA_016271365.2). NCBI lineage: Eukaryota > Metazoa > Chordata > Ceratodontiformes > Ceratodontidae > Neoceratodus > Neoceratodus forsteri. Next base: position 529,303,258 of record CM028137.1, on the reverse strand, counting down.
CAAGAAACATTATGCGGCAGCTTTGGAGAGAAGCGGGTTTTGGAGGTGCAGCACTGTGGCAGCCAACGGCGGCACTGCATTTGGGGACTTGGCACTGGAGGAACAATGCAGGCACACTGTGCTGATGACACTGGTTTCCAAAAGTGCCACCAAGTTGAAATGATTTTGCCGCTGCAATGAGGTGCCACCTCATCATTGCAGCGTCAGCCATTCCACTGCAATGAGGGAGCAACCTGTCATTGCAGGGCGGTACCTTGCCTAGTGTAACATTTTTTGTAAACATGGCGGCGGCTTGCCGCTGCCTCACAGCCCCATGAAAGCAGACGGGGGTGGTCAATCCCCTTATTGGCATGCCCCCGATCCAGTTCATTTGCCGACAGAGGGAGCCCACTCCCCGTCGGCATAATGTAAGCCCCTTCCCCATTTGTTGTGTGCTGAGGGTGCCCAATCCCCTGGGCATCATGCCCCCAAACAGTCATTTTTTTGACAGCGGGGGGCCCAATACCCATCGGCTTAAGTCCCCCCACCCAAAAAAGGCAGGTGGCACTCTGGGAGCCCACCTAAATGTGCTGAAAGCAAACCTGAAAAAAAAAAAACACTTCCCGTGATGTCTTATTTTTTTTCTCCCTGAAAGAAAGGAAACGGTCCCACTACGGTCGCTGTCCCTCCCCAACCCACACCCACACCCACTCACTGCGCGCCCTAACTCCCCACACCCCCCCCATACTTTCCATCGGAGCCTGGCACGACGCTCCTCGGGGGATCGGGAACACGCCTGCACTCTTGAAAGTCGACCACGAACTGAAGAAATGCCGGTAAGCTGTATAATGGCATAAATAGTTTTTTTTCAACTTTGGTGCTTATCTCAGGCATTTTTGGAAATGTTGGCACCAAATTTTCAACATGGGGTTTTTGAGACCCCTCCTCATGAATTCAGCCACTGTCATGGTGTTATTCGGTCCCGAAAGGTGATTTCACGGCCACTGTGTGGAATCACCTTTCTGGATTGATTAACGAATTGAAAGTGCCAGTGTTCATGAGGTGGGCTCTCAAAAAGTCTATGTTGCAAATTTGGTGAAAACAATCCAAAAAATGACTGTTTTAGGAGCGTGCGTTGCGCAGTTTCCACGCATGCTCATAACTTCATGAATTTGCAATATTTTCACTCCAGATTTTCAACATTTGCATTTTTCCACACCTCCTTATGAACAGAACAGCTGTCATTTTTCACATCCTGACCAAAATGTGTTTTCGCACTTCTGGCGCAGAATAGCTTGGTCGCTGCGGGAAACCAGTGTTTGGGACACATTAAGAAAATCACATTGACACTGTTAATGAGCAGAGGTCCTAAGATACCTATGTGAAAAATTTGGTGACTAAAGTCCATAAAATGACTGTGTTACAAGCATGCATTGCGCAGTTTCCACGCACTCTCATAACTTCACGAATTTGTAATATTTTCACTCCAGACTTTCAACACTGGCATTTTTCCACACCTCCTTATAAACAGTATAGCTGTCATTTTTCACATTCTGGCCTAAATGTGTTTTTGCACTTCTGGCACAGAATAGCGCCGTCGCTGTGGGAAGTCAGGGTTCAGGACAGATTAAAAAAAAATCACAGTGACACTGTTCATGAGCAGAGGTGCTTAAGTGCCTATGTTGAAAATTTAGTGACAAAAGTCCATGAAATGACTGTGTTACAAACGTACGTTGCACAGTTTCCACGCACCCTCATAATTTCGTGCATTTGTAATATTTTCACTCCAGATTTTCAACATTGCCATTTTTTCACACCTCCTTATGAACAGTACAGCTGTCATTTTTCATATCCTGCTCGAAATATGCATTTACACATCTGGCACAGAATAGCGTTGTCGCTGTGGGAAATCAATGTTTGGGAGAGATTAGGAAAATAATAGTGACACTGTTCATGAGCAGAGGTCACAAAATGCCTATGTTGAAAATTTGGTGATAAAATTCCACCTAATGACTGTGTTACGCGCATTCGTTGCGCAGTTTCCATGTAAGCCCAAAAGCTCAAGTATTTTTACGTTCCCTTGTGCGCATGCGCAAGGAACATTTTGGGAGAGTAGCACACTTTGGAGGTGTGCCTCTCCCATTCAATCCAGTGCTCTGTTGAGCAGGCGTGGCGGTCCTGCACCAATGGGTGCGGGAGCTCTATATGACAGCGGTGGTCTTCTGCTTCAAAGAAAACCACCGCTGTCATACCAAGCTCCGTGTCATGCCGCCCCACTCGCGTCACCGCTCCCCCCTCCCAAAGCTTTGGTGCCATGCTGGGAGCCCACCCCAGCGTGGCAAACGTTGTTTCCGACGGGGTGCCCAATACCCCGTCAGCTCCTCGGCCCCCCCAGCCATCTTCTGCCACGCTGGGAGCCCACCCCAGCATGGCAAGCGTCCCACGTAGTCCGTTTTTTTAAAAAAAACTGTAAAGAAAAAACGGTCCCACATAGTCACCCAGTCCCCCCTCCCACAACCCGCACCCACCCACTGCACACCAGCCTCCCACACCCCATACTTACCTCCGGAGCTCGGCGCGACGATCTTCGGTGGACCGAACACGCTCTGCACCTTCAAAGCCGCATCGCTAACTGAGGAAATGCCGGTAAGCTGTATAATGGGCTAGATAGGGAGGTTTCAACTTATTGCATATCTCAGTCATTTTTTGAATTTTTACCAATTAACATGAGTTTTGGATCTTCATGAATGATGTCACTGTCATGGCATTATTCGGGTCTGAAGGGTGATTTCGTCAGTGACTCGAAATCACCCTTCGGGCCCGAATAACACCATGATAGTGACATCATTCATGAGAAGGGGTCCCAAAAACACCATGTTGAAAATTTGGGTAAAAATTCCAAAATGACTGTTTTATTAGCATGCTACGCAGTTCCTACGCACGCTCGTAGGTTTGCGAATTTTCAATATTTCTACTCCAGATTTTCAACATTGCCATTTTACCACACCTTCTTATGAGCAGTACAGCTGTCATTTTTCACATCCTGCCCAAAACGTGTTTCCACCCATGTAGCACACAATGGCGCAGTCAGTGTGTGAAATCAATGTATGAGACACATTAAGAAAATCACAGTGACACTGATCATGAGCAGAGGTCTTAAAATGGCTGTGTTGAAAATTTGGTGAAAACATTCCTAAAGATGACTGTTTTATGAGTGTGCGTTGCGCAGTTCCTGCACACACTCATAAGTTTGCAAATTTTCAATATTTTCACTCCAGATTTTCAACATTGCCATTTTACCACACCTCCTCATGAGCAGTACAGCTGTCATTTTTCACATCCTGCCCAAAACGTGTTTCCGCCCATGTAGCACACAATGGCGCAGTCCGTGTGCGAACTCAATGTATGGGACACATTAAGAAAATCACAGTGACACTGTTCATGAGCAGAGGTCTTAAAATGGATGTGTTGAAAATTTGGTGACAAAATTCCTAAAAATGACTGTTTTATGAGTGTTCATTGCGCAGTTCCTATGTACGCTCGTAAGTTTGCGAATTTTCAATATTTTCACTCCACATTTTCAACATTGCCATTTTACCACACCTCCTTATGAGCAGTGCAGCTGCCATTTTTCACATCTTGCCCAAAACTTGTTTCCACCATGTAGCGCACAATGGCACAGTCGCTGTGTGAACTCAGTGTATGGGACACATTAAGAAAATCACAGTGTCACTGTTCATGAGCAGAGATCTTAAAATGGCTATGTTGAAAATTTGGTGAACAAATTCCTAAAAATAACTGTTTTATGAGTGTTTGTGCAGTTCCTACGCATGCTCGTAAGTTTGCGAATTTTCAATATTTTCACTCCAGATTTTCAACATTGCCATTTTACCACACCTCCTTATGAGCAGTACAGCTGTCATTTTTCACATCTTGCCCAAAACATGTTTCCACCCATGTAGCGCACAATGGCACAGTCGCTGTGCAAAATCAATGTATGGGACGCATTAAGAAAATCACAGTGACACTGTTCATTAGCAGAGGTTTTAAAATGCCAATGTTGACAATTTGGTGAAAAAATTCCTAACAATGACTGTTTTACGAGCGTGCACTGCACAGTTCCCACGCACGCTCGTAGGTTTGCGAATTTTCAATATTTCCACTCCAGATTTTCAACATTGCCATTTTACCACACTTCCTTATGAGCAGTACAGCTGTCATTTTTCACATACTGCCCAAAACGTGTTTCCGCCTATGTAACGCACAATGGGGGTAACAAAAAGGTCATGCTGAAAATTTATTGTGCAAATACCAGCAATCGCACAGGGCATTAGGGTAAAGCATCATACATGCCAAACACCACTGCAAATACCTGCATGCGAAAGTTCAGTATTGACAAATGCTTGTTAATGTTTTCCCTACAGATTTTCAACATTGCCATCTCTTCACACCTCCCTATGAATGGTACAGCTGTCATTCTTCACATCCTGCCCGATCTGTGTCTTTGTACATCTGGCACAGAATGGCACGGTCACTGTGGGAACTCAAAGTTCAGGACACATATTACAGAATCACAGTGCCACTGTTCATGAGAAGAGATCCCAAATGTTTTCATGAGGAGGGAGTCACAAAAAGACTATGTTGAAAATTTGTAGTGTAAATACCAACAAACGCCCAGGGCATTAGGGTTTCTAACCATAACATCCCACCCTGTACAGACTGACAGGCATCAGAGGTGTTCCTTTAGATTGCCAACTGTAATGATCATGCCATTCCACCCCCACCCCACCACCCTGCAGCCAGTGACAGGCAGCGAGGTGTGCTTTGGATTCTACGGCACCAGAGTTCACCCCATTCTCCTATACTGCACCCATTTCAACGTATGTCCTTATGGAACTGGGTGACTGTAAAGCCGAACACTCCAAGGCACACCTCAACACATTCCGGTGTCTGCAGGACAGGGTGAAGTTAAATGGCATGAACGTTACGGACGATGACCCAAATGCATACCCCAATGCCTATCCGTCTCTGCAGGGTGCAGGTGGGGTTGGTGTGAAGTTCAATACTTCACTGCCATTCCTATTCTGCATCTGTCTAACTCCTGCATTTCCAATGCTAATACCAGTAAGTAAACATTCGGCATTGACAAATGCTTGCTGATTATGGTGACATAGTCTATAGTGGAGCCCCCGAATCCTCCCTTGCCAGACTGGACCCCTTCTTCCACTCTTTCTGTCACTTTGCTTTAGATTTCCCCTTGTACCCACCATTGCTCATGCTACTCTGCCCTTTCACTTCCATCTCTCGATGCCAGGGACCTTTCCCATCGTGTCTGCTGTATATCTAAAGTCTGGTTTGGTTCTCTTCCCTCCTACCTTCCATGCCTTTTATCCTCTCCCTCAACTTCCTACTACCCTCTACACAATAATACTTCCCATTACCTCACTATTCCTTCTAGAAAATTTACTGTTGGTCAATCTACCTTCTCATACTGCTTTCCTAAACTCTGGTCCTCTTTTCCCCTGCCAATTCACTCTGCTGCTTCTGCTTTCTCCTTAGTCTCTCCTGCATTTCATCTTATATTACACAAAGCTGTTATACTGATCTGTAGTCAGTTTTTGATTATGCTCATTAATGTATTATATTTGCTGTATATGATTTTTTTCCATACCTCCTAACCCCAGGACATAGCTTGAAATGAGTTGTTAGCAGTTCAGTATGTCTTTCCTGGTGAAACTTCTTGAAATAAATGTTGTTTTATTTCCTACTCTGGAGGTCTCTCTGACTGTATGTTCCAACTCTCCCTACTCTGATTGTAACCCTATGTAATCCAGCTCTGTAACACAATATGTCATCTATCAACTTGTACTGTTCTGTTACTTGTATGTTATTTTTACCCCCGGGCCGCCCCTGAAAAAGGGACCTCCGGGGCCCAGTGGACCTACCCGGTCAACAAAATTCAATAAATAAATAAATAAATAAAACAAATAAAATTGGTGCCTAGCAGCAGTGAGACAGATGAATCAATTACATGGAGGCCTAAGATTTGACTCAGCTACAGGGCTGTCACCAAAAGGATCCCAGTGTGGGGCACTCCCAGAAATAATGCAAATATGTCCCTAAAGCAGCATTTTAGATTTGATAGTATAACTGGAAATGTGAGCATGTGTATAGCCTCATTCTCACTGAAGAACATTTATTTGTTTGCATTGAAATACTCTTTTTAAAGTGTCCCTGGTTGCTTCTGGTGTTTTCTCATCTGACATTCATTTTTGTAGTTACTGACCAGTTCCAAAGCCAAATGATACCAGTTGAATAGAAGCCCTGAACAGCAAACTGTACTGTGAGTTTCTGCTGAACCGATATCGCCGGGTTCCACTGGAACTGATCAGTAAGATAACTTTATATGGAAGGTCATGGGTACCGGGATAACCTGTGGCACCACTGGTGTGGTAGAGCATTTGGTGGTGAGTGTAATAATCATGCAGACACCAACATGGAGTGAGCTGGTAAGTTTACTGTACTGTATAATACTGATAACAACCTTCAGGAAGTGCAGGTTACTGCCCGCCAGATAAGGGTTTATAGATATTGGCATATGCGCATTAACAAGGCATACACAAGTCACATATGCCAGTTCACTTCCTTACCTTTCAATTAAACTTTCCCTCCCCAAACATAAAATACTTAAAGTTGAGGGGGGGGCTTACTTTATCTGGTTCGGTATAATGGTCTATTTGCTCGATGCTGTGCTGGTTGTAATGATTTGTTTGTGTAAAATCAATAAAACTCTTCTGATTTAAAAAAATTAAAATAAAATGCTTAAAGTTCTATGTAGCTCAGAGGTTTTGTGAATCTATGTAGTCACTATGCCAGGTGGGCCTTTGGATCTCCCATCCACTGATATGGCTGATTCTCAGGCTAGAGCTGGTGCCAGTCAGTTAGTCCTGACTGTTCAGGGGTGGGGCCAACTCCACAGGCTTGTTTTGTTACTGCCCCGGCATCACTTGTGGGGGGACCTCCATTGCAGGGGTATGCCGTCTCAACAGCAACACCCGTACAGCAAACTCCCCACAGTGAAACCCCAGTAGCGGCTGTATTTGCTGCGATGGGGATTTCACTGCGATGGACTTTGCCGAGGCAGGGGCATATATCTAACTCCACTGTCTGTACACCATGGAGTTAGATATCTAAAGTAGGGTAGGTGTGGGGAAGCACAGCCCAACCCCCTCCCACATTGATGTGATCAAGTGTGATCATCAGTGTCGGAGTGTTGCCAGTCATTGCGGGGATGCATCGGTGTTGGGGGTGTCAATGAGTTTTTGTCAGTGTCAGGGACTTCGCTGTGTGAGATGTCACACGGACATCATGGATCCCCTTGCAGGCACCTCTGGGATCCCATCTTCCTCCATCATGTCGTCCTGCTCTCCTCTCTCTTCTTCTCCTCTGATGTGTGATTTTAGTGAGCCACAGGAGCGGCGTGGCTCAGGGGTTAGCAAAAGGTCTCTCCTGTTTCTTCAATACAATTTCCCATTTGCTTGGACTACATAAGAGCGTGGCTGTTCAGCATGGTGTTCTACACTTGCAGGGGTCCAGGTTTTCTCAGGTGTTCACAAATAAACAGGCTGTCCCGGCTGTAGGGCTGGGAGTGGTCAGGCATGCAAATTGTAATAAGATTTTTGTTTTTCTTGAGTCCCTCGCAATGTAGCTCACACAATAACTTCTGATACTTTTGGATTAAGTAGCTCAGATCTGGTAGGCATTAAAGTTCTGGATCTGAGGCCCATAAGCAGCTGTGCTGGGGATCTTAGCCCCTCCAGTGGGGTATTTCTCAATTCCAAAAGTGCTAAGTAAGGGTCTCGATGGTCCGCTTGTGCTTTCTTTAACAGTCTCTTTATTGTTTGATGGCTCATTCTATCATGCCATTACTTTGGGGGTATCTTGGTGAAGACATTATATGTTTAAACTCAAATTTCCGATAAAGTCTCTGAATTCAATGCAGGCAAATTGCGGGCCATTATCTGTTACAAGCATTTCTGGAATACCATGTCATGTACATTGTGATTTAATATGGTTAATCACCGCTTCACTTGTAGTATTTTGCAACCTGGATATCTCAATGTATTTGGAGTAGTAATCAACCATTGTCAGATAATTTTCTCTTTCAAATTCAAATAGGTCAGCCCCAGCCTTTTGCCAAGGTCTCTTTGGTATCTCATGTGGCTGCAACGGCTCTCTAGATTGTGCTTTCCTGAACTGGTTGCAAATTCATCCCTGGCCAGAATTTATTTATTTATTTATCTATTCATTCATGTCTAGGATTACAAAATACCTTTGAGCCGAGGCTCTTTTAAAAAGGTTCCACATCTGAGAGTACAGTCTTGGAGTTACAATTTCAGTATATAGAACAATCGATGACAAAGCAAGGTTGTAACATGTTACATGTGTTTTGTACATTAAAACAAACAAAGGTGGGTACATAGAGGACAGGTGAGGTGTGGGAGGTGGAAACAGTGAAACAGGAGGGACAAGGGGGGGAAGAGAGAGGGTGGTGAGATGGGGGCAGGTATGTAGCAGCCTGAGGCAGCTTTGTCAAGAGGTAGATAGGAATAAGAGCATAAGTTGGGCAGTGGTGACGCAAGTGCTGAGGGGTGGGGCAGAAGGCAGTCAGTGGAGAGGAAGAGAAAGAGAGAGAGGAACCTGGGCTGCCTGAAGGAGTAAACGATTAGTTATGGCAGTCACAGGTGCTGGAGGCAAGAGGAGCTAGGTGGTTCTAGGTCCTGAGGGCACCCAACGGCTGCCTGGAGTAAGGCAAGGGGATTAGTCATAGCAGTTGCAGGAGCTGGAGGCAAGTAGAGTGAGGCGGAGTTTGGTCTTGAAGGCACCCATAGTTGGTAGGGCAGTGATGTCACTACTGAAATTATTTAGCCAGCTGGGTGCCCTATATGCAAAGGATCTTTGGCCTTGGGAAGTGCGACAATATGGGATTTGCAGCAGGTGAGGTTTAGACTTCCTGGTGCTGCAGTTGTTGAACTTGATTTTGAGGAGAGAGCTGACACAAGGGGGGGCATTGCCCATCATTATTTTTTTTTCTGTGATGCACGTTTGATATTTTAAGCGATTGATTATTGGTAGCCACCTCGTTTGAGAGTAGAGGTCACAGGTATGGGTGAGATGGTGTGATCCGGTGGCGAGACAGCAAGCTTTATTGAAGGTGGTAGAAATCTGCTTGAGAGAGGAGGCAGTGGTGAGGCCATAGATAATTAGCCCATAATCGATGATGCTGATGATGGAGCTCTGGACGGCAACTGTTAATGCTTCAGGGGTTAGGTGTTTCCTGTGCCAGAACAGCCGATCCCATCCTGATATTAGCAGCTTTAGCCACAGTATTAATGTAGGCAGCGTAGGAGAGGTGGGAGTCAAGGGTGATGTCCAGGTATTTAAAGGATTGTACTTGTTCAAGCGGGACTCCTTGCTTAGTTTTGATAGTGAAGTGGAACTGTTTATGTTTGTGTTGAGGGCTGCTGAATATCATGGACTTTGTTTTTTTCTGGTTTAGGATCAGTTTGTGTTTTATGAACCAGTCTTCAACTGATGTGAAACCATGCTGGAGGTTTTTTTGCAGTTGTTGAGGATCATGGTGGAAGGCAAGGATAACTGCATCATCTGCGTAAAGAATGATTTGCTGAGGACAGAATTCAGGAAGCGACTTCAGGAACAGGCTGAAAAGGAGGGGACCTATGATGGAGCCCTGGGGGACACCAGAGTGGACTGGTCTGGAATCTGAGAGTGTGTTGGCAATTCTCACTCTTTGGGACCGGTTGTCTAGGTAACTTTTGAACCAGTATATCGAGTTGGGTGAGAGACCCACTTTCTGGAGCTGGGTAAGCAGGAGGCCATGGTGGACAGTGTCGAAGGCCTTAGTTAAGTCAATGAAGGAAGCACCGGTTAGTTGCCCATTATCTAAAGAGCGGTGGATGATGCCAGTGAATTCAAGCAGTGCAGTGAAGGTGCTGTGATTCTTCCTGAAACCATGTTGCTGCCTGCTCAGTAGGTTGTGCTTGTGTAGGTAGTCAGTCAGCTGGTCGGAGACAATATGCTCCAGGGCCTTTGAGAGAGAAGGGGAGGATGGAGATCGGTCGGAAGTTCACAGGTACTGTTTTAACACCACTTTTATGAATGGGGGTTACAGTGGCTGATTTCCACATGTCGGGGAACTGGCTTAGGCTGAGGGAGAGGTTAAAGATCCTCGTCAGTGGTCTAAGCACTTCATCAAGTGTGAGGGATAGAAGTTTGAGGTCAAGAGAGTTATTGCTGGTTCTGGTATTGCTGATGGCTTTAGTAACATAGTTGTGCACCTGGTACATCTTGACCGCTTTAAAGTAGAAGGGAGGGTGAGTGGACGGGGCAGTGGTGGTTAGAGGCAAGGGATCATCCATTTCATTAAAAAAGTCTGGTGGAAATATAGAACTGAGGTCAGTGAAGGTGTCCGCTATGACTTTGGGATCAAGTGTAATGTCTCCTTTAATGCTGAGAACTGAGGCGGTGTATCTTCCCCTGCTGCCTGATGACTTGTTTTATGTTGTTCCAGAAGTCTCTTCCATTTTCCCAGGAGTTAGTAAGCGCGTTCATAATAGAATAATAGATCTCTGGCCCTGCGCTTGCATTTTTCAATGCTCAAGTGGCTGCTGTGTAATCAGATCAACATGTCAGGTCTCAGTGATGTGGGGACTATCAGTCTTTCTCTCCCTTCAGCAAAAGTAAATTTTCTGCCGAGATCTCATCTCTGAACAACCAGTATTGTCTTATCTCAGGGTGCACCAATGATTTCTCCTGGGGCCACCCATTCAAAACAGTGTCCCTCAACTTGATCAATGCCGAATCTTTGTCAGTCTCTTGCTGAAATAATTTCAGTTTATCATCACTGATTGGCATATAGTTCACTGTGTGAACCTCATACTTGTCTAGCTCAGTTTCTGGCACATAATTTTCTCCCACAGCCCTACTCTGGGCATCTGCTATCTGAAGTTCTTTACTCGCTTTGTACTGTACTCGCAAATCATATCTTTGCAGTTTTAGCATCATGCATTGAATTCTCGGTGGGGCTGTGGCCAGTGGTTTTTGAAAAGCCTTTCTAGGGGGCATGTAGTCCGATTAAACATGGACCCTTGGTCTGCCATAGATATATTGGTGGAATTTTAACAGCCAAACACAATGGCAAGTGTTTCCTTCTCAACTTGTGCATAATTTCTCTCAGCTTTATTAAGTGATCTTCTTGAGGCAGTCATGCACCCAGTACTTCTGAAGATGCATCAACAGATAATTCAACAGGTTTCCTTAGATCATAGTAGGCCAGCACTGGGGGGTTTGTGACAACTGTTTCAGTTCTTGAAAGGCCTGTTGGTGTTGCTCCTCCCAGTGCCATGCTGTTTCTTTCTCTACTAACTCTCTCAATGGCTTATTTACAGTTGATAGGTTTGGAATGACTTTTGCCAGGTAGTTTACCATACCCATAAATCTCTATAAGTCCATCTTTAGTTTTGAGAACAGGCATCTGGGTAATTGCTTTCATTTTCTCGGCGTCTGCCAACAGCCCGTCATTACTTAACTTGTGACCAATATAGTGGACCTCAGACATTTTGATTCTAGATTCTTTAGGTTTAAAGACAAACGCTTATCTCTGGCTCTTTGTAAAACATTCCATAACCTGTCATTGTGCTCTTGTACATTTACTCCCCATATTAGGATATCATCCATAATGACCTCTGTGCCCTCGAACCCTTCACAAATGTGTGAAATTTTCTTTTGGAAGACTTCTGGTGTTGAGCAAATCCTAAAGGGGAGACACTTGTACCTCCCAAGGGGCCTATTAAAGATTACTAGACCAGAACTGGGCCCATCCAGTTTAACCTGCCAGAAGGCATGCCCAGCATCTAACACTGTGAATACTTTAGCCCCTGCTAGCTTGGCTGCAACCTCTTCAACTGTTTTCATCGGGCGATGTTCCCTTTTAATTGCTCTATTAAGATCTATGCAAATTAGCACTTTGTTTGGTTTTTCTACAACCACCATCGAATTGACCCAGCTCGTGGGTTTCTCCACCTTCTCAATAACCCCCTATCTTCCCATAGTCTCTAGCTCATTTTTCACTTTGTCTTGTAATGTGAAAGGTATTTTCCTGGGGGGATCACAGGGCTGACTAATTTATCTATTTTAATGTGATATTCACCCTCTAAGCATCCCAGTTCCTGAAATACATCAGCAAATTCAGCCAGTATTCCTTCTGTGATTTCCCCTGCACTTTTGCATGCAGCATCTACTGAAAATAGCTTCTTTATAAGCTTCATTTCCAAACAAGTAGATAGGCTCAACACTGGGGTCATGTTTCCATTAACCACTTGAAATGGCAACAGGTAGTACTTTTACTTATAAAATGTTAGCAACATCACTTTGCCTTTCACATCAAGTTTACGCCCAGAATAGGAAACCAATCTAGCTGACGACCTTTGAACAGCTTCTCCAGACAATGTCTTATACATCTGAAAAGGCAATGCATTACATTACACTGTGCTCCAGTGTCTAATTTGAACATCACCATTTTCCCATTTATGCTCAGATTTACTTTCCAGTCAGTCTCAGGTTTATAGGTAGTCACAGTTTCAATGCTAAATGTACTTTCATTTTGCTCGGCATCTTCTCTGACAACATGGATCTCACTGCGTTTGCCCACATGACATACTCTGGCAAAGTGATTTTTTTTTTGTGGCACAATCTACAATACTGTCCAAATGCTGGGCATTTGTTTATCTCATGCTCACGACCACACTTTTCACATTTGACTTTATTTGTTTCAAATACATAACTCCCTTTGCTCACATTGGCACTTGCTTTTACTCTTTCTCCCTGCACAACTGCTACTCACACTGATCTTTCATCCTGAATATTTCCACTTAATCGTTTAATCTGCGTTTAACTCAGGTCAGCGGCCCTGCATATATCTATGGCATAATCTAATGTTAAGTACACTTTTCTCAACAGTCTGCATCTCACATGCTCACTCTGTATGCCGTATACAATTCTATCTCTGATCAATGATTCAGTTAACTCTCCAAATTCACAAGATTTAGCCTTTAGCCTCAGTTCAGTTACATATGAATCAATGGACTCACCCAGATTCTGGCTCCTAGTATTGAACAAATGTCTCTCATAAGTCACATTCTTTCTCAGTTTACAAAACCTCTCAAATTGTTTCATAATTTTGTTCAGTTGTTCCTTCTCTTCCTCTTATTCCCAAATGAAAGTATCGAATACCTCCAATGCATTGGGGCCTGCCACATGCAAGAGGGTCACAGCCTGGATGTTGTGGGATTTTTCAGCGAGTCTACTGGCAGCTGAGAAAATTTCAAATTGCTGCTTAATTCTTCTCCAGTTTTCAGCAACATTTCCTTGTAGACTGAGAATGGTGGGAAGCTGCAGGCGGTCCATTCTGACACCACATAATAATCACGCAGACATCAGCGTGGAGTGAGCTGGTAAGTTTACTATACCGTATAACACTGATAAACTGCAGAAAGCGCGGGCTACTACCCACCAGATAAGGGTTTATAGATATTAGCACATGCACATTAACAAGGCATACGTAAGTCGCATATGCTAATTCACTTCTTTACAGTGAGCACTGGCCAAGTTCAATACATATTGTATACTATAAATTTATAGGGATGCCAGGAAGGTCTCTTATAGATATATGAGTGTCCCCTTGCGTGTTCTTAGGGCAAAAGAACTGTGAAACAGTTCTACCCTCACATCTTGGTATACCCAATGCTGCACTTTTCACCCTCTCCCCACCCTTCCTACATTCCTTCTTCCCCCCTTCCCTCTTTCCTTTCCCTATGACTCTGGCACTTCTTATCTGTTGTCTATTTTCTCTGACAAATGCCGCTGGCTGCCTTGTTACAGTGCTACCCTTGAATTGTATTAATCTGTACTCTGTTTGCAATGTCCACATTGTTGTAATGTCTGTCTTGATGTTCCCCATAATTTGTATTTCTCTGATGTGGAACCTTTGTAAAAGAGCCAAGGCTCAAAGGTATTTGTGATAATCCTAGACTTGATAAATAAATAAATAAAATAAATAAACCAAAGGTAAGCAGTCCTGGTGCCCTAAGGATGCAAGAGGCAACACTCATATCCATAGGAAGTCCTCCTAGCATCTCTATAAACTTATTAGGGTAAGAAAACAGTGAACCAAAGATGAGGTTGCTCACTGGCTGTCCACAAGGAGTGTTGCAACCTGGAAAAATGTTACAACAGGGTCATAGAGCTGGGAAATATCTTAAAACTCCACAAATGGCAGTATCAAGCAAAGAGAGCCAGTGACTGCGGGCACCCAGTGGGTTTGACACTTGATTTGGTGGTGGGTGGGTAGGGTTGTCAGAACACACTGAACTTCTGGGGTCTGATTCTGGTCTAGGACTTTGCAAATAGTTCTAGGGTTCTAAACTTCATTAGAACTGAAACTCTTTTGTGTATAGGACTGGAGAGAAAGAACAAATTAAGATAGTATGGGAAAAAAAAAAATCCTGCCCTCTCAGCAAAGCAATGCTATTGTTTCTCTAAATATGCAGAATTCAAAATGTAAATGCCAAGAGTCACAGTTCCATGAGTTTGGCACACCTGCATATGAGCATCACATTTCCATAAGGGCAATGCACTATTGAGGGAGCGGGTACACGCAATTCGTGCATAACCAGACCACATTGCTCCATACCTGTGGCCAGGTGCATGGCACACAGTGTGTACTACTGCACACCTCCACAAGATGCCTGTGTACAGCCGTACTTGCCTCACACACAGCCAATCTGATGCCTGTCCTGGGTCCTGAAGTGGATCCCGTTCTCGGAGTGAGCAGAAGATTCTGAGACAGAACAGGAGACTCAGTTTTAAAAAGTCAGGCGACTGCCCGAATGGCTGTTTCCAGCCCTCACTTTCTAAGCAGAGGTCTGGGACAGTACTGTATGGGAGTGATGCTGTTTTCCGGCAGCTTGCAGAGTTTCTCTAGTGAGCATGCAAAGGATACAGCAGGGTTCCTGCCTGTGTATCCTGCACCCCCCTTACCAAGCACTCTGCACTTTTGTAAATGGCACAGAGTGTGGGCATGTCCCCATACATGCCCCTGGACAAGCTGTGTGTGTAGCTGCACAGATGGCTGGGGGATCGAGTGTGCAAGAGATGCATGCTCCTCCTTTGAAAGCCACCATGGGTTTGCCAGACCCCTAGTTCATGGCATTCTGACTTAGAGTTGCCTATGTGCCATGGATACACGGCACATAAGCAATCAAAACATTAGTGCATAGACTGCTTTGTCTCTCTAAAACATTTTTGGATGTAATTCCAAATAATTAGTTTGATTTCCTGGCTTGTATCTCCTGCTTTTGAAATATCTGAACAAAAAAAGCATTTTATTCAGTATTTAGAACCCTTAATACTAAGAACCCATGGGTATTCTAGTTTTAAATTAGAACTCAAACCCCTGAGTTCCAAAAGGGTTTTCACATTTTTATGTTTGCTTGCACGCATGTGCAAGAAACATAGTGCCACCATATGAGTTTTCGTAGGTGTGCCTTCCCCACTTCCAATGCCCTGCTCCCTTTTGCAGGCGTGGCTGCACTACGCCAATGAATGTCTGAACTGTCTATGACAGCGTTCGGATGCAGTGGCATACAGTTCTAAGGAAAACACCGCTGCAGGCAATTTGCATACTGCCAGTGGCAGTATGCAAATTGCCTACGCTTGCCCTGCATTTGAACTGTCATAGACAGTTCACCCCCCCCAATGAACACATACGTGCACACTGGGAGCCCACCCCAGCATGCTCATGCACTCCCCTCCTGTACACCGTATGGCCAATGGGGGTGCCTAATCCCCCATTGGCTCCGCTGCCCCCCCAAACACACTTCCAGGTGTCATGCTGGGTGCCCACCCCAGCGTGGTAAACTTCTGTTTGCTGCCCCCAAGACACTTCCAGGTGCTACACTGGGAGTCCACCACAGCATGGCAAACATCCATATGGCGACGAGGGTGACTAATCCCCCATCAGCTCCACTGTCCTCCGCCCCCCACAAAAAAAAAAAAAACACGACTTCTAGTTGCCACTCTGGGAGCCCACCCTAGCATGGCAAAAGTCGGTATGACCAACAGAGGTGCCCAATCCCCTGTCGGCTCTACTGCCACCCCCCAAAAATAACATTTCAGCTGCCATGCTGGGAGCCCACCCCAGCATAGCAAAAGTCCCACGTCATCTTCCTGCAAAATTAAAAAAAATAAACTGTAAAAAAAAAAAAAAAGAAAAGGTCCCTCATTGACTGTCTTGCCCTCCTCTCCCAACCTGCGCCCACCCTCTGCACACCCCCACTCCCTACCCCCCCATACTTACTTCCGGAGCCCAGCGCGATGATATTTGGTGGACTGGGAACACGCCTGCACTCTTCAAAGCCGACTGCGAACTGAAGAAATGCCGGTAAGCTGTATAATGGCATCATTTGTTTTCAACTTTGGTGCATATCTACGGCCATTTTGGGGATTTCTTCACCAAATTTTCAACATGGGGATTTTTGGCCCACCTAAAGAACTCAGTCCCCGTTTTTTTGTTATTCAGTCCAGAAAGGTGATTTTGCGGTCACTGCGTGGAACCACCTTTTGGGACCGAGTAACGAAACGACAGTGGCACAGTTCATGAGGTAGGCCCCCCAAAACCCTAAGTTGAAAATTTGGTGAAAAAATTCCTAAAAATGACTGTTACGAGCGTGCATTGCGCAGTTCATACGCATGATCGTAAGATCGCAAATTTTTAATATTTTCACTCCAGATTCTCAACATTGCCATTTTACCACACCTCCTTATGAGCAGAACAGCTGTCATTTTTCACATCTTGCCCAAAATGTGTTTTCACGCATGTAGCGCACAATTAGTGCAGTCGGTGTGTGAAATCAATGTTCAGGACAGATTAAGCAAATCACAGTGACACTGTTCATGAGCAGAGGTCTTAAAATGGCTATGTTAACAATTTGGTGACAAAAGTCCATAAAATGACTGTGTTACAAGCAAGCATTGCGCAGTTTCCATGCACCCTTGTAAGTTCATGAATTTGTAATATTTTCAGTCCAGATTTTCAACACTGCCATTTTTCCACACTTCCTTATGAACAGTACAGCTGTCATTTTTCACACCCTGGCTGAAATGTGTTTTCGCACTTCTGGTGCAGAAATGCATGGTCACTGTGGGAAATCACTGTTCGGGACAGATTAAGAAAATCACAGTGACACTGTTCATGAGCAGAGGTCCCAAAATGCTTGTGTTGACAATCTGCTGTAAAAAATCCCCAAACTAATTACATTACAGGTGTGCGTTGCGCAATTTCTAGGCATGCTTGTGACTTCACCAGTTTTTTTATATTTTCACTGAAGATTTTCAACATTGCCATTTTTTACACCTCACCATGAACAGTACAGCTGTCAGTTTTTAACATCCTGTTTGAGATGTGTTTTCGCACCAGTGGTGCCAAATGGCGTAGTCGCTGTGCAAAATCAGCTTTCCACTAATGAACTGATATTGCCACTGTTCATGAGGTGGGGGTCACAAAAAATCCATGTTTAAAATTTGGAATGAAAATACCAACGAACGTCTGGGACGTTAGGGTTTCCGACCATAATGCCCCACCCTCTAGTGACTGACAGGCATCAGGGGTGTGACTTGGAATTGTCACCTGTAATACCCCTGCCATTCCACCCCCATCCACGCCCTGCAGCCAGTGACAAGCATCGAGGTATGCCTTGGACTTTTCAGCTCCAAAGTTCACCCCATTCTTCTGTACTGCACCCATCTCACCAGGAGTGGGATACAAATGAATGCCAACTGACCTTGAACCAGATGAAGCTGTTGGTGGCATTCTTTTTGGTGAATGAGGGAAATGTGGCCAGGACACTGGGGAAATTCCCCTACTCTGACAGAGGGGAATACTCTGTCCAAGATGGCGGACGCTCTAGTTACCACTGCAGAGCTAGCTGGTGAGGCAGAAGACTTGGTCTCTGCTCCTGTCTCTGATTTACTAGAGACTGTTTCAGACAAAATTGTGTATGAACATGTACTACTGTGACTGAAGCTGCTCCCCATGGCTTGTACTGTTCTTCCTCCTGCTCGATGCAGTAGCTCTGGCGGAGATCGTAGAGCGCCTCTGCAGTTGTGTCCAGCGAATGGAGGTGCTGCAGCCCGCTGTGCACAGTGGACTGGTGGAGGTAGTAGATGCT
Source organism: Neoceratodus forsteri (assembly GCA_016271365.2). Lineage (NCBI taxonomy): Eukaryota > Metazoa > Chordata > Ceratodontiformes > Ceratodontidae > Neoceratodus > Neoceratodus forsteri. The sequence goes on along the minus strand of CM028137.1, from coordinate 529,284,974 downwards.
CGCGCTGGTGGATGACGGAGAAGACTTGTCTGTGCAGATGTCGCAACAAGATGCGACGCCTTTGATGGCAGCCACGGAGGGGATCGCCCCTGGCAGTTCCTGGATCCCATCCTACTTTTGGACCTTCTGTTGACCCACTGTTGCCCTGAACCGAGTCAACGTCTTTTTTGTTCACTGCCGTGGCACGGCCGCCCACACAGCAGAGGGTGCACAGCTCTGGGATTGCATCGCAGGATTCCTCACCTACTATGTTGGAAACTGGCAGCCTGATGTCCTTTTCTGAAATATTGCCCCAACCTAAGCCTGTGTGGTCCATGGAGCAGGCTTTGCAAGGGGCAGGCTGGATACAGGACCCCAGGAAGGGACAGTGGATCTCTGGTCTGTCCCCTATTTGGTCCCCTAAACCTGAAGACTTCCTGGAGGAACAACCGAAGGGACTGGAATTGAATGACTCTCCTGACCCTTGAGTTTGCCAGGGGTGTCACTCACCCAAACTCTGTATTATCTCTCCTACAGGATCACGACCTCTAGAGGCATCTCCTATGATGGAATCCATGGATTTTACAGCTGCGGACCCTGATCTACACGCTCCCTGATCAGGGAAAGACTCCACGTTCCTTTTCTTCCCTCTTCAAGGCACCTGTTGTAGCTGCTAAGTGACATAATGCTGTCCGTCTTATTTATAGAGGTGGACTTTCTGACCCCCCGGATCATGTCTTTGTGGCTAGATCCCTGATAAAGAACTCTTTAAAATTTTTGCTCATGAGATATATGCCTTGATACATGTGTCTGGAGAATCTTCCTTTGGCGTCAGTTTTCAGACATCTCGTGGACTTGAGCGATTTTGGTCTAGATACCATGCTTTGAAGAATACCCCCTTATGGACCCCCTTCCAGGCCATTCCCCTGTCGAAGCCTGCCTTTAAATTTATTACGGTTATGTTCCGTAATGAAGGTGTTGATGTATCTGATGTGATGTACTGGCTGAAACAGCGCTGCACGGTACAGGGTCAGCCTGAAGCCATTCTAGACACTGAAAATATTTGGACTGGGGGTTGGAGGTTTCGGGTGCTGCTACACACAAATGACTCAGGTCCTGTGCACCTGCTCAATTCCTTTTTCTTAGGACGAGACAGGGAGTTTTATTTTATCCTGGCCAACCCAAGGCTTGTTATAGATGTGGGGATCTCTCACATCTCAGTAGTGTCTGTGATAAGATTAAATGTAATAATTGTGGTGAAATGGGTCATGTGGGGGTTCACTGTCAGAATGCTAGTAAATGTAACTTGTGTGACGAATTAGGGCATCTATTCCAGACTTGTCGCTGGGCTGCACATGCTCAGGAAGACCATGATGGTGGGGCTGATCAACGCTTTGTGATCACACAAGCACAAAAAGCATGGTTATGTGCATCTGTGACTAAGCACCCCTCTGTTATGGGAGATTCAGCGGTGCAGCCCCTACTGCTAGCACCCTCCCAGAACCCTGTTCCTCAACCTGACAAGATGGTACCACCCTTATCAGTACCTGAACCCCCCCGAATGGAGAAAATCAGGCCTGTTGCTTCTGATGTGGACTCTGTCCCAGGTCCTAGTAAAATGCTACCTCCCCGTGAACCTACTGCAGGTACTCACCGTAGGTCTCTGAGAACTGCTTCTTGGCCTTTACCTCTTCCTATGGCATCATTGTTGCCTGCTCCCATACCCCTGTCGAATCCTTTTGAATTGCTACAGCCAACTTCGGACGACGCAGGTGGTGAGTCTGACTCATCCTCGGTGGCGTCCTCCCTCCCTGATGGTCCTGCTGACACTGGACCTCCAGTGGGCTTTGGACTTTCACAGAAACGTAAGGCCAAAGTTAGACTGAAAGGGAAGAATATAGTTGGGAAGTGGAAACTGTGATGTTTTATACTTTCCTGTTGTCTACATGGCGCAGTTTACTTGTCACACTATTAACGTTAATTGTATGAAACGTGTTCCTAAGAGAGCGGTTAGTTTTTCTTTTTAAGACTTTTACCATTGGGTATTTTCTTATTGCAGGATACCAGACTCCATACGACTCAAGAGATCAGACAAGCGAAAAATGATTGGCTCTTAGGCCCTCATTCTGGTCCATAGGTCACGACCCTGTTCAGGCCTTGGCATTTGATAAATATGCATGACTTTCGTCTTTTGAAACTATTTGATTTGGTACCCGTAGGAGACTCTGGTTTTGGACTTCACCATAGGTAATTCCCTTGTCGAGTTATCAATATTTATGCGCCACAACTTAAATCAGCTCGCATAGCCCTTTTACTGAGATCCGCTTACTTGCACACACTTCATTCCAAGTTTTATTTTCTGGTGACTTCAACTGTGGCTTGAGTCTTCGGGATAAAAGTTCCTTTGCCACTACTAAAAAACTGTACTGCGACTCACAGGAACTGAGCAAGCTAATACATACTGCCCATTTAGTTGATGCTTATTTTTCTTTTAGGCAACAACATACCCCTACGTTTCATAAAGGTAAATTGGCTACCCGCATTGATTTTGTTTTCTTGTGCCGTACTTTACCAATTGTTTCAGCTATGGTGCAGGCAGTGGCCTTTTCGGATCATAGCTTGCTTTCTGTTGGTGTGGGTACTGCAAATCCTTATTCAAAAGGGCTGGGGTTGTGGAAATTTAACACCTCCCTATTGCAGGATAAGGTGTTTTTGTCGACCCTTCGGTCCTTCCTTTTTGCACGCAAATCTGTGTTTCTCTGTTATGAAGACCTGATACAGTGGTGGTTTGATACAAAACATGCGTTGATATCATTCCTGAAACGGTATAGTCATGCAAAAAGTAGGAGCCAATATTTGGACTATTTACAAAGAAGAGCGCATCTTCAATCGCTTCTTTCTTTATCATATAACACGGGTCATGACCTTTCCTCTCAAATTCAATTGACACGGGCGGCTATGTTGCACTTCCAATCTCGACAATCACGGCAATTGTACCACCAACATAAATTTCAGGTTACTGGACCACGGGAGACCATTTGTCCCTTTGAGTCTAACTCTCGTCGGACTGCTCAAAAGACAATATGTCTTAGAGATTCCACTGGGACTATATGCTCTACTCAAACAGAGATTCAGCAGATAGTTGCTAACTACACGACTGCTTTGTTTTCCCCCTTTCCTGCTGATCTACCTGACCCTGCTGCCCTGTACGAGAATTTAGAGATCCCACTCCCTTCTACAACAGCAATGGAGATGGCGTGCCAACCCATTACGACCTTGGAGTTGTTAACGACTATGTCCTCTCTGCCGTTACATAAAACTCCTGGCCCAGATGGTCTTCTGGCAGCTCTCTATAAGGTTCTGGGTGACCACTTACTTATTGAACTTACCTCTGTCTTTAATTCTTTGTTGAACAGTGAGTCTGTCCCTTTAGAATTTATGACTGGTGTTTTGCCTTATATCTATAAACAGAAGGGGGAAGCCCACTCTCTTGAGAATTCGCCTCTTTGTATGCTAAACAATCGACTTTAAGATATTGATGAAGATAATAGCAAAATGTTTAACAGGTATTGCAGAAACTGTTCTGCATCCTGCTCAATCTTGTTCTGTCCCCAACAGGAACATCTCGGATCATTTGATTCTGATCCGTGAATTGTTCTCTCACGGGTACTCAGCTTCGACTTCTGGATTTGTAGTATCTGTGGATCAACGGGCAGCATTTGATTCGGTGAATCATGATTTTTTATGGCAAGCACTCAGTTTTTTGCATATACCGGCTATCATTATCCAATGGTTATGTAATTTTTATAGGACAGCTACGGTCATGTCAGTAGTGAATGGTTGGGTGGGACCTCTGATACCTGTTCGAAGGGGAGTCCGACAGGGGTGTCCCGTGAGTCCATTACTGTATGTACTGTTTTTGGACGTTTTGCTCCACCGTGTTAATATGCTTCCACAGATACATGCTGTATCGTGTCCTATAACAATAGCACCTTACAAAGCCATTGCATATGCAGATGATATCTGCTTTTTGGTGGCAGACGAGGATTGGTGATAGCCTCCTTGCAGGAATGTTCCTTATTTGGGACATATTGGGAGCTAGTCTGAATTTTGAGAAAAAGTGTTGGTATACAGCTGGGATCTGCTATTGTACCGATTAGAAACATCGGACCATTGCAGATTGTAGATAAGCCCTGTTTGTATTTTAAGTTATTTAATTTTCGAGGCGATGGCGTTTATAATTGGACTTCTAAACTACAACAAGATTGCATAAAGGTAGCCTCATGGAACAGGAGTCAGATTGGTGAAAAGAAAAGAGTCTATTAATTAAGACATATTTACTTTCCCTCTTTCTCTATGTTAGCTATATCTTTCCTATTCCAAAACAATTGGAAACGGCGATTCTTAGCCTTTTTTTTCAGGCATTATAGGGAGCAGGTTGAACCCAATAAAACGGGATGTCACCTATCTCCCTCTCACGGACGGTGGTGTTGGCATGACTAACCCCCTTTTGTTTTTCTCCAGTATTTTTTTCATAGTGAACATTAGACCGCTTTTGATTAACTCACAGAAAGGATGGGAAGCGTGGTTCTATGATTCTTGTAAAATATGGTTCCACCAATGGGAACATGACTCCCTGCATATTCTGCGTGCCTCGGGAAACACGCCACCTTATGTGAGGTATACGTTTCTACGTCTGAAGCAATGGCGGGTGACCCCACAAATGCTTCTCACTAATGCGCACAAATCCCTGTATAGATTGCTTCTTTCCTGTGTGTGTGCAGTTCAGTCCCCTTTTTTTAAATGTCCTGCCCAATATTGTCCCTCTCTGCTTATTTTGTTGAGTTGTATGCAAATCCCAATACATATGTGGGACTTCCATTGGTTATCCTGCCATGGGAGAATTAATGTTAAATCAAACCATAAACATAAACAGCTATAAGACAGGCTGTGTTCTAGGCCCTCTTGTATTGATGAATTGGAAACTATTTCTCATTTATTTTTTGATTGCCCCTTTATACAACGTTGGTGGACCTTTCTAGCCCAAAAATGGGGTATGCCACTGCTTAAACTTGTCCCTTACCCAATGATTATGTATGGAGCATTCCCCCCTCAATGGTCTCTGTGGAACACTGATACTTTAAATCTTATTTTTGTTGTAATTAAATGGCATATTTGGATGGCAAGATGCCAGTTCACGATGCAGCAGAAAATCTGTACATATACAGAAATTGAACAAAAGATTGTTCGGGATTTGAAAACTGTTTATGCACGTGAACTTGTGTCTCTTTCCAGGCCTGGTCTGTTCGCCCTTTGGAAAGCCCTACCTTGGATTACAGACTCGGATGCACCGGTGACTTGAAGGACTTTTGTTCTCTCAGTATCATTTCCTTAGTTTTCTTTCTTTGTTTTCTTCCATACCTTTTGATATGAACACAGTTGTATACTGTCTTGATTTTACCTGTTTTTTTCTTATTGTGTTTTCTTTATTGTATATTGCCTGATTTCTTGTTTCAATAAAACTTTCCCCTACTTTGTGTGAGGGGGTGCTGTGATGGCCAGTCCCCCACTGCTGGTGAAGAGTACGGATGTCTGCAGGGCCAAGGAGCAGGTCTCTTCCCCCCCGACCCTTTTGCCTTAGAGATCGTGCCGTCTGAACGTAATAGACGGAATGCTTCCTTACTGGAGGACTATGTCCCTGATGGTGGTGTTGCTGATCACATGGACGAGCAGTCTGCCCTGGAACCGATAGCTCCTGACTCCTCTATAAAGGATCTTCGGGACCAATTGCTGCTGGAAGAATTGTGGTTCACTGAAAGAAGGAACCATTTACAGGCAGAATTACAAAAACAGGAAATGCTATGACAGACAGATTGGGAGGTCCGGGTGCAATGTGGAGCCGATACGGAACAGCACCAAATCTCAGAATCATGGCCTGAGTACGCTGTAAAGCCATCTACTAGTGACGATGTCGATTCTGGCTCTCCGAAACAACAGGTACAATCTTTTTCATTTAATGAAATGTCGGATGGGAGCACACTTTTGTGTTCACAAGGCAATAATGGTAAAGTGCTGGTTTCTTCTGATTTAGGCACCAGTGCTAATGATATTGCAGGGGCAAGGTCTCTCCCCTTGTGACCGGTGACTTTTTCGATAGGGGTGTCTTCAGGGGTAGCAGGTCATGGTCGTGTTCAAACTGAAAATGATAAGAAAAAGAAGGGGAAAAAGGGATACGGGGTCCATGCTAAATCAATGGATGAAATCTTGGCCACTAGGTCTGATGGTTCAGACTCTGATTGGGTCGCCAGTGCTATACAAGGAGCTGGCTGGGTGAATCACTCAGATGGTAAGGGATGGGATGCTAACTTTACAGTACTGCCAGAAACAACACCTCCTTCGGTGGAGATGTCTGAGGCTGTTTTCACTACCTCCCCGACTGACTCGGATAATATTACTCCAGGGCAGGCTGCAGGAGCTTCAGATGTGGGTGATTGCTTAAATGATGAGAATACAAATATTCTCGATGACATTAAACTTCTGGAAGGAGATTCACACTCTCAGGCCTCTGAACATAAGGACCCCCCCGCCTTCCGACACTGACGCTACCTCAATAAATAAACTACAGGCACCACAGAGTGACTCTTTGCCTCACCCTAATGTATGGCATTCAAATGTTGCTCAGCATTTATTTCCAGATAATCAGAGAAGTTTTATCTGAGCCTGCCACTAGACGTAATGCTGTCCGTCTCCGATTTCGAGGAGACATAAATGATATCCTTGACAGAATTTTTGTGGGCTGCGCCCTTCTGAAAACCAGTATGAAATATTTTGCATACAAGATTTATGCTTTAATTCATTTGCTGGGAGACACGATTTTTGACATCAGTTTTAAACACCCTGCTGGTTTGGATCGATTCTGGAAGCAATATCAGGTCCTTAAATCCACTCCTTTATGGAAACCCTTTTTGGCAATACCCCTGACAAAACCTAGTTTTAAGATCATAACTGTTCTATTTCACAATGAGGGAGTCAATGTTGCTGATATCACTGATTGGCTTAAACAACATTGTACGGTGAAAGGATATCCAGAACCCATTCTTGATGAGAAACATCTGTGGACTGGGGGCTGGAAGTATAAAATTCTGTTGCGGCAGAAAAATGGGGTCCATAAGCATTTACTTAACTGTTTCTTCCTGGGTAGAGACAGAGGAGTAATATTTTATCAAGGCCAGCCTAGAGCATGCTATAAATGTGGGGACGTGGGGCACATCAGCAACGCTTGTGAAAAACAGAGATGTGAGCTATGTGGTGAGTTGGGACATGTTGGAGCTCATTGTCGACAATCCCCTAAATGCAATTTATGTGATGAAATAGGTCATACATTTCAGTACTGTGTATGGGCCTCACATAACATTATAGATCAGACAATTAGAGCTGAACAGGATGTGTATGTAGCAAATGCTCAGAAAGAAAAAGCACGACTACAGGAAATTATGATTCCAACTGCCCCTACAGTGCTTCTAGCTAGGGAAGAAGAAAGGATTATGACTCATACTGAAAGTCTTTGTGAACAACAGGCTGATCAATCCGGGTTTTGTGTGGTCCCTCTTCCTGACCAGCAGGAGTCAGTTTCCCCCACCTACAACTGATGCGCAACACGACCCTATACTCACTGACAATACAATAGAAAAATCAAGGATAGGGGACTGTACTATTGGAAATGCAGATAGATCTACTCCAGTGATTGAACCGGACAATGTTATTGCAAGTGAGGGACAGATGAAGCCACCTGACTCCACCTTTGTGAGAGTCACGAGATCCAAGGCTAATACTAAACATTTACTGGAAACTGGTGGCACTACTTGTATGGCTTCTACTTCAGTACAGAATCCTTATACTGTCCTGATGGATGTGGATGATGAGGACGGTGATAAAGATTCAGATGTTTCTTCAATGGTGTCCTCTCAGCCAGACGTTGCCTGTGATGTACTGACTAAAGAAGGTGCAAAGAAACCCAAAAAAACAGAAGAAACATAAGTGAAGTTTTCTGTTTGATGTTCCTTGGGTTTATTTTCTCCCTTTCACAAATACATTATGGATCAGTTGTTATTTATTACATCTAATGTGAATAGTATTAAATCACATGAAAAATGGCAGATCACATTTGATAGTTTACAGGAAGGGGTGGTAATGTTTATTTCTTGCAGGACTCGAGGTTGCATAATCTTTCTGAACTGACACAAGCGCAAAAGGATTGGAGATGGGGTCCATCTTTATGGTCAATAGGAGACCTCATTTGCTCAGGGGGTTGGAATTCTTTTTCAAAATGCTGAGGTTAAAATATTTAAAGTATTGGATGTGCATACTGGGCACGCATTGTTGATTGATGCTCAACTGAACAGTGTCATGTATAGATGTATTAATGTTTATGTATCACAGTCCAAGGCTCTCAGGGCTGAACTATTTTGGTTGATAGAACCCTTTTTACATACATCAAAAATGATTCTGTGGGGTGGGGATTTTAATTGTGGGCTTAGTGCTAAGGATTGGGGTCACAAGAATGATAAATTATATTGTGATAACAATGCCTTGCTGTCAGTTCTTACTAAACATTCTTTGAAGGATGTTTTAGACATACTGAAAAGGGACTCATGTCATACCTTCTATAAAGGTCCTCTTAGTACAAGGATAGATCTTTTGGGTTACAACAGATAGGGTATCATGTATAGATGTCAGAGTCATACCTTTGGAGACTTCTGACCATCTTGCATTACAATTGATGGTGGGTTCATCTTATAAAACTGCTGTAGGTAGAAATTATTGGAAGATGAACTCTTCCAAACTTCAGGATGAATTATACAAAAATAGGATACAGGATTTATTCACTCTTCGTTTGAGTCTTGATTTTCTTTATGACAGTCCAATTGATTGGTGGGAGGATACCAAAAGGGACATCAAGGAATTGATGATTGTCTTGACAAACAGGGCAGCATGGAATAAATATATCTCGTATCTGAGTTTAAGGGCAAAATATTTAAAGCTACTGTCACAACCTATTGGAACAAGTAGAGAGCGATGTGCTACTTTGTCCCGTTTGAAAGGAGATATGAAAGCTTACACTACAGAAAAGAATTATCAAATAGGTCTACAACAGAAATTCTTAACTAAGGGTAACAATGAGTTGGTTAATCCTTATGATCACAATGCTAATGGTAAAAATTATACACTGTTCACTTCATTACTGACTGACAATGGGAGACTAGTGAATGATCAAGGTAATATTCAACAGAAGATACAAAGATATGTTTATAACACCTTCTCTGTGACCTCTGATCAACCCAGGAAAGAGACTTGCTCCAACCGATCCCTTGTGAAAAAATAAAAACAGCAATTAATGGACCGTCATCGGGTACTACTTCAGGATTGGATGGCATACCAAATGACTTCTATAAAATCTTTGTAGATATTTTAACACCTATCTTACAAAAGTTATATGAAGCTATACAAAGAGAGAACAGACTCAGTCAAAGTATGACGGAAGGTATCATGATCTTCTTATATAAAAAAGGAGATGTCTGAAATATTCGAAATTGGAGACCACTCACTTTGCTTACTTCTGTCTATAAAATTTTGACTAAAATATTGACAATAAGACTAGCAAGGATAGCACAACATGTGATACTTCCAACACAAACTTGTGCACTTCGTGGATGAACAATTTATCAAAATTTACAACACATAAGAGAAATCATTGAACACGGCTTAAACTTCTAACACTACAGGATATTTGTTATCCATTGATCAGGATTTGAAAGCTTCTGACACCATTAACCATAGCTATCTCTGGACAGTACTACAGGCATGTGGTATACCATCACAAATGGTAAACTTCATTCAACTTCTCTATGATTCAGCTCAAGTGACTCCATTGATTAATGGGCACTTGGGAATTCCTGTTTGCATTAATAGAGGAGTGAGACAGGGTTGTCCTTTAAGCCCTCTTTTATATATTTTTGGGCTAGATCCAATATTGCGTTTAATTGAGAATTCAGGAGATATAGCTCCAATGATTAGTACTTCTGGCATAAGATATAACAAAGTAGTGGCTTATGCAGATGATTGTGTTCTGACGGTAGCTTCAGTAGAAGATGGAAAAAAAAGCTTTGACACTTTTTGATGACAAGCATTTTCATACTGGGATAAGATTAAATTTGAGTAAAAGTACGATACTGCCTGTGGGGAAAGTAACTTTGGAATTTGACTTTCCTATTCCTAAGGCAACAGAATCCATAAGGATTCTGGGGTTAGGGTTTGGTACTACGGACACGGGACAATTGAATTGGAATATGGCTTATGATTTGGCTATGAAGAAAGTTCAGGCCTGGAAGTCTTGGAAAATGACACGCTAGAAACAGGTTTTTCTTTTGAAAACATATATTGTGCCTCTCTTTTTGCATATATCACACATATATCCATTACCCCATGGTATGCACACAAAAATGTACAGTTTGTTTTTTTCCTTATTATGGGGCAGCAAACTCAACCCAGTAAAAAGGGCGCATACTTATCGTTCATGGAAAGAAGGGGAACTGGGTATGTTGCAACCAATAGTATTTTTCTTCACTAATTTCTTTTAAACTAATGTAAGACCATTGATTTTGGGTACTGAGTCTGTGGGTACAAAGCTAATGTAGGACTGGAGTACAGTTTTTTTAACAGCTTGGGAAAGAGGGAAATGGTATCCCACATATAAATTATTACCTTCCTATGTACAGACTGCTTTAAGATATATTATAACCTTGAAAATTGAGCTACTTTGCTTTTTAACTCAGTCAAAACAAAAATTTTACACCACTTTGGTTGAGAAATGTTATTTTGAGACCCCAGTTTTTGATCTCAATGAAGGGGTCAGTTGTAGTCAAGTACTGCAATGTATCACTGAATCCAGAATCCCTAAAAAGATACAGGATGTGGTATGGTTGTGTGGGCATGGGAGACTGAATGTGAAGGGGAACCATAAATATAAGTATATGGCAGAAAGAATGTGTTTGGAAATAGGATGTGAAGGTATGATAGAAACTATGAAGCACCTGTTTTTTGACTGTATTAGGATAAAAGGCTTTGGTCTAATTTGGCATCCATATGGGGTGCGCCACCATTTGCTAATATGATGTATGAAATATTAGTACAGGGTCAATTACATGGACGTTGGAACATATGGAATAAGCATACTGTTTATGTGATATTAGCATGTATTAAATGGGTTATCTGGCAAGTTAGATGTCAGAGAGTATTACAAAACGAAGAAATTATTTTGCAGGATGTCTTATTCAAATTGCGGGTAGAAACAGAAAAAGTTTACACGTATGAGAAAAACACTATGGGTACTGTTCTCTGTGAACAATTATGGGAAAGAGTTACGTGGGTGGGATGACAGCACTCTCGCGTAAAATCTGGGTTTTTGGCATATTGTTGTATTCTCAGTTTTTTGTTATTATTGATCATTGTGTTAGCTAGTTTAGAGTTTATTGGAATTCACTGTTTGGTGCTTCTTTTCAGACTGTATGTTAATTTAAGATTGTTTTTGAATTTTGCAATAAAATGTTCCCTTACTCTTTTCGATAAGTGCCATGGGATCTTTAACATCCACCTGAACTACCACCAATCCAGGCAGATGGGACCTCGGTTTAACATCTCATCTGAAAGATGGCACCTCAGAAGTGCAGCACCCCTCTCATGCTGCACTACAATGTCAGTACTGGGATATTAACCCAAGTGCCAGATGTGGGAAATGAACCCACAGCCCTCTGATCTCCAGGCCTCAGAGGCAAGTGTGCTACCTACTGAGTCACTGACACTGCTATATTCAAAAGGGTTGCACCATGCCCAACCCACCAATACACTGACATGATATTCAAGGGGGCAAGTTGTGCTGTGCAACTTATGATGCATGAAGCGCTCGGCCAATATTGTCATGGCGCAAGTCGCGAGGCGTGCCCATGCATATGCGGCACATCCCAATATTCAGCCCAGGATGTGCAGCGCATATGCTGGCACAACTCCACCTTGCGCCACTCAGGGGGGCACAGAGTTGTGCCTGGGAAAACCAGGAGCAAGTCCTGGCCACCCACAGATGAGCTGCCATATTGCAGGACGCAACACAGCAGCCGCCAGCGGCCACCCGCCCACCCAGAACACTGTCTACAAACTCCCTGCCCTGGAATCCTTGTGCCCCCCATCGCCTAATCATGGGCATAAGTAAATGACAACCCTGGTGGTCCAGTGGACCGCTCTCCATCGCCCGATCACAGCCATAAGTGAGTTAAATCTCTGGTGGTCCAGTGGACTGCTTACCATCACCCAATCATGGGCCTATGTTCAGTATATCCCTGGTGGTCTAGTGGACTGCTCTCCAATGCCCAATCATGGTCATATGTTCAGAATATCCCTGGTGGTCCAGTGGAACCCCCCAGTGCCCAATCGTGGGCAGAAATAGCAATTGCAATCCTGGTGGTCCAGTGGTACCCCCTCCCCACCAGTCCACTGAGGTCCCCCACCACCCAGCACCCCACAGTCAGTGGCGGGTGGTGGCACCCTCCCGCATGCCGCCCTGGCTGCCTCGACTGACAGCGTACAGTATTGTCTGTATACCTATTGGTCCTCGTGGGCCAATGGTGTCGAACTCATACTATACTACACAGACCCGATATGTGAATGAATGCATTCATTCATATTGGGCCTAATAATAATACAATGGTCTGTATTAGCCCACACAGTGGACTAATAGGCATACAGACAGTGCTATGCTCTGTCAGTTGGTGGATGGCCAGGCAGCATGCGGGCGAGGTGCCACTGCCCACTGCTGACTGGGGGTACTGTCGGTGGGGGGACCTCAGCTGCAAGTGGGAGTGGGGCACCATTGGACCAACAGAGATGCGATTGCTATTTCTGCCCATGATCGGGTGCTGGAGGGGGTTTCCACTGGCCCACCAGGGATATTCTGAACATATGACCATGATCGGGCATTGGAGAGCAGTCCACTAGACCACCAGGGATATATTGAACATATGCCCGCGATCGGGTGAGGGTGAGCGGTCCACTGGACCACCAGGGATTTAACTCACTTATACCCGCGATTAGGCAATGGAGTTCAGGCCACTGGACTACCAGGGATATTTTGAACAGATGCCCGTGATCGGGTGATGGAGTGCGGTCCACTGGACCACCAGGGATATTTTGAACAGATGCCCGTGATCGGGCGATGGAGTGTGATCCACTGGACCACCAGGGATTTTTTGAACAGATGCCCGTGATTGGTCAATGAAATGCAGTCCACTGGACCACCAGGGATATTTTACACATATGCCCACGATCGGGCGTACTGGTGCGGGGTCCACCAAGGGACTGCAGGGTGTCAGTCCCCGGTGACTACAGCCTGGCAGGGCGCCAGGCACAGGTCGCCGGGAATTGTTGCACCGCAGGCAAATGGGGCCATAATGACATGCAAATGGCCCCATTTGCACCTTGCATGCATAATGGCCTCATTTGCATGCCCAGTGCTGAATATCACAGTTGGTGCACCTAGCATAACCGCACTTGCGCCGGCACATCCCCCGGCTCCCCTCCTGCCACTTGTGCTGGCGCAGTGCCACTGTGCCATGCACAGTGCATGTGCCCTCAGTGCCATATTCAATGGTGCTGAGCCGTGGCACAGCACCATTGAATATTGCATGGTCCATGCCCTGGCACAGCCCAGTTGCACTGTGCCCGGGCTTGCGCCCCTGCTTGGCGCAGTCTGAATATCCCACCCTCAGTTTACTACATTATTTGGTATCAAATTCCATACTCCTACCACTCTCATGGTGACTTGTATATATTATCTATGATGCCTTGCACTATGAGGACATGTGTATTTTTGTGTGATAACAGTGCTTTTAAGGTTTTCTTCCTCACCTCACGCCCCTCTTTCCAAGTGTAATATTATCCCACAATAATGCACACCCTGTTATGCCTTACTGTTTAAGTAAGGGAGCAGATTGTAATTATGATGCATTGGGTGGGAAAACACCTTTTTTCGAATATTTGGCTGAATATTCATATTTGGGCTTCATTATTTGTATACCGGGGGGAAGCCTCCCTCCTCCCTGGACCAATCTCAGTAAAAACAATCCCCCCATCCCCTACCCTATGCAATGCCCCCCCCAGTACCCACAATTTTAATAGTAACAGAAAAGCTCCCATGATGGGCATCTGGCATAACCTGCCTGCCTCCATGGCTGGCCACTGTCTCTTCCTGCCATTACAGTATGCTCCACTTATACCATCCACACTTAAGCCAAACAGTTGCTTACTGCAGACAAATACTGGATTCCAATAGACTAATTTCATAGGGATCCATTGTAAATCCACTGGCTATAGCAGATTGGGGGGCCTTCTATACCAGACGCCTGATGCCGGTTAACACCTCCACAGTTGCGATCAGGTAGCCTCCCCAACACTTCTCGAGGCTACCTGACTACAGCTATGGAGATGTTAATGGGCTTCCCTTAAGCACCTAATAAACTGTTAATTGTCTCTTATAATCCCCCCTATTGTTCCCTCTCCCTCTCCCTCTCCCCTTCCCCTCTTACAGCAGGTCCATTTCGACTGAAATTTCTCACTGCTTATGTCTAATTTTTCTTTCTCATACAAATCCCCCTGCTGCTTGTAGATGTTCTCTGGTGGAGAGAGAGAAAGAGACCTGTTGCTGATTGCATGTCCTCTGTGGCCACAAAGATGTGATCACTCAAGTGTTGGAGTGCAGGTGCATTACATAAATTATCCCCCGTAATCTCCTCTGATATTTCCTCTCCCCATCTTACAGCAGTCATAGCAGGTCTATTCAGCCAAAATACAGAATGCCTGTTGATCCCTTTGCCGCAACTTTGGTCCCTGTTTTGTTTGTCTGAAAATCCCTTTCTGCATGTGGCTAACAGCAGTCAAAGCAGAGCTAACCCGAGCAGTATGCTGGTGCAAAAGGAGCACCAGAGCAGGTCTATTTCAGCTGAAAATCCTCTCTGCTTGTGGCTAATTTGGCTTTCTATTACAAATACCTGCCACTTGCTGGTATTCTCTGGTGCATGTCCTCTGTAGCCCTGAAGATGTGATCACTTAAGTGCTTGAGAAGGTACATTACGTAAGTTAAAACTGATTATGTGGCCTGGGTGGCAGAAGAGAAAAAGTTTATCAGTCTGATCTCTCGATATGTGGAAGTCAGTTCTCTCAGCTAATAGTACTGTAACTCTGTAAGTGTAGACAGCGAGAGAAAGAGAAGTTAGCATGCGTGTAGTGTGTTGTGAATAATTTTAAAGCAAAAAAAAAAAGCTAAACAACAGGTATTTGGATATTCTAGATGGCCATTTATAATGGCCATAAGAGAGCTACACAAAGTAGTTCATTACAAGTGACTTGTACTGTGTTTAGTTAAACATATCATCCCCATGCCCCCACCTGAGCAGCAGCACCCACATCCCACCCTTCTCCCCCCAAGCACCCACATTTCTTACATTTAGTAAGCAAGTCTGCAGGCATGAGGAGGTGACTCGACACAACCCATCCTCTTCCACGGCCATCTGTATTCTGGTGAATGACACTGCCGTGCTTGCTCGCATAGTAAACAACCATTCATCCGATCAGTTGTTTCACTATGCAAGCAAGTGCAGGAGTGCCATTTACAAGAAGGCAGCCAGTTAGAGCGGTGCATAATGGGAACATTCTGAATTCACAGAATTTCAATGAAACTTTGAGAAATTCCATGAAATTTTGTGGAATTTTGTTGGAATTTTGCATAATTTTTAAAATGTTGTAATTTGGACATAACTCAGTTGCTGTTCAAGCTAGGGCCTTTAAATGTGGCTTGTATTTTCTTTGGATAGAGGGTCAATAACATGCTAAGTATCATGAAATTCAGAAGGATAGTTTCAAAATTATATGTGCTAAAAATCCGTCATTTTATTTTTTGAGGGAAATTTCATGAAAACATTTCTTCTGCATATAACTCAGGCATCTTTGGAGCTAGACATATGTAAATAAGCAAGAATAACATTTTTGTAATGCTTATAGAATGATTTAAACATGAAGAGAATTGGATTAGAGATTTTTAAGTTACAGGGGTTCAAAACTTTGCTACGTAAACATTTGCAAAATTTTGTGAAAACTCAAAAATTTAGATGTTTGTAACTTCTCTGCTCTTGCAGGCATAGACTTAACATCTGGCATGCATATCCATAGTCAGTGTATCCTGGTGTCTAATACAACTAGATAAATTGGTTTAGCAGTTTTAAATTTGCAGTAGAAAAAAAAAATATTGGTAACATTTTCTTACATATTTATGGTAACATATAGACAAAGCATCCAGAATTCTTTTTTGTGGAATTTAACATTAACAATGCACATATCACTACTTCATTTGATAAGCTGGGCTGAGTTTTTTGCAGTCCTGCTGTTCCTCTCTGGGTGACTATTCCACCCCCCCCCCCAAATTCTCTTTTGGCATAGCCAGACTAACTCAATAGAACTACTAATCCCACTGATATCATCTGTGTTCTTTACAGTGACAAACTCTACTCTTTCTTCCTGCTGTGCCAGACATTGTCTTCCCCGACTACATATTTTTTAGTACCTCTAAATTCCAGACTTGCCTGTACATCAGGTTCTCTGGATTATAAATCTACTGGTTGTGATCTTTAAATATCCTGCATTCAGTTTGGAACTGTTGACACTCTATGCTTCCTTGCTCCAACCTGGGGGTCTACCACTGTTGTGCTACCCAGCTCAGCTGTCCATTTCTTGGTAAAACTGTGCATCTAACCTGATGAACCTGATGACCCCCTGTACTACCTGCTTCTCATACCCCTATTATTTAATTGGAATCACCCAGATAAGGCTGTGAAATTAGAAAATTTCTGTTTTATGGAATTTCTCATGAAATTTTACAATTTTCACAAAGACTCATGGGATTTGACTTTAAGTATTAATGTTATTTTGCAATTTCTTGCAGCAAACAATTAATAAAACTGGCACACATTGTCTCCTTGTAAGGTCTACGAACCTGCCAAATCTAATGGTATTGCATTCTCTAGTTCTAAAGTTTATGGGGTTTATACATTTGTAGTTTACATTCTTGCAAAATTTAATTTTTAAATGCTGTAAAAGTTTGACTACTTTTAATTCAATCCCATTTGAAGCTGCATATATGAACTTTTTCAGAAATGACCATGTGGCATAGTAGTTTAAATATTTCAGTTCTGGTTACATTTGGATAAATTGTGTTAAAATTAGAGGGATATAACTGAAATTAAAATTTTGGTAGCATGTTTGGCAGGCTATAACTCAGTCACATTTGAAGCTAGAAAGCTGAAACTGTACATGTACAAATGTAGTAATAACCTGTATACCTGTCAAATTGTATAACATTTCAATGCATACTATTAAAATATGCTAAAATTACAGAAATCTAAATTTTGGCAAAATGTTTGGCTACCTATACCTCAGTTCCCATTGAAGCTTGAGACTTAAATCATGGTACACACATGCTGGATGCTTCTCTAAATCTTGACATTGTGGAGAAATTTGGATAAGAAATTTCAAAATTATCTCAAAATAACTGAAAATTAAATGTTGATTAAATGTTTGGTCACACATAACTCTGCCCCTTTTCAACTTATAACAATTTGGTACACTTTGGTAAGCCATTGGGTACATTTTTTGTTCCAAATTTGGTGTTATTTGGATGTGTATGTTTAAAATGATAGTAAAATAACTGACATTTTAAATTTGGCGTAATTATCATGAAAATTCTGCCAAATTCCATGGAATCAGAATGATCATTCCATGGGCATTCTGTGGGCAGAATTTTGTATTCATCACAGCTCTATGGCCAACCATGGAGGAGGGAAGGTTGTATTAGTTGCCTTCTCATGCCTGAGGACTTGCTTACTAAATTTAAGAACTGTGAGTGATGGGAGAAGGGGGGTGGGACTTGAGCACTGCTGATGGGATTGGGGCATGGGAGGAGATGGGTTGGTTGTTCTGGTCATCCATAGTGGAAGTTTTTTCTGTTACTGTTGAAATTGTGGGTGCTGGGGGGAGGGTGGGAGTGGGCTCATTGCAAGGGTGCAGAAACAGAGGGTTGCTTTTATCACGATTTGGCTAGTGAGAATGGTGTGGAGGGCTGTTTTTTTTTATTACTTTCACTATTTTATGAATAAGCACAAATACTGCCACTATTCATTATTCGGATCCAAATAATGAACAATGCATCATTCGTAGTATTCAGGAAATATTTATTGATGTTTTGTCTGTCTCCCTGTCTGTCTGTCTATCTAGCATGTCAATGTGCCTGTTAGAGAGTAGTTATGAAGCACAACATAATGCCAAGTATTTTAGGCTAAGTTCTCTTTCAGCAAGTACTTTTCACACGATGCCACTTATTCTAACATTCTGTTGTACTGGATATAGTGCAAGCCTGTTGTAATGAACTCATCTGTTATATCCAGTGTCCATTATATCCAGAGGAGGTAGAACCTATGTGTTAGGTGTGTCTATGTGTGTGAGCATGGGCTCAGAGTGAATGAGAACGCATTATAAAAATTCACAGATTACTCAGAATCCTGCATGGCATATTTCTCTGTATTCTGTGTGTCTTTTAGGGAAGTTTATTGCAGAAGGTAAGAAGAAGACTGTAACTCTAGTGACTGTATAATAGGGTTCTAGAACAATAAGATCAAAGGCAATTGTACTGTAATGGTTTTACTGAAATATAAAATCTTTTTCTTTTATATAATTAATTAACTAACAAAAGTTTAAGCAGCTTGTGGAGAATTATTTTGTTAGAAATTTAATCTTGGTACCTCCTACATTTTAATTCTACATTTGCCAAATCTCCTCTCCAGTTCTGCATCCCCCCCCAAGAAAAAAAAGCACTACAAATGCCCATAAAAGCTTCATAATGTCCCATAAAATCTTCATAGTGTCCATTATAAGTAATGTTTTTGTCCATTATAATCAGAGAAAAATGCACTGCATTTGATATATTTGTTCTGGGAAATCAGTTTTGTCCACTGTAACTGCCTGTCCATTATAACAGTGTCCATTATAAGTGCAGTGCACTGTATTTCCATTTGACAATGCAGTTTCACTGATTTTGGTCAATTACCTCCAGCATGCCATATAATCCTGGACATGATGGTGTGCTGTTGTATTCCCTGTTTAGCCCAATGTTGTAACCTCCAGGTCATGCTTGAAAATAGTCACTTTGTGGCTAGTGCACTCACCCGATTAACAAAAACTAAATAAATAAATAAAATGATGCAACTGCAACTTGCTTCCCATTCTTGGATCTCAGATGGGTAAAATTATTTGCTGGTGAGTAAAATCTTTTCAAACCTGGAACACCTATGTCTCTTGACACTAACAATGTCGTAGAACACTTTCTTTGGGTGAGCGGACAGAATGCTCATGTGCTGAGGTATCAATACTCAGGAAATTATTTTAAAGAGTATTTCTTCATAAATGATGAGTAGACTAGGCTGTTACTGATCTTATCTGGAGCACTAGTTGCCCCTTGTGTTTTTTTAAGTCTTGTCATGGATTTGCGTGTCAGGAGGTTGAGAGTTATATTCTGGCCTGCAGCAAAACCTAGTGATCATGGCACGTGTGCGCTCTTGCAGAATGACAACAAAACAAGCTACAGTGCATGCCTGAGACATTTTTTTAACTTTTATTCATATATTGAAATGAATAAAAGTAGCAGGAAAAAGTTATGAAAAGTGCATTTCTTTGGAAGAGAGAAACAGAGCTGAAAACAGCAGCAGTGGCATCATCCAGAATCATAAAAATAATGATACACTGCAAACCAGATATTAAAAAGAAACTGTTGTACAAAGGAAAAAAACAGCTGGCAGATCTGCAGAGAATGTCAATTACCATTACTCTGTACTTCATGTTGGTCCCCCTGTCTAATTGGGCAGACCCACCCAAACCCTTGCTTGGGATCAAACACAATCCTGATTCCCAAGGGTGGCAGCTCTAGCCATTCTGCTAAAATGACAGACAGACACTGGAGGAAGAGAGAGAGAATCAGACTGTATATAAATAGACAGACGTGCATTTATTCATAAAGTGTGTTTGTGTATTTTCTTAATGCACTGTTCAAGATGACACAAGAAGACAGGACATTATAATACACCAAACATAACATAAACAAGTAAAATAAATCCATTAATTCGGGAAAACTTTTTGAAAGCACTAAATCTTCACTTGACATTGAAATGTTGTCGGAGAGGGTGCCAGGCAAGCTTTCTGGGTAGAACACTCCACAACCAAGGGGCAGCCATGGAAATAAATGGTCCCCCACAAGTTACGATCATGAAGTTGATGACTCACAGCATCCCTTGTCCCCACTGGCCAGTTTTAGGAAGGATGGGTAAAATGCTTGGGGTACAAAAGCAGGGACATCCCTGAAGAGCTGAAATTGTATTTTTATTTACATTTTTTTCTTTACAAGGAAAAGCATAGCTCATTTCCAGATGTGTCCCAGGGAAGGGGAAAGGGAGCACAACAGCAAATAAATACATTGAAAAATGAGGTGCAGGGATAAGTAATAAATTCAGTCATTGTGAAAGATAGTAAAATAATTACACGTGCAATATTAGTATTATCACTATAAACACAAGGTTTGTCATGCTTGTCAACCAACCTATAGCGTGGAATGTCATTGTGTATGGAGATCTATACACTGTAAAAAGTCTTTCTGCTGTAGTAGTGATGTAGCTACTAATGCAGAATGACTTTTTGTTCTGCGTTAGTAGCCACATCACCATGTAACTGCCCCCATCAGTGCTTTTCATAGGATGGGGGTGGTTGAATTGATGCATGCACAAGGTGGCCAGCGATCAGATGGACGAGAAATGCGGATCATGGACAACAGAGACCAACTGCCTCAACAAGAAAAACATAAGCAATTGTGTTTGTTGGGACCATATACTATATAGAATAGTCTATGGTAACCCAAATACACAACTTCACTATTCTTAAACCTCGTGGTTACTGTGACATCAAAGGGACTTGACATCCTAATTAACCACTCGCTGTAAGAATAACATTGTTGTGTATGGGCTATCAAGTATTATTCTATATTCTATACTGAAAAAGCTCCTCCTCAGACAGTCAGAATTCAGAGCTACTGTCTTGTTATTGTGCCATATCCAGACAGAATACTCAGTAATGGGACTGTGTGATAATCCTGGCATTCTGATTTTCTTACACCTACAAGCTGCTTCTTACTGCCAACATTCTGTCACTAAGCTGTACAGTAAAACTGGCAGCAGGAAGTTTGTTTTAATCTCTTTAAGCATGTCTTTTAATTAATCTTTTTTTTTTTTTTTGCTCCTACCCTGCCCCTCCGACCAGTCACTCCTTCGGGACGCTCATTGTTAACCCCGTCTACCAGGTCATCCCCTGTCATCTTCGTCTCCTTCACCATTGGTCCCATGTCCCAACAGACCTGGTGTATCCCAGCCGGGAGGGAAGAGGAGCAGAGATGGGGTTCCACTTCCTTGACTGGGAACATGCGGGGG
The DNA here is from genome assembly GCA_016271365.2 of Neoceratodus forsteri. Taxonomy (NCBI): domain Eukaryota; kingdom Metazoa; phylum Chordata; order Ceratodontiformes; family Ceratodontidae; genus Neoceratodus; species Neoceratodus forsteri. Next base: position 529,263,378 of record CM028137.1, on the reverse strand, counting down.
GGGGGGCTAAGGGGATTGGAAGGGGCTGTGAGACTGCTTGGCATGAGGGGAATTTGGCCTCCATCATCCAGTCAGCCAGGTGGGTGATATTCCACTTTTCTGGGGTCCCTCCCACCTCCCACAATCATACAGCCACAGTGGTGTCCTGGGGGCAGGAATGTTCAGCAGCATGTCGAGGCCCACGCTGCCTAGAACGTCTCTGCTAGCCACCTACAGGAATCACCTGTCGATTGGTCTAGCACAGCCCTCTCCATGAAGAAAGCATCCAAGGGATGCTCTAATTCTCGCCCCACTAATCTCCACTCCTGATGTCCAGGCTTGGGGCGTGAACCCAGGTCACCAGCATGCCAGAGCGATGCCCCTTCGCTTGGTACCATGGAGCCAGCATTAATCTTTTTCTAATTAAAATTTATTTTTCCATATAACATGGGGTAGAGAAAGACAGGTATCTGATTGGTACAGAGCCATCAGGTGACCATTGATTAATCTATGATATATGCACAGCAAGTGGTGAAGTGCCAGCCCAGAGTGATCAATGAGGGAACCAGATCTAGTTATTGTGGCCCAAATGCAGTCTGAGCATCAGCCATTACTATCCTGGCTAAGAGAGCCAGGGCTGAACCCTCTCATGTATGGCTCTGTACCAGTAGGTACCTCTTTTTCTGTACCCCTGTTATAATATAGCATGCTGCAGTGTCAGTGGCTGCACTGTTGAAACTCTCTGCAGTGTTATGTGTCTGTCTTTCTCTGTGTGACTTTCCACCCACCCGGTGGATGTCCTACTTGTCCCCACAAAAGCTAAAGTGCTGCACTGTGCCGAACTGCTGTGTCTCCCCAACCGCCCTGCGGATCTCTGGTGTAATTCTGTTTCTGACATGGAGGTTAACGTTGCCATGAGAATGTCAGCGCAGTCTGCTGGGGGAGAGAGAGAGGGAGAAAGAGAGTGGACAGACCTGTTGCAAGCCACAAGCAGATGATACAGGGCATGAGCTCATCCTGAGCTGCATTGCCAGGTGGTGAAAGCCTTCCCTCATTCCCCAATCCCAGCCTCCCCCATGTGTGCTCACCGTCCTCCGGAATGTCATAGCAGTCTATCCGGCTGCGGTGTGTGCGGTAGTAACAGCGAGTCTGAGATAACCACGAGTGTCAGTGGCACATAGTTCTGAACTGCTGTCAGAGATACAAAGTAGAGCTGCTGAGAGGCACTACACTGTTTCCCGTGCATGCATGCCAGAGAGAGAGACTGGGAACAGCACAAGCACTTTTGCCTCCGATGTACACGGGCTGCGTCAGCCGGCTAACAATAGCAAGAAGGAGAGAGAGACAGACAGTGAGCAACAGGACCAGGACATTTCTCTCTCTCTGCAGGACATCTGAAGCATAACATGTTCATAGTGTGCAGTCCGGCGACAGACAGAGACTGGAAGAGAAAGAATGTAAAGCAGCACTAGGCTCCCACGGTTCTGAGATAGAGACAGAGAAGCGAGAACGATTGAGTGGGACTTCACTCCTGGCAGTTCAGTAGGTGAAAGTGGGTGTGTCAGCGCCATCCGCTGCAGAGCCAGAGAGAGCAAGGGGAGTGAGAGTGAGAGAGCCCGAGCGACCATACCCTACTTCTCTCTTGTCAGGTTCAGCATCAATCTCTCTCTCCTCCGCTACACAGGGGTGGACAGAATTTAGGGAGTGAGGATTTGGGCAGTATACTTGGTCCTAAGGCTGCTGTCAGTTTGTGAGAAAAAAAAGAAATAAAAAAATAACAAATGGATTGTTAGTGTCGCAGAGACGCAGGCTGTCTCCTGTGGAAAGTTGCTGCACTCTCCCCACTGTGTGCCACAGCCATGTATTAATGTGTGGATGATCCTCTGTAAGCCGCCGCCGCCCCCTCCCCGAATCTTAGCTTCCCTTGCAGACACACAGAAGTATTGATTAATGGCAGTGTTCACCAGTGTCAGCAACACACTAGTTCTGCTGGTGACAGAACACATAAAATAATTCCTATGTTTTCCTGATTTAATCATGATTTCCTCTTGTGTTTTGCACCTGTGGTGACACTTCATGTTATAAGTACAATAACCCATGACAGGGTGTGCGGTTTTTGGGGATTAATCAACACTGGGTGCTGTGAGGACACTGCAGCCTCATGCCTCACAACGCACCCAGGATGTTGATTAATCCCCAACAACAGCACACCCTGTCTTGGGTTATTGCTTACATATAATACAGTAGCTATAGTAACAGGGGTTAAACTAGGTAATAGATTTATCTGGGACTTCATAAACACCTTGCCCTGCGACCTCAGAGTTTATGTTGTCCCAGATACTATGAGAACCTCATAGCCCCTACCACTATACTATTAGCATTATAACATCTGAAGGGAAATTTTGGAAAACCATATTTTTAGACACTCCTGCTTGTATTTCACAGTCTATGTATTTAGTTGTGTTTTTGCTGTTATACCTGTAACAACAGCTTCCCAGACAGTAGGGGGCAGGGTTGGTACCGTAGTGCCCAGCAAAGGGAGATGATGTCTTGATATCACACACAGAAGGGTTTGAGGGTGAATAGAACTCGCCTGGCAAGGCGAGTCACCTGCAGTCAGACCCTCCTCCCTTGCCAGCCTCGGACATTGATTTAATGGAAAAAAATTAAGTTATTGGCAGCTGAAGGAAAGACTGTTAAGGATGTGCAGACTTTATTCAAAGATGGAGAGCCCGCTTAGGTAGTGCTGCCTAGTGGACTGACCCATTATTTGGTTGCACCCTATGAGCAATACAAAAGATTATGCACTTTCTCAGGAACCATTCCCACTCATGCAGGAGAAGATGACTATGAGAGTTGGACGAGTCAAGCCACACAGATGGTTAAAGTGTGGAAGTGCTCCGATGATGAGAAGTGCAAAAGAACTGTAGAAAGCTTGAGGGGCATGGCCTTGGATGTAATTCGTTCTTTACATGCAAGCCAACCTGACTGTACTGTAGGTGATCATCAGGCTGTGTTGAAAGGTACATTTAGAGTTGTGAAAAGGACCTCATCTTTCAATTGCTGACCACTACACAAAGAGAGGAAGAAAAGTTGCCCCACTATATCGAGTGGAGACAATGATATGGGAAATTTCTGATGCAGTAGAAGTTACTCCAGCTCAGATTGCACAGATGAGACTTGATCAGATTTTGACGGGTGTGGTGTATTCCCACTGGACTCTGAAGTCCCTCAGGTTGAGAGATCACGGAACCAACCCTCTGACATTTCAACAGTTGCTGGATGAGGCAAGAGAGGAGGAAGCCCAAGAAAACATTGTTGACTCTCTCAGGGCTCCTGCTGCAACAGCTGCACCCTTGCAACCACAAGTAGAAATCCACAAAGAGCCCAGTACCATTCCTGATCTGGGTGCTGAGCTTAAAGAGATCAAAGAGCATATGAAGGCAATGCAGATGGCACAAGAGTTTCAACCACAAACTAGCACTGTGATGCCTGAACAGGGACGCCTGATGAACCCAACGTCTGCCCCAAGGGTCAGGCCTCAATCCTCCTCATTGCCAAGAGAAGGACTGTTTTGTTACCACTGTAGGGAGGATGGGCATCTCACCCATGGTTGTGCATGCCCAGAGAATCCTCAGCTGGTGGACAAGAAAACAAAAAGATGCCAAAGTAAGCAGGGAAACAACAGCGGAGCCTGGAGAGGGAGCAGCCTGGGTCTCCAAATGCATAATGCTCTGTGGCATGGACCGAACCTAGGATTCCTCCCAAAAACAGCTTGCCAGCAGGGCTAGTGGGTCCTCGAGCTGATGTTCAGATACTGGTTGAAGGAATCCGATGTAATGCGCTGCTTGATAGTGGGTCACAAGTTACCATTATCCATTGTGCTTTCTGCGATCGCTACTTGAGGCACCTGCCACTCCACCCCTTCATCACACTCTCAGTGTGGGGGCTGGGTAACACCAGCTATCCCTAAGATGGTTATTGTAAAGTACAATTTGAATTCCCTGAAATGGTCAGGGAAGGCCCACACAAAATTGATGCTTTAGCGCTGATCTGCCCAGAGCCCAAAGGTATGAATGACACCCCTGTGCTGACTGGAATCAACACAAATATGTTTGACAGATTGGCTAAGATGTGCCAGAAGACAGGAAGAGGAGGAGCTAAAAGCCTACAGCGTCTGTCCTTGTGAGCCGCTGTGAAGCAAGTGACATTGAGACTTGATGCCCCAGCATCTGAGCCCACTGATGAATCTATTGGCATAATTCACAGAGTTGATGGAAAAGAGCTGGTCTTGCCACCCAGTTCGTTGTGCTGAGTAGTTGGTATTGCAGAATTCACATGCCAGCCAGACAGAGTGGCATTTATCATTGATGCTCCACCTGAACATAGTTTGCCTGTGAAACTGATGGTACAGTGGGGAGTGATGCCACCTCCTGAATCTCCCTGGACTAGGCATGTGACAGTAAGGGTGAAGAATGAAACTGAGAGACCCATCACCATCAGGAAAGGCCGAGTGCTGGTACACATCTTCCATGTCAACAGTGTGACAGCAGTGGATCCTCCCTTAGTCACTGATACAGAGATAGATCCTGCCTTATTTGACTTTGGAGACTCACCCACACCAGACCACTATAGCTGGAGCCTGAGTCAGAAGCTGGCTATGCGGCAGAAGGTATTCTCTTTGCATGAGTGGGACGTGGGATGCATCTGTGGAGAAGAGCACCATATTCGTCTGATAGATAACTGCCCTTTCTGAGAGAGGTCCTGTAGACTGGCCCCAGGGACATTGAGGATATCCAGTGCCACCTCCATTAACTGCTGATGGCGGGGATTATAAAGGAATCAGAGTCCTTACGTGTCACCCATAATGGTGGCCCAAAAGAAGATTCACTAAAAAAAATACCACCAACAGCTTAATCTGGTTCAAGGTCAGTTGGCATTCATCTGTATCCCCCTCCCCCGGGTCATGCCTGAAAATAGGCAGGATTTGTCTACTGCACTTACCCGGTCAACAAAAGCTAAATAAATAAATAAAATAAATAAGAATGGTGCTATCCAGATGTGCATTGATTACTGGGCTCTGAACAAGAAAACAGTAAAATTAGTATACTGTGCCTCAATTAGAAGATGATCTGGCTAGCATGTCAGGGAGCTGATGGTTTTCAGTGAAGGATCTGCACAGTGGCTACTACCAGATACCCATGGCAGAGGAGGATAATGAAGAGACAGCTTTTATAATTATAATAAAACTTTATTTTTATGGTGCCGTTCCAGAACCAAGGCGCCAAAGAAAATTTAAAAACATGCCATATATTGCACATATTGCAGCAGCTTAGTTGATACAACAAAGAACCAAAATTGAAATAAATACCGCCAGCCAGTCGCCAAATGCAAGGTGTCAAAGATGTATTTTCAAAGGTCATTTAAATCCCTCCATGGACATGCACTCATGTAACTGGCAGGGTAGAGAATTCCAAAGAGAAGGGGCTTCATGCATAAATGCCCAGACCCCAGAAGATTTTAAACAAACTCCTGGAATCTCTAGCAACCCCTCCCCAGCTGAGCGGAGCGCTCGCCCGGGGCGGAAGGGTACCAGAAGCTCTTTCAGATTGTCCGGGCCCTGTCATCTGCCCTCTGGGTTTCTGCCAGTTTGAGAGAATGCCCCAAGGAATATCAGGGGCTCCTGCCACATTCTAGAGGCTGATGGAGAAGGAATTGTGACACATGAACCTACTGGAAGTCATTGTGTACCTAGACAATTTAATTTTGTTTGGAAGGACTTTGGAGGAACACGAAGCCCAAATCATGAAGGTATTGGACAGACTGGAGCAGTTTGGTTTGAAAGTGTCCATTGACACGTGTCAGTTTTGCCAACTCTCGGTGAAAAATGTTGGCTGCATTACCTTGGGCAATGGTACACAGACTGACCCAGCCAAAGTAGAGACCCTTACTACCTGGCCTAGTCCACACAATCTCAAGGTCTTGTCATCCTTCCATGGATTTTCTGGGTACAACAGATGTTTTGTAAAATATTACTCCATGATTGGGCACCCTCTGAATGATCTCACGCAAGGGTACAAACAAAAAGAGATAGTCCTGAAAAAGAGTACTTGAAAGTGAATGAGCTATTTGGTGAATGATGGACAGATGAACGTGAGACAGCTTTTACAGAAATCATTAAGCGACTTGTGTCAGACTTTGAAGATCCCACCAAGCTGTATATCTTGCATACAGATGCCAGTTTGACTGGTTTGGGAGCTGTACTGTATCAAGAGCACCCAGAGGGACTTTGCCCTGTAACATTTGAGAGCTGCAGTCTGTCTCCTTCTGAGAAACATTATCCTGTGCACAAGCTTGCATTCTTGGCCCTCAAGTTGGCTGTGACTGAGAAGTTTCATGACTATCTCTATGGTGTTCACTTTACTGTCAGAATGGACAATAATCCTCCCACATATGTGAACACCACAGCCAGATTAGACACAGTTGGTCATCAGTGGTTGTCTGCACTATCAACATACAACTACAGCTTGGAGTACAGATGTGGCAAAAGTAATGTTGATGCTGACGCCCTATCCAGATGCCCTCATCCTTAGCAGCCAGCTTCAAATGTGCAGCTTACGAGTGCAACCGTGAAGGCCATATGCTCAAAGTTTGCAGTCACTGATAAAGTCACCCCGGCAAACCCAGACAGAGCCATTGACATGTTGGGAGCCTCTCCAGATGCCATTCCTGCTGCCTGCTTAAATTTCATTGGGTTGGACCTGTCGTCTTTACCCCAACCAAGCAAGCCAGAATTGCAACACGCACAAAGAAAAGACTATGTATTTCATGATGTAATCGGAGCATTAGAAAAAGGACTTGGCGCAGACCAGGTACATATAACTCATCTTGTTGTATCTTTGTTACTGAGGGAATGGAGCAAATTGTCATCAAAAGATGGACTTTTGATATGCAACACTCATAATAGTGACTATCCTGAGTTTCCCACAACACAACTGGTGGTGCTCTGGAAGTACTGGAAAGCAGCCATCACCTCATTGCATGATGACATTTGTCACTTGGGATTTGAATTAATTTTGGACTTAGCAGGAGCCCGATTCTATTGGCCAAGACTGATGAGAGGCATTGAAATGTATTGTAAAACCTGCCTCAGGTGCATAAAAAGGAAAACTCTGCCTATGAGGGCCACGCCCCTGGTGAACATCAAAACAAGTGGGCCATTAGAATTAGTATGCATTAACTTTCTTTCGCTAGATCCAGACAGGAAAAACATATCCAATATCCTGGTGATAACTGACCACTACACACATTATGCCCAGGTGTACCCCATTAAAGATCAGAAAGCCAGTACCATGGTGAAAGTGTTACAGCAATTTATCAGTCACTATGGTATTCCCCAAATGATCCATTCTGACCAATGGAGAGACTTTGAATGCAGATTGGTCAAAGAGTTTTTTGATGCCTCTGGTATAAGAAAGTCACGCACTACACCATACCATCCTCAAAGTGACCCTCAACCTGAATGTTTTAACAGAACTTTGTTGGACATGGTAGGTACTTTGGATCTTGCTGACAAGTCCAATTAGAGCCAGAAAGTGAGTTCATTAGTGCAAGTGCATAACTGTACAAAAAAATGATGCCACTCAGAAGTCACCACTTTATCTGATGTTTGGGTGAGAAGCATAATTGCCTGTCAACTTATGTTTTGGAGTCTCGGCTGACGGAACCTCTGAGGAAACTTACCCAGAGTACACCACAAGATTATGGGATCGGTTGCAAAGGGCCGACAAACTTGCTTCTGAAGTTGCAGAAGAAAACAGTCTAGTGAAAAAATACTGGTGTGACAAGAGAGTCGGGCACCAAGTACTGCAATTTGGGGATTGTGTCCTTCTCAGGACTTTGGGCCTGCAAGGGAAGCACAAGATACAAGTCTGTTGGGCACCAGAAGCCTACATAGTGGTGGAGCAAATGCCAGACCTGCCAGCCTACAAAATTCATCAGGAACATGATAAAGGGTTGGAAAATACTGTGCATAAAAACCATCTGTTACCTAGTGGAGAGATTGTGCCTGACCCTGTGCCAGACAATGAGCGACCAGTGGTGAGGAAACCAAAGACCAGAAGTCAGACTGCCCAGTAGCCAAATGAAATAGCCCATCCAGAGTCTAGTACTGTACCTCGACTGCAGCACCTGCATCAGAACCTGTGCCTTATCTGGCAGATTAAAGTGATGAGGATGAAGTGTTGTATTGTTCGCTAGTGCCTAATTTGACCCAATCTGCTCCCAACCCACTAAAGGACTTGAGAAACTCATTACACTCCACAAGCACTGCCCCATTGAGGATTCCATGACTGTAGATCCAACCTATTCATTGATCCCTGACGCTACCCCTTTTGAACCTAAGGGAAGGCCCTTTGAGCGAGTTATCCAGCCAATGGTGAACAGTGACATGGACTTAAATTGTGATGAGTCAATTCCAGAGACTGGTGCAACCACTGATATTCATAACAATGACCCTGTGGTGGACACAAAGCAGAGACAGGACGTAATGCTACCTGTGCTAGGGAAGATGCAGTGTTGCCCAGACAGTCTGGACATGAACCTAAACCTATCATTAAGCTCACTTATGACACCCTTGATGCCTCCTCAGATACCCCCCCTTTATGTGGCCCATAAATCAATAGTACCCCAAGTGTATGCATTACGCAATGTTCCCAGATTCCAATCAGAGGTATGGTTAACTGTGGGGAAATGTGGAATGATATTAACTGCTGCAAAATGTGTATAGACAGGTACCACTTGTCTAGAGAGACACTTATTGTTGTGAACATAAATGTAAATAATTTGGACAGTTAGGTATCAGGTGTTAGAAATATGTATAAAGATGTGCTGAAGTGTATATAATGTTGTGCTGAACTCTATTTCCGAGCAATTTGACTATATGGGTAATAGCTTGACAAGGATGTCAAGCATTTGACAAGGGAAGTGTGTAAGCCCCCTAATTCAGGGCTTAAATTACTGGGGCTATGACCCCATGGTGTTCTTGTCCTACCTCCAATCTCCTGGACTGTTGAATCAGGACCAGAGGGTTTGCATCAGTGGCTCTGGGGGGAATTTGGGCCATGGCACCTACTTGATCTTTGCTGCTATGGACACTGAAATCCTGTGTTTTTCAGCCCCAAAGAGAGAAGGAGACAAGGTCCATGGGCTGCTGTGCACCTCCAGACACTGGAGGGAAGTTCTGCCAGTCCAGGGGACTAACCAAAAGTGGACCATAGAAATGTAAACAAACATGGCTACCATGTGCCATCTACGCATGCATGGCCAAGACCTTAAAGGACCATGGCTCCAATAAATGTATTTTATGGTGGCCATTGAAAAAAAGGGTATTCCAGGCTCCAGGTCAGGCAGTTGAGCTGGGAATCAAGTAATGGATGCCTCCGGGTGCATTGTTGTTGGGCTCTGCTCATAAAGTGGGCTAAAAGTAAATAATAAAAGCTGCTAGGGGTTGCAGTAAAATGTAAACAGTAATAGTGGCCCCCATGGATTTCCCTGTATCTGGGGCAGCTGGGAAGGGACCAAAGGGCACCATGAGAGCCCAGGAATGAACCAGCCAATAGGGTGGGAGCTCCGGGAAGGCTATAAAAGTAAGTGCAGAGCCCATGCAAGAGAGATCCAAGAGAAGTCCCCAGGCGATCGGAGAGCAAGAGACTGCTGTGGACTTCTCAGCCTTAAATGCCAGTGTGGGGTGCATGACAGCCCTAGGAACTCCCTACATCAAATCAGGCAGAGCACCTGCAAGAATTACTAGTTGCAGTGGGTGAAATGAACTACTGACTTTTCCTTTGCGTGAGGAACTGAACCTGCACTGCTATTCCAAATGCTATTTGTACTGAGCATCTGAGACTGTTTGAACTGTGGTGAACAGAAGAGAAAAGTTACTTGTGTTGGGGCTTGGGACTATTTAGGAGCTCTGTTGTGTTGCAGTGCCCAAGAGGACTATATGCCCAATTATAAGTCCCATGTGAGTTTAGCCTGCCCAGACGCCCTGGACTGATGAAAGGCCAGAAGAAGTGAAGACACTGAGAAGCTTGTCAAGTGAAGACACAAAAGACCTTAAAGGCGAAGCTGTGAAAGAACTGAAAGGTGAAGGTCTAATTTGCTGCATATCCTTATTCAGCTGCTGTGGTACACCACAAGACTGTATCCCAATACCAGAATGGTACCGTCAACTTGTGTTCCTTGCACCCCATGAAGCCATCAGAACTGTAAGTACCTCTGGGCTGCGGACCCAAGAAGGTCTACTGCATTCAAGCTAGTTAGTTAGCTAGATAATTAATTAGACAGAGAAGTCCTGCGCAGGACTTTGAAATCAGCAGGATATGCTCAGATAGAAGAAGGATCACCGCTTGCTTGTTTTGGGGGCCCCTTTGAATGTCTACATTTTGCATTTTACAGAACCATTATTCTTTTGTATTCCAAAGTCTTCGATGCACCTAACCTGGTTGGACACCAGCAACCCGGTGTGGTATCCATCGCAACAGTCTGACTGTTGACAGCATTACAGCTGTTTGGAGGGGAAAGTCGGGTGCACCCACAGGGAGGTTCAGGACTGTGTGAGGATACAATTGTCTGATAAAAGTTATTGTTGTTCTGCCATTACTCCCCTTATCTCCCCTCTCTTATACTAAATCTGCAGTTAGTTTAGGTTACAATTTGGTATTCTTGGTCATTGCTCAGAGTGTACTGTTATTGTGTGGGGAAGGGTCTGTGGGGGCAAGTATTTTATTATCCTGGGGGGTGGTTACCTGGAATTTTATCCAGCAGGTATCCCATATCTCTACCCCAGGTGAAGGCACCACACCATTCTACTCCAGTGTAGCACATCAACCAGTGAACCCAGGCCGGCCCTCACAGAAGATGTCTCCAAATGAAACCCAAGGGCCCTGGAACAGCCAGGTGGTATGTCAGAGGGCTGATTACAGTGGCTTAAGTAAAGGGGCCCATTAGTATGGGGTATTAGGAGTACTGGAGTCAAAAAAAGCACATGGAGCTTGATACAACCAGGGACAGAGAGAGTCCGGAGTGATGGCACAGGTTGCTTGGCAGTTGGTGAAGGGCTCTAGGCTTTCGGGATTACATGCATGAGTACCACTGCTGGATTCAGTTTAATTAAAGAACTCTGACTTGAAAAGCATTGTACCAACATGAATGTGACCATGTGCAATTAAGAGAGTCAAGCACCTAGAACCCTGGTGGTTAGAGTAGGTATTGTCCACTGTGAACAAGGTGCCCTGTCCCATCAGCTTCTGAGGGAAGGCAATACAGTTCTGCAGTTTGAAAGGGACTCCCTGTGAGCTTAATATCTGTTATCCCTAGACACGGGGGCAACCTGAGCAATGCCCACCCCCATCAGGCAGCATCGCAGGTTGGTTGTTGAATGGAGAAGTGATGGTAGTGCATAACTATGTACATCAACATAAAAACAGGGCTGCTGTCCCCTCGCTGTATGTGGTGGCATGCCTACACCAGGCATCATCCTTCTCCATTTATCAGAGCATGATCATTTCCGCAGCAACAGATTGTCATGTACATAGGTATTAAAACAAAAGGAGTGAACTGAATAGAGAGAACATGTGGAAAAGCAGCTAAATGATATGGGGGAATTATGTTTTTGTTGAAGCTTTCTGTAGGACATCAGAGACTTCTTCACTGCCAGCAAACATGGCTTTACTGTACCTTTTTTTCCAGTTCACATTGAGATTGTTGCTGGTACAATTTAGCCAATATTGGCTCAACAGCAACAATTGTTTTGTTGTTGAACATTTAAAGATTTTGGAGATATTTACTTACTAAGAAACAGGGCAAATGAAGTCCCTCAGAGGTACTAATGCTTTAAAAGTCTAGGGAAACAATGGAAAACATATTTTCAACTGTGCAATTTCCAGTATCATTCCCCCCTCCTCCCCTCCCCTCTGGAAATGTAACTGTGGGGGAAAAATGCCACCAATCGAACCTCTGGCATTTTTTTCTCTTATGGATCAAAATTATGGCGGTTTTCATCATAACTCAGGGATCATGGAAAAAATCCATAAAGTCTGTACCAAAGTACTTTGTTAAATATTTTCACAAACTTTGCAAATTTCTCTGCCACATTTCGTGAAACTTAAAAATGTCTACATCACAAAGTTCTGCTAGCCCTAATGAGATTTCATGAAGTGCGAAGATTTTGCCACAGATACCCAGCAGAATGGACACTGTATTTTTGTAAGTCTGTTCCATAATAGGCTTCCGCCAGTAATGGAAGCCATCTGAGTGACAGCTGACATGCACTCATGGCTGGTTGATGCTCTGCTACATGCTTCTCCTGCAGAAGGGCAGCAGCTTGTTTGATGTGTCATGTGTGATTCAGTTGAATTCTTGGCATGTGTTACTGGACTTGAAGAATGATACCAATATTCAGTGTTAATCTGGTGGGGAGTATTAGGTGGGATGTACCAGTCATAGAAAGGAGAGGATTATGCCACTGTACAGGTTGCTGGTGAAGCCACACTTCATCTACTGTGTGCAGTTCTGGAGTCTATACCTGAAACCGGATAGCAACGTGCGGACAATATTATTTTATTCACTAATTCTGTAAAAGTAGATTAAATTAACTGTTCACTAAATCAAGAGTTTTCTGCTCTAAACAGATGGCTTCTGCACCATCACCTACTATTAAATACTGAAAAAACACAATGTGTTTTGTTTGGCTTGAAACCAAAGTTGCAAAATGCTGAACCGCTTCAGGTGTTTGATCTTGTTGGATCTTTGCTACAAGTCATCACAAAGACTAAATATTTAGGAGTATTATTAATGCAGAGCCTAATCTAACATTTTCATTCCACATCAGTAAGACTATAAAACCTGTAAATCAGAAACTTGATGTTTTATGTAGAATCAGAGGCTGTTTAACTAGAGAAGTAAGAGAAACTACATCCAAAAGTGTGTAATTGTCTACTTTGTATTACAGCTCTTCTCTGTTTACTAAATTAGCATCTAAGGATTTGGACTTGGTTAATAAAACATTTAATTCTATACACAGATTTGTCACAGCAAAATGATACGAGACTCATCACTGTATCTTATATGATGATCTTGGATGGTTGCCTCCCAAGTTTAATTTTCTTTATTGCTTGGGTTATATGCTTAACAACACGCTTAACTTAGAATGCAGATCCCCTCTATTTGTACTATTTTAATTTAAAAAGGAATCTAGGTCTCTCTGCTCCTCCCCTGCACCATGTTTAGTATTACCTAGAATCTCAACATGTGTAGGAGAAACAGCCTTTTCAGTCCAAAGCTCAAAATTATAGAATTCTCTGCTCCAATATTGTATAGATGCTTCTAGACATGTAACTTTAAAAAAGGTTTTATTTAATCACCTGCAATCATTGGCCATATGTAAATGTTTTTAGTCATGTATGTTTGTACCTAAACTTATTTTGTTATTTGTAATTATGTATTTTGTACTATTGTGTATACCATCTAAACCTCACTTGTTGAAGCTCCAGGTCATTCCTGTAAATGGTAAATGAAGTGAGCTGAATTGAAGTGACAGGCTCAAGATAATACAGCAAAGGCCAACCAGTATGATGCATGGACAGCAGCGTAAGACTTCAAAGACAGGTTAGAGAGCCTCAATCTGTATGCCCTGCAGGACAGCAGGGAAGTGGGGGGGCATGACAGAGACATTCAAAATCCCTGCAGGGAAGTGTGGCTTTACCAGTAACCTGTTAAGTGTCAGTGGCTCAGCAGGTTGCACACTCACCTCTGAGGCTGGAAGATCGAAAGGTTGTGGGTTCTAACCCCACACCAGGCAGTTGGGGTAAAATCCCAATTTGTTGGTAGTCTCTGGTCAGTAAGCTGGCAAAAAAACAGACTATTATCTAAATCTGAGTCTTGGGAATCCAAGGTTCTGGGTAGTTCAATAAAATATGCTTGGAGAATATAAGCATACAGCTCTTTACGGTTAACTGTCTGGACCGTAGAATATGCCAATTTTAACTGTCTAATTTTAAGAAAGGTGGGAAACAAAAACGTGGGGATCCCAAATTTCCTAAAGTTCCTTGGTATCTCGGTAGCAGTGTTGAACCACACTTCTCATAGAGGGGTAACCAAAGTTAACAAGAAGGAAACCCAAAAAGGGGGAGAGGGGTGTAATAGTGGCAAAAATAAAAAAATAATGAATAAGCTATGAAAGAAAACCAAGGGGATTATTATTCGTACCCCCCCCCCCAAAGCAATAATCTGGATATGTATACATATGCTTTACCGGGTTCAGGCGGCTGCCCCAAAATCCTTGAAAAAAAAAAAAACATTATAGGTTCTGGCTTCTAGAGAAAAGGGTAAAGGGTAAATCATAGCTGTATGCAGAAACAAGGGCAATACTAAGGTTTTCAATAACAAGACCCTTTTTCTTTTTGCTACTGTTCGGCCCTTCCATGAATTGACTAGCTGGTTAGCATTGTCCAGCACCAAGCTGCAGTTAAGGAAAGGATCATCTGGGCTACCAAACAATAGCCCTAAAATCTTAATTGGTTCATGAGTAACAGGAATATTAGCCACCTGATCTGTAGCTATATGGGGAGAATTTGGCCACACTTTTATGGTAGTTGAGCTTTGAGCCTGAAACCTTTTCAAAATCAGTGAACAGGGAGGTAACCTCCAAGGGGTCCATTTGGAGAGTGGTGCAAATACACAGGTCATCAGGGTATGCACTTATTACCGGGGCTGTAAATCCATTGGGGAATAATAATTTTGGGATATGTGGGTGATATAGGAACTTCCTTAATAATGGATCAATCTGGAAGGTGAATAATAAAGGGCTTAAGGGACAGCCCTGTCGTACCCTTTTTTACTCAGGAAAGCATTGCCTGGGGAGTTAACATACGGGGTAATCCATGCAGTGTTATAGAGAAGTTCTAACCAGGATACAAACTGTATGGGAATATGGTAATGTAAGACAGAAAATAGGAATTTATGATTAACCTGATCAAAAGCCTTCTCCTGGTCCAGGGATAGAAGAAGGCCCAGGACTTCTGCAGAGCATGAGCATACTATGTCCCTACGTAAAGAAAGGAAGTAAAGCATGAACCTATCTGCTAAGGCATAGAACTCTTCTTTAGAAATAACGCAAGCAGCAATTGGCAATAATCTATTCAGCAATATTGTAGCAAATATTTTGTAATCTACATTCAGGAGACTAAGTTTTAATTTCTAATCTCAGACCTTTCACCCTTCTTAAACAACAATATCATGATGGCATCCAAAAAATCTGAGGGGATAGAATGTGCATTCAAAATACAGTAACAACAGTCAGGGTAGGGGCAAAAATATCAATGAAGCCTTGGTATAATTCGACTGTCAAGCCATCCACCCCAGGGGAGGTGCTTTTTTTTGTTTCTTAATTGCCTCAGTCGTCTCTTCCATGGATATGGGGCCACTAAATTGTGTAAGTGGTTAATGGGAATATCTATACCCCTGAGGGAAAAAGTAGCATCTACTAACTCTGATTCTGACTTAAACATGGCTTCCAAATGTGTGTGGACTATCTGCTTTATAGACGAGAGTGTAGAATGAAGACAGGAGGTAGATGGATCTGAAAGATGCTCAATAAATGTGGAGGAAATTCTATCTCAGCAACTTTTAAAAATATCCAGGGAGGATTTGGTAGTTTGGGTGCCGCACTGGGCTTCCAATTTTAAAGAAATAGCCCTATCATACTGATAAGTCTCCATATTGGATTTAAGGGCCCTAATTTGCTGAGATAGTCGACTTTAGTTTCATAAGCCAAAGATATGGTGTCCAAAGGTTGCTTGCATAGTTTAGAATATTTAAAATATGTTGACATAGATTTGTACCTTGCCCACTTTAAAAAAAAAAAAGTTTGTAGATCCGACTTTGTATCCTCCCACCATGCGATATAGGATTGATAAGCATCTAGGACAGACACCCTTGCTTGTTCAAGTTCAAGCAACTCTTAAAAATATTATTGTCTGAAAGTAAAGTACTAATTAGTTTCCATCTGGACTTTGGAGAGATAGGGAAGGGCCCTCCAGCTGGGGAGCATAACAGTGACACTGCTATGGAATCACTACTGCTTGTAATACCTTAATGTTTTTAGAAATAAAAAGGTAATCAATACGGGTAGCCAGTGTCTCTCTATAATAAGTTTTAGCACCCACAGGATGAATTGTGCTATACCAGTCAACCAACTGTGCAGTTTGTAATATCTTTAGTAATGTTGCTGTGTCGCTGAAAGTTTTGTGGACGTTACTTCCTCTATCAGCAAGTGAAAGGCTGCAATTGAAATGAACACCAAAGTATACATGGTGAGCAGTAAATAAATAGGGCTGTGTCCTGAGAAATAAGGAGGACCTTGCAGCTATGCTTTGAGGAGCATATATATTAATGAGACAAAACCTGATAAGGCTGTAGGTGCTGATTAACAAGAGAGCACACCCGGGAAAAATATCCAACACTTTGGAAATCTGAAAGTGAAATCCTGAATATAAAATACTCACCCCATCGGATGTATCTTCCCCATGGGACCAATGTGAAGGTCCAGATGTCCATCTGTTTTTAACTTGTGCAAGTTCATTTCTGGTTTTTAACCTGGTATCTTGTAAAAAATAAAAATCATGAGGTAGGGAATGTAGCATGTCAAAGGCGGAAAAACTGTTTCCTGAATGATTTAATGCATACGTTCAGAGTGCAGCAATGTAAATGAGTAAGACTATGCATCAGATATTAAGATGAGCGAGGGGGGCATCTGATAGACTTGGGGGAGAGAAAAAAGCATAGGTATAGACTAAACCTCAGAAAAATCAACTATGTGGGGTCTTCACACCCTGTTAATGGCCTCCCTGAGAGTTTTCCCTTCCTGATTCTGAGGAATAGTATATCTTTAAAGATGCTCTGGAGAAATCTGAGTCTGCATCCTCTCCCTCAGTATATCCCCACTCTCTCTTCTTTGCTAAGGCCTGAAACTTGTTCCTAGTGATAATGGTCTTAGTGGGTGTTCGGGAATCAGATTTTCATTTCCCTCTACTCTTTCTAGATACTGTGACTAGGGTAAAGGGCTCTTCTTCTTGGGGAAGGGGGCTGAATGTTCTCAGGGGTCTGAAGTTGTTTCTCTTGAATACAGGAGACCGCAGGGATATTACTTTGACCTGCCTGTGCACTGCCCTGTGGAGAATGGGAAACCAAAACTGCTGGGGTGCAGTGTCCTGAGAATCTAAGGGTCCTGTATCTTCCATCGAGGCAGAGAGCATTGTTGGGAGAGAGGCCTCCTCTCGCCTTTTAAGTGCTTGTGCATAGGATTCTGCTATCAGATGAATATGGTCTTGAGGGACCCGATCCACCTTGTTGTGCTTAATCCACGGACACTGTGGATAAGTGTGGCCATGATCATCGCACAGGTTGCAGAGACTGGGATTAGGACATCCTAGGCTGACATGTTAGTAGGAAAGGCATAAGATGCATCTGGGCTGATCACAGGTGTAGCTCGAATGGGTTCTGGAACCACGTTTGTGGCAGGTACGAGGCTGTCCCGGGTAAAAAAAAAAAAAAAATACCCCTATATCTCCCAATGTGAAAACTGTCTTGTAAATGCATGATTCCCTGATCTGTCTGTCAAAGCTGAACCTTAATTTTCCATCCTCCTGTCCAAACTTAGTCTTCATCAAGAATTATACTAGGAGTATCCAAGAGGTCACATCTTTGCTTAAGCCAGTGCTGTATATCATTTATGTTTACTCCCTCACTCCTAAACAACAGTGTAATGATCTTAACTAAAGGTTTGGTAAGTGGGATCAACATGAAGGGGGCCCATAATGAAGAATTCCTGACCTGCTCATACTGTAATCAAAACTTTTCAAGAGTGCAAACATTTTTAAAACTAACATCATAAGTTAATTCACCTTTAATATGAATGAAGGCAAAAAGTTCAGAGGGACTGATTCCCAATGTTTCTTTTAACATGTTGTGGAGAACAGTTCTATGAGAGGGAGCAGTGGTGGTGTCGCCAATGTACCTCAGGCGTACAGCGTTCCGACGCTAAGCGGGTTCTCCCACTGACTTAAATAAGTCACTCATTTTAAAGTTAGGGTTAGATTCATTTTGTACAGAATGATGAGGTAAAGTTTCCTTATTGTGGTTAGGTAGGGTTTCAATGGGGCCCATGGATTCATCGGAAATGTCAGACTGCCTGCTAGCATCGTCACCGGTGACTGGAGGAGCTTGTGATGCAACCAAGTGATCCGTAGTTTAAGCAGAATCCCACATAGCAGGTTGTGAGCTAGGTAAAATGTATTGTGCTACTGTAGAAATAATTTCAGCCACCATAACCAGTCTCGGAGAGGTCCAGGGCATCCCACCCGCAGACTTCTTCCACCCGGCAGCTCGCAGACCAGCTTCAGGAGACCAAGAGCTGTTTGTCTCAGGGTGAGGTTGAGATGTGGGTCACAGGTGAAGCTGAGACCTCAGGAGGATAGCCTGAGAAGTAGAAGCAATGGCAGGGTTCACAGTCTGTGACTCGTGAGTAAAGTGGCTCTTAGGAAATTCAGCCTCGGGAATCTCATCCTGTGTGGAAGGGTCATCTTGAATCAATTTCAGGATAAATTGTTTATGTCGATGAAACATTTGTCTTAATTGAGGTTCAGAGACCTCCTCACAATCAAGGTAAACTGGTGATACGATCTCAGTGTTGCAAGTTGTTCTTAAGACTTTATCAGTATAAATACCTTGTTCAGTATCAGGATTTGTTGAGCATTCTGTAGCCTTCTGTTGGGCCATTGAGTCAGTTTATAGAATATTCTCAGTTTCAGTAAGTGGATATCCAGAGTTAGTGGGGAGAGCAGTACCTCCACCACCTCCTTCTCCATCTTGAATGTCGGCCATCTTGGTCAGTGGGACAAGAGTTCCCCTGCTGACAGAGTAGGGGAATTTCTCCGGTGTCCTGGCCAAATTTCCCCCATTCACTAAAAATACTACCAACAGCTTAATCTGGTTCAGTTTCAGTTGGTTACCATCTGTATCCCCCACCCCGGTGTCTCTCTTCTGAAAAAGGGACTTCTAGTCTCAGTGGGCCTACCTGGTCAATAAATAAATAACATGGTGGACACACAGAGCTGTTCTGACTGAACAAAAGTTAATCCACCTGGGTATACAGTTTAAAACTAGTGCTGGGAAGGGGCAGTTTAGAAGAGATTTTTGAAAGTACTTTCTATGGCGGGGTAATGGATAAGAGGAATAACCTAGCACAGTAGTCAACATGAAAACTATTGCTGGGTATAACAATGTCAGGGATAGCTACAGCTGGATTATTAGCTATGGAGGATGAGGATGACCAGAAAGGGGGGGATAGTGTGAGTAGCCATCTCAGAATAAATCCAGGTAGTGTTCACTGACAGACTAAATGGATAGCTGGCTGTCTAGTGTAGTGGTTAAGGCCACAGTCTTTCATTGTGGTGGACTGGGGTTCGGGACTGGCATGGGGTTTGGTTTCAATTTCTGGGGGCGGTGGTGGATGGGGAGGAGGGGAGGGTGGCCCTACAGGGGAACCTGTAGGCTCTGAAAGGTCTAGAAAGTGGAAGCTGAGGTTCAATGCAGGAAAATGCAAGGTACTGCACCTGGGGGCCAGAAGCCTGGGCCAAATGTACACCCTGGGGGGGGGAGAATGCTACAAGTCTCGATGGCTGAGAGGGACCTGGGGGTGGTGGTGGATGTCAAGATGAACAGCTTGGAAACTTGAAGGAGGGCAGCAGCCAAGGCCAACGGGATGCTGGGATGCATCGCTAGGGGGATCACCTCCAGAAGGAGGGAAGTGATACTCCCTCTGTATAACTGCTTGGTGAGGCCGCACCTCGAGTACTGCGTGCAGTTTTGGAGGCCACACTTAAATAGGGACATTAAACTCCTGAAGAGGATCCAGAGGAGGGCAACCAAAATGATTTGGGGCTTGGGGGACAGGACCTATGAGGAGAGGCTCAAAGAGCTAAATATGTACACATTGGAAGAGAAAAGGGACTGGGGGGACATGATAGAGGTCTTCAGGTACATGAAGGGGTAAATAGGGGAGGAACAGTCAAGGTGCTTCAAAGAAAGGAGGAGGGGGCCACTAGAGGGCATGGGTGGAAGCTGGAGGGGGGAAGATTCAGGGGAGAAAGGAGGAGGTGCTACTTCACTGAGAGGGTGGTGGAGCCATAGAATGCGCTGCCTTGGGGGATGGTGGAGGCAGAGACGGTGGATGGGTTCAAGAGGGGGTGGGACAGGCACAAGGGAAGGGTTCTGGAAGCAAAATCCAATGCAGCGAGAATATCCGGAACTGGGAAGGGAGAGCCAGAGAAGGCGAGGGGGGGGGCAGCAAGGTCAGCTCCCAGGATGGAGGCTGACCAAACGAGCAGACGTAAAAGACCGTTAGGCCTATTCTGCTGGCATTTTAGTATGTTAGTATGATTCCCAAGTCTTGTTATGCATGGCTGTGGGACCTGTAGAATGAAAACACGATTGGGTAAGGTAACCATACCCTACTGTCTGTTGGCCTGATACCTGTGTGCTGTTCCTTGGTAATGTACAATAGGTCGTATTATTTTGTCTCATGGCTACTTGTGTTTCCAGTGGCTCAGGATGGCTGAAATAACACCATTGGCTTCTTTCCATCATAAGTTTTCCAGCTGCAAAAGCTGAAGGTTTAGTTTCTCCTTTGTGTCAGACAAACAGTTTTCAAGGATTCTGTGGAACTCTGAGAATAGCATGGGTTAATCTATTGCAAGATGGCAAACAATCAACCCCAGACAGGCTAACCTGAGTTAAAATCATTAATGTTTCTTCTTCCTTCCCACCAGGTCAGTAATACTGTGTCCTTCCTTCCATTTTCTAGGTCCGGGCACGGCTGTCTCTCATTTCTCCCATGTCTTTTGATCTTCATCCTCTGAAATTGCATCCACTGTTCCAAAGCACTCCGACAGGCCTTGACTGTGTGGGCTGGAAACGGCGAGTGTCTGCACCTGGTTTGTAACAATTTTTTTTGTAATTATCACCACTCTCAATTAAAGGCTTTGGTGCTTATGTGTGTAGTTTTTAGAAGATGCACAGAATCAAACACTCTGAAGTAGCCGCATTATTTAAAATTACAAGAGATCACAAAGATGGCAAAATGTCTGGTATTAACCTTTGCAATGGATAGCAGGAGTGTAGCAAGAAAAATAAAAGTTTGTTCACCGTTTTGTACACCATGATCTTGTTTGTTGATGCCCTACCCTACTTGCTGCTCCTAGTTACCCCATTTGTTGCTCTCCAATTGTATAACCCAAAGTGGTGTTATGCATGAAAGAAAATTAAGCCAACACTCAGTCACATATATTTGCATAGTGGATTGCTTACATAGTACACAGACGTCATATTAGAACATCAGAAGGTGGGGCAAATGGTGCCTTTGTGGTAGGGCACAACGTTACCCCTCAAAAATAAATTTGTACGCCATGGTGTGTATGTTCCTACACCCTTTCAATGTAGAGCAGGCAGCCTGAATAGGACAGAACGAGAATGAGCTCTTGATGCTGTTAATCAGGGCAGTATATTTAAATTATCAACAGGTGGCACACTTGGTTTTCAACCACAGGGAAGATTTCATGTGACTTGTGGATGAGGTCTGTGTTTTGTAAGGAGGTACACAACGGCTGACACCTCGAAGTCTGGGGCTCATATTCCAGCCCTGGAATCCTTTGGTGTGGATGGATGGGGTCAAGCATGTTACAGGGGAGAGGTGCCCAGCTGCCAGGGATGGCGGGTGCAGCCTGACTGGTGTTCACGCTCCTCCCGCTGGACAATTGTGGAGCATTAGCACTGGCAGTGAAGGCAGCTGCTTGTCTTCCATCCTGGTTGGAGAAATGGTGCAGCTGTGTGTGACCCAATTGAGAGAGTGGGGGAAGGCAATGGACAAAAATAATGAAAGCAGTAATATTTGTTCGCAGAGAAAAATGATCAACTTGTTTTTAAGCAATAACGGACTTCTGGCAAAAACATCAATGTATCATTGAAATGTGGGGTTAAAAAATGTTTAATAGTCACTGCCTATTGGCTTGTTGGCACAACAGTAGGGCTATAGTTGACAAATCTGGTGACCCAAGTTTCAGAATGAGCTTGGTTGTGGCCAAGGGAAAGAAGACCAAGTATCACAGAGGACACAGTCTTCCTCTGGGCAGAAAGAAGTATCCCTGCCACTGCACCATTCCGCCTGGGTCACCACAAATGGTAGTGCAGTTGGTAGTGGATGTTGGCCGAGACCTGCATGAAGCGTGCTTACAGGCTTCTGCCTGGGCCTTTTAGTGCATGTCATCCCAATCCATGCCCACCTCTAGGGTAGTCCTGTGAACTTCCACCTCCATGACAGTAGGAAGTGGGGGCTTGGATTCAGTTAGGCTGAAACCCGCCATGGAAAGGAGGGTAATTCCATAGAGTTGGAAACCCCTAACAGGGTTTTATTTAACTCTAAAAATTGATTAGCATTTTGCTCATAAAAGTGCTAAAACATTGTGAAAATGCATAGCACTTGCCTCACTGTGTTTAACAAACATAACACTTCTAGAAAATGTATACAAATACTTTCTGTACTGTTAGTATTGTCCCAAGAAAAAACTGCTAATCAATTATTTAAAACCCTGCCTAACAGCAAGTGACAGGGACCATGGGAGCTGAGGAGGGCTTGACTCAGTAACAGAGGACTGGGGCATGAGAAAAACATAAATGTAATCATCCCTTCTGTCTGGCCATGCTCACCATGAATAAGGTAACATCGTGAGGAAGTGTTAACAAAACGTTGTGCAGTTTACCATCAGAAACATGTACAAGCAC
This sequence comes from Neoceratodus forsteri, assembly GCA_016271365.2. Lineage (NCBI taxonomy): Eukaryota > Metazoa > Chordata > Ceratodontiformes > Ceratodontidae > Neoceratodus > Neoceratodus forsteri. The sequence continues at coordinate 529,240,503 of CM028137.1, read as the reverse complement.
CCTTCCATTACATGGAGAGTATAAATCCAGCATGTAAAGTCAAAAAGAAACCTCAAGGGAAGGGATGGCCATCTTTAATAACCAGAGTCATTCATTACAAAAATTGTAATAATAGCAGCTTCAAAAACATCAGGAGTAAATAAAAATACACTGATGATGAATTTATGTCAGAAATATACTATTGCTTAAAAAGAAAAAAAAGTGAATTTTTTTTTTGTCCACTAACAAATACTACTGCTTTAAGAAAAGGAATGGACGTTAAGTTTGCAATCCATGGGGGTTTAAATGTTCTTTAACATTTAATGGGAAGAGCTGCAAAAGGGGAGGGGGGCAACATTCAGGTAAGTCACAGGCTCCCAAAGAGTTGTTTAGCAGAAAGTTCTCATTTTTATTTACTTTTTCACTGTCATTTGGTACCTGTGAGAAAACTACATTAAAAAAAAAGAGAAGGAAGGCTTGTTGCATCTGTGCTGCACTAAACTGAGGCATAAGATTTATGTTTTTCAAGAGGGCAGTTTAACGCAAAGCATTTAGCTGCAGTTTTCACCATTGATATGCACATGACCTGAGGGAAACATTTTCTAATTGATAATCTTCAATGGGCACCGTTGGCAGACATGTCCTGTAGTGTCAACTGCCGATGAGCCTTGGCACCTTAATGTAAAGTCTGAAAGTGGACCCAAGTTGTAAGTTCTGGAGTTTGATCCAATGCCAGTTTTGTTGGAAGCCCTAAAAGAATCCGGACATGTAAGGTTTTTGATCTTGTTATTGTCGGTGTATTTGTGTGGCAAAATGAGTAACTAATACATCTGCTTCAGCCGTATCATTTAATCTCATGCCATTTTTCTGAGTACTGGCTAGCTGTGACCTCTCAATTAGGTAAGAAAGAACTGGGGACATGTTAGCATGAAGCCTGCTTTTCCCACAGGGCTTTAGTGCTTACTGTATGTGACATCTAAATTTAAAGCAGCAGTGCATGATAGTGGCGAAAAGTTTGACCTATACTTTTTTATTCTGTTTTAGGTTGCTCCTTATCTCTCAACTTGTATGATACCCTTCTTTCCCAATTTTGCATCTGCTTTAGTACTTTTTTTCACATTTGAAATAATAAAAGGAGCACTCCTTTTGATATGGCTTGGACCAGGTTTTATCAGTATTCTCAGCTGTTTTTGTACATCAGTTGTTCAACCCTTACAGCACTGTCGGAGTATAGATATGTCCTGAATCTATATACAGTATGTTCAAACATACTGTTGTGACCAAAATGAACTATCATGCAGCAGGCAGTGCTCCCTGACATTATGGGACAATAAGTAGTGTTAGAAGGGAGAGAGACACTAAACTTATTATAAATCACCCAAGCGAATCTCAATTGATTTATAATAGGGTGTATGATGGGTGTCTCTTGTGGTATAAGAGACTCCTCCCATGAGGTTGGGGCAGACAGAACTGCACAGCTTAGCTTTGTTGTCCTCTCATCTAAACCTCACACTCAGTGTCTCTTATACCATAAGAGACACCCCACAAAGGTCTTATTATCTTTTAATACAGGAGCTGCACCCATTGTTTATTAGGAAGTGGTACCCATACAGTGTGTGGGCTTTAGCACCATGGAAAAGGAAACTGCCAGGTGTGGAAACCTCTGAGAACCCAAGGTCAACTGATCAGGGTCAGAGCTAGAAATTTTTCAAGGTGGCATCAATTTGTTCAAGGGGGTAGCATTTTCCTCAAAAAATTTTAAATGCTCCCTCGTAAAGCTTAATCTAAAAAGTGGCAGTTTTCTGTCCGTGGGGATAGCGGGTGCTGGTTGACTACATACAGTACAAGTCATATTAAACTGTTACACTAATGAGTTGGCAATGCATTTGCAATTCATAGTTTTTTGTTAACTCAACTCCCTCAGAACAGCTTTTCTAAAGTGTTTGCAGCTCAGCTGGAATGCAGTAATTTGCAGTTACATCACAATGCGGTGCAAGGCTGATTTGCAACTCATAGGCAATTGTTTTTGCAAGGCTTAGTTCTGACTTTAATAACACTTATTTAACTCATGGAAAAAATGCTAAAGCAATTCAGTGGTCTGACAGGTAAATACAAACTTTACTTTAGATGGCTCTGTTAGCTATCACCATTTATGTTTCTGCTCAGATACCCTGAATACTGCATTATATGATCTGAGTATCTGATATGATGGACTGATAAGGTAGTATCCAATCAACTCTAGAAAAGTGTACCACAGGTCTAATTTTGAAAAGTCAGTCAAGTACAAACACATAACTAACACACAGTGACACAGACAAATACTGGCAGACAGAGCACGTGCACTCTCTCTGGCTGTTGGGAAGGAAAAGTAAGCTGGAATGGTAGAATCTTCCATGGGAGTGGATTCTTTTATCTGAGTAATTGTGTTGATGGGCTTTAGTCATCCCTGGCTCGTTTTTCTTCTGGGTTACTGACATGATCTTTCAGCTGGGAAACTTTCATGTCAGATCAGGTGAAGTCGTTCTGTTTGAAGCAGTCCCAGTAGTCCTGCCTGCGTGACTGAAGTCCCTGTCATGTGGCATTGTTCATCTGTCACTACAAAGGCTTAATCTTCTCTAAGGGTTCCCACACTGTCCTGGGAGTACAGCAGGTCATTCAGTAAATGGCTTAACTTTGACATTTCTCTGACCTCTTATACTGTAGCAGGGAAACTTGGGAAAAACTGATGAATATTTTCAAAACATGTTCTTCATCTGTGGAAAGGCAGGCTTAATTCATGATGGGGATATACAAAAAATGTTTTGTTTTAACTTCTGTCTTGTTTCTGCAAAGCTGTATGTGATATTCATTTGCATATTTGTTTGCTGGCTGACTGGTTGATTTGATTAATTCCTTGCCCTTCCTCTTAACTCGGGGCTCATAGAAATGTAGAAACTGTCAGCAAAAAAAGATTTATGGTTTGTCCAGTCTGCCCACATACCCTACCTTATCCCTCCTAACTATCTCTATAGAGGGATCTCTATGTTGCATTCATCTCTCGAGCCCCATTCCCTCCCACACTACTTACTACTAACCATTTCCACCCTCTTAGCTTCTCCTTTTGGAATTACCAGCCCGTTATACCAATCCCACATACTCTGGAAACCATGAAATACCATGTGCAATGGTTTTTCAAAACTAAAACAAGCAACACCACTCAATAAACACTGTTATAAAACTATGTATGTTCCAGGTTTTGTAACAAACGTTGACACATTCATACTTCTTCAGCACCTTTTTTGATGTGGTACGTTTCTACACAGTTACTGGATGCTGAGTCAGCATGCCTCCAGGCTGCTAATGTCATATAAGGTACTACTCTACTGTGCCTGTTAAGAGGTTGTACTGCTATTAGTATTGTAATGTTGGTAACTTCATTGCTGTTGGTCAGCTTTACCAGAAGTTCTAATAGGGGCCTTATCTATGTTAATTCCTACTGTTAATGGATGTCTTAGCCCTGGTACAACTTAACCTGCCACTCACTGACAGGCAGAATTGTTGGCAGGATGATCCTGCTTTGGGGGGGGGACTGCAGCCATCAGCAGCAGGGAGGCTGCTCATGCACCTCCCCTGATGTTCCAGACAGTGTGCATTCATGGGTAGCTAGCACATGTGCACCATTAAGGGCGCAAAAGCAGACAAAGGCAGTAGGTAAGGAGGGAGGAAACAATAGGTAGCAGTAGGAAAGCCCAGGAATGGGGGGGGCAGGGCAATAATGGGCCAGGAGATTGGCTGAAGGGGTGTATTTAGGGCAGCTGGAACAGATGGAGACCCTCTTTGCTCCAGCTAATTTCAAGAAACCCACCCACAAACTCACTTCTGATAATAAGAGGGAGCAAAGGGTGACCAAAAAGATGTGGGGTCCAGGGCCTAAAGAAAATGCAGTGACCACCGTGCAGGGGTAACCTACTGTTGGAGAGTATGATGCAGTGACCCAGGTGCAGGAGTAGCCTGCCGAGAGGGAGAGCATGGCCTGATTTACATTCCGCACACAGGCATGACCTGATTTACATTATGCATGCCTTAGTCACAAGACAGGGGGCATCCCGGGGAGGTATGACCCGATGTTCTGAGCCAGGCAAGAGGGAGTGGCAGGATCTGATTGATATCAGTCCTGGGTGACAGGAGGTATGACCTAATTTACATTGGGAATGCAGCCTGGGACAATTGCTGACATGAAGTGTAATAAAAACTCGGACAACCTAGCAATGTGCACAAGAGGTGTAAATATGCGTTAAAGTTTGACAGTTTGAACAAATGTTGTAAATGTGTATCTGTCAATCATAATTTAGAGATGTACTGTAAAGTGAGGATGCTTGATTTTTGAGTGCATTAAAGCCATGGATAACAACTAATAACAACAGTTTTGTTTGTCAAGTTTTTGAAAGGAGTCATCGCTAACAAAGATCATTTTAATGTGGAGTAATGAACAGCTGAGCCTGAATTTAGGTCAAGTAAAAACCTGCCAGGGAGAAAACACTGGGCAGACTAGTGTATTAAAAACTCTTTCAAAACAGCATTCCCTCTCCCATGCCCACATACAGGGTGATGGGATAATTGTTTTTAGTGCCATCCTGAGAAATCACTTCTATTGAATGTCAGGATTAAGTAATCATAACAGAAAGTTGTAGAGTCTACAAACCTTACAGCACTGTGCTACTAAGGTAGCTGTAAGGTTCAGAGGAGGGCAACAAAGATGGTGCATGGATTGCATCACAAGTCCTATGAGGACAGGTTGAAGGAACTGAACATGTACTCCCTGGAGGAGAGGAGGGAGAGAGGGGATAGGATAGAGACATACAAGTATCTTACAGGGAGGAACAGGGTACAGGAATACACTATTTTTAAGTGAAAAAGATGTTCCAGAACTAGAGGGCATGGGATGAAGTTGGAGGAGGATGATTCAGAGGAAATGTGAGGAATAATTTCTTCACAGAACGGGTGGTGGACAAGGGAACACCCTGCCAGAGGAAGTGGTGGGGGCGGAAACAATCACGGGATTTAAGAATGCATGGGATAGACATAAAGGAATTCTGGAGGTCAGGGGTAAGGGGCAACAGACTTCTAGGAAAACATAAACTGAACTTACAAGCTCAAATGGGCAGACTGGTTGGGCCATAGGCTCTTATCTGACGACACTGTCTATGTATCTATGTATCTACTCTCCCCAACTTCTGCACAGGCTAAAATGATCAATTTAAACTATTTTTATGCATTACTGGCATTGAACATGACAAAACCACAGTCAAACAGCTAACTGTCCTTCAGCTTCTTGCAACAAGCATAGAGCAAGAAATGAAAGAATCTTTGCAGACCTCAGCAATGTGACAATCTCCCTGGCTTCTTCAGAGATGAAAAAGAATAGCTCCCCAAATGACATTACCAAGGTGGAGACATGCTGATTACCACAGGGAACAGAAAGTCTCAGTATCTAGCAGTGTGGCTGAAGCAGAACACACAACAAATGACTAAAAATGGATTGAAATTCTAGATTTTCGCATAAAACACCAGTCAGACAGTTTTTGTAACAATATTTAATGAACGATGCTGACAGTTTAAATTCTGTAAATTTAATTGCATATATCTTTAACAAACTCCCACTTCAGTGGGCAGTCTGTTTCATGGTTCCACCACCTTCTCTGTGAAATTTTTCTTTTTCTCTCTCCTAAAGCTCTCATCACCGAGTCTCCACTCATGTCCTCTCATTATTGTATTCCCACTCCTTGTAAACGGGTCCTCAGTGCTCACCCTGTTTATCCCTTTCACGTATTTAAACATTTTTGATTCATGTCGTCACCTCTCTCCCTTCTTGATTCCAGCGTATACATATTCAGATCAGCAAGCTGTTACTCATGTAGTTTACCCTGCTGACCCTTTTTCAGCTTGGTGGCTCTGTGTTGCACAGTCTCCAGCCTTTCCCTGTTGCTCTTCAGAGGTGGTCTCCATAACATAGCACAGTACTCCAGATGTGGTCTCACTAGGGACCTATTCAAGGGCAATATCACCTCCATTCTCCAAAACCTCTCCCTATACACCCCGCCATTTGTGTTGCTCTTCTATATGCCCTGTTGCACTAACTTGAGGATTTGAAGGCAGCTGTCAGCACTACACAGTAAAATACAACAATACAGATCAACACTGACGTTTCACCCCATCCAGCCTCATGGTACATAAAGTGACTGAAGAATAAAGATTTTCTTAACTTTTTTTGAACACAACACCAGAGAAGAGGCTGCTCTTATTTCTACGAGTAAAGCATTCTACAGACTGGCTACCACAACTATAAAAACACCCCCTCCACCAATTATTGGTGGACAGGGGCATCATTATGACAGGGGTAAAGAGAATATTTTTTTTAGCTGGGGGAGTTATTTGCAATCTCTCTGCGTATTTAGATGCTGAATTGGGATATTTGTGCAATGCTAATGTGGATATAGGTTAGGTGCAGCAGTGTTGGGTATAGCAAGCTGTAGTGGTGTGGTTCACATCCAGTTGACTACATACTGATCCCCAAGGACAAGCCGAGGGCTAACAGGCTGTATAACACCATCAGAGAATCTAAACAGATGTGACTCCAATTTTTATCACAGCATACACTAGTAAAAATCAGTGCTCTTAGAAAGTGTTTCTAATGATTTCTAAAGTTGAACGGTAATAAAAATGAGCTAATAGCTCTAGACCTATTTGGTATACTAAATGTGTACTCAGAGACAGACACCTGTAACACATTGCTCACTCCCTCGGTCCTAGGAGAGAGATGGGCAAGACCCAGGGGAACTTCCGTGCTTAGGAGTATTTTATGCTTGCTGGAATGTTCCTTATACCTCAACTCTACTCAATTTAAACTTGCCCATGCTAGAGCTTCACCAGGACACCCCAAGACCCACATAGTGCTCACAAAAAAGTCATGGACACCACAGTTTTGAGCACATAGTTCCTTTACTGAGCTATAAAGTTCATTTAGATGTCCAGAGATCCCAATTAATGTGCCTATGTTATCATTAAATCCCTTTTCTTTCAGAAGACTTTGTACCTGTTTGTCACACTCCTTTCAGAGTATATTTTCTCCCAGGATCCCATATCTAGGTCTCAACCATGTCTGTCGGCTGTGTCCGTTTGACCTGTTAGTCTACCCAGCTGCCTGCTGAGACAAGCGATCACTCTGTCTAGTCTTATCCCTATTCCATAAGTGTAATGCAGCTGTGGCATTTATTTATGTGCTTATACCTCAACACTCCTTGTTCCTTTGTTATGCACAAGTGCCAGAAATAACCCGAGGATCGCTCTCCTCCAGTTTACCAAACAGCAGTTAGCATTTGCGATAGCTTACACCTTCCTAACAGGAGTTAGCAGTTGCAACACTGTTGTATGCTTAGTATTTAGATTTCTATTTTCCCTTGTTTGTTCAGTGCTATCGCTGCTACCTCACCATGAAGCCACAGATTCTACTATTCCCACTTTCTGATTCCCAAACAAAGTGATCGGAGGTCCGGTGCCTGCCTGTGTGGCCACCTACTGATACTCATTTACCCTAGCATGAGCTTTGTGCCACTAGTAGCCACACATAGCCATGTGTGATTCCAGGACATGCTAACTGTCATACCCTCATGGGTCATTTCCACCAACAGAGCTGAATAGCCGCAGAAAAGCTAAGGAACCTACTATACAGGGTCAAATTATCTATGCTGGAAACAAACCTCCTACCTTGCCTTGCAGCTTTTCTTCCTTCTAGTCCCACCAGATATTTTTGAGTGCTAAGCTAAACTCTTCCATTGGCACTTTTACGAGTTCACTCCACATTAGGCCCTCTCTCAAAGTCTTATGTGGAACCCACCACAAGCCAGCTTGCCATAGGGTTGTTTCCCTTGAGAGGAAACTCCCCTGGAGTTCCCTCAATCTGCCAGTAGTCCCACAATAAACTTTTAATTTATTGGAGAGCTACCATAAATGTTCCCATATCCCCATTCCCCAAGATCTGTCCAAGGTCTCTAGCACTGAAGCCTTCTCCTCCTCCAAGCAGCAACCTGTGGAGCTTCAAGACAAAGGCAATTTCCTCTCTGTCTGCCCATATGTCTAGAGTGCCTTCTCCCTCATGGTGCATGTGAGAGTCCCCCTTAGTACCGCAAAGGCACCCTCTTTTTTCTACACTGCATTCCTCCCACTGAGCAGTCCCCTCAGAGCTAACTCCAGACCATCAGCTTTGAGCTGGGCAGTACTTAAACAGTAAGGCACAGCATGGGGTGCATTATGGTGGGATAATGGCCCACCTTGGGTGGGTTGAAGCCTCTGGTGAAGATGAGTACTTCCATTACCTGAGAAGGCTGTTAGCCCACCATAATGCACCTCCTGGAGTGCCTTATTGTCATTATGAAATGGGAGCTTTAGGAAATTGGATGTATTTTTTAAGCATGTTTTTGCTGACTACTTTCAACCTGGTTTTGTGCTGGGATAACAGTCTGGCTGAAAGTACCTGTTGGCCAATTAGGAGCCAGCATTCTTTCTACCCATTTCATATTGGTGAACAGTCTCCTCCTCCTCTTACTGGTAACAGGTAGGGCTGTGCAGAATTTTCAGATCCTAGCAGGACAGAACTCCACAGAATTTCAGAATGTTCCACATAATTCCACATAACTCTGTCAGTAGCAGAATTCCAAAATTCTGGAAATGGAATGCTGTTTGCACATTCATAATCTGCAATTATTTAATCCATAGATTTTTTTCCACTATCTGCAGAAATATATTCCACATCTTATGCAATCCACAGAGAGTTATTCTATGGTTTATGCAGAAATGCTTTTTGAAATTATGGGGAATTTAAAAGAAATTACAAAAAACATTCTGGAAGTGGAATTGCCATTCTGCGTGAGTTCCACTAGTGGAATTCTGCATTCCACACAGCCCTAGTAGGTGGAGATGTTACACTTACATATCTTAAAATGCAGTCTGTGGAAAGCAGTACTATCTCATAGAGAAAGCTTTGAATAAGGTAAACCCCAAAGAGAGCTGGATATACCTCAGGATCATAGTGGAAATAACTGGCATCAATCATTCATTAATCTATAAAAGTGCTGGAGAACTGAAAAGTAGCCAATGTGGTCCCAAGTTTCAAAAAGCATTAAGGTTGGACCTGAGCAACTACAGGTTGGCCAGACTGATGTCAGTGCCGGGCAAGGTCCTGGAATATATTATCAAGGACAGAATGGATCACTTGGTTGAGGCTAAAGTTCTAACCACCTCTCAGAGAAGCTTTATGAGCGACATCATGTGCCAAACCAATCTGATAAGTTCCTCTAAGGGATAACCAGAGAGGTGAATAGCAGTAAGGTCATAGACATTTTCTGTATGAAGTTCAGCAAGGCCTTTGACACTGTAGTGCATTACAAGATTCTGGTCTAGTACATCAATGTGGTATACAGGAGGCATAAACAAGATCGACTGAGAACTGGCTTGGGGCAGGAAGCAGAGGGATGTGGTTGACAGGCACTACACCGAGTGGTGAGGGGTACACAGCAGCATCTCTCAGGGATCAGTGCTGGGACTACTGCTGTTCAACATTTTAATCAAGGACCTGGATGCTGGGGTCTCCAGTAGGCTGTTTGCTGATGCCACTTAGCTGACCAGAGTGATGAACTCCTGTGAGGATGGGGAAACATTTCAGAAGGACCAAAACAAGCTGGGTGATCAAATCTCTTGTGTCTTGGAGTCTATGTAGCAAAAAGCATGGTACTACAATTAAAGTAAAGCAGAAGTAGTCTCAATACACTGTATGCAGCTCCTCCTGCTGTTAAACGGGGGGGAGGACCTGGGGTTCATAACAGACAAGGACCTAAAGTATGGTATGGCATGGTTTGAAGCAGGTGAGAAAGAAACACACATACACAAAAAAAATTGCTTCTCAAGAGAAGTGGTGGAAGCAATAATGATGAAGCAGGTAGCTTTCAGGAAGTAAAGTTCAAAGGAGACTAGCAAATGGGAAATAGGAGACTGTATGAGGAGAAAGTAAGGGAGGCTAACAATGTGATAAGAAAAGCAAAAGTGGAGGTTGACCTGAAAACTGCAGGGGATGTAAAGGAACGGGACAAAAAGAACAGTTACGTAAGAACTTACAGTAACAGATCTTTGAGGGGATCTGAGTCATCAGGTCTCACTGTAAAAACATCACCATTGGAGAAGCAGAATCCACATGGAAGATTTTGCAGCAGTACAACTGGGGCCACCAACGCAGACATCACCTGCTGACGTCATCAACCCTATAAAGGTGTGAGCAGCCCCGCTCCCTCCTCAGTTTTTTCCCCAGAGACTAAGGGAGTAAACTTGTGCCATCAGGGACTGAGGAGAGAGAGAAGTGCCCAGGCCTGAAAAAAAGGCTGGATACATCAGATAGCCAGTCTGAGACAAGAACCCCAACAAGGAGGACAGTGGGAGGGAAGGCTGACCTGATGACTGAGATCCCCTCGAAGATCTACTGTTATGGTAAGTTCTTACATAACTGTTCTGTCTTCTTCGGGGGTATATCAGTCATCAGGTCACACTGTAGGAACAAGTCCCAACCACTGACAAGCAACAGCTGAACAGTCTGAGTGGTAGGCAAGCCAAGGCCTAAAACAGAAGGCCTTGAAGAACAGCCGGTCAAAACCTGCTGGGGCTCTAGAAGCAATATCCAAGCTGTAATGCTTGGTAAAAGTATGGTCTGTACCCCAAGTGGCAGCAGCTCAAATGTCAGTGGCTGAGACCCCCCCCCCTTGAAACAGGCCACAGAGGAATCCATGTCCCTTGTGGAGTGAGCTTTGCCCCCCCCCCAGCAATTCCTTGCCATGCTTGTTGTATCAGAACACAATACAATGGACCAACCATTTGGACAAACATTGTTTGGAAACTTGAACGCTTTCTCTTCCTGGGGCGAAAGAAACAAAGAGCTGCTTTGACTTTCTGCAGTCCTTAGTTCAGAGCAGATAATATTTCAGAATTCTGTGCAAATCTAAAGTATGGAGTAGTGCTTCACTATATTCACTATGTTGTAGAGGAGCAAAATAGGCCGAGGCACATAATATGGGCTCCTGTTGAGACAAGATGTAATAATCTAGATTTCCGCCACTGTTAATGTACTTGTCCAAATTGATTTTAAATTGGTCCTTACTTGGACTAGATATTACATTCAAGGATAGTCTAGTCCACAGATTTGCTACTCTAAATGTATAGAAATATTTTTGTTTATTTGTATGGAATCTTCCCACCATGATTTGAAGCGGATGTCCCCGTGTTCAATGTTTGTCATTTTTATATTCTATATTTAATTCCATCATAAGTAGTGGATCGTTTAGGATGTCGCCCTGGAAACAGAAAATGGGACAGCCATAAGAACTGGGGTTGTCTACAGGCCTCCAGGCCAGGGGGAGGACATAGACACATTACTGTTAGAAGATATACAAAACATGACAGGTAAAGTGGAGGTTCTGATAATGGGAGACTTCAACATGCCAAATACAGATTGGTCAATACCAGTCAGAACATCTGCCAGAACTAGGCACATAGTGGATTCCCTGCAGGGGGTGGGCCTCAAATAATTGGTATAACAACCCACAAGAGACAGGGCTATCCTGGATCTAGCACTGACTAACAGGGAAAGAATCACAGATCTCTGGGTAGAAGGCCACCTGGGCGCCAGTGACCATCACATGGTATGGCTCAATTTGGCCACTAGAACTAAATCATCCCATTCCAAGGCAAAAATGTGGGACTTCAGAGGAGCTGACCTTGATAAGATGCCTGACAGAGTTAAGCTAGCCCTGACAAAAAGAAATACAGGTGAGGGGTACAGGCAAAATGGACAAGCATTTAGAATGCAATACTTGAAGCAATATCCCATTATGTTAAGGAGAAAAGTAAGAGCAAAAGAAGGAGGAAATCACTTTGGTTCTCAAAACCAGTAGCTGAAAAGGTCAGAGCCAAAAGGTTGGCCTTCAGGAAATATAAGGGAACGCAGCAGGATGAAGATAGGGAGGCATACCAAACTTCCCTAAGGGAAGCAGGGAAGGCAGTAAGGCAGTCAAAGGCCCAAACCAAGGAAACACTGGCACAAACAGTAAAAGAAAGGGACAAGACTTTCTATAGATACATTAGTGAAAAGAGAAGGTCCAGAGGGGGTATTGCTAAGATCAAAGGGGATACGGGGGAGTGTATGGAGGAGGACCAAGGAAAAGCATCTATCCTGAATGTATACTTCTTCTCAGCATTTACTGAGGAGAAGGTAGGGCAGGGCCCACAGCTCAGCACCATGGACACGGAGGGAGGGAGGTGTACACAAGTCCCTTCACAAAAGAAAGGGTTCTATAAGAGCTCGCTAAGCTCAGGGTGGACAAGGCAATGGGACCTGATGGCATACATCCCAGGGTACTAAAGGAGCTAAGGATGGAACTAGCAGAGCTATTAGTATATCTGGTTGTGAGTCTCTGAGCACGGAGAGGTCCTAGAAGACTGGAGAAGGGCTCATGTGATCCCACTGTACAAGAGTGGTAGCAGGGAGGATGCAGGGAACTACAGACCAGTCAGTCTTACCTCATTAGTGGGCAAGATTATGGAGGTACTCCTTAAGGAAAGGATAGTGCAACATCTGGAATCCATAGGAGCACAGGATTCAAGACAGCATGGGTTTACAACAGGAAGGTCCTGTCAAACTAATCTCATAGATTTCTTTGACTGGGTAACCAGAGTCGTGGACCAAGGGGTGCAATTGATGTCACCTACCTTGACTTCAGCAAAGATTTTGATACTGTTCCACATAAAAGACTGATTAATAAGCTACAGTAGGTAGGCTCAGGGTGGGTCAGAAGTTAGCCATCTGGGTGGCAAACTGGTTGGCGGGCAGAAAATCGAGAGTGGTGGTAAATGGTATACAGTCAGAAGAGATGCAAGTCACAAGTGGGGTACCTCAGGGATCAGTCTTGGGGCCAGTCCTCTCCAATATCTTCATCAGTGACATTACAGATGGACTGGAGGGTAAGGTTTGCCTGTTTGCAGATGACACCAAGATCTGCAACAGAGTAGATGATCCAGATGGGATGGTCAGAATGAGAAGAGATCTGGAAAAACTGGAAAAATGGTCTGAAGAGTGGCAACTGGGGTTTAACGCAAAGAAGTGCAAGATCATGCACATAGGGAAGAGAAATCCTGAAGCTACCTATAGGTTGGGAGGGTAGTTGCTGGCAATCACAAGAGAAGAAAGAGACTTGGGCATCATCATCACAAATGACCCGAAATCATCCAAGCAGACCAGTAAAGCAGTAGATAAGGCTTGAGGAATGTTGGTGTGTATTAGTATGGGTATCACAAGTCATAAGAAGGAGGTAATAATCCCTCTTTACAAGATACTGGTTAGGCCCCATCTGGAGTATTGCACGCGGTACTGGAGGCCACACACGGACATTAACAAAATGGAGACAATCCAGAGAAGGGCAACCAAAATGGTGCAGGGGCTGCATCAGAAACATATGAGGACAGATTAACTGAGCTCAATATGTATACCCTAGAGCAAAGGAGAGAGAAAGGTGTTATGATTGAAACATTCAAATATCTTCAGGGCATTAACAAGGTAAAAGAGTTTAACATGTTTCAATATAAGAAAAATAGCAGGACAAGAGGACACAGTATGAGATTAAAGGGAGGCAGATTAAGGGGTAATGTGAGGAAGTTATTTTTCACAGAAAGGGTAGTGGATGCATGGAACAGTCTACCTCAGGAAGTGGTGGATATGAGTACAGTGCAGGGCTTCAAACAGGCATAGGATAGGCATAAGGGAGCAATACAGATGAGTATGAATAACTAGGTCAGTGACAGAGTAAAGGCTTATGGCACATTCATAAGGTAGAAAAAATGGGCAGACTGGATGGGCTTTACGGTCCTTATCTGCTGTCAACTTCTATGTTCCTATGTTTCATAACATAATAATAGGATTCCTCTACGTCTCCTTAGCTCTAGTGTATGCAGTCCTAAGCGTGTTAATCTACTTTTGTAATCAAGATCTTCTTGAAATAGATTTGGTAGAATGCCTTTGGACTTTTTCTAATTTGTTAATTTCTGTTTTGATATGAGGACTCCATATGTGACTACCATAATCCATTATTGGCCTAACATAGGACAGATATAATGGCAAAAGAACTTCAGCCTTTCTGCTCTTAATATTTCTTTTTATTGCTAAAGTTGTTTAGTAGCTCTAGAAATAGACTGAACGACACTGTTCCTTGAAACTGAGGTTGTAATCAATTAATGTCCCTAGATCTTTTGAGTTTTTTGGGGGGGAGAGACTCATTTTTGAGAATATAAGTATGGAGCGGGTTATGAGTCCCCATATATATATGACGCAACTTTTGTCGGTATTAAGCCACATGCCCCAGATATCTGTCCACTGTACTATTGTGTTTATATAATTTTGTATAACATTAATATGCTCATCTGTTCCACAGGGACCACGTAGCTTGGTATCATCTACAAATGAGACAACTGTGCTTTTAATATTATCACCTAGATCTGCTATAAAGATTTGGAATATTAATGGTCGAATTACAGATCCCTGTGGAACCCCACTCGTGACTCTTCCCTCAATTGAATGATGTCCTCTTATGAAAACTATTTGAGTTCTATTCTGCATCCACTTATCGATCCAGTTAGTGATATGTACATCGATTCCATATTTAGAAAGCTTTTCATTGATTACCCAATGCAGAACAAGCTCAAAGTCCTTATTAAAATCAAATAGAACTACATCTACTGGCAAACCATTGTCTAACATTCGATTAACTGTATCACAAAAACATCGCAAGTCGGTCATACGGGATTGCCCCTGTCTGTACCCATGATGATTTGGATCAAACAACGACATGGTTTTAAGTGTGTCGTTAATTCTGTTTTTTATAAGAGACTCTAGGATCTTACAAGGAATAGCATTGAGGCTTACCAGCCTGTAGTTTGATACAGTAGATTTATTTCCTTTTTTAAATATTGGAGTAACTTGATTTTTTTCCAGTCTTTTGGAATCTGATTGTAATTTAGGGAATTTTCATATAACAGTTTAAGAGGTAACCATATTTGCTCTTTCATAAGTTTCAACACACAAGGCATGATGTTGTCAATACCTGGGGCACTGTTATCTTTCAGTGTATTTATCTGTGATAAAATGTCATCCTTAGTGAAGATATGAGTCCCTATCATTTTTTTTTTATTTATGGAATTCTCCACCCATTGTATTTGGCTCAAGAAGACAAAACAAAAGTAAGCATTCAAGATGTTTGCTATTTTGAGTGGGTCAGTAACGGATTTATTATTTACAATAATTGATGAAAGCTCACAGTTATGTTTCTTTAGTGAATTAATATAACTATACAATTGCTTACTGTTTGATTTACTGGCTGTTTTGGCCAAATAGAATTCATATTTTTTTCCCTATTTATTTTGTTTTTACACTTTTTGGTGTATCTTTGAATTTAGTCCAATTTTTCTCTGATCTATTTTCCATAAATTGACAATATTTTTTTTTTCTGGTTATTAACTTTTTATATTTCTGTTTATCCAGTTTGGTTGTATACCATGCTTCCCATACTTCTTTATTCGTTTTACATGTTTTTGCATTGTTTTATGTATTATCATTTTTATGAATTCCCATGATTCATTGATAGTTTTTCCTCCTAGATGTTTGACCCAGTCAGTACTACTAAGATCCTGCTTAATACCATCTTGGTTGGCTGATCTGTATAAATAAAACTCTGTGCAGCCATCTTTAGGGTGCATGTGGAACTCAGTCATAAAAAATATTGTGGAATGATCGCTGTTACCTAACAGTGACTCAATGGAGCATTTCTAATATTGATTTCTTCTGATGTTAATACTAAATTAAGAAGGTTGTTTAGCCTGGCTGGGGACTTACCATGTTGTATTAAATTTAGTTCAGAGCAGAGATTCAAAGACTCTCTCCCTTGTTTTGTGGTTGCCATATGCAGGTTCCAGTCTATATCTGGATGGTTAAAATCCCCTGCTAATATGACTCTCCCAATTTGTAGTGCCTTATCCATTTCTTTAATTAATTTTTCAAGGGTTACAGAATTTGTATCTGGCGGTCTATAGCACACACCTAAAATGTATATATTTTTGTTGTCAAATATTTTAAGCCATACTGTTTTGGTGTCTTCACAAGATTTTATTTTATCTGTAATATTTATAAGCTTGATATTAGATGAAATGTAAATAGCTATGCCCCTTCCTTTTCTGGTTTTCCTATTATAGTATACAGCATTGTATCCTTCGATATTGTAACCCCAGTTGTCTTTGTCATCCATCCATGTTTCTGTTAATAAAGCTATGTCTATTTTTTCTGTATATACTAAAGTTTGGAATTCACTACATTTTGTATGTAAACTTCTTACATTACTTAAAAGAATCTTTGTACAGTGTGTTTTTGAAAGTGCTCATTTTCTGGGTGGTTGTAGTTTACTTAAAGAACATTCCTCATTCTTCTTACTACTTGGTTTAAATGTGTGGATTCCATTGCCCTGGAAATGAGTGAACCTAGTAAACGAACCCCTTCATTATTTAAATGAAGACCGTCATTGCAGTACAACTTCCTTTTACCATAGAAATCATCCCATGAGTCTATAAAGCTGATTGATTCTCTAGTGCACCAGTTTTTTAACCTAGCAGTCACTCTAGCTAAGATCTTGTTCTTTTCTTTGACTGCTCTTGGTACTGGCAGTAATCCTGATATAATGAGATAGGCCCCCAATTGTTTAAGGTGTAAGGCAGATTCTACCAAGTCGATGCATATATCTTTCTCATGGTCCCCCCCCCGACATCATTGATGCCTGCATGTACCATAACTATGGGTTTATTGTTTGCACTTTAGCTCCTTCTCCTTGGTGATTTTAATATCAATTGCCTCGCATCTGATGTAGGGTCCCACAAGGATGCTATCCTAGCAGCTAACCTAACGCAGATGGTTAGCTCCCCTACTAGGAAAAAATACAAATCTGGGACTAGCACCCTCATAGACTGAATCCTTGCTAGCCACCCAGCCCGCATAAATAACACAGTTGTTCTCCCGGACTCTCTCAGTGACTACTCCCCTGTGATCTGTACCTGGACAAATAAGTTCTGAAAGCCACCTCCAAAAAACATCTCAAACAGAGTTCTACCTCATGGCAACCTTACTCATCTCAAGGCCTGTCTCAGGCAGCAAGACTGGTCCCTAATATACAATACTCAAGATGTTGACACAGCCCTAGATTACTTTATCACTGCTTTCAATGCTGCCTACGACACCAACGCACCAGTAAAAAAGCGCAAAATCAAAGTGCTCTCAAATCCCTGGCTCACGACCAAGCTATTGGCCCAACTCAAAGCTAGGGACCACCTCTGGGCCATAGCCAGAGCCACAGGCTCCCTGACGGACATCCAAAAGTATAAACAGACACGAAACCACTGCACTAAACAAATCCGATTGATGAAGAGCTCCTACTTCAAGAATGCCCTCTCCAATTCCTGGGGTGATGGGAGATCCTTCTGGGACAACATCAGAAATATCACGGGTAAGCAGTCCAAGTCCTCTCCTACTGTAATGACTGTGGATGGAACCACTACCCTAGACCCAATGGTCATGGCAAAGACCCTAAATGAAACTTTCACAGACCTTAGTGGGGTCCTCCCCCCGGACTTCTTCTCTGATGCTGACTCTCCAAAACCAACGTCACGTACTGCTTCTCCTAACCAACCGCCCTTCCATTTCAAAATAGTCAAGGCACATGAAGTCTGCAAATACATAAAAAAGGCTATCTCTAAGTCCAGAGCAAGCAGCGATACTATTGACCTTAAACTTCTGTCCCTTACCCTGGAAGAGGTGCTGCACCCACTCACCAAAATTTTCAATCTCTCCCTCCGCCTCAGTCAATTTCACAGCAAATGGAAGTCTTCAATAGTCACCCCGGTGTTCAAAAGTGGTGACAAGTCCCTACCTGGTAACTATCGACCCATATCAATACTTCCACCCCTCTCCAAGGCCCTTGAATGTATTGTGGCAGACTAACTCTCAGACTACCTGCAAAACTATAACATCCTCTTAGCGCAGCAACAGCTTCAGAAAAGGACACAGTACATCGACCGCTCTACTGGAAATTTTAGGAGCAATCCACAATGCTTTGGACAAAGGATACCAAACAAGAGCTGTTATCATTGACCTAACAAAGGCGTTTGATACTGTTCATCATGGTTTATTTGTCAAACAACTACACAATCTTGGGCTCTCTCAGGGTCCTGGTGCTTGGGTAAAAAGTTACCTCGCCCAATGGTCTCAAACTGTAAAAATCTCAGGAGTTCTCTCAGACTCAACTCTGGTCCTCTCAGGTGTCCCCCAGGATCAATCTTAGGTCCTCTTCTTTTCAGCCTTTTCCTAAACTCTCTCCCCCAATCCTGCCCAGAACAAATAATCCTCTATGCTGGTGATGCTGTGATTCTTTCCTCTCATGAGGATCCGAAACCCTTACTCCATAGCCTGCATCTTGCTTTCTCCAAGGTTGAGAAGTGGTTCCTAGATCACAAGCTGGTACTAAATCACAAAAAAACAAAATCCATGCTCTTCTCCAGCCCACAAAACAAGAAAAGGCAAATTCCACTTACTATCAAAACATACCCAGGAAGTACCCTCGAACAAGAGACAACATTTAAATATCTTGGAATCACCTTTGATCAAGGCCTAACCTTTGTGACCCACACTGATAGCACAACGAAAATGGTGAACCAGCGCATTGGTATCCTGTTCCGAAACCAACAGTTCCTTACCCAATCTGCACCGAGGATTGCTATCCAAAGCTCTGTCATCTCAATCATAAACTATGGCTTAATTATCTATGGCTCTGCCTCAACCACCGCACTTAGGCGCATTACAACCTCCCTAAACAAGGCCTATCGGCTGCTCACTGGAGCGCAAAGACGCACTCATACATGTGAGCTCTACACTGAAACAGGATGGTTGCGACTCTCAAATTGCATAAGTACCTTACCTGCTTGATGGCAAAAAAATCCACCATGGGCCTCACTCCACCGTGTATCCAAGACCTGCTATGCCCGAATACCAGCATACATTTCACCAGAAGTTCGGAACACCAGCCTCTCCAGGTCCCCCGGTGCCGGACCACTCAAGGCCAAAGATCCTTTGCCTATCATGCCCCTAGCTGGTTCAATGCCCTCAACACCCTCATTACATCTTCCACCTCCCTAGGAGCTTTCAAATCTATGCTATATTCTCACCTCACAGCCTCCAGCTCCTGTGACTGCCTCGATTAAATTTTTTCCCTCCTGGCTGTTCTACTGTTTTCATCTGCCAACTCTGCTTCATTTCTTGACAAAGGCATCTGAGTAGCACTAATCTCTCTATGTCTGCTCCCCCCATCTCCTCTTACCCCTTCCATTTTTGTTCATTTCTCTAAAGTTTTCTTCGAATCAGCTTGTTCTGTGTATGCTAAGTGTTTTTTTTTCCCTCTTTCTTGTCTGAAGTTTTTGACATTAATGTACTGCATTACACTGTCTTATTGCCACTTCATAACTTGTTGGCCATCCTGCTGTATGTAACTTGACTTGTTTGCACACAATCAACGTGGAACCTTTATAAAAGAGCCATGGCTCAAAGGTAATCCCTAGAACAATAAACTAAACTAAACTAAAACTTTGTTGTTTTATAACTTTAGGTATTTCACCCTTAATATCCGAAAGTTTTTCTCCTGCGTAACAACACCATTCTGTGTTCTTTATCAGTTTCACATATGGTGGAGTCGTATTTCTTAATTATAGAGTCCCCAATTACTATTATTTCAATAATACCTAGGTTGGGGGGAGTAATTTCTTCTATTGGTAAACAACTGAACCTGTTGTGAATTGTTATTTCATTGCAAGTTAGAGCTCCTCTTCCCATTTTTACCGTTTTGTTGCCACCTTGTACCAAATACCAATATTCCTTTAAATTTGATGCAACTTGTCTGTGTTTTTTATTTGAATTAAGTATAGTATCTGATTAACTACTCATGGATGAATCAATTATGTTCTCCGCTCTATTTCTTTTCCTTGAGGGTAAACGTGCTTCACCTTAATTGGCAGGCATGCTCTGGAAAATGCACAGCGAGATGGATGGATTGGTTCAGAGTAAACTCAGACACCACCTTAGGAAGAAACTTAGGACTCGTGTGCAGACATCCTTTCTTTGTGAAAAATCAAATGAGGCTTCTCATACCAGAGAGCCTAAAGCACAGAAATTCTTTGAGCAGAAGTAATGGCAACCAAAAACACTGCTTTCCAAGAGAAAAGTATAGTTCACAAGACACAGCTGGCACAAAAAGAGACAGGGTTAATTTCTCCACAACAAAATTTAAATCCAAAGCCAGGACAGGAGAATGGATTGGAGGTTTCAGATGCAGGATGCCCTTAAGAAAGGTACAGGATGCATCCAGTTGAGCAAGAGTATGACCGTCCACTGGCTCATGAAAGGCAGAGATAGCCAAAAGATGCACCCTGAAGGAGGAATACTGGAGGTCTGAATCCAACAGGGAGATCAGGTAATCCAGAATCTGGCTTATTGGACACGTAAAGGAGTGCACAGATGGCTTTTAGCAGCCCAGATGGCAAACCTATTCCACTTCATGGCATATGTGACCCAAGTGGATGGCTTTCAGGCCACCACTAGGATTCCCACCACCTTCTGAGGGACCCCAAACCAAGCAATGGCTATGTCCTGAAGAGCCAAGTATTTAAATGAAAGGACCTGAGATTCAGATGGACCAGGGTCCACTGTGCCTGTGTTAGCAGATTCCTGCAGAAAGGCAGAGATACCAGAGGTTCCCCTGCTAATTGTTGCAGTAATGGAAACCTTATCTGCTGTGGGTAGAATGGTGTGACCAGGATCATGCTGGCCCCCTCCATCTGAAGCTTGATTACCACCCTTTGAATCGGAGGCAATGGAGGGAAGGTGTAAAATAAACTCCCGCTCCAGGAGAGGGACAACATATCTCATCAAAAAACTCCAGGCCCTGGATCTAGCAAGCAAAAACTGGGCAGTTTTACGTTGAGTGGGGACATAAAAAGGTCCAACTCTGGATGACCCCATCAGTCAGACAGATCTGGTGCAATAGATGACAGAAGTTCCCACTCGTGCATCCTGGACTGAGTCCGGCTGAAGCTGTCTGCCAGGGTGTTGAGAACACCTGGAACATGGACTGCCGAGAGGTCCAGGCCATGGTCCAGTGCTCAGTACCAGATTTTCATGGCCTCCAGATACAGGGGGTATGAATTCGTGCCCCCCACTTGTTGATGTTGTAGACCACACTGTGATTGTCTGACTGGATCAACAAGTGGCCCAGAAGGAGATGGTCCTGAAAAGCCTGCATGGCATACAGGACTGCCCAAATCTAAGACGTCTACGTGGAGAGACATCTCAAACAGAAACCAGGTCCCCTGAGTCTGAAAGGGACCCATGTGTTTATCCCAGCCCACTCTGAAGGTATCCATAGTGAGACTCTGCTGGGGAGAGGAGATCAGGAATGGGACCCCTTTTAAGAGGTGTTGGGGCTCCATCCACCACTAGAGCACCTTGCAGACAGGCAAGGAGACCAGCACTCATTACTCCAGGTCATCCATGCGATGGTTCCACTGCACCCAGAGAGTCCATTTGAGCACCTGCATGTGCAGTCTAGCCAAGGCACCGTGGCAATGGCCGCAGCCATGAGACCTAATAGCCTCAAATACACCCTTGCAGAAACATAATGGCTCTGGGCTACCTCCTGAGCCTGGGAAATGAGGCACTCCACTTTGTCCTAAGGCAGGAAGGCCCTGCCCTGCGCTGAGTCCAGGACTGTCCCTGTTTACTGTAGCCTCTGGGATGGAACTAAGACAGACATGGGCAGGTTGACAGTGACGCCCAGGAGTGAAATAGCTGGAGGGTCCTCTCCAGTATTCCGAGGATCTGGACTCAGGATGGAGCTTTGAGAAGCCAGTCATTTAGGTAGGGAAGACGTACAGGCCCTCCCACCGAAGGGAAGCAACTACTGCTCCTAAGCATTTTGTAAAGACCTGCAGTGCAGAGGATAAGCCAAAGGGCAAGACTCTGAACTGGTAGTGTTCACCCTGAAAAAAGAAATGGAGAAAGTGCCTGTGCAGAGGACAAACCAAGATATGCAGGTAGGCGTCCTGCATATTGAGGGAGCACAGCCAGTTGCCCTGCCGGAGCAGGGGCAGCAGACCTAGAAAAGTGACCTGCATAACTTATTGTACTGGAAATAAATCAAATCAAATCAGCTTTATTTCTAAAAAGGCACTATTCCAAAGATCATAGTGCCCCTTCGAGAAAAAAATACATAAATACACATATAAAAACATCAGTCGTAACATTATAGTCAGTTCATCAACATATTATCACCAAAGGCAAGCCCAAATAAATATGTTTTTAAAATGATTTTAAAGCTCTCCACTGTCAGGCACTCTTATCTGACAAGGTAGAGAGTTCCACAGGGTAGGAACTGCAAACATAAACACCCATGACCCAGATGTCTTCAGCCAAACTCTGGAAACTTCTAGCAATCCCTCATTGGCCAAGCGGAGCATTCAGAGGGGGCAGTAGGCACATAGAAGATCTTGCAGATAGCTCAGACCCTGTCCAGGTAGGGCATTATAGGTCAACACTGAACTGGCAGCCAGCATAGTTCATGCAGCACAGGAGTAATGTGACTGGACCGAGACAGCCCAGTCAACAATCTGGCCGCAACATTCTGCACCAGCTGCAGGCAGTGCATATCAACCCCCTGAAGCCCAAGTTACAGAGAGTTACAATAGTCAAGGCATGAGGTCACAAAGGCATGGCTCAACACTGGAAGGTCATCGGACAGAACAAGGTGCTTAATCCAGGCGATATTCCTCGGATAGTAAAAAGAGGACTTCACGACAGCTGACATCTGTGAACAAAGCATCAGTTTATTGTCATACATAACACCCAGATTCCACACCCATTCGGTGGTCAGTAACTGGCTACCCCCAAGCCAAAGCCTGGAAGGACAACCAGCCATGAGCCTCTCTGTCCTGTGACCCGGATCCACCACCAACACCTCGGTCTTGTCAGGATTCAACTTCAGCCAGCTGGTATTCATCCTGAAAAAGAAATGAAGAAAAGTTGAGGTCTTCGAGATCTAGGATAGGCCTCAGATCTCTGGTTCTTTTGGGAACCAGGAAGAACCTGGAGTAGATTCTCCTGTTCTTCTGCCACCTGGGCACTAGCTTGATGGCCCTCTTTCACAGAAGGGACTGTACTTTCTCCTGAAGAACTACTGCATGGGTCGAAGGGTAGGTGGAGAGTGATGGAGGAGTCTCTGGGGGCTACTGCACAAGCTCCAGAGTGTGACCCCTTTCTATAACCTGAAGGATTCAGGTGTCTGAAGTGATGGTTCTCCATAGATTGAGATGAAGGAAGAACCAACCTCCAACCACCACCTCTTGGTCGAGGACTGGAAGAGGGGGCCCTATCAAGGAGTCAGGCAGAGGCAGGTCCAGCCGTCGGGGCAGCTCCATCATCTCTGGGCTGTTTTGCTGCAGGGACAGAGGAGGAGGGGACAGGCAAGGCAGAGTTGGCCTTCCATTTGCCCTGGGAGAGGGAGCCTGCTCTAGCCTTGTGGGAGACCTTATGAAAGGATGGGTGCTATCTGCTCCTGGGCTTGGTATGGTAGAGTGAATGAACAGAATTAATAGCCCTACCAGAGGACTATAAGTCATTAATGATGTCCTGGACATCTGGCCCGAAGAGCTTGGAGCCATTAAAAGAGGCATTCAGCAACTTTTGTTGGACATACGCCGCGAAGCCTGAGACCCTCAGCCTGGCATGCCGGAGACAAATGCCTGTGGCAGCAGCCCTGGCACCAGTATCAGAAATATTGTACAAGGCCCTGAGGAGGTGTTTACTAACACCCTCAGTGGGTGGCCTGCAAGGACTTAAGAACCTCCTGTTTCTGGGCGACCCTCTGGGAGGGCTTGGGCAGCTGTTTTGCCCTTCTTCCATATGGTGTTCTGGTACTTGATCATATGGGACAAGTAATTAGCAATCCGAAGTCCCAAGGTGGAGGAGGCATGAACCCTCTTACCCCAAAGATCAATCTGTCTTGATTCCCTGTCATGGGGGAGGGAACCAAGGTGCTTGGGCACCTTGGACCTATCATGAGCCACTTCGATGACTACTGAGTCAGTCTCTATTTGGGCAGCATAATAAGGCAGGCCCTGTGGGGCATGATAGAGTTTATCTGCCCTACGAGTCATGGCAGAAAACATGTCTGGGCAGTGCCAAACCACAATAGTGGGATTCCTTAAAGCTGGTAAGACAAGAGGAATGATCATGAGGGAGATTCTGGGATCTCCAAGAAGTCCACCAGATCTTTCCTGGTGGCATCCTCTTCCTCAGTATGGAAGCCCATAGCTGTGGACAGCTACTTCATAACATTGAAGATGATGGAATCCTCAAGAGGGGACCTGGGAGTATGCTTGACAGAGTCCTCGCTCATTGAAGAAGCAGCAGACCTATCCGAGGAGGGAGGGTCCTCTACCTCTTCCTCAGGGAGGATAAGGTCAGGGTGGTACTCCTCTTCTACATCAACTGGTTCTAACTCGAGGCCTGATGAGCACGAGACCTACTGCATCCTGTGGGGCACAACCCGCAGCATCGACAACAACAGGGCTATTGATAGCGCAGGGGACCCAGGTCTGTAGCAGCCCAGTTGGTGCACCAGGGCTGTAATGATCTGGGTTAAAATAGAATTGAGGTCAACAGCAGGAGAAAGAGGTGTCAATGGCAGATGAGTCGCCAGCACAGTTCATGACAAACCATCCATCAGGCCTTGAGAACCCAAAAAGCCCTGATGGCATGGTGAATTGTCAGGCCATGACGGAGGGGCTGATGTCAGTGATCCACGGGTCGACGGAAAGCCTCCCTGAGAAGTGGGAAGAGGCGCTGTTGGTAGGGGCCTGGGAGAAGTAGAGGCTTGGACAGCAGAGGACATTAGTGTGGCCACAGTCGATGGAGTACCCCCCAATGAGGAAGAAGCTGTTGGGGAGCAGAAACGCTGCTGGGGGGAGCAGTCCTGATCTTGGTCTTTTTTATGACCCCTCCCCCCGAGGACTTGTCTCAGGCATTTGAGGCCTGGGAGTGTGATGAACCCACCCACGACTGGGAAGGATGGACCTCAGAGGACCCCTGCCCAGAACTGGCAACCTGTTGTTCCATAAGGAATTTCTTTAAAGCCTTCTTGCATCGCCTGAGAGTTATAAGGTTAAATTTGTGGCAGAGCTCACAGTTAGAGGCTTCTAGCCTGGCCCAAGACAGCAGACACAGAGGTTATGGTTGTCTGAAGCAGCAATCTTTCTTTCTGCAGTGGCAGTGATGGAAGAGAGATGTGGAAGGAGTCACTCATGACATAAATGAGGTAAAGGAATCTCTTGTAAAAAAAGAGAGTCTAAAAACTAAAGTAAAAGAAAAAATTGTAGGCAAAAATGGGGCAAACTGCGATGGAGCTTCAGTAGAGACCCATGCAATCAAAGTCGATGGCGGGAAAGAACTGAAGAGGGAGCGGGGCCGCTCACGCCTTAATAGGGATGATAGGGTTCATGACGTCAGCAGGCAACATCAGTGTGGGAGGCCCCAGTTTTGCTGTTGGATAATGTTCCGTGTGGATCCTGCTTCACTGATGGCAAAGTTCCTACAGTGTGAGCTGATGACTGAGATAACCCCAAAGGAGATCTTTCTTCTGCTATATCATGGAACAGCAGAGGATGGGGAGGTGGGAAATTATCAGATTGACCAAAGGAGGTGAAACTGAGTAAAATGATAAGAAGAAGCCAGATATTCT
The DNA here is from genome assembly GCA_016271365.2 of Neoceratodus forsteri. Lineage (NCBI taxonomy): Eukaryota > Metazoa > Chordata > Ceratodontiformes > Ceratodontidae > Neoceratodus > Neoceratodus forsteri. Next base: position 529,214,584 of record CM028137.1, on the reverse strand, counting down.
AAATGAATACCTCTGCTACTGTAAGTCTTCACGAAGGAGAAGGATGAGGCACTGCTTGCAGATTGAGGGATTCTAGCCAAGGAGTGGAGGGAACATTGATCAGAGATGAGAGGAATAGCAGTGGAGAGGGTACTCAAGGGGCTTAGGACTCTGAAGGTGGACAGGTAACCAGGCCCAGATGGTCTGCACCCTATGGTGATAAGGAAGATTGTCCGGTTACTGGCAGAACCACTAACTAATCTCTTCAACTGCTCCACAGATGCAGTGGTGGTTCCCACAGACTGGAGGGATGATAATGCATTCCCACTCTACAGCAGTGGGAATAGAGAGGACCCAAGGAACTACAGACCAGTCTCCCTGACCTTCTTCTCATGGAAAATTTGAAAACTACCAGAAACCATTATAAAAGAGCACACTGTTGAATGGCTAGAGGCTCCAGGGCAAAAGGTAGCGTGGATTTGTGTCAGGCAGATCATGTAAGAAAAATTTGATTGATGACTATGATTGGGTTGGTCATAAAGGAAGTTGCTATGGATCAACAGTAGGAATACTGGGCCCGATTGTCAAAGCCCTTAGACTGATGCAAGGGGCCTGCGTCAATCATTTCTGCCCAATTGGCATCTTGCATCAAAAGATGCGGCATTCCCGATTCTGAAATGCAGTCTGCATCAAAATGGGGAGCCACTATGCCAAAGTGGATCTGCATCACCCTTGCAACCTACATTGGAGTGCACCAGGTTGCAAGGGGGCTTGCACCATGGCAGGGCTGTAACATCTCCTTTTTCAGGATTCTGAAAGCCCCACCGTGGGCACAGCAAAGGGCAACACTTAGACCAGCCAGGAGGTGGTCTAAGTGGTTTGTGCCACTGGGACAGGGTGGACCATTAGCTGCCGGGGGCATAAGGGACAGGGGGGTGGCAGAGAATGAGTTTTGGGGTAAAAGCTGTGACTGCCTATTACTGAAGTGACACCTGACAGGGTGCATGTACAGCATTATATATTTCATAAATGCTAGCACATCCATGCATTGTACTACAGTGTACAGTGCCTAGTACCCATACAGTATGTGCATTTCCAGCCTCAAAGAAACACTATACAGGAGGGACCAGTGATAAATGAGCAGAATGCAACAGCATATTGCACCAGAACACAGCAGACCACACAACTGTACAGTGATAAGACATCACTGTACAGTTGTGTGGTCTGCTGTTTTCTAGTGCAATATGCTGCCGCATTCTGATGATTTATCACTGGTCCCTCCTGTATTGTTTCTTTAGGGTTGGAAATGTACATGCTGTATGGGTACTAGGCACTGTACATTGTAGTACAGTGCATGGACATGCTGGCATTTATGAGATGTATAATCTTGTACATGCACCCTGTCAGGTGCTACTTCAGTAACAGGCAGTCAAAGCCCCCCCCAACAAATAGTCCTCTGCCATCCCTCCCCTGCTCCTTATGCCCCTGCCCCCCTCCTGGCGAGCAGTTTCTTAAACACCTTAAACATCTCAGCCCGATAGTGGTGCGCCTTGTGGTAAGCAGGCCAGATCCCTGCGGCAATTATCACAGGTGCACCACCTGTTTAGCACAGTGGGGGGATGCTTGGCAAACCCTGGAACTTTGGCACCAGGGCCCTGATTTTTACAGACTCAGGTGCAGGATCCCTGGCGCACCCGAGGTTTGCCGCATCCCTGGAGCAACGCAACTCATGTCACTTCAGAGAATCTTTGAGAATCGGGCCCACTGTATCTGGACTTCAGCAAGGCTTTCAACTCTGTGCGTCAACGGTGACTTGTGAAAAAGCTGAGAGATCTGGGCATAGGGATATATAAACTAAGTGGATTAGAGGGTAGTTGTTAATGGGGAATACACAGGGTTTGGACAGGTCACTAGAAGGGTACCACAGAAGTAGGTCTTGGACAGTCCTTATCTAAAACTAATATACAATTTTATCTAATACATCCATCTGTGATATGGGGAAGGAAATCCAGGGTAATATCAGGTTCTTTGCAGATCATACCAAAATCAGAGGCAGAGTAGATATAGTAGAGAGATTTGGGGAGTACAAATGGACATAGACAGACTGGAAAAGTGGTCTACGATATGGCAACTCAAATTTAGTGCCAAAAAGTATCAGATCATGCATGCTGAAAAAAAGAAATCCAAAAACAGAGCACTGTTTTGGGGGGGGGTTACGGTAGAGTAGACTTCACTGGAAAGGGACCTGGGGATTATTATTAGCAACAGTTCAAAGTTCCATGCCCAATGCTAGAAGACTGCAGGGAAGGCAAATAGGATGTTGGGGGTGCATAGGGAGGGGGTTTGTTAGCAGAAGGAAGGAGGTGATTCTACCCCTGTACATATCCTTTGTCAAACTTCACCTGGAGCACTTCGCGCAGTTCTGGAGCCTGCACCTGAAGAAGGACAGGGACACTGAAACATAAAATTTGCCAGCAGATAAGGACCACTTGACCCACCCGGTCTGTTAGTTTTTCCCTACCTACAGTATCACCTCAAACCTTAATGGATCTTTGGCTCTTTCTCCCTCTCCCTTCCTTTCCACTAAGATACCCTTATGCCTATTCCATGTATTCTTGAACCCCGTCAACAGTCTTTTGCACCACCACCTCCACTGAAAGGCTGTTCCAGGAATCCATCACTCTTTCTGTGAAGAAGTAGTTCCTCACATCTCTCCAGACTCCACCCTCTCCAGCTTCATAGCCCATCCCCCTTGTTCATAAGGTCCTTTTTTTCTGAAAAATACTTCCCTACTGTACTTTACCCTCATGAGGTATTTAAAGGTCTCTGTCATATCCTTTCTCCTGTCTTCCAGGGTGTAAAGCTGTGTGGGGAAACACCAATGGATTCTGAGCCTATCACCATTGGCTACAACCTCTTGAAGGCTGTGTACCTGAAGCCCATGAAAGGGCAGCAGAAGAAGGCATTTGAGAAGAGGCTAGAGAGTCTCAATATGTACACACTGGAGGCCAGGAGAGAGAGGTGGAACATGATAGACACTTTTAAGTACCTAAGGGTATTAATAAAGTTAACAGCAGCACCCTGTTCACAAAATGTGAGGACAAAATAATAAGTGACCATGAATGGAAACTCGTGGGTGGAAGCTTTAATAAGTATTTAAGGAAGTTCTTTACAATGAGGGTGTAGAGAAGTGAAATGCATTATCAGAAGAAGTGATCAAAATGGAGTCCATCGCTGACTTAAAACAGGTGGAATAGGCACAGGGTAATAGTCCAGACCAGAAGACGGAGGAAGGGTGGGCAGTCAAGGGAAAGGAATGAGTGGACTAGGGATGGGGGTGTTGAAAACCATCAAGGCTATTGGTAGACTAGCTTTGGTTTTGCATTAGGCTGGGTGTGGATGCAGGCAGGCATTACAGGTAGACAGACTCAGGCCATTGGGCCATTTTCTGCTGTCACCACTGACATCTATGGAAAGTAATGCATGTCAGCTGTCAAAATGGTTGAAAGAATACTTGGGTGCATCAAAATGGGGTGCCCAGCTGAGCAAAGAAAGTACATAAGAATTAAAGACAGTGGGACCAGTCTGTCAGCAATGCAGTATGGCTGTGGGGGAAGGGGCCAAACATCCCAAAAGACGTTCTTTCTCTTTGGGGAGGAAGGCTGTGCAATGCCACCATCACAGGGTTAACTGGTTGATCCAGGTGATGCTATTGGTCAGTGTGCCTTTGGGGGTGGGGTGACACTGGCCAATGCCATGCTGCTGCACACTCTGTTTGTGAACCTGCAGACTGCATCATTTTGCCCAGTGTCTCAGGTGGGAAGGAACCAGAAAAGGGGGGACAATGGCCTTAATACTTCAAGATGACAAACCCTAGTATCTGAGTTCCTCACCTCTGCCACACCACTGCCTGACTAGGACACTTTCAGGGGTACATCCCCCATACTCTGACCCCACCTGTGGGGGCATCCATGCCAGGATGGAGGCAAGTAAGTGCAGGCTGGAGTGATGCAGAGTGTGAGGCTTGCCATGAGGATTCTGAGAGAGTCAGGTGCCAGGGATGTGAAGAAAGAAAAGAATTGATGAAGGAAGTTGGCACTTGTACTGATTGAGACTGTTGTACACTACTTCTATGTAGCAATACCAATTTAAGTAAACCTCCATCACGTGTCTGTCAAGGCCACCTTTAACTCCTGCAAGCTCCTTGTGCATTCCACAGCTGTTTGTAATCCAGTCCACACTCCCACCTCCCTCTGTGAGTAACAGTATTTTCTGCAGCACACCCTTAATTGTTCCACTTGAGGCCTTGTAATCCTTCCTCTTTTTACAAGGCCTGGTCAGGCCACACCTGAAGTACTGCATGCAGTTCTGTGCTCCTCAACACAAAAAAAAATATCTTCTAATTACCTTATCCTATCCATAGCTGAATGGCTGGAGCTGCTGCCATGAGGACACAGGATCCCACATTTGATTCCCACAAGAGCTGCATGTGTATCTACCCAAATAAAGGGGAGCAACATAACATTCAGTTAAGCAGTATTTATTATTATGGCAGACACTGCCTACAGATAATGGCTTGCAACAGAGTTAAGCAAGCCTGGCCTTGGCTATGAGGGAACATCTGGCATGGTATGCCAGCCCAAGTCTGGAATTGACCGCTTTGCAGGCCAGGGATATATGGAGGGAAAAGTCAAGGATGGGATCTATGGTGACACCTAGATATTTTAAAGGGAACAGTCAGCACAAAAAGCCCTCAAACTCAAGTGTGGGGATGGTCTAAATGTACACTTTATATGTAAAACCCTTTGATTTTTCTTACTGTTTCTGAGTGTGTGGATACAGTTCAATATCCACACTTTGGAAGTTCCCTGGAACAGGCAGAGTCATCGAATGTCTTCAAGCTAAGCTTCTCCCACCACCTGGGTGGTATACCCTCCAGTTCCACCCTCTGATATCAGATCTTTCTTTCAGCTGGATAGGACAGGTCTCCTCCTTTGCAGCGCTGCAGCATCTGAGGGAATAACTTCATCAATCACTTCTCTAGGCAAACTTCTTCAACTGAGTTATATCTTTTCATTGAATATCTGTGTCTCCAACTTCAGCTCTTGACTGCGATCAATGATGGAGGAATGGAAACAACTGGGTTTCAAATTTTGCATCCAGTGCCAGCAGAAAATGTCAGTCAATGACACTCACATTTTGAGCCTGTACTGTTTAGGCGCACAGACCTGAGACACCATGGATTCAGAGATGGGAGGTCATGTCTAATAAATCTGACAAGATTTCTTTGATTGGGTGACCAAGGAATTACAATAGGATGGAGCAGTGGATGTGGCCAACCTAGACTTCAGTAAGGCATTTGACATAGTTCTATACAGAAGACTATTAAACAAGCTAAATAGCCTAGGAGTGGGTCAGAAGGTGATAAACTGGGTAAGAAATTGGTTAGGGGATAGGTGGCAGAGGGTGTTTTTTAAACGGAGTTCCCTACAAGGAGTGGAGGGTGATCGGCGGAGTGCCTCAGGGAGTGGTGCTGAGACTAGTCCTCTTTAATGGCTTTTATAAGTCACATTGTGGAGGATCTGGAAGGGAAAATCTGCATATTTACAGATGATACCAAAATCTGCACTAGTGTGAACACTCCAGGGGGTTGGGGAAAGGATGAACAGAGAAAACTTAAGGAGTGGTCATGAGTATGGCAGCTGGGTCTTTATGTGAAAAACTACAAAATAATGCACTTGGGGCACAGGAATCTAGAGGCAGAGTACAAACAAGGGCAGTGTTACTGATGACCACCAAGCAGGAGAGAGAGAGACCTGGGGGTAATAATCTCTGATGACCTAAAGGTGGCCAGAAATGCGACAAAGCAGTTGGGAGGGCTAGAGGGATGCTCAGGTGCATAGTTAGAGGTATCACCAACAGGAAGGGGTGGTGTTGTCTCTTTATAGATCACTGGTAAGCCCTCACTTAGAATGCTGTGTACATTTCTGGAGGCCACATCTCCTGAGGGATATAAACAGAGTGGAGGTGGTCCAGAGGAGGGCAACTAAAATTGTGTGGGGTCTGCATCAAAAGTTCTATGAGAAGAGACTGAAGGAATTCAATATGTACACCCTGGAAGAGAGAAGGGAGAGGGAGGATATGATAGAAACGTGTAAGTACCTCACAGGTAAATAAGGTACAGAAAGGAAGTATTTTTCAGGAAAAAAGATGCACAAGGACAAGGGGAAATGCTGTGAAGCGGCACACCCTTACACACCAAAAGAAGCACAGGAGTCTTGAAGTGTACTTCACCAAACTCTCAAGTCCTTTTATTTATATCCAGCAAAGTGTTGAACAATCTTTTCAGGTACAGGAACATAGCTAGCAAGCAAAACTTCTTACGTTTCACTGAATCTTAGGCTTTGACGAAGATATCATTTGTAAGCTGAATCAGCATAGTGGCGGTGCTATGTTCCTTGTGAAACCCCTCCTGATTAGAAGAAAGATGAATATGGAACTGAAGTAATTCAGTCAGCTGGAAAACAACAACCTTCTCAATCAGCTTGCTTAGAATTGAGAGGAACTCAATTGGCCTGTGTCGTCGAGGCACAGGTCAGGAAGCAAAGGAAAACCAGGAGCAGTTGTAAAATTTGCAAATAGCATTTTATTATTAATAACAGCTAAATGAAAAATAAAAATTGTTCAGTATAACTATTTACAATGGCAGTACAAACATGGAAAACAGAGGCCTTCTGAGTTTTTCTTCTCAATTTTCAATCTCAAGTCTCAGTCTCTTCCCTCCTGCAAAACACTGCAGCTCTTTTTATAACAAGTCTTTGCAGGGAGCTAATTAAGATAACATTCTGCTTCTCATACAGTGTTCTTGTCAGTTTCAGCAGGTGCAGCAAAAAGAACATTGTAACCCAGAACTGACCTCTTGTTGACAGCTCTGGAAGTATTTTTCAAACCAGCATCTCAGGTTAACCCCTTGAGTTCCAAATAGCTTTGCAATCATTTCAATAGTATAACTATATACAGTTTTTATTTATTTATTTATTTATTGAAATGTTTCGCCAGGAAAGGCACACTGAGCAAAAAGATGCTCATCTCCAGGTGTGACCTGGGGTGGGGGGGCGGTACAGAGGAGAGCAACTGATTACAATGATACACAGAATTAAGTTACACATTAGAACATGCAGTAGGAGTAACATGGGATACATTGCAACATGGAATTTACACATTGGTACAATGGAAAGAGGGCAACATTGTACAAGGAATTAAAATGACAAACAGAAAGTGTGTGTATATATACATACAGTACATACATAGTGTACATGTCAACTACTAATCTATGGGTAACTGAAGGACACAGAAATGAACAACAATGCTAGAAGTGCAGAGGGGGTACATACGGAAGTTGGTGGATATAAGCCAACATTTATAGCCGTAGCTAACGCCGCTGGTCGGGCCGCAAGGGATCAAGGATGGGGCAGTGGCAAGTGGAGGAGGGGCGAAGGAGGTCAGGTACATGAGCAGTTTACTGTGTAGAAGTTTGTCAGGGCAGAGGATAAGGAATGCCTAGAGGAGGAATGATGGATTTGGACTGGCAGGTCATTCCAGAGCCTCGGGAGGTAGTAGGAGAAGGCCAATTGGCCTGCAGTGGTCCAGCGGTGAGGGATTACCAACACCCAGGAGGCAGTAGATCTAAGAGAATGGGAGGGGGTAGGGAGAGAATATAGAGAAGAGGTAAGGTAGGGTGGAAGGGACCCGAGACAAAGGTTGGAAGCAAATTTTGCACTGTGGATTTGGCGCCGGATGTCAAGGGAAGAGAAGGCCAGTTTCACATATAGTTTTACACAGAGATTCACATATGTGTTTTATAACTGCAGATATGCAAGGAGGGAGAAAAGACAGAAATAGCAAGGGAAGGCAGAGAGAGATAGCGAGAAGTGGAGAATTGTGAAACCGTCGGAATGATCAGTTCCTAGGTCTCACAAGAAAATTTGGTTGCACAACCAGACAGACAAGAGACAAAAAAGACGAGGATAGAACAAACCCTTGCATTTAAACTCTTTCTGCATAACAAATGGGGCAGGGCCTTATTCAGCCCTGTCACAGCTTGTAATTATTTACAAGTTTGGGATCACCCTTGTTGAAGACTAGTGATTTTAGCAATTAGCTTGATAGCTACTGCTAAACAATAAACACCAGCCAAAACAGCTAAATCGCTGGCTTTTTTTAAGCATTAGATTAGTAAAAGACTTGTTTATGGAGAGAGCTCTCTTCTTCCTGCTATCCTCGAATGTCCTAAAATTGCAGCCTACACCCAACAGTCGGGTACTATGAGGCCTCCACCATGGCAAGGGTCCATCCAGGGTTCTTTTAGGTTTTGTGGGACCATTGAGCAACTAATATGCTTATTCAGTGTTTAAATTACTTGCACATAGTTTCAACAAATTCACTCTGTATACTAAAGATCTTCAGTGAAGCAGCAAGGGTTTTTTGATCTTTATTAGGGGTGTGCAAGTAATGAATATTATTTTCCAAATACCACGGATAATGCACTATTTGTAATTCGGGTCCAAATAATGAGTAGTGACACTATTTGTACCTATTTCTGTTCAGAAAATACAATATTAATACCATGTAAAATGTACAACTCCCATCCCCCAAACCCACTGTTACAATCCATCCCACCCTCTTCCCCTAATGCAACCACAATTTCCAATACAATTAGTGATACAAAAAAAACTCCCACAAGGGGTGGCCTGCAGAACTCGCCTACCTCCACAGCTGGACACCATTTTTCAGTGCTTATTTGCACTACATGAATTACATTTCCCACCCTCCACCCAAGCAGCAACTCCTATCACACCACGAGCCTGTGAGTGGTGAGTATAAGGCGGAAAAAGGTGACTGACGCATCCCACCCTCTTCCACAATCGGTTGCCTTCTTCTGAATGAAAGCACTTGCACACTTGCTCATAGTAAAACCAGCAGATCACATCAATAACTGCTTTTACTATGAGCAAGCTTACAAGCGCTTTCAGTCATAAGAAGGCAGCCAGCTGTGGAGGATGGGTTGAGTCGGTCGTCTTTTCCACCTTAGATTCAACGGCTCTTACATAGAAACATAGAATTTGATGGCAGATAAGGACCGCTTGGCCCACCCAGTCTGCCCATTTCCCTGCCTACTGGATAAGCTGCAGATCCTAGTTAACCAGCAGCCTATTTCTTTCTACCCCTACCCCCTAGAATTGCCTTATGACTGTCCCATGCATGCTTGAATTCCACCACTGTTTTTGACTCCACGACCTCCTCCGGAAGGCCGTTCCATGCATCCACAACCCTCTCTGTGAAAAAATACTTCCTTAAATTACCTCTGAACTGCCCCCTCTATCTTCAAATTGTGCCCCCTTGTTCTTGCACACTCTTTTTGGAAAGATGCTACCCTCTTGGACTTTGATGATTCCTTGAGGTACTTGAAAGTTTCTATCATGTCCCCCCTCTCCCTCCTTTCCTCGAGGCTATACATATTAAGCTCCTTAAGTCTCTCTTCATATGTCTTCCTGTGCAGATCCTGCACCATTTTAGTTGCCCTCCTCTGGACAGCTTCCATCCTGTCTAAGTCTTTGCGAAGACTGGGTCTCCAGAACTGCACACAGTACTCCAGTTGGGGTCTGACCAGCTGTCTGTACAGAGGGATAATAACTTCCTGTTTTCTACTGGTGATGCCTCTCCCTGTGCATCCCAGTATCCCCCCAGCCCTCCTTGCTGCCCTCTCACATTGCTTGCCCACCTTTAGGTCATCTGATATGACTACCCCCAGGTCCCTTTCCATTTTTGTTGTTGTTAGTATCTCACCCCCCATTGTGTACTCTTCCCTGGGTTTTGTTCCCAGGTGCATTACCTGCACTTCTTAGCATTGAATCTAAGCTACCATACATTTGACCATTCCTCTAACCTTGCCAAGTCCCTTTTCATCCTTTCCACCCCACCTTGTGCATCAACTCTGTTGCAGATCTTTGTGTCATCTGCAAAGAGACATACTTTTCCTTCCAGTCCCTCTGCAATGTCGCTATAAAGACATTGAAGAGGACCGTCTCCAATACTGAACCCTGTGGTACCCCACTAGTAACCCCCTTTCTTCAGAGTGGACTCCATTTACTATTACTCTCTGTGTCCTATTCTCTAGCCAATTTTACCCAGGCTGTTATCTTGGGACCCTCCCAGGCTAGCTAACTTGTATATTAATCTTTTGTGTGGGACTGTGTCAAATGCCTTGCTAAAGTCTAGGTAGGCCATGTCCACAGCCCCTCCCTGATCTACTACTTTGGTCACCCAGTCAAAGAAATCTATCAGATTTGTCTGGCATGACCTTCCGCTGTGAATCCATGCTGCCTTGGGTCCTGTGCCCCTCTGGCCTCTAGATACTCTGACAATTCTTTCCTTCAGAAGTGATTCCATCATTTTCCCTACCACTGAGGTTAAACTAACAGGTCTGTAGTTTCCTGCTTCTGCCTTGCTCCCACTTTTGTGAAGGGAATCACATCTGCCCTCCTCCAGTCCTCGGTACCACCCATCCTCCATGATTTGTTAAACAGGGTAGTCAGTGGTGTCACTAATTCCATCCTTAGTTCTTTTAGAATTCTGGGATGAATCCCATCAGGCCCCATTGCTTTGTCCACCTTCAGTTTTAAGAGTTCTTTTAGAACCCTTTCTTCTGTAAATGGGCTGGTATCAACTTCTGTATCCAGAGTGTTTCTACTGTTTGTTTTAGGTACCTCCCCCTCTTCCTTTGTAAATACAGAGCAAAAATATTTGTTTAGCATCTCTGCCTTTTCACAGTCACCCTCTGCCCCCCCCTTATTAAGCCTCACTATCCCTCCCTTGGTCTTCCTTCGCTCCCTGATGTACCTATAAAAGGTTTTATCCCCCTTCTTAACTGAGTTGGCTATCTTTTCCTCAGTTTAGGCCTTTGCTGTTCTGACTGCCTTCCCAGCTTCCTTTTGCTTTAACTGATACAGTTCTCTGTCCTGCTCCTTCTGTGATTCCTTGTACTTCCTGAAAGCTCTCTTTTTCTCTTGAACCTTCACTGCCACTTCCTTTGAGAACCATAATGGTTTCTTACATCGTTTAGTTTTGTTTATTTGCTTCACACAGAGGCTAGTTACCTCTGTGATGGCAGTTTTTATTATTCCCCATTGTTCTTCCACCCCTCCTTCCTGGCCATTTGCTAGTGCATTCCTTAGGCACTCAACCATTTTGATAAAGTCAGCCCTCCTAAAGTCCAGTACCTTTGCCTTTGTGGCTGGCTCTATTGCTGTGTTTATTGTGAACCATACTGTTAGGTGGCTAGTTCCCAGATGGCTACCCACTTCTACATCTGTGATCCTCTCTTCATCTCCATTTGAGAGAACCAGGTCTAAGATTGCTCCCTCTCGAGTGGGCTCCAATACTAGTTGTCTAAGGCATGCCCCTGTAGGGCATCTAGAATAACCCCACTCTTTGAAGTGGCTGCTGCAGCTGCACTCCAGTTAACATCTGGCATATTCAGATCGCCCATCAGCAATATCTCCCCTTTTTCTGCCTTACTAAGTATACTTTCTATCATTTCCTTGTCCATTTCCTCCCCCTGAGAAGGGGGTCTGTATACAACCCCTGTGCGGATTGTGGTGCCATTGCTGGTCTCCAAATTTACCCACAGTGCTTCTTCTCCTCCCTGTTTTCCCTTTTGTTCTGCTGCTTTGATTCCTTCCCTTATGTAAAGAGCTACTCCTCCTCTATTACCCTCTCTGTCCCTCCTGTAGATAGTGTATCCTGGTATGTTTACGTCCCAGTCATGGTTTTGTGTGAACCATGTTTCTGTGACTGCCACGATATCCAGATGTTCCTCCTCCATCAAGGCCACTAATTCAGGAAGCTTGTTACTCAGACTAAAGGGCATTGGTACTCATTGCTTTCCATTTTTTGATGGCTTTACCTTCAGTTGCAGCATCCCCCATTGACCTTTCTACCTTGGTCTTTTTTCATTTAGTACCCTGTTTTGTAGGGAGAGGCTGGGATTTTCCTGCTGCTTATCAGTGCCTCCCCCCTTGACTAGTTTAAAAGCTTGCCAATGAAGCATTTAAACCAATTGCTCAAAAGACTTGTTCCCTTCCTGGACAGATGCAGACCATCCTGCCAGTATAGGCTGGTGTCCCTCCAGGTGGAACCCCAGTCACCAATGAAGCCAAATCCTTGTGTTCCACACCATTTTTTCAACCATTCATTAAACTGCATGGTGCAAAGTACCCTCGCCTCACTCATGCCATTGACAGGCAGCACCTCTGAGAAGGATACTGTGTGTGCTACTTGTCTTAGGCCCCTCCCCAGTTCTACAAAGTCCTGCACTGTTCTAATCTCATGTTGAGCCAAGTCATTTGTCCCTAGGTGGACAATGATGTCCAGCTCAGACTCTCGTGCAGCTGTTCTCGTGATCCTGAGGATGCGCTTCCTGTCCCTTCAAGCCATGGCACCAGGCAGGCACCTTACTTCAGTTCTTGGTCAGGCTCTTGGGTGATGGAGGGTGCTGCCTGGGTGGGCAGGTGGGAAACATTTAATTTAGTGCAAATAAGCACTGAAAGATGGTGTCTGGCCATGTAGGGGGGGTAGGTTGTTCCAGCCGCCCATCATAGGAGGAGTCCTTTTTTTATATTACTAATTGTATTGGAAATTGTGGATGCTTTGTGGGGAGGAGGGTGGGATGGATTCTAACAGGGGGCGGGGGTTATATATTTTATGGGGTATGGAGTGGTCATCTGTTTCTGTTGCTCTTATGTATGTTTCGGTGTTTTTTTGTAGTAATTTACTCGAATATGAATACAAAATACTGTGTATTTAGGGCTCCAAATAGACTATTTGGCCCGAATGTTCAGAATAAGGTATTCACACACCCCTAATCTTTATATACAGTTTCCTTTATCTGTTCGTTACACTCTCACATCTCCCTCCTGGGAAGTGGCACTTCGATTTTTGGGACTTCCGATCACAATCCCCAATTTACTTTTGTTTCACAGAGGCTGATGGCATATCACATCCCAGAAATGATTCTATGCACTGATTCTCTACGTGTAGTCATCAACTCCACAGGTAGCCTGGTTCAAATCTTGTTTTTTCCAGTATATGAGCCATTATATAAAACTAGTAGCCACAATAGACCTTGAGAAGATCAGTAATACTATTAATGTTCTGTAGGGGTTTATTTTGATTTGAAATGTAAAGCTTTTGTAACTTAGCTATTGTCTGAAACAAAGAAAAAGAGACCAGGAGTCCTTCAGGATTTATGTCAACTGCAACTTGCGGTCAACATAAATTCTGTCACTGTGATGCCAATCAACGAAATTGTCGAACCTGTATCGTAGATCTAAGTGCACTGTAGCTGGTAGGGTGAGACTAGTTGGCCAACTCCCACTGCTTCGGTTAGCTGCTTTTCTGTTCTGTGTGTGTGCATGGCTGTGCACTCAAGACATTTGTTTTTTCTAATTTGTGACTGTGTGCCCAAGGAGAAATTAATATTTTTTTTTTCTGAGAAAAATCAGGCTTGACTATTATAAGTTGACACTGAGACTTGTCTTCTCAGCATTACTGCAGTGACTTGATTTCATAACAATTATAATTTATATTTGATATCAGAAATTCTGTGAAGAACCAAGGCTTGGGTCCCTCCAAGGCCACTTAAGCAAGTGCGAGTGCACCATAACTGGAAGGGTGGGACTAGTCAGTTGATTCCCACCGCTTCAGTGAGCTGCTTTTCTGTTCTGTGTTTGTTGTGTACAGCTGTGCACGCAAGACACTTTTCTAAGTTTGTGTCTGTGTTCAAGAAGAGATTAATTTTTTTTTTTCTGAGAAAAATCAGGCTTGACTATTGTTTGTTGAAAGTGAGACTTGTCATCTCTGCATTGCTGCAGTGACCTGATTTCATAATAAACCTAATTAGGTTTAATATCAAACATCTTCCTGTGAGGAATCAACCCTGGCTTTGGTCTCTCCACAGCCACTTAAGTGTGAGTTCACCATAGCTGGTAGGATAGGACTAGTCGGCTGACTCCCACCATTTCAGTTAGCTGCCTTTCTGTTCTGTGTGTGTGTGTGTGTGTGTGTGTGTGTGTGTGCGCATAGCTGTGCACTCAATACATTTCTCTAAGTTTGTGTGCCCAAGAATCATAGAATTATAGAATCACAGACATCTGCCAGCAGAAAAAGACCCCTAGGCCCATCCAGTCTGCCTGTAACCCCCCCCAAGGAAGATTCCCTCCATCCCTTTTCAGCCTGCCCTCTGCCCACCAGTCCCATGTGCATGTCCCAGGCCCTCTTAAAACTCTTCACTGTATCCACCCCCACTACCCACTCCGGCAGCCTGTTCCATGGCTGTACCACCCTCTCGGTAAAGAACCTCCCCCTGATGTCCCCTTTAAACCTGCCCCCCTCCAGTGTGAGGGTATGTCCCCTAGTGGAATTGTTCTTATTCAATTTGAACATGCTGTCGACTCTCACCCTGTTTATGCCCTTCAAGTACTTGAATGTTTCCACCATATCCCCCCTCCCTCTTCTCCTCCAGCAAGTACAAGCCCAGCTCCCCCAGCCTCTCCTCATATGTCCTCCCCTGCATTCTCCACACCATTTTGGTCCCACTTCTCTGGACCCTTTCCAGCTGGTCCTTGTTCCCTTGCTGGTATGGCCTCCAGAACTGGGCCCTATATTCCATGTGTGGCCTGACCATGGTTTTGTACAGTGGCAGGATCACCTCCCTCCTCCTGCTTGTGAAACCCCTCCCTATGCATGCTAGCATTCTTAGTGCATTTCCTGCTGCTCTGTCACATTGACTCTGGATTTTCAGACTGTCTGAGATGGTTATCCCCGGGTCTCTTTCTTACTCTGTCTCCTCTAGCTCCTCCCCACCCCCCCATCGGTATTTTTGCCTTCAGATTGTTACGCCCTATGTGCATAATTCTGCACTTTTTTGTGTTGAACCGTAATTACCACCTTTCTGACCACTCCTCCAGCCCGGCCAAATTCTCCCTCATATCCTCCACCACCCCTTCCACCATATCAACCCTGTTACTACAGATTTTCATGTCCTCCGCAAACAGACACACCTTCAAAAATATATTTTTTTCTGACAAAAGTCAGGCTTGACTATTATTAGACAGTGTCACTTGTCAGCTCAGCATTGCTGCAGTGACTTGCATGATTATATTTCATGATAATATACATATAATTTAATACATCTTCCTGTGAGGTATACAGCCATGGCAGACAGAGGACATAGTACCAGAAAATATAGTTGGTCCTGCTGCCCCAGCAAAGCTGCAGCAGTTGTAGAGCAGCAAGCAGCAGAAGATGGTCATCAGCAGCAAACTACAGAGTGACGCTCAGGGCGTATTCTCTGTGCAAAATTATGTTTTGCCTCATCAAAGCCTGCAGTCTCCACCAGCACCAATATGGCATCAGCTGACACCAGGGAAAAAAGTAAAAGTAGCATTCAAAGTACTAGTAGTGCTGCTAGGAGGACATTGTCATTAACTGCCACTAATGCTACCAATGTGAATACATCCTCTTCTTCCATTGCTACTGTCACCACTACAAGGACATCCTCCTTAACCACCACTGCTCTGATCCACCACCCATCCATTGAGACTAACAGTATCTCAACTTCTGCTGCAAAAGTGGCCCTGCCAGCCACTGCTGCCATTGTGACCCAGACCACTGCTGCTCAGTAACTCAGATCATTCCTGCCTCTGTGACCAAGACCACACCTGACACTATAACCATGCTGACCATCAGTACTGCTGCAGTGACATACACCACTAATACAACTGTGTCTTCGTTCAGTTGTCCAGCTATTTCCAGTACTGTGCCCACCCCTACTGTGACATGTTTTGTTTCTCGGCCTGTCTCCTCTACTGTCAAACTTGTCAGTGCAGATGAGGAGGAGACACACATTTGGGTATGAGCTTTTTGCAACATTAGATTTGCCTGCTGATGCATCATCTGAGTAGGCTAACCCAAGCAGCTTTGATGATGAGACAGACTATGAAGAGTAACTTTAGAGCTGTAAAGCAAGAAAATTGGGTGTCCAAAAAAACCTCAACCTCTCAAGATCGCAGTGGCAGGAATAAGAAGGATATGGCTACTCCCCCTCTAAAAAAAGCTTGGCAAGCTACCCTTCAGCACTTTTTTAGCAGGCTGCATCCCAGCCTTAACAGCCAAGTAGAGCAGATGCAGGAGCACCAGTGGTGCCAGGGGAAAACCCGCAGATGTAGGTCCAAACAAGAAAGGCTAGTGGAGCCAAAAGAGTGGTTGTGGTACTCGTGACACCAGCCACACGAGTGGTGCCAGGAGCAGTAAGAGCATGGTATGGTTGCATTCTATGTTACTAAAAGAAGACAACAGAAAGACAGTGTGCAGTATGACCATCAGCAGAGGGAAATCTCTGGTAGATTTAACAACCACCTCCTTAATGTACCACCTAAAGTTAAAACATCCCCAGGTTTGTGAAGCATCAGGATCTGTGCCTTTGGTTCCATCAGACCCATCTCATGGTAATAATGTAGGCAGTGGTGCTGGTGGCACTGGCAATGCTACAGAACTTTCTCATGCTGAAAAAAAATGCTGCTGCACCTGCTGCTGCTACCACTCCATCTCCCCCAACACCAAAGACTCCTCTATGAAACCATGCACTCCCGCCAGGCACAGTCTGCTGTAATTTGACACCATCTGGCAAATGTAGAACATCCCCTATCCAGGGTGAATGCCAGCAGTGGAAGTGTTCTTGGCCAGAACTAAGTACCAGTCATCCCATCCAACAGCTCATTACATCACATAGATCATAGGTGAAATGATGGCGTTGGATCTGCAACCATTTTCTGTTGTGGAAAACACTGGCTTTCACAGACTTCTACAGCACTTGCAGCCATGGTACCAGCTCTCATCATGCTCCAGAATTTCACACACTGTAATGCCAAGCATACTCATTTCCATCTTTCAGATGAGACGTTAAACCAAGGTCCCATCTGTCTGGATTGGTGGTAGTTCAGGTGGATGTTAAAGATCCCATGGCACTTAGTGAAAAGAGTAGGGGAATTTCTCCAGTGTCCTGGCCAAATTTCCCTCATTCACTAAAAAATACCACCAACAGCTTAATCTGGTTCAAGGTCAGTTGGCATTCATCTGTATCCCCTCCCCTGGGTCGTGCCTGAAAATAGGCAGGATTTGTCTAGTGCACTTACCCGGTCAACAAAAACTAAACAAAAAACATACATCAGGGTGTGAGAATAGCAAATTGCCATACTACTCTCTGAGGCTGTGGGGGAAGATTTGCACTGCACCTTAGATATCGAGAGCAGTACAAACTCCGTGCATGCATAGCTCTCCTTGACTGTATACTGGTATGTACAAAACCCTATGTCTACTGTTGTGGATTCCTCCTTCTCACCCTGTGTCACTGGCTATAAGGATATGCTGAGCAGTGCCCATTCAACTCCAGGTCTACTCTTCTAAATGTTGGGCTAATGGAGAAAGACTACACATCAGTGAACATCCTGGCATTCATTCAAGACATGCTGCAGTACAGATAGTTGGTACCAATCTACGTGCTGGTTTTTTCTTCACGGATAATGGGGCAAATATGGTGAAAGCAGTTGCTGATCGAATTATGTCACTATTCGTTGCTTTGCCCAAACCGTGAATATAGTGATCACATCTGTACTGTCAAAGTACTGAGGCTATCAAGACTGTCTCCACAGCGTGCTCCATCTCTGCTCATTTTCTTCACTCCGTAAAGGTGACTAATCAACTATGAAAAGTGCAAAAATGCCATGGTCTGTTTCAGCGTTGCTTGATACAGGATGTCAGTACCAGATGGAATTCATCATACCTGATGCTGGCTAGACTGCTAGAACAGAAGCACACACTTTATGACATGGCAGTGGAGTGCAACACTGAGAGAGTCCTAGGCCACCATGAGTGGTCACTGGTTGATGCCATGGTGAGAGTACTTAGGCCATTTGATAGGAACATTCCCAATCTAAATGCATCCACTGTCACCCTGAGGCAGGTGATCCAAGCAGTGCATATAGTGAAAGCATCCATAAACAGATATGTACAGGAAAACAGATTCCAGATGGGGCAGCTGTGCTCTCTAGCAGCTGCAAGCTGGGCTGGATGCAATGTTTGTGAAAGTGCTGGATAATCGCAGCCACATTTTTGCAACCATGCTAGATACCCGGTTCAAATGTGAGATTCTTCACACGGCTATGGATGGCCACAGAGTGATTCATTTTCAACATGAGCTGGGTGATGAGCTGACTGGTTGCATATGTGGACTGCTGACACCGGCAGCTGATGCAGAAGATCATGAGAGACAGAAGAAATTCCATCTGGCAGATCTGGTTCCATTGGTGGAGATAGGGAAGAAGTACCTGTTACTGACAGTAGCACTGATGGGAGTGAAAGGGCACTGCTCAGCACATCCTTACGTCAAGAGCAAAAGAAGAGGACAATCACAGCTAGCTATTTTGTGGAGTCTCTTGAGCTATTTCAGGTTGATCTATTAGGTTACTGGGCACAAAAGATGCATTCATCCCCTCATTTGGTGCAACTGGCTATGAGATACATGTATTGCCCCTCCCCAATGAATGTGCTGTGATTCGAGGGGATGTTTATCACAGCTGGTGATGTTGTCAAGCCTCATCGTTCAACCCTGAACAAGTCCAACAGCTTGTTTTCATCAAGGTTAACTTGCCATTACTTGGGTACAAAGATAAGTTACCCCAATAAAAACAGAAATATAGCCTCTCTCAGGTCTTTTGCTGTTTTTCTTCATAAAGCTAACCTGTGTATTCCCCCATGCATCCTTTCTGTAGTGTTTGATGCACACACCTTCATTATAATATAAATACATTAACTTTTTCTGAACAAGATACAACATCTCTTCTTGTTTCAATATGTGTTATTATCATACATCTTATAAACAGCAATGAGTCTGAACAAAAACACAGGTATAATAGCTCCAAGGTAAATCAAAACCCAATGAGTGCTAATAACTTACTTCACATGCTATGACTTCACAACAATTAGCTTATGAAACTGTATGCACTGCACAGTGCACCAATCACCACTCCACTTTTGCATAAAGCCTACAGAAACAACATTCCCCAAATCTTCTTGCTTCCCAGTGCCCACATCGCCCCAACATTACACAGATACAGCTTATGGGGACTGTTTTTGCTGCTTTCATCATTTTGCTATCCCTTTCTTGCTTGCAGTTATTTATCTCACAAATAAACAAGCATTTGTCAATGCCGAATGTTGGCTTGCTGACATTGGCATTGGCAGTGCAGGAGTTAGAGATCCATAATAGGAATGGCAGTGAAGTATTGAACTAAAGCCATCACCCCCCCACCAAGAGACTGAAAGGCATTGGGAGTGTGGCTTTGGGTTGGCCATAACGCTTGTGCCGTTCAACTTCACCCCACCCTGCAGAGAGCAACAGGTGTCGGGTGTGCATTGGGAACTTTGGCCCTCATTCTCACCCCATTCCATAAGAAAATAAGCTGAGATGGGTGCAATATAGGAGAATGGGGTGAACGTTAGGGTGACAGAACCCAACGCACACCTCAATGCCTGTCAGTGGCTGTTGGGGGGGGTTGGGGTAGAATTCTGTGAACATTATGGCTGATGAACCCAAGTTACATCCCTGTCGCTTGTCAGTCTCTACAGGGTGGGTGTATGGTTGGAAAACTCAACTCCCTGGGTGTTTGTTGGTATTTTCACTCCAAATTTTCAACATTGGCTTTCTGGGACCCCACCTGATGAACAGTGGCACTATAATTTTGTTACTCAATCCTGAAAGGTGATTTCGCACAGCAGCTGCGCCATTGGAAGCCACAGGTGCAGAAACACATTTCGGGTAGGATGTGAAAAATGACAGCTGTACTGTTCTTGAGGAGAGTGTAAAAATGGCAATGTTGAAAATCTGGAGAAGAAAATATGAAACATTACCAAAACAAGCGTGCATAGATACTGTCTAGCGACGCCCATAATCTGATCATTTTGGGAAATTTTTTCCCAAATTTTCAACATGGGCATTTTGGGATCTCTCCTCATGAACAGTGGCACTGTGATTTTGTTACTGTGTCCTGAAAGTTGATTTCGAACAGTGACCGCGCCCATTGTGTGCCACAGGTGCGAAAACATGTTTTGGGCAGGATGTGAAAAATGAAAGCTATACTGTTCATAAGGAGGTGTGCAAAAATGGCAAGGTTGAAAATCTGGGGTGAAAATATAAAAAACTGGGGAAGTTAGAAGCATGCACAGAAACTGCACAATGAAAGCTGGTAACGCAGTCATTTTTTGGAATTTTTTCACCAAATTTGCAACATGGGCTTTTTGGGACCTCTCCTCATGAACACTTGCACTGTCATTTCGTTAATCAGTCCCGAAAAGTGATTCTGTGCAGCAACAGTGAAATCACCTTTCGGGGCCAAGAAACAAAATGACAGTTACATGTTCATGTGTTACATGTGTCAGTGTGGCTCAGTTGGTAGCACATCCGCCTCTGGACCAGAAGGTCATGGGTTCTCGTCCCACACTGGGATTGAACTTGCACCTAAAAATCATTGGCATCCGAGTGTAGTATTGGGGGGTGCTGTACTGCTGGGTTGTGCCGTCCTTTGGATAAGACGTTAAACCGAGGTCCCTTCTGCCCATCCTGGTGGGTGTCCAGGTGGAAGTAAAAGAACCCAGGGCACTCTTTGCAAAGAGCAGGGAACATTCCCAGTGTCCTGGCCAACATTCCCCTTCCCATAAACCAGTTCATGCAATTATCCAGGCTGTGTGTGGGTGATGATGTGCAATATGGCTGCCACCACACATTCAGTCACTTCACTACCAGTCTAGCATTGCTTGTAAAGCGCTTTGGGATACTGTGTATGAAAAGCGCCATATAAATGCTGATTCTTCTTCTTCACCAGGTGAGGTCCCAAGAACTCCATGTTAAAAAATTTGGGGCTAAAAGTCCTAAAAATGGCTGAGATATCACCCTAAGTTGAAACCCCCAATTATAAAGCTTACCATCATTTCTTCAGTTCGCAGTTCAGCTTTGAAGAGCGCAGACATGTCCCGCTTCAGAGAAGATCATGGCTCCCAACCTCCGCAGGTTAAGTATGGGTGAGGGGGAAGTGGCTGCACAGAGGAAGGGGGACGAGCGAGACAATGGTGGACCGTTTTCTGCATTGCTGGTAAAAAAAAAAAACATGCAAGGGAAGGTTTTCTTTTTTTTTAAAAAAGGTTGAAAAATAAATGTCACATTGGGTGGGCCCCAGTGTGCCATAATTGAGGCACATCTGACACCGGGTGGGCATCCCTGTGTTGGAAAGGGATATTATTTAACCAGAAAACCACACTAAAGGGGATGCTGACATGGGGATTGGGCACCCTAATGTCAGCTTTTCAGGAGTGTGTGGTAGGCAGCAGGAGCTGCCATGTTAGGTGTGCCACATAATTGGGGGGAGGGGGCATGCCAATAGGGGGACTGGGTACCCCAATGTCGGGACTGTGTGGCGGAGGGCAGGAGCCGCCACCATATGTAGTTCAGTGTTTTACCAGGAATGGCACGTAATGGAGGCATGTCAGATCTGCCACTGCAATGATGAGCCTGTCTCATTGCAGCGGCAAATTCGTTTCAAGTTGGTGGCACTCTCTGAAACTGCTGTCATCGGCAGCATGTTCACTGGTTTTTAGCTGAGGGACATACCAACTTAAGCATCCTCTGGATTTGCCACAACACTGACACACCTTTGAAAGCGCTACTACCATGCTACTACCGCAGCATGTTGCTTGCGCATGTGCACAAACCAACATAAAAAGGCTGCCTGCTTTTATTGCTCTTTTCAATTTCTTTCATGTAATTTTCTTTATTTGCACATCCACTTTGCTCAGCTGCCACCACCTGGCATCCAGCTTACACTAGAGCACCACGGCCGTCACACAGTGGGACACTGTCTGTGCCTTCACTTCCTAGGAAAAGAGCTATCCATGGCATGCTCAATCCTCTCTCTCCCTCTGGCTGGCCCTTGAGCAACCAAGGTCCATTCAGCAACTCGGTTCATCAGAGTAGTTAGCAGTACTGACGGTACTGTAGCACTACAGAGCTGGCTCATTCTTTTCATTTTAAAAACCAAAATATTGTATTTTTATTTTATTTCCCCTATTGTGAATATACCCTGTAATCAGATAGGAATGTACCCTCAAAAACAGACAGGGATATACCCTGCCCTGTAAACAGACAGAATAGGATAAGCCCTGTTCAGGCTCTTTAAGTCATCACTGAAAGGGAACCAGCATAGCATTAAAAAAACATGTTCTGTGAGGCATTGCCCTTGGGCTCTCCTTGAAAATGAAATACTTATTTAATCTTTAAATAAAGTGTATTGAGTTTAAAAGAAAAGATGAAAAAAACTGCCAAAAAAGCAGGCAGCCTGTTTTATTTGAGTGATAAATTAAAATTATTACAAGTAAGAAAGGGATGGCAAAATGACAACAACAATAAAAACACTTCCCTAAACAAGCCCTATCGGTGAAACATTGGGGTTAATATGTGTGGTTTCAATGGAAACATTTTTTTTTTTTGTAGACTATGTTTATGATCTCCCTGGGCCAGGCAGCCTTCTGGGGTGCACACGCAGCGAGGACTGCTACTCCCTGCCTGAAACCTGCAGTCCGAATGGAGCTCCCCAGACAACCAGGCAGCCCTAGCATACCGGATCACCCCCCAAGCTGGTTCCACTCACCCTCAGCGGCCTAACTGAAATTAGAGAGGGCTTACCGTAGTTGCCGGATCAGCCAGGAATCCATCGGAGATGGGGTCAGCAGTGGGATATGCGTCCTGCCTCTGGTGCCCCCATCATCTCTGTGGTCCCAGGTGTTTTTTTTTCCCCCATAGTTGCCCCCTCGGAAGTGTGACATGCAATGACGTCTTTGCATGGCTCACCTTCTGTCATCTGCCCTCCCGCCCCTAATTCTGGCTGGGCATTGCCTGTGCCCTGATCTCCATCGGGGCTTGCAGGACACAGAGCAGCCCGGAACCCTCCCAGAGAGAGAGAGCAGTCCTCCGGATGCTCAATCCTCTCCCTCCCCTGCTGACCCCCGTCAGCCAGGGCTCATTCCCGAATCCGGATCGCCAGCGTGGTGCGAGGTGTGGTGTCCAGCACCTCAACCCTCAGTGCTACCTGGCCGGCTTCTCAATGGAAAAATTTAACAACTTGATATTGGAAATGTTCTGTACAGTATGTTTTGGCTTTCTGCAAACTGCAATTGCTGACTGATGGTGGCTTCTCTTAAGCCCTATTGGTCAGGCTGTGACTATCTGATTGCTTTTGCTTGTAGAGCAGAAACAGGCCAAGTATTTAGGGAAAACACACTACTATCAGTTCTCCTCAGAAACACTGAAAATTATTTAAATTAGCACACAAAAATTGTGACAAAAATTACCCTCTCTTACTTGGGATTTAGAGAGTAGAACTAATAAATGTCAAGGTTTCTCATTTTTGTCTAGCTTTAAACAAGTGGATGGAAGTAGATGCTTTTTCTGCAGCAGCTCAAGTCATCTGTCACCCCTGTCTGAAGCTTCTGAGAGTGCTGGGTCATGTGACCTGCCTTCAGTGAGCTTCTAAAGTGGCCTCCGATTGGACAGAACGTCTTTGGTGATCTTGTAGTCTCACAACCAGTTTCAGCAGCTGAGTAATAAAGCACATGTAACCCCCCCTGCAAATGGGGGTTCCCAAAAGACTTCCAGGAGCTTGCTTGAATGCTCCAAGCCTGAATGGTGTTTGGCATTTAAGCCATTTATCAGTGAGTGTTTTTAGAGCCTGTGGTACTGTCTCTTTAAGAGCTGTCTGCTTGCAGACATAATTAGTTTGTATGGGGGGACTGTGTGCTTCTCTGTTTGAGTACCACTCGAGCTGCTGCCAATTCACTCCATTTTTGCAGTCACTAGGAGTGCAAAGGGAACCTATCTGAAAGATGTAACTGTTTGCCAGAAATCATTAAGAGTAACAATGAAATTACAGTTTGTCTAACCTGCTTTCTTTGCAGTCAGAACTGTGTCTGCCTAGTTCCCCATTCTGGTTTTGAACTGCTGAACTGGACCAATCAGTGTGGAATGCTAGCTCTAAAATGGTGCCTTGGACGAATCAGAACTTGGACTCATAATCTGAGCCAGCCACAAGAGGATTGTATGGGCAGTGACTCTGGGAGATGTAGTTTAGACTTGAGCGCCTTTTGGACCAACAGGAGCAGTCTATTGTGATGACAGCCAATCCAGTCAAGAACTGGGAGGAACTCAAAGGAAGTGCCAGTTTTGTCTGTTGGAGTTTCAGTTTTAGCTCTGGCAGTGAAGGGAAAGGAACCCTGTGCTCCTTCAGTGCACAGTTTTAGTCAGGAAACATGTAGGTCCGGAGTTCGGTCTGCAGCTTGTGTAACTGCTTGTTAGGACTGAATCCGTCCTGTGAAGAGAATCAAAGGATATCTGAAGAGTAGAAACCAGGCTCACCCTGTAGAAGACTGGAGAAATTGCTGAATTACTTTCGGTCTGTCAGGAACTGAATCTGCATGTGTTCTCCGGGTATTGTGCAGTAATGCGATCGGGATAGAGAAGCAGCCTGCCTGGTATAGTACTTTCTTTTGCCATATAAATGTGTGAGGAGTCTCGTGGAGCTCAATAGTAGCCCTGCTGACATTGAAGGACCCTATCTTGTTTGGAGGTCGTGAGTACTAATTCAGGGTCGCTCCTGTTGAATTGCCACATTGAATCCAAATAGAATTACTGTGCTGCTGACTGTTTAACTAATTTTCTTTTCTCTGTGTGAAAGGGCCCTACCAGCTGCCATGGTTTGGACTAGCCACTAGGGCTTGGGTACCCAGGGACAGTAACTGGTAGGGATAGCCTGTGCACAGAGCCATAGAGTAGATGAGTAAAGTATAAGCTAATTAACCTGATTTCCCCTGTCCTTGTTATATTCCCCTAAATAAATCAGAGCTGCTTGTTTCAGCAAAGTTATACTGCCTGAGGTATTTGTCTATGTTAAAGTATTGTACTGTGATTGTTGCACTGTATCTTATTTTACAGGAGGTCCCAGTGCCTGAACCAGCCCTGGGGTAAGTGTATACTGTGAAGGTAATTCTGATATATTGTGTGGGCCACTAGTGGGAAGAAAGGGGTTGCAGTGCCCCAGAGGGCTGTGACCAAGTAAGTTTAACTATTGCAAACCCTGACCTCTGGGTGGAGGCACCCGCCATTGGATCCAGCCCCTCAACCTGTTAGTAGCAAATCAGGCAGGGAGTAGCCCCTGGGATAGCGCCATCTAGGGGTTACATCTTGGAGCGCACCGCTGGGATTGTGTGTCCTCTAGTGGCCATATTTACAAACCACTGTTAAGAAAAAAAAAAATAAATAAATGGGTACCCCGACAGAAGTGGCTGTGCACCGGCTGGTGGAGTGGTGTACTGGGGAGGAGATCGACCCCCAAAATGCTATGTTTATCCTGGACATCCCCCTGGGTATCAATACGGACACTGTGCAGGGAGTACTTTCCAAGGTGGAAGGTTTACAAAATCCTGTGGTGGTGAGTCGGCATGCTAATCTGCTCACCCACACTTTCCTGGCCCTAGTAGAGTTTAAGGATCCCATAGATAGCTCCAAAGTGCCACAGACCATTACCCCAGAGGAAGCCCTCACTGCTTGGAGAGTGATAACTAAGGACAGTAAAGACCCGGGGGGGAATGAGCCCCCACCACTATCTGAAACTTTTGAGCAGAAATTTGCTAAATGGTTGCTGGGGAAGGAAAACTGTGGAGGACTTGAAGAAACTATTCTTGCCACCTGGGGTGTTCCTCCCCAACACCCTCTCCCGCTCCAGTACCCGTAATGGTGGCTGAACCAATGCAGACTCCTATTTCTGCACCTGCCATAGTCACGACTCTTACTGAAGGTTGAGGATCTTCTCTGGCACCCTCCCACCCCCAAGGGGAGGATGACTGGGAGACCTGGATAGACTATGTTGCCCCAAGTGCTAGAATGGCAATGCTCGGAAGCAGCGAAAGAGGGTTAGTGAGAGGCCTCCGAGGTCCTGCCCTGGCTACCATCCGTGCTAAACGGCCAGTAACCCTGAAGTGACTGCACAGGCCTATCTTGAGGCCCTGGAGAATGTATATGAGCCCAGATTCTGATGAAGACCTATGGTGGAGAGTAAGAGATGCACAACAGTACCAAGGAGTTGTTGTCTGTGTATGTATCTCGGCTGGAAAAATTGTTGCAAGAATGCCTCAGAAAGGGTAGTTTGCCAGCGATTGAACTGGACCGAACCAGGCTGGATGGAATCCTTAAGTCTGCCCCTTCTCAGAACTGCTGTTGCTTCAATTCGCCTGGCAAATCGACTGGAATCCCACCCTCCTATGATGAGTTAATGAGGAATCGAGGAGTTGAGAAAAAGGCGACCTCGGGAGGGACCTGCACCAACAGCTGCGGCTACGACCCGAGTTACTGAGGGTGACCCATCAAGTGAAGTTCAGGGCAGAGGTTGGCAGTAAATGAGTGCTCTGACAAGGAAAAGATATGCCACAATGGGGCGAACTGTTGAGAGAGATCCGGAATTCAAAAACAGTCCCTTTATGAAGGCCACGCCTGCAAATGCAGGCCCCTGACCTATATCCGACTGCATCTGCTATGGGGTGGGGTACCCACCCATGTATCTCCTGCTGATAACAGCTCCGAACTTCGATTCCTTGACCATGGAAGTGGAGAAACTGACGAGATGTCTCCAAATGCTTATCACGCCGCAGACAGACATGGCACCCAGGTTTTCAGTTAGTAATACCCCCACCCTGGCTCCCAGTGTGGCGCCTCGGCCAGCTCAAACTCCAGAAAGTATGTTTTGCTATAATTGCGGGAAAGATGGGCACATGAAAAGGGAATGCCGGTCCCCAAAAGACACTGACAAAGTTGCATATAGGCTACAAGGAGAGCTTCGGAGAACAAATCAGTGGTTAAGAGGTGCACGAAATGATCCCAGTGAGGGCACCAAAAATGCTAACTCACGTCCTTTTGTGGCAAGGTCAGTTGCCCAGGCCCCCACTACCGCCTCTCCAGACTGGTCCAGAATAGTGGGTCCCTCCATGGAGACCACTGTAAAGGTGAATGGAGTGTCTACAAGAGCTGTATTAGACAGTGGCTCCCAAGTGACAATTATGTTCCAGGATTGGTATCAGAAGCATTTGTCAGACGTGCCCTTACAACCATTAGAAGGACTGCATGTATGGGGTTAAGTGAGAAGGCCTACCCTATTCGGGTATATCCGAATTTGGCTGTCTTTCCCCACCTCCGTGGCTGGAGTGGCGAACAAGTAGAGACCCTAGCCTTAGTGTGTCCCCCACTGGACTGTATGATGGTGTCCCTTTGTTGATTGGAACAAATGCTCATATGTTCGGAAGGCTGGCACAGTTGTGTTATGAAAACAGGGGTCAAAGACTAGTAGAGCTTTAAGAGTTCCGGCTTTAATTAAGAAGGCCTATGAGGCACAGAGAGATGCTGAAAAAATAGAACCAGAGGAACCGGTCGAATTGTATGGAAGAAGGATCCTGAGTCTCTGATCCTGGCGCCAAATGCCCAGTGTACCTTACAGGAGAGGTCCGTATCAGAAAGGATGTTAAGAATAAAATATTAATGTTGGATGCACAAGGCGATGGAAAATTGCCAGAGGACTGCTGGTCAAGCCTAGTATTTGCCGCTAGAGCCCATGCTTATGCCAGAAGGGTAATGGTCCAAGTTCATAATGTGTCTGAAAGAGACATTTGAGTAAATAGAGGTTGCATCCTGGCTAATGTGCATTGTGCAGACACTGCAGTGCTACCAGCAGCAAGAGTTCAAGGAAGAATGACAGAGTACGCCTGACTTGTTTGATTTCGCGACTCCCGCTGCCAGCTGAATGGAAAGTGAGGATCAGTGAGAAGCTTGCCCAGAGAGACCAGGTGTTTTCTTTAAAGGAATGGGATGTAGGATACGTGCAAGGAGCTGAGCACAATATCCGGCTGCATGACGAAAGACCATTTCGTGAGAGGTCTCGACGCCTGGCACCTGCTGACATAGATGATGTGAGACGGCATCTGCAAGAGATGTTAGCTGCTTGTGTAATACAAGAATCCAGAAGCCCTTATGCTTCCCCCATTTTGGTAGTGAGGAAAAAGAATGGAACAGTAAGGATGTGTGTGGATTATCGCACCTTAAACCGGCGGACTATCCCTGATCAGTACACAATGCCCCGCATTCAGGATGCTTTGGACTGCCTAAACGGGAGCAAGTGGTTCTCTGTGCTGGATCTCCACAGTGGGTACTACCAGATCCGATGCTCGAGGACCATGAGGAAGACAGCCTTTCATCTGTCCGCTGCTTCTATGAATTCATGAGGATGCCTCAAGGGATTTCAGGTGCCCCAGCCACTTTCAACGATTGATGGAGCGTGCAGGGGGGACATGAACTTACTAGAGTGCCTGGTATACCTAGATGATGTTATTGTGTTTGGCAGCTCACTGGAGGAACATGAGAAGCAGATTATTTAAGGTATTGGACCGACTGGAGGACTTTGCCTTAAACTGTCCATTGATAAGTGTCAATTCTTTCAAACATCAGTAAAGTATGTGGGACACATAGTATCCACCGAGGAATAGAGACCGACCCAAGTAAAGTTGAGGCCTTGACCACCTGGCCACAGCCCAAAATCTAAAGAACTGCAAAGATTCCTGGGATTCTGTGGTTATTATCAGCGTTCATCAAGGACTATTCAAGAGTGATCCGCCTTTACTTAACCTTACTCAAGGTATCCCCAACCACAAAAATACCAAAGTCAGCGTCCCTCAAGACTGAAAGAGTGTATTTTCATCCGAGTGAAGTATTTGGGGCCTGCTGGACTCCTGATTGTGAGACTACTTTTCATGAGATCATATATCAACTTACCCATGCTCCAGTGCTGGCCTATGCCGATCCAAGAAAACCTTCGTCCTGCACTGATGCTAGCTTACAGGGTTGGGGCTGTGTTGTACCAAGACACGAGAATGGCCTGAGACCAGTGGCCTTTGCCAGTAGGCGCCTGATCCCATCCGAAAAGAACTATCCTTTACATAAGTTAGAGTTCCTAGCTTGAAGTGGGCTATTGTTGACCAATTCCATGAGTACTTGTATGGGGCTAAAATACTAGTAAAACTGACAATAATCCTTTGACCTATGTGCAGACCTCAGCTAAGTTGGATGCCACTGGCCATAGGTGGCTTTCTGCATTATCTACATATGACTATGCTCTCGAATACCGAGCAGGTCTGAACCACATAGATGCTGATGCTCTCTCCCGGAGGCCTGTTCCCAGAATGATTGGGTCCAATTGGCAGAACCTGACATT
The DNA here is from genome assembly GCA_016271365.2 of Neoceratodus forsteri. Lineage (NCBI taxonomy): Eukaryota > Metazoa > Chordata > Ceratodontiformes > Ceratodontidae > Neoceratodus > Neoceratodus forsteri. The sequence goes on along the minus strand of CM028137.1, from coordinate 529,185,137 downwards.
CGGGCACTCTGCGGAAGTTTGACAGGGAGGAACAAATGTCCACGGACGCAGTGGACTGCATGGTGGATTGCTTGGGACCCTCTGAGAATTGCATACCTGCTGCTTATTGCCACTTTTCTGCAATAGACATTGGTGCACCCTCAGCTGGACAATGACAGTGTTAGGCAGGCTCAATCCCTCGATCCCATGATCAAAGCAGCTTTAGAAGCCCTCTATGCAGGAAAAGATGTGTCCAAATTACGCCCACGGATTTGAGAACTGCACTATTATACAAAGAAGGTCCTAAGTTGAAACTGATCAATAAACTGTTATACAGAGAAACCGTAGACAGAGGGGACAAGTAGACAAACAACAACTAGTCCTGCCCACTGCCTTCGAGACTCAGTACTGATGTCCTTGCACAACCACATGGGGCACCTTGGTACAGACAGAACACTTGACTTGGTGAGATCCAGATTCTATTGGCCTAAGATGGGGCTGATGTGGAGCAACACATTCGAACTTGTAGTCGCTTGCTTACAGAGGAAAGCTTGTTCCAGAGGGCTGCCCCTTGTTAACATAACCACCAGTGCACCCATGGAGCTGGTCTGTATTGATTTTCTGAGTTTGGAGCCAGATCAAAGAAATATCAGTAATGTGCTGGTGGTCACTGACCATTTCACTGAGATATGCCCAAGCTTTCCCACCAAAGACCAGAAAGCATCCACTGTGGCCAAAGTACTTGTAGAAAACTTTTTGTTCACTATGGGGCTCCACAAAGAATCCATTCTGATCAAGGAGAGACTTTGAGAGTCGTCTGATCAAAGAGATGCTTTCTCTGTGGGAGTCGAAAGTCCAGAACCACTCCTTACCACCCAGGGGACCCTCAGCCTGAACGTTTCAACCGCACTTTGCTAGATATGCTAGGCACCCTGCACCCAAAGGACAAGCCTAGATGGAGCCAACAAATTAGCACCTGGTACATGCTTATAACTGCACCAAAGTGATGCCACTGGGTTCTCCCCTACCGCCTGATGTTTGGAAGAAAGCTCGACTACCGGTAGATGTGTGTTTGGGGTCTCTCTGATGGGGTTCAAGCTGACAACTATTTACAGTATGTGCAAAGTTAAAGGCCCAGCTAACTCATATTAACTAACTGGCTCAAACCATGGCTGCCAAAGAAATCTGGCCAACAAAGAAAGGTATGATAAAAGGTGAAAGCACAGGAACTCCAGGAGGGAGATCGGTGATTACTAAGAAATCTGGGACTGCATGGCAAACACAAGATTGCTGACAGATGGCACCATCTCCTCACATTATAGTGGGCAAACTAGATGATCTGCCAGTGTACAAAGTAAGGCCTGAGAATAATTCAAAAGATGTAAAACAATGCATAGAAATCATTTACTGCCCATTGGACAAATCTTGATTGAGTCTGAGCCCCAGAAGATGCCCCTCTGGACCAGTGACTAGACTGCTGCAAGAAAAGATCAAGAAAGTCTGCACCTACAGAAGCAAGTTAAAGTGTTCCCTCCACAAGTCCCAGTTGAGCATGACTGTCAGTCCATATCGGAAGAAAGTGAGAGTGACTTTGAATACTATCCTTCTACGAACTGAGTCAATTGTTTCGGGCAATCCTAGTCAATACTGGAGATGAAGCTGGGCCTTCTGGACTGTCTAAGCCCTCAGCTTCGTCCCTGGAGCCAATGCTCCCAGAAAGTGAAGTGCAAAGCATCAGATCAGATGAAATGGAATCATTGTGCATGGTTGAACTGTTTGAGCTTTCAGGGAGAAAATGATGGATTGGGTCAGACTGGTGATATACCAGAACAAGAAGAGTATTTTGAGTGCCCTGACAGTCCACTGCCAGTGTCCGAAAGCTCTCCATGCGAGCCAAATGTTGTGGACTCAAAACTGTAACTCCTGGAGCTGAAAGTGCCCCAAGTTCTAGCCTCTCTACCCCATGGAGACTCCTGACAAGTGAGGACAATGCTGAAAATGAGGCTCAGAGTACAGAGACTGTAACAGTTCCCCTAGAAAGACTGGTCGAGCTGTAATGCCTGTGGTGCACCTCAGTTATGATTCCCTGGGCCGGCCAGTGGATCTGCCTCTCAATGTTGTCCATAAAGGAGTGTATGTGTCCCCGAGCTCATTGCCCAAACTGAGCGTCAGTGCTAACTCCAAGTTACTTGTGTTGCCCTCTAAGTATGGTGCCCTTGCCCCGTCCAGCCCCAAGGTAACTGATAGGGAAGGGCCCCCTCTCTTCAGGTTTCATGTACAAGAGGTAATAACTTGAGTTATGGTACAATGTGTCTGTAATACTGTGTAAAGAGTGACGTACTGCAATGTTTCAGAAATGTGTTCTTGGTAAAATGATATATTGACTGATGATTACATGTTTGAGCCTAATGCAAATGTATATGGTTGCAGTTGAAACTTATGGGTACTTGCTTGACGCGGACGTCAAGCTTTCCCAGGCCAGGAAGGGTGTAACCCCCCTGCAAATGGGGTTCCAAAAGACTTCAGGAGCTTGCTTGAATGCTCCAAGCCTGAATGGTGTTTGGCATTTAAGCCATTTATCAGTGAGTGTTTTAGAGCCTCTGGTACTGTCTCTTTAAGAGCTGTCTGCTTGCAGACATAATTAGTTTGTATGGGGGACTGTGTGCTTCTCTGTTTGAGTACCACTCGAGCTGCTGCCAATTCACTCCATTTTTGCAGTCACTAGAGTGCAAAGGAACCTATCTGAAAGATGTAACTGTTTGCCAGAAATCATTTAGAGTAATAATGAAATTACAGTTTGTCTAACCTGCTTTCTTTGCAGTCAGAACTGTGTCTGCCTAGTTCCCCATTCTGGTTTTGAACTGCTGAACTGGACCAATCAGTATGGGGTAGCTAGCTCTAAAATGGTGCCTTAGACGAATCAGAACTTGGACTCATAATCTGAGCCAGCCACAAGAGGATTGTATGGGCAGTGACTCTGGAGATGTAGTTTAGACTTGGTGCCTTTTGGACCAACAGGAGCAGTCTATTGTGAGTGACAGCCAATCCAGTCAAGAACTGGGAGGAACTCAAAGGAAGTGCCGGTTTTGTCTGTTGGAGTTTCAGTTTAGCTCTGGCAGTGAGCGGAAAGGAACCCTGTGCTCCTTCAGTGCACAGTTTTAGTCGGGAAACATGTGTAAGGTCCGAGTTCCGGTCTGCAGCTTGTGTAACTGCTTGTTAGGACTGAACTGCCTGTGAAGAGAATCAAAGGATATCTGAAGAGTAGAAACCAGGCTCACCCTGTAGAAGACTGGAGAAATTGCTGAATTGCACTCGGTCTGTCAGGAACTGAATCTGTTGTGTGTTCTCCCGGTATTGTGCAGTAATCTGATCGGGATAGAGAAGCAGCCTGCCTGGTATAGTACTTTCTTTTGCCATATAAATGTGTGAGGAGTCTCGTGGAGCTCAAGAGTAGCCCTGCTGACATTGAAGGACCCTATCTTGTTTGGAGGTCGTGAGTACTAATTCAGGGTTGCTCCTGTTGAATTGCCACATTGAATCCAAATAGAATTACTGTACTGCTGACTGTTTAACTAATTTTTCTTTCTCTGTGTGAAAGGGCCCCTACCAGCTGCCACGGTTTGGACTAGCCACTAGGGCTTGGGTACCCAGGGACAGTAACTGGCAGGGATAGGCCTGTGCACAGAGCCATAGGTAGATGAGTAAAGTATAAGCTAATTAACCTGATTTGCCCCTGTCCTTGTTATATTCCCCCTAAATAAATCAGAGCTGCTTGTTTCAGCAAAGTTATACTGCCTGAGGTATTTGTCTATGTTAAAGTATTGTACTGTGATTGTTGCACTGTATCTTATTTTACAGGAGGTCCCAGTGCCTGAACCAGCCCTGGGGTAAGTGTATACTGTGAAGGTAATTCTGATATATTGTGTGGGCCACTAGTGGGAAGAAAGGGGGGTTGCAGTGTCCTAGAGGGCTGTGACCAAGTAAGTTTAACTATTGCAAACCCTGACCTCTGGGTGGAGGCACCCGCCATTGGATCCAGGCCCCTCAACCTGTTAGTGGCAAATCAGGCAGGGGTAGTAGCCCCTGGGATAGCGCCATCTAGGGGTTACACACAAATAACCGGGACCCCAAAATACGAATGCTAGCAAATATTTGAAATAAGATATTCACACACCCCTAGTATGGATCACTTCAAGTGCTGAATTAATTAGCTATCCTGTGCTCACACAAAAACAGAGCTCTTGTGGGGGCACAGTAAGATGGGGCTCATTGCAGACCTGGGTTTGAGTCCCACAACCTCCACTTGCATACTGTGTGACTCAGCAAGTCGCTTAACCACCCCAGTGCTCCCAGGTCACCCCTGAAAACAGGCACTTGTGCCTAGTGGGCCTTACCCGGTTACCAAAAAAGAATAAAATAAAATAATGAAAACTGACTGGAGAGACTTTCCCCATCACATGTGCCATAACAGTTAATTATGGAGGGGTTGGCTCACCTCACATTAGTGTGAGGTGATCAGCATTACTGTCTGCATGTCCAAGATAATGCACAGAAGAGTTATTTAACTAATATGAAACATAGAAACATAGAATTTGATGGCAGATAAGGACCGCTTGGCCCACCTGGTCTACCTATTTCCCTACCTAATGGATAAACTGCAGATTCTAGTTAACCAACAGCCTACTTCCTCCTACCCCCCACTAGAATTGCCTTATGTCTGTCCCATGCATTCTTGAAATCCCCCACTGTTTTTGACTCTACGACCTCCTCAGGAAGGCTGTTCCATGTATCCATAACCCTCTCTGTGAAGAAATACTTCCTCACATTACCTCTGAGCCGTCCCCCCTCTATCTTCAAATTGTGCCCGCTTGTTTTTGCACATCTCTTTTTCTGAAAGATGCTACCCTCTTGGACTTTGTTGATTCCCTTGAGGTATTTGAAAGTTTCTGTCATATCCCCCCTCTCCATCCTTTCCTCAAGGCTATACATCTTTAGTTCCTTTAGTCTTTCTTCATATGTCTTCCGACCCTGAATCATTTTGGTTGCCCTCCTCTGGACACCCTCCACTCTGTCTATGTCTTTGTGGAGATAGGGTCTCCAAAACTGTACACAGTACTCCAGATATGGTCTTACCAACTGTCTGTACAGAGGGCCAACAACATCCTGTTTTCTATTGGTGTTGCATCTCCCTATGCATCCCAGTATCCCCCTAGCCCTCCTTACTGCTTTCTCACATTGCTGGCCCACCTTTAGGTCGTCTGATATGACTACCCCCAGGTCCCTTTCCATTTTTGTTGTTGTCAGTATCTCACCACTCCCCCCCCATTGTGTACTCTTCCCCTGGGTTTTTGTTTCCCAGGTGCATTACTTTGCACTTCTTTGCACTGAATCTAAGCTGCCATACATTTGACCATTCCTCCAACCTTGCCAAGTCCCTTTTCATCCTTTCCACCCCACCTTGTGTATCAACCCTGTTGCAGATCTTTGTGTCATCTGCAAAGAGACATGCTTTCCCTTCCAGTCCCTCTGCAATGTCACTTATAAAAGACATTAAAAAGGACCGGCCCCAGTACTGAACTCTGAGGTACCCCACTAGCGACCCTCCTTTCTTCACTGTGGACTCCATTTACTATTACCCGCTGTGTCCTGTTGTCCAACCAGTGTTTTACCCAGGCTACCACCCTAGGACCCACTCCCAGGCTGGATAATTTGTTTATTAATCTTTGGAGTGGGACTGTGTCAAATGCCTTGCTAAAGTCCAGGTAGGCCATGTCCACAGCCCATCCCTGGTCTACTGCTTTGGTCACCCAAACAAATCAATTAGATTTGTCTGACATGACCTTTCCGCTGTGAATCCATGCTGCCTTGGGTCCTGTGCCCCTCTGGCCTCTAGGTACTATTTATTTATTTATTGAAAATGTTTCACCAGGAAAGGCACACTGAGCAAAAAGATGCTCGTCTCACGGTGCGACCTGGGGGGGGGGGGTTACAGAGGAGGCAGGTATACATACAGTATTTGAACTTACAGTAGCACAATACGGATAATGTACATAGATGGGAGGGATTACATATGAACTTGTTGCATAGGCAGAGCAGTACAAAACAGCACCGGATCAGCAAGTACAGGTTATACAAATCATGGTTATCCAACAAGGTAAGAACAGTACAGAACATGATCGTAAGGGCATGGAATACAAAACAAGGGTACACATCAAGGCAATACATGAGATACATAAGTGCCAGTTTACAGAACAGGGGTGGGAGTAGCAGAACTTGAGTGCCAGTAACGGAGGTTGAGCTTCAGGGAGATGCATCAAGAAGAAAGGAAGGATTTGGAGAGCAAGGAGGGGGGTAGAGAAGCGGGGTGTAGAAGCGTAGGTGTATAGAGGGAGGTTAGGTGAGGAGGGAGGGAGGGGGCTGGGGAGCTACTCAATAATTCTTTCCTTCAGAAGTGATTCCATCATTTTCCCTACCACTGAGGTCAAACTGACAGGTCTGTAGTTTTCTGCCTCTGTCTTGCTCCCACTTTTGTGAAGGGGAATCACATCTGCCCTCCTCCAGTCCTCAGGTACCACCCCATCCTCCCATGATTTATTAAAAAGGGTAGTCAGTGGTGTTACTAGTTCTTCCCTTAGTTCTTTTAAAATTCTGGGGTGAATCCTATCAGGCCCCATTGCTTTATCCACCTTCAGTTTTAAGAGTTCTTTCAGAACCCTTTCTTCTGTGAAAGGACTAATATCAACCCCCCTATCCAGAGTACTTCTATTGGACCGATTAGGTATTTCCCCCTGCTTTTCCATTGTGAATACTGAGCAGAAGTATTCGTTCAGTATCCCTGCTTTTTCACGGTCGTTCTCTGCCCAACCGCCTTCCTCTTTGTTCAGCCTCAGTAACCCTGCCTTAGTCTTTCTTTGCTTCCTAATGTACCTATAAAAGGTTTTATCCCCCTTCTTAACCGAGTTGGCTATCTTTTCCTCAGTTTGGGCCTTTGTTATTCTGACTGCCTTACCCGCTTCCTTCTGCTTTAACTGGTGCAGTTCTCTGTCCTGCTCCTTCTGTGTTTCCTTATACTTCCTGAATGCTATCTTTTTTCCTTACCTTCCCCGCCACTTCTTTTGAGAACCATAGTGGTTTTTTCTTTCATTTTGATTTGTTTATTTGCTTCACACAAAGACTTGTTGCCTCTGTGATGGCGGTTTTGATGTTTCCCCATTGTTGCTCCACCCCACCTTCTTGCCTGCTTGTTAGTGCTTTTTTGAGGCACTCTCCCATTTTGACAAAATCAGCCCTCCTGAAGTCCAGTACCTTCACTTTTGTGTGGCTTGACTCTACAGCTAAGTTTATCGTGAACCATACTGTTTGATTGTCACTTGTTCCCAGATGGCTACACACTTCAAAATCAGAGATCCTCTCTGCATCCCCATTTGAGAGTACCAGGTCTAAGATTGCTCTCTCCTGAGTGGGTTCCAAAACTAGCTGCCTGAAGCATGCCCCCTGTAGGGCATTGAGAATGGCCCTGCTCTTGGATGTGGCTGCAGCAAAGGTGCTCCAGTCAACATCTGGCATATTCAGGACCCCCATCAGCAATATTTCCCCTTTTTCTGCCATCCCAAGGATGCCTTCTATCATTTCCTTGTCCATTTCCTCCCCCTGAGATGGGGGTCTGTATACAACCCCTGTGAGGATTGTGGAGCCATTTCCAGTCTCCATGGTGACCCACAGTGCCTCCTCTCCCCTGTTTACCATTTAGTTCTATTGCTTTTGTCCCTTCCCTTACATAGAGAGCTACTCCTCCGCCTTTTCTTCCCTCCCTATACCTCCTATAGATTGTGTACCCTGATATGTTGACATCCCAGTCATGGTTCTCTGTGTACCATGTTTCTATGACTGCCACAATATCCAGGCATCCCTCTTCCATCAAGGCCACCATTTCAGGGGGCTTTTTACCTAGACTACAGGCATTGGTACTCATTACCCTCCATTTTTTTATGGCTTTTTTTCCTTTTGCCCCATCTCTGTCCCTACTGCCTTTATCTGTTTCTCCATTTACCCCTGCCCTTCTCCCTATCAACTGCTCTATTTTGGTGTTTACCTCACTAATTACCCTGATTTTTGGGAGGGGGCTAGGATTTCCCTTCTCTTCAGTGCCTCCCCCCTTGGCTAGTTTAAATGCTTGCCACTGAAGCATTTAAAACCATCACCTAGGATCCTGGTTCCCCTCCAAGATAGATGCAGATCATCGCGCCTGTATAGGCCTGCATCCTACCAGGTGGAGCCCCAGTCCCCAATGAAGCCAAATCCCTGAGCTCTGCACCAGCTTTTCAAACAGTCATTGAATCCCATGGTGTGGAGTGCCCTAGCCTCATCCTTGCCATAGACAGGTAGCACTTCCAAGAAAGTTACCGTGTGTGCTACTTGTCTAAGGCCCCTCCCCAACTCCACAAACTCCTGTTGCACCTCTCTGATCCCATTCTCAGCCAAGTCATTCGTCCCTAGGTGGATAATGACATCCAACTCCCTCCCCCTTGCTGCTGCTCCCATGATCCTGAGGATTTGTTTCCTGTCCCTCCAAGCCTTGGCGCCGGGCAGGCACCTTACCTCCCTTTCCCCTCTCTCCCCTAGTTCTGCCCCCCTAACAATTGAGTCCCCCACTAAGAGTTGTTTCCTTCCCCTGTGGGGTCCTAGGCCACACTCCTGTGGGTCTCCATTGTGGAGGTTCCCAGCATCCTCTTTGGTCTCCACTGCAGGTGCCTCCATAGAGGAACCATGCTTCAGCAGAGTGGCGAATGAATTGTGGAGAGGCACAACTGGAGGGAGGCACCTCTGTTCCACCACCCTCACCCTCCCTGAGCCCACTGTGGTCCAACCACTCCTCTTTCTTGGCAGCCTCTGAGGTAGTGGTGGTGGCCTGGGTGGGGGAGCAGGTTTCCTGAATCCTTGCCAGGTCAGCGTGGAGATGAACAACCTCCTCTCTCAGACCACAGAGGTGTCTGCAAATAGGGCAGCAATGCAGTTTCCAGAATGTCTCCCGGAAGACAGCTGCTCCACAGCCAGTGCATTGCACCACTCCCCACATGTCTGTGTCCTTTCCAGTTACTGATGCTTTTTTGTTCTTGTTTTAGTGTGTGCAAGCTTGTGAGTGTCTCTACCCCCTATTCAGTGTGCTGTGCCTTTAGGGAGAAGAGTTCCAAGGTTACTATAGGGGAGCGACAGAAAGGTTAAATGTAAGACAACCAGTGACATGCCAGAACACGTTGACATTGATATTTACAGAATTATTGGTCTGAGACATTTTTCTTCTAGTTCTAGCCAAAATGAGCGGCAGTTGTGCTTTTTATTCCACCCTTGGCATTTGAAAATGCACTCTCTAACAGCTGAAAGGTGGATTTGCTTGGACCTGCAAGAATATAGAAGTGGAGTTTCAAATACTGGTTTATATTCCGTTATAGTTCATTACTAGCCATTTAGCAAACTTAATGGGTGTTTCGGATTCACACAAAGATGACGATGGTAAAAACAATTTTAGAACTGTACACTGCAGTTTATGCTTGTCATGTTTCCATTGCTGTCTCAGTGCATCTCTGTTAGTACTACAGAACTCAGTTTGAAAGGGATAAACAATATCATACAGTTCTAATACGGTCCTCACCACCAGTGTGTAACTCAGACATACCCAATGAGTTCACTTAAATGCCAATAATAATAGCTGGCCCGGTGGCATGAAGGGCGGAGGCGCTGGGCACCTCAGCTCCTTCCACACCAGCGACCCAGGTTCGAAACAGATGCAGGTCACTAGAGGGCTGGCCGGGGAGGGAGGATTGAGCATCCCAGGGACAACTTCTGCTCTCTCAGGGGTGAGAGGAGAGAACATCTCACTTGGTGGCTGCTACCTAGTGGTTCTGGGTGGAAGTGCAGAGGACGTCAGGGAAGGTGACTTGCCTATTGACTCCAGGGGCCACCTCTGGGAGGTGGAGTGCGGACAATGCATCATTGTACTTGATGCAGGTCCAGGGAGAAAATGCATGCTAGAGAATCCCCCACCTGACAGGATGGTGGGCCAGTCCCTTGGAGGCCCTACACTGGTGACTGGGCTCTCCTAATGTCCTCTGGCTGAGGACAACTGGCAACAGAAAGGTAAGCCCCAGGGAATTAGGTGATGGGGCAGGAGGACCAGTACTGAAGGGGGTAGGGTAGGCAATAAGGAGGTAAACTACTAATTAAAAAAAGGAGGGTGTGGCCAACCATCACACGGAGTAGATGTGCATTTGGTTGGCTCTCATTATAGGAACAAATTTAAACTATTTTAAAATTGACAAAACTACAGTAAAAAAGTGCTTTGTCAGGTAGCTGCAGTGATCGGGCAAGTGGAGGTGAAGTTTGCAGTATATTACCATGGGCAATCTGAGGAAAACGTGAAGGCAAGAAGGGACAAAACATGGTTTAGCCCAGTAAGGAGGGGAACTGCCAGAGGCACACAGGCAGCAGAACAAGAATACTCAATCAAAGATGTCATGCTTGCTATTCAAGCTCTAGATTTGAGAGTCACAGCAATAGACTTTAAGCTGCAAGAATTTAATGGTTGGCTCATCATTTGTGAAACCGACTCGAACATAGCATTAGCAGAGGTGAAAGGGGCAGTGAGCTCCACTCTCAAAGCAGCAACAACATCAGTGGGCCTGATGAAAGGGAATAAGGTGCTGCGCTTTCAACTTGAGGCCCTAGAGAACAAAACAAGAGCAGCAAACATACATCTTCTAGGGCTAGCAGAGGGCATAGAATCCCTGTGGGTTTGATATTTAGTGGCTTGGGGAAACAACTGAAGCTTGACCCATGAACTACACTATACTGAGTGTAAGGGATCTCATCCAGACATTGCAGGGAAGAGGGCTGTGGACTGCGCATGTTGCTGGTTACTTTCATTGCAGAGCATGAGAGGCAGAGTGCTGGCAGCATCAAAGCTTAGGAGACTGGTGGAAATGGAGGAGGGGAAACAAGATTTTGATATTCCCTGATCTTTGCTTTGCCATCAGAGACCAGAGAAAGAGTTTTTTTTTTCAATTTCTTTTTATGCCCCCTTCACACTAGCTCCTCCTACCCTCAGGCTCCACAGGCAGCCCCCTGAGCCCCCCCCAATCATGATCACTCACCTCCATGGAGCTCTGGCTATGCCCCCCTGGGGTGGGGTCATTCCGACATTCTTCATTTTGTCAGGTGAACACCGCAATCCGGTAAGCAATGGAGGCCCAGGGAGTCCAGCGGGCCATCATCAAGGAGGTGCCAGGGCCATTTTCCTTCATTTCCTCCCCCCGGGAATGTTGCCTACGTGGATGTCAATGCGAACCCTGCACACACCAATGCACATATCTGCCCGCCGGTGTCAGTGATGATCCTGCCCTACCATCCGTCTACCAGCCGCATTACCACCCGTGGTCACCCAGGAGGCAGTACTGCGGCAGAGAACAGAACACTCCCCTCCCCTAGAGCAGGCGAGTGTCCGCTGGGATGCTCAATCCTCTTTCCCCCCTGGCCTGCCCCCCACCTACATGAGCCCATTCCCAAACTTGGGTTGCTGGTGTCATGAGCAGTAGCGCTACCACTGTGCTGATGGGCCAGCTAGAAAAAGAGTTTTGATGGTCTCTGATCCACATTATGTTCACTGGTAGCCAGTCACTCACTACAGTATCCTGCCAAGGTACAAGTGATTTACTCAGGCAAAATATGTCTTTTTACAGAGCCTAAAGAAGCAGGTAACTTAATAAAATAAAAACTGATTTTCGCTTCCGAGACCAAGCAATCAATGACTAAATCGGACTTTTGCTTTGATTTTCAGCTGTGTACTGTGACTGCCTTTACTGTTTAGTGGTGATTACAGGGGTACTGGGTTTTGGTGGAAGAGTCACCGACTGTAGTTGGATTTAGTAGGCTATATGCCTGTGCAGGGTAAATCCCACTCTAGATAGAAGTCACTGCAGACTTCATGGCTCTTGAATGTAGATAACTAGAAAGGTCACATGGCAGCTCTTCTCACTGCCCCCCGCACCTCTATACAGGCCACTTAAGGATAATGACTGTAGTTATAGCAATTTTTGAAATATTAGCATGCTGTTAACAGGAGATTTGCTCAACTATCAACTAAATGCACTAATTTATGCCCTGTCGGGCACGTTCTACATTTAATGAGCTGCAAGATGTTTTGAAGCAGCACAACTGTTTAGATAGAGTTTTATATATGTTTGAAAAGTTGGCTGGGTTTTCTAATTACTTGTACTTGTTCGGGGGAATCTATGGCCTGAATAAACTCAGTGTTAAACCCTGTCAAGTTTTGGGACCACAGGACCATAACAGAGGTGGTCAGTGACACTATGCACATTTTCATCTGGTAAAGGTCGACCTGCATTTATGGCAACATTGAATTTATCTGTGGACTTCATTGGACTTCTAAACTAAAATGCCTGGAATGCCTTTGCTCCTTTCAGAAGGACCAGAGTCCGTGGGCTTCACCTCCCTTGGGTCACCCCCGAACTACTGGCCTGCTTCAGGGAGTGTGACCAGGCCTGAAGTAAACACAAATCTACTAAACATCCAAACGACTATGCCAAGTACAGAACGCTACACAATTCATGTACTAAAGCTACTAGACTGGCTAAGTCTGATTATTTCAACTCCTCATTCCTGAATAACACTAACTTTCCATCTAAATTCTGGAGGGTAGTTCATGCCCTATTCTCTCCCCCCTCTCCCTCCAATTCTCAAAATAAATAACTCCCTAGTTTCCGACCCTGTCTCCGTGACCAGTGAATTTAATGCCTACTACACTTTGCGTGCCATGTCTCTTCTAAATTCCCTCTCCCCATTGCCACCTACTAACTTCAGCCCTTTGCCTCAGCCAATGCCTACCCTCCCCCATTTTCCTTTTCTACTATCTCCTCTGATGAATCTCTTAATGCTCTCCTATTTCTCAACCCCTCTGAAGGTTCCTCACCACATGAGCTCAAACCTAAACGTCTCTATCTTCCTGCTCCTGCAATTGCTTATCCTATCGCCCTAATCCTTAACCTGTCCTTTATTTCTGCCCAAATACCCTCATCCTAGAAACACGCTGTAGTCCTTCCTCTCCCCAAGGGTGGTGACACATCCACTCCAGGCAACTATCGCCCCATTTCTCTTCTTCCTACCCTTGCCAAACTTCAAGAACATTTAGTTCTGTATCAACTATTACCCTTCCTGTCTGATTCCTCCTTCTTCAACCCTTCCAATCTGGTTTGCAGAAGAACCACTCAACACCCACCTCCTTCCTCAGGCTTACTGACTCCATCCTTTCAGGGATGGACAATGGCCTGATCACCTCGGCCATCTTTGTCGACCTAGCCAAAGCTTTCAACACTGTTTCCTATCCCTTGCTTCTTGATTCACTCTCCTCAGCTGGCCTTGCTCCATCAGCCACCAACTGATTTAAATTCTACCTCATTGGCAGCACCTAGTCAGTGAGAATCCTTGATTCCATCGCCCCTCCACTCCGGCTCAGTGCTTGGTCCCCTACTCTTCTCCATTTTCCTTAATGATCTTCTCATAGCCTGCTCATCCTCTTCTATCCACATGCATGCTGACAATACTGTTTTGTACAGTTCTGGCAACAACCCTGCTGCTGTGCAAACCAGCTTACAGCATGACTTCAACCAAGTTCAGCTCTGGTTTGCTTCTCATCAGCTTTTTCTAAACACCAAAAAGACAGTCTCAATGACCTTGGGCACCAGGCAGAGACTCTCTAGGCTCCCAACCCTACCCACCTTCCATACCCTTGATGGGACCATCTTGGAGGACATCTCCTCATTTAGATATATGGGGGGTTAGCTAGACCAGCACCTCAACTTCTCTGTGCATATAGATGCTATCCTGAAGAAACTGCACCCCAAGCTTGGTGCTCTGTACAGGAATCGTAGTTGCATCCCGCTGACTGCGAAGGGTGAAATTGTCCAAAAGATGATACTCCCCATCTTTGACTACTGTGACGAAGTCTATGGTGCTGCTCACAAATCTTTCCTGACCAAGTTGGACACTCTCTTTAACTCCTTTTGCTGCTTTGCTATCAACTCCCCTTCCCACTGCCACCACTATGAACTCTATCGCTCTCTAACCTTCCTTCCAATATCTCACAGACGCATCTCTCACTGTGCCAAACTAACCTCCAAATTCTGGTTTGGGGGGCTCCCCTCCTATCTCTCATCCCCTCTCTCCATGCCACCTCCTCCCCAACCACTATCTCAGATCAAATGACGCCTGCACCTTGACGGTCCCTTGCCATTCCACCCACATGGGTCAGACTGGTTTCGCCCATCGTTTCCCTAAAATCTGGAATTCCCTCCTCCCTGAAATATGACACTCCTCCTCCAACTACTCCCTTACCTCTGCCCTACACAATTACCTTTCCATCAGCTGTTCCTGCTTTAACTCACCTTAATACCGATCCCCAGTTTTTGCCTTCCTATCATGACCACCCCAGCAGAGTTCTCAACATCCTGAACGGGGAAATCAGGAAATGGCTACCCCTTCTCCTCATATTCAGTTCTTGCCTCTCCCCCACTCTTCTCCACCTGCCCTTCTGGGTCACCAGTGTGCACAACCTAACCCCATCCTTTTTACTCCAACAGCACTTGCGTATTACCTCGAGCCTGCTCCTGGTACACTAATGCACTATAGATGGTTCATCGCATTATTACTGTTTTGTACGTTTATATGTTCTTTTGTTATGCTTTTGGACATGTATTGTAATTTACTCAATGTCCCAGTACTGTTTATTGTACAATACCTTGTGTTCCAACTGTTGCACAATCTTACAATGTTGTATTGTTTGTACTACCCACATACTATTGTAACTGATCATCCTTCGCAACCCTATGTAACCCCTCCCCCTCCCATGAGATGAGCAACTTACTGTTCAGTGTGCCCTCCTGGTGAAACATTTCACTAAATAAATAAATCAATCTTGTTCCCTGAATAACTTGTTAACCGAGTGTATCGACTCTAGTATAAGTTATGCTGTAAGGTATTTTATCCTGTATTTACTCTTTGTGGATACTGCATTAAAATGAACGTTTTAAACTCAAAAAGAAAGTTAAAGGCCAATCATGCAATCATAGTACTAAAAACAGCTTCAACAAGCTGGTCCAGTGGCTGGGAGGATGGGGGATCTGGCACCCTTACCTACCACCATGCTAGCAACCTAGGTTTGGGAATGGACTGAGTCCCTCGAGGGCCAGACAGGAGGAGGACTGAGCATCTTATGGACTGCTCTCCTCCTACAGGGAGTGGGATTAGGGCACCACACTGCATTTCGCCACCTAGTGGAGGCTGGGTGGTACAACAGGTGAGCACCATGGGAAGGGACGTGATGTACCATAGTGTGCGCATGTGCATGCCACAGGCCCAGGAGAAAATGGGTGAGAAGGAAAAACATGTATGAGCCCCAGCCACCAAGGATGATAGTGCCATTGCCCTTGAGTCTTAACCCATGTGAATCCCCGCCAGTACAACGGCTGGGGGGAGTGGTGGACGGGGCATGGAGCACAAGGCAACAGCCTGAAGCAGGCAGAGGTAGCAGCCAGGGCCAAACAGCTATATGAAAAAAAACAGCTTCTACTAGAAAAAGTTACTTACAGGTTTGGTACAGTTCCCCTAGAACATCAGTGCTGGCTCTGGGAATGTGACATCTAGAAAGGGTGGAAACGAGGCACACTGGACACTAAAATAAGTGGAATGCACACAGGGGCATAGCTAGAATGGTGCAAGGGGTTCAGTCACACCCGGGCCCAGAGTGTTTTAGGGGGCCCTAGGTCCAGTCGGAATTTGTTTTCTCGTGTTGCGCTAGTGCGGACGTTTTTTCCTTTTCTTTATTTCTGCCGGCTTTTTTCCCTCAACAGCCTTCAGCCTTGTCTGCCTCTGAGTGGGAGAGGTGGGGCGGCAGTTGCTAGGGGTGTCATAAGGGTTAAAGGCACTACTGCACCACATGACTCTAGCATGGAGAGAGTGGAGTAGTCATGTGGTACAAGAAGGAGGGGGAAACAAGTGTGTGCATGCCTGAGAAGAAATTGCGCGCCTTGCACGCAGCAGAAGTTCACAGTTGCAGTGTGTGGAGGAGAGACATAGTGGACGGTGGAGAAAGTAAGAGTCAAAATAATAAAAATAAAATACAGTAGTTTAAACTACTTACTGTAGGAGAAGGAGACTAGGAGAGACGGAGAGTAAGAAACAGGAGTTGTGTTGGGACTGGGAGCTTGCTTGATTGAGCTGAGGTGAGGTCGAGGTGGATCATGACCGAGTGAGAGTAGCAGCCTAGCCTGCCACCTGCAGTGAGTGACTCAGTGAGTGAGAGAAGTAAGGAGAGAGGGAGGGGGGGAGAAAGAAAAGAAGAGAGAGAGAGAGAGAGAGAGAGATAACCGGACGATTGCAGCAAGGTTAAGTGTTATGTTGTACTAACTGGCCTGGGTGTAAATGAATGATATCTGAGAAACAAATTAAAATTGAGTCAATTCTCTCCACCTGGAGCTCCTCCTGTGCTCTGTCCTGCTGTGTGTGGAGGAGGACTGAGCTGCCATACCGATGGGTGCCTGCCGAGGAGCTGACTGAGACTGCAGCCTGCTTAGCCAGGGCGTGGGTGAGCAGTAGTACTCTGACTGAGAGTCCAGGGGGTAGTTAAGAGGGACGGGGGCCCCGGGGGACAACTGTGGATGACAATGATCTGCCCTGTGTATGCCTCATTTTTCTTTTATTTTCTGAGAATTTGCAAGGAGGGGGAACAAGAACAACTCAGTGGATAATGATCATCTGCCCTGTGTGCCTTGTTTTTATTTTAGTTTCTGAATCTAAGCAAGGCATGAGGCCGGGGACAATAACTCTGGATGATACCCTGTTCTGCCTCATTTTTCTTTTGTTTTCTAAACAAGGCATGAGGCAGAGCTCACTCACTAAATGTAAAGGATGCTGGTCTCTTCTTGGTATTGAATGTATGTGACAGATCTCTACTCTCCGTCCCTACCCTGATCAGGAGTAAGGACATTTTGCACTATAACCATTTCTTTTTTTCCTCGGAAGGGCGGCGGGGGGGGTGGACACAGTTCTCCAAACCAAAACCAGGACTGCCCTGACAAAATCTGGGCAGGAGGTGACCCTAGAATGCAACTATAGTCTGTGCAGTGTTCCTTTCCTGGTCAAAAGTTGCAATTTTAATTAACTCATTAATTAAACACATAAAATATTCCATGCTAAAGTAAAGTTCTCATGAGCTGAGCCTTAGAATGCATGTCCTTTTTTCAGCCGTGCATCCCATTCCCATCCCATGATCCTGCTACCTGCTAGACAGGTTCTGGCTTGAAAATGTTTGTCTAACCATAAGGCCAGCAGTCATTCCTCAAAACAGGGAGGGGGGCCCATGGGAGGGGTGGGGCCCAGAGAGGAGGGTGGGCAACCCAGGGCTGAGGGCCCTATAACATACCCTCGAATCCAGACCTTGTGAGAAGTTGCTACGCCACTGAACGCACAGCAGTGTGCTCTGTAGTCATGGCTTGTGTAACTGTGTTTACAAAATAGCTGCCAACAGTGGCCTTTGCAGACAAAATACTGTGGGTAGCTCCAGCTTGTAGATTGGGAAACACAAATTGTTTCCAGAAAGATGAACGTAGTAGATGCTGTGAAGAAGTGCTTTCCTTGCAACGTAATTTCCAAAGTGAGCTCTGTTCCACACAGTCTTCCTTAAGTGGGAGTGAGTGACATTTGAAGAGAGGTCAGGATGTAGCAGAGTAGAATTATATGCACTGTTCTGTGACAGTTACGCAGTTCTGTGGGAGTGGTGCATGCCTATATAGCACAGTTCTCCTTTGTAAGTATCTTTATGTCATGTTCCTACAGGGTTTCTTGGTGCAGAAAAGAGAAGTTCTTTCTTTTTTTGCACAGTATTTTTCTATTATACTTTAGGTCTAGGAAGCTTAGGCTTTTACAGATTTTTACAAATGATTAGAACCAGCAAACTACAGGTTTTTTTTAAAGTTAATTCACTAAAAATAGCATTTTGTTAGCCCACAACTCTGTCTGCAGATGTGTATGCCTTTCTCTGAGCTGCTGAGCAGCATCAGAGAGGTGATCTGGTCACCAGCAAAGGCAATCACAGTAGCATGACAACAGCTCTATTACATCACGCTCCAAAAAATGTGAATTTCAACTCCATTGTCAGAGCAGTGGGTGAGATGGAGGGGGCTCTGCTGGACCAGGATGGTAACTTGGGTGAGCCGATTTGCTGTCTGGAGTGTGGATCAAACAAGGGCTATCCAGGCACAAGCAATGCAGCTATGTGTGTGTTGGGGGGGAAGGGACAGATGATCAACATTCATGTTGGCACAAACATTGGGAACACAAGTCCTGAGAACATAAGGAGGTCATCCATGGAACTGGGCACGTTCATGATGGTAAAGTTATGCATGGGGATCTTTTCCTTGATCATCACTGTTATGGGGACTAGTGAGAAGTGCAAATGGGCCAGTGGGTAGGCTGGCTCTTTGTTAAGGGTCTGGTGCAAGAAGGAGAGTTTCATTTTTCTGGCCAATGGGAGGGTCTTCTGGGGCAAGGGATGCCTGTAGGTCCAGAATGGACGGACTCCGTGCCAGGAGGGAGTGGGGATACTGGCCAGGAGAATGGACACAGCAGTCAAGGGGGGGGGGATTCAAGATAGAGAAAAGGGAAAAGGGGGCTGGTGCAGGTGATTACAAAGGGCAAGAGGCTGATGCAGGAGAAAACAGAGTGGAGGTGAAGGGAGTGCCAGAAGAGACATCGAGGAGGAGGAGTCAAGAAAGCATAGAGGGCCAACTATCCTCGCTTGCCTGCACGTCAGTATAAACAGCAAACCAAGCAAACTGGGTGAGCTGAGGGCCTAATGCACTTTGATGACTAGTGCATAGTGGCACTCACAGAGACTCAGTCAGGGAAGAAAATAACTGGCAGGAAAGGGGGGGGTAGCTCTCTTGGTAAGGGAAGGAGTCACTGTGGAGGACAAGGAAGACATCAGGGGGACAAGCTGTGCCATCAAGCCTACTGAGTTCAATTGAGGGAAAACAGAGGGTAAAATAGTCACCCTATGTTGTGTTATAGGCCTCCAAACAGCTCAGTGGAGCATAATACCAAGCTGGTCAGGAGAATTATGAAAGCAGCCACCTCAGATGCAGTGGTGATCCTGGGAAACTACAGTTTCTGGGGTATAGACTGGCATCTCAAGAGGACCACTGGCAGGGCTAAGGCAGATCTCCTGTCCATCTTCAAGACTACTTCCTAGAGCAACATGTGAAATGGGAGGACTAGGTCTGAGGCTGCCCTTAACCTTGTTCTCAGTGGTGGGGATAGGATCACCTCCAGTTGAAATGTAAAGGAACCAGTGGGAGGCAGTGACTATAACCGGGTCACCTTTACCTGGTGACATGTGTGGAGCAGCTGCATGAGACAGATAATACAGAACACATACTGAATTTGTTGAAAAGGATATTATTTATAGCAGCCACTGAGGTTTGCATCCCTGTAAGCAATAAGGGAAATGGGTTAAATATTGCACCCAAACTCAACAGGGATCTAAGGCAACTGAACAAAAAGAACATGTATGATTGCTGGAAAGAGATGGGTTGCATCCTGGCCAGCGATGTGTACAATGTCGCACTGAGGGACTGAAAGGCTAGAATCCAGGAAGTCAAGGAGGGACTGAAAACCAGCGTAGCAGAAGGAGCTACAGACAAACCAGAACCTTCTTTCAGTAAACGGGACCAGGGAAAGAGTATGGGGGGTATGGCTGAGATGCTGAATGAATACTTTGCTTCAGTGTCCACTAGGGGGCCTGTGGGCGTAGGAGGGGCACACTGGCAGGGCCTTTGCATCAGGAGTAGCCATAATGCAGCTTGAGGTCATCAAACCTGCCCTAGTAGCTGACTACCTCATAAAGATCAAGCCTGGTAAGTCTCAGTTGTCTGGCCTACCTGCAGTAATCTTTCAGAGTGTGTCTAGACAAGTGTGATGCAGAAGGACTTGAAAGTATCCCAAGTGATTCCCATCTTCAAGAAAGAGGCAAGGTTGGACCTGGGCAACTGCAGGCCATCAGCCTGACATCAGTGCTGGGAAAAGTCCTGGTAGCCATTATTAAGGACAAAATAATAAAGCACTTGACTGAGGCTAAGGTTCTTGCCCCCCTCAGCATAGCTTTATGAATGGAGATCAAAACCAACCTGATAATCTTGTTTGAGCGTGTCACCTGGGGACAGACAGGTGCAGGGCCATAGACACAGTCTATCTGGGCTTCAGGAAACCTTTTGACACCATGGCACATGAAATGCTTCTGGGCAAAGTACAGCAGTGCAGCATACAGAAGGCATACACAAGCTGGAATGCTAATTGGCTTGGGGCAGGAAGCAGAGTTCTGATGAATGAGAGCTCCTGAGTGGAGACAGGTTCTCAGTGGGATCACTCCGTGATCAATGATGGGACCACTGCTGTTCTAAACTTCCATCACCAGTCTGGAAGCTACGGTCTGTAGCAGGCTGCTTATGTTTGCTGATGACACAAAGCTGGCCAGGGTGGTGGACTCCCTTAAGGATGGTGACAAATTTCAGGAAGACCAGCACAAGCTGGCTTGTTAATCAGACTTACTGAGTCTCAGGTTCACTTTTGCCACGTGCAAAGTGCTACACTTGGGAAAGAAAACCAGAGGCAGGGCCTACATACTGTGTGGGAGTCCGCTTACCTCAGTGGAGGAGGAAAAGGCCTGAATGATCGTAATCGGCAAGGGGATGAGGTATGGCAGCAGCATGCAGTAGCTGTCATAAGGGCCAGCAAAATGCTGGGGTGCATCCAAATGGGGGTACACAGAGGTGAGAAAGTTACCCTGCCTGTTTACAGGGCACCAGTCAAGACTCACCTGGAGTACTGGGTGCAGTTCTGGGTTCCTCACTACAAAAAGGACCTTAAGACAGTTGAGAAGGTATAATGCATGGTCACCAAAATGAAAGGTGCAACACATGGTCACCAAAATGAAAGGTGCAATGCACAGTCACCAAAACAATCAGGGTTATGGAAGACAAAAGCTGTAAGGAGTTGATGGTCCTTAACATGTTCACATCTGAGAAAAGGAGGCTGAGAGGGAACATGATCTCAGTTTCCACACATACTCAAGGGTATCAACACCACCAAATATTTATTTATTTAATTTATTTATTCAGTTTTTGATAACCGTGTAAGTGCACTAGACACAAAAAAGACTATTTTCAGGCATGACCTGGGATGTTACAACGTCAACAGGAAAAAACAGTGATGATACAGTACAATATAGGAGTACACTATATTAGGGATACAATAAAAATGGATAACAATTTGAGGTGACTAGAAAAACATTCCGATGTACTTCATAACAGAAGTGAAAGTAAGTGCATATTATACTTTAGCATTTAAGGATATAGTAAAAATGGATAACGGTTTGAGCAATTGCTGTAACCAGAAGACAATACAGACATTTCACATATCAAAGCACAACAAAGGTAAGTGCACATATAACAGATGATTATCAATCTAGGCATCAACTCTATTCTACAAAACTGGCTGTAACATAAAGAATATGACACCAAAGAGGAAGCAAGTAGGTAGGAAGGATTGAGGTAGTAAGACCTCGTGGGGAGAAAGTAGAAGGGGGAGGAGAGATGTGTAAGAGGTGGGGTAGGAAAGGGGTGGTAAGACAAGTAGAAACTATGAGGTATAAGTACTGGAGGAGGACACCGAGACAGTAATAGTGTACGGAGTCAGGAATCTAGGGTGGTTTACACTGTGTACTCTCAATAAGCAGAGAGCGATGCCTCTTTTTAAATGAGGCATGGCTAGGTGACTGGCGTATTTCAAGGGGCAGCGAGTTCCAGTAACTGGGTGCCACGTAGGAAAAACCTGTTTGCCCTTTTGAAGTGTTACATCTGGGAATGTGGAGTAAGGAAAGATCAGCAGAACGGAGACCATAGGAGGTGGTCTGTGGGGTAAGTGCAGTGGCAAGATAGCTAGGCATGCTGAACCTCAGGATTCCATCCAGGAGGTCCACAAGAGCAAGGAGCCAGTGGACCATAGGAGAGGGCCAACTAAGGTCTGCATAAAGCAGGCAGTGATGTTTTAACTTAGACAGAGATGTGTTATCTGGTGTCCTCCAGTAGGGTATGGGGACACTTCTTGAAGCTCTGAGGTGGGAAAATCAGGGGTAAGTGTAACCACCCTTTCCCTCTATGTCTAGGGGTCCAGATGTTATGGGGAGAGAAAGAAGCCACAGACCAGAAACTCTCCATGACACTTCTTGCTGCTGTACACTTAAGGAAAAGAGATGGCCTACCTTGTGATGCCTTCATAAATGGAAGCGGCCTACCGCTACCTCTGCAGGATCATCTGGGTCCAGTGGTGTTGGCAACAGGAAAACAGCACCAGATTTGGGTAGTGTCAACTCCCAAGCCAGGGGAAGGGGTCAGGACTTTTCTTATACCAGAAGGCAAAGCAACAAATGGAGCAATTAAAGGAAGGATTCATTAACAGTCATTTCAGTAGATCAAGAATGAACACCACACCAAGATTTCTGCAAACCAAGAACTTTATTCTGGGCTTGAAAATGATTAGATGCAGACCATTTTAATTAAGCTATAAATGAAACTAGAACAGCTCCATGGAGCGGAGCGTGCAGTCAGTCAGACGGCAGGTTCAGGTATTATTTTTTTCCTTTTTCAATCAGCGTGCAGCAAGATTTTGTACACACAGGTCTAAGGACAATTAGATCAAGCCAACTCCTTAAAATCTAACAACTTCTTCCACAGAAACCCTTTTTCACATCACAATCCCTGGTTTCCTTTTCCATATCCCTTAGACCTCCTGATCAAATCAAATCAAATGTATTTATAAAAGGTGCCTTTCCATAGTTCAAGGCACTTACACATATTAAAATCACAACAAAAATAATATATAAAACCATAGCTTATGCTTGATAACCATAGCTTGATGGGGGAGTGACTTACTCCTCCCATGCCAGCTGAGCCATAGTGACCTCAAGGTGGATTAGTAGCCTAAGCCTCCGTGGCTGCTCCCAAATGGACTTCCCAAAACAACTCCCTGAGCCAAACAGTGCACATTACATTAGGGCTGCTCCTCACCAGCACTGGGCTGCAAAAGTAATGCGGTGGCTCCTTTTCTTCCTCAATTTCCCGTTCCGTCAGAAAAGCCTCAGCCCTTCATGGGTCTGATGGATCTACTTCAGACACGGGCAAGGTAGTTCACAGGGCCTGCCCCAGACATGGGCATGGCAGGCCTGACAAATCCGAGGCCAAAACTCTCCCAGCCATCTGTACTTTTCCCCACAGGCAGCGTGCCACACAGGTAAGTAGTAGCACCCCAGAGCTGCCACCTCCAGAAGTGCCCTGCTACAGTTCTGCCACCACTGCAGCAGCCCCACTGCCTGGGTGTCCCTTACCTTAAATGGGGTACTAGGACCCCCTGCACCACAGAGGGATTTCTGCTTGCCACTTAGATCTCATTCCTACTGCCGCCTGCATTTCTTACCCACTGCAGCAGATATCCAAGCTCAACAGGAGAGATCTTCTCCTGGACTCACACGACCACAGCTAACTTCTACACACCCTCCCTTGGAGCACCATACCCCATGTTACACTGACACTGCTTAATGCCGACCTAAATGGCTGAGGGGAACACGGCCAAGGGGGGCCTCCCCCCCTTGAACTCCCCTCACACCAACCGCCAACTCCTGCTCTTTCTCCCTCTTTTCCCGTGCAAACCAGGGCCTTAAATACCTTCCTTGTTGCTGCTGCTCCCTGGTGGCAAGCATGCAGAACAAGTCCATAGGGCACAACCAAATTAAAGGCCCCATGGGGGGGGGAACAAGGCAGGCTAGTAAGCCCACCCAATGAGGGGGGCTTACGTAAGGTTAGGAAATATTTTTCTCAGGGGGAGGTGAACGTAACAATCTGCCTACCAGTGGACATGAAGGCAGTGCAGGCCTTTAAGGTAAGCTTGTAAATATTCTACTTACTAAGGTAATCCCTTTCAGTAAGTGCATGTTTGCACAGTACACTTAGTTATGCCACTATGATGGACCTAGATTCCTTGCTGACCTTAACTTACTAGCGGAGGACGAATGAGTGGGGCCCTTACATCAGGGTGGTTAGGTCCAGAAGCCCCGGGGCAAAATGGAGCCTGTAACATGGTTCTCCATGTCTGGTCCCCATACCCAAGGGGCACCGCCATTATTGGTGGGCAGGTAGTCAGGGCGGCCCTGGAGCCCCTTCCAACTTGAGTGGTTTTATGCAATGCCAGATCCATTAAGAACAAGACTGCAATTATTGCAGATGTTGTCAGGACAGCGGATCTGGCTTGCATCACCGAGACCTGGCTGGATGAAAACGCTGACCCCACATTGGAAGCTGCTATTCCGGCCTGGTACTCGGTGATATACTGCTCAAGACTGGACCACGGAGGGGGGGCACGGTCTGTTTCAAGACCAAATTGGGCCTCATAAGTGTACCGGTTGAGGAGGCTGAGTCATTTGGGTGCACTGTAGTAGCAGGTGTAGGCTGTAGGAGAGCTCTCATCTACCATCCACCCAGAGATGAGAAGTGATTCCTACAGGAAGTAGCGGACTTCATCATCGAGATGGCATTTGGGTCACCTAGGCTGATGGTCCTGGGTGACTTCAATGCCTGGGTCAATGATGTACTCTCACAGTTTGGACAGCACTTCATTCAGTTGATGACATCACTGGGCCTTACAAGAGATTGTTAGCTCTGCTACTCACAAACATGGTCACTCCCTTGATCTAGTTTTCCTCCTGGGGGTCGAGGCCTCCGATTTGGTGGTGGAACCTGTCAGACGGTCCAATCACTACACCGTGGGGTTTCATTTTTGCACCTACCTCCATAGGCCTGCCTCTGTGGAGATGGTCAGATACCGCCCTTTACGGGAAGTTAGCCCTGAAGGCCTAGCGGTGGTACTTGACCTATCAGAGTTTCCTGTGGCAAGCGGGAATCCAGAGACTTTGGTACTGGCCTATAATAAGGCTGTGGTCACAGCCCTGGATTCTATTGCTTCTGTCCGTGTTTGTCCTCTCTCTCTTCACCCTTGGTCCACTTGATTTGATGGGACCTTGAGGGAGTTGAGATGACAAGGACAAAGGTTAGAGCGCTGCTGGTGGAAATCCACCCTGGTGGGCGACCAACTTAGATTGTTAGAACATTACCAAGTCTACCAATCAACAGTGTCCCATAAGAAGGCAGAGTTCCTGTCCGGGGAGATTATGGCCTCTCAGAACTGACTGGCTCATCTCTTTCAAACAGTGGACAGGCTGTGCAACCCAGCTTGTCTACAGTCTCAAAGAGCCTTTTCTCAGTTGGAGTGCGAAGAGCTCGCTCAGTTCTTTGCAGATAAGGTGGTCGTCATCAGGGTGGAGATCCAATCATCATGCTGTATGGGGGATGCTGTTCATCAGTGCTCAGTCACTGTCCCTCAGTTTTTCTGGAGTACCTTTGACCGACCAGAGTTCATGGATGTCATGCGGATTTGTCCAGGGTATGTGCCCTACATGCCGTAGTTTGGATCCAGGCCCAGCTTCCCTGATTAAGGGTTATTGCAACATCATTGGCCCAATCCTGGCACAGATAGTCTGGTGCTCCCTTGATTCAGGTGAGTTCCCAGCTTCCTGAAGGAGGTGGTGGTGACATCCCTCCTGAAGAAAGCTTCATTGGACTCAGACCCTCTTGCTAACTACAGACCAATCTCTAACCTCCCCTTTGTGGGGAAGGTTATTGAGAAAGTAGTGGCTGTACAACTGGAGAACCACTTGACTATCCATAACATCTACGAACCTCTCCAATCTGGTTTGCGAAAGAGGCACAGTACTGAGACTGCTCTGGTTCGGGTGCTCAATGATCTCCTGATGGTGAGAGATTGGAAAAACCATTCCATTCTGGTGCTCCTGATCTCTCCTCAGCATTTGACACCATGAATCATGGGGTGCTGCTTGAGTGCCTGATGTTCATCTGTGGCCTGATTAGTACAGTTCTCAGGTGGTTTAAATCTTTCCTCACTGGCAGAACTCAGAGGATGCTGTCGGGGATTTATTCCTCCGACCCTCTCTCTCTGTCATGTGGGGTCCCTCAGGGCTCTGTGCTGTCCTCTATGCTGTTCACAGTGTACATGCTGCCCCTCAGGGACATTGTAAGAAGGTATGGGCTGAGGTTTCACTGCTATGCTGATGATACCCAGCTCTACCCATCTTTCGCACCTGACCAGGATAGCGTGCTCTCGGTGTTTAATAACTGTCTCACTGAAATCCAGGATTGGATGAATTCCAGCTGGCTAAAGTTGAACTCGGGAAAGATTTAGGTGATGGTTGTGGATCCTGGTCACCAGTTAGGGGGGTCGGGAGCTGGTCTCCCCATGGGGCTTTTTCTGGGGGGTTCCCAGCTCCTTCCCTCTGAATGGGTGTGTGACCTAAAGGTGATGTTTGACGATGGGCTGACTCTGCGAGTTCAGGTGTCAGCAGTCATTAAGTCATCCTTTTACCATCTGAGGAACATCGCTAGGATCAAGCACCTTGTTCCATCCGGTGACCTTCCTACATTGACCCACGCCTTTGTGACCTCGCACCTTGATTACTGCAGCTCCATTTACATAGGGCTTCCGGGGGTTGATATCCGCAACTTGCAGCTGGTGTAGAATGCTGCAGCCCAGTTATTGACGGGGACTCCCCAGTATTGTCACATCACACCGGTGCTGTGCAAACTGCACTGGCTGCCTGTTCAGTGGCGAATCACCTTCAAAGTTGGATTGCTGACGCATAAAGCCCTTCACGGATTTGGCCCAGACTACTTGAAAGAGCTTCTGTCTCCTTACTGCCCCAAGTGATGGCTCCGCTCGGCTGATGAGGGGTTGCTAGAGGTTCCAAGGGTATTGTTAAAATCCTCAGGTGCGCATGCATTTATGTACACAGTCCCAGCCCTTTGGAATTCTTTACCCCGTCAGCTTCGGGAGTGCGCGACCCTGGGGGGCTTTAAACAGGCACTTAAAACTTACCTCTGGGGCCAAGCCTTTATTAATTAGGTGTGTCTGATGACAGATTTTATTGATTATCTTTCATATCGTTGTTTTATGTTGTTTTTTTATCCACTGTTTTTATCCATCTTTTGTAAAGCGCCTTGGTAATTTTGAAACGCGCTCAATCAAAGATATTATTATTATTATTACTATTTTACCATGTCCTGCTGGAGGACATCAGATCAAACATTTCCATCTTGTTGATTCCCATGAGTATGCGGAAGACTGAGATCAGGTCCCCTCTCAGCTTCCTCTTCTGCAGTAAGAGCATGTCAGAGGCCACCAGCCTCTCCCCATACTGTAGCTGTAGTCTCCCATACCCCTGATCATTTTGTTGGTCCTGTGTTGCACCCTCCTGAATGGGTCACTGTCCTTTATGTATTGGAGAGCCTGCACAAGAACTGTACACAGTACTCCAGGTGGGGCCGGACTAGGGCCTTGCAAAGTGACAAGGTTACTTTTTTTTTTTTTTAAGTTTTTGGTCAAGAAAGCTTGTTTCTAGGTACATCCTGAGAGCACAGGGGGCTTAAGAGACTTTCTCAGGGTCACATAATATGCAGATGGAGTTTGTAGCCCTAACCTGGCTCCCATTCTGCACTTTGTTCCCCTCATTCTCTGGTTATCCACCTCAGGCACTTACCCTCTCTTTATTTGTTAATTCACCAAGGCTAGTTGCCCTTTAGTCTATATTATCCTAAATTTATGTACCATTTTATAAACCCTCGCTGTTAGTTAAATGTTTAAGCCTATGTCATGTCTCATGATTGTTGTATGTAACTGGACGTTTGTGTAAACGGGCAGCAATGCTCACATGCAGCCCCCCTGGTTTGATGCACCGCAGCATTCTGTCAGCCATCTTGACATCAAGCATACACTGCTCGCCATGTTTCAGCCCCTGTCTAGTATGACCTCCGGGTCATTATCCCCCTCCATTCCAGGAAGATGAGGCAATCATAAATAAACGAACGGAGATCTACTGCTGCAACCAATGATTTCATTGCTTGTAGTTGTACCCTTTCTTTTGTCTTTTTTTTTTTGCTCCTTCTTGGTCCCCACTGTGTCCCCTCTGCATGACAGACTCAGCACCCTTTGCTATCTACCATCTCCAGGCATGCTGAGGTGTCCATCCCTTCGACGGCTCTGGCTTGATAATCTCTAGGGGCCTCCTTGCTGTCACCAGAAAGGAAGTACTTTGTGATATCAGAGATTAGGGGTTGGGGCAGTGCACTGAGTGATCAGGTGGTGTGGTGGACACATGGAGAGTTGTCATCTAGCGTAAAGTAGGTGAGCATTTTCCCCATGCTCTTCCCCCACCCACCTTCCTTGCATGAGCACACATCACGACATTGGGGGTGGGCACGCAGCAGTGTGTGGTCACCCATGCCCCCCAGTTGCTGCTCTGGGACTGGTGGTCACCAATCCCTCCCTCCCAATGAAGATAGTTTCTCCACAAGCATTATTCATCCTTCGCACCAGTCTCTGCTGCAGTCATTCCAGGTGTGGGGTGCAAACCCAGGTCAACAGCATGCCAATTAGGTGCCTCACCACTCGATACCATGAAGCCAGCCAGGACTCCATCTTAAATGCAGATAATGTATAATATCTCTGAATTAACCCTGAAAGGTCTATGACTTTACATGCCATAGAGACTAGAGAATAACCATTTAAATTCTAAACAGTAGATTACAATTTGGTTTTATAAAGAGCTTTTCATACACACTGTTTCTCAAAGCACACAGTCAATACAAGTGAAGAAACGACATCAGCAGCTGTTAATGCTGAAAGTAAAGTAGGTCATGGCATTTCTGTATGTGATTTTACCCTTGAAAATTCTCTAGCACTCTGCCATTCGCTTATTCTTGTACCCCTGCATTCTTCCTAGAATATTCATGCATGTGCTGTGACATGTCCAAGGACTAATTCTCACATTTCCCGATGATTATGCATTGCTAAGGTGGTGTTGTGCTGTCTTTTTCTATACAGCTTTTTATTACCTCCATTAACACTATTCTGGCTGCAGCAACTATCCAGACCCAACCAGCAGAAACCCACCCCCAGCTATCCTCCACCACTTTCTGCACCGATAGGGCCCCAGAAGGAGAAACATAGAAACGTAGAAACATAGACTTTGGTGGCAGATAAGGACCGCTTGGCCCATCTAGTCTGCCCATTTCCCTACCTATTGGATAAGCTGCAGATCCTAGTTAACCAACAGCCTACTTCCTACCCCTTATAAGAATTGCCTTATGTCTGTCCCATGCATTCTTGAATTCCCCCACTGTTTTTGACCCTACGACCTTCTCAGGAAGGCCGTTCCATGCGTCCACCACCCTCTCTGTGAAAAAATGATTCCTCACATTGCCCATGAACCGCCCCCCCCCCCCTTCCATCTTCAAATTGTGTCCCCTTGTTCTTGCACATCTCTTTTTCTGAAAGATGCTACCCTCTTGGACTTTGTTGATTCCCTTGAGGTACTTGAAAGTTTCTATCATGTCCCCCCCTCTCCCTCCTTTCCTCGAGGCTATACATATTAAGCTCCTTTAGTCTCTTTTTGTATGGTTTCTGTTGCAGACCCTGCATCATTTTAGTTGCCCTCCCGTGGACTGCCTCCATCCTGTCTAGGTCCTTGCAGAAATGGAGTCTCCAGAACTGCATGCAGTACTCCAGATGGGGTCTCACCAACTGTCTGAACAGAGGGATAACAACCTCTTGTTTTCTACTGGTGATGCCTCTCCCTATACATCCCAGTATCCCCCCAACCATCCCTACTGCCTACTGGAGGGCCACTCTCCTCCTCCAGTGAGCAGAATCTAGTGGACAGGAGGCCCCATGTCAGAGGCCCCAGTGTATGATTAGCCATCATTCAGAGAGAGCATCAGAGATTTCTCCCTCAGATTTTGTTCTCCTTCCCACCTTCGCCTTCCGCTTGGGTGCTACGCTGCCTGCTGGTGAACTTGAATGATGCAGCCATGCTAAAAATGGTCCGAGAAAGAGAGCCTTCTGATTAGTTATAAGTATTCTATAAGCCTTATGATAAATGGTAACATACATGTGGAGCCTAATCACCTGCTGAACAAGTTGCAATGCTGTTTAAACTTTTTTTTATTATAATAGCAACAAGGCAGTCCCAGGGGCTATGTTACATTCTAGGAGCATACGGCATTTGGCTTAACCTCGTGCAATATCACACCTGTAATGGATGATTAACAGGTAATTAACCATAACCCCTGATCATGTCATATTGCTTAACTGCACAGAACATTTTTTTACTAAAATGGGATCCTTTTCCCTAATTAGGCATCTTCTGTTGCTGTTGCTATTCAATGCAAAGAAGTGCAAAGTAATGCACCTGGGAAACAAAAACCCAGGGGAAGAGTACACAATGGGGGGAGGTACTAACAACCACAAAAATGGAAAGGGACCTGGAGGTAGTCATATCAGATGACCTAAAGGTAGGCAGGCAATGTGAAAGGGTAGTAAGGAGGGCTGGGGGGATACTGGGATGCATAGGGAGAGGCATCACCAGTAGAAAACAGGAAGTTGTCATCCCTCTGTACAGGCAGTTGGCAAGATCCCATCTGGAGTACTGCATGCAGTTCTGGAGACCCCATCTCCACAAGGACGTAGACAGGATGGAGGCAATCCAGAGGAGGGCAACTAAAATGGTGCAAGGTCTGCACCAGAAACCATACTAAGAGAGACTAAAGAAGCTTAATATGTATACCCTAGAGGAAAGGAGGGAAAGGGAGGACATGATAGAAACGTTCAAGTACCTCATAGGAATCAACAAAGTCCAAGAGGGTAGCATCTTTCAGAAAAAGAGATGTGCAAGAACAAGGGGGCACAGTTTGAAGATAGAAGGGGGACAGCTCAGGGGCAATATGAGGAAGTATTTTTTCACAGAGCAGGTGGTGGACACATGGAGCGGTCTTCCTGAGGAGGTCGTGGGGTCAAAAACAGTGGGGCAATTCAAGAATGCATGGGACAGACATAAGGCAATTATAGTGGGGGGTAGGAGAAAGTAGGCTGTTGGTTGACTAGGATCAGTAGCTTATCCAATAGGTAGGGAAATGGGCAGACTGGGTGGGCCAAGCATTCCTTATCTGCCGATAAAGTCTATGTTTCTAATTCTTCATTACTCTCTGTCTCGCACTGCTCCACTAAAATGGGTGAGCACGCATTCGCTCATTATGCCCCCAAATTCTGGAATACCCTTCCCCCATGCTTAAAGGACCCCTTATCCCACTCCTCCTTCAAAACTGCACTATTCTCTCACCTCTTAGCACTTCAGACTTGCGATTGTACCTAACCTGGCTTATCCTAACTACCTAGACTCCTGATTTCGCCTAACTCGTCATATAACTCTTAAATGTTCTTGACCTGCCTAACTCATCCCTGCGTAGATGGTCCTGCTTGATGAATAATAACACTCTATCCCTGCATGGATATCTGTTGGAAATTCTTATAATTGTATCTATGTACCCGAGTCTGTTTGTGATTAATTACTGTATCTTGTAGTCTCCCGGGTTGTGTCTGAAAATAGGCTGGTTTATTGTCTAATGCACTTACCCGGTCACCAAAAGCAAATAAATATGTTTCTGTGCCCTGAAGTTTTAATCCTCTCTGCCTGTGACATCACAACCATTTGCCATGAAACTGACTCCGATGTCAGTCACAAAAAAAAAATTACATTCATTTATTTTTCAGTTACCAGCTGAGTGCACTAGACAAAGATTTACCTATTTTCAAGCACAACCCAAGAGTGACAGTCATACAGTTGTTACAGTACAGTGACATAACAATCATTTGCTCAGGAGAGCAAAGTATTAACAAGAATCCCCCTCATGGTACAAGCTACAACATTTACAAAAAGTACAAGTTATACAAGGAGCATAGAAAAAGGATTGTGACTTCATAACAGGTGTAAGCAGCTACACCAGATGCAGTCTATGGAGCGAAGAGGCTGTGTTTGTACAAATGTCTTCAGTAATCAAAGAAAAGGTTGTCTTGAAATTGAAATGTTTTTGAAATATTGTGCGATTTGGATTCTGTCTATGTCACTCCAGTGCTTTTGCAGGAAACTGGCAAATTCCTTTAATAAGCATGTGCCTAGTAAGGATATAAGTGACCAATAAGACATGACAGGGCTTTGGTTTTCGGTGGTTAATGCATGCCCAGGTGCACAATGAGGCGTTAGTACTGAGTGTTTTTAACACCTAGAAGTGCATTAACCCTAGACAACCAATGATGTGGAGTGTCTTACTGCGCTTCTAAAATTGGTAAACTAAAACACTTAAACAAACTACAAAATGTCATTTTTTTTAAGCAGCAGTGCAACGAAAAATGCTTTTTCCAAAAAGACAGTTTCAGCCACAGTTAATAAACACATCAGCATACTTGTCAAATCTGCTATGCTATGATACCTTCTAAATTGTGCAACATAAGGGATTTTTTTTTATTTTCTTAATCCTAACCTTTACCAGGTCTGCAGTGGTATGTCTATGCCAAATGTGGAGGCCATCTTTTTTTTCTTGAGAAAAGTACTACATTAAAAACATTTATAAATTACTCAAATTTTGTTGGCAATAGAAACATTTACCACCAAATGAAACGAAGATGCCTGGAATCTTTTATTGTGAAAAAAAAGGTTGGGTCAACATTTTTGCCCAATTTTTTTGCACTGTTGCTTTAAACTAAAAACAGGCACTTTCTTTTGTTAAAAAAGTAGGCATTTCCTACCTGTTAGTGGTGCTCAGATAGTGCTTTAGTGGTCTGGCTAGCCTCTGTTGGATAGTGCTGGTATCTGTCCTAGGATCTGGCAAATATCTGATCAAACTTGGACCTAGCATCCAAGGTCAGATATTTATGTATCCCAGGTCAGATCCAGGTATCCTAGGTCAGATTCCTCAGATCAGATGGTTGGATCTGCAGGTCAGATCCATGGATTAGACCATCCTCTGTCAGATCCAGTCAGTTTGGTTGGATCCATAGAAGGGATCCTACCAAAGCAGGTCAATTCTAGGATGTCCGCACCATTTCGTGACATCCAAAATCTGAGTTTTGGGGTAGTTCCAGGGACTGAGAGGGTGAGTGTGTTTGCCATCAGTTACTCTTTCTCCCCTTGTGTTTTCACCTCCCTCGCACTCCAGCCACTTCTAAGAACCACAAACTATGCCTCCTCTGACTCAGCATCCAGATTTTGAATCAGGGGGCTTGAAAGCCCACCGATTTTCTACAGTAGGACGAAGACCTCTGCCATCCATTCACATTAGTCACTTCCAGCATGGATTTTCAGGAGCTGAGAGGGTAAGTGTGTTTGCCATCAGTTATTCTCCCCCCCCAGGTTTTTGCATCTTAATACATTAGCCCCCACCCCTAGCTGGGACCAAGCCCTCTTTCATTGCCCCACCAAACCTGGTTCCTGCAACATACACTTCTTTATCCAGTGCCCCTTGCTCCCATTTAGTCCCAGTCAGACTTCATTACTTCCTTTCAGTGGTCCTTCCCAGATGCCATTTTACTCCCTTTCTCTTGGCCCTTCTGCCCTGAGCCAGAAAAGCTCTTCAGAAATCAGACCCCACTCAAGGATTTACTTTCCATCCAAGTTCCAAAGAGCTGGGCAGCCTTCAGCTCGACAGTCTACCTCGCCAATGAGGCTTGCTCCACTGGTACAGAGTGTGGGGCAGAAGGCCAGATTGACCCATTATGGCATGGTGGCCTGGTGGACTTAACATCTGCCTGACCCACCTCATATTCTTCCCCACGTCCAGTGGAAGCAATTTCATCACCCACCTGCAATCCTCTTCATTAATTTTGGTGGCATGCTAGGCTCCCTGGAGCACCAGGGGAAGTGCTGCAGTGAAGAACTGTTCCCACCCCACCAAAAGGAGGAGAGGGTCCAATTATGGTTATCACCTTTCAAGAAGCCCAAATCAGGACATTTCATACTGAAGCATGATCTTCCACAGAACAATATGTAACCATGACCAATTCAACAGACTTCTTTTCTCTAAATATTGCAACTACGTGTTTTCAGTTTTTAGATGTTCATATTGTCTGTCATTGTTTCCTGTCATTTTGAAGTATTCATTGTATTTAAGTTATTGTAGTTTTCTACGATTTCTGTTATTTATATAGCTTTTTTCAGTTATTCCAACTGAGATGACCCTATGAGATGCAGCATCTCATTTTGCTGGAGGTCCCAAGGAGGACAGCAGCAGTCAGCAGGTTAGCATAGTCCATCAGGAATAGTTACATACAGGCTAAAATGTACACAGGAAAAAAAACCTAACTGGAATTACAGAAAGAGAAACATAAGGCAGGGTTTTATTTAACTCTAAAAATTGATTAGTGTTTTGATCATAAAAGTGATAAAACTTTGTGAAAATGCATAGCTCTTGCCTCACTGTGTTTAACAAACACAGCACTTCTAGAAAATCTATATAAATACTTTCTGTACCTTTAGTATGGTCCCAAGAAAAAACTGCTAATCAATTATTTAAAACCCTGTAAGGAAGTAGTCTTTCTAGTTTAAGATCATTCTGGTGAAGATTATGTACTTTTTCCCCATTTTTTGTTGTTGTTTTTTTGGTTTTGACAGGGCACAGCCTATCTTCCCCCAGCCAGGACTGTCATGAATAAAAAAATCAGGGCAGGTGGCAACCCGCTGTCAAATGGTGCTCATTTCATCTCTTCCTGCTACCATAGCATTAGCATGGCAATTGGCTGCCCAGTTGCTCTGCTATCAGTTCTGACAAAAAAATTTTTTACAAATTCACTGCTGGTGAAAGTGTTAGCAGATCTGGGGTTGAGGTGAATAGTATAGACTAGAGGTTAGAGTAATGAGCTGTGAATGAGCTTGGTACATCCAGCATACCTTGGGTTTGATTCCCACAACCTCCACTTGCATACTGTGTGACTCGTAAGAAAGTCACTTAACCTCCCCAGTGCTTCCTGGTCACCCCTGAAAACATGTACCTAGTGTGCATTATGGGGTTACCAAAAGAGTTAAAGAAAAAATCTGGACAACTGGTATGAGCATGAAACAGCACTGAGTGATAAAAGAAAATAAGCAACATTATAAGGGTGGGCTGGGTACATTGTTGCCACCTCCACCCGAAAATATTCAAACAATATAAAATAAAATGTTTAGGTTCCCGGTCAGAACTGAAGAGATAATTAATTAAACAATGTAAATTATGTCCTTTTGATTTAAATTTAAACTAAGCAAGTGCTTATAATTTGCTGAGACTGAGCTGAATGTGACAACCACTAAAGAAGTATTGGTTGGATACTGTAATAGAAAGGACCACAAATCCTGCCCCAAAACCTAACACTGACCCAGCAGAGGGCCAAGGAAATGCAAGTAAGATGATTAAAAAAGAAGATGGAAACTTTAGGGAACTGTAAACAGAGAACAAATAAGGGACAAAGAAATTAACACAATCAAAACTTTCAGTAAAATCAGGCAAACCTTTGGTCTGATATAAGGGACTTTCACTTAAACTTGCAAGTTAGACAAGCAACCAAGCATCTTTTTAATACTGACCTAAATAGACTACAGAACCCTGAATAGGATAAACTTTTCATAATATGCACAAATAAAGGGGTGTCGGGGAGAATGCACATGTTTCTGTCCAACACTGATGGAAATTAGGTTACCAACAATTCAAGACTATAATGGGAAGTGCAATTGGGGGTCCCTTGACACCACAGTTTGGGAGAAATTATGGAACAATGCCTTGAAGAGGTCAAGAGAATTGCAGGGAAGAGAAATACAGTAAAAAATACTACATATCATTTATTGTACTCCTATTATCCTCTCAACAATTATTCCATCAGAGAAAGATATCTGCTGGAGATGTGGACAGGACCAAGTGAATCTTCACCATACACTGTGATCCTGAAAAAAGATCTTTAAGTTACAGAAACAAACAGCAGAACTGTGTTCACAAATACGTAAAGGATCTATTAAAGTGGCTATTCCCCTCAATCCTGTACTATGTATCTTTTTTTTCAGCTCTGTTTCTTCTCCAGCCCGGGTGAGGGATGTACCCCCATTCGGCATTCTGACCACTCTCCCGACATCTTCCACCTGGCTGCCTGGCTAGGTGTCCCTTAGCTTTCCCCCTACAGTGCTCCCCCCAGTGGCTAAGTGGAGAAACCATGATCAACCAGAGGTCTCAGCTGAGGATTACCCCATGGGCATCATTCGGAAGGCAGTCCGTGGGCTTCACTGAGCTCTGTGGACAGGGTCATTTCTATGGTTACCCCCTAGGAGCACAGACGTGCAATGATGTTAGCACAGGATGGGCGCACTCCCACACTCATCCCACAGATGTCCACTGATGCTCCGTTGTGCCTGGTGGTCCAAGCTGCTGGACACCCACTCTGCACTGGGTGTCACTGGTGTGCTAGGAAGTCAGTACCCCGGAGGTGGAGAGCTGCCCCTGGGATGCTGATCCAACCTCCCTCCATCTCTCTGAGGCATTGTGCTCACTACCAAACACAGGTCATCAGTGCCGCAAGCAATGGCTACCACTATGCCAGTAGGCCGGCTTGTACTATGTATACTTGGTTACTGTCAACAGCTGTATATGATACCAAAACAATCCTAGTACTGGCTGTTATCAGCATGCCTATGACTACATAGAAACATAGAATTTGACGGCAAATAAGGACTGCTTGGCCCACCCAGTCTGCCCATCTCCCTATCTAATGGATAAGCTGCAGATCCTAGTTAACCAACAGCCTACTTCTTCCTACCCCCAACCCCTAAAATTGCCTTATGACTGTCCCATGCATTCCTGAATTCCACCATGTTTCTGACTCTACAACCTCCTCCGGAAGGCCGTTCCATGCATTCACAGCCCTCTCTGTGAAAAAATACTTCTTTACATTACCTCTGAGCCGCCCCCCCATCTTCAAATTGCGCCCCCTTGTTCTTGCACACCTCTTTTTCTGAAAGATGCTACCCTCTTGGACTTTGTTGACTCCCTTGAGGTCTTGAAAGTTTCTATCATGTCTCCCCTCTCCCTCCTTTCCTCGAGGCTATACATATTAAGCTCCTTAAGTCTCTTTTCATATGTCTTCCAGTGCAGACCCTGCACCATTTTAGTGACCCTCCTCTGTACTGCCTCCATCCTGTTTATGTCTTTGCAGAGATTTTGTCTCAAGAACTGCACACAGTACTCCATATGGGGTCTCACCAGCTGTCTGTACAGAGGGTAACAACTTCCTGTTTTCTACTGGTGATGCCTCTCCCTTTGCATCCCAGTATCCCCCCAGCCCTCCTTACTGCCCTCTCACATTGCTTGCCCACCTTTAGATCATCTGATATGACTACCCCCCAGTCCCTTTCCATTTTTGTTGTTATTAGTATCTCACCCCCATTGTGTACTCTTCCCCTGGGTTTTTGTTTCCCAGGTGCATTACCTTGCACTTTAACACTGAATCTAAGCTGCCATACATTTGACCATTCCTCCAATCTTGCCAAGTCCCTTCTCATCCTTTCCACCCCACCTTGTGTATCAACTCTGTTGCAGATCTTTGTGTCATCTGCAAAGAGACATACTTTTCCTTCCTACCCTCTGCAGTGTCGCTTATAAAGATATTGAAGAGGACCGGTCCTAATACTGAACCCTGCGGTACCCCACTAGTAAACCCCCCTTTCTTCAGAGTGGACTCCATTTACTATTACCCTCTGTGTCCTGTTCTCCAGACTAGAGACTCATACTGCCATACTGGAAATCATCCTACCTTCCTGCTGTAGAAGACTGGATTCAGTGCATGTTCAGACTAGCCTTTAACAAGAGACATAACCGCATTGCCTTAAAAAGCTACAAATATTTGAAAATATGTAGAATCCATTTTTGAAGTTTATGTACAAGCATAATACAGCATAAAAAAAAAACTCCAGTGTTTCATGATGGACTCAGGACTCTGCTCAACACCAGATATACTGTATTAGCTTTTAATTTATTCATTTATCATTCTCCCCTACTGTAAATATTGTAAATTGTTATGAACTGTATGTTGATTCTTAGTTAAATATATTTATATATGTTATTGCAGTTTTTAAATCTTTAATATAAATTGAGCAAAAAAATGCAAGTAACCCCCCCAACCACACACACACACATTCTTATTCCATTTGTGTGGTGAATTATTTTTACAAGCATAATTGCTCTTTAATAAATGTGTCCTCTCTGGAGTACGTAATCAATATTAGCAAGTGAAATGCTCTCTTGTTGAAATAGGAGGGTTGGGCTGTGTGTTGGCTGGGCTTGTATCTGTTTCTCACATCACTGCTGCCTTGTACGCAGCACTTTCTGTGAGCTCTGAAAGCACTGTCTTCTGGCTGTAGCTGTTGCTGCTGTAATGTGTGTACATGTGTGTATGTGATGTTGGGTACCCCCCCTAGAGGACCCCTATGATGTCAGAATATGCTGGGTAGCCGGCAAGCAGGGAGGAACAGACATCCTCTCAATCACTAGACAGCAGAAGCAGGTAGAGCCCCTGAGTACAGCCACAGAAAATTAGAAGCCCTGCCTCACACAACGGTGCAGACCATCAGCTCTTGGCTCAGTTTGCCTGTATGAGGACCCAACAATGTGTCGATTCAGCAAGTGGGCTACAAAGCACTGGCAGCTGCAATAGCAGTGGTAGTTCGGGGCTGTCATCGAGCTCGGATCTGGATGGCAGTGGGTATGGTGGCGGGATGAGGAGCGCCCTGTCTAGGTACTGGAGCTTGGAGAGTCTCCAATCAGCTTCTGGTAAGAGCACCCTGTTATTTCTTCAGTAGCATGTTATGTAGTCATTGGGAAAGGCTGTAAGCATGTAAGGACTCTTAAAGGCTTTGGGCACAGAATCAGACTGGTCACAGGACTAAGCTATTCAGCATTTCCAAATCTAGCAGAGTACAGATTAAAAGGTGCTGTCTTTAATTATCACACCTTAATAATAAGTGGGTGTGTTCATTTGTTTATAATCCAAATGCAGCTTTTTATGTCGGTCTTCTGTCTATACTAGTTGCATCATGTCTGAATAGAGGTGTCTAAAGCATTGCTTTTAACATCTTTCTTCCTTCCATCTCCGCTCTTTTCTGACTGATCAGTGTCAATATGAAAGGCTTTATTTAATGGTCAGAGGCATTGCTTAGACCAGAAAGGGCACGTTAATAAACAGTGCTGTAGCTCGGTTTTTGTGCTCTCAGTACTTCCTACTGTCAGTTACCACAGCATAAAACACAGAATGTACACACGACACACCTCCAGTACAGATTTTCAAAAAAAAACTCTTTTAGTAACCTGAAGTCACATCATGGTACACCCTGCCCATGTAATCCAGAATTCATAAATGCCAACAAGTTACATTACGTGTGGTGGGTATACTGGTATTGTATATACAATGGTGACAATACTGGTGTGTGTGTGTGTGTGTATAGACAAAGACAGATAGATAAAATGTATAGAGATATACATACAGACACAGATATATATTTACTGTGTGCACATACACTGTAAATTATCACACAGAAAGAAAAAAAAACTTTACTTTCCCCCCTGACATTCCTCACTTTTTTTTGGTAAACACTGTTCTCTCTTACCTATGCTTCATCCCTCAATTTCCCCCACCTCCAAGAAGATGGTCTTGAATCCTTTTCCTCCTGCACGTCCCCCCTTTATTCCTGCAGGATTTGCAGCTGTGCTTTTCCAGCTGTCTTGCTGTCCATTTTCACAGCCTCCTCTCTACGACCATACACTTTCTACTGCCTTCATATTGCACGGCTCAGGTGTTCCCCCTTTTGCCTTTCAGTGGTTTTTGGTGCACACGAGTTCCTCTCATACCATTCCTGTGGCAGTCTTCTTAATGATTCTTCATTTTGCTCTTGTTTTTTAAAAAAGTGTTTTAACTGGTTTGGAAAATCCAGGTTTGAGGTACAAGCTGAGCTAAGCAACTTTTTATAGACTCATTCACAGCCCTGTAGGCTGGCCTCAGAACAACTTCACTGTTCCTAGCCAGCACCTATTGTAACTGAAGAGGCATAAAGGCAAAAGCTTTATAAAAAGCAGTTCATTAATAATCATTTAATAACCAAAGAGTTTGTGTGCTCCCTAGACTGGAATGTTTTCGTTTGTACACAGCCAGCTCCTCGGGGTAAAGGATACAACTTTGTATCAGCCTCAAGCTGAAAGCTATTGAACATGTGCAGGGGCTGACAGAAAAGGGACCCCTGATGGGCCAGTCCTAGTCTCAAAGGACTGGTGCATATATTATTCAGTTTTAAAATTCCATTTGGGATTAATCAACTGTATTGTAGTCTGTAACCCTTAATGGCTTATGTGTACAGTTTCCCCAGGATAGTCCAACTAAGATGCCACATCTTGTTCCCCATGGGGTACTGCTTCTATCATTTAACAGCTGATGAGGCTACAGCACAGGGAGTTCAAGTGACTTGCTCAAGGTCACACAGCGAGTAAGTAGAAGTGGCAGGATTTGAACATGATCTCTGGGTGTCCAAGCCTGTCCTCTAACCAAGCCCCAGTTGCCTAATGGATAAGGCACTGGCATCCTAAGCCAGGGGTTGTGGGTTCAGGTCCCATCTGCTAACCACTATGCCACACTGTTGTCTTTGACATCATAAAAACATTCATACATAGAATTTGATGGCAGAAAGAGACCCAATGATCTGTCTAGTCTGGTACAATTTGAGGTCAGAAGGGACTCTAGGTCCATTATGTCACACCTCACCCAGTTTTATAAGCAGGAAACAACAAACATGTACTAATTTATGGAGCTTTTCCAGCCACCCTACTACCAGGGTACATTTTGATTTCCTTGGTAAGCAGACATTTGTTCAGGCTTACCTGGAAGGCTTGTTATGTCTCTTCATGTCCACTTTCTCCACTGGTGGGCTGTCTCACAGGTTTCTCACCCCTTTCTGGGAGAAGAAGGGCCTCCTAATGTTACTCTAACAAAGCTCCTTACAGTGCCATGCTGGGGCACCTGTTCATTTTCATTGGCTTAGGAACATGTTGTGCCCTTTATGCTGCATTGTGCTGAATTTTTCACGTTGGTACTTATGAATAGAGAACCTAAGATTTATGGATGGTGGGAAATTAAATAAAATCCTATTTTGTGCCACCACTACAGGCTCTCTGAACATATACGTTTTTAGCCCGTGACCATGATTTTTCAGACTGCAAAGTTTTGCTTCTGTGACGCTAATGTTACGCGTGAATTTATCACCTTGAGCTTCAGGGCATATACTTGTGACCTACTGAAGACCATCAGATCATCTATTGACCTTGTGCATACTCATCCACTTGCACAAGACAAAGATTATGCCCCCCCCCATTCTCCAGTCTCTCCGCCTAGCTTTTATCCTCCCTACCCTTGGTTATTCTGGTGGTGCTGTGTTGCATCCTCACCACTGCCTCAGTGTCCTTTTTACGGCTGTGTGGGCAGAGCTCCGCAGACATTATGCTATCAATCAGTATCTCATGGCAGCACTGTGGAAGCACATGACCAGACTGCTGTTCAGTGCACTTCCACAGTGCTGCAGCATAGTTTCAGTGGTTGTCTTTATGCAGCACTTCCCCTCCACCCCGCCACATAAACATACCCACTTCACAGGGCACTTTTTTCCTTCCGCAAAGGAAGAACTGATGATGTGCCATTTATAAGATGGGCACTGATTCAGACTGCGCATGTGCGAGTATTGCACATGTGCAGTTCTGTAATCACTGCCATCTTGTGAAAGGCATACTCAGGCGAAGCTTCTGCTATATTCTGGCGGCACTCCTAATAGCAGGTGCTCCTAAAAGTGCTACTCCAGTGGCACTCCTAAAAACACCTGAAAGTT
This sequence comes from Neoceratodus forsteri, assembly GCA_016271365.2. Lineage (NCBI taxonomy): Eukaryota > Metazoa > Chordata > Ceratodontiformes > Ceratodontidae > Neoceratodus > Neoceratodus forsteri. The sequence goes on along the minus strand of CM028137.1, from coordinate 529,143,154 downwards.
CTGCACAGCCATATCAGCTTTGATCAGAGTTTGTTGCATTGGGGAAAACACTGGGAAATCATGATTGTGTCATTCACATCTTCTCTGTATTTAACTTTTTTGTGAAACTACTGAAATTACCATGAAAGCGGGATCACTTTTCTCTGGACTTCATCAGCTCTAGCTTCCTGTCTGTAAAATATCATGAGTCTCTATTACAGTCATAATTGTTTCCACAGCAACAGCTTGTAATATCACTAGTTATATGAACACCATCTTGTGAGCCAGGAGATCACAGGTTCAAACCACAGCAGAGCCAAATACTGACTATGTGACCTTGAGCAAGTCACTTAACCTTTCAGTGTTCCAGTTCACTCAGCTGTGGAAATGGGGAGAAACTGGACCCCACTGGAAACAAGGTATTACATCTCAGCTGGGCTATTCTGGGTTCATAATTTGCGGAAAAAAAAAAAGCAGAGGATTGTGGGGTCTCGAGTAGACAAGAACCCCGAACAGATGAAATCTAGGGGACAGTGATCCTGTTTTAATTGTATTTTGTGTACTTAAAATGAAAGGGAGGGGCCTAAATACAGCAATCAAAAAAAATCCTGCCATCTGATCAGTCGGTCTGGATCTTTACCCCTAAAGCTCACTAGTCAGTCTGGGTCTTTACCCAGAAAGCTCATAACATACACATGGGTAAAGTCCCAGCTGTTAAGTTGTAATGTAAAGGGGACAGGACATGTGTACTAGTTCATAACAGTTAGTAATGTTCCTAGTAACTGAAATGAAAGACTTCTCTCCAAATGAACCATATTTAAAGAGAACCAATCTTGATATTTTTAGAGGCTGAGACGGCTAAGCAGGAAGCTCTTTTACCTGAATGGGAGCTCTTATGAGCAGCTAAATCATTTTTTTTATTTCACCCCCTAAAGGAAGGGAAGGGATTATAGTTCCCTTCAAGAGGCTCACAGCATAATCGCTTTCCACTTCCTCATAATCACCTACACCCCATGCTTCAACATTTTGTAATGTCAGTATAGGGAGAGCATGGGGTTTTGGCACAGATCGATGCCAAGGTTCAGTTAACAAGAGCTGTTTTAGTTGAACCCTGCCATCTATCTGTGCCAAAACCCTATTTAAAATCAGGAACTGGACTTGTTAAAAAAAATGGTCCATTCAAGTGAATGGAGTATGCCCAGCACTCTTCCTATACTAATACCACAAAATGCTGGAGCATGGGGGCAGAGGAAAGGGATCATGCTGCGAGCCTCTCGGGGAGAAATGATGATCCCTTCCCTTCCCTTCCTTTAGGGGGTGAATTAAAAAATGATTTAGCTGCCCAAGGGAGCTCCCATTCAGGTAAGGAAGTTCCCTACTTAGCCCTGTAAACACCAAGAAAGGTATTCTTTTAACAGTACTTGAGAAAACACTGATGTGAAAAACTGTGTTTTCAGTTGTTTTGTTATGTACAATACCCTGCACAGCTCTCTTCATGAAACCAGTAATCTGGAGTTTTTACTATGTCATGGTTTGTGTACGGAATGCTAAGCAGGAGTTATTGTCCTACTGGAACGATGCTCAGCGTTCTGTGCACAAACAGTGACATAGCTGAAACTCCAGATCACTGGTTCTGTGAAGAAAACTGTAACAGAATGCTATCCATTAAAGCAAAACAATGCAAAATACACTTTTTACATCACATTTACTTCAGGTACATTCACATATGAATCATTTAAGCTTATGGGGGGGCTATGCACTATTGCGGGTCAAGTACATGTAGCTACACACTGGAGGACAGATGCAGGGTGCGTGGTATGTGTAACTGCACACCCCTGCAGGGCACATGTCTGTGGCCCTGCCCACCTGATGCACAGCTGCATGGGGAAGCAGATCGAGGGTCACAGGCAGGCACATGCTGGGTTCCAAACATGGATACCCTGCTCCATGCAAGCAGGGGATTTTTGTGAGCACTGAGCCAGACAGGTGTAAAAGTGCAGGCAAGTGCCTGAATGGCTGCCCCCTGCCCTCCCCATCAGCCTGGTGAGTTGGGGCAGCACAGTGGGAGGAGTCCCTGTCCCATTGCAGCTGGTTGGTGTCATGGAGGGGGTACACAAAATTACGACAGGGCCTCTGCTGCTGTATCCTGTTCCCCCTCAGCCAGAACTCCATGCCTTAGAGCTTGGCATGTGTGCAGGCATGCCTCCAGATATGCTCCTTGACCACCCATAGCATGTAGCTGCATGATCAGCCAGGGGAATCTGATGCACAAGGGGTGCACACCCCTTCCATGAATGCCACCAGGGGTCTGCTGGACTTAGGGTTGCCTACGCGCTGCAGATCCACAGGGCATAGGCAATACACCCCTTAATGCATAGGGGCCATGGATAACACTGTTGTAAATGGGAACATCATAAATAGCTGCCAATTAAAAATCATTTCCTGTCCTCTTTAATTAGACTTTATTGCCATCTTTTTGTCCTTAGATCCATTTTATAATTGCAGAAATGCACTCCAGGGTGTGAGTTGCTGTATTTACCCACACCTCATGTGGTTTATGGCATGTGGCTATGCTTCATGGCACGCCACACAAGGCACAGGTAAATCCCATAACACATGCCTTGTGCATATCTGCTTAAACATATGAAATGTATTAACTTTCTAAATCACCCCTTATAGAAGGGATCATACTTTTAGCTGTGTGGAATCTGCAGCCCCGATCCCTTCTACTTTCTAGTACTTTGAGATCAGGAGCCCCTTCCCGTCGTGCCAACATTTTTGATATCACTATTGGTCAAAGGGCTCAATGGGGGCATATTTTCATCTACATTTTTTTTTATATTTTTAAGGATTGTTTGTTTCAAATCAAATCCAATCCATCGGTCAACTAACAAGTCTCATTAACCGAGTGATGACTGATTTGAAACAGGCAACCCTCAAAAGTATAAATAATATTGTAGAGGAAAAGACGTTGACTTGATTCCCTAAATAGTGACATCAGAAAACATTAGCATGAGGGAGCAGGGCACATGACAGAGTACAGTTACTCTGTAACAGAGTAGACACACCAGAGGGTGTAGACAGAATGAGAAGGGACCTGCTGAAACTTGAAAAATGGTCAGGGGTTTGGCAATTGAAATTCAATGCAAAAAAGTGCAAGATAATGCATATGGGGCACAAAAACCCTGGCACAATATATCAGTTGAGGGGTGAGGACATAGCATGCACCAAGCAGGAAAGGGATCTTGGGGTTATCATCTCTGATGACCTCAAGGTAGGGAAACAGTGTGACAAGGCAGCAGGTAAAGCAAATAAGATGCTGGGATGCAGGGGCATCACCAGCAGGAAAGGAGTCATAATTCCACTATACAAGACACTAGTGAGGCCCCACCTGGAGTACACTGTACAGTTCTGGAGACCTTACCTACGTAAGGACATAGACAGGGTAGAGAAGGTTCAGAGAGGGCAACAAAGATGGTACATGGATTGCATCACAAGTCCTATGAGGACAGGTTGAAGGAACTGAACATGTACTCCCTGGAGGAGAGGAGAGAGAGGGATATGATATAGACATACAAGTATCTTACAGGAGGAACAGGGTGCAGGAATACACTATTTTTAAGCGAAAAGATGTTCCAGGACTAGAGGGCATGGGATGAAGTTGGAGGAGGGGCGATTCAGAGGAAACGTGAGGAAGAATTTCTTCACAGAACGGGTGGTGGACAAGTGGAACACCCTGCCAGAGGAAGTGGTGGGGGCTGAAACAATCACGGGATTTAAGAATGCATGGGATAAACATAAAGGAATTCTGGAGGTCAGGGGTAAGGGGAAACATACTTCTAGGAAAACATACAGTGAACTTACAAGCTCAAATGGGCAGACTGGGTGGGCCATAGGCCCTTATCTGCTGACACTGTCTATGTATCTATGTATCTATGACCACATAATACAAGGAAGTGGGAGGGATCAGTGCTGTAGGCTCCATGGAATCAAAAATACAATCCCTTCCAAAAAAGGGATGATTTAAAACAAAACATCAGAGAGAGGAGTAGTGCCAGGATGTCTAGTCTAGGGACCGTAATGCAGTTTGATATTTTGCTGCCCTTTTCCAAGGGCTCAGTGTGTTCTGCAGTAAACAAAGAACATGGAATTATATGCAAATATAAAATATTACTGTACAGACTACATAAAGATCACCTGAAACAGTCTTACAGATAGTGAATTATTAATCTGTGCTCAACACATGTGGAAATAAATGGCATTTTAGCCGCTTCTTAAATGCCTCCACTGAGAGGAACGCCTACAGTGAAATGACAATGAGTTCCAAATAGCCGAGGCCAACAGCAAGAATGCCAGTCACCTGATAGCTTTAGGTAGGATCTTGGGATGGCCAGTATGAGCTCCTCAGTGGAGCAGAGTGAGAGACTGGGAATATACCACACCAAGAGATGTTTAAAGTAGCTGGGGCCCAAACTGTGCAGGGGTTGTAGGTTAAAAATGCAGTTGTAAAGGTGTTGCACCAACTAATAGGTAGCCAAAACAGCTGCTGCAGCACAGGTGCAATATGTTCAATCTAAAGACATCCCCCTTTGTAATCAACATGGCTGCAGCATTCTGCACCAGCTGTAGGTGGCACTGCAACCCAATCTAGATAACCCTATGTATGGAGCAGTACAGTAGTTGAACCACATGGTAACAAAGGCATGGGCCATGGTCACCAGATCCTCTTCCACCAAACAAGACTCAATCTGGGACATATTTCTCAACTGGGAAAGCCCACTATGGACCACAGCCAACACTTCATGTTCAAGCATCAGCCGAGAGTCCACAGTGACCCCCAGATTTTTCACTCTCTCCACAGCAGCCAGGATGGTGCTGATCAATGACTGTAAAACTGCATCACTACGACTCGCCAGCCCCCAAGGACTCGGTTCCACTAGTACCAACTCTATTTTGTCTGCATTAAGACGTAACCAGCTGGAGGTCATTTAGTCTGTGATTTCGTAAAGGCATGGCTCCTGCACAAAGACTAACCATTGCCATCCTGTGTAAAAGAGAGGTAGAGCTGAGTATCAGCTGCATAGCAGTGAAAACTCACGTTGTAATGCATAAATACCTTCCCAACAGCAACATGTACCCAACAAAAAGCATGGGGGACAGAACTGAACCCTGAGGAAATCCAAAGCTGACAAGCAGCAGACTGCAACAAAAGTGACCTCATTACATCTCACTGTGACCTGCCAGACAGGGATGACTCAAACCACTTCAAGGCTGTTTCAGTGAGTGCCATGTGTTCCTCAAGGCACCTCCATCAAAAAACCATGATATATGGTGTCGGCTGCCAATGCGAGATCAAGAAGAATGACAGTCGATTGCCCCCCCCCCCCCCCCCCCCATGCCTCACAAAGTGCAGGTCACTGAACACCTTAATGAGTGCAGTCTCCTTACTGTGGTGAAACCTAACCCAACTGGAATGATCTGTAGATGTTACATTTTGCAAGGTGGTCCTCAAGCTGCATGGCCACCACCATCTTGATAACATTCTCCAAGAAGGGAAGGTTTAAGACAGGCCTGTAATTTGCAAACAAATCTGTGCCTAAAGATGGTTTCTTCACAGCTTTTTTAAGGGCTACTGGAAAACACCCCTCTATAGCACAGCATGAACAGTTCTAGCACACACCAGACCCAGGGCCCCACAGCAGCGCACCAACAGCTGGGTAGGCACCAGATCTGACTTACAGAAAGTGGGGTGCAACCTGGAGACTATTTTGAGCACCTCCTCCAAAGAGACTGGTTGAAACTCACTCCAAGCCATCAGAGTGCCCCAGTACCTATTGGTTCCACCAGTGGCAGCCTGTGACAGACCGCCTAGAGAGATGCTGTCTCTAATGGAGGACAGGCTCTGTGCAGGAAGAATTTACCAAACTCCTCATACCATTCTTAAGAAAAGGCCCCTCAGACTGCAGACTGGAAAGTCAAATTAGTGGGTGGTATTGGATCATCTCCATAGGGGAGAAGTTTTCAGGTGGTGCTCCTGTAAGAAACTGTACAGCATGGTGATCTGACCAGCCCACTGTGTCCACCCTGACATCCCAGATTTTGAGCCATTCAGCATCCATCAGAATACCGGAATTTCCAGTTCCACATACAACTATTTTAAACTCCAACTACCCAGTACACAGAACAAAAGGACCTCCCCCTTCCCCCACCCTTGTCTCTACCGGGGAGGCTTCCTTACCTTAATATTTGAGCTGTTGTTGAAAACTCATGGTGGGTCTTCCATCTGGTTAGGTAGGCAGTAGAGAGTAGGTGCCTGGGTTCACATTTGTGGCACTGAGGGTCCAGAGTCTGTAGATTGAAATAAGAACTAATTTCACCATGGTCCATGATGAAGAAGACCCCCCTCCCCACAGCCATAAGCCCACTGTCAAGTGTCCCCAATAGTAGTTACTGACATCCCTGTCTCAGAATACAACTAGTAATTAATGAACTGAACCATCCTGAAGGACTACCATCCCCACACGAGAAGATAACCAAACCCCGGCCCAGCCATCACGACACAAGTGAACTCCACTCTCCCCCCTTTGAGTGACCTTGGAAATAACTGAGGAGGTGGCCAGCTGGAACAAAACCCTGGGCTGCCAGCCACTGTGTCAGATGTTGCACTGAATAAGGTGTCTGTTGGTAGGGATTTTGTTCTAGTTGGCCACCTCCTCAGTTATTCCTATGTCATTCACTGGGAAGGGCTGGATTCAGATTCTAATCGTTTTTTTTTTTTTTTTTTCAAAATTCAGATTTTTGACCCTCAGTTCCAAAAATCCTGATTCTGAGCAAAAGGCCCGAATTGACCTATCTATTCCGTGAGTTGGATTCCAATCAATGTGATTCTATTCAGGGCCTTTTCTTTGCAGAGGACTAAAACTAGCACTTTTTTGTACTTTGGCCTTTTAAAGGCTTAAGATACAGACCCTTCTGTGTACCCCTCGTTTCCGTCTCCTTGAGTGCTACTTTTTGGTGATTTGTTTCTCTTTTCCAGGGTTGGGTAGCCCAAGTGAGCACGGATCAATTTCCTGTGTTTGCATTCAGATTCCTTTGTTTACATTATTTTGTATTTGAACACCAAGCAAAATTGTTCCTCTTTAAATCCAAAATAATGCAGGAGATTGACACGTACATATTTTCCTACATTCCTGTTCAATTCCTTAAGTCATGTACAGTAAGTTACTCCTCACCATTCACAGTTTCTCATATCTGTTGGACTGTGAAAGCCAAATTAACACTTTGAGCTAGCTACTGTTCACAGATTTATATCTTATTTCAACGGTGCAATGTGAATATATGTAAAACAGCACAAAGAAAATGGGCCACATTGAGGAATCAGCTGTTTTCCATGAGGCCTCTTTTTTTTTCTTAACCATTTTTGTAATGTATATCCCCTGGGTAGCCGAGCAGAGATGCAAAATCTCGCTTTCAGTAGAGTCCTACATTTCCCCATTTTGCAGCTCAAGGCGACTCATATAAGACAGCATCGTGTTTTTATTTGGGTCTAGCTTTTATACATTTTTGTAATTTATATAGGCAGGCTAGCCCAGCCCAGGTAAGATGCAATATCTAATTTTTTAATGGGATTCTGCCTTTAACTGGTTTAACAATGCATTTTCCCAGGATAGCTCACAAGAAATGCCACACCTCATTTTTAGTGGGGTCATGTGATTATCTATTTTTATATTCTGTTTACCCAGTGAAGCAACATCTCAATATTAGTTGGGTACTACTATCATCCATTTTACTGTATGTTGCATTTACCAAGGATATACACAGGATAGAATGTACTGCCGCACTCCGTCAGGGTTGCACAAAATCAGAAAGCACTCTCCAGCAAGCTGCAGATAGCATCAATACCACATTTATTAAAGCTGGTGCAGTGAAAGCAAAGTGTAAGCCTGTCTTACTCCACTCTCAAGGTGTCCAGCATTTCCCTCAGGTGGAGCTTCATAAGGGGGCAGGCTCCTAGAGTGGACAGTCCCCAGAAATAGTTAACTACTGCAGCAGCTGTCTCCTGTCAGTGGATGGGGCAGTTACATTTAAAGCTATACTGCCACAAGTGGCTCTGGGGGGAATTGAACATAAGAACCAGTGACCTATAACACAGTGTAAGGAGTATACAACAGTTATTCACTTTCAAATTAATTTAACATGCCTACATCTTGAAAACTTTACAAAACCAGTTGTATCATCAAAAAGGAAGAAAAAAAATCAAAAGATTTTCATATTAATAAATTTCAACATTTAATCAGCCCCGGCTGTTTCACATACTGGCAGATGGTTCATAATACATGTCTGCTAATTGTTTTACTAAAGAAAGCTCAGACCAACTGAGATACAACATCTCAATTTCAATAGGGTCATGCTGTAAGCCATTTTAAAACTGGAATTTCTTCAGAACAGTCCAGCTCAGATGCACTATATCTCATTTTCATTTGGGTGCTGCTTTATCCTTATTTATCCTGTATTTACTCAGGATAACCCAACAAGATGCAATATTTTATTTTCTGTGGGATCCTGCTTTAACCCATTTTTATTCTGTTTTTATCCAGGATAGCATGACGGAGATACCACACCCTGTTTTCACCTATTTTTAAACTGTTTTTATATTGTATTGTATTTTCTTTTGCCAGGGAAAAAAAGCAGTGCTCATTTACAAGGAGGTCCTGGTTAGGACAGGTAACATACAATGGGTAACAATGCAACTTTGCAAGATAAAGAGACAAACAATTTTTAATACTGGCTAATAAGTATATAATCTAATACAAAGAGAAGAACTCCTGGACTATTAATACATAGGACTTAAGGCAGAGATGATACATACAGAGAGCTACTAACAAGTATAGTACTGATTACATAGAAACAGAATCTGACAGCAGATAAGGGCTGCTTGGCCCACCCACTCTGCCTTCAGTTTTGCTGCAGACCCACTTGATCTATGGCACTCTCCCCACCCTCTTCCCACTATAGTTTCTTTGTGTTTATACCTTGCATTATTGAACCCCACCATTTTTGCCCACTGTATTATATACAGTAATACATAATTTACAGTTTTTATTAACAGCATTCACATTTATCAACACAAAATTGATCAAGAAGGATCTTACAAATTATAATAAGAAGGACTAGCAAGTGAACTCAGTTTGAGCGAATCATGCAAGGTATTTAAAAAAGTAGTAGGGGCAGCCCAGCCCAATGCCATTTTACCAAATTTTAAATGGTGCCTCCGGACATGAAGCAAGATGAGGCTGTATTTTCTTAGATTATACGATCCAGTAGGTTTCTGAAGGAGATTTGATAAATAAACGGCAGCAAATTGCACATTGCTTTGAGGGACCACATATCTAGGTTTCTTAGCCTTCTAATTGTAAGCAAGGTTCAACCCACTACTATGTAGAGGTCACAGTGATGCATTCTGGCATGCGGGCCAGAGATTAATTGGGGTGCTGTGTGGTACGGCACATCTAGTTTGGATAAATGAGAAACTGGGACGCTCCTGTATATGGTATCTCCATAATTTAGTAGGCGAAGGAAGGTCACATTATTCCAATAATAGAACTCCAGTCTCTGGCACAACTTTTTACAGAGACTGTCAATATGTGTACTCAAGGATAGCTTGCTATCCAGTCACATGTCCAGATACTTGAAGGAATCTACCAGCTCTAGACTGTCACCTGTTAAAGTTGTAATACCTATTGATGAGGGAAGCTGGAAAAGCTTAGGTGAGAATACCATATACTTGGTTTTTGAAGCATATAACAGGAGATTTTGATGCACACAGGCTAATTTGTGGTTTATCAAACTCCTCTCGTAATACTTTCATAGCCATACGTGGAATAAGACTAGCAACATACAGAAACGTGTCGTCAGCATTTAGGTGTAGTTTTGCCTTTAAAATGTTAGAATCAAGATCATTAGTATAAATTGTGAATAAAAGAGGTCCTAATATGGAGCCTTGCGGCACTCCTTTGCAAATGTGGACACAGGAGGATGACAATCCTTCCATCTTCGGCTGCTGTTGTCTTCCAGTTAGATGCTCTCTGAACCACTCTGCTGCATATTTATCCAGGACAGTCCAGCTGAGATGTAAAATCTTGCTTTTAATGGGGGTCCTGCTTTTATTCATTTATCCCAAGATAGCCCAGCCTAGATGATCTGTGATACCTCATTTTCAGTGAGGTCCTGCCATTGTCCATTTTATACTGTATTTACCCCATATAGCTCAGCCTCAGCTGAAATATCATACTGTACTGTTATCTCATTTTCAGTGGGGTTCTACTTTTATCCATCGTTCCATGATATTAACCTAGGCTAGTCTAGCTGAGATGCTAGATTTTTATTTTAGCACAATCCTGCATTTACTACCCAGCACAAGATGCAATATTTTATTTTTGGGAGGACCTGTGTATACCAATTTTTACAATGTATTCTACCCAACAGAGCCAAGTTGTGATGCAGTAACAGATTTTCAGCTGTGTCCTGCTTTCTGCCATTTTCCCAATGTACTGTATTTACTCAGGCTGGGCCAGGTAGTATACAATATCTTGTTTTCAGCGGGATCCTGCTTTTACCCATTTTCAGCTGTATATACTCAGAATAGCTCAGGTGAGATGCACCATCTCATTTTAGTAAGGTCCTATGTTTGCCCACTTTAACAATGCATTCTCTCAGAATAACTCAGCTGAAATGCCACATCAAAGTTTTAAGTGGGGTTCTACTCTTAACCAGTGTTGCACTGTATTTAGCCAGGATAGTCCAGCTAAGATGAAATATCTCAGTCTCATTGGGGTCCTGCTTTTACCTATTTTTACAATGTATTTACCCCTAGGTAGCCCAGCTAAGATACGATATCTCAGTCTCAGTAGTATCCTGCTTTTACCCAATTTTACAATGTATTTATCCTGGGTAACTCAGCTAGCTAAGATATGATATCTCATTATCAGTAGATTCCTGCTTTTACCCATTTTTAGAATGTATTTACCCTGGGTAGCCCGGCTAAGATGCAATATCTCGTTTTCAGCAGGATCTTGCTTTTATTCATTTTTATAATGTATTTATCCTGGGTAGCCCGGCTAAGATGCAATATCTTGTTTTCAGCAGGATCCGGCTTTTACCCATTTTTACAATTTAGTTACCCTGGGTAACACAGTTAAGCCTAAGATACAGTATCTCATTTTCAGTAGGGTCCTGCTCTTATTTATTTTTACAATGTATTTACCCTGGGTAACCCAGTTAAGATACAATATCTCATTTTCAGTAGGGTGCCGCTCTTACCGATTTTTAACATGTACTTACCCTGGATAACCCAGCTAAGATGCAGTTTCTCAGCCTCAGTAGATTCCTGCTTTTACCAATTTTTTATTTCAGGGTTTTATTTAACTCCAAAAATTGACTAGTGTTTTGCTCATAAAAGTGCTAAAACATTGTGAAAATGCATAGCACTTGCCTCACTGTGTTTAACAAACATAACACTTCTAGAAAACCTATATAAATACTTTCTGTACAGTTTGCATTGTCCCAAGGGAAAAAACTGTTATTCAATTATTTAAAACCCTGTATTTATTGAATTTTGGTAATCAGGTAAGTCCACTGAGACAATTACAGTCTCTTTTTCAGGGCCAACCAGGAAGTGCAGCAACAAACAATACAGTACAGTGCAAAAACAACAAGGGAATTCGGTTACAGTAATAACAAAACTAACAGACCGCAGGTAGGGGATAAAGAATCATAAAACATACAGAAATATAAAAGTAACAGTTTATAACAGCTAACAGAATAGATACATATAGTATTTACCCTGGGTAGGCCTGTTGAGATACAGCATTGTTTCCAGTAGGATCTTGCTTTTACTCATTTTTATAATGTATTTACCCTTGCTAGCCCAACTACGATATAATATCTCATTCTCAGTAGGGTCCTGTTTTTGCCCATTTTTACAGTGTAGTTACCCTGGGTAACTCACTTAAGCCTAAGATACAAAATCTTGTTTTCAGTAGGATCCTGCTCTTACTCATTTTTATAATGTATTTACACTGGGTAACCCAGCTAAGATATAGTATCTCATTTTCAGTAGGGTCCCTGGGTAAGCCCCATGAAGATACAATATCTCATTTTCAGTAGGGTCCTGCTTTTACCTATTTTTACAGTGCAGTTGCCCAGCTAAGGTACATTCTCTTGTTTATAGTAGGGTCCTGCTATTACCCATTTTTACAATTTAGTTATCTTGGATAGCCTAGCTAAGATACGATCTTTCATTTTCAGTGGGGTCCTTCTCTTACCTATTTTTACAAAGTATTTACCCTGGTTAGCCCAGTTAAGATACAAAATCTCATTTTTACTAGGGTCCTGCTCTTACCCAGGGTAACTGCATTGTAAAAATGGGTAAGCCAGTTAAGAAACAATATCTTGTTTTCAGTAGGATCCTGCTCTTACTCATACTTACAAAATATTTACCTTGCGTAACACAGCCCAGATACCATATCTCATTTTAGTAGGGTCCTGGTTTGTCCATTTTTACAATGTGCTTATCCTGGGTAACCCAGCTAAGGTACAATATCTCATTCTCAGTAGGGTTCTGCTTTTGCCCATTTTTTTTTCACTGTACTTACCCTGGGTAACTCAGCTAAGATACAATATCTCATTCTTAGTAAAGTTCTGCTTTTACCCATTTTTACAGTGTATTTACCCAGGATTACGTAGCTGAGATACAATATCTCATTTTCAGAGGGGTCCTGCACTTAACCATTTTTACAGTGTATTTACTCTGGGTAACCCAGCTAATACACAATGTCTCGTTTTCAGTAGGGTCTTGTTTTTACACATTTTTATTCTGTATTTACTGATAGCACAGGTGGAAATACGACAGCTCACTTTAAGTGGGGTCCTACTTCAGCCATTTTCATGCTGTATTTATCTAGGATAATCCAACTAAAATGCCACATTCCATTTTCAGAGGGTTCTATTTTATCCTACTGTAGCACTATATTTACCCTCGATAGTTCAGATGAGATTCAGTATCTTATTTTCAGCAGAGTCCTGCTTTTTACCATTTTTCACTATAGTTGCCCAGCATAAGATGCAATTATTTCATTTTCAGTGGGATCCTGCTTTTATACAGTTTTACAGTGTGTTTACCCAGGGTAGCCTAGTTGAGATGTAGTATCTCATTTTCAGTGGGGTCCTGCTTTCTTTTCCTTTTTAATGTTCCCTTGCAAAGCATGTGAACATATCGGTATCTATCTGTGAGAGGGTTTTTGGAGGTTTGGCCCTCCTCCACCTATCACAGCTTCAGAATAGCAGATCTCCTCCCAAATTCTGCCCACTATCCCTCTTGCACCTCCTTTTGTCTTTGAAGCCCTTGCCCAATCACGAGGCTGGAAAATGTAAGCTACACGGTTTTCTTGGGTAACTCCTAACTGTCTTGTGCATTTGATTCCACTGCTCTGATTTTACAGTGGGGACCATGACGGGGAAGCGAACCAGGTAGCTTCTTGGGGAACACTCACTAAGAGAATACTCCTGACACCAATTAAATTAAAGGAAAACTGATTATTGGTAATATACAAAAAACAAAGAGCTTATATTCAGCATTACAAAAAAGATTCTTGCAGTTCAGTCTCTGGTTGTCTCTCCATGACAGTAAACAAAATCTCCTCTGGCCCCTTGTTTAACCTCCCCCTTTAATGGACTCAGGTGTTACTTGCTAACCCCACAGTGGTTTAAGGCTCTGAGCTGCAAATCTGGAGACCTGGATTTGAATCCCACAGCCCTCACTCGCATACTGTATGACCCTGAGCAAGTCGTTTAACTTCCCTGTGCTCCTAGGTTGCAACTGTGAACAAGCTTTCAGCTTAGTGTGTCTCACCCTGGTTAAACAAGTGGAAAAACCCTCCCCTGAGGGATAGCCAACAAATACAGTACGGTAGAGCATGCAGTGCAGTGAGGTCTTAAAGGGCAAAATTTAAAGCAAGAGGGGTTTGGTTCAAATCCCCCCACAGCCTCTGTAAAAACCTGTGTTGAAGAGTTTTGAAAGGGTTTACAGGTGAAAGGAGCATGATGGACATATGTTCCATTGCAAGCCTGGTCAGCTTTCAGTATTTATTTTTGGTCCTATGAGACCAGTGTGCTTAACAAAGACTGCATGCTTGCTGGCTATATCTAGGCTACCCATTTTGCCTTATTCATTAGTTTATTGTTATTTTTCAATGAAAATGCAATTTACTCGGCCCAAGCTTCTTACCTCATAGCTCATCTGAAGTTCCGCCTGCCCAATGCCTCTTTGCATTCCTTAGGACAAGAGAATGCATGTCTGAGCATGGTGGCCCCCCAACTGAAGCGAACTCATACATCCATAAGTTATGCATCTTTTAAGTACCCTGAGGTAAATATATGGCCTGAAAGCAGGCTTTGTCCTGAACATGTTTTATATTGAAAAACGAGCATGGGAACACTTAAAACTATTGCTTTCAAAATTATAACTGGGACTTGGGACATGCACATCAGCATTGGGGTACACAGTAATAAACATCGATAAACATGATATGCATATTTCAGTGGAGAAGTTACAATAAGAGACAATGTTAAAAGTATCTGTATGCACCAAGTCCCACTGTCGTAGCACACATTCAGAAGGCATAGTGTATGTAATGGCTGCGCTACCTATGCCCAAGAACTACACAGCGCATACCATCGAGCGAACATAGTTGGAGTTGGTCGGTGTTTGTTTTCATATTGCTTTTTCTCCACCAATGCTGTCGGCAGACCTAGGGGCATACACTGTGGCAGCACCACAATCTGTACCCACCAGCAGCCACACAACTCACACTGGCAGCGATTCACAGGGGAAGGACCCAAGAGTGTCACCAACCATCATCCCAGGGGCATTGCGGCATCCCACCTGTTTTTTTCCCTGTATCCTCACTTTACCACTTGGCATGGGCATAGCCCTTGCCAGCCTCTCACTTGCACAGCATGCCCCTGCAGTGAGAGCAGGGAGTCACTGTAGAGTTGGAGCTCTGCCGCCAGTCCTCCTCAGCCAAGCTGCACTGTGAAGGAGTAGTAGCGGTCTCCAGCTTGACCTGACTGCCAGTATAGCCATCTGACTCACTCCTGAACTTGAATCTACAACTGGGCAATCGAGACGGGTTCTGCTTTTGCTCATTTTACAATGTATTTACCCTAGTAGCCCAGATAAGATTCAAAACATCTCATTTTTAATGTTCACAGTGTATTTAACACAATAACGTTGAAACTGAACTGCAAATATATCCATCAGTAACCACGTAAAGGTCAGAACTCACTACGTCTGCACAAGGGAAACTGAATAGTATGTACTGTATGTTGCATGAATTGAGCAGAATAGTAAGTATGCAAATGTTAAAGTTGCAAGTATGCTGCCCTTATAGAATGTGCAAAGGAGTATACTCAGCTTTGTAGGGCATATCATAGTCCATACCAATAAGCATACAGGTATAACTAGCTTTATAGGACATATCTGTTTGTAGTCCATGCTAATATGTATAATCTCATTAGCATTTCTGTTTGTCAGGAATCAAAAATATTTAAATATTTTTTTAGAAAAAATAGCAAATAGTTTGTTTCTAGAGAAAGATGGTGGCCACACTGGGCCAGCTGTCTGCAGCAGTTTAACATTTTTTACTGTGTTTTTAGTTAATTTTGTGTTTTCAGTTAAAGTTAGAGAGGGAAATTAAGTGAGGTAGTAAAGGGAGCTGTGTTGCATCTTTCACACATTTCTGCATGTCGTTAACAGCCCAGAGTTCGACTGTCTCATGTTGCTTGTGCCGGCTTGTTGTATTTGTCCTTTTTATGAACTTTTTGGATCACTTCCAAGCATCCTTTTTAGGTGCTGGCCACTGTCTTCAATTCTCTGTTTTGTGGAGGAGCCAATAGCCGGTACTGTGACTGCATGGTTTTACCGATCCTGACACCTGCAGCTTTTTCCATTGTTCACAAGCCCGAGTGTGAACCCCGAGGGAAAGCTTGAAGTTAAAGCCTTAATTTGGAGAAGCCCTGTCGGAGAGCATCAGACTTAATCCTGATCCTGGAGCATGATTGATGGTGGCTTCTGTGTCCTGGTGGTTCGGACGGTGGAATGGAGAGGCTTTGTTCACTGGTCAACTGAGAGCTGAGGGGTATCCCGTTTGGCGAGTTCCTGGGGCTGGGTGGCCCGCATGAAGTGGGTACTCTGCTGGGGTTGCCCTGCAAGAGTATTAGGGATCATTTGTCAAATGGTAAATGGTGCTCTGACTACCCTGGGGTCTTCCAGAGATGCCTGTCAGAGGTCAGTCATTTTGTTGGGGGCCCTAATTGGAGGGACACTCGGGTGGGGTATCTGCCTTCAGGCTAGGGCACAGCCAATGGCCTGATCTGAATTTCTCTAAGGGTCCCCTGCCTTTCCTTGGATATATCAGAGAAATGGCATCATAGCAGCATGTTTCATCTTTTCTGGATAAATTGTAATATCTGCTTCATTCTCTCCTAGACATGTTGGATGATTAGGATCTGTATGGGCTTGCTTTGGTTTATATTACTTTGACTGGGAGGCAGTGAAACAGCCTCATTGATTTTTGCTCATTGTCAAATTCCACAGTAAAAGCTGCGGTGGTGAGAGGGCTGCAGTTTTCATGGCAGTTGGTTGGTGATCGGAGTGTGAGGGTGAGAACCCTACCTTCACCTGTATGAAGTCTAAGCTTGGGTGACTGTAAGTACATTTGAGATGGAACAATGAACATTACCTCTGGACATTTTTATTTTTCAAGATCAGTGAACTTTAGACATTCAGAGACTTGATTTAACCTCAGCTCCAAGATCCCATCTTACTTTGTTTTTATTTTTATTAAATGTTATGTGATTGTTTGGGGTTTTTGGTTTTAATTCTGGTTTGGGGATAAACTAGGGGAGGGGAGTACATTTGATTTGTATGGCATATTGTTGTGTTTTTCTTTTGGGGAGCTTATTGAGTTTTTGTATTGTTGATTTTTGCTGCTGCTAGGAAAGGGCAGTAATTATGTGTTGGCATGGTGCTATGGCAGTCAGACACTATTCCCCCACCAGGCTTAGGGGCCTATGTCCTTGTGACTGTCCCCCGCTGCCTGCTGAGGTGTATAGGCACTGTCACACCTTGGGGATAACTCAGGGGAGGTGTAAGAGCAGGGGGTCTGGGCCTGGTGAGGATGCGGAGCGGGGTGGACGGATAGGGGTAGTATGGTCAAGCAGATGCCCTGGAGTGAAATGGGTCCAGGAGAGGGATCCTCCCTGCCTGGCTCCCAAGGGCTCCACAATGATTGGGCAAATGACACAGTCTTCCTCGGCTGCTCATCCAGCTCGTGCGGTGTTATGTAATGCCAGGTCTATTAAGAACAAGACAGCAGTGATTGCTGATCTTGCTGAAACATCAGACCTAGCATGCATCACTGAGACCCGGCTGGATGAGAATGCTGGTCCTGTGTTGGAGTCAGCAGTTCCAGCTGGGTACTCAGTAATATACTGCCCAAGACTGGGTCGTAGGGGTGGGGGTGTAGCCATTTGTTTTAAGTTGGAACTGGGCCTCATAGATGTGCCAGTGGTGATCACCAGATCCTTTGAGTGTATCATGGGTGTAGGTGTGGGTTGCAGGATACTTCTCATCTACTGTCCACCCAGGGGCGAGAAGGAATTCCTGCAGGAAGTTGTGGACTTAGTCGTCGACATGGTTTTGGAATCCCCCAGATGGTTGGCTGTGAGGGATTTCAATGCCTGGGTCAATGATGAACTCTCGCAGTTTGGTCTAGACTTCCGTCAGCTGATGACTTCATTGGGCTTCACACAGGTCATTACTTCTGTGACCGATAATTGTGGTCACTTTCTAGATCTGGTGCTCCTCCTGGGGATGGAGATCTCTGACCTAGTGCTGGAGTCGGTTGGTTGGTCTGACCACCACACTATAGGGTTCCGTTTCGCAGCTCCCCCAAATAGACCTGCCCCTATGGAGATGGTCTGGTACCACCCTTTAAGGGGTTTAATCCCCGATGGTCTTATGGTGGTGCTGCACCTATTGAGTAGGACAAGGGAAAGCTTGGAACCAGGTGATCTACTACTGTACTATAATAGCACAGTGTTGGAGGCTCTGGATTCCATCGCTTCTGTCTGAGTTCACCCACTTACTCTCCGCCCTCGGTCCATTTGGTTTGATGGGACCTTGAAGAAGTTGAGGCAAGTTGGGCGAAGGTTGCAGCGTCGCTGGTGGAAATCTGGCTTGGTTGATGATGAACTTAGATTGATGTCCTATTATAAGGACTGTCTTTATTTCTTTGTTTCTTTAACCAGGAGAGACTCACTAAGCTAAAAGCTTTTTTACAGGTGCAACCTGGGAGCACAAGGAAGTTAAGTGACTTGCTCAGGGTCACACAGTATGCAAGTGGGGGCTGTGGGATTCAAACCCAGGTCTCCAGGTTTGAAGCTCAGAGCCTTAAACCACTATGCTGTACTGCCTCACTGTCACTCGGCTGACTCCCATAAGAAAGCAACGTTCCTGTCCAGAGAGATTGCTGCTGCGAGAAATCATCTGGCTCAGCTCTTCCAAACTGTTGACAGGTTGTGCAATCCACCCTGTCTTCAGAATTGGGGAGCATTTTCACAGCTTAAGTGTGATGAGTTTACTCAGTTCTTCACAGATAAGGTTCATACTGAAGTTCAAACTAAGGCTGGAGAAGAGCAAGAAAGCCAAAGGCCCATATCAGCTCTTTTACATTTGTTATAGTAATAGGCTAAATTGTATCCTGATAATAACAGCTTGTCAAGACTCTTTCTGAATTTGTTTTCAGTTTTGCTAATGACCACTTCTAAAGGTAAGTTATTCCATGGGTTGACAACTCTTAAAGTAAAAAAATATTTTCTGCTGAGATGGTTGAACCGCTTTCCCTTTAACTGAAGGGGGTGTCCGCAAAAGTGTTATGAATTTAATTCTTAAATTCCAAACTGAGTTCTACCATTAAATATGGATTAGGATCATGGATAACATCAAATAGGAAAAGCAGGTCACCTCTCAGTCTTCTGGTCTCTAAAGCCATTAAATTAAGGGTATTAAGTCTAGACTCATACAGTTCATTATAAAGACCTGCAATGTATTTTGTAAACCTGCGTTGAATATTTCTAGATTTTTACAATCGGCTTTCTTATATAGGCACCATAACTGTGAGGCATGCTCGAGATGTGGTCACACACAGGATCTAAACAGAGGCATGAGAATGTTGCGATCCTTCGATATGACGTTACGTTTGATAGACCATATAACTCTGTTTTTTTTTTGCCAAATCCAATATTTGACTAGAATTGTTAAAGTCATTAGTGATAATTATACCCAGGCCTTTCTCATTTGATGTTGATACTAGGGTTGTATTCCCTAATGTGTAATTAACCATTTTATTGTTTTTTCCCAAGATACATAACCTTGCATTTTGCTGGATTTAGATTCATACCCCATTTATTTACCCATAAAAGGATTTTGTTTAGATCATCTTGTATAGACTGTGATTGAATATTGCATGGGCCACCAAGTTTAATATCATCAGCATAATTTATTGTAGGTGTGAAGCATTTGTTGGTCATATTTAAAATAAAAATCTGGAACAGGCATGATCCCAGAACAGATCCCTGTGGCACATCGCTGGTAACCATACAAGAGTCAGAGTAACTACCATTTATCAAAACTCTGAGATCTTTCTGTCAACCAGTTTGCTATCCAAATACTAATGTAGGGGTTAATATTTACAGTCTGAAGTTTAGCTAAAAGGCCCTTATTCGGAAGGCTGTCGAAAGCCTTACTGAAGGTAAGAAAAATAATGTCACAAGGGGTATTATTGTCTAGGTTACGACTGATGGTTTCATAAAAACACAGTAAATTTGTGAGACATCCCCTGTCCTTTTTGAAGCCATGCTGTTCTGAATCTTGAGCATCAATAATCGGTGTTATCAAGTCCTTGATTAGAGATTCCAATATCTTACATGCTGACGAGGTCAGACTAATAGGTCTATCATTTTCCCATGAAGATTTGTTTCCTTTTTTATGAATTGGGGTGACTTATGCTAATTTTCCAGTCCTCTGGTATATAACCTGATGAGAGGCAGCTTTCAAATAACAATTTTAGTGGATAAGTTATTGTATCATTTAATAAGGATAAATAATGGGCAGAAATAGTCTCAGGACCTGGACAGTTTTTGTTCTGCTGATTTTTAAGTTTTGCCCATATTAGTTCTCCTGATATGGTAATGTAACCCCCCTGCAAATGGGGGTTCCCAAAAGACTTCCAGGAGCTTGCTTGAATGCTCCAAGCCTGAATGGTGTTTGGCATATAAGTCATTTATCAGTGAGTGTTTTTAGAGCCTCTGGTACTGTCTCTTTAAGAGCTGTCTGCTTGCAGACATAATTAGTTTGTATGGGGGGACTGTGTGCTTCTCTGAGTACCACTCGAGCTGCTGCCAATTCACTTCATTTTGCAGTCACTAGGAGTGCAAGGGAACCTATCTGAAAGATGTAACTGTTTGCCAGAAATTATTTAGAGTAATAATGAAATTACAGTTTGTCTAACCTGCTTTCTTTGCAGTCAGAACTGTGTCTGCTAGTTCCCATTCTAGTTTTGAACTGCTGAACTGGACCAATCAGTGTGGGGTAAGCTAGCTCTAAAATGGTGCCTTGGACGAATCAGAACTTGGACTCATAATCTGAGCCAGCCACAAGAGGATTGTATGAGCAGTGACTCTGGGAGATGTAGTTTAGACTTCAGCACCTTTTTGGACCAACAGCAGCAGTCTATTGAGTGACAGCCAATCCAGTCAAGAACTGGGAGGAACTCAAAGGAAGTGCCGGTTTTGTCGGTTGGAGTTTCAGTTGAGCTTTGGCAGTGAAGAAGGAAGGAGCCCTGTGCTTTTTCAGTGTGCAGTTTAGTCAAAAAGCGTGTGTAAGGCCCAGAGTTCCGGTCTGCAGCTTGTGTAACAGCTTGTTAGGACTGAATCCGTCCTGTGAAAAGAATCAAGGATCTCTGAAGAGTAGAAACCAGGCTCACCCTGTAGAAGACTGGAAGAATTGCTGAAAATTGCACTCGGTCTGTCAGGAACTGAATCTGCTGTGTGTTCTCCCGGGTATTGTGCAGTAATTGCGATCGGGATACAGATGCAGCCTGCCTGGTATAGTGCTTTCTTTTATATGGATGTGTGAAGAGGTTTGTGTACCTCAAGTGAGCCCTGCTGACATTGAAGGACCCTATCTTATTTGGAGGTCGTGAGTACTAATTCAGGGTCGCTCCCTGTTGAATTGCCACATTAAATCCAAATGGAATTACTGTACTGCTGACTGTTTAATTCTCCTTTTCTCTGTGTGAAAGGGCCCCTACCAGCTGCCACGGTTTGGACTAGCCACTAGGGCTTGGGTACCCAGGGACAGTAACTGATAGGGATAGGCCTGTGCACAGAGCCATACGTAGATTATTAGAGTGATAAGCTAATTAACCTGATTTCCCCCTGTCCTTGTTATATCCCCCTAAATAAATCAGAGCTGCTTGTTTCAGTAAAGTTATACTGCCTGAAGTATTTGTCTATGTTAAAGTACTGTACTGTGATTGTTGCACTGTATCTCATTTCACAGGAAGTCCCAGTGCCGGAACCAGTCCTGGGGGTAAGTGTATACTGTGAAGGTAATTCTGATATATTGTGTGGGCCACTAGTGGGAAGAAAGGGGGGTTGCAGTGTCCCAGAGGGCTGTGACCAAGTTAGTTTAACTATTGCAAACCCTGACCTCTGGGTGGAGGCACCCGCCATTGGATCCAGGCCCCTCAACCTGTTAGTGGCAAATCAGGCAGGGGTAGTAGCCCCTGGGATAGCGCCATCTAGGGGTTACAGTAATATTACGTAATTAGTATTGTCTATTGGTAAAATTAGAGCTTGGGATTTATCAAATATTTCACAGAACTTGCTGTTAAATATATTTGCCATGTTTAGTGGAGATGAGACAGTGTCATTCTCATAAATCAAGGGTCCTACTTGACACTTTTTTTTAGTGAATTTATGCAAGAAAATAAATATTTACTATTAGATTTATTAGCAGAATATGCTAGATGGCGTTCTCAATGTATATTTGCTTTTTTATGGCTAATTTACATTTTTTTTGTGTTTGTTTAAATGAGGAAAGATTTTCAGAAGTTTTATTTTTTTAATATGTACAGTAGAGTTTATTTTTCTTCTTAATGAGTTTTTTTACAGCGTTTTTCATCCATTTTGGAGAGAGTTTCAAATTTGTGTGCTTTTTATGTTGGTGCGTTTGCGCAGCCAACATCTTGCAGTAGTGTAGCTTTGGAGGCACGGTCACTGTTGGGCAAATGCAGGGCACGCACCAGTAGGTGCGTCCCTCATTCCCCAATCAGCCTGCATGCCGGCGCCAAACCATGCATACATAATGTGGCAATCACATCTAAGAAAAGGTCTGCTGCAATCCGATCAAAGCTCGTCAGACGCAGCGGATCTTCCCTTGACGTGCTTGCCGACATTATGAGCATGGCGGCACAGTGGCCGCTAAACTGCCGACTCGGTGCCCAATCCCTTGTCGGTTTACTCCACTCTTCTGTATGTGCCGACAGGGAGCCATCCCCATCGGCATAAAGCTTCCACTATTTGTTATATATCAAGGGGTGGCCAATCCCTCGGCTCTTACCCCCTTTCCTTGTGTGCCAACGCTGTCAGCATAAAGAACCCCCATTGTTAAAAGCAGAGGTGCCCAATCCCCTCGGCTAGGCCCCACTTTCTTTGTGTACTGGCGGGGTGCCCAATCCCGTCGGCATAAATTCTCCCCTTCCCTTGCGTTGTGTGCCGTGAGGTGCCCAATCCCCATTGGCTACAGACCCCCCTCCAAACAGCTAGGTGGCACACTGGGAGCCCACCCAGTGTGCCAAATCCCCTACAAGAAAAAACTGTCCTGCGATGTTCTATTTATTTTTTTTTACCTGCAAAACGAAAACGGTCTTTCTTAGTCTCCCTGCCCTCCATCCGCACCCACCCTCTGTGCACCCTGCCTCCTCACACCCCCCTCACCCCATACTTACCTCTGGAGTCTGGCACGACGATCTTCGGTGGACCGGGAACGCGTCTGCACTCTTCAAAGCCGACCGTGAACTAAGGAAATGCCAGTAAGCTGTATAATGGAATAAATAGGGTATTTTCAGCTTTGTTGCATATCTCAGGCATTTTTGGGAATTTTGGCCCCAAATTTTCAACATGGGTTTTTTGGGACCCCTCCTCATGAATTCTTGCACTGTCATTGCGTTATTCGGTCCCAAAAGGTGATTTCTCAGTCACTGCGTGGAATCACCTTTCGGGATTGAGTAACAAAATGACAGTGCCACTGCTCATGAGGGGGGCCCTCAAAAAGCCTATGTTGCAAATTTAGTGGAAAAAATCCAAAAAATGACCGTTTTATGAGTGTGCATTGTGCAGTTGCTGCGCACGCTCGTAAGTTAGTGAATTCACAGTATTTTCATGCCAGATTCTCAACACTGGCATTTTTCCATACCTTCTTGTGAACCGTATACTGTAGCTGCCATTTTTCACATCCTGGCTGAAATGTGTTTTCGTACTTCCGGCACAGAATAGCGCGGTCGCTGTGCGAAATCAGTGTTTGGGACACATTACGAAAATGGCAGTGACACTTTGGTGACAATACTTCATAAAATGAGTGTGTTACCAGCGTGTGTTGCACAGTTTGCATGCACGCTCATAAGTTCACAAACTTATAATATTTTCACTCCAGATTTTCAACAGTGCCATTGTTCTGCACCTCCTAACGAACAGTACAGCTGTCATTTTTCACGTCCTGACCAAAATCTGTTTTCGCAGTTCTGGTGCAGAATAGCGCGGTCGCTGTGGAAAGTCCGTGTTCGAGACACATTATGAAAATGACAGTGACACTGCTCATTAGTAGATGTCCTAAAATGCCTATGTTGAAAATTTGGGGACGAAAGTCAATAAAATTAGTGTTTTACGAGCGTGCTTTGCGCAGTTTGCATGCACGCTCATGACTTTGTGAATTTGTAATAGTTTCACTCCAGCTGTTCATCACTGGCATTTTTCCATGCCTCCTTATGAATAGTACAGCTGGCTGAAATGTGTTTTCGCACGTCCGGTGCAGAATTGCACGGTCGCTGTGTGAAATCAGTTTTCAGGACTGTTTGAGGAAATGACAGTGATGCTATTTATGAGCAGAGGTCCTAAAATGCCTATGTTGAAAATTTGGTGCCGAAAGTCCATAAAATGACTGTTGCAAGTGTGCATTGCGCAGTTTCCATGCACCCTTGTAACTTTGTAAATCTGCAATATTATTATGCCACATATTCACCACTGGCATTTGTGCACACCTCCTTAACAGTCCAGCTGCCATTTTTCACAGCCTGCCCAAAACACGTTTCCGCAGCTGTGGCGCACAATGGCGTGCTTGATGTGGAAAATCACCTTTTGGGACACATTAACAAAATCACAGCACTATGCGTCTCTAGCTCCGCCAATGCCAATGCCAGCACGCCAACATTCGGCATTGACAAATGCTTGTTTAATGTAGGGATATATTCATCACGTAGTGTTATCAATGTGGTTTTAAGATAACCCCAAAATTCTGCGACGGTAACTATATTAAAGATATTGTCCCAATCAACACTATTCATTTCATTTCAAATCTGAATCACATTTTCTTTTTGGTATAAAAAGATCGTTGTTTTATTTGGGTTGTATTGGTAAAACTTATCTAAGTTAATCTCAACTGTATTATGATCACTGTTTCCCATAGGGGCCGATGTTATCAATATTCAAGTGGTCACTGGAGAGAACTAGATCTAAAATGTTCTCACCTTGAGTAGCAGATGAGACACATTGTTTAAGATGAAGTTTTTCACAAGTTGACAAAAGTGTATTCCCTTTACTTGTGTTAGATTTTAGTTTGAACCAGTTTATTTCTTTTAAATTAAAGTCCCCCATGACTATAGTGTCATGACATTCACATGCATGCTCTATTTCTTGCAATAAAGCTTCAAAAGTATCCATGGGCGAATTTGGAGGCCTATAACATGTGTCAATAATAACTGGGTCAGAATTCTCTAAAAACAGTTTAACCTATATTGATTCAGTATCTGTTTCATGTTTTTTATATTTGATTGCATGCAGCGCAAGAAACATATTGCAGCAGCTTGGTGCCGAAGCAGGTTCTGGAGGTGCGGCACTGTTGAGGCCAATACCGACACGGCATTTTGGGGCATGTGTGATGTCCACCAATAATGGGGTATACAGCCGGTGACACTAGTTTGGAACCTTGCCAGCAACTTGTAAAAAAAATAGCTGCTGCAATCAGGGGCCGCCTCGTCATTGCAGCGTCAGCCATTCGCTGCAATGAGGGAGCGACCCGTCATTGCAGGGTGGGACCTTGCAGCCCTGATATTGTTTGTAAACATGGCGGTGGCTTTCCGCCTGTTCACAAACAATATTAACCTCCTCCCCTACTGAGGGGGTGCCCCCAAAACACGTTTGCTGATGGGGGTCCCCAATCCCCGTCGGCTGCAGTGCTCCAGATGTATGTTGCTGACGGGGGAGCCCACTCCCCATCGGCAGTATGTAACGACTCCCCCTGCTTTTCTTGTCTGCCAACGGGGTACCCAATCCCCATTGGCATAATGCCCCCCCCTTTTGTTATGTGCCGATGGGGGGTGCCCAGTCCCCACGTCGACATAAATCAACCCCCTTGTTGTGTGCGGTAGGGGGTGCCCAATCCCCGTCGGCTACAGCACCCCCCCAAAAAAAGACTCAGTTGGCACACTGGGAGCACCCCAACGTGCCACATTGCCCTGTAAATAAAAAACCATCCCGCAATGTCTTTTTTTTACCTGTAAGGAAGGAAACGGTCCCCTGGCAGTCTCCCTGGCCCCCCTCCCACAACCCGCACCCACCCACTGCGCACCGTGCCTCCCCACACCTGCCCTCACCCCATACTTACCTCCAGAGTCCAGCGTGATGATCTTTGGTGGACCGGGAACACGTCTGCACTCTTCAAAGCCGACTGCGAACTGAGGAAATGCCAGTAAGCTGTATGATGGAATAAATAGGTTTTTTTCAACTTTGATGCATATATCAAGCATTTTTTGGAATTTTGCCACCAAATTTTCAACATGGGGTTTTTGGGACCCCTCCTCATGAATTCTGTCACTGTCATGGAGTTAATCGGGCCCGAGAGGTGATTTTGCGGTCACTGCGCGGAATCACCTTTCAGGACCGATTAACGAAACGACAGTGCCAGTGTTCATGAGGTGGGCTCTCAAAAAGTCTATGTTGCAAATTTGGTGGGAAAAATCCAACAAATGACTGTTTTACAAGCGTGTGTTGCGCAGTTGCTACGCATGCTCGTAACGTTGTGAATTTGCAATATTTTCACCCCAGATTTTCAACATTGGCATTTTTTCAGACTTCCTTGTGAACAGTACAGCTGTCATTTTTCACACCCTGGACAAAATGTGTTTTCGCACTTCCGGTGCGGAATAGCGCAGTCGGTGTGCGAAATCAGTGTTCCACAAAGATCAAGAAACTGACAGTGACACTGCTCATGAGCAGAGGTCCTAAAATGCCTATGTTGAAAATTTGGTGATGATACTCCATAAAATGACTTTTACGAGCATGCGTTGCACTGTTCCTATGCACGCTCGTACGTACGCAAATTTTCAATATTTTCACTCCAGATTTTCAACATTGCCATTTTAACTACACCTCCTTATGAGCAGTACAGCTGTCATTTTTCACATTTTGCCCAAAATGTGTTTCCGTGCATGCAGCGCACAATGGCACAGTCAGTGTGCGAAATCAATGTTCAGGACAGATTAAGAAAATCACAGTGACACTGTTCATGAGCAGAAGTGTTAAAATGGCTATGTTAAAAATTTGGTGAAAAAATTCCCTAAAATGACTGTTTTACGAGCATGCGTTGCGCAGTTCCTACGCACGCTTGTATGTTCATGAATTTGCACTATTTTCATTCCAGATTTTCAACATTGCCATTTTACCACACCTTCTTATGAGCAGTACAGCTGTCATTTTTCACATCTCGCCCAAAATGTGTTTCCACGCATATAACGCACAATGGCGCAGTCGGAGTGCGAAATCAATGTTTGGGACAGATTAAGAAAATCACAGTGATACTGTTCATGAGCAGAGGTGTTACAATGGCTGTGTTAAAAATTTGGTGAAAAAAGTCCATAAAATGACTGTGTTACGAGCGACCATTGCACAGTTTCCACGCACCCTGGTAAGTTCGTGGATTTCTAATATTTTCAGTCCAGATTTTCACCACTGGCATTTTTCCACACTTCCTTATGAACAGTACAGCTGTCATTTTTCACACCATGGTCGAAATGTGTTTTCGCACTTCCAGCGCAGAAATGCGCGGTTGCTGTGGGAAATCACTGTTCGGGACAGATTAAGAAAATCACATTGACACTGTTCATGAGCAGAGGTTCCAAAATGCCTGTGTTGACAATCTGCTGTAAAACATCCCCAAACTAATTGCATTATGGGTGTGCATTGCCCAGTTTCTACACACGCTCGTGACTTCACCAGGTTTTTTAACATTTTCACTGCAGATTTTCAACATTGCCATTTTTTCCACCTCCCAATGAACAGTACAGCTGTCATTTTTCACATCCTGTTCGAAATGCGTTTTCGCACCTGTGATGCCAAATGGCATAGTCGCTGTGCAAAATCAGCTTTCAGCTAACAAACTGATATTGCCACTGTTCATAAGGTGGGGGTCACAAAAAACCCATGTTGAAAATTTGGAGTGAAAATGCCAACAAACGCCTGAGGCGTTAGGGTTTCCGACTATAACGCCCCACCCTGTAGAGATTGACAGGCATCAGGGATGTGACTTGGGATTCTCGCCTGTAATGCTCATACCATTCCACACCCTGCAGCCAGTGAGAGGCATCGAGGTGTGCCTTGGACTGTTTGGCTCCAAAGTTCACCCCATTCTCCTACACAGCACCCATCTCACCGTATTTCCCGATGGAATGGGGTGAGCATAAGGGCCAAAGACCCCAAGGCACACCGTGACACTTGTCGGTGTCTGCAGGGCAGGGTGTGGTGAAATGGCGTGGCCATTATGCCTGATGACCCAAAGGCACACCCCAATGCCTGTCAGTCTCTGCAGGGTGGTGGCGGGGGTGGCTTCAGTTCAATACTTCACTGCCATTCCTATTATGCAGCTCTCTAACTCCTACACTACCAATGCCAGCAAGCAAACATTCGGCATTGACAAATGCTTGTTTATATTTGCAGAGATATCACTAGATTTTATACTCTGGTCTATCAAAACAGCAACCCCACCTCCCTTTCTAGTTAATCTATTTTGTTTGTCACAATCAGATCGGAAATCCATGCAGTGCGCACCAATGAGTGTTGCGGTGTCAGTGGGAGGTGACAAATGCCCAGTTTAGCTGGTCTGACTTTTACTGGCTGGTGATCATGGACATTGTGAAAATTATCCAGGGTATATGACCGACTTACTGTAGTTTGGAGCCTGGTCCTACCTGTCTCCTTGTGGGGTGTGTGGAGGTCATCGGACCAGTCCTAGCAGAGATAGTCTATTGCTTGTTGGAGACAGGGGTGTTCCCTGACCCCTTGAAGAAGGTGATGGTGACACCTCTGTTGAAGAAATCTTCCCATGACCCAGATTGTCTCACAAACTACAGACCTGTCTCTAACCTGCCTTTTGTGGGCAAGGTTATTGAGAAGGTAGTCATGTTACAACTGGAGGATCATCTTACCATCCACGATGTCCATGATCCTCTCCAGTCTGGTTTCAGGAAGAGGCATAGTACTGAGACAGCACTTGTTCAGGTACTTAATGATCTCCTGATAGCGAGAAATCAGAAGAGTCATGCGATCTTGGTTCTTCTTGATCTCTCTGCAGCATTTGACACTGTGGACCATGGGGTTTTATTGGGGTGCCTGCAGATGATCTGTGGACTGTCTGGTACAGTCCTCAGGTGGTTCCTCTCTTTCCTCTTGGGCAGGAGTCAGAGAGTGGTGTCGGGGAATTTTTCCTCATCTCCTCTCCCCTGGCCTGTGGGTTTCATAGGGCTCAGACTTATCTCCCATGTTGTTCGTGGTATATATGCTGACATTGGGAGACATTACTAGGCAGTATGTGCTGAGTTTTCACTGCTACGTGGATGATACTCAGCTATACTTGCCCCTGTGTGCCCAAACTTGATGAAGCTGTCTCGGTCTTTAACAACTGCCTCACTGTGATTCAAGACAGGATGAGTGTCAATTGGTTGAGGTTGAACCAGGACAAGACTGAGGTGATAGTTGTAGACCCAGGTCATCGGATAGAGGGGTCTTCATCTGGTCAGCCATCTGGGCTCTGCCTGGGGGGCAGCCAGTTGATGACCTCTGTTTGGGTGCAGAATCTGGGCATCATGCTTAATGGTGGGCTGATGCTTAAATCTCAGGTGTCGGCCATTGTCAAGGCCTCATTTTACTATCTGAGGAATATCACCAGGATAAAAGCCTTGATTACGGCAATGCTCTGTACCTAGGGCTACCAGGGATGGACATCCGCCGCCTGCAGCTGTTGCAGAATGTAGTGGCCAGGTTGTTGACTGGTTTATCTGGATCTAGCCATGTCTCACCTGTGCTTCACAAACTGCACTGGCTGCCAGTGCAGTGGAGGATCACCTTCAAGGTCGGTTTGCTGACCTATAAGGCCCTACCGGGACAGGAACCGTGTTATTTGCAAGATTTCCTTCATCCCTACAGCCCCCTCCGTCCACTCCTTTCCACCGAAGAGGGATTGCTAGAGGTTCCCAGGGTCCATTTAAAGACCTCAGGGGCCAGAGTATTTGCATTTGTGGCCCTGGCCCTGTGGAACTCTCTACCTCTTTGGGTTAAAGAGTGTCTGCCCACTGAGGCCTTTAAATCTGTGCTGAAAATATATCTGTTTAGTTTAGTGTTTCCTGATGCTTGTTAATTTTTGATGCCTTGTTACATAGATACATAGACACTGTCGGCAGATAAGGGCCTACGGCCCACCCAGTCTGCCCATTTGAGCTTGTAAGTTCACTTTATGTTTTCCTAGACGTCTGTTGCCCCTTAACCCTGACCTCCAGAATTCCCTTATGTCTATCCCATGCATTCTTAAATCCCGAGATTATTTCAGCCCCCCACTTCTTCCTCTGGCTGGGTGTTCCACTTGTCCACCACCCGTTCTGTGAAGAAATTCTTCCTCACATTTCCTCTGAATTGCCCTCCCTCCAACTTCATCCCATGCCTTCTAGTCCTGGAACATCTTTTTCCGCTAAAAATTAATGTATTCCTGCACTTTGTTCCTCCCTGTAAGATACCTGTATGTCTCTATCTTATCCCCCTTCCCCTCTTCTCCTCCGGGGAGTACATATTCAAGTCCTTCAACCTGTCCTCATAGGACTTGTGATGCAATCCATGTACCATTTTTGTTGCCCTCATCTGAACCTTCTGTACCCTGTCTATGTCCTTACATAGGTAAGGTTTCCAGAACTGTACACTGTACTCCAGGTGGGGCCTCACTAGTGTCTTGTATAGTGGAATTATGACCTTCCTTTTCCTGCTGGTGATGCCCCTGCCTCTGCATCCCAGCATCTATTTGCTTTACCTGCTGCCTTGTCACTGTTTCCCTTACCTTGAGGTCATCAGAGATGATAACCCCAAGATACCTTTCCTGCTTGGTGCATGCTATATCCTCACCCCCCCAACTAATATGTTGTTCCAGGGTTTTTGTGCCCCATATGCATTATCTTGCACTTCTTTGCATTGAATTTCAACTGCCAAACCCCTGACCATTCTTAAGTTTCTGCAGGTCCCTTCTCATTCTGTCTACACCCTCTGGCGTGTCCACTCTGTTACAGAGCTTCATGTCATCAGCGAACAGGGAAATTCTGCCTTCTAGGTCCTGCACAATGTCACTGATGAAGACATTGAATAGGACCAGTCCCATCAGTGATCCCTGTGGTACCCCACTGGTCACTCTTCCCTCTGTGGAGTGACAGCCGTTTACCACCACCCTCTGTGTCCTGCCACCCAGCCACTTACCTACCCACCGCACTATTGTCCTACCCATGCCCATATTCCCTAATTTGTTTAATAGCCTTCTGTGTGGCACAGTGTCAGAGGCCTTGCTGAAGTCCAGATAGGCCACGTCCACTGCCCTCCCCTGATCCACCTCCCTTGTTACCCAGTAGAAAAATTCAATGAGGTTGGTCTGACATGACCTCCCCCGGTGAAACCATGCTGCCTTGGGTCCTGTAGTCCATTGACAACCAGATATTCCACCAATCTCTCCTTCAGTAGTGCTTCCATGATCTTCCCCATTACTGAGGTGAGGCTGACTGATCTGTAGTTCCCCACTTCCTCTTTGTTCCCATTTTTGTACAAGGGGACTACATCTGCTGTCCTCCAGTCTTTGGGTACCTCCCCTGTTTCCAGTGATCAGCTAAACAGGATTGCCAGAGGCTCAGCCTCTCTTAGTTCTTTTAGGACCCTGGAGTGCACCCCATCTGGCCCCACTGCTTTATTAACTCTTATTCCTTCCAGTTCCTTCAGGACCCTTTCTCGTGTAAAGGGACTTGTGTCCATTTCTGCACCATTCCCACCCCTTGTACTCCCTTCAGGCCCATTGCCCTCATCTTCCTCAGTAAAGACTGAGCAGAAATACCTGTTCAATATGTCAGCTTTACTGTTGTCATCCTCCATGCAGCCCCCATCCTCCCCATTCAGTCTCACTATCCCTCCCTTTGCTTTTCTTTTTTCATTTATGTACCTGTAAAAGGCTTTGGCCCCTCTACCCACTGATTTTGCAATGCGCTCTTCTGTCTGAGCTTTGGCTTCCCTTACTGAACTCCCTGCCTCCCTTTGCTTCTCCTGGTACTTCTCCCTATCCCCTTCTGCCTGTGTCTTTTTGTATTGCCTGAATGCAGTCATTTTGGCTTTCACTTTCTCTGCTACCTCCTTGGAAAACCATAATGGCCTCCTCTTCCTTTTCCCCTTGCTGACCTGCTTAACGCATAATTCTGTTGCTCTTGTAATCCCCATTTTAAACATTGCCCACTGTTCCTCAACCCCTGATTTCCGACCCATTCCCGTTAATGCCTCTTTCAAGCATCTCCCCATTTTCCCAAAATCTGCCCCCCTAAAATCCAGGATACGTCAGGGTTTTATTTAACTCTAAAACTTGGTTAGCGTTTTGCTCATAAAAGTGCTAAAACATTGTAAAAATACATTGCACTTACCTCATTGTGCTTAACAAACATAACACTTCTAGAAAACATTTATAAATACTTTCTGTACAGTTAGTATTGCCCAGGAAAAAAACAGCTAATCAATTATTTAAAACCCTGTACGTGTTTTTGAGCAGTTTGGTTCTGCTCCTTCTGTGATGTCAAACCACAGTGACTGGTGGTTACTGTTCCCCAGGAGTTCCCCCACTGTTAACCCCATCACACTGTCCCCGTTTGTGAGCACAAGGTCCAATATTGCCTTCTGCCGAGTTGGTTCCATGACCATTTGCTTGAGGAAGGCACCTTGAAGGGAGTCCAGGATAATTCTGCTCCTGGTTGATGCTGCTGCTGTTGCTGGGAGGCTCCAGTCCACATCAGGAGTACTGAAGTCTCCAATCAGCACCACCTCACCCTTGTCTGCCATCCTTTGGATGGCTAGCATCAGCTCCCTGTTTCTTCTTCCCGGGATGGTGGTCTGTAGACCACCCCTGCGTGGATGGCTGGCCCCATTTTCCTTTCCAGTTTAACACACAGTAGCTCTCCCCTATTTTGTTCCTCCTGGATCTCTGTGGCCTTTATGCCATCTTTAACATAAAGTGCCACTACTCCTCCCTTCCTGCCTGCCCTGTCTCTTCTGAATGTGTTGTAGCCGGGTATGGCCATCTCCCAGTCGTGGTTATCATTACACCAGGTCTCTGTGATGGCCACAGTATCCAGGTCCGACTACACCATGGCAGCCTCCCAGATCCTCCATCTTGTTGCTAGGGCTCCTGGCATTGATACACATGGCTTTCCATGATTTAAACTCCCTGGACTGTTTAGCTGTTCTACTCCAGCCCCCTCCCTGGTCATCCTTTATTCCTGGTTCTCCCTGCTTTCTGCCCTTCTGTTGAATTTTGCCCCCTATCTGTCTATCCACCTCTTGGGTGCTTATTTCCATCTTTTGCACGCTGCTTTGTAGAGATATCCACTCCTCCTGTTCACTGGTTCCACTGCTAGCTGTAGGGGAGTGGGCAATTAGGTACCCACCTTGCTGGCCTGCCACCCCCCCTTGGCTAGTTTAAATGCTTGTTCATGTAGCGTTTAAACTTATCATTGAGTTCTTGGTTTCCCCTCCAGGATGGATGCAGGCCTTCAGGCTTGAGCAAGCCTCCATCCCTCCAGGTGGGTTCCCAGTCACCAATGAATCCAAACCCTTCCTCACAGCACCAGTTCTTCAACCATGTTACTAATGTTATTTTAAATTATTAGATATCGATGATTTGTTTTTACAATTTATGTACAAGCGCTTTGGTATTTTGAAAATCGCTTTTTAAAAATAAAACTGACTTTGACTTTAAATTGCAGAATACATTGCAAGTAAACAATGCCTGCATTCTCTTCTCTCCCCCTCACCACCACCACCATCACATATGCTGCCAGCAGTGAGAGTAGAATAGACTGGAATCTTGAGTCTTTCACAATCATCAGGCATGAGAAGTGATATTCTATATATCACATCTCTGCTACTCCGGGTTATCCTTGATGAATACAGTGTAGAGATGGGTGCAATCAGAACCCCGCTTTATATGACATGTTGTATCTCTGCTGGACTATCTGTTTTGCACAAACACAGTTCACTTTTTCACAAATGTTTAATAAGGTGTTTATTGCGACAATGGTAATTTCCATTGCCGTGAGACGCAATCTACTTAGATAAGACCACCTTGCTAAGCCTCCCTGGTCTAATGCAGGTGGGGGTATCACACTTGTACTTTTGCATATTTTGTACTTCTGTGATTAACCTTGTAACCTCTCCCATCCCTGAGATGGGAGTTTGATTTTGTATATTATATTGTTACATATGCTGTATTGTTTTGCTCTGATTGGAGTTTTATTTTGTACATACAACTGTATTTACTCTGTTATGTTTCACACTTTAAGCTGCAATACGTTTGATTCTGTATGTATTGTCATCAACTTGTACTGCAGTATTGTTACCAACTCGTACTGCTTTCTTGGTCCCCAGTCTCATATTGTCACATGTCACCTGTAAATGTCTCATGCCTTCTGCACTTTCCTGATCCTACCTGTAAATAGGCAGCCACTTGCCTAGTGTACCCTACCTGGAATGCAAAAAACAAATCAGCAATTAAGACTTTTGTTGTTTTGAGTCTTAGCCGTCTTGAAAGCGGGTAAAATAAGGAAAAATCGCACATCAAAAAGGAAAAATGCTTGGACATGTAGTCTGAAACTTGTGCCATTGACAGAGTGGGGTATACAGTAGATTGCTCAACTGCTGTTGTTTACAAAAATAGTTTGTTTTAATAATTATTGAAATTTGCCTGCGAGTCACAAAAACAGGTCCCATTTTCTTGACTGGAAAACCTGTCTTCCTGACTGGGAAGCCTATTTTCATGAGTGTTTGTGGTCATGAAAGTGGGTTAAATAAGAGAAAATGTTGCACATGAAAACAGAAAAAATGCTGTTACTGAATGTCTGGTCAGTAGGGTAGGGTGTAAGATTGATTGTTCAAGTGTTTTTAAACAGAAACAATTTTTTTGAAATATAAATGCAATAAGGTTGCTGAATGTCATGAAAAAAGCTGTCTTGATCACTTGTGAAGCTGTTTTTGTGACACTCAAATCCACTTTCATGAGATACATTATCCATTATTGGGGTATGTCTGTGTGATTCTGTATTTCTTTGAAGCCTGGTTTTGTTGTTAATGCCCTTTCTGGGTAACCCTTGCTTCAGTGCTTTTGTGATGAGGTTCTTTGTCTTTTTAGCCTGCTCTTTCTATGCTAACTTATCCGTTGTTTTTTTTTTTTTTTTTTAGTCTTTTGGTAACTGAGTAAGGCCCACTAGGCACAACTGCCTGTTTTCAGGAGCGACCTGAGAGCACTGGGCAGTTAAATGATTTGCTCACAGTCACACAGTATGCAAGTGGAGGTTGTGAGAATCAAACTCAGGTCTGGTTTGCTGGATGTATCAAGCTTGTTTACACCTCGTTCCTCTAACCTCTAGGCTATACTGCCAGCTGCAGTTAAAGCTGCAGTACTAGTTAACCAGGAAGTATTCATCACTTCCCAGATTTGTGTATTGCCTAATAGTTTATTAAAAACTCTGATTATACTTTTGCTGCTGTTTGTTGTTTTTCATAAGTGTTTCACTTGATTTTGAATACATTTATAATGTTTTAAGAATCCACAGTAATGATAGCAGCCCCCATGCCATTTCCTGTTTTTCACCCTTTTTTTTTTATATATATATTATTGTTTATACTGCTGCCCCAACAGCCCTCATAATCTGGGGGAGCCCCAGCCTCGTCACCCCGGCATCCACCAGCCGGCACAATAGTAGCCCCAGGGCTTACCCCCCCGGTGGGGTCAGATGGGGGCCCTCCCCTTCGAGACCAGATCAAATGTTCCTGTGCCATGGCTGGCCGGGTGTGAGGCCTGCGAGGCTCCCCTTCATCCTCTGTGGTGCCTTATCCTTGTTTTCCTTGTTGCTGGGACAGTGTGTGCAATGGCACCTGCGATGGCACCACACATGCTCCTGTGCGCACTGCCGTCAAGTGTCTGCACTGCTCCTGACCCCCCCCCCATCTTGTGGCATCAGTGCGCTAGCCCCCAGCCGCTGCTGGGGGCAAGGCAGGCGCTGACTGCTGAAACCTGTCTTCCCCAGAGAAGGAGAGCTGTCCTCCGGATGCTCAGGCCTTCTCCTTGCTGCTGACCCTCATTCCTGAATGTGGGTCGCCGGCGTGGCGCAAGGTGTGGCGTCCAGCGCCTCAATCCTCAACGCCACTGGGCTGGCCTTTCACCCTTTATTTACATTGTTTGTTCCTATGAGCACAAAGCAGGAAAAGGAAGGGGTGATACATTCCAGTTACATCAGACAAAATAACCAATGAGAGAATGACACCACCCCTTCTCTCTCAGAATACAATATGGTGTGCTTGGCAACGATCTGTGCTAAACTGTCACAAATAAAGGATGAAAGTTTTGTTAGTTGTTGGGCTTGTCTGATGTATTGATTGTTAAAAAGAACGTTGTTATTAATGGAACCACACCAATTCAGCTAAATTAAAAATGTGTGGTAAAAAACAGAGCAGGAAAAACATTGCAATTAATACCACACTGATAGAATACAGCTAAAACAAAACTGCTGAAACCACAAAATGGTGTACATTAACGGACTTAAAGCAGGGACAAAACTGGGGGTCCGAAGAGGCAGATTTATTATTCCAACTCTGGGGAACACAACTCAGGGTGTGGGAGAAAGTCAGGGCAGATTTATTATTCCAACTCCAGGGACACAATCAGGGTGGGGAGAAAGTCCAGGGGCAGATTTATTATTCCAACTCCAGGGGGATGTAACTCAGGGTGGGGAGAAAGTCTTGGTGGCAGATTTATTATTCCAACTCTGGGGGGATGCAACTGGGGGGGGGCACAAAACTGTCAGGCTCAAGCCCATTCACAGCTTGTGACTCTAACCACTATGCTACACTGCCACCACAGTTAGGCAGCACGCACTCGCAGACTTAAACTACATAGCATGACAATGTAACACCACACAATTCAGGCACCACGCAGTTCAGGCATCCCACATACTTGGTACCCAACCAGCACTATAATCTCTCCCTCGCTCATAAATCATTCGTGACTTTCACTACACGGTATTTGACATGCTCCAATTACATTTGAGGATGTGTCGTGCTACCGTTATTAACTAGTATTGCTGCTTGAAGGGCTGTTGCTGTTTTGCACATGTAGAAGCAGTCGTAATGGCATTGCAAGACATGCACTACATGGTTGATTGTATCTTCAAAATGTTGTTTTATGTAAAACTTCTCATTTCCTTGTGTGTGTGTTCAGAAACACTTTCCTGGAGATGTGTCCACACTGTAAGCATCTACCACAAGGATACATATAATCTTTCAAAGGGTGCAGTAGCAGTTGATCAGTTCTTTTGTTTGGTTCTGTGTGCTCAGTGTGGACAAGACAATTCCATCCTTGATTGTAATGACCTTATTTTGATGCTACACGGATTCGTTTTCAAACACATTTCCCTGTGGCCTTGTGTTGTGCAATAATTCTGTGGCAAACACCATCCTGTCCTGTGAGTTCTCCAGTCTTGGTCAGTTAGGGTATAGAAATGTCTGTCTCTCCACTGTGGCAGGGTTGGTCCCTAGCGACCCTGGGAGGTTTCATTTTGTGCTTTAGGTCTGTTGTAGCAGCACCTCTAACTAGCTATCCTTTTCCTATCCTAATAGTTCACCTTATTCCTTTCGGGCCAGCCACCTGGAGGATGCACTTCCCCCTCCCATTTCTCTACTGTATCTATTGACCACCTTCTTCTCCTTTTTATGTTTGCTTGCACGCATGTGCAAGAAACATAGTGCCATCATCCGAGTTTTCGTAGGTGTGTCACCCCCTCTTCCAATTCAGTCAGTGTGCTGGCAGGCGTGGCCCCAGTCCGCCAATGCATGCTGGAGCTGTCTATGACAGCTCCAAAATGCAGTGGCGTACAGTTGATTGAGGGGAGCTACGCTTCGGTGAGCAGCGATAAGATATCGCCTGCTCGTGCGCAACTCCCCTACACACACACACACACACTGCATACGCATACTGCGTGCTGCCCCCCATGCACACCGTATAGCCGGCGAGGTGCCCAATCCCCGTCGGCTGTGCTGCGCTCCCCAAAGCCTTCCACATGCCGCTGGGTGCCCACCCCAGCGTGGCAGCTCACTATTAGCCGACAGAGGTGCCCAATCCCCATCGGCTCCACTGTCCCTCACCCCCAGTACTGGGTGCCAGGCTGAGGGCCCACCCGTGGCAATAGATGCTATGGCCAGCGGGGTGCCCAATCCTGTTGGCTCCACTGCCCCCCCAACCAGTCGTCCTTGTGCCACGCTGGGAGCCCACCCCAGCGTGGCAAATGTCCTGTGTCATCAATTTAAAAAAAAACAACAACCTGTAAATTAAAAACGGTCCCACGCAGTCTCCTGCCCCCCCCACAACCCGCACCCACCCATTGCACACCTGCCTCCCCACCCCCCCCTCACCCCATACTTACCTCCGAGTCCAGCGCTGCGATCTTGATGGACGGGAACACGTCTGCACTCTTCAAAGCCGACTGCAAACTGAAGAAATGCCGGTAAGCTGTATAATGGAATAGATAGGGTTTTTCAACTTTGTTGCATATCTCAGGCATTTTTGAATTTTTGCACCAAATTTTCAACATGGTTTTGGACCCCTTCTCATGAATTCTGTCACTGTCATGGTGTTATTCGGGCCGAAGGTGATTTTCGCAGTCACTCACGGCGAAACCACTTTCAGGACCGATTACTTGGCTAACACTGCCAGTGTTCATAAGGTGGGCTCTCAAGAGCCTATTTTGAAAATTTAGTGGAAAAATTCCAACAAATGACTGTTTTACTGCGCGGTCTCATGCAGTTCCTACGCGCGCCGGTTCGCTAATTTTCAATATTTTCACTCCAGATTTTCAACATTTCCATTTTACCACACTTCTTATGAGTAGTACAGCTGTCATTTTCACATCTCAAAACGTTTCCTACCATGTAGCGCATTACAACATGGAGTCGGGTGCTTTTAAATCAATGTACGGACAAATTAAGAAAATCACAGTGACACTGTTCATGAGCAGAGGTCATAAAATGGCTATGTTGAAAACTTGGTGAAAAAATTCCTAAAAATGACTGTTTTACGAGCGTGCGTTGCGCAGTTCCTACGCACGCTGATAAGTTCGCGAATTTTCAATATTTTCACTCCATATTTTCAACATTGCCATTTTACCACACCTCCTTATGAGCAGTACAGCTGTCATTTTTCACATCTTGCCCAAAATGTGTTTCCACCCATGTAACACACAATGGCGCAGTCAATGTGCGAAATCAATGTATGGGACACACTAAGAAAATCACAGTGACACTGTTCATGAGCAGAGGTCTTAAAATTGCTATGTTGAAAATTTGGTGAAAAAATTCCTAAAAATGACTGTTTTACGAGCGTGCGTTGCGCAGTTCCTATGCATGCTCGTAAGTCTGCGAATTTAATATTTTCACTCCAGATTTTTAACATTGCCATTTTATTACACTTCCTTATGAACAGTACAGCTGCCATTTTTCATATGCCGCCCAAAATGTGTTCAAGACATGCAGCATAATGGTGCTGTTGGTGTGCGAAAGCAATGTTTGGGACAGATTAAGAAAATCACAGTTACACTGTTCATGAGCAGAGATCTTAAAATGGCTATGTTGAAAATTTGGTGACAAAAGTCCATAAAATGACTGTGTTACGAGTGAGCATTCTGCAGTTTCCACGCACCTAGTAAGTTCATGACTTTGTAATATTTTAAGTCCAGATTTTCACCAGTGGCATTTTTCCACACTTCCTTATTTACAGTACAGCTGTCATTTTTCACAACATGGCCGAAGTGTGTTTTCACACTTTCAGCGCAGAGATGCGTGATCGCTGTGGGAAATCATTGTTCGGGACAGATAAAGAAAATCACAGTGACACTGTTCATGATCGGAGGCACCAAAATGCCTGAGTTGACAATCTGCTGTAAAAAAATCCCCAACCTAATTGTATTACGGGTGTGCGTTGCAGTTTCTATGTCCGTTCGTGCCTTCACCATTTTTTTTAATATTTTTACTGCAGATTTGCAACATTGCCATTTTTTACACCTCCCCATGAACAGTACAGCAGTCATTTTTTACATCCTGTTCGGAATGTTTTTGCACCTGTGGTGCTAAATGCCATAGTCGCTGTGCATAAGCAGCTTTCGGCTAACAAACTGATATTCCCCCTGTTCATGAGGTGGGGTCACAAAAAAACCATGTTGAAAATTTGGAGTGAAAATACCAACGAATGTCTGAGGTATTAGGGTTTCCAACCATAACGCCCAACCCTGTAGAGAATGACATAGGGTGAAGAGGTGGCTGATCCAAGGCAGTGCAGTACAGAGGGCATTGGTGGCCTGAAGGAGATGCCGGCCCAGAGCTGGTAGAAAGAAAAATATAAAAATATAAAAACTAGCCAACTGAAACAATGCAGAAAATGCTGCTGTACTGTATGTCTATACCTATTTAAACTTATGTGCTAAAACAGACTTTCCTAAAACAAATCAAGCACTTTAAACACTAACCCTGTAAATAAGAAACACACAAATGTCATGTAACATATCCAGCCTGTGTAGTTGCTCAAAGACGATGCACACTGACAGTTTTCAAGTAAACTGTCATATTAACAACCTTAGAAAACTTGCATCAATAGCCTTGTTTACACAGCCGCAGAGCTTCTACGTGATATTCAGTCCAGTGCTGCCCCCAACTTCTGGGCTAATGTGAGGGGCTATGTCACAATTAATCCCGATCATTTTGCTCCACAACAACTCACCCTGGACTATAAGCTCCAGTGTCAATCAGGTCCCAAATCAATTCATCCCAGATAATTCGTCTCCAGCATAAATATTATACAAAAAACTCCAGGGAGGTGCAATGCGCCCACCAGATGAAACAATGTGCTTGAGGTTTGTAGAAGTGGAAGTTGTACTGTAAATGTTGTTGGAGTACAGTACGATATGTAGTAGGAGTAAATTGTCTGGGGACAAAATGACGTGGGAGCCAATTGATGCCGCAGCTAACAGTCTGGGGCAAGTTGTCATGGAGCAAAATGACCAGGATGAAGTGACGTGTTCCCAATATGAGGTCTCAATTATATGGTTCCTTTTCATGCCAGTGCAAGCCACACTGAAGAAAGGCTGTGAGTCTGGGGGCAGACAGCTGCTTTGTGACTTCAGCAGTAACGCATTGGATGATGCAAGGACTGCTGACACCACTCCCTCTCATTAGTATGTCTTCCAGTAATACAAGAAGTGCTGGCATAAGTGCCTGACAAAAATACCAGGGGCTCACCTGAGGTGGACGGCCATACACTGATTACAGGGGGCTTGCAACTGTATGCAGGTCCAACCCTGTCAGAGACCGAACACAGAGGCTGCCTGCTGGTGATGGCACTTTGTGAGAGCTTTGCTTCATGTAAATGCACATACACAGGGTGTCATACTCAAATATACCAGAACCTGTGGGCACAGGGGTGCTGCACCCCCCTCACTTTTGCCCATGAGCATTCAAAGTGCCTCTTTGCTTCCCAAAAAATATATCTTTTACCCTGTGCCCTTTTGAACTTCAGCACCCCAACTTTTCCCCATGTTCGACACCCATGATCATACTCACAGCATATTTTATTGAAACTGCTGCTCTGAGTATAGATCAAACATGGACAGGTCACCCCGTTTTAAATCAGATAGCCACCAAATGCCAATTTGAAAGTGTGAGCCAATGTGTAACTTGAGATTGTTTGTGTGTGTGTGTGTGTGTGTGTGTGTAATGCACCATTTGAGTGGGTGCCACTGCATGTAAATGTAGGGGTGTGGCAGCAGGCATTGTGGGAAATTAGTACATCTGCATCACTGCACATTCCCAACTTTGTGGAGATTTTGAAAGCGGAGTAAGGAGCAACATACCATGATCAGGTGTCACCACTGGCACATTAGGACCGCAGCAACCCAAGCCATCAGGCTGCCACAGTGCAAAGTGTAAAGTGATACATCTAGGCAAGAATAACCCAAGGACAGTCTATTGTCTCAATGGGGTCAAGCTCAGTGCCTCACAAGAAGAAAGGGATCTAGGAGTTATCATATGTGGCACCCTAAAACAAGCCAGCCAATGCAATGCAGCATACAGTAGGGCCAACAAAATGTTGGGGTGCATAGGGAGAGGATTCAACAGTAGGCATCGGGAGGTGATACTGCCACTGTACAGATCCCTGGTGAGACCCCACCTGGAATACTGTGTCCAGTTTTGGAGTCCATACCTTAAAAAGGACAGGCTAGAAACCATTCAGAGGAGGGTGACCAAAATGATACAGGGGCTCCAAGGGCTACTGTATGAAGGGTGTCTGGGCATTAAACATGTACTCGCTGGAGACAAGGAGGGAAAGGTGGCATGTGACAGAAACCTTCGAGTACATGGGGGAATTAATGCAGTGCCCTACTCCCAACTATTCGCCAGGGCGACCAGCTCAAATACAAGGGGGCATGGATGGAAGTTGAGGGGTGGGACATTCAAAAGGGACCTTAGGAAACATTGTTTCTCACGAAGGGTAGTGGAACCATGGAACATGCTGCCTAGAGATGTAGTGGGAGCTAAACCCATGTCAGCCTTCAGACGGGGTTGGGATAAAGAGTACACTCAAATTAAATCCGTGGGTAAAAGTATGAGCTCGGTCCCAGGATCTCCTAGGGTTTCGGGGACTCACTGACAGACTTGATGGACCTTTGGTCTCCTTCTGCCATCACCTTGCTATGTTTCTATGTTTCTAAATGTGGCAGTTTATACAGGCTTTTGCTTGCAGATTTCAGACGTACTGTCTTTGCCTTCACAGCAGCACAGAAATCTTTGACCAGGACTAACAGTAAACATGTACAGGGTAACTAAATGTCTGCTACATTGCAATAATAACCTGTACTCAGTATTACAAATATATTTCCTCTTTAACCACATAATTCATGGTGTGGGTATATGCTCAGAACACAGTGGTAAATTTATCTCTCATCTCTGAAGTAAGGAAGGGGCTTGAGTGCATAAGCCATTTTCCTTTTTGCCCCCTGCTTCACCGAATGAAATTATGACCTTGTTCTTCACTGACACCTATGTATTATACTGTATGAGTTTTAAGGCATAATTGTGGGGTGCACTTTGAGATACAAGAAAGACAGCGCTTTATGCTGTTTGATGAAAATTCTGTTGAAAGCCAGACAGTAATGTCTGAGTTCTTTGGATGGAGCACAAAAACACCTTAGCTTAAAAAAAAAAAGTTTTTTTAAAAGGATTGCTTAAAGGGAAGGCAGCCACTGTAACATGATTCCTATTCAGCTGAAGATAACACGGTCCAGCTCTGATATTGGCCCTTATCTGGCTTGTCTCAATTACTTGGGACAGGAAACGTCAGCCCTGACATTACCATGGAAGGGTGATAAAGTGTGGCAACCGACAGACAATGTTGAACATGGAATCTCACTGATATTAGCATTGATGCCAGTTCTTTGGCTTGACTCCATTTTAATCATATTATGACCTTATTACATAAATATGGCTTTATCATGAAACATCCGCTGTTTGTTCATTCAAAAGAGCTTTCTTTTAACCAGTGTACTGCAGTTAACCCCAGAGAAGCCAACAGTGACCTTTTTATCAGTAATGGTTTTATTGGTATGTCTGATCAGATATAATACAATCATACATTTCGGTTTTAACTCTGTTTCAAATTTCTGTGTATCCATGGCAGATAAATCCTCTGCTTCTACCCCCTGTTTTACTAGGTCTCCTATGAACTGTCAATCTAGCCCACTGTCTCTTCCAGCACTCCATAGCTCCGCAACGTCTCCTGTGTAGGGGGCTTTTGGAGGCAGGGTGACCCACAGAGCACAGGCTTGAGAACAAGGAGATCATAGGTTCAAACCCCACTAGAGCCAAGTAGTACCTGTGTGGCCTTGAGCAAGTTACTTATGTAACCCCCCTACAAATGGGGGTTTCTAACAGCCGTCTAGGAGTTGTCTAAGCGTCCCCCTGGTGGTCAGCGTTCGGTGCTTAACGCCATTTAAATGGCTCTGTGAGTGCTTGTAGAGCCTCCCCGTACTGTCTCTTTAAGAGCTGTCTGCTTGCAGACATATTCATTGCTTATGAGGGGGGCTGTGTGTTCTCCTGCTCGAGTCCCACTCGAGCCGCAGACTAATTTCTCCGGTTTCGGCTGTCGCCGAAGGGGCAGGGTGAGCACTTTCCAGAAAGTGTAATTGTTTGCCCCATACCTTCAGATGTGTTCATGGGAATGTAAGCTGTTTAAACTGCCTTTCTTGCAACTGGACTTTGTGTGCTGTGTTCCTCCATTTTGGACCAGGACTGTCTGAAGGGTCCAATAGGGGCAGGGGGTATCTAAAATGGAGTAACTGTCAACCAACCAGAATCGGGACTCTCAATGGAGCCTGCTAACCAATGGGGATACAGCTAGAGGTTCTGGGAAGTGAAGTTCCGGACCATGGTGCCTTTTTTTGCACTAATGGGGGGCGAACTTAGTGGCTGGTTTCAGCAGCCCACCAAAGGGATCGGGTGGCGTCCGAACTGAGAGGCTTGCCCCATACTGTCCAAGGGGCAGAGGCGTTGTGGCTGTGAGCAAGTAAGGAGCTCGGGGGCTCCTGTGCCATTTGAGCGGTCACACAGGAAGCGCATGTAAGGCCAGCGTCGGGTGTTTGTAAACGCCAGTAATTTCAGACTAAATCCGCTGGGAAGCAGTCAGAGGAGGCCGTGCAGGAGTGTGGCTACCTACCAGGCTTGCCCTGTAGAAGA
Source organism: Neoceratodus forsteri (assembly GCA_016271365.2). Taxonomy (NCBI): domain Eukaryota; kingdom Metazoa; phylum Chordata; order Ceratodontiformes; family Ceratodontidae; genus Neoceratodus; species Neoceratodus forsteri. The sequence continues at coordinate 529,098,400 of CM028137.1, read as the reverse complement.
CTGGAGAATCTGCTTGAATTGTGCTCAGTCTGTCAGGAACAGTGAAGCTGCGTCGGTTGGGCCCAGTGTATGGCGGGCAGGTGATCGAGAAGGACAGCAGCTGCCTGGTATGGTACCCCTCTGCCTCGCATATAAATGCGTGGAGAAGTGCTTGAAGTACAGGCTCGGTCCTGCGAGAGGTGCAGGGGCACTCTGTCTGCTGGAGTCATGAGTACTAAATCAGGGTAGCTCCCTGGCCAATGGTCCTAGTGAGGGCAGGACAGTTTGGGTTCAGTACTGGTGACACTATCTGGGTCTGCTGGCTCCATTTAATCTTTGTAGGAATTAACTGCTCGTTTGTGTCAGGGCCCCAACCAGCTGCATCGAGGAACTAGCCTTTAGGGCTTGGGTACCCATGGACAGTAACTTATAGGTTAGGCCTGTGCACAGAGCCCTAGGTAGATACTCATATATTGTAGTGGTAAGCTAATTAAGCTGATTCCCCCTGTTCCTTATTATCTCCCCTTAAATAAATCAGATTGCTTGTTTTGCAAAGGTACACTGGCTAGTTTGTATGTTAATGGTGAATTACTACACAGTGAATATTGTGTAACTGCAACTTACTTTTCAGGGGGTTCCCGGAGCAAGCTGATTGGTTCAAGCCGGGGGTAAGTGTATATGGTAAGGACACTGTAATTGAATTGTGTGGGCCAATAGTGGGAAGAAAGGGGGGTTGCAGCAATCCAGAGGGCTGTGACCAAGTCATCCATGACTGTCTTAACCCCGACCTCTGGGTGGAGGCACCCACCATCAGATCTAGGCCCCTCAACCCGTTAAAGTCAGAGCAGGCAGGGGTAGTAGCCCTTGGGATAGCACCCCCTGGGGGTTACACTTATCCCCCAGAACACCAGTCCACCCAGTGGTAGAAGCGGGACCCAAATAAAAACAAGATGTTGAAATGCAGCTAGACTATCCTTGGTAAATAGGATGCAGATAATAAAATAAAGAATATATATAAAAGGGATTTTCTTTAAGAAACAAACTATCACTTGTAGTATCCATCTATTATCAAAAGCATCCTGCAGCAGTACATAGATACATAGATACATAGACAGTGTCGGCAGATAAGGGCCTATGGCCCACCCAGTCTGCCCACTTGAGCTTGTAAGTTCAGTTTGTTTTCCTAGAAGTCTGTTGCCCCTTACCCCTGACCTCTAGAATTCCTTTATGTCTATCCCATGCATTCTTAAATCCCGTGATTGTTTCAGCCCCCACCACTTCCTCTGGCAGGGTATTCCACTTGTCCACCACCCGTTCTGTGAAGAAATTCTTTCTCATGTTTCCTCTGAATCGTCCTCCCTCCAACTTCATCCCATGCCCTCTAGTCCTGGAACATCTTTTTCGCTTAAAAATAGTGTTTTCCTGCACCCTGTTCCTCCCTGTAAGATACTTGTATGTCTCTATCATATCCTCTCTCCCTCCTCTCCTCCAGGAGTACATGTTCCGTTCCTTCAACCAGTCTTCATAGGACTTGTGATGCAATCCATGCACCATCTTTGTTGCCCTCCTCTGAACCTTCTCTACCCTGTCTATGTCCTTACGTAGGTATGGTCTCCAGAACTGTACACTGTACTCCAGGTGGGGCCTCACTAGTGTCTTGTATAGCGGAATTATGACCTAACTTTTCCTGCTGGTGATGCCCCTGCCTATACATCCCAGCATCCTATTTGCTTTACCTGCTGCCTTGTCACACTGTTTCCCTACCTTGAGGTCATCAGAGATGACAACCCCAAGATCCCTTTCCTGCTTGGTGCATGCTATATCCTCACCCCCCAACTGATATATTGTGTCAGGGTTTTTGTGCCCCATATGCATTATCTTGCACTTCTTTGCATTGAATTTCAACTGCCAAACCCTGACCATTCTTCAAGTTTCTGCAGGCGCTTCTCATTCTGTCTACACCCTCTGTGTGTCTACTCTGTTACAGAGCTTTGTGTCATCAGCGAACAGTGAAATTCTGCCTTCTAGATCCTGCACAATGTCACTGATGAAGATGTTGAATAGGACCGGTCCCAGCACTGATCCCTGTGGTACCCCACTGGTCACTCTTCCCTCTGTGGAGTGACAGCCATTTACCACCACCCTCTGTGTCCTGCCACCCAGCCAGTTACCTACCCACCACACTACTGTCCTGCCCACACCCATATTCCCCAGTTTGTGTAATAGTCTTCTATGTGCACAGTGTCAAAGGCCTTGCTGAAGTCCAGATAGGCCATGTCCACTGCCCTCCCTGATCCACCTCCCTAGTCACCCAGTCAAAAATTCAACGAGGTTGGTCTGACCTGACCTCCCCTGGTGAAACCATGCTGCCTTGGGTCCTGTAGTCCATTGATAACCAGATGTTCCACCAATCTCTGCTTCAGTAGTGCTTCCATGATCTTCCCCACTACCGAGGTGAGGCTGACTGGTCTGTAGTTCCTCGTCCTCTTTGTTCCCACTTTTGTATAAGGGACTACATCTGCTGTCCTCCAGTCTTTGGGTACCTCCCTATTTCAGTGATCGGCTAAACAGGATAGCCAGAGGTTCCAGCCACCACCTCTCTTAGTTCTTTAAGGACCTGGGTGCCGTCTAGCCCCCATTGCTTTATCAACTCTTATTACTTCCAGTTCCTTCAGGACCCTTTCTCGTGTAAAGGGACTTGTGTCCATTTCTGCACCATTCTCACCCCTTGTACCCCTTCAGACCCATTACCCTCCTCTTCCTTAGTAAAGACTGAGCAGAAATACCTATTCAATATGTCAGCTTTACTGTTGTCATCCTCCATGCGGTCTCATCCTCCCCTTCAGTCTCACTATCCTCCCTTTGTTTCTTTTTTTTCCTTATGTACCTGTAAACGGTTTTGTCCCTCTACCCACTGATTTTGCAATGTGTTCTTCTGTCTGAGCTTTGGCTTCCCTTACTGACCTCCCTGCCTCCCTTTGCTTCTCCTGGTACTTCTCCCTATCCCCTTCTGCCTGTGTCTTTTTGTATTGCCTGAATGCAATCTTTTTGGCTTTCACTTTCTTTGATACCTCTTTGGAAAACCATAATGGTCTCCTCTTCCTTTTCCTCTTGCTAACCTGCTTAATGCATAATTCTGTTGTTGTTGTAATCCCCATTTTAAATACTGCCCACTGTTCCTCAACCCCTGATTCCTGTCCCATTCCCCTTAATGCCTCTTTCAAGTATCTTCCCATTTTCCCAAAGTCTGCCCCTAAAATCCAGGATATGTGTTTTGTGTGGTTTGGTTCTGCTCTTTCTGTGATTTCAAACCACAATGACTGGTGGTCACTGTTTCCCAGGTGCTCCCCACTGTTAACCCCATCACACTGTCCCTGTTTGTGAGCACAAGGTCCAGTATTGCCTTCTGCCGAGTTGGTTCCATGACCAGTTGCTTGAGAGGCACCCTGAAGGAGTCCAGGATAAATCTGCTCCTAGTTGATGCTGCTGCTGGATGCTCCAGTCCACGTCTGGAATATTGAAGTCTCCAACCAGTACTACCTCACCCTTGTCTGCCATCCTTTGGATGGCTAGCATCAACTCTCATCTGTTTCTTCCTCCTGGGCTGGTGGTCTATAGACTACGCCTGTGCGGATGGCTGTCCCCATTTTCCTTTCCAGCTTAACCCACAGTATCTCTCCCCTATTTTGTTCCTCCTGGATCTCTGTGGCCCTTATGTCATTTTTCACATACAGTGCCACTCCTCCTCCCTTTCTGCCTGCTCTGTCTCTTCTGAATATGTTGTAACCAGGTATGGCCATCTCCAGTCATGGTTATCATTACACCAGGTTTCAGTGATGGTCACAATGTCCAGGTCTGACTGTACCATGACAGCCTCCAGATCTTCCATCTTGTTGCTAAGGCTTCTGGCATTTGCACACATGGCTTTCCATGATTTGACCTCCCTAGACTGCTTCACTGTTCTACTCCAGCCCCTTCCTTGGTTGTCATTTATCCCTGGTTCTCCTTGCTGTCTGCCCTTCTGCTGAATTTTGCCCCTTTTCTGCTTATCCACCTCTTGGGCACTAATCTCCATCTTTTGCACACTGCTTTGCAGAGATAGCCACTCCTCTGGTTCACTGGTTCCACTGCTAGCACAGTCTCACAGTGTCTATCAGCTTCTCTGCTTGAGAGATCTCATTCACAATATTGGCCCTTTTTTCCAACTAAAAGGAGGCGATTGACTGTCTAAAACACAGACTTCAGTTCCTTGTTTAATTTCTACAGAAGTGTCTCACTTTGTAAAAGACAATTGAAACCCTATTGACATCGTTAAGTTTTTCAGTTGAGGAGCATGTGCATTACAATTCAGTGGGACCCTGGCAGCTGGATGGTAGCCCACTGATATTCATATGTTGGTGTTTCTGTTAGATATTTCAAAAAAAGAAAACAAAATCTTAACCAAAGTAAAATAAAAATGGAAATTGGTGTCTCTGATGGTATGAGCCCCCAATTGTAAAGGGGACCAATTTTAAATCATCCGATTGAGGGTTAACTCAGCAGTCTTATAAAAACATACCCCCAGTATACCACTTTATTAATATCCCGTACTATTTATTGTGTACCTCCTGTTCCGACTGTCTCTAACTTTGCAAAACATAGAATTTGACAGCAGAAGGAGACCGAATGTCCCTCAAGTCTGCCCTTACTACACTACCTCACCCTCCATCGACCTACTATGCTGGTGGTCTGTTACCCACTTTCCCAGTCCCTACCTCAAATCTGTGTGCCCCCCCCCCGGACTGTGAATCTGGAGTGAGGCACAGTAGACAGTAGAACTCCTTCCACTTTGCTGAGCTCCTTCATTTAAGTGAAGACTAATTACATGTAATTGTCAGTCTTCCCACTTTCTTCATAAACACATCCCTCATGTGGTGATTGTTAAACACATTTTTATATCCCCTTCTTGCTAACTTCACCGGACAAAGAGACTTAGCAGTCTCGAAAGCTTAGATATTGAAATTATTCATGAGCCTAATTCAAGTTAGCAGCTCTGAGAGACAGCCTTATTAAGGCAGGGATATGTGTAGGTTCTCATTGTGCCTTGTAATCCATTTAAGGCACAAAGGAATTATTTTTTATTTACTTTATTTTACTATGGATAGACATCATAGGAATACATGTGGTCCAGTGGTTAGAGCACTGGCTTGGAAACTAGGAGGTTGCAGGTTTGAACCCTACCAGAGTGAAATATTCACTGTATGACCTTGAGCACATCACTATGGCCCTGTCCACACTACCCCTCTGTAATGTTACAGAGTGCCCAAACCGTTACCGCAACAGTTTGCATTTACACCTGTAACGTTACAGAAGGTGTTTTTGTAACCATTGTTGAAATCACATATGAGGTGGTTTCAACAGCGATTATGAAACCGGTTACACCTCAGTAATGTTACCGGGCATAGTGTGGATGCGTGGCACCAGTCCCCTAGCACAGCGCAAGCTGCATTGTGGGATCGGTGCCACGGTAATGGCTGCCCGCCCTGAAGTGTGAACCATGGCAGTGTGGGACACACCCCACCACCCTGGTTGTAAGGGTTTCTATCCGCTACGGAGTCTGAGCGGGTGTAGTGGACGGGCCTTTAATTTCCCATTGCACCATTCTGCCCAGCTGTGGAAATGGGTTAACAGCAGAATCTCACTCAGGGTTAATGCCAGCTTTTTATTTACCTTTTTTTTTGTGTGCCAGTTTCTTCACAGAATAATGTATATTTCTGACACCATATGGACAGCAGGATTTATTTTCAACTCTAATTTAATGACACTGGTTTAAAAAAAATGCCATTTAAAAATTAAAAAATTATTTTTTGGCTCCAGTGAGGGAGTGAGAGAGCAAAGTCCTGGCACTGAAAGCGAGATGTTATATCTCAGCTGAGCTATCAAAGATTAATGGTGTAAAAATAAATGAAACTTGAAATGTAAGGGGTGGCTCTGTGGCTGTTCCCAACCACTCCCCTCCGAAAGTTTCTCACCTTAAATTAACTCTGGAAGTCAGAGTTGTCATATGTGACATAAATAATTCACCCCAGTCTGGTGCATTGACCAGCTTTGGATTTGCCAGTGACCCCATCTGGATAATGTAAGTGGATTTAGAGCTTTAGTCCAGTTTAAAATTACAACATTAGGAGTGGGGGGGACATTTTCATTATAAAATGACATAAAGAAAAACATATTAAGAGGGAATAGGGGCAACCTGATTCTGGTCGTGTCTGGAAAATCTAAAAGGTTTTTTGCAAAATCAAGATAAATTAGATTCTTTTAGAAAAAGACCATTCAGAATCAGAACTAGGTCATTGTCAACCAGCCCATCCTACATAAAACTCGTAGAGGTACACACAGTGGGGAACTGGGCAATGCTTAACCGCAGTTCCCAACAAAGGTACTCATTTAACAGGATTGTACTTTAATCAGGTCATGCTTTAAGAGGATGTTGCTAAAAACAAAGAATTTGGAAACATTGATGCGTATTGTATTACATGTATTCATTTAGGAGGTTTATTCTTTATCAGTTTAAAAAACAATTATAGTGTAGAGGAAGCTTGTTCTGCATGTATTTCTATCCTTAGCAGAATGCTGTTGTACCATAGCGCAAAAGTCATAGAATGTGGAGTACAACCGCATTCCATGACCTAAAAATGACCGCAAGCCTACCTGGTCATTCACTGCACCTTTAAACAAGCATATGGCAATCTCATTCAGATCTCATTGGAATCGACGAGATGGCCACAGCAGAGTTTTCAAAGGACTGCAGTGAATGGCAAAAATTCATTGAAGAGCATGAAAACGACGGGACAACTCTTTCTCTGTCACAATAAATTTCAATAGTAAACAAAACAACTTTAAACTTATACTATTGTCTAGCAATTTATTGCAAACACTACATTTCTTGCTCCATGCCCAATAAAAAATATTGGTTGGGCAAAACCATGCCCAACCAGCCTGTGCTGCCACCCCGAGGTCCAGATTCCTACTGACCTCACAAGCTTCGCTCTCCAGGTCAAGTGGAATCTGAGCCTTTCCGTGGCAGCACAGGCTGCTTGCGCATAGTTGCTCAACTGACAACCAATATTCTCCAGGTTGTAGGGCAGCTCAGAGACCACCAAAAGTTGTAGTACAGTTCAACGGTCATGAAAAGCTGCTGTAATATAGTTGTGACATCACTATTATACTGCAGCAACTTTTTCCTGTGAAATTTGTCCCAAGAGTCTCTCCTTATGAGGCTGCCCTGCCTCCTACCCTCACCCAAAACACAATTCTGCCTTTTATATATTTTAGATTTTAAAACCAATTTTTTCCTTGCTTTACTAAGAACCTGAATGCTGTGGTCTGCTCATTATGTTTGCTTGCACGCATGTGCAAGAAACATAGTGCCACCATATGAGTTTTCGGAGGTGTGCCTCCCCCACTTCCAGTGCCCTGCTCCCTTTTGCAGATGCGGCTGCACTGCACCAATGAACGTCCGAGCTGTCTATGGCAGCCGTTCAGATGCAGTGGTGTACAGTTGAAAGGAAAACACTGCAGCTTGTGAAGGCAATTTGCATACTGCCGTCCGTTGGCAGTATGCAAATTGCCTACATGTCAGCACTCACTGCATCCGAACTGTCATAGACAATTTGCCCCCCCCACACACACACACACCACATAGCACGCTGGGAGCCCACCACAGCATGCTCATGCAGTCCCGAGTCCCCACACACTGTATGTGGCCTATGGGGGTGCTCAATCCCCGTCGGCTCTGCTACCCCCAACAGATTTACAGGTGCCACGCTGGGAGCCCACCCCAATGTGGCAAAGTCCATATGGCGATGGGGGGTGCCCAACCCCCTGCTGGCTCCACTGTACCCCCCACACATACACACACACACAAAACTCCTGATTTCTAGTTGCCACTTGAGAGCCCACACCCAACGTGGCAACGTCTCAGAGGGCTGATGGGGTGCCCAATCCCATCGGCTCCACTGCCCCCAAACAATTTTTTCCAGCTGCCACGCCTGGGAGCCTCCACCCCAGCATGGCAGAAGTCCTGTGTTGTCTTAAAATAAAATGACCTGTAAGAAAATGGTCCTCGCTGACTGTCTTGACTTCTCCCCACCTGCGGGCCACCCTCTACGCACCCTGCCTCCCCACACCCCCTACACCCCATACTTACCTCCAGAGTCTGGCGCGACGATCTTTGGTGGACCGGGAACACATCTGCACTCTTCAAAGCTGACCACGAACTGAGGAAATGCCGGTAAGCTGTATAATGGAATAAATAGGGTTTTCTTCAACTTTGATGCATATCTCAGGCATTTTGGGGACTTTTTTCACCAAATTTTCAACATGGGGTTCTTGGGACCCCACCCCATGAATTCTGGCACTGTCATTTTGTTATTCAGTCCCAAAAGGTGATTTTGCAGTCACTGCACGGAACCACCTTTCGGGACCAAGTAATGAAACAACAGTGTCACTGTTCATGAGGTAGCTCCCCCCCAAAACCCTATGTTGAAAATTTGGTGACAAAAGTCCATAAACTGACTGTGTTACAATCAAAATATGCGTAGCGTTTCCACATACCGTCAGAAGTTCATGAATGTAATATTTTCAGTCCCAGTTTTCTACACTGGCATTTTTTCATGCCTCCTTATGAACAGTACAGCTGTCATTTTTCACACCCTGGCCGAAATGTGTTTTTGCACTTATGGCGCAGAAATGCGTGGTCACTGTGGGAAATCAGTGTTCGGGACACATTAAGAAAATCACAGTGACACTGTTCATGAGCGGAGGTCCCAAAATGCCTGTGTTGACAATCTGCTGTAAACAATCCCCAAACTAATTACATTACGGGTGTGCATTGCGCAGTTTCTACGCACGCTCGTGACTTCGCCAATTTTTTTATATTTTCACTCCAGATTTTCAACATTGCCATTTTTTACACCTCCTCATGAACAGTACAGCTGTCATTTTTCACATCCTGTTCAAAATATGTTTTCGTACCTGTGCTGCCAAATGGCATCGTCGCTGTGCAAAATCAGCTTTCGGCTAACGAACTGATGTATGCCACTGTTCATGAGATGGGGGTCACAAAAAACCATGTTGAAAAACTGGAGTGAAAATACCAAAGAACGTCTGCACCGTTAGGGTTTCCGGCCATAACGCCCCACCCTGTAGAGACTGACAGGCATCAGGGGTGTGACTTGGGATTGTCGCCTGTAATGCTCATACCATTCCACCCCCACACACACCCTGCAGCCAGTGACAGGCATCGAGGTGTACATTGGACTCTTTGGCCCCAAAGTTCACCCCATTCTCCTGTACTGCACCCATCTTATTGTATTTCCTTATGGAATGGGGTGAGCATAAGGCCCAAAGACCTCAAGGCACACCGTGGCACTTGGTGTCTGCAGAGTAGGGTGTGGTGAAATGGCATGACCATTATGCCTGATGACCTAAAGGCACACCCCAATGCCTGTCAGTCTCTGCAGGGTGGTGGTGGGGTTGGCTGCAGTTCAATACTTCACTGCCATTCCTATTATGCATCTCTTTAACTACTACACTACCAATTCCAATGCCAGCAAGCAAACATTCGGCATTGACAAATGCTTGTTTTCATTTACTAACATACTCTGCTGTAGTCTATCATTCCATACACTGCTTTCTCATTCTCTTCCTGTATTAGAGAGTCCTTCTAAGAGGATTTCACTTAACTTATGGAACTCCCATAATTCCTGAATGAGGAAATTATGAATTTCAAAGGTTGAGTCTTTTACCATGTATTCACATTTGCGCACTCTGTACAGCGCCTGTTTCACAAGCATGTGCAGAGGGGGTGGCACACAATACAACCACATTTACAATCAGTAGCAGGGCAGTGACCAGGGGGGTGTAAGGGATGTGGTTGCATTAGGGTCCACACTTTCAAGGGGCCCACTGCCTCAGAGGTCAGTCAGCATTATAAAAACGTTTTATTGTCACAGGCAAGCCTGCAACCATCTTTTTGTACATTGTTTATCCATTTGAAATTGGGTCTCTCAGCAATGGCAGCTGTGTAGTCTGTACTGCAGATTCCAGCTCGTTTCATGGGGTGAGGGTGGGGGTGTGTACAGAACAAAGAAGCAATAGGCCTGTTACTCAAAACATCTGATCTGGGTACCAATGTCTCATATTGTGGTGCTAGCAAGGGGAAGGGAGTTGCATGGAGAAACTACAGATGCTCAGCAGGACTGATACAAAATAACGAAAGAACCTATGTAATACATATTTTAAATGCACTAATGTTTTTTTTACCCTTATTGCTGGGGAGGTATGGTCCCACAAAATATTTTGCATGGGTACCATTCAGTAATTGGCACAGTTCTGAGCAGTAGTATCATAATAACTTAATAATTATTTGTCATCACTTTTTATTCAAGCATAAATATATTGTAATTTTTAGTTAGAAACATATAATCTGTTGACAGATGAGGACTGCTTGGCCCACCCAGTCTGTCCAATGTTTCTATGCTTACATTGTCACCGCAAACCCTACCTGACCTCTGACAACCTCCCTTCCCCTTGCTTGCTTATCAAGATTCTCCTGTGCTTATCCCATGCATGCTTGAAGCCCACCACTGTTTTTGCCCCCACTACCTCCACTGGAAAACTGTTCCAGGCATCCATAACTTTTTTAGTAAAGAAGTACTTTCTCATGTAATTTCCCCCTTCCAGTTTCATTCCATGCCCCCTTGTTCCAGTGCATCTTCAAATCTGAAAGCTACTCCACTCCTGTACCTCATTCACCCCTGTGAGGTATTTACAGATCTTTATCATGTCCCTCCTCTTCCTCCTTTCCTCCAGGGTGCACATATTGAGATCACTTAGTCTCTCCTCATAGAGCTTCTGATGCAGTCCCTGCACCATTTTAGTTGCCCTCCTCTGGGCACAGTACTCCAGGTGAGATCTCACCAATGATCTGTACAGTGATAACACCATCTGCCTCTTTCTGTGGGTGATACCCCTTCCTATGAACCCCAGCATCCCACTAGCCCTACCCACTGCCTTGTTGCACTGTCTTGCCACCTTGAGGTCACCCGATATGATAACTCCAAGGTCCCTTTCCTGTTTTGCAACCGTCAATATCTCTTTTCCAGTTACAACCATTCATAGTTAACTGGGAGATAATCATTGACTAGGATCCATTATAATGGGAAACTGGTGCATTATTTCCCTTTATAACCATATTGCTATAACGGGATCCAGGAAATGGCTCTGGCAAAAAATAAAAGCATTTTAAACACATTCCTTTGACACTGCAGTTCTCAGATCCAATTAAAATGAGGAGGTTGGGAGGTAGGTGTGGCCTTGTGCAGCTCGAGTACAGCCTAGTGAATCGGGTCATCCTTTAAATTAGGTTCCTGAAGGAATCAGAGGTTGCAAGCATTTTTACTACAGTTCTATCACTAATGTCAGTGATTATAAAACTCAGTGGTTAGGTAGGGGGTGTGTAATCACCCTCAGTGTTTGATGTCTAAACCCACTGAGCTTTGCTCTCAGGGTTTATGAGGCATCACAAACCTTGGGTGCATGTAAAAAAACATTATGCACCCTTGCCTATACATTATTTTCCATCTGTCAATCAACTGGGTCTCTCTCAAAGCGAGCAGCATACCCTCACAGCTATGTTCAATAAGGCTTTTGCCTTCAGTTATCTAAAAAATAATGCCAGTGAAGTGTTGCCGAAGAAATGCAACTTGTGTGGTTCCCCCCGTGGGCAGGTTCTCTCCATAATGCCTCTCTGTCTAAATGTTTTGATTTCTCTACAGATTCAGAGACAGAAAAAAGAAGCAGTGATCACTCTAGGCAAGTTTTTTAATTTTATTTATTGAAATGTTTCACCAGGAAGGCACGCTGAGCAACAAGTTGCTTGTCTCCCGATGCAACCGTGGGAATAGGGGAACATGAGGATAGTATACAGAGATTTGGTACACAGTATAGATATACAATTCAATTACATTCAATAAAGTGAGCAGATTATACAGAAGTACTAAAAAGGAGAAATGCGAACAGGTATGAATGAGACGGAATACAGTGCTAACAGTCTTGAACTAGATAGACACGATAGCACAAATATCTTTGGCAAACATTTGGTGGGGCATAGCTTTGTAGTTAGAAAATGGCTGGACAGAATACAAGGAGGTTGAACTAGGGCAAGACTGCGAGGAGAGACACAGACAGAACAAAATTTGTAAGGTGTAACAAAAGTGCAAGGTTGACTGTAAGTGCATTAGAGATTAGGGATTAGCCAATAACTATGGCTAGGAATGGGGGAAGGTGGGTGGGTGAGGGGCATATAGCAGAGAGCAGGGGGGTATAAAGGGAGGGATTTGGAGGAGGGGAAGGCAAGGAGTGGAGGAGAAGGGTCTGCCAGGGCCTGAACCCTCCAGAATGTTGGGGACCCTGCCTGCACCAGGTGGAGGACAAGCATGAACAGGAAGGAAGCAGGTTGTAGGTAGTGAAAGTTAGAGCACATTAGGAAGGAAGAGAGGGGGAAGAGAAGGGTCTGCCATGGTCTGGCCCCTCCAATATGCTGTGGACCCTGCCTGCACAAGGCAGAGGTAGAGCATGACAGGAGGGAAGCAGGTTGTAGGCAGCAGAGGTAGAGCATGACAGGAGGGAAGTAGGCAGTGATGGGGAGTAGGTTTCAGAAAGACCATGAGAGAGGGAGGTGGGAGAGAAGAGGGGCTGGTGGGACCCAGCCCTTTCAGGAAAGAATGGGGTGGGAGTAGGAGGCGAGGAAGGTGTTTGCCTATGTTCTGGACCCCTCCAGGATGCAGAGAACCCTGCCAGGGGCCTAGGCCAAGCAACGGTGAGTGGGTAGTGAGGGCAAGCTGGTGTATAGAGGAGGGAATGGGGGTGGGAGTACAGTGGAAAGGAAGGGGTACTGGGGGAGGATGTAGGGGGAGGATTTTGCAGAAAAGAGGTGGACGTGAAGCTGAAGCAGGTTCATAGGGGAACATGTTAAGGAGGATTGTAGCAGGAGCAGCTAGCAGAGAAAAAGTTATATAAGGCAGAGTCAAGGAAGTGGGAGGAGGAGGAGGAGTGTCATATTTGAGGTGGGAGGGAGTTCCAGATTTTGGAGAAGCGATGGGAGAAGCCTGATTGGCCGATGAGGGTGGTACAATGGGGGACTAGCAGGGTGAGAGTGTCGGAGGATCTGAGGGAGTGGAGGAAGGCAAGGGAGGGAGGGAGGGAGCATGAGAGGTAGGAAGGAAGTACACCAAGCCAACATTTGGAAGTTAGCTTAGCAAAGTGAGTCAGGCATCTGTTAGCAAGCGGGGGGAAGGACAGTGCACATTAAAGGTCACAATGATAGGTTCAAGATGGGGCGTCAAGAACAAATCAACAGAAGGAGTTGAAAAGAGAGTCTAATCTGGTAAGGGAAGATATGGGAGCGGCACCATAAACTACATCACAGCAGTCAAAAATGAGGAGGATCATCTTCTGGACAAGTTCTTGCTGGGCTGTAGGAGGGATGCAGCTATGGTTCCTGTAAAGGGCTCCAAGCTTGGGGCGCAGTTTTTTCAGAATGGTGTCAATGTGGCCAGGGAAGCTGAAGTGTTGGTCCAGCCAAACCCCAAGGTATCTGAAAAAGGGTGTGTCCTCAAGGATGGTCCCATCAAGGGTGTGGAAAGAGGGTAAGCGGTGGAGTCTAGAGAGTCTCTGCCTAGTGCCAAAGGTCATGGAGTCTTTTTGGCATTTAGAAATAGTTGATGTGAGTCAAACCAGAGCTGAACCTGGTGGAAGTCATACTGTAGAGTGGTTGCTACATCAATGGTGGTTTTGCCAGAGGTGAACAAGACGGTCTCATCGGCATACATATGTATAGAAGAGGAGGGGGAGCAGACTGAGGGAAGGTCATTTAGGAAGAGGAGAAAAGGATGGGTCCAAGCACAGAGACCTGTGGGACTCCTGTGGAGATTGGGAGGGGTGGAGAGATTGCATTCTGAATCCTGACTGATTGTGTTCTGTCTGTGAGGTAAGCTCTAAACCAGGTAAGAGTCGGAGCAGACAAATCAGCAGCCATAAGAGAGTCGAGAAGGAGGGTATGGGAGACTGTGTCAAAAGCCTTGGTGAGGTCGACAAAGATTGCAGAGGTGATGAGGCCATTGTCCATCCTGGTAAGGATGGAGTCAGTGAGCCTGAGGAGGGAAGTGGTAGTTGAGTGGTTCTTCCGAAAACCAGATTGGAACAGGGTGAAGAAGGAGGAGTCAGCAAGAAAAGAGGTCAGTTGAGAGAGGACCAGGTGTTCTTGGAGCTTAGCAAGGGCAGGGAGGAGGGAGACTGGGTGATAGTTGGCAGGGGAGGAAAGATCACCACCCTTAGGGAGAGGGAGGACCACCGCATGTTTCCAGGGCATAGGGATGGAGGAGGATGTAAAAGAGAGATTTAGAATTAAAGAGAGAGGGTAGGCAATAGCTGGGGCTGAGAGGTAGAGAAGTTTAGGGTCAGGGTCATCCAGAGACAAGCCTTTGGAGGGATTGAGAGAGAGGAGGGCCATTAGTGTCTCCTCAGGGGAGATAGGACAGAATGAGAATGAGGGGTGGGTATGGGGGTTGAGTGGTAGAAGAGGGAGAATGAATGGAGGAGAGGCTTGAGGGGAGGGATTTTAGAAAGGTTGAGGCACAGGAGGTGTAGTAGGAGTTGAACTCCTAAGCCACTATGCAAGGTTCAGACCCTAGTGTGTTGTTTATATTAAGCACGGGGGTGGGGGATGCGAGGGGGGAGAACAGTGAGTAGACTACTTTCCAAAATTTGGAGGGGGAGTTTATGTTATTGAGGAAAGAGGATTTAAAAAATTCAGACTTGGCAAGTCTGATTGCTTTAGTACAAGTGTTTCTTAGCCTGTGATAGTTAGTAAAGGCTGATGAAAGCTGGGAAGCCTTGTGTTTCCTCCACGCTTTATCCCGCTCCCTGAGGCAGGTCATTAATTCAGGGGTGATCCAGGGACGATGCATACCTCGGACTCTAGTGCATTTCAATAGGGCATGGAAGCCCCAGGTAGTTATAAATCTGTCTTTGAAGTAAGTGAGGGCTTGGTCGATGGAAGTGGCAGATGCAATTGAGGACCAATCAGAACTGGAAATATCATTGAGGAGAGGGTTTAAGTCAAGGGAACTGAAAGAGCAGAGTTGCAGGATTTTATGTGGCAGTTTAGGTCTGTGGACCTTCCTGACTACAAAGATAGGGTGGTGCTCACTGAGGGCATTCAGGATGACGCCGGACTTGATGACTTGGTGAGGGTGGGAGATGAGAGCCCAGTCTAACAGCGAGTGGTTTTGGGTTTTGTGATTTAGTCGGGTAGGCTCTTGGATGAGTTGGGAGAGATTTAGAGCAGAGATCACGTTGTGTCTTTGAAGTGGTTGATGACTGCCAGTTTAGATTTACATCACCTAATGCATAAAGCTCACCTTTGTGTGAGACTGAAGCTATAGAGGTGATGAGATCAATAGATTCAAAGGGCTTGATACCAGCAATAAAGATAGGGGAGGAGAAAGGCAGGAGAATATTTAATACCAGGGCTTTGTAAGTGGAGGGTAAGGCAGATGAGAGAACGGTAGAGTATTGGACAGAGGACTGGATATACATGGACACTCCACCTCACCTACCTGCTCTATCCTGCCTGACTAAGGAATAGCCTGGGATGGCAATGGAGGGTTCAGAAATTTTAGTAGAGGAAGTAGCGAATAGCTGCAAAACTCTCCTTTTTGCTGCTACAGTCACTTTGTGGATTTCTCTCTCTGCTTTCCTCACATTCTGCTGCTCCTCCTTCTCTCTGTCACTAAATGCAGTACCAGGCCTTACCATTTAGTTTACAAAGGGACCAGGCTGCAACTCGTGGACAATATAAAATACCTAGAAATGCTACTGGACCAAGAACTCACATTCAAAACCCATATTGACCACACTACCAAACTACTATTGCAAAATATAGGTCTGCTATACAGACTAAGAGCTTATCTCACAAATGCAGCCTGCCTCACAGCAGCAAACTCCATCCTGCTCCTGTTGCTTCTTTATGAAGCTCCCATACTAACATCCCTAAGGAAAACTGCAGCAGAGACTGAAAGCAGGGAGCACCACTGCACAGTACTTACATCCCTGAACTGGCCCTCTCTTGATGACAGACTCCATCACTCCCCACTCTGCCTTACATATAACATTTTAAACAATTATCTACTTCACCTCCAGAACGTAGCGGTGCACAGAAGAACCCTCCACTCTTCATCGCACCCCACCCTGATGAAGCTCTAACGAGTAAAGTGCCAGGGTATCTGGGATAGCGGTCGTACCACCTCCCTTTTGAACCGACAGCAGTGTAGTCTGTTAAGTTGCTACTTGCTACAGTAAATAGTTTACGCACAGTACTTTTTGTGTGTGGAGTGCATTCATGCATCTTTGGACCAGTCTGAAGTGCAACTGTCCTAGGTTTCTTCCTATCTTCGGAACTCACTTGATCACCTCACTCTGGGTGTGTGACACCTCTGCATCAATCACCAGGTAAGCAGGTGGATGCCAACATAAGGCCGCTCCAGTGGGACCACCTGTTTATTTCTGCATGACACACCCTCTCCCTTGGCCATCAAGGGGCAGTCATGAAGCAGAAGGTAGTGCCCTTCCTCCCTGAGGCAGGAGGCATCCACAATGGATGCCAGAACCTCACCTCACCAGTTGGCACCAGACATCCTGGGCTCGGGGTGCAAACCCAGGATGTCTAGAAGAAAATACCTGTTTTTTAATAACAGCAACAAAAAAAAAGTTGGAATTGTTTCTGAGTATTCCCATTTTATAAGCGCAATAAAACACTCCCAGGGTGTGGGCTATTGAAATTGTTTCTGAGTATTCCCATTTTATAAGCGCAATAATACACTCCCAGGGTGTGGGCTATTGAAATAGTTTCTTAGTATTCCCATTTTATAAGCACAATAAAACACTCCCAGGGTGTTGGTTAGGCTAGACAGCCACCTTTCTTGGGCATTAAGTCCCTCTGCCTGTGGCGTCAAGCCTCACAAAGCCCCTCAACAGATGGTTATCTCAGCTTATAACATTTGTAAGAAAACTCTGATGCAGTGATTGGCTGAAACACTGTACAGCCATTTAATTATGAGCCTATAATTACAATGTTTCCCTCTTGAACCTTATTTATACTCGTGAGGTATTTGAAAGTCTCTATTATATCCCCCCCTTTCCTCCAGGTTGTATATTATGAGGCCCTTTAGTTTCTCCTCATAGGGCCTTTGATGCAAGATCCGGCATCATTTAAGTTGCCCTTCTCTGGACTGCCTCTACTCTGTTTATGTCCTTCCAGAGATGTGGTCTCCAGAACTGGACACAGTACTCTAGGTGAGGCTTCACCAGAGATCTATACAGTGGTAATACCACCTCTCTCTACTGCAGCTGGTGATACCCTCCCTATGTACCCTAACATCCCACTAGCTCTCCCCACTGCTTTGTCACACTGTCTAGCCACCTATAGGTCATCAGATATGATTATCACCAGATTCCTTTCCTGTTTGGTGGTCGCTAATACTACATCCCCCATTTTGTGTCAATATCTTTATAGCACAATTCTCCATGCTCATTCTGCCCAGACCAGCCTGTAAGTCACTTCAGCACATCGCTCTTGGTGAATGAAAGAAGTTTTGGATACATCAAGGGAGCCACACTAAGTAACTTTTAATTAAAAAAACAATAAATAAGTTAATTAATAAATTAATACCAACAGTAGTACTCACTCTGTCTCTCATGTGTTCCAGCAAGTCACTCTCGGTGAGAGAGGGAACAGGAAGTGTTGTGGACATTGAGGGAGCCACAATCCAGGACAGGAACTTTTTTTCATTTTTACTCACTGTTCCCATCCAAATTACATTTTACTTCATAACATGTGTAAGAAAAATTAGTTCCTGTAATTTTTATTACACGTTATACAGTAAGTGTAATAAAACACTCCAAAGATATGTGATTATGGTCAGTAATCACATTTTTCTCTCGCGTATATAAAGGCACTCAGTGCAAGCGCCTTGTGCCTAACAACATCCTAGAAAGACATGTGATTATTAACTTATAATAACTGGTGACCCTTTATAATGACTGGATTTCCACTCCTGATAAAACGTCATAATAACCCACTGAATTCCGTAATAGTGGAAATAGTTTAACCAGGAAATTGGTTTTTTTTTTTTTATTCTTTATAATTATTGATTTATCAATAAAACATACATAAGCATGTTCCAGATGAAGTGTATATGATTTGAGAGTACCATTTCTGATGAGGGTGCCACCCCTCTTAATACACATGTATAAAAGAGATCGTGCGACATTGATAAGATAGATCTTTGGGGAGTATCCCCTTGAGGCTATAATAGCCATTAAACATTGCTTAACGATAAAACTGCTGTATTCTTAAGCCCAAGAGCAGCATGATTATATGAACCAAAAAGAAACATTTAGCCCATATTGGGTATATATATATATATACCTCAATCTCCTCTTACTAGAAGATATGAGTATTCATGCACTTTTTGATAGTACCCTTAAAAGGTACAGAACCAGTCGAGGTTTATTTGTCTCTGCATTTTAATTATTTCCATTCCAGACCATTTGTGTTTATGCACAATCAAAGTGATTGGAAGCAGCCTTGGGGGCTACAGCGAAGCTCATTAAAGAAAACACGCATCTGCAGTCCCACATCGAATCTTTGGAGAATCAAGTGAGGACGTGCAATCTAAGAGTTGTCGGCATGCCGGAGAGGAGCAATGGAGATCATCTGGGACTGTTTCTGAGGGAATGGCTTCATCAACAACTGGGACAGCTTCTGATGAATTAAAATATCCAAACACAAAAAATGTAGAGGGGCAACGAGTTCCATGTGGAAAATCCTGAGACCCCCCAGGGCTATAGTGATGGTCCTGGATGGTGTGGGGTTCAGGGACTATATTCTATTCTAAAGAAGTTTGCTACATGATGGGCAAGATATTCAGCTATACCCCAATTTGAGTTATGCCACCAGACAGAAGAAAATACATTTTGATGGGGTAAGAGCTATTTTGCGAGAAGCTGAATTGCCCCATGGAATGCTCTTCCCAACACGCTTGCGCATAGTTCATCAGGGGAAGGTTTATATCTTCACAGATCCCCAAGAAGCTCTAAAATGGGCCCAGAGGCACACTTCATCTCGCAGAAGAAGGGATCTGCAGTCGCAATCTGACGAAGAGGAGAGGAAAGATGGTGCTACCTGAGGAGGTGGGTTGTTAAGACTTGCCTAAAGTTCCAGTCCCTCCAACATTTTGAACATTGTGATAGTTGAAACTGACATTTGTTGTTACCGAATTTCTGTTTGCTCTAATATGTTGGGGTTGTGTGGTTGTTATATATCTTTACAGGGGAGACCCGTGCCTTCTAATTTTATAAGGGGCTTCCTGATTATAATCCTTTAAGGGGAGAGCTATTTTTTTATTAATATATGGGTTCCTATACTAAAAGAATGGAAGTGTTACTGATAAAACTTGTGAAAGATTCAATGTAACAAAGATTGCTAACCAGAAAATTGTTTAACCAGGAAAGGCACACTAAGCTGAAGCTTGTTTCCAGGTGCGACCTGGGAACACAAGGAAGTTAAGTGACTTGCTCAGGGTCACACAGTATGCAAGTGGGGGCTGTGGAATTCAAACCTCAGTCTCCAGTTTTTGCAGCTCAGAGCCTTAAACCACTGCACAATACTGCCTCCTAAATAACTCAATAGTGGGTTATCACAGCATTTTCCCCTCTTGTGCTCTCACTTCACTCAAGCACGAAAGAAAGCAGACTGTATTTGTTCAAGTCCGGCGACTGTTCAGAGACATGCTCACTCCCACAAATACAGCTTACAGTTTTTCTGTCTCTCGAAACCTTGCACCAGTTATTACAAAAAAAAAATGCCTGTACAAAGTTTGTTATATGAGGATTTTTCACACACTCGATGTGCGATAATCTCATAAACTGCTTGAGTCTCAGGGTTTATGAATCATCACTCACCAAGGGTGAGTGAAAAATCCTTATAACACACACCTTGCATGAGCATTATTCTCTATATAATCACACTCTCTGTCATGCATTACAACATACCTAACCCACACCCTGCCATATAACGCTGAAGAAATCTGACATTTAGTACACTTGGATGTAGCTTAAAGGAGGGGTAGTTCACACTAAAAGCAGTGTGTAGGATCTGTACAGGATGCAATGAGAACAAATGCCCAAAATGGTTGGTTTCTGTGTCTCTTTCCCAACCATGCATATACGTAATGTCTCAAACTCCTGCAAAGCATCATGGGTAGCAGTATGTTAATCATTGTGTGGGGAGGCAGATAGGGCTTTACCAGGACAAACACTGCCTGAAAACAGGCTTAATTGGTAGAAAAACGTACAAAATTGGTATAGAAGCATAGAAATTGTCAGCAGATAAGAACCGCTAGGCCCATCCTGGTAGGTACAGAGGTCCCACAAGCTTCCTAATGGACCACACCAGTCAATGCCATCCAAGCACTCTCGCCCTTATCCAACCCACCATGTCCTTTCAACCGAAAAGCAAAGCTTTGGCACATGGACGATACAAAAATAAATCTTAATGAATGATCAAGATGGTTGTGGTGTGCAGACCGCCAAACCAGATTGAGGACAAGAACAGGGAGCTGAGTTCCCATTTGAGGAACGCAGCAGGAAAGGGGGAGATGTAGTGGTAGGGAATGTTAACCTGCCTAAAGTGGACTGGTCAACTCCCATCACATCCTGCGCCAGAAGTCAGGAAATCCTAAATGCAATCCAGGATGGTTTCATGACTCATTGAGTGACTGATGCTACCAGGGAGGGGCAATCCTGGACCTACTGATCACCAATGGGGAGCACGTACAGGAGACAGAAGTTAGGAAACCACTGTGTGGAAGCGACCACAGTACAGTGTGGTTCGGTTTGGACATGGGCAAGGATGACATCCCCACCAAGACCACAGCATTGTACTTCAAGAGGGAAAATTTTAAAAAGATGAGAGTGGTGTCAAGGGAAAAGCTGGAGAGCATGGAAGAGGGCATTGGGGTGGACCTCTTATGGGCCATCATTAGGGGCCATTCAGATGGCCACGAGTAGCTATATCAAATTGAGGGGGAAGAAATTAAAAGCCAGACCACCAAGCTGGCTCAATGGGAAGGTGGCCAGAGTGGCAAGGGAAAAGAGGACAGCATATAGAAAATTCAAATGAACAGCAGAAGAAGAGGATGAAGGAAGAATACCAGAGGCTGGCTAAGATGGCAAGAAGGGTGGTGCAGCAGGCAAAGGCACAGAAAGAGCTCCAAACAGCCAAGGGAATAAAGAATAGAGAAAGGCCTTCTTTTGCTACTTAAGTGAAAGGAGGGACAAGAAGGACAGTATTGTTAGGCTGAAGAAGGGAGATGGTTGGGTAGAGGAAGATGGGAACAAGGCAAGGTATTAAACAAATATTTCTGCTCCATCTTTACAAAGGAAAAGGATTGACCGGTGCCATGTATAGGGAGAAGGAGGGAGGAAATGGGGGGGGGGGACAATAGGTGTAATTTTGATTGAAAGTGTGAGAGAGAGGCTGATGGCTCTGAGGGTGGACAAATCCTTGGGACCAGATGAAATATACCCCCAGGGTGCTGAAAGAGTTGGCGGACAATCTGGTGGAGCCACTGGCTGTTCTCTTCAATAGATCTCTGGTCTGGAGTCAAGTGTGGTGTCGCAGGAGTGGAGAGTGGCACATGTGGTGTCACTCCACAAGAGCAGAACCAAGGATGACCCAGGTAACTATTGACCAGTCAGCCTGACCTTGACAGTGTGTAAACTGATGAAGACCATACTAGAGGTGGGGCTGGTGAAGTACATGGAGGAGAATGGTTTGCAGGATGATAGACAGCATGGGTTTGTGGCAGACACATCATGTCAAGTGAACCTGATCGAGTTTTTTGATTGGGTGACGAGGGCAGTGGACAAAGACCAGGTGGTGGACATCATATACCTGGACTTTAATAAGGCCTTCGATTTGCAGACAACACAAAACTCTGTGGGAAGGTGGACACCAAGGAGGGCATACAGAATCTGAGGGAGGACCATGCCAGGAATCTGGCAACTTGGTTTCAATGCCAAAAAGTGCAGAGTGATGCACATAGGGGCCAAGAACCCTAGGGCAGAGTATTACATAGGAGAGATTCTGGTAAATACTTCCAAAGAGGAAAATGATCTAGGAGTGGTGATTACAAGTGACCTGAAACACTTCCGAGTGTAAGAGGGCAGTGGTGAAGGCTAACAGGACTCTAGGGTGTATTGCAAGGGGATTCCGTAACAGGCAGAGCAAGGCCATTTTACCACTCTACAGGTCATTGGTGAGACCACATTTAGAATATGGGGTGAGGTACTGGCATCCATACCTTAAGAAGGACATCAGCAGGCTGGAAGGGGTCCAGAGGAGAGCAATCAAGATGATAGAAGGGCTACAAGACAGGTCCTTTGAGCACATGCTGGGAGCCCTGGGGATGTACTCACTGGAGGAAAGGAGGCAGAGGGAGGATATGATAGAGACCTTCAAGTACATGAAGGGAATTAACAGAGTGCAAAAGGAGGGCCTCTTTAAAATGAGTGAAAACAACACCACTAGGGGGCACAGCCTATAATTGATGGGGGGGTTCAGAAGGGATGTAAGGAAGCATTTCTATACAGAGGGGAGGGTAATGACCAGGGGGTTCCCGATGGTGTGTCATGGGTGGGTCAGGGGAGCAGGCCTTTTGGCAGGGAGGATGTCAGCAGATGGGATAAGGCAGGTCAACTGAAGGGGCCCCAAGCAGCAGTGACTGGAGTAAAAGAAAGTTGAAAAAAAAAAACAGGCATTCAGGGAGTACATCGGTCTTCATAAATAGAAATACAGGTGGCAGAGCTTCATGCCTGGGTACTGTTTAGATGATGAAAGGGCAATATTTTAAAAAATGATGTTGTTGTTAGTGCAGAGCATGTTTTTGCTTTTTTTGTACACTCTATTTTCTACTCTGGGGACTAGGGCTTCTCTCAGGAGTGCCTTCTCAGCCATTACCTCTACTCCCAGCCTGAAACCTCCATACCACCGGGAGACATGTTGCTAAGCACCCCATCTGGACTCATGGTCCCATCCAGCCCCCCCGATCACCCCACAGGGGAAGGCCTGCCTCACCTACCTGGCGGTCTATCTGGAATTAGAGGGATGGTCTGGGTCCAGTTCGAGGGGCTCGGGAGAGCCAGTGGTCAGCAGGTCCAATGACAGGATGTGGGCCTGGGCTCCTGGGGCCTCCATTGCCTCTCTTAGTCTGCCAGAGAGTTTCCTTGTTATGTTTCCCCTTTGAGACATGGTGTGCAATGACTCCTGCATGGCTTCCCACCATGCCTCCTGCCACTGGAGCCTGCCATTGTCCCACCCCCTTCTAAGTCCCAAGCACTTGTGCTGCCTCCAGTCTCCACCAGAGGCCACTTAAGCGCTGGGAACCCCCTACACCCCACCCTGGGAGAGGAGAGGAGAGCAGTTCCCTGGATACTCAATTCTCTCCCCCCCTTGCCAACCCCCAGTGGCCCAGGTCCGTTCCCGAACCTGGGTCACTGGTGTGGCAAGAGGTGTGGTCACTTCTATCTCAGCAGGAGTTAGTACCTGTTTAGATTAAGCAAACATATACTTTATTAGAAGAAGGGGGTCTCATTTAAGTAAAAAAAAGAAGAAAGTCACTGTGCGTTTCTCTGAAGAAGGGGGCTGTATCAGCTTAATTTACTTAGTCAGAGCAGAGGCTGAGGCTAATTGGGGGTGTGGCTTAGCAGCTTAGGAGTACAAAAGCAGCTGTCTCCAATTATAGCTTCCTGCTGTTTTTCACAGAAGAGAACTTTGGTTTCAAAGCAAGATACAGCAGTCTAGAACTACAGATTTTTACTGATAAATCACTTCTATCTCAGCAGGAGTTAGTACCTGTTTGGATTAAGCAAGCAGATACTTTATTAGAAGAAGGGGGTCTCATTTAAGAAAAAAAAGAAGAAAGTCACTGTGTGCTTCTCTGAGGAAGGGTGTTGTATCAGCTTAATTTACTGAGTCAGAGCAGAGGCGGAGGCTAATTGGGGGTGTGTGGCTTAGCAGTTTAGGAGTAAAAAAGCAGCTGTCTCCAATTACAGCTTCCTGCTGTTTTTGACAGATGAGAGCTTTGGTTTCAGAGCAAGATACAGCAGTCTAGAACTACAGATTTGTTACTAATTGCCCTCCTTCCCACCCCTCCAGACTCCCACCCAAAGCCAGTTCTACTTTTATAGCCACTGGATTTGACTGACAGCAGGAACTTCCTGTTTGGCAGTAGGAAGGGAAGGATCACTGAGACACATGAGTTTCATCAACCTTGAAGGAACTTAAAAATAACTCGTTCTCCCCCCGGCTGCTGGAAGTCTGAATCCAAGCACGGAAGAAGGAGACTACTGAAGACTACAGGAAGTTCCTGTCCCAGAACAGGAAGGGCGAGAGTTGTAAGGGCACATAGGCAGTAGGAAAGTAAGTGTAAAAATACATAAAGGGAGGAGACAGTAAGCATACAAAGCAACAGGAGAGGGGACACAAAATAAGTCAAGATGGGAGTGGTGCAGTACAATGGCTGTGGGGCAGCAGTGTTCCAGGAGACATTCTGGAGGCTGCAATGCTGCCCTGTTTGCAGGCACCTCTCTGGTCTGAGGGAGGAGGTTGCCCGTCTCCAGGCTGACCTGGCTAGGATTCGTGAAACCTCTTCCCCCACCCAGGGACCACCAGGGCCACCACCGTTACCTCAGAGGTTGCCAAGAAAGAGGAGCGGTTGGACCAAGGTGGGCTCAGGGAGGGAGAGGGTTGTGGAACAGATGTGCATCCCTCCAGCTGTACCTCTCCACAATTCATATGCTGTTCTGGCAAAGAGTGGTTCCTCTATGGAGACACCTGCAGTGGAGACCAAGGAGGATGCTGGGAACTTCCACAAAGGAGACCCACAGGAGGGTGGCACAAGACCCCACAGGGGACGGAAACAATTCCTGGTTGGGGACTCAATCATTGGGGGAGGAAGGGGATAGGGAGGTAAGGTGCCTGCCTGGCGCCATGGCTTGGACGGACAGAAAGTGAATACTCAGGATTGCGGGAGCAGCTGCATGAGGGAAGGAGCTGGATGTCATTGTCCACCTAGGGACAAATGACCTGGCTGTGAATGGGATCAGAGTGGTGCAAGAGGAGTTTGTGGAGTTGGGGAGGGGTCTTAGACAAGTAGCATGTACGGTAACCTTCTCAGAGGTGCTGCCTGTCTATGGCAAGGATGATGCTAAGGTATTCCGCACCATAGGATTCAATGAATGGTTGAAAAACTGGTGTGGAGCTCAGGGTTTTGGCTTCATTGGGGACTGGGGAGCCACCTGGAAGGATGCAGGCTTATACTGGTGCAATGGCCTGCATCTGTCTGGGGTGGAGACCAGGATCCTAGATGACAGGTTTAAATGCTTCATTAGCAAGCATTTAAACTAGCCAAGGGGGGGACACTGAAAAGGAGCAGGGAAATCCCAGCCTCCCCCCCCCCACAAAACACAGTAGTTAGAGAGGTAAGCACCAAGTTAGAGAAGTCAGTAGGGAGCAGGGCAGGGGCAAATGCAGAAAAAGGTAGTAAGGACAGGGATTGGGCTAAAAGGGGTAAGGCCATAAAAAATAAATGGAAGGTGATGAGTACCAATGCCCGCAGTCTGTGCAACAAGCTCCCTGAACTAGTGGCCTTGATAGAAGAGGAATGCCTGGATATTGTGGCAGTCACTGAAACATGGTACACAGAGAACCATGACTGGGATGTCAACATACCAGGATATACAGTCTACAGGAGGGACAGGGTGAGTAAAAGAGGAGTAGCTCTCTATATAAGGGAAGGGATTAAAGCAACAGAACTAAAGAGTAAACAGGAAGTTGATGAGTCACTATGGGTCACCCTGGAGACAAGAAATGGCACCACAATCCGCATGAGGGTTGTGTACAGACCCCCATCTCAGGAGGAGGAAACGGACAAGGAAATGATAGAAGGCATCCTTAAAATGGCAGAAAAAGGGGATATATTGTTGATGGGGGACCTGAATATGCCAGATGTTAACTGGAGTACCTTTGCTGCAGGCACATCCAAGAGCAGGGTCATTCTTGATGCCCTACAGAGGCATGCCTCAGATAGCTAGTGTTGGAACCCACTCGGTAGGGAGCAATCTTAGACCTGGTACTCTCAAATGGGGACGGAGAAAGAATCTCAGATTTAGAAGTGGGTAGCCATCTGGGAACAAGTGACCACCAAACAGTGTGGTTCACAATAAACACAGCCATAGAGTCAAGCCATACAAAAACAAGAGTATTGGACTTTAGGAAGGCTGACTTTGGGAAAACGAGAGAGTGCCTCAGAAAAGCACTAGCAAATTGACAAGAAGGAGGGGTGGAGGAACAATGGGGAATAATCAAAACAGCTATCATAGAGGCAACAAGCCTTTGTGTGGAGCAAATCAATAACAAAACGAAGGAAAAAAACACTATGGTTCTCAAAAGAGGTCGCATGGATGGTTAAGGAGAAAAGGATAGCATTCAGGAAATATAAGGAAACACAGAAGGAGCAGGACAGAGAACTTTATCAGTTAAAGCAGAAGGAGGCAATGAAGGCAGTCAGAATAGCAAAGGCACAAACTGAGGATAAGATAGCCAACTCTGTTAAGAAGGGGGATACAACCTTTTATAGGTACATTAGGGAGTGAAGAAAGACAAAGAGAGGGATACAGAGCCTTAATAAAGGGGAGGGAATGTGGGCAGAGGGTGACAGTGAAAAATCAGGGATATTGAATGAATATTTCTGCTCAGTATTCACAACTGAAGAGGAGGGGGAGGTACCTAAACCAAACAAGGGAGAAACTTTGACTAGGGGGGTCGATATCAGTCCATTTACAGAAGAAAGGGTTTTGAAAGAACTCTTGAAACTGAGGGTGGACAAAGCAATGGGGCGTGATGAGATTCACCCAAGAATTCTAAACGAACTAAGGGTAGAACTAGTAACACCACTGACTACTTTCTTTAACAAATCATGGGAAGATGGGGTGGTACCTGAAGACTGGAGGAGGGCAAATGTGATTCCACTTCACAAAAGTGGGAGCAGGGCAGAGGTAGGAAATTACAGACCAGTTAGTTTGACTTCAGTGGTAGGGAAAATTATGGAATCACTTCTGAAGGAAAGAATTGATGAGTACCTAGAGGCCAGTGGGGCACATGACCCAAGGCAGCATGATTTCACAGCAGGAAGGTCATGTCAGATGAACCTAATAGATTTCTTTGACTGGGTGACCAAAGTAGTAGACCAGGGAGGGGCTGTGGATATGGCCTACCTAGATTTTAGCAAGGCTTTTGACACAGTCTCACACAAAAGATTAATATACAAGTTAGCCAGCGTTGAAGTGGGTCCCAAGGTGGTAGCCTGGATAAAAAACTGGCTGGACAACTGGATGCAAAGGGTAATAGTAAACGGAGTTCACAGTGAAGAAAGGAGGGTAACTAGTGGGGTACCGCAGGGCTCAGTACTGGGACTGGTCCTCTTAAATGTCTTTATAAGTGACATTGGAGAGCACCTGGAAGGAAAGGTATGTCTCTTTGCAGGTGACACAAAGATCTGCAACAGGGTTGATACACAAGGTGGGGTGGAAAGAATGAAAAGGGACTTGGCAAGGTTGGAGGAATGGTCAAATATGTGGCAGCTCAGATTCAATGCAAAGAAGTGCAAGGTAATGCATCTGGGA
Source organism: Neoceratodus forsteri (assembly GCA_016271365.2). Taxonomy (NCBI): domain Eukaryota; kingdom Metazoa; phylum Chordata; order Ceratodontiformes; family Ceratodontidae; genus Neoceratodus; species Neoceratodus forsteri. The sequence continues at coordinate 529,070,572 of CM028137.1, read as the reverse complement.
AAGAAAAACCCAGGAGAAAAGTACACAATGGGGGGCGAGTTAATAACAACAAAAATCGAAAGACACCTAGGAGTAATTATATCAGATGACCTAAAGGTGGGCAAGCAATGTGAGAAGGCAATAAGGAGGGCTGTGGGGATACTGGAATGCATAGGGAGAGGCATCAACAGTAGAAAACAGGAAGTTGTTATCCCTCTGTACAGACAGTTAGCGAGACCCCATCTGGAGTACTGTGTGCAATTCTGGAGACCCCATCTCCGCAAAGACATAGACAGAGTGGAGGCTGTTCAGAGGAGGACAACCAAAATGGTGCAGGGTCTGCACCAGTAGACATATGAGGAGAGACTAAAGCAGTTTAATATGTATACCCTTGAGGAAAGGAGGAAGAGAGGGGCATGATAGAAACTTTCAAGTATCTCAAGGGAATTAAAGTACAAGAGGGTAGTATCTTTCAGAAGCAGAGATGTGCAAGAACAAGGGAGCACAATTTTAAGATGGGGGGAACAGCTCAGCGGTAATGTTAGAAAGTATTTTTTCACAGAGAGGGTTGTGGATGCATGGAACAGCCTTTCTGAGGAGGATGCGGAGTCAGGAACAGTGGGAGAATTCAAGAATGCATGGGACAGGCATAAGGCAATTCTAGTGGGGGGGTAGGAGGAAGTAAGCTGTTGATTAATTAGAATCTGCAGCTTATCCATCAGGTAGGGAAATGGGCAGACTAGGTGGGCCAAGAGGTCCTTATCTGCCATCAAATTCTATGTTTCTATGTTTCTATCCAGCACCTCAACCCTTAGCTCCACCAGGCCAACCTTAGTGCAGAGCATGTTAAAATAATACGTTTGGTTTATGTCTAGTAACTGTTGGAAACTTTTCCATTTCCCAAGCCTCCTTGGTTTTTCTGGCCCTACTCACAAAGAAATCCTAGATCTGCCACTAGCTCATTTGACTCTGCTTGAACACTTCTAGGTGTACGGTCTCTGGTTGGTCCCAGGGTGGGGGATGAGTGTGTCTTTCTTTGCCTAACTCTGTTCTTTGCCTTGTGGATGGGGATGAGAGTGGGGTGAGGTACATGATGATGTTGGCTATAGTGTGTGCTGGGCTAGGACTGCTTGACTGGATATCCACTGCTGTAGGATCACCTGGGTCAGGGAGGGGGTGCTGTAAGAGGAAGAGAGGGAGGCCATGGTACAAAATTAATGGGGGGTGCAGACTGTGTGTAATTGCATGGCATGTCTTTTTATTTTATTTTTTTGCTGGGGCAGAAGCAGTGTAGGAGCAGGATAAATGTGCAATAATGGAAACAGAATTTGCCAGCAGATAAGGACCACTTGACCCACCTAGTCTTCCAGTTCTCCCTTAACTCAGTATCACCGCAGATCCTGCTTGATCTCTAGCCTATTTTCCCTTCCCCTTCCTTTCGCCTAAGAGTCCCTTATGCCTATCCCATGCATTCTTGAGCCCCACCCCTGTTTTCACCCCCACCACCTCTGCCAGAAGGCTGTTTCAGGAATCCACCACTTTTTCTGTGAAGTACTTCCTCACACCTCTCCTAAATCTACCTCCCTCCAGCTTCATAGCATGTCTCCTTGTTCTTGAGCACCTTTTTATCAGAAAAATATGTCCTTCCTGTACCTTGTTTACCCCCGTGAGGTATTTAAAGGTCTCTATCATATTCCCCTCTTCCTCCTCTCTTCCAGGGTGTACATATTGAGGTCCTTTAATATCTCCTGATAGAGTTTCTGCTGCAGACCCTGAACCATTTTAGTTGCCCTCCTCTGGCTGCCTCCTCTCTGCCTATGTCCTTCTGGAGATGTGGTCTCCATAACTGGATACGGTACTCTAGGTGGGGTCTTACCAGCGATCTATACAGAGGCAACACCATCTCCCTCTTTCTGCTGCTGATACCCCTCCCTATGCACCACAGCATCCTACTAGCCCTCCCAACTGCCTTCTTGCATTACCTGGTCACCTTTAGGTCCTCCAATATGATCACCCCCAGGTCTCTTTCCTGCTTGGTGGTCGTTAGCACCACTGCCTCTGCCCCCCCCCATTTTGTACTCTGCCCGTAGGTTTCTGTGTCCCAAGTGCATTATTTTGCACTTTTTGCACTGAAAACCTGCTACCACACCCTTGACCACTCCAAGTTTTCTCAGGTCACTGCTTATCCTCCCCCCTCCCCGAAGTGTCCACCGTATTGCATAGTTTGGTGTCATCCACAAAGAGGCAGACCGTCCCTTCCAGCAATGTCACTCACAAAGACATTAAAGAGGACCGGCCCCAGCACTCATGCCTAAGGCACCCCGCTGGTCACCCTCCCTTCCTTCATCAGAATATCTCTAGGCCTGTATTCTGTCCTATATAAGTGCATAACATTTTCAAATTGTAATTGTGGACTAGTGCAACCATCTGTGGGCCAGTGCAATTTTGAATCAAATTGCCCTGCCGGTTACTGCAAAAAAGTTTAAGGTTGACTCCTGCAACTAGGACTACATACTTGCTTTCGTGTTTCTTTTTTAAACAAATCCACTTACTTCAGATGCGTACCATTTCTTAGCCCTGCACAGCCCCTTATCAGGCTGCCATGTTAATACATTGGAGAAGGGGCAGACCCATCAAAAAAGGCTATGGTGACCTCCTCTCCTGCCCACTGCCATCCTCCCCCCAACACCCCCCAACTCACAGCTGCTCTCTCATTGTGCAACTGCTGAAGAAGGGCAGGAGATCAGTTTAACTGGATGGGGGGGGGCAGAAGGAGAGAGACACAGAAACACTAGCTGGGCCTCACTGTAATTTCAATTTCATAAAGTTGTTGGTAAAAAAAAAAAAAAAAAAAGTAATTAAATGGCGAGGTGTTTTAACAGTGTGTACCATTTGTTAAGGTCTTTTAATGTAGTTTTTTTTTTTTAATAAATTGATAGTGGCAGGGAACATGGACTGCAGCTGAAAGGGTATGAATTATCTGTATAATGTGCAGTCTTGGAGCTTCAGAACAAGTGGAACTTTTTTATTTTTTATTTTTTTTTTTATTTAGTTGTTTAACCAGGTATAGCTTGGAAGGAGTTCGCATGGAAACCCCGTTCTAGATATTTTCGCTCTCCAGCAATATTAGCAAAATATCTACTAGCCTCATACGGAAGTTGCTGGAGAAATTGCAATTGCAAATTAGCAGATTTGGGACATGTTTTTTGGAATTGCCTACATCTGATGCCATTTTGGTGCACCTTACAGGTGGAAATGGGGAAGTGCCTAGGAGAGACAATTGAATTGACAGCTGAGATGGTATTATTATCCATCTTCCCACCTCACAGACCATGGTGGGCCAACACCTTACTTCCCCTTTTCTTATTAGCAGCAAAGAAGACCATCACTCGTAGGTGGATGTCTACCGTGATTCCGGCAATCACAGATTAGCACCAAATAATTCTTGAAATTTACAGACTTGAACACCCGACAGCTAAATATCATAATAAACAAGAGATCTTTCTGAGGAAATGGCAGGGATGGATTCTTTATTTCTCCTAGGTTGATCCGGAATTTGTTCCCTAGTGTGGGTTGGGAGCGATGGGGCTTCCCTCGGTGGGGGGGGTGCCCCTCCACCTCCTCCGCCCCTTTAGATCTGAGGTGTGGGTGGGGGAGGGAGTGGTGGCGGACCCCTCTCAGGCTCTGGAGAACAAATCCTAGACATTATGAGGTCCGTTCACCTGCTATAAGGAATTCAGGGTCAACACTGAACCCAGTGAGGTATCTAAAGAAGATAAGGTGTGTAATAAACTTTACTGTACACACTGAATATTATAAGTTTGCTAGTAAGCATTATTATCTCTGATCTGTACATATTCACAGAAAATTAGTCTGGTTGGATGAAACTATTCGGTGTAAGCTAAATGTCTCTGCTAATAAAAATTAAATTAAAAAAAGAACAAGTGAGAACTTGGAAAAGCTAATATGAGAAATATTCATGCATGTCAACAGCTCTGCTGCACATCTGTTAGAACAGGAATGCTAAAGAGCAGCCTGGGATTGTCAGAGACACCTGGCGTCAACAGGAGTTTGCAGGTGGAAGATGACTTATGACAGACTGTCATTTTGGTTTGCATTAACGATGCAAAGTAATGCAAATCTGGCACTCTGAGTAAAGATTTGTGATGGTATACTGTGTGGAGATTACAAGGAAGAAGACCATTAACCCCTTGATTTTAGCCCCCTGACTAAAACCAAACATTAAGCCCACCCACAGCTGCAACTGCAAACAAGACCTTTGCTTGCTTACTAGTTAAACATGTTACAAACAAACAAACGTTTTTGTTTGTCCCCTCTGGTCTTCCCTGTCCCCATCTTGATGATGGAGTTGCCACAACAGCACATTCCTCTCGGTGGGAGGGTGGGTAAGTGGTGACCTACACAGCTGATGCCAATGCCACTTTTTGGTTGTCTCGGGGGGGGGGGGAAGTGAATGCCAGACATGGTGCATTCACACCTCCCTTTAGGAGCCAAGAGACACACCTTCATGATGCATGTCAAGGACTGAGTAATCTGTTTACATACAAATCCCTGTCTCCCAGGTGGCAGTGCAACACAATACTATCATACCACTGAGCTAGGCAAATCATAGGCAGGCAATTTAGTCTCACTGCTGGAGGGGAGATCTGTGAAGCTGGAGAACTGCCACTCACTTACTGTGTGACCCGAGCAAGTCTGTGACCTGAGAGCAAGTCACTTAACCCCTTCCTGATTACTCTCTAATCAATCTCTGTGCTGCTTGATCTCTTGGTGCACATAATGGCAGCTACATTCCCTTCCCTTTCCTAAACTGTAAAACACTTTGGGATACAGTTTGTGGGAAAAGGTGCTGCAGTACATAAAACCAAATGCCTCTCCTTTCCTTCCTAGTTTTATTTTTCTTTTCTTTTCTTTTATATAACTTTTTGCTCCTCCTCACTCTGTTAGATCTCTTTCCAGTCTGCTGCTCCTCCCACCATTATAGTTAACAGGGATTCACAGCACGATGCCCGAGAGTGCAACGGAACATCATTCTGATTGCCCATGGTATGTTTTTGTTTCCCCTTGTTTCTTTTCTGGTCCCACCCGTACTGTGCCAGGCAGCACCCTGACAGGCCACACAGTCACACAGTGTCCCTCTGTGAAGGAAGAAAGCTGTCTGATCTACCACAAGGGTTGCTGCAGCAGCAGAACCTGGCACCGACTCTCCCAGCTGGGAGGTCACCTGGCCAGCTCCTGTGTCTGCTCCAAAACCCAGACCACCAGCAGAGCAGCGCAACATGCTGTAACTGGTACTATCCAGCTACCACTTCCTTCCTAGTTTTCTGTGGCAACGGCCAGCAATCAGAGATCCCTGCTGTATGGTTTGACTGTTGAATACTGCATAGGCACTCTGTAAGGTTAGCAGTAATTGGACTCCATCAGATTATATTAGTATCTCTGCAGATGGACCATGATTTGAATTAAACTTGGTAGAACTGCACTTTCACATTTTTCAAATTCCTCGCTTACTGACCACCAGGTATATTAATGGTAAACTAGGCATCGGGAGCGAGTCAGGATATCCAAAACATTATTCTATTATCCCGAATCACATGTATCCTTATTTTGCGTTCAGTTGTACAGCATGCATGATAGCTGTTGTGCCTTTTCTGTAAATGGTAGATCATTTTTACTTCATAAGCTTGCCTGTTCTGCCCACACTGTGTACACATCACAGCGTATTTACTTCTTCCTGCTCAATGTATTGTTATCCACATTCCCATGCGTTTGCTCTGGCTACTTGACTGGCCCCCAGCATCGATTTATAACATGTCTTCTTTTATACCCCCCCCCCGGGTCATCCTGCAAATAGGCGTTCAGTTGTCTAGTGCGCTTACAGCACCTGCCAAACAAAAAACAAATAAAAATCTCCCCCCTTCCTCGCCACCTGTTCCTTCCTCCTGCCCCTGCCATCTCATGACCTTCTCTTCCTCTTTTCCCTCTTCTTCCCATCTTCCCACTGAGGCTTCCCTTCCCCTCACTTTTCCTTCCCTAGTCCTTGATATTTGTGTCAGTCTTTGTGCTGTTTATTTCTGACTGTGGCCCTTTTTGCATTCCTTCCCGATCTGTGATTGAGACCATTTGGTCTGGCTTATCGCCACTGGTACCGAGGAGGATTCGTATATTGTTTATCTTGTATATTGTAATATTGTACATATTTCTGAATATTCTATATATTTCGTAGTATGTGTATTTTGCCACATATTTAGTCATAAAGTACTTTGATGTATTTATTTTCCTTATTACTCTGTCTACTTTTTCCTTTCATTGTACTGTTTTGCACTCCTCTTGCTCTTGTTGTTACTGATTTACACTACTTTCTGTACCCCCCTCCCCAGGGGTTACATCTGGAAACATGCCTTTGCTAGGTGTACTTTTCCGGGTTAACTACTTTCTAAATAAATAAATAAATAAATAAAATTTGATCATGCAAAACTTGGTTGCAGCAATTTTTAAAATCCCTTTTGGCCACAAAATACCTTCCCAGAATTTTCCACGACATCATCAGAACTGACCATAATTATATAGAGAATAATAAAAGGACAGTAGTGAATTCTGAGGTTTTTTTTTTTATACACACCTGAGGTGTGTGTTGTTCCGTAAATCACAGGAGCAAAGGGTGTGTAAAACAAACAAGTAATGCTACTGCTCGAAGTTCATTTTTATTATTGCAGACTTTGAAACCAAAGGTACAGTGTTGAGTTTAATTTAGAAGTAAAACTGAGTTCAACAATGGCACTGTGTTTTTATAAATGACTAATGTGATTTCAGCCAATCAACATGCAGAACTACTGTACAGTGTGCTCTCGAGCGGAAGCATTAGTGGAGAGGGCTCCACCTCAGTGCCACAGGAAAGGATGGTATAAGTAAATTTAAAAAAATGTTCTAAACCTATTATAAATCGCTTGAACTAAACTCGAATGACTTATAATAATTTAATAGGGCCTCTGAGGGGGTGTCTGTTATGGTATGGTATATGAGACCCCTCTCATGAGGTTTTGGCAGACAGAACTGCTCAGCTTCACTTCATGGTCCTCTAGCCCAAATCTCACGCTCTGTGTCTCTTATATCATAGGAGAGACCCCTAGGAGGCCCTATTAGCTTATAATCTAGAGCAGGAGGTGAGACAGTTGTGACAAATTCCACACTACATGGGTTGTAATGCATCCTTGTGTATTAGAGTGTGAAAGCACTCAGTTTTAGTGGATTGTTGACACTATCCAGTAATTTTAGTAATGTAAGGTTGAGTGGGATTCTATATCCATTGGACCCCCCCAACCTCCTTTCATAAGCAGGGGTAAGTATGCAGCCATGTGGACTCTCCACACCCTCTGCTACCCAGGGTACCCTGTGATTCCCTTAGTAAGCAAAAATTTGTCTGGACATACCTTGAAGGCATGCACTGTCTTTATATCCAAGGTCACCCCAGGTAGGTTGTTCCATTGGTTCACCACACTCTGGGAGAAAAAGTACCTCCTAATGTTACCCCTGGCTGTACCTATGACCTCTGAGCATCAGGGCATGCCCCCATATCCTGTTTTCCCATGCCTAGCAGAGTGCAACCCCCTCCCCCACATGCAGATTAAATTCTGGGCATGCAGTTTACACACCCCAAAGAACAAACAAACATTGCTTTAAAATTTTGTGGAATAACCAACTTGAAAGCACAAATGTTTTGAAAATCCATCCCATTTCTTTGCTCCATGCCAAGCTGTACTGAGGACGGTGATGCTACTAAAGTAGCAAATAAGGCCCCAGACTGAAGCTGTCATGCTGGGATTGCAAGGGATGAGCTGTCAAGGTTCGTCTGAGCACACGCCTGTCACGCTGCTGGGTTTGTTTGAATTTCCTTCTGTTTTCTTTCTTTTTACAGCTCATAAGTATTTTCAGAAGGTGACTGTGATGAGAGCAAGGGGGTTTGTAAATCATGTGTTTTGTGTCATTAGGCTAGGTTGCCGAACCAAACAGAATTCATGCTTTAAAACACACACCAGCTGCACAGACGACATTTCCTTGAGGATTTAATGCACAGTGTGGAGCATGTCCTTGAATGGCAAATTCCCAGCAGACAGGAACAGGAATTAATTAAGAGCAAACAACGCTGTGCTTCTCATAGGCCTGTTTTATTTGCTAATATGAGAAAAGTCGAAGCTGGTTCAAGCTGAGGTTGTGAGCGGGGAGACATCTCTGAAACAGTCCCCCAACCCCACTGGGAGTGAGTATATGCGAGGGGAGAGAGAATGTCAACAGTTAGTTTGTATTCTGCAATTATTTATTTGTAGTTTTTATGCAGTAGATGAAGTACTGTTTAAAGAGTAATCTAATGTTAGTGTTTTCTAGTTTTTATACTTTCTCCTGTTATTGGACTACTAATATTTCCGATAATGCAGTACTTATTTCACTGTCCCAAAAAGCAACTGACTGTCCCTAACTGACCTGAGAATGCTGTTTATGACAATGAAGTCTAGTGTCCCTGTAACATACATACATAGCAATTTAACATCAGATAGGACTCTAGGTCCATCAGGTGCCCCCTCCCCATAAGCAGGGATAAATAAGTGCTGTGCAAACATGCAATAATTTATTGCAATTCCCCACCTGCTCTAAACCCAGGCTACACTGTGATTCTCTTAGCATGCAGGCATTTGTCCAGGCTTACCTTGTGGACTTGCAGTGTCTTCATATCCACTGTCACCCTCTGAAGGAAGAAGTGCCTCCTAAAGTTTTCCCTGAATTTACCACCTGTGAGCTTCAGGGTGTGCCCCACGTCCTGCTGGAGAAGTCACCAGGCATAAAATCTCTTTCTATGGAATCTCAGTATTGTTGAGTAAGTGGAAGACTGAGATCATGGGTCCAGTTGTCAAATGGCCGAGAATGGCACAATCCCCGAGTGCATAGAACATTTGGTGCACAGGGCTTGCGGCATTTTCCTAGCCGTCGATCGGGATTTTCTATCCCATGCGTCGATTGCCCAAGTTAGACTAACTTTTTCCTGGTCTAACTTGTGGCAGTCCTGGGTACCCTTTTTACAGGGGTTGTGCCAAATAGTTGGTGCAAGCTGCCGTAAATCAGGTAAATGTGTCACAGCAAGGCCCAATGTGTACCAAGCGGCGGTGCAGTTGCGGCAAAGGTGTTTGTGGCGACTGCCCACAAAGTGTTTGATGTAGGGCCTGATGCAAGCCCTGCATCGCCCTTTAAAAATTGGGCCCCATGTTGCCTATTAGCCTCTGTTTTTCTGCTGAGAGAGAACATGGTAAGTATCACCAGCCTCTCCTCTTAGGCTTTGTCTCCTATACTCCAGATCACTATGATAGTCCTCTGTTACAATCTCTCAATTGCTTCAGTGTCCTTTTTGTATCAAGAAGCCCAGAACATAATGCTCCAGGTGGGGCCTGAGCAAGGCCTTATAAAGTGGCAGGATTACTTCCCATTGTGTGACCCCTTTTGATGCACCCAAGCATTCTGATTGCCATTTTGACAGCAGCCACACAGTGCATATCATGCTTCAGCTGCACATCTATTATAACCCCTAGGTCCCTTTGTTCCTCCCCTGAAGAAGGAGGAGTCCCACACAGTGTGTATGTCCTACCTCTGTGTTTCCTTCCCAAGTGTAGTAGCACCTTGCATTTAGCTACACTGAATCTGAGACTCCCGGAGTCCGATTACTTGCCCAGCTTGATAGGTCCTTTTGAAGTCTGTGCATGTCCTCAAGGGAGGTTACTACCCCGGTCAGTTTAATGACATCTGTGAAATAAAGCAGGCTGCTGGAGACCTCAGCTGTCACCTCTGCCAGTAAACTAGGTCCTCTCAAAATATACTCAGACAGCATCTCCTTGCTGCCAATCACTTTGACTGTTTCTAGCAACTACATATATCACATTTTGTAACCCACCAAACCCTGAACTTCCTCTAAATTAGACATGTCTTCATAGACTGCAGCTCCCTCTGTTTCCTCCCTTTCTCTCTCTCTCCTTCCCACTGCTACCCCTCCTGTTGTTCTCTGCCCTGCCCCTCTCCCCCCACAACTCCTTTCTAACCATTACCATTGGACTACTCATTTTGTCTCTGCTCCTTTTGCCTGAACCCCACTGAACAGTGTCTACACATTGTTTTCTGTATTTTCTTGGTTCTGTAACCCCTAGGTGGTGCTGTCCCAAGGGTTACTACTCCTGCCTGTGTGACTAGGCACAGGTTGAGGGTCCTGAATTCTGTGAATGGGTGCCTCCACCCAGAGGTATGCTCTTGGGGTAGCGTAGCTGCTGTTGGTGTAGCCCTCCGGGATGCTATAACCCCTCACCGCCCCTCTAGTGGCCTAAACAGTATAGCAGAAAACCAGTCACATATGACATACGAATTTAGTATTAAACCCACACTTAGTACACTTACCACCAGGGCTGGTTCAGCTGCGAAAGCCCTGGGGACCCCCTGTAAAATGAGATCGGCAGTAAGACAGTTCAACAGCAGTGCAATATCCCCTCAACAAAGATACACTATAGTCAGGTTTAATACAGAAAGGACAAAATCTGAGTTATTTGGGGGAGCTGCACACAGGTGGGGCAGTAAATCTAGCAGTTGATTAATTAGATCTGATTTATTCAGGTTTAGCATGCATGCACTAAGAGTTTGTCTGTTTCAGTCACACACTCTGAGTACCCAGTTGGAATAGGCTAGCATGAAGCGTTGCCCAGGATAGGCTGGCATTGTAGCTGTTGTTGGGACCCTCAGGAAAGAAAACAATCACATGCACTTTAACCCAGAATTTGTAATCTGGAGCCGGATGGCTCAGTCCATTGTAACAAACCCAAACAAATAATCAGATGACACACAATAATTGCAGCTTTGTTGCAGGGAGCTGCCCTGTTTGTACTCACATTACCCAGATCAAGTGATGATCTCACGAAATGAGACCTGTCGCAGATGGCTTGAAGCAGGAAGAAAATTTTCTCCTGGTCCTCGTCGAGATGCTGGTCTTCAGGATGCAAAAACAATTTACACTGCCTGAAAACATGCACGGCATATGTCACAAAATGGTCAGTGGCGTAAACACTTTGGCAAACTGAACACATTTATATGTAAGGCTCTGTCCTTCTCTGGTCCTTCCAGCTAGATTGCAGGCTGATTCTTCTTTCTTTCAGCTTGGATGCTTTTTTGAATCCCCTGCTGCTGCGACCCCAACGTGGGCCAACTGGATACTTAGACCCACAGACTGACGGCCGGAAAAGTCTAGACTTGGCAGGCCTAACCTCTGAGAGCTGGCAAGCTCCCCAGAGGCTTACACTGAAGTCTGGACGAATCTCTCAAATCTTAAGAAAATGGGCGGTTGCCCCCTTTTATATGGGAGTTCCAAGGTCCCCATTGGTTGCCAAAATTGTCCTGAACAGTCCCCAAATGTTAATTGGCTCACTTTCTGGTGCCTAGAAATGGTCCCAGTTAATCCCCCATAAGTCTCTGGCATTTTCCCAAACTCCCCTCTGTTAAATCCTGGCTTCCGATTGGTTATGGGCTGCTAGAATGGTGGCTGCATACAGTTCCCAAAGCAGTCTATTTTGCTGTTCCCACACACAAAGTTCTGGTGCAGCCAACAGTTTACTATTTATTACTTAACTCCCCCACTGTCTTATAGCCCCAACAGTTTTCTTTCAAATGAGTCCACTGTTAAGCAAATAAATTGTTCCTTTAGGGAGTCGCTGCTCCCGTAACACACTGCCCACAGACACACACAGCAGCTCATAAATATTCATAAGGGCACTGTTTGCTGTGACCTTTGCCCCTTAACCTTGTGTGGTGCCCTGGAGGCAGCGCTTATGGCCCCCGCCCATTTATTTAATTTTAAAAACATTTCCCCCGCTTTGTTCTGCGTCCCCGGTGCCTTTTTAAACTTAGCTATGGCACCGTGAACTGGAAAAGACACACAAATGGCTTTCTGACTGCAACAGCAGTCTGATGTGCAGGATGCCTCCTCGAATGTGCGAGCAGTGGCTCAGCAACATGCCAACCTCACGCAAGTGGATTTGCAAGCCCATGACCTCCACCGAACCTGGAACACGAGAAATGGCAAAGTGCAGCAGGAGGATGGGTGGGTGCCGGGAGACAGCGGGATACACTCAGAGGCATAACAGGTAAGCCCCCAAATGGGGGCAGGGGGGCATTATACTTCTAGTGGTTTATACCTGTTGTTAACCCTGTGCCTTGTGTAGTTTGTACACTGTATTTGCTGTTTCATTTTATCTGTACCCTGGCTGCATCCAGATTGTGTTTTATTTTATGTTCCCATTTGACATGGAGCCTTTGTAAATGAGTCCCTGACCCAAAGGTTTGTAATTCCGATGCTCTCAATAAATAAATAAAATATTGAACAGCAGAGGCTTCAGGACTGATCTGTGAGGGGCACTCTTGAATATCCCTCTGCACACAGAATGGTGTTATCCACCACAACCTGCTGCTTCCGTCCCACAATGCAGTGAACAATCCACAGTGCACATGCCTCATGTATACCGCACTGGCGTACATTGTCATGAAGCACTACAGTACCAAAGCCTTGTTGAACTACCTATAGACTACGTCTATGGCCCTGCCCCTGTCCACCTCTCTCGCATCCTCTCAAAGAATATGATCACGTGGTTTGGCTTGGTCTGCCCCTTGTAACACCACACTGAGAGGAGGCAAGAGTATACAAAAGGAATAGCTTCACTCGAGGAGGAACTTAGTGTATTAGAAAAAACACTTGCAGGCAAACAATATCAACTCCAGGTGTATTTATTGCATCCATATATATCCTAACAACATGGGGCTAACAGTGATGCTATACAAAATGCATTGTCTCCAGCCATCAACGCCTCCAGCTGGAGATGCTGCCTCGGGGATTAGAATGGCAATGATGAAATTAAAACTCCATTCCAATGCTGCTGTATGCAAACATGTGCACGCATGTCCTGTTTCACTATTTTTTTTTTATTTATTTTGCATTGATAGATAAATGCCTATAAAGATTTTACTCACACTAGAATCAGGGTGACGTGCTAGAGCTGGAAACAGGTGGGTGCGGTACAGAAATGGTAAGTATTTTACTCTCACTAGAATTGGAGGGGATGTGCTAGAGCTGGAAACAGCAGGGTGCAGTGCAGAAATGGTACTAGTCGGCAGCAATGTCTGTTCTCAAAGCAAGCAGCTTACAGCGTATGATTTGTCTGAGCTTTCTGGATGTGTGGTTGTGTGCAAAATAAGGAAAACAGAGCAGGGACTGTTGATGAGTCATCACCGGGTCTCGAATCAGCTCCCCACCAACTCTGCGATCATCTCAATTTACAGAAGACTAGATATTAATGGCTGCAGCTGAAAGGAAATGTAATATTAGGGTAAGGAGAGATATACAGTAAAGGTAATGAATAAGAACATTTAAACTGTATTTTGCAAGCACAATGGATGCCAGACTGTGAGGCAGGGGGTTGCCATTGCTACTAACAGTGTTAAAGTGGGTGGTTGGCTACTAATACAGCTGAGATTAAAAACAGGGCTAATTTTTACATTTTTTTGTAGCATTTTCTCACCAAGTAAGGTGTAAGGAAAATGACATTTACACTATTATCTCTGTAGGACTCTGTGTTTTTGTTGTGTGCTGGAGTGTTTAAGTGAGGGTAACAAATGGTTACCATGTATTTTGCCAACATTCTTTTGTGGCCTATTGATATGTGAAGTGGCTAAATACTAGGATGTCCATGCATTCTACTGTATTAATGCATGGTCAGCTGCCAAGTTTTAACCAACTGAGTTTAAGTGATTTTCGTACCCATTTTATAAATGTTTTTTTTTTAAGTAAGAAAATGAAAAGCAAAAAAATATATATATATTAGTGAATCTATTAAGGATGCAACACAAAATGTGCAAAGTAGGGAATTTAAAATTAGAGCAAAAGTCCCTGAAACTTAGGCAAATTGGTGGGTTGATATTTCTCGGGGCTTGAATGACCATGTGACATAGTGTTGGCATTACCATAAAATCTGCACTGTCCTGTTACATGCCATAAAATAAATGATACAGAAATGCTTGCATAGAGAGGACAGATATTAGATTAATGCCAACACTGTGTTGCATACATAGATACATAGATGTTGTTGGCAGATAAGGGCCTTTGGCCCACCTAGTCTGCCCATGAACATTAGTGCATGATCGTTCAAACACAGAGGAACGCCATACCGCTGATTTGCCAAGGTCCTAGAGAATTTTAACCCTAATTTTTCATTTTCTCTTCTTTCTTTGTTTTACATTTCAACTCTAATTGATGCAATAACATAGATTTTAACAATTAATTATACTGATATTAGGGTTGAGTAGGCAGTTTAATGCTGAAACCCAATTTCTTCACATTAGTTCATCTTTATTCATTCGTTCATTATTTACTTATTTATTTCAAAACTTATACCAAGAAAAACCTACTGAGCTGGTATCAGCTCATTTCCAGATACATATTTGGACTGATTAGCCTGAAATTTGGTATGTGTAGAGTTGTGCTAGGATCTTGGGATCCTATAAACTTGGTAACATTCTGTTTAGCAGTGTAAGACCCTCATTTTCAAAAGGTTAGCGTGGCACAAACTGGGTTTCTGCCACGCTACCTAGGAATAGTGCCGGCTGTCAGGGGTGTGGCCATATTCAAAGGCCATCTATGTGTGGTGCACCCCTGACAGGGCCATGGTGCACAATACTGAATTGCGCGTATACAACTGAGGGAGCCCCCATGCATACACAGCACAGCACAATACTGGAAAGATTTCAGAGGCGCTAAACAGCTGCAAGTGCAGCACAGTTTTATGCTTCTAAAACCCAGCCCTTAACAATGTTCAGAGAGGATGGGTGCCCTGCACACCCTCCATGCACTGTCAAGGGCTGAAAACCCTGGTGGTCCAGCGGTCCCACCCTAGCCCTGACCCCCATCCCGGTAATATTATAAAAAAAATCCTGGTGGTCCCTCACATGTCCCAATCCCCTTCCCGGTATTTTTCATTGTAATCATTGGTGGTTCAGCAGTCCCTCCTCAGCCCCGATCCCCTGGTATATGTGTAATAACTGAAGTCCTGGTGGTTTAGGGGTCCCTTCCACCTCCCCCATTTTCTGATCACTGTTCCTACTAAAAATACATTACCCTAGTAGTCTAGTGGCCCCCCACCCTGGCAGGTAGTGACCCACCACCCCGATCCCCCACTACTCGAATCACACTGGTGACTGGCACAGCCCTCCTCACACTGCCATGGACAGCCCCGACTGAGCTGTCACCAGAACACATACAGTATACAGTACACGCTCCATGACAGTTCAGTTGGCAGCTGGCCATGTTGGTGCGAGGAGGGCTGTGCCAGTCACCCGTGGATCAGAAGTGGGGATGCGGTGGTCACTATCTGGCGGGGTAGGAGCCACTAGACTACCAGGAAAGTATTTTAGTCAGAACAGTGATCAAAGAATGGGAGAGGGGAGGGACCACTAGACCACCAGGACGTCATTTATTATTTATATACCAGGGGATCAAGGTTGAGGAGGGACCGCAGGACCACCAATGATTTTATTGTTTTAGATGGACAGGGATCAGGGCTGGGGAGGGACCGTTGGACCACCAATGATTTAAACAAAAACTATGGGGGGGGGGATCGGGGATAGGGAGGGACTGCTGGGCCACCAATGATTTTTTGTTTTTTATATGGACAGAGATCAGGGCATTGGGGGGGCTGGTCTGATGCACTCGGCCATGGTGCTCTTTTGCAGATAAGCTCATAATGGGCATGCAGATGGCCCCTTAGCACCGTGCATGCCCAGTGAACTCATCTGCATGTTGGGGTGAATATCGCCCATAGGGGCCACGGGACTAACCAATGTGTGCTATGCTTTACCCCTATGGGTGGTCTTCGGTGCAGAGCTCTGGTGGCTCAGACAAAGCATAGTGAATGCCTGCCGTGTGCCATGCTACCATGGCCTGATATTCAAATGGATAGTGTGGTCAGTTCAGATTGCGCTTTCCGTGTGAATATGGGCCAGAGCCGGCTGGCCCTATTTTTCATGTGGTGCCCCATGTGCATGCACAGCCGGCCGGCTCTGAATATGGGGCCTTAAAGGTCCTAGAAGGTTGAAAGCTCATAAAAATATGGAAATTGAGATCGATATTTGCTCAGCTATAGCACAAAACTGGCTGAGATCTGAAACCTGAAACTTTCAGATTTGTGAGTTTGGCCCAAAAATGATGACCCCTTTATAGGTGTTTTTTTTTTTTTAAATGTGTAGTTTTTGAGTTATTAACTAAAACTCATCCCATTTTCACACATGCTCAGTTCAAAAATGGAACAATCTAAACATAAGCAGATTTTTTGTGAAACCAATGTTATGTAAGTTTCATTAGTTGAAAGCTGTTGATGTGCGCTAATCGCAAGTTGATGTGCCGAGCAGTGGTCACGAAACATGTAAAAAAAGAAAATTCTTTGTTCACCGAAAACAACCAAATGTGTGGGCAGTTAACTCTGAAACTGTTGTGGCTGACCGTATATGGTGTAAGGATAATTATTCACATTTTTTTTTTTTTTGTAAACCAAGTTCTTTTGTAGATTTTTATCAAAGGAAAGAGTTGCAATTCACGAAACCTGTGATCTGTTTTACAACTTGTTACTCAGGTTTTGTCTGCCGGGTGCCTGGTTATGTGACAGTCTCTCACACAACCAGGTTGACGGACACCTCTGTCCACACCCTCCCGGGAGACCCAGCTATCAATTACCTGCAGTGGGTGCCCAGTCCCGCTGCAGGTCCCCACCACATGGCTGTCTGGCAAGGCAATACCCTGAGGTTTGGTGGGGCAGCAGGCAACACTCACCACACCTCCCCAGTAAGAGTATTATAAGCATGCATGCCCCAGGCATCCTCCGGACACCCATTCTTCATCTCTCACCATTCTCCCCTCTTCTCCAGTGGCTCAGCTCTCTACTTCTGGGCTTCTTCCTTAAGATTCCTTTAGTCAAAAGACTGCTGTCCTATGGCATCTCTAGGAGTGAAACCCTCCTCAAAGGGTTCCTGTGCCTTCAGTACTCCTAAAAGTGTGGTAGTTCTCTGGGAGCAGAAGCATGAATGACCACATAAATCACAAGCTAATCATGCATGCACTCCTTGCGTTGCACAAGCACAACATTCCAAGAAACCAGCTGCACTAGTTACTTCATACATAGTTGTCCACTGGACCTCAGAATTCTTAATTACTGGCAGTGTGGGCTCAACCCTGCTGTCAGTGTACCCTTCCAGACCCAGTTCACGAAAAAAATTACCATTGGCGTTTATCCAGTCCTGATGCTGATGTTCTCTCACACACACACACACACACACACACACACACACCTGACCCAGTTGTCCAGTTGTTTTTAACCCCTCCCCAAACCCATATTAAATAAATTATAGGTGAGGGGTGCCCAATCCTGCCACCACTCTCCACCTGACCCAGCCAGTAACACAATTACTGGCGGTGGGTGCTCAGTTCTGCCAACAGTATCCCGTATCCTCCTCAAATCATTAAAAAAAACACCCTCATCAACCCTCTAGCACCCACACCAAGCTACTCCCCCCTCACCAGTACAGGGCCAGTTAAGTGTCAACAGGGGGTGTCCAATCCTGCTGCCAGTACCACCCTACTGCCAGGGCCATTACAAAGCCACCCACCCTCTAGCACCCACACCACCTTCTTACCCTTCACCACAGGTGCCCAAGTGTAGTTCCTTGTCACAGATCCTCAATGTCTCTCATGCAGAAATGAGAAACACAGGGTTTGTTTATATAGATTAAATTGTAGCAATTGCACTCATTGAGGTAACACCAGCACCGGAGATCACGGTACACTGAAAAAGGCAGCGACAGATGAGAAACAGCCCAGCACCCAGCACAAAACAGTGATGGGGTATCATCAGTTACAGTCTGACTAGACATGTAGTTTTCAAAAAAAGTGTCACTAGGTAGGTGATGATATGCAAGCAATAATACCTGACAGGGTGGGCAGTATTGGGCAATCCCGGACCGCCTAGGGGCGTAAGGAGCAGCAGAGGGCCTTATAGCTCCTGGAAGGTCTGGTATGACCCATACCGCCCACCCTGGAGGGTATTATTGTGCTTAGAAAATGGGCTACATGTTCCATTTTTATAGGATTAGAAAAAAAAAGCCTAATCTATAAACAATGACTACAAATGTATTGTTTTCCTTTTATTTGATAAAATAGTCCTTGTATTTAGTGTATTGGCCAGTAGAGGTATATGTAGTGGTTGCTGTATATTTTTTTGGTCGTGCCTCCCCCTCCCTCCGCACACACATTTTTAGATCATGATCGGTTCGCAAGTAAGGAAGTGAGATGTGGCAAAGTTTCTTTTATACTTTCTTTTTGTTTTTTTTAAGGCAGAGATTTATGCTGAGGCATTATGTTGTGGACTGGGACAACGTTGTTGCACTTGGTTGAAGGATCGGCATGTAAGTGTGTCTGCTGCTGCGACAAGAGCTTAGAGTGATGCAGCTGTTTACTTACAGCAAAAAATTTTAAATCTCCAACAGCTGAACGATGACAGCATTAGGGAACAGTGGGGGGAATGGTTTTAGAAGGGGAGAGATTGATACAGAGTGTGAGAGCACAGTCGGGAGAGTGCTGTCTTGTAAATTACTGTGGCTCGGCTGTGAGAAACCATTAATTCTGTTCTGGACTGGAATTCTGAATTGGGAGAGCATTGTAGTGGTTGGCTGAAGGATCGGCAAGAATTTATTTTTTTATTTAAATCTCCAAGTCACAGCCGGACAATGACAGAGTTAGGTGACAGTGGGGAAACAGTTTTAGAAGGGGAGAGATTGGTACAGAGTGTGAGAGCGCAGTAGGGAGAGTACTGCCGTCTTTGTAAATGACTGCGGCTGTGAGGAAAAATAAATTGTGGATTGTGTTTATTTCTTTTTTTTTTTTTTTTTTTTACATTAACAACAGCCAGCTTTGAGAGGACAGGGTAGGAAGTGGGTGTAACAAGTAACTCATTAAGTGAGAGATGACAAAGTGGAAGCAGTTAGTAGTTTTAAACTGTATGGGCACAAGGAATCACGATATCTGACTGGGAAAGTGGCGGGTCATGGGAGGAGACAGCGAAGTAAATACAAAAAAATTACTGAAAACAATATAGACAAAAATAAGTACAACAGAGGATAATGTGCACTTTTGCCAAGCAGTTGTCACTGAACTATGAAGCTTTGGGGAGACCCTATCTCTCGCTAAGCGAGACAAAAAATGGCAGCGATTTTAAATTGAAATTATCTGGTTTTAGCCAATTAGGAAGCAGGGTGGGCACTAAGATACTTTAGTGGGTGATGGGGCACTATAGGCTGGTACTTTTTATTTCCTGGGCACCTATTGAAAGTTAAGGTACCCCCCTGACAAGGGTACTAGCCAATCAGATGCCAGGAAATAAAAAGCCCATTTTCTAAAAGTTCATAATGCACATTCCCAGGTTTAATTTTAGTAGAAATAGGTAATAACAAGCATTGCCAATGCCAAGTATTTGCTGCGTGCACTGGTGTCATAGGGCGTGTGTGGTGCTGATACCACTGAAAGTGACATTAAAACTTGTTTCAGTGAAGGAATCATTTTATTAACAGTTAAAGAGCTAGTGTACTGCCTAAAACTAATATTAGATTTTAAAAACAGCCAACCATTACCTTTTATACCTGAGGTACTTTTTATTTTCCCTTTTGTTTAATTAGAAGATTGTTTACCTGATGTTAGTAGGTGTGATGTGTGGAACAGCTCTTAGCCTGGCAACTGACTTATCTTGCCCCACTGCCCCACACTACATCATCAGCACTGTGACCTCACTGACTGTGACATCACTGCTTCTTAGGAACAGCAAGTGAGTGACTGCCAGGTCATGCACCTGTGATGTCACAGTAAGTGAGATCATAATGCTGATGATGTAGTGTGGGGCAGTAGAGTTAGACATGTCAGCTACCAGGCTAAGAGCTGTTCCACATAACCAGCACAATATTATTACATAGACTACTTTCTGATGAGCAAAAGGAAAAGGAAAAATTCTTCAGAAATTAGAAGTTACAGCTGACTACTGCTTAAAATTTGTATTATTTTCCTGTCTGCCTGTCCTGGCTCCACTAGCTCTTTAAGAGTGCAGAGTAGAAGTGATGATGTTTTGCAGTGTAACTGACTTGTTTGTTAATATTTGTGCCCCAGATTTTCAACATACCTTTCTTATGACCCCACCTCATGAACAAGTGCAGAGAAAATTTTCAACTTCTGCCCAAAAGGTGATTTTGCGCAATGACTGCAAAATCACCTTTCGTATAAAAAAAAACATTTTGGCCAGGATCTGTAAAATGACAGCTATCACATTCATGAGGTGCTGTGAAGAAATGGCTGTATTGAATATTTGGGGTCAAAATATTGAAAATTGTTAAAGTTACAAGCCTGCATTCGCAAATTTCAATGCAGGCTGATAACTTCATTGTTTTTAATAGTTTTACACCAAATGTTCAACATAGCCTTCTTATGACCCCACCTCATGAACAAAGGCAGAGAAAAAATTCAACTCCTGTCCAAAAGGTGATTTTGCGCCGCAACTGCAAAAGCACCTTTGGGATGCTAAAAACACATTTGGCCAGGATTGAACCAATGGCTACATTGGAAATTTGGGTCAAAATATTGAAATTGCAGATTCTGACAAGCATGTTCAGAAATTTCAAATCAGGCTCATAACTTCATTGTTTTTTAATATTTTTACGCCAAATTTTCAACATAGCCTTCTTATGACCCCACCTCATGAACAATGGTGGAGAAAATGTTAAACTCCAGCCTGAAAGGTGATTTCACGCAGCGACTGTAAAATCCTTTCAGGACAGATTTACATAATATCACTTGCATTGTTCATGAGGTGGGGTCCCAGAAAATTTGGGGTAAAAATATTAAAAAATGGCCAAGTTATGCCATTAAGTTGAAAACCTCATTGAAATATATTGAAGCTGAAAACCCCATTGAAATACATTGAAGCGGTTACCTCAGTTCGCAGTTGGGCTTTGAAGAGTGAAGCTATGTCTGTGGTACAAGGAAGATTATGGGGACGGACCTCCAGTGGGTAAGTATGGGGTAGGAGGGTGTGGGGTGGTGTGTAACGGCGCAGCAGAGAACGATGAATGGTTTTCTTTTTTCAGGTGAAAAAAACGATGAGGAACAGTTTCTTTATTTCAGGGACAGGACAGTGGAGCATTGGGCACCCGCAGTGTCACTAGGGAACAGTATTGCAACAGTTGAGGACACTGGGGGATTGGGCACCCCAAGTGTTACTGACTTACGTTTGGAGAGGCGCAACAGATGTCAATGGACTATTTTCTTCTTTTCGGGTGAAAAAAATAATGAGGGACAGTTTTAGACACTGGGGGATTGAGCATCCCCAGTATCACTACTGTGTGTGGGAGGGAGGGGTGCTGACAGGGAGGGTCGGGTTGGGGGACAATTAGAGCTAGCAGCAACAGACATCGATGGATGGTTTTCTTTGTTGCAGGCACACATTACAGGCTGACCATGACAGATCAGCCTGGCTTGCTGGGCGGCGCGGATCAAACGGACGGAAGCTTCTTTTGAAGTTGGTGCCGTCCCCACCCAGCAAGCCAGAAACTCTGTCATTGTCAGCCTGGGTGCTAATTGGTGTGGCACTGTTGTACCCCTGCAACACTGTCTGCATTGGGTGGACAGTGTCACACCCCTCAAAGGGCACTCTCATACCAATGTGTTCATTTGTGCTTGCATGCATGGCGAACATAACAAATAGAAAGTGTTAGGTGTGGAGGCAAAGGGGGGCTGGTATAGTTGCACTTTTACTTCTCTACAGTAAGTACACAGTTTATCCTCTCTCCAATCACCTGTACTACAGACAAAAGCAAATATACTCCTCTTCAGCCCATACTTTCCTTACCTACTTGCCTATCCTACAAACTCTATACCAAAACAATACATGCTTAATAAAAAGCTGATTGGGCTTTCGAGATGTCTCTTGGTTTATTAATAGCATCATCCCAAGACTGCTTAGGGTTCCAGACCCATACAGCTTCTCTTTGTTGTTCTCAAACCCTAAGAAGTCATGAGATGACCTTCTTAGTAAGCCAAGCGACATCTTGCAAGCCCCATTTACATATACACGAATACAGATCCAGAGTTGAAGATTTATCAGCAGCTAGCACAGTTAATGACGTGCTCCGAGAGTTAAACGCCAGAGATGAAACTGCTGCAGCTGGTCATTAATGGAAGTAGAGGACCAGAATGACACACCCCTATTACTGAGAACAATTCTGTACTCTCTTGTTACAGTTAAAGAAGTAATATATTTATGTTTCAAAAAAATAAACTGAGTAGCGTACATGGGACTTCCCTTTCATTAGTCATGTAGTTTCACCATGGGTCAAAGAGTCTTTTGGCTTCATGGTCACAAATATCTGGAACTCCTTGCATCCTCAAAGCCATACTATAAAATTCCATTTTACCTTTAAAGCTGGCTTCAAGGATTATCTATATATGAAGACAACCTGTAATTATCACTGGTGCTGGGTTGCACCATCTCTAGCATCTGTATTGTTGTTTATTTCTTCTGTAATGCATGTCGCCTCTATGCCCACCTCACTCCTGATAAATGGATTCTGTCCCATTGGGCTCACCTGGTTATCAAAATAAAACTAAATAAATAATTCTCAGTCTGTAAGGTTTACCATTTCCAGGGAGTGAGGAGGCCATGTTGGAGCCATTCCTGCTAGAAAGGGTTAAAGACACAGCTCCAGGCTCAGAGTGCAATTCTGGCCTTGGTATCTAAATGGCACAGAATTTTATAACTTTTGTCAGCTTGTTCCGCATCAAACAGTAACCACTGACAGCATATAAGGCAGTAAAAAAAAGTGAAATCTTTCCAACTGGAAAATAATTCTAACAAAACATGAGTTGAGCTGGGGATCAGCGATGGTTAGTGGGGATTTATAGAGGATGTGTTCATCACGGCTGACTGATACATGTACCAAGGGACTCGCTGCTGATTACATAGACTAGGGACAGAAGTCTCCAATCTCATCTAGAAATGACTTTGAATCCAAGCCAACTGGGTCGAGGGCAGCGGCGCACTGCAGTGACTGTCACACTTTGGAACATTGAAAAATGTTGACTGATAATACTCACTGAGAGTCAATTGTTTTTGTACTATTAATATTCTATATTGGCATATCTTAATGGATACAGTATTTACAGTTACACAAAGTGTTTTCATTTAATTTCTGTTTTCCTTATAAATAAGTCAGAACACAAATAAATTCTCTGCCCGCACCCTAATCATTAGGTCTTGTTTTAACTCATTCAATACCAGTGTCTCCTCCAACTTTTGTTTAGTTGTATTTTATAACCAATAAAGGCAGACTCAGCTATGACAGCTCACCTCCTGGTGTGTTGGGTCTTGGGTGGGGGTGTTACATAGACCTATAGCGCAGTGGTTTAAGGCTCTGAGCTGCAAATCTGGTGACATCCGGTAGACCAGACCTGGGTTTGAATCCCACAGCTTCCACTTGCATACTGTGTGACCCTAAGCAAGTCACTTAACTTCCCTGTGCTCCTAGGTCGCTCCTGTAAAAAAGCTTTCAGTTTAGTGTGCTACTCCTGGTTAAACAACTAAAAAAAAATTAATTTCATTGACAGGAAATTTTGGCCTGGAAAATCCCCTACTTTTACAATAAGAGCCACTTGGACAGCCACCAGGGATGGTGCAAACAGGACCTTGGTTTAAAGTCTCATCTGAAGGATGGTATCTGCAAGACCTCCTCTGACCCTACTGCCCCTCATACTCCTTTTGCTCCACGGATGAGGGATTGCTAGAGGTTCCAGGGGTTCATTTGTAGTCATCTGGAGTGCACATTTTTGATTATGCAGCCCCAATCCTCTGGAACTCTCTACCTCATCCTACATGAGAAAGTCAGTCAGTTGAACAGTTTAAGCAAGAGCTAAAAACCTATTTATTCAGATTAGCTTTTCCTGAATAGGATCATTATTTAATTGTTTTATTATTGACTTTGTATTGTTATGATTTTGTGTGTTTGTTTTAAAATGTCTTAATGTAAAGCACATAGAATCACCATGAGAATTGTGCTATACAAATAAAAGCTGATTGATTAACCTCAGCAGTGCAGAACTCCACTTGTGGTACACTACAGTATCAGTAGTCAGCATCAGCCCAAGTTCCTAGTGTGGGACTACAACCTACAATCTTCCAGTCCCAGAGGCTAGTGCACTACCTACCAAGCCACTGACACTAATATCTCCTTGTATTTCTGTATTCCAGTGTAGCTCACTATTCAAGGCCACACATATCCTGCAATCTCACAACCTGCATGCTTGCTTATCTGATAAATCTCATTCACTGTGCTCCAATATTTTCTCTGGTGGGAGGGAATTGTTTAAGTGCTTTATAAAAGTTACAGTAGGGCCTCAGCTACAGGGGGATGCTCAAATCTGATTGGTTGAATGCATGTTGATTATTTACAGTAACTATAAGGGACTTCACTCATTAAGTCTGCAAAAATGGAAGGTTCCACTGTGAGAGTGGGGGAGGAACTTTTCTATTTTAACAAAAAAGTTACATTTTTACTTTTAGATTCATTTGGTAAATTAAATAATTTATTATAAATGATTTATGTATTTATTTATGACTTTCCTTACCGGTTAAGTGCACTGGTCCAAGGGACCATTTTCAGTCACGACCCGAGCCAATTAAGGCACAAGAGAATGAACAAATGCTCAGACCTAGAGGTACATATATTAGCAGTTGTTCGGCAAAATAGTACAGGATTAATCAATACACAGGTACGAGTATTAGATGGGGTGCAATATAAACAAATGCATGAAATAACAATTGCAATTAGCATTACACAGACCAGTGAAACAAAAAACAACCTGAAGCACCCCCCACGTCACCCCCCCCACCCCAAGTATTGTTAGAATACCTGATCCAAGTGAATTGTCAGGAGGAGCATATCAGAGGAAGTGGGTGAGTCTGTAAAATGGAAGGACAAAGCAAGAGATGGGGGGGGGTGAAGGGTATCTGAACAGGCAGATGCAACTGTCACGGGAGAGGAGTCAGGGTTTGAGGGTACGTTTAAAGGAGAAGTGTGAACTAGAGGATCTGAGTGTAGTAGGAAGCCCATTCCAAAGCATAGGGGCAGCTACTGATATGGCATTCTCACCCATCTTACACAGGTACGAGTATTAGATGGGGTGCAATATAAACAAATGCACAAAATAACAATTGAAATTAGCATTACACAGACCAGTGAAACAAAGAACAACCTGAAGCTCCCCCACCCACGTCACCCCCCGTTGGCTGCACACTTGAGCAGACTTAGATAGACTGGGTGGTCTGTTTCTGCTGGCACATTCGTATCTTTGTTGAGGTTCCAGGAGTAACAAGGGGAGGGACAGCCAAGGACTGAAGGGACCTCTACATGGGTTGATGCTTGCAGAGGGTGGAGAGGGGGGAAGTAGGGGCACTTTTTATGATGGAGTCTACAATGCATCCAAGGGTAAAATCAAAATGACCTTGCAATGAGAGCCAGCCTAGGGAGTGGTAGAGGTCACAGTGATGGGCGGAATAAGGGGCAGACAGTGCAAAGCGGCAAATACTATTATAGACTGATGACAGTCTAGATCGGAGGGCAGCGGAGACACAAGAATTAATTGGGGAACAGTAATCCAGGACTGGGAGAAGATTACCCCTGGCTATGGCCAAGGAGGCCTCAGCAGTTTGGTAGGGTATGATGCGGTATGCAGCAGCGAGCTTTTGATTGATCCTATGAACAATGAGATTGATGTGGTCAATGAAGGAGAGGGAAGGGTCCAGGGTAACCCCTAAGTATTTGAAATGTGTGACAATGTCAAGGGTCACATCATCAGGGGAGTGTATAACAAGAGAGGAATTGGATTTAAGAGTCTTTGCAAATAAATTAATAAGTATCCTGCGATGTGTCTCTTATTATAGTTAATTTCTTTTATCCTCCTAGTTCAGGCGACATTCTGTCTCACCAATCCCCCAGCCCTGTACCCAGCTCACAGTTTACCTCCTAGCTTCCTCCACGGCTTGCCCCCATGGCAGGGCAGCAGGGATCCCTCAACCCGTCGGTTTCTGATCTGGTGCTAGAGGTTCCTGCTTGTTCGCAGGAGTGGCGCCTGTGGGGATAGGTTTCATCCAGCCACTCCCAGGACACACTTTTTCCTCCTCCAATTTTCTCCCTCTTAGGAGATGAGGCATGCAATGATGCCGCACATGCTCCTTCCAAGCATCTGCCTCTTCTCCTCCCCTTACTGGAGCATCAGTGTGCTGCCCCCCAGCCACCACTAGGGGCCAGTCAATCACCGACTGCTGGTGTACCACCCTCCCCGGAGAAGGAGAGCAGTCCATTGCACACTCGATCCTTCTCCTCCCCTGCCGAACCCTGGCAGCCAGTGCTCATTCTCAAACATGGGTTGTCGGCGTGGCACTAGGTAAGGCATCCAGCGCCTCAGCCCTCAGTGCCACCAGGCCAGCACAATGTGTCTGTTATGGTATAAGACCTTGCAAGTTTGGAAAGCCAGAATATTCTCTCATATTCAACAAAACTAATTAAGATTTAAATCAGTGTTTTTGTTCTACGTGTATATGTGGTATTAAACACTCTTTTTATGTTGATTGCGTGCAGCACAAGAACATTTTGGGACAGCTTTCTCAGAAGCAGGTTGTGGAGGTGTGGCACTGTTGTGGCCAATGCCCCCACAGCCTGCAAAGGCTTGTCCCACTTCCCCCAATGCCGTGCATGCTGCTGCTGACACTAGTTTGGAACCTTGCCACCAACTTGAGACAAATCAGCCAATGCAATCAGGGGCCGCCTCATCATTGCAGTGTAAGCCATTCGCTGCAATGAGGGAGTGGCCCGTCATTGCAGGGCGGGATCTTCACATGCTGATATTGTCTGTGAACATGGCGGCAGTTTGCCGCCGTGTTCACAAACAATATTAACCCCCCCTCCACTGTGTTTACTTGCCGACGGGGGCCCCAATCCCCATCTGCCTCAGTGCCCCCGTGTTTCTGTTGCCAATGGGGGAGCGCACTCCCCGTTGACATTAGGTAAATCCCCTCCCCACTTTTATTATGTCTGCGATGCGGGCCCAATCCCGTTGGCATAATAGATACCTTTTATTGTGTGCCGGCCAGTGCCCCAATCCCCCATCGGCTACTGCTACCCCTCAAAAAAAGCCTCTGGTGACACACTGGGAGCCACCCCAGCGTGCCACATGCCCCTGTAAAGTAAAAAATGATCCTGCAACGTCTTTTCTTTCCTGCAAAAATGAAACTGTCCCTCGGTGCTCTCCCTGCCCCCCCCACCCTCAACCCGCTCCCACCACTGCACATTCTGCCTCCTCACACCCCCCCTCACCCCATACTTACCTCCGGAGTCTGGCGCAACGATCTTTAGTGGACAGGGAACACATCTGCACCCTTCAAAGCCGACCGCGAACTGAAGAAATGCGTAAGCTGTATAATGGTAGAAATAGGGTTTTTCAACATTAATGCATATCTCAGTCATTTTTGGAATTTTGGTACCAAATTTTCAACATGGGTTTTGGGACCCTCCTCATGAATTCTCAAACTGTCATGGCATTAATTGGCCCGAAGGTGATTTTGCGGTCACTGTGCGGAATCACCTTTCAGTCACCGATAACGAAATGACAGTGCCATCATTCATAAGTGGGCTCTCAAAAAGCCTATGTTACAAGACTGATGGGCATCAAGGAATTACTGTTCTGGCGTGCATTGCGCAGTTCCTTACGCACACTCATAAATTTGCGAATTTGCAATATTTTCACACCAGATTTTCAATACTGATATTTTTTCACACCTCCTTGTGAACAATGTAGCTGTCATTGTTCACATCCTGGCTGAAATATGTTTTCGCACTTCTGGCGCAGAATAGCGCAGTCGCTGTGGGAAATCCATGTTTGGGACAGATTAAGGAAATGACAGTGACACTGTCCATGAGTAGATGTCCTAAAATGCCTATGTTGAAAATTTGGTACTGATACTCCGTAAAATGACTGCGTTACGAGCGTGTGTTGTGCAGTTTGCACACACACTCATAACGTCGCAAATTTGTAATATTTTCACTCCAGATTTTGAACATTACCATTTTCCCACACTTACTTTTGAACAGTATAGCTGTCATTTTTCCCATCCTGACTGAAATGTGTTTTTGCACTTCCGGCGCAGAGTACGGCAGTCGCTGTGGGAAATCACTGTTCGGGATAGATTAAGAAAATGACAGTGATACTGTTCATGAGCAGTGGTCCTAAAATGCCTATGTTGAAAATCTGGTGATGATAGCCCATCAAATGACTGTGTTACAAGTGTGCATTGCACACTTTCCATGCTTTGCAGCTCAGTGCTTTAAACCACTGTGCTCTACTGCACTTTCCATGCACCCTTGTAACTTCGCAGATTTGTAATATTGTCATGACAGATTTTCAACAGTGGAATTTTTTCACACCTCCTTATGAGCAGTACAGCTGTCATTTTTCACATCCTGACCAAAATGTGTTTTCACAGTTCTGGCGCAGAATAACGCAGTCGATGTGGGAAATCAGTGTTCGGGACTCATTAAGACAATGACAGTGGCAGTGCTCATGAGCAGAGGTCCGAAAATCCCCATGTTGAAAATTTGGTGACGAAACTCCATATCATGACTGTGTTACAAGCGTGCGTTGAACTGTTTCCACGCACCCTTGTAACTTCGCAAATTTGTAATATTTCCGTGCCACATTTTCAACAGTGGCATTTTTTCACACCTCCTTATGAACAGTACAGCTGTCATTTATCACATCCTGGCTAAAATAAGTTTTTGCATTCCTGCCGGAGAATTGAACAGTCACTATGGGAAATCAGTGTTTGGGACAGATTAAGATGGAACGAGTGAGAGGGGGGAGTGACTGAGCTCAACTGAACTCTGTCGGGACTGCTGCAGATTTGTTTGTGGGCAGAAAAAGGCCCCAATGCAAGAGGCCAGTACAAAAGGGCAGCCTGCAGCACTAGTAGAAACAGAACAAGAGAGAGCGAGTGAGGGGGAGTGAGCAAACTCACCGGAACACTGTCAGGACTGCTGCAGATTTCTTTGTGGGCAGAAAAAGGTGTCAATGCAGGCAGGAGCCTAGTACAAAAGGGCAGCCTGCAGCGGTGGGAGAAGCAGTATGAGCGAGTGAGACAGGGGGACTGAGTGTGCTCAACAGAGCTCTATCAGGACTGCTGCGGATGTCTTTGTGGGCAGAAAAAGGTGCCAATGCAGGCAGAGGCCCCGTACAAAAGGGCAGCTTGCAGCACCAGGACAAACAGAATGAGTGTGTGAGAGAGAGAGACTGAGCGACCTCAACAGAGCTCTGTCAGGACATCTGCGGATTTCTTTGTGGATAGACAAAAGTGCCAATGTAGCCAAGAGCCCCGTACAAAAGCGCAGCCTGCAGTGCCAAGAGAAACAGAACAAGCCAGTAACAGAGCGGTAGTGAGCGACCTCAACGGAGCTCTATTGTGACTGCTGCGGATTTCTTTGTGGGCAGAAAAAGGCAGCAATGCAGGCAGGAGCCCAGTACAAAAGGGCAGCCTGCAGCAGCAGGAGACACAGAATGAGCGAGTGAGGGAGGGGGAGTGAGTGAGCTCAACGGGGCTCTGTTGGGACTGCTGCAGATTTGTTTGTGGGCAGAAAAAGGCAGCAATGCATGCAGGGGCCCAGTACAAAATGGCAGCCTGCAGGGGCAGAAAAAACAGAATGAGCGAGTGAGAGAGGGGGAGTGAGCGAGCTCAACGGAGCTGTATTGTAATTGCGGCAAATTTCTTTGTGGGCAGAAGAAGGTGGCAACACAGGCAGGAGCCCAATAGAAAAGGGCAGCCTGCAGCACCTGCAGAAACGGAATGAGCGAAAGTGAGAGAAGGGAGTGAGCGAGCTTACTTGAGTTTTGTCGGACTGCTGTAGATTTCTTTGTAAGGGATAAAGGTGCCAACAGAGGCAGGAGCCCAGTACAAAGGGCAGACAGCAGCGCCAGGAGAAACAGAATGAGTGAGTGACACAGGGGGAGTGAGCAACCTCAACGGAGCTCTGTCGGGACGGCTGTGGATTTCTTTGTGGACAGAAAAAGGTGCCAACGCAGGCAGGAGCCCAGTACAAAAGGGCAGCCTGCAGCACCAGGAGAAACACAACAAACAAGTGAGAGAGGGGGGGAGTGAGCAAGCTCAATGGAGCTCTATCGTAACTGCTGTGGATTTCTTTGTTGGCAGAAGAAGGTGGCAACCCAGGCAGGAGCCCAGTACGAAAGGCCAGCCTGCAGCGCCAGCAGAAGCGGAATGAGTGGGTGAGAGAGGGGGAGTCAGCAGGCTCAACAGACCTGTGTTGGGACTGCTGCAGAGTTCTTTGTGGGATGAAAAAGCCACCAACACAGGCAGGAACCCAGTAAAAAAGGGCAGCCTGCAGCAGCAGGAGAAACAGAATGAGCGAGTGAGAGAGGAGGAGTGAGCCACCTCAACGCAGCTCTGTCGGGACAGCTGTGGATTTTTTAGTTGGCAGAACAAGGTGCCAATGCAGGCAGGAGCCCAGTACAACAGAGCAGTCTGCAGCACTGGGAGAAACAGACTGAGCGAGTGACAGAGGGGCAGTGAGCGAGCTCAACACACCAACGCAATCAACATTCGGCATTGACAAATGCTTGTTTTATTTTACTTGCACCGTATTGTCCTTTGTATGTGCTGACTTGTGTGTTTTGCTGGCTACATTTTTTCAGCAGCACCTGTTCTGTATGTGAGCGACACATGGCTCTGTGTTTAGCACTCATATTTATACTGCAGTCCTTCCACCCATCCTTGCCAGAAAGGACACTATTTTAGGGGGATTTAAACTTTATACCCTCTTCTCTCTGGTGCTGCCCCTTCCTGTATGCAGCCCCCAGCCCCATCAGACAGTCTTATGCATTCACAGCTTAACCTCTACCCTGCAATGGGGTCCTCCAAGCTAGGGGGTAGAAGACCTTTAGGGGATTGTCATTCTGCTCAAGGGACTCCTAAGAAGCAGCAGTATCTGTTAGTGGCCGAAACCATTAACATATAATTTTTCTGCAAACACATATTCCTGATAGACTTAGATTCATAATCAATATATTTTTAACTTCCTCAGCTATTTAAAAAACAGCTTTTACAGCTTTTTTTTGCAAATTGATGACTGAAGTCATTAAAGATGACTGCCAGATGCAATCTTTAAAATTTCTTCAATTGAGGCTGTAAGACTGGAGTTATACTGTGGATGTACTATGATTGTGTGCGCACATGTTTCTGATCATAAATAGCACTGCACCCCACCACCCCAAGATGTTTCGTTTTTTTCATAGTGGCCATTGCAAGGGAGCAAAACTTTTAAAAGCTTTAGAATCCCATATCTCACTTTGAACATGAATGACAATGGGGAACAAAATGGTATAGTGGTGTTTTTGCCAGAAATGCATTATTAGTAACAAACAAACAGACAAACAAAAAAAATACCCGACATCACAATTAACAAATACTGCTGCTTTCAGAACAGGTCAGTCACTATAGGGAGGCCTGAGGTAACACTGAAAAGAACACTTATGTACTTATATTAACACTACATCTTTAAGAGAGACTCCTCCATTAGACCACACTTTTGAACTATAGCCATCAGGCACAAGGATCACATGCAAACTTTTTCTAGCCGAGGGATGCCAGTGATGAAGTCCTACATCTAAGTCTATGTAAACATGGGTGGCCTCATCACTTCTCAGCTTCTCACAGGAGAACAGACTCAGAGGACTGCCAACCATGGGGAACCAAAAGATAAGACCAGCTCCAGGCATACAAGGAGAGGCATGGGCCTGGATATATAATGCATGGATTAGGTTCAGGCACAATAGCTGATGTAACCCTCACTGAAGTAGAAGAAGGATGGAAGGGAAAGACAGCATTGGCATGGCCTAATGGAGAAGATTCTCTCAGAGATCTACTGATATGGCCGGCCCCGTAGTGCTAAGGGTTGAGGTGCTGGGCACCACACCTCGCACCATGCCGTCGACCTGAGTTCAGGAATGAGCTTGGGTTGCCATTGGTCAGCTGGGGAGGAGGAGGGCGAGAAGTTGGATTGAGCTGCTGATAGGCAGCTCTCTTCTCCTGGGGAGGGATCTGGAGTCTCCCAGGCTCTTGGTTGTCACCAAGTGGAGGTTTAGTGGTAGTGCCAAGACCAGTGGGAGACTCAGCATTAGGCCGTGTGGGGGAAGGGGCCATCACTGGAGCCTTGGGGTTCATGCTTACCTCCAGGGGCACACGCAGCCATGCTCTGGGGTCCCAGGAGTTAGGAGGGAGAAGACCAAAGAAAAAGCACATGTCTCCCCATTGCCAAAGTAGATGGTAGTTGACAGTGGGGAGCAAAAACCTCTACAAAAAAAAAAGATCTACTGATGTGGTAAGTACATAAATGATCTTTCTTCTTCCAGGATATATCCTCCATTAGGTCACACCTTTTGAAAAATTCCCAAACTGTTCCAAATAAAACCTGGGAGGCGGTTGCAGTCTGATATATATTCATGACAGCAGGCCTTGCAGTACAGCAAGTCTGAATCCAGCATGTCTATGAGAGACGATGTCCAGACCATAATGATTTGTGAAGGTGTGAACAGTGCTCCATGTGGCTGCAGCACAAACGTCTGCAGCAGAAACATTTCTGAAACAAGCAAGAAGAGGTCGTTTCTGTGGTGGAGTGACCATGAACTGCACCAGGAAGCTCCTCACCATGCTTCCCATAACAGAACGTAATACAAAGTTCCGGACATTTGGACAGGCACTGTTTAGACACAGGAGCACCGTCTTTCCCAGGGACAAACAAAACAAAAAGCTGAGAGGACATTCTGCAGTCCTTGATGCAAACGACATAGTATCTGAGTATTCTATGTATATCTAAAATATGGAGCAGTGCCTCCCCATGATTGGCATACTTAGGGTAGTAAACAGGAAGCTGTACAGTTTCATTCAGTGTAAATTCAGATACCTCCTTCGGTAAAAACCTAGGATTTATATGCAAAGAAGCTCTATCTTTGTGAAAAATCAGCTAAGAAGGCTCACGCTTTAGAGCCTGAAGCCCTGAAATCCTTCAAGCAGAAGTGATTGCAACTAAAAAATAATGTTTTCCATGACAGGAAATGTAATCCGCAGCGTGCAGATGACGCAAAAGGAGCCAGCGTCAGTTTCTTAAGCACATAATTCAAGTCCCAAGGCAGGTCTGAATTGCAGACAGGAGGTTTCATATGGAGACTACCTCTCAGAAATGTATGAGACACCTCTAAGTCTGCAACCGTACGACCATCAGTAGTGATATGGAAAGCTGATATCATGGTTAGATGCACCTTAAGTGAGGAATACTGTAGGCCAGAGTCTGACAAGGACAGCAAGTGTTCTGAAACAGCATGCACAGGACATGTAAATGGGCCCAAATTCTTAGAAGCAGTCTACTGAGTGAACTGCTTGCATTTCAAGGAACAAGTATGTCTGATAGATGGCTTTCTAGCTGCAATTAGTCCATCAGCAGCCTTATGAGATATCCCAAAACGTGCAATGGCTATATCTTCAGGAGCCATGCATGCAGATGTAGGGATTTCAGATCCGGATGGACCAGGTATCCTTTGTCCTGTGACAACAGGCCTTGACACAAAAGTAGGGGGACTTGAGGTTCCACTCACTGCCATCTGTTGCAGAAGTGGAAACCATATCTGGCAAGGCCATAATGGAGCAATGAGGATGAGAGTGGTACTTTCCATCTGCAGCTTGAGTAGGACCCCATGTATTAGTGAATTTGGGGGAAATGCATATAGGAATTTTCCTTTCCAAGAGAGGGACAACTCATCTCACCAGAAAACTCCAGGCCCTGGAGCAAGCGAGCAGAAACGCGGCAGTGCTGTGTTGTGTGGGGACACAAAAAGGTCCAACTCTAGATGACCCCATATTGTGAAGAGGTTGTCTATTATGGAGGTCAGCAGTTCACATTCATGAATCTTGGACTGTGACCTGCTTTGCCTGCCTGCTAAGACATTTTGGAGACCTGGAAGATGCACGGGTGACAACTGTAAGCTGTAGGACAGAGCCCAGTACCATACTGACACTGCTTTCCTGCATAGGAGATAGGAATGAGTGCCCCCCTTGTTTGCTGATATAATGCATCACACAGACATTGTCCATCTATGTTAACAGAGGAGTGGGGCATAGATGCTCCTGAAATGCCTGGAGGTTGTACAGGACAGCTCTCATCTCCAGGATATTTATGTGTATCCTGGCCTCCTCCTTGGTCCATGACCCCTGTGTCTCATATGGGACGAGATAAGCACCTCAGCCAGAGCCCGAGGCATCCATGGTGATGATCTGTACAGGAGCTGGTACAAGGAATGGAATGCCCTTTAATAGATTTTCATGATCCATCCACCATAGCAATGCTCCACAAAGTGGGGACGTGACGAGAACCATTTGGTCCAGCTCGTCTGTCAGCGGATCCCACTGGACCCTGAGTGTCCACTGAGGGGATTTTCATATGTAGGCAGACCAGTGGCACAGTCACAATGGCCACAGCCATGAAACTCAGGAGACATAACATTATTCTTGCAGAGACATCGTGACTCCTGTATACCAGCTGTGCTTGGGCAGTCAGATTTTCTGCTCTGTCCTGTGACAGGAAAGCACATCCCATCTCTGTGCCCAAAACTAATCCAATGTACGTCAGTCTTTGGCAGGGAATCAACACCGGCTGGGCTGGTAGTATAGCCTAGAGGATAGAGGAACGAGGTGTGAACAAGCTTGGTACATCCAGTAGACCAGACCTGAGTTTGATTCTCACAACCTTCACTTGTATACCTTGTGACTATGAGCAAGTCACTTAACCGTCCAGTGCTCCCAGGTCACCCCTGAAAACAGGCACTTGTGCCTATTGGGCCATACCCGGTTACCAAAGACTAAAATAAAAAAAATAAAAAAAACACAGATTATGGCACATTTACTGTTATCGGCAAGTCCTCAAACAACTGCCTTGTCTGAGACAAGATGTGTAGGAAAGCTTCCCTTAAGCTGGCCTTCAGCAGCCAGTCATTCAGATAGAGGAGCATATATACAGGCCTTCCCTGCAAAGAGCTGCTGCCACTATTGCTAAGCATTTTGTAAGGACTCGTGGTGCAGAAGACAAGCCAAAAGGCAATACTCTGAGCAGGTAATGTACCTCCCCCCCCAGCACAAAGCGGAGGTATTGCCTGTGGGAATTTTCTGATCTTGACATGAAGCTATGCATTCTACATGTGTAGAGAACAAAGCCAGTCCTCTGTTTGGAGAAAGGGGAATCGGAGCTTGTAGGGATACTATTCGAAGCTTCTTGTGTTTGATGTAGACACTGAGATCCAGCACAAGATGCAGACTCCTGTCCATTTTGGAGCCAGGTAGTATCATGAATAGAACCATTTGTTTCTCTGTTGATGAGGAACTGGTTCTATATCATGTTTTTGTAATAATTACTAAATATCTTCCCTCAGAAGGGACAAATAACCCAGATGATAACAGGGAAGAGGTAGAGGATGATCTGCAGGGGTTTCTAGAAGCTCCAGAGCATACCCCCTTTCAATTATCTCAAGGACCCACTTGTCCGTTGTAATCTCCTGCCATTGTTTATGATGCAGGGAGAGTCTACCCCCCCCCAACAACCACCCCTTGATATAACAGTGGAGATGGAGGTGTATCTGGAACAGAGTCAGACAGAACCGAGGGGGGCAGTACCAATGTTACCGATTGCTTTGGGTGCTTTTGTATGTGCACCTGGGGAAAGGGGAACTTACAAGGTAAGGCAGCAATGCCCCAACCCTTTCCACTGCAACCTGTGTGAGAAGAAACAGCATTCATACAGGCAGTGCGCATGGGCAGCCCATAATAGGCTGGACAGAGTTGATGTTGTCCAAGAATCTCTTATTTTTTATTTATGTTTTTTATTTTATTTCACAGTTATTAGGAAGAACATAATAAGCTGATATTTGCTTACAGGTGTGCCCTGGGAGCACAGAAAAGCTAAGTGGCTTGCAGTGGAATTCAGACCCAGTTCCCCAGCTTTGCAGCTCAGTGCTTTAAACCACTGTGCTCTACTGCTTCTCTGTACCAGAAGGGCAAGCTCGTGCCCAGAGTAAGGAACAAGCACAACCAGCTCCAGGCCCCACTAGTTCACCACCTATTGGCACTGTACATACTAAGGCCTCTGAGAGGTTATATACCCCATCTCCTGTTAGACAGCCAGCCCTTTCCCCCCAAGTATTCCCTATGCGTCCCCTTCAGCTCCCACTGAGCAACCTGAAATAAATACTGAGTTGAATCCCTCTCACAGCTCAGAATGAGGAGCCCAATATGGAAGATACACAGAATGGTTCCCAGCAGCACACTCCCTTGTCCCCTCATCAGGGATCTTCTCCAAAGCAGGTACCAGGCTCTAAAGAGGATATGCCCCCAACAGTTTTGAATTGCCTGCAACATCTAAGAACAAATGAGCACTTATTCAGAGATAAAAAATTAGACCAGACAAGGCATCCCCTATTGTCACTAGAAACCGATACAAGGCATTAGGTAAATGTAAACTGTGAGGGGCCACAGTAGAAAAGGAGGGCAACTCTGAAGCTTCCTCTATTACATCCTCTATTCAGTATGTATCACCTTAGCAAGAAGATTCCCAGCAGGAATCATTGTGGCAAAGAGAAGGAGAATTCAGTTTCACCCTAAATCATCCTAATTATCTCCTCTCTATAACTACCTATGTGTATAGGTTCTGCCCTGCGCCCACAAACTCATAATGTCAACAGCGTTGAGTCACACAAAAAGATTACTCACCTTTTTATATTGGAAGCTGTATCAGGCAACATTAGAAACATAAAAACATAGAAGTTGTCAGCAGATAAGGACCTCTTGGCCCATACCTACAGTGCCAACGCAGACCCTACTCGATCTCTGGCTCCCCCCCCCCGCCTTATTGCTAAGGTCCCCTTGTGTCTAGTCCATGCATGCTTGAATCCTGTTACCATTTTAGCAGCCACCACCTCCACTGGGAGGCTGTTCCAGGCATCCACCCCTTCCATGAAGAAGTATTTCCTCATATCTCCTCTGAATCTCCCTCCCCAGCTTCGTAGCATTACCCCTTGTTCTCAAGCATCTTTTTCCATGCAAAATGCTACCCTCCTGTACCTTATTAATTACTGTGAGGTATTTAAATGTTTCTATCATGTCCCCGCTTTCCCTTGTTCCCATTAGAGAGCACATAATCAATTTCCTGAGTCTTTCCTCTTGGGGCTTTTGATCCAGGCCCTGCACCATCTTGGTTTCCCTCTTCTTACCACCTCCACCCTATCTATGCCCTTCTGGAGATGGGGCCTCCAGAATTGGACACAGTACTCAAGGGTGGCCTCACAATCAATCTATACAGGGGTAACACTATCTCCCTCTTTCTGCAGGTGATACCCCTCCCTATGCACTGGAGCATCCTGCTAGATTTCCCAACTGCCTTATCACACTGCTTTGCTATCTTAAGGTAATCAGAAATTATTACCCAGGTCCCTTTCCTATTTTGTGGTTGCCAATACTTTCCCACCCAATTGGTACATCCCCCCACCCAACCTGGGTTTCTGTGCCCCAAATGCATGATGTTGCACTTTTTTGCATTGAAAAGCAGTTGACAAACCCTTGATCAGTCTTCCAGCTTTTTCAGATCATCTTCATTTTTTCCACCCACCTACTCTGGGAGTGTCCACTCTGTTGCTGATTTTTATGTTGTCCACAAACAGGCATACCCTCCCTTCCAGCTAACATTCTATTTATTTATCCAAGATACTAGAATTAAAATGCTTCATGAGGTATTTCAGCTGAAAAGGTTGTGGGTGTCAGGATGTTCTTTCTGGTCCCAAGGGGCAGAAATTTGTGATGTGTTAGGGATTCTCTTAAAAGGGTTTGAGTTTACAGCACAGATTGGTGGACATTTGCCCAGGAAAAGCATTATTGCTAGATGTGACATATATTGGGAAAGCATTTCGGTTTGTAAACTTTTATGCCACACAGGCTATTGCTGCTAGAGTTGCATTATTTAAAGCAGTCCAACTGTTCCTTCATACTAGGAAACTGCTGCTACCAGGTGGAGACTTCAATTGCGGACCTTCCCACGATGATGGAGAGAAAAGCATCACGAAGATCTACAGCGATATGTGCTTTTTGCACAATATGGTTCAAACAGAAAATCTCCATGTTTACAAAACAGTGCATAACCATGGGGGAAATTCATTTATGCAATAGGAGTGGACAGCAAACCCATTGAATAAATCCATTTATTTTCACAGCCGTTGAATAAATAGTGATGTCATCACCATTTATTTACAGTACATAATAGTAACATCATGTCTCCCCATATTCAAATGAGAATAACTGTAAGATGAAAAATGATGGTATGCTACTGTGAGCACGAAAGTTGTTCAGCACAAAAGTATCTACACAATGAGTGGTGATTCATTTATAGATACCTTTCAGTTTTTTTATAATTAGCAAAAAACAGCAGAAAAGTCTATTTTGTTTTTCATTTTTTTGACAAGCAAATGCAAATAACTTTAAAACGAAAAATGATAGCATGGTACTGTGAGCACGAAATTTGTTCAGCACAAAAATAGTTACAAAATGAGTGGTGTTTCATTTATAGATACCTTATGATTTTTTTTATAATTAGCAAAAACAAAAAACAGCAAAAAAATTCAATTGTTTCCACTTTTTGCAGCAAACAAATGCAAATAACTTTAAAATAAAAATGATAGCATGGTACTTTAAGCATAAAAGTTGTTCAGCACAAAAATATCTACAAAATGAGTGGTGTTTCATTTAATAGCAACCACTATGCTAGGCGGATCTATACTAGGAAAGTTAACAAAAAGTCACAGAACTTATTTAAAAATTAAACAGTCAAAAGCAAATATCCCTGCACTGAGAAGCAAGTATCCCTTGTTGCATAAATGAAATATACTATGGTGAGCTGTCAGATAAAAGATTTCTCTACACTCATGCTGTTTTACCTTGGACACCTCACTCATGAGGTTACCTGAGGTCAAACAGCACTTGTGTAGATGGTTTATCTGACAGCTCACCATTGTATATCCCATATTTATACATACATATATATATATATATATATATATATATATATATATATATACTTATATTATTGGGGCACGGTTGTGCCCCTATAGTTAGGGTTTAGTAGGCACTTCAATGTTAAACTCAAAATTTGGCACTTTAATAACTTTGCCACCGTTGAAAGGATTTGCACAAAATTTGGTATGTGCCGTCCTGTGGTGTAGATCTCTTGGTTTGGCAAATTTTGTTATGTTGCAAATTTGGACTCAAAAATTTGAAAATTACCAAAGTTATGCACGTGCATAGAACATTTTCAATGAACACTAATAACGCAGCTATTTTTAGGAATTTTTTCACCAGATTTTCAACATGGCTTCTTTGGGACCCCGTCTCATGAACAGTGGCACTGTCATTTCGGTAATCAGGCCCAAAAGGTGATTTTGTGCAGCAACTGCAAAATCACCTTTCAGCCCGATTAAGTGACAGTGTTCATGAGGTGGGGTCCCAAAAAAGGTATGTTGAAAATTTGGTGAAAAAATATCATAAAATGGCAAAGTTATGAACATAAGTTCAAAACGCCATTGAAATACATTATACGGCACTCACCTTTTTTCCTCAGTTCGCGGTTCGGCTTTGAAGAGTGCAAACGTGTCCTGCTCCACAGAAGATGACAGCCCTTGACCTCTGGTGTTAAGTATAGGGTAAGGGGGGATGGTGGGTTCTCAGTGGGAGGGTCGGGATGGGGGGGGACGGTGGGGATGACGAGGGGCTGTTTTCTTTTTTTCAGGTTTTGGAGAAAAAAGACATTGGGGACAGTTTTCTTTTTTTTCACAGGTTTGTGGAAATATTTTAGTACACTGGGATAGGCTTCCCAGTGTTGCACACTACTGGGGGTGGAATCTAAATGCCGACATGAGGACTGGGCCTCTCCAATGTCGGCAAATTAATGAAACAATGTGCTCTGGGCGGGGAAGGGCATCCAACACCGGGGGTTGGCATCCTGGTGTTGTATTATAGAATTAAAGTTAAAAGTGACTAGGGGACAGTAATCAGAGGGTGGGGGGTAGCCCATGACAATGCCGACCATGACTGAGCACTTTCAAAAAGGGCGACTCAATTGCAGCTCCTGTCCACAGGGCTACCAGGCAGGGAGGGTGATCGGATGCGGGGTCCATGAATATAGCGACAGGATGTCGCTATTGTTACAAACTCACTCAGCCGGTCAACCCTCTACTCCCAAAGTGCCAACCTCTGAGCGTATTATTTATGTACAGTGAACAGACAAGGTAACCTTCTTGTCTGTTTTGTGGGTTTAAGTCACCTTAGTCTCAAGCTCTGAAGGGATTCAAACTGATTACCTCTTGTTAGCG
Source organism: Neoceratodus forsteri (assembly GCA_016271365.2). Taxonomy (NCBI): domain Eukaryota; kingdom Metazoa; phylum Chordata; order Ceratodontiformes; family Ceratodontidae; genus Neoceratodus; species Neoceratodus forsteri. The sequence continues at coordinate 529,029,915 of CM028137.1, read as the reverse complement.
TACTCAATTCTCAGGCTCAGATAATTCTTTCTTTGGGGGGCCAGATATATTTGCCTATGGGCACCCAACCAGGTCTTTCAATGAACCCTTAGAACTCAATGCAAGATTTTTAGAGAACTCTATCCATTTCCCATTTTGGTATACAATAAGCCCATTCACAGTGTACTTATCACCTTTAAAAGCTCCACTTAAAATAAAAAGAATTGTCAAGGCACTCCAGCAGTTTCATTTGTAAAAAAATATCTTTACTTTAAAAATATCAAAACAGAACAATAATTACAGAACAAAATATATATATATATCCCAACACTTACAGCCTTAAAACAAACAGGAAAAAGTACAGTTCCTACAATACATACATTTAGACTGGTCTAATCTTACTCTTTTTCAGTGCTGTGATGATTCTCCCTCAGTCAGATAATATTCTCTTGTGTCTTTCTGTAAGGTTCTTTCAGCACTTAAACACACTTCTGAGCCGGCCTTCTCATGAGGTCACTAACTCCACCTTGGTGTATCAAACTCTATATTTTACAATACAGGGTCTCCAAATAAAATATTTAAAAAAACATATGAGATGACCTCACTGACTTCCCTCTCCACAGGTTAACTGGTCAAAACTGGTTTGTGCTCTGCTACACATACATTTCAAAGTGTCTTTGATCTAAGTCACTGAATTCAAAGCAAAGGTGTATTGGCCTCTTTAATCCCATCTGGACCTTGGAATCTACACCTCAGGTCTTTCTGATGTAATTCAAGGGTTCCCCGGGAAGTATTTTGGACCTTCCAAATCCGTCTGGGTCCTCCCTGGCTCAGACATCAAATCTCTTCAATGTCCATTCTGGCCTCTCTCCGATGCCCCTCCCCACAAGTCCTTCCTGGTAAGCATGTAAGTCAAAGGATCTCCCTGAGGCTAATCTTATTTCCTGGGGTGAAAGCAAATTGACAAGGTAATTGCACCCCAGATCTCTGTAGTTTAAAATACCTCCTGTCCTTTGAACTTATCCCTGGGGGGTCTTGATGTGTTAGTTCAAGTAAGACAGCCTTTTCCTTGAACTGACCTTCCCTTCACATATTTTATATGTAATAACAAAAATTAATACAGCACTTGAGCACTCCGAGCTGGCTGTCTATGTCACAGCTATATGTACACATGCATGGGGGGAGCGAGCATACCGAGCGATGGGTGGAAGGGGAAGGAGGGTTTGTGTGGCGAACTTTGGCAGTAGGCTGCCAAGCTGGCCCCAGTGCATGGTGGAAGGGTGGCAGGCTAGGGTTGTGAGGGTGTTGGGTTTGGTTCCGGGCATGCATTCCTTATGTTGTGCCTGGACGAGAACTTCCCCCCTCTCCATTTTTCACCTCTCGACATGCACCCCCGCAGTTGAGAATCTCTCTTTGTAGGCAAGGACGCCTGAGTGTACATCACCAAAATTGATTTTCGGCAATGTACACTTGCCCTAATGGCAATTGTCATTATTACATGGAACCATGGGGGGTGCCACTAGACCAGTAACTAGCTGGCTTCACAGTCTATTCTAATAAACATGAGGGTTGCCCCTTGAACTTACTTCCATACCACTAAAGCATGAAAAAATGATCTACTTGAAACTAATGTTGAATGATAATGTACTTAGCTGAGGCTGAAGCTGTTTAGCTAGAGACTGCAAAAAATAATTCACATAAACTGGATATCACCAAAGTTTCATGATCCAGTTCTGTGATTCCAAAATTACAAACGCTTTTCAACTTTAGTTTCAAGTAGATACATTTTTCATGCTTTGGCGGTATGGAAGTGAGCTGAAAGGGCAAGTGGGCAACCCACACATTTATTAAAATAGACTGTGAAGTCAGCTTGTTACCTAGCCCTGATTTTCCTCAGTTTTGGACAGTGAATTCACGACTCTAGCATTTGTTTGGAATGTTGAATGCAATTCTATAAGTAAGCAATAATCCAGTGCACTGTGCTGCAATATAACATCAGCAAGCAGTTTAAAAACAATGTCTGCGCAATGCAAGCAGAGAGCTGTACGGGTGGTCGGGGCGGAGGCAAGCAACAAGCTTGACCTCTCGCTCTCTCTCTCTCTCATGTCTGTTGCTCTGTCTCTCTCTGTCCTGTTGGTCCTTGGGGGGTTGTGATCTACTATCGTATGCTAGGCAAACAGAGACACAGAGAGAACAGAGATGACGCTTGCTACTCTTTTGGATCGGCACCTTGCTGCTCTCCCTGTGTCCTGCCGTTCCTCTGGGGGAGTGGGGGGATTGATCTACCACCCTCTGGTAGGCAAACTGTGGGACGGGGGGATGAACATACTAGAGGACACAGACAGCTGCCACACATGCAGCTGATAAAGACAGAGCCATGCAAGGACTGCATTTGCCAGAAGTTGGGGGAGTGACAAAATACATAGTGCACTACTACCTGTCTGTCTTGCTCCTCTGTCTCGCTGTCTCTGCCCTCTCCCTGTCATGGTCCAAGATATCTCTACTGCCAATGACTGTTGTGAGCCCTGCAGAGACTGCCAAAGAACAAATTGCCTTGCTGTACCCCAGGTAAGCTGCAGGGTACAGCAGCTGCACCAAAACAGAGAGAGGATACTGCAGAGAGACAGGACACAGGATACATCATACTGCACTTTTACCCCACAGCAGCTCAGTCTCTCTCGCTCTCCATCTGTCTGTCACTCACTGCTGTCTCTGTCACTCGCTCACACTCTCTCTGGTCATGATGATTCTATCTCGGCCATCATTAACCGATGCCACCTGATGTCTGCTTCTCTCATGTGCTTTCATGTTATGGCCCTTCTCACCCTAAAAAACAGTATCAGATAATAGAAATTGACATTTTTTTTAAAACAGGGAGGTAAGGGGAGGGACCACTAGACACCAGGGATATACAGTACAGCATGGGGGAAGGCACAGAACTCATGATCAAGGATCCTTTTTTGTGACTCATGATACGAAAAAGGATTCTTTTTTCGTATCACACAGTCACGAAAAAGAATTCCTAGCAGGAAATTAAACACATTTCTGGGTCATATCTCTAACATTAAGGTGCAGATTGCACCTAAGGAGGTGCCGATCAGCCAGCTAGGTACGGTGGTCTCTCTCCAGGATGTCATTTTTGTGGCTTTTGAAATAATAAAAAAAAAAAGATGGCTCGTGAAAAAGGAATTTTCTCTCACGAAAAAGGATTTTATTCTCGCAAAAAAGGAATGGGTCTCACGAGATTGAATGCTTTTTCGCAAGATCAATTCCTTTGTCGAACTTTTTACCTCTGTCTTGAAAAATGAACTTCCCATAGGCAATAATGGGAACTTAAAAACGGAATAACTTTGCAACAGATTAACATTTTTGCACCAAATTAACACTGGCAGTTCTGTTATCCATTTTCTTTCTACATAAAAAAATCACGTCAAAATTCCACACCATCTGGGCACAAGGTGATGAGGAACAAACTGCAAAAAGTTGTGACTTTTTCACACTATCCGGATCTCAGAATCTGCACATCCAACCAGAATGAAACTTGCCATATCAAGAGATCTACCCCACAGGACACCAGTTACCAAAATTTGTGCAAACCTGTTGAACAGTTTCAAAGTTATTAGAGTGCAAAAGTTGAGGTTTACCATTAAGCAGGCTACTCAACCTTAACTATAGTGGTGCTATCGCACCACTATTACATATATATACATATATATATATATATATATATATATATATATATCAAATGGGTAGGGAAATTACTGCTCTTTTATTGGAGCTTGAGCACTACATGGCCATGGTATATCAGAGCACGACCACACCTGCACTTACCCCCAAAAACAATTTTGCTTTTTATAAGATAGATAACTCACTCTAGGATGTGCAGTTGCGCCTTGATATCACACATGCCTGGATTGACGCATACCAAGGCGCGGCGATATCAGAGCATGACCGCACACCTAAGAGTGGGTTATCTATTATATATATATATATATATATATATATATATATATATTATGGTAGCACGGTAGTGCTACCATAGTTAGGTTGAGGAGCCATTTCTATGTTAAACCCGGAACGTTGCACCTTAATAACTTTACAACCGTTTGACAGATTTGACTGAAATTTGAATACACAATCAAGAGCTATAGGCCTTGGCATCTGCCAAGTTTTGTACCAGTTGGATACACGGCTGCGGAGTTATTAAGCGTGATTTGCGCATATGTTTACGCTTTTTCTGGAATTTACTGGTCGCTGCTGACAGGTCGCACGTGTTTGCACGACCGCCAGAAATCTTCAGGGAACGCGGCGGCCAGGGTCCCGATGTGCCTTTTGAAGATTTGGTGAAAAATATTAAACGGTTCAAAAGTTATTCAAAAACAATTTCCCATTATAAGTCAATGGGAAAGTTAACAAAAAGTTCAACACGCTCGCAAATGCATTTTACTTTCGCAATGGGCCTGTTACTTTCGCAATCAGCCATTTTGTTTTCAGTTGGTGATTAGAAAATGCTTGGCATTTAAATTTGGGACCTCTAGCAACCTAATTCTTTTGTATTCACCTAGTCAGACCCTGAGGTTGCTAGCCATGTCTTTATTTTGGGTAAAACACCCCAGAAATATGTTTTCATATTTCTGGAAAAAGTACTCACAAAGTACTTTCATGCTCATGAAAGTGTCGCAATGTTTAGGAAAGCTCTAAATTCGCTGTAATTTTCTAGTCTGTGGAAAAATGACAGCAATTCTTTGGCACTGCACTGCAAAAGAACAGTTGGGAGTTTTGGGCTGAAATTTGAGGAACGAGCAGACATCTCACAGATGTGCCTTTCAGTGTTGTATTGAAAAATATTACATGGCAGCAAAGTTACGGCACTCCAAAGTTGACGGTTTTTCCATAGGATAACATTACGGCCGATGCATTACAGGAACTTTGGCACCCTGCTGCAAAATAACGGTTTAGTCTTTTTCCTGAAATTTGGAGGAAGACAGCCAACAGCCCACAGATGTGCCTTTCAGTGGTTTGGTGAAAAAATATTACAGGGAGGCAAAGTTATGGCACTCCGAACTTCTCTTTTGTTCCCATAGGATAACATTACGGCATTCGCTGCGCCTTTCAGGGCCCGTATCTCGGAAACGGTGCGAGATACGGACTTTTCGTCGGAAAATTTCTTAGCCCCTAACAAGGGCTAAGTCCAAAACTAGCCAGGACAGTCATAAATCATACAACTTTTAAATTTTTTTTCCACGTCGTATGGTTCCTGAGATATAACCTATTTAGTATTCCAAGTCCTCATTTTCTGCTCCGATACCCATTATTATGCATACATTCTTTGTACTCACCGTCTTTCTCTATTCAGCTTTTGGGGAAAACCAGCCTGTCCACTTACATTACTATTACCATTGCTCTTTCCGCTTGAGGTTCCATGCCCGTTTCACTTACCATTGACGTCTACGCCACCACGTGCATCATCCCTTGTGTTTTCATTTGCGCTTGCGTTTCTGTTATTTTTTGCCATTTGTGTCTACCGTACTGTTTCTCTTTCTGTTTCACTTTGCATCACCATGCCCATTGACATTTCCGTTTGCAGGCACCATGTTACTATGTGACAAGACATCACGTGGCACACCGCTCCCGCTCACGCCACCGTGTCGTTACTCTTTCTATTCCTTCGCTTGCGTTACCTTGTGCGCCACTGTTAGCACTTCTGTTTGCATTGCTGTTCCTGTTACTATGCCACAAGACATCATGTGGTGGGGAGTTCTTTGGGGCCACGCCCCCACGATGCATTATGTGCCGGAACGGGGCCCTATGTGCTTATCCTTTATGCTTTCATTTATGCTTTGCGTTTCTGTTATTTTTGTCATTTGTGTCACAGTACTGTTTCTCTTTCTGTTTCACTTTGCGTCACCATGCCCATTGACATTTCCGTTTGCAGGCACCATGTTACTATGTGACAACACATCACGTGGCAGACTGTTCCCATCTATGCCACCGTGTGCATTGCCCTTTCTGTTGTCATTTGCGCTTGCATTACCATGTGCGCCACTGTTAGCGCTTCTGTTTGCATTGCTCTTCCTGTTACTATGCCACAAGACATCATGTGGCGGGAGCGTGGGACCCCACCCCGCCGCATTACATTCACTAGTTCTCATTATCATTCTCAAAAAGAAGGGAAATTAGAGGCAAAAAACTCTGTTTAATGCATTAGTTAGGGTTGTTCCACAGCGACAAAAGTGAGGGAATTCGCTGTTAGGGTTGAAAACCCTAACTCCGACTCACCCCCGCACACACACACACAGACACACACACACACACACGTGCAAGTATGGGGAGGACCAAGTCAACACAACCAATGACAGTCATCCAGCGCAATGACAGAAATAACAAACAATTGTCTAAATGTACTCACGAGACATCCCCACCCACCTGACCAGGTACTGCATGCTCAGTGGAGATCAACAGCAAAACTGAGGCCAAGTACACCAGTACACATCCCCTGATTGCAGCTGCACACACGTACCACACTTGGTAGTTGCATGGCCTTACCTACCGATGCCCCACACCACACCACAACTGGTACTGTGCTGTTAGTCAATATAAATGCTGAAGGAGCATGATGACAGTTGTAGAAAGATTTTAACACTAGTGAGTATACATTAATTAAGAGAAGTACATAAATTAACTACAAGACACTAGCATGCTCAAGATAAAAGTAGTGTTACATTTAGTATGTGATTTACATAGTAGTACATTTACTGCAACGGTTTACTCAAGATAGAGAGGCTGATGTAAACGTATGGAAAAGCATTGCCTGTTCAATGCTGTGAAATTCGTACTGCCAGTATCAGATGCATTCTTACTGATGAAGGTGTACTGCTGATGTACATACATAGACCTTCAGTGTGTTTCAATACTAAAGATGCAGTAAGTATTCTTTGTAAGAAACAGTGTAATTGCATGGATCAGGCCAAGCAACTTCTAAATATCATAGCACTACTGAGCCAACAATGACGTACCTGTATCAGAGATGTATATAGGATAGATTTTCCTGTAGGCACTTACTGAGTATGTTGTACCTGATAAAGACAATCTCATTGCATCTGTGATGACTAACTTATTCAAATAGTAATACATTTACTATTGTTGCAATGAGTGATCTATGCCACTTATGGACACAGTGTAATTTTTTTTTAACAGTTGTTTCATACTCAGGCTGTATGCCCAGTGTTTGGGTTTGCCACACTTCTGTCACTGATGCTATCAAAGTGATAACTATGTTAATTGTGGTACAACAGGAATCAAGTAGGTATGGTGTAGATATAAACAGAATGTCTTTTATATTGATTTAACTCACAATGGGGTAAATGTACTAGGACAGCAGGGGTCATTCTCTATCACTGACTCTGTCAGTTATAATCACACTAAGGTTTCGATGACTGTAATGATCAAGTTACACTGTTCATCTTCTTGAGTTCATATTCACAGCCATTCTCCACTAACTAGACAGTGTATGGTGTAACTGGGTGGGACACTGTGTTGCAAAGCTGCTGCAGTGCCTAGCAGAGGGAGAGTATCTACTCATAAAGACAATTAAGCAATAAGGCATGACCAACAGTTATGTTAAATGGTCTGTTAATCACCCTGTAGGGGTTTAATGTTGAATGAGGCGTAGCCGGGTCCCACATGTCGCTAGACAGTGATAAACTGACCATTAACATAATACCTGGGAGTGGCTTATTGCTATCATAATAAAATTGTTTTTTAAACAACATTAAAACATGTTCATCATATAGTTAGGCTCTACATGTATGTTAATAAAAACTAAACATAAGGCTGTTACAATGTTTACAGTCAATTAGAAAGCTGCATTTCTCAAACCCTTGTTATAATCAGAGATATTATACCTGTACAACTCCTTGGTTTTGCTGAACTCTATTGCTCAGGTGGCCGCCACATGTGTGTGGTCTGGTGTGGGACATCGGTGGGTAAAGGCCATGCAACTACTAAGTGTGGTACTGCTGCATGCAGCTGCAATCAGGGATGTGTACGCTTGGTGTACATGGCCTCAGTTTTGCTGTTGATCTCCACTGAGCATGCAGTACCTGGTCAGGTGGGTGGGGATGTCTCTGTAGTACATTTAGACAATTGTTTGTTATTTCTGTCACCTGCTGCTGGATGTCTGTCATTGGTTGTGTTGACTTGGTCCCTCCATACTTGCATGTGTGTGTCTGTGTGTGTGTGGTGCTGGGGTGACTGGAGTTAGGGTTTTCAACCCTAACAGTGAATTTCCTCACTTTTGTCGCTGTGGAACAACCCTAACTAATGCATTAAACGGAGTTTTTTGCCTCTAATATATATATATATATATATACATATATACAGTGCACTCCACTTATAATGGACACTATTATAACGGACAATTGGTTATAGTGGACAAAAACTGATTTCCCAAACCAAATATATCAAATCCAATGCATTTTTTTCTGATTGTAATGGGCAGAAACATTGCTTATAACATACACTATGGAGCTTTTATGGGCATTTGTAGTGCTTTTATTGGGGGTGGGGAGTGCAGAGCTGGTGAGGAGATTTGGCAAATGTAGATTTAAGATGAAGGAGCTATACAGATTGTATTTATTTCTCACAAAATAATTTTCCACAAGCTGCATAAACTTTTATTAGTTAATTCATTACAATAAAAGGAAACAATTTTATTTTTCAATAAAACCCTTACAGTACAATTGCCTTTGTTCTTACGGCTATAGAACCCCAACATCCAGCCACTACAGTTACTATATTCTTCTTACCTTCTACAGTAAACTTCTTTAACAAAAAAAGAAAAGAAAAAACACTAATATTCTCTATCAGTTAAATAACTAAGTGTGGCAGGATTCTGAATAATCTATGATGTTTTATAATAGGTTCTCATTTACCTTGAGCCACTGCTTACACACATTGGCACATATAAATCATAGGGTCCACTGCCTCTGGATATAATGGACACTGGATATAATGGACAAAAGTTGTGTGCACAGATGTGTCCATTACATCATGCTTGCACTGTATATGTGTGTGTGTGTGTGTGTGTGTGTGTGCATATATATATATATATATATATATATTTATGCAATAGGCATGGACTCAGAAGCCATTGAATAAGTATAATAAGACTGGACAGGGCGTAGACAGTTATACCAGACCGCCTAGGGGCGTAATGAGGCCTGACGCCGCAGGCTGAGGGCCTTATAGCCCCTGGAAGGTCCGTATAGCACAATACCGCCTACCCTGGAGGGTATTATTGCGCTTTAGAAATGGGCATCAGCTAGATTTTTTTCCAGTAGTTAACAGATAGGTACAACATTGAAAAATATTACCTTAAAATACAAAAAAAAAGTTTAATGGTAAAATAGTCCCTGGTTAACACAGTTGCCTTCTCTGCCTAGTACAGTTGCCAGTAGAGGGCGCTGCTACAGGAGGCTAGCACTTTGGGAAAAGTCTTTGAGGAATTTCCTATGGTTGTTGTATTTGGCAGTTTATTTTTGTTTCCTTTGTGGTACTTCTATTCAGTTCTCCCCCCTCACATTTAGTTTACAGTAAGGTCTTAGCACCAATATTGGTTTTTAGTGATGTGCATTTCATCTCCCTGGGCTATCTCCCCTCTCCACCAACAGCTGCCCTTGTCAACTGATGAAGGGTTTCAACGGTTTACGTTGACATCGCGATCCTGCCTGCCCGCGCGATCCATCCTGCCCTCATGCCAAAGAAGAGACTGATGTTCCTGACTGAAACTGGGAGATCAGGTAGAAAATAAGTGACTTTTAACCTCACTCATCTTCGTAGGTCACAGTAGTGGGCCAGGAGCGAGCGACCGGAGGGCGGTGGAGGAAGCCGGTAATCGGAGCAGCAGACTATGATTTTTGAATTGTGGGCTGATTCTGTGTTCACTGACAGGGCAGACTGAGACAGCAGTGGCAGACAAGTAAAAAAAAAAGGGTGAGACCGCTTAAAACCGGAAAGAGGTGATCACGGTAATGTGGGGCCAGGAGCCAGCGAGGACAGCGGGTGGAGGAAGTCATGTATGATTTTTCAGTTGTGGGGCTGATTCTATGTTCATCGACAGGGCAGATTGAGAGATCAGTGGCAGACACATAGAAAAAAAAGAGACTGTTTTAAATCCGAAAAGAGGTACACATTTTTTGAAATGGCTGTTATCTAACAAGTCAGTGTGTGTGTGGGGGTGGGGGCTCACACTGTCTTGTTAAGCGATGAAAAAAAAATGGCAGCCATTTGAAATTATGTGCCCAATGCTTCAGCCAATGATGAAGCAGGCTAGGCACAAGAATATTTGGCTGGCCATGAGGCAGGTTTGGGCTGGGGCCTTTTATTTGGTGGGCATCTATTGTCTGATAGATGCCCACCTAAATAACTGTCTCAGCCAATCAGAAGAGAGAATGGTCTTTGCCCATTTTCTAAATCCATTTATCTTCACAGCCGTTGAATAAATAAAATGTATCCACATAGTAGCTATGTCACAATCACTCTGGAACTCATTTAGAATGTTTGGCCTCTGTAGCAGTACTACCCATATTCAAATGCGAATAACTTTGAAACAAAAAAAGACAGCGTGGCACTGTGAGCATGAAAGTTGTTCAGCACAAAATTATCTACAAAATGAGTGGTGTTTCATTTATACTTACCTTATAGATTTTTTATAATTAGCAAGAAAAAGCAGAAAATGCAGTTTTTTGTTCACTTTTTGACAAACATATGCAAAACAAGATAAGCAATCAAAAGCAAATGTCCCTGCACTGACAGAAAGCATCCCTATTGCATAAATGAACTATACAATGGTGAGTTGTCAGATAAATGACTTATCTACACTTGTGCCGTTTGACTCAGGACCTTACCGTGGCATATGCTACTCGTAGGTTACTGAGGTCAAACAGCACTTGTGTAGATAAATCATTTATCTGACAGCTCTCCATTGTATATCCCTTATATATATTTATTTATAAAATGATACAAATACAAATCCAGTGTTCTGATTAGAGAAATCATGATCATATGATAGTCAGAGTGCAACCAAGAAACTCGTATTTTTACCCCTCTAAAACAATTTTGCTATTTTATAAACTAGATAGATAACTCACTCTGAGGTGTGCTGTCACACTCTGATAAATGTACACCTTGGGTGGTTGATAACCTTGGCCTGCTGCCTCATGCGATAATGCACACCAAGGCATGCGATATCAGAGCATGACAGCACACCTCAGAGTGGGTTATCTATTATATATCTATATATATCTATATATATAGATATATATAGATATGTCATAGATAACTCTTAGGTGTGTGGTCGCGCTCTGATATACACACGCCTTGGTGTGTGTTGTATGCATGAGGCCGCAGGCCGAGTGCATCAACCACCTAAGGCATGCATATGTCAGAGTGTGATCGCACACTGTAGAGTGGGTTATCTATCTTATAAGATGGCAAAATTGTTTTTTTGGGGGGTAAAAGTGCAGGTGTGTGGTTGCGCTCTGATATACGCACGGACATGTGATGAGATCCAACAAATCAGCAGACATAATTTTTTCTACCCATTTTATAAATATATATATCTATATTTATATAGATATATATATGCGATAAACTTTAACCACTCATATAGCATTTTGTTGCATGTGGAGCAAACACAGTTGGGGTAGAAACGTCTGACCATCTAGCGGCATGTTGTACAGTAGCTGCTCCCCTAGTATACAAACCAAAAAAAAGAAAAATATAATTTTTGCATTTAGATAACAACCTTCTTGAGGATGAAAACATTAAAGTCTGCCCACGAACCCTAACAAACCTAGAACCTATTGTCTATACAGAGTTCTAACCCATACTATCCACCCCGTGCTCCCCGTCCTAACCTTATCACCCTGAGCAACCACTAAGCCCTTCAATCTGTCCAAATCATGTTTGAAACCATTGATAGTTTTGGTGCCCACCCCATCAGCTGGAAGATTGTTCCATGGCTCCACCACCCTTTCTGTAAAATAAAACTTTCTCGCTTCTCTCTTAAATCTCCTTCCCATCAGTTTCCACTTGTGTCCCTATGTTCTTGATCCACTACTTATGCTAAATAGTTCCTCACAGTTTACCTTGGTCATACCTTTCATGAACTTGAAGGTCTCTAGCGTATCTCCCCTCTTTCGTCTGACCTCCAATGAGTGCATGTTCAGTGCCTTGAGCCAGTCCTCATAAGATCTTCCCTGCTGGCTCTGAATCATTTTAGTCACCCTGCATTGCACTGTCTCCAGCCTGCCCTCACCTTTTCATAGGCAAGGACTCCAGAACTGGGCACAGTACTCCAAGTGGAGCCTCACCAGTGACCTATAGAGAGGTTGTAATACCTCCTTCCTTCTGCTGTCAGTACTCTTCCTATACACTGTAGCATCCTATATGCCTTACTGAAGCCCTTGTTACACTGGTTTGATTGTTTCAGGGAGTCACTGATGATGACCCCTACATCTCTTTCCTCAGAGGCCATGCACAGCTTTACCCCCCTTCCCACCAATCCAGTACTCTGTCCTCTGGTTCTTGTTCCCTATGTGCACCACCTTGCACTTTTTGACACTAAATTTCATATCGTTGATCACCTCTCTAGCTTTTGCAAGTGTCTATGCATCTACCTAACCCCCTCCTTGTTGTCTACCCTGCCACAGAGCTTAGTGTCATCTGCAAAGAGACACATCTTGCTCTGGATTCCTTCACCTATGCTATGTCACTAATGAACATATCGAAAAGGACTGGACCTGGGACTGATCATTGTGGCACTCCACTGGTGATCTCTTTTCTGATTTGACTCCATTAGCTACAACCCTCTGCTGTCTCCCTTCCAACCAGTTTCTCACCCATCTAACTGTGTCCTTCGCTGTACCCAGATCCTCCAGCTTCTTCACTAACATTCTGAGAGGCACCAAATTGAAAGTAATGCTGAAATCAAAGTAGAGCAAATCCACAGTATGACCCTTATCTATTACCCTAACTACCCAGTCAAAGAATATTATTAGGTTGGTCTGACAAGACCTTCCTGCCACGAACCCATGCTGTCTACTATCCTGGAGTGAACCAAGATTCTATTGTTCAATCAAGTTAATCAAGACTCTGTTGCTTCCCGTATTTCTACATTTCAGTCATGCCTCCCTACCCATTTTGACACCTCAATACATAGTACATTTTTTCAAGGATTATGGGGGAGGCATCTTAACCCTGTTAAGAGAGATTATACCTATCAGGACTATACCAGTGGGGGAGTAAAAATGGTAAATTCTGTGTTTTTTCCACAACTTGTTTATGAATTTTTATTTCATGCCCATTCTTGTGGGTAAAGGTATAGCATAGACACCATTAGAAAAAGAATGACTATCCCAATTTCTTTACCAGTGGAGAAGAGGATGCTTAAAGCTTCCAACTACCCAAACCACCCCCCAACTTCCACATTTTGCTAGAAGTTCTCATGCCAAAATCAGGCAATGGAAAGTTTCTCCATCCCAAATAGTGACTTACTCTAGGAAGCCTTTGTACTGTTTAATTATTGAATCTAGTTTAATCCAAATGTTTACTTTCCAATGTGCCCTGCAGGGAGCAAAGATGTAGTTTTTCAGCACCTGGCACATACACGGCTCCCTCAAGAATTATGAATGCTTATGGTTATATTGTCCTGGAAAATTAGGAGTTAAAAAAATCCTTCAAATAAAAAAGTATTAAAAAGGACGCGCTCCACACCAATATGTTCACAAGTGTTAGAGACACAAGAGGACTTTCTACGTATGTGTCCCTTTGCCGTGGGCCTCTGGTCCACTTTAGCTACCATTTGGGGGGAACCTGAGTTTTGAACTGTCACTTTTGAAGATGTGGTATTGGATCGCTATCCTGTTGGTTGGGCTGAGATACATGATGGTACTTTATGGATCATCCTTTCTGCTTGTAAATATTATCCATGGCAAGCACGATGTGCCTATACTATTCAACAAACGATAAACACACCGATAAAAGTTATTAAACAGATCAGAAACTGCTTAAAAAGACTATGTTTTAGAGGATGGAATTCTTTGCAACCACATCAGTTTAGGCAATATTGGTGTAACTGGATTATGTCTTAACCTGAGGAATGGTATTTTTCTTTGTACCATGTTACTGTATAATTTCTTATATGAAATTCCATATAGATGGATGCCTCTTACGTGTTTATTTTTCTTTCTGTTTTTCTAAGACTACCTTGAGATAGGGTTTTTTTTTTTTTGCACAAATTTCTTTGTATTTGTCAGACCAGTATTAGGATTTCATTCACTTATTCTTACTTTACTGTATGGATTGGAATAGAACTGTCTTGATAAATTATGTATGTTTTGTTTGATCTGTTCCTTTGTATGATAATTGTTTTTAAATAAAAAAAAATTCCCCTGCTGTTCTTCGATAATTGCCATGGGATCTTTTACTTCCACCTGGCCAGTGACCAGAGATGGGCAAAAGGGACCTCAGTTTAACATCCCATCCAAAGGACTGACGGTGGTGCTGGATTGAACAATGGCACCCTCCCTTCCTGGAAGGAGGATAGCACCCTGTCAGATGCTCAGTCCTCCTCCCCCAGGCCAGCTCCTGATGTCCCAGGCTTGTTCCAGAACCTGGGTTGTCAGCCTTGTCAGCAGTGCCACTGCCACTGGGCCAGTGGGCTGATCTAGAAATTGCAATTTTGTACCATAAGAGGTACATCTCCAGAATGAAGCACCTCGACCACAGAGGGTAGTTGGTCCAGGAGGTTGGTAGGTGGTTAGGAGGGGCAAATTGGGTGCCTCATCAGTCAGTGCTTACCAACGTATAACCTCCACAAACCATATAAAAACTACAAACAGGTATCTGCCTCTGTCTCTGAAATCAAACAAAGGAGCAGCAGGCACTGCAGAGCAGAACACTGCAGCACAAGAGCTAGCACTACAAAACTCACCCAAAACAGGGACCAAAGCAAAAAAAGCAAAAAGTAAATCCAAAACACTTCTGATCATAGGGGACTCCATGATTCGGGGAGTTGATATCTACCTTTGGCCCGAGGTAATGGTCAGATGTCTCCCAGGTACATGAGCATGGAGAGACATGGACCACATTGCTAAAATTGTGCAGGAAGCAGGAGAAAACATTGACGTTCTGGTACACATAGGGACGAACAATCTCGGCAGCCTGTCAAATATGGAGACCAAGGAACACCTGACCAGGCTGGGCATCACCTTCTCTGAGATCCTGCTGGTCTGGGAGAGGGGGCCAGATGGACGGAAGGTCAGAGAAGGGGAGAAAGGGAAGATAAACATGTGGTTCAAGGGCTGGTGCCAGGAAAAGGGACACAAATTTGTAGGTAACTGGCAACAGTATTGGGAGTGAAAGTTCTTTAAATTCGATGGACTGCATCTGACTAAGGAGGAAGTCAGTGCATTGGGCAGAAGTTTGATGTCTTTGCAGAATATTTAAACTAGCGAATGGGGAGGGGGTGCAGCACCTGATACATCGAACGGGAAAAACGCCCCTCTCCCCTCAGCTAATGATCAAACAGAAGTTCAGCATGTTTGTAGTTCATTTGCATCACCAAGTAAGGAAAAAGGTCCAGCTCCTCATATGACATGCAGGGGAAAAGCTGGACGTCACCCCACAACTAACGCACCAAAATCTGGCCAATGGAAAATCATGTACACAAATGCCTACAATCTGGGAAACAAGATCCCAGATCTGGAGGAAACAATGACAGAAGTTAAACTGGACATAGTAGCTGTCACACGCCCCTGGCCCCCTAACCTCAGGCAGCCAGGCAAGACCTCCTGTTTGCGGAGAGGATCCCCCTATTCAGGAACTCGTGAGTAGGAGTAAGGGTTCAGAAAGACTTCCCAACCTTCCTTTTCCCAGTGGGAGGGTGGATTCTGTAGTATTGAGTTACCTTGACTCTGCACTACTTTCAGTATTTGAATCCCACCACGGCCACTGGCTTTGTCTTGCCTAGGTAGTTTTATATGATAGCCGAACAGATTCTATGTTTTTTTAGGCACACAGTCTTTTCAAAACCCTTCTATTTAAATGTTAAATCACACAACCAGACCCCAATCAGAGCTGACAGAAAATCATAAAAGTTTACTTAAAATAAAAACAATACAGAAAAGTCTACAATTTGGAAGAACTTTGAAATGCAGACAGTAACAAAAGTGAAACTGGATGGTTCACAGAAAACACTAGATACTGTACTCTATACTATACCTTGTTTTAAGGTTAGAGTTCAGACAAGATTTCAAATGTCCTGGTAGAGATGACAGTTCCTTAGGTAATAGAATTTTGTAGCACGTCCTTGATCCAAGTCTCTGAATGTCCTTTTAAAAAGTCTTCAGATGTTACATTGGTGCAAAGTCTTGGCTTCAAAAATTCTGACTTAAAAATCAGAATTTTCTGTTCAGTATGTGGCATGTCAAACTTTCCATACACTCAGGACTGGTTTTTCAGATTTCCCCAGGTCTACACATATACTCCTGGCTACAAGAATATGCCAGTTGGAAATAGGCAATTTGCCTTCAAACTAAACTGGTTTTCAACTGTTCTGAATTCCAAATGTGTCTGATTATATACATGGTCATTTGTTTGGACACACCTACCCTTTTTCCCTCTGGGTGAGGTTAAATGGTTCCAAGACAAAACAGATATTAGGGTGCAACAAATTACCTTTCCCTATAAGTGTCACTGTGGTTTCATGTCAATCCCAATGACATCTGGTCCATGCACTTGGCTTAACCTCTGAATCCTAGGTCATTACATTACCCTTCTCTGTCATGGAAAGCCACAGTGGGATCTTTTATGCCTTCCTGGGGCCATATACCTGTCTCCCTTATGTTGAAATATAACAGGTCCTCACTAGCCTTTATAGAAATAAGTTATTTTTATAGTTACCTGTTAAAGGGACAGTGTCTTAATTCCAAACTACATTACAGAATATACAACATGATCCCACATAAATGGATCTAGGCATATAATGCAACAGCAGCCATTAGCGAGATATGGTTCACCAGTAACCATACTTGGGAGACTTCAATACCCAGCTATGTACTGTTCAGAAGAAACTGAGCTGCAAAAAGGGGGGGGGGGCCCTTTATATCAATGAAAATATCAAAGTTACAGAAATTCAAAATACACAAAAGGAGCCAGAAAAAACTGTGGGTCACCCTGGAAACAGGAAATGGGGCAGCCAAAAGAACTGAGGTTGTCTACAGGGCCCAGGACCATGGGGAGGCCATAGACACATTACTGTTTGAAGATATACAAAACATGACAGCTAAAGGGGTGTTTCTGATAATGGGAGACTTCAACATGCCAGATACAGATTGGTCAATACCAGCAGGAACATCTGCCAGAACTAGACACATAGTGGATTCCCTGCAGGGGGATGGCCTCAAACAATTTGTACAACAACCCACAAGGGACAGGGCTATCCTGGATCTAGAACTGACTAACGGGGGAAAGGATCACAGATCTCCAGGTAGAAGGTCACTTAGGGGCCAGTGACCATCACATGGCATGGTTCAATTTGGCCACTAGAACTAAATCATCCCATTCCAAGGCAAAACTATGGGACTTCAGAGGAGCTGACTTTGATAAGATGGCCAACAGAGTTAAGCTAGCCCTGGCAAGAAGAAATACAGGTGAGGGGGTACAGGCAAAGTGGGCAAGCATTAAGGATGCAATACTTGAAGCAACATCCCATTGTGTTAGGGAGAAAAGCAAGAGCAAAAGAAGGAGAACACCACTTTGGTTCTCAAAAACAGTAGCAGAAAAGATCAGAACCAAAAGGTTGGCCTTCAGAAAATGTAAGGCAACACAGTGGGACGAAGATAGGGAGGCATACAAAACCTCCCTAAGGGAATCAGGGAAGACAGTAAGGCAGGCAAAGACCCAAATCAAGGAAACACTAGCACGAACAGTAAAAGAAGGGGACAAGACTTTCTATAGCTACATTAGAGAAAGGAGAAAGTCCAGAGTGGGTATTGCTAAGATCAAAGGGGATAAGGGGGAGTGTGTGGAGGAGGACCAAGGAAATGCATCTATCCTAAATAGATACTTCTGCTCAGTATTTACTGAGGAGAAGGTAGGGCAGGGCCCACAGCTCAGCAGCATGGACACAGTGGGGAGGGAGGTGTGCACAAGTCCTTTCACAAAAGAAAGGGTCCTACAAGAGCTCACTAATCTCAGGGTGGACAAGGCAATAGGACCTGATGGCATACATCCTAGGGTACTAAAGGAGCTAAGGGTGGAACTAGCTGAGCCATTATCAGAACTGTTTAGTGAATCTCTGAGCACAGGAGAGGTCCCAGAAGACTGGAGAGGGGCTCATGTGATCCCACTCCACAAGAGTGGCAGCAGGGAGGAGTAGGGAACTACAGACCAGTCAGTCTTATGTCAGTAGTGGGCAAGATTATGGAGACACTCCTTAAAGAAAGGATAGTGCAACACCTGGAATCCATAGGAGCACAGGATTCAAGACAGCATGGGTTTACAACAGGAAGGTCCTGTCGAACTAATTTCATAGATTTCTTTAACTGGGTAACCAGAGTGGTGGACCAAGGCGGTGTAGTTGATGTTGCCTACCTTGATTTCAGCAAAGCTTTCGATACTGTTCCACATAGAAGATTGATTAATATGCTGGGCAGGCTCAGGGTGGGTGAGAAGCTGGTCAATTGGGTGGCAAACTGGTTGGTGGGCAGAAATCAGAGCATGGTGGTACATGGTATACAGTCAGAAGAGATGCAAGTCAAAAGTGGTGTACCTCAGGGATCAGTCCTGGGGCCAGTCCTCTTCAATATGTTCATCAGTGACATTGCAGATGGTCTGGAGGTAAGATTTGCTTGTTTGCAGATGACACCAAGATCTGCAACAGAGCAGATGATCCAGATGGGGTGGGCAGAATGAGAAGAGATCTGGAAAAACTGGCAAAATGGTCTGAAGAGTGGCAACTGGGGTTTAACTCAAAGAAGTGCAAGATCATGCACAAAGGGAAGAGAAACCCTGAAGCTACCTATAGGTTGGGAGGTGTAACTGGGTAATAAAATTACCTTTCTCAGGTTCTTGTTGGAACGGCACAAAGGAAGAGACAACAGACAAGTGGTGCATGAGTAAAAAATGTAATTTATTACTGGTAAATAATAATGATACAGGCTTACTATCAACAGTAATAATACTGGGAGAGCTTCCAGTTTCCTTACCTACATAGGTGCAGTCTCTAGTCTCAGAAAAACTATGTGCTACAAGGGGTCTTATACCCCAATAATTACCATGACAACTATAAAAGAAGATACATAACAAGCATGCAATTGAACAGTAGCAGGTGGTATGAATAACCATCCTAACTAGCATAAGAAGGTGCTTAGCTAGCAAAAGATAAGTGAACAATAGGGTTCGGTATAAGTGTACAAGGTCACTTGCAGTTACAGTGATACACAAGCAGTAAAGGTGGCATTGTTGCCTAACTTATAATTATACAATAAAATATAATGGAAAGCATCTCCCAGGACTGAGATACATCAGTGAAACATAATGAAGCATAATATGCATTAGTAAAATACAGTAGAATACAGATCCTCACACTTATGCTTATATGACAAGTTTCTCTGCCCTAAGAATAGTACGTATACCTACATATATGTTGCTGTCTGTGAGGTGGGGGTACAATCGGGGTGCTGGACCATGGATAACATTCCCCCCCTGTTGCCTTCAGAAGAAATGGCAACAACCATAAGAAAGTAGTGGGATGGAGCTAAAAAGTCTTTTACAAGCCTGAGGCACGAGCCTTGTAAAGGAATTCAAGTTGTTCTCAGTGTTGTCTTAGAGTATGTCACAGACAGTAGAGGGTTAGTACCAAAAAAACAATAAAAATGCTTGAATAATAACAAAAGCTTTAAAAGTGAGTTCTAACCAAGTATTGGATAGAGCAGTACTTAAATTACCATCATGAATAAGATCAAGAACATCACCAGGCTTAGCAATATTATTGCTAATATAAATCAAATGTAAATCCTTTCTAGCTAAAAGAGACTTCAAAGAAAGAGTCAAAGGGTCAATGTGCACATTAAACATGGGCAGATATTGAGACAAGGCCAGCAAGTATTGCAGATCGGTATCAATAACATGTGGTTCAGGGGGAGGAACAGGAGTTATTACAGTGTGACCAATGACTGTTTTCTGCTGTGGAGTAAAACAGAAGTTAGGAGTTGAAATAACACAAGATTTTTGACCATAAGCAAAGGATTTATGATTTGTCACTACAGAACACTGCCCATCGGAATTGTAAGTCACTCTTACAGTTAGAATCATCCATCGCTATAGATGTATCGGACAAGAAAATGACTGGTTGGTGAGCCGTGAAGTGAAGCAATGTACCTCTTCCAGGTAGCTTTGGGATTTAGCTGTTTCGGCAACAGGTACAGAAGATGCAGCTCGTGGAAATTCGGATTTGTCATCCTCATCAACATCAGTAAGACTGGATGGCAATACATCACCCAATGAGAAGGACCAGTCAAGATGTTCTGGAGAATATCCATGTACTTGTTTCACAATATTGAAAACATCACAGCAGCACAAGTAGTAATATCCCTTTTTGGCACAACAGTTCATGTGAGGCACCACCGATGCTTGGAGCACAGAATGATAGACAAGTAACAAGAGTAAATCAGTTCTTTCACAATAGATGTCATCATCAAGCTGTCCAATGGAATTAATTGTAGCCAGTTTATCAAAAACAGATGTTTCAGGATCAAAGCGTGGTAGTGAAACAGTAAAGGTTCTAAACATGTCATGTATGGAAAAAGTCTTAGTAAAGTAACAAGGTGCTTGATTTGGATATCGTGAGACATACCCAGGATTTCTAGCTGTGGACATAGAAATGTTAACATAATTTGCTAAACAAATAGTAATGCAACTAAGAGATTTGCAATGAGGACAATACAATTTGCCCATTCATTTATCATGGATAAGTTCTGGAATGTGTCCTGCTTCCAAGTCCCTGAAGAGATTGTTAACAGTGGCAATTACATAAGAACCATAAGCAGGGCATAAAAGTTCACATGCAATATATTGCTTATCTGCCTCCTGGTTATTTTGAAAAATCAGTTCACTAATCTTATTCTTAGTATCACTTGAACCCTCTGGCAATTTCTTGCATGTTATAGACTGTAAAATGTTCTTCCTTACTTAAACCATCTACACCATGTAACAGTGGGGGTAGGATATCATTCTTATCAGCTTGCTGAAAATTAAGAGTTTGTGCTTTAATAGCAGCTATACCTGCTCTATTCCAGATAGACATGCCTGAGCCAAAAATGCCAGAAACGGTGCCTGCTGCACCAGTAACATCTGCAGTGTCATGCCTAGTGTGTGGTCTAGCTTTAGCATTAGGTGCGGGTCGAAAGACCCCTACATGATCAGTAGTATGAGGTCCACTAACTGGATCATTAGTGCTTACTTGTTAAGCAGCTGTAATATCTGTAAGCATCATACTGAAAAATCTGGACGTATTGGTCGTGTGGCAAAGACCAATCTTAGCCATATTTCAATGTGTAAGATTGAAAATAAGTAGGACATGCGTAAATTGTACATTATTAATCAGAGCTCCAGGAAGGGAAGTGGCAGTCAAACCACTAGGAGGACCTTTCTCCTGGGGAGGACAGTCAGTCATTTCTTCTTCAGTGGGTGGGACTACAGAAAGAAAATGAGCTTCAGTAGCTACATAATTCTGAAGACAGAAAGCACGTGATTCCTCAGAGGTGAGGCGGTCACACCAAGCAGGATCTATGAGAGCAGTAAGATTGTACCCACCAGTATGTCTAGGGAAGTCTGTCGAATGGAGACAGTACCATTTTTGGGAATGTCTGTGTTAGGCCATCCGTGGAATGTACCATTGGATAGGCGAGCTACAAGGAGTGTGTAGCCATTAAGATCAGTTTCCTATTGTAAAGAAAGTGAAGACTTGTCTGGAGCAGCTA
Source organism: Neoceratodus forsteri (assembly GCA_016271365.2). Lineage (NCBI taxonomy): Eukaryota > Metazoa > Chordata > Ceratodontiformes > Ceratodontidae > Neoceratodus > Neoceratodus forsteri. Next base: position 529,007,890 of record CM028137.1, on the reverse strand, counting down.
GCATGGCATTAAGATAGGCATCTGAGCCTTCTTTAACAGTAATCATTTTGTTGGGCACATTAATATAAACTCCCATTGGGGCTGAGTGTTCAAGTTTACTAAGAAAATGTTCTATACATTGTCTGTGAGTCGATAGGGGTTTGTTCTGGGATTCAGTCAGGTAGTGTAGTCCCACCAGGATAAGGAGATGCAAGATAGCCATCTTGCCAGTGTACCTGAAAGAAAACAGAAAAGGATTGTTAAGTGAAAGGTACTATTCCACCTTAAGTGGGTTAGGAAAAGTAAATTTAGTCACCTCTGTACAACTTGAGCTGATTAGAATGGAACCACTTGTCGGTGGTCTTCTTTTGTTGTTGAACTTGAACCTGATAGACAGCAGGACTGAGTTTGTTGACAATGGGGTATGGGCCTTCCCATTTGCTGGCAACTGAATGAGTTGTTTGTCTGTATTGGAGAAGCATAACTTGGTCTCCAACTTGCCAGTCAACTTCTTTAACATGTTTATCAAAATGAGCTTTAGCTTGTTGTTGAGCTTTACCCATTTGATTGGCAGTGAACAGGTATGTCTTCATGATGTCATCATGAAGCTTTTCAATGCACTTGTCTACAGATACTCGATCTGCAGTAGGGGTGTGGAGATCAATCAACAGGTGCTCAGGTAACCTTATGGTTCTACCAGTCAAAACCTCATAGGGTGTGCACTGGGTAGTGGTTGCAGGAGTGCCCCTGATTGCTGTCAGTAGTAGTGGCAAGAGGGAATCCCAATCCTTGGGATTATCATTGATGAATCTGCATAATATCTGTTTGATTCTTCTGTTGTCTCTTTCTACCTGACCTGAGGACCAAGGATGGTATGGGATATTGAATTTTTGACCTACTCCAAGTAGTTGGAGTGTCTGCTTCATCAGCTCAGCTATAAAACTGGTTCCCTTGTCTGAGTCTACCTTAAGAGGTAGGCCCCACCTGGAGAACAATTGATCCACCAGGATATTGGCAGTTGGCTTTGCCTTGTTACTGTTAGTGGGAAATGCTTCTACCCGCTTAGAGAACAAATCTGTGACAAGTGCATACTTGTTGTTCTTGCTGGAGTTGGTCAAAGTGCCAATGAAATTGATTTGCATCACATTCCATGCTTGCCTTTGTGGCAACAATCTGGCATTTCTTTTCACAGAAATTGGGTTATTCTGGGCACACACTATGCAGTTGTCCACATAGTGCTCTACATCTTTGGCCATGCCAGGCCACCAGACAATGGTTTTGATTCTCTGGAGTGTGTTGTCTGCCCCCCTGGTGTCCACCAGTGAGGGTATCATGAACCATATGGATGCATTCAGTTCACAAAAATTGTGGTGCAACCCACAGTTTGTCACCTGTATCCTCTTTTCAATACCAGATGAGCTTCTGATCACTAGATAAGTGTATGTTGTCAGAGTGTCTCTTATATGGACTACCAACAGGTAGTGGTTATTCAATTCCCTTGTCCAGGAATTTGAACACTTCCTTTAGCTCTGGGTCAGATTTCTGTGCAGCAGAAAGGTCCGGTGGAGGTTCTGGTACTAGTTTCTGCCTAGTGTTGATGGCTACAGAGATAGCTGCCACAGCTCTTGGGTGAGTCATTGTCCATGTCCCCCCTTCCCGAGTCCCTGCTTTGACTAGTGAGTCTGCTCAATCATTGAATTCACGGTAAGGGTCAGATTTACAGTGAGCCTTTACCTTGTGGATGTACAGTTTGTGAGTAAACTGCTGTGTCAGGGTGTGTATATACACAAACAGATCCCTGTACTTGACAGGTGTGCCATCAGAGGATGTAAAGTTAATTTTTTCCCAAAATGGTAGAAACTCAGAAAGGGATGAGCAGACCCAATTAGAGTCTGCAAAGATGGTGACATCCTTGTCACCATGGGCATGACCTCCAAAGCACAGGCCACAGCTGCCAGTTCATCGTACTGTGAGGAGATAACAGTGCACGTCCTGGAAATGCGTCTGAAATCGCCATCTTTGTCTAAAATAAGCACCCCAAATCCTGCTACCTGTTTGCCGCCTACATAGAAGGTGGAGACATCTGTGAAGACATGATACATGGTGGTATCCTCTAAAACATCTGGTGTAGCTGGTAGGAATGGTCCCGGCTCAGGTAAGTCAGGAGGTTGGAGTGCACAGTCATGGGGCTTACCTGTGTAGAGTAGGCCATGGGCCAATACTGAGGGCACTTTAGCAGGCAGTACTTTGATGTCTCTGTCCTGCAAAAGCAAAGACCAGTAGGTTAGTCTGGTGTCAGAGACTGAACCATCTTTTACTTTGTCTGAAAGTAAAAAGTTAGTTGAGGTGTGACAGGTATGCAAGATAATAGGAGCATACCCAATGATGTATATAAAGTGTTTGACAGCCCAGTAGGTTGCCCAGAGTGTTCTTTCACAGAGACTGCATTTTCTCTCTACTGGGGACAGCATCTGAGATGAATGGGCCTGAAGTACCCATTGTACTTTTGTGCCAGCACTGCAGACATGGCCACATCAGAGGTGGCAGTTTCCAAATTGAAGGGGAAGTCTGGGTTAGGGTTGATCAGTGCTGGGGCTGAGGTCAAGGCCTGCTTGAGCTGTGTAACAGCTTCAGTGTTAGTGGGACCCCCATGTCCATGGGACATCCTTTTTCAGAAGTTCATACAAGGGAGAAGCCTTCAAGACAAAGTCAGGGATAAAATCCCTGGAGTAGCTTACCATTCCTAGGAAGCATCTGAGTGTTGCCACACTAGTAGGAAGTGGCAGATCTTGCAAGCCCTGGATATTCTTGACAGCTGGACTTCTGCCTTGGTCTGTGATGTGTAGGCCAAGGAAGAAGACCTCTTTTTCACACAATTGTGCTTTAGATGGGTTGCACTTGAGGCCTGCTCTCTTGAGGAGAGGCAGATATTCATCTAGAAGGGCTAAATGAGCTTCCTTTGTGGTGGTTGCTAATAGCAAGTCATCCATGTACTGCAGGAGACACTGGGGAGTGGAGAACCCCTGCAGGGCATCCATCATGTGGAGATGGAAGAGGGAAGGGCTATTGTGGAAGCCCTGGGGAAGGCAGGTCCAGGTGCACTAGCATCCATCAAAGGTGAAAGCAACTTTGTATTGGCTTTCCTGTGCTAATGGGAGTGATCAAAACCCATTAGAGATGTCAAGAGCTGTGAGACACTTTTTGTCAGGTGTCAACAGCTTGAGCACATCATGTGCTGATGTTACTGTTGGAGTACAGCTGGGGGTAACTTAATTAAGTTTCCTGTAATCACTTGTGAGTCTCCAAGCTCCATTTGGCTTTTTCACAGGCCAAACAGGTGAATTGACAGTGGAGACACGGGTCCTAATCACTCCTTGCTGTAGCAGTGATTGGATGGTCTCCCTCAGTGATGGCAAGGCTTCAGCAGGAAATGGATACTGCTTCTGCCTCACAGGGTTTTGTCCTATGATTTCAATGGTAGTGTGCATCCTACCACAGTCATACTTAGTGGTGGCAAACACATCAAGGTGTTTTTGCAGCAAAGGTTCAAGCTCAGAAAACAGGTCATGACTTTTGAACAAAGCCATGATGTCATACTCCTTGTTGTTATGGGAGAGAACTGCCACCACGTGCGAGTCTGGAATGGTAACATCATGACATTGTCCTTTGATCTGGAGAAGTAGCCTGTTGGCTAGGTCCACTACACAGCCGTGTAGTGCTAGGAAGTCAATTCCCAATATGCTGGGGTGATGATGTAATACCATGAGTTCAAAGACAAAATCAGTTCTGTGGTGGCCTACCACCACAGGTAGAGGAACAAATTGATAGGTGTTTAGCTGGGTACCATCTATGCCCTGGGCACTGGTTTTCCAGCCAGTAGACCAGTCAGATGAGACCGGGTCCTCATCATGGAGGACTGACATGGCTTCTCCGGTACCCAGAAGCATGGTAAGGTGGTGGCCCCCAACCATGGCCTTTACACAAGGCCATCCATTTGTGTCAACAAGGAAGTCACTCACAATCCGGACTGGGGCCTGCGATTGTCAATCTCCATTTTCAGAATCGTCGTCATCATCCTGTTCCTGAAATCTGAGGCCTGCAGGCTCTTTTAAGGCCTCCTGAATGTCTTCCACAGGATACAGATGTATCTGTGATGTCACAGGCATGACAGCGGCCTGCACAGATGGTTCCTCCTTGGTCATCACATCGGCCTGGCCAGTAGCCGATGCCATAAAAGGATTCTTCCCTTGGCTATTCATTTGTTCGGTAGCCAAAGGCAGGAAAGGATTCCCCTGGCTGCATGGTTGTCCAGCAGCCAGAGTGAGGACTGCTACGGTACGTGTAAGCTTAGCCACTCTCTCAGCACGGACCTCATCCAGCAGTTTGCGGAAGGTCTCGTTCTTGTCTTTTAGGCTTCGATAACTAGAGCCATTATGGTTCCGGCCATCGAATTGGGCATTTGGATTTTTCCAATTGCTTCTGTCTCTGTGTCTGTTGTTTTTATAGTTCTGGTCCCCCCTCCCTTGTGCGACTGCTTGTCATCAGAAGGGTCATCATTTTTCTGGTTTTTACCTTCCACAGTATAGTGGGTAGGCGTGTTGGAGGTAGGCTGTACTGCAGCCACCTGTGCTACCAGAATTTAAATCATGGCAGCCTTGTTGGTTTTACCAGAAGCAAGGTTGCGGAGGTAGACCTGGTAGGCACGCTCCATCTTTTTAAGGATGTTCACAAAGGAACCGATATCTGGGTAAACATTAAGTTCAACCTTTTCCCACAAGGCCAGAGTCATGTTCCGGATGTACAAATCCTTGTACTCAATCTGGTCTCGGTCTGCAAGTTCTCCTGCAAGGTCTTTGCCAGTGTAGTATGTGAGCCATAACCCTTGGTGGTAGGCCGCAGGGCTTTCTTTCACATTATGCTTAACCTTGTAAGCCAAGCGAGCTCTTATGACACTCAGGGAATTGGTGGCAATTAGGGCCACAGCAGTGTCATTGTAGACAAGGGTATCGCAATTGCATACAGTCTCTGGGTGTTTGGCTCAGAGGGTAGGTTCGATCATCTGTCGCAAGACTTGCACATGGTACTCAGGTTGGAGAGAAAGCTTCTCACAGCGGGAGTGCACCTTCTCCAAATGGCAACTGAGATTGTCAGTTGGGCCCATCTGTCTGATACTTTGGGCAATTTGCTAGACAGAGTGAATGACTTGTAGGGGTCTGGAAGTATGAGGAATTGCATTCAACGCAATACGTTCCATGGTGCCGTGAAGCAGCTTCTGCTGCCACATCAGCAACTGCCTTGTATGCATGATTCTGAGTGACAATGTCCACAAACATTCTGTCAATTTGATCCTGGATGGCACTTCGTTGGTCTTCCAGTACAGTGATGTTACTAATAGCCTCTTGAATTAGGCCTCGCACCTCTGCTGTATCCTCCCTGGTGAAAGGAGCAAGTGAGGGCACGCCACAGAATACAGGCCATATGCCTGTGTCATGGGGGCCACCATCTTGGTGGGGTACTGCCATGTTGGTGTAGACGTGGCAACACAGAGTGCGTGCTGACGTGGGCACCATCTTGTAGATGGCCGGCAGGAGTAACACCACCATGGAGGTTGGATTTGTGTGTGATGTGGCATGTTCCGTCATCAAAGTCAGAGTCATCATTGCCAGACGATGCAATCTCAATGGGCGTATACAGGAACCCTTTCATGGCCTTTACATGGTCAGCAAGAACCTCCCATTAATGGCACAACTTCATCATCTTTTCACTGCACTTCTCGTGACAAATCCTTGCAGTGTCCTGCTCAATACCTCTCTCAATCTCATGCTGCAATACTCTGTACACAATGCCCAATTTGACGTTTTCCCTAAGTTCTTTGTCTAAGTCATGATTCACTCTCTGATACTTCTCTTTCAATTCAGCATTCTCCTCTCTCAAACCCTCATTCGTATCACTCAGAATATCATTTAGATACACTGTTTCTTATCACATTTTAACCTTTCACAATCATCTCTCAACATACAAATTTCACACTCAGTCTTGAGCTGTACAATGCGACAGTCTGTTACTGGCATTGTGAAGTGACTGTGTCTCCTCTGCTAGTTTCTGTTCCTTTTTCTGTAACTCCGATATCTGCAGATCCATCTCTTTTTTTAGAGATGCATTTTGCAGTTTAAGGGAGGCACACCTCACTGTGAGACTCTCAACAGCAGTATGTAGGGCCACAACCAAGAGACCTTTAAGGTTGTACTTTTTTTTTTTGGTTGTTTGTTTGGACTCTAAGTATTGCTCTGAAATTAGCAGCAGTGGATTGTCTGCAGACTTCCGAGTCCAGCGCAAAATCTGTCCATCTGCCATGGGATGTGAGGTAGTTCAAAACGTCGAGTCTCAAGTCAGTGCAAAGTTCAGGCATGGCAAATAAGGGGTAGACGAACAAACAAATAAGCAGTCAGAAAACTGGGCAAAATCCTTGGCGCTGTCACCCAACCGTTTTCTGGTTCCCAATGGGTAAACAGTAATGCCGCCAAGGCAGTACGCTGTCACTCACAGAGGGTGTGTAAAGAGGTCCAGTATGGGTCTGCCATGCCCGAGACCAAGATGGAATGTGTCCACCACAATTGCTACCACTGTAAGCATGAGTAGGTCCAAGTAGGCAAAAATTGTTCTACACTACTCAACATTCAAAAGAAATTGAATGGAATCTTCACTTTGTACATTCCAACCTGCACATGGTCACCAAATGTAACTGGGTAATAAAATTACCTTTCTCAGGTTCTTGTTGGAACGGCACAGAGGAAGAGACAACAGACAAGTGGTGCATGAGTAATAAATGTAATTTTTTACTGGCAAATAATGATACAGGCTTACTACCAATAGTAGTAATACTAGGAGAGCTTCCAGTTTCCTTACCTATGTAGGTGCAGTCTCTAGTCTTAGAGAAGCTACATGCTACAAAGGGTCTTATACCCCAATAATTACCATGATAACTATAAAAGAAGATACACAAAAAGCATGCAATTGGACAGTAGCAGGTGGTATGAGCAACCATCCTAACTAGCATAAGAAGTTGCTTAGCTAGCAAAAGATAAGTGAACAATAGGGTTCTGTATAAGTGTACAAGGTCACTTGCAGTTACAGTGATACACAAGCAGTAAAGGTGGCACTGTTGCCTAACTTATAATTATACAATAAAATATAATGGAAAGCATCTCCCAGAACTGAGATACATCAGTGAAACATAATGAAGCATAATATGCATTAGTAAAATACAGTAGAATACAGATCCTCACACTTATGCTTATATGATAAGTGCCTCTGCCCTAAGATTAGTACATATACCTACATATATGTTGCTGTCTGTGAGGTGGGGGTACAATCAGGGGTGCTGGACCATGGATAACAGAGGGGAGTTGCTGGCAATGACAAGGGAAGAAAGAGGCTTGGGCATCATCATCACAGATGACCTGAAATCATCCAAGCAGACCACTAAATCAGTAGGTAAGGCCAGAGGGATGTTGGGGTGTATTAGTAGGGGTATCACAAGTCGTAAGAGGGAGGTAATAATCCCTCTTTACAAGACACTGGTTAGGCCCCGTCTGGAGTACTGCATGCAGTCCTGGAGGCTGCACCTGCACAAGGACATTAACAAAATGGAGGCAGTCCAGAGAAGGGCAACCAAAATGGTGCAGGGACTGAATCAGAAAACATATGAAGACAGATTAACAGAGCTCAATATGCATACCCTAGAGCAAAGGAGGGAGAGAGGTGATATGATCGAAACATTCAAACATCTTAAGAGCATTAACAAGGTGAAAAAGTCTAACATGTTTCAGTATAAGAAAAATAGCAGAACAAGAGGACACAGCATGAGATTAGAGGGAGGCCGATTAAGAGGTAATGTGAGAAAGTTCTTTTTCACAGAAAGGGTGCTGGATGCATGGAACGGCCTACTTCAGAAAGTGGGGGATATGAATACAGTATAGGGCTTCAAACAGGCATGGGTTAGGCATAAGGGACCCATACAGATGAGTATCAATAAATAGGCCATTGACAGAGTAAAGGCCTATGGCACATTCATAAGGCAAAAAAAATGGGCAGACTGGATGGGCCTTGCGGTCCTTATCTGCCGTCAACTTCTATGTTTCTATGTTATTACCTTAATAATTTGCTGTGCATCAAGGCTATGAGTAAAGCAGAATTTCACTGTAGTTCAGTATAAGTGTTTGGCTAACATTATGCAATTTGGCTTTAATGACAGGGCTGTATGGGAAAAGCAGTAGTCTGACTCAGAATATGCCATTTATCTTCATGGGGGGGGCAAGTTAGCAACTATGCTAGGCATGAATTATGACATTTCTGACCCCTCGCGAGAGACAATAAATGACAAATTGTCGGTAAGGACATTGTGAGTCCAATTTATGTAATGTATTTTAAATTGAAAAGCTTTAATTTTATTCTAAAACATACATTTTTATAAATTTTCAGAAATAATACACAGAGAGAAAATAAGTTAATTAATACAGAAATAAAAATTAATTTATACACTTGATCCTACTAGGACCTAGGTTTGAAAAAAAATAATTCAGCACAGAAAATATTTCTGTTTAAAGTGCATGACCTATAGTAAATTGGTTCTTTTTATGAAGATTTAACTGTTCTGTTTGATTTCACTGCTCTATTTTGAGAGCAGCTTATGTCACTGTAATGTCATCACGCATTGTGTAAGCTCCTCTCCAATTGGTTGCGTTCATTTTTGATCCACATTATCCAAACTGAAATAAATGCTTATGACCATCCAAAGTGGAAATAAATATGCTAGTTTCATTGTGGTGATTTCACAAGCATCTTCTTGTTTAAATTGGTTGGAAAAATCCTGAATTGCTAATCCGGTCACACAACAATGGTATATTCTGTTATATAAATACATTTCAGAATCTCTTTCTATTTATTTATTTACTTATTTATTTAGATTTTGTTAACCGGGTAAGCTCATTGAGACCGGAGGTCCCTTTTTCAGGAGCGACCCAGATTAGTTACAGACATAGATTACATACAGTGGCAGGAGTACACAGTATATTAAACGTTCACTGGATAAGGCATAGAGTACATTACAGAGCATGTCAGTTACATACACAAATATGGTATAGCAATTGCATCAGACTTAAGACAACTTAACACAAAAATAGGTGGTACCAACAATAAGCATGATAATGTAGCCACACCATGGGTTATATACCATGGGAGCTAGCAATTACAGCCACAGGGACTAAGCTCCGAGCTAGTGATTACAGCACAGAGACTAAGCCCCAGCAGGTATACTTTCAATCCCGACTTAAATCCATGAATAGTATGACAGTTAGCCAAGTCCACAGGGAGAAGGTTCCATAAATGTGGGGCAGCGTACAGAAAGCAGCGCTTGCCATAGTTAATTCGGACACGAGGGATGTCAAGGGGACGGCCAGTAGAGGATCTCAGGTCCCGGCCCCTGATTTTGAGATTGAGCAGTCCATGCAGGTGAGGAGGAGGTCCATCAGTGGTAAATTTAAAGGTCAAATTTAAAGAGGAGTAGGCCAGCCTGTGTCTTATAGTAGGCCAGTGGAGATCAGCAAGCACCTCACAGTGGTGCCTTCTAGATGAGGAGTTAGTAGCGAAACAAGCCACCCTATGGTAGAGCATAGTAAGTTTTCTCTGTTCACCTTCCCTTAGGGACTGCAGCAGGGGAGCCCCGTAGAGGAGGGAGGGGAGTAGGGTGCAGTTGGCTATGGCATATTTTCTTGTATTTTCTCAATGTTTCCTCAACATTGTAAATATAAGTGTGAGAACCCACTACAAGTACTGTATGTGTGACTATTTTCAGCTATACATACACCTTGGGGAGTTGTTAAGGCGCTGCATGCCTTGGGCCAAAGAATCTCCATCCCCAGTGTATCAAACTGGTGCAGTGGTGGATTGATTTCTTGTGATGTGAAAAGGCTGTTGCTAGATAGATTAGATTAGGTTAGGTGAGTTCTGAACTTTTCAGTTTCTAGGAAATTATTCAGCAGTCAAATGATGATTTTCCTCAAGTGAGATTTTTAAATCTGGTAACATTCTAAAACCCTTTTTATAACAAAATATATACCATAGCCTTTTATGTGTTATCTCTTGAAGTGGCACTGACAGTCCAAAGGAGGGCCTTTCCAGGCAAGGACATAGGAGCAAAACATAATAGAAAGAGAAGAGAATAGTGTTGAATATTTTTTTTCAAAGCTTTCAGACAAAACTGGGATCCATGGAAACAACAGCATATGTCTGTTTCACGATGTGTAGAACAAAGAAGATGAACACAAAAAGGAGAAGAAGGATTCTTAGCACCAAGTTACAGGAACTTATGCAAACTAGTTCTCCCATCCCTAAGGGAGATAAAAACAAGTATTTGTCAATGCCGAATATTGTCACGCTGGCATTGGCATTGGCAGTGCCAGAGCTAGAGATGCATAATAGGAATGGCAGTGAAGTATTGAAGTGACGCCAACCCCACCCTCACCCTGTAGAGAGTGACAGGCATTGGGGTGTGCCTTTGGGTCGTCAGCTATAACGCTCGTGCCACTGTACCTCACCCTACCCTGTAGACACTGACAAGTGTCGGGGTGTGGTTTGGGGTCTTTGGGCATTATACTTACCCCATTCCATAAGGAAATACGCAGACGTGGGTGCAGTATAGGAGCGTGGGGTGGGGTGAACTTTGTGGCTGAACAGTGCAAGGCACACCACGATGCATGTCAGCAGCTGTAGGGTGGGGGGTGGAATGGCGTGAGCATTACATCTGATGATCCCAAGTGACACCCCTGACGCCTGTCAGTCTGTACTGGGTGGGGTGCTACAGCTGGAAACCCTAACACCATAGGCGTGTGGTGGTAGTTTCACTCCACATTTTCAATATGGGCTGCTTGTCAGGCCACCTCATGAAAAGCGGCACCATCACTTTGTTAGCTGAAAGGTGGTTTTGCACAGTGGCTGTGCCATTTGGCGACAAGGGATGAAAACACATTTTTGGGCAGGTTGTGGAGAATGACAACTGTATTGTTCATGAGGAGGCATAAAAAAATGGCAACATTGAAAATCTGGAGTGACAATATGAAATATTGGTGAAGCAATGAGCATGCATACAAACTGTGCAACACACGTCCGTAACCCAATTATTTTTGGGAGTTTGTTAGCCACATTTGTAACACAGGCATTTTGGGACCTCCCCTTATGAACTGTGACACTGCGATTTTGTTAATCTGTCCCAAAAGTTGATTTCCCACAGCGACCACGCCATTGTGAGCCACAGGTGAGGGAACACATTTTGGGCAGGATGTGAAAAATGACAGCTGTACTGTTCATAAGGAGGTGTGAAAAAATGCCAGTGTTGAAAATCTAGCATGGAAATATTGCAAATTTGCAAAGTTACACGGGTGTGTGAAAACTGCGCAATGCACGCTTGCAACACATTTTATGAACTTTCGGCACCAAATTTTCAACATAGGCATTTTAGGACCTCTGCTCATGAAGACTGTCACTGTCATTTCCTCAAACTGTCCCTAAAAGTGATTTCACACAGTGACCGTGCTATTCTGCGCCGGACGTGGGAAAACACATTTTGGCCAGGTTATGTAAAATGACAGCTGTACTGTTCATCAGGAGGTGTGGAAAAATGCCAATTTTGAAAATCTGGAGTGAAAATATTACAAATTCATGAAGTTACAAGCATGCGTGGAAACAGCGCATCACACGCTCTTAAAACAGCCATTTTTTTGATTTTCCCACCAAATTTGCAACATAGGCTTTTTGAGAGCACCTCCTCATGAACAGTGGCACTGTTGTTTTGTTAATTGGTCCCGAAAGATGATTCCACGCAGTGACCACGAAATCACCTTTCAGGGCTGATTAACACCATGACAGTGCCAGAATTCATATGGAGGGGTCCCAAAAACCCCATGTTGAAAAGTTGGTGCCAAAATTCCAAAAAATGCCTGAGATATGCATCAAAGTTGAAAAAAACTCTATTTATGCCATTATACAGCTTACCGGCATTTCCTCGGTTTGCGGTCAGCTTTGAAGAGTGCAGACGTGTTCCCGGTCCACTAAAGATCGTCGTACCAGACTCTGGAGGTAAGTATGGGGTGGGGGGTGTGGGGAGGCAGGGTACACAGTGGAAGGCGGGTTGTGGGATGCGGGCAGGAGACTGCGAGGACAGTTTTCTTTTACAGCTTAAAAATAAACACCGGGAGGCAGTTTTTTTGCAGGGCTTTAACTTGCGCTGGTGGTTTCCCAGCATGCCACCTAAGCGTTTTCTGGGAGGGGATGCTATAGCTGACGAGGGACTGGGTACCCTTGTCGGCACACAATGAAAGCGGAGGAGGGCAAGAGCCAAGGGGGATTGGGCACCCCCTTGGCACAGAACAAATGGGGGGGATGCATTATGCCGGCGGGGAGAGGGCTTCCCCATTGGCATAGACATTGGACCACGGTATGCCGACAGGGGGATTGGGCACCCCCGAAGTCGGCAGTATGCCACCATGTTAATTTTCTTTTTTTCACCACCAGGAAAAGCACGTCGGGAGGTCCGCTGCGTATGACGAGCTTAGCTCGCATTGCAGTGGACCTTTCGTTTGATCTCATCACCACATTAGGTATGCACGGTGTAGCGCCGGCAAGCAGGCTGATTGGGAAATGAGGGATGCACCTACTGGTGCGTGCCCTGCATTCGCCCAACAGTGACCGCGCCTCCAAATCTGCACTATCACAAGACGTTGGCTGCACAAGCGGGCCAACACTAAAAAGTAGAGGAAAATAAGGCCACGTTTTTGAAAATGAGTAGTGAGACTGTGAATTCAGATTGCCTGGTCCATAGTGAGATTGTGAATTCAGATTGTCTGGGACATGGTGAGACTGTGAATTCAGTCAGGTTCCCTGGGGCCCAGAGAGATTGTGAATTTACATTGCTGGGATATAGTAAGATTGTGAATTGAAACTGCCTGGGACATAATGAGATTGTGAATTTAGATGGGGCATATGTTGAGACTGTGATTTCAAAGTGCCTGGGGTATAAGGTGCCAATGAAAGTCACAGAGTTTGCATACAATACCAGGTCCATCTTGCAAATGACCACTGCTCAATGATGTTCACCTGGATAAATAAAGATTTCGATTGATTGATTGATTGATTGACAATATGGCCACAATTGTGTATACAGAATGAGAGAGAACTGGATGATATTACAGATGTGGATAATTAAGTATTAGAAAATGGGTCAAAAAATCCTAACATCTGATTGGCTGACAGCAGTCACAAGGGTCGCATGTATCAGGCAACGGAGCACTCTAAAAAAAAACACCCATCCGTAATCACACACAGCAAAAATAAATGACATCTGCGGTTCAGTACCTGCAGTCCCTGTGTCAGTCCCCCAGCATCTTTGCTTGCTCTCTCATCTCACACAGCTGAAAAAGCAGCACACTTAAACTACATTAACCCAGGAAGTGGCAGTACATAAATCAACAGGAGAGGGTGGCAGAAGGACTGTTTTACCCAAGCACTAAAAAGTGCTAACAATTACCTGATTCTACCTAGATTTAAAACCAAACTAGGTCAAAACATATTTTCAGCTTTGCCCTTATGAGATGGAACTTACTGCCGTTAACATTAAGAACAGCTCAGACCTTGGCATATTTTAAAATGCGCTGAAGATATATCTGATGAACTCCTGTAAATGTGCATGTTTTACTACTTGGTTGCCTGATATTCGTGTGATCTTATCTCATATATTGACAATGTATTATTATTGTACTGTATATTATTGTAATGTTCTGTTTTGAATTGAATTTACTTGTTTGTGCTGTGCACTCAGGTCATCCCTGAAAATGAGCACGTGTTCTTAATGGACCTTCCTGGTTAACAAAAATAAACAAACAAACCCAAATTCAACATTTTAACATATTTATTTTTATTTTATTAAATAACTATAGCAACAATGTAACCCCCCATTTTCAAAGTATGATAAGACCCTTCAGGGTACAGGGTGTGTTGGGGGATAATCACATCCCCAGGGCTGTAAGGCCCTTCACCTTTGGCTTCGGGCCTCACTATGTCCTGGGCCTGCAGGTATCTCCCAGCACTGCACCCCACCTGTTGGGTATTATCGTTTACATAACGTATGACATGGCGTGGATTGTTTTGGGATGTACCTATTCCTCACGTGGTGTGTCTCAAAGTGCGGCTAAATTACTTCAACCATAGGAGAAATGGGCAAATCCCACTTCTTCACATACCCCCAAGTGCATTATTGGGATTATAAAATGGACCCAAACAAAAAAGTGAAAAAAAAACCCACATGTCAGTTTCACACAAACATTTTTAGAATTAGGTCAGCTGGATTTTAACAGTATGTTTCGTAGGATTTACCCATGGGTAAAGACCCAGCCATACCAATCAACTTCCAGAATTTTTCTTGTCCACTTTATAGTGAGGGATGACAGAAGAGCACTGTAATTTTCGAGTGTCAGAAAAATAAAATCTCAGCACCCCCCGCCCGCCCCCAGCAGAATCACAGCACTTAGATGAAGCTGTCTTTCTGTGCAAACAGCTAATGTTTAGGTACAGTAGTGCAAATAAAAAAAGGTGGGAAGAAAGCAGGCATCCAACTTTCAAGTGTCACAGATAGGTCAGCCACCATTCACCTGAATCAAGTCCAGAATGCACTGGTTTGTCTTCAGCAGCTTTACCTGCTCTACAAGGGAGTTCTTAATGTAGGAGCATGTATGTGACGTGACCTCCACCAACGTAAAGCAGAAGTGTTAGTTAAAGAAAACTTTTACTAGCCCAATGCAAAATCCACCAACATTTGACTAGCAGGCCACTGTCAGTTTCTGACCCTGGTAATCTCGAACAGATGAAAGATAAGGATCATGGAAAACTGAAACTATATTGAAGTGCTGTGTATGATGCAGCTTAATATTGTATGGCTGAACTTTGAATGCTTATTTAAGCAATGAGGCACGAGCTGGGATTAGCATCTGTTAATGACTCCCTCAGGGTGTAATGTGGCACAAGGCACAGCCGAGTGCCTTACGGCCTTTAGAGGTTGATTGACTGTTAGTTTAACTCCTGGGAGTGCCTTATTGCTATTACAAAAAATATTCCAAAAGAAAACTGTAAGAAGTGTACCTTTTGAATATTTTCCTCATTGAGAGGGTGATTGCGAATAAAATAGTTCATCCACCAACTGATTAGGAATGCTGGTTCAGAATCAGAATGCATTATTCCAGTCATTCAGCAGTGTTTGAGGATGGAATGCTGACAGGAAGAAATCATGTGCCATGTGAACAGGTTGCCCTGACCCAACTGAGGTGTATTTGTTGTGTATATAAGGTTTAAATGAGACATACACCTCAGTACACCTTGAGGTTGCACCTCAACTGCACTGCTCCCTGAGAGGTGTACATGAGGCTCAACAGCAGTGCACTTACATTGTAATTTAGGTGTAGTTATGTGTGTCTGAAAAAATGCTATTTAGGTACACCTCAGTGAGTTGTACACTTCAATATGAGGTGCAGTCAAGAGATGTAGTTGTGTGTATATAAAAAATGGTAATTAGGTACACCTCGGTGAGGTCCACTAGAGGGGTACTCATGAGGTGTAGTTAAGGTGCATACATCAATATGGCCAGTCTACCTATAAAAACTAAACTCTAAATATAGGGTAAAGATCTTGTCTAAAAGAAAATGTAAATACTAGTTGCTTAATTAATTACTTTTAAGCGGAGCCTTAAAAAGTATTAACAATATGCCAGATGTTAATTGGAGTACATTTGCAGCAGCCACTTCTAAGAGTGGGGTCATTCTAGATGCCCTACAGGGGGCATGCCTTAGACAACTAGTATTGGAACCCACTCGAGAGGGAGCAATCTTAGACCTGGTACTCTCAAATGGGGATGGCGAGAGGATCACAGATGTAGAAGTGGGTAGCCATCTGGGAACTAGCGACCATCGAACAGTATGGTTCACAATAAACACAGCAATAGAGTCAAGCCATACAGAGGCAAAGGTACTGGACTTCAGGAGGGCTGACTTTGACAAAATGGGTGAGTGCCTAAGGAATGCACTAACAAATGGGCAGGAAGGAGCATTAGAAGAGAAATCAGGAATAATCAAAACTGCCATCACAGAGGCAACAAGCCTTTGTGTGAAGCAAAATAAACAAAACAAAACGATGTAAGAAACCACTATGGTTCTCAAAGGAGGTGGCAGGAAAGGTTAGGGAGAAAAAGAAAGCATTCAGGAAGTACAAGGAATCACAGAAGGAGCTGGACGGAGAATTGTATCAGTTAAAGCAAAAGGAAGCTGAGAAGGCAGTCAGAACAGCAATGGCCCAAACCGAGGAAAAGATAGCCAACCCAGTTAAGAAGGGGGATAAAACTTTTTATAGGTACATCAGAGAGTGAAGGAAGACCAAGGGAGGGATAGTGAGGCTTAATAAAGGGGAGGGGGTGGGCAGAGGGTGACTGTGAAAAGGCAGAGATACTAAATAAATATTTTTGCTCAGTATTCACAAATGAAGAGGGGGAGGTACCTAAACCAAACAATAGAACACTCTGGATACAGAAGTTGATACCAGCCCATTTACAGAAGAAAGAGTTCTGAAAGAACTCTTAAAACTGAAGGTGGACAAAGCAATGGGGCCTGATGGGATTCATCCCAGAATTCTAAAAGAACTAAGGGTAGAACTAGTGACACCACTGACTACCCTCTTTAGCAAATTATGGGAGGATAGGGTGGTACCTGAGGACTGGATTAGGGCAGATGTGATTCCACTTCACAAAAGTGGGAGCAGGGCAGAAGCAGGCAACTACAGACCTGTTAGTTTAACCTCAGTGATAGGGAAAATGATGGAATCATTTCTGAAGGAAAGAATTGTTGAGTACCTAGAGGCCAGAGGGGCACAGGACCAAAGGCAGCATGGATTCACAGTGGGAAGGTCATGTCAGACGAATCTAATTGATTTCTTTGACTGGGTGACCAAAGTAGTAGATCAGGGAGGGGCTGTGGACATGGCCTACCTAGACTTTAGCAAGGCATTTGACACAGTCCCACACAAAAGATTAATATACAGGTTAGCCAGCCTGGGAGTGGGTCCCAAGATGGTAGCCTGGGTAAAGAATTGGCTGGAGAACAGAACACAGAGGGTAATAGTAAATGGAGTCCACTCTGAAGAAAGGGGGGTTACTAGTGGGGTACCGCAGGGTTCAGTACTAGGACTGGTCCTCTTCAATGTCTTTATAAGCACATTGCAGAGGAACTGGAAGGAAAAGTATGTCTTTTGCAGACGCGACACAAAGATCTGCAACAGAGTTAATACACAAGGTGGGGTGGAAAGGATGAGAAGGGACTTGGCAAGGTTGGAGGAATGGTCAAATGTATGGCAGCTTAGATTCAATGCTAAGAAGTGCAAGGTAATGCACCTGGGAAACAAAAACCCAGGGGAAGAGTACACAATGGGAGTGAGATACTAACAACAACAAAAATGGAAAGGGACCTGGGAGTAGTCATATCAGATGACCTAAAGGTGGGCAAGCAATGTGAGAGGGCAGTAAGGAGGGCTGTGGGGCTACTGGGATGCATAGGGAGAGGCATCACCGCTAGAAAACAGGAAGTTGTTATCCCTCTGTACAGACAGCTGGTGAGACCCCCATCTGGAGTACTGCATGCAGTTCTGGAGATCCAGTCTCCGCAAAGACATAAACAGGATGGAAGCAGTCCAGAAGAGGGCAACTAAAATGGTGAGGGTCTGCACCAGAAGACATATGAAGAGAGACTTAAGGAGCTTAATATGTATAGCCTTGAGGAAAGGAGGAGAGAGAGGACATGATAGAAACTTTTAAGTACCTCAAGGGAATCAACAGTCAAGAGGTAGCATCTTTCAGAAAAGTGGTGTGCAAAACAAGGGGCTAATTTGAAGATGGGGGGGCATAGAGGTAATGTGAGGAAGTATTTTTTCACAGAGAGGGTTGTGGATGCATGGAATGACCTTCCGGAGAGGTTGTGTAATCAAAACAGTGGTGGAATTCAAGCATGCATGGGACAGTCATAAGGCAATTCTAGGGGGTTGGGGTAGGAAGAAGTAGGCTGTTGGTTAACTAGGATCTGCAGCTTATCCATTAGGTAGGGAAATGGGCAGACTGGGTGAGCCAAGCGGTCCTTATCTGCCATCAAATTCTATGTTTCTATGTTTCAAAGGGAAAGTTCCCACCTCACAACCCCAGCCTCATTACAGGAATAGATAAAACAGCTAGGAATTCCTGCATTAAATAGATGGAGCAATGTTTGCAGGAACAGCATTCAGTTAAACATTTTGTCCCTGGAAATCGTGAACCTTATAAAAATGCACAGAAAAAGTACCATGGAGTAACAAAAGAGCTGCACACATAAATACTTGCACACCCTGCTATAAATTGTTAATTTGATTTCAGCCAATCAGCAAGCGAAGCTACTGTACCTGTTCTCTGCCATACAGTGTGCTCTCGAGTCACGTGGGATCGCTAGGAGGGAGTGCTCCAGTTCAGTGCCAGGACAGAGAATGGCACTCTAAAATAAAAAGAAAAGTCTAAACTTATTATAAACCACCCAGACTGAACTTGAGTGATCTATGTAAGTAATAAGATATGATGAGGTGTGCATTGAGCTGTCACAACGCACACCAAGAGGCGTTATGAGGCACAATGCTATAGGTAGAGTGCCTTCTGCCCCTTTGTGTATGTTGTGACAGTACAATGCATGAACCCCAGAGTGGCTTACTGTGCTTATGAAATGGTCCAAGAAACCTCTCTTACCTCTTACAGATATGACACTAACACAGATGTGACTTGTAAACAATAATATTTTTTAACTTAATATTAGTATCAAGTACGTATTCAGTTAATATTAGTTCTGCCACTGTCTCTAGCTAGCTGCAGTTAGTAAATGTGAAAAAAATGGCTGCAGTTTGAAATGTCAAAATTCTGAAGCAGCTCTTTAATATTCTAGATGCACTATGCCCTGGCTGTTGGAACTCGTTTTACCTGTGTGTTGCACTCCCACAATACAGACCTCTGAGCCAATCAGGATGCAGTATTTAACCTACCCATTTCATAAACAGCCTACAAGAACATCTCTTATGGTATAATAAACTCCTTTCCAGAGGTTTGGGCAGGCAGAACTGGTCAGCTTCACTTTATTTATTTATTTAGTTTTTGTTGACCAGGTGGATGCACTAGACAAAAGCATTGCCTATTTTCAGGCATGACCCGGGAGGGTTACAGACAAAGTGAACTTTGCCGGCCTCTCACCCAGGCCTCAGACTCAGAGTCTCTTGTACCATAAGAGACATCCCTCAGAGGCTCTATTATCTCATAGTGGGCCCTATGCACCATCCCGAAGAGTGGAACGTAGCCACTCTGCATCCATTTTGCCCCCACGCGGGATACGCAGAATGGGGCATGCAGCCCCCAACACACCCGACCCATGAACCACGTGGATCACAATGCATGGGGGATGGGCAGGGGGTGTGGCATCACTAGGCGTCATGCACAGTGGCGCGTAGTGTACCCACAGGGGTGCAGTGGACTGTTAGCTAGGCCAGGGGACCCTGCCGTAACTGCAGTACGTGGCCAAGCCCGCACATTCACAGGGTCCCTCCTTCCCCAACGGCAAGTGTGCTGCCCTCCCAATACACCAAGCCACCTCTCCATTCCATCAGCGAGAGAGCAGCCCCCCAGCACACCGAGCCACCACCATCCTGGCAGCAATACTACAGCCCCCCCCACTCGGCAGTGCCACTGCCCCAGACAGCATGGCAGTACCGCCCCCTCCCACTGGCAAGGTTGCCCCTGCACTGCTGTGTGCCCTGATGCCCCCAGAACATAGATGTGCCCCGTGGCATGGACACCACCATCCCACCCCCATACCTGCATGCCAGTGCCACTCCGTGGGACAGCCAGTGGCACAGCCCTCCACATAACGTCATGACCAATGACTGTCTGACTTTTGCAGGTTCTGCATAACCGATGCATGCCTGCGTATATCAGATGGCTGGCGGCTATTGGCTAAGGAGGTGTGTGGAGGGCTGTGCTCCTGGCCATCCCATGAAGCAGCACCAGCATGCAGGTACGGGGGAAGAGGGTGGTGTCGGTGCTGCAGGGAGAGGGGGGGCACCGGGTGGCTAGACAGCTGTGGCAGCTGCGAGCCATGATGGTCGCCACATGCCTATACAGTGTGGTTCTCAGGCTGCTGCCAGCCGGGGCAGGTGGGGGAGGCAGCCATCACAGGATAGAGCCCTGCGTTGTGGTGGGGGGGTCCGATGACGGCAGCACAGTGGGGCATGGGTGCGTGGGTCTGGGTGCCTGCTGTAGGTATTCATGCACCTGGACTGTGCCACAGCGCACATGGGATCCACTTTCAACCCAGGACGGGCATTTACCTGGGACCGCAGCCCCGCTCCTGGCCACCCTACGGAGTCCTGTGCGCTGGGGGGTGGGACTGCGGATGGGTATGCATCCATGGTGCATACCCCCAGGTGTGCACCTGTCTGCAGGTGTATATCTACGCAGGTGGGATTTGCACCTCCGGCGCGTAATTCCCACCCATTCGTGCGTAGGGCCCAGAGTGATTGTACCACTTTCTGCAACAAGAACAAACTGTTACTATGAACAAGAAATTGTCTTACTCTCAGAAAAGATTGGTTATTTTTGCAAGCACTGCCCACCTAAACATAGAGCTCCAACTGCTGCCTGAGATCAAACTACCACTAACCAGGAAATACTGCAAGGGAGTTCAGAAATCAAAACTGCCACTGGTGTCCCTACAGGGCCAAAAAGATACACTCAGTAACACAAGGCAGAAGTTGAGACGCATTTAAATTTTAAGGTGTATACAGCTAAAAGTTAGGTTTTTGAGGTGCAGATGAGGTGTATATTGCTAAAAGTTAAGCTTGTGAGGTGTAGTTAGGGTGTACCCTGCTAAATGTTAAGTTTTAAGGTGTAGTTCAGTTGTACACTGCTAAATGTAAGGTTTATAAGGTGCAGATGAGGTGTATATCAGTAAAAGTACCAGTTTTTAAGGATCTGTTGAGGTGTACAGTATTTTGGAGGTATACATAAGGTGCAGATGAGGTGTATATCAGTCAAAGTACCAGTGTTTAAGAAACTGTTGAGGTGCACAATATTTTGGAGGTGTATATAAGGTGCAGTTGAGGTGTATACCAGTAAAAGTCCCACTTTTTATGGAGCTGTTGAGGTGTACAATATTTTGGAGGTGTTTATAAGGTGCAGCTTAGGTGTAGTGTGTAGACCTCAGACAAGGTGTACACCTAAGTTCAGTTAAGGGTGTATGTGACATTATAACAGAAATTAATGTAAGGGCTTGGAATGCGGCCAATCAGATTGCATCATTTCTGAGACCTTTTTTATAATTCTTTATAGGCTGCCCTCTTTGTACACACCTGTACCACTACAGATGCCAGCCTTATGTTGCTTTATTAAAGTCTGTCACTGCACAGAGGGCCTTGTTTGCGTTTTGTATCCACTTCAGCCTCCCTTGGGAGGGTTGCCAATAAACCCACTTGCTTGGACCCAATGTAAAAATGTGGTTAATTTTATGTTGCTGGAACAATATTATTCAGCTTTGTCAGACATTTGGTGCCTCTTTGAACAGAACTTTCATCTTAGCATTAAGTTATGAATCAGTGCCAGTGGGATGCTTGAGGGGCCAGTGGATTTTTTTTTTGGGTTGTTTAACCAGGTATAGCACACTAAGCTGAAAGCTTTTTTACAGGAGCGACCTGGGAGCACAAAGAGATTAAGTGACTTGCTCAGGGTCACACAGTATGCAAGTGGAAGCTGTGGGATTCAAACCCAGGTCTGGTCTGCTGGATGTCACCAGATTTGCAGCTTAGAGCCTTAGACCACTGTGCTATACTGCCTCGAGTTAAGGGTGTATGTGACATTATAACAGAAATTAATGTAAGGGCTTGGAATGCGGACAATCAGATTGCATCATTTCTGAGACCTTTTTTATAATTCTTTATAGGCTGCCCTCTTTGTACACACCTGTACCACTACAGATGCCAGCCTTATGTTGCTTTATTAATTTCGATTTGCCCAGCCAGTAGCTCTGTTGGCTACTGGCTGTGAAACATAATTGTGACCTCGGGTTCTGCTATTCCCAGATCGAGTCTGAAAATCGTCATATTTTGTGGCTATGACATCTTACGCAGTAAACAAAAACTAAATAACTAAAATGTTTTAGAGGTTTATTCTGTGGGAGGTAGATGACTAGTCGAATCTGGTGAGTCTGGCGAGTCACGTGAGAATGTATATTACAGTGAGGGCTAATTAGCTGATGTGTGAATCCTCCATCGTTTTGCTATTTCTGCTTTAGAGTCCTTTTGGAGTGCTTAGTTTGCCACCTCGTGTTACAATATATTGATGTGGTTATCAGGTTGTAATCGGTTAGTTTAGTCAGTGTATGATATGGGTCCCATAAACTTGATAAAATAAGATTTAGCACATTTCAGTAAGCCTGAAGTCTACAGTATCCAAACCCAAACTTGAGAGGTTCAGGGATGTAACTGCAGTTGTGCCAGTTTATTCACAAAGCCCACTTCTGGATGCTCTCCAGTACTTCTGCATGAATGGGTGGCACACTCAAGCAGTGGCCTGATCAGCACCGCCAAGAGTAATAGCGTAACTCCCAAGGGTATGCTGGAAGCATTACTTAAATCTATGAGATGAACAAGAAGAGGAAACTGGGCGTTGCATATCACAGTCCATAGACAAAGCAAAAGTGAAATCCGTATAATAGAACAAGCATTTGTCAATGCTGAATATTTGGTTGCAGTGTAATAGAGCTTTAAAAAGACCATGATGTTTGTTGGGACAAATTTGAAAAATACATTTAGATACATATTTATACTTTATAATTTATGTATATACTTATATTTCACACTTTTTCTATAATTATTTATTTATTTATTTCAATTTTAGTAGACCCACTGAGCCCTGAAGGTCCCTTTTTCAAGTGTGACCTGGAATTAGTTACATAGAATAAACATTTAGCAGAAACATTGAAGTTACAAAGAAACATTTCTGTACAGATGCAATTCACATCAGGAATACATAAACACAGATAGACAATACGTAATCCGATTGTTGTGATTGTCACCCTTATTTCTTTATAACTTAGGATATTTGCATGGAAACAGGATCCCAGCCCTATTTACTCTGTCTGCTTGTCTACTTCTATAGTCACAAATCTGTTTATGACATCCCAGTCTGTTGCTGTGGAGATACTGTAATTATGATGTTGCAAATGGCATCACAATGTTGTGTAGACAGGCAGCCAAAGGAAAAATAGCCCAAGGAACAGTAATTTTGTTATGTCACTTTCCTCAGTAACAAAGGAAAAGGGGAAAGAATTGCAAGAATATAGCTCTGGCTCAATGGTCCAGAGGGTAAATGCACAGAACTGCAAAACAATGGGTTGCAGGTTCAGCCCCTCTCAGGCCCACAAACAATACTGTCTAAGGAAATTTGAGTTCCAGTAAGCTTTCAGCCAGTCCAGTGATATGGAGGGCTGGGGCTCTGGATGCCTCACTTCCTGCCACACCAACAACCCCATTTGGGAAAGGACCAGTGTCGCTCATGGGCTAGCTGGGGAAGAAGGACTGAGCATCCATCAATGGGTGCCCTCCTTCAAGGTTGGGGGACAGTGTGCACTGCTGCTTGGCTGCCACCTAGTTGAGGCATGGTGGAAAAACAGTAGTCACCATACTCAAAAGCTTTATGCAGGCTTTGAGAGCTTGCACCCTCTTCAGTCTATGTTCATGCCATGGTGGGTGCTCAGTGGGAGTTCGGGGTGTAGGAGCCGGATCAGCAAGGGACCGGTTTCTTTTTTACAGGCTGTAAAAAATAATACATAGAGGGTCCATTTTCTTTATTACAGGCAGGAGGATGATCGGGGAGGAGTGCCACTAGACACCAGGGAAAGACTACATTTGAACATGGACAGTGACCGAAGAGTAGGGGGTGCCACTAGACAAAAGGGAAAATAAGGTAATTATGGGGAAGGATGCCAGAGGGTGGGGGGGCACTGCACCACTAGACACCAGGAGAATAAATTTATAAGGGGAGCTGCGATTGGAGAGTGTGGGGTGCCATTAGAGACCACTGCATAATGGACCTGGGGAATAAAATCATTATGGGGAATTACACCAGAGGATGGGGTGCACCACTGGACACCAGGGAGAATAAACTTATAAGGGGATGATGATTGTAGGGTGCAGGTTGCCACTAGACACCAGGGATACATAAAATGTCAAGGGGGACAGCAGTTAGAGGGGTGGGGACCTGGTGGTGGCACTCTGTATAAAAAGTGGTACCCATGCTCGGCTGCCATTTTTAGAAGTAACCCTTCCTTGTTTTTGGCCTAGAAAATTGCACCCCTTAAATACAAATGCAAAGAGTCCATTATGAACCACATCCCCCTTCCCTTTTAGCATAAAACGAGGGCCCATGTTATGGGTTTGCAGCTGATCAGGCAGCAGGAGTACAGAGTATCCTATTACAATGTTTAAGACATTGGAACTCTTTCTGACAGACCTTGATGCTCTTAAATGCATAGACATCAAGGGGAGTAATGTGTGGAATATAACCCCCATCAGCAGGATGACACTGTGATCCAGCAGGCACTGGACCACCGTCATCCATGGCACCCACTCACACGACGAGGTAAGAAGTAGATGGAGTAAGTCCTGGAGGTGGGGTGTTGGGGCTCAGAATCAACAGCAGAAGGGGGCTAAAGCAGAGGGGCAGGAGGATAAAGTCCAAAAAAAGAGAGAAAAAAAGAACTGCAAAAAGATATGAACTATAAACTGAATTGTGTCTAAATCTCATATCTTGCACAGTTATCCAACTGGTATCAAGGGTTCTTTAAACTGATCATAAACAATATTTAATCTAAATCAACTATTTCTGGAGTTTTCTGTTTATTATTGTCATACTCAACGTTTTTAATATTAATACATACATGTATAATATTAATTTAATATTAGTTAACATTGTTCTCTCCCAACTCTCACCTTCTCTTGACTCTATCTACTTCTTCATGCCTTTCCAGTCTGGCTTTAAAAAGTTACACTCCACTTCCACCCCTCTCCTACAGCTTACTGATACTGTCCTCACTGACATGGATCAGGGCTTTGTCACCTCCACTATTCTTACTGACTTAGCCAAAGCTTTCAACACTGTAGCCCAACCCATTCTCCTGGACAAGTTTAAGGCAGCTGGACTCTTGGCTTCCTCCATTGAGTGGTCCAGCTCCTACCTTGAGGGCGGGTCACAAGCTGTTGGTATTGGAGACTCCCTACCACCACCAATCCCTAATAACTCAGGCATCCTCAAGGGTCTGTCCTTGGCCCAGTTCTTTTCTCCATTTTTCTAAATGACCTCCCCAATGCCTGCTCCTCTGTGCCCATTCACATGTATGCAGATGATACAGTATTGTTTTCCTCAACCTCCTCTACCCCTGCTCTCACAAAACTACTCCAACTAAACTTTAACAACATCCAACTCTAGTTCAGGGAAAATCAGATATCCTGCAATGTTAAAAAACAGTCTCTATGATGCTTGACACCTGGTAGAGGCTTACTGGAGTCTCACACCCCTTCCCTCCTTTCACACCCTTGATGATACAACTGTTGGAGATGTCTCCTCTCTCAAGTACCTCAGGGTCTGGCTGGATCGCTACCTTGATTTTTCTGTTCATGTGGATGCTATTCACAAGAAGCTCCACTCCAAGCCTGGAGTGCTATAGAGAAATAAGAGAAGCATTCTGCTTCCTGCACGCAGAGAAATCCTCACTAAGATGATTCTCCCCATTTTCAACTATGGAGATATTGTTAATAATGCTGCTCCAAAATCCACTTTAGCTAGAATGGACCCTCTCTTTCACTCCTTCTGTTGTGTTTCCCCTGACAAACCCCTGCATACACAACACTGTACTCTTCCATCTACCTCCACTCTCTTGATGTCAGCTGCCTTTCCCACTGTGTTTCCTTTATCCCCAAATATTGGTTTGGCTTTCTCCCTTCTTACATACTAACATACTATTTGCCAGCAGATTAGGCCTTACGGTCTATCGAGTCTGCTCAAACCTCAGATCCCTAGTTGGGTGCTGAGGCCCTCCCCTTCCTTGTGTTCCAGAAACCCCTAACATCCATCCCCATCCCCCTGGGACAGACCATCATCTGATACATCCACTTTCTGTGTCTGTCCCACCCTCTCTTTAAGCCCTCCACTGTGGATCTCTGAACCAGTTCGCCAGGCAGTGCATTCCAAGGGTCCACCACCCTCTCAGTGAAAAACCTCCTCCTCTTTTCCCCCCTCACCCTTCCACCTTCCAACTTCAAACCATGCCCTCTGGTGATACCTCCCTGCTTTAGTCTAAAGATCCCCTCCATGTTTACCCTATTTATTCCCTTGAGGTACTTGAAGACCTTAATCATGTCCCCCTCTCTCCTCTCCTCCAATGAAAACAGGCAGAGCTCCTCAAGTCTGTCCTCATACGTCAAATCCCCTAGCCCTCGTATCATCTTAGTTGCCCTCCTCTGTACCCTCTCCAGGGCTGTATGTCCCTCTTCAAGTGTGGTCTCCAGTACTGTACACAGTACTCAAGGTGTGGTCTAACCAGTCCATTGTACAAGCGCAGAATCACTTCCTTGCTCCTAGAGGTGATCCCCTTACGATGCATCCCAACATCCTGTTGCCTTGCTAACCGCTCTCCTGCACTGCTCGATTATTCATACGTTCATCCACCATGACCCTCGGTCTTTTTCCCCTATTGAGGCCTCCAGCCTCCCTCCCAGGGTGTACCTGTGTTTAGGGTTGCCGCCCAAGATGCAACACCTTGCACTTGGTGATATTGAAACTTCACTCCATGTGTGAGCCCAGCTTTCCAGGGTGTCCAGGTCCCCTTGCAGGGCCAACCTCCCCTCTTCTCCCTCAACTACTGCTCCCATCTTGGAGTCATCAGCAAAGAGACTCATTTCACACACTATACCCTCACTGATGTCCAATATGTATGCATTAAACAGGATCGGACCCAGCACCGAGCCCTGCGGTAGCCCACTACCAACTTCTCTAGGGTTTGAGAGCTCCCCACAGACCACTACTCTCTGGGTGCGTCCAGCTAGCCAGTTTTCAATCCATCTGACCATCAAAGGGCCTACTCCTAATCCCATCAGTTTCTCCACCAGACCATTGTGGGGGACAGAGTCAAACACCTTGCTGAAGTCCAAGAATAATACATTCACAGGCTTTCCCCTGTCCAGTTCTGATGTTACCCATTCATAGAACTCCGCAAGATTGGTTTGACATGATCTACCTGGCACAAACCCATGTTGCCGACTATCCAGACCTCCCACCTCCTCCAAGTACACCCCCAATCGTTCCTTTAGTATACTCTCCATTAATTTTCCCACCACCAAGGTCAAACTGATGGGTCTGTAGTTACCTGGTAGTACTTCCCTCTTTTTATGGATTGGCACCACATGTGCCTCTCGGCCAATCTCTAGGCACCCCCTGTCTCAAGTGACCTGTTGAAGAGCTCCACCAGGGGTGCAGCCAGTATGTCCACCAATTCCCATAGTACTCTTGGATGAATGCCATCCGGCCCAGGAGATTTGTCTTTCTTTAGGACCTTGAGGGCTAACCACACCCTTTTGGTGGAGATAGCATCATCCGTCACCTCCACCTTACTGGCCTTTTTATCGTTATCCAGATGTGACACCCCTGGGGTACCTCTCCCTTCCTCTTGCTCCATTTCTGTTGCTCCCCTGATCCCACTCACTGCCGCTTCTATCCCCAACGTGCCTTGCTTTGTAGATATCCCATCCCCCTTCCTAGTGAACACAGAGGCAAAGTACTCGTTAAATACCTCTGCCTGGTCCCTCGCCTCTTCCACCCACCCTCCTTCTGATCTCAATCTGCTGAGATGGCCCTTAGCTTTTCTCCGCTCCCCAATGTACCGGAAGAACCCTTTTCCCTCCATGTATCCTCTGTGCCAGCCGCTGCTCTTTACTGGACTTTGCTCCCTCACCATCCGGTGACTTTTCTAGATGCAAGATGGTACATTTCCTTATCCCTATCCCTCTTGTTGTTTTATATTTTTGTAAGCCGCCTTCTTTTCTCTGACCGCTACCTGTACCTCTCTGGACCACCAGCATGGTTTATGTGACCTTGCTCCTTCGTTTCAACTTAGCGAGATCCTGACTGCCTCATGAAGTCCCGTTTATGACCTCCATCTCCTTTCCACACTTGTCATTGATGTAATCCCTTCAAGTGATCCTTGAGAATATTTCCCATGCCCACAAAGTATGCCCCTGAAGTCCACTGCCAGTGTCCTAGATCTCACCCCCCTCCCCATGCTTATTTGAAACCAGATAGTATTGTGGTCGCTCCCAGTCAGGGGTCCTCTACAACCAGGTCCCTTACCAGATCCCCATCTGCCAGAACCACATCCAGGACATGCCCTCCTTGTGGGCTCCATCACATGCTATGTTAAGAACACATCCTGGAAGCCATCCAGCAGCCTCTGCTCCTTGGCCACCTTAGAGGACATGGTTCCCCAGTTTGTACCTGGCATATTAAGGTCCCCCATCAACACCACTCCTTCCCCTTTTGGTCCACACTGGGCAATGATGTTGTCCAGCAAACCATCCTCTAGAACATCACTCATCCCGGGGGGCCTATATACTACACCCAGCTTGACCTTATCTCCTGCTGGGGATCATAAGGTGACCCATAAGGCCTCCACGTTTCCCTCTGCCTCTTCTACCCTAGCAATTTCTATGTCATCTCTAATGAACATAGCCACTCCACCCCCTCTGCCCTCCTTTCTATCCTTCCTAAGCATAGTGTACCCCCGCACGTTTAGGTCCCAGTCATGGTTTTTGTTGGCCCATGTTTCCGTGACTGCCGCCACATCCACCCCCCCTCCGAACAGCATGGCCTGGAACTCTGGCAACTTGTTTCCCAAGCTCCTGGCATTTACTAACACCAACCCCCACCCCTTATCCCTGATCCCCTTTGTCGAACCCCACCCAGGTTTCTTATACTTCCATCCTCCCTCTGCTCCTCCTGAAACCTCCACCCCCAGTCTGTTTCCCCCTCCCAACTTGGGTTTGAGGCTACTCCCTCATCTGGAGGAGAGGGCTTCTGGTCAGCCCTCCCTTATCCTCCCCCTCACAAGTTTAAACCCCACATTTCTTGAATGTAGTCAGCCATCCCCTGTTTAAGGACTTCCTTTCCTAATGGGGCAAGATGAAGCCTGTCCTTGGCATACAGTCCCTTATCCTCCCAAACTCCTTTCCAGTTCCCTAACACCCCCAACCCACTCTCTTCGCCCCACTTTCTGAGCCAGTCATTAACCTCTGTGATCTTCATTTTTTTCTCCACTGAGGCCTTTGGTACTGGCAATATCTCCGAAAAGGAAATGTTACATCCATTATCCCGACAGACTCTGGCAAGTTCTTGGAACCTTGCTTGGATTTCCAAAACGTTATTTCCCTCTAGATCGTTAGTTCCCAAATGTACCAGGAAATCCAGTTTCCCTCCACAATCCCTTACTAGTTCATACACCATGAACTTTGCTCTGTGCACTGTCAGCCCAGAGATACTCACTACCCTCACCTGGCTATGGCATCCACCCCCCTGTCCCTCCCACTGGATACCCCTAATCATCGAGTCTCCCAATAACAGAACCTTAACACCACCATCATCCTTATGGTTACCTCCACTATGCCCTCTCAGCCCCCCATCCCCCCCTTTATTATCTTGCTTCTCTCCTTTCTCTCTTCCCTTCTTCCTCTTACTCTTTTTGCAATGCTTGCTGTCACTCTCTTGCTCTCCCTCAAGTGAAATCTACTGCTAGCCAAGCTGCCTTCTTGTTTCACTTCCCTAAACTATGGGCTACTCTTCTGCCTTCCATTTGCTCTGCTCCTTCCTTTCCCACGCTGAAGTTTCTCCTCCTTGAGTTCTGTACTCACTACTGCAGTTGCATCTGATACTGGGGTGGACTCCTTTTCCATCTGCCCTCCACCCAATAACACTGACACCAGCACTCCCCCACTCATCTAGTATCAGTTGTTTCTCCCAGTTTCTTATTTTATTATGTTGCTCACTGTTTCATGTTGTTTTATCCATTTATCATTTTACTACATGGT
This sequence comes from Neoceratodus forsteri, assembly GCA_016271365.2. Taxonomy (NCBI): domain Eukaryota; kingdom Metazoa; phylum Chordata; order Ceratodontiformes; family Ceratodontidae; genus Neoceratodus; species Neoceratodus forsteri. The sequence goes on along the minus strand of CM028137.1, from coordinate 528,977,641 downwards.
AATTTACTGTTTGACAATTTATTCTTTAAGTGTTCTTGAAATATATCTGTTCTCTTCTCTGCTCTTCTCCCTCCCCAAAACACATCTAGAAATTAGCTGCTACCACCTCAGTATGACTTTCCTAGTAAAACTGTTGAAATTGTTTAATCAATCAATCAATATCTGATACCATTATGTTTGCATTCTGCATGCAAAGTTTTTCCCCACTATGTTTCATGCTTTCAGAGACACTCTCCATACTACTGTCTATAACTATGGGAAACCACAACAACAGGAAAAAAACATGCATGCACTGCGTGAGGATTCATGTTGAGCTTCAAAGCTTGATGATGTCTGTTAGCTGGCTAATGGATGGAAAACCAGTGTGATTGGAGAGGCTGCATCCTTTGAACTATACAAAGTTTACACCCATCAGCCAGCTGAACACTATCATTATCATCATCCTTCTCAGCAATGCATTTTAAGAAGCAAGCCTCCTGCATTTTTACATCCATTTGCTTATACAGCACACAACTCCACAGCCCCCTACATTGACTGAGCACTACAAATATGTCACTTTGTACATTTGCACAAGCAAACATAGCAAACTCTATCAGAGCCAATACGGCTACTATGCATTAACCCCATATGAGGAAAAACACAAAAAGCTAGACTGGGCCTACACGTCTGTTTTTGTATGTTCACCAGCCTGCAGCATCCCTGCAAGGCTGTTAGCTTTCTTAGGGACCCAGTGTGAACCTTTATCTAGGAGAAGGAAGAGTTGGGATGTTTATTTGCAGTGCTGGCCATAAGGGGGCCAACAGCTTGCAGGGATAGATGTTTCAGGCCAGTGAACATGGAGAAACAAGCTTATGGGTGTTGTCCAACTTTTGTTCTATTTTTCTCTTATACCAGGTTAATGTATACAGTTATTTTACCAGAGATTGTTTATTACTGAAGACATTTTAATTAAAACAGGATCTTTTTCCCTGAGACATTATGCATTCAAATTGTTTATGGCCCCTATGAAGTTGCCATGAAAGTGACCCCAACCCTTCGCTCAGCCTTGGCCTCACTGGACAGAAAGGGGAGTTGTGATTGACGGCTTACCCACTCAGCATAGTTAATAAGTAGGGGATCTCTTACCTTCACCCTGAAGAACTTGAAATAGGGGTCCCAGGTCGATATGCAATTGCACCTGTAAAATAAGAATAGTGATGGGGGTCACAAAGGATCCATAGTTCAATAGGGAGAAAATATGACAGAGAAGGATAAATATGAAACAATACTTATCTGATGGACAGATCATCGGCATCCTGTCAAACCTGTAGAAATTAAGGGGAAAATGGGTTAGTATGAGAAAATGGTAGTAGCCAGAGTAGAGACATCAGTAGAGGAATGGTACGAGAGAGGGGATAAGCAAAGACATTAAGTAAAAAGTATTTTAGAGAAAAGGCAGAGTTTAAAGTGAAAGTGAGAGATAAAAGTGAAAATAGAGAAGTAGGAAGTAAGAAAAGAAACAAGAAGGTAAAGAAAGAGGGGGAAAGAAAAGTGAAAGGGGCAGGTTTACCCATCAAAAGCTATCAGTACACTGTAATTGAATTTAATATAGCCCCGCTGTCTCAGTATGTGTGGGCTTATTTGCTATTTATCCTTTTCCCCCTTATGCTTGGAACAAACCTCTGGTTTCCTGTTCAGTGGGGCAATGTGGTGCTGTTACTTTCTATCCTATACCATCTGCTTCTCCCCAGCCACCACTGACACCGGTTTGTGCAACATATTGAAGTCCTGGTGGCTGCTCCTTGATAAGTCACCTTCCAGAAAGGCAAGGCAAGGCAAATTTTATTTATATAGTGCCCTATCCAGGGGCTCAGAGCACTGAACAAACATAATAAAATAACCAATTGCGTAAAACATCCCCAAAAAGTAAAATCACAATATCAGAAAAAATCTAAAGCTTTTTCAAACAGGTATGTTTTTAAGGAGGTTTTAAAGGCCTCCACCGTGCTGGCTGCTCGAATGTACGGTGGAAGAGAATTCCACAGCAAAGGAGTGGTCATATCAAATGCCCTGTCTCCAGATCTCTTTAAGCTAGAAGATGGTACAACCAGCCGTCCAGCCTCGGCGGAGTGTAGGGTGTGGATAGGGAGTACGGAACCAGAGCTCATTTAGGTAGTCAGGTCCCAAACCACATAGGGCCTTGTAAGTTAACAAGCCTATCTTCAAGGTGATGCGCAAACTCACAGGCAGCCAGTGCAGAGTGCACAGGACAGCAGTGACATGATCTCTCATAGAGGTGCCCATCAACATCCTGGCCGCGGCATTCTGCACTAGCTGCAGTTGACGCATCAAACCTCCAGAAAGCCCTAGGTATAGAGCATTACAGTAATCAAGTCTGCTAGTAACAAAGGCATGGATGACCGTAGCCAGGTCAGCAGGCATCAAGAACGGACGGATCCTAGCGATATTCTGGAGATGGAAAAGATGCCTCTGTTGACCAATGACAGGGGAAGGGGTTGTTCAGAAACAGCAGCCTCTATCATCTGCATACTGCTAGTGTGTGTGTGTGTGTGTGTGTGTGTGTGTGTGTGTGTGTGTGTGTGTGTGTGTATGGGAGGGGTGGAGAAGCCATAGATACAAGGGGGGGTTGTACTGTCACTGCTGGAGAAAAAATATAGAGCAGTGGCTATACATACATATATACATATATATATTATAAGGGTGCAGTCGCGCCCCTATAGTTAGGGTTGAGTAGGAAGTTTAATGTTAAACCCCAAATTTTGCACGTTAATAACTTTGCAACTGATGAATGGATTTGCACAGCATTTGGAATGCATGGTCTCAGATGGTAGATCTCTTGATTTACCAAGTTACGTTTTGATCGGATTTGCGGTTTCTATACAGCAAAGTGCCAAAAACACGTTTTTTGCCTTTTTTAGCAGCTGTCAGGGTCAATTTTCAACATTACACTGCATGCACACCATTTGGAATTTTGGCCTGAAATGTTCAGAGTAGAAAGAGGGTATCTGAAGGAACAATCTAACATTGGTTTGGCAAAAATATATTGATCCGTTCCAAAGTTATAAAATGTAAAAAATTGGGGTTCTGAGCATGCGCAGTTCAGTCTTTGGGATAGATGCACAGTTTCGATCAAGGATTTCTGGTCACGAACGACTAGTGAACAGGGATTACGAAAAGGGATTCAGAAATCTCACAAAATCCCTTTTCGCAAGAAAAATCCGTGTTTGTTGGCCACCATTTTGTTTTCTCACTTAGCGAGGTGAGGAAAAAAAATGTTGTAACTTGCCACAGGGCCGTTTTTTGTAAAAACCAAGGTATGGGGTTTGGTGAGGGGGACATCCTCTACTCACTCATGCCTTTGTTTTTTTTAAAGTTACTTGATAAATGACACTTTTAAAGTTTAAAATCCCTTTTCACAATCCTTTTTCACCAGCCGACCCCTTTTCGCAAGATCGACTGGCTAAAAGGGATTGCCAAAAAAGGATTTTAAAGGTCACTGCCCCATTCCATTATTTTTTTTCCATGTCCTGACATTGGGGGGCCCAATTCCCATGTCAGCCTTTAGCCCTGAACCCCGCAGTAGTATGGGACACGGGGGAGCCCACCCCCAGTGTCCTGAAATCATTTTTTTTATATTTTCCCTGAAAAAAAGGAAACAGTTCCCCGACGTCTTTTTTTATCCGAATCCTGCATCAAATTGCCCCCCTAAGCCCATTTTTTTGCTGACACCTGGGTTGCCAATCCCCGTGTCAGCATTTATCCCACACCCTCCACTACTGTAGCACACTGCGGAGCCCACCCCCAGTGTGCAGAAATAATTACATTATTAAAGGTATCTCCAACTCCGGGATGCCCATCCCCAGTGTTGGATGCCCCCCAAAGTCCATTGGTATAATAAATAAATATTTAGATTGCTGACATCGAGGTGCCCAATCCCCGTGTTGGCATTCTTAAGTAAGCCCCCCCCCAGTACTCAATGACACTGAGGAGCCCACTCCTAGTGTCCTGAAATTATACTTTTTGTTAAATCTGTTAAGAAAGAAAACTGTCCCCAACCTTTTTTTTTTGTTTGTTTAAATCTGTAAAAAAGAAAATGGTCCCTTGTCGTCTCTCTCGTCCCCCGTCCACCCTCCGCCATCCCCACCCTCCTACTGAGCACCCACCTCCCAGCAACCCCCTTACCCTATTGTGGAGGCAGTATAGGACAGTGGGTTAAGGCTCTGAGCTGCAGATCTGGAGACCTGGATTTGAATCTCACAGCCACCTAGGTGTATACTTTGTGATCTGAGCAAGTCACTTAACTTCCTTGTGCTCCCAGGTCGCATCTGGAAACAAGCTTCAGCTTAGTGTGCTACTCCTGGATAAACAATGTTCTTTTTCTCTTTCTCTATACTTACCTCTGGTGGTCAACCGCTGTCATCTTCTGTGGACCAGGACATGTCTGCACTCTTCAAAGCCGAACGGTTAACTCAAGAATCAGGGTAAGTGCTGTATAATGGCAGTCAATGGGGTTTTCAACTTATGTTGATATCTCAGCCATTTGTAGGAATTCTGGCCCCAAATTTTCAGCATGGGGTTCTTGGGACCCCACCTCATGAACACTGGCACTGTCATTTTGTTACTTGGTTCTGAAAGGTGAATTTGAGGTCACTGCATGGAATCACCTTTCAGGACCAATTAACGAAAATGACAGTACCATTGTTCAGGAGGTGGGGTCCCAAAAAGGCCATGTTGAAACTTTGATGCAAAAGTACCCCAAAACACCCAAGTTAATTGCGGTCATTGAACTTTCGCTATGCATGCAACAAAAGTAGAGAAATGACATGTTAGGGTTGAGCCTCTAACACCTCCCCATCCAACCCCTCCCCCCACTACCCAACCCCACCAGACCACCCCACCCCCACAGACCAACTAGCGTTAGGGTGTGCCTTAGAGTTGTCGGGTTTAACTCTCACCCCATTCCATGTGTAAGAAAGTTGACATGGTACAATATAGGAGAATGGGGTGAGAGTTAGGCCCGATGACCCCATGGCACACCCTGACGCCTGCTGGTCTGTGGAGAGTGGAGGTGGTGTGGTCTGGTGGGGTTGGGTGCTGGGGAGGGAAGGGACTGGGGTGGGGAGGTTTTAGGTGCTCAACTGTAATGTGTCATTTCCCTACTTTTGTCACTTCAACCCTAACTGATGCATTAACAAAGTTTTTTTTGATCTATATATATAGTTGGACTGGTGCTAAACAGCATATGAGCGCATTAAGTGACCCATGAATGCCCTCATGGTGTGGTCCAAGATCAAGAGGTAAAAGATCATGGCCCAGTCCCAGGACATGCACAATGCTGAGATCTCCAAGAGGCTGGGCAAGTGCTGGAAAATGCTGAAGGACAGCAAAATGATTCCATTCATCAGGGAAGCCGAGTGGCTGTGACTCAATCACATGGCCAATTACCGCGACTACAAGTACAGACCCAGAAAAAAGGCCAAAATTGACCCATCAGCCAAACAGGGTGTTCAGCTGCCAATGGATCTTTCTTTATATAGCTGCCTGTCTCTTTAAGATGTGCAGAGTTTATGCGGCACCAAAACTGTGGGTCATACACACTGCTCAGTAATTCTTTCCTTAAATAAAGTCCCCGCATATGTCAGTTTCAGTATATAACAGTCCATTCACATCAATATAGCTACATTAATTCAGGCTGAAGCTTGCATCTAAACAAAATGGCACTCTTAAAGAGAATTCTCGTGCAGAGTGCTGCAATGTGCGAAACTGTAGATTGCAAGTTGTGCAAATAGTATGTAGTATATAAAAGTCCATTCACAGAAATATATCAAAATTCATAAAGGCTGAAGCTTGCATTTAAATGAAATGGCTCTCTTAAAAAAAGTTTTCATGCAAAACACTGCAAAGTGCAAAACTGTAGATGATAAAGTTTGCAAATAATGTAAGTAAACATATATAAGTCATTCAGATAGTGCAAACTGATGCATTGTGAAAGACTGAAAAAAGTGCTTAGTGTAGAATAAAGTACTGTAGAATTAAAACACACTTCAGAAAATGTCCCAGTATACAGTTGTTGCACCATGGAGGGCTGATGGAAAATCAACCTAGTGATCAGTGGATGACTCTAGGGCCTAAACAGCAACACAACAATCATAGTCTGGAAATAAGACCAAGAAAAACTCCACCAATAACCTAGAGTGTTGAACACGATCTCACATGTAACCCCTAGATGGCGCTATCCCAGGGGCTACTACCCCTGCCTGATTTGCCACTAACAGGTTGAGGGGCCTGGATCCAATGGCGGGTGCCTCCACCCAGAGGTCAGGGTTTGCAATAGTTAAACTAACTTGGTCACAGCCCTCTGGGACACTGCAACCCCTTTCTTCCCACTAGTGGCCCACACAATATATCAGAATTACCTTCACAGTATACACTTACCCCAGGTCTGGTTCGGCACTGGGACCTCCTGTGAAATGAGATACAGTGCAACAATCACAGTACAGTACTTTAACATGAAACAAATACCTCAGGCAGTATAACTTTGCTGAAACGAGCAGCTCTGATTTATTTAGGGGATATAACAAGGACAGGGAAATCAGGTTAATTAGCTTATCACTCAATAATACCTATGGCTCTGTGCACAGGCCTATCTTATCAGTTACTGCCCTGGGTACCCAAGCCCTAGTGGCTAGTCCAAACTCGTGGCAGCTGGTAGGGGCCCTTTCACACAGAGAAAGGAGAATTAAACAGTCAGCAGTACAGTAATTCCATTTGATTTAATGTGGCAATTCAACAGGAGCGACCCTGAATTAGTACTCACGACCTCCAAATAAGATAGGGTCCTTCAATGTCAGCAGGGCTCACTTGAGGTACACAAACCTCTTCACACATCCATATAAAAGAAAGCACTATACCAGGCAGGCTGCATCTGTATCCCGATCGCAATTACTGCACAATACCCGCAGAACACACAGCAGATTCAGTTCCTGACAGACCGAGTGCAATTTTCAGCAATTCTTCCAGTCTTCTACAGGGTGAGCCTGGTTTCTACTCTTCAGAGATCCTTTGATTCTTTTCACAGGCAGGATTCAGTCCTAACAAGCTGCAGACCCGAACTCTGGGCCTTACACGTTTTTGACTAAAACTGCACACTGAAAAGCACAGGGCTCCTTCCTTCTTCACTGCCAAAGCTCAACTGAAACTCCAACCGACAAAACGGGCACTTCCTTTGAGTTCCTCCCAGTTCTTGACTGGATTGGCTGTCACTCACAATAGACTGCTGCTGTTGGTCCAAAAGGCACTGAAGTCTAAACTACATCTCCCAGAGTCACTGCTCATACAATCCTCTTGTGGCTGGCTCAGATTATGAGTCCAAGTTCTGATTCGTCCAAGGCACCATTTTAGAGCTAGCTTACCCCACACTGATTGGTCCAGTTCAGCAGTTCAAAACTAGAATGGGAACTAGCAGACACAGTTCTGACTGCAAAGAAAGCAGGTTAGACAAACTGTAATTTCATTATTACTCTAAATAATTTCTGGCAAACAGTTACATCTTTCAGATAGGTTCCCTTTGCACTCCTAGTGACTGCAAAATGAAGTGAATTGGCAGCAGCTCGAGTGTTACTCAGAGAAGCACACAGTCCCCCCATACAAACTAATTATGTCTGCAAGCAGACAGCTCTTAAAGAGACAGTACCAGAGGCTCTAAAAACACTCACTGATAAATGGCTTAAATGCCAAACACCATTCAGGCTTGGAGCATTCAAGCAAGCTCCTGGAAGTCTTTTGGGAACCCCCATTTGCAGGGGGGTTACACCCTTCCTGGCCTGGGAAAGCTTGACGTCCGCGTCAAGCAAGTACCCCCATAAGCTTTAACTGCAACCATATACATTTGCATTAGGCTCACACATGTAATCATCAGTCAGTATATCATTTTACCAAGAACACATTTCTGAAACATTGCAGTCGTCACTCTTTACACAGTATACACATTGTACCATAACTCAAGTTATTACCTCTTGTACATGAAACCTGAAGAGAGGGGCCCTTTTCTATGTTACCTTGGGGCTGGATGGGGCAAGGGCACCATACTTAGAGGGCAACACAAGTAACTTGAGTTAGCACTGATGCTCAGTTTGGGCAATGAGCTCGGGGACACATACACCTTTATGGACAACATTGAGAGGCAAGTCCACAGGCCTCCCAAGTGAATCATAACTGAGGTGCACCACAGGCTTTACAGCTCGACCAGTCTTTCTAGGGGAACTGTTATAGTCTCTGCACTCTGAGCCTCATTTTCAGCATTGTCCTCACTTGTCAGGGGAGTCTCCATGGGGGAAGAGAGGCTAGAACTTTGGGCACTTTCAGCTCCAGGAGTTACAGTTTCTGAGTCCACAACATTTGGCTTGCATGGAGAGCTTTCAGACACTGGCAGTGGACTGTCAGGGCACTCAAAATACTCTTCTTGTTCGGTGTATCACCAGTCTGCCCCAATCTATCATTTTCCTCCCTGAAAGCTCAAACAGTTCAACCATGCACAATGATTCCATTTCATCTGATCTGATGCTTTGCACTTCACTTTCTGGGAACATTGGCTCCAGGGATGAAGCTAGGGGCTTAGACAGTCCAGAAGGCCCAGCTTCATCTCCAGTATTGACTAGGGATTGCCCGAAACAATTGACTCAGTTCGTAAGAAGGATAGTATTCAAAGTCACTCTCACTTTCTTCCGATATGGACTGACAGTCATGCTCAACTGGGACTTGTGGAGGAACACTTTAACTTTGCTTCTGTAGGTGCAGACTTTCTTGATCTTTTCTTAGCAGCAGCTCTAGTCACTGGTCCAGAGGGGCATCTTCAGGGCTCAGACTCAATTAAGATTTGTCCAATGGGCAGTAAATGATTTCTATGCATTGTTTTACATCTTTGAATTATTCTCAGGCCTTACTTTGTACACTGGCAGATCATCTAGTTTGCCCACTACAATGTGAGGGAGATGGTGCCATCTGTCAGCAATCTTGTGCTTGCCATGCAGTCCCAGATTTCTTAGCAATACCCGATCTCCCTCCTGGAGTTCCTGTGCTTTCACCTTTTATCATACCTTTCTTTGTTGGCAGATTTCTTTTGGCAGCCATGGTTTGAGCCAGTTAGTACGCATGAGTTAGCTGGGCCTTTAACTTTTGCACATACTGTAAATAGTTGTCAGCTTGAACCCCATCAGGAGAGACCCCAAAACACACATCTACTGGTAGTCGAGCTTCTCTTCCAAACATCAGGCGGTAGGGAGAATCCAGTGGCATCACTTTTGGTGCAGTTATAAGCATGTACCAGGGTGCTAATTTGTTGGCTCCATCTAGGCTTGTCCTTTGGGTGCAGGTGCCTAGCATATCTAGCAAAGTGCGGTTGAAACGTTCAGGCTGTGGGTCCCCTGGGGTGGTAAGGAGTGGTTCTGGACTTCGACTCCCCACAGAGAAAGCATCTCTTTAATCAGACGACTCTCAAAGTCTCTCCCTTGATCAGAATGGATTCTTTGTGGGCCCCATAGTGAACAAAAGTTTTCTACAAGTACTTTGGCTACAGTGGATGCTTTCTGGTCTTTGGTGGGAAAGCTTGGGCATATCTCGTGAAATGGTCAGTGACCACCAGCACATTACTGATATTTCTTTGATCTGACTCCAAACTCAGAAAATCAATACAGACCAGCTCCATGGTGCACTGGTGGTGATGTTAACAAGGGGCAGCCCTCTGGGCAAAGCTTTCCTCTGTAAGCAGCGACTACAAGTTCGAATGTGTTGCTCCACATCAGCCCCCATCTTAGGCCAATAGAATCTGGATCTCACCAAGTCAAGTGTTCTATCTATACCAAGGTGCCCCATGTGGTTGTGCAAGGACCTCAGTACTGAGTCTCGAAGGCAGTGGGCAGCACTAGTTGTTGTTTGTCTACTTGTCCCCTCTGTCTACTGTTTCTCTGTATAACAGTTTATTGATCAGTTTCAACTTAGGACCTTCTTTGTATAACAGTGCAGTTCTCAAATCAGTGGAGCGTAATTTGGACACATCTTTTCCTGCATAGAGGGCTTCTAAAGCTGCTTTGATCATGGGATCGAGGATTGAGCCGCCGAATACTGTCATTGTCCAGCTGAGGCAGTGCACCAATGTCTATTGCAGAAAAGTGGCAATAAGCAGCAGGTATGCAATTCTCAGAGGCTCCCAAGCAATCCACCATGCAGTCCACTGCGTCCGTGGACATTTGTTCCTCCCTGTCAAACTTCCGGCAGAGTGCCCGAATGTCAGGTTCTGCTAATCGGACCCAATCATTCTGGGGAACAGGCCTCCGGGAGAGAGCATCAGCATCTATGTGGTTCAGACCTGCTCAGTATCGAGAGCATAGTCATATGTAGATAATGCAGAAAGCCACCTATGGCCAGTGGCATCCAACAGCTGAGGTCTGCACATAGGTCAAAGGATTATTGTCAGTTTTACTAGTATTTTAGCCCCATACAAGTACTCATGGAATTGGTCAACAATAGCCCACTTCAAAGCTAGAACTCTAACTTATGTACAGGATAGTTCTTTTCGGATGGGGTCAGGCTTCTACTGGCAAAGGCCACTGGTCTCAGGCCATTCTGTGCTCTTGGTACAACACAGCCCCCAACCCTTGCAAGCTAGCATCAGTGTGCAGGACGTAAGGTTTTCTTGGATCGGCATAGGCCAGCACTGGAGCATGGGTAAGTTGATATATGATCTCATGAAAGCAGTCTCACAATCAGGAGTCCAGCGGGCCCCAAATACTTCACTCGGATGAAAATACACTCTTTCAGTCTTGAGGGACGCTGACTTTTGGTATTTTTTGTGGGTTGGGGGATACCCTTGAGTAAGATTAAGTAAAGGGCGGATCACTCTTGAATAGTCCTTGATGAAGCGCCGATAATAACCACAGAATCCCAGGAATCTTTGCAGTTCTTTTAGATTTTTGGGCTGTGGCCAGGTGGTCAAGGCCTCAACTTTACTTGGGTCGGTCTCTATTCCCTCGGTGGATACTATGTGTCCCACATACTTTACTGATGTTTGAAAGAATTGACACTTATCAATGGACAGTTTAAGGCCAAAGTCCTCCAGTCGGTCCAATACCTTAAATAATCTGCTCTCATGTTCCTCCAGTGAGCTGCCAAACACAATAACATCATCTAGGTATACCAGGCACTCTAGTAGTTCATGTCCCCACTGCACGCTCCATCAATCGTTGAAAAGTGGCTGGGGCACCTGAAATCCCTTGAGGCATCCTCATGAATTCATAGAAGCCAAGCGGACAGATAAAGGCCGTCTTCTCACGGTCCTCTGGGGCCATCGGGATCTGGTAGTACCCACTGCGGAGATCCAGCACAGAGAACCACTTGCTCCCGTTTAGGCAGTCCAAAGCATCCTGAATGCGGGGCATTGTGTACTGATCAGGGATAGTCCGCCGGTTTAAGGTGCGATAATCCACACATCCTTACTGTTCCATTCTTTTCCTCACTACCACAATGGGGAAGCATAAGGGCTTCTGGATTCTTGTATTACACCAGCAGCTAACATCTCTTGCAGATGCCGTCTCACATCATCTATGTCAGCAGGTGCCAGGCGTCGAGACCTCTCACGAAATGGTCTTTCGTCCATGCAGCGGATATTGTGCTCAGCCTTGCACATCCTACATCCCATTCTTTAAAGAAAACACCTGGTCTCTCTGGGCAAGCTTCTCACTGATCCTCACTTTCCATTCAGCTGGCAGGGAGTCGCGAAATCAAACAAGTCAGGTCGTTACTCTGTCATTCTTCCTTGAACTCTTGCTGCTGGGTAGCACTGCAGTGTCTGCACAATGCACATTAGCCAGGATGCAACCTCTGTTTACTCGAATGTCTCTTTCAGACACATTATGAACTTGGACCATTACCCTTCTGGCATAAGCATGGGCTCTAGCGGGCAAAATACTAGGCTTGACCAGCAGTCCCTCTGGCAATTTTCCATCGCCTGGTGCATCCAACATTAATATTTTATTCTTAACATCCTTTCTGATACGGACCTCTCCTGTAAGGTACACTGGGCATTTGCGCCAGGATCAGAGACTCAGGATCCTTCTTCCATACAATTCCGACCGGTTCCTCTGGTTCTGTTTTTCAGCATCTCTCTGTGCCTCATAGGCCTTCTTAATTAAAGCCGAACTCTTAAAGCTCTACTAGTCTTTGACCCCTGTTTTCATAACACAACTGTGCCAGCCTTCCGAACATATGAGCATTTGTTCCAATCAACAAAGGGACACCATCATACAGTCCAGTGGGGGACACACTAAGGCTAGGGTCTCTACTTGTTCGCCACTCCAGCCACGGAGGGGGGAAAGACAGCCAAATTCGGATATACCGGAATAGGGGTAGGCCTTCTCACTTAACCCCCATACATGCAGTCCTTCTAATGGTTGAAGAGGTCGTCTGACAAATGCTTCTGATACCAATCCTGGAACATAATTGTCCCTTGGGAGCCACTGTCTAATACAGCTCTTGTAGACACTCCATTCACCTTTACAGTGGTCTCCATGGAGGGACCCACTATTCTGGACCAGTCTGGAGGCGGTAGTGGGGCCTGGGCAACTGAACTTGCCACAGAAGGCGTGAATTAGCATTTTTGGTGCCCTCACTGGGATCATGTCGTGCACCTCTTAACCACTGATTCTTCTCCGAAGCTCTCCTTGTAGCCTATATGCAACTTTGTCAGTGTCTTTTGGGACTGGCATTCCTTTTCATGTGCCCATCTTTCCCACAATTATAGCAAAACATACTTTCTGGAGTTTGAGCTGGCCGAGGCGCCACACTGGGAGCCAGGCGGGGTATTACTAACTGGAAACCTGGTGCCATCTCTGTCTGCGGCGTGATAAGCATTTGGAGACATCTCGTCAGTTTCTCCACTTCCATGGTCAAGGAATTGAGTTTGGAGCTGTTATCAGCAGGAGATACATGGGTGGGTACCCCACCCCATAGCAGATGCAGTCGGATATAGGTCAGGGCCCGTACTTGCAGGCGTGGCCTTCATAAAGGACTGTTTTGAATTCCGGATCTCTCAACAGTTCGCCCCATTGTGGCATATCTTTTCCTTGTCAGAGCACTCATTGACTGTCAACCTCTGCCCCTGAACTTCACTTGATGGGTCACCCTCAGTCACTCGAAGTAGCCACAGCTGTTGGTGCAGGTACCTCCGAGTCGCCTTTTCTCAACTCCTCGAATTTCTCTCATTAACTCATCATAGGAGGGTGGGGATTCCAGTCGATTTGCCAGGGCGTAACTGAAGCAACAGCAGTTCTGAGAAGGGGCAGACTTAGGATTCTGTCCAGTCTGGTTCGGTCCAGTTCAATCGCTGGCAAACTACCCTTTCTGAGGCATTCTTGCAACAATTTTTCCAGCCGAGAGACATACACAGACAACAACTCCCTTGGTACTGTTGTGCATTTCTTACTCTCCACCATAGGTCCTCATCAGAATCTGGGCTCCTATACATTCTCAAGGCCTCAAGATAGGCCTGTGCGCCGCTTCAGGGTTACTGGCCCGTTAGCACGGATGGTAGCCAGGGCAGGACCTCGGAGGTTCTCACTAACCCTCTTCGCTCGCCTTCCGAGCATTGCCATTCTAGCACTTGGGGCAACATAGTCTATCCAGGTCTCCCAGTCATCCTCCTTGGGGGTGGGGAGGGTGCCAGAGAAATCCTCAACCTTGGTAAGAGTCGTGACTAATGGCAGGTGCAGAAATAGAGTCTGCATTGGTTCAGCCACCATTACGGGCACTGGAGCAGGAGAGGGTGTTGGGGAGGAACACCCCAGGTGGCAAGAATAGTTTCTTCAAGTCCTCCACAGTTTTCCCTCTCCCAGCAACCATTCAGCAAATTTCTCCTCAAAGTTTCAGATAGTGGTGGGGCTGATTCCCCAGGTCTTTACTGTCCTTAGTTATCACTCTCCAAGCAGTGAGGGCTCCCTCTGGGGTAATGGTCTGTGGCACTTTGGAGCTATCTATGGGATCCTTAAACTCTACTAGGGCCAGGAAAGTGTGGGTGAGCAGATTAGCATGCCGACCCACCACCACAGGGTTTTGTAAACCTTCCACCTTGGAAAGTACTCCTGCACAGTGTCCGTATTGATACCCAGGGGATGTCCAGGATAAGCATAGCATTTTGGGGTCGATCTCCTCCCCAGTACACCACTCCACCAGCCGGTGCACAGCCACTTCTGTCGGGTACCCATTTTTTTCTTAACAGTGGTTCGTAAATATGGCCACTAGAGGACACACAATCCCAGCGGTGAGCCTCAAGATGTAACCCTAGATGGCGCTATCCCAGGGCTACTACCCCTGCCTGATTTGCCACTAACAGGTTGAGGGCCTGGATCCAATGGCGGGTGCCTCCACCCAGAGGTCAGGGTTTGCAATAGTTAAACTAACTGGTCACAGCCCTCTGGGACACTGCAACCCCCTTTCTTCCACTAGTGGCCCACATATATATCAGAATTACATTCACAGTATACACTTACCCCAGGTCTGGTTCGGCACTGGGACCTCCTGTGAAATGAGATACAGTGCAACAATCACAGTACAGTACTTTAACATAGACAAATACCTCAGGCAGTATAACTTTGCTGAAACGAGCAGCTCTGATTTATTTAGGGGATATAATAAGGACAGGGGAAATCAGGTTAATTAGCTTATCACTCTAATAATCTCACCTATGGCTCTGTGCACAGGCCTATCCCTATCAGTTACTGCCCCTGGGTACCAAGCCCTAGTGGCTAGTCCAAACCGTGGCAGCTGGTAGGGCCCTTTCACACAGAGAAAAGGAGAATTAAACAGTCAGCAGTACAGTAATTCCATTTGGATTTAATGTGGCAATTCAACAGGAGCGACCTGAATTAGTACTCACGACCTCCAAATAAGATAGGGTCCTTCAATGTCAGCAGGGCTCACTTGAGGTACACAAACCTCTTCACACATCCATATAAAAAAAGCACTATACCAGGCAGGCTGCATCTGTATCGATCGCAATTACTGCACAATACCGGCAGAACACACAGCAGATTCAGGTTCTGACAGACCGAGTGCAATTTTCAGCAATTCTTCCAGTCTTCTACAGGGTGAGCCTGGTTTCTACTCTTCAGAGATCCTTGATTCTTTTCACAGGAGCAGTTCAGTCCTAACAAGCTGCAGACGGAACTCTGGGCCTTACACCCGTTTTTGACTAAAACTGCACACTGAAAAAGCACAGGGCTCCTTCCTTCTTCACTGCCAAAGCTCAACTGAAACTCCAACCCGACAAAACCGGGCACTTCCTTTGAGTTCCTCCCAGTTCTTGACTGGATTGGCTGTCACTCACAATAGACTGCTGCTGTTGGTCCAAAAGGCACTGAAGTCTAAACTACATCTCCCAGAGTCACTGCTCATACAATCCTCTTGTGGCTGGCTCAGATTATGAGTCCAAGTTCTGATTCGTCCAAGGCACCATTTTAGAGCTAGCTTACCCACACACTGTTGGTCCAGTTCAGCAGTTCAAAACTAGAATGGGAACTAGCAGACACAGTTCTGACTGCAAAGAAAGCAGGTTAGACAAACTGTAATTTCATTATTACTCTAAATAATTTCTGGCAAACAGTTACATCTTTCAGATAGGTTCCTTTGCACTCCTAGTGACTGCAAAATGAAGTGAATTGGCAGCAGCTCGAGTGTTACTCAGAGAAGCACACAGTCCCCCCATACAAACTAATTATGTCTGCAAGCAGACAGCTCTTAAAGAGATAGTACCAGAGGCTCTAAAAACACTCACTGATAAATGGCTTAAATGCCAAACACCATTCAGGCTTGGAGCATTCAAGCAAGCTCCTGGAAGTCTTTTGGGAACCCCCATTTGCAGGGGGGTTACACACAGATCAGACACCATGAAGTACTGTCCACTGACAAAGCTCTAGACCAAGCACAGACTCCATGAAGAGGAAATGTGGAGGGGGGCAGTCACTGATTCCTTTTTGTAGAAGTGCTCTGATGTATAACACAACCATATTTATCAGTATTCCAAATTGTCAGTAACCGTAGCTTTGGACTTCACCGTCTCTATAACTGACAAGATTTTGTAATTTGAATAGCACGATGTGCCCTGTCTTGCCCTGTTTCGTTCTCACACTGGAGGTATGAGCTTTCTAGTATTTAAGAGTGGGCTGCTGAATGAAGAGATTTTGTGCTTTTTCTGTGAACAAAAATGGCACGATTGAGCAGCAAAAGGAAGGAGGCTTATTTGTTACATACTGTTTGGTCAGATTTTGAAATAGCTCCCCCATCGTGTCACTTATACAGACAGTGAAGTCCAAAACTATGGTTACTGCCAGTTTGGAACAGTGATAAATATGGTTGTGTTATCTATGAGAGCATGTCTATCAAAAGGAATCAGTGAAATGGAAGGATTGCATTTGCTGTGGGTCTTCCTGGTGACAGGCACTGGTGCTGCTATCCATACCGGGGTGGTATACAGACCTCCAGCACCGAGAGATGAGTTGGGTAAGGCACTTGGGGAGGACATCATTAAGACAACAAACAAGGGAAGGTGCTGCTAGCTGTTGCATTCAATCTGCTAACTGTAGCTTTGACGAGCAGCAGGGTCATCCTTGACTCTCTACAAAGGGACATTCTCAGACAGCTAGTCAAGAAACCCCTTAAGGACATGGCCATGCTGGACCTGGTGCTGGCAAGCAGGAACAGCATTGCAGACATCACCATAGGCAGTCTCCTAGGTACCAGTGATCCCCATACACTGCAGTTTAACATTAAGGCGGGGCAGAGGCAAACCACTTGAGGATGATGGTCCGGGATTTTAGGAGGGCATATTTTAAGTAAATGGGAGACTGCCTCAGAAACTGCCTAGTTTATTTAAGTCTTTGGTAACTGGGTAAGGCTCACAACGCACAGGTGCCTGTTTTCAGGGGTGTCCTGGGAGCACTGGGGAGGTTAAGTGACTTGCTCAGAGTCACACAGTATGCAAGTGAAGGTTGTGGTAACCAAACCCTGGCTGCTGGATGTATCAAGCTCATTCACAGCTCGTTACTCTAACCTCTAGGCTATACTGCCAGCCCTGTTGGAGTTGAGGGGGGGGGAGTGCTAAGAAAGAGTAGAGGAACAGTGGGGAAAAATAAGGAAGAAGAAGAAGAATCAGCATTTATATAGCGCTTTTCATACACAGTATCCCAAAGTCCTTTACAAGCAATGCTAGACTGGTAGTGAAGTGACTGAATGTGTGGTGGCGGCCATATCGCACATCGTCACCCACACACAGCCAGAATAATTGCATGAACCGGTTTATGGGAAGGGGAATGTTGGCCAGGACACCGGGAATGCTCCCTGCTCTTTGCGAAGAGTGCCCTGGGTTCTTTTACTTCCACCTGGATACCCACCAGGGCAACACCAGGATGGGCAGAAGGGACCTCAATTTAACGTCCCATCCGAAGGACGGCACACCCCAGCAGTACAGCACCCCCCAGTACTGCACTCAGATGCCAGTGATTTTTAGGTGCAAGTCCAATCCCGGTGTGGGACGAGAACCCATGACCTTCTGGTCCAGAGGCGGATGTGCTACCAACTGAGCCATGCTGACACCAAGGAAGGGTATAAATATGGCAACCAGCCCCTACATGAAAGAACACAGTATAAGCAAAAAGAAAAAGAGACCTTTATGGTACTCTAGGGAAGTGGCCATGGTGGTGAAGGAAAAAAGAATGGCATTCAGGAGGTATAAGAAGTGTGGAGAACGAAAGGAAGGAAGAAAGAAAGACAGGGAGGTGTACCAGGTAAAACAGGGAAGCAAGTAAGGCAGTGAGGGGGAGCAAAGGCACAGACAGAGGAAAGGATAGCCAAAGGGGTAGCAAATGGGGATAAGACTTTCTTCAGGTACGTAAGTGAGGAGAAGAAAGCAAGGAGAGGGATACGAACATAAGAACATACGAAGAAAGCCAGCAGATAAAGGCCATGAAGGTCTCTCACATCTGCTCAATTGTTCAGCTTGTGGGTTATACCATAGCTGCCTGGGGACAGTGAGGATAAGGAGGGCAGCAGATGGAGACTGCACAGAAGATGAGCAAGAAAATGCAGGCATCCTGAGCAGGTACTTCTGCTCAGTCTTCACAGTGGAGGGAAGGGGCATGGACTACCAGTGTTCTGCAAGAACAAAGGGGGAGGGGGAAGGCAGACTCAATTTTCAGAGAAAAGAATACTGGAGGTACTTACAGCTCTGATAGTGGACAAGGCTATGGGACTGGATGAAATAAACCCAAGGGTACCGAAAGAACTCAGGGAGGTGCTGGCTGCACTGCTGATGGCCTTATTCAACAGCTCATTGGAATCAGGCATGGTTCTGGAGGACTAGAGAACAGATGCAGTCCCTCTACATAAGGGTAACAGCAGGGGAAAAGGCTAGTACCTATAGGCCAGTAAGCCTCACCTCAGTGGAGGTGAAATTAATGGAAACACTGTTAAAGGAAAGGTTGATAGAGTATCTCGAATACAATGGGCTGCAAGATGAATGGCAGCATGGATTCACGAGAGGGGGAAGGTCATGCCAGATGAATATGATTCAGTTCTTTGCCTGGGTGACCAGGGAAGTAGATCAAGAGATGGAAATGGATGTGGCCTGTCTGGACTTTAGCAAGGCTGTTGGCGCTGTGTCACACAGGACCCTGATTAAGGAATTGAACAACCTAGAGGTGGGATCCAAAGTGGTGAACTGGGTTAGAAACTGGTTAATGGATAGGCGACAGAGGGCGGTGGCTAATGGCACTCACTCTAATGATGGGAGAGTGACCAATAGGGTACCACAGGGCTCAGTACTGGGACTGGTTCTCTTCAATGTCTTCATAAGTGACACTGCAGATGAACTGGAAGGAAAGGTATGCCTTTTTGCAGATGATACCAAAATGTGTAATAGGGTGGACAATAATGGAGGAGTGGAAAGAATGCGTAGGGATCTTGGGAAACTGCAGAAATGGTTAAGTGCGTGGCAGTTGGGGTTCAATTCCCAAAAATGCAAACTCATGCACCTACGGCATAGGAACCAAAGAACAGAGTATATAGGATGGGGGAGGACGTACTGTCAGTCACCAAGCAGGAAAGGGACCTTGTGGTTATTATATCTGATGACCTCAAGCAGTAGGGCAGTGTTACAGAGGAGTGGGTGGGGACAGTGGGATGCTGGGATACACAGGGAGAGGTATCTCCAGCAGAAGGTGGGAGGTGGCATTGCCACTATATTGCCCACTGGTGAGACCCCACCTTGAATACTTTGTCCAGTTCTAGGGACATGGATATGTTGTTCATCCACACTCATTGGCAGTATCCTTGCCGCTTTAAATCTTGCCGGAAGGTCTTCAAGCTTGCTCCTCCCACCCACCCGGGTGGTATAACTCTCGGCTCCGCCCCATAGCCTAGATCTTCCTTACCGCTTGGAAGCTCAGGTTCCTCCTTAACGCTCTGCGTTTGTGACTAGTTCTAATGTTCTCCGTTTGGTTCAAATAATATTTTGCAAAAGACTTCAGTCTCGATCCCTCGCAGCTGCGATGGATAAATCGACTCCCGGATTTGGAGATGCCTATGCGAACAGAAGATGTCTCGGACGGATCCACACTCCACGGTGTCTACTGCTTAGACCTTGAAACGCGACCCGCGGGCTTGGGCTGTGCTCATCTTTCTCGGCCCTCGTCCTCGAGGCCAGCTGCCGATTACCTTTGGGCGTCCCGAAGCGTTCCCTCGGTGAAGTCAAGGAGGCCGGTTGGCGGTGTCAGCGCGCGCGGCTACCGGCGGATCAGCTCGGGATGGTTAGCCCTCAAGAGAGGAAGCGGCGCGGCCGTATCTTCCTCGACGAGGCATTTATCCGCTCTCTCTGGGTTCTTCCTACACGGCTTCCTTTAAGGGCTTTGTCTGTCCCTCTCCACTAAAGGAGAAGGGCCTCGTCTGCTGGACCTTTCTCGGTCCAAAAGAGGACAAGGTAAGTCCTCCGTCGCCGACTCTTGGGGCGGGAAGGTCCCTCTCCCGGGCACGTCGTCCGTCGAACTTGATCGAGCCGCTCGGCAAGCCACTGGCCTCCACGGTGTCCCGTCAGGTCAGTTGACGAGACTCCCACTGATGAAATCGAGATTTTTCTCGACCCATTGAGACAGACTGTCGCCTTGAGCGAATTCCCTCTCCGGTTCCCGGGAGAGTTGAGGATCCCGTGGGCTCGCCTGTGCCTCCGGTTCCGGGCCCTCGGATGGACCTTCGAGCGAAGAGTGTCGGTTCGGCCGACACCTCCCTGCACCGACCGAAATTCGGGACTCGGTCTCGATCTCCGGACCTCTTGGCGGTCAACCCGTTCCCACCGTCATAAAGCGGTCTCGGTCTCGGCACAGCGGTAAAGCGGCGTGCCGCTCGTCCTCGTCCTCCTCCTCGGATGAGGGGAGGCTTGGTCAAGTGCGTCGGCTGATGCACGAGGACCTTATGTTGCAACAGCTCCTCCTGGCCGGAAAAGCCGACCCGGCGCCTTCCCCGCCATTAATGTATCACCGGGCAGCCGACACAACCCCTCGACTTGCCGAGGCCTATACCTAGGCGGTTGTTCGGCCAAAACCAGCTGCTCCACCGTTGCGGTGGAACCTCCGCCTCCACAGCCACCAATTGGGGCTCCGACCAGAGATTCGGTCGGCTAAGGGTTTACCCCATCGGCTGTCAGTTACCCTCACTCCCGACCAGCCGACCTCGGCAGGTGAAGGGTGGCTCAGGCCAGAGGCAGCTCTTGAGGACTCTTTCGGAGTCCAGAGATGATTCCTCTTCTTCTCCAAGCGACTGGACTTGGAGTCCTTCAGGAGGTCAGCCAATGAGACGATAGCCCGTCGTCCTTCCTAGGACTACTTGGCTCATCTCGAGTCTACGGGATGGAGCTCGAACCCGTTTCAAACAGGCCAGGTATCCCTCACGGGAGATTCGGGACCGGGGGATTTCTCCGGCGGAGGCCTTTCCGTTGGCGAGGCCATAGTGGGTCCAACACTGGAACTTTGGCGCCCTGCTTCCTGCCCTGCACGCCTTCGGCCAGGATGGCCCAGAAGAATGCACGGTCCCACGGTTCCTTTGTCGGTTTTGAACACCCTCTGCTGAGGGGTTGGTTACCGACAAGCGTTTTCCGGCAGCGCCGACAGCGCCAGGATGTGGACAAACCTCCTGACAAGAGTCAAGAATGGATTATAGCCGGGCTGAAAAAGTCTCGCTCAGTCCTCTCGGCTACGTCCAGGCCAGTTGGCCGTCCTCATGGCACATTTTTCTCATGCCCTGTTGGGCTCCTGGATGTAGTCATCCTCATCTTCCCGCCGATCTGCAGACTACGGTTAAGCAGGTGCGGGACCAGAAGACGACAGTGGCCAAACAACAGCTCCAGACTGCTTTGGATGTAGGGACCTCATGTGCCAGATCGGTGGCGTGAGAGTGGCTAGGTCAGCGGCTTGGCTGAGGATATCCACCTTTACTTCGGATACCCAGCACAAGTTGGCGGATGTTCCCTTTTGGGGACTGACCTCTTTACAGCCCTGGGGTGGAAGGTCACCTGCAGAGGGTCGAGAGTCCAATGCCACCATGACTCGGTCTCTTACACTTCAGAAGGACAAAGGCCGCAAAACCACAGCTCTAAAGCTCCTCGTCCTTCTGTGCCCCCTCGGAAGGGCCTGCCCAGTAACGCCAGGGCAGCAGAGCCCGACCTTGGCATCCCAAACCAAACACGCCCGGCTTCCTCTAACAGGGAGGCAGGGAGGAAGGGCCAGGGGTCCCTCGGCGGTCCCTCCTCCAAGCCTGCCCAGTGGCCAGGCTGAGGGGTGTCGCCCCATCCCCGTCCACCTACCCCAGGTTCCCCATTAGAGGACGGCTCCAGCACTTCCAGCCCGCCTGGTCCGCTGTTTACTAATGGACAGGTGGGTCTTGGAGGTGGTGGGAAGAGGCCTGCCTCTGGAATTCAGAGAGCACCACCCTTCAGAGCCGTCCGCCTCGAGAGCTTCGGGATCCCCAGCCTCACTGGAGGCAAGCCGAGCCGACATCACTCCCTCCTCCAGAAGGAGGTGAAGAGAGGTGGACCCTCCTTCCAGACCCAGGGTTTGTGTCCAGGTACTTCTGGTTCCGAAGCAGACGGGGGCTGGGCGCCCATTCTACCGACCTCTACGACCTAAACAAGTTCCTAAGGTCTCGAACCTTCAGGATGGTCACTCTGGCTCAGATATACCATCCTTGGAGCAGCAGGCGTGTGGTTCTGCTCTCTGAGACTTACAGGGCCAACGTTTTCACGTCCCTATCCGTCCGTCTCACCAGAGATTCCTTAAGCTTCCAGGCGGAAGGATCTATCTTGAGATTCAAGCCATGCCCTTGGCTTGTCTCCAGCTCCCAGGGTCTTCACCAAATGCATGGCAGTGGTGACAGCATTCCCTCTTGGCCTTGAGGGTCGGGTGTACCCTTACCTGGGCGACTGGCTGATAGCAGCTCCCTCCAGGAAGGAGGCGGAGTGGTCCAGAGATCTGGCCCTCCAGGTCTCTTCAACTGGGCCTCCTTGTCCAGCGAGGCCAAGTCGGAACTCGAGCCAAGCAGGATCAGATTTTATTCATCGGGGCGAGCTCGACTCTCTCGAGCCAGAGCGCTGGCTCTCGCGGACAGGGCCAGGTTCTTTCCTCCTTTGCCCGATCATTTCTGGTTGGGCAATTGCGCCCTGCCCGGGACTTCCTGCGCCTCCTGGGTCTCATGGCGGCCTGTACCAAGCGTGGTCCGTTGGGCCCGCTGGAACATCGTCCCCTTCAGTGGGACTGGCCAGCCAGTGGTCCAACGCTGCGTCCTTGGACCAGCTTATAGTCGGTGACACAGGGGATGTGGAATGCTCCAGTGGTGGACAGTTCCAGATCAATTGCAGGAGGCATCCCGTAATCTCGCCCTTGAGCCGACCGGTCTCTCTGGCCGACGATGCCTCTCTGATGGGTTGGGGTGCCCATCTGGGGAACACGGGCTCATGGCCTCTAGTCCCCTTGAGGTCGATGCCACATCAACCTGCTAGAGCTCCGGCGGTCCGCCTAGCTCTCCACCGCCTTTGCTCCGTTCCTCCGGGGTCAAGTGGTCCGAGCCAGGCCGGACAATACCGCGACCATGTATTTCTCTGAACAGCCAGGGCGGGGCGCTCCATGCTATGCAAGGGAAGCTCTCGCATTTGGTCACTCGTCGCGCAGCCTGGAGGCGGATCTCCTAGCCATTCACGTGGCAGGAGCCTCCAACACCCTGGCGATGCCCTGGGCGGATAGGGGCTGCATCCCACGAGTGGTCTCTCCTGCCGGAGGTAGTACAGCATCTGTTCTCCTTTAGGGCACACCTCAGGTGGACCTGTTTTGCCTCCACGGGCTTGAGACTGAGTCTGTTCATGCCCGCCCCCCTCAGCAGGGCTCGCTGCAGGGGATGCCTTCTCGAGGCAATGGACCCTCGGCCTCTTTACGCCTTTCCCCATTTCCCTTGATCCACAAGGTGCTTCTCAAGGCGAGGGAGGAGACAAAGGCGCAGGTGATTCTATTAGCCCCAGACTGGCCTCGCCAGTTCTGGTACCCAGATCTCCTCAGTCTCAGCTCCAGGACTCGCGGCAGCTTCAGCTCGCCGGACCTGCTCTCAGTCAATCAGGGAAGGTGGTGTTCCATCCGGACCTTCAATCCCTGCACCTGCGCCTGGTTCCTGAGCTGCTAGGTTCAGGCTTTGGGTCTTTCCGGCGAGGTCCTCAATGTAGTTGGCGTCCCGTAAGGTGACCAGAAAATACTATGCCTTCAAATGGAAAAGTTTTCCATTTGATGGTCAGGGCAAGGCTTGGACCCTTCCTCCTGTTCCTTGGCAAGCATCTTGGACTATTTATAGTCCCTTTCTAGTCAAGGGCTTAGGTAAAATCGACCTAAAGGGTGCACCTGGCAGCCATCTCTGCTTACGAGCGCGGGCGAGGAAGCAGTCGATGGCGAGGAGAAGGTGGTCTGGCGCTTTTCAAAGGCCTTGATCACATTTCCTCCAGTCCGGAACCCCACACTCCGTGGGATCTACTGCTGGTACTGGCAAAGCTCATGGGCAACCATTCCCGAACCTATGGGTGTGCCTCTCTCACCTGTGGTGGAGACACACGCCTTCTTGGTGGCTATCACGTCAGCCAGAAGGATGGGAGAGCTCCAGGCGCTTTCCATCCAGTCTCCTTACCTGGTCTTCCACAGGACAAGTTGTCTCTGCGTCCAACCCAAATTCCTTCCCAAGGTGTGGTGGAGTTTCACCTTAACCAGGTGTTGACTCTGCCGGGTGTTCTACCCTCAATCACACTGAGAGGCCGAATATAGGCTCCATACTCTGGATCCTAGAAGGCGCCGCTATTATAAGGAGCGACGGCTGAAATTGGGAGAGGTTCGCCAGCTGTTTGTCACCTACGCTGAAGCCGCGATCTGGCAGACCTGCAGCCAAGCGGGACGATAAGCAGGTGGGTAACCTCCTGCATAGATCTCTGCTATAAGTTAGCGGGCATGGAGCCTCAGAGGATAAGAGCTCATTCTACCCGCCATACTGCTGCAACGTGGCTGCTTCCAGGGACGCCCCTATCCAGGAAATCTGCAGGGCTGCTACCTGGAAGTCAGCAAACACCTTCATTACCCACTACCACACCCATCATTGAGTCACGCCCGGGATGCTGGTTTTGGGGCCTCAGTTCTCCAGTCTCTCTTTCCCAAGTAAGTATATGGGGGTGTAGTCTTGCCTCCCTCCTCCCGGAGAACTGCTAAGAGTCTGCCAATGAGTGTGGATGAACAACATATCCATGTCCCTAAAGTACAGGTTACTCACCTGCCGCAACAGGAGTTCTAGGAATGGTATGTATGTTATTCATCCACTACCATTCCGACCTCCGACTTGGACAAGACAACCTGAGCTTCCAGCGGGCACAGATCTGGCGCCATAGAGTGGAGCAGGAGTTATACCACCGGGTGGGTGGGAGGAGCAAGCTTGAAGACCTTCGCAAGATTTAGCGGCAAGGATACTGCCAATGAGTGTGGATGAACAACATATACCATTCCTAGAACTCCTGTTACAGGTGAGTAACCTGTATTTCTGAAGGCCACACCTCAGAAAGGACACAGACAGGATGGAGGCAGTCCAGAGGAGGGCAACTAAATGGTGCAGGGGCTGCACCAAAAGTCCTACAAGGAGAGACTGAGGGATCTTAACATGTACACCCTGGAAGACAGGAGATCAAGAGGGAACATAATAGAGATGTACAAGAACCTCACGGGGGTGAACATGGTGCAAGAGAGAAGTCTCTTTCAAATGAGGCAGAGCACCAGAGCCAGTGCACATGTGATGAAGCCGGAGGGAGGAGTTTAGGAGGGATGTGAGGAAGAACTACTTTTCTGAAAGAGTGGTGGACGCTTGGAATAGGTTACCAGCAGAAGTGGTGGAGGCGAAAACAGTAGGAGGCTTCAAGCTTGCATGAGACAGATATGGGGGAATATGGGCAAAGAGGAACGAGGGTCACCAAACATCAGTTAGGATCTGCAAAGACAGACTAGGCACGGATAATCAGGGCAGACTGGATGGGCCAAGTGGTCGTTTTCTTTCAACACCTTCTGTGTTACTGTTTCTGTATTTTTGGCTTGTTCGGATTCAGGGCTTCCCCTTCCCACATTACTCAGCAGACTGCTGTGGATTAGCTCCAGTCACTCTGATCAAATTCCCAAAGATCCAGGCTGGATTCCAAGCTGGGACGGAGAATTCTTGTACCCTAACATTTTGTGGGTTCAGATCCAGGGACCCCCCACAATACCCGCTCAGTAAGTTACCTTGGATTAGCTCCAGTCATTCAGTTTGAATTGTCAGAGATCCAAGCCAGAATCTGAGTCAGGTTGCAGTTGCTTCAACCATTCCTGAGATGAATCCTGTTTGGTCACAGAAACAGACGTTTTGGGGAGAGGGAATAACTATGGTTCCTTTTTTCTTTATAGAGAATTCCTTAAGAAGACCTCTAATCAGAACAGCCATTTCAACTTTATTTTCTGTTTTCACCTTGCATTTAATTTAACCCTTTTATTTACAGCCCCCACACTGATGCAGAACTCAGTTCTTTATGTTTTATTATGAAATGAGTTGGGAAATCCTGTGCTGTGATTGGTTGAATCTGATCACATGATTTATGCATTATTCCAGCAAAATAGCACATGTTAGAAATGCTTAACTTTCTGAACAACATTAAGTGGTTCTAAAATTAAAAATCGGAAGAACCATTTTATAGTCACAGTATGGCACTCCAGGGTGTACATCATTGTTTGAGAATGGCACTTCTCAGGCTTGGAAGGAACACAGTTTCACCTTGTGTCTCATTTCCCTGAGGCATGTCATTATCCCACAGTAACGTACACCATGTCATGCCTTATTGTTTAATTTGGTGTCAGTAAGGCAAAAAGTGGTGCAATGGGCAGGTCACTTGCTACTGCCCTATCCCTGTATGGTGCTAAGCTCCAAAACATTACCTGCCATCACATCACGTGGAGTGAAGTGGATGGTTGTGGTATTCATCGAGAGGGAATGATGGAATGAAATGCTAGAAACAGTGGCCAGGGGTAGGAGGTAGTGGGATGCAGAGGGATAGGAGAAAAGATGTAACATTGGAAACGGTGGGCAGGAGGGGGAAGGAGAGGTGGCGTGACTCTGCAAGATGGGGAGAAGAGATGTACAAGCATACCTTGAGTGCACTGTAAAGTCTCCACAGCTGCCATTTTCTCCGATGCTTGTACATCTGTTCCCTCCCTTTTTATAGTTACTCTTACGACTGTTTGGTACCTTATTGCCATTACTGGGCTTGCTGACAGGAAGTTTCCCTCCCTCCACCATAGCCCCTCATAGCACGATTGACTGGGCTGGGGAGGACAAGCTGTGATCACCTCCCAACCCTCCCCCAGTTGAACTCCAGGATGGATAACTAAGCAGTTTTTGGTCCATGACGCATAATTTGATGCTTTGTATAAAGCGTGGCTTGTCCTGAATCTGTCACTATAGGTTTATTTTATCAATCTGCATGGCTTTTTATCTAGTGGGGCCGACAGCACCGCCTCTCATAGCACTTGCATCAGCAGAAAAGAGTCAGGGAATAAGAGTAAATCTTTTGTTACTGAATTTGACACAAAATAAAAATCAAAGTTCTTTATTTATAAGCTCCCCTGTGATGGCTACCTCACATTGGAGCCCCTGGCAGACTCCCAGCCCAACCCCTCTTATCTCAACCTGCATCGCCCATGGCTTGTTCTACACGCCAAGATCATAGGGGCATCTGTCATCTGATGTCTGCATCCAGCTTTTATTTTCAGTTTAGTTTTTGTTGACAGCCAAGGAGGGCTAGGCAGTATTGCTTATCTTCAAGCCTCGTCCGGGTGGGGTGGGGTGGGAGAGGTTGTACAGATGCAAACCACCTGAGATTGAAACAGATTAACCTGTTGGTGGTATTTTAGAGAATTTTTAGTTGAGTGAGATGAGGAGCCTGCAGGTACCAGTTCCTGTCATTTGTGCTGCTTCCAGCATGTTTCCAAATTGTTTTTTCTCTCTCCCTCTGACTTACACCATGGCCCCCACTGCTCCACGGTCACTGGGGGTGGCAGAAGCATAGACACATGCACCCAAAGTCCTCCTTGACATGCCAATTGGCTTGCTGTGAGAACAAGGAGGGAGCATTCCTCCCCCCCCTTGAGTTAGGCACCTTGATTAACCTTTGGGACACGTGATAGGCTGAGACCTGGGCTTGCTGCCAAAGCCGTATCACTTGAATGCTAACAAGATGGACAACCTCTGTTCTGTTCTGTTATGGCTATTGTCAGACAAAAGTACAAACAGAAAAGACTGGCATCAGAATTCTCTGTAGCAAAAAAAATCTTTATTTCAAACATGCAATCACAATGGGCCCTACGCACTATGCCTAAGAGCCGCTACGTATGATGTGCAGGCTGGATATATGTTTGATGGCCGCACACTTGGGGGGGCTGCAGAACCTCTGTTACATTCATGATGCTACACATCACAGGTTCAACATGCCCTCCCGTTCCATCTGGTGTGCACAGCTCTGTGCACAGCTGGGATGAAAGTGTGGCGGGGAAGTGGTCACACAATGCAGGATGCATGAAGCCACACTTTGGCTGGGAGATTCCAGCTGTAAGTGCCTTCACACACCTGCTGCCTACATGTCTGTGGACCAGATTATTCCAACTAGAAAGCATGGGCCTGTGCTCACCCTTCCCAGGCAGTCCTATGCACCATGGAGTGTGCAGCACAGCCAGGGAGGTATGAGCAGCCCATGCCCCATCACAAAGTGGATATGGAACTCACCATCAGGGCATCGGCATCCCAGGATCCCCTGCGGCTGGCCAAACTGGGTGACATAGAAACACAGAAACATAGAATCTGATGGCAGATCAAGACTGCTTGGCCCATCCAGTCTGCCATTTTTCCCTGCCTACAGTGTCACTGCAGACCCTATTTGATCACTGGCTCATACTCCCTCCCACCTTCCTTTCCATAAGATACCCATATGCCTATCCCATCCATTCTTGAACCCCACAACTGTTTTTGTCCCCACTACCTCTGCTGGAAGGCTGTTCCAGGAATTTATCACTCTGTGAACAAGTACCTCTTCACATCTCTCCTGAATCTAGCCCCCGCTTCATAGCATGTCCTCTTCTTGTTGAACTCCTTTTTACTGAAAAATACTTCCCTCCTGTGCATTATTTACCTCCCGTGAGGTATTTAAAGGTCTCTATAAATTCCACACACACAAACACACACACACACACACAGGTGTACATATTGAGGTCTTTTAGTCTTTCATCATAGGGCTTTTGGTTCAGACCCTGCACCATTTCAGTTGCCCTCCTCTGGACTGCCTCCAGTTTGTCTATGTCCTTCCCTTCCAAAGATGTGGTCTCCAAACTAGATACAGCACTTAAAGTGGGGTCATACCAGCGATCTATACAAGGGCAACACCACCTTCATCTTTCTGCTGGTGATACCCCTCCCTGTGCACCCCAGCATCCCACTTGCCCTCTCAACTGCCTTGTCACACTGCCTGGCCACCTTTAGGTTATCCTATATGAGTACTTCTAGGTCTTTTTCCTGCATGGTGGACGTCAGTACCACTCCAACCAGTCTGTACTCTGCCCCCAGGTTTTTGTGCCCTAAGTGCATTTTGTTACACTTTTTTTGTTAACCAGGAGAGACACTAAGTTGAAAGCTTGTTTACAGGTGAGACCTGGGAGCATAAGGAAGTTAAGTGACTTGCTCAGGGTCACACATTATGCAAGTGGGGGCTGTGGGATCCTCACACTGAAATCCAGCTGTCATACCCTAGACCACTCCTTGAGTTTTCTCAGGTCTCTGTTCATCCTTTCCAGCCTCCCACCCCCTCACCCCCACCAGAGTGTCCACCCTGTTGCAGATTTTGGTGTCATCCACAAAGAAGCAGGCCATCCATTCCAGCCCCTGTACAATATCACTTATAAAGACATTAAAGAGGACCGGTCCCAGGACTGATCCCTGAGGTACCCTGCTGGTCACCCTTCCTTCCTCAGAGTGAACTCCATTCACCACCACCTTCTGTCACCTATCTCCTAACCAAAGGTTTACCCAGTTTACCTCCTCCAGACCCACTCCTAAGCTACCCAGCTTGCCTACTAGTCTCCTATGTGGATCAGTGTTGACAGCCTTACTGAAATCTAGGTAGGCCACATCCACTGCTCCACCCTGATTAAATTCCTTGGTCACCCAGTGAAAGAAACCTATTAGATTCATTTGACAAGTCCTCCCTCCTGTGAATCCATGCTGCCTTGGGTCTTGTAGCCCACTGGGTTCAAGATACTCCACAATCCTTTCTTTCAGCAGTGTTTCTATTACCTTCCCCCCCACCTATGTCAGGCTGACTGGCCTATAATTGCCAACATTCTCCCTGAAACTACATTTGTGAAGTGGGACTACATCTGCCCACCTCCTGTGTTCAGAACCACTCCTGTTTCCAGTGAGCTGTTAAACAGCACTGTCAGTGGTTCAGCCAGTACCTCCCTCAGCTCCCTCAGTATCCATGGATGCACCCTGTCTGGCACTATTACTTTGTCCACCTTCAGCTTAGTGAGTGCATTCAGGACTCTCTCCTCTGAGGAAGGACTACTGTCCACCTCCCCCTTCAAAGCTCCTGTTACATTTTTTTTGTGGTCCCTCCCTTTCCCTTTACAGAAACAGTCCTCCAGATCTGGACACAATCCCATTGCTGAGCTCCTCTCCAGTTTGCAGGCACACCCAGGCTTAATGCACAACACTGTCTTACTTGTGCATGTACGATGGTGTCTGTAGACTACCACACGCTGGTAACATGCAAACTGCACATTTGTAGTGCGTAAAGCCCACTGTGCTCAGCACTGTCCTCACAAACAGGAATCAGCCCCAAGCTGCCAAAGACCCCAACTAGTTTTGCTACGAAAGCTTCAGCAGAAGGACCATCCGCTCACTAACCTTTTCACTTATATTTGCCTGATTTAAAGGCACACTAACATAAATAATGTGTTATAGCTGCCCAAAAATAACAGCCTGTATAGTAACTAAAATCCACCACCTGCAATCACATTGGGCGCTATTCACTAAGCGTGTGGGGGAAATGCAGAAAAATCACATACCCGCCCACGCCCCTGCACCCCACGGACAGGTGCGCACATGCCGGCATTCACCAAAGCCGGCCACCTGTCCGTGGCTCCTTTCCCTGGCATTCAGGACTCCACCGGGCAGCCGGGGGAGAAGTCATTGTCCCAGGTGGGCATCCAATAGGATGCCCCCTTGGAGCACACAGTGGATCACTTGTGTTGGGTGGCATGGGTCCAGAGTTGTGCACACTGCCTCAATACACACAGACCCACATGGCACCCGCTGATCCCACTGCTGCTGCCCATGAAATGTCTGGGCGCTTGCCCATCCAGCCAACACTGGCCTCCCCCTGCAGCCCAGCAGTCAGGGGTGTCACAGTGCACCCTATTCCAGTCCCCCAGTGACTCCTTGGCTTTGCCCATGGGGGCATGCAGTGGGTTACAGCAAGGTCAGCCCTGGTGTACCCTGCACCACCCACCGCACCCATGCGGCCAACACTAGTGGGTTAGTGAATCCCACATAGTGCTGGCATGCCCCCGGAATGCCCCCCCCCCGCATGGAGCTGTCCATGGACAAAGGGGATTGGGTGCGGTGGGTCTGTGCGCCCCCCATCCCGAATGCCACGCGAGGGGTGCAGTGGGTGTGGAGTGGCTATGCGCCCCAGATCTGTGCATGTAGCCACTCCACTAGTGCATAGTGCCCAAGGTGCAGATACACATATAAGCAGCAAACTTACACTCCCATAAGCATACAATATACAAAAAAAATCCAGATCAATAAATCATCTCTATACATCTAAATCTTCAAAATGGTGATAAGAAAGTCACATAATTACATAATGAATATAACAAATTCAGCACTACTATTATATATGACCCTAGAACTACTGTGATCCCTGCAGTCTTCCTTTCATCTCACAGGAGGATTGTGAGCTTGAACTCTGGCACCTTCATTTTCCTCACCAGCACCAACCTGCCCCCCTCACCCCTTGTAAACGCCCAGATCTTACTCCCTCGGGTGAGGCCTCAACTGGGCAACAGGAGAGACTAAATTTAGTGGAGGGACAGAAGAATGGCAGAAGCTAGAGGCGGACTTTTCAAGGCCCTCTGGCTTTCCCCACATGTTTCCACCACATTTGCTTGAACTACACCCATAAATTACACCACCTCTGAAGTGGTCTTATTTTCAGGTACAGTTGTCATGATTTGTAGCAGCAAAAATGGTGCATGAGTTTTTTTTTTTTTTTTTTACAGCAAGCTACCACAAATTGTGGCAAGGGTTATAAACATCCCATCCTGACTTTGAAAATATGCCACTGGGGGTTCGGTTCAGGGATGTAGGTGTGGCCAAAACCCATCCACAAGTGTTGCATCTGGTCCTTTGAAAATGCAGCCGCAAGGTTTTTGGCTGGCTCGGACCCAAGACCAACCCTAGATGATATACATATTTTCCCCTGCTCTTCCCTCTCACCTGCTTCCTTTTCAGGGTGGGATCCAAAAACCCTGTCCTCTGCCCATCTGCCCACCCTCTCAAGCTAGGGTATCAAGAAGACTGCCACCTGAGCCTTCTTTACATCATCCCACTGGAGTACCATGGAGTGACAGCATAGGGGAGGACCTCTAACTCCCTCCTTTTCTGGGGTGGGAAAGCCTCCCATACGATGTTCTCTCTTCCATCAGGCCTACAGCAGCATGGAAATTCATCCAACTCTCTAAGTGCAACATGTATGAGCCGTGCTCACAAGATCTTAAGCATTCACACACCCAATGAGCTGTTCAAGGTCCCCAGAATGATTGAGGTCACCACCACCACCACCCCTGCCCCTCGCTGAGCAATGCATCAACCTGTTGAACAATGCATTTTACTTAAACATTAAGCAACAGCCCATGAAGTCTAACACTCATTGAAGATGCCATAATCTGGCCGTGGAACTCCCGCTGTTCTTCCAGCTCTCAGCCTTGATCCACTAATCCAAGTGTTGAAGAGTTTTACAGATGTCTATAAAAGCAATCTCTTCCACTTGAGGTATTGTTTGACTACAGGGGATAAAACTGTGGCTATTACCGTAAACATGTAAACAGCACTGAAATCAATGCTCGTATTAAGATCACCTGAAAACTATCTGCAAACAAATTCACTGCCTGTTTTTTCTGTATGGGCAAACTGAAACAAAGTCCGCTGTGCAACAGCAAACATAACTTGGTGCAAGCCAGGACTGGGAAAATCAGTGATGAACAAAATCCCAGGCACTTCAGTTACCCATTTCTAAAACTGAAAGTTCACTTTCAAAAATCATTTGAGGGTGCTTTGTGTATGCAAATTGTGGCATTCATTTACATGTAACCCCCCTACAAATCGGGGTTCCCGAAAAGTCTTCCTTGAGCTTGCCTAAATGCTCACTGCTAGGCTGGTGTTCTGCGTTTTAGTAGATTAAATGTATTATCAGAGAGTGCCTGTATATCATCTGTGTACTGTCTCTTTAAAAGCTGCCTGGATTGCAGTCTTAATTAATCTAAAAGGGAGCTCTGTTAGAAGATGTGCTTGTTTGCTGATCATTTGTTAGACTAGTAATAATATTGCAGTGTGTTCTAACCTGCCTTCTTTGCAGTAAGGACTGTTCTGTTTATCTCCACCAACTTGGACTGGGACTGTCAGAATGGGCCAATCAGTACTGTTGGGGCTCTAAAATGGAGCCTGCCTACAGGGGCTTGGTGAGGTTAAAACTTGCAGGAATTGTAGTTTTTGCATTTTGGTGCCTAAAATAACCTGGAGGGGAGCCCTTGTTGTGACTTGACAGACAGATCAGCCAACCAAACCTTTTGGATCTTGGGGAAATTTCCAAGCTGCTTGCAGCTAGTTTCTGTTCTGAGTTGGGAAGTGAAGAGATAACAGCTTGAATGATTCAAGCAGCAGCCCCGGCATAGATTTGCATGGGAGAACTGTGGAAAGGCATGCGTTTTGGCCTGCATGCCTGCCTGCTGTCCCTGAGAGGGAAATTGTGCTTTTTTCGGACTGAATCCGAACTTGGAGAGTGAAGTAAGCCACTGAATTGTGACTAGGCTCCTACCTGAAGAAAACCGAAGATTTACTGAATGCGATCAGCCTGTCTGGACCTCCAGCCACCTCTGAACTCTCGAATTGTGCAGAGACTCTGTAATTGCAACCGGAGAGCCTTTTGATTGGTACAGTGAAATTTCCTTACATGTGAATGTGTTGTGTGCTTATAGTGGGTCGTGATTTGGTTCCCCACTGTGGTTTGAATTGTATTCTGCTTGCTGGAAGCTGCATCCAGCCACATGGACTGAATCCAAAATCATCTCCATTGGGCCTGGACCTTGCCACACTGGCCCAGCCCGACTACCCACTGCACAGAGAAAGCCATCGACAAGAGACCTGCCTGGGGATCAGCCCCCTGCTCAACACTTGAACAGGAATGACGACTCGGTGATTCGTGTGG
The DNA here is from genome assembly GCA_016271365.2 of Neoceratodus forsteri. Lineage (NCBI taxonomy): Eukaryota > Metazoa > Chordata > Ceratodontiformes > Ceratodontidae > Neoceratodus > Neoceratodus forsteri. The sequence goes on along the minus strand of CM028137.1, from coordinate 528,943,488 downwards.
GCCCCGCTTCTCCGGGCACTCCAGCTCAACAACCTGCAGTCTCAATTTCATCCTGCCTGTGTCCAGTATTGGGTATCATGAGTAAACATCAGGGTAGTTCCCTGCAACAACAGCTAAATCTAAAGTGTTGTCATCGGATTGTCTGGTTGCCTTTTCTTTCACAAACTGAGCACTTCGGCTCCAGATTACAAATAGTGTGTGTTGTGCATGTTGCTTTCTTCCATCACAGGACCCCAACCAGCTGCAATGTTCCTGGCTAGCCCACTGTCTCCCTACCTGGGTACCCAGAGGTGTGACTGTGTGGGGACTTAAAGCGCATGCATAACTGTTTGATTAATATAGCCTTTAAGCCAATCAACCTGATTATGCCCCTTCCTTGTTCAAGTCCCCTGAATAAATCAGCTCTGACTTCTTCTGCATTTCACCTGACTGTGGTTCCAGTTTGTGCCAAGAGTACTGTACCGTTGCTATTTACTGTGCATAACGTTGTTTTACAGGGGGTCCCAAAGGTCGAGCCAGAGGAACCAGCCCTGGTGGTAAGTATAGATAGTGTGGGTACTTGTATGGTGTACAGGGGGTACTGTGAAAGTGATTATCATATATTGCTCAGGCCACTAGAAGGGAAAAAGGGGTGTTACAGTGTCCCGGAGGGTTGTGCCCAGGTTAGTTTGACCACTACCAACCCTGACCTCTGGGTGGAGGCGCCTGTTGCAGAACCTAGGCCCCTTAACCTGCTACTAGCCAAGCAGGCATGGGTAGTAGCCTGTGGGATAGCACCACCTAGGGGTTACATACATATTAGTGCTATGTTATTTATGCTGACCCTCTTGGAGACCAGAAACTTTTGTAACTAAAAATCCCTAAATCTCATGGTTTAAAATTGAATCAGGACTTTATACCTATTCACCTATGTCCTTTCCAAGGATGTCTCCTCCACACTTCTTCTGGCAACCATTCAAACATGGAATATAAATTACAGTCACAATGCTCTTAGTGTTACAAGTCAACATGAATGTCCGTAATGTATTATAAGGATCATGTGAGTTATCCTTGTAAATCTGACTGCGACACACACCTATACTCCCCTACACACACACACACACACACACACACAATTGTGCAGTTATTTTGGCTTCACTCACTGTGTAGTTCATGAAGTGAACAGTAATTCTATGGTACATTTTGTGACACGAATTCCTGAATAATCACTTAGTCTTCAGGAGATTAGCGTAGATAAAAGGTACCTGATATAATATCTAAAGATTAGACTTTGTTTTTCATTACAAATGGAACAAAATGATGTAATTGCCAAGCAATCCTGATTATTATTACCCTTGTTACTTACCAGCTGCTGGTATGTGTGTATTTGTACAGCTACTGGGTCTTTCAGTGTTATAACAGTGCATCCTCAAGTTCTTTAGGTGCGAGAACTGCAGAGCCAAGCTGGGCAGTTCTGGCACATAAAGGACTTGAAAAGAAACTCACAATAAGAGACACAGGAACTGTACATATAAAGATATTATAAATCATGTTGAAGGTTTCTGTTAATAAAAAATGGAACTTGAATTTAAAATCAAAATGTCTGAATTTGTAGAAAACTAGAAACCCCCCTGTGTGGGAAATGGTATTCGCCAACTGAACTCATAGGTGGTGAAACCTAAGGGTACAAGGGGCTGTAGCACTCCCACTTTTACCCATGAGCATTCAAAGTGCTCCCTTGCTTGCACAAACTACCTTTTTTTAACCTGTGCCCTTTCGAACTTCAGCACCCCCCACTTTTCCACATGTTCCAGCACCCATGACTGAACTTAGAACTTCAGAAAGAATGTGAGAACTGTTTGCTTGAGATACCTTTTTTGGTTATAAGAGTACTGGGACTGTTTAAAATTGACAATCTGATTGGCTAAGAAAGATAACATGATTTACAATGAAAGTAAGAGGGGATCTAGGGTTCAGATAGTACTGTTTAAGGGGAAACATTTTTGGCAACTGGGTATATGGCTGTAGAACATGATGCTTTCAGATCAGGAAGAGTACAGTATGTTGCCAAATCACCACCATTCAAGCTACATAAAAAATGAACAGGGTATGGGACAGTGAGGTTCACCAGGAAGAAAGAATTGCATCAGCCAGAGATGGAGTTAGAGGATTAAAAAAGGCACAGGGAGTGAGTAAGGAAGGAGTGGTCAACAAACTGTACAAGGACAGGGAAACAGGGCTTCTGGAGGGTGATCTGCATAAATGTCATAAGGCTTTGAAACAAAATGAGCAGCCTCCAGGCTATGGCAGCAGAAGGCTGGCCAGACATAATGGCTACAACAGAAACGTGAGTGACATTGAACCACAACTGGGACCTCATGGTCCTTGACAATGACCTGTGTAGGAAAGACAAGGAAAAGAGAGGATGGTACTGTGCAGATGGTACAGAAACTGAGTCAATGGGCTAGGCAAGCTCGGCTCCATATCATTACAGTGAATTTATAATAGCGAAGTCAATTTTAGAGAGTCCAATTTAGCGCATATATTTATAGCGACCGCTTGTTTCAGTGAACATCAATTCAGCTATTATTTCACAGCTGAAACTTATAATTGTATGCCACTCCCCTGAGATACTCAAAGCGTGATTCTGTGGCATACTCACCGATGACCTGCTTCAGTCACTCAGTGAGATCCCTATACTGACGTCTGCTCGAATCCACAGTTGCACCAGACAAAATTTGCTCCAGCTGCACCTCAGTCATCTATTGCTGGGATGGCTGACGTGCAGCTAGAACACCTAAAGGTACAAGCAGGCTAAAATATGTTGGTGTATTGCAGGGGAGCTATGCCCCCCTGCACCCCCCTGAACCCCCCTATCTTAAGAATTCCAACTCCAAGATGCACATTGCCTCGGAGGATCGCTCAAATGTCATAGTTGGGCAAATTGTTAAGCACAATAGTGACATGGTCACTCAAACTTCTTTCACTATGTTGGAGTCGCTGAAATTGACTCACTACAAAGACTTTGCGATAATGTCATCCTACCAGCAAGCTCTTGCAAAAGAAATTTCACTGTAGAAAGGTGTAACAGCTTTTCAAAATAGATTCTAGGGGCTGGTGAACTTGAATGAAGAAATTTATCAGTAAGGAGTGGAGTGAGAGCATTCTCATAGATGGCAATATTAGAATTCAAGAACAAAATAGAGACACTGAAATTAATAAAGCATTATGTAGTGTCAGTTATAGTTTACCCCCATATAGGGCTACCTGTTTTGGTACAATTCAGGTTCCAGCTAAATTTATAGTAAAAAAAGAACACGTTTTAAAGAGCTACTGACATCTAAAAAACATAGTAATTAGGTACAATTCTGCCGGTATTCCATTCATAGTTTATATATTTCTCCTTCCCTTTATTTATTACTAAGGAAATTTGCATGAATATATGATCTTTATTGCTTAGAGTTTCTTTAGAGTCCATCTGCCTCTATAGCTTATGTGATGCTTGGCCAGCTGATTATGATTTTTCTGTGATTTTTGTAATATAAAAATGTAGTGTGTGATTGTCAGTGCGTCCATGAATGCACTCCCCCCAAGGTTTCAGAGAAGCAACAGGATATGTTAAACTGAAACCAGGAGGTAATTAAAGACTAGAGAGACATAATTAAGGGTCTCCTGTTTCCCTGACTTAATTAGAGCTGACCCAGCTACCAGGATATAGGGCTTGTAAACTTTTATGATGTCTTAGAGGGGAAGAAAAAAAAACATTTTTATACCATGATATGAAAGTCATAAATATCCTTATATTCCTTGGGAGAGCAGGAAACCACAGAAGATCAAAGGAAAGGCTTGATTTAAAGACAGACTTATAATTTGGGAAATGAGTTTTGCTGATGTCACCTTATTTAATATACCTCCTGATAGGACAGCCTGTTTTGTATAATTTTTATATTCTGAAAGGATGAGCTAGATGGCATCATAGAAGGGGTGGAGACACAGAGTTTAAACTGTATTCTGTATTTCCACTGAGACACATTCCTTTTTGGACTCCTAAGAAACAAGATCTCAGATCTAACTAAGGCACTGGTAGAGGTATACATTAGATAGAAAAAGTCTAACTGTATGTTGGTAGGAGTTTGTACTTTTCCTTGTTTTCTTTTAAGTGATTGTATGCTTTGTGATATAGTGTTCTGTGTTTACATTTTACATATTTTTATCCATTTAAGTAAACCTTTTATTCCAAATACTGCCTGGGTCTTCCAAGTTCTTTCTTTTGCATGTGATGTATTGAGGGTTAAGATTTGACAAAACTGTTCAGAAGCTTGAATGGTGTTACCAAACTGAGAAAAGGTAAGAATATACCTAATGTCTTTTATAGAGTTTTAAGGGTTCATTTTGGATACCTGTTTAGGTGCCCTTTGGTGAAAGATATCTGGCATCCCCCGAAGAGCAGATTATCTGAGCCTGTACATTTGGGTACACTAGCATAAGTTTTACAATTTGAATCCCCACAGAACTTGAGACTAAAGGTGATTCGGACCCACAAGCAGACAGGGCGTTACCCTGTTCTGTTACCTGTTCACAATATTGCACTCAGAGGTTGGCACTATGGGAGCAGAGGGCCTGACCTGCTGAGTGGGGTTGTGACAGCTTACTCCCCACTTCAAGTCATAATCCTCTGTTGCAACACCACAATCTGTTGCCATGGGAGTAACTATGATATCATAAGCACTGCTCTGTGACTTCAGGTAAGAAGAAAGCAGCAGGAATAGACAAATTCTTCAGAAACAAATATCCTGTTTTTATACAGATTACCTCAGTAATAAACAAGCATTTGTCAATGCCGAATGTTGTCTTGCTGGTGTTGTCATTGGTAGTGCAGGAGTTAGAGAGATGCATAATAGGAATGGCAGTGAAGTACAGAAACAATGTCATTACCCACCCACCTACAGAGTGACAGGCATTGGGGTGTGCCTTTGGGTCATTGACCATGCGCTCATGCCATTTCACCTCACCGTACCCTGCAGACTCTGACAAGTGTTGCATTGTGCCTGGGGGTCCTTGGGCCTTACACTCACCCCATTTCATAAGGAAGTATGTTGAGATAGGTGCAGTATAGGAGAATGGGGTGAACTTTGGGGCTGAAGAGTCCAAGGCACACCTTGATGACTGTCAGTGGCTGCAGGGTGGGGGTGGGTGTGTAATGGTGTGAGCATTACAGCCGACAATCCAAAGGCACACCCCTGACACCTGTTACTCTGTACAGGGTGGGACATTATGCTTAGAAACCCTAACGCCTCGGGTGTTTGTTGGTATTTGCGTTCCAAATTTTCAGCATGGCCTTCTTGTGACCCCATCTCATGAAAGCATTTGGGACTTCTGCTCATGGACAGTGTCACTGTGATTTTGTTAATCTGTCCCGAATGTTGATTTCCCACAGCGACCGTGCCATTCTACACCACATTAAAATGACAGCTGCACCATTCATAAGGAGGTGTGAAGAGATGGCAATGTTGAAAATCTGGAGTGAAAATAATAAAAATTATCGAAGTTGTGAGCATGCGTGAAAAGTGCGTAATGCACGCTCTTAATACAGTCATTTTTAGGAATTCTTTCACCAAATTTTTAACATAGGCATTTTGGGACCTCTGTTGATAAACAGTGGCACTATGATTTTTGTAATCTGTCCTGAACATTGATTTCCCACAGCGACCACACCATTGTGCGCCAGATGTGCGAAATCACATTTCTGGGTAGGATGTGAAAAATGACAGCTACAGTGTTCATAAGAAGGTGTGCAAAAATGGCAACGTTGAAAATCTGGAGTGAAAATATTAAAAATTCTCAAAGTTATGACTGTGCATGGACACTGCGCAATGCATGCTTGTAACATAGTCATTTTGAGGAATTTTGTCACCAAATTTTCAACATTGGCATTTTGGGACCTCTGCTCATGAACAGTATTACTGTGATTTTCTTACTCTGTCCGGAAAATTGTTTTCCTACAGCGACTGTGCCATTGTGCGCCGGATGTGCGAAAACACATTTTGGGTAGGATATGGGAAATGACAGCTGAACTGTTCATAAGGAGGTGTGAAAAAATGCTAATGTTGAAAATCTGGACTGAAAATAGTACAGATTCTCGAAGTTACGAGTGTGCATGGAAACTGAGCAAAGCATGTGCGTAACACAGTCATTTTTTGGAATTTTTTCACCAAATTTGCAACACAGGCTTTTTGGGAGCCTACCTCATGAACAGTGACACTGTTGTTTCATTAATTGGTCCCAAAAGGTGATTCTGCTCAGTGACCGCAAAATCACCTTTCGGGACTGAATAATGAGATGACAGTGACTGAATTCAAGAGGTGGGGTCCCAAGAACCCCATGTCGAAAATTTGGTGCTAAAATTCACAAAAATGGCCAAGATATGCACCAAAGTTGAAGAAACCCCATTTATGCCATTATATAGTGTAACACATATGTCTCCATCTTTGTAACATGGGTATACATATGTATCTACGGGTTTGGGGGAAGGATGAGGTTACCTGGCACAAGAGACCTAGGTTTGACTACTCTGCACAGGGGCACCCAAGTAAATCCAACTACAGGAAGCAATAACTGTAATGTCCAGAACCAGAATTGGGATTTTTCAGTGTGGCTTTATTTATTAACTCACTGAACATAAACAAAACACTGCATGGTCCCCCAAAGGGCTACATTACTGTAATGCAGATTAGAGGTTAAACACAGTGGTCCATTTGAGGAATGAACACATTACTACAGATGTCTGGCTTTGGACCCACCAGGCACTCAGCCCGGACTTTGCATGCGCATTGGATACATAGCCCGACTGGCCCGGCTCCCCTGCCGGCCACTCGACTGATGGTCAACTTTGCCAATGAACCCAAACTTTACTTGGAAAGACATCCCATCAAATAAGGAGGCTCCCAAACTGTGGCTCCCCACACCACTTGAAGTCTGTGACTCCTAGAGAGATTTGTTTTCGTACATCCAAATCGAAACTCCCATCAAACAAGGAGACTCCCATCCAACAAGGAGTAATTTTCCCATCCTGTGGCTCCCCACACCACTTAGAGTCTGTGACTCCTATAGAGATTTTCAAGTTGCGACCCACGTCTGGGTACCCACCCCATCACTGGCAAGCGCATGAGGCAAGTAGCAAAACACAGAAGAAATCCGTAGAGGTGGACCTGGTTACTAAAGATGGGGGGTTTTCCAACCTCCAGCTCCCACAGCCCATGCCCGGCCATTTCTCTGGACACACAGAAAACTTTAGACTTTAAAATGTACATTGAACGGTGGATGACCTGAAGCACCCCCTCTACAGCGAACTTTAAATCCATTAACACTTTAAACAGATGACTGCTCTATTTGTTTGTCCTAGCTGACATAGTCCTCCCAAATAGTAGTCCACATTTACTTGAAATCCAACTGAAGAAAAGAAGATGTTTGCCCCTTCCAATGGAGCCAAACACTCACCCATTCATTGCAGGTGCCCCACAGGCGAAGTACTGTAACCTTTGCTGTTATACATGAACAGACTGAACTTAAAACAGGCAGCTTTCTTCCCAGGGTGGGAGAAGGGGATTGCCCCTGGAACCCACAGAGAACTTTTCCTACCCGGAGGGAGGGGACACTGAGACTGGGGGAGCGGTCTCCACCACTTTAAAAAGGTAAAATACAGGAACAGTTCCTTTTTTCTGAGTGAGAAATCACACTGCACACTAATGCTTCCTTCTTGCTTAAGGACAAACGGAAGACTGACTTTGAATTTCCCAAAGTTCTAAACTTCACTCTCTGAGCTGAAGATTCCAAATGCGGCTCATGCAGCTGCGACAGTTCTATAATGATGTCATCTCTCAAGTCTCAGCTGTGACTGAGGACAGAGTGAGACAGTGTGAAACCCATTTAACTGGAGTTTCATAAGCTGCCTTCCCTGCCTACCACTAGGTCTTACTGGGGTTCTAGTAACCCCGGGTAACAAAGGGGTTACAATAGCTTACCAGCATTTCTTCAGTTCGCGGTCGGCTTTGAAGAGTGTAGACGTGTTCCCGGTTCACCAAAAATCGTCAGCTAGGCTCCGGAGGTAAGTATGGGGTGAGTGGGGTGTAGGGAGATGGGGTACACAGAGGGTGGGTGCGGGTTGGGGAGGGCACTGGACATGTCGAGGACCGTTTTCTCGTTTTTCAGGGAAAAAACAAAACCCAAAAACATATAGACAACGGATTGGTTTCTTTTTTGCAGGGTGTGTTTGGCCCACTGGGGTGGGCTCCCAGTGTGCCACCTGTATTTTTGGGAGGGACTGAAGCCAAGCAGAGTTGGGCCCCCGTTGGCACAAGCGATGTCTCTGTTTGGGGGTGCATGATGCCGGGGATTGGGTACCCATTGGTACCTAAATTAAATTATTAGAGGCCATTATGCTGATGGGGATTGGGCTCTCCTGTCAGAAAATTTAACTGGGAAGAGGGCATGCCGACAGGGGGATTGGGCACCCCCGATGTTGGCTTGTTGGGAAGTATGAGAAGCGGACAGCACAGCAGTCGCCATTTTTCATTGAAATGTTACACCAGGGAAGGCACACCCTGCAATGAAGGAGGGCTCCCTCACTGCAGCGGCAAAATCGCTTCGAGTTGGTAGCACACTTTTGCACTGCTGTCATGGACAGCGTGCAGTCTTATTCGTGCCACAGAGCCCAGCCCAAAAAAGTAGTGGCACCACTGGCCACAACACCACCACACCTCCAAAACCTGTTATTCCAAGCTACCCCAACATGTTGCTTGCGTGTGCGCAAGACAACATAATAATGGGGAGGAGGAATACAGCACTAATGGGAAATACAAGCAGGATTGGGTCTAAATATTAGGTTTTGTTAAAGTTCTTCTGAACAAGTCACCAGCTCTTTAAGGGAATTATTTTTGTATTTATCTGAAATTTTCTTAGGGCTGGGAAATGTACACTGGGCCAACATTTGTTTCAAGGTGCACCCAGTGAGTAAAGGGAGGTTAAGTGACTTGCTCTTTGACCCCAATAATAACAGCAGTAATCAATGCAAGTTGACATGATGCTAAGGTCCCATCAAATGACCGAATGTAATCCTGTTGCCTAAGAAAGGGAAAATAAAAATTATGTAACTGATATAAGATCAGTTTATCTGCCTTCTAAGTAAATTAGCAGAAGCATTGGTAAGTGAATGGATTATGGGTGAAATTATTAATAGTTTAGATAAAGTTTAGTATGGTAATATACAACTTTCAACTACGCATTTACTTGTCAAATTTCTTCATGATTTGCATTTAGAAACAAAAAGAGGAAAAGCACAGCTACTACTTTAACACCTTTTTTGAAGGCTATTTGATCAAGAGAAATATTGTCATTAAGAAAATGATGTATTTAAATTTGACCTTGTACTGATTAGATAGGTGGGCTCACGTTTACAGTTACTTCACTACCAGTGCTTTGATGTGTATGAAAAGTGCTATATAGAAAGCAAAAGATAAGACTAGGTGAAATAGTGTCAAACTCAAATGGGAGACAACAGGATGGGGCATCCCGCAAGGCACCAAATGTGTTCCTTTTTTTAAATTATATTTAATGACATTGAGACAAAGACAGAATGGTAAATTTGTATAGATGACACCATTATCAATCACAGTCATTAAAAAGATGAAAAAAGTATATTATTAGGAAGTTTGGATGTGTTTTTTTAACTGAAATAACATGAGAATTAATGGAAAGAAAATGCAAGTCTTTTTTTTTTTTCCGGTACCCCTATCCTCAGACCCAACCCGCCTGCTGCCTCCATGCCCAGGCTTCCCCCCTGGGTAAGACTTCTGGGGGGCTCCCCCTCCCAATGGACACTGTAGGCAATCCCCAGATTACCCACCAGGTTGGGGCCACGGGAGCAGGACCTCCCCGGCGGACGTCAGAGGCAGTGGACTGCGGGGCAGAGCGGGTTGTCATACAGGGGGGTGGATTTTTCTGCTGCTTGCTCCCTGGACAGGGACATACAATGACATCCAGTGTCTGCCCCGCCCCCTAACGAGATGGCAACGGTCGCAGCGGTACCCCCAGCCCCCACCAGGGGTCCATAAAGCACCAGACACTCTTCCCCTCCTTCCCCCTGGAGAAGGAGAGCAGTCCACAGGATGCATAATCCTTTCTTCCCCAGCCGGCCCTCTGACTCCCGGGTCTGTTCCCGAACCCAGGTCATCAGCGTCCAAGCAGAGATCCAACCGCTGCACTGGCAGGCTGGCATGTGAAAATGCAAGTCTTAAGGGTTAATTCTTCAAATTAAGTGAAATATCAACATTTTGATGTAAATGGAAATACAATTGTAATGGCTAAGTAGCCAGATCCGTCCTCCAGGAGGTAAGAGGCAGCCTGTTGACCCTACCACGGGGGCATGAAGAAGAATGGAGGTCAAGCTAAGTCACTGGAATGCCAGCTAATGGGGATGGGGGGGCTGGAACAGAATAAATGGGCCTGTACCAGATGAGCATAAACAAAATTGACAAAAAACAATAATTAAGTGGCAGATATGGTAAAATTATTAGAAATAATGATACCAGAGGATCTGAAATGGAAATACCATGTAGAACAGATGTTAAGCAAAAGCAATCAGTGTGTGTATTGTATTGCTACCTTAAAAAGAGCTGATTTAAATAGCAAACAGCTGCTAAAAATATATGCTGTAAATCTTTCATTAGATCCATTCCCTTTTTCTTTACTATGGAGGTTTTTCTCCCACCGGGTGGCTCATCTCAGGGATATACCCTGATCAGGCCAAATCCAGCCATCATTCAGACAGCTACAGGGTATATTTATTTATTTATAAGTTGATAACCAGGAAAGGCACAATGAGCTGAGGCTCATTTCCAGGTGTGACCCGGGGGAAGGGAAATAAGGAGGAACAACTAGTGTAGCAAAACATGGATACGTATTACATATCAAATATATGGATATAGGCATAACAATGCAATGGTAGCAGCTAACAGAGAGGAAACATAAATAGCAGCGTAAATACAGCAGTGATATGGTGGCTAGACATAGGTGAAGCAAAGTGCATGGTGCAGGCCGGGGTGGGAACTATGCTACAGAGCCTCAAACAAAGGGGGAGATGGTCAAGGAAGAGGATATGAGATTAGGAAGGAGATCTGATGCATTTCTTTCCCTTCCATCTCCTCTGGTGGGGTGGTGCCTCTGTCAGCCTTGCACAGCCATAGCTTGCAATGGGATGTACCTTGCCAGAAATTCCTCCAGGAAAGGGGTCTGGGAATGCTGGAAAACAGGCCTATGGATACATTAAAAAAATGTGATTCCAAGACTAATTTTCAAATATCCATTGGGTCCAGTAGCTGCCATATCATGTCAGGACCATCCATTGCTGAACCTGACCCAAAATGGCCAGCCGGACTCAACGAGTTAAGTTATTTAAAGGAATACTACATCCTCATATCATGTGAATTTGATGTGTTTCTTTGTCAACAGATAACTTTTCCAGTAGCTGTTGGGGATATATGTGTTTGATTTATTTTATTTTCATTGTTTATACTAGTCCCTAAACCTATCTTGGGGGTCTCCATTTGCTGGTTGTTGAAATCTAATTGTCCCTGACAGCTGCATTAGCATGTGAGAACATGATGTGTCAGCACCCTTTAGACTCCATAGTACACCTGTCTGCTTAGAGTTTAACAAAACAAGTTGCACAAAGGTGTGAAATACCAGAGGTACCTTCAATAAGCTTTGCAAACTGTCTTAGCTGTAATGCAGTTTTTTTTCCCTTCACACTGCATTTAATTTGTGTGTTTCTAGAGAGTTTTTTGAGGTCATGTGTATTTTCAGCATAGTTACATGGTGTAAAAGAGTGCTATGGCATCATGTTCTCATATGCTAATGCAGATCTCAGGGAAATGAGAGTTCAGCAGCCAGAAAATGGAGACCCCGGATACTTAGGGGACTAGTATGAACAGTAAAATCAACCAAAGCAAACACATACTGTATATCCTCAACAGCTACAGGAAAAGACTTGTCTGTTGACAAGGAAACAACATGTACAAGAAACAAGGGTGTAGTACTCTTTTAATATGGTTAAACAATAGGTTTATAAAAAGTTCTGTCCCGTGAACGGTACAAGAATTCGGATAGGTTACTGACAGAGGGCACTTTGGACCATTAATTACCATACTAGTAAAGTTCCCTCGTTATGAGGAAAGAAAGGAGCGAAGTATTAACCTCATAAAGTTGATATTTCCATTGCCGTGATAACCATGATTAATGTTGTAATGTACACTTAACTTTGACAATTTAAAGTATCTGAATGCTTGCTAAACAAACTTTCTTATCTCACTTGTTCTCCCACTTCTGCATTTGGGAGTCCTGGTCCAAGAAGACACTTGTATTGAAATGCATTATAATGTGCTTATATACATATTTTCCATGCATATATATCATTTTGTGTACTATATATGTGTCGTAACAACATAATCTAGTTTTCATGCTTTAATTCAATGAATTATGTAAACAATAAGATATGGCAGGTTGAGGGTTTATTTTTACGTTCGCATGCACGCATGCGCAAGGAATGTTTTGGGAGAGTAGCACACTTTGGAGGTGTGCCTCTCCCTTGCAATCCAGTGCTCCGTTGAGCAGGTGTGGCGGTCCTGCACCAATGGGTGCGGGAGCTGTGCATGACAGCGGTGGTCTTCGCTTCAAAGAAAACCACCGCTGTCATGCAGCTGCAGCGTCACGCCACCCCTGGCACGTCAGCTGCTCCCCGCGTCATGCACGCCCCCAAAGCTTTGGTACCACACGGGAGCCCACCCCAGCGTGGCAGCGTTGTTTGCCGGCGGGGTGCCCAATCCCGATCAGCTCCACGGCCCCCAAGCTATCCTGCTGCACGCTGGGAGCCCACCCCAGCGTGGCAAGCGTGGCATAAGTTTGCGGACGGGGTGCCCAATCCCGTTGGCTCCTCGGCCCCCGCCGTAGTTTGCCGGCGGGGTGCCTAATCCCAAGTCAGCTCCTCGGCCCCCCCAGCCATCTTCTGCCATGCTGGGAGCCCACCCCAGCGTGGCAAACGTCCCACGTCGTCAGTTTTTTTTGTACCTGTAAATCGAAAACGGTCCCACGGCGCATCTCCCAGTCCCCCCTCCCACAACCCACACCCACCCACTGCGCACCCAGCCTCCCCACACCTCCCCTCACCCCATACTTACCTCCGGAGCTCGGCGCGACGATCTTCGGTGGACCGGGAACACGCCTGCACTCTTCAAAGCCGACCGCGAACTGAGGAAATGCTGGTAAGCTGTATAATGGGATAGATAGGGAGTTTTCAACTTTATTGCATATCTCAGGCATTTTTTGGACTTTTTGCACCAAATTTTCAACATGGGGTTTTTGGGACCCCATCTCATGAATGATGTCACTGCCATGGCGTTATTCGGGCCCGAAGGGTGATTTCGCAGTCACTGCGTGAAATCGCCGCTTCGGGCCTGAATAGTGCCATGACAGTGACATCATTCGTGAGAAGGGTCCCAAAACCTCATGTTGAACATTGTAAAAATCCAAATTGACTGTTCTACGAGCATGCGTTGCGCGGTTCCTACACAAGCTCGTAGGTTTGTGAATTTTCAATATTTCCACTCCAGATTTTCAACATTGGCATTTTACCACACCTTCTCATGAGCAGTACAGCTGTCAATTTTCACATCCTGCCCAAAACGTGTTTACGCCCATGTAGCGCACAATGGCACAGTCGGTGTGCGAACTCAATGTATGGGACACATTAAGAAAATCACAGTGACACTGATCATGAGCAGAGGTCTTAAAATGGCTGTGTTGAAAATTTGGTGAACAAATTCCTAAAAATAACTGTTTCACGAGCGTGCGTTGTGCAGTTCCTACGCACGCTCGTAAGTTTGCGAATTTTCAATATTTTCACTCCAGATTTTCAACATTGCCATTTTACCACACCTCCTTATGAGCAGTACAGCTGTCATTTTTCACATCCTGCCCAAAACGTGTTTCCACCCATGTAGTGCACAAATGGCGCAGTCAGTGTGCAAAATCAATGTATGGCACATAGTAAGACAATCACAGTGACACTGTTCATTAGCAGAGGTTTTAAAATGCCAGTGTTGACAACTTGGTGAAAACATTCCTAACAATGACTGTTTTATGAGCGTGCATTGCACAGTTCCCACGCTCGCTCGTAGGTTTGCGAATTTTCAATATTTCCACTCCAGATTTTCAACATTGCCATTTTACCACACTTCCTTATGAGCAGTACAGCTGTCATTTTTCAGATCCTGCCCAAAACGTGTTTCCGCCTATGTAGCGCACAATGGGGGTAACAAAAAGATCATGCTGAAAATTTATTGTGCAAATACCAGCAATCGCACAGGGCATTACGGTAAAGCACCATATGTGCCAAACACCACTGCAAATACCTGCAAGTGAACGTTCGGCATTGACAAATGCTTGTTTATTTTGTAAACCACGTGCCTAGGTGTGTTGTGAGGCACAAGGTGCTTGTGCGGAGTTCTGGGTGTACCTGAAAATAGGCGTTTAACTGTCTAATGTACCTACCCAATTACCAAATACCAAATAAGTAAATAAACCACTTGGAAGTGCAATTTACAAAATAAACCCACACCCTGAAGTGTCAACAAGCACTTATAAAATCGGTAAAGAATTAAAAAATGTAAATTTTCTGTAAAATTAGGATTGAAAGAAATTATTGTAGAATACAAAAAAAAGCCTTAAAAGTAAAAAATGTGTTAGATTTGTCTTTGTGCTGATTTTACTTGTACCACTAGAGTGAGTTGTGTCTAACAGAAGTGAGGTTTCTGACACTCCCCTGTGTGTCTCTCCTATCCTTGACTTGTTCCCCCTTCCCTCTCAGTGTATCAGTCCCACTTAAATGCCCCCCAGAGCTTTTAAGAAAATAAATAGGCTGCAATTGTTAGGGGTTGCAGGTCACTGCAGTTAATCAACATAGAAAAAAAGGAAAGTATTGTGCCCTTGTTTTTGTAGTCTGAAGTACGGAGCTCAACAACATCATCATTAGTTGTTTATTTTGAATGGATGTGGTCCTCGTGCTTGCTTTTCAACAACTAAAGCAGTTTGTTATTTCCATGACTTATTGCAAGTCATGCATCTTCTTAAACTAAATAGACTGGCTTGCCATGCTGATAGATTCATTACCTTTTAGTGGAATGTGGCTTGGGACAACAAAAAAACTAAAAATGCATATTTTATAGGAACCCTTGGTCAACGTAGCCCCCACCACCACCTATAGGGCCCTGGGTGGGGGGCTATATGGATTGTGCTCCGGGATAGGGAGGACGGCCCTCCCTCCCCTCCCCTGCCACAGGGGGAATATCCATGGAGCAACTCACCCCAGGTAAGTCCCTGAGATGGTGGGATACATGGGTGGACGACCAAGGGGGAAGGTGGCAGTCGTAGAGGAAGAAACACCTAAATAAAAAAAATAAAGTTCACTTCCAGTAAGTTGTGTTTTTCTTACTGCCTAGTGATCTCGGATGGGGTGCTGGATAAGACAGCTCTGAATGATGATGTGGAAAGTGATGAAGACTTTTATGAGGAGTTTCGGAGTTCTAACCATCGCTATGGGCACCCTGGAGGAGGAGGAGGAGAACAGCTGGCAATCAATGAGGTACACTAGTTCATGAATTGCTTGTATTACTGTTCTTGGATTTCTGTTGCTGTAATCTTATACTATTTAATGTAATAAATGTATTGTATATCTGTGGCTGCACCCCTATATTAGGGTTAAGTAGGCACTTCCATGTTAAACCCTGATTTGTGCACCTTAATGATGCAGCTGTCCTTGGATGGAATAGCCTGAAATTTGGCATTCACATAACCAGTGTCAGGATCTCTGAATCCTATATATTTGTTTGAGGTCAGTTCAGTGGTTCAAAAGTTCTAAAAGGTTGAAGATACATTCAAATGTGGTGTTTAAGACTTTTTGTTTTGCTCAAGGATAGTGGAAAAACAACTGTGAGCCGAAATTTAAAGCTTTCAGGTTCATTATAGTTTGTCCTGCAAATGAGTCTCTGGCATATGGCTTTCATGAAAATACGCAGAGTTTAAATTATTAAGAAAATAAAATGTCATTTTCATGTATGTGCAGCTAGTTTTTTCATACATTTTTTTATGACTGGATTTTTGTAAAAATGTAAAATATGTGACTTTCATGAGCTGGAATCCATTTTTGTGAGACAATATTTATGCTTTCATGAGCCTTATCAGTTATGAAATTGGAAAAAACATGAAAAATCTTTGTTCTTCAAAAACAAGAAAATGTGTTGGAAGTCTGAAACTTCTGTGGTCAGTAGTGCCTGGTGTAAGGTTCACTCTTCAAGTGTTTTTTCCTGATTAAAAACAATAGTTTTTCAACTGATAATGAAATTAGGCTGCTGTGTTTCACAAAAAAACAGGCCCTGTTTTCGTGAGACGTGAATGTGCTTTTGTGACTCGTAAACCCCCTTTTGTGAGTTTTAATGGTCACAAAAGTGGGGAAAGAACAGTATGTTGCCAGTTAAGTCTAACGCTTGTGTGGTTGACAGTGTAGGGTGTAAGAGTAATTCTTCAAGTGTTTATTTGTTAAAAAAATACTTTTTGAAGTATTAGTGAAAGGAGGCCGAAGTATTTAACGAAAATAGGCCCTTCTTTCATTACTTGCGAATATTATTTTGTGACATGCAAAACCACTTTAATGAGCTACAACCTCAATTTTGTGACACTTAGCGCCTTATTTTCAAAGGTTGATGCAGGACTTGCATCAAGCCTTACATCATAACCAATATTTAGCGCAACTGTGCCAAACTCCTTTAGCGCCTTCATGAATTTTAATCGTTAGGGCACTATTGTGACGAGTTCCTCGTTACAGCAGCTTGCAAATATTGGCGCAAGCCCCATAAAAGGGTCCCCAAATGGCGCAAGTTAGACAAGGGAGGGAGGTGGTCTAACTTGTGGAATTTGGTGCACCTGACTGGGAATCACGATCAACACCACTGGAATGCCACAAGTCCCCCGTGCCATGTGTTTGGCACACCAGGGGCTTGCAGCATTGTAAGTGTGTTTGAAAACTGGGCCCCTAGTCTTACAACAACAAAAGTCTAGATATTTTTCTCATGCCTCATCTGTGAACATGCAGCTGAAGTTTGATACATATGCAGCTGCTGGCCACTCAGGAAGCAAGCTACAGGTCTGTAGCAGTGTGCATAACTATGCAGTGCTCATTATGAGGTGTAAAAAGGGTGAAAGCTAGCCTGTTACATATAAAAGTAAGGAAATAAATTGCTAAAAAAACTACATTAGTGCATCTATAAGGGTTGAAGAATAATGCGTACATAGTAGGGAAATTAAAAATAAGAGTATAAATCCATGAAACCATGGCAAATTAGTGGTGTGGTATTCCTTGGAGTTTACACAATCCCTGAAACCATGGCAACTCCATGGTGTGGTGTTCCTTGTTGTTTGAACAGTCATGCCATGCAGTGTTGATACTACCTATATATTGGTACTGTCTTATCAAAGTAAAATACAAGCACAGCGATGCTTGCATAGAGCATGCCCATATCAGTGCGTTGCATGATTGTTCAAACACCAAGGAGCACAACACCACTAATTCATCAAGGGTCCAGGTACGCTCAACCCTATGTTTTCCTTTTCCCTACTTTGTACACTTTGTGCTTCAACCCTAACAGATGTAGTAATTTTTTTTTTTTTTGCAATATATTGTATTGCATTGTATATGTACTAGATAATCCACTACAGGGCTTGCAGTCATTCTCTAAAAAATATATATATATATAGATATATATATAGATATATAGATATATATACACACATACACACACACACACGCATGCCCTGGGTGCATTGTGAGGCACGAGGCTGCAGGCCAAGTGCATTCAACTACCTATGGCATGCGTCTATCAGAGTACAACCACCCACCATGTGGTGGATTATCTGTCTTATAAAACGTCCAGAAGGTTCTAAGGGATGAATAAAAGGGCAGGTGTGTGGTCATTGTGAAATAATGCACAATCATGTGGTGTGTTTTATCCAATCAGGAGACTGCATTTTCACAGATTTTTCTTACCCATTTTATAAATATGTATACACACTGACACATATATGTATACTGTAGCTACTGCTCCACTATAGTTGCATCTTGCTCTAATTGACTGGTGTTGCTGCATTGCAACTTTTTACCACTGCATTCTTGTGTGATCGTAACTGTAAATTTTGTTTTACTTATCCCATGCCCCTTCCCTCACGGTCACACCTAGAAATGAGCCTCTGCTCTGTGGTCTTTCCCTATCCAACATTTCCAAACATATAAATTGTTTCTTAAAGGGAAACTGTCAACCCCCTTAGGCCTCAAAGTGTCCCTAGTTTCAAAAAACATTGTATGATGGTTCATATTCTGTAGACTGCTCACATAGCTGGTAGTTTGCTTTTAATTCCTTTTTTCTTTTGAAAAGTGAAAAATTGACTGCCCACCATACTGTTGTTACCATTCAAAAACATGTTTGTTTACATTTCTTGATCAACTCCACTCTGTGCCCATGAAAGACTGCTTAGCAAACTGAGTAAACTGAGAGTCAGGGATAAGCTGCTGGGGTCAGTCAGGAGCTGGCTGCAGGAAAGGAAAGGAAACAGAGAGCGACGGTAGGGGGTGAACTATCCAAGCCTAGACCTGTAACCAATGGGGTACCACAGGGATCAGTACTTGGTCCAGTACTATTCCACATCTTTAATGGCGACATAGCGGTAGGGGTCAAAAGTAAAGTCTGTCATTTCACAGACAAATCTAAGCTCTGTGGGAGTCTAGACATAGAGGTGAGACAGGAATTCATGGAGGATCTGGCCAGACTGGAGAAATGGCCTGTCATCTGGCAGTTGCGGTTCAACGCCAGGAAGTGCAAGGTCATGCACCTGGGAGCTAGGAACCCAGGAGCCAGCTACTGGCTGGGGGGTGTAAGGTGTCCAGCTCAAAGGAGGAATAGGATCTAGGGGTGATAGTCAGGGGGTGGCATGAAACCCTCTGTGCAGTGCTGTAAAGTGGCAGCCAAAGCAAATAAAATGCTGGGATGCATCGCCAAAGGAATCATCTCCAGGAGGGAGGAAGGAAGGAAGTAATTCAGCCCTTGTACAAGTAATTGGTTAGACCACACTTGGAGTACTGTGTGCAGTTCTGGTGCCCTTATTTGAAGAAGGACATCAAACTACTGGAGGGGGTCCAGCGAAGGGTGACCAAGATGATCCAGCCTTTTTCTGCTTGCAGATTTCCAACACAGTCTAGCCACTTGTAATGCAGTCGGAGTAGAGGAGACTTTTGCACCATGAGTGACTGCATTGTTTAGGGGTGTTTTAAGGTTTAGGAAGTATGGAATAAGAGTAAATCAAGGCTCTGAAACAGAACAAGGCTGGGCATAACAATACTTTAGCATGCATTTCAGTTCTGCCGAGTAAGGAGGCAAATAATGCAACCAGCAGAATTTGGTGAATTGTGAAGTAAGCACGCAATCATAAAATGTGGGGTTTTAGCTAGAAATAATAAGATGCAATAAAGACTGACAGTGTCCCTTTAAAGGAAAACTACACCTTTGTATCGTGTACATTTTATTTGTTTCCATGTCAACAGACAGCTCTTTTCGTGTAAGTGTTGGAGATATACATGTTTGCTTTAGTTTGTTTTCAGTGTGCATGCTAGTCCCCTGCAACTATCCTGAGGGTCTTCATTTTATGGTTGTTGAAATCTCATTGTCCCTGAGAGCTGCATTAGCATATGAATCCTCAGAATTGTATGATACTATTTGTATATAGTCCATCTGAATGTACAATAATTTGCTGTATAACTTATGCAACTGTATATTTATCTTATGTATCTATGATGTATTTTCTGCTTTATATCCCTTTCCTCCTACCCTGGGTTGCACCTGGAATTGAACCTTGTCTCAGTGTGCCTTTCCCAGTTATCAAATGTTTAAATAAATTAAAATAAATATGAGAACATGATGTCACAACACCAATGTACACCATGTATCTCTATGCTGAAAGTGCAAGTATCATGAAAAAACTCTCTGGAAACACACAAATTGAATCCAATTCTAAGGGAAAAATCCTGCATTACAACTCAGACAGTTTGCAAAGTCAGCTGAAGGTAAATGTGGTACTTCACATCTTGCTGCAGCTTGTTTTGTTGAACTCTAATAAACAGACAGGCATATTGTTTATTTATGACTTTGGTAACCGGGTAGATGCGCTGATCCCAGGGACCGTTTTCAGGCATGACCCGGGAATTGTGGAGTCTAAAGGGGGCTAACACATCGTGTTATCATATGTTAATGCAGCTATCAGGGATAATGAGATTTCAACAACCAGAAAATGGAAACCCCCAGGATAGTTACAGGGGCTGGTATGAACAGTGAAAATAAACTAAAGCAAACACATATATCCCTAACAACTACACGAAAAGAGTCATCTGTTGACAAGGAAACAAAGTTTACAAGACATGAGGGTGTAACAAGCAACCGCAATGCAAAGAATTAGGTAACAGTATGCAAATTACTGTGGGGAAGGGAGCATAACCAGAGTTTAGAATTACTACAGGCTGTGAGAAACAGGTTGAAGTTTGCAGGCTTCGTTCACAAATGCTAAAGTTAACAACTACAGGTGGTGTTTGCCCTACTTGAGGCTCATCAGTTCACGTTGCAGGGTCTGTTTCATCCACAGACCAGGCCAGTTGCCAAGACATGAAGAGCACTTAGCAAGGTTATGGTGAGCTCACCAGTAACAGTTCTTGACAGGTGTCTCCCTAGAGTTCACTGTGCTAACAGTTCTGTATTCTGACTGAGAGGAACTAATCACATCCCAGGTCAGAGTTCTTCTGAAGAATATATGACATGGTAGACAAGATATAAACGAAACAAAATGATTCCATTAGCCAGTGATGTAAACCCTTTCCTAATAACATAATTCAACTGTAATCATATTAAAACCTTTTAGAGGGCCATGAGTACATGCTGCCAGCAAGATGCACCATCACCCAAGAGTTAGGCCTTCTTAGTTTGAGCTCTGTACACACACACAGGCTTGTTGCTGGGCAGAAGGTGGGATGCAGTTGTCTTACAATGTTGAAAGGATTCAAACAAATGCAACTAGTAAGTGATGGATTATGATAACAAGTTTTCTCTGTACTCACAAAGTTTAAACAAAAAACAATAATAGCAGACAGATGAGAAGATGGACAGACAGGGTTATCAAGCACCAACTGCATGGGTCTCGCACTACTATACAGGACAAACATGATTCAATTTTAGCAATAATATTCTAGTTGACGTTACTGCAGGTTAGTGTAGTTACCCCCATATTTATATTTGCTTGCAGTTGTAGAGAACTGTACCAAAGGTGCTACTCTTTCACTTCCAGGAGCTACAAGTTCAAATGCAGCTGCTGATTGAGGGCTCACACTCCAGTGGGCAGGAGCATGGGACTGGGAGCTCCCTTAAAGTTCTGACTGGCTTCCCACCACATGTAGGTAAGGTAGGGGGTGAGCAGGAATGGTGCTTCAAGTACATCACTGAGATGAGGTACTTAGCCCCTGTGGAAGGAGGGCACTGGCCACCAGACATTAGCACATACCCTGCCAGACCACCAAAGGAGTGTCATTAGAACAGGATGCCCCTCCCTGCGCACCAGAATCCCTCTAGTCCTCTTTTAAACTTTGTACCAATTTGGCACTCAGCGAATCCCCACTTCAGTCAACAGCCAATTGTTCTGCAGGGCGGAGTACGGACAGCCCCAGTACAAAGTCAGCTGCAACAGGTGGTCCCCTGGTTTGTGGCTAGCAAGGCCGGTGGACTGACAAATTTGGAAGGAGCCGGCAGATCTCCTCCAGGGGTCGCAAGGCAGCCAAGGACAGGATACACCCCTCTCCTGCAATGCAACCCATCCAGTCCTCTTTTGAACTACGCACCAGTTTGGCACTCAGCAAATCCTTGCTCCAGTTGGAAGCCAATTAGGCTGTGGAATGGGACACGGACAGCCTCAGCACCTCCCTACTAAAAGTGGTGTGGCTCTAGCTACCCTCTGCATGCAGCCCTCCAGGTATGGGCAGATGCATAACGGTGTTTGCCTATGGGTGTTCGCACTTGGTGGCTGCATAACTGCTACTCACTCTGCCTAACCTTTTCCAGGCTTGAGAATCAGCAGAAATCATCACTTGGCTGGACACATCTCACCCTCACCCTCTTCTGAGGCAGTTTCTATGAGCACTGTGTCCCACCCTTGCTACTGGACTTGTCTTGAATGTCAAGTAATATACCTGTTATGATCCTTGGTAACCCCGTCTTTGTTGTAGTTACATGCTGTAAACAATCTTCATAACTGTTTCTTTTCCACTAGTTGCTCTTCTTTTGCACAAGCTACTGGTTTCGAAATATGGGATGCCTAAAATGCTCATCTTTACTGGGGCCTGCTCAACTGTCTTGTTGTATCTCTCTAGCCCATATTCAGTTCTCCTGTCAGAAAGGTTTTCTTTTACTTGATACCAGCTGTAGGATTGTTTTGTGTCTAATGAAGTAGTAAATAATAATATGAGCCAGCATGTTAAACATTGTTACCCAGCAGTTATTCCTCAATGGCAGCTGTTCGAGCCCCCTGCATTCCTTGGTGAACAGCTTTGTCTAGCATCTGCTATTGCGTATCACCCTACTTATCTTGGGTGATGTGGAGCACAACCCTGTCTACCCTCATCACCTTTATCTCTCATACTGACTCTATATGGAACCAAAAACATAGGCTTAGAATATCTCATTTGATCATTTGCCATCTGCTTGCCAAACAAGTGAAGCTCAAACCATGGCTCTTATTCTACTTTATTTAGTTAGCTAGTTAAACATTTTACCAGGAAGGCATGCTGAGCAGATTACTGCTCGTTTCCAGATGCACCCTGGGGGTAGGGGACAGGGAGTACAGAACATAGTAGACAAGTTTAAACACATTAAAGACAATCATACAAGATAACATACAAGGTAAAGTGCAGTACTACAGGCAGATATGCAAGTCATAAGACTATAAGGTATATTACAGGTTAGAATACAGTGGCGAGGTATAAGACAACTAAGATGAGGAACAGTATATGGTGCAGATACAACCTATTTCAGGAGGTCCTGGTTACAGAGTCAAGAGCACATGTGAGTGCATGTTCAGATGGGAGAGAAATGTAATTTGAGGAGGGAGTTAAAGTGTTGGCCAGGGGAGGCATGCCAGATATCCGGGGGGAGTGAATTCCGAAGTTTAAGCAAACAATATGTGAAGGCTAACTGACCTGTCGAGGTTGACATGAGAGGAACTGACAGTAGGCGTGAGTCATTTTTCCTCAGTGCATAACCCTGGAAGGTAGGGGCCAAGAGGATAGAGGCGAGATAGCGAGGGAGGGACTACAACCCTGACATGATTAGGATCTGTGAAATGTAGCTGAAGCCACACTTAACTAATTCTGCCTATAAACTCCAATTTAAAATTGCATATGTATGGAAAGAGAGGTCGCAAAAAAGGGTGTACGTGCACTTATATGCTACAAAAAGCACCTCAGTTGTCACATTACTCATATTTAGCTCAAATAAGCATACCCTGACGGACTGGCTTCTAGCTGAAATACTCATAGGCAACTCTAAAAAGCTGTATTTATGCTGTATTAGGAGGCAGTATAGTGCAGTGGGTTAAGGCTCTGAGCTGCAGATCTGAAGACCTGGGTTTGAATCCCACAACCACCTAGGTGCATACTGTGTGATCTTGAGCAAGTCACTTAACTTCCTTGTGCTCCTAGGTCACATCTGGAAACAAGCTACGGCTTAGTGTGCTACTCCTGGTTAAACAATGTTCCCTTTCTCTTGTATATATACTGTATATATAAACCACTAAAGGTGGCCCTAAAGAACTTTCCCACCTCCTGCACAATAGCACTAGTACAACATCCTGTAAGGATATTTTTATCCTTATGGATCTGACCTGGACTAACAACAGGAACCTTATGTATGACTCTTCATTCAAATAGACTGGTCTCAGCTAATTAATCTCTGCCCCCACATGTTTGAATAATAAAAGCCACAGTCATACTTCTTTGGACTGCATAGCTAAAATTAGACCTGAACGCATCATTGGATGTGGCCTCTCAGGCTCTTTTAGTGATCACTCACCTATCTTCTACATATACGATGTGCCAAAGTTTTAAAACGCCCCCCACCAATCATAACCTTTGGGGACTCTTCTACACTGAACTATAAAGTCTCTACAATGATCTCCACTGTACAGACTGGTCCCTCCGTGAACCATACTCCATGTGGACATGGCTGTGAACCTCTTCCTAAAAAACTTACCACATTTCAAAACAATATTTACCTCTTGTCAGAAGATAAGTAAGGGGTATCAAATCCACTTGGCTATCCAAAGAGCTCCTATTGAGGATGGACAAAATGAAAACGTGCTGTAAAAGTTACAGACAATCTGCCTACTTTGAAGCCTGGCTCAAATACAGGCAATAATGCAACTTTTGCAAAAAGCAGGTAAGGACAACTAAAACTAACCTTGTTTCAGGAGCAACATCCATCAAACCCAGGAAACCCCAGGAATTTCTGGTGCACTATAAACTCAATGACCAAACTGGATCAAAATCACAGACAAAATCTCCATGGATGGCAAAGTATTCCGTGACTGTGCTTATAGCAGAGACCTTTAATTCTAACTTGACTGACCTGTCATGATTCAGTCTAATCTTCTGTAAAAAATTCCCTGACACTAAAAACAATGAGCAATAAACAGATCTCTGACAAGGATCCCACCTTCTAACTGAGGGCCGTCACTATCAAAACAACATTCAATTTACTGACCAGCCAGGACTTCAATGTTTGGGCCGACGATGAATCATCTCAGCTGGGTTACAACTTCCTCCAGATGATGTAATCTCTGGGCCTGTCACAAGAAGTTTCTTCTGTGACCCATCAGAGTGGCCACATGTTGGACCTGGTATTCTCCCTGGGGCTTGGGATAAATAATCTCAAGACTGGTTGGGTTGCTTGGTCCGATCATTGCATGATGAATTTCCAGTTCAGCACCCCAAGAGCCCTCCCCCTGTGCAGATGGTTAGCTACCGCCCTTTGAGGAGCTTGACCCCAGAGGGTTTTCTGGTGGTGGCTGATCTATCTAGTGTGGACAAAGCATGCGCTGCGCTGGGAGTGTGAGCACGGCAGTCGCTGCCTATAATAAGGTGATGTCTGGTGTGCTCGACTCCCTCGCACCAGTTCATGTGCGACCTAAATCCTCTTACTTGAGGTCCCTTTGGTTTGATGGGGAGCTCAAGGTGATGAAGATTATGGGTCAGAGACTAGAGCACTGCTGGCGGAAGTCTAGGCTGGAGGTGTACAAACTGGCCCTGCGTGCACATTATGGTGTGTACCAGAGGGCAATCAACTGTAAGAAGGCAGAGATCCTGTCCAGGAAGATTGCTGCCAGGAGGAACCAACCAGCTGAGCTTTTTTTGGACTGTGGACATACTTCTTAACCCAGCCTGTCTACAGCTGAAAAAAGCTTTTTCTGAAGCTTTATGCGAAGAGCTTGCTCGGTTCTTCATGGACAGGGTGTTTGCGGTTCGACAGGGTATTGCACCAGTGAGCCACTCTGTGGCCGACAGTGGTCACTGTGGGTGTCCAGAGAGCACTCTGCCTCATTGGGATGAGTTTAGACTGGTGGAGGTGGCTGAGGTCATTGAGGTGGCTTCCAAGCTGAAGCACATATTTTGTGAACTGGACCCGGTGCCGACACGTTTCTTGATGAGATGTGTTGACTCCGTAGGCCCGATGTTTGCCCTGATTGTTCAGTGCTCTTTGTCAGAAGGGGGTCTTTCCCGATGTCTTGAAGGAGGCACTGGCAAGACCTCTTCTGAAGAAGCCATCTTTAGATTCTGGTGTCCTGACAACTTACCATCCAGTCTCCAATCTTCCATTCCTGGGTAAGATTGTAGAGAAGGTTGTGGCACTTCAGCTTGAGGAGCACCTCATGGCTTATGATCTACATGAGCCCTTCTAGTCTGGGTTTCAAGTGAGGCACAGCACAGAAACTGTGCTAGTTCAGGTGCAAAATGACCTCCTCGGGCAAGGGATTGAGGTGAGGGGACAATTCTCATTCTCCTTGATCTCTCCTCAGCATCTGACATGGTGGACCATCATTTGTTACTCAACCACCTGAGGGATTTCTGTGAACTTGCTGGCACTGTCATCTGCTGGTTTGAGTCCTTTCTTACCAACAGGAGGCAAAGGGTAGTGATGGGGAAGTTCTCCTCCTCCTCCTCCCCTAGCCACCTATCATGCAGAGACCCCCAGGGTTCGGTCTTGTTACCGATGTTGTTTGCTGTATACATGCTACCCCTGGGAGAGTTCATTAGGAAGCACAGCTTGGGTTTTCATTGTTATGCTGATGATACCCAGCTGTATCTTTCCTTTGCCCCCGGGACATCCAACACTGTGGATGTGCTAAACACCTGCCTTGCTGAGATCAATGACTGGTTGGCCTCCAGCTGGTTGCAACTGAACCCCGACAAGATGGAGGTAGTGGTGGTGGTGTCAAACAGACAGCGTGATAGGATGGCCTCTGGTGCTGAGACGGGACTTTTCCTTGGATCTGTACCATTGAAGGCCTCCTCTAGTGTGCGTGATCTCAGCATTATCGTTGACAGTGGACTGACACTTGAATCTCAGGTGTCATCTGTTGTTCACATTAGGTTTTACCATCTCAGGAATATCGCCATTATAAAACCCCTAGTTCTGCCCCGGACCTCCCCGCCTTGGTGCATGTCTTTGTGATGTCTAGGCTTGACTACTGTAATGCGCTCTATCTCAGGGTCTCTGGAGGCACCCTCCACTGTCTGCAGCTGGTGCAGAATGCAGCCACCAGGTTGTTGACGGGGCAGTCTAAGTACTGCCACATTACCCCAGTGCTGCATGAACTGCACTGGCTGCTGGTTAGGTGGAGGGTTCTCTTTAAGGTGGGCTTGCTCACATTTAAGGCCCTACGTGACCTGGGCCCAGCTACCTGAAAGACCTCCTTACACCTGCTGTCTCAGTCCGCTCCCTCCGCTCCTCCTCTAGGGGCCTTCTTGAGATTCCCAGGATGAGGTTAAAAACTGCCAGCGACAGAGCTTTCAGTGTCGCCAGCCCCGTCCTGTGGAATTTGCTACCTCCTAAGAGAGGCCCCTACAGTAGAGGTATTTAAAGCCCGCCTCAAGGCCTTTTTGTATAATCCGGCCTTTCTGGACTTTGTCTGATAACTCCTATCCTGGCTATTCTTTGTGATTAAATCTGGTCACAGGCCATTTTAGATTTCAGATTTTAGATATTTATGTTGTATTTATCTACAGTTATTTTATGATTTATCCTAATTATATTGTGTGACCTAATTTATTGTATCTAATTTGTTACTTGTTTTGTTTTGGATGTGATCTGTTTGTACAGCGCCAATAGCCTCCGGGATGGGCATCTTTTTTAAATAAACCTTGCCTTGCCTTGCCTATCCACAAACAAAAGGGGAAGGTACTGATGGGCTTGAACCCAAGTTCCTAAAGCTGTCTGCTAGCATCATTGCCCAGCCCCTAACCAAAATCTTCAATCTCTCCCTCTCCACCCAAGTTGTGCCCAGTATCTGAAATATAGCAAGGGCTGTGCCATCTTCAAATGGGGTACCCCTTCTTCCACAGCATGTTACTGCCCCATCTCTATATGCTCCCTGCCAAATTAACTGCTGGAAAAATTGTATCTAAACAAGTAACTGCTCGCTTTCTCAAGTATAACCTTCTAGCTCATCAGCAGTAGGGCTTTAGGTCTGGACATAGTATAGGTACTGACCTGGTCAAATTTACTGACAAAGTGAACAGAGCCATGGACATCATCCAGCTAACTGGGGTGATGTTCACGGACCTCACTAAAGCCTCTGCATGGTGGGCCATGACATATAGTCTGGGAGGTTAATGGCCCTTGACATCTCCCCCCTCCTCACTGAACAGGCTAACTATTTGATGGGCAGAAGGCAAGAGATCAAGACAGCAAACTCCTTGTCAAAGCTTCTAAAGCTCTCATTGGGTATCCCTCAGGGATCAATTCTAGGCCATCTACTATTCTCACCGGTCACAAACTTTCTGCCTTAATCATGCCTGCAAAACAATTTCCTACTATACACTGCTGACCTCATTGTTAGCCATAACTCCCCTGATCCTTCCACCTTTACCTCAACCCTCAGTGCAGACATCAGCAGTGTATATCACTGGCTGGGTGAAAACAAGCTTCTGCTAAACAGAGTCAAAACAAAACAATGCTATTTGGATCCAGAAACAAGCTTGAAACTGCCTACTGTAACTTCCACATTCAGAGCTCCTGCAGGACCCCTACTGAAAGTGTCTGCACATTTAAGTACTTAGGAGTACACTTTGATCCCAGTCTGACCTTCTTGGAACACGTCTCTTCTGTCTGCAAATCATCCTATCAAAAACTTAAGGCACTATACAGGCTCAAACATTGTCTCCTGCCAGAAGTAAGGCAGGCAATTGTCAGAGGTGTACTTCTACCCACCTTGGACTATGGCTTACTGTACTACAGTACCACCACTGATGAACTTAAAAAAAACTTGACACAGTCTAAAACAGCATCTGCCGCTTTACCTTGGCTGCTAACTATTGTACTCACCATTGTAAACGATACACTGACTCAGGATGACTTGCTCCCCAAGCACAGTATAACTACACTCAGTGCTGCTTCATTGATAAGCTCTTAAAGAGCAGCTGACATCTTCAGGAGAACTTTAACAAACCATAATATTTTGACATAGTTCAGCATATATTTCTCATTAGTTCTGTATTCCTCCTCCTCATTATTTATTACTGAGGTAATTTGCATTAAATACTATCTTTGCTCACAAAGACGTCATCTATTCCTGTTGCTTTCTCCCTACCTGAGGTCATAATGCACTGCTTGTGACATCACAGTTACTCCCATGGCAACAGACTGTGATGTCACAACAGAGGATTATGACTTGAAGTAGGGAGTACGCTATAGAGGCAAATCAACTTTAAGAGAAATGTAAGGGATAAAGATGATGCATTCATGCACATTTGCTCAGTAATAATGAGGAAGAGAAATCAGAATCTATATGGAATGCAAGCTGAATTATACCTAATTACTATGTTTTTTTCAAAGTTTTCTTTGAGGCGTCAGTAGCTCTTTAAGGGATACCCAGTACCACCTTTTACCAGGAATGGCTGCACTCAAAATAAGTGGTAGAGATCTAAGGTCATCCTCTAAATCACTACTCTCTGAACCCTGAATATCCAGTTCCATTGGCCTGAAAGCCTTTTTAGTATCTGCCCCCAAGCTATGGAATAGTCTACCTTATGAACTTACGTCTTCAACCATTTAAGCATCAAATGGAGCCTAAGGGACTATTTTAAAAAGTCTATGTGTCGCTACTATGCTGCTGTATGATTGGCCTTCTTCTCAACTCACTCTACTGCACTCACCAACATCTCTTTGGCTTGAAATTTGTACCTATCTATTTACTTGATAAGCCCTGCCTATAACTTGTATCATAGCCTACATACTGTATATGATCTTGATGTCTGATTGGGCCTTGACCTATACCCCTCATAATGAGATTGCCTCCTACTCTGTTCTTGACCTGTCTCCTTCAGTTCTATTTTGCGTAAGAAATTGTTGCCAACCCTTCCTGTAATTGTCTCTATTTTCATGCTTAACATTATCTGTAACAATTCGTGCCTCATGGCTCGGGTTGTGCCTGAAAATGAGAGAAATCTTGGCCCAGCACACCTAACCAGTTACCAAATGCATAATACACACACTGATTAACTGTACTGCTGGCTGACATGTTCTGAAATGAAAATGTACTTGTTAAATGGAAACCACTAATAAACTGAACTGCCAGGTGAACCAAGTTGCAGTATGTGGTATGGCAGTGGAAGGCACAGCTGTCTTTCCCTGGAGGAAGAGAGTGCCCTCAGGGAAGTTCAGTCCGCCTCACCCCACTGGCCGTCTCCAACCATCCAGGCTCATTTCCGAACCCGAGTTGCCAGCATCATGACCTGTAACATTGTCATTACACTGATGGGCTGGTACCAGTTTGCTTTTAAACTATTAAAGGGGAACAGTCAGCGCTAAGAGCCCTAAATCCAAATGTAAGAGCTGGTCCCAGTTTGCACTTTTTTTTCATCTTTGTGTGAATTTTTTAATTTTAGTGCTCATAAAGGTGCTGGATTTACAGCACTGGACCCAGAAGTCCTCTACTTATCCACATGATAGGTACAGCATAGGCGATCACAGTGCAAGCTTCCCCACACTGCTCCACTGATGTGCTCCAACCCTGCCATGGAGGGGCCACCATGTAGGTGAGAGGGTGGTCCAGACTCCGTGCTCATTCCATCCTTCGTCTCTCATGTGAGCCTGTCGACAAGGGCGCCAGTTAGTGCCAATTATGTTGCTGGTTTTGTTATATGGACACCTGCCCACTAGAAACTGGACTGAGACCACCACAACTCTTTTCGCATAAGCCACTGAACAGCCGTCAGATGATAATGGCGTTTAACTCCTACCAATCTGTGCTGGATTTGAACCCATAACTTACAGGTAAAAAGTAATTATCTGTGCAGCACCAGGCTGTGCATTACAGAAAGAGTAAGGTGCCTTGGGATGTCCCAGTTTACAGTTGCCTTGGTGACACAGCTGGTAGTGTAACTGGAATGGTATTAGAAACATAGAAACATAGAAGTTGACGGCAGATAAGGACCGCAAGGCCCATCCAGTCTGTCCATTTCTTTTTCTACCTTATAAATGTGCCATCGGCCTTTGCTCTGACAGTGGCCTATCTATTCATAGTCATTTGTATTGCTCCTTTATGCCTATCCCATGCCTGTTTGAAGCCCTGCACTGTATTCATAGCCACCACTTCTTGTGGTAAGCCTTTCCATGCATCCACCACCCTTTCTGTGAAAAAGAATTTCCTCACATTCCCCCTTAATCGGCCCCCCTCTAATCTCATGCTGTGACCTCTTGTCCTGCTATTTTTCTTATATTTAGATTCCAGGTGGCCTGGGTTCAAGTCCCAGCTAAGGCACATATTTCTTTCTCTCTTCTGTGTGTTTGCATTCCATAAATGTGCACACTACAGCCTTATGATTGAAAATATAATTATCTGTGCAGCACTAGGTTGTGCATTAGAGAAAGAGTAAGGTGTCTCAGGACATCTCAGTTTGCAGTTGCCTTCGTGGTGCAGCTTGTAGCACAACTGGAACAGTATTTCTGGCAGCCTGGGTTCAAGTCCCAGCTAAGGCACTTATTTCACTCTCTCTTCTGTTTGTTTGGGTTCCATAAATGTGCACACCGCACCCTTGTGATTGAAAAAATGAAAGGCTCCTTAACCTGCTATTAATCCACTAAGCCATCCAGTTCCAACCCAAGAATCCCCAGTAGCAGACATCAGAACAGGGCTGCAGCACTGGGAGATTCAATAGTCTGCAGTGCATGCTGGAGCTTTTATAAGCTCTGATCTTTTGTTTGGTGACCCCGCTGTCCTCCCTGGGCTAAGTACAGTTAGAGAAGACTGTACTTAGCCCCAGGAGAACAGCGGGACCAGCAGACATTTGGTCAGAGCCTATAAAAATCTAACATGCACTGCAGGCTATTAAATATTCTGCTGCTGCTCTGCCCTGATGTCAGCTGCAGGGGATTCTGGGATTTGTAGTTACAGAAGAAGTCTGCTTGGAAGTCAGCAGGATCAGTCTGATACACTCTATAATACTGTAGTACACAATAAGTAAAAAATTATGTTTTTGCACACAAAGTGCAAATTGGGACCAGACCCACACTTGGGTGTGGGGCTCTTAGTGCTGACTGTTTCCCTTTAAAAGGATTTAATTTGATGTTGTATATTTATTTGATTTTTGTTAACCGGGTAGTACACTAGACAGCTGAATGCAAATTTTCAGGTATGACCTGGAAGAGTACAATAGTAGGCAAAGGACAGTTAACAGGATTAGACACAAAGCAAATACAATATGAAGGCAAATGATAACAAGGATAAAAACTAACAATAGAGCAATATAATAAAAGTAACAGTAGTCACAAAATAGCTACACAAAGAATGCAAAATAATTTTGTGAAGGAAAATCATAACAAGGATAACAACTAACAATGGAACAAGACAATAACAGTGACAGTAATTGTAAAATAGTTCGACAATGAATGTAGCAGAACAGTTTAGGCTTGCATGTAATACTTTAAAGAGTTAGAGGCTGATGCATCAAAGTGCACAGTACTTCAGGAGAGTGTAGAACAAACTGCCCCCCACTGAGAGGAACACAAGCAACCCCACTAGAGGAGAGGCATGAGTTATACTGTATCTGACTCGTGATGTTGTTTTGATATGGTTTCATACATTTGTATTACTGCACTGCGCCGATTAGAGTTGTACGAGAACAGCATTAAAACATAAAGATTACTGTAGCATTGTGATCTCAGAATTCTACCCTACCTTATTTCTTTAATAAAAGAACAGCTTTCTTGCAGTTTTTCAAGCTAGGGATGGATTGTAAATGCTGCTCAGAAGTCTGCAGCAGTGAGTGGGCGAAGGATGGTGTGGGCAGAAGCAGCTGGGAGAGAAAGCAGGGCTGAATAGTATAATGGCACATATTAGCATAGAATTTGCTTTCAGCTTTATAGAGCACCTTCCATACACAGAGCACCCCAAAGTACTATATCAAGCAATGAGAGAGTGCAGTCAAATGTTTTCAGAAGAAAAATGTCTGAAAGTGGATGTTCAGACAAAAGTCCCCTCCACAGGTTCAGAGAGCGAGATAGAGTGCGTGCATGTGTGTTTGTGTGTGCGTGTGTGCTATATAGGGGATATACAATAGTCAGGCTCAAAATATGCAGTTTATCTTAATGTGTGTGTGGGGGGGGGGGGCAGAAACATAACTTAAGAGTGGTGGAGCCATGAGTGAGCTATGAAAGTCTTGCCCCCATGCTAATGAAGATAAACTATGCAATTTGAGTCAGACCATTGTATATTCAATTTATATTACATCAATTTACTAATTATACATTTTAAATGTGACCTTTGTACTGTATGAAGATATAGCTGTTTCTGTTCAATATCAAGTGTGGGCTTCAGTGCTGCACTTGGCTATTGTGATGTCATCAACATTGTTAATGCTGCATTCTGGTTCTGTATGTATTAACACTTTTTATCTTGTTATTTATCAGTACACACTTGTTGAATAAATAGGGATCTGTGTTGGGACTTGTGTGATACATCAGCTATCTGAACAAGGGCATTTTGACCATGGGTAACCTCACAAATGGCATAATCCATGAGTGATGTGTCCAAGGTAGCTTGGCTTCAATGTCAAGAAATGCAAAGTTATGCATATTGGAGTCAAGAGTCAAGAATCCCAGGACAGAGTACTTCCTGGGTGGAGTCCGAGTATCTGCAACAGAGGAGAGAAGGACCTGGGAGTGATGATCACTAGTGACCTGAATCACTCCATGCAGTACAAGAAAGCAGCAGAAAAAGGCAAACAAGATGCTGGGATGCATATCTAGGGGGAACAGTAGTAGGAGAGAGGAGGTTATACTACCCTTGTACAAGTCACTGGTAAGGCCGCATCTAGAATATGGAGTTCAGTACTGGTGCCCACACCTCAAAAAGGACATTAACCACTGGAGAAGGTCCAGAGGAGGGCTACAAAGATGATAGCGGGTCAGCAGGGTAAGGCATATGAGGAGAGGTTGAATGCACTGAACATGTACTCCCTGGAAGACAGGAGAGAGAGAGAGAGAGAGATTGGGGGGCATGATTGGGACCTTCAAGTACTTGAAAGGGATAAATAAGGATGATACAGAGAGTCTCTTTAAGCTGAGTGGCAACCATAACACATGGGGGCACAGTCATAAGCCGGAGGTGTAAGCCCCGGCTGGGGCCTCAGGTGTAACTTAGTCTCTCCCTCAGGGAGCCCTGCTGCAGGGGGCAAGCTGCAGGCCTCTCAAACAGGACAGCCTGGGGGGGGAGCCAGATGCTAGGGTCCAGGTGTTGATTAGGGGTTCATCCCTCAGCTGTAGCCTGAGTGATAAAAAGAAGTGGAAAAAAAAAGACATAGAAAAGACTAAAGATGAGCTGTATAGAGTAGCTACAGTAAATACAGTAACACACAGATAATCATCAGCCCTGAGAGGGAGAGCCACCCCCCGAGATTGGTGCAGTCTAGGAAGCGGAGGTTTGCTCATGATGAAATACTGTGTAATATTTAGGCAGTCTCAGCTCCCAATCTCCCAATGCAAATAAAGCCCTATAAACCATCAAGAGTGGAAAGAATGGGGTCAGCCACAGCACAGACTCACTAACACTGGACTTCTCCATATATAGCCACTGGGAAACATCAAGGAGGGCAGTTGAGTGTCTGGGTAGTCCACTCTTGTGGTCACCTTGTAGGCTGGAGACTGAGTTGCTTACCCTCACATGCAGTTGACCCTGCAGGGATTGTGTGGTGGTTACCACAATGAAAGGTATGTTTGGAAGGGGTGGCTACACTGAAATATGTATTTTGGGTTTGGAGGAGGAGGTGGTAGTGTTGGCCTGATGTTGCAAAGGCATAAAGAAATGGAATCTGAATTAAAAAATGACAGGGATGGATCAAGATGAAACCCTGTGCCTTTTTTTCTGGAGGTTGCATTATTAATTTGCTTGAAAGCATCTGATATTGAATGTTTAGTGATGAGTGAAAATGGGTCACAATACACCCAAGGAATTCCCCATATCATACCCCACCTCAAATATTATACCCCACATGCCCTTAAAGGGTTCCTTACATCGCACCAACACCCAAAAAGGATTTGTCATACTGTACCCAAGAAATACACCTAAAAGGTTCCTCATATCAGACCTCACATATCCTGAAAGAGTTCCTGATATGACCTCCACACACCCAAAGTACTTTTCATACTGCACCCCATACACCCAAGAGGTTACTCATATCACACCCCACACAAACTCAAAGGGTTTCACATATTGCACCCCACACATCCAAAGGGTTCCTAATACAGTGCCACCCCAGTTACCCAAACCTCAATTAACCAAAACTCTGTTATTCGAAACTGTGGTCTGAATCCTAGCCTAAAAAGCACCAATCTTGCTCTTCTTAATACCATTCATGACGCCCCCAGGAAGCTTACCTATACCAGAGTTTAACTGTTCATATTGTAAACTTTTTCTTTTGATATGTTGTGAAGAGGAAGCGATCATAATTAAGAGCTGTCCGCCCAGTCCTTTCCCCTTCCTGGTCCCAATGTAGCCCAACTCCACCCCCGGACTCAAATGTTTTGTGACATCGGAGTTTGTAGATTGCAGGGGCATGCTCTGTTGCTATGAATGACAGTGTCTTTTAAAATACATATTTTTATATTTTAGGGGTCACTGGGATCATATCAGTGCCACCGATCAAATAAGAAGGCTCTTCTTAGTTGAATGGTCCCTCTGAAATGCCCTCGTGATTTTTTTTAAAGTTAATATTTTTTTATGTACATTACACATTATTTTAAAAATATGATCTCCTTTTCAGTCATTTCTACTCTCGGTTTCCACATCACTGCTGCTGTTTTAAACAAGTAAAGACTGCACATTTTGCGCCTTATGAACTGGTTTTTAGTTGCAAAGTAAAAACACTTGTCTAAAGCTACCTAAATGCTTCAAGGAAAGAAACCCTCTCGGGACTGTTACCTGATTTACTGTAATTTCCTTGCAGGTAATGTGTCTAGCGCCATTTCTTTTTTTTAATGTGAGCCCCAGTACCAGCAGTGTGTCCAGCTAAACTGAGGGGGGCCTGAGTAGCAGCTGGATACAAGAGATGGCTCTCGCACAGGTGGCGCAAAGGATGTGGCATGATTGTGGATCGGTCAGCCCAGTTAGTAACAGTAAAAACAACAAACACCGCCCTCAAAAAAAGTAAACCATGACTGCTTGCAGTTCTCAAAAATGTGGTTTTTATTTTCAGAAAATATCTCAAAATGCAAAATGGCCCCTGACAAAGCTTGTAGGAGCGAAGCGCTGGGATGTCTAATGTGTAGTCACTTTTTAGCGCCTAACGCCATGTCTGTTTTTGCATTTTGAGATAGTTTCTGAGATAAAAGCCACATTTGGAGAGCTGCAAACAGTCGTGGTTTACTTTCTTGAATGAGGTGCATCTTGTTTCTAGTGAGCCTGAGTAGCAGCTACCGATCACGGCCTGTTTAAGTATGTCCCCTTCTACCAAGGGGCGGGGGGGGTGAGTTGCAGCCACCAATTTTGGCCTATTTGAGTATGCCCCATTTGCTGAGGGAGGGGGTGAGCATCAGTCACCATTCGCAGCCTGTTCAAGTATATACCCCTCTACCATGGGAGGGGGATGCGCGTATCAGTCACCAGTTGAGACTCAGAAGACACAGTCCATCGAATTATGGAATGCTGTTATATAAATTACAGGCAGCCCAGCTGTGAAAGTGTTTCTCAGTACATGAAGCAGAGACACCATTCCAGAAGCTTCCCCATTTGGGAGGTCCCCCATGGTGCAGCCCATGCAACCTGTTGGCCCATGAGGGGAGGTCAATCATGAGATTGAAGTGACTCACGTAGAGTTGGGATATGGAAGTGCCTGATGGCTCACTGAGTGGGGAGGTGGGCAACAGGGGAGGCTGCCTAATGGCTAGTGGGAGATAGGGATGAGAAGATTCAGGTGGCTTGTGTGGGTGGGTAATGGGGAGCCAGATTACTTAGTCAGTTGGGGTACTCATTGGCTCTTTGGAAAAGGAGGAAATTGTTGTGAGACTGGGTGGCTTCTGAGGGGATGTGGTGGCTTGTGAGGAGAGTTTGTGGTGGTTGGGTGACTTGCATCAGAGTGGGAGGGAGCAAGAAGAAGGATGTCCGTGGCTCATGGGGGTGGCATGAGGATAGGGGGGTCATGAGGACAAGGTGCCTCATGAGGGTTCGGCTGACTTGTGTGAAGTTGCCTGTTGACTTGTGATGGGATGACTCATTTTTAAAGCAGCAGGTGCCACTGTCCTGGATAGGTCCATATTTACCACAGTCAGGTGGTGCTTGGCCCTTGCTTGCTCTGGGTGGCGGTCCCCCCTCCCACGTTCACAGCCGCTGCTCCTACCACTGCCTCTAAGTCTCCACTTCCTGAAAACTCACAGCTGCACCTAGGACACGTGTGGCCTGTTTGTGTAGTGAGACCGAGTAGCTGCCATCAATCCCCACTTTCTGCGTCAGGCAGCCTTAAAAAAAAAAAAAAAGCAAACTAGCCTTGTTGGCACCAGCAAAATGTTGTTTCCTTTGTCTCCCCCACCCTCAAAAAGATAAGGT
Source organism: Neoceratodus forsteri (assembly GCA_016271365.2). NCBI lineage: Eukaryota > Metazoa > Chordata > Ceratodontiformes > Ceratodontidae > Neoceratodus > Neoceratodus forsteri. The sequence continues at coordinate 528,906,012 of CM028137.1, read as the reverse complement.
TCCCAGGAGGCCAGGAAATGGGACGCTCAGTAAGAAAATAAAAGCACCCTTCTGTACTGCTGCCAGGATGCAGGATAAACAACAGTACAAGCAGACAAAGCAAGGCTGGAGCTGGGAGACAGGGCCTATACCCCTGTCCCTGAGATTAAAGGGGATTAGTCTGAAACTGGCACCACCACGGTAAAGCTCCCTTTTCATGGACTGTGGACATCTTGTAAATGATAGATAGATAGATAGATAGATAGATAGATAGATAGATAGATAGATAGATGGATAGATATGTAACTCCTAGGTGGTGCTATCCCAAGGGCTACTACCCCTGCCTGCTTGGCTAGTAGCAGGTTAAGGGGCCTGAGTTCTGAAACGGGTGCCTCCACCTGGAGGTCAGGGTTGATAGTGGTCAAGCTAACCTGGGCACAGCCCTCCAGGAAACTGTAACCCCCCTCTTTCCTTACTAGTGACTGGAACAGTACACAATAATCACTTTCAGAATACCCCTGATACACACTTTTTGCACTTACCACCAGGGCTTTCCTCTGGCCCAGCCCTGGGCACCCCCTTCAAAACAAGGATATGCACAGCAAATAACAGCAGTACAGTACTCTTGCACAAACTGGAACCACAGTCAGGGTAAATGCAAAAAAGAGCTAGATCTCATTTATTTAAGAGGCTTGAACAAGGGAGGGCATAATCAGGTTAATTTGCTTAAAGGCTCTATCAATCAAACAGTTATGCATGCACTTCAGGGTCCATAAACAGTCACACACTCTGGGTACCCAGCTGGAGAATGGTGGGCTAGCCAGGAATGTTGCAGCTGGTTGGGGCCCTGTGATGAGAAAACAACATGCACAATACTCACTATTTGTAATCTGGAGCCGGAGGGCTCAGTTCGTGAAAAGAAAACAACAAGACAATCAGATGACACACTTTTAGATTAGGCTGTTGTTGCAGGAAGCTACCCTGATGATTACTGACGATGCCCAAGACTGGACACAGGCTGGGCGAAAATCGAGACAGCAGGTGGTTAATCTGGAGTGCCAGGAGAAGCAGGGCCAAGGCATCGTTCCTGTTCAAGCATGGAGCAGGGGGCTGATCCCCAGGCAGGTCTCTCGTTGGTGGCTTTCTCTGTGTAGTGGGGTAGTCTGGTAGGACCAGTGTGGCATGGCCCAGGCCGAATGGGGATGAACACGGATTCAGTCCGATTAGACTGGATAAAGCTCCCGGCAAGCAGGACACAGTTCACACAGTGGGGACTCCAAATCACGACCCACTTTCAATACACAACACATTTACATGTAAGGAAATTCTACTGTACCAGGCAAACCACTCTCTGGTTACGATCGCAAAGTCTCTGCATAAACCAGGGATTCAAAAGCAGCTGGAAATCCTGACAGGCCAATTGCATTCAGCAAATCTTCGGTCTTCTTCAGGTTAAAGCCTGGTCACAGTCCAGTGGCTTAAATAGTCCTCACAACTCGGATTCAGTCCGAATAAACTCTATTTTTCCCTCTCAGGGACAGCAGACAGACAGGCCAAAACTCAGCCCTTTCACAGTTCTCCCATGCAAAACTACACAGAACTGCTGCTCAAAATCATTTGAGCTGGTATTTCTTGACTTCTCCACTCAAAACCGAAACTAGCTGCAGCAGCCTGGGAAATTCCCCAAGATCCAAAAGGTTTGGTTGGTTGATCCTCCTGTCAGTCACAACAAAGACTCCCCCTTCAGGTGCAAAAAGGCGCAAAAAGCCCCAAACTACAATTCCTACAGATTTTGACTCCAGACAGCTCCTGTAGTCCGGCTCCATTTTAGGTCCCACGAGAACTGATTGGTCCAATTCGTAGTCCCGGGCCAAATGATGGGGATATAAAAAAAACAGTCCTTGCTGCAAAGGAGGCAGGTTAGACAAACTACATTATCATTATTATCACCCTAAATGATTTTCAGCAAATAGTTACATCTTTCAACAGAGCGCTCTCAGATTACTTATGACTGCAATCCAGGCAGGTCTTAAAGAGACAGTGCACAGAGGCTATACAGGCACTCTCTGGCAATCACATTTAAACTGCTAAAATGCAGGACACCAGCCTGGAGGTGAGCATTTAGCCAAGCTGAGGAAGGCTTTTGAGGAACCCCCATTTGTAGGGGTTATAGATGAGTAGATAGATGAACAGACAGACAATAAAGTATTTAGCATTTAGCTAGCGGCAACTACCATTAGTGATGATGACAACTTTGGTTCAGGAACAGGCCAAGCCTCAGAGTGCCAGCTGGCAGAAGGACGCTCAAGCATCGAGTGGATAGTTCACCTTCTCTGGGGTGGGAGGGTGTGGGGCTTCAGCTACAATGTGCCTCCTGGCAGCAACATAGCTGGGAGCCCTGGCAAGTGCTGGGATTGGTAGGTTGCAGTGCGTGACATTCCAGGATGTCATTGCATGTCTGCTCCTATCAGGAGAATCTCAGTAAAAGTGGAAAACCCCACTGGCTGGGGAGGTGATGCAGCTCCCCTGCCACTGCCCACTACTGGATCCTGTCTTCCTTGACCGTGATTTCCCTTTGGCCTTCACTTACACCAGCTGGTAAATTAGACACTTGTACAGGAGCACCAAGGAGCTGAAGGTGGCCCCACCTCAGGGGGCATGAGCCGAGGGGTTACCCAAGCAAGTAAGTCGCGAGTGGACTGGGGGCGACTGGGGTCACAGGCTAGGGAGGATCTCGGTGGGGTGGAATCAGGCACTGAGAGACAGGTGAAAGAGATCCCAGCCAGCAGCATAGGGAAAGAAAAAATAGTTGGAAAAAAGTACTTACCTATATCTATTTTGTCTTTTCTGTCCTTTCATGGCTTCCCTCTGGGCCAGCCATCCAAAAGTAATTTTTTTTTTTTCACTTCTTCTGTACTCTTTACTTTCTTTTTCTTCCCCCAACCCCAGGATAACATTAAGTCCAAGCCCTTAGATCACAGGGAAGTGGGTCTGGCAGGAGGACTAAAATAATGTGACCTCTCTACTGGGAGTTCACATGTATGTTATTATTCCTGCCTGCCTCTACTAGCAGGGGGAATACTGGGTGAACAGTTTGTAAAAATGGACTGCCTGCCCTTAGAAACCTGCTCCACATGTTTTGGAGCACTCTGCTACAGTGACTTAAAGAGCCCACTTCTTGGGCTAAATCGGCCGCTTGAAAGCATTAGCTTCCTTCCGCTGCCACTGCCTGTAACAATGTCAGGAGGCCAGAAGTGACACTCTGCCCTAGCAGTAGGATTTGTTTTGTAACCATCCCAGACTCCTTTATACTGGCTGGTACACCGACTTTAGCAATGTCGTGCTCTGACAAGGAGAGACAGAAAATGTGGTTGTCAGGGGTCCTGTTCCACAGTTAGCCAGGCAGGAAGGTCTGTGCCCAACTGATCGCAAATATGACTCCCCGGGAGGGAGATTTCTCAAACAACTGGTGCCCTTTCCTTCCACTCCACCAATGCTGGCAGCCTTGAAATGTTGAGCTCCGCTCCTAGGAGCCAGCAAGAAACAGTAAAGATGCAGCATCAGATGAGAGAGCCTGGAAAAACCACGCTAAGTTCCACTCCACAAAGTTTACATTTGAAATTGGAAACAAGGCTCCTTCAGAACAGAGCACAGGTTTTTCTCCACACTCTATGTCCCGACTAGGTCCATACTTACCATGGTCACATGATACTTGGTCCCTGCTTGCTCCGGGTGACAGTCTCCCTGCTCCAGACTATGGCTGTGGCTCCTACCACCGCCGCTTCCTGAAAATTTGTAGGATGTTTGTGTAAGGGGACCAAGTATCAGCTGCCGGCCTACCCACACTTTTTTTGTGTGTTGGGGGGAAGAGGGTGGGTGGAGATACCCTTATTGCCTCTTTGTTTTGGTTTGGGGGAGCAGAAGAAATGCTGCAAACTACAGTGCTGTCATATCCCCTGTCTTTTGTATGTGTTTGTGTGTGTGTGTGTGTATAGGGAGGGGGACATGGAAAGGAGATGTCGCTGACTGCAGCCATGGAGATGCCGCATATGCGCGGATTGATTTCTGCCTGATAGCTGCTTTTGTTTTCAGTGACTCCTTCTCCTGAGGGTGACGGAGAAGCCACGCCTCTGGCTTATTTTCTGTGTGTCCCCAGTATGGCTATGTAGATGACATGGCTAGGTGCTCTCTGCGTGTTACTGCCACAGTTACTGTAATGAGGCTGAAAATAGTCCTCACACAGTAATTGCAGTAGTGACATGGGCAAAATGCCTCTTCTGGATTCCACAGACTGTTAAATAGTAATTCTATTATGTCTGTCCTGACTATGTCAAGCAGCCTTAATAAAAAAGCACTATCTATGTTGTCACAAGAAAGACAGGCAATTGTAGACATCCATGGCACACAGTTGGCTGCTTTGGCACTGGGCAATTGTACTGTATCATTTGCTGTGCAGTAAAAGGAGAGAAGGTGGTGTCATGCCACTGTGACGCATGATGAGGAAAATGTGATTTATGATACATGGAGAGAGGAGGAGGGTAAAGAGGATGTGTTGTTTTCCATAGCCAGAGTCCTTCTATGGTTTTTGTTTTAATGTAATGATTAATATTTATTCTTCTTCTTAAATTTTGCTTTATTTATGCCAAGAAAATTTGATTTCAGTGTATTTGTGGTGTCATCTGTAAAATACCTCAGCACTGCAGAAGATCCATGTTTTTTTGTTAGGTACAATGGACTGGTGGTAAGGAGCAGGAAGCAGGAGGAATCGAGTGCCAAGCAGTGATTGTACGATGATTGTATGTCTTCTGTCATGGTGGAATGATGTGGCTGGGCTGGATGCCCTGGTAGCAGCAGCACTAGGATTACAATGAGGCTAATTATCTGGGGGCTGGGGGTGGGCCTGGGCTTTAGAGTTCCCTGCCTGACCAATTTACTGCCTTGCTTTTCTCATTTGTATTATTTTTTTTAATCTGCCCATCTCCTCCTGTGAAGGTCTCCACTCCTCTGTATAATTGTCATCATCAGAACAGGCACAGAACACCAAGAGGAAGGAGCTGCTGTTATAACTATGCTTCTCTACTGGGACTAAAGAACTAGAACTCTACTACTGGGACCTTCAATTTAGGGTAAAAACTGAACAAAAAAAAAAGAGTTAGTGTGTTTGTCTGAGTTGGCTGAAGTGAATTGTTATCTGTGCAATTAACTAAGTGTAGAAAAAGCTGTAAAGTAGGAGGAATGGCTTAGCTAGAAGGAAGCCATGTTAAAGCCAGATTTAAAAACTGCCCTAGATAGCTTCTGCCAGAGAACAGGCAGAGAACACCAAGAGGAAGGAGCTGCTGTTATAACTATACTTCTCTACTAGGACTATATTGCCCTCCTTCCCTCCCCTCCACCCTAAGCCAGTTCTACTTTTATAGGCACTGGATTTGACTGACAACAGGAACTTCCTGTTTGGGAGCAGGAAATGAGTGATCACAGAGCCACAAAAGACTCACCATCCTAGAAGGAAAAGAGTAGCTCTTCCCCACTCCCCAGCTGCTGGAGGTCTGACTCTGAGCAAGTAAGGAGACTACTGAGAAATATAGGAACTTCTTGACTCAGAACAGGAAGATCAGGAGCTTAAAGGGCACAGAGGCGGTAAGTAAGTAGTGATAAAAAAAAAAAATAAACAGAGGAAAGAGTAAGTATTCCAAACAACAGTTAAGGGGCCAGAAATAAGACATGATGGGAGTGGTGCAGTGCAGTGGCTGTGGAGCAGCAGTCTTCCGGGAGACGTTCTGGAGGATGCGATGTTGTCCCATCTGCAGGCATCTCTCTGGGCTGAGGGAGGAAGTTGTTCATCTCCAGGCTGAGTTGGCCAGGATTTGGAAGACCTCTTCCCCCCCAAGGGACCACCAGGGCCATGCCATTGCCTCAGAGGTTGCCAAGAAAGAGGCGGTTGGACCACAGTGGGCTCAGGGAGGAGGTGAGGGTGGTGGAACAGAGGTGCATCCCTCCAGTTGTACCTCTCCACAATTCATATGCCATTCTGGCAAAGTGTGGTTCCTCTATGGAGGCACCTGCAGTGGAGACCAAGAAGGATGCTGGAACCTCACAAAGAGACCCACAGGAGGGTGGCATGGGAACCCACAGGGAAAAACAACTCCTGGTGGGGACTCCATTGTTAGGAGGGTAGAACTGGGAGGGAAGGGAGAGGGAAGTAAGGTGTCTGCCTGGCGCCATGGCTTGTAGGAACAGGGAGCGAATCCTCAGGATCGCGGGAGCAGCTGCATGGGGGAGGGAGCTGAATGTCACTGTCCACCTAGGGACAAATGACCTAGCTGAGAAAGGGATCAGAGCAGTGCAGGAAGAGTTTGTGGAGTTGGGGAAGGGCCTTAGACAAGTAGCATGCACGGTAAACTTCTCGGAGGTGCTGCCTGTCTATGGCATAGGTGAGGCTAGGGTGCTCCACATTATGGGATTCAATCAGTGGTTGAAAAACTGGTGCAGAGCTCAGGGATTTGGCCTCATTGGGGACTGGGGGTCCACCTGGAGTGATGCAGGCCTATACTGGCGTGATAATAATAATAATACATTTTATTTGTATGGCACCTTTCAAAAAACCAAGGTGCCTTTACAATAATTAAAAATCACAATATCAACAAAGAACATCTCAACAAAAACAAAATAATCACACTGATAACATCCTTTAGTTAATCACCAAAAGCTTGGTTCCACAAGTAAGTTTTTAATGCTTGTTTAAAGCCCTCTCCGTCGAGCACTCACATAACCGACGGGGTAGAGAATTCCAAAGGGTGGGGGCAGCATACATAAATGTTCTCACCCCAGAAGATTTCAGACATACCCTTGGAATCTCTAGCAACCCTTCTTCGGCTGAGCGGAGCAATCGCCCATGGCAGTGAGAAACCAGGACCTCTTTCAGATAGTCCGGGCCCAGTCTGTGTAGGGCTTTAAAAGTCAGAAGATTGACTTTAAAGGTGATACGCCACTGAAATGGAAGCCAGTGCAGTCCATGCAGCACCAGCAAAATATGACAGGACTGAGATGATCCTATCAAAAGCCATGCTGCTGTGTTCTGCACTAGCTGCAAGCGATGGATTTCCACCCCTGGTATCCCCAGTTATAGGGAGTTGCAATAGTCTAAACGCGAGGTCACAAAAGCGTGGATCAGAGTGGGAAGGTCGCTGGATGGAACAAGGTGCTTAATCCTGGAGACATTCCTCAGATGGTAAATCGAGGATTTGATGACAGCCGACACCTGCGAATGTAAGGTCAGTGCCTCATCAAAAGGTTACCCAGGTTCCTTTTTCCCTTCAGAGGTCCAAGAGGTAAACCCTCAAGGTAAAGAAGAGAGGGTGAATCCTCACTCAACCCCCTAGGCTATCTGGCCACCCAGATCCACAATCAATACCCCAGTCTTATCAGAGTTCAACTTCAACCAACCGGCATCCATCCACTCCAGGATTTCGGCGAGGCAGCTATTAAAGACCAAGACAGCTCTATCCTGGTCGGGCGCAAAAGAAAAATAGAGCTGGGTATCATCTGCATAACAGTGAAACCTCAGCTCATGCCTTCTTACAATGTCTCCAAGGGGCAGCATATACACTGCGAATAACATGGGAGACAGCACTGAACCCTGAGGGACCCCACATGATAGAGGAACTGGGTCTGAGGAAAAGACCCCGGACACCTCCCTTTGAGATTTTCCTATGAGAAACGATGTAAACCACCCAAGGACTGTACCCGACATTTCACAGATGAACCTCAGGCGATCAAGCAGAACCCCATAGTCCACAGTGTCAAACACTGATGAGAGATCTAGGAGGACCAGAATGGAACGGCCCCTCCCATTTCTAGCCATCAGGAGATCAATGAGCACCCAAACCAGCACTGTCTCAGTACTATGCTTCTTTCGAACTCCGGACTGGAGGGGTTCATAGATGTCATGGATGGTCAAATGGTCCTCCAGCTGTGTGGCCACTACCTTCTCGATCATCTTCCCCACAAAGGGAAGATTAGAGATTGGTCTGTAGTTTGCAGGGCAGTCTGGGTCTGCATCTGTCCAGGAGGGGAAACAGGATCCTAGGTGATAGGTTTAAATGCTTCATTGGCAAGCATTTAAACTAGCCAAGGGGGGAGGCACTGGAAAGGAGCAGGGAAATCCTACCCCCCCCCCAAAAAAAAGTCAGGGTAGTAAGTGAGTTAAACACCAAGATAGAGACGTCGATAGGGAGAAGGGTAGGGGTAAATGGAGAAAATGACAAAGGCAATAAGGACAGGGATGGGGCAAAAAGGGGTAAGGCTATCAAGAAATGGAGGGTAATGAGTACCAATGCCCATAGTCTGGGCAGCAAGCTCCCTGAACTGGTGGCCTTAATGGGAGAAGGATGCCTTGCTCTTATAGCAATCACAGAAACATGATATACAGAGAACCATGACTGGGATGTTAACATACCAGGGTACACAACCTACAGGAGAGACAGGGAGGGGAGAAGAGGGGGAGAAGCAGCTCTCTATGTAAGGGAAGGGATAAAAGCAACGGAACAAAAGAGTAAACAGGGAGGAGAGGAGGCACTGTGGGTCACCTTAGAGACTGCAAATGGCACCACAATCCGCACAGGGGTTGTATACAGACCCCCATCTCAGGGGGAGGGAATGGACAAGGATATGACAGAAGGCATCCTTAGGATGGCAGAGAAAGGGGAGATACTGTTGATGGGGGACCTGAATATGCCAGATGTTAACTGGAGCACCTTTGCTGAAGCCACATCCAAGAGCAGGGCCATTCTTGATGCCCTACAGGTGGCATGCCTCAGACAGCTAGTTTTGGAACCCACTCATGAGAGAGCAATCTTAGATCTTGTACTCTCAAATGGGGACAGTGAGAGTATCTTAGATCTAGAATTGAGTAGCCATCTGGGAACAAGTGACCACCAAACAGTGTGGTTCATGATAAATTCAGCTACAGAGTCAAGCAATATAAAAGTGAGGGTACTGGACTTCAGGAGGGCTGACTTTGGCAAGATGGGAGAGTGCCTTAGAAAAGCACTAGCAAACAGGCTAGAAGGAGTAGTGGAGCAACAATGAGAAAACATCAAAACTGCCATCACAGAGGCAACAAGCCTTTGTGTGAAGCAAATAAACAAATCAAAATGATAGAAAAAGCCACTATGTTTCTCAAAAGACGTGGCAGGGAAGGTTAGGGAGAAAAAGATAACATTTAGGAAGTATAAGGAAACACAGAAAGAGCAGGACAGAGAACTGCACCAGTTATGGCAGAAGGACGCAGGGAAAGAAGTCAGAATAGCAAAGGCTCAAACTGAGGAAAAGATAGCCAACTTGGTTAAGAAGGGGGATAAAACCCTTTATAGGTACATCAGGGAGCATAGAAAGACAAAGGGAGGGATAGTGAGGCTGAACAGAATGGACGGTGGGTAGGCAGAGAGGGACAGTGAAAAAGCAGGGATACTGAATGAATACTTCTGCTCAGTATTCACAAAAGAGGAGGAGGGGGAGGTGCCTAATCCAATTAACAGAAGCACTCTGCATAGGAGGGGTCGATCCCAGTCCTTTCATAGAAGAAAGGGTTCTGAAAGAACTCCTAAAACTATGGGTGGACAAAGCAATGTGGCCTGATGGAATTCACCCCAGAATTCTAAAAGAATTAAGGGGAGAACTACTGACACCACTGACTACCCTTTTTAACAAATCATGGGAGGATGGTGTGGTACCCGAGGACTGGAGGAAGGCAGATGTGATTCCCCTTCACAAACGTGGGAGCAAGACAGAGGCAGGAAACTACAGACCTGTCAGTTTGACCTCTGTGGTAGGGAAAGTGATGGAATCACTTCTGAAGGAAAGAACTGTTGAGTACCTAAAGGCCAGTGGGGCACAGGACCCAAGGCAGCATGGGTTCACAGTGGGAAGGTCATGTCAGATGAATCTAATTGATTTCTTTGATTGGGTGACCAAAGTAGTAGACCAGGGAGGGGCTGTGGACATGGTCTACCTAGACTTTAGCAAGGCATTTGAAACAGTCCCACACAAAAGATTAATAATCAAATTAACCAGCCTGGGACTGGGTTCCAGGGTGGTAGCCTGGGTAAAACATTGGCTAGACAACAGGACACAGAAGGTAATTGTAAATGGAGTCCACTTTGAAGAAAGGGGGTTACTAGTGGTGTACCGCAGGGTTCAGTACTGGGTCCAGTCCTTTTTAATGTCTTTATAAGTGACATCGCAGAGGGACTAGAAGGAAAAGTATGCCTCTTTGCAGATGACACAAAGATCTGCAACAGGGTTGATACACAAGGAGGCATGGAAAGGATGAGAAGGGACTTCGCAAGGTTGGAGGAATGGTCAGAAGTATGGCAGCTTGATTCAGAAGTACAAAATAATGCACCTGGAAAACAAAACCCAGGGTAAGATTACACAATGGGGGCGGTAGTAACAACAATAAAAATGGAAAGGGCCTTGGCCGGTGGCACTGAGGTTGAGGCGCTGGACGCCACACCTCGCTCACGCTGAGCACCTGAGTTCGGGAGCGGACTCGGTCACTGGTGGTCAGCCAGGGGAGATAGGCTTGAGCATCTGATGACAGCTCGCCTTTCCAGGGAGGGTTGTGACCACAACCAAGACTTGTCTGACTCCGGAGCGGAGGCTTAGAGTACGCAAGCCCCACCACAGGGGAACGGCAGCCGCCTCACAGTGTGGACATCGGTGCGTAAGCGCCATAACGTTAGGGGTTATACACACTGAAGGGGAGGGACGAAAAATTGAAAAACACCTGCTGGCTCCGGGAAGACGGGTTTCCCGGAGCATGCCTCCGATGTACCCCACTCACCAGGACCAACACCTTGACCTGATGAGATGAAGGATCACGGGGTGAAAGTCTCCCACCTCATCTCTGCTTGGGGGGAAAACTGAAGCTCCATGGAGGAATGAGGGGTGAGTCTGGGTGGGTGCGTGGTAGAAGGATGACTCCTTGGATGCCCCGAAGGGTCGGGGCCAGCAGGCAGTAGGGAGAGATAAACAGAAGGGGGAGGGAAATGGAAAGGGACCTGAGGGTAATCATATCAGATGACCTTAAGGTTGGCAAACAATGTGAGAAGGCAGTAGGGAGGGCTGGGGGGATACTGGGATGTGTAGGGAGAGGCATCACCAACAGAAAACAGGAAGTTATTATCCCTCTATACAGACAGTTGGTGAGACCCCATCTGGCATACTGAGTCCAGTTCTGGAGACCCCATCTCCGCAAGGACACAGACAGGATGGAGGCAGTCCAGAGGAGGGCAACTAAAATGGTGCAGGGTCTGCAAGAGAAGCCATACGAGGAGAGACTAAAGCTTAATATGCATACCCTTGAGAAAAGGAGGGAGATGGAGGGCATGATAGAAACTTTTAAGTACCTCAGTGGAATCAACAAAGTCCAAGAGGGTAGCATCTTTCAGAAAAAGAGATGTGCAAGAACAAGGGGACACAATTTGAAGATAGAGGGGGGACGGCTCAGGGGCAATGTGAGGAAGTATTTTTTCACAGAGAGGGTGGTGGATGCATGGAACAGCCTTCCTGAGGAGGTTGTGGGATCTAAAACTGTGGGAGAATTCAAGAATGCATGGGACAGACATAAGGCAATTCTTGTGGGGGGTAGGATGAAATAGGCTGTTGGTTAACTAGGATCTGCTGCTTATCCTGTAGGTAGGGAAATGGGCAGACTAGGTGGGCCAAGCGGTCCTTATCTGCCGTCAAAGTCTATGTTTCTATGTAACTGACAGCAGTCTTGCAACTGCCGCTGCTTCATCTGCCTCCTCCTCTCCTTCAGAAGCTTCTTCCTCTCCTGTCTCTTACCCCAGCTTCTCCTTTTCTTTGTCTTCTTCCCCTTCCCATGCCTTTCCATCTCAGCCTCACTATTCCTTCAGCTTTCCACTACCCTTTTGCTACCTCCGACTCATTTGCTTCTGCTTCCCCCTTCCTCTACTACCTCATTGTCTTGTCTACCAGCCCCCAACTCCAACAGCTCCACTTCATATCCTTCTCACTGGCATGCTCCTCCTCTATAATCTGCATTGGCGGCGGTGCCACTAGCTTGCTTTTATAAAAATTGCAGGGTTTAGTGGGTTAGTTTACTTTGCTCTAATCTAAAATAAAATCCACTTTTTACTCAGGTGACAAGATAACAGCAGTACCAGACCCAGTCCATTGACACTTCAAACTGTAGTAAACTGCACTAGTCCAGGATAGCATGCCTCCAACTTCTTTTACTGATGTTCAAAGCAAAGCACCACAGACGTCTCCAACCCCTACTTAATGTTTCGCGCCGCCCGCCTATGACGAAGCTCCAGTGGGCGCAGCAATATGTTAGGTGGGGAGGGGTTAGAGACGGCTATGGCCATCTAGCCAGGGATACCCCTCTTGATCTCTGTGTAACCCCCAGGTGGCGCTATCCCAAGGGCTACTACCCCTGCCTGACTGACTACTGACAGGTTGAGGGGCCTAGGTCCAATGGCGAGTGCCTCCACCCAGAGGTCAGGGTTTGCAGTAGTTAAACTAACTTGGTCACAGCCCTCTGGGACACTGTAACCCCCCTTTCTTCCCACTAGTGGCCCACACAATGCGTCAGGAATATCTTCACAATATACACTTACCCCCAGGACTGGCTCTGTCGACTGGATGCTGGGGACCCCCTGTAAAACAAAATGATACAATGCAAAAGCCACAGTACAATACTTTAACATAAATGAATACCTCAGACAGTGTAACTTTGCTGAAACAAACAGATCTGATTTATTGCCGGTTGGCTCAGTTCGTGAAGAAATGAAAAAAAAAACAACAATTAGATGACACACTTGCAATTCGAATAACAGCTGGCAGGGAGCTACCCTGCTTTGTACTCACAAACTCAATGCTGAGAACTGGATGGAAGGCAGATTATCCTGGATTGCCAGGAGGAGCAGACCCTGTGGACAAGGTCCTTGTGACTGGACCCCCACTGCAGTTTAGAGCAAATGGATGTAGCCTGGATTAAGCTGGGGTTTACTTCTAGCTTCATGCACTCAATTCACTGTACAGGGGATTTGAAACGCGATTCCCCACAAGCACTACACACATTTATATGTAAAAGGAAAGTACTATACCAGGCAGGCTGCTTCTCTATCCCGATCGCAATTACTGCACAATACCCGGGAGAACACACAGCAGATTCAGTTCCTGACAGACCGAGCGCGATTCAGCAATTTCTCCAGTCTTCTACAGGGTGAGCCTGGTTTCTACTCTTCAGATCTCCTTGATTCTCTTCACAGGTTGGATTCAGTCCGAACAGGCGCTTGCACAGGCTGCAGACCGAAACTCACGGCCTTACACGTGCTTCCCGCACAAAACTGTACACCGCAGAAGCACAGAGCTCCTTGTCTCTTCAATGCCAAAACTCATCTGATCTTTCCAGTATACAGAGCCGGGCATTAGGGTTACCACCTGTCCTGATTTTTGCAGGACAGTCCTGATTTGGGCTGCTGTGTCCTGCAAGAAAACATGAAAAATACTACATGTCCTGACATTGTAGTAGAAAAAAATATTTCTAATTTTCCTCTAAATGTTGCAAAAAACTATAATATCTTAACTAAGATACCATAAAATGATAAGAAATACTAGAAACAATTAAAAAACTACAATATTTAGTCTTAATTTTGATTGTTTAGAGAAAACAAGTCTGTTGCACTGGTCAAGGTTACATATTGTCCTGCGAAAAACCATGCTTCAGTAGGAAATGTCCCACTTTGGGCTTCTTAAAAGGTGGTAACCCTACCGGGCATTTCCTTTGAGTTCCTCCCAGTTCAGTTGGCTGGTCTGGCTGTCACTCATAATAAACTCCCCCTGTTGGTGCAAAAAGGCGCCGAAGTCCAACCTACAATCCCCAGAAGCATTGGCCATACAGTACATAGGTGGCTGGCTTCACAACGAGAGTCCAAGTTCTGATTTGCCAGCAGCAGGCTCAATTTCAAAGGCCCCCCCACACTGATTGGTCCAGCTCAGCAGTTCAAAACTAGAATGTGGGACTAGGCAAACACAGTTCTGACTGCAAAGAAAAGAAAGTTAGACAAACTGTATTTTCGTTATTACTCTAAATGATGTCTGGCAAACAGTTACATCTTTGAAAAGTGCTCACTCTGCCCACTTAGTAACGGCAGAAATGGAGCGATTTGGCAGCAGCTCGAGTGGGACTCAAGCAGGGAAACACACAGACCCCCATCCAAATTAATTATGTCTGCAGGCAGACAGCTCTTAAAGAGACAGTACCAGAGGCTCTAAAAGCACTCACAGATAAACGGCTTAGACGCCGAACACCATCCAGGCTTGGAGCTTTCAAGCAAGCTCCTGGAAGACTTTTGTGAACCCCCATTTGCAGGGGGGTTACATCTGTACCAGGAATTTTCAAATGATTTGCACCTTATCACTGGGGTGCTGTGTTCTGTACATCAATAAAAGAAGTTGGAGGCATGCTATCCGGAACTAGTGCAACTACTACAGTTTGAAGTGTCTATGGACAACAGCTAGATGAGTGTTGCCCTTTCCTTCATATGTTGAGTATATCATGGACCAAGTTGTAGGGGGTCCTCCCTGTCTTCCAGCTTCTCAGTGCCCTGGTGATTCTCAGTCTGTAGATAAGGAGAGGGTCTTAAACCAGCACACCTAGTTAACATAATATGGCATTGGGGAAGAAGGGAAACACAGCAGGATACAAGGAATAATATATGGGTGACCATACACAATGAGCTTGTGTTTTCATTGAGGCTTGGGATAACAGCCCATGGACCACAAGAGCGAAGCTCGAGAGGTCCATGCTGTTCTCTCAATCCCAAGATAGAAACACAGGGCAAGTTTTGCATGATCGCCCATATTTTAGTTGGTACAGTACATGGTTTCTGACATTTTTTTCTGATGAGTTGAAGGTTACCCTTGTATCGGTGAGTAGAGTGCTGCTGAGAAAATGAAAGTGGCAGGAGTGAGCGCAAGGGGGTAACAATGTTGTATGAGTGAGAGGGGCTTGCAGAGATACTGAAAGCAGTGGGAGTGAGAGTGAGGGAGGAACACAGCTGAGTTAACCATTAAACGTGCACAACTTCTTTAGAGTGTGTCCAACAACTCAGAACATTCACAGCCCTTTTGAAGAGGCTCCTTTCCATACAAAATAAACCCTGACCTTATACTATATATGGGATGATACATGGGGTTGATCTATAGCAAAAAATTTTTACACACCCAAAATGTGGGATGACACATACCACAACGGTGAAGTTCAGCTGGTCTATTAGTCATCCCACACTGAGTGTGTGCAACAAACAAAATCAAGTTATCCTCAACATCCATTTTTATGTTTGCTTGTGCGCAGCACAAGAAACATATTGCGGCAGCTCGGTGCCGAAGCAGGTTCTGGAGGTGCAGTACTGTTGTGGCCAATACTGGCACGGCATTTACAGGCGTGATTGCTGTCCACCATTAAGGGAGAACACAGCCGGTGACACTAGTTTCGAACGTTGACACCAACTTGAAAGAAACTAGCCGCACCGGCTGCGCTCCCCCCCACAGACACACACGCTTGCATATTGTGTGGTAATGCGCTCCCCTCCCCACACATACTGTATGGCTGACAGGGGTGCCTAATCCCCCATCGGCTGCAATGTTCCCCCCCAACAGACAACCGCGTGCCATGCTGGGAGCCCACCCCAGCGTGGCAGTAGTCCGTATGGCCGACAGGGGTGCCCAATCCCCCATCGGCTCCACTGCCCCCTGCCCCAAACAGCCTTCCAGCTGCCACGCTGGGAGCCCACCCCAGTGTGGCAAATGTCCCGCATCTTGGAAGAAAAAAAAACAGAAACCTAAAAGAGAAAACCTTCACTCACTGACTGTCCTGACCTGCTCCCTCCACCTGTGCACATCCTCTGTGTACTCTGCCTCCCCACACCCCCCCTCACCCAATACTTACCTCCGGAGTCTGGCGCGATGATCTTCGGTGGACCGGGAACACGTCTGCACTCTTCAAAGCCGACTGCGAACTGAGGAAATGCCGGTAAGCTGTATAATGTAATAAATAGGGTTTTTTCAACTTTGATGGCTATCTCAGGCATTTTGGAATTTACAATACCAAATGGTTACGGACTCAATTTTATGATGGTCACTGTCATTTTGTTAATCAGCCCCGAAAGGTGATTTCGCAGTCACTGCGCGGAACCACCTTTTGGGACAGATTTTCAAAATGACAGTGTCAGAGTTCATGAGGTAGGTCCCCAAAAACCCTATGTTGAAAATTTGGTGAAAAAATTCCCCAAAATGACTGTTTTACGAGCATGCATTGTGCTGTTCCTATGCACATTCTTAAGTTCGCAAATTTTCAATATTTTCACTCCAGATTTTCAACATTGCCATTTTACCACACCTCCTTATGAGCAGTATAGCTGTCATTTTTCACATTTTGCCCAAAATGTGTTTCTGTGCATGTAGCGCATAACGGTCAGTCGGTGTGTGAAATCAATGTTCAGGACAGATTAAGAAAATCACAGTGACACTGTTCATGAGCAGAAGTGCTAAAATGGCTATGTTAAAAATTTGGTGAAAAAATTCCCCAAAATGAATGTTTTACGAGCATGCGTTGCGCTGTTCCTATGCAGGCTCGTAAGTTTGTGAATTTTCACTATTTTCACTCTACATTTTCAACATTGCCATTTTACCACACCTCCTTATGAGCAGTATAGCTGTCATTTTTCACATCTCGTCCAAAATGTGTTTCCGCGCATGTAGCGCACAATGGCGCAGTCAGTGTGCGAAATCTATGTTTGGGACAGATTAAGAAAATCACAGTGACACTGTTCATGAGCAGAGGTGTTACAATGAGTGTGTTAAAAATTTGGTGAAAAAAGTCCATAAAATGACTGTTACGAGCGACCATTGCGCAGTTTCCACTCACACTCGTAACTTCATGGATTTCTAATATTTTCAGTCCAGATTTTCACCACTGGCTTTTTTCCACACTTCCTTGTGAACAGTACAGCTGTCATTTTTCACACCATGGCTGAAATGTGTTTTCGCACTTTCAGCGCAGAAATGCGTGGTCGCTGTGGGAAATCACTGTACGGGACAGATGAAGAAAATCACTGTGATGCTGTTCATGAGCAGAGGTTCCAAAATGCCTCTGTTGACAATCTGCTGTGAAAAATCCCCAAACTAATTGCATTATGGGTGTGCGTTTCGCAGTTTCTACACACGCTTGTGACCTCATCAGTTTTTTTAATATTTTCACTGAAGATTTTCAACATTGCCATTTTTTATGCCTCCCCATGAACAGAACAGCTGTCATTTTTCACATCCTGTTCGAAATGTGTTTTCGCACCTGTGGTGCCAAATGACATAGTCGCTGAGCAAAATCAGCTTTCGGATAATGAACTGAAATTGCCACTGTTCATAAGGTGGGGGTCACAAAAAACCCATGTTGAAAATTTGGAGTGAAAATGCCAACAAATGCCTGAGGCGTTAGGGTTTCTGACCATAACACCCCACCCTGTAGAGACTGACAGGCATCAGGGGTGTGACTTGGGATTCTCGCCTGTAATGCTCATACCATTCCACACCCTGCATCCAGTGAGAGGCATCGAGGTGTGCCTTGGACTCTTCAGCCCCAAAGTTCACCCCATTCTCCTATACAGCACCCATCTCACTGTATATCCTGATGGAATGGGGTGAGCATAAGGGCCAAAGACCCCCAAGGCACACCGTGACACTTGTCGGTGTCTGCAGGGTAGGGTGTGGTGACATGGCGTGGCCATTATGCCTGGCGACCCAAAGGCACACCCCAATGCCTGTCAGTCTCTGCAGGGTGGTGGCGGGGTTGGCTTCAGTTCAATACTTCACTGCCATTCCTATTATGCAGCTCTCTAACTCCTACACTACCCAATGCCAATGCCAGCAAGCAAACATTCGGCATTGACAAATGCTTGTTTTATATAATTGCTAGTCCTAAACTTTAACTGTTATGTCAGTCCCAGCCAAGTTGATTGTACCAAGTGCAACACCATTACCTCAAAGGATGTCAGATAGAAGGAGTGGCTGGACTGCGGTGGGCTCGAGGAGGGAAGGGGTGATGAGATCCAAAAAGTTGGGAGGGAGGTCGCAGGCACATTCCTCAACTACAACTGGTACCCCTACAGAATTCCTATGCTGCTTTGGTGGAGTGGAACTGCCAACAGGAGGCACCTGCAGTAGTGATCTGGAGGATGTGGGGGCCCTCCAGAGTGGGGGCCCCAAGAAGGGTGAAAGAGGATCCCAAATAAGGAGGAAGCAACTTCTGACAGGGGACTCAACTGTCAAGGGGATACAGCTGGGAATAGGAAAGAGAGCGGAGAGGATGGTTAGGTGCCTACCCATTGCCACAGCCCTGAGGGATGGGAAACATTCTATGGATTGCTACAGCAGTAGAAAGGGAGGGGAGGTGGAGGTCATTGTCCACCTGGGGATAAATGACCTGGCTAGGGAAGGGGCAGGAACAGTACATGGGGAGTTTAGGGAGCTGGGAAGAAGTCTTAGACAGGTAGTATTCTCTGTAGCTTTTGCAGAGGTGCTGCAAGTCTACAATAGTGGGAAGCAGAGGGAGCTAGAGGGAGCTCCCCACCAAAGCCTTCAACTCATGGTTGAAGGAATGGTGCAGAGAGGAAGGATATTGCTACATTAGGGACTGTTGGCCCACCTGGGAGGACAAAAGCCTATACAAGGGTAACGACCTGCATCCATCCGGGAAGGGAACCCCACTTCTCAGTGGGCAGTTTAAACGCTACTTCAATGAACATTTAAACTAGCTGAGGGGAGCGGGCTCAGTGGCACTGAGGGTTGAGGCGCTGGATGCCACACCTCGCACCATGCCGGCGACCCAGGTTTGGGAGCAAGCCCGGGCCATCGGGGGTCAGCAGGGAAGGGAGAGGACTGAGCATCCGGAGGACAGCTGTCCTATCCCGTGAGGGAAGGGGGTCCATGCTCGGTGCATGACTGGCCTCTGGCAGAAGCCAGAGGCATGGCAAGTGCAAGCATCCAGCAAGGAGTTGGGGAATGGTGATGTCGGCAGTGACGCTATGACGCCAGTGTGTGTGCCACTCCCCCAGTACAGGGAAAATGCTCTCCAGGCTCCAGGAAGAGGGAGCACTAGAGCAGACCCCTCATGGTATCGCATCTGCCTAGCCTTACAGCTCCAGACGCAACCTGGATTGTCAGGGTGTAGCCGCCCCACCTCGTCCCCGCCCGGGGGGGGGGTACCGTGGCTCCATGGGGCAAGTGAGAAGGTCTCAGGAAGGTGGCAGAGGCTGGGGCAGTCTCCACAAGTGCCCCAGTAAAGCAGAGCTTGGGGAGGTGGGAAGCGATAAAAAGTGTGATAAAAAAAGAAAACTAGATGAGGGGGGTGGTGGATGAAAAAGGGGTGGCAGAAACTGCCTCTCCCATGCTGATGATACTGTAATTTACATATGAAACCCTGAAAAAAATGTAAATTCTCTTCTTTCGCTGTTACGGAATTATGGAGAAGTATTGAGTTTTAAAATGAATATCTCTAAAATTGAAATTATACAGATCAGTGGTATAGCTACACGAGAAGTTAAACAACAGTTACCTGGGCAGTGGCATGCAAATCAGGTGAGATATTTGGGTATCCACATTCCCAAGCATCTGGGTAATTTTTATAAAGTTAATTATGGGAAATTAAAATCCAAGATCTACACACATTTAAAGAGATGGGCTCTCCTTTCATTAACCTTTAGCAACCAACTGGAGGCCATCAAAATGAATGTGTTTCCTTGTTTTTCTTTCTTTATCAGAACTTACCACTACCCATTCTTAGTAAGGAATGGAAAGAACTAATTGGGGTATTGAAATGATTTATCTTGCAGAATCGTAAACCCAGGTTTAGTTGGGCCTTATTGATGAAACATAAAAAAACTGTGGGTTTTGGCTATTCTATTTTTAGGGAATACTATGTGGCTGCTCAATTGGTCAGCCTCATAGATATTTTGAATGGTAGCAAAAAGACTATCTGGAAATCTATAGAGGAGGGCACAAATCGGATTAAACACTTTGAGTGCCTTGAGTGGGAGATTAGAACTTCCTCTGTCGTAGGGACAATACAGAATAGTTGGAACAAACACACTTTTCAACAGTGACTACAAATCAAAGCATTTCCATATTACCAATACGCGACCTCACTAGGTTCCATTATGGAAGCATGGTAAATTTATTCCAGCATAAGTAGATGTTACTGTCAAAAGTTGGGCCAGAAATGGTCTACAACACCTTCCTCAATTTGTCTTGGGTAGAACCCTTAAATCCTTTCACCAGCTTCAATTAGAATTCCACTTTCCTCATAGGGACCATTACAGATTCTTTCAGGTCAGATCTTTCATCAACAATCCGAACATTCTCAGCGAACTTTGGTTAGATCAGCATCCCCTGGTGGAGAAAATTAGAATATTTTCACAACAAGATACTGCCAAACATATAATCTCGGAGCTATACTCTGACCTGTCTTTGGATACTGGAAGGCAGATTGTGGACAGTATACAACATCATTGGGAGGGGGAATTGTGCCTCTCACTGACACAGAAAAAACTGGGTGCAGGTATGGCATGCCACACATAAAACAACTTCCTCAGGGAGCTGGAAAGAGTTCAAGTGGAAACTGATTAGTAGATATTTCCTCACACCTGATAGAACCAAACACTTCGGTACCAGCTCCACTGATCTATGCTGGAGGGGCTGTGAGGAGATAGAAACCTCATTCCATATGTATTGGGCATGCAATGTTCTTCAAAGTTTCTGGGATGAAGTTCGTTCATGGATTAGTAAAATACTTGAACTCCCAGGGGATCTTAATGTTGCCACGTGATCTGTGGCCTATATCCACTGGGTAAATGGGGCAGCTAAGCAATATTTATTTGCTGTACTAATAGTCACAGTTCTAAAAGCCATTACTCAAAGATGGCTGGTGGTTTCTCCTCTCATCTATGGAATATTGGTTAAATAACTGCAAAAGGAATCACAGCTCAGCTGACTTTTAAAGTGGGCCACTTTAGTACTAGCTGGCTAGCTTTTGCATACATGATAGAAGGCATAGAGGACATACCATTTCTAGAGCAGCTACCTTCTGACTGATTTGGATATGGTTGCTACATTTAAGACATAGTATATAACCTATTCTTACCTCACTTCCAATTAAATATGTTTCATACTGTATGTTTATTATTTTTGCCAGATCTGGCCAGTTTAAGGACCAGTTATAGAGCAGTGTAATCCAAACTATCTTACATGGAGACTTTAATTTCAACTACTTTTGGATGTTCGTGTACAGTCTACCACTTGAACTGTCTCAAGTTCCTGTGATTTCATTTATTTATGCATTATAATTTAGGATTATATTCAGTGGCCTTGTGAAGTGAACATAACAGATTGATTCTTGCTGTATGTATGAAATGTCTCTGTATGCTCAATAAAAAGATTCAAAAAAAAGAAACTGCCCCCTTGTACAGGCTGAAATGGAGTATAGAGAGATCCCAGGTGCGAGAGTTCCACCATGGAGCAAATTAATCAAGGAAGAAGAGCGTTAGCAAAGGAGGTAAGGGGGGGAAATGAAGCAGTCAGAAGGGAAGGGGCAACAAAGGAAAACAGGAGAAGTGACAAGTAAAAGTCTAACAAAATCTGAAAGACCATGTGTGCTAATGCTAGAAGTTTGGAAAATAAGATCCCAGACCTAGAGGTCTTCATGGCGAAGGCTGACACGGATATTGTGGCCATTACTGAGTCATGGTGCACTAACAACCATGACTGGGACATGACCATACCAGGCTACATGATGTTCAGAAGGGACAGGGTAGGAAGGGGGTGCTTTATGTGAAGGAAAGCGTAAAAGCAATAGATATACAGGGAATACGGGGGGGAGGGGGGCAGAGGTGCTGTGGGTCACCCTCAAGTTGGGAAACTGAACCACTATTCAGAAAGGTGTGATCTACAGGCCTCTGGCACTGGGGGGAGGACTTGTGTAGCCCCTCTCTGGCACCATTCTAGAGAGGGACATTACCCCTGATGTGCAAGCCTGACCGCAGTTAAGGGGCCTGGGTTCCCATTAGCTGAATACACAGGGGTCCTTTCCCAAAAGATAAAAATAAAAATGGCTGCGCCTCCACCCAGAGTATGATTAGTGGGTCTGATATCTATACAGTACAACCCCCGGGATGTCGGACCAACCCACCTCCCCAAACAGTTTCCCCAGCCATGGACATACCAGATTCGAATGGTCAGCTGGCGTTGGCGCACTTGAAGAATTAAATAACTTTTTACATTACTTTCTCTGGACTAACTGCATTGGCTTCTTATACCAGTGAGCATACTTGAACAATAACTATGTACAGTCCCCAGGATGTTGCAAGGCAATTCCTACTGTCATGGTTCTGCAGGATCAGTCCTTGGGTGGCACAGTTGACTGGAGTCCTGGGGCTGATGGAAACAGCACTTGCAGAACTGGGCACTATGCTTGAAATTTGAAGGGGCACAAAAAACACTGCAGGGTGGATCTTCAGCTTGATTGAAGGTCTTGCAGCTTGTCCCCTTCAGCCTATTACGGGCCTGTTGCAGGGCACTGGGCAGAGCCCACAAGCCACAGAGGACCCAGACCTTGCCGGCTCCCTCACAGGTCAGAGCACCCTAGCACTCGGGTACAAGACCCATGATTCCCTGCAGACAGCAGACCTCACTTGGTTGGGGTTAGCGAGTTCCCCACCCGGCCCTGGATTTAGAATGGAACCTTCGGATCATTTTACCTTGCTCCTCGATACCCTGCTATGGTGTGCAGCCAAGCAGTCTGTTACCTTCCCTGTCTCCCAGACGCCAGGGGGTGGAGAGTCTGAAAATCCCAGGTTACCACAACAGTCCTTTTTCTTGCTATATCTCAGGAGCAGACAGCAGGCACTCGCCTCATATAAGCACCTACTTGTCCGTCTGCTTTCACGGTCTCTCAACTTTAACACAGCTGCATTCTCGCTCTGGCTCACACATAATTCCAGAACTCTGTCTCAGAAAACATTTTGAAAGTCTCTTTTCTCACTGTGCAGGTGCATAGAAATTCTCCGGTCTGAAGAGGCTATCTCTTCACAATTCTCTCAGCACATCTCTCCTCTCACTTGTCTCACTGATGAGGTGCAGATGAAAGTATCCGTCTTTTCCCAGGCTCAGACACAACCTTTGTCCTTTTTCCAGACTCAGGACACAACCTTTGTCCTTCTTCCAGGCTAAGGACACAACCTTTGTCTTTTTCCAGGCTCAAGACACAACCTTTTCTTCATCTCACTGTTGTGGTGCAACTTTCTGCCTCAGCAGACTTTTCCAGGACCCTGCAGCTTTCTCTCTCTCTTCCAGCAAAGCTGCTCACTTAACTCTCGTCTTTTTCCACTCTTGATGGGGGAAGGCATGACCAGCCCTTGGGGACAGATGGCTGGCAGCCCCCAGGCAAGGCCCTCTCCCAGCCTTGCAGCCCTATTTTCTCACAGAGGCAAGAGCTCCTCTCCCTGTGGAGAGGCTCTCCTCAGACTGACTCCGAATCTCAAAGTTCTCTCCTTTTGGGAGCTTTTTGGCAGCTTCCCGTTGGCTGGAGCCACTGTCCTTTCAGAAAATTAATATGTACGAGGCTCCCTCAATGCCTCATTGGTTATTCAAAAAAGCACCAGAATTTTCTCCAGTCCCCCCCCCCCCAAGAGTCTTTTCACACAGTCCCAAAGTCCTCCTGGCAAATCCTGCCTCTGTGGTTGGTTGACTGATGTCATGTGACTGCAAAACATGCGGCTGGAGTAAGCAGTGTCCACACAGTTTAACAGTGTCCCTGGATTAAACTATTTCTGCAGCCAAACAGTTTGCTTTTATTTTACATTTGCCCTAAAATCTGGTAGCCACCCCTGTGCCCTGTCAAGTGCGACTGCACAATTTAACATATTTATTTAATTGGCCCTTTTCCAGTCACTGCTGCCATTCTAGCCTGTCCCTAGGCAGCCTGTACACTGTCCATGACAGTTCATTTATGGCTCACATTTTTAGCGCCGATGCAGCCACAGTAAACATTTCTTTTTATTCATGGCCCCATTAATCTGTGACCACACCTTCCCTATATTGGCTCCTTACACATTTAGACATTTTATATGTTCCCCTTGCCTGTCGCTAGTGCTAGAGAGTCTTTCTCCAGTGCCAGACAGGCTCTCATACACATTATTCATGAGCCACATCATTAATATTCATGAGGCAGCTCCCCCATAGCTCGAGCATCATTGGCGCTCACTGTTTCCGCTCTCCTCCTTCTCCCGTAATCTCTCCAGTGCTGCTTATGGTCCCAGTCTCTCTTTTACCGCCAAAATGGCTGAATGAAAATGCACTTCTGCGCATGCGTGGAGATCACCCGGCACCGGAGCGCAATGAAATAGGTGGCAGCTTCCCGCTACAGCTCCTCCGGACCCACTTTTCAGAAAAAACATGCCGGCAGCCAAAGGGAGGTCCAGGAACACCAGGGGGCACTCAAGACACAGCCAGGACCAAGGAAAAAGAAATGGGGGTGGAACAAAATCCAGGGCGGAAATGGGAATCCCAATGGGGGCATTAAAGATATGCCCCCAGGACAGGGGGGTTACACTCCCCCTCCCCTTAAATGCTTGGCGTCCCTGCCAAGCCTGAACCATAATCAGACTCCATTTATAAACATTAGCCCATTTACATTAAACACATTACCCACACATTGAACATCCTACACTATACATATAATCATCTGTAACCCCTAGATGGCGCTATCCCAGGGGCTACTACCCCTGCCTGATTTGCCACTAACAGGTTGAGGGGCCTGGATCCAATGGCGGGCGCCTCCACCCAGAGGTCAGGGTTTGCAATAGTTAAACTAACTTGGTCACAGCCCTCTGGGACACTGCAACCCCCCTTTCTTCCCACTAGTGGCCCACACAATATATCAGAATTACCTTCACAGTATACACTTACCCCCAGGTCTGGTTCCGCACTGGGACCTCCTGTGAAATGAGATACAGTGCAACAATCACAGTACAGTACTTTAACATGAACAAATACCTCAGGCAGTATAACTTTGCTGAAACAAGCAGCTCTGATTTATTTAGGGGATATAACAAGGACGGGAAATCAGGTTAATTAGCTTATCACTCTAATAATCTACCTATGGCTCTGTGCACAGGCCTATCCCTATCAGATTACTGTCCCTGGGTACCCAAGCCCTAGTGGCTAGTCCAAACCGTGGCAGCTGGTAGGGGCCCTTTCACACAGAAAAGGAGAATTAAACAGTCAGCAGTACAGTAATTCCATTTGGATTTAATGTGGCAATTCAACAGGAGCAACCCTGAATTAGTACTCACGACCTCCAAATAAGATAGGGTCCTTCAATGTCAGCAGGGCTCACTTGAGGTACACAAACCTCTTCACACATCCATATAAAAGAAAGTACTATACCAGGCAGGCTGCATCTGTATCCCGATCGCAATTACTGCACAATACCGGAGAACACACAGCAGATTCAGTTCCTGACAGACCGAGTGCAATTTTCAGCAATTCTTCCAGTCTTCTACAGGGTGAGCCTGGTTTCTACTCTTCAGAGATCCTTTGATTCTTTTCCAGGACGGATTCAGTCCTAACAAGCTGTTACACAAGCTGCAGACCGGAACTCTGGGCCTTCACACGTTTTTGACTAAAACTGCACACTGAAAAGCACAGGGCTCCTTCCTTCTTCACTGCCAAAGCTCAACTGAACTCCAACCGACAAAAACCGGGCACTTCCTTTGAGTTCCTCCCAGTTCTTGACTGGATTGGCTGTCACTCACAATAGACTGCTGCTGTTGGTCCAAAAGGCACTGAAGTTCAAACTACATCTCCCAGAGTCACTGCCCATACAATCCTCTTGTGGCTGGCTCAGATTATGAGTCCAAGTTCTGATTCGTCCAAGGCACCATTTTAGAGCTAGCTTACCCCACACTGATTGGTCCAGTTCAGCAGTTCAAACTAGAATGGGGAACTAGCAGACACAGTTCTGACTGCAAAGAAAGCAGGTTAGACAAACTGTAATTTCATTATTACTCTAAATAATTTCTGGTAAACAGTTACATCTTTCGATAGGTTCCCTTTGCACTCCTAGTGACTGCAAAAATTAAGTGAATTGGCAGCAGCTCGAGTGGTACTCAGAGAAGCACACAGTCCCCCATACAACTAATTATGTCTGCAAGCAGACAGCTCTTAAAGAGACAGTACCAGAGGCTCTAAAACACTCACTGATAAATGGCTTAAATGCCAAACACCATTCAGGCTTGGAGCATTCAAGCAAGCTCCTGAAGTCTTTTGGGAACCCCATTTGCAGGGGTTACACCTTCCTGGCCTGGGAAAGCTTGACGTCCGCCAAGGCAATACCCATAAGTTTCAACTGCAACCATATACATTTGCATTAGGCTCGCACATGTAATCATCAGTCAATATATCATTTTACCAAGAACACATTTCTGAAACATTGCAGTACGTCACTCTTTACACAGTATTACATACACATTGTACCATAACTCAGTTATTACCTCTTGTACATGAAACCTGAAGAGAGGGGCCCTTCCCTATCAGTTACCTTGGGGCTGGATGGGCAAGGCACCATACTAGAGGGCAACACAAGTAACTTGGAGTTAGCACTGATGCTCAGTTTGGGCAGTGAGCTCGGGACACATACACTCCTTTATGGACAACATTGAGAGGCAAATCCACAGGCCTCCCAAGGGAATCATAACTGAGGTGCACCACAGGCTTTACAGCTCGACCAGTCTTTCTAGGGGAACTGTTACAGTCTCTGCACCTGAGCCTCATTTTCAGCATTGTCCACACTTGTCAGGAGTCTCCATGGGGTAGAGAGGCTAGAACTTGGGGCACTTTCAGCTCCAGGAGTTACAGTTTCTGAGTCCACAACATTTGGCTTGCATGGAGAGCTTCGGACACTGGCAGATCATCTAGTTTGCCCACTACAATGTGAGGAGATGGTGCTATCTGTCAGCAATCTTGTGCTTGCCATGCAATCCCAGATTTCTTAGCAATACCGATCTCCCTCCCGGAGTTCCTGTGCTTTCACCTTTATCATACCTTTCTTTGTTGGCCAGATTTCTTGGCAGCCATGGTTTGAGCCAGTTGGTACGCATGAGTTAGCTGGGCCTTTAACTTTGCACATACTGTAAATAGTTGTCAGCCTGAACCCCATCAGAGAGACCCCAAAACACATCTACTGGTAGTCGAGCTTCTCTTCCAAACATCAGGCGGTAGGGGAGAATCCAGTGGCATCACTTTGGTGCAGTTATAAGCATGTACCAGGGTGCTAATTTGTTGGCTCCATCTAGGCTTGTCCTTTGGGTGCAGGGTGCCTAGCATATCTAACAAAGTGCGGTTGAAACGTTCAGGCTGTGGGTCCCCTGGGGTGGTAAGGAGTGGTTCTGGACTTCGCGCTCCCCACAGAGAAGCATCTCTTTGATCAGACGACTCTCAAAGTCTCTCCCTTGATCAGAATGGATTCTTTGTGGAGCCCATAGTGAACAAAAGTTTTCTACAAGTACTTTGGCCACAGTGGATGCTTTCTGGTCTTTGGTGGGAAAGCTTGGGCATATCTCGATGAAATGGTCAGTGACCACCAGCACATTACTGATATTTCTTTGATCTGACTCCAAACTTAGAAAATCAATACAGACCAGCTCCATGGGTGCACTGGTGGTGATGTTAACAAGGGGCAGCCCTCTGGGGCAAAGCTTTCCTCTGTAAGCAGCGACTATAAGTTCGAATGTGTTGCTCCACATCAGCCCCCATCTTAGGCCAATAGAATCTGGATCTCACCAAGTCAAGTGTTCTGTCTATACCAAGGTGCCCCATGTGGTTGTGCAAGGACCTCAGTACTGAGTCTCGAAGGCAGTGGCAGCACTAGTTGTTGTTTGTCTACTTGTCCCCTCTGTCTACTGTTTCTCTGTATAACAGTTTATTGATCAGTTTCAACTTAGGACCTTCTTTGTATAACAGTGCAGTTCTCAAATCAGTGGAGCGTAATTTGGACACATCTTTTCCTGCATAGAGGCTTCTAAAGCTGCTTTGATCATGGGATCGCGGGATTGAGCCATGAATACTGTCATTGTCCAGCTGAGGCAGTGCACCAATGTCTATTGCAGAAAAGTGGCAATAAGCAGCAGGTATGCAATTCTCAGAGGCTCCCAAGCAATCCACCATGCAGTCCACTGCGTCCGTGGACATTTGTTCCTCCTGTCAAATCTCTGAGTGCCCGAATGTCAGGTTCTGCCAATCGGACCCAATCATTCTGGGGAACAGGCCTCGGGAGAGAGCATCAGCATCTATGTGGTTCAGACCTGCTCGGTATTCAGAGCATAGTCATATGTAGATAATGCAGAAAGCCACCTATGGCCAGTGGCATCCAACTTAGCTGAGGTCTGCACATAGGTCAAAGGATTATTGTCAGTTTTTACTAGTATTTTAGCCCCATACAAGTACTCATGGAATTGGTCAACAATAGCCCACTTCAAAGCTAGGAACTCTAACTTATGTACAGGATAGTTCTTTTCGGATGGGGTCAGGCTTCTACTGGCAAAGGCCACTGGTCTCAGGCCATTCTCGGCTCTTGGTACAACACAGCCCCCAACCCTTGCAAGCTAGCATCAGTGTGCAGGACTTGATGTTTCTTGGATCGCATAGGCCAGCACTGGAGCATGGGTAAGTTGATATATGATCTCATGAAAAGCAGTCTCACATCAGGAGTCCAGCGGCCCCAAATACTTCACTCGGATGAAAATACACTCTTTCAGTCTTGAGGGACGCTGACTTTTGGTATTTTTTGTGGGTTGGGGGATACCCTTGAGTAAGGTTAAGTAAAGGGCGGATCACTCTTGAATAGTCCTTGATAAAGCGCCGATAATAACCACAGAATCCCAGGAATCTTTGCAGTTCTTTTAGATTTTTGGGCTGTGGCCAGGTGGTCAAGGCCTCAACTTTACTTGGGTCGGTCTCTATTCCTCGGTGGATACTATGTGTCCCACATACTTTACTGATGTTTGAAAAAATTGACACTTATCAATGGACAGTTTAAGGCCAAAGTCCTCCAGTCGGTCCAATACCTTAAATAATCTGCCTCATGTTCCTCCAGTGAGCTGCCAAACACAATAACATCATCTAGGTATACCAGGCACTCTAGTAGTTCATGTCCCCACTGCACGCCCATCAATCGCTGAAAAGTGGCTGGGGCACCTGAAACCTCTTGAGGCATCCTCATGAATTCATAGAAGCCAAGCGGACAGATAAAGGCTGTCTTTTCACGGTCCTCTGGGGCCATCGGGATCTGATAGTACCCACTGCGGAGATCCAGCACAGAGAACCACTTGCTCCCGCTTAGGCAGTCCAAAGCATCCTGAATGCGGGCATTGTGTACTGATCAGGATAGTCCGGCTTAAGGTGCGATAATCCACACACATCCTTACTGTTCCATTCTTTTTCCTCACTACCACAAATGG
Source organism: Neoceratodus forsteri (assembly GCA_016271365.2). NCBI lineage: Eukaryota > Metazoa > Chordata > Ceratodontiformes > Ceratodontidae > Neoceratodus > Neoceratodus forsteri. Next base: position 528,876,439 of record CM028137.1, on the reverse strand, counting down.
GAAGCTTACAGGCTTCTGGATTTTTGTATTACACCCAGTAGCTATTATCTTCTTGTGGATGTCCTCGATCATCTATGTCAGTGTTAGGGCCAGACCCTCTCACTAAATGGTCTTCCGTCATGCATTCTGATATTGTGTCTGCCTGCACGATCCTTACACCCATCCTTTTAAGAAAACACCTGGTCTCTCTGGGCAAGCTTCACTGATCTTCACTCCATTCAGCTGGCAGCGGGAGTCGCCAAATCAAACAAGTCAGGCGTTACTCTGTCATTCTTCCTTGAACTCTTGCTGCTGGGTAGCACTGCAGTGTCTGCAATGCACATTAGCCAGGATGCAACCTCTGTTTACTCGAATGTCTCTTTTCAGACACATTATGAACTTGGACCATTACCCTTCTGGCATAAGCATGGGCTCTAGCGGGCAAAATACTAGGCTTGACCAGCAGTCCCTCTGGCAATTTTCCATCGCCTGGTGCATCCAACATTAATATTTTATTCTTAACATCCTTTCTGATACGGACCTCTCCCTGTAAGGTACACTGGGCATTTGGCGCCAGGATCAGAGACTCAGGATCCTTCTTCCATACAATTCGACCGTTCCTCTGGTTCTGTTTTTTCAGCATCTCTCTGTGCCTCATAGGCCTTCCTAATTAAAGCCGAACTCTTAAAGCTCTACTAGTCTTTGACCCTGTTTTTCATAACACAACTGTGCCAGCCTTCCGAACATATGAGCATTTGTTCCAATCAACAAAGGGACACCATCATACAGTCCAGTGGGGGACACACTAAGGCTAGGGTCTCTACTTGTTCGGCACTCCAGCCACGAGGTGGGGAAAAGACAGCCAAATTCGGATATACCCGAATAGGGTAGGCCTTCTCACTTAACCCCCATATATGCAGTCCTTCTAATGGTTGTAAGGGTACGTCTGACAAATGCTTCTGATACCAATCTTGGAACATAATTGTCACTTGGGAGCCACTGTCTAATATAGCTCTTGTAGACACTCCTGTTCACCTTTACAGTGGTCTCCATGGAGGGACCCACTATTCTGGACCAGTCTGGAGAGGCGGGTGGGGGCCTGGGCAACTGACCTTGCCACAAAGGACGTGAATTAGCATTTTGGTGCCCTCACTGGGATCATGTCGTGCCTCTTAACCACTGATTTCTTCTCCGAGCTCTCCTTGTAGCCTATATGCAACTTTGTCAGTGTCTTTTGGGGACTGGCATTCCCTTTCATGTGCCCATCTTTCCCACAATTATAGCAAAACATACTTTCTGGAGTTTGAGCTGGCCGAGGCGACACTGGGAGCCAGGGCGGGGTATACTAACTGGAAACCTTGGTGCCATCTCTGTCTGCGGCGTGATAAGCATTTGGAGACATCTCGTCAGTTTCTCCACTTCCATGGTCAAGGAATCGAGTTCGGAGCTGTTATCAGCAGGAGATACATGGGTGGGTACCCCACCCCATAGCAGATGCAGTCGGATATAGGTCAGGGCCTGCATTTGCAGGCGTGGCCTTCATAAAGGGACTGTTTTTGAATTCGGATCTCTCTCAACAGTTCGCCCCATTGTGACATATCTTTTTCCTTGTCAGAGCACTCATTGACTGCCAACCTCTGCCCCTGAACTTCACTTGATGGGTCACCTCAGTCACTCGGGTCGAGCATGAGCTATTGGTGCAGGTCCCTCCCGAGGTCGTCTTTTTCTCAACTCCTCGATTTCTCTCATTAACTCATCATAGGAGGGTGGGGATTCCAGTCGATCTGCCAGGTGTAACTGAAGCAACAGCAGTTCTGAGAAGGGGGCAGACTTAAGGATCCTGTCCAGCCTGGTTCGTCCAGTTCAATCGCTGGCAAACTACCTTTTCTGAGGCATTCTTGCAACAATTTTCCAGCCGAGATACATACACAGACAACAACTCCCCTTGGTACTGTTGTGCATCTCTTACTCTCCACCATAGGTCCTCATCAGAATCTGGGCTCCCATACACATTCTCCAAGGCCTCAAGATAGGCCTGTGCAGTCGCTTCAGGGTTACTGGCCCGTTTAGCACGGATGGTAGCCAGGGCAGGACCTCGGAGGCTCTCACTAACCCTCTTTCGCTTTTCACCTTCCGAGCATTGCCATTCTAGCACTTGGGGGGCAACATAGTCTATCCAGGTCTCCCAGTCATCCTCCCCTTGGGGGGTGGGGGAGGTGCCAGAGAAGATCCTCAACTTTCGGTAAGAGTCGTGGACTAATGGCAGGTGCAGAATAGGAGTCTGCATTGGTTCAGCCACCATTACGGGCACTGGAGCAGGAGAGGGTGTTGGGGAGGAACACTCCCAGGTGGCAAGAATAGTTTCTTCAAGTCCTCCACAGTTTTCCCCTCTCCCAGCAACCATTCAGCAAATTTCTCCTCAAAAGTTTCAGATAGTGGTGGGGGCTGATTCCCCCCCGGGTCTTTACTGTCCTTAGTTATCACTCTCCAAGCAGTGAGGGCTCCCTCTGGGGTAATGGTCTGTGGCACTTTGGAGCTATCTATGGGATCCTTAAACTCTACTAGGGCCAGGAAAGTGTGGGTGAGCAGATTAGCATGCGACCCACCACCACAGGGTTTTGTAAACCTTCCACCTTGGAAAGTACTCTGCACAGTGTCCGTATTGATACCCAGGGGATGTCCAGGATAAGCATAGCATTTTGGGGTCGATCTCCTCCCCAGTACACCACTCCACCAGCCGGTGCACAGCCACTTCTGTCGGGTACCCATTTTTTTCTTAACAGTGGTTCAGAATATGGCCACTAGAGGACACACAATCCCAGCGGTGAGCCTCCAAGATGTAACCCCTAGATGGGCTATCCCAGGGGCTACTACCCCTGCCTGATTTGCCACTAACAGGTTGAGGGGCCTGGATCCAATGGCGGGCGCCCACCCAGAGGTCAGGGTTTGCAATAGTTAAACTAACTTGGTCACAGCCCTCTGGGACACTGCAACCCCCTTTCTTCCCACTAGTGGCCCACACAATATATCAGAATTACCTTCACAGTATACACTTACCCCAGGTCTGGTTCCGGCACTGGGACCTCCTGTAAATGAGATACAGTGCAACAATCACAGTACAGTACTTTAACATAGACAAATACCTCAGGCAGTATAACTTTGCTGAAACAAGCAGCTCTGATTTATTTAGGGGATATAACAAGGACGGGAAATCAGGTTAATTAGCTTATCACTCTAATAATCTACCTATGGCTCTGTGACAGGCCTATCCCTATCAGTTACTGTCCCTGGGTACCCAAGCCCAGTGGCTAGTCCAAACCGTGGCAGCTGGTAGGGCCCTTTCACACAGAGAAAAGGAGAATTAAACAGTCAGCAGTACAGTAATTCCATTTGGATTTAATGTGGCAATTCAACAGGGAGCAACCCTGAATTAGTACTCACGACCTCCAAATAAGATAGGGTCCTTCAATGTCAGCAGGGCTCACTTGAGGTACACAAACCTCTTCCACATCCATATAAAAGAAAGTACTATACCAGGCAGGCTGCATCTGTATCCCGATCGCAATTACTGCACAATACCGGAGAACACACAGCAGATTCAGTTCCTGACAGACCGAGTGCAATTTTCAGCAATTCTTCCAGTCTTCTACAGGGTGAGCCTGGTTTCTACTCTTCAGAGATCCTTTGATTCTTTTCACAGGACGGATTCAGTCCTAACAAGCTGTTACACAAGCTGCAGACCGGAACTCTGGGCCTTACACACGTTTTTTGACTAAAACTGCACACTGAAAAAGCACAGGGCTCCTTCCTTCTTCACTGCCAAAGCTCAACTGAACTCCAACCGACAAAACCGGGCACTTCCTTTGAGTTCCTCCCAATCTTGACTGGATTGGCTGTCACTCACAATAGACTGCTGCTGTTGGTCCAAAAAGGCACTGAAGTCTAAACTACATCTCCCAGAGTCACTGCCCATACAATCCTCTTGTGGTTGGCTCAGATTATGAGTCCAAGTTCTGATTCGTCCAAGGCACCATTTTAGAGCTAGCTTACCCCACACTGATTGGTCCAGTTCAGCAGTTCAAAACTAGAATGGGGAACTAGCAGACACAGTTCTGACTGCAAAGAAAGCAGGTTAGACAAACTGTAATTTCATTATTACTCTAAATAATTTCTGGTAAACAGTTACATCTTTCAGATAGGTTCCCTTTGCACTCTAGTGACTGCAAAATTAAGTGAATTAGCAGCAGCTCGAGTGGTACTCAGAGAAGCACACAGTCCCCCATACAAACTAATTATGTCTGCAAGCAGACAGCTCTTAAGAGACAGTACCAGAGGCTCTAAAAACACTCACTGATAAATGGCTTAAATGCCAAACACCATTCAGGCTTGGAGCATTCAAGCAAGCTCCTGGAAGTCTTTTGGGAACCCCCATTTGCAGGGGGGTTACACATCTACTCTAACAAACAGCATTAAATCACATCCTATTTTAGACAAATTCCATCTGTTCCTGCAATTACACACATTCTCCATGCCCCAGAGCTTCAAATGGTGTTAATCCTCCCCAGGGACCCTTGGCATTAGAATTTTCCAAATGACACAATTTTTAGTGCAACTTCCACCTTTGACAACTAGGTGGCGATCACTCCCCTAAATTTTAATTGACCAGCAATGAAAACAGTCCAAGGCAGTTTTGGAGCCAAAATCACTTTTTCAACACTCTCCATAGCTCTCTGCCATTTTTAAGGGTCCCCAACATTTTAGTGAGCTGGGGTGGGGGTCCATGCTGTGCGTTACTGGCACAGGAGATCCCAGCAGTGCCTCCATTTGTGTAGCCCCTCTCTGGTGCTGTCCTAGAGAAGGCCACTACCCCTGCCATGCAGGTCTGACCACGGTTAAGGGCCCTGGGTTCCCATTAGCTGAATACATGGGGGTCCTTTCCCAAAATATAAAAATAAAAATGGCAGTGACTCCACCCAGAGTACAATTAGTGGGTCTAATAACTATATAGTACAACCCCCTGCAATGTCATACCAACCCACCTCCCCAAACAGTTACCCCAGCCATGGACGTACCAGATTCGAACATCTCCCATCCAACATTTCAGTTTCCATTTCAGATAATAACATGCTCACTAAAATTAGGCTCTGGAATCAGACCTTTGCAAAACACTAACAACAATTTATTTACATGGGGAGGGTTAGGATGGAGTAAGTGGAACAGAGGTTAAACACACTTTTGATTTTGCTTTTTTAATTTTTGAGATTTTACACTTCCCACAATCACTTTCCCTTTTATTTCCAGAACCCCACATTCTAATAATTGCAGCCACCAATATCTATCTATCTAGCTAACTGCTGCAGGTAATACCAATGCCCAGACCCACATGTCCCAGTCCAGAATGAAGCCCCGGATCCTGTCCCAGGGTACTCAGATGTCAGTTGCAGGTTTGAGGTGCAGCTGGTCGGCCAATGTTGGCGCGCTTGAAGAATTAAATCTCTTTTTACATTACTTTCTCTGGACTAACTGCACTGGCTTCTTATGCCAGTAAGCATACTTGAACAATAACTATGTACAGTCCCCAGGATGTTGCAGGGCAATTCCTGCTGTTACTCACGGTTCTGCAGGATCAGTCCATGGGTGGCACAGTTGACTGGAGTCCTGGGGCTGATGGAAACAGCACTTGCAGAACTGGGCACTATGCTTGAAATTTGAAGGGGCACAAGAAACACTGCAGGGTGGATCTTCAGCTTGGTTGAAGGTCTTGCAGCTTGTCCCCTTCGGCCTATTATGGGCCTGTTACAGGGCACTGGGCAGAGCCCACCAGCCACAGAGGACCCAGACCTGGGAGTGGCTCCATGGTCCGGCTCCTTCTCAGGTCAGAGTGCCCTAGCACTTAGGTATAAGACCCGTGATGCCCTGCAGCCAGCAGACCCCACTTGGTGGGGGTTAATGAGTTCCCCACCTGGCCCTGGATTCAGGATGGAATCTGCAAATCATTTTACCTTGTTCCTCGATACCCTGCTATGGTGTGTAGCCAAGCAGTCTATTACCATCCCTGTCTCCCAGACGCCAGGGGGTGGAGAGTCTGAAAATCCCAGGTTACCACAATAGTCCTTTTTCTTGCTATATCTCAGGAGCAGACAGCAGGCACTCGCCTCATATAAGCACCTACTTGTCCTTCTGCTTTCATGGTCTCTCAACTTTAACACAGCTGCATTCTCATTCTGGCTCACACATAATTCCAGAACTCTGTCCCAGAAAACATTTTGAAAGTCTCTTTTCTCACTGTGCAGGTGCATAGAAAATTTCCAGTCTGAAGAGGCTATATTCCTTCACAATTCTCTCAGCGCATCTCTCCTCTCACTGGTCTCACCGATGAGGTGCAGATGAAAGTACCCATCTTTTCCCAGGCTCAAACGTAACCTTTTTCCAGGCTTAGGACACAACCTTTGTCCTTTTCCCAGGCTCAAGACACAACCTTTGTCCTTTTTCAAGGCTCTGGACACAACCTTTGTCTTTTTCCAAGCTCAAGACACAACCTTTTCTTCATCTCACTGCTGTGGTGCAACTTTCTGCCACAGCAGACTTTTCCAGGACCCGGCAGCTTTCTCTCTCTTCCAGCAAAGCTGCTCACTTAACTCTTGTCTTTTTCCACTCTTGATAGAGGAAGGCATGACCATCCCTGGGGGACAGATGGCTGGCAGCCCCCAGGCAAGACCCTCTCCCAGCCTTGCAGACCCATTTTTTTATAGGGGCAAGAGCCCCCCCTCCCTGTGGAGGGGCTCTCCCCAGACTGACTCCAAATCTTAAAGTTCTCTCCTTTTGGCAGCTTCGCATTGGCTGGAGCGACTGTCCTTTCAGAAAATTAATATGTATGAGGCTCCCTCAATGCCTCATTGGTTGTTCAAAAAGGCATCAGAATTTTCCCCAGTTTTTCCCCCAAGAATCTTTTCACACAGTCCCAAAGTCCTCCTGGCAAATCCTGCCTCTGTGGTTTGTTGACTGATGTCATGTGACTGCAATACATGGCGGCTGGAGTAAGCAGTGTCCACACAGTTTAACAGTGTCCCTGGATTAAACTATTTCTGCAGCCAAATGCTTTGCTTTTACCCCACAATCTGGTAGCCACCCTTGTGCCCTGACAAGCGACTGCACAATTTTTTTTTTTGCATTATTTCTTTTTTAGCCCCTACATGCCCAGGATCTGCCACTCCTTCAGGCAGCCACAGTCCCCAACACCCCCCTATTACTCCTCCCCCTGGAGCCCTCCTTACCTCATATTTGCAGCCTGACCCCAGGGTAGCCCGGCGTAACCCTTCCCCGGGTGGATCCCCCTCCTCCGAGTGGGAAGGCACCAGTGGGGACACCCAGCACACTGCTCTCTCGGTCCCAGGGCGCTGCTGAGGTGGATGGAACTTCCACGGGAGGCCCTTCAGAGGCGTCGATAGGCCAGCTGCCATCATCCAGTCAATCCTGGGCTGTTTTCTGTTTTCTTGGTTCAACCCTCTGTTGCGATGCTCATGCAGTGCTCCCGGTCTCCACCGGGGGCTGCTGCAGAGAAAAGCGATCCCGCTACCCACCCCAGGAGAGGACAGCAGTCATACGGATGCTCAATTCTCTCCTCCCCTGTCGGTCCCCAGTGCCCCGAGTCCGTTTCCGAACCCAGGTCGCCGGCATGGTTCAAGGTAAAGCACCAGCGCCTCAGCCCTCTGCACCACCAGGCCGGCGATTGCACAATTTAAATTATTTAATTGGCCCTTTTCCAGTCACTGCTGCCATTCTAGCCTGTCCCCAGGCAGCCTGTACACTGTCCATGACAGTTCATTCACAGTTCACATTTTTAGCCCAGATGCAGCCACAGTAAATATTTATTTTTATTCATGGTCCCATTAATCTGTGGCCACACCTTCCCTCTATTGGCCTTCTATGCATTTAGACATTTTATCTGTTCCCCTCACCTGTTGCTAGTGCTAGACAGCCTTTCCCCAGCGCTAGATAGGCTCTCATACAAATTATTCATGAGCAGCCTCTTTCATATTCATGAGGCGGCTTCCCCATAGCTCAAGCGTGATTGGTGCTCACAGTTTCCACTCTCCTCCTCCTCCTGCCATCTCTCCAGTGCTCCTTACAATCCTGGTTCCTCTTTTACTTAGCCCTGGAAACGGGACCACCAGAGAGACAGCTGGGATGGTCACCAAAATGGCCAAACGAAAATGAGCTTCTGCACATGCATAGAGCTCGCCCTGCACCAGAGTGCGATAAAATGGGCGGCAGCTTTGCGCTACAGCTCCTCCAGCCCCACTTTACAGAAAATTTATGCGGACGGTTGGAGGGAGGTCCAGGAACCCCAGGGGGCACTCGGCATAGCCAGGACCAGGGAAAAACAAATGGGGGGGGTGAAACAAAACCCCAGGTGAAAACGGGAGATCCAACTGGGGCAGAAAGGTAAGCCCCTGGGACGGGGGGTTACACTTAGATAAGGTAATGTTAAAAACAACAGGCAAAATGACAGAAAATGGAGAGGTGTTGCTGGTGGGGGACTTCAGTCTGCCAGATGTAGACTGGAGCTCACCTGCTGCAGCTTCAGCTAGAAGCAGAGACATCCTGGACTCCTTGCAGGGGGCATTCCTCAGGTAACTAGTCAGGGAACCCACTTGTGATGGGGCAATAAAGGACCTGGTACTCACTAATAGGGATAGTGGTGCAGACATCAAGGTGGGAAGCCATCTGGGGACCAGTGATCATCGAACAGTGTGGTTCAACATAAGAACAGCTGCGGAATCAAACCTCACAATGGAGAGGGTCCTGGACTTCAGAGGGGCTAATTTGACAAAGATGGGAGAATGCCTCAGGAATGATCTGGCAGGGGGAGATGACCTGGGGGGGGTGAAGGAAAAGAGGGCATAGTGAAGGCAACAAACCTCTGTGTCAAGCAAGTAAGCAAAAGTAAAAGAAAGAGGAGACTGCTGTGGTTCTTGAAAGAGGTAGCAGAAAAGGTAAAGGCTAAAAAAGTGTCATTCAAAAGGTATACGGAGACCCAGAGAGAGGAGAAAAGGGAGATGTATCAGGGAAAACAGAGGGAGGCAAGCAAAGCAGTAAGGAGCACAAAAGCACAAACTGAGGAAAGAATTGCTCAGGGAGAATCAAAAGTGGACTAGGCATTTTTATGTTGTCTTGCACGCAAGCGCAAACAACATATTGTGGTAGCTTGGATTAGCAGGTTTTGGAGGTGCAGTCGTGTTGTAGCTAATGGTGCCACTGCTTTTTCGGGCTGGGCTCTGTGACATCAATGAAATAGCATGCTGTTTATGACAGCAGTGCAAAAGCGTGCCACCAACTTGAAACAATTTTGCCGCTGCAATGAGGGAGTGACCAGTCACTGCAGGGAGTGCGTTGCCTGGTGTAATATTTCAATAAACATGGCGGCTATTGCCCTCTGCCTCTCACAGTCCCACCTGAAAGCTGATGTCAGGGGTGCTCAATCCCCCTGTCAGCATGCGCCCTCCCCAGTTCATTTGCCGATGGGGAAGCCCGATCCCTGTCGGCATAATGTCCCCCTATTTATTTAATTTGTTGCCGAGGGGGTGCCCAATCCCCCTCGGCATCATGTGCCCCCCCCAAACACAGACACGTTTTGAGTGTCAATGGGGCCCAACTCGCTGGCTTCAGTCCCTTCCCCAAAAACACAGGTGGCACACTGGGAGCCCACCCAGTATGCTAAAACACATGAATAAAAAAAAACTTCCTGCAGTGTCTTTTTTTTTTTACCTGTAAAAGAGAAAACAGTCCCCATTGTCTCCTTTGCCCCTCCCCAACCTGCACCCACCCTCTGCGTCCCCCACCTCCTGCATCCCCCTCACCCCATACTTACCTCCGGAGCCCATCGTGGCAATCTTCGGTGGAGTAGGAACATGTCTGCACTCTTCAGAGCTGACCATGAACTGAAGAAATGCCGGTAAGCTGTATAATGGCATAAATGGGAGGGTTTCAACTTAGATGGATATCTCGGCCACTTTTACAACTTTTGGCTCCAAATTTTCAATATGGGGCTCTTGGGACCCCAGCTCGTGAACTCAGTCACTGTCACGTTATTATTCGGTCCCAAAAGGTGATTTCGCAGACACCGTGTGGAATCACTTTTGGGGACTGATTAACGAAACAACAGTGTCACTGTTCATGAGGTGGACTCCCAAAAAGCCTATATTACAAATTTGGTGAAAAAATTCCAAAAAATGACGGTGTTATGCGCATGCATTGCGTAGTTTCCACACATGCTTGTAAGTTTGAGAATTTTTAATATTTTCACTCCAGCTTTTCAACATTGCCATTTTTTCACATTTCCTTATGAACAGTACAGCTGTCATTTTTCACATCCTGCCCAAAATGTGTTTTCGCACATCTGGCGCACAATGGCACGGTTACTGTGGGAAACCTATGTGCGGGACAGATTAAGAAAATCACAGTGACACTGTTCATGAGCGGAGGTCCCAAAATGCCTATTTTGAAAATTTGGTGACAAAATTCCACAAAATGACTATGTTACGAGCATGCATTGCCCAGTTTCCACGCACTCTGGTAACTTCAAGAATTTTTTATATTTTCAGTTCAGATTTTCAACATTGCCATTTTTGCACACCTCCTTATGAACAGTACAGCTGTCATTTTTCACATCCTGCCCAAAATGTGTTTTCACACAACTGGCACAGAATGGCACAGTCGGTGTGGGAAATCAACCTTTGGGACAGATTAACAAAATCACAGTGCAACTGTTCATGAGTAGAGGTCCCAAATGCTTTCATGAAGTGGGGTCACAAAATGGCCATGTTGAAAATTTGGAATGCAAATACCACCTAACGCCTGGGGCGTTAGGGTTTCTAACCATAACGCCTCACCTTGTAGAGATTGACAGGCGTCAAGAGTGTGCCTTTGGATTGTCAGCTGTAATGCTCATGCCATTCCACCCCCAACCCCACCCTGCAGCCAGTCACAGACATCAAGGTATGCCTTGGACTCTTCGGCCCTAAACTTCACCCCATTCTCCTATATTGCACCCATCTCAATGTACTTCCTTATTGAATGGGGTGAACGTAAGGCCCAACGACCCCAAGACACAACGCAACACTGCAGGACAGGGTGAGGTGAAATGGCATGAGTGTTATGGTCGACGACCCAAAGGCACACCTCAATGCCTGTCAGTCTCTGCAGGGCAGAGTGGGGTTGACGCTGGCTCCATACTTCACTGCCATTCCTATTATGCATCTCTCTAATTCCTGCACTACCAATGCCAACGCCGGCAAGACAACATTCGGCATTGACAAATGCTTGCTTTAGGTATGTTAGCAAAAGAAAGACAAAGGGAGGGATTGTTCGGTTGGGGGGATTTAAAAATAAAATACATCTTAGGACCAGGATGGCCATATATTTTCAACCATCCTGACAGCAATGTGAACATGTCGTCAAGCACCTAGTCCTGTTTCCCCCAGGTGTAAGCCCCCTCCCCATCTAGGGTTATCCAGATGGTAAATATTTGGGAGGGGGCACTTCACAAACACAAGCAACCAATGTCCAAGGCATTTGAAGCAAAAATAACTCGTTACTGGGATTCTTGGTTCTTAGTGACTGGCAGTCACAAAATGGGGAAGCAGGTTCCATCTTTTCAGCCAATCTTGATACCTGTGGGGCAGTGTTTATTAGCAAAAACCAAGCATGCACATCCTTTTGAGTAACTTCATTGTCCACTCCAGAATCAAAGTGCAAATACGATTTAATTAACCTTGAAAAAACAGTCTCTTGTGCTAAGAGACTATTTATTTCAGGCAGATCTCCCTTTAGCCAAAAAGGCTAAAATTCCTGGCAGCATTTCTAAGACCAAAAAGGCTGTGAGGTGGCTTGAAACTGATATAGTTCACTGACTCATATCTCGTTCCTCTCTCTCTCTCGCCATTGCATTTCTTTCCCTTCACTCTCTCTTCAGGCAATTCCATTCCCGCACCGGGTCATAATGTCATCGCTTAATAGCGCACTGACATTATGGCTAAAACCTGGACCTGTGCACACTCCGAGTTGGACCTCCCTGGAGCTGGAATCTTTAGTGGGGGCGGGGTGCCCCCCATAACGGGTGTGGGGGCAGAGCCCCCACAGAACAATAAGTAAATAGAAATTGCGCAATGTGATTCTGCCGAACGGCATTCTGCCATGCGACATTATGACCCCATGCCTTCCATTCCTATACCTTTATTCCAGCTTATGACAGCACAAGATGTTTCTACTGTTCCAAACCTTTACACTCTCTTCAGTTCATTTTCGCAACCTGATCTTATACCTTCTCCACCCGGGTGCTATTACTTATGGAGCAAACTTTTCTTTCCCTTCTAGGTCTTATGTCCATATATTTCAATTGTTGTTCTTATAGCAAGAACTGAACCACCAGAATCCTTTCGGACATCCAGTCGCTGATGCCTTGGCTGGTGGCTGGGCCTTATTCTGGGGTTTTGGGTGCCCCAGATCTGATCCCAGTCCTACCAACATGCTCCGGTCATGCAGCAATTCCAACCTCTGTACTGATTCATCAGGGGGACTTCTGCCAGTGCCACACAGATCACCCAATGGACTGCCACCCACTGGGCTCCCAAACATCACTCCCACAAATGGACTTGCTTTGCTCTGTTACTCTCTTTACTACTCCCGAACCGTCAATTTCCACTCGTGGGTCTTCAAGGCTGGAGGGCCGGGGCGGCATGCGGACCACCTGGCCCACCACGGCCCTATGGCCGAACTTGCAGGCCGAAGCCCCTGGCTCTCTCTCTCTCTCTCTCTCCCCCTCGAGCTCCCTTGGTGTCAAAATCCCCTGCTATTTATATCCTTTCAGCATGGGGCCCCACCTGCAGTCAACAGGCAGTACCACATCCCAGACTCAGCGGCACCACTAGCTCTCTCTCTGCCTAGCTACCCCCTAGCAACCAAATATTAACTAGTAAGTGCCCAAAGGGTGCTTACACTTTCCCCTCACACAAAACCTCACCTCCTGGTGAATGCCCAACCAGGCAGTACCATCAACCCACTATAGGAGAGATATGTGCACTCTCTCCCCCTCTGAAGGCCAACGCATGAAACCAGCAGCACAACCAGAGCGGTGAGTTTACTACCTTTCAATTTTCTACAGTCCTAATCCTCTCATACAAGGGCTAACTAGGCAACCCATCACCAGTTCCCACGATTACTTGCCAGGTACTACAGTAGCAGCATTCCTTCCCCCTGTAGCTAAACACAATCTTTTCTTCACTATTCATACTAATTGTTTTTCTTTACTATTCCATGCTACCTATATAAATAATGCTGCCAGGAATGGGGACATTTTGCTTGTTGTACCCCTGAATAATTAATCTTGAAATGTAGCAGTAATCAATAAACACATTCTTGCAGTTCTTGTTTCTCTCCTTTCTGCTCTCCCTTTTTTTTTTTTTGCAAAACCATTAAGCATTACTAAAACACCCTATCACTAGCAAAAGCTACACAGTCACTCATAATCGTTCAGGCTATAAAATAATTCCATTCTCTCTTCATGCGTTCTCTAAGTAAACTTTAACTGCATTCTCTAAATAAACTTTAGCATCATTATGGTCTTAAAGGGGCATACTCCATTTTAGCCTCCTTCATGTACACCTACATCTAATCACCATTATAGTCTTGTAACCATTTCTTTCTTTGCAAACACATTATTACGTTCGTTTGCGTGCATGTGCAAGGAACATCTTGGGAGAATAGGACACTTTGGAGGTGTGACTGTCCTGTGCAATCCACTGCTCCGTTGAGCAGGCGTGGCGGTCCTGCACCAATGGATGCGCGTGCTGTGTATGACAGCAGTGGTCTTCACTTCAAAGAAAACCACCGCTGCGATCAGTGCTGGCAGCGCCTCTGTATGAGCTGCCAAAACAAAATACGTCCAAGTCTGCACGACCCCCCCTCCCAAAGCTTTGGTGCCACGCTGGGAGCCCACCCCAGCGTGGCAAATCTTGTTTGACCGACGGGGTACCAATCCCCGCCGGCTCCATCGCCCCCAGATAGCTTTTCCTGCTGTCACGCTGGGAGCCCACCCCAGCGTGGCAAACGTCCCGCATCGCTGAATAAAAAACAAAAACCTGTAAATAAGAAAACGTTCCATCACTGTCTCCCCACCCTCCCCACAACCCGCACTCACCCACTGTGCACCCTGCCTCCCCACACCCCCTCACCCCATACTTACCTCTGGAGCTCGGCGCGACGATCATCAGTGGACCGGGAACACGTCTGCACTCTTCAAAGCCGACCACAAACTGAGGAAGTGCCGGTAAGCTGTATAATGGGATAGATAGGGGTTTTTCAACTTTATTGCATATCTCAGGCATTTTTGGGAATTTTTGCACCAAATTTTCAACATGGGGTTTTTGGGACCCCTTCTCATGAATGCTGTCACTGTAATGGCATTATTCAGGCCCGAAGGGTGATTTCGCAATCACTGTGCGAAATCACCTTTCCGGAAAGATTAATGAAACAGCACTGCCAGTGTTCATAAGGTGGGCTCTCAAAAGCCTATTTTGTTGGTGGCATCTAAAAACTGTCCGTTCTGATGTCGTTGTGCGGTTCTTACATGCGCTGCGTAAGTTCACTAATTTTCAATATTTCACTCCAGATTTTCATCATTGCCATTTTACCATACCTCCTCGGGAGCAGTACAGCTGTCATTTTTCACATCCAGCCCAAAACGCAGCTCACTTCATGTAGCGTATTAAATGGCGCAGTCGGTATGCGAACACAATGTATGGGGCACATTAAGAAAATCACAGTGTCACTGTTCATGAGCAGAGATCTTAAAATGGCTATGTTGAAAATTTGGTGAAAAATTCCTAAAAATGACTGTTTTACAGCTTGCTAAGTAGTTCCTACGCATGCCTCGTGAAGTTCACACGAATTTTCAATATTTTCTACCCAGATTTTCAACATTGCCATTTTACCACACCTCCTTATGAGCAGTATAGCTGTCATATTTCACATCCTGCCCAAAACGTGTTTCCGACCATGTAGCGCACAATGGCGCAGTCGGTGTGCGAAATCAATGTATGGGACTTATTAAGAAAATCACAGTGACACTGTTCATTAGCAGAGGTCTTAAAATGGCTATGTTGAAAATTTGGTGAAAAAATTCCTAAAAATAACTGTTTTACGAGCATGCGTTGCGCAGTTCCTACGCACGCTCGTAAGTTTGCAAATTTCAATATTTTCACTCCAAAGTTTCAACATTGCCATTTTACCACACCTCCTTATGAGCAGTACAGCTGTCATTTTTCATATCCTGCCCAAAACGTGTTTCCGACCATGTAGCGCACAATGGCGCAGTCGGTGTGCGAAATCAATGTATGGGACACATTAAGAAAATCACAGTGACACTGTTCATTAGCATAGGTCTTAAAATGGGTATGTTGAAAATTTGGTGAAAAATTCCTAAAAATGACTGTTTTACGAGCGTGCGTTGCGCAGTTCCTATGCATGCTCGTAAGTTCGCGAATTTTCAATATTTGCACTCCAATGACTTCCAAATACCTAAACAGCACATAGAAGCAAGCAACATTCTGCATTGGCAAATGCTTGTTTAATTTTGCATTCGCTTGCATGCATGTGCAAGGAACGTTTGGGGACAGTACGACTTTTTGAAGGTGTGTGACCCTCCTGTCCAATGCAGTGCTCAGTGTAACGTGTGCAACCCTACTGCACCAATGGATGCATGAGCTGTCTATGACAGTAGTTTGGCTGCAGTGGTCTTCAGTTAAAAGAAAAGCACCACTGCAATCAGCGGTGGTAACGTGTGTGTATTTAGCATATTGACGTCACCCTTTTCCCTCTGGCTGCTAATAAAATCCCTCCCACTTCCTCCCTCTGCTGCCATCTACCCTGCTCCCTTGTTATTGCCCCACCAAACACATTGTATGTGCAGACAGTGCCAGTCCCCATTGTCTCAAGGTCCCCAAACAACAACACCCAGGTGGCATGCTGGGAGCCCACCCCAGCATGCCCATTGTCCCTGTAAATGGGAAAACTGTTCCGCAACATCTTTTGTTTTTAAATCTGTAGAAACAGAAAACCATCCTTGCTGTGTCTTGTGCCCCTCCCGAACCCACACCCACCCTCTGCATACCCACCCCCTCACCCCATACTTACCCCGGAGCCTGGCGCAATGATCTTCAGTGGAGTGGGAACACGTCTGCACTCTTGAAAGCCGAACGCAAACTGAAGAAATGACGGTAAGCTGTATAATGGCATAAATGTTTTTTTTTCAACTTAGGTGGCTATCTCGGGCATTTTTGCAAATTTTGGCACCACATTTTCAACAGGGTTCTTGGGACCCCACCTCATGAATTCAGTTACTGTCATGTGAGTTATTTGGTCCCCAAAGGTGATTTCATGGTCACTGCACAACATCACCTTTTGGGATTGATTAACTAAACAACAGTGTCACTGTTAATGAGGTGGGCTCCCAAAGCCTATGTTGCAAATTTGGTGAAAAATGTCAAAAATGACCGTAGTTCTGATGGCGTCGTTGCACAGTTTCCACGCACACTCGTAACTTCAAGAATTTGAAATATTTTCACTCCAGATTTTCAACACTTGCATTTTTTCACACCTTGTTATGAACAGTACAGCTGACATTTTTCACATCCTGGCTGAAATGTGTTTTTGCACATCCAGCGCACAATGGTGTGGTCACAGTGAGAAATCAATGCTCAGGACAGATTATGAAAATCACAGTGACACTGTTCATGAGCAGAGGTCCCAAAATGCCTATATTGAAAATTTGGTGACAAAAGTTCACAAAATGACTGTGTCATGAGCGTTCAGTGCGCAGTTTCCATGTACGCTCGTAAGTTCGAGAAATTGTTGTATTTTCACTCCAGATGTTCAACATTGCCATCCCTTCACACCTCCCTATGAATGCTACAGCTGTCATTTTTCACATCCTGTCCGAACTGTGTTTTTGCACATGTGGAGCAGAATGGTGTGGTCGCTGTGGGAAATCAACGTTCAGGACAGATTAACAGAATAACAGTGGTACTGTTCATAAGCAGAGGTCTCAAATGCTTTTATGAGGTGGGGGCAACAAAAAGGTCATGCTGAAAATTTGTAGTGCAAATACCAGCAATCGCACAAGGCAATAGGGTAAAGCACCATACGTGCCAAACACCACTGCAAATACCTGCTAGCGAACGTCCGGCATTGACAAATGCTTGTTCAAATAGTAACAACTTAGCACAACATGATTAATAACATTAGACAAAGTGCATCTTTACTTAAAATTCGAACAGCAAAAGTTCACAGTACTTGCTGGCTCAATACACAAACCCTGTGAAGGAAAGACATGTTAGATTTATTTCGAGAGTCAACATAGTTTAATATTTTGGGTCAGGCTTAGTGATGGCTTCCCCAGTGGAGTCTCTAGAGATAAAGTACCATTTGATTTGCATGCCATTCTCTTCTTGCACTGATGCGAATGTCTTAAAGAGAATAACACCAGTCGAAAAATCATACATTCTCCTAGCTCTATGAAAAAGTTTATTTCTTGTTGATTGGGGAAGCTCATAGTCTGAGTCCTCATGAGCCATCATATAATCTACTGCCTTTTGGAACATCCAAGCCTCCCAGTTTTCTTCAATAATGTCCCAAATGTTTTCCGTCATATACGGGTATTTAAAAGCACTGTACTCCTAGTTATCACACTCTCTCATCCAACACTCTGCATGAGACCACTGAATGTCACTTAGCCTTCCTGATTCTGCAGTGGTACCTTTCTGCAGCCAGAGGCTAAACTTGTAGTCCAACATATGAGGGTGTCTAGGGCTTATGGACTCCATACAGGCTCACCTTCGCTTACACAGATCCGGCAGCCGCCAGGGGATCACAGTTAATCCATCAGGTGTCAAATCATATGGCTGTGGAATATCCCTCATGATACATGGATCAATAAACGAAAACACTTTGGGCTTAGGACCAGGGGCAGCAGCCATAATACTGTCCTCAGAATCAGAGGAGCATATCTCTAATGGTGGAATATTTTCAGCATCCTGGGGATCTAGGGTAGAATATGTAGAAGAATAGGTAGAGTAAGTACTCACAGATGCCTCCAGACTTGGTTCCTGCGATTCCACTGCCTCAGAGCGGTTACCAGGGCAAGTAGGCTGAGATATGCCCAGAGACTGGTGCCCTCCAAAGCCTCTCCCACTGCCACTGGGAGACATGGAATCCACCTGCAAGGAAAAGCTGGGCAGATGTCTGTTGCCACTCCATGCATTCTCCGCTTCTAGATCCCGCAGTACTCACCTCATCTCCTCCCATGCCAGTGCTCCCATTAAGGAATTTAGTCTCTCTCTCTCTCTGTCTAGGAACAGGGGCACCTGGCCAACCCCAGCTTTCTAAAAAGGGCACTATGGCATCACTTGGATAAGGTACAGCTCCATCTGCACAAGCCAAACACACTGGAAAGCATACCAGTCTCTCATCTATGGCATGGCATACCATACAGCTGTCCATAGTGGAACTGCGCCCCATCATATCCCAAATCCACGACAACACTGACGGTGGAATAGTTACAATACATTCCCTGGGTGCTCCTTGCATTGTGTTGCTCTTCCTTGTTCCACACAATTGTGAACAACACCCCAGTCCCATTTGGTTCACAAAATGGCGATGGCTACTTAGCTAAGGAATTTCACACTACAATCTTTTAGTCCGGACAGCCAATCACAGTTCAACATTTGCATAACCAAAGTTTTAGTCACATTCCCAGTCCATGTGCCACTGTTAGGAGTGAGGCTACCGCAGACAAATGGTGCCTCCACTGATATTGCACATTAATGCCTGCACTTTTGGTTTCTGATGGCCCCCACAGGTTTTAGCAAACACCCAGGCAAAACTTGATCCCCAAAATGGTTTATTGCCAAATCCCAGATGAGCCCCCACATTGTAAGCCCCCCTCCCTGTCTAGGGGTATCCAGATGGTAAATTTTGGGAGGGGGCACTTCACAAACACAAGCAACCAATGTCCAAGGCATTTGAAGCAAACATAACTCATTACTTGGATTCTTTAGGGTTACCAGATGTCCTCTTTTACGAGGACATGTCCTCTTTTCCAGCTGCCAAATATTCTTCATGTACCTTCCCTATCCTGTTGTATTATTATTATTTTTATAATTTTTTTACTCTCTCCTACCCAGGATCTCCTTGTAAATGAGTTCTGAAGGCAGTGGAGTCTTTAAACCTATTTACTTGGGGTCCGGCACAATGGCTTATCGGAGGAGGGACTAAGTGTCCTCTTTCTGGCATCCCAAAGTCTGGTGCCCCTTCTTGGATCTTAGTGACTGGCAGTCACAAAATGGGGAAGCAGGTTCCATCTTTTCAGTCGATCTTGATACCTGTGGGGCAATGTTCATTAGCAAAAGGCAGGCATGCACAGTCCTTTTGAGTAAGTTCATTGTCCACGCCAGAATCAAAGTGCAAAAAACGATTTAATTAACCTTGAAAAAACATAACAGCCACTCTATGAAGCAGGGGGTATTAAACAGAGGGTTTCTTTCACAGACACAGCTGGGACATCTACTGCAACAGCCTCTTGTGCTAACAGACCATTTATTTCAGGCAGACCTCCCTTCAGCTTAAAAGGCTAGAATTCCTGGCAACATTTCTAGGGCTGAAAAGGCCACTACGAGAGGTAGCTTGAAACTGACACAATTCACTGACTCATATCTCGTTCTCTCTCTGCAACCATTACATTTCTTTCCCTTCACTCACTTTAGGCAGTTCCATTCTGATACCTTTACTCCGGCTTATGACAGCACGAGACATTTCTACTGTTCCAAACCTTTACACTCTCTTCAGTTCATTTCCCACAGCCTTCTAGGTCTTGTGTCTGAACATTTCAATTGATGTTCATATAGCAAGAATTGAACCACCAGAACCCTTTCAGACATCCAATCTCTGATGCCTCGGCTGGTGGCTAGGCCTTATTCTGGGGTTCTGGGTGTCCCTGACCTGATCCCAGTCCTACCAACATGATCCGCTCATGCAGCGATTAAAACCTCTGAACTGACTCATCAGGGGGGACTTCTGCCAGTGCCACACAGATCACCCAATGTACTGCAACCCCGCTGGGGTCCCAAATCCCCCAAATGGACTTCGCCTGCCTCCACAAGCGGCTCACACCATGGGTCCCAACTCTGCGGTGTCTACAACCTGGGGAATGGGGGTAACTCTGCCACCATTACACCCCCAACTGCAAAGGCTGCCACTTCCAAGCCATGCCCCAGGCCTTATTTGCCATAGTGGGCCCACTCACAGTAAACCATTTGACCCAACAGCTGAACTACCCATGGGCAATCTTTCTTTTAGGGCTTTAGGCCCTGCCAGTGCTTACCTTACCAAGGTGCCGAAGTTCACTTGGAGGGCCTCCATTTTTCTTTCTTCTCCCCAGGCTTCAGCTCCCAATGCACTGACAGGCCCCTTCTGTTTTGCTTCATTGCTCCCCTTTACTACTCCTGAACCGTCGCTTTCCACCCACGGGTCATCAAGGGTGGAGGGCCCAGGCGGTAAGTGGACCACCCGGCCCTACCACAGCCCTCCTTCTGAACTTGCAGGTCAAAACCCCATGGCTCTCTCCCCGGGTCTCTCCATCTATCTCCCTTAGCACCAAAATTCCCCGCTATTTATACCCTTTCAGCATGGGGCCCCACCTGCAGTCAGCAGGCGGCACCACATCCCAGACTCAGCGGCACGACTAGTTCTCTCCCTGCCTAGCTACCCCCTAGCAACCAAAAATTAACTAGTAAGTTCCCAAAGGGTGCTTACACAGGCAAAACAGAAGAACATAAACCAGAAGTGGTGAGATCTTGCAGTTTTACACAGAACACTAACAGAGAAAGGCCGGTTGCAAAGAGACAGAGAACAGGGCCTGGTGCTGAAAGAGCAGGGCAACATACAGTAGGTGTGAGATATGTTGAAGACAGTCAACAGGTAGCATAGGTACAACTGAAAACACTCATACTTCCTCTCAGTTTCATATCAAATGAACTCTGCCTCCTGCTGTCTTGCCCTCACCCTGTAAAATCTTCTGCTGCTCAAGTTGCTTTCTCCTTCTGCTACCCCAAACTTTGAAGCACCTTCCCCACTACTATTCACAATGCTCCCTCTTCCCTATCACTAAAATCCCTCCCCTGTGAATTTACAGCTCACGCCTGTAATTGCCGCTCATCCTAGGTGCTCTCCCCTCCTCCCCCCCACATTGCTCCCTACTGCCCCCACACTGCCTTATTTATTGGTCCCCTCTCCCCCTCGGACTTCTCCCCACTGTACATACTATTCTGTCTTCCCTCACCCCTTTTTTGCTGCCAGTTGCTCTTAATGATATACTGCTATTGAGATGCCCTTGTTATGCTATGTTTTTCACTACTTAATAACTGTGCTACCTCTTTATTGTCGCCCACATACATTTTCATTGTACATTTAATTTATAACATAACTGATGTAATTTATTTATTGCTACACTGTCCTCATCCCCTTCCCCCCAATATACATCTGGAAATGAGGTTATATAGCTCAGTATGTTTTTCCTGGTGAAACTCTTGAAATAAATAAATAAAAATATATTGCACAGGCAGCCGTGGGCTCTAGCCAACTCTTTATTTTTAATTACTTTGAGCCCTGCTCTTCAGAAACATTGGTCAGCAAATACAAGCAATCTTTGTTTAACCCCTAAAATACCGAACATATGTCGAGCTGAACTCTCATTGCTACCTAACCCTGAAGTCACTTTTGTGCCTGTTAAAGACACAGGTGTTAAAGTGGCATGCAATATCAATGAATTTCATACACAAAAGGGGCCAAATAATTACCTGAAGTAACTACTGGCATTGTATGTTTTGTAAAATGCAAAATATAGTTTCTAGTGGTATAATTTGCAGTCATATTATTGCTCACATCAGAATTCTAGGAAAAAATTCACAGCCTTTCATTTTCCTTTAAACCCCCTCCCCCCCACCGCATTGTACCATTCTTTGTTGCTAGGACTTGCATATATCCTGGATACCAGGCCTAATAGCAGATGCTGGATTGGTTGCCAAGAAAAGCTAGTATCACAGCAGGGTTGTGTGAGTACAGCATGCATTACCCCAGCCAGTTGTTCTTTCTGATCGGTAATCCAACCTTTTCTACTGCTGAAGCCATTAAAGAAAAAGCTTTCTTACCACATTATTAAAGGAATAAACCGACATTGTTTGCTGATCCTTACGGACACAAGAAAGACTCATTCACATGGAGCCTAGCTTGCAGACAGCTAATTAAAGGCAATGCTATTTCCCACTGATCGCTGCTCCTGACAGCTAGGGATAGCTTTATTGTCAGAGCCTCAGGAGATCATCATCCAGGCACTGCTTTTTCGGAGGCACTTACGACATGGCGAGGGGGTCGGAGAGAGCGAGGCAGAAGTGGAGTTTGCTGCATAGCTTCCTGCGTTGCAACATGCACCCTGAGACCCAGAGGGTGGTGGTCTTCGTCATCCTTGTCTTTCTGATTATCATCAATGTGGTGCTGTTGTTTCTGCTGGCATTCCATTAAACTGGTTGGAAAGAAGGTGCCTGACTGCATATGGACAGATTTCAGAAACAGGGGTTCAAAACCACAAGTCAGCAGCTGCGAAGAACGTAAGCTTTTGAATGAAAAAAAAAAAAAGTACCCATGCATTCCATTAGCTGCTGCTGTTTGTTTTATATGCCAGTCAATGCTGAGTCAGCATGCTTTGTCCATATCATAATGGTTCCATGCAGTTTGTGCCTGTGTCTATGGTAGCACTACAACAGTCAGAAACCACTTAAATATTGTGACTGTTAAATGTTATTATCGAGTGTGAGAGGCTGAGACTTTATACAAGTGCAATGCAATAAGATGGCTGTTGGTAACTTGGTAGCTCACATCAAATTGTACTGCTGAGAGCTATTATCTTTCAGTGGCTGCCCCTTTCTAATCCTCATTTCCCTGCCCCTCGTAGTAAGAGTTTCTGACTGGTGCCCCACAGCAACACCTGGCATCTGCAACCAGAGTGACCTGCTTTTTCAAGTGAAACATTCCACAAGGAAACTGTCACCATGTTCACTGTTGTGTGTGCACAAACCCACTAGTGTGGGATTCAAGGGTTCTTCCATAGTAGGCCATCCACTTCACTGGTACTGTAGCAGTCCTGTTAGCTCTTTCTTTGACTGAAAGTTTTTGCAATGACTGTTATTGCCAAAAGATAGAGTATTGCATACCAACAGCATTCAAGAGAACTGCATTTTTAGTCCTGTTTGGATAACTTGGTCATGAAAATGTGGGCAGACCACAAAAAGAGGTGCACCGACAGGAATTAGCTCACAATCTCCTGTACATTTATTTACTTAATTATGTATTTAAAATATTTAACCATCCTCATAAGCCACCCATGAGCAGTAACACCAGTTTAGTATGCGAGCACAGGGAGACCAAGTGAGACTGAGGGAGGTTACGGAAAGTTCTGGAAGGTTAAAGAGAAAGACAGCAATGGATGAAGAGACACCAAGCACAAGATATAACATATATGGTAGCAGAAAGGCCTTGTCCACTGACCTTCTGCCACGTGGCAGAAGCTACCCAGTTTGAGTGCAGACACAGACACACTCAAACTTCACTGCTAGAATGTTGCCCCTACTCGGGCTGCATAACCATCAGTACTGTTTTCCCTCTGGAATCAATAGAGATTGTGTGGCTTATTCAACAGTGAGTAAGTGGCAGTGGTGGATTTTGCTGCTGCCCTATCAGGCCAGCAAGCACAAATGTTAAGAATTACTGTGGGGGATTTTCAAGCATATGAAGACCCAGTTCATACCTTGAGTCCAGCTCACAGCATTGAGCTGGTGGAGTCAAGTAAGTATTGTAAAAGCAGCATGGTCAAACTCTGGGGGACGAAGGTAGTCATCCTTCCACCCTAGCACTTCCTTTTGGTTTAGCAGTGTTTGCCTCTGATGCGTGCAACATCAGCCCTCCATGATCAAGAGGTTAGATGCAGAGAAGCTGCTCAATGCCAAATAATCAGGAAGTATCAAAGGGGCATTACTGATAGATATAAAGCTGTATTCTCACAGCAGTGGCCTCTCATCTACCCTCATATCAATGGCATGCTCTCCTTCTACACACCACTGGACTGTCCTGTCCTCTGCCCACACACCAATGAGCAGCCATCTGCCAGCATTGATGACCTGCCTTCTGCCCAAAACCAATGTCCTGCCCTCTGCCCACATATTAATGGCCTGCTCTCTACCTGCACACCAATGGCTTGCCCTCCACCCAAACACCGAGGCACTAATGGCCTGTCATTTGCTCTCACACCAATACCTTGACCACTGCCATCCCACCAATGGTCCACTTCCACCCTTATACCAATGACCTGCCCTCAGTCCACACACCAGTGGCCTGCCAGTGCCCCATCCCTTACACCAATGAACTGCTCTTATTCCACACACCAGTGGCCTGCCAGTGCCCTCAACCTTTACATCAACAGGCTACCCTCAGTCCACAAAGCAATGGCTTTCCCTCTTCCCACATACCAATGGCCTGCTCTCTTCCCTCACACCAGTTGCTTCCCATCTTGTTCTGCCAGCTGTCCACACACAGATGGCCTACCATCCATCCATGCAACAAGAACCTACAGCATAACAGATGTTCACAAAAACATCTTCCCATATAAGATCTGGCCATTAGTTTGTTATAATCACCTCTTGCTTGGACCCCCCCAAACAAAAGAAAAGTCTCCCTGCAGGCACTCTATGGGTAATGGAAGCTTTGAACATGTTTACAGAGCCTTATTTGTCAATCTGACTATCTCTTTCAACATCTTAGCAGTCACATTCTCACAGGAGGTAATTATATCAGAACTTTGGCTCACTGGCATAGGCTTGCCATAACATTTCTCTACACTCCCCTTTACACGCGCTTTTGTACGACGGCACAAAAGAATTCTGAGTATTTGTGGCAGTACTTCACCCGCTCTTCCCCTTAGTATGCACAAAGGAGAGTTTTCAAAACTGTTCACATTTTGTTTATTCTTTCTGTATAGTAAGAATGTTCAAACTAAGTGGGTAAGAGGTGAGGCAATAAAAAATGAAATATAAAAGGACTTGACTATTTAGATATTCTTTAAAATCAGCAGGCTAAAAAAAGCATATATTTGAGTCAGTGGCAATTTCAGGTATGATGTGAAAACTGCAGTTAGGAATCACTGATATAATAGGATATAGAAACACATCATCAAGTCCACAAGTTGCGGCCAGTTCTTTGGTGCAGCAGCAGTTTTGACAAACTTGATGTGGTAATCTAGGTTTGGGCTTTGAGTCGGGGGGTATTTGGAGGGCAAGCCTGGAGGAAGATCACACATTCCTAAGGATGGTCTCCTCCAGTAAGTGAGAAATATGTGCCCCTCTACTATACTGCCACCCAGGTGACCATGGGTAATGGTGCAGTGTGTGGGACAGAAGGTGCAGCTGGCTCTGTGTGAAACGCACTCTTGCATATAGGTATGTATCTTGAAGCCTATGTCACTGATGCTCCTATAGAATGGGAGAGGGACTGAAAAGCCCAAAACACCCCAGCACCATATGATATCGATGTGCTTTCGGGTGCTACTGAGCTACCCAAAAGACAAGCTAGATACAGTATGTGCTTTGGAAGGGGTAACCCCCTCAGGACCCTGCAACAAGGGGCAAGCCACGTGGGCATCAGTCTCTGATAAGGTTGTGTTGGAACTGATACGTTGCCCTAAGGCAGAGGGAGTTGCACTGGTGAGGAAGGAGGAAACAACTGAATAACAGATCCTCAGGCATTTGTTTCCGTCCCTATATAAAAGTCAAAAATTATCATTATTTCAATAAATAAGAGCACTAAAAGCAGATAATTCTGTGTTGCTGTAACATGCAAATTAGTTTTCTGAGCCTAGCTGACATTCAACTCATGCTCAACTTAGAAAAAGACCTCCTTGGTGAAAGCATTCAGCTAATTCTCAACTTTCAGAATATTTGAGTTACAGTAGCCAAGTACAATGCAATTCACATTGAACTGTTACATAAATAGCCATCTTTACAAGGCCAACTTCGCTCCTTCTGTGGAGCATTGAAGTGCTGCCCCGATGCAAGAAGATGCTTGGCTTTTACGTCTACACAGACCCCCCCCTCAGCACCGAAGCAAGATGCGCTGGAGAGGGGCTGGAAGTCAAGCCGTGGTCAGCTAAAAAAAGCCAAAAGATGCCCACAGGGTCTGGTGCGTGGGAGTGAGCAGTGCAGCCTGTCCACATGGCCATTTAAACTACTTGCTCTGGAATGCGTTCCCAGACTTTCTGGGACTGCAGGAGTGGAGTAATGACTGACTCACCGCGCTCCGGTAAGTGTCCACTTGGCGACATTTGCACCGCAGCAACCCAAGCGCTCAGGTTGCTGCAGTGCAAATGCCGCCATGTAAACAAGGCTATTGAGTTACTTTAGCAGTGCTTAATTAGTTGCATGAGACATTGCTGGAGCCAGCACAAAGCCTTGTGAAAGCCCATCGATAACTCAGTTTTACACTGCAATGTGACAGAACTGCAGATGCTTTCTAGTTGAGCTGACAAACCATTGTATAAAAGCTGCTATTGAGGTGTTTGCAAGTTGAAAAACAACACAATGTGAGTTGCTAATGAACTGCCAGCTTTAAGAAACAATGTAAAACCAACTCTCTGATGAGACCATTTAATGCAAATTGTACTGTACTTAACGTTCTGAACGCTCAACTGGCCAGCTCCATTGAAGCTGCTGTTTCCATTGAAAGCTAATTATCCACTGCTAATTCATTATCAACTATACTTTTTTTATGAGTGATGTCATCAGTGACATCAGATGGTAGGTTAGCCAGTGGAGTGGGTGGAAAAAAAATTGCCACCTAAGTAAATAATTTCTGGTGCCAAAGTGAAATAAAACTGCCACAAGAGTTTTTGGGCCATGCAACAGAACATAGGGCTGAATTGCCACAAAGCACTAGGGGCCATGCCACAGAACATAGGGTTGAAGTGCCACAGAGAACTAGGGGCCATGCCACAGAACATAGAGTTGCAGTGCCACAGAGTGCTAGGGGCTATGCCATAGAACATTGGGCTGAAGTGCCACAGAGAACTAGGGGCCACGCCACAGAACATAGGAATGAAGTGCCACAGAGTACTAGGGGCCATGCCACAGAACACAGGGCTGAAGTGCCACAGAGAACTAGAGGCCACACCACAGAACACAGGGCTGAAGTGCCACAGAAAACTAGGGACCATGATGTAGTGGCATCACTTTGCACTGCCTCCTGGGAAACCCAGCTTTGCATGTGGATGGACTCATGTTTCTGGTCTGGGGACTGGCAGGGAGTATATCACAGAGGTGAGGGGCTGAGCTCCTTATGATGGAGGTCATGAGCTGGCTGGCATTCACACACCTCCTACCACACCAATCAAAACAGAGCAGCAGTGACAAGACTCTGATGATAACTTATTGCCTGCCCACCCAGAGGTGGTTGTGATCATGATAATTGAGGGGAGGGGTAACCTGGGTATGAAAAGTTTGTCTCCACCCCCCCCCCCAAGAAAAAAGCAACAACAAAAAAATTCACAGGGTTGTTCAGAAACTGAGGGTTGTGATGGCCATAGCTAACCATACTGGTCACACAGTTCCAATGAACAACAGCTGTCACATTCCAAGTGACTTGTGCAACAGACAGAGGAGTAGTCAAGCTTGTCCAGCTGTGCATTTGCAAGACTCAAATCTTCCTACCTGATAAATGCATAACTGCCTCCAATTCTGGGTTTTATGGAGTAGCCCAACTTTTACCAAGTAGGAGACTATAGCCTTCTAATGGCTCAGTCCTGTGAATAAAAAAGGGAATAATGTTCTAGCGCTTTCCAGTCTCGGGTAGTTCCCAGTGTGGTCTGTGTCCAGTGTCCTATGCTGGAAAGGCTCAATTATCTAGTGTTTCGTGGTTCGATCTGTGTCTATGCAAAATGACAGAGGCCACTGAAATGGGAGCTTCTCCAGGGCCTGGCATTGTCCTCTGAGTAGAAGCTGTAAGTGGTACACTCGTGGGGTCTAAAGTCACAGCCACCCCTCAGGAAAAAGGACTTGAGGGGCTGCAGTATGAGATTGCCACACCACTAACGTAATTCCAGTAAGGAGAGTGGATTGTGCCCCATCTGGTATATGATTGGTCAGCTGGGGTCCAAAGCCACAGCCACCCCTCAGGGAGAAGTACTTAAGGAGCTGCAGTATGAAGCTACCACGCCACTGACTTGATTCCAGTAAGGGGTCCATTGTGCCCCATCTGGCATAAGATTGGTTAGCTGGGTTCCAAAGCCGCAGCCACCCCTCAGGAAGAAGTGCTTGAGGGGCTGCAGTATGAGACTGCCAAACCACTAATGTGATGCCAGTAAGGGGCCCATTCTGCCCCATCTGGCGTAAAAGTGGTTAGCTGTACTGTGATGCCACATATAGAAAAGACTGTGCTAAATGAATTGTTAATCACACACAAGGGGCAATTCTTCTGAGTCCTGCACAGGTTCAGATTATTAATGGGTGTCTGCAGGACTGTTTCTAAATTGGCTTCTGAGTCTAACAGTGGATCTGCACACTGTGGGGTTGTTTTTATGTGGATGGGTGTCCACTCAGATTGGTCAAGTGCCTGGATAACAAATAAAGAAGAGTGAATCTTTTTTCCTCCAACTGTTTGTGAAACGGCTCTTTTCCGTGCCAGATGTGATTGTGGAGTTGGAACAAGAACATTGTTCATCTGCTTGACTGTAATGAGCGGAGTCCTTCAAAGCACAGAGTCTGTGTCTTACAAGAAAGTTTGCAATGGGAGAATGTTGCATGAAGGTGATCGAAGCAAATTTCATGTTATCAAATGAAGAAATAAAGTGTATACACACACACACACACACACACACACACACTCTCGCACACATGCACATACACAATAACTCACACACACGTGTGCACTTTTTGATTTTTCTTTACAAAACAAAACTTGGCACAAACTCCTTCCCTGAAAGGCCAGTGGTTGTGGAGTTATAAATGTACTTATTGCCTAGTGTACACACCAGCTTCCTAGAGGCTATACTGGTGCATTTTTTGCAACCCGTGTGTTCTAGCAAATGAACAAACTGCCCCAATTTTCCTACAGTGCAGGGTCATATGGCATGTTTTGATGACCTCATCTGCACCATTGCAGCTGGAGCAGATGAGTTGTACTGGTGCAGGTCAGGCCGTGTAAACAGCCTGTGGACTGTTGCAGATCACTCCATTGCAGCACATAGTGATTGCTGTTTTTGTGGGTTTGTGTAATGGTGCAGGCGTTTTCAGCTAGTGTGTAAACACGCTTCTCTGTCTGCACTGGTACAGCACCCCGTTAACTCGCACCACACCATACCACTGGCTCCTACAACTGACAGTTCACCCTCACATAAAAAATACATGTACAGCACTGTTACCCCACTTCATGCCAACCCCCCGCCTCCTACAACTGGCAGCTCACCTTTGTGTAAAAATGAATACTTGTACAGCACTGTGCAACCCCACTCCACACCAGCCCCCCGCCTCCTACAACTGACAGCTCACCCTCACATAAAAAATACTTGTACAGCACTGTGCTACCCCACTCCACACCAGTCCCCCACCTCCTACAACTGCTCACCCTCACATAAAAAATACTTGTACAGCACTGTGCTACCCCATTCCACACCAGTCCCCCGCCTCCTACAACTGCTCACCCTCACATAAAAAATACTTGTACAGCACTGCATTACCCCACTCCACACCAGTCCCCCGCCTCCTACAACTGCTCACCCTCACATAAAAAATACTTGTACAGCACTGTGCTACCCCACTCCACACCAGTCCCCCGCCTCCTACAACTGACAGCTCACCCTCACATAAAAAATACTTGTACAGCACTGTGCTACCCCACTCCACACCAGTCCCCGCCCCCTACAACTGCTCACCCTCACATAAAAATACTTGTACAGCACTGTGCTACCCCACTCCACACCAGTCCCCCACCTCCTACAACTGACAGCTCACCCTCATGTAAAATGAATACTTGTACAGCACTGTGCTACCCCACTCCACACCAGTCCCCCGCCTCCTACAACTGCTCACCCTCACATAAAAAATACTTGTACAGCACTGTGCTACCCCACTCCACACCAGTCCCCTGCCTCCTACAACTGACAGCTCACCCTCATGTAAAATGAATACTTGTACAGCACTGTGCTACCCACTCCACACCAGCCCCACCTCCTACAACTGACAGCTCACCCTCATGTAAAATGAATACTTGTACAGCACTGTGCTACCCCACTCCACACCAGTCCCCCGCCCCTACAACTGCTCACCCTCACATAAAAAATACTTGTACAGCACTGTGCTACCCCACTCCACACCAGTCCCCTGCCTCCTACAACTGACAGCTCACCCTCATGTAAAATGAATACTTGTACAGCACTGTGCTACCCCACTCCACACCAGTCCCCCGCCTCCTACAACTGACAGCTCACCCTCATGTAAAATGAATACTTGTACAGCACTGTGCTACCCCACTCCACACCAGTCCCCCGCCTCCTACAACTGCTCACCCTCACATAAAAAATACTTGTACAGCACTGTGCTACCCCACTCCACACCCAGTCCCCCGCCTCCTACAACTGACAGCTCACCCTCATGTAAAATGAATACTTGTACAGCACTGTGCTACCCCACTCCACACCAGCCCCCCACCTCCTACAACTGACAGCTCACCCTTGTGTAAAATGAATACTTGTACAGCACTGTGCTACCCCACTCCACACCAGTCCCCCGCCTCCTACAACTGCTCACCCTCATATAAAAAATACTTGTACAGCACTGTGCTACCCCACTCCACACCAGTCCCCCGCCTCCTACAACTGACAGCTCACCCTCACATAAAAAATACTTGTACAGCACTGTGCTACCCCACTCCACACCAGTCCCCCGCCTCCTACAACTGCTCACCCTCACATAAAAAATACTTGTACAGCACTGTGCTACCCCACTCCACACCAGTCCCCTGCCTCCTACAACTGCTCACCCTCACATAAAAAATACTTGTACAGCACTGTGCTACCCCACTCCACACCAGTCCCCCGCCTCCTACAACTGACAGCTCACCCTCATGTAAAATGAATACTTGTACAGCACTGTGCTACCCCACTCCACACCAGCCCCCCGCCTCCTACAACTGACAGCTCACCCTTGTGTAAAATGAATACTTGTACAGCACTGTGCTACCCCACTCCACACCAGTTCCCCGCCTCCTACAACTGACAGCTCACCCTCACATAAAAAATACTTGTACAGCACTGTGCTACCCCACTCCACACCAGTCCCCCAACTCCTACAACTGACAGCTCACCCTTGTGTAAAATGAATACTTGTACAGCACTGTGCTACCCCACTCCACACCAGCCCCCCGCCTCCTACAACTGACAGCTCACCCTCACATAAAAAATACTTGTACAGCACTGTGCTACCCCACTCCACACCAGTCCCCCACCTCCTACAACTGACAGCTCACCCTCACATAAAAAATACTTGTACAGCACTGTGCTACCCCACTCCACACCAGTCCCCCAACTCCTACAACTGACAGCTCACCCTCACATAAAAAAATACTTGTACAGCACTGTGCTACCCCACTCCACACCAGTCCCCCGCCTCCTACAACTGACAGCTTACCCCCGTGTAAAATGAATACTTGTACAGCACTGTGCTACCCCACTCCACACCAGTCCCCCGCCTCCTACAACTGCTCAACCTCACATAAAAAATACTTGTACAGCACTGTGCTACCCCACTCCACACCAGTCCCCCGCCTCCTACAACTGACAACTCACCCTCACATAAAAAATACTTGTACAGCACTGTGTTACCCCACTCCACACCAGTCCCCCGCCTCCTACAACTGGCAGCTCACCCTCACATAAAAAATACTTGTACAGTACTGTGTTTCCCCACTCCACACCAGCCCCCCGCCTCCTACAACTGCTCACCCTCACATTAAAAATACTTGTACAGTACTGTGCTACCCCACTCCACACCAGCCCCCCCGCCTTCTACAACTGACAGCTTACCCTCACATAAAAAATACTTGTACAGCACTGTGTTACCCCACTCCACACCAACTCCTGCCTTCTACAACTGACAGCTCACACTCGCAAAAAAAATGAATACTTGTACAGCACTGTGCTACCCCACTCCACACCAGTCCCCTGCCTCCTACAACTGCTCACCCTCACATAAAAAATACTTGTACAGCACCGTGCTACCCCACTCCACACCAGCCCCCCGCCTCCCACAACTGACAGCTCACCCTCACATAAAAAATACTTGTACAGCACTGTGCTACCCCACTCCACACCAGTCCCCCACCTCCTACAACTGACAGCTCACCCTCACATAAAAAATACTTGTACAGCACTGTGTTACCCCACTCCACACCAGTCCCCCGCCTCCTACAACTGGCAGCTCACCCTCACATAAAAAATACTTGTACAGTACTGTGTTTCCCCACTCCACACCAGCCCCCCGCCTCCTACAACTGCTCACCCTCACATTAAAAATACTTGTACAGTACTGTGCTACCCCACTCCACACCAGCCCCCCACCTCCTACAACTGACAGCTTACCCTCACATAAAAAATACTTGTACAGCACTGTGCTACCCCACTCCACACCAGTCCCCCGCCTCTTACAACTGACAGCTCACCCTCACATAAAAAATACTTGTACAGCACTGTGCTACCCCACTCCACACCAGTCCCCTGCCTCCTACAACTGCTCACCCTCACATAAAAAATACTTGTACAGCACCGTGTTACCCCATTCCACACCAGCCCCCCGCCTCCTACAACTGCTCACCCTCACATTAAAAATACTTGTACAGCACTGTGCTACCCCACTCCACACCAGTCCCCTGCCTCCTACAACTGGCAGCTCACCCTTGTGTAAAAATGAATACTTGTAAAGAACTGCATTACCCTACCCACACCAGCCCCCCACCTCCTACAACTGACAGCTCACCCTTACATAAAAAATACTTGTACAGCACTGTGCTACCCCACTCCACACCAACCCCCCGCCTCCTACAACTGACAGCTCATCCTCACATAAAAATGAATACTTGTACCCCACGCCACACAAAACCCCCAGCTCCTACAACTTGACGGCTCATCGTCACATAACAAATACTTGTACAGCACTGTGTTACCCCACTCCACACCAACTCCTGCCTCCTACAACTGACAGCTCACACTCGCAAAAAAAAAATGAATACTTGTACAGCACTGTGCTACCCCACTCCACACCAGTCCCCCACCTCCTACAACTGGCAGCTCACCCTTGTTTAAAAACGAATACTTGTAAAGCACTGCATTACCCCGCGCTGCACAAAACCCTAGATCCTACAACTGATCGCTCACCCTCACATAAAAAATACTTGTACAGCACTGTGCTACCCCACTCCACACCAGCCCCCCCGCCTCCTACAACTGACAGCTCACCCTCCATAAAAAATACTTGTACAGCACCGTGTTACCCCACTCCACACCAGCCCCCCCGCCTCCTACAACTGACAGCTCACCCTCACATAAAAAATACTTGTACAGTACTGTTACCCCACTCCACACCAGCCCCCCGCCTCCTACAACTGCTCACCCTCACTTAAAAAATACTTGTACAGCACTGTGCTACCCCACTCCACACCAACCCCCGCCTCCTACAACTAACAGCTCACCCTCACATAAAAATGAATATTTGTACCACGCGCCACACAACACCCCCTGCTCCTACAACTGACAGATCACCCTCACATAACAAATACTTGTACAGCACTGTGTTACCCTACTCCACACCAACCCCCACCTCCTACAACTGACAGCTCAGTGTCGTAAAAAAAAAAAAAACCTTCACCCCTGTCAGTTTTGTATATCACTCTTGGGGGTGTGGCTCACCATCACCCTTCTGTGATAATCCCAGCACCCCAAAATGGTCCTTATTGGTGGAAATACTTTCTAGGTTGCCCCTGATTGGGTGTACTCTGTGAATGACCCTAACCCCAGCTGCCCTCTTCTAGTTTAACTGCCCTAAGTTGAAGGACTGAAACATGTGTCCCAATACCCTACCTTCCTGTCCTGTGGGAATGAAACTAAAAAGGTCCATAGTGAAGGCAGCAAACCTCTGTGTCAACAAAGGGCGTAAAAGAAAGATGAAAAAGAGACCACTATTGTTCTCAAAAGAAGTGGCGGAAAAGGTAAAAACTAAGAGTGTAGCATTCAGAAGGTACAAAGAGATGCAGAGGGAGGAGGATTAAGGAAGATGTATCAGGGGAAACAGAGGGAAGTAGGAAGAGCAGTGAAGAATGCAAAGGCCAAATTGAAGTGAGAATAGCTAAGACGATAACAAAAGGGAATAAGACATTTTTTAGGTATGTAAGTAGAAAAAGTAAGACCAGGGATGGAATTGTATGGTTAAGAAGGGAAGGGGGGGGCTCGACAGATGGGCAACAAGAAAAGGGAGACATCCTGAACAAAATACTTTTGTTCAATATTCACAGAGGAAGGAGATGGGGAGGGGCCACAAAAATGTAACAGGAGCATTGGAGGGAGGGAAGTGGACACTGATCTGGAATAGGAAAAAATGGGCAGACTAGATGGGCCAAACAGTCCTTATCTGCCGACAAATTCTGTGTTTCTATGTTAACTACCTTTAGTGGCTTCCTTGACATATCGTTCATCCCAAGATGGACAATTTATTTTTAATTTTTTTATTTTATTTAAACAGCAGTTTGGAAAACCTTTGAGCCATAGGCTCATTTACAAAGGTACCTTGTCACAGTAAGACAAACCAAAATACACAGTATAGCAGTACAACACATAGGTATAACAGTAAATTAAGACATAGATACAAACAAGCTGGTACAGGTAGGATGGATGCAAACAATACCAGAGTTATGTTGTCCTTAGCAGCTTAGTAATAAGCTTTGTCACAAGTATTGAGTACGGCTTTGACTAGCGGCAGTTACAGCATCGGGTGTTAATAAGGTGGTTACGTAAGGAAGTTTTGAAGCACGATATAGTTGGAGCTTCGGAGATGGAGGGGGGCAGTGTGTTGAACCAGGAGGGGCCCCAAAGCTGAAGGCTCTTGGCCGTGAGAGGTCCTAGCTCTAGGGATAACAAGAGAGGTTTTCCCAGAGGTCCGAGTATGAACTAGTGGGACAGAGCGCGATGGTGGTGGTCAATCCTGGTGGAAAAGCCCAAGGAGGGTCTTTTTGTAAGGGTACAGGTAAGATATTTGAGGTGCCTGTCAAGATCAAGTACCAGCGCTTAGCATACAGTAGACAGGTGTGTGTCATCCTAGGTGCTCCAGTAATTAACCTGCAGGCCTTATTCAGAGTAAGTGCATTTTATGGAGTGCGGTCTGATCAGCAGCACCATACACCGGCAGTCCATAGTCCACTAGGGACAGGATAGAGGAGGTGACTGCGAGTCGAAGAGCCTCCGGGGGGAGGCAGTGTTTATACAGATGTAAGATGCCCAATCGGATATTAGTGGCAGTGGCTAGGGCAGCGATGTGTCCATGGAAGGAGAGGGAGGGGTCAAGATGGATCCCTAGGTATTTATAGGAGCAAACTTGTTCGAGTGGGAATGAGGACCCAGAGTGAATGAGGAGTTTGAAGTTGCAGGACTTGTTTTGGGGATGAGAGAAGAACATAGTTTTTGTTTTTTAAGATTTATCATCAATCTATATTCCTTGAACCAGCCTCGCTTCAGTGAAGGACGACTTCTGCAGCGAGTCCTGGAGGGCAATAGGGTTACGACTTGAGGCAAAGATGACTGCATCATAAGCTGCATAACAGAATGTCCCCGAGCAAGAGTGTGGAAGGTGTTAAGGTAAAGGGAGAATAGTAAGGGGCCCAGAATGGAGCCCTGGGGAACCCCAGAAAAGATGGGACAGATGTCTGAGCAGGTCCCATTAATTTTTACATGCTGTGAGCGGTCAGACAGATAACTGGTGCACCAGGAGATAGGCCCAGCAGCAAAACCAGAGAGACTAAGGGCATCAAGAAGGAGGGGTGAGAGAGTGTCGAAAGCTCGAGAGGTCAATGAAGACAGCACCAGCCAGAGAACCAGTGTCTAAGGAGGAGGAGAAAGTTGGAGAACTCTAGGAGGGCTGTGTTGGTACTGTGGCCCGCTCGGAAGCCATGCTGCTCAGGACAAAGGACATTGTAGGTGGAGAGGTAGTCAGAGATTTGAGAGGCCACCACTTTTCCAAAGCCTTGGAGAGGAGAGAGAATGGAGATCGGTCGATAGTTTCCAGCCACAGTCCTATCACCACCTTTAAAGATAGGGTGACAGTGGCGACTTTCCAGGCAGTTGGAACCTTCCCAGGCAAAGAGAGTGGTTGATGAGGCATGTGATCGGGGTAAGGACTGTGTCTAAGACCAGCCGTGAGGATACACGGATCCAGGGTGTCACTGCCCGTACTATTACTCTTGACAGCAGTTACAAGTGCGCCTAAGTTCTGGGCAGAAACATGGCAGAGGAGAAAATAAGGCGAGAAAGATTTATTGCAGGTGCTGGGGAGGAGGGTTAAAAATTTGTAGGGAGGATAGGGCTAAGGTCAGTGAATGAGGTGTTGAGGTGGTTGGCTTTGAGGGTTGGGTCTGAGGAGATCACACCATTAATGTTGATCTGGTGGGTGGGGGAGTGTGCACTCCATTTAACTGTTTAATGTTATCCCAGAAGGTTCTGGGATTCCCCATGAGGCAGTGAGTGAGGACCGATAGTGCTCAGACTTGGCTCTTCTGATGGCCCGAGTGCACTTGTTTCAAGGCAGCATATAACCCTGTCATTGGGCGGCTAGTCTCAATGGCATGGTGCCAAGGTTGTCCCTATGTTTGAGCTGGTGGATCAAAGCTGGGGTAACCTAGGGGCATTCTTCCCTTTAGAACGGGCGGGTCAACACTGGGGCAAAGATATCACAGGCATTATTAAAGTTTGGGTAAAGAAGGAGAGAGCTATGTCGATGTCAGGAGTTGCCAGTATAGGAGACCAGTCAATTTGGGACAGAAGTTCCTTAAGTTTTATCAGTCCACCAGGTATTAGACGCCCTGCATGTGGACTGTGCTATGGGTTTGGGGACTGAGGTTGACCAGTGGAATAGAATGGGGAGTGATCGCTGAGAGAGTCTGGGAGGACTTGTACATTGGGGATCCGATTAGGCGTTGGTGAGTACCACATCAAGCAGGGTACTGGAGCCTCTTGGGTTAGTCCCAGTAGGGTGGGCAACTAGCTAGGCTCATTGCAGAAAAGGAGTCTTGGGTAGAGGGAGGAGGAGGGCTGAGCCAGTTGACATTTAAGTCACCCACCAGAATTTGATCAGCGGTAGGAGGTAGAGAGGTAAGGTATTCTGTAAGAGAGGCAATGGCCTGCATTTGGTCCCTGGGGCATGATGCAGTAGTCAGATAAAGGGTCCCTTTAAAGGGTCAGGGTTAGTTTCAGTGTAGCGCCTGGGCCCTGGAGTCAAGGATGGGAGTGGGCAGGACTAATGCGGGAGGTTCCTTGACATAAATAGGCGCGGCCGCCGCCCGCTCCCAACACGGTCGGACCGGAAAAGGTGAAACCAGGAAGGGATACTAGGAGTCAGGGAGGATTTCGACAGCCAAGTCTCAACCAGGGTGATGACATCAGGGTTAATTGATGTGACCAGGCATTGTAGTGAGTCAGACTTTTTTAGGAGGCTACAGATATTCATGGAGACCATGCATAGGCCTGTGGTGCGAGTTGGGGAGCTCCTGGGAACCGGGCCAGGGTTTGGATGAATGTTCCCTGACAGGAGTAGTAGCATGACTAACACCCTGGCTGGGAGATGGTGAGAGGTTTTCCTATGATTGACATGGGGGGGGGAGGCTAAGGGGCAGGGGTGGGAGGTACAGGAGGGAAAGCAAGAATAAGAAGACACCCAGATGTGCCTGAGTTGAAGAGAAAGCTATGGGGAGGGCAGGGAGGACGGGGACACACAGAGGTCCCAAGGGCAGGAGAGGAGGTTCAGGAGCAAGGGAGGGAGGTGCCAGGGCACAGTGTGGACTAGCAGATGGGTAAGTGGGTAAGTGCACTGCTAGTGGGGATAGGCACAGGAAGAGCGTGATGCAGGGCCAATACATTGTGGTGAGCAAGACCCCAGGGAAGTAGTGCTGTACAGGTAGGAGTAGGAAGTAGTGAGGGAGCATAGGTCCCTCTAGTGGCCAGAAGGTATAACCTGCAAATGGGAAAGTGGGGAGATAGGTTCTGGGCAACAGGGCGTGATGACACCGGATGTGATGTCACAGGGTGGATCAATAAATTGACAGCCGCCCCTGGGTGGGAGGGTGGTTGGGGCGGGGCAGACGGCACGAAGCGCCGTCGGGCTAGCACCCCTCTGCAGGTGTCCAGACGAAGAGAAGAGGCTCTCTTTACCTCGAAAGTTATCAGGCTGGAGATTTGGCTTCCTCAGCTACTCAGGTGAGCTGCTTGTGTTGCCTCAGTTGCTTACAGTTACAATAACATCTGTCCCCCCTTCCCTAACCAGCTAGACAGTCTAAGGGAGTAGAGAGTACCCTGTCTGCTGTCTGTTGTCCCTGAGAGACTGCATGCAACTCTTCCTACCCGTTCTGGGTTACAGACCATTGTTTTGGTACTCCTAACAACTGAACCCCCACTGTGAGTACTTTCTTCCCAGCTGTCCCTTTCTGACTACAAGCCTGCACAGTAGGCCTGGCTGCTGTTGGGATCCTGGGGGCAACAAAGGGCTTTCCCCCTGATTGGAGAAGTGGCATGCAACGCTTCCCTGAGGAGAAGGAGATGGTTGCTATTTCTAGGCAACCTCTGTAAATAAATGTATTTGCTTGATTCAACATTCCAGTATGAGCATCCTGTTTCCTTGAGGTTAAATGCTGTGGTCAGTAATTGTGTAACTTACTGTCATCTCTGATGAAGTGAATTTTATAAAAGAAGTAAAGGTTATCCTAAAGTTGTACCAATTACCCTGCTATGTAAAGGTGCCCAGCTGTTGCCATTCTGATTCAAGAGCCATTCTCCAAGGAACCTATCGCACCAATTTGGCTAAAGTACTTTCATCTGCTCAGTTGTCCCTGAGTGATACAGTATCTTGGGACACTCTCCAACTTGCCTCAATTGGAAGCACTGTACTACAGTACACTTCCGATTATCCGAATTTCGTTAATCTGGAAATCCTAATTATCCGGAATCAAAGCTTGTCCCCCGCTGATCCCAATCACCCGCCAAGAGGTTGTCAATTAGCCCATTAGCGGTTGTTACCTGTAATCATTATAAGCTGCCAGTGTGTGAAAGAGGATTACAGCGTCTTTGTTACCTGTGCAGCAGCTCTGTCACAGGCTGAAAAACAAGTTGAGAAACAACAACAGCCAAAAGAAAGAGGTCAGTTTTGGATTTGAAGCAAAGCTTGAGATTCCCAACGAGCTTGATCGTGGAGAAAAAGTGGTGGATGTAGCGCAGCGCTACAACATTGGAAGCTCCACTATCAGTGACATTAGGAAAGCTAGCGAGAAACTGCATAGCTTTGCAGGTTCCATGGACAGCAGCATGCCAGTTGAGGAGAGGAAAAACTGCATCCCTGCCATGATGAGGCCTTTGACAAAGCGGTGTATGTGTGGTTTGCCCAGATGCACATGAAAGGTACACCTGTGTCAGGGCCCATCATTAAAGAAAAAGCTAAACATTTCCATCAGCAGCTTCATGGTAATTCTGTTGTTTTCACTGCCAGTGATGGCTGGCTTAACAGATTCAAACATCGCCATGGGATCAGGCAGCTCAGTGTGTGGCTGGAGAACCACTGAGCACTTCTGAGGAGTCCATTGCCCCATTCTGCAGCAAACTGAAGCAGATAATGGAAGTGGAAGGGCTGACTGAACATCAGCTATACAATACTGATGAGACTGGGTCCTATTGGTGCCTACTCCCAGAAAAAACATTGGCATCCTTGGATGAGTGCTATGCTCCAGGGTTAAAAAAACTAAGGAACGCCTTACCATTCTGGCATACTATAATGCCACTGGTGACCACAAGTTATCTCTTCTTGTAATCAGCAAGTCTGCCAGCCCAAGATGCTTCAAGTAAATTTAACCTTTCCACTCTACCGGTGCTGTACAAGTCACAGAGGAGCGCTTGGATGAACTGTAAAATTTTCGGCTCCTGGTTCAAGGAGCATTTTGTGCCAGCTGTGCGCTCCTATCTACGATCGAAAGCTCTCCCCATTCGTGCACTCCTTTTGATCGATACTGCTGGCACCCACCCTGGTACAGAAATACCTCGTTAGTGCTGATGGGTCTATCCGATGTGAGTTTGTGCCACTGAACACCATTGCTAAAATGCAGCCACTTGACCAGGGTGTTCTGGCAACACTGAAAGGTCTGTACCATGACAAACTGCTCAGCTTTATGCTGAGTGAAGAAAATGATGAGATCACTCTAAATAACTTCATCAAATCAGTAGCCATTAAGGATGCTGTTTACATGTTTGCTGAATTGTGGAAAAAGATTCAGCAGAGCACAGTCTCAAAGTGCTGGGCTAAGTCCAAGTTGCTTTTGCCACCAGAGACCGCAGATGCGGAAAATGAGAACATTGGAGATACAGACGCTCTGGGTCAGGAACAGCAGGCTACCAATAACCTGTACAAAGTAGCACAGCAGCTGTCTTTCAACACAAGTGTGGTAGAGAATTGGGTACAGGCTGATGAGAAATGAGGAAGGCTATAACGAGCTTTCTGACAGTGACATTATTGATTCAGTTCAGCCCCAGCCAGAACTGAATGAATGTGAGGTACCAGAGGACAATGTTGAGGATGACAATGTTGCTGTCCCCCTGACAGCGAAGCTGTTGAGTGCATTGACATGGCTCTCATCTGGCTAGAAAACCAGACCAATGCAGATGACCTGTATATTCTGCTTTTGCACCAACTCGGACAAAAGGCTGTTCAAAAAAGAAACGCTACAAAACATCAAACCATGATCAGCCAGTTTTTTAAAACAGGGCCCAAATAGCACTTTTACTGAACTAAAATAAAATGCATACAGTGTTGATTTTTTAGAATTACAATAATTTAGAGTTTCTTTTGTGTTCTTTTGTATTTCAATAAAGATTTGTCAACTCATGCACTTAATATGACTTCCTACTTGTTTTTTTCCATTACGGTTAGTACACTTCTGTTTATCTGAACGCCCGTTTATCCAAAAGATTTTTGTCCCCCCATGCCGTTTGGATAAACGGAAGTGTACTGTATTAATATTATTGTCCAACCTGTTCCCTGTCGACCGACAGAACCCAGGGTGGCCCCCTCAGTGTAAAGGGAAGTGTTCCCGGAGGGCCCCAGTAAGGCACCACTGTCCATCTGAAACCACATCACTGGGCATACTGTTACACACGCACACACACACAAAAAAACAGTCTCCTACAATTTCACTTCTGCTGTCACTCTTCTTGCCTCTGATCTCTCATTTGCCTATCTGTCAGAAATATGTGTCATTTCTGCACTCTCCTGATAACCCAAACTAATTGTACCTGATTTTGTTCTTACCATGAATATGGATCCTGCCCCCGATTTCAATGCCTTGCTTTGCTCCACGAGTAGGATGGGACCTGGCAATGGACACCCGTGTGTGATACATGCTGTGTTTCTATAAGAATGATGGAGCATGATATCAGATTGGGGGGGGGGCAGG
Organism: Neoceratodus forsteri; assembly: GCA_016271365.2. Classification (NCBI taxonomy): domain Eukaryota; kingdom Metazoa; phylum Chordata; order Ceratodontiformes; family Ceratodontidae; genus Neoceratodus; species Neoceratodus forsteri. Next base: position 528,834,574 of record CM028137.1, on the reverse strand, counting down.
ATAAGGGGAAATGTGAGGATTTTTTTTTTTCATGGAAAGGGTGATGGATGTATGGAATAGCCCACCCCAGGAGGTGGTGGGAGCAAGCACAGTGGTGGGACATAAACGTGCATGAGATAGGCATAAGGGAACCCTAGAGGTGGGAAGGAGAGGCTGAAGCTGATGACCAAGTAAGGTCAGCGGCCATTAATAAAGGTAGGGTATACGGGCAGACTAGATGGGCCTAGCGGTCCTTATCTGCCATCAATTGTTATGTTTCTATGGTGGGTTACATACCTGTGGACAGTCACCATTTGCAGCACGTGGAGGACTCTATAGCGCATAAAGTAGACAGCATCTGAATGGAATAATCCATAGGCTGCAAGCAGTTTTGTGGCAAGTTTTTGTTTTTTAGCTGCAGAATTGCCCCGTGATCTCAAAAGATGGATGTGGTTTCTCCATGTCTAGCATTTGTTGTACATCAGAGGACAACCTAATGTATTTTTTACATTTGTAACTTCAGTTCTGAAGTGGAAAAAAGCTTTACAATTCTGCACTCTAACCACCAGCTTGCACTGCAATTTTGTTATCTTAAGTGGAGATCCCTGATATGGAATCAGTGCAGAAATGCTGCTGAATAACGGAACCATTCAGTACTGTGATTGTTATCGAGTCCACCTTTACCATTTCTTATGTTTGATTCTTTGATTATGTTGTATGTACCACAGTGATGGCCCAAGTTGTTCCTGAAAATGGTCCCTCTGGTCCATGTACCCACCCGGTTACTAGATAAATAAATAAAAATAATGCTGATAACATTGACTGATGTCAGGGCTGCCCAGTGGCCCAGTGGGTGGCACTTCATGGTCCTAAGCTGGAGACCCGAGTTTGGAAGTGGACTCAAGAGCTAGCAGGGTGGCCCAGTGGGCTGTGGAGGTGCTGCTGCTCAGCAGTGCTCCCAGCTAGTAGTGGGTGGATGCCAGGTTCCACCACCCCCTCCCCCAGCAACCCCTGCAGTAGACCAGGTAGCCTTGCCTCATCTGCAGGAGTATACTAAATGCAAACAAGGCCTATCAGACCACTGCCTGGTACCGCGGGGCTGGTGGGCAGGGAGGAAATGGAAACAAATCAATTTACAATGATCCATATATATGACGGTCACTGGCACTCTCTCAGGGCCCACCTCATGTAGATCCTCACTGGCCACAACATCTGTGCAAGCAGTGGAGGGTGCTGGGAAGGCACAGAGTCCTAAAACAGAAGAATAAGGTCACCAGCTCGGTGACAAAATGTTACGTGGGGGAAAAAAAAAAAGAATTAACTGATGGATAACACTTGCATTCAATAATATCCAAGCAAACCCCAGCATATGTGATAGATCCTGAGACCACTTTCTTCTGTCTAGTTTTTTTTATTCACCAGATGCCATCCTCCCAGGTCCTCAGGGCTATACCTACTAGTACTTAGTGACCTCTGGCTCCGTTTGCCATTACCCCCACCATCACCTTGGTGGAGGTCCCGGCAGAGTGGGACTTGAGAGTGTCCAAGCCCATCATTATAGCGAACTGTATTTTTCTTCCTGGGTTTTCTCCAGCCCTCCACCCACTTGATGGCACCACCTGCCTACTATAGGCCTTGGATGCCACAGCAGTTCCCCTGGGTGGCTGTGGTGCTGGGTGTAGTGTTATCACCTCCACAAGCTGGAAATAACTGCCATCAGGAACACCATCTCTCAGCCACGACTTTCCACTTAATTCCATTTCTGAACCCGAGTCATCACTATGGCAGTGCAACACACTGCCTCTGAGCTAATGGGCAGACCCTGGACCTCTTTGATAATCATCCTGAACACCCTTGTGTTTTTTATTCTTACTGTGACACCTTTCTCCCCCCACTAGGAGAGAAGGACATTACTGACCCTGCGGGGAATAGTGTACATAGTTAGTACAGTAAAGGGTTAATAGCAAGTGCTCCTCAGGCGAGAAGCTAGAGAGTGTAAATAGTTAGGACCATCCATTCTAGATGGTTGGTCCCTGGAGGCTCTGTGATGGAGGATTCCCTAGGGTCCCAGCAGAACAGCATGCCAGGATTCCATCCCGTGCGGGAGGCCCTGAAGGTCGTAGATAGTGGATGCCAGAGATCCTCCTTGAAATTAGCAACTATGGATCAGTGAGGTCCACACAGACTGTAGGGTTACGAATCCCAGATAGGTGCTGGGACTGCCTAGTGGTTGGGCCTCAAGCACATGTTGGGAGAAGGTATGGAGTCATTTCCCATGCAGGACTTATGCAGTGTATTTCCACCATCATCATTTGGGACTCCTGGTCCCTGAAGATGCTTGCGGTTGTTGATCTGGAGTGTTGCCTAGAACTGCACCATGTGTCTGTAACAACTAGATCAGTAAAGATTCCATGATGCACCCACCTTGTGTGTCCTGACTTATAGAAGATCACTACTAATGCTGCTTTCAAGAATGTGGGACACCCCCTTAGCAAGTGTCTAGAAAATGTCTTATTTGAGATGGGCAAGCTTTGTTTTTGGTTACCTCAAGTTGTGCAGTCACTGTTGCTGCCAGTGTGCTTCTCGTTACTGTGTAATGACTGTCTTATTCCAGTGCCAGTAGAATAGATGGGGGACTGTGTGTTGCCTAGCAATGGAGCAGCCTACATGCCACACTGACTATTAAGGCTATTTTTGTGCAAGCTTCAACTGTGGCACAGATAAGATACTGAAAACTAGAAATTAACACAGCACTAAATTACTGTGTTCAGACAAAGGGCTTTGATGTTGACACTGTAACACACACATAGTACTTTGCAGCTGGAGGTATTACCAGAATGTCGCAACCTTTTTTGTTTTTGTTATATATATTTTCAGTACTGGACTGGACAGACTGTGATGTGGAGAAAGCAGTTTACTGCTAGGGTGATTGATAACTAAGGGGAGAAAAGTGAGCAACCTGACTAAACTATATAGGAATCTCGTACTAGCTAAGCTATGGAAGCTACTCCTTTAGCTTAGTGGTAGAATTCACAGTTGCAAGCCTAAGTGTTGAAAGTTCAAAACCGGGATGGAAGACCCAGTTTGGATACGTTCAGAGCCACCCAGAACCTATGTCAGTGGTGCTGAGGGTTGAGGGTTGAGGCGCTGGATGCAACACCTTGCGCCACGCCAGCAACTCGAGTTCGGGAACAAGCCCAGGTTGTCAGGGGTCAGCAGGGGATGGAGAAGATCGAGCATCCAGAGGACAGCTCTCTTCTCCTGGGAGGGAGGGTGGCTCCTACTCGGCGCTTGACTGGCCTCTGGCAGAAGCCAGAGGCATAGCAAGCGCTGGAGCGTAAAGAAGGGTTGGGAGTGGCAGACGTCAGTGGCAACACCTTGACATCAGGGCACTAGCCACTCCCTAGAATGGGGGGGGGGGAGCCCTTCCAGCTCTGGCGGAGACGGAGCACTGGAACTTGCTCTCAATTTGAGGCCCTGGCACCCTCCCGACCAACACGACTAGAAATTCGGGATGTTGGGCCCCACCTCGTCCCCACCTGGGGGGTAAACCATGGCTACATGGGTGAAGGAGGGTTGACCAGGTGAGGCAGTCCACAGAAGGATGACTCCTAGGTGCTCCCAAGGAGACCGAAGCTGTGGGGGAGTACAAATAGAAAGTTAAAAAGGAAAAAGAACCTATGTCATTTTCTGTAAAAGAACCTTATCTGATCCCTTTGTTCAGATTCTGATATGATTGTAATAATTTTAAAAACAATCATTCTGGAGCATAACATACTCCCCCATCAGGTCTGTATCTAGGAGGCTACTGGCGGTGGTGGTCAAAAGACCCAAAAAGAGGCTGGACGTAGCGTAGCACCACTCCAAGTCATTTTTAGATTCCAGTCCCTTCACTGAGAATAGCTTAATGGTAGACAATGATGGTTAAACGTTTCCTGTACTTTAAACAAAAAGGTTCCAAAAATTCTGATGAGGCTCAGATAATAATAATAATAATAATACATTTTATTTCTAAAGCGCCTTTCAAATTTCCAAGGCGCTGTACAAGCATAATAAGACACAGATAAAACTCAGATAAAACTTCAGTCTCAGAATAATACATCACAATCAATAATCTAAAAAGGCAGACTGATACAAATAAGTTTTTAAATCCCTCTTAAACACCTCCATGGAGGTGCACTGCTGCAACCGACGGTGTAGAGAATTCCAAAGAGTTGGAACAGCATAAGAAAAAGCTCTGCAACCAGATGAATTTAGGCTCACTCTTGGAATCTCTAGCAACCCCTTGTCGGCCGAGCGGAGTAATCGGCCCGGGCAGTAAGAAACCAGAAGATCTTTCAGATAAGCTGGACCCTGATCATGTAGGGCTTTAAAAGTCAATAAACAGACTTTAAAGGTGATCCGCCACCTAACAGGAAGCCAGTGCAGATCGCGCAGCACTGGGGAGATGTGGCAAGACCTGCTTGTCCCAATCAAAACCCATGCTGCTGCATTCTGCACTAGCTGGAGGCAATGGATTTCAACCCCAGAAAGCCCAAAATACAGGGCGCTGCAGTAGTCCAAGCGTGAGGACACAAAGACGTGGACCAACGTTGGTAACGAGTCAGACGGAACAAGGTGCTTCACTGTAGCGATATTCCTAAAATGGTAAAAGGAAGTCTTGACGACTGCTGACACTTGTGACTGTAGTGTCAGCCTGTCATCCAAGATAACCCCTAGGTTACACACCCTCTCAGAGGTTGGAAGTGATACACCCCCAAGAAAAATTCCTGAGGGTGCGCCAACAGGCGACCTCTCTATCCGACAACCCAGATCCACAACCAAAACCTCTGACTTTTCTGAGTTCAACTTCAGCCAACTAGAATCCATCCAATCCTGGATTTCTTTCAGGCAGTTGTTAAACACCAAGAGAGCTCCATCCTGGTCAGGAGCAAAAGACAGGTATAGCTGGGTATCATCTGCATAGCAGTAAAACCTCAGCTTATACCGTCTTATAATGTCTCTGAGGGGCAGCATATACACTGCAAATAACATGGGAGATAGCACAGAACCCTGAGGCACCCCACACAACAAAGGAATTGGGCCAGAGGAAAAAATCCCCGACACAACTCTTTGTGATCTCCCAGTGAGGAATGAGGTGAACCATCCGAGGACGGTTCCCAATATTCCACAGATCTGCCTCAGGCGTACTAACAACACCACATGATACACGGTGTCAAAAGCTGAAGAGAGAGATCAAGAAGAACTAGAATAGAACGTCTCTTCTGGTCTCTTGCCCTCAGGAGATCATTAAGCACCCGAACCAGCGCAGTCTCGGTACTATGTTTTTTACGAAAACCGGATTGGAAAGGTTCGTATATGTCATGGATGGTTAAATGGTTCTCCAATTGGACCGCCACTACTTTCTCAATCTCCTTCCCAATGAAGGGTAGGTTTGAGATAGGTCTGTAGTTGCGAAACAGTCTGGGTCCAAGGTAGCTTTTTCAAGAGCGGTGTCACCACCGCCTCTTTCAGGGAGCTAGGAAACTCACCCGAGTCCAGGGAGCACCAGACTATTTGCACAAGGATTGGGCTGATGATATCACAGCAACCCAATATTAGGGAAGTCGGTCCAGGATCCAAACTACAGCTCGTAGGGTGCATACCATGGATAATCCTCATGACATCCACGAAATCAGGCCTGCAGAAGGAACACCACGAAAATTGAGGCACTGTGAACTCACGCTGTTCTACCGCATCCCCCTTAGAAGCCGCAGGACGCAGATTTGCCCTGATGTCAGCCACCTTATTAGCGAAGAAGCAAGCAAGCTCCTCGCACTCTAATTGTGAAAAAGCTCTCCGAACTTGTAGACAGGCTGGGTTGCACAGCCTGTCCACAGTTCGAAACTGCTGAGCCGGTCGGTTCCTAGCAGCAGCAATCTCCCTGGACAGGAATTCTGCCTTCTTATGGGAGATTGCAGATTGATAGACAGAGTAATGGTCCATCAATTTAAGGCAGTCGGTATCACTGGTGGATCTGCGCCAGCAGCATTCTAATCTTCACCCCTGTCTCCACATCTCCCTCAACGTCCCATCAAACCAGGGCGACTGGGGACGAAGGGAGAGGGGGCGTCCACAAACAGGAGCAATAGTATCCAGAGCTGAAGCAACTGCCCTATTATAGGCCATCACCAAGGTCTCTGGACTACTGCTCGCCAACGCGGGGGACAAGAGGTCAAGAACCGCTGCAAGGCCTTGGGGAGTAATAGCCCATAAAGGGCGGTATCTCGCCATCTCCACAGGGGTAGGCCTTCTCAGGGAGGTATTAAAATTGAACCCCACGGTGCAGTGGTTAGACCATACGACTGGTTCCACCCCCAAATCAGTAATATCAATCCCTAGGAGAAAGACTAAGTCCAAGGAATGTCCAGATTTATGGGTAGCAGTGGAAACCACCTGTGTAAAGCCCAAAGAGGTCATTAATTGGAGGAAGTGATTACCAAATTGCGAGAGTTCATCGTCAACCCAGGCGTTAAAGTCACCCAGAACCAGATAACTATTATAAACATTTTATGGCTTATCAGAACCTGTTAGAACCTCATAACCTTTTGCAGTTGTCCCATCGCTAGTTCAAAGTGCACATCTGCTGGTTTGGAAATTGGGGACTACAGTACTTGGGAGTGGTCAGCAGATGTTCTGGCCACAATCCTCACACTTGTATTTTGGGCATGTAAGTTGGGAAAATATTGGAGAACTGGTGAAAGATATAGGGTAGATTTGGGGAACTGAAATAGACAATATACCAGAGAATCCTTCATTGGGGACCTTTCCACAAAATGCACTCTTATTTACAGAAATATTTATGTTCGTCCATTCCCTGTGGTGTATAGAATTGATGAAATTTGTGCACAGTTTTTTTTTTATGCAATGCCAGGTAAAATGCTCCCTGGAAGGATGTAACCACTACAGTGTAGCTCCCCTCTTAAGTGCTGTACTACAGTGCCATTATTGTGCATTAGCCCAGGTTCCTGGCATGGGATTAGAACCCCTGTTCTTCTAGCCTGCAGAGGTGAGTGTGCAACCCAGACAAGTGTGCAACCTGCAGAGCAGCTGCCTAACGCTTCAGTAATCTGTATGCCGTGTAGGTTGTAGTTGACCTTCATGTTCTTTCCTCCTAAATGAATCACCTTGCACTTCTCAACACTTAGGTTCATATGCAATATCATAGTATACGATATATACTGTATACTGGAATAGAGCTGCTGATAGTCGAGGCTCCTTTAGCTCTCTATCTATTTATCTATTTATTTATTTTGTTTATTACAGTCTCGGAATGTGAGATACCTTTGAGTCTGAGACTCATTTACAAAGGTTCCACATCCAAAAGAAATCATAACAATTACAAAATACTACAATGTAACAAAACATGACATGGATAGAACAAAAAAAACAAAACAATCAGAACAGTCATTATATCAGACTTTGTCAAAGTTGGCAAATAAGAACCAAAAATAGATACCATGGTAAAAGCTAAGATAAAATACAATAATGTATCAGTATGTGATAATAGGCGGTCAAGAATAACTTGTCGAAGTCAATAGGTTAACACGGGTCAGCCAAGACAAATAAAAAGGAGCAGTGAAAAGGGGGAAAGAGGGAGGAGGGGGAATAGGTGGAAACCAGGGTTCAGGAGTTACAGAGTGAAGTGAAGTAGAGAGGAAACATGTGAAGAGAGAGGTACCTATGGGATGGGGGGGGGGGGTGTCAGCTGTTTAGCCAGGAAACGGGGGGATACATGAAGGTGAAGTAGCTTAAGTTGGGAAGTCGCAGCGGTTAAGAGAAGGAAGGTACTGTCTGAGGTTGCATTTAAACTGCCCTAACTTGGAGGCAGTTTGTACCTCAAGAGGGAGATCATATAGACAGGTGGGAGCTCTGTAAAGAAAAACCTACTGCACTAGATTAGTCGACAGAATGGGACCTGATAGATAGGTCTATCTGCACTTCTCATCCCTTGAGGAATGGTTACTGGGGTAAGGAGGTGTTGTGTTGTTGGAGGGGTTAGACACAGACAGATCTTCTTACCTAGTAGGCAGGTCTGGTACATGATCCTGCCACTAAGATTCAGCCAGCAGGTCTGGATATACAGATCGCAGGTGTGGGTGTATCTGTGAGCCCAGAAACTAATCGGCAGGCCTTATTGAGGGCAACCATAACACATTTAAGTTTAAGTGTAGTGTAAGTAGCTGCTCCATAAATGACTAGCCCGTAGTCTACAAGAGAGAGGACAGCTGTTGACTGCAAGACGGAGTGCATCAGGGGTAAGGCTGTGGTGGTGTCTGTAGAGGAGCCCTATTCAAGTATTAACAGCTTTAGAAATTATGTTTATATGGTCATTAAAGGATAAGGTGCTGTTGAGTGTAATGCCTAGGTACCTGAAGTTGTGTACTTGCTCTGGAGGATCACGACAGTTGTTAAGGATGGTGAGTTGAGCTGACTTATGCTTGTTGTGAGAATTCGCAAATAACATCACCTTGGTCTTTTTATAGTTCAGGATTAACTTGTGTTCTGTAAGCCAGGCCTTGACCAAGGCAAAGATGTGCTGCAACTCTCTAGTAAGGAGGGAGGGGTCTAGCTGTCTCATGAATAAGATGGCGTCACCCACGTAGAGGAGGAGTTGACTGGGGCAAGCCTGGGACAGGGAATTGAGGAAGAGACTAAATAGAAGGGGGCCAAGAATGGAACCTTGAGGTCCACCGGAAAGTACCAGATGGGAGGTGGAGAAGGTACCCCTAATTTTCACCCATTGCATTCTGCCAGCAAGGTAGTTCTGAAACCAGATGGTAACTGCATGTGAAAAACCAAGGTCAGGGAGAGACTCAATAAGTAGGGAATGGTTAACCGTATCGAATGCTTTAGTTAGGTCAATGTAGCTGGACCCAACTAGGTGGTCACGGTCAAGTGCTCTGTGAATAAATGTAGTATATTCAAGAAGTGCGGTAGTGGTGCTATGATTTTTTCTAAACCCGTGTTGCTGCAGACATTGAGTGTTGTATTTGGACAGGTAATCAGAGAGCTGATCGGAAACTATATGTTCAAGCACTTTGGGGGAAGGGGGAGTATAGAGATACAATGGTAGTTAGAGTGCAAGATCTTGTCTCTGCTCTTGTAGACAGGACTAACCATGGCTGCCTTCTACAAGAGAGGGAATTGACCTAGGCAGATTGAAACTCTTGGTGAGGGGTAGCAGTACAGCATCTGGGGCAAGGTAGAGCAGTTTTAGATCAAGGGAATCACTGCTGTAAGGATCTGAAGGAGGTACTTTTTTGTCTCTTTGGCCGAGACTGTCCTAAAGTAGAAGGGGGGAAGTTGGGAGTGGTCATAACTGTAGAGGAGCTGTTAGGGGTTCCAGGTGTAGAGGGAGCATTCAAGAAGAAGTCAGGGGGAAAGACTCCACTCAGGTCTGAGAAGGTATTATTAAAGATGTCAGCAATTTGTTGTGGATCCTGGATGGAAACCCTGTTGATGTTGATAAGTGAAGGTGAAGTTTTGTTGGGCTTGCCAGTCAGTTCCTTGATGTTCTCCCCAAACTTTCTACTGTTACCCATGTGTCAGTAGGCACAGTTTTGTAATAATCAGATTTAGCAAGGCGAATTGCACAAGTACAGTTGTTCCTAGCCGCCTTGTACCTCTCCCAGTCAGAGGGGTTCTAGTGGCATGGGCTTTATGCCAGAGATGATCTCGAGCAGCCATATGATTAATGAGAGAGGTGGAGATCCAGGGGTTACAGGCATCTTTAGGTTTCCTTTTTCTGAGAGGGGCAAAGATATCACAGGCTGTGTTGAAAGTGGCGATACAGTATTCTAGTGCAGAGCCAACATTAATGACTGAAAAAATACAGTAGGCATCCAGTCACACTGCTGAAGGTAACATAAGAACTGCGGCCGCTGCCCTTTTTTCAGGACGCGCTGGTAAATTGTCTTAGGGAAGAGTTTAGGGTCTTGTTAGACCAGAAGCTGGTAACCAGGGAGTAGTCACTGAGTGAGACAGATAAGACCTCAGTGCCATAAACCCTTCAGGATGATTGGTAAGAAATAGGTCCAATTGAGTGTGGTTACCTGTTCTGTAGTTGTGCCTGGTGGAGGAATTAACCAATTGGAAGAGGATAAGGGTGGCGAGTAGGTAATAGAAAAGGGTCAGCTTCAGGGGCAAGCCAGTTTACATTAAAGTCACCAAGAACCACTATTTCAGAATGACTTGCAAGGCTAGAGATGTAGCCAAGTATAAGTGTAACCCTTAGGTGGCGCTATCCCAAGGGCTACTACCCCTGCCTGCTTGGATAGTAGCAAGTTAAGGGGCCTGAGTTCTGAAATGGGTGCCTCCACCTGGAGGTCAGGGTAGGTAGTGGTCAAGCTAACCTGGGCACAGCCTTCCAGGACACTGTAACCCCCCTCTTTCCTTACTAGTGGCCAGAACAATACACAATAATCACTTTCACAATACCCCTGATACACCACACAAGTACCCACACTGTTTGCACTTACCACCAGGACTTTCCTCTGGCTCGGCCCTGGGGACCCCCTGTAAAACAAGGTTATACACAGCAAATAACAGCAGTACAGTACTCCTGCACAAACATGGAACCACAGTCAGGGTAAATGCAAAAAAGAGTAGATCCAATTTATTTAAGGTACTTGAACAAGGGAAGGGCATAATCAGGTTAATTTGCTTAAAGGCTCTATCAATCAAACAGTTATGCATGCCCTTCAGGGTCCACAAACAGTCACACACTCTGGATACCCAGATGGAGAATGGTGGGCCAGCCAGGAACATTTCAGCTGGTCGGGGCCCTGTGATGGAAGAAAATAACATGCACAACACACACTACTTGTAATCCAGAACTGGAGGGCTCAGTTCGTGAAAAGAAAACAAGACAATCAGATGACACACTTTTAGATTGGGCTGTTGTTGCAGGGAGCTACCCTGATGATTACTCACGATACTCAAGACTGGACACAGGCTGGACAAAAATCAAGACAGCAGGTGGTTAATCTGGAGTGCCAGGAGAAGCAGGGCCCACACGAATCGTCAAGGCGTCATTCCTGTTCAAGCGTGGAGCAGGGGGCTGATACCCAGGCAGGTCTCTCATCGATGGCTTTCTCTGTGCAGCAGGTAGTCTGGCTGGGCCAGTGTGGCAAGGCCGTGGCCAAATGGAGACAATTCAGATACAGTCTGTTTTGGGCTGGATACAGCTTCCAGCAAGCAGAACACAGTTCACACAGTGGGGAACCAAATCACGACCCACTAACAACTCTCAGCACATTTACATGTAAGGAAATTCTACTGTACCAGGCAAATTGCTCTCTGGTCATGATCGCAAAGTCTCTGCACAAACTGAGGATTCAAAAGCAGCTGGAAATCCTGACAGGCTGATTGCATTCAGCAAAATCTTTGGTCTTCTTCAGGTATGAGCCTGGTAAAAAAATCAGTGGCTTATTTCATTCTCACAAACTTGGATTTAGTCCGAAATAATTCTCTTCTCTCCCTCTTGGGGCAGCAGGCAGACATGCAAGCCACAACTCAGGCATTTCACAGTTCTCCCATGCAAAACTACACAGAACTCTTGCCCAAATCACTTGAGTTGTTACTTCTTCACTTCTCAGCCCAGAACTAACTGAAAATTGCAAGCAGTCTGGGAAATCCCCCAAGATCCAAAAGGTTCGGTTGGCTGATCTGTCTGTCAGTCACAACAAAGGCTCCCCCTTCAGGTGTAAAAAGGCACCAAAAAGCCCAAAACTACAGTTTCTACAGATTTTGACTCCAGACAGCTCCTGTAGTCCGGCTCCATTTTAGGTCCCACCAGTACTGATTGGTCCAATTCGGCAGTCCAGGACCAAGATAGTGGAGATAAACAAAACAGTCCTTACTGCAAATAAGGCAGGTAGACAAACTACATTATCATTATCACTCTAAGTGATTTTCAGCAAATAGTTACATCTTTCAACAGAGCTCCCTCTCAGATTACTTATGACTGCAATCCAGGCAGCTCTTAAAGAGACAGTGCACAGAGGCTATACAGGCACTATCTGGTAATCACATTTAACTGCTAAAATGCAGGACACCAGCCTGGCAGTGAGCATTTAGTCAAGCTCAAGGAAGACTTTTCTGGAACCCCCATTTGTAGGGGGTTACACCCTTCCTTGCCTGGAGAAAACTTGGCATCCGTGTCAAGTCTGTACCATTACAATATTGCAAATGCAAACTATACAAGACATTTATACCATTAGCATGTTATGCAAGTGACACTTATACCTTTACTATACATATTCTGTACACTTCACAATACTATATCCATTCTGACAACACATTTTGCATATTTCATACAGGTAAATTGAACATTACTATACTGAATCAGGTAATAACTTCTTGTACCTTAAGCAATGCAAGAGGGGACCCTTCCCTATCAGCTAACTTGGAGCTAGAGAGGGCAGGGGCACCATGATGAGAGGGAAAGACAAGTAACCTGGAATTGGGTGTCAGTCAATTTGGGCAGTGAGCTTGGTGAGACACATACACTTTTGTGCACCACATTGAGAGGCAAATCCACTGGCCTCCCGGGAGAATCATAACTGAGGCGTACTACTGGCTTGACAGCTCGGCCAGTCCTTCTGAGGGGGACAACTACAGTCTCTGTACTCTCAGCACTGGACTGGGGACACTTGTCATCTGTGAGGGGTGCCTCTGCCTGAATGGGAACATCCAAACTTGGAGCACTGTCAGCTCCTTGCTCTGCAGGCTCTGTTTTTACAACACTTGACTCATTTTGCGAAGGCTCAGGCAAAATCAAGCTTTGAGGCACTGAAGGGGCATGGTCAGCACTCTCATACTGTCCTTCAAGTTCTGGTATGTCGCCAGAAAGACTCATTCCATCAGCCCCTCCCTCAGGAAAATCATACAGTTCCACAATACACAGAGACTCAGCATCTTCAGACCTGATACTTTGCACTTCACTTTCAGGGAGCATTGGCTCCAAGGACAAAGCTGGGGGGTTAGGCAGTCCAGAAGGCACAGCTTCATACCCACAATTAATCATGGGGTTACCTCGAAACAGCTGACTTGGTTCATAAGAGGGATAATAGGCATAGTCGTACTCACTTTCATCAGAAGTGGACTGACAGTCACTATCATTCTGTGCCTCCTGTAGAGGAAACCTTAAATCTGTGACCACTGGGGTAGGTTGACTCTGTCTCTTTCTTGCAGCAGCACGAGTCACCGGCCCAGGGGGCTCAATTTCTGGGGGTTCAGCCTCAATCATGACTTGGCCAATAGGAAGCAAATGGTTATGGTGCATGGTCTTGGCAGCTTTGGAGTTGTTCTCTGGGTGCACCTTGTACACAGGTAAATCATTCAACTTTCCAACTACTACATGGGAAGATGGTGCCACCGATCAGCAATTTTGTGTTTACCATGCAGTCCCAAATTGCATAACAACACACGGTCTCCAAGTCAAAGCTCTTGAGCCTTTACTTTTTTTATCATGCCTCTCTTTGTTGGCTAGATTTCTCTTAGCAGCCGTTGTCTGGGCCAATTGATAGGCATGATTCAATTGAGCTTTCAGTTTTTGTACATATTGCAAGTAGTTTTCGGCTTGGACCCCATCTGGAGATATACCCCAAAACAGACATCAACTGGCAGCTGTGCCTCTCTCCCGAACATGAGGCAGTAGGGGGAGAACCCAGTAGCATCATTTTTTGTGCAATGGTATGCGTGTACCAAGGTGCTAATCTGCTGGCTCCATTTATGCTCGTCTTTTGGGTGGAGCGTGCCCAGCATGTCTAGAAGGGTGCGGTTAAAATGTTCTGGTTAGGGTCTCCCTGCGGGTGATAAGGGGTGGTTCTTGACTTTCACCCCCCCCATACAGAGAGCATTTCTTTGATTAGTCGACTCTCAAAGTCTCTGCCCTCGTCAGAGTGGATCCTCTGGGGGGCACCATAGTGGACAAAGAAATTTTCCACTAGCACCTTGGCCATGGTAGATGCGTTTTGATCTTTGGTTGGACAAGCTTGTGCATACCATGTGAAATGATCCATAACCACTAACACATGCCAATGTTCTGCTGATCAGGTTCTAAACACAAGAAGTCTGTGCAGACTAGTTCCAAGGGGCAGCCCTCTGAGGCAGGACTTTTCCTTGCAGACAGCGACTACAAGTCTTTACATGGTGCTCAACATCAGCCCTCATTTTGGGCCAGTAGAAGTGAGATTGTACTAGGTCAAGGGTTCTGTCACTGCCGAGGTGCCCCATATGATTGTGGCGGGATCTCAGTACTAGATATTTAAAGGCCGTGGGCAGGACCAATTGTTGCTTGTCTACTTTGCCACTTTGATCTACTGTCTCTCTATACAACAACTGATTGAGCAACTTCAATCTGGGGCCTTCTTTAAACAATAAAAAAGTTGCAAGTCAGTGGAACATAACTTAGACACATCTTTCCCCACACGCAGGGCATCAAGTGCTGGCTGAATCATAGGATCTTGGCGATTGAGCCCACTGAATGCTGTCATTGACAAATTGAGGTAGTGCACTAATATCTAGAGCAGAGAAGTGGCAGTAAGCAGCAGGTATGCAGGTGTCAGAAGGGCCCAACCAATCTACTAAACAGTCCACTGTGTCCGCAGACATCTGTTCATGTCTATCAAACTTTTGGCACAATGCTCGAATGTCAAGTTCAGACAGCCTGACCCAATCACTCTTGGAAGTGGGCCTTCATGATTGGGCATCAGCATCGATATGGTACAGGCCCAGTCTGTATTCGACAACATAATCATAGGTTGATAATGCAGAAACCCACCGGTGCCCAGTGGATTCTAACTTAGCTAAAGTCTGTACGTAGGTCAACGGGTTATTGTCAGTCTTCACCTATATCTTTGCCCCATAGAGATATTCATGAAACTGCTCAACGATGGCCCAGTTTAGCGCAAGGAACTCCAACTTAAGCACAGCATAGTTTTGTTCAGACGGGGTCAAGCTCCTACTGGCGAAAGCTACTGGTCTCAGGCCATCCTCATGGTCTTGATACAGTACCGCTCCTAGACCCTGCAGACTAGCATCTGTATACAGCACATAGGGTTTGGTGGGGTCAGCATAGGCGAGGATGGGGGCATGGGTGAGCTGGTATATGATCTCATGGAAGGCTGCTTCACAGTCAGGCATCCAGCAGGGCCCGAAGAGTTCACCTGGGAGGAAGTATACTTTTTCTGGTTCTTTAACGGACCCTTTTTTGTATTTGCGATTGGTAGGAGGGTAACCCTGGGTAAGGCAAATCACCTTGGAATAGTCTTTTACGAACCTGCAGTAGTAACCAAAGAACCCCAGGAAATGTTGTAGTTCTTTCAGATTATGGGGCTGTGGCCAAATAGTCAGTGCTTCAACCTTATTGGGATCAGTCTCTATCCCTTCACAAAAGTGGGACCAAGACAGAGGCAGGAAACTACAGACCTGTCAGTTTGACCTCTGTGGTAGGGAAAGTGATGGAATCACTTCTGAAGGAAAGAATTGTTGAGTATCTAGAGGCCAGTGGGGCACAAGACCCAAGGCAGTATGGGTTCACAGCGGGAAGGTCATGTTAGGCAAATCTAATAGATTTCTTTGATTTGGTGACCAAAGTAGTAGACCAGGGAGGGGCTGTGGACATGGTCTACCTAGACTTTAGCAAGGTATTTGACACAGTCCCACACAATAGATTAATAGTCAAATTAACCAGCCTGGGAGTGGGTCCCAGGGTGGTAGCCTGGGTAAAACATTGTCTGGACAACAGGACACAGATTGTAATTGTAAATGGAGTCCACTCTGAAGAAAGAGGGGTTACTTGTGGGGTACTGCAGGGTTCAGTACTGGGTCCATTCCTTTTTAATGTCTGTATAAGTGACATTGCAGAGGGACTGGAAGGAAAAGTATGCCTCTTTGCAGATGACACAAAGATCTGCAACAGGGTTGATACACAAGGAGGCATGGAAGCATGAGAAGGGACTTGGCAAGTTTGGAGGAATGGTCAGAAGTATGGCAACTTGGATTCAATGCAAAGAAGTGCAAAATAATGCACCTGGGAAACAAAAACCCAGGGGCAGATTACACAATGGGTGGGGAGGTAGTAACAACAACAAAAATGGAAAGGGACCCAGGGGTAATCATATCAGATGACCTTAAGGCTGGCAAGCAATGTGAGAAGGTGGTAGGGAGGGCTGGGGGGATACTGGGATGTATAGGGAGAGGCATCACCTGCAGAAAACAGGAAGTTGTTATCCCCCTGTACAGACAGTTGGTGAGACCCCATCTGGAATACTGCGTCCAGTCCTGGAAACCCCATCTCCACAAGGACATAGAGAGGATGGAGGCAGTTCAGAGGATGGCAACTAAAATGGTGTAGGGTCTGCAAGAGAAGCCATATGAGGAGAGACTAAAGGAGTTTAATATGTATATCCTTGAGGAAAGGAGGGAGAGGGGGGACATGATAGAAACGTTTAAGTACCTCAGTGGAATCAACAAAGTCCAAGAGGGTAGCATCTTTCAGAAAAGGAGATGTGCAAGAACAAGGGGACACAATTTGAAGATAGAGGAGGGATGGCTCAGGGGCAATGTAAGGAAGTATTTTTTCACAGAGATGGTGGTGGACGCATGGAACAGCCTTCCAGAGGAGGTTATGGGGTCTAAAACTGTGGGAAAATTAAATAAAGAATGCATGGGATAGACATAAGGTAATTTTTGTAGGGGGGGTAGGAAGAAATAGGGTGTTGTTTAAATAGCATTTGCAACTTATCCTCTAGGTAGGGAAATGGGCAGACTAGGTGGGCCAACAGGTCCTTATCTGCCATCAATATCTATGTTTCTATCCCTTTTATAGACACTATGTGCCCCACATACTTCACGGAGGTTTGGAAAAATTGGCACTTGTCAATGGACAGCTTTAGGCCGAAGTCTTCCAGTTGGTCTAGGACTTTAAGCAGTCGGGTCTCATGCTCCTCTAAGGTGCTCCCAAACACAAAGACATCGTCCAAGTACACCAGGCATTCCAGCAAATTCATATCTCCCACCACACGTTCCATCAGTTGCTGAAAGGTGGCCGGGGCACCCGATATCCCCTGTGGCATCCTCAGAAACTCATAGAACCCCAGTGGACAGATGAAGGCTGTTTCCTCACAGTCTTCCGGGGCCATCGGGATCTGGTAGTATCCGCTGCGAAGATCCAACACCAAGAACCAGTTGCTCCCATTCAAGCAGTCCAGGGCATCTTGTATACAAGGCATAGTGTATTGGTCTGGGATGGTCCGCTGGTTCAGGGTTCGATAATCAACACACATCCTCACAGACCCATTCTTCTTACGCACAACCACAATGGGAGAGGTGTATGGGCTCCTGGATTCTTGTATCACGCCAACAGTGAGCATTTCCTGCAGGTGTCTTCTCACATCATCTATGTCTGTTGGGGCTAGGCGTTGGGACCTGTCTTGAAATCACCGTTCATCGTGCAGGTGTATGTGATGCTCCGCACCCTGGACACAACCCACATCCCATTCATTCAATGAAAATACTTGGTCTCTCTGAGCAAGTCTCTTTCTAATTCTAGCCTTCCATTCAGCTGGCAACGGGGAGTCACCAAAGTCAAACAAGTCTGGGGTCACTCTTTCCTTCTCACCAGGGTGCTTGTTGCTGGGCAATACTGCAGTGTCTGTGCAGTGTACTGCAGCTAGGATGCACCCCCTATTCACCCGGATCTCCCGATCTGACACATTGTGAATCTGGACCATCACTCATCATGCATAGGCATGGGCACAAGCAGGCAAGACACTGGGCTTTATCAATAATCCTTCTGGCAATTTTCCATCACCTGGCGCATCCAACATCAGTGTTTTGTTCTTGACATCTTTCTGGAGGAGGACCTCCCCTTGAATGGTACATTGGGCATTAGGGGCCAGTACCATTGAATCAGGATCCTTCTTCCACACGATCCCCACCGGTTCATCCTGGTCTACTTCTTAGGGTTTCTGTTGCAAATCATAGGCCCTCTTGATCAGAGCCAGAATTCTCAGGGCCCTCCCAGTCCATCGCCCTTGTTTCTCATGACAGAGTTGCGCCAGTCTCCCAAACATATGGGCGTTTGTTCCAATTAACAGGGGGACCCCATCATACAGTCCAGTGGGGGTACACACTAGGGCCAGTGTCTCTACTTGCTCCTCTATGCCAGTGACAGTTGCAGGAAAAGACAACCAGAGGTGGCATATCCTAGTTCTGGATAAGATTTTTCGCTCAGCCCCCACACATGTAGGCCTTCCAGGGATTGTAAGGGCACATCAGATAAGCGTTTGTCATACCAGTCCTGAAACACAATGGTCACTTGTGTCCCACTGTCAAGTACAGCTCAAGTAGGAATACCATTCACAGCCACACTCGTCTCCATTGAAGGGCCCACTATCTTGGACCAGTCTGGAAGGACAACAGCAGGGGTCTGGACAGACAATTTAGCCACAGAGGTGTTTGAGTTAGGATGGCTGAAGCTTTGACTGTGGTCATTTCATGCACCCTTGAACACTGACTCATTTTCTGAAGCTATCCTTGAAGCTGGTTCACCACTTTCTGTAAGTCTTTCTGAGACTGGCATTCCCTCTTTACTTGGCCATCCTTGCCACAGTTGTGACAAATGACACGCTCTCAGGGCATCCTTGGGGAAAACATAGCAGGGGGATGCTGGAACATCGACGGGAGATTGTGATGTGACTTCTGCAGGTAGTGTCCATGTCTCAAAAGTTCCTTTAGGGTGGCAGTCAATTCCTTGAGCTCAGCCGAGAAGCCACCCCCAGTAGAAGATGCCTGAGGGTGCACCCCCACCCCCATAACAGTCACGTTCTGACAGGGACCAGGGTCTCTGTCAGCAGGGGATACCTTCAGCAACTACTCCCCCCACCGTTTAGCCCATGGCGGGACACTCTTAGTGGTCTCCATTTTGGAAGAGCCTTCCAGTGCCATGATCACTTGGGCTGCACTCACCCCATAATTACAATCTCCCTCTTCACCTTCTACTCCCGGAGTTCTTTTGTCAAGTCACAGTAGTCAGGTGGGTTACCTCTCCTATCTTGGAGCCTTAACTGGATGATCTGCAGTTGAGAATGCTTGGCATGTTGTAGTATGTGCCCCAATCTCACACGGTTCAAATCACTAGCGGCTACCCCACCTTTCCGGTAAGCTTTCTGCAGAGCTCTTTCTAGGCGAGTAACATACGCAGACAAACTTTCCCCCTTCCATTGCTTGGTACCTTTGAATTTCCACATCAAAGTCTCCCCTGACTCAATGCTCCCAAAATTGCCTTCAAGTACAGATAGGTACTTCTAAGCAGATGCATCAGGGTTCGTGGACCTCAAAAATTTAATGGCTTCAAGGGCGGGGCCCCTCAAACTTCTTATGATTCTTTTCTGCTTCTCAGCCTCCGCATACTACCACTCGGGTACTAATGGGGAAACATAGTCTGTCCAGGTCTCCCAGTCATCCTCCCCCTGGTGGGTGGGGAGGGTGCCCGAGAAGATTCTCAGCCTTCGGTAGGAGTTGTGACTAATGGCAGGTGCAGACATAGGGGCCAGCATGGGCACGGACACAGAAAGTGGGGTAGTAACAGGAGCTGGAGTGGGAGTGGGTGTTGGGGAAGGAACACCCCTGGTGGCAGGAATAGTTTCTTACAGTCCTCTACGGTTTTCCCTTCCTCCAGCAACAACTTAACACATTTCTCCTCAAAAGTCTCGGATAATGGTGGGAGTTCATCCTGCCCGGGGTCTTTGCTGTCTTTTGTTATCACTCTCCAGGCAGCTGGAACCCCATCTGGGGCAATAGTCTGTGGCACTTTAGAGCTGTCCATTAGGTCACTACACTCTACTAAGGCTATGAAAGTTTGGGCAATCAAATCAGCCTGTCAAACCACCACTACAGGGTTTTTTTAAACATTGAACTTTGGAGAGCGCTCCCTCTACAGTGTCCTTACTGGTACCCAAAGGGATATCCAGTATAAGCAGAGCATTTTGGGGGTCGACCTCCTGCCCTGTACACCACCTCACCAACCGGTGCGCAGCCACTTCTGTTGGGGTAGCTGTTTATATTTGACAACAATTCGTAATTTCAGCCACTAGAAGGCACAAAATCCCAGCAGTGCCTCCAAGATGGAACCCCTAGGTGGTGCTATCCCAAGGGCTACTACCCCTGCCTGTTTGGCTTGTAGCAGGTTAAGGGGCCTGAGTTCTGAAATGGGTGCCTCCACTCGGAGGTCAGGGTTGGTAGTGGTCAAGCTAACCTGGGCACAGCCCTCCAGGACACTGTAACCCCCCTCTTTCCTTACTAGTGGCTGGAACAATACACAATAATCACTTTCACAACACCCCTGATACACCACACAAGTACCCACACTGTTTGCACTTACCACCAGGGCTTCCTCTGGCTCTGCCCTGGGGGCCCCCCTGTAAAACAAGGTTATACACAGCAAATAGCAGTACAGTACTCTTGCACAAACATGGAACCACAGTCTTGTTAAATGCAAAAAATAGATCTGATTTATTTAAGTGACTCGAACAAGGGAGAGGCATAATCAGGTTAATTTGCTTAAAGGCTCTATCAATCAAACAGTTATGTGTAACCCCTAGATGGCACTATCCCAGGGGCTACTACCCCTGCCTGATTTGTCACTAACAGGTTGAGGGGCCTGGATCCAATGGCGGGTGCCTCCACCCAGAGGTCAGGGTTTGCAATAGTTAAACTTACTTGGTCACAGCCCTCTGGGACACTGCAACCCCTTCTTCCCACTAGTGGCCCACACAATATATCAGAATTACCTTCACAGTATACACTACCCCCAGGACTAGTTCCGGCACTGGGACCTCCTGTGAAATAAGATACAGTGCAACAATCACAGTACAGTACTTTAACATAGACAAATACCTCAGGAAGTATAACTTTGCTGAAACAAGCAGCTCTGATTTATTTAGGGGATATAACAAGGACAGGGGAAATCAGGTTAATTAGCTTATCACTTTACTATCTACTCTATGGCTCTGTGAGCAGGCCTATCCCTACCAGTTACTGTCCCTGGGTACCCAAGCCCTAGTGGCTAGTCCAAACCGTGGCAGCTGGTAGGGGCCCTTTCACACAGTGAAAAGAAAAATTAGTTTAAACAGTCAGCAGTACAGTGATTCCATTTGGATTTAATGTGGCAATTCAACAGGGAGCGACCCTGAATTAGTACTCACGACCTCCAAACAAGATAGGGTCCTTCAACGTCAGCAGGGCTACTCTTGAGCTCCACGAGACTCTTCACACATTTATATGGTAAAAAGAAAGTACTATACCAGGCAGGCTGCTTCTCTATCCCGATCGCAATTACTGCACAATACCCGGGAGAACACACAGCAGATTCAGTTCCTGACAGACCAAGTGCAATTCAACAATTTCTCCAGTCTTCTACAGGGTGAGCCTGGTTTCTCCCTTCAGAGATCCTTGATTCTTTTCACAGGACGGATTCAGTCCTAACAAGCTGTTACACAAGCTGCAGACCGAACTCTGGGCCTTACACACGCTTTTTTGACTGAAACTGTGCACTGAAGGAGCACAGGGTTTCTTTCCCTTCACTGCCAGATCTAAACTGAAACTCTAACAGACAAAACCGGGCACTTCCTTTGAGTTCCTCCCAGTTCTTGACTGGATTGGCTGTCACTCAATAGACTGCTGCTGTTGGTCCAAAAGGCGCCAAGTCTAAACTACATCTCCCAGAGTCACTGCCCATACAATCCTCTTGTGGCTGGCTCAGATTATGAGTCCAAGTTCTGATTCGTCCAAGGCACCATTTTAGAGCTAGCTTACCCACACTGATTGGTCCAGTTCAGCAGTTCAAAACTAGAATGGGGAACTAGGCAAACACAGTTCTGACTGCAAAGAAAGCAGGTTAGACAAACTGTATTTTCATTATTACTCTAAATTATTTCTGGCAAACAGTTACAACTTTCAGATAGGTTCCCTTTGCACTCCTAGTGACTGCAAAAATGGAGTGAATTGGCAGCAGTTCGAGTGGTACTCAAACAGAGAAACACACAGTCCCCCCATACAAACTAATTATGTCTGCAAGCAGACAGCTCTTAAAGAGACAGTACCAGAGGCTCTAAAACACTCACTGATAAATGGCTTAAACAAACACCATTCAGGCTTGGAGCATTCAAGCAAGCTCCTGGAAGTCTTTTGAAACCCCTATTTGCAGGGGGTTACACCTTCCTGGTTTGGGAAAGCTTGACGTCCGCGTCAAGCAAGTACCCCCATAAGTTTCAACTGCAACCATATACATTTGCATTAGGCTCACACATGTAATCATCAGTCAATACATCATTTTACCAAGAACACAATTCTGAAACATTGCAGTACATCACTCTTTACACAGTATTACACACACATTGTACCATAACTCAAGTTATTACCTCTTGTACATGAAACCTGAAGAGAGGGGGCCCTTCCCTATCAGTTACCTTGGGGCTGGACGGGGCAAGGGCACCATACTTAGAGGGTAACACAAGTAACTTGGAGTTAGCACTGATGCTCAGTTTGGGCAATGAGCTCGAGACACATACACTCCTTTATGGACAACATTGAGAGGCAAGTCCACAGGCCTCCCAAGTGAATCATAACTGAGGTGCACCACAGGCTTTACAGCTCGACCAGTCTTTCTAGGGGAACTGTTACAGTCTCTGCACTCTGAGCCTCATTTTCAGCATTGTCCTCACTTGTCAGGGAGTCTCCTGGGGTAGAGAGGCTAGAACTTGGGGCACTTTCAGCTCCAAGAGTTACAGTTTCTGGAGTCCACAACATTTGGCTCGCATGGAGAGCTTTCGGACACTGGCAGTGGACTGTCAGGGCACTCAAAATACTCTTCTTGTTCGGGTATCACCAGTCTGCCCCAATCTATCATTTTCTCCCTGAAAGCTCAAACAGTTCAACCATGCACAATGATTCCATTTCATCTGATCTGATCTGATGCTTTGCACTTCACTTTCTGGGAGCATTGGCTCCAGGGATGAAGCTGGGGCTTAGACAGTCCAGAAGGCCCAGCTTTGTCTCCAGTATTGACTAGGGATTGCCCCGAAACAATTGACTCAGTTCGTAAGAAGGATAGTATTCAAAGTCACCTCACTTTCTTCTTATATGGACTGACAGTCATGCTCAACTGGGACTTGTGCAGGGAACACTTTAACTCTGCTTCTGTAGATGCAGACTTCCTTGATCTTTCTCTAGCAGCAGCTCTAGTCACTGGTCCAGAGGGGCATCTTCTGGGGCTCAGACTCAATCAGGATTTGTCCAATGGGCAGTAATGATTTCTATGCATTGTTTTTACATCTTTTGAATTGTTCTCAGGCCTTACTTTGTACACTGGCAGATCATCTAGTTTGCCCACTACAATGTGAGGGAGATGGTGCCATCTGTCAGCAATCTTGTGTTTGCCATGCAGTC
The DNA here is from genome assembly GCA_016271365.2 of Neoceratodus forsteri. NCBI lineage: Eukaryota > Metazoa > Chordata > Ceratodontiformes > Ceratodontidae > Neoceratodus > Neoceratodus forsteri. The sequence continues at coordinate 528,811,099 of CM028137.1, read as the reverse complement.
CCAGATTTCTTAGCAATACCCGATCTCCCTCCTGGAGTTCCTGTGCTTCACCTTTTATCATACCTTTCTTTGTTGGCCAGATTTCTTTGGCAGCCATGGTTTGAGCCAGTTGGTAGCATGAGTTAGCTGGGCCTTTAACTTTTGCACATACTGTAAATAGTTGTCAGCTTGAACCCCATCAGGAGAGACCCCAAAACACACATCTACCGTAGTCGGCTTCTCTTCCAAACATCAGGCGGTAGGGGGAGAACCCAGTGGCATCACATTTGTGCAGTTATAAGCATGTACCAGGGTGCTAATTTGTTGGCTCCATCTAGGCTTGTCCTTTGGGTGCAGGGTGCCTAGCATATCTAGCAAGTGCGTTGAAACGCTCAGGCTGTGGGTCCTGGGGTGGTAAGGAGTGGTTCTGACTTCGTGACTCCCCACAGAGAAAGCATCTCTTTGATCAGACGACTCTCAAAGTCTCTCCCTTGATCAGAATGGATTCTTTGTGGAGCCCCATAGTGAACAAAAAGTTTTCTACAAGTACTTTGGCCACAGTGGATGCTTTCTGGTCTTTGGTGGGAAAGCTTGGGGCATATCTCGGAAATAGTCAGTGACTACCAGCACATTACTGATATTTCTTTGATCTGACTCCAAACTCAGAAAATCAATACAGACCAGCTCCATGGGTGCACTGGTGGTGATGTTAACAGGGGGGGTAGCCCTCTGGGCAAAGCTTCTCTGTAAGCAGCGATCACAAGTTTGAATGTAAGTTGCCCACATCAGCCCCCATCTTAGGCCAATAGAATCTGGATCTCACCAAGTCAAGTGTTCTGTCTATACCAAGGTGCCCCATGTGGTTGTGCAAGGACATCAGTACTGAGTCTCAAAAGGCAGTAGGCACTAGTTGTTGTCTGTCTACTTGTCCCCTCTGTCTACTGTTTCTCTGTATAACAGTTTATTGATCAGTTTCAACTTAGGACCTTCTTTGTATAACAGTGCAGTTCTCAAATCAGTGGAGCGTAATTTGGACACATCTTTTCCTGCATAGAGGGCTTCTAAAGCTGCTTTGATCATGGGATTGCGGATTGAGCTTCAATACTGTCATTGTCCAGCTGAGGCAGTGCACCAATGTCTATTGCAGAAAAGTGGCAATAAGCAGCAGGTATGCAATTCTCAGAGGGTCCCAAGCAATCCACCATGCAGTCCACTGCGTCCGTGGACATTTGTTCCTCCCTGTCAAACTTCGTCAGAGTGCCCGAATGTCAGGTTCTGCTAATCGACCCAATCATTCTGGGGAACAGGCCTCCGGGAGAGAGCATCAGCATCTATGTGGTTCAGACCTGCTCGGTATTCGAGAGCATAGTCATATGTGGATAATGCAAAAAGCCACCTATGGCCAGTGGCATCCAACTTAGCTGAGGTCTGCACATAGGTCAAAGGTTTATTGTCAGTTTTTACTAGTATTTTAGCCCCATACAAGTACTCATGGAATTGGTCAACAATAGCCCACTTCAAAGCTAGGAACTCTAACTTATGTACAGGGTAGTTCTTTTCGGATGGGGTCAGGCTTCTACTGGCAAAGGCCACTGGTCTCAGGCCATTCTCGTGCTCTTGGTACAACACAGCCCCCAACCCTTGCAAGCTAGCATCAGTGTGCAGGACGAAGGTTTTCTTGGATCGGCATAGGCCAGCACTGGAGCATGGGTAAGTTGATATATGATCTCATGAAAAGCAGTCTCACAATCAGGAGTCCAGCGGGCCCCAAATACTTCACCTGATGAAAATACACCTTTCAGTCTTGAGGGACGCTGACTTTGGTATTTTTTGTGGGTTGGGGGATACCCTTGAGTAAGGTTAAGCAAAGGGCGGATCACTTGAATAGTCCTTGATGAAGCGCCTATAATAACCACAGAATCCCAGGAATCTTTGCAGTTCTTTAGATTTTGGGCTGTGGCCAGGTGGTCAAGGCCTCAACTTTACTTGGGTCAGTCTCTATTCCTCGTGGATACTATGTGTCCCACATACTTTACTGATGTTTAAAAGAATTGACACTTATCAATGGACAGTTTAAGGCCAAAGTCCTCCAGTCGGTCCAATACCTTAAATAATCTGCCTCATGTTCCTCCAGTGAGCTGCCAAACACAATAACATCATCTAGGTTACCAGGCACTCTAGTAAGTTCATGTCCCCACTGCACGCCTCCATCAATCGCGTTGAAAAGTAGCTGGGGCACCTGAAACCTTGAGGCATCCTCATGAATTCATAAGCCAAGCGACAGATAAAGGCTGTCTTCTCACAGTCCTCTGGGGCCATCGGGATCTGGTAGTACCCACTCATGAGATCCAACACAGAGAACCACTTGTTCTGCTTTAGGCAGTCCAAAGCATCCTGAATGCAGGTATTGTGTACTGATCAGGATAGTCCGCCGTTTAAGGTGTATAATCCACACACATCCTTACTATCCCATTCTTTTTCCTCACTACCACAATGGGGAAGCATAAGGGCTTCTGGTCTTGTATCACCAGCAGCTAACATCTCTTACAGATGCCGGCCTCACATCATCTATGTCAGCAGGTGCCAGGCGTCGAGACCTCTCACGAAATGGTTCTTTCGTCATGCAGCCGGATATTGTGCTCAGCTCCTTGCACGCATCCCACGTCCCATTCCTTTAAAGAAAACACCTGGTCTCTGGGCAAGCTTCACTGATCCTCACTTTCCATTCAGCTGGCAACGGGAGTCGCCAAATCAAATAAGTTGTAGGCTGCTACTCTGTCATTCTTCCTCGAACTTTGCTGGGTAGCACTGCAGTGTCTGCACAATGCACATTAGCCAGGATGCAACCTCTATTTACTCGAATGTCTCTTTCAGACACATATGAACTTGGACCATTACCCTTCTGGCATAAGCATGGCTCTAGCGGCAAAATACTAGGCTTGACCAGCAGTCCTCTGGCAATTTTCCATCGCCTGGTGCATCCAACATTAATATTTTATTCTTAACATCCTTTCTGATATGGACCTCTCCTGTAAGGTGCACTGGGCATTTGGCGCCAGGATCAGAGACTCCAGGATCCTTCTTCCATACAATTCGACCGGTTCTCTGGTTCTCATTTTTTCAGCATCTCTGTGCCTCATAGGCCTTCTTAATTAAAGCTGGAACCTTAGCTCTACTAGTTTTGACCCCTGTTTTCATAACACAACTGTGCCAGCCTTCCAACATATGAGCATTTGTTCCAATCAACAAAGGGACACCATCATACAGTCCAGTGGGGGACACACTAAGGCTAGAGTCTCATTTTTCAGCCACTCCAGCCACGGAGGTGGGGAAAGACAGCCAAATTCGATATACCCGAATAGGGTAGGCCTTCTCACTTAACCCCCATACATGCAGTCCTTCTAATGGTTGTAAGGTACGTCTGACAAATGCTTCTGATACCAATCCTGGAACATAATTGTCACTTGGGAGCCACTGTCTAATACAGCTCTTGTAGACACTCCATTCACCTTTACAGTGGTCTCCATGGAGGGACCCACTATTCTGGACCAGTCTGGAGAGGCGGTTAGTGGGGGCCTGGGCAACTGACCTTGCCACAAAAGGACGTGAGTTATATTTTTTGTGCCCTCACTGGGATCATTTGCACCTCTTAACCACTGATTTGTTCTCCAAGCTCTCCTTGTAGCCTATAGTGCAACTTTGTCAGTGTCTTTTGGGGACCGCATTCTTCATGTGCCCATCCTTCCCGCAATTATAGCAAAACATACTTTCTGGAGTTTGAGCTGGCCAAGGCGCCACACTGGGAGCCAGGGCGGGTATTACTAACTGGAAACCTTGGTGCCATCTCTGTCTGCGGCGTGATAAGCATTTGGAGACATCTCGTCAGTTTCTCCACTTCCATGGTCAAGGAATTGAGTTTGAGCTGTTATCAGCAGGAGATACATGTGGGTACCCCACCCCATAGCACATGCAGTCGGATATAGGTCAGGGCTCGCATTGCAGGCGTGCTTCATAAAGGGACTGTTTTTGAATTCGGATCTCTCAACAGTTCGCCCCATTGTGGCATATCTTTTTCCTGTCAGAGCACTCATTGACTGCCAACTCCCTGCCCCTGAACTTCACTTGATGGGCCACCTCAGTCACTCGGGTCGAGCCGCAGCTATTGGTGCAGGTCCTCCCGAGGTCGCCTTTTCAACTCCTCGAATTTCCTCATTAACTCATCATAGAGGGTGGGGATTCAGTCGATTTGCCAGGCGTACTGAAGCAACAGCAGCGTTCTGAGAAGGGGCAGACTTAAGGATCCTGTCCAGCCTGGTTCGGTCCAGTTCAATCGCTGGCAAACTACCCTTCTGAGGCATTCTTGCAACAATTTTTCCAGCCGAGATACATACACAGACAACAACTCCCTTGGTACTGTTGTGCATTTCTTACTCTCCACCATAGATCCTCATCAGAATCTGGGCTCCCATACATTCTCCAAGGCCTCAAGATAGGCCTGTGCAGTCACTTCAGGGTTACTGGCCCATTTAGCACGGATGGTAGCCAGGGCAGACCTCGGAGGTTTCACTAACCTCTTCGTCAAGCCCGAGCATTGCCATTCTAGCACTTGGGGGCAACATAGTCTATCCAGGTCTCCAGTCATCCTCCCTTGGGGGTGGGAGGGTGCCAGAGAAGATCCTCAACCTCGGTAAGAGTCGTGACTAATGGCAGGTGCAGAAATAGGAGTCTGCATTGGTTCAGCCACCATTACGGGTACTGGAGCGGGAGAGGGTGTTGGGAGGAACACCTCAGGTGGCAAGAATAGTTTTTCAAGTCCCACAGTTTTCCTTCCCCAGCAAACCATTTAGCAAATTTCTCCTCAAAGTTTCAGACAGTGGTGGGGGCTCATTCCCCACCGGTCTTTACTGTACTTAGTTATCACTCCAGGCAGTGAGGGCTCCTCTCTGGGGTAATGGTCTGTGGACTTTGAGCTATCTATGGGATCCTTAAACTCTACTAGGGCCAGGAAAGTGTGGGTGAGCAGATTAGCATGTCACCCATCAACACAGGGTTTTGTAAACCTTCCACCTTGAAAGTACTCCTGTACAGTGTCCGTATTGATACCCAGGGGATGTCCAGGATAAGATAGCATTTTGGGGTCAACTTCCCCCAGTACACCACTCCACCAGCCGGTGCACAGCCACTTCTGTCGGGTACCTATTTTTTTCTTAACAGTGGTTCGTAGAATATGGCCACTAGAGGACACACAATCCCAGCGGTGAGCCTCCAAGATGTAACCCTAGATGGCGCTATCCCAGGGCTACTACCCCGCCTGATTTGTCACTCACAGGTTGAGGGGCCTGATCCAATGGCGGGTGCCTCCACCCAGAGGTCAGGGTTTGCAATAGTTAAACTTACTTGGTCACAGCCCTCTGGGACACTGCAACCCCCTTTCTTCCCACTAGTGGCCCACACAATATATCAGAATTACCTTCACAGTATACACTTACCCCAGGACTAGTTCCGCACTGGGACCTCCTGTGAAATAAGATACAGTGCAACAATCAGTACAGTACTTTAACATGACAAATACCTCAGGAAGTATAACTTTGCTGAAACAAGCAGCTCTGTTTATTTAGGGATATAAGACAGTGGGGAAATCAGTTAATTAGCTTATCACTTACTATCTACCTATGGCTCTGTGCACAGGCCTATCCCTACCAGTTACTGTCCCTGGGCACCCAAGCCCTAGTGGCTAGTCCAAACCGTGGGCAGCTGGTAGGGCCCTTTCACACAGTGAAAGAAAATTAGTTTAAACAGTCAGCAGTACAGTGATTCCATTTGGATTTAATGTGGCAATCCAACAGGGAGCGACCCTGAATTAGTACTCACGACCTCCAAACAAGATAGGGTCCTTCAACGCCAGCAGGGCTACTCTTGAGCTCCACGAGACTCTTCACACATTTATATGGTAAAAAGAAAGTACTATACCAGGCAGGCTGCTTCTCTATCCCGATCGCAATTACTGCACAATACCCGGGAGAACACACAGCAGATTCAGTTCCTGACAGACCGAAGTGCAATTCAACAATTTCTCCAGTCTCTACAGGGTGAGCCTGGTTTCTACTCTTCAGAGATCCTTTGATTCTTTTCACAGGACGGATTCAGTCCAACAAGCAGTTACACAAGCTGCAGACCGGAACTCGGGCCTTACACGCTTTTGACTAAACTGCACACTGAAAAGCACAGGGCTCCTTCCCTTCTTCACTGCCAGAGCTCAACTGAAACTCTAACAGACAAAACCGAGCACTTCCTTTGAGTTCCTCCCAGTTCTTGACTGATTGGCTGTCACTCACAATAGACTGCTGCTGTTGGTCCAAAAGGCGCAAGTCTAAACTACATCTCCCAGAGTCACTGCCCATACAATCCTCTTGTGGCTGGCTCAGATTATGAGTCCAAGTTCTGATTCGTCCAAGGCACCATTTTAGAGCTAGCTTAATCTCACACTGATTGGTCCAGTTCAGCAGTTCAAAACTAGAATGGGAACTAGGCAAACACAGTTCTGACTGCAAAGAAAGCAGGTTAGACAAACTGTATTTTCATTATTACTCTAAATTATTTCTGGCAAACAGTTACATCTTTCAGATAGGTTCCTTGCACTCCTAGTGACTGCAAAATGGAGTGAATTGGCAGCAGTTCAGTGGTACTCAAACAGAGAACACACAGTCCCCCATACAAACTAATTATGTCTGCAAGCAGACAGCTCTTAAAGAGACAGTACCAGAGGCTCTAAAAACACTCACTGATAAATGGCTTAAACGCCAAACACCATTCAGGCTTGGAGCATTCAAGCAAGCTCCTGGAAGTCTTTTGGGAACCCCCATTTGCAGGGGGGTTACATATGCATGCACTTCAGGGTTCATAAACAGTCACACGCTCTGGGTATCCCGCTGGAGAATGGTGGACAAGCCAGGAACGTTGCAGCTGGTTGGGGCCCTGTGATGGAAGAAAACATGCACACCACACACTATTTGTAATCCGGAGCTAGAGGGCTCAGTTTGTGAAAAGAAAACAAGACAATCAGATGACACACTTTTAGATTAGGCTGTTGTTGCAGGGAGCTACCCTGATAATTACTCACGATACCCAAGACTGGACACAGGCTGGACGAAAATCGAGACAGCAGGTGGTTCATCTGGAATGCCAGGAGAAGCAGGGTCCACATGAATCGCTGAGTGTCATTCCTGTTCAAACATGGAGCAGGGGGCTGATCCCCAGGCAGGTCTCTCATCGATGGCTTTCTCTGTGCAGAGGAGTAGTCTGGCTGGGCCAGTTTGGCAAGGCCAAATGGAGACAAATTCAGATACAGTCCATTTTGGGTTGGATACAGCTTCCAGCAAGCAGAACACAGTTCGCACAGTAGGGAACCAAATCACGACCCACTAACAACTCTCAGCACATTCACATGGAAGGAAATTCTACCGTACCAGGCAAACTGCTCTCCGGACACAATCACAAAGTCTCTGCACAAACCAGGAATTCAAAAGCAGTTGAAAATCCTGACAGGCCGATCGCATTCAGCAAAATCTTCGGTCTTCTTCAGGTATGAGCCTGGCAAAAAATCAGTGGCTTACTTCATTCTCACAAACTTGGATTTAGTCCGAAAAAATTCTCTTCTCTCCCTCTCAGGGGCAACAGGCAGATATGCAGGCCACAACTCAGGCCTTTCACAGTTCTCCCATGCAAAACTACTCAGCACTCTTGCCCAAATCACTTGAGCTGTTACTTCTTCACTTCTCAGCCCAGAACTAACTGAAAATTGCAAGCAGTCTGGGAAATCCCCCAAGATCCAAAAGGTTCGGTTGGCTGATCTGTCTGTCAGTCACAACAAAGGCTCCCCCTTCAGGTGCAAAAAGGCACCAAAAGCCCAGAACTACAATTCCTACAGATTTTGACTCCAGACAGCTCCTGTAGTCCAGATCCATTTAAGGTCCCACCAGTACTGATTGGTCCAATTCAGCAGTCCAGGACCAAGATAGTGGAATAAACAAAACAGCCCTTGCTGCAAAGAAGGCAGGTTAGACAAATTACATTATCATTATCACTCTAAATGATTTTCGGCAAATAGTTACAATTTCAACAGAGCTCCCTGTCGGATTACTTATGACTGCAATCCTGGCAGTTCTTAAAGAGACAGTACACACAGAGGCTATACAGGCACTCTCTGGTAATCACATTTAAACTGCTAAAATGCAGGACACCAGCCTGGCAGTGAGCATTCAGGCAAGCTTAAAGAAGACTGTTCAGGAACCCCCATTTGTAGTGGGGTTACATAAGACTAAAGCCTCTGCAAGTATCCTTTGGGGGGATATGAAGAGCAGTTAGGGACTTAACACTGGTGCCAATTGCAATTTTGACTGTAAGTGCTTGGGCACTGTTATCAAATATAATTGTCGGGAGGACTTTACCCTGTAGTGAGTCTGATAAGTAAATAGCATCCCCCCCCCCTCCCCCTTGCCCAGTCTATCCTCTCTGAACAGGGTGTAGCTATTAAGGGCAGCAGCAGTGTCAGGGATTTTGAGGGAGAGCCAGGTTTTGACCACTACAAGGACATCAGGTTTGTGCTGAAGGACCCATGTCTGGAGAAATCGGGTTTGGGCAGAAGACTGCAGATGTTGATTGACATTAGCTTAATGCCACCCTGTTTGCAAATGTTTCCAAGCGGTTGCTGTAACATGACCAGGATTAGGGTGAATATTGCCAGAGAGTAGCAATAAAAGTAGAACGCAATGAATTATGAAGTTCTAAACAGGTTAGAATGAATAGGTAATCTGCTTTTCGAGGGTTAACACGCGATATTATAACATGGCTATAAAAAATCCAGTAATCTGACTGGCTGAGGAGCTCGGAACCCAGTGCTCATATCCCATGATGACAGCACTGGAAGAAGGTCCAGTAGCCTCTTCACAATAAAATCAATAGTACCAGCCATTCCTGACTGCCGTCACAAATGTGGCTGTCACCTTTACTCACTAAAAACCTTCAACTAGGCCCTGAAAATAAAACTGTCTTAAATTTATAAACATACAAATTAAATGTTATTTGCCTTTATAATAATCTTTTTACATACACATACATAACTTAAAAAATGAAGTACTACAGTACTTAGAATTGTAATTTATGGTGTTTCTTTGCTGACCATGAAAAATCCCCCTCCTATCCTCACCTGCATATTAGGTAAATCTGTGTTGTTTAAGCTGTTACAGATAAAACAAAAGCCCTGGTTCCATCTGAGGCCTTCTGTTGTGTGCTAGTGGGAGTAAGCATTCTGTCAGCAGAACTGAGCAGAGGTTTGAATTCTTACATTCTGTCTGTAGTAAACATTCCACCTCTTGAAGGTTGGCAAGACAGAAAATAAACAAGACAGAGAAAAGGGAGGGAATATTCTAAAGAAGAAGGAAGAAAGGTGAGGGAATGGGTAAAAGGGGATGGGTTCTGGGAAACTAGAAGATTTAAGAGCTAATTAAAAATACATGAATTTTGCTGTACATAATATTTAAACCTGAGATGGCATGTCAGTGCTGGGATGTGCTGGAACTGTTTTAAAAAAAAGTCATAAAAATGTTTATTTTTTGATTTGGTGCATTTCTTCACTCCCCCCTCCCCCCCCAAAAAAATAAACACATCTTGGACCCATTTTATAATCACAGGGACACTCCAGGGTGTACATTGGGGTGCGGTTACGGCACTTCTCGAGTGGCTGAAGTGAAGGCACTTGGCAATGCCTTAAGCCTCAAGACACACCTGAGGTGTGCTACTATCCAACCACAACACATACCCTGTCATGTCTTATTGCTTAATTGTTTTTTTCTGTTTGTTAGGACAGTCTTCACTCCTGTTAAAAAACAAAAACAAGGAAACACTGAAAATAACCATATGGATAACTGTTGCAGCATGACTGATCTGTATAGGGACACTAAATGGGACTGTCAATATTAATGTGTTCAATTTTGCAAAGTGAAAAATGAGATAAAAGCAGGATTATAAACAATATTGCTAAGCTCAAAGTAAAAAAATCAGATATAAAAAAGTCAGTGTAAAGAATATGGAGAGATGCAGTAAAGCTCTTGAAGGGACTATTATCTCTATTTTATGTGTAAATTATTTATAATAAACTTATAACTTCTGATTTGTTTCTAATGTTTATTGCTTAATCATTAAGGTCTTGTCGGATTTTTTTATAGCCATATTATAATCGCAATACGGCACTCCAGGGTGTGCGTCATCCTTGAATAACATCACACCTAGGGTGGCGGAAGCACTCAGCCTGTGGCCTCGTTCTTTGACCCACCCTAGGCCTGAAGTTCTTCAGCAATGACATGCACCCTGTCATGCCTTATTGCTTAAGCGAGAGAGATTGTGAGGTGAAAAGTGGTATGGGGGAGGGTGAACGAGTTGAAATGGTCAGAAGTGCGGTAGGCCAAAATAGGGGGGCAAGGAGAGCGGGCTGGTGTACTACTTACATTGCTAGTAGCTTGAGGTGCGTTAGTTAAAAGTGGCAAAGTGCGGGAGGGTGTAGATATGTGATCAGCTAGATCAAAAGGGAGTGTGCACAATATAATGAAATACAAGTGTTATTTCAAATAGTAAGTGTCCCATGATAACGTAGGCTAGGGAGAGAAGGCGTCAGCGAGGGGGTGGATAGTGACAGACAAATTAAGTGCAGTTGGGGAAAAAAGGGGATGGGGAGAGCAGAAATTGTCCTGAGAAACAGGAGCAGCAAGCAAAATTAAATATAAGGCAGAGAAACAGAGCAGAAGAAATTGTATCCCACAGATAGCATAGTGGTTAGGGTACCTGACTTTGGGGAACAAGGTTAGGGGTTTGAATTGCGAGAGAGAGCAATGGGAGGGATAGGGAAAAGGCAGTAGAGGTAGAGGTTGTTGGCTGAAGGGGGGCTTTGAAAATTGGGGTTAAAAGAATGTGGGGAAAAATATCAGGCAGAGGAGAGAAAAGAGTGCACAAGAGTAATTCCTAGTGGTCACTGGTGTAATTAATGGAGGTACCACAGGGAGGCTAGTGAAGAAGAGTTAGCTTATTAGGGTGACATCTAGAGGTCAAGGAGTATAACTTGCTAATGGGAAAGTGGGGAGACAGAAGTTGACGGCGAGATCACGTGAAGATCACGTGACAGTGATGACGGAGAGATCACGTGACAGTGACGCCCTTCTGTGTCTAAGTTTCTTCAGCAGAATTAGTTCTCCATTGCAGCAGCTATTTTGTTTCATCATGGGCTATGATATCAACATGGGAGCCACACCAGATCACTCAAGAAGAACAAGAAACATAGAAACATAGAATTTGACTGCAGATAAGGACCGCTTGGCCCACCCAGTCTGCCCATTTCCCTACCTAATGGATAAGCTGCAGATCCTAGTTAACCAGCAGCCTACTTCTTTCTACCCCCAACCCCTAGAATTGCCTTATGGCTGTCCCATGCATGCTTGAATTCTACCACTGTTTTTGACTCCACAACCTTCCTCCGAAGGTCGCTCCATGCATCCACAACCCTCTCTGTGAAAAATACTTCTTACATTACCTCTGAACCGCCCCCATCTTCAAATTGTGCCCCTTGTTCTTGCACGCCTCTTTTTTTGAAAGATGCTACCCTCTTGGACTTTGTTGATTCCCTTGAGGTACTTAAAAGTTTCTATGATGTCCCCTGTCTCCCTCCATTCCTCGAGGCTACATATTAAGCTCCTTAATGGAAAAGCTGTTTTTTAATAGAACATTGGACTTGAACCCTGCAGCAACCCATGACTTCTACATCCAGATACAAGTTTGAAGGTCAATTTCAATGTGGCAGAAGTGCAGGACTCCAGGGACCCCAAATACTGTCCACTTTTCTTATATCATTAACAGTTATTATGACATGGGGTAGAGAAAGACAGGTACCTGATTGGTACAGAGCCATCAGGTGACCGTTGATTAATCCATGATATACGCACAGCAAGTGGTGAAGCGTCTGCCCTGAGTGATCAGTGAGCAGACCAGATCTAGTTATTGTGCACCAAATGCAGTCTGAGTGTCAGCCATTACTCTCCTCGCTAAGAGAGTGAGAGCTGAAGGCTGTCGGGTATTGTAGCATAGTGCAGCATGCATACAGTCTGCAGTGTTGTGTCTCTGTATGCTGGGTGGGTAGTGTTTGCTGCGGCCCCCCAATGCAGTCCCTTCTTCTGCCGTGCAGTCCCCATCACTGGCTGTGCTGTCCGTAGGCAGCAGTGACTGTCCCAACACCCAAGCATGACTTCCCACCCACCCCTGTAGCGGATCTCGTACTTGTCCACACACAGGCAACAGTGCTGCACTGTCCCAAATTGCCCTGTTGCTTCTGTTTCCATTTCCCTGTTGCTGGCTGTGCTGTTTTAGGCAGCAGTGACTGTCCCTGCACCCAAGCATGACTTCCCACCCACCCACCCGCCCATGGATCTCATACTTCTCCATGCACAGGGTATTTTTTATGTGATCCCAGCTCCATCGCTACCGACCCACCCGCCGTGAACCTCCACGACCGCAGTGCACAGTGAACCAGAAAGAGAGACAGTGACATGCAGAGGGAGTCGTTGTCATCCAATTGCGCTGTGAGTCTGTCTCTCTCTTTCGATCTCTGTCTCTCTCTCTCAAGTGCTGAGCTTGCAGGGAAAGGTGCAGTTTGTGAGTGAGAGAGAGAGGGAGAGAGCACCCAAGTGGCAGATGCAGAATTCCTTGGGATGTGTTCCTTGCCTGAGCTTGCTGGTTTGCTCCCCACCCACCCACCCACCTACCCCACAGATCTCCAGGTACCAAGGCTGACACTGCCTCCACCAGTGTCAGCCATCCCCAGTGGTCTCAACCTCTCACCACCACCCCCCAGGACAGAGAAGTGGAGCACAGTGTGCATCACCTCGCGGTTGCCATCCATGTCATTGCCCCTCAGTGTTGTGGCATTTTGCTGTCAGTGCATGTGAGCGAGCAGTGGAACTGGGTACTGTGAGACACGGAGCGAGAGGCTGCACTGACTGAAGATACAAAGCACAGCAAGAGACAGAGAGGCAGAAAATCAATACCTGTGCTTGCCCCAAATTGTTAGAGAGAGGGACATTGTGAGAACCGAGGCAAAAGTCCTGTGTCCAGCTACCTACATTCCTCAAACTGCCAACTCCGAGTGTGTGTCTCACTACATGAGCTGCAACAGGTTCCCTCTTGTGCTCTGTGTTTCTAGCAGTTCTGCTTGTTCTTTCTCACACCTGGTGCCCAGCATGAGCCGCTCGCCCAGAGTCACTCTCTCATTCACACGGACACAGCTGCACAACACTGCAGAAGAATGTGTCTGAACTGTCCCATGGCCACCTTGTCAGACAAAAAAATTATTGTATACTACAACCATTGTTCTCCCACCTCCCTGACTCAGACATATCCTGGTGCTATGTCCTGACTCTTGTTGCTGTAAACTGAAAGCAGTGTACAAATAAAAAGTCTCAAAGCACTGATACTATAACATTGCCATTTGTGGAACAGTTTAAAAAGATGAAGTAGTTCATTTCTCCACACAGTGAGGCTTCAGTGTAACATATGTAGGCTACACATATAAACATCATAATTTAAATGCCAACAGCAGTGCACCATGCATTATTTGTGAAGGACTGTTTTGCAAGGTGGCAGGATACAGTAGATTTTTTGTAATTTAAACAGCAAAAAAACACCTTTCTGGATATTCTTTTGCTGTTTAAACATACCCTATAAGAGTAGCGATAACCACTCCAGGGTGTGTGGTTATTAGAGAATCAACACTGGGTGCTGTGAGGACACTCTGCCCGCGGCCTCATGCCTCACAACGCACCTGGGTGTTGATTACTCCCCAATAACTGCACATCCTGTCATGGGTTATTGCTTACTTATTAATTTTAAGATTATTATCTTATATATTTTAAAAGTGTCTTTTATAAATATCAAAGCACAGTATATAGGGTTCCAAAAATACAAATGTGACATAAAGCAAATACAGCATGATTTCATGGGGTGTGTCTATGCCTATTTTTACCCATCAACATCAACATCAGTTGAGCGGAAGCCTTCAGTGAAGCTTTCTGTGCAGGGCTTCTGATCAGCTGATGTCGTCAGGTTCCAGAATTGCTAAGTAATTAAAAAATAGAATACTGGGTGGGAAAAGGCTGCACTAGCAAGGGACCCTAAATAAGGAAAACGAGCATTTGTCAATGCTGAACACATTTGCTTGTATGCTGCTGCAAGTTAGAACAAGAATATCTTAATGCTACGGGCAGACCTTTCTTACCTCCAGTATCTTGTGGACTTTGGGTTCCACCATGCTAAGAGGAATAGGCCCCCAAATATTTAGAGCCGGCCATGTGTACTGTGCTGGCAGGATTGCTGCTCAGCAATTAGCACACGGCCAGCTCAGCGGCATTATTTAGACAATTAGTGCAATCTGACCAGAAAGCGCTGTCTGAATATCAGGCCATATCGGCACAGTGTATAGTGACAATGTACTGTGCTGACACAGCCTCAGACTCAGTACGACCCAGAGAAGCCCATGGGGATATCGTTGCCCAAAGGAGATAGTGCTAAGGCTCCTATGGGCCATAGTCAGCCCTAGCATGCTAATGACACCTATACCTTAATTACCTATGTATTCATTAATTATTGAATTTTAGTTACTTGCTTACAGCACCTTTTTTAAAATGATTTATCACTTTGTATTATAACTTATGTTTTTATTTTGTATGTGTGGTTTATTGTATTTTTTTCCTTCGATTAGTGTTCTAATTTTTTATTAGATGTAACCAGTTTTATGAAAAACGGGTCATTACTGCTAATGAGTTTGCTCAAAAGGTGCTTCCATAATAAATTAAATGAAACTGACATGAAATTAAAATGAGCCCATTAGACATGCAAGGCACTATGGGCCATTCGCACACCCATTGTGGGCTCATTAGCGTGCATGCACAGCCCCCACCCCCCGATCACCCATCCTGTAGCTGTCTTGAATATTCCTGGTGGCCTAGTGGTCCCCCAACCCCGACTTCCCAACTGTAGCTAACTTGACTATTCTTGGTGGTCTAGCGTTCCCACCAGACCGCTTCCTGACCCACACACTCAGGACACGCCACCCTACACCCGCCCTCACCATGGTCATCCAAGCCAAACTACGGCAATAGTGATGGTGCCCAGCAAAGCCCTCTACTCACCGTCTCGGCCAATCATCGCCTGACTATCCATGAATGATACTGAGTACTACAGAAACAGCTGTGAAGTTCTTACAGTATTGTATGGTGGGACCATGTGGTATGAGGTAGAGGGACACCTTTAAATTGTATTTTATTTATTTATTGAAAAGTTTCACCAGGTAAGGTACACTGAACAAGTTGCTCGTCTCACAGTATGAACTGGGGGAGAGGGGGTGGGAGTTTCAAATGTAACCCCTAGATGGCGCTATCCCAGGGGCTACTACCCCTGCCTGATTTGCCACTAACAGGTTGAGGGGCCTGGATCCAATGGCGGGTGCCTCCACCCAGAGGTCAGGGTTTGCAATAGTTAAACTAACTTGGTCACAGCCCTCTGGGACACTGCAACCCCTTTCTTCCCACTAGTGGCCCACACAATATATCAGAATTACCTTCACAGTATACACTTACCCCAGGTCTGGTTCCGGCACTGGGACCTCCTGTGAAATGAGATACAGTGCAACAATCACAGTACAGTACTTTATATAGACAAATACCTCAGGCAGTATAACTTTGCTGAAACAAGCAGCTCTGATTTATTTAGGGATATAACAAGGACAGGGAAATCAGGTTAATTAGCTTATCACTCTAATAATCTACCTGGCTCTGTGCCAGGCCTATCCCTATCAGTTACTGTCCCTGGGTACCCAAGCCCTAGTGGCTAGTCCAAACCGTGGCAGCTGGTAGGGGCCCTTTCACACAGAGAAAGGAGAATTAAACAGTCAGCAGTACAGTAATTCCATTTGGATTTAATGTGGCAATTCAACAGGGGCGACCCTGAATTAGTACTCACGACCTCCAAATAAGATAGGGTCCTTCAATGTCAGCAGGGCTCACTTGAGGTACACAAGCCTCTTCACACATCCATATAAAAGAAAGCACTATAACAGGCAGGCTGCATCTGTATCCCGATCGCAATTACTGCACAATACCCGGAGAACACACAGCAGATTCAGTTCCTGACAGACCGATTGCAATTTTCAGCAATTCCTCCAGTCTTCTACAGGGTGAGCCTGGTTTCTACTCTTCAGAGATCCTTTGATTCTTTTCACAGGACGGATTCAGTCCTAACAAGCTGTTACACAAGCTGCAGACCGGAACTCTGGGCCTTACACGTTTTTGACTAAAACTGCACACTGAAACAGCACAGGGCTCCTTCCTTCTTCACTGCCAAAGCTCAACTGAAACTCCAACCGACAAAACCGGCACTTCCTTTGAGTTCCTCCCAGTTCTTGACTGGATTGGCTGTCACCACAAAGACTGCTGCTGTTGGTCCAAAAAGGCACTGAAGTCTAAACTACATCTCCCAGAGTCACTGCCCATACAATCCTCTTGTGGCTGGCTCAGATTATGAGTCCAAGTTCTGATTCGTCCAAGGCACCATTTTAGAGCTAGCTTACCCCACACTGATTGGTCCAGTTCAGCAGTTCAAAACTAGAATGGGGAACTAGCAGACACAGTTCTGGCTGATGAAGAAGGTTAGACAAACTGTAATTTCATTATTACCTAAATAATTTCTGGCAAACAGTTACATCTTTCAGATAGGTTCCTTT
The DNA here is from genome assembly GCA_016271365.2 of Neoceratodus forsteri. Taxonomy (NCBI): domain Eukaryota; kingdom Metazoa; phylum Chordata; order Ceratodontiformes; family Ceratodontidae; genus Neoceratodus; species Neoceratodus forsteri. The sequence continues at coordinate 528,794,307 of CM028137.1, read as the reverse complement.
GCACCCTAGTGACTGCAAAATGAAGTGAATTGGCAGCAGCTCGAGTGGTACTCAGAGAAGCACACAGTCCCTCCATACAACTAATTATGTCTGCAAGCAGACAGCTCTTAAAGAGACAGTACCAGAGGCTCTAAAACACTCACTGATAAATGGCTTAAATGCCAAACACCATTCAGGCTTGGAGCATTCAAACAAGCTCCTGGAAGTCTTTAGGAACCCCCATTTGCAGGGGTTACACAAACATATGTAACCCCCTACAAATGGGGTTCTAAAAGTCTTCCTTGAGCTTGCCAAATGCTCACTGCCAGGCTGGTGTCCTATGCTTTAGCAGTTTAAATGTGATTACCAGAGCTTGTATAGCCTCGTGTAATGTCTCTGTAAGAGCTGCTTGATTGCAGCATAAGTAATCTGAGATGGAGCTCTGTTGAAAGATGTAATTATTTGCTGAAAACCATTTAGAATGATAATGATAATGTAGTTTGTCTAACCTGCTTTCTTTGTAGCAAGGACTGTTTTGTTTGTCTCCACTATCTTGGTCCTGGACTGCAAATTGGACCAATCAGTTCTGGTGGGACCTAAAATGTAGCCAGACTTCAGGAGCTGTCTGAATTCAAAATCTGTAGGAACTGTGGTTTGAGTTTTTGCACCTTTTTTGCAACTGAAGGGGGAGCGCTTGCTTTGACTGACAGCCAAATCAGCCAACCAAATCTTTTGGATCTTGGGCAAGTCCCTGGCTGCTTGCAGTTTTCCGTTTAGTTCTGAGCTGGAAGCTCAAGAAGAAGGAGCTGAAGTAATTTTGGGCAGAAATCCTGAGTGGATTCGCATGGGAAAACTGTGAAAGGGCTGAGTTTTTGGCTGCATGTCTGCTGCTGCTCCATGAGAGGGAGAGAAAAGAATTATTTTAGACTAAATCCAAGTTTGTGTGACTAAAGTAAGCTACTGAAGTGGGCCAGGCTCAACCTGAAGAAGACCGAATATGTTTGCTGAATGCGATCAGCCTATCAAGAGTTCCAGCTACCCCTAAGCTCCCCGTGTGTGCAGAGACTTTGCGATTGTGACCGGGGAGCACATTGCCTGGTACAGTAGAATTCCCGTACATGTAAATGTGCTATGAGCTGCTAGTGGGTTGTGAGTTAGTTCCCCACTGTGTGAACTGTGTTCTGCTTACTGGAAGCTGTATCCAGCCCAATATGGACTGCATCTGAACTTGTCTCCATGCGGTCTGGACTTTGCCAGACTGGCCCAGCCAGACTACCCACTGCACAGAGAAGCCATCGACGAGAGACCTACCTGGGGATCAGCCCCCCCTGCTCTACGCTTGAACAGGAACAACGCCTCTATGACTTGTGTGGGCCCTGCTTCTCCTAGCATTCCAGATCAACCAGCTGCGGTCTCGATTTTCGTCCAGCCTGTGTCCAGTCTTGGGTATCATGAGTAAATACCAGGGTAGCTCCCTGCACCAGCAGCTTAATCTGAGTGTCATCTGATTGTCTTGTTGTTTCGTTTCCTTTACGAACTGAGCCTTCTGGCTCCAGATTACAAATATTGTGTACTGTGCATGATGTGTTTTCCATCACAGGGCCCCAACCAGCTGCAACCCCGGGCAACTGTCCTGGCTAGCCCATCTCTTCTCCACCTGGGTACCCAGAGGTGGACTGTGTGGGGGAACTCAAAGCGCATGCATAACTGCTTGACTGATATAACCTTTAAGCTAATTAACCTGATTTTGCCCCTCCCTTGTTCAAGTCTCCTGAATAAATCAGATCAAACTTTTTGTGCATGTAATCTGACTGCGGTTCCAGTTTGTGCTCAACGTACTGTACTGTTGCTATTTGCTGTGCTTAACCTTGTTTTACAGGGGGTCCCCAGGGTCGAGCCAGAAGAACCAGACCTGGTGGTAAGTGCAAATAGTGTGGGTACTTGTGTGGTGTACCAGGGGTATTGTGAAAGTGATTATTGTACAGTGTTCAGGCCACTAGAGGGGAAAGATGGGGGTTACAGTATCCCGGAGGTCTCTGCCCAGGTTAGCTTGACCACTACCAACCCTGACCTCTGGGTGGAGGCACCTGTTTCAGAACTCAGGCCCCTTAACCTGCTACTAGCCAAGCAGGCAGGGGTAGTAGCCCTTGGGATAGCGCCACCTAGGGGTTACACACAGAAAATTGTACAAGCAATTCACACATAACGTGTAAAGCATAGTTTACAAAGTAGCTAGTTTCAACATATACGGTGATCTTATGGATGACCTATAGTATACAGTGTATACAAAATGCTCCTAATGCATATGTGGATGCAATATACAGATAAGACAATTGACGCTTTAGCAGTACCAGTTTGTAAGAATTTAAGGGACAAATACAAATTAGGAATTAGCACAGCATATTAGCAAAAGAGTGGGAGAGGTGTATCATGAGAATGGAGAACACTAAGGCCTACATGCAAAAGTGAAAATTCTATGTAGGGAGAATAGCAGTGGAGCAGAGTAGGGTAGTAGATCCTGGCAAGATACTCAGGCTCCTAGGCAGAGACAGACAACAGAGACCAGATTGTAACAACATAAAACGAGGAGCAAGATTAAGTGCTTATAAATATATGAGTAGATCATGCTTAGACATGCAGGTCAGCAGACAAGGTGTTAGACTAGGAGGGGTGGGGAAATTAGGGGCAGGTGCAATTAACAGAAAGGAAATTATGTCCTGCTTTATTTAGTGAGCTGGGTGAGGCAGAAAATCAAATTTGTGTAGGGAGAGAGTTCCACAATTTTGGGAGACGGTAGGAAAAAGAGGACTGGCCAATTGAGGTGGCTCTCCGGGGAACTGACAGGGTTCTGTGGTCATGGGATCTGAGGAGGCGAGAGGGTGTGGGTGGAGGGGAAAGGGAGGAGGTAAGATAAGGAGGGAGGGTACCAAGCCAGTAGTTAGAGAGGAGCTTAGCGCAGTGATGCAGCTGCCTATTAGTTGGAGATGGGAAAGCTAAAGCGCAGTAAAGGTGACAGTGATAGGTTAGGGGAGGTGCATCAAGGGCAAAGCGGCAGAAGGAGTTGAAAAGGGTATCCAATTTAGCTAAATAGGTGGTGGGAGCAGAGCAATAGATGACATCGCAGTAGTCGATGATTGGGAGAATCATCTGTAGGACCAGTTCGCGCCTTGCCTGGAGCGGGAGGCAGGAGCAGTTTCTATATAAGGTGCTGAGTTTAGGTCAAAGCTTTTTCATTATGGCATTTATATGGTCCGAGAACATGAGATGTTGATTCAGCCAAAAGCCCAGATACCTGAAAGACGCCATGGCCTCAATAGTTGTCCCATCGAGGGTAGTGAGGGAAGGGAGGGATGGTAGCCTTGACAGTCTCTGTTTGGTGCCGAACATCATGGCCATTGTTTTCTTAGCATTTAGGAAGAGTTGGTGGATTGAAACCAACCCTGGACATTATTGAATTCCCATTGGAGCCTGGAGGCAACATCCAAGAGCGATGGCCCTCAGGAGAAAAGAACCATATCATCAGCATACATATGTATAGAAGATGATGTACAGATGGATGGAAGATTGTTCGGAAAAATGGAGAAAAGGATCAGACCCAGTACAGACCCCTGGGGGAAACCAGTGCATATAGGTAGAGGAGGGGCGATGGAGTCAGACATTTTTACCGATTGTGTGCAGCCGTTTAAGTATGCACTGAACCATTTTATGGCATGTTCAGACAGGCCAGCGGATGACAGAGAGAAGAGTAGGAGGGAATAGAAAACTGTGTCAAATGCTTTAGCCAGATCAATTAAGATGGCAGTAGTGATGTGTCCACAATCCATACCAGACAGGATCGAGTCCGTGATCCGAAGGAGAAGTAGAGTGGTGTTTGCAGAACCCAGATTGATATTGGGTGAAAAAGTTTATGTCTGAGAGGTACGAAGGCAGTTGGACTAGGACTAGATGTTCTTGCAGTTTGGCTAACGTTGGGAGGAGTGAGATGGAGCGGTAGTTCCCAAGGGAGGAGGTATCACCACTCTTTGGAAGTGGGAGGATGATTGCATGTTTCCAACCTTGTAGTATTTCGGCCAGTTGAAAAGAGAGGTTGAGAAGGGCACTCAGTGGAGGAGCAATGGTTGCGGTGGACAGGTTTAGTAGCTTTGGATCCAGCCCGATAGGGGAGCTACCTTTGCTCGGGTTAAGGGCTCCTAAAGCAGCGAGCATATCTAGTGACCGGATTTTGGAGAAGGAGAAATTGTATGGTGGAGCAGGTGGGCTGCTTGTAGAGGCAGTAGATGACTGACTTTTGGTTGGAAGGGAGCCTAGTAGTGCAGAAACGCATGAGGTGAAGTGCGAGTTGAATGCTGCAGCTACACTTGGGTGGTTAGAGATGACGGTATTGTTTATTTTAAGGAGGGGGGAAGGAGGAGGAGCCTGGGAGCAGAAAAGTGAGTGAATTACTTTCCAGAATTTGGATGGGTTATTTATATTGGAGTTAAAAGTAGAGCTGAAGTACTCAGCCTTGGCCAAATGAGTGGCTTTCGTGCATTTGTTTCTGAGGGTTCGGTATACTTCATAGTCTTTATGAAGCTTTGTGCCTTTATGGAGCTTCCAAGCTAAGTCACGCACTCTTTGGAAAGCAATGGGCTCTGGAGAGATCCAGGGGAGGTGGTTTCCTTGGACTCGGACATGGCGTAAAGGTGCATGTTGATTCCAGACTTCAAGAAATCGGTCTCTGAAGTAGTTTGCTGCTTCATCTAGGTTGCTGGCTTTGAATATAGGTGACCAGTTTGTGTAGATCAAATCATGCAAAAGAGGGCCAATGTTCAGCGATTTGTACAATCAGATTTGTAATGTTTTATGGGGGGGCTTTGACTTTGTGTACTCTACGCACCAAGAAGGTCATGCAGTGGTCACTGCAGGCGTTTGCTAGGGTACCGGATTTAATGACCCTGTGAGTGTGTGAGGTGAGGGCCCATTCAATGATGGAGTTGTTGCCTGTCTTGTGGTTTAGCCGAGTCAGGTTGTGGTTAAGTTGAGCGTGTGTATAGCATTATGCACTTTGCTAGGTATGGAGGTCAACCAATTTATGTTGAAATTGCCCACGATATATAATTCGCAGGCTGAAGAGTGGGTAGCTAGGGTAGCTATGAGGTCAGTAGCGATATTGGGCTGTAAACCAGGGTGGCAGTAGGCGCATGCTATGAAGATAGGCTTGGAGAAGGGGAGAGAGATTTGCAACATCAGGGCCTCATATGCTTTCGGTACAGAGCTGGGAAAGACAGAGGTAAATTGGATGGATGAAGAGATGTAGATTGCTACCCCCTCCACCTCTACCTAGATGGTCCTGTCACGATATTGTAAAGCCAAGGAGTGGGAGAGACAAGTTGCAGATCTTGTTATTTAGCCATGATTCTGATAGGATAATTATATCAGGGGTGAGTGTAGCCACCAGGGGCTGGAGCAAGTCCACTTTGGGGAGGAAACTGCATATATTGATATGTAGGATTTTTAGGCCATGAAGGAGAGTTGTAAGTCATGACTCAGGACTAACAGCTGGAGGTTGTTGAGGGAACATTCCTGTTTGTGCTGGGCCAGGGTTAGGGTTTATGTCTCCAGCTTATAAGAGTAATAGGGCAATAATAATATAATGTAGCTTGGCACTCTTGAACCAAGAGTGGGTGCATAACAGTCGGGAGTTGTGGCTTTTACTGATAGCTGAGGGTGGCCTGAAGCTAAGTATGAGTATTAGAGTATAGTACATATGCATCTGGACAAGAGAGGTGCAGGAGTGAATGGGGGAGTGAGACCAGGATAGAGGAGTGGGAGAAGGGGAGGTAGCCTGGTTGAAAACAGGAAGAAGGAAGGCATAGTGGCTCTGCAATGAAGGCGAGGGAGTAGGGGACAGGGGAGAGAGAGCAGAAAACACCAAAAGGACAAGGTTTAGAGTGGAAGGCATCATATTTATGGGAGGAGGAGGAGAAATTACAAAGCCCCAAAAAGTATAACTGAGTAAAAGGGTTGTGAGAGATAGGGTCAGTAAATAATCCTGAGAACACAGGAATGCTGTAAGGCAGGGAGGGCTCGTTTGTGGGAGGACAATAATGGGCAGTGAAAAATGGCAAAGCAGATTTTACTTTAATGTCCTGTGACGTGAAGATGTTTGATGAAGCAGGGTCTGAGGGAGCCAATGAGTTAAGGGCAGTATGAGGGAGGAGGAGCAAACGTGTACTTAAAGGAGGCCTGGGATGGGGTGGGGGGAAGGACAAAAACCTTCAGTAGTGGATTAAATGTTCATCAATATAGCAGAACTGGTAGAAGTAGATAGAAAAGACGCACCAATCGGGTGAGCCGTGCTGACCGGCCGACCAATCAGGTGCCGGTTGCGAGGAGCAACAGCCAATTGGAGCACCGCCAGAGCGAGATTGGAAACAGCGGCTGTACCTTGAGAGCTGGTCTGGGGACAGATTCCACAAGGGCAGGCAGGAGATGTAGAGTCCTGGCGGCGGCAGCTGAGGAGGTGCTGCTTTCTGTTTAAAAAGCGCCTGCTCAGGGTGCAGAGCAATCTAAAGAAGCAAGGAGAGGGTAGGGTAAATATAGGCTAACAGACAGTGTAATAGCAATGGAAGGGGCAGGAGACTGGCAGCAGACAGTCAGTGGGGAGTAGAGGTGAATGCAGGAGACAAAAGATTTGCAGATTAACTAGGCAGTGGTTGGGCTGCGTCGAGACAAAGGAGGGGGAAGATAGTGGCAGAGAGAAGATCAGAGCAGTGGGGGGGGCTGGGGTGAGTTCAAGTTCAAGCAGGCTTTTTGGCACTAGCAGGAGTGGAGAAACGATAGCTCCAGTAAAGGTGCAGTGAAGAAGAGAGAAATTTTCAGGTGGTAGGGTACCGGGAGCAGGCAGAGAGTAGTGAGGTTAGGCAGACCAGAAGGAACAGGCATGCACAAATTAAGCACGGTCTAAGCACTAGCAGGCTGTAATTATGCAGCTAAACTTAAAAACAGTAGGCAGGAGAATAAATATGCATTCTGTACAACTGGAACTAGCAGGCAGGCGTAAAGACAACTTAGCAAAAACCTTCAGTAATGGATTAAAAGTTTTTCAATATAGCAAAAGCTGGTAGAAGTAGATAGAAAAGACGCACCAATCGGGTGAGCTGCCAACGCCGACTCAATCAGGTGCTGGTGCAAGGTGAGCAGCAGCCAATTGGAGCACTGCCAGAGCGAGATTGAAAACAGTGGCTGTACCTTGAGAGCTGGTCCAGGGATGGGTTCCACAAGGGCAGGCAGGAGATGTAGAATCCTGATGGTGGCGACCGAGAAGGTGCCGTCTTTCCATTTAAAAGTGCCACTCGGGGCTCAGAGCAATCTTGAGAGCTGGTCCGGGGATGGGTTCCACAAGGGCAGGCAGTAGATGTAGAGTCCTGGTGGCGGCGGCCGAGGAGGTGCTGCCTTTCCATTTAAAAGCGCCACTCGAGGCGCAGAGCAATCAATTGGGTGAGCCGTGATGACCAGCCAACCAATCAGGTGCTGGTTGCAAGGAGCAGCAGCCAATCAGAGCACCACAGGAGCGAGATTGAAAACAGCGGCTGTACCTTGAGAGCTGGTCCGGGGATGGGTTCCTCAAGGGAAGGCAGGAGATGTAGAGTCCTGGCGGCAGCGGCCGAGGAGGCACCGCCTTTCCATTTAAAAGCACCACTCAGGGCCCAGAGCAATCTTGAGAGCTGGTCCAGGGACGGGTTCCACAAGGGCAGGCAGAAGATGTAGAGTCCTGGCAGCAGCGGGCAAGTAGGTGCCCCCTTTCCATTTAAAAGCGCCGCTCGGGGTTCAGAGCAATCTGATTCTCTCAGAGGGGAAGAAAGCAGAGCCGAGGGGGTATTTTTCAGATTACGTCGGTGGTCCAGAGGTCCGAGGAGGCTTCTGCCCAGGCGGGCTGAGATCCCCTGATTCTCTCAGAGGGGAAAGAGCAGAGCCGAGGGGGTATTTTTCGGATCACGTTGGCGGTCCAGAGGTCCGAGGAGACTTCTGCCCAGGCGGGCTGAGATCCCCTGATTCTCTCAGAGGGGAAAAGAGCAGAGCTGAGGGGGTATTTTTCGGATCACGTTGGCAGTTCAGAGGTCTGAGGAGGCTTCTGCCCAGGTGGGCTGAGATCCCCTCAATAATCTTTGTCCACACATCTTATCTAGTCAAGCAGTAGGGGTTTACTAAGTACAGGCTGAACTCACTGGCTGCTTCCAGGCACAGTACAATGCAACTGAGCCACCTCAGAATTTTGGGCACCACAGGACCCTGGAGAGGGGACTGTAGTTAATTCACAGTTTCATTCTGGATGATACATTCTGTCAGTAGTTCATTTGCAGATCGCAGATGGATGCTTAACATATCTTACTATCTGCATTTATCGGAGTGTCATACACTACACTGATGAGCCTTCGACCTAGCACTAACCACACCAGCTTCCACTTGGGAGTGACCCTCTCTCAGGGGACCTCCCTCAAGGGGCACTCATGGATACTTCCAAGTTCCACCCTTGCCTGCTGCCTGCAAGGATTACACCATGTCCAAAACCGTCTTTGGGACCCAGTTGGTGGAGAACCCACACATTTAATAACAGAAAATACAAAATCGCACATGCCCCCACAATGCAAAGCATCATGGGCTACATATGCAAATCACCACAGAATGTTAGGCTGGTCCAACTTTAAGCAGAATTGCATGGTGCCGAAAGGCCTCTCTCACACAGTTTGCAAAGGGTGCTAACAGAAGACATAGACACATGTTTCGTCCTACCAGGACTCATCAATATGCCTTGTCTGTTTGACACCCCAGTGACATGGACCAGCTACCCCTATGGCAGTGTGCCTGGGATATATTGTGGTGAACCCATTAAAATAAAAAACAATTTAAAAGACAAAGAACCTCTGTGCATAAACACTGAGGCAAGGGTTACCCCAAAGGGCATTTGGCTGGGAAGCCAAGTTTCAAGAAAATACAAAATCGCACATGCCTCCACAATGCAAAGCATCATGGGCTGCATATGCAAATCACCACAGAATGTTAGGCTGGTCCAACTTTAAGCAGAATTGCATGGTGCCGGAAGGCCTCTCACATAGCTTGCAAGGGTGCTACAGAAGACATAGACATTTGTTTGGCCCTACCAGGACTCATCAGTATGCCTCATCTGTTTGACACCCCAGTGGCATGGACCAGCTACCCTTAAGGCAGTATGCCTGGGATATATTGTGGTGAACCCATTAAAATAAAAAACAATTTAAAAGATAAAGAACCTCTGTGCATAAACACTGAGGCAAGGGTTACCCCAAAGGGCATTTGGCTGGGAAGCCAAGTTTAATAACAGAGATGTATTTGGGTGTCTGATTTCCCACTGTGGGATTGCACTGGAACCAGGATCCATTCACCCAGCACTCCACCAAGCTGGTCTCAGCGAGGTGTGTGATACTTTATTTTCCCTGAAGTCTCTCAGCTTGGCTGCTCACTGCATTGGATGCATTCAGTTTAATTTCTTCCATTTCTAAATGTAAGCATACCCAGCTGGGTGACCTGCTTCCTCGCCTGAGGGGCTGCTGTTCAGCAGCTTCCTCTGCTTCATCAGAGAACTGCTGGCACTCCACTTTAGCCATTGGAAAAAGGAAGGCATAGATTGTTGTATTTAGTGGCCGAAAATAAGTGTAACCCCCCCACAAATGGGGGTTCCCAAAAAGTCTTTCTGGAGCTTGCCTAAATGCTCACTTCCAGGTGGGTGTCCTGCATTTTAGCAGTTTAAATGTGATTACCAGAGCTTGTATGGCCTCTGTGTACTGTCTCTTTAAGAGTTGCTTGATTGCAGCATAAGTAATCTGAGATGGAGCTCTGTTGAAAGATGTAACGATTTGCTGAAAACCATTTAGAATGATAATGATAATGTAGTTTGTCTAACCTGCTTTCTTTGTAGCAAGGACTGTTTTGTTTGTCTCCACTATCTTGGTCCTGGACTGCAAATTGGACCAATCAGTTCTGGTGGGATCTAAAATGTAGCCGGACTACAGGAGCTGTCTGAATTCAAAATGTATAGGAACTGTGGTTTGAGTTTTTGTGCCTTTTTTGCAACTGAAGGGGGAGCTCTTGCTTTGACTGACAGCCAAATCAGCCAACCAAATCTTTTGGATCTGAGGGAAGTCCCGGGCAGCTTGCAGTTTTCAGTTTAGTTCTGAGCTGGAAGCTCAAGAAGAAGGAGCTGAAGTAATTTTGGTCAACAATCTTAAGTGGATGGGAAAACTGTGAAAGGGCTGAGTTTTTGGCTGCATGTCTGCTGCTGCTCCATGAGAGGAAGAGAAGAGAAGAGAATTATTTTGGACTAAATCCAAGTTTTTGTGACTAAAGTAAGCTACTGAAGCGGGCCAGGCTCACCTGAAGAAGACTGAATATTTTTGCTGAATGCGATCGGCCTGTCAGGAGTTCCAGCTACCCCTAAGCTCCCGGTGTGTGCAGAGACTTTGCGATTGAGACCGGGGAGCACTTTGCCTGGTACAGTGGAATTCCCGTACATGTAAATGTGCTATGAGCTGCTAGTGGATTGTGAGTTAGTTCCCCACTGTGTGAACTGTGTTCTGTTTACTGGAAGCTGTATCCAGCCCAAAACGGATTGCATCGAACTTGTCTCCATCGGTCTGAGGCTTTTGCCAGACTGGCCCCAGCCAGACTACCCACTGCACAGAGAAGCCATCGACGAGAGACCTGCCTGGGATCAGCCCCCTGCTTCACGATGAACAGAACAATGCTCTATACCAGGGCCCTGCTTCTCCTGGTATTCCAGATCAACCACCTAGGTCTCGATTTTCGTCCAGCCTGTGTCCAGTCTTGGGTATCGTGAGTAAATACCAGGGTAGCTCCCTGCACCAACAGCTTAATCTGAGTGTGTCATCTGATTGTCTTGTTGTTTTGTTTCCTTTACGATCTGAGCCCTCTGGCTCCAGATTACAAATACTGTGTACTGTGCATGTTGTGTTTTCCATCACAGGGCCCCAACCACCTGCAACCCTGGGCAACTGTCCTGGCTAGCCCATCTCTTCTCCACCTGGGTACCCAGAGGTGGACTGTGTGGGGGGACTTAAAGCACATGCATAACTGCTTGATTGATATAACCTTTAAGCTAATTAACCTGATTTTGCCCCTCCCTTGTTCAAGTCCCCTGAATAAATCAGATCGAAATTTTTCTGCATGTAATCTGACCGTGGTTCCAGTTTGTGCTCAACGTACTGTACTGTTGCTATTTGCTGTGCTTAACTTTGTTTTACAAGGGGTCCCCAGGGTCGAGCCAGAGGAACCAGCCCTGGTGGTAAGTGCAAACAGTGTGGGTACTTGTGTGGTGTACCGGGGTATTGTGAAAGTGATTATTGTACAGTGTTCAGGCCACTAGAGGGGAAGGGGGGGGGTTACAGTATCCCGGAGGGCTGTGCCCAGGTTAGCCTGACCACTACCAACCCTGACCTCTGGGTGAGGCACCCATTTCAGAACTCAGGCCCCTTAACCTGCTACTAGCCAAGCAAGCAGGGGTAGTAGCCCTAGGGATAGTGCCACCTAGGGGTTACATAAGTACCTTAAACACATCAGGGTCTTGGTAGTAAGGAAAACACATACACCACAGAAATGTAGGCCTTCTCTGTTTACTTCTATTCAGTTCAGACACGGAGGAACACTGTTCTCAACACACACAGGAAGAGTTACAGTAAATGCATTCCCTAAAGCTGTACTGTCTAACATTTCTTAAAGCTGCACTACACATAACAATCCCTCCTGACTTAGCTGGAAAGTACATAAGTAAATAATTCAGAAAATAGTATGAGGCTATTAAAGTTATCACTGCAGTGTCCCTTTAGTTAGTCTATGTCATTAGGCTATATCCACTAGTTTGTACCTCTTAGCACTACTTGCCCCTTCTTGGGTTCACATGGATCACCGTAAGGTATTTCCACCATGCATTGTCGCATATCCTGATTAATCAAGTGATGTGTGGATCTATGATGTGACCGTTCCACGTATGATCAACCATGTATCCGAGTCCCAGGCATGCACTCTTGTATTTATGAAACCTGTGTGTTAGATTTGATGTGTAATGTTTCATTGCTGTTGATTTCATGTTACTCAGTGTATTTTGTTCCTTTCTGTATTGTAACCTGTGCCTATTGTTTCAACCTTGTATTGTCTGCCACTGTATGGCCTGGGTTGCAACTGAAAATGGTCATTTTGGGTCAGCTTGCCTACCCGGTCACCAAAAACATAAATAAAAAAAAATACAAATCTCTACAAGTCCATCCTCTTTGGTGGACTTCTTATACGTCCTGACTGATGTAGTAGGACTTGAGGCTGTTGCACTTCAATCTTTATAGCATCAGCCACATCTTGTCTCAGTTGTTGTGGTTCCACTGTCTCTTCCTGTTCTTGTTCTGGAAGAAATAATGCTGGATAACCACCCTGACTCTGGGTAACCCTTTTTTTTCTGTCTCAATTCTAGTACATAATTGGTCCAAATGTTTTTTCACTCTCCTCTGGTTAGTCAGTCGAACACTATAGACAACATTTCCGAACTTTTTTTCTACCATGCCTTCTATCCATCTCTTTAGGCCTGCATACATCCTGACCCACACAAGATCATTGGGTTTGAAGGATCTGGTCTTAGGAAGTATTTCAGTTACTGACGTATAGCCTAGAGGGTGAAGAAGGTCCAACTGAGTTTGAATCTGATGTCCAAACAACAATTCTGCAGGGGATATTCCCGTGACACAATGTGGTGTTGTTCGATACATCACAAGAAAGTCAAAAAAGGGCTATTTGTATTGCTGTCAGTGTAGAAGGATTAGCTTTGTCCATATTCTTTTTAAAAGTCAGAACCAGGTGTTCCGCTTCACCATTTGAACTTGGATGGTAGGGAGGTGAGAAAATGTGGTGAATACCACGTTGTTGGCAAAATGCTTGAAATTCAACAGATGTGAACTGTGGTCCATTATCAAAGACGATCGCTTGCGGAAAACCATGAGTAGCAAAGCTAGATTTCAACACTTTGATGGTACTCTCAGTAGTTGTTGAAGACATTTGATGAATTTCTGGCCATTTATTATAAACATCAGTTAAGAGTAACCAAGTGGAATTTTAAAACGATCCTGCAAAATCAATATGAAACCTTTGCCAGGGTTTTTCAGGTCATTTTCAATGGTGAACTGGAGCTCTTGCCAGATTTCTCATCAATGCAGCACAACCATCGCATCTTTTCACAACCTGGTATATGTCTTTGTCAATAGAAGGCCACCATACATGAAGTCTGGCTAGGGATTTCATTTTAGCAATGCATGGATGGCCCACATGCAAAAGAGTCAACACATTTGAGTGATAACATTGGGGTACTATGACATCAATCCCCACAGAAGACACCCCTCAGCAATGGACAGCTACTGTCTCTTCATATAGTAAGGTTGTAGTTCAGCTGAACAAGTAATAGCTTGCAGCCAACCCTCAAGCAAATACTGATACACTTGTTTCAAAATTGCATCTTGACTAGTTGCTTTGCAATGTCCTTGGCTAGTACTGGAGGCTGATCTAACTGTTGTAGCTCCATTGCACACACAACAGTACAGTCCTCTGTATCTTTGAATTGCACTGGAAAACTATCTGTCCCCACCTGGCATACTAATGGCTCCTCTTTAAGTCCCCCATTGAACTCCATTTCTCTGAATATTGGTAACCTCGACAAGGCATCCGCATTTCCATGCTGGTCTGTAGATTGATATGTAACCTCAAAATTATAGGCAAACAAAATTACTGTCCATCATTGAAGTTGGCTGGCAGCTGTCTCTGGAATTCCTTTTTCTGGACTGAAAATTGTCACTAGTGGCTTGTGATCCATCTTCAGGTGAAACTTGCAACCTAGTAAATATTGGCGAAATTTCTGGACTCCAAACACAATCGCTAATGCCTCTCTTTGAATCTGGGCATAATTCATTTCAGCTGCAGTGAGTTTGCATGAAGCATGGGCTATCGGCTTTTCCACTCCTTCTGGATCTGTATGGAAAAGGACAGCTCCTATATCCACAGGACTAGCATCACAGGCCAATGTGATGGGTAAGTTAGGGTCATAATGAGTTAAATTATTAACATTGGTTATAGAGAGCTTCATGGCTTGAACTGGGCCCGCTGGCGCAGAGGCATGGTGGCCATCTGCGGTGCTGACAAACTGGGTTCGGGAATGGATCCAGGTGTCAGAAGGCCCGCCCAGAGAGCAGGATTGAGAGTCCGAGGGACTGCTGTCCTGCTCCGAGGGGAAGAGGGTCGAGTGCTCGGCACAACGTAGACCTCCAGCGGAGGCTGGAGGTACCACAAGCGCTCTGGTGCCTGCTGGAAGGGGGGCGGGGCAGACGCTGGACATCATTGCACGTCCTGCCCCAGGGAAAAACAATGAGAGAAACGGAAAAAACCTATCTCGGCTCCCTGCTAATGAGCGGTTACAGTATCATCGACCCTCTGGCCACCTAACTCTGCTAAGGCAGCCCTATTCGGGAGGGTCAGTCCCGAGCATGTGGGGTCGGCGGTTAGGGCAGGGTGAACTCGCACGGGTTAGGGTCAGGAGCCAAAAATAGAAAAAAAAATAACTTTATCTTTTTTGTATACGTTTGGAATTTATTTTTTTTATTTATTACAGTAAATTACCATGGGCAATCATGAGAAATCAGCAAGGTACAGTAGGAGATTATCAGTAATCACAATCACCATTTCCATAACATCATGGTTCTTGATTGGTGACATTTAACATTCATTTTTATTTTTGTTGTTAATTATGATCACAATGATGGTTTTTGAAGCTTTGAACATAATTGATAATGATAATTTGTGATTCATCATTATAAAATCATCATCTTTTCAACTATATCCTTGCACCAGGCCCTATAATCCCAGCACCCATATCCAGACTAGGGAAAAGCTTCTTTCAGTTGTAATAACTGTCTCACAAGCAGTCTGGAGTGCTAAGGTCATCTAGGGAGTTTGCCTGGGTGTCAGCTGTGGGAGACTGCTGTTAGCTGTACATGCTGCCTTTCTACTGAGACTCCATTGACTCTGCCTACAAGCCTAATCCCTAAACAGGTGCCATATTTGTGTTTACTCTGTTCTTGCTTCATTGCATTTGCTATACTTTCTCTCTGTGTGAACTACTTACAGGCTTACTATTACTAAGACTGTTACCTAAATTTTGTTGGTTGCACCCCTCCTGGGCTGCCCCTTTGTTGTTCTCAATAACTAGCATATGATGTTCTCCTCCACTGATATACTCCTCTGGCTTGCTTCTACATTATAAATATTTATCCTGAATCCTACCTACAGCCTATCTGGTTGGACCTTACTTTCAAGTTTTTATTCTACTAATTTGGTGAGCTTCAGCGTGCACCCTATTTGGGCTTTAATTGTATAGTCACCTAGATTCTTTTGCTAGCTAAAGTCATATTGTATTAAGATGGGTTGCTCCTAATTTGATTTTTTTCAGGTCTGTCTACCCATTGTATTTGGAGATCATGCACCTGGACCACCCTCTGTATCCTTCTCCTTCTTCCTTACCTACCCTGTTCCTCACTCACCTCCCCCCTTCAGCCCCTCCCATGCCCCCTCTTACCCCTGCTGTCTCCCCCTCCTTAAACTTTCAACTTCTTCACAGAGCTTTTTTTCCCCTCCCTTTACAAACATACAAAATTTGCCAGCAGATGAAGGCCTAGTGGCCTATCAAGTCTGCTCGAATGTGCAGCTAGCACCCCTTATTCTGCAGCTACCCTTCCCTCTCACCCGTCCCCTTCCTTGACCCTCCCCCTTGCCCTGTCCTAGCCCCTTTTGAAGCAGTCCACTGTTCCACTGGATACCACTTCTGCTGGTAACACATTCCACCCAGCTACCACCTCTCTGTAAAAAGTGTCTCCTTATCTCCTCCTGAACCTTCCTCCTCCTCCAGTCTCATATCATGGCCCTGGGTGTCCCTCCTCCCTCCCTTACTTTGAACAGCCCTCCATACCTGTCTTGTTTATTCCTTTCATGTACTTGAAGGTTTCAATCATATCCCCCATCCCTCCTCTTCTCCAGCGAGTACATGTTCAACTCCCTCAGCCTTCTCTCATATGGTAAGTCCCCCAGCCTCTTGATCATCTTTGTCACCCTGCACTGCACCCCCTCCAGTAACTTAATGTCCCTCTTCAGATATAAGTGCCAGTTGTAGTCTAACTAATGATCTATACAGTGGTAGAATCACCTCCCCCCTCCTCCAGGATATACCCCTTGCAATGCAACCCAGCATTTTGTTGGCCTTTGCAGCTGCCTTCCTACATTGTGCCGAGTTGTTCATTGACCCCGTAGTGAGCACCCACATATCCTTCTCCACCTCTGTCTCGGCTAGCTACACCCCCCAGCTGGTAACTCCTTGGGTTTTTTGCCCCAAAATGCAGCACCTTCCACTTTTTGGCATTGAACCCCAGTTGCCAGGTGTCCAACCAGGTTTCCAGCTTTGCCAGATCATCCTGCAACCCCTGCCATCCCCCTAAGTCATCCACCACTGCTCCCATCTTGGTGTCGTCAGCAAACAGACTGATCTTGCTCTTTATACCCAATAATATGTATGCATTTTTTATTTATTTATTTATTTAGTTTTTGTTGACCGGGTAAGTGCACTAGACAAATCCTGCCTATTTTCAGGCACGACCCGGGGGAGGGGGATACAGATGAATGCCAACTGACCTTGAACCAGATTAAGCTGTTGGTGGTATTTTTAGTGAATGAGGGAAATTTGGCCAGGACACCGGGGAAATTCCCTACTCTTTTCGATAAGTGCCATGGGATCTTTAACATCCACCTGAACTACCACCAATCCAGGCAGATGGGACCTCGGTTTAACGTCTCATCCGAAAGACAGCACCTCAGAAGTGCAGCACCCCCCTCATGCTGCAGTACAGTGTCAGTACTGGGATATTAACCCAAGTGCCAGATGTGGGAACTGAACCCACAGCCCTCTGATCTCCTGGCCTCAGAGGCAAGTGTGCTACCTACTGAGCCACTGACACTGCAACCTCCAGAATCCTGGCTCTGCATCCATAGTGTTTGGCATTGAATATGCCAAACAGCGCTGGCCCCAACACCGAGCTCTGCGGAACACCGCTTGTCACTACCCTTGGGGATGAAAGCTCCCCACCCACTGCCACCCACTG
The DNA here is from genome assembly GCA_016271365.2 of Neoceratodus forsteri. Lineage (NCBI taxonomy): Eukaryota > Metazoa > Chordata > Ceratodontiformes > Ceratodontidae > Neoceratodus > Neoceratodus forsteri. The sequence goes on along the minus strand of CM028137.1, from coordinate 528,777,121 downwards.
TTGCCTTCCCTGAAGCCAGTTCCCTACCCATTTCACCAGCTTTGCACCCACCCCTGTGCCTTGTAACTTACTTCCCGGCCTCCCATGTAGCGCTGAGTCGAATGCCTTACTGAAGTTCTGGTACAGGACATCCACTGCATGGCCCCCATCTAATTGTCTAGTTACCCAGTCATAGAACTCCACCAGGCTGGTGTAGCAGGATCTGCCAGTTACAAATCCATGCTGTCTGCTGTCCTGTAGTCCTTTGGCCTCCAGCCTCTCCTTCAGGATAGTCTCCATCAGCTTACCCATGATGGATGTGAGGTTTACCAGTCTGTAGTTCATCTGTTCATCCTTGGGACTGCTGTAATGGAGGGGCACCACATGAGCCATCCTCCAATCCTGAGGTACATACCCTGAGTGTAGTGAGGCATTAAATAGGTCTGCCAAAGGGCTCACCAGGACCTCTGCCAACTCCTTCAGTACCCTGGGGTGGATGCCATCTGGGCATGGTGCTTTGTCCGCCCTCAGTACCCTCAAACCCTCCAGAACCCTGCCCTCTGTGATTTCTCCATCCATCACCTCTGTTTCTGCCTCCCTCCCTCCCTCTTGATATCACCCCTTCTTCTCCTTAGTAAATACCAAGCAGAAGTAATCATTTAGTGCTTCTGCCTTATCATCCCTGCTTCCACCCAACCCCCCTCCTTCCTAACCCTTGCTATATGGTCCTTACAGTTCCTTTTCTCCCTATTGTACGTGAAGAAGTCCTTCTCCCCCTTCTTAATGCCTCTGCGCCAGCCTGAGCTCCATAGATGCCTTGGCAGCCCTTACTGCTCTTGTCACCTCCTTTGATTCCTTCAGGTACTCCTCCCTGTCCTCCCCTCCCCTCCCTCCCTGTTTTTTTGTACCTCCTAAAGGCAGCTCTTTTCCTCCTTACCTTTTCCATGACCTCCTTGCTTACCCAGCTAGGTTTCTTTGCCCTAGCCTTCTTGTGCTGGGCCTTGCTGCAGGTTCTGGTTGCCTCCACTATCCCCAGCTTTATGAGCTCCCACCTCTGGTTAATGCCCATACTAGGCTGAATTGTGGCCAGGTACCCTTTTACCGTTTCCCCCATCCTCCCGAAGTCAGCTCTCCTGATGTCCAGCACCCTTGTGCCAGATTCCACTCTTTCTTTACCCATATCCAATGTGAACCTGGCAGTATAGCCTAGAGGTTAGAGTAACGAGCTGTGAATGAGCTTGGTACATCCAGCAGACAGACCTGGGTTTGATTCCCACAACCTCCACATGCATATTGTGTGACTCTGAGCAAGTCACTTAACCTCCCCAGTGCTCCCGAGTTGCCCTTGAAAACAGGCACTTGAGCCTAGTGAGCCTTACCCAGATAACAAAGAATAAAATAAAATAAAAACCATACTGAGTGGTGGTCACTCCCTGCCAGTGGTTCTTCCACCCTAAGTTCCCTCACAGACTCCCCATTTGCCAGCATGAGGTCAAGAGTATTCCCTAACCTGGTTGGTTTGCTGACCATTTGCATCAGGAAACTGTCCTGGAAGGCATCCAGCAGTACCTGCTCCCTTCTATTCCTGGTTGTTGGGGTACTCCAGTTCACTCCTAGCATGTTGAAGTTGCTCACAATCACCACACTACCCTTCTCACAGGTCCTCCTGATCTGTCCCGCTAGTTTCCTATCTAACTCTTCTGTCTGAGAGGGCAGCCTGTACACCACTCCCATCCTGAGAGTCCTATTCTTGGAATCCTAGATTTGCATCCATAGTGACTCCGTACTACCCTACTCCCCTTCCTCCCGTACACACTTCAGTCCTTCCCTCACATATAGTGCCACCCCCCCCCTTCCCAATCACTCTATCTCTATGAAATACCCTGTATCCTAGTACCGACAGGTCCCAGTCATTGTATTGGGTGGCCCATGTTTTGGTGATGGCTGCAATATCCACCTCCCCCTCTGTCTTGAGAGTCTGTAGCTCTCCTGTCCACCTGCTCTCCATTCTCCTCCATTCACATGTACGCCGATGATATAGTCCTGTATGCATCTGGCTCCTGTTCCACCGAGGTTGCATCTGATTTGCAGCACAACTTCAGCAAAGTTCAGCATTGGTTTGCAAACCACCAACTACCTCTCAATGCCAAAAAAAGAGTCTCCATGACCTTCGGTACCAGGCAGAGACTTACCAGGTTTCCCTCTCTAGGGTGTCTGGCTGGACTAACACCTGAACTTCTCTGGTCATATTGAAGCTATTCAGAAAAAATTGCGTCCCAAGCTTGGTGTCTTATTCAGGAACCGTGCCTGCATCAAAGCCATGGCTAGGTGTGAGATTGTCCAGAAGATGATCCTACCTACCTTCGACTACTTAACGTAGTCTCACAGTTGCACACTCCCCAAGTCCCTCCCTGGCCAGACAGATGTCCTCTTCAATTCCTTATGCCATTTTGCCCTTGACGCCCCCCTCCGTACTCATCACTGTGATCTCTACCATGCCCTATCCTTCCCTTCCCTGACAAACTGACATCTCTCTCACTGCACAAAATTCACATCCAAGCACTGACTGGGTGAACTTCCCTCCTATCTCTCCCCTGCCTTTACAACCGTGGCCCCCCTCCTTCCCACTCCCTAAGATCTACCAATTCACGAACCGTGGTGGTCCCAGGCTGCTCCACCCTTATTGACCAATTGGGTTATTCTTATTGCCTCCCAAAATTCACTTCCTGTCAAATTTGCCACTCATCCTCTTGCTACTCCATTAACTCTGCCCTCAAGAACTTCCTTGCCCCTTCCTGTGCCTGTTATGACCCTCCCTAATCTCCCCACCATCTCCCCATAGCCCATATTACCATATGCCTGCTCCCCACCACTCCTATTCTCCTCTGATCATGCTCCTCCTTGTCCCCTACTCTCTCTCCTCCTAAAGTATTCCTCACCCTTCTTTCTCTACCCTTAATCTATCTCCCTCCTGTGAGCTCGATCACTGCCATGAGCAGGCAGGATCCACAGCGCACAGTGGGCAACAACTTTACCCCCTTTTTCCTATTTCTCCTTTTACTGCACCCCCTCAGTCACTGCTATATCACTGCTTTGTGCAGGCAGGGTCACCCAGCACACTGGTGGGGTACTACCCCCCTTACTATAGTTGACCTCTGCTTCCCCCTCCCACAACATCCCTCCCCCAACACCCCCTCTCTCACATCACTATATATAAATAACTCTCATTGCCTATAACCAGTGTCCTACCAGTGGGGCTGTCCACCACCCTGCCCAGATAGGGATAACAGGACACTGTTGAATTTCAGCTCCCCTTTCTCTCCTTGGATACCCCCCACCTACAATACCTCTCTCTCATCACCCTGCCACACTCTATCTCTCCTCTCCTCCTACTCCTCTTCCGGTTAACATAGCCTAACACTGTCCTACCCCTACACTCAATTAAGCACTTATAACCTACCCCATACCCCTCTTATATGCACTTTAGTCCACCCTGTCATCTCTGTTTGCCTCAAAAATCATGCTCTGTCTGCATCTCTCCATAAATTTCCTTTCCCTTCTTCCATTCTACCCTCCGCAATTTTTCGTTCTCTCCTTCCTTTCTTTCTCTCTTTACTCCAGTCGCTGTAAATCTTGTATATCTATGTTACACTAATGGCTACCCGTTACTATTGCGTCACCTTACCATCTAGTGCTACATGCTGTTGCCAAGTTATTATATGTGTTCCAGTGTTACCAACTGTTGCCAATTTGCTATATGTGTCTTCATATCTAGTATACTTAACTCTTGCATTGTTAGCCAGTGTTATCCACCTGTAATCTCTCCTGCTCTCATTGTATGCAAATTAAGCAAATTGTATTCCAACATTGTAACATTTACATTTCTCTGTATTCTATCCCATTGTTCCCTACCCCTCAGGTTGCACCAAAGACAAGCAACTTGTTGCTCAGCATGCCTTCCTGGTGAAACATTTCAATAACATAAATAAATAAAAACAAGCTCTGCAGTTTTCTTCCAAAGGCTCCTAGTATTCAGGGTGACCACCTTCCACCCCGGCCCCTTCTGCCCTCCTTTACTAGCATCGCCACTAGTTCTTGCCCTTTGTCCTTTGTCACTGTTATGGGGGGTAAGCTCATATGGCTTCCCAACCTGTGGTCTCTGCATGTTCCATGCCCACTTGCCACCCCCTGCTCCCAGTTTAAATTCCTAACTTCTGCTATATTCTCCTCCATTCTCTGTTTCAACACTTTCTTTCCCTCATCGCTCAAGTGTAGTCTGTCCTTGGCATAGAGACTACTGTCCTCCCAGGCCCCTCCCACCCCACCAGCCCATACCCTTTAGCATGACACCAGGTTCTTAGCCATTTGTTAAAATTCTTTATTCTCAGCTTTCTTGCTGTGCTTGCCCTGGGCACTGGAAGTATCTCTGAGAAAGTTACTGATCTTCCTGCCCCCTCACATAATTGTCCTAGTTCCTCAAACCTCCTCTGGACTATATCTACTGTCCTGTCAGCCAGGTCATTCGTCCCCAAATGTATAATTAAATGAGGCTTCTCCCTACCCCTTCTAGCATATTTTAGAACAGATTGTCCCACCCTTTCTGCTGTCATTCCCAGCATGGCCTCCACCCAAATGCGACTATGTCTCTCCCCTTTGCTACCCCACGTGACTCCTCTTAGTATTGTGTCCTCCAGCAATAAGATTCCACCCCTCTTACTAACCGATTGCTACCCTTCCTCCCCACCTCTCACTCCTGGCTCCTCCTCTTCCTTCTGCATAGTAGTTCCCCCTTCTGCCCCTGTTGTAACTCCACCAGCAGAAGTCCCCCCCCCACTCCAGTTTCATCCGGATTTCTATCAGTTACTCCTCCAATTTCATCACCTCCCTCCTCCTCCTTTCCCTCTAGTACTGCAAAATGATTTTCTGAAGACCCTTCTCCAATGCTCACTTCCTCTCTCCTCATAGTAGCCCATTCCCTCCTTTCGACTCCATGACTGTTGCCACTTCTCCTCCTCCCCTCACCAGTCTCTTTCTCCTCTTTCCTGTTGTCTTCTTTCCCTTGACCTGGTTTTCCCTGACACCGTTCTTCTTGGCCTGGGCCCCCCATCTCTGCTTCCCTTCTTCTGACCCTCTCCTCCCCCTGTTGGCCTAAATAGCCCTCCCCCCTCCTCTCCTCTCCTCTCCTCCCTCCCTCCAGTGTTGGGCTATAACCTCCTCCAGTCTGTCTTGCCTGTCTTAGCTCCTCCTGCAGACCTTCAATCTCCTTTTAAGTTTCTCTGTTTGGTTGCACACTAAACAGTCCCCCACCCTCCACACAATTTTTAGAAAGATTGGCGCACTACAGTTGTTGCAGCCTACCACCCTACCCATTGCTCTTGTTGTCCACCAGCGACCCCCCCATCCTTCCAGACGAAGGATGCCCAATGCTCCCCCAAGTCTCCCCTCTCCCACCTCTATCACTGCAAAACATTCTTCTCCTTTTCTCAATTTCCTTTACCCCCTTTGTCATACACTTTAGATAGATTGAGCTACCTTTTAAGATCCTATCCCTCCTGTCCACACCCAAAAAGAAACTGTAAGCAACTATTGCACAGCTTCCTTCTCACTCCTACCCTTCCTTTCCACAATGCAAACACCAATGCAAACAGGTAAAAATGAAAGCTCCTTGTATTGCAGTTACTTCCCTTCCATGGAGATAGCAGTCACCTCTTCACTTGCTGCTGTTCCTTTCCTGGATGTCTGCTTCTGCTATGACAGGTGCATGTCCTTTGCCCTTTTGGGGAAGTGATGTCAGAACCCCCGGTATAAAGGAAATGATATACCTGGGGTAGGTGGGGTGAGGGGCAGGAAGGGTGGGACCAGCCCGTGCCTTCCAGAAACAATCAGGTAGCTGAGACCCCTGGCCAGACAATTAGCACCCTTCCCCCACTATGCATTAAACTTTGCAGCTAGTGAAGACAGCAAAAAACAACCACAACTCCACTAGAAGCACAAAAAATAGGTTTGATTCCAGAAGAAACAGGTCTCCAATTCAAACAGCCTCACCAACACACCTATATAGGCTTGAAATTAGAAGATACAGGTTTCCAGTTCAAAGAAACAGTCCCACCAGAACAGTCCCAATAAAAACACACCAAAATAGGTTTGAAATCAGAAGAACTAGATCTCCAATTTAAAGAAATGACAGCCCCACTTAAAGCACACCAAAATAAAGTTTCAACAGTTCCAAAACAGTTCCCTGCTAACCCCTTTTAAGAAGTAAGAAAAACTCAGCCTGCTACCAAGTGAAACAATAAGACAAATCGGCCCATTTACAGCACACCAAAATAGATTTCAAAATTCCAACAGTCCCAAAACAATGCTCTGCTAGCCCCTTAGACATAGTAAGAAAAAAATAAATAACCTGCTACCAAGTGAAATCAACATGAAGCAATTTAAAAGCAGCAAGGAGCAGCTACTGCACTGAAATGGATCCAGTCCCCTTCCCCTTCTAGTTTCTTCCCTTTCTCCCTTTCCCATCTCGCCCCCCCCCCACTGTCGTGGACGTAATCCCATTCTATCCTTTTGCTCTCCATCCTGCTCCTCCTAGCTGGTGATATAGAATGTAACCCTGCCCTTCTTCTCCTCCCCTCCTCTTCCCCTAAAGGTCTTAGTCTCTTCCACCTCTACACTAGGAGCCTTCTCTCTAAACTAGACTTCCTGAATGTTTGGGTTACCCAGCACTTCCCTGAACTACTCTCCATCTCTGAATCTTGACTTTTATCCTGAATTCCTGACTCCAGCTTGGCTATTCTCAACTACAACCCTTTTAGGCAGGACTGTGGCACATGAAGGGGCGGTGTTGCCTTCTATGTCAGCCATAATCTTACCTGCTCTGTCTCTCTCAGAAAATCTGTACCCGTTTCTAACAAGCTTCTCCTGGACACATTTCTAATCCATCCTCCCCACCCATCTTCACTGGTGTTCTCTACACCTCCCCCCAAATCTATCACCCCTCATTGGTTGTCACTCTTTCCTCTCTGGCCTCGCACTATTCCTCTGGGAAACTCCTTCTACTAGGGGACTTCAACATCAATTGGCTCTTCCCTGCCTCCAGGCAGACTTCCCATAAGATAGAGTCACTTAACCTTAAACAGCTCATCATAGAGCCCACATGACGTAATCCTTCTTCCCCCAACCATACCCTACGGGACTGGGTTCTGTACTCACATCCTCACCACATAGCCACAGCTGGTGTCATGCCAGATGCTTTCGGTGACCACTGTATGACATACTCCATCAGAAAAGTTTGCCTTCCTCCTGCCCCTCCCATATGTAAGATCCAGGTTGTTCCAGTAACGTAACACATTAAACCCTGGATGACCATTTTGTATTAGGTTAACCATGGGATGATTTGGACTTCAAACGAATCTACTGGATACAATGCATTAACAGTGATCCCCTCCTTGGTGACCTCACAGCCACTGACTGGTCTCCCATCCTCTCTGCTAGTGATATGGATGTGGCCTTCTCCTTGTTCCACTCCAAATTCCTACTCGTTTGGGACAAGCATGCCCCCCCCCCGAAAATCTAGGATCAAGAGCACTCACCACCTCTTGATTACACCGGACTTTACAGATCATATCCCGTAACCATGCCAGAGTCTGTTTCAAATTATCCCACTCCACTTCTGATCTCCTTAGTTACAGGAAGCTTAGAAACATCTGCACCAAGGCTGTCCAAGCTGCGAAATCAAATTTATTTCAAAACCAACCTCCAGAATAACCTCAAATCCCCTGCAAAATTATGTAAGGTTCTTCACACCCTGTTTGACCCCCCCAAAGCCAGTGTGCCTCCCCCATCCTGCTTGTGAATGGTTCACCTATCTCTGATCTCTCCTTGCTTGTTTCTCACTTTAATGAACATTTCACTACCTGTGTTCTCCCTCCTTCCACTCATCCTACCGACTCCCTATCCTAGTCTCACTCCTCCTTCCCTCTGCCTCATCTGTCTCAGGGGTTTCATTTCTCTTCTGTCACTCCCCAGGAGTCCTTCCTCCCTTAACCTGTCCAAATCCAGTCCTGATGGACCGGACCCAAAGCTGCTTCATCCCTCTGCTCCTGCCATTGCCTTTCCCCTCACCCACCTCCTCAACCTCTATTTCTCCCTCTGTCCTGTCCCTCAGTTCTGGAAGTTTGCCAAGGTTCTCTCCCTCTACAAAGAGGGCGACCCGACCTCACCTTCCAACCCATTTCCCTCCTTTCCACTCTCACCAAACTGCAGGAGAAGCTAGTTTACTCCTGGCTTGCCGATGTCCTCTACTTCTCTAATTTTCTCTCTACCCTCTTGTCTGGCTCTCATAAACGACACTCCACAGTCTCCTCCCTGCGGCAAGTCACTGATTCTATTCTTACTGGGATGGATCAGGGACTTATCACAGTGGTCATCCTCATCAACCTGGCTAAGTCCTTTGATTAAGTTGCCCACCCCCTCCACCTGAATAAGCTGAGCTCAGCTGGCCTCTCAGCTTCTATTGTTGAATGAGTCAGGTCATATCTCTTCAGCCACCTCCAGTCGGTACAGACTGGAGGGGCACTGTCCAAGGTCCTCAAAGGCTCCATTCTGGGACCCATCCTATTTTCAATTTTTTTAAATGACCTCCCATACATCTATGCTAACTTACATATCCACGATGACATGTGCCTCAGGTTCATTGGCACCAGCCTTGGATGAATTGCTTCAGCGTGATTTCCACAACGTTCTGCGTTGGTTCCAATCCAACCAGTTCTGGGTCAACACTATGAAAACCATGTCCATGACCTTTGGTACCAGCCAAAAACTGGCCAGACTCTCCCCCCTTTTCACCACTCTGGATGGCTCTCCTCCAAAGCAGTTACCACCTTCAAATATCTTTGTGTGTAGTTGGACAGGACTAGGCTCGACTTCTCCACCAACACCAATGCCATCTACTCCAAACTCTACCTTAAACTTGATGCTCTGTACCACAGCAAAGGCTGCTTCACTCCCCAGGTCTGCCAGGAGCTGGTCACTAAAACTGGTGTTTCCAGTGTTTGACTCTGCACATGTGGTCTACAACACCTCCCTCACAAGACTGGGCACTGTCTTCAATGGTTTCTGCTGTTTTGCTGCAAATGCCCACTTTTGCACTCATCACTGTTCCCTCTATTCCTCTTTCTGTATTCCTCCTCTTCTGTCATGTCACCTAACTCACTGTGCCTCCTTCATCCCTATATACTGGTTTAGTTCTCTTCCTCCTTACCTCTCTCCCCTCCTCTCTCCCATTCTTCCTGCCTCTTGCAGTGTTCATTCAAGAGACTCAAGCACCTTCTCCCTTCCTCACTCCCCCTGCTGGGCAGTCTGCTTTCACCTGTCACTTTCCCTCCATCTGGAACTATATCTCCTCTGCTCTTCACCTTTCTCTCTCTCATCTCTCCCTTAAATGCCAGCTTAAATTTCTCCCTGCCCCATCCTGCTTCTACCAAGCTCCCACATGGCCTGATCCCCCCCCCCACCCCACTTGTCAGATGGCCTGACTGATCCTGCTTCTTGATTTTGGTTGGATATTTGTTTTGCTTTTGTCATGCAGTCCATAACATGTGGGTTATTTTTACTTGCATTTTACTATACCACTGCTACTGCTTTTTATGTTGGTTGCCGGCATGCCAACATATTGTGGCAGTAGGGGATTTCGGGATGTTTGTTGCTGCCGAGCCCGTTGCAGTACACAAAACTAGGGGCTCAGAATGGGCTCGGCAGTCTACACTAATGACTACTCGGTGTGTCCTGACACAACTCTCTGCTGGGTGGGCTGAACGGTCATGCACTTCAAAGGACCAAAAGCTGTTCCAATCAGAGAGGGCTTTGGGCCTTTGTTTGTATAAAGAGGAGGGCTACCGGACAGATGGGGAAAACAAGCACCCAGCAGAGCACCCGCTAGCACTGTTGCTCCTGGAAGTACAGTGCGGTGTTTTTGTCGATGTTTCACTAAGTCGAGCTGCACTACCTACTGCAGGATGGAGGAGGGGATAAAATGGAGATCAGGAAGTGTGCTTTGCCCCCGCAGTGACCGTTTTTGCCACTGCCACCACAGTCCCTCCACTTAACTTTGCCAACATCAGGGGGCCCAATCCCTGTATCAGCAGTGGAAGAACCCCCCCCAACAGTATGGGACACTGGGGAGCCCACTCCCAGTGTCCCCAATCATTAATACCACCACCACCACTGTGGAATACTGGGGAGCCTACCCCCAGTGTCCCGAAATATTCCTGTCCCTAAAAAAAAAGAAAATCATCCCCCGACATCTTAATTTTTTTTTTAACCCTGTAAAAAAGAAAATGGTTCCTTGTCGTCTCCCCACCCCCTCCCCCATACTAACCCTCCTTCTGTGCATCCACCCCCTCACCCCCCACCCCATACTTACCATCAAGGTCAAGCACTGTCATCTTCTCTGGACGGGACACGTCCGTACTCTTCAAAGCCAACTACGAACTGAAGAATCAAGGTAAACACTGTATAATGGCTGTCAATGGCGGTTTCAACTTATGTTGATATCTCAGCCATTTTTTTAGATTTTTGCACCAAATTTTCAACATGGGGTTCTTGGGAACCTCACCTCCTGAACACTGTCATTTTGTAACTCTGTCCCGAAAGGTAATTTCGCAGTCGCTGCATGGAATCACCTTTCAGGACTGATCAATGAAATGACAGTGCTACTGTTCATGAGGTAGGGTCCTAAAAAGCCCATGTTGGAAAATTTGGTGTAAAAATACCCAAAAATAGCCAAGTTACATGCGCTCGATGAAATTTTTATACTCATGCATGTAACTTTGGTTATTTTTAATATTTTGACTACAAATTTTCAACATGGCCATTGTTTCACACTACTTCATGAACAATAAAGCTGTTATTTTTCATATCCTGTCCAAAACCTGTGGTGCAGAATGGTGCAGTCACTGCACGAAATCACCTTTCAGGATAGAATACTGAAATGATAGTGCAACTGCTCATGAGGTGGGGTCCCAAAAATCCCATGTTGAAAATTTGGGGCAAAAATACCAACAGATGCCCAAGCTACGTGCGCTCATTTAAATTCTCCTACATGCACGAGCATAACTTGATCAATTTTTAACATTATCACTCCAAATTTTCAACATAGCCATTTTTATGCACTGCCTTATGAACAACACAGCTGTCATTTCTCACATCCTGACCAAAACATGTTCTCGCACCTGTGGCGTGAAATGGCGCAGTCGCTGCACGAAACCACCTTTTGGGATTGAGTAACAAAATGATAACACCACTGTTCATGAGGCAGGGTCCCAAAAATCCCAGGTTGAAAATATGTAGCAAAAATACCAACAAAAGAAAGAGCTGCACACGCTTGTTGAAATTTTCCTACGCACATGCGAAACTTTGCCAATTTTTTATATTTTTACTCCAAGTTTTCAACCTAGTCATTTCTTCACACACCCTCATGAACAGTACAGCAGTCATTTCACACATTCTGCCCCAAACGGGTTTCCGCACCTGTGGCACGGAATGATGTTTTGCCAGGGATTAAGACATTTTTACCTATGGGGTTTATGAGGTATGGTGATAAGAAGACTATGTTTAAAATTTGGGTTCAAAATATGAAAAAATTACAAGAAGTGTATAGGCAGGGGTGTCACAAACAGAAGGAGGGAAGTAGTGATGCCGTTATATAAAACCCTGGTCAGGCCTAAGAGCGGTTAAGTTGTATCAGACAAATCTGATAGATTTCTTTGACTGGGTGATGAAGGAAGTTAATCGGGGGGGGGGGACCCTGGACATCGCCTACCTTAATTTCAGCAAGGTCTTTGACACTGTCTCACATAAGAGGCTTAAGAAGATTGGTAGTCTGGGCATGGTAGACATGGTGAACTGGGTTAGGAACTGGCTAACAGACAGGAGACCAAGGGTGGTGGTAAATAGGGTACAATCTGGGGAGGGGGGTGACCAACAGGGTACTGCAGGAATCAGTCCTTGAGACTGTCCTGTTCAATGTCTTCATTAGTGACATCGCAGAGGGGCTGGAAGGAAAGGTCTGTCTGTTTGCAGATGACACCAAGATCTGCAATAGGGTGGATTCTCCGGAAGGGGTGGAGAAAATGAGAAAACACCTAGGCAGGCTTCAGAAATGGTCTGAGGAGTGGCAACTGAGGTTTGTGCACAATTATGCACCTGGGGCATAGAAACTCTGGGGTGAGCTACAGGATGAGGGGGGCAGTTGCTGACAGTCACCAAGGAATAAAGGGACCTGGGGGTTATAATTTCACATGACTTGAAAATTTCAAAGCAGACTACAAAGGCAGTGGGGAGGGCCAGTGGTATGCTGGGGTGCATAAACAGGGGTATCACCAGCAGAAGAAGGGAGGTAGTGATGACGTTACATAAAACCCTGGTCAGGCTTCACATGGAGTACTGTGCGCAGTTCTGGAGACCATACCTTTGAAAGGGCATAAACAGGCTGGAGACGATCCAGAGAAGGGTGACTAAGATGGTACAGGGCTTGCACCACAAAACAAATGAGCAGAGATTAAGGGACTGCAATATGTACTCACTGGACGAGAAGAGGTAGACAGGAGACATGACAGAGACATTCAAGTACCTCAAAGGTATAAACAAGGTGCAGGGGGAAAGACATCTTCCAATACAGGAGGAGTACAAGAATGAGGGAGCAGGACATGAAATTGGAAGGTGGCAGGCTAAGAGGGAATATGAGGACGCTTTTCTTCACAGAGAGGGTGGTTGACACATGGAATGGTCTGCTGCAGGAGGTGATGGGAGCGAGTACTATGGCAGGAGTCAAACATGTATGGGTCAGGCATGGGGGAACCATAGAGGTACAGCTGAGGGAGGGTCAGAAGCTGTAGACAAGTACACGGCTTACAGTCAGACTGGATGGGCCTAGTGGTCCTTATCTGCTGACAGTTTCTATGTTTCAGCCTCTGGCAACCATGTTCACGGAGTCACTCAACACAGGAGTGGTGCCAGAGGATTGGAGGAGGGCACATGTGGCCCATATACACAGATCTGCAGTAGGGAGGAGGCAGGGAACTATAGGCCAGTCAGCCTCACATCAGTAGTGGTAAAGATCACGCATGCACTGCTTAAAGAAAAGGCAGTGGAACATTTACAAGGTGTCAGTGACCAGGACCCTAGAAGAAACATAGAAGTTGACGGCAGATAAGGACCGCAAGGCCCATCCAGTCTGCCCATTTCTTTTTCTACCTTATAAATGTGCCATCGGCCTTTGCTCTGTCAGTGACCTATGTATTCATAGTCATTTGTATTGCTCCCTTATGCCTATCCCATGCCTGTTTGAAGCCCTGCACTGTATTCATAGCCACCACTTCTTGTGGTAAGCCATTCCATGCATCTACCACCCTTTCTGTGAAAAAGAATTTCCTCACATTCCCCTTAATCGCCTCCCTCTAATCTCATGCTGTGTCCTCTTGTCCTGCTATTTTTCTTATATTTAAACATGTTAGACTCTTTCACCTTGTTTATGCCCTTAAGGTGTTTGAATGCCTCGATCATATCACCTCTCTCCTCCTTTGCTCAAGGGTATACATATTGAGCTCCGTTAATCTGTCCTCATATGTCTTCTGATGCAGTCCCTGCACCATTTTGTTGCCCTTCTCTGGACTGCCTCAATTTGGTTAATGTCCTTGTGAAGGTGTGGCCTCCAATACTGCACTAGTACTCCAGATGGGGCCTAACCAATGTCTTGTACAGAGGGATTATTACCTCCCTCTCACGACTTGTGATACCCTCTGCTACTACACCCTAACACCCCCTAGCCTTACCTACTGCTTTAGAGGTCTGCTTGGATGATTTTAGGTCATCAGTGATGATGATGCCCAAGTCTCTTTCTTCCTTTGTGACTGCTAGCAACTCCCCTCCAGCCTATAAGTGGCTTCAGGGTTTCCTCCCTATGTGCATGATTTGCACTTCTTTGCATTAAATCCCAGTTGCCACTCTTCTGACCATTCTGCTAGTTTATCCAGATCTCTTCTCATTCTGCCCACCCCATCTGGATCATCTACTCTGTTGCAGATCTTGGTGTCATCTGCAAACAGACAAGCCTACCCTCTAGTCCATCTGCAAGGTCACTAATGAGGATGTTGAATAGGACTGGCCCCAGGACTGATCCCTGAGGTACCCCACTTGTGACTTGCATCTCTTCTGACTGTATACCATTTACCACCACTCTTGTTTTCTGCCAGTCAACCAGTTTGCCACCCAGTTGACCAACTTCTGACCCACCCCGAGCCTACCCAGCTTATTTATCAATCTTCTATGTGGAACAGTGTCAAAAGCTTTGCTGAAGTCAAGGTAGCTGTACATCAACTGATCCCCTTGGTCCACCACTCTGGTTACCCAGTCAAAGAAATCTATGAGATTAGTTTGACAGGACCTTCCTTTGTAAACCCATGCTGTCTTGGATCCTGTGCCCCTATGGATTCCAGGTGTTGCACTATCCTTTCCTTAAGGAGGCCTCCATAATCTTGCCCACTACTGAGATAAGACTGACTGGTCTGTAGTTCCCCGCCTCCTCCCTGCTACCACTCTTGTGGGCGGGATCACATAAGCCCTTCTCCAGTCTTCTGGGACCTCTCCTGTGCTCAGAGACTCACTAAACAATTCTGCTAATGGCTCTGCTAGTTCCTCCTTTAGCTCCTTAAGTACCCTGGGATGTATGCCATCAGGTCCCATTGCCTTATCCACCTGAGCTTAGAAAGCTCTTGTAGGACCCTTTCTTTTGTGAAGGAGTAGTGCTCACCTCCCTCCCCCTGTGTCCATGATGCTGAGCTGTGGGCCCTGCCCTACCTTCTCTTCAGTAAATACTGAGCAAAAGTATCTATTTAGGATAGATGCCTTTACAGGGTCCTCCTCCTCACATGCTCCCTTTTCTCCATTAAGCTTAGTAATACCCCCTCTGGACTTTCTCCTTTCACTAATGTATCTATAGAAAGTCTTGTCACCTTCTTTTACTGTTAGTGCTAGTGTTTCCTCAGTTTGGGACTTTGCCTGCCTTACTGCCTTACCTGCTTCCCTTAGGGCAGTTTGGTATGCCTCCCTATCTTCATCCCGCTGTGTTCCTTATATTTCCTGAAGGCCAGCCTTTTGCTCTGACCTTTTCTGCTACTGTATTTGAGAACCAAAGTGGTTTCCTTCTTCTTTTGCACTTCCTTTTCTGTCTAACACAATGGGATGTTGCTTCAAGTATTGCATCCTTAATGCTTGCCCACTTTGCCTGTACCCCTCACCTGTGTTTCTTTTTGCCAGGGCTAGCTTAACTCTGTTGGCCATCTTATCAAAGTCAGCTCCTCTGAAGTCCCATATTTTGCCTTGGAATGGGATGATTTAGATGTAGTAGCCAAATTGAACCATACCATGTGATGGTCACTGGCCCCAGGTGACCTTCTACCTGGAGATCTGTGATCCCTTCTTTGTTAGTCAGTACTAGATCTAGGATAGCCCTGTCTCTTGTGGGTTGCTGTACCAGTTGTTTGAGGCCCTCCCTGCAGGGAATCCACTATGAGTCTAGTTCTGGCAGATGTTCTGCTGGTATTGACCAATCTGTATCCGGCATGTTGAAGTCTCCCATTATCAGAACCTCCCTTTAGCTGTCATGTTTTGTATATCTTCTAACAGTAATGTGTCTATGTCCTCCTCTGGTCTGGGGGCCTGTAGACAACCCCAGTTCTTATGGCTGTCCCATTTCCTGTTTCCAGGGTGACCCACAGTTCTTCTGGCTCCTTATGTGTATTCTGAATTTCTGTAGCTTTGATATTTTCATTAACATACAGGGCCACTCCTCCCCCCCTTTTTGCACCTCGGTCTCTTCTGAACAATAGGTAGCATGGATTCACAGTGGGTAGGTCATGTCACATGAATCTGATAGATTTCTTTGACTGGGTGATGAAGAAAATAAATGGGGGGGGGTGGGCAGTGGATGTCACCTACTGTACCTCGATTTTCAGCAAGGCCTTCAACACCATCCCACACAAGAGGCTTATTAACAAGATGTGTAGTCTGGGCATAGGACACAAGGTGGTGAACTGGGTTAGGAACTGGCTAAAAGACAGGAGACAGAGGGTGGTGGTAAATGGGTACAATCTTAGGACAGGAGGGTGACCAGCAGGGCACTGCAGGGTTCAGTCTTTGGGCCAGTCCTGTTCAATGCCTTCATTAGTGACATTGCAGAGGGTCTGGAACAAAAGGTCTGACTGTTTGCAGATGACACCAAGATCTATAACAGGGTGGATACTCCAGAAGGGGTAGAGAACAGAAGAAAGGAACTAGGCAGGCTTCAGAAATGGTCTGAGGAGTGGCAACTGAGATTTAATTCAAATAATTGCAAAATTATGCACCTGGGTCATAGAAACCCTGGGGAGAGCTACAGGATGGGAGGGGAGTTGCTGGCAGTCACCAAGGAACAAAGGGACCTGGCGGTTATTATTTCAGATCACCTAAAAATGTCAAAGCAGAATGCAAAGGCAGTGGGGAAGGTGGCCACTGGCATGCTGGGGTGCATAGGCAGGGGTATCACCAGCACAAGGAGGGAGGTGGTGATGCCATTATAGAAAACCCTGGTTAGGCCTCACATGGAGTACTGTGTGCAGTTCTGGAGGCCACGCCGTCGAAAGGACAAAAACAGGCTGAACATGGTCCAGAGAAGGGCGATTAACATGGTACAGGGCTTGCACCACAAAACTTGCGAGGACAGATTAAGGGACCTCAATATGTACTCTCTGGAGGAGAGGAGGGAGAGAGGACAGATAAACAAGGTGCAGAGGGGATACATCTTCCAATACAGGGGAGTACAAGAATGAAGGGGCATGACATGAAATTGGAAGGAGGCACATTAAGAAGGAATGTGAGGAGGTTTTTCTTCACAGAGAGGGTAGTGGATGCATGGAATGGTCTGCCAGAAGAGGTAGTGGGAGCGACTACTGTGGGTGGATTTAAACATGCATGGGACAGGCATAGGGGAACCATAGAGGTAAAGTAGATGGAGGGCCAGACGCCGTAATCAAGTACAGGGCTTATGGGCAGACTGGATAGGCCTAGTGGTCCTTATCTGCCAACAATTTCTATGTTTCTATTTCTGTATGCGCTTCCACACCTACATACATATGCACATCTATGCAGGAATTCGAGCGCAGGGTCCAGTACTATTACATTATCTCAACAAGCATTTGTCAATGCTGAATGTTTGCTTGCTGGTATTAGCATTAGAAATGCAGGAGTTAGAGAGATGCAGAATAGGAATGGCAGTGAAGTATTGAACTTCACGCCAAGCTCACCTCCATCCTGTAGAGACAGACAGGCATTGGGGTAAGTGTTTGGATCGTCACCCATGACGGTCATGCCATGTCACCTCACCCTATTCCGCAGACACTGACCTGTGTTGAGGTGTGCCTTAGGGTGTTTGGCTTTACAGTCACCCCATTCCATAAGGACATACGGTGAAATGGGTGCAGCATAGGAGAATGGGGTGAAGTCTGGGGCCGAAGAGTCCAAGGTACACCTCGATGCCTGTCAGTGGCTGGGGGTCAGGGTGGGATGGCATGAGCAGTACAGTTGGCAATCCAAAGGCACACCCCGATGCCTGCCAGTCTGTACAAGGTAGGACGTTATGGTTAGAAATCCTAATGCCTCGGGCATTTGTTGGTATTTGCACTACAAATTTTCAACATGGAATTTTTGTGCCCCCACCTCATGAAAGCATTTGGGACCTCTTCTCATGAAGAGTGGCAGTTTGATTTTGTCAATGTGTACCGAACATTGAGGTCTAACAGCGACAGTGCCATTCTGTGCCACATGTACGAAAACACAGATGGGGCAGGATGTGAAGAATGACAGCTGTACCATCCATAGGGAGGTGTGAAGAGATGGCAATGTTGAAAATCTGTAGTGGGAATATTAAAAATGCTCACACTTCTGAGCATACGTGGAAACTGTGCGACGCATGCACGTAACACGGTCATTTTATGGACTTTAACCACCAAATTTTCAACATAGGCATTTTAAAACCTCTGCTCATGAACAGTGTCACTGTGATTTTCTTAATGTGTCCCGAACACTGATTTCCCACAGCAACCGAGCTATTCTGCGCCAGAAGTGCGAAAACACATTACAGCCAGGATGTGAAAAATGACAGCTATATTGTTCATAAGGAGGTGAATAAAAATGGCAAAGTTGAAAATCTGGAGTGAAAATATTACAAATGTGCGAAGTTACGAGAATGCGTGGGAACTGCACAATGCACGCTCGAAACACAGTCAGTTTATGGACTTTTGTCACCAAATTTTCAACATAGGCATTTAAGGACCTCTGCTAATGAACAGTGTCACTGTGATTTTCTTAATGTGTCCCGAACACTGATTTCCCACAGCAACTGCGCTCTTCTGCGCCTGAAGTGCAAAAACACATTTTGGCCAGAATGTGAAAAATGACAGCTGTACTGTTCATAAGGAGGTACAGAAAAATGGCAATGATAAAAATCTGGAGTGAAAATATTGCAAATTCGTGAAGTTACGAGCGTGCGTAGCAACTGCGCAATGCAGGCTCGTAAAACAGTAATTTCTTGGATTTTTTCCACCAAATTTGCAACATAGACTTTTTGAGAGGCCACCTCATGAACACTGGCACTGTCATTTCGTTAATCAGTCCTGAAAGGCGATTCTGTGCAGTGACCGCGAAATCACCTTTCAGGACCGAATAACGCCATGACAGTGGCTGAGTTCATGAGGAGGGGTCCCAATAACCCCATGTTGAAAATGTTGTGCCAAAATTCCAAAAAATGCCTGAGATATGCACCAAAGTTGAAAAACCCTATTTATGCCATTATACAGCTTACTGGCATTTCTTCAGTTCGCGGTCAGCTTTGAAGAGTACAGACGTGTTCCCTGTCTACCGAAGATCGTCGCGCTGGACTCCGGAGGTAAGTATGGGGGTGAGGGGGGTGTGGGGAGGCAGGGTGCGCAGAAGGTGGGCGCGGGTTGGGGGTGGGGCCACCGGACTCAATGAGGGACCATTTTCTGATGTACAGGTACAGAACAAAAGAAAAAAACTTTGCAGGACTTTTTTTTTTTTTAACAGGGACATTTGGCACACTGGTGGGCTCCCAGCATGCTAACGTAGTGTTTTTTTTTTTTTTTGGAGACTGAGCCGATGGGGAGTTGGGCACCCCGTCGGCTTTTACGGGGCGAATAGCCATAGATTGGGCACCGCACAAAACCTACTTTGTGGGGGACATTATGCCAACAGGGAGTGGGCTCTCTATCAGCAAATTAAACGTGGATGGCGGAGATTATGCCGACGGGGGTGGGCTACCTCATCGGCAAATCAAACTCGGGATGGGGACTGAAGTCGGCGGGATTGGGGCCCCGTTGGAAAACAAAGACTGCTTGGGGGGGCGCATGCTGCAGAGGGGGATTGGGCACCCCCTCGGCAGTGGGGACTGAATAATACTGTTTGTGAATGCGGCGGCAAGCCATCCACCATGTTCACAAACAGTATTATGCTAGGTAACATTCCGCCCTGCAATGACGAGTCGCTCCCTCATTGCAGCGAAATGACTGACGCTGCAATGATGAGGCGGCCCCTGATTGCTGCGGCAAAAACGTTTGTACTTGGTGGCACTTTTGGAGACCAGTTTCATCGGCACACTGTGCCTCCATTGGTCCACCAGTGCCAAGCCCCTAAATGCAGTGCCTCCGTTGGCTGCCACAGTGCTGCACCGCCACAACCCGCTTCTCTGCTAAGTTGTTGCATAATGTTTCTTGCGCATGCGCGCAAGCAAACATAAAAAGTGAGGAATTTCATAGAAACATAGAATTTGATGGCAGATAAAGACCGCTTGGCCCACCTAGTCTGCCAGTTTCCCTACCTGATGGACAAGCTGCAGATTCTAGTTAATCAACAGCTTACTTAATCCTACCCCCACTGGAATTGCCTTATGCCTGTGTAACCCCCCTACAAATGGGGGTTCCTGAGGGTTTTCCCGGAGCTTGTCTGAATGCTCCATGCCTGACTGGTGTTCGGTGTAAGGCCGCTAAATGTGGGCGTTGAGAGTGCTTTTAAAGCCTCTAGTACTGCCTCTTTAAGAGCTGCCTGCTTGCAGGTTTTCGTGGTACAAATAGGGGGACTGGGGTTTCCCCTGCTCAAATCCTGCCCGCGACTGCTGTCTGATCACTCCGTTTCTGCAGTCGCTAGGAGCGCTGAGGAAGCCCCCTCGGAAGGTGTAACCATTTGCCTGAAATCAGTTAGAGTGATAGGGAAAATGCAGTTTTGTTTAACCTGCCTTTGTTGCAGATGGGACGCTGTGTGCTGTGCCCCTCCATCTTGGACCAGGACAGATCGAGGGGTCCAATAATAATGAGGGAGTATCTGAACTGGAGTCAAAAGCAGCCAACCAGAAACCAGGTCCCTAGATGGAGCCGGCCGACCAGTAGGGACACAGCTTGTGATTCTGGGAAGTGGCATTCTGGGCCATGGTGCCGTTTTGCACCAATGAGGGGAGATAGTGAGTGACTGGCATCTGCAGCCCTCCAATGGAATTGGGTGGCGCCCAACTGGAGAGACTTGCCCCAACTGCCAAAGGAGCAGAGTTGCTGTGGCTGTGAGCGAGGAAGGAGCCCTGGGCTTCTGCGCCGTTAAGTCTTCGGGCGGGAAGCGCAGGTGTGTGGTGAATGCTAAATTCAGGCGGCTCTGTCGCCATTAGACTCGGACTAAATCCGCAGGGCAGCGGTCAGAGGAGGCTGTGCAGGAGCGCAGCTACCTACCAGGCTCACCCTGTAGAGGACTGGAGAATCTGCTAAATTGCGCTCAGTCTGTCAGGACAGTGAAGCTGCAGTGAGATCCCCGGATAGCTGTGAATTCAGTCAGGTCCAAGGAGCAGCTGCCCGGTATGGTACCCCTCTGTTGTTTTCCATATAAATGTGTGAGGAGGCCCTTGAAGCTCAGGGTCAGCCCTGTGAGTGGTGAAAGAGTGGTTCTCTGTTGGAGTTGTGAGTACTGAATCAGGGTAGCTCCCTGTTAAAGGTCACTAGCAAAGGCAAAAATCATCGTGTTGTGTTGCTGACTGTACTAATTGAGCTTTCTGGCTCCATTTGATGTTCTCAGGAATTAAATGCTTGTTTGTGCCAGGGCCCCAACCAGCTGCATCGAGGAACTAGCCATTAGGGCTTGGGTACCCATAGACAGTAATTTATAGGTTAGGCCTGTGCACAGAGCCATGGGTAGATTCTCATATATTATATGTGGTGAGCTAATCAACCTGATTCCCCCAGGTCCTTGTTATCTCCCCTT
The DNA here is from genome assembly GCA_016271365.2 of Neoceratodus forsteri. Lineage (NCBI taxonomy): Eukaryota > Metazoa > Chordata > Ceratodontiformes > Ceratodontidae > Neoceratodus > Neoceratodus forsteri. Next base: position 528,755,797 of record CM028137.1, on the reverse strand, counting down.
AAATAAATCAGATTGCTTGTTTTGCAAAAGTACACTGGCTAGTTTGTGTATTCGTGGGGAAATACTGCACAGTGAATGTGGTGTAACTGTACCTTACTTTTCAGGGGGTCCCCAGAGTGAGCTGACCGGTTCGAGCCGGAGGGGTGAGTGTATATGGTAAGGACACTGAAACTGAACTGCGTGGGCCACTAGTGGGGAAAAAAGGGGGGTTGCAGCAACCCAGAAGGCTATGACCGAGTCAATCTCGACTGTTCTAACCCCGACCTCTGGGTGGAGGCATAGAAGTTGACGGCAGATAAGGACCGCAAGGCCCATCCAGTCTGCCCATTTCTTTTTCTACCTTATAAATGTGCCATCGACCTTTGCTCTGTCAGTGGCCTATCTATTCATAGTCATTTGTATTGCTCCCTTATGCCTATCCCATGCCTGTTTGAAGCCCTGCACTGTATTCATAGCCACCACTTCTTGTGGTAAGCCATTCCATGCATCCACCACCCTTTCTGTGAAAAAGAATTTCCTCACATTCCCCCTTAATCGGCCTCCCTCTAATCTCATGCTGTGTCCTCTTGTCCTGCTATTTTCTTATATTTAAACATGTTAGACTCTTTCACCTTGTTTATGCCCTTAAGGTGTTTGAATGCCTCGATCATATCACCTCTCTCCTCCTTTGCTCAAGGGTATACATATTGAGCTCCATTAATCTGTCCTCATATGTCTTCTGATGCAGTCCCTGCACCATTTTGGTGCCCTTCTCTGGACTGCCTCAATTTGGTTAATGTCCTTGTGAAGGTGTGGCCTCCAATACTGCGCAGTACTCCAGATGGGGCCTAACCAGTGTCTTGTACAGAGGATTAATACCTCCCTCTTCGACTTGTGATACCCCTACTAATACACTAACACCCCGAGCATTACCTACTGCTTTAGAGGTCTGCTTGGATGATTTCAGGTCATCAGTGATGATGATGCCCAGTCTCTTTCTTCCTTTGTGACTGCTAGCAACTCCCCTCCCAGCCTATAGGTGGCTTCAGGGTTTCTCTTCCCTATGTGCATGATTTTGCACTTCTTTGCATTAAATCCCAGTTGCCACTCTTCTGACCATTCTGCTAGTTTATCCAGATCTCTTCTCATTCTGCCCACCCCATCTGGATCATCTACTCTGTTGCAGATCTTGGTGTCATCTGCAAACAGACAAGCCTTACCCTCTAGTCCATCTGCAAGGTCACTAATGAAGATGTTGAAGAGGACTGGCCCCAGGACTGATCCCTGAGGTACCCCACTTGTGACTTGCATCTCTTCTGACTGTGTACCATTTACCACCACTCTCTGTTTTCTGCCCGTCAACCAGTTTGCCACCCAGTTGACCAACTTCTGACCCACCCCGAGCCTACCCAGCTTATTTATCAATCTCCTATGTGGAACAGTGTCAAAAGCTTTGCTGAAGTCAAGGTAGGCGACATCAACTGCTCCCCCTTGGTCCACCACTCTGGTTACCCTGTCAAAGAAATCTATGAGATTAGTTTGACAGGCACCCGCCAACGGATCTGGGCCCCTCACCCTGCTGCAGGTAAGGCAGGCAGGGGTAGTAGCCCTTGGGATAGGCCCCCCTGGGGGTTACGAATTGGAGGCACCGCTGGGATTAGCATCCCCTAGTGGCCGAGTGGGTGAAGTGCATAAATATGGAAAAGCTAACGGGGAAACTGGAAGGGGATACTATGGCCAAAATTAAGCTGGACCCTATTAAGACAATGGTACACAAACTGATGGGGTGGGGTGAAGCCGAAGAGCTGGACTCCCAGAGAATTGTGTTACTACTAGATGTGCCTCTGGGGACACCGACTGCTGACATTATTTCTACAGCGGAGTGTGTCAAATGTTTAGGCAAGGTGGAGGTGAAGGGCCGTATGGCTGACCTGCTCGATCAGACCCTGCAGGTGTTACTTTTGTGTAGTATAGCCATCGACCCCGAGAGGGTGCCCCCAATGATCTACCCGGAAGGTGCCCCACAGAGGTGGAGGCTTGTTCACATTCAGAGTGGGCCAGTCACTCCTGGGGGGTCTCCCCAGACTAATAGCTTCAAAGATAAACTGCTTAAATTGCTAGCTGTGGAGGGGAGGACTACCCAGGAGTTACTGCAGGTGCTGGACCTCTCTAATGAACCCACCCCCCAGGTTTCCCCCGGTACCTCTCCCTGTCCCCCCAAGAGTTCTATTTTGGCTCCACTGCCCCTAGTGGTTCCCCCTATACAGCTAGATTCTTACCGTAGGCTAAAACTTTTTTCTGGCACAGTGCCGGTGCCTTCAGGGGAAGACGACTTGGAGGCGTGGATGGACTACGCCACCCCCCTAGTTCAGGAGTGGCAATGCTCTGAGGGGGAGAAATGAAAGAGACTGATGGAGAGTCTGCGGGGCCCAGCTTTGGAGGCCATTAGGTTCTTGCGGGCCACTAGCCCGGAAACTACTGCAGCAGAGTACCTTTCTGCTTTAGAGGGAGTGTTTGGGAGTACAGAGACTGGGGAAGACTTATTATGGAAATTCAAGTCTGCCAAGCAGTGGAGGAATGAGAAGTTGTCCGCCTTTGTTACTAGGGTGGAGCGGGCCTTGCAGAAGGCCTATCGAAAAGGGGGGATCACAGCCACAGCCTTGAACCAGGTCAGGTTGGAACATGTTTTGAAGTCTGCTAGATTTTCCAGTGTAATACTGTTAAAACTTAAGTTACATGATAGACGGGCTGCCCCGCCTGAATACTGTCAATTGATGAGGGAGATTAGAGAAGTAGAGACTGATGAGGAGGGGTGGGAACCCTATGTGGGGGCTGTGAACCTGAGCCAAACCCCTGAGTCTAGCGCACCCGAGGAGACCCACCTTTCAGGGGGGCCTGATGCGTCCCCAGAAGTGCAGGGCGGAGTGGGGGTGCGTGCCATTTCCTCTGACCCCCAAGTAGAAAGCGAGTTGAGGGCCGAGGTCAGAAATTTACGAGAATTGGTGAGGGACTTGAGGCGATCCACTACCCACCCTGTTAGGTCTTGGGAACCTGAGTCATTTAGAAACCAATGCTCTAGCCCAGGGGAATGCCCTCGCCCCCCTGGAGGGCCCCCAGCAGACAAAGTATTCCCCTCCCAATAGAGACCCCCGGGACCCCAAGTTTTGCTACCATTGTGGTGAGGATGGACACTTTCAGCCTGAGTGCCAGCTGCCGGAGAATTTAAGGAAGGTCAACAGCCGACTGATCACTTGGCATCGCAGGGCCCACATCTGACCCCCCAGGAAGGGTTTTCTGACCCGGGCCAACGCCCCAGCAACTGCCGATACTGTGCCTCCTGAATGGTCTGATGTAGTCGGGCCCTCGATGGAGGCCCCGGTACGAGTAAATGGGATCACCACCCGAGCTGTATTAGATAGTGGCTCTCAGATAACCATCATGTTTCAGGACTGGTATCAGACACACCTACCTGAGGTGCCACTACAACCCTTGAATGGTCTACATGTATGGGGGCTGAGTGACAAGGCCTATCCGTATTTGGGGTATATTCGGATCTGGTTGTCATTTCCTACTTCTGTGACTGGAGTGGACGAACAGGTGGAAACCTTGGTTTTAGTCTGCCCCCCCACTGGACTGTACGATGGAGTGCCCCTGATGATCGGGACAAATGCTCATATGTTTGGTCGATTAGCCCAATTGTGTTCAGAAAAGCAAGCAGTTAGGACTGGATGGGCCCTAAGAATACCCGCTTTGATCCAAAAGGCCCATGAGACTCAGAGGAAGGTTAGCCAGGAGGAACCTGAAGGCCCGGTGGGTGTAGTATGGAAAAAGGATCCAGCACCGTTGATACTTGCCCCAAATACCCAGTGTGTATTGCAAGGGGAAGTCCGAATTAGAAAAGATGTTAAGAATAAGTTATTGGTGTTGGATGCACCCAGGGAGGGAAGATTGCCTCAGGGACTGCTGGTTAAACCCAGTATCTTGCCTGCTAGAGCCCATGCTTATGCCAGGAGGGTGATGGTTCAAGTTCATAATGTGTCTGACAAGGAGATTCGAGTAAATAGAGGTTGCACCCTAGCAAGTGTACATTGTGCTGATACTGCAGTGCTACCCAACAGCAAGAGCCCGAGGAAGGATGACCAAGTAACTCCCAACTTGTTTGATTTCCGGGACTCCCCGTTGCCTGCTGAATGGAAAGTGAGGATCAGTGAGAAGCTTGCCAAGAGAGACCAGGTATTTTCCCTAAAAGAATGGGACGTGGGATGTGTGCAGTGGGCTGAGCACCACATCCGGCTGCACGATGAAAGGCCTTTCGAGAGAGATCTCGGCGCCTGGCCCCTACTGACATAGACAATATAAGGCGGCATTTGCAAGAGATGCTTGCTGCTGGTGTGATACAAGAATCCAGAAGTCCCTATGCTTCCCCCATTTTCTATGAGTTTATCCGGATGCCTCAAGGTGCCCCAGCTACCTTTCAGCACTTGATGGAACGTGCTGTGGGGGATATGAATTTGCTCGAGTGTTTGGTTTACTTAGATGATGTCATAGTGTTTGGCAGCTCATTGGAAGAACATGAACGCCGATTGTTCAAGGTCCTGGATCGGCTGGAGGATTTTGGTCTCAAGTTATCTATAGACAAGTGCCAATTCTTCCAAACTTCTGTGAAGTATGTGGGCCACATAGTATCCACTGAAGGCATAGAGACTGACCCCAGCAAAGTGGAGGCCTTGACTACTTGGCCTCAACCGAAGAATTTGAAAGAGCTACAATGGTTCTTGGGGTTTTGTGGATATTATAGGCGGTTTGTCAAAGATTATTCTCGAGTGATTCGCCCCCTCCTCAACCTTACTCAGGGGTACCCCCCCACCCACAAAAAATATAAGAAAGTTGTGCACTCTGAGACAGAGAAGAAGTGTTTTCATCCGAATGATGTGTTTGGAAACCGCTGGACTACTGAGTGTGAGGAAACTTTCTATGACATCATATATCAACTTATCCATGCCCCAGTGCTGGCCTATGCTGACCCGGCCAAGCTGTACGTTCTCCATACTGATGCCAGTCTACAAGGATTGGGGGCTGTGTTATATCAGGAGCACCCAAACAGTCTAAGACCTGTAGCTTTTGGCAGCAGAAGTCTGACTCCTTCAGAAAAAAACTATCCAGTGCACAAACTAGAGTTCCTGGCCCTGAAGTGGGCCATTGTTGTTCAATTTCATGACTGTTTGTACGGTGCCAAGATATTGGTAAAGACTGATAACAATCCTCTGACCTATGTGCAGACCTCAGCCAAGTTAGATGCCACTGGCCATAGGTGGCTGTCTGCGTTGGCCACCTACGACTATGCTGTTGAGTATAGAGCAGGTCTCAACCATATAGATGCAGATGCTCTTTCTCTGAGGCCTGTGCCCCAAACCAACTGGGTCAGGTTGTCAGAACCTGACATAAGAGCCCTTTGGCAAAAATTTGACAAGGAGGAACAGGTGTCTCCTGATGCTGTGGACTGCATGGTGGATTGCTTGGGGCCATCCGAGAACTGCATACCTGCTGCTTACTGTCATTTTTCTGCATTAGACACTAGTGCGCTGCCCCAATTCAACAATGATAGTCTCTGACGGGCTCAGTCCCGAGACCCTATGATAACAGCTGCTTTGGAGGCTTTGCAGGCCGGGAGAGACGTGTCCAAACTGCGTTCCACTGATCTGAGAACCGCGTTGTTATACAAAGAGGGTTCAAAGTTAAAACTGATTAACCAACTACTATACAGGGACACTGTGGACAAAGAGGGCCGGGTAGACAAACAACAACTGGTGTTGCCCACTGCGTTTAGAGAACTGGTCTTGAGGTCCCTGCACAATCACATGGGACACCTCGGCATAGACCAAACCCTTGACTTGGTGCGGTCCCGATTTTATTGGCCTTAAATGGGCGCTGATGTGGAGCAGTATATCAGGACTTGCAGCCGATGTTTACAAAGAAAGACTCTGCCTCAGAGGGCTGCTCCCCTGGTTAACATCACTACTAGTGCCCCTATGGAACTGGTTTGCATTGATTTCCTGAGTCTAGAACCTGATCTGAAAAACATTAGCAACGTATTGGTAGTCACTGATCATTTTACCTGGTATGCACAGACTTTTCCTACTAAAGATCAGAAAGCAACCACGGTGGCTAAAGTACTTGTTGAGAACTTCTTTGTCCACTATGGGGCCCCCCAGAGAATCCATTCCGACCAGGGGAGGGACTTTGAGAGCCGCCTGATTAAAGAAATGCTATCTTTGTGAGGAGTACGAAAATAAAGAACCACCCCATATCATCCCCAGGGAGATCCCCAACCTGAAAGGTTTAACCTCACATTGCTTGATATGTTGGGCACAGTGCAACCTAAAGACAAGCCTAGATGGAGCCAGCAGATTAGCACCCTGGTTCATGCTTATAACTGCACCAAAAGTGATGCCACTGGATTTTCCCCGTACAGACTGATGTTTGGGAGAGAGGCTAGACTGCCAGTGGATGTGTGTTTCAGGGTTTCCCCTAATGGGGTACAAGCAGAAAATCATCTACAGTATGTACAGAAGTTGAAGGCCCAATTGAACCATGCCTACCAACTAGTCCAGACCATGGCTGCTAAACGAAATCTGGCCAATAAGGAGAGGTATGATAAGAAAGTGAAAGCAATGGAACTGCGAGAAGGGGATAAGAGTGCTATTGAGGAATTTGGGACTGCATGGCAAACATAAGATTGCTGACAGATGGCATCACCTCCCTCATATTGTCGTGAGAAAACTGGCAGATTTACCTGTATATAAAGTGCGGCCTGAAAACAATTCAAAAGATATGAAAACTATACACAGAAATCATCTGCTGCCGATCGGGCAAATCTTGATTGAAGCTGAACCTCCCAGTGCCCCCTCCCTCCAGGCCTGCGACTAGATCTGCTGCCAAGAAACAACCCAGACCACTTGATTCATCAGCAAATGAAATAAGAGGGCCCTTTCCAACCCCCTCTGATGAAGATGATCATCAGTCTGTGTCTGAAGACAATGAGAATAATATTGAATACTATCCCTCTTATGAACTGAGCCAACTGTTTTGGGGCAATCCCCTCGTTAACTCTGGAGATGAGGCTGGGTTTTCCGGACTGTCTGAGCCCCCGGTTTTGTCTCCGGAGCCAGTGCTTCCAGAGGATGAAGTGAGCAGCACCAAAGTCCAAGGGGTGGGATTCTGGCTTTTCAGAAGAAGGGAGTGATGTGGGGGAACAAAGCAGTGATATGCCAGAACCCAAAGAATATTTTGAGTGCCCTGATGGTTCCGTGCCAGTGCCCGCAATGTCCCCAGCTGAGCCAGGTAGTGTGGGTTCTGAAATAGAGGGCCCTGTTCTTGAAGGTGCTGGGGGCCCTGGGTCTCTTTCCTCTATGGAAGTTCTCCCTACTAATCTAAGTGAGACTGAAATGGAATCGGGGCCTGTAGCAGGTTTTTCCAAGACCCCTAGGTGCACTGGCTGAGAAGTACGGCCTGTAGTAAGGCTAAGTTATGAGTCCCTGGGTCAGCCTGTGGACCTGCCCTTAAATGTAGTCCATAAAGGGGTGTATGTGTCCCCGAGCTCCTTGCCTAAGTTGGCCTTGGGTGATGACTCCAGCCTGTTAGTATTGCCCTTTGAGTCTGGTACCCCTGCTGTAGGTAGCCAGCAAGTAGCTGATAGGGAAGGGTCCCCTCTTTCCAGGTGTCAAGGGCAGAAAGTAATGACCTGATTTACCAAGAAAATGGTTATCTGTGTGTAATGTTGCATAAACAATAGTAAATCGAGAATACAGTAACAATGCATGTAATATAAAGTGTGATATAATGTTGCTTAAACTGTTTGCCTTAAAGTGATTTAAGGGTAACTACTTGATGCAGACGCCAAGTTCTTTCCAGGCCAGGAAGGGTGTAACCCCCCTACAAATGGGGCTCCTGAGGGTTTTCCCGGAGCTTGTCTGAATGCTCCATGCCTGACTGGTGTTCGGCGTAAGGCTGCTAAATGTGGGCGTTGAGAGTGCTTTTAAAGCTTCTAGTACTGCCTCTTTAAGAGCTGCCTGCTCGCAGGTTTTCGTGGTACAAATAGGGGGACTGGGGTTTCCCTGCTCAAATCCTGCCCGCGACTGCTGTCTGATCACTCCGTTTCTGCAGTCGCTAGGAGCGCTGAGGAAGCCCCCTGAGAAGGTGTAACCATTTGCCTGAAATCAGTTAGAGTGATAGGGAAAGTGCAGTTTTGTTTAACCTGCCTTTGTTGCAGATGGGACGCTGTGTGCTGTGCCCCTCCATCTTGGACCAGGACAGTTTGAGGGGTCCAATAAGACTGAGGGAGTATCTGAACTGGAGTAAAAAGCAGCCAACCAGAAACCAGGACCCTAGATGGAGCCGGACGACCAGTAGGGACACAGCTTGTGATTCTGGGAAGTGGCATTCTGGGCCATGGCGCCGTTTTGCACCAATGAGGGCGATAGTGAGTGACTGGCATCTGCAGCCCTCCAATGGAGTCGGGTGGCGCCCGACTGGAGAGACTTGCCCCAACTGCCAAAGGAGCAGAGTTGCTGTGGCTGTGAGTGAAGAAGGAGCCCTGAGCTTCTGTGCCATTAAGTCTTCGTGCGGGAAGCGCGTGTGTGTGGTGAAGGCCAAATTCAGGTGGCTCTGTCGCCGTTAGAATCGGACTAAATCCGCGGGGCAGCGGTCAGAGGAGGCTGTGCAGGAGTGCAGCTACCTACCAGGCTCACCCTGTAGAGGACTGGAGAATCTGCTAAATCGCGCTCAGTCTGTCAGGACAGTGAAGCTGCAGTGAGATCCCCGAATAGCTGTGAGTTCAGTCGGGTCCAAGGAGCAGCTTCCTGGTGTGGTACCCCTCTGTTGTTTTCCATATAAATGTGTGAGGAGGCCCTTGAAGCTCAGGCTCAGCCCTGCGAGTGGTGAAAGAGTGGTTCTCTGTTGGAGTTGTGAGTACTGAATCAGGGTAGCTCCCTGTTAAAGGTCACTAGCAAAGGCAAAAATCATCTTGTTGTGTTGCTGACTGTACTAATTGAGCTCTCTGGCTCCATTTGATGTTCTCAGGAATTAAATGCTCATTTGTGCCAGGGCGCCAACCAGCTGCATTGAGGAACTAGCCAGTAGGGCTTGGGTACCCATAGACAGTAATTTATAGGTTAGGCCTGTGCACAGAGCCATGGGTAGATTCTCATATATTATATGTGGTAAGCTAATCAACCTGATTCCCCCAGGTCCTTGTTATCTCCCCTTAAATAAATCAGATTGCTTGTTTTGCAAAAGTACACTGGCTAGTTTGTGCATTCATGGGGAAATACTGCACAGTGAATGTGGTGTAACTGTACCTTACTTTTCAGGGGGTCCCCGGAGTGAGCTAACCGGTTCGAGCCGGGGGGTGAGTGTATATGGTAAGGACACTGAAATTGAACTGCGTGGGCCACTAGTGGGGAAAAAAGAGGGGTTGCAGCAACCCAGAGGGCTGTGACCGAGTCAATCTCGACTGTTCTAACCCTGACCTCTGGGTGGAGGAACCCGCCAACGGATCTGGGCCCCGCACCCTGCTGCAGGTAAGGCAGGCAGGGGTAGTAGCCCTTGGGATAGCGCCCCCTTGGGGTTACACCTGTCCCATGCATTCTTGAATTCTCCCACTGTTTCTGACTCCACAACCTTCTCAGGAAGGCTGTTCCATGCATCCACAACCTTCTCTGTGAAAAAATACTTTCTAACATTACCTCTGAGCCGCCCCCCCTCTATTTTCAAATTGTGTCCCCTTGTTCTTGCACATCTCTTCTTCTAAAAGATGCTACCCTCTTGCACTTTAATTCCCTTGAGATACTTGAAAGTTTATATCATGTCCCCCCTCTCCCTCCTTTCCCCAAAGGTATACATATTAAGCTCCTTTAGTCTCTCCTCATATGTCTTCTGGTGCAGACCCTGCACCATTTTGGTTGCCCTCCTCTGAACAGCCTCCACTCTGTCTATGTCTTTGCGGAGATGGGGTCTCCAGAATTGCATGCAGTACTCCAGAGGGGGTCTCACTAACTGTCTGTACAGAGGTAACAACTTCCTGTTTTCTACTGTTGATGCCTCTCCCTATGCATCCCAGTATCCCCCCAGCCCTCCTTACTGCCTTCTCACATTGCTTGCCCACCTTTAGGTCATCTGATATAATTACTCCTAGGTCTCTTTCGATTTTTGTTGTTATTAACTCACCCCCATTGTGTACTCTTCCCCTGGGTTTTTGTTTCCCAGATGCATTACCTTGCACTTCTTTGCATTGAATCTGAGCTGCCACATATTTGACCATTCCTCCAACCTTGCCAAGTCCCTTTTCATCCTTTCCACCCCACCTTGTGTATCAACCCTGTTGCAGATCTTTGTGTCATCTGCAAAGAGACATATCTTTCCTTCCAGGTGCTCTCCAATGTTACTTATAAAGACATTAAAGAGGACCGGTCCCAGTATCGAACCCTGCGGTACCCCGCTAGTTACCCTCCTTTCTTCACTGTGGACTCCGTTTACTATTACCCTTTGCGTCCTATTGTCCAGCCAGTTTTTTATCCAGGCTATCACCTTGGGACCCACTCCAAGGCTGGCTAACTTGTATATTAATCTTTTGTGTGAGACTGTGTCAAATGCCTTACTAAAATCTAGGTAGACCATATCCACAGCCCCTCCCTGGTCTACTACTTTGGTCACCCAGTCAAATAAATCTATTAGGTATGTCTGACATGACCTTCCTGCTGTGAAACCATGCTGCCTTGGGTCCTGTGCCCAACTAGCCTCTAGGTACTCAACAATTCTTTCCTTCAGAAGTGATTCCATCATTTTCCCTACCACTGAAGTCAAACTAACTGGTTTGTAGTTTCCTGCCTCTGCCCTGCTCCCACTTTTGTGATGTGGAATCACATTTGCCCTCCTGCAGTCCTCAGGTACCACCCCATCCTCCCATGATTTGTTAAAGAGATACTGAGCAGAAATATTCGTTCAGTATCCCTGCTTTTTCACTGTCACCCTCTGCCCACATTCCCTTCCCTTTATTAAGTCTCTGTATCCCTCCCTTGGTCTTTCGTTGCTCCCTAATGCACCTATAAAAGGTTTTATCCCCCTTCTTAACAGAGTTGGCTATCTTTTCCTCAGTTTGGGCCTTTGCTTTTCTGACTGCCTTCCCTGCCTTCTTCTGCTTTAACTGATAAAGTTCTCTGTCCTGCTCCTTCTGTGTTTCCTTATATTTCCTGAATGCTATCCTTTTCTCCTTAACCGTCCCTGCCACCTCTTTTGAGAGCCATAGTGTTTTTTTCCTTCGTTTTGTTTTGTTGATTTGCTTCACACAAAGGCTTGTTGCCTCTGCGATGGCTGTTTTGATTATTCCCCATTGTTCCTCCACCCCTCCTTCTTGCCTGTTTGCTAGTGTTTTTCTGAGGCACATTTTCCCAACGTCAGTCTTCCTAAAATCCAATACTCTTGTTTTTGTATGGCTTGACTCTATGGCTGTGTTTATTGTGAACCACACTGTTTGGTGGTCACTTGTTCCCAGATGGCTACCCACTTCTAAATCTGAGATCCTTTCTCCTTTGAGAGTACCAGGCCTAAGACTGCTCTCTCCTGAGTGGGTTCCAGCACTAGCTGTCTGAGGCATGCCCCCTGTAGGGCATCAAGAATGACCCTGCTCTTGGATGTGCCTGCAGCAAAGGTACTTCAGTTAACATCTGACATATTCAGGTCCCCCGTCAACAATATCTCCTCTTTTTCTGCCATTTTAAGGATGCCTTCTATCATTTCTTTGTCCATTTCCTCCCCCTGAGATGGGGGTCTGTACACAACCCCCATGCGGATTGTGGTGCCATTTCCTGTCTCCAGGGTGACCCATAGTGACTCATCAACTTCCTGTTTACACTTTAGTTCTGTTGCTTTAATCCCTTCCCTTATATAGAGAGCTACTCCTCTTCCTCTTTTACCCACCCTGTCCCTCCTGTAGACTGTGTATCCTGGTATGTTGACATCCCAGTCATGGTTCTCTGTGTACCATGTTTCAGTGACTGCCACAATATCCAGGCATCCCTCTTCTATGAAGGCCACTAGTTCAGGGAGCTTGTTGCACAGACTATGGGCATTGGTACTCATCACCTTCCATTTATCTTTTATGGCCTTACCCCTTTTAGCCCCATCCCTGTCCTTACTGCCTTTTTCTGCATTTATTCCTGCCCTGCTCCCTACTGACTTCTCTACCTTGGTGTTTACCTCTCTAACTACTGTGTTTTGTGGGGGGAGGCTGGGATTTCCCTGCTTCCTTTCAGTGCCTCCCCCTTGGCTAGTTTAAATGCTTGCAAATAAAGCATTTACACCTGTCACTTAGAATCCTGGTTCCCCCCCCCGGACAGATGCAGACCATCGCACTAGTATAAGCCTGTATCCCTCCAGGTGGCTCCCCAGTCCCCAATGAAGCCAAAACCCTGAGCTCCACACCAGTTTTTCAACCATTCATTGAATCCCATGGTGCGGAATACCCTAGCATTATCCTTGCCATAGACAGGCAGCACCTCCAAGAAGGTTACCATACATGCTACTTGTCTAAGGCTCCTCCCCAACTCCACAAACTCCTCTTGCACCGCTCTGATCCCATTCATAGCCAGGTCATGTGTCCCTAGGTGGACAATGACATCCAGCTCCCTCCCTCGTGCAGCTGCTCCTGCGATCCTGAGGATTCGCTTCCTGTCCCTCCGAGCTGTGGCGCTAGGCAGGCACCTTACCTCCCTCTCCCCTTCCTCTCCCACTTCTACCCCCCTAATGATCGAGTCTGCCATCAGGAGTTGTTTTCTTCCCCTGTGGGGTCTCGTGCCACCCTCCTTTCATTGAAAAAAGCTTTGTTAATGCATCAGCATGCTATCTCCAGTGCCACTTCCCTTCTCTTACAACAGTGCTGACCCTCATCTGGCTTTTACTGCACTCTGACAGCTATTACAAACAACTTTCCTTATCAGTTTATGTCATCCACCTATGGTACTCATACTTTTTCTCTTTATTAGTCCCAGCATTTATGTACCCTGCTCTGCATACCAATTCCGATTTCACCTCGCTTACCAAGGACAATTAGATGAAAAACAGAAAAGGACCTCCTGGCCCACCTACTGTAGTCTGCTGTAAGGTCCCTACCTACTATGCTACCGTAGATCCTAATTGTTTATGGTATAAAGGGGCGGTCCCCCGGCACCACCTCAGGGATCTGGGGGTCATCATATCTGATGACCTAAAGGTAGCAAAACAGTGTGATAAGGCAGTAGGAAAGGCTAGTAGGATGCTGGGGTGCACAGGGAGGGTATCACTGGCAGAAAAATGGAGGTAGTGTTACCCCTATATAGATCATGGTGAGGCCACACCTGGGGTGGTGCTGCAATGTGGGAGGTCTTGTGGGTATGCAGACTAGACTCGCCATTGGGCTTTTTTGGAAAAACATCAAATTGTTTAACAAGCAACCAATGTTCGGCATTGACAAATGCTTGTTGTCACTTGTTTCCTTTTACTCAATCTTTATTATACCACTGCTACTGTATTTTACCACCTGTATTTTTCCACACTACATGCACGTTACATTTTGCCTTTATGCTGCTTGTAGTACCACTTTGATGCTTGCACCATTACCAATGCATTTTGCTGCCTATATTTTTGCACACTGTATGCACTTTACATTGTACCTTTAAATTGTTCATGATATTATTTTGTTGTTTGTTGCCTTGTACTTTTGTCTCATCTCCCCATCTCACTACGTGACACCTGGAAACAAGCCATGACTCGGCGTGCCTTTCCCAGTTACCAATTTTCAAATAAATGAATACACACACACCTTGTTATGCATGGATTTTCATCCTTTTTTTTTTCCACATTACTTTTTCCATTTCTTTTTCTGTTTTCTTCCCTGTATGCCCCCTTCCCCTCGCAGCTTGAATGTGCGTGTGTGGAGGCACACGCATGTCACATAACCTAGCTTCTGTGTCTCCCAACCTCCAGCACTACCCTCCTGCCTCCACTAGGGGGCAGCCAAGGAGCAAGACGATAACCTTCCCCTCACTGGGAGAGGAGGGCAGTCCTCCGGACGCTCGATCTTCTCCCTTCCCTGCCAACCCCCGGCAACCCAAGGTTGCTCCTGACTCTGGGTCACCGGTTTGTCGCAAGATGTGGCATCCAGCGCCTCAACCCTCAGCGTCACCAGACCAGCCACACGGATTTCCATCCTAACTAAAAAGCTATTGTATCACAGTTCAAAGGTCTTGAAATGCTGTCGTACCCTTCTGTGGAACAACTGCTTTTTTTTAATATCATAGAACAATTTTTATTATTTTTTTTCAATGTAATTAACATGAACAGCTCATACACATTGAGAGAAGGGCATACACATCAGCCATACTACTCATACTAGGAAAGACAAGCAATCTGAGGAGAGAACATACACAGTGTTATTTAAGCTACATTGAACACATTATACCTAAACACGTTATCACCCCAAATCAAATAGACTTAAAGGAAAGGAAAAAACTTACTGAACTTTCAAGTTTGCACCATCCTGTCAGCAACTGACACATTCAGCCATAGCATGTTAAACCTCATGGCGGGGGGGATTACCAGGAAGCGGTAGAATTTTACAGAGGGGAATGGAGGTATGCCTCCCATTTCCGGAAATATTGGGCAAGCTGGCCAAGATGAGTGTGGGATAGGCACTCCATGATCAGAGCTGCATGTCAGACAGACAATGATGGGAGAGTTGGTTGCCTCCAATGCTTGAGAAACAAACAATTAGCCTCTAATAAGGCTAGCAGTAGCCAATCTTGGTGAGCCTTGGGGAAGGAAGTTAGAGAGGAAGTGTCCCCGAGGATAAGTCTAGGGTCTGAGAGCGTAAGTGGTCGACCTAACACCCTGGAACACTCTTTTGCCATTACGGTCCAAAAGGGGACAAGCTGGGGACACTGCCATAAAATGTGCAGAAGATGGGCTGGGGATAGATTACATCACCAACATTTTGAGTGGGGGAGAAGCCCCATCGAATGGAGGGCAGCTGGCATCCTATACCATCTAAGCACTATCTTTAGCTGGAGGAAATGGCTTTTTGCATCTCTATAAGACACACGCATAACCTTAAGGTAACAGGATCAGGACTCCTCTGAGATCTCTAAGTCCAAATCTGACATCCATTTAGCTCGACAGGAGTTTGTGAAATCAGGTTGTGAATCCCGTCAAGTGCTATAGAAATGTCCAGCTAGCCCCCGAGCAGATGAAGATGTATGCAGTAACTCTAACCACTCCCATGTAGAGTCCTAACTAAATTGCGCCTGAATAGAGCAAATGGCACTACGCAGCTGCAAATACTTCCAAAAGTCTTGGGCAGGGAGATTGTATTTCCCTCTAACCTGCTCAAATAACATAAGTTCTGCAGTGTTGGGCATATAGAGATCTTGCACATGGAGGATACCTCTGGATGTCCAGGAGGGCCAGCACAGGGGCTTATCTCCTATGGTAAGGAGACTGTTGCTCCATAAGACAGCATAGCAGACGGGGAGGGGGCCCACATCTGTCGAGGAGTGTTGAAAAGGGACATAGGTGTACACCAGGCACGTTTGGTTTCATGTATAGTTGGTGTCCAATCAGTGGCAGATTTTTAAGTCCCCAACTAAGATGGATCCAAGTGGATAAGTTCCCACGATGGTGGCCTCTAGTTCGACCCATACTGGGGATCAGATTGAGGGGGAGTGAACCATTTAGTGGCCTGCATGGCCATATAAGCCATATGATATCCCTGAATCCGTGATAAGCCAATCCCACCCCGTGTCCAGTGAGCCTGTAGCTTGTTGCGGCTCCATCTAGGTGGCCTGCCTTCCCACAAGTAAAGTGATATGAGCTTTTCAATTGAGCCAAACAGTTTATTGGACGATCTCAGAGGGAGATTATTAAGCAGGTGGGCCACTCTTGGGAGAAATAACATGTGGATTGCTGCTACTTTCCTGGGCAGTGAAAGCTGCAACTTGCACCACCTCTCAATCTCCACTGAGAGTTGGGCTAGGACCAGGGAGAAGTTCACTGTTTCAAGCTCGGACCACTTGAACGGGATTTTGATCCCAAGGTACGTAAAGCCCTTTGGAGCCCAAGCCAACCCAATGCCTTGGAGACATGCCTCGGTACAGGTCGCATTAAAGGGGGCCAGAGTGATTTTCTTACGATTAGTGTGCAGTCCAGAGAGACAAGTGAAGTCCTGCAGGATCACTAGGACTGCTGGCAAAGACCACAGCAGGTGGGATAGGGTAAGCAATAAGTCATCAGCATAAGCAGCTACCAGAAATTGCTTTCCCGGCGCATCAATCCCAGTTACATCTTCCGTAGCCAAGAACTTCCCACCAGGGGGTCTAGGGCTACCAGAAATAACAAGGGAGAGAGGGGGCAGCCTTGACGGGTGCCTCTATAAAGGGGAAGCGGTGGGGAGATATCCGAGTTAGTCAGGATTCTGGCCATAGGTGAACTATACAGTGTGACCACCCACTGTCTGAAATAGAGGCCAAAGCCATAGAGTTGGAGTACCTCATGCAGATAGCCTCACTCTACCAAATCAAAGGCTTTTGAGAAGTCTACGGCAAGTGCAGCCATTGGAGTATTGGAGCGGGACGTAATCCATTTTAGATTAAGAAGCAGTCTAGCATTATATGTCCCAGATTTTCCCTGCATGAAACCAACTTGGGCCGGGTGGATGATGGTGGGCAGCACAGTGAGCATCCTAGTGGCTAGAACCCAGGCAACAATTTTGGTATCAACAGGGAGCTGGGAAATGGGACGAAAGTGTGCACAGTCCAATGGATCGTCTGACTTCTTTGGTAGCAGGGTAATTAAGGCTTCCCTCAGTGTCAGTGGAAGGATGCCCTTAGGGAGTGCTTCTTGTAGGGCCAGGAGTAACAGCTGAGCTATCACCGGGCCAAGGGCCTGGTAGAGCTCAACTGTCATTCCATCAGGGCCTTACCTTTGGCCATTTGTGAAAGAGCTAGATGTAGTTCATCCATTGGAATTGGGGCATCGATCAGACTAACTTGTTCGGGAGTCAAACTGGGTATCGAATCTAGAGAACAAAATTGTTTTAGTTTCTGGGCTACTTGCGTAGCGGTCAAAGAGGATTTTGATTGATAAAGGAACTGGTAATACTGTTGCATGGTGCTGTTCACTCCCTTGGGGTCAGAAACAATTTGGCCCAATGGGATTCGTAGGGCATGAATACGAGTGGCTGCTCGTTGCTTCCTTAACTGATAGGCTAGCAGCCTGCCCCCTTTTTCCCCTCCCTCCCAGTAAGTATGCTTGGAATGCAAGAGAAGCCATTCCACCCTTTGTTGTAAAATGGAATTAATCTGGTATTTTAATCCAGCTATGCGGCGGATCAGAGATTGGTCTCTTGCAGCCACCAGGATGCTTTGAACTGGGACTCAAGCCCCATAAACTCGGATTGTAACTGGTCCATGGCTTTCCTGCGTGCCCTATTTTTGGCTGCAGAGAAGGAAATGATACGGCCCCAGAGGACTGCCTTAAAAGCCTCCCAGACCATGCCTGGTGGTACCCCTACATTGGAATTGAGCAAAAAATAATCCTTAGCTGCCTGAGTCATTGATTGGCTAAACTGCGGATCTCGCAGTAATGTCGGATTGCAGCACCAGCGAGTCCCATACGACTGAAGAGTGGAAGGGGTGTAGGTCACCATGATGGGGACATGATCAGAAATTAAGATGCTACCTATCTGGGAGTTGGACAGACCACTAGCCACAGCTGCGCTGCTGAGCCAGTAGTCTATCCGGCTGTGGGTAGCATGTACTGGTGGAGAAATAGGTCAACCAAGTCCCACTCTTCCATCATCTCCTGCAACGCCAAATGTGCTTTGGGATGAGCCTGGGGAGTTGGTTTTGATTTGTCCAGGAATATGTCATAAATTAAGTTGAAATCTCCTCCAATCACGATGGGAATTTGTGGTTGTGAGATGGCTAAAATGGTAATAGCCTGGGTGAGACCTGGGAAGAAATCTGCACTATCCGTGTTGGGGGTATAGACATTAGCTAAAATTAATCCACCCCCGGGAAGGAAAAATGGACAGCCACCCACCCTCCGGATGCATTGGTTCGGGCCTCTTCCTCCACCCAGGAACAAGAACGCCAGAGTAAAATGGAAACGCCCTGCTGCTTAGTATTGACCGAGCTCGCTATCACTTTACCCACCCATGATTTCCTAAGCCACTGTACTGTCTTATTAGTCAGGTGGGTTTCTCGCAGCAGTGCTACATCCATCCAGATGGAGCACAGGTGCTGCAGCACCTTAGTGTGCTTAATGGGGTGATTAAGCCCCTTCACATTGCACAAAACCAAACGAACACCTTGTACAACCTGTGGGGCCATGGCCACCATCCCTGAAAAATTAAACAGAGTGCTCACCCACCAGATGTGCAGCCCCAACAGGAAGAGGAGTACCTGCATAGGGGAAGGGATGATGAGGCCAGAACAGTAGTGGAGAGTGATGGCTGAACTGATGGAAGGTGCAAACAGTGAGCTGTTATACTGAATAAACTGGAGTAAGAAGCAAGTTGTAACACAAACAACAATGTCAGGCTGTAAATAGAAAGAGAATATCAAGATTAGTAACAATGTATGGGAAACCAGACTAAACGTCCAATAATTCTAACAAAAGGTAAGAAACAACTATGTAACAGGGTAACACAGCAAACAGCATAAACATGCTAAAGGGTGCGCTTACTGCGAAAAAGGTCTCCAGGAACAAAAAGGAGTCCTCTGCTACGCACACTCAAACACCCACGGGGAATTAGTGAGGTATCTAACACACAGAGCTGACTCCCCCTCGGCTGATAAAACCAACCCAGAGTCTGTCTCCCTGGTTCTAGGGGAAATGAGGTGGTGCAATGAGGGATGAGGGGCGGAAGGAGGGGGAAGGGGAAGGGGAGTTATGTGAGGGAAGGGACCTAGGTAAGAGGGGGACACCCCCCAACCAACAATTGCAATGGCTGCTCAAATTAAAATTAAGGATAGCCTGAAGAGCAAACATGCCTGCCCGCTAGGAGTGTTCACGGGGGCATAGAGGACAGACCCATGGGGATGGGGGGAGGGGAAAAAGGGAGGGGGAGCAGAGGAGGAGGGAGGGAAAAAACAAAACTAAGGGAAATAATAGGAATGAATAGGGGTCTGTCACTCCTCTAGTAGCCAGCCGGGGGTCAACAGAATGGCAACATGCCACAACATTTAGTTACATAACAGTACAAGAACCAGCATATAGTAACAGCGCTATGGCAGAGGACACCGCCTGTGTATCCAGCCTCCATTGGATCAGAGTCCAGCAAACACCCTTAGAGGCAGTTCAAGTAGAAGAAAGAGCTGCAGCATATGAAAGGAGACCGGGTTTGACAGGAACCGATAAAGTCACAGCCTCGACGAGGGATACATCTGGAATGTCCGCCCAATCAGTAACCGGGCTTGTGTCCGTTGAGTCCGAGGTAACATCAGCCTGGGGATCTCTGTCCTCATCAGATGGGGAGTCCTCCCAGGAAATTTTAGCAGGAGGGGCTGCAAGTTGCTGTTCCGGTGATAACCTCTGGCCACTCCTCGGGCGTGGTCTATGACACTGCGTAGAATTGGAAGGACGAGGTGGTAAAACTGGGCTGCCATGTGCTGAACTTGTATCTGCAGAGAGAGACGATGGAGAGCCATGGAGAGTTGGTTTGTCTGGACTGGGGGAACCGGGATCAGTGGGACCAGTCTGTCCAGAAGTAGGCTCTCCCAAGGACAGCAGCTACACCCTCTGGTTCCCTCTAGAGGAGATTGCTCTTGCTGGCTCCCACAGTTTCCTGGGAGTTGTAGTAGAGGAAGGCAGGGTAGGCCAAAACTTGCCAACCCATCTCTCAATTTCCCCAGGATGCCAGGCAACAATTTCTCTACCCTCTTTGGACACCTGCAGCTGGGTAAGATTTTTGAACCTGTAGTGGAAATTGTGCTGTTGCAGACATTTTTTGATGGGGAGAAAAGCTTTTTGGCGCATGGCTGCTTCATGGCAAAAGTCTCTGTAAAAATAAATCTTCGACCCCTGCCAACGAATCTCACCCAGGTCCCTGGCAGCTCTGAGGATTTTTTCTTTGGTTGAATACCGCAAGAAATGAGCTATAATTGGTCTTGGAGCCTGTCCAGAACCTTCCCGCTTCGGGGCCAACCAGTGGGCTCTCTCCACCTTGACTGGCCCACACCACCTGTCTCGCAGCATAAGAGGTATTGCTTCATTGAGGAACTTCTCCGTGTTCTGAGCTTCCAGACCTTCTGGGATGCCAATTATATGGAGGTTATTCCAGCACCCCCGATTTTCCTGATCCTCAGCCCTGTCCCATAATGTAGCTAAATGGGATTTGTGAATCTGGAGTTTCTGCCACAGGGCCTTCTGCTGTTCCTCCAGGGTATCCATTCTCTGTTCAGACATGTTCATCTGATCTTGTAAATCTTTAACATTAGCAACAGTGCCCATCAGGGCTGTACTTATACTATCCACCCGTGTTAAAAACATTTTCAACATACGAGTAATATATTGGAGTGAATCTCCTACGGAAGCTGGCTGTGGGGGGGGCAAGCCCCTCGGTGGACGGCAACAGAGGTGTTTGTGGAACTGAGTGGGCCATAATGGGAGCAGAGTGGCTTACTGCTATTGCCTTACGCCACACAACGGCACTGGAATTCGTCTCCAAAGTCTATGGCTCGGCTACACAGTACCGCGGGCCAAAATCGAGCAGCAGGCTTGTTGGGCCTATGTCCCGGTGGACTCGCATAAAACCGGCACTTAGAACTCCGCAAGAATGCTGCGGATCTGCAAGAATGTTGCATCGGACGGTTGGGGGGTAAGTAACCCATGATGCGGAAGCTTTTTAGAGGGGCAGTTCTCCGGGATTCGGATGGCAGACCAGGGATTGTTCCAGCTGAGGAAAGAGCACTGGAATTAAGCTGCCATGCTGTTGGTGGCCAAACCACACCCCCGAACAACTGCTTTTTAAATTAGAATAGAAACTCATGAGACCTGATGTTATACTTTAATTTTCCCCAGAATCCCCACTCATAGAATCCAACCCCCTCACACACACACACACACACACACACACACACACACACACCCCAAACATAAAATCTGCTGTTGTTTCCTCCTTTAAAAAAACTGAAATGCACTCCTAACCAAGGTGGGTCTTCACCAGCTGGGAGAGGGTGGGTTTGTTTCTTTTAAAAAAAAAAAATTATAACTTAAAGATTTCTTGGGAATAAACCATGAAGTATTTGTTATATTTTATGTTTTAGACTATCTACTTGTCTGCCCGGCCCCGACTTGCAGCACTTTCCCCTCCCACAACCCACAACTCCTTCACCCCTCCCAAATACTTTCCCTCCTGCTTCTCCACACCTCTCTCTCTCTCTCTCTCTCCCCTTTCCCTCCCTCCTACTCTCCCCCCTGCTCCGATGAAGCCTCCTGGGCTGATCAGTCTTGTCTCTGCTCAGTCCTTTCCCCAGTCCTCCCTTCTACATTGCCTTTCCCCCAACCTTCTCATATTTCGCCCTTTACTCTTGGCCATGATCGAGGCCTCCCCCTTACTACAGCCTTATCACCCCTCCAATCCTACCATCTCACTTCCCTCTCCTTACCTCACTCGTACCTCCTTCCTTTCACTTCTCCTCCCCTTTCTCCCACCACCCTGTCATGATTCTTTGTTAATCCATTTTTTTCTGCCCTCCCCTGAACTTTGCCTCACCACTACTGTCTCATCGCCTGCCTCCTTTTCACCCTCACCCCCCTTACCTCCCACTAAACCCCAGGGCGGTTATGCCGTGTCACTGCTCTCCTCTATTCCCCTGTCCCCCTCTGTTTAACTGGCCGACTGGTGGTTTACTCTCCTCCTTACTACACTTGCTCTCTGTCTGTTTCCCTGTCTGACTACAAATCCCCTTGATTTGCATATTAACAAATATACTGGCCTGTCTACTGTTCATTACCATACCCTGGTTCAGTAGTAATGGAAATTTCTACTGCACAGTTATGAATTCATATATTTCTGTTGACCTTATGTTTCCTGTTTTATCTGTCCTGTTAATGCAATGTTATGTTCCATGTCTTGACATGGAACCTGTATAAAGAGCTTACAGCTCAAAGGTTAACCGATACTACAAATAAAAATAAATAAATAAATATTATACAAAATAACATATGGGCAACCATGCACAACTCGGATGTGTTTCCATCATAAGGATCTGATCACATCAAGGATCTTCTGAGCTTAACTCTCGAGGTCCCTATGAAGTCATCAGAACCCCTCAATGGAAACACAGCCTTGCTGTGCATGGCTGCCCACGCATTATTCTGTATATACAGTGTAACTCCTAGGTGGCGCTATCCCAAGAGCTACTGCTCCTGCCTGCGCAGCTAGTAGCAGGTTAAGGGGCCTGAGTTCTGAAACGGGTGCCTCCACCTGGAGGTCAGGGTTGGTAGTGGTCGAACTAACCTGGGCCCAGCCCTCTGGAACACTGTAACCCCCCTCTTTCCCTTCGAGTGGCCTGAGCAATATACGATAATCACTTTCACAGTACCCCTTGTACACCATACCAGTACCCACACTGTTTGCACTTACCCCAGGGCTGGTTCCTCTGGCTCGACCCTGGGGATCCCCTGTAAAACAAGGTTATGCACAGGAAATGGCAACAGTACAGTACTCTTGGCACAGACTAGAACCACTCAGCTTAAATGCAGCAAAAAAGTCAGATCTGATTTATTCAGGGGACTTGAATAAGGCAGGGGCATAATCAGGTTGACTGGCTTAAAGGCTACATTGATCAAACAGTTATGCATGAGCTTTAAATCCCCACACAGCCACATACTCTGGGTACCCAGGTAGGAAAATGGTGGGCCAGCCAGGAATGTTGCAGCTGGTTGGGGCCCTGTGATGGAAGTAAAGCAACATGCACAACACACACTACTTGTAATCCGGAGCCAGAGGGCTCAGTTCATGAAAGAAAAAGCAACAAGACAATCAGATGACAACACTTTAGATTTAGCTGTTGTTGCAGGGAGCTACCCTGATGTTTACTCATGGTACCCAATACTGAACACTGGCAGGACGAAATCGAGACTGCAGGTTGTTGAGCTGGAGTGCCTGGAGAAGCGGGGCCCACACGGATCACCAAGGTGTCGTTCCTGTTCAAGTGTTGAGCAGGGGGCTGATCCCCGAGCAGATCTCTCGTCGATGGCTTTCTCTGTGCAGCAGGTAGTCGGGCTTGGCCAGTGTTGCAAGGCCCAGGCCCAATGGAGATGATTTTGGATTTAGTCCATGGGGCTGGATGCGACTTCCAGCAAGCAGAATACAGTTCAAACCACAGTAGGGAACCAAATCGCGACCCATTAGCAGCACACAGCACATTTACACATAAGGAAATTCTAATGCAGCTTCCAGCAAGCAGAATACAATTCAAACCACAGTGGGGAACCAAATCATGACCCACTATGAACACATAACACATTCACATGTAAGGAAATTCCACTGTACCAGGCAAAAGGCTCTCTGGTCGCAGTTACAGAGTCTCTGCACAATCCGGGAGTTCAGAGGTGGCTGGAAGTCCAGACAGGCTGACTGCATTCAGCAAATCTTCGGTCTTCTTCAGGTAGGAGCCTGGTCACAATTCAGTGGCTCACTTCGCTCTCCAAGTTCAGATTTAGTCAGAAAAAGGCAATAGTTCCCTCTCCGGGACAGCAGGTAGCCATGCAGGCCAAAACTCAGGCCTTTCCACAGTTCTCCCACGTGAATCTACGCTGGGGCTGCTGCTTGAATCATTCAAGCTGTTATCTCTTCACTTCCCAACTCAGAACTGAAACTAGCTGCAAGCAGCTTGGGAATTTCCCCAAAATCCAAAAGGTTTGGTTGGCTTATCTGTCTGTCAATCACAACAAGGGCTCCCCCTCCAGGTTATTTTAGGCACCAAAATGCAAAAACTGCAGTTCCTATAAGTTTTGACCCTACCAAGCCCCTGTAGGCAGGCTCCATTTTACAGTCCCAACAGTACTGATTGGCCCATTCTGACAGTCCCAGGCAAAGTTGGTGGAGATAAACAGACAGTCCTTACTGCAAAGAAGGCAGGTTAGAACAAACTGCAATATTATTACTACTCTAACAAATGATAAGCAAACAAGCACATCTTCTAACAGAGCACCCTTTTAGATTAATTAAGACTGCAATCCAGGCAGCTTTTAAAGAGACAGTACACAGAGGCTATACAGGCCCTCTCTGGCAATACATTTAATCTGCTAAAACGCAGAACACCAGCATGGCAGTGAGCATTTAGGCAAGCTCAAGGAAGACTTTTCGGGAACCCCCATTTGTAGGGGGGTTACAACAGTATAGTGATCCCTTTCTATAATAAACACTTCTGGGGCCAGCGGATTGGTTCACTACAGTTAGGGTTCACTACTTAGAAAACAACAGGAACAATCAGAGGTGTTCAACTATAAGGCCTGTGCAACAAGGGGCACAGGGTACACACTGCAGGCATGTATCCTGACCACAGCACTCGGCACCTATGGAGATGGGCAAACCATATACAATTCATGAAGCCAGTGCCCTAGTCTGCAGCCCCACCATATGTGTGTTGGAGCACAGTGGGGACAGGGGTTGGGACTTGGGCAGGATGATGGACACAGGTGGGCATCCAATCATGTGGTGAAGGATGTGGGGCAGCTGGAAAGAGGTGGGTACTACTCCTTCATGTCTGCTCACTGCCAGACGGAGGGACCACATAGCAACTATGGCAGGGTGTCTGCGCTTTAAATGGGCACAAAGCCTGCCCTCAAGAACCGTAAATAAAATGTAGTGAAGTGCTCAGGTAGTCATTTATTTGTAACAAAAGTACAATCCAGCTGCTTGAGGACTGTAATTTCCCAGTGCTTCAGCTAAACACTTATACCCTCCTGTTACTCCGCTTTCTGTTTGCACATAAAATCACTGAGCAATATCTGAATGTGTCTGACTTTTGATATGCTTGCCCTTTTTTCCTTTTTGCTCTCAAGATCCCCTGCTAAAAGTAGCAATAGAATAGGAAACAAGAAGCCTGGGACTGCAGTATCAGGGAGAGGGAATCCAGGAGGGGTTAGTGAGGATATGAAGGTTTCTTTAGGAGGCCCAGGAGGATGCGGGGGGACAGTTTGAGTGTGACTTCCAGCACCACAGCAGAGGCAGGAGTGCAGTCTGGCTGCAGGTGAGTGTGAGGAAAGAGAGGGCAGCTTGGTCTTTTGCAGTGGGCAGTGAGTTCTGTCAACAACAAGAGTCCTGTTATGAGGGAGCGCATTAGTGGTGTTGACACTAGGGGGGTTATGGTGTCTGGCAAGAGGGAGCAGAGCTGGAGGTAGTTGAAAACATTTGAGTAGTGGGGGGATATCAAGTGTAGACTGAAGCTGTCACACCACCTGGGAGGGCAGGGGTGAGTCACATTCCGGGTTCTGGGGACAGTAGCAGTACAAAGATACCAGGCCTCTGTAGGCAAGCAACTATTAGGTCAGAGAGTTTAACAGTATTTATTTCAGCAGCTGTTGGTGGTAAGTAAGGATAACCCAAAAATAAGTAATGAGGCAGTTACCAGTATTTGCCAAACAATGTTAAAGACATCAGCCCAGCATAACCAGAGAAGTAGTTCTCAGTAACACCTACAAAGTCAAGGAGATTAGTTCAGCATCAATTTGTAATAACCAAGAATAAAACCAGATAAATAGGGAGGCAGTTATCATTATTCACCAACACGACTTTAGGGAATCAGACTAGTAAGGGTTTGCAATTACAGTACAACTTCAATTATCCAAATGCTCTGGGAGACATCAGATTTGTTTGGATAATCAGAGGTCCATAACATTAGGCAAATGAGAGTTGGCGGACAATGTCAGAGTTCAGATAATAGGGAGTTCTGGATAATCAGGGTTCGGATAATCGAGGTTGTACTATAATAAGAATAGGATCAAATATGCAAGTAGGTGGCTACCAATATTTATACTGTGTTAATATTTATGAGCAGGAACACTGTCAATTTCATGCTTGCAGATATAGCTGTGCAGACACAGATAAAGTACTTGTTGCATTAAACAAAACAACTAGCTAGGGTACGACCAAACACTGTATGTAATAAATGGTAGCTTGCAGTTCAGATGCCTCATGCACATTGGAGGACATGGCAAATTAACTAAGCAGCACCCCTGAGATAAGGCTACAGTAGTGCATTGCAAATTACAAAGAAAGGGAAAATTCCCTGCTGCACTGGGTCAACGCAGAATTCAGGAAACAATAGTCACTTACAGTAGATAGCTGCAAAACATGTCTCTCGGGCTTCTTTGTGAGCAACAGAGATGTGGGGTTTGCCCACGTCAAAGCTACAGGGAGTATTGTAATTGGGGCAGTGTGGCAAGGATCACAGCCGGGGGGCTGCTAGGTGATAACACTTTTTCTATGGTTGGAGGAGGACTGTGTGGGTTGCCTGGGATGGGTGGGGCTGACCACCACTCAGTGGTCTCCTGTGATCCTGGTGCTGGTCTTCTCTTTGTTGTGGCAGTAAGAGGGGGGAGAGTCAGCCAGGTAGCAGTGCTGACCCCTCTCCAACCCCCTTGCAGGGCTGAAATTGGTGTTCGGAAAACAGTTTTGTAGCTCCTGCGGAGAAGCTTTTTTGTTTGAAAAATGCATCCCTCTTCTGACCGTGCCAGGATTGGGTGGATTGTCTGGGGCGGGCAGGGCTAACCACCACTCAGTGGTCTCCAGGGGGTCCTGTTGCTGGAAAGTCCCTTTTTTGCAGTGATTGGAGGGGGAGAGGCAGCCAGATAGCAGTGCATGAAGCCTTGTTGAGAGGCGAAGCACTGAGGTTGTTGCCTTTGAGTGACTGGATGTAGCTGTAGATGTGAAAATTTAGAGCACTTGTGCTCAATAAAACTGTGGTTATTTTTTCAAAAGAAGAACCTGTCAACGTGATTTCTGTTGGAGTGCAGTTCTTAACTTGGAACACTGTCAGGTAGCAGTGCTGCCTCCTCTCCAACCCACTTGTGGGACAAAATGATATATATATTCTCAAAGACCTGAGAAATCTTGAACTTTTGAATCACAAGCTGCTTACCGTAGCTATAATTAAAGATTTGCTTAAATGGGGCTAGTTACCGTTGCCCTCCTTTGCTCAGATTGAGGCAGTTCCAATGAATATTCTTCTGCGGTTTCTATGCTTGTTTCAAACCATTCTGTTGTTCCCAGCATCCTATTATTTTAATTCCTGGAACAAGTTAATATCACAGTTCATCTGGTGAGAGGGCATCGTCCTTGGATTTACTACTCTTTTTTACAGTTGCCACAATCTAAAGGAGGGGGCAATCTTCCTAATCTCATGAATTATGCTAGTGCTTTTCAAAAGTGAACATTAACATGGCTTTTACCCCGAGTCTTATCTCCCTGGAAGAGTATTGAATTTGTAATAAATGATTTATATGCTATAGGCCCATTTCTTCTTGCCAGCCAAAAGACTTCCCCACTGCTGGCAAATTTCTCCCATTTATAGTCCAAACACTTAAGGTATGATTTGACCTTAAAGGACAGCCTAATTTAGCACAGGTCTTTTATTTTTGTGGAGTGTTGTCGATGGACGATTACTTCCTTGCCTCTCATATTGGCCCAACCTTTTGGCACTGAAGATGGTTAGGGCTTACATTTGTACAGTATATCAGTTCTTTGACTCTCGGGGATGTTCTTCCATTTGAGACTCTTCAACATACCTATGGCCTAATAGTTCGTGAACATAATCGATGCCATCAGGTCCGTACTTACCTTCTACTTAAACAAGCAGAATACACTCATCTGCCTGAACCAGCTCCGATCCTACTCTCAATGATAATGAATGCCCTTAAAGATATTTCATGGGGTCACATGACTGGAAACTTATATTAGGGTTTGCAGGATTTAATATGTGATTCAACCCAGTTGACATTAGATAGCCCTGCTGTCCCCCAGCATTGATTTTGTTATCAATCCCCTTGTCAAACTTTCACCTCCCTCCCCCCCAGATCATTGATATACAGTATGTAAATATTCTGGCAGCTAAGAAGGCTATAACATGCCTCTGGATGAAATCCACAGTCCCAGTGGTACAAACATGGTGTACAATAGTGGGGGAAAAACACCATAATGAAAGGATGACTACTACGATTCATGACCGATCTGATCAATTTATTTCCAAATGGCAATGCTGGGTGTTGTATATATTGAATGTACATCCTGACCTTGTTCCTTAATGGTGACAATAACCTATTTTTGTAAAATAATGGTATTTTGGAGGCATTCAATGAGCTGAATTCTTCAGAAAGAAATATTGAGCAGATGGCTGCGGGAAGGGTAAGGCTGGCCTAGCTTTAATTGTGTATTTCCTGAGTATTCCAATTAACACTGTTCTGTTACAGTTCCAAGCTGTACTAGTATTTATGCTAAATGCTTTTCTCTGTTTCATCTTTATAGTTGTATTAAGATGGGAATTTGTACATGTATCAGTTTGATTACCTCTGTTTCATTAAGCTTCAATAAAAATTTTAAATAAAAATAAAACAGTGCTAACATGGAGATCCAGAGGGGCCATAAAACTAGTAGGCACATTTAGAAAAAAAATTCCAATAGCAAATAAAGGGAAGAACATTTCAGGACTACACACATAAATCAAAACATGTTGCGCAACATTTGTTTTTGCAAATGTGGACTGTAGTACTCCTTTGATGGAGTGTGAAAAAGTTGGAGGACAGTTGGAGCACCAGTAGGGCCTGTATTTCTTACACTTTGGGCCACCTAATAAAACAATGTTATAGCATTTCAGCCTGATTACCTAGATTCTGGTGGTGAGTGCCAAGTTGTTGAACCTGGAGGCCAGGATTACGCTTACAAGCTACCAGAGCTAAAGGGGACATTGTCTGGGAGGGGAGCAAGTTGGGCTTTTTCCCAGATTTATCTTGTCAAACACAAGACACGAAACACCGTATGCAGGCTGTTAAAAAATCTTTATTAGAAAAAGGGATTGTGGCACAGCTTCTCTATCTTGCTAGATTACAGGTGTCATACAAAAATAAGATGCTTAATTTTAGTGATCCTGAAGCAGCTCTGAATTTTATGTAAAAGATAAAAGCCCCCAGTTGTCCAGTTGAGCATGACCTGATGGGGACAAAGGTTGACAGACTGAATATTGATTTGTGAGTTTTGCACATTACATCTATTTTGCCCTTTATAGGGGCTAATGATCACATGTTACCAATGTCTATTGCTATCTGATGGCTGTTAAATGATTCCTGCTTGCAGGTGGTTGTATACGGCTCAATTATTTGCTAGTATACATATTTTATATTTCTGTAAATGTTTCTGAAATACCAGGGGTACTGATGTGTATGGTTTTAGTGTACAGATGTGCACTCCTCAGTTTATGGACTACATATATATTTTGGTTAGTACCCTGCCCCCACACGGTGTCGTTTGTTGGACACCTTAAAAAGTGTGCAGTTCAGCTTTAACTTAACTGAGCTCAGACAGTCTAGTGTATATCCTATATTATTCCTCTAGGTTTTCAGCCCTCCATCTTTTTTATTTAATTCTGCTTGGGGCAGAGAAGTTTGTGGGCTGGGACTTTTAGACACCAGTCAAGCTATATTTCATTTGTTCTTAAAACTTGTAATTTTTGACATTCTGAATGATTCTTTGTCTTAGGTCTAGACTATGTGTGTGTGTGTGTGTGTGTGTGTGTGTGTGTTATTCTGCACTTTTATTGCACTTTTGAATAATCCAATAAATAAAAAGTTTATAAAGAGAACTTCCATGAGTCAAAATGTTGTAGTCATTCCAAAATTTTAGAAGTCAAAATGTTTCCTACGGCCCACATTGTAGAGGTCAAAACTTTAAGAAAATTCAATTTTGTGAAGTGTGACGTAAAATATCATTGGTATTGCCATTCCCATAGACCCTGGGGGGCATGCTTCCATGCTTCCTCCCCCACCCCCCCCAACTCCCATCCAAGTAGCACTTTATGTACGGAGGAAGGCTGTAGCCTTATTTTCAAGAATATCCCCCTCCTCCCAATCCTTCTGGCATGACATTCCTGACTGGTATTATACCCATTCTTTAACAAAAATCGCAATTCTTAACATTCATGTTTGCAAAATTGGATGTAACCTAAATTTATTTTTTCGCTATTAGGAGTCAAAGACTTCCTCCTCCTTTTTTGTAAGCTTTAACATAATTTTCAGAAGCCAGACAGTTCCTTCTGAAATAGAGTGTTATGAAGCCCTGATAATACTATCCCTGCATTGTATCGTATTCCCCACAATTAAAAGCAACAACAGGCAGCTAGAACATTGCTGCTTTGTATTATTCTTCAAGGAAGTCTCTACAGAGGTACAGCTAGTTTCTTTAAAGATTTCATTTGCTGGAGTAGGACATGTTAAGCTAAACCAAGTAGAGAGCTGGCTCGGCCTGCAATGACGAATGCTCACAAGTGCTACAGTAGCTGTGTCGTATGGATGCAGTGACAGTAATGCTGAGCATCTTCGGAACACTGTTATAAGCTTTGAACAGTTTGAATCATTAGCTTCTCAATGCAGATCTTCCCTCCTTACACCCTTTGGCATTGCAAGGCTCTGTGGTAATGACTGAGTTCAACAGTAAGGACAGAACGTGTAGAACGGCATCTGCGTAGTAACACATTTCTCATGTTGTTTCTGTCTACAGCTGATTGGTGATGGCAATGTGGTGCATGCAGAGGCCCTGTGGGACCACGTCACTATGGACGATCAGGAACTGGGCTTCAAAGCCGGTGATGTCATCGAAGTAATGGATGCAACCAATAAAGAGTGGTGGTGGGGGAGGATCCTGGACAGCGAAGGCTGGTTTCCTGCCAGCTTTGTACGGGTAAGAGTTTTAATTCTGTGCCATAATATAAAAAATGCAGTTTATGAATGTTAGGGATGATGCAGCATTGAAAGAAAACAGTGTTCAGTCTGTAAGTCTATAAGCTGGAAGAGGGGAGGGCAGAAGCAATGTGGATTTAGTTACTGTCTAACAGAGGGAGGAAGGTGAGGTTGGGGGTGATTTACAGACCACCCAACCAGAAGGAGGAAAGATAAAGGGAACTGAACTCACAATTATTAATGCTGCATGGAAAGGAGAAGTAATAATAGTGGCAGACTTTAACCTGTCCAAGCTGGATTGAAGGGTACTGGCATGACCTGTGCCAGGAGTCATGTGATCCTAAATGCGCTGCAAAGCAAGTTCCTGACACAGGGCATCACAAAACCCACCAGGGAGGGGGCAATCCTTGATCTGTTGTTAACCAGTGGGGACCTCTTCCAGGACATAAAGGTCAAGGAGCCCATGGGTGGGAGTGACCATTGCACAGTATGGTTCTGGTTGGACATGGGCAAGGAAAAGGTCCCCACTAATACTAAAATCCTGACTTTTACAATGGTGGACTTTAGAAAGATGATCAAGCTGCTAAGAGATCACCTGGCAAGCATCTGAGTGGATATGGGAGTGGACCAAAGGTGGTCCATCATCAAGGAGGGAATGATGCTTGCCACAAGGGAGTGCAGTAGGCTCCATGGGAAGAACTCGAGGGCCGAAGCACCCAGCTGGTTTAGCACTGAGGTCACCCAGGCCATGAAGGATAACAGGTCAGCCTATAAGAAATTCAGGAGGACCCAGAGGGAGAAAGACAGGAAGGACTACCTGAAGATGGCTAGCATAGCAGGTAAGGTAATCCGGTGGGATAAAGCTCAGAAGGAACTGCAGCTAGCTGAGGGAATTTAAAAGGGGGGAAAAGCCTTTTTCATTATATTAGTGAGAAAAGGGACAAGAAAGATGGGATTATTAGGCTCAGGAAAGGGGACGGTGGGTGGGGAATAATGGTGCAAAGCAGAGGTATTCAACGAGTACTTCTGTTCTGTCTTCACCAGGGTGGGAAACAGATCGGTGCTACTAGGGGGAAGTAGAAGAGAAGGGGGGGGGCAGAGGGCATGGATGTTCTGATAGAGGTGGATAGGGAGAGAACAGGGTTGCTAGCACTGAAGGTACATAAATCCATAAGCCCAGATAGCATACACCCAAGGGTGCTAAGTGAGCTAGCGAGGAAGCTTGCAGATCCCTTGACTGAGCTGTTCAATTGTTCACTGGAGTCAGGCATGGTACCATAGGACTGGAAAACCACACATGTAGTGCTCCTCCATAGGAGCAGTCCCAAGGACAACCCAAGGAACTACAGACTGGTTGGTCTGATCTCAATCATGTGCAAGCTTATGGAGACCATACTTATGGAAAGGTTAGTAGAGTATCTGGATGAAAATGGTCTACAACATGGGAAGAAACAAGGGTTTATGGGAGGGAGGTTTGTCAAACAAATCTGACTGACTTCATTGACTGGGTCACTACAACAGTGGACAGGGGTCAAGTGGAGGACATCCTTCACCTGGACTTTAGCTAGGCCTTTGACTCTGTACCCCACAAGAGGTTGATCAGGAAATTGGAAGATCTAGGGGTTGGCAAGAAGTTGACCAGGTGGGTGGAAAACTGGCTGAGGGCAGGAGCTAGAGTATGGTGGTGGGAGGTGAGCTCTCCAGCACCAGGGAGGTCACCAGTGGGGCTCCACAGGGCTTGATGCTCAGACCAGTGCTGTTCGATGTCTTCATCAGCAATATTGGGGATGGCATTAAAGGCAAGATCTGCCTGTTTGCATATGACACTAAGTTCTATGGGAGGGTGGACACAGCAGAAGGGATACAAGACCTAATGGAAGATCTGGAAAAGCTAGAGAGGTAGTCTGGGATTTGGCAGCTTGTCTTCAATGCAAATGAATGCAGAGTTACGCACACTGGAGCCAAGAACCCAGTGACTGAGTTTATCAGATGGGGGATGTGGGAGGGGAAGGGGGGACTGGGAGGGAAAATAGAGACTACAGAGTCTTAGAGTAAGGAACCTTTAGACAAACTGGATGGACTGTGCAGGTCTTTCTCTGTCCTTCTCTTTTCTCTGTTTGTATTCAATTACCTTTTTAAAACTGTTTAATGTACTATAGTTTCTAGCAATAGGAGTTTATTGGTGATGTCATACAGACTGCATCATCTCAGTCATGAGTTGCTGCCCTGGAAACGGGATTTTGGAATGTTAATATTCAAACTCTGCACTGTGGTCACATTCCCTCCAGCATTATTAATGACAGATTTATTTCTCTGCTGAAGATATCCGATGCCCTGGTGTCCTGCTCCAGTCCTAAGGGACTAAGGTTAGATAAAAAAAAATGACTTTTGTTTATTAGTTCGACATTCTTCTTTTTTTTCTCATTTTTCAGTCAGTTTCTGGAACTAAGAAAACAGCAGTTCACAGTGATTCCATCTCTGTAGTTTCCCTGTTTTAGAACAAATCTTTTTGTCTTTGTATTGCTTTTATTTTAAAAATGGTTGTACTTTTCGCTTCAGTACAACAACCCAGAACATTTTTTACACCTTTTTCAGTCAGATTGGCATGACTGAGTGGCCTAAAAAGAGAACAAGCCCCAAATCCTATGAGCACATGTTGACAAATGCAGACAGCCACATCCTTTTTAACCATTTTGGAGCCTAACAATGGATAAATCCATTGTTTTTCCTAGTACAAAGATACCTGTCCAGGCTCCAAAGGGTTAATCTCACCCCTGGTCATACCTTGTTGCTTAAAGAGACTTACCAGTCTCAGCACTGGCACCTGTTAGATCGGTGCCTTACCCCGTTACGTTGTTACTGCTGCAGAGATTATGCACAATAATGCCAAAGATAAGAAATGGTAGCCCTCGTAAACTTAGCCCCACCGGACCCCAAGGACTTCCCAGTTTCTGATTTTTAGTCGACTGGTGCCCACGTTTCATCACCAACTGCCCATTACAATACAAACAAGCATTTGTCAATGCCGAATGTTGTCACGCTGACATTGGCAGTGGCAGAGCTAGAGGCGCATAATAGGAATGGCAGTGAAGTATTGAAGTGGCGCCAACCCCAACCCCACCCTGGAGAGAGCAACAGGCAGTGGGGTGTGCCTTTGGGTCATCAGGTATAATGCTTCATGCCATTGTACCTCATCCTACCCTGTAGACACTGACAAATGTCATGGTGTGCTTTGGGGTCTTTGGGCATTATACTTACCCCATTCCATAAGAAAATACGCTGACGTGGGTGCAGTATAGGAGCATGGGGTGAAGTTGGTGGCCGAACAGTGCAAGACACACCACGATGCCTGTCAGTGGCTACAGGGTGGGCGTGAGGGGGGTGGAATGGCGTGAGCATTACATCTGATGATTCCAAGTCACAGCCCTGACACCTGTCAGTCCGTACCAGGTGGGGTGCTGCAGTTGGAAACCCTAACACTGTAGTCGTGTAGTGGTAGTTTCACTCTACGTGTTCAACATGGGCTGTTTGTCAGGCCACCTCATGAAAAGCAGCACAATCACTTTGTTAGCTAAAAGGTGGTTTTGCACAGTGGCTGTGGCATTTGGTGACAGAGGGACGAAAACACAGTTTTGGGCAGGATGTGGAGAACGACAACTGTATTGTTCATGAGGAGGCGTAAAAATGGCAACGTTGAAAATCTGGAGTGGAAATATGAAATTTTGGTGAAGCAATGAACATGCATACAAACTGTGCAGCAGATGTCCGTAACCCAATTATTTGTGGGAGTTTTTTTAGGCACATTTTCAACACAGGTATTTTGGGACCTCCCTCATGAACAGTGGCGTACAACAGTTTTGTTAATGTGTCCCAAAGGTGATTTCACAGCCAGCACGCCTATTGTGCACCACAGTTGCGGAGCGTGTTTGGGACAGGCTGTGAAAAATGGCAGCTCTACTGTTGATAAGGAGGTGTGCACAAATGCCAGTGGTGAAAATGTGGCATGAAAATATTGCAAATGTATGAAGTTACAAGCCTGCGTGGAAACTGCTCAACGTACACTTGCAGCACAGTCATTTTCTGGACTTTTGGCACCAAATTTTCAACATAGGCATTTTAGGACCTCTGCTCATGAACAGTGTCATCGTCATTTCCTCAAACTGCCCCGAAATCTGATTTCGCACAGCACAGTGCGATTCTGCGCCGGACGTGCGAAAACACATTTCAGGCAGGATATGTAAAATGACAGCTGTACTGCTCATAAGGAGGTGTGGAAAAATGCCAATGTTGAACATGTGGAGTGAAAATATAAATGCACAAAGTCACAAGCGTGTGTGCAAACTGCGTAACACACGCTCATAAAACATTAATTGTATGGACTGTCGGTCCCAAATTTTCAACATAGGCATTTTAGGACTTCTGCTAATGAACAGTATCACTGTCATTTCCAAAATGTGTCTCAAACACAGATGTTCCACAGCAACCACGCTATTCTGTGCTGGAACTTGCGAAAACACATTTTGGTCAGGATGTAAAAAATGACAGCTGTACTGTTCATAAGGAGGTGCAGAACAATGGCAATGTTGAAAATCTGGAGTGAAAATATTATAAATTCGCGAACTTACGAGCGTGTGTGCAAACTGCGCAATGCACGCTCGTAACACAGTCATGTTATGGAGTATCGTCACCAAATTTTCAGCATAGGCATTGTAGGACCTCTGCCCATGAACAGTGTAACTGTCATTTTCAGAATTTGCCCTGAACATTGATTTCCCACAGTGACCGCGGTATTGTGAGCCGGAAGGCGGAAACACATTTTGGCCAGGATGTGAAAAATGCCACCTGTACTGTTCACAAGGAGGTGTAGAAAAATGACAATGTTGAAAATCTGGCATGAAAATATTGTGAATTCGCGAAATTATGAGCGTGCGTAGCAACTGTGCAACGCACGCTCGTAAAACAGCCATTTTTTTAATGTTTTCCACCAAATTTGCAACATAGGCTTTTTGGCAGCCCACCTCATGAACACTGCCACTGTTCTTGCATTAATTGGTCCCGAAAGGTGATTCCACGCAGTGACTGCAAAATCACCTTTCGAGACCGAGTAACATCATAACTGTAACAGAATTCATGAGGAGGGGTCCCAAAAACACCATGTTGAAAATTTGGTGCAAAAATTCCAAAAAATGCCCAAGATATGCATCAAAATTGAAAAAAACCCTATTTATTCCATTATACAGCTTACCGGCATTTCCTCAGTTCGCGGTCAGCTTTGAAGAGAGCAGACGTGTTCCCGGTCCACCAAAGATCGTCACGCCAGACTCTGGAGGTAAGTATGGGGTGAGGGGGGTGTAGGGAGGCAGGGTGTGCAGTGGGTGGGTGCGGATGGTGGGTAGGGAGATTACGAGGGACCGTTTTTATGTTACAGGGGGGAAAACTAACATTGCGGGACAGTTTTTTTTTCAGAGGACTTGGCACACTGGGTGGGCTCCCAGCATGCCACCTAACTGTTTGGGGGGGTTGCTGCAGCTGACGGGGATTGGGCACCTCGTCGGCACACAACAAAGGGGTTAATTTATGCCGATGGGGACTGGGCACCCCTTGGCACACAAGGAAAGCGGGGAGAGGCAAGAGCCAAGGAGTTGGGCACCCCCTCGGCATATAAGAAATAGGGAGGGACTGCTTTATGCTGGACGGGGAGTGGCTCCCGTCCGGAAAGC
The DNA here is from genome assembly GCA_016271365.2 of Neoceratodus forsteri. Lineage (NCBI taxonomy): Eukaryota > Metazoa > Chordata > Ceratodontiformes > Ceratodontidae > Neoceratodus > Neoceratodus forsteri. The sequence continues at coordinate 528,719,114 of CM028137.1, read as the reverse complement.
CCTACGGCCAGAGTAAGTCGGCAGGGGATTGGGTACCCCAGTCGGCAGTTGAGCAGCCGCCCGCCATGCTGACAATGTGGCGAGCATGTAGGAAGGGTCCGCTGTGTCTGACAAGCTTTGCTTGGATTGCAGTGGACCTTTCCTTAGATGTGCTCACCACATTAGTATGCATGGTGTGGTGCTGGCATGGAGGCTGATTGGGGAATGAGGGACGCACCTATTGATGCGTGCCCTGCATTCGCCCAGCAGCAACCGCTCCTTCAAATCTCCACTGTCGCAAGATGTTGGCTGTGCAAGCGCGCCAACATAAAAAATGATGCAACAGGTACCCCCCCATCGACTATAATGGTGGTCATCCCTGTGCTCTCCCTAGCATCACGTAACAAGTTTAGTGAGCATGGGGAGCAGAGCATGGGCAGACCCAGGAACCGGGAAGTCCTCGGGACCCAGTGGGGCTAAGTTTACAAAGGCTACTATTCTTATCTTTGGCATTACTGTGCATACATTTCTGCAGTAATAACAACAGAATGGGGTAAGACACCGATCCAGCAGGTGCAAATCTTATTAAATTTTACCCTGTGGATCTATTTAAGTGTAATTAGGGAAGCCTTTAGTCAATCCCCCTTCTTCCCCACATTCTGACAGTCTGGGTATGACCAACAGTACTCGGCCACATCCTTGTACAGTGCAGGCCAGTAAAAGTTTTGGAGCAAATGCCTGTTTCTGTTTAACCCAGCAGTGTCTGGACAGTGGAATAGTGTGTCAACCAAAAAGCACAAGGTGAGGTATTACGGCAGCTCAAGTATGGTGGGACAGTTGGTTAACCCAGATCAGACAAGCTTTGTTTTGGAGAGGCAGGTCTTTCACAAGATAAGACTGCTGAACATCAGTCATTTTGGCATAGTACCTGCTAACATCTCAGTGTGTGGCAGTGATCCATGCTCAGCATGGCATAATGCTATGCTGAGCAACAAAGGCACCATGCCTGGATGTCTCCCCAGCACTTCTGAACCCATCCATGTTTCAGTCTCCCTCCTCATGTGCTATTTTTATGTTGTCTTGCATGAGCAGTGCAGACCACATATTGTGGTTGTTTCAGTGGAGAAGCAGGTTTCGGAGGTGCGGTCCTGCTGCAGTCAATGGCGCCATTGCTTTTTGTGGCCAGGCTGTGTGGCACCAATGGCATAGCACACTGTCTATGACAGCAGTTTGAGAAACGTGCCACCACCTTGAGAGAAATTAGCCACTGCAATCAGGGAGCGCCACTGGGCCGTACCTGACTGCAGCAGCCAATTACTGCTTGCATCGTCTAGTGTCCCCTGTTAAGCAACATGGCAGCAGCTTCTCACAGTCCTGGCTGAAGCTGAGGGACAGCCTCTGTCTCTCACAGTCCCGCAGACGGGGGTGCCCACTCCCCCCGTCGGCATGCCCCCTTCTAAGTTAATTTGCTGATGAGGGTGCCAAATCCCATCAGCATAATGTCCCCCCCATTTCTTGTGTGCCGAGGGGGTGCCCAATCTCCCTCGGCTCATGCGCCCCCAACCACTCTGTATGTGCTGATGGGGATGCCCAATCCCCATTGGCTCCAGTTCCCCCACCTCAAAACACGCAGGTGGCACTCTGAGAGCCCACCCCAGTGTTCCAAAAGTACCTGTTACAAGAAAAAAACCTTCCTGTGATGTTCATTCCTTTTTTTTAATTCTGTAAAAGTAGAAAATGGTCCCTCACTGTCTGCGGCCTCCTCCCCCAACCCACACCCACCCACTGCATACCCCACCTCCTCACACTCCCCTCACCCCATACTTAGCTCCAGAGCCAGGCGCAGTGATCTTCGGTGGACCGGGAACACGTCTGCACTCTTCAAAGCCAACAGCGAACTGAAGAAATGCCAGTAAGCTGTATAATGGCATTAATAGGGTTTTCCAACTTTGGTGCTTATCTCGGGCATTTTTCTGAATGTTGGCACCAAATTTTCAACAGGGGGTTATTGGGACCCCTCCTCATGAATTCAGTCACTGTTATGACATTATTCAGTCCCAAAAGGTGATTTCACGTAATCACCTTTTGGGACCAATTAACAAAATGACAGTGCCACTGTTCATGAGGTGGACTCTCAAAAAGCCTATGTTGCAAATCTGGTGAAAAAAATACAAAAAATGACTGTTTTATGAGCGTGCATTGCGCAGTTTCCACGCACACTCGTAACTTTGCAAATCTGTAATATTTTCACTCCAGATTTTCAACATTGACATTTTTCCACACCTCCTTATGAACAGTACAGCTGTCACTTTTCACATCCTGTAAGAAATGTGTTTTCGCACTACTGGTGCAGAATAGTGCGGTCACTGTGGGAACTAAGTGTTCAAGACAGATTAAGAAAATCACAGTGGTAGTGTTCATGAGTAGAGGTCCTAAAATGCCTATGGTGAAAATCTGGTGACAAAAGCCCACAAAATGAGTATGTTACAAGCGTGCATTGCGCAGTTTCCACGTGCACTCGTAACTTCGAGATTTTGTAATATTTTCACTCAACATTTTCAACATTGTCAGTTTTGCACACCTCCTTATGAACAGCACAGCTGTAATTTTTCACATCCTGCCCAAAATGTGTTTTCGCACAACTGGCGCACAATGGAGTGGTCGCTGTGGGAAATCAACGATCAGGATAGATGAAGAAAATCATAGTGACAGTGTTCATGAGCAGAGGTCCCAAAATGCCTATGTTGAAAATCTGGTGAAATAATTCCACTAAATGACTGTGTTACGAGTATGCATTGCGCAGTTTCTATATATGCTTGTAAATTCAAGCATTTTTTATATTTTCACTCAAGATTTTCAACACTGCCATCTCTTCACACCTACCTATGAATGGTACAGCTGTCATTTTTCACATCCTGCCCAAATGGTGTTTTCCCACATCTGGCGCAGAATGGCGCGGTCGCTGTGAGAAATCAACATTCGGGACAGAGTAACAAAATCACAGTGCCACTATTCATGAGCAGAGGTCCCAAACACTTTCATGAGGTGGGGGTCACAAAAATGCCGTATTGCAAATTTGTAGTGCAAATACCAACAAACAGCCGGGGCATTAGGGTTTCTAACCATAACGTCCCACCCTGTACAGACTGACAGGTGTCAGGGGTGTGCCTTTGCATTGCCGGCTGTCATGCTCATGCCCTACCATCCCCCCCCAACCCTCAAGCCACTGACAGGCATTGAGGTGCACCTTGGACTCTTCAGCCCCACAGTCTACCCCATTCTCCTATGCTGCACCCATTTCAGCATATGTCCTTATGAAATGGGGTGATTGTAAAGCTGAACACCCCAAGGCACACCTCAGCACTTGTCGGTGTTTGCAGGATAGGGTGAGGTAAAATACCATGAGTGTTATGGCCGATTGGGGTGAGCGTAAGGCCCGAGGACCCCAAGGCACAACGCAACATTTGTCTCACTGCAGGGTAGGGTGAGCTGAAATGCCATGAATGCTATGGCCGATGCCCAAAGGCACACCTCAGTGCCTGTCAGTCTCTGTAGGGTGATGTGGGGTTGACATCACTTTCATACTTCACTGCCATTATTATTATGCATCTGTTCAACTCCTGTGCTACCGATGCCAGTGTCAGCAAGACAACAGTCGGCATTGACAAATGCTTGTTTATAGTTCCCTGTTGGTTCAGTGGACCCCCAAGGCACTTCAGCAGCTGCTTCCAGTCCTTGGGCCCAGTGATTCCACCCACCTTTACCTCAGCGTCCTACAAGTTCTGGTTGCTCCTTCCAACAAGTCCTGAATTTTTGGACCATCTAGTGGCCATTCCACCCTGGGTGCAGTGCCACATCCCTGTTACTGTAAACTCCTAGTTGGAGAAAAACAGTCGTGGCCCACTTGTGAGTACTCAGACCTGCTGGACCACTATTTATTGGAACATGGTGACTGACCGCACACCTTCTTTTCCCTACCACCCACAGTGACCTTTGCGGGTGCTCAACCAGGGGTTGCAACTCCCGTTAAGTATGGCTAAATGGTCGAAAAGCCTACACTGCAGCAGGCTGAGCACCTGAGATTCGGGCACCATGTTTTTGTGATAATTAAGAAAGTGGAAAATGGAGAAGCTGAAAGTTCTGAAGGCTGTTAGAGTCCTTTAACTCTTCAGTTTCTGTAATATGTTTTATTATTATACCTTTTATCCCATCACCAATTCTACCCCTTCTACCCTGACCACCAGCCCTGACTCTTCTCTTCTGTGGTGCTTACGCCCATCTCCCAATGCCACAGCGTAACTTCTGCCTGAGGTGGTTTCTTCAAGGCTCTTTCTTTCAACAACCCCTCTCTGGTACTCTAGTGTGGGAGATGGGGCAGCCAGTAGGAAGGGAAAAGCCTGAAGGTGCCAAGCATCATTCTAATCACATCAGGCATTCCCACTTGTTAATCCCTTTCCCTCCTGGACACCAGCAGTGGGGGCTCCAACTGCACATTCCCATGCAAATGCCCGGCTGTATATGGCACCTGTTGATGTCCTCCCTCCCCACAAGCTGCTCCAACTACATTCCTGCTGCCCTCCCACCCTGGAGGAGGAGGAAGAGGAGAGTGTCCACTGGGATACTTATTCCTCCTTCCCCCAGCCGGCCGCCAACATCCCACCCTTGTTCCTGAACTGGATCACCAATACTGCAGGTGGTAACCATACCACTGTGCTGAAAGCCAGCCTTTCTCTAATACTTTATGGATGAAACTGGCTTAAAAACATCATCTGGATGGGCAGCTTAAGGTGTGTTGATAGGGACTCGTAAAATTTTAAATTTTTTAGTTATTTTAACTGCAGGGCTGAACTGTGATACAACATCCAGAGGCAGTGTGAGTGTGATGTAGTGGTTAGAGCACTGGCTTGGCAACCAGTCGATTACAGGTTCAAACCTCACCAAAGTTAAAAAAAAAATTCACTGTGTGACCTTCAGCAAGTGAGTTAACCTCTCAGTGCTCCAGTCCACCCAGCTGTGGAAATGGTGAAAAGCAGGACCCCACTGGGAACAGAATAGTGCATCTCATCTGGGCTATTCAGTGTGAATAAGTTATAAAATAAAAATGTTTGTGTTGTTGTATATCAGAATTAGTAACCAGATACTGTGTGCCATCTAGTGGAGAGCATGAAGACTGCAGCATGCAAACGTAAGAGCCAATCCGCTTAACACCTCGGCTAAGGAGATGTTTCCCTTAAGATGAATGGTTACAGCTGCTGTCTCTGAGATCAGAGATGCAAGGATAAATCCCTGGGTCCGGCACTGAAATGTGCAAGCATGTAATTCAGTTTAACAGAAAATGCCTCTCACAAAGCAGAGGTAAGGAAATTGCAGTAGTGATGAGGATAAGATCCTGGCTGTGAGACCAGATGCAGAGGGCCATCTGTTGGTGACAAAACAAAAGGGAAGTGATGCGGTATATACGGAATTAGTAACCAGGTGCAGAGTGCCATCTGGTGGAGCAAGTTAACATTGCAGCAGACACCTTGCCAGTCTAACACCTTGGCTAGCTGAATGGTTAGAGCTGCTGCCTCTGAGACTAGGTATACAGTGGTTCAATCCCTGTGTCCTGAACTGAAATGTTCAAGCTTGTAATTCAGTTTAAGGAGATGCTGTCCCCACCAAGGCTGAGGTAAGGACACTATAATTGTGGTCCTGCATCTTTCCAGTTGTACAGTTGGAAGGGACTGAATCAGGTCAGGTGACCTGCTCAAGGGCACATAGCGAGGTAGTGGCTGTGGTAGGATTTGCACCAGTTCTTTACTGTTTACCATTGGGTCGCACTACAGTGAGGCCAATAAATGAACTCTCCTGCTGTTCTTCCAGCTCCGGGTCAACCAAGATGAGCTCATGGAAGACTACACAATGAAACTGGAAGATGGAAAACCCGATGATGCTGGCAGTGGGATCCGTCGCCATGGTGCCGGCCAATTCAACAAGGACCAGATGAGGACAAACGTCATTAATGAGATTATGAACACAGAAAAAGACTACATCAAACACCTGAGAGACATCTGTGAGGTAACTGGGCAAATATAAAGCAATCAAACCCTCTTCACATGACACAGTGGAGTAGCCTGCAATAGCCCTACAGCTGGGTTTGTTTGCCAATCTGAGCTACACAAATTGAGAAGGTGGCTTGTATTACTGGCTCTACTGTATATGACGATCATCTTTCGGATGAGACGTTAAACTGAGGTCCCATCTGCCTGGATTGGTGGTAGTTCAGGTGGATGTTAAAGATCCCATGGCACTTATCAAAAAGAGTAGGGGAATTTCCCCGGTGTCCTGGTCAAATTTCCCTCATTCACTAAAAAAATACCACCAACAGCTTAATCTGGTTCAAGGTCAGTTGGCATTCATCTATATCCCCCTCCCTCGGGTCGTGCCTGAAAATAAGCAGAATTTGTCTAGTGCACTTACCCGGTAAACAAAAACTAAATAAATAAATAAATGTTATAAACAGGAATGAATGAATCCTTAAGAAGCCTTGCACTATGGGTAGAGTGGCCGGCACAGCAGTACAGAGGTAGTGCTACCACTTGCAACAGTAGCGCCCTGGGTTCAGTAATTCAATTCAAGTGTTATTTGATCATTGGGTGGGAAGTCAATTCAAGTTTTATTTGATCACTGGGTGGGGACAATGGGCAACATGTTCTGTTTACAGGTGTGACATATAACATGGTATATAAAAATACAGATGTAAGATAATCGTACGTACAAAATACAATAAAAATACACACCATGAAAATTATTTAAAAGCAAGTGCAAACTGTTGAATCAAACAAGTTTTAAGCTGAGGAATGAAGATGGGTAATTCAGGGCATGCTGGGGAGGAGGACTGAGTGTCCCCATGGGCTCTCTCCTCCAGGGCAGGTGGGCAGTGCACTCCACTTCAGTACCACCACCTGGGTGATTGCAGGTGGTGGTGCAGGTCAGAGCCAGTTAGGGAGGGAGGACTTAAAAACGTAGGCAATGACAGCAGAAGGCTGCCTGATGTTAGCAAGAGCATGCATCATCATATCCTCACCTGGCAGTGTCCATGGAGAGCAGAGAAAAAATGGTAAAAGACTCCCAACCCTTACTGGATGAAGCCAGCCAAGCTCCATAGAGCCTGTGCCACCAACTGTAACCCCCCTCCCCCACCTCTGAACCAGACTTGAAAACAGATGGGGCACCAGCCTACCCTAACAGCCTTGCCTTGGTGGTTAAGTTATTGAGGGACAGGAGGTGAGGTTAGTAGGGCTGTGCAGAATATAAAATTCCATTGCAAAATGCCCACAGAATGACTATTCCGATTCCGTAGAATTGGAATTTCGCCAAATTTTAAATTTCAGTTATTTCACTTTAATTTTAAAGGTACACAACCAAATAACACCAAATGGGGAAAGTAAAAGTACCCACTAGCTTACAAATGTGTACCAACTTGCAGAGTCGTAGGTTGAAAGGGGACAGAGTTATGGGTGGCAAAACATTTAATCAAAATTACATTTTCAGATAATTTTAATATTTCTTATCCAAATTTCCCCACAATGTCAGGATTTAGAGAAGCCTCCAGCATGGGTATATGCACAGTGTTGTAAGTCTCAAGCTTCAACTGGAGCCGAGTTATAGGTAGCCAAACATTTTGCCAAAATTTAGATTTCTGTAATTTTAGTATAATTTTGACAGTATTTATTGAAATGTTATAAAATCTGACAGGTATCCAGGTTATCGCTACATTTGCATATGTGCATAGTTTCAGACTTCTAGTTTCAAATGGGACTGAGTTATAGCTTGCCAAACATGTTGCCAAAATTTAAATTTCAGTTATTTCCCCCTAATTTTAAAACAACATATCCAAATTTAAACAGAGTTGAAACATTTACACTACTATACCACATGGTCATTTCTGAAAAAGTTCATATTTGCAGCTATAAATGGGATTGAATTAAAAACAGTCAAACTTTCACAACATTTAAAAATTACATTTTGCAAGAATGTAAACTACAAATTTATAAACCCCTGAAACTTTAAAACTAGAGAATGCAATATCATTAAATCTGGCAGTTTCTTAGACCTTACAAGGAGACTGTGTGTGCCAATTTTATTAATTGCTTGCTGCCAGAAACCGTAAAATAACATATGTACTTAAAGTCAAATCCTATAAGTCTTAGTGAAAATTGTAGTAATTTCATGAAAAAAAAATCCATAAAACTGGAATTTTCTAATTTCACTCAGCCTTATCTGGAGAATTCTAATTAAAGGAGAGGGATTTAAGAGGCAGGTAGTGCAGGGGCTCACCATGTTCAGGAGTTAGATGCACAGTTTCACCAAGAAATGGACAGCTGAGCTGGGTAGCACAACAGTAGTAGATCCCAGGTTGGAGTAAGGATGCACAGAGTGTCAGCCATTCCAACCTGAATGCATGATATTTAAGGATCACATCCAGTAAATTTATGATCCAGGGATCCTGATGTACATGCAAGTCTGGGACTTAGAGGTACTCAAAAAGATGTAGTGGGGGAAGACAATGCCTAGGGCAGTAGGAAGGAAGAATTCTGGCTATTCCAACAAGGTACATCGATAGGAAAAGGAGTAGGTGACTCATATTTTTGGGGAGTTTGTCACTGTAAAGAACAAAGAGGATATCCATAGGATCAGTAGTTCCACTCAGTCAATCAAGCTATGCCAAAACAGTAGGGGGGAAGGGAATAGTCACCCAGAGAAGAACAGCAGGACTGCAAAAATCTCAGCCCAGCTTATCAAATGAAGTAGTGATATGTGCATTGTTAATGTTAAATTCCACAAAAAGAATTCTGGATGCTTCATCTATATGCTACCATAAATATGAAAGAAAATGTTGCCAATATTTTATTTCTGCTGTAAATTTAAAACTGCTAAATCAATTTATCCAGTTGTGTTAGATACTGTACGTGGATACACCAACTATGGATATACATGTCAAATGTTAAGTCTATGCCTGTAAGAGCAGAGAAGTTACAAACATCCACATTTTTAATAGTTTTCACAGCATTTTGAAAATATTTACATAAAAAAAGGTTTGAACCCCTAAAACTTAAAAAGCCTAATCGAATTATCTCCATATTTGGATCATTTTATAAGCAGTACAAAAAGGTTATTAATGCTAATTTACACATATCTAGCTCCAAAGATGCCCGAGTTATATGCAGATGAAATCTTTTCACAAAATGTCCCGCAAAAAATAAAATGACCGATTAGGAGCACGTATAATTTTGAGATGATGCATCATATTGTCATGATATTTGGCACATTGTCAGAACACCTATCGTCAAGGTATCATGCCAAATTTAAAATATCTAATCTAATATACGGCTGAGGTACATGCAGATAAAAAATGTTCATGAAATTTCACACAAACAATAAAATGACAGACTTTGAGCACCTGTAATTTTGAAACTATAGATCTAAATAACTATAATGGACCAATGCTAATATTTTCAAGTCAAACTACAGCTTGCTGGGAGCTGCAATACTGAACATAGGATTTGCAAGAAAGCGAGTTGTGCTCACAACAGAGGGAGGTGAACCTTACAATTGTCTTTGGTTTGTAGCAGATATTCTGCAGGTGGAGGCTACTTCTAACTGAAAGGTGAAATAAGGAACGTAGAATTATCAGGAAAAGACAGTCTTGTTACAATTCGTAAGATTTTCAGTGCAGGAAGAGTTTAAACCCTGGGCTAAACATTTGTCACAAATCCTGAAATAAGTGCAGGTACAGGTTGTGTATTTGACCCAGACAGTAAACTGTTTTTTGTGTTTTATCTTTGTGTGCCTTAAAAGGAAATTCCAGACTTTCTCAGGAAGTGATTACATCACAGCTATTTAGCAGCCAATAGCTTTGGCAACAGACCTGAGAACAATAGTATTATAAGCAAGTGTTTTATAGCAAACTCATCAGAACAGCTAATATTTCTCAAGTCAAACTACAGCTTGCTGGGAGCTGCAATACTGAACATAGGATTTGCAAGAAAGCAAGTTGTGCTCACAACAGAGGGAGGTGAAGCTTACAATTGTCTTTGGTTTGTAGCAGATATTCTGCAGGTGGAGGCTACTTCTAACTGAAAGGTGAACTAAGGAGAACTTAGATTTATCAGGAAAAGAGAGTCTTGCTACAATTCGTAAGATTTTCAGTGCAGGAAGAGTTTAAAGCACAGCTGACTTATTTTGGGGCTGACTGCTTTCAGAGCACAAACCACCAGGCTGTTTTGGGGCTGGGGAGGTTTACCTGTGACTGACTTGGATGTCTGGATTTTTCTCTGTTTGATTAGCAGGGGATTTTCTCTGTCAAATTGTTGTGTATGGTATCTTGCTGACAGGAAGGCACTCATCGTAGCCTGTGGGTCAGAGCTCTTAGCTGATTGTTTTGTAAGGGCACAGTTTAGGCTCAACCCTTCCCACCCCTGGAAATACTTTTATACCTGGGGTTCTGACATCATTTCCTCAGGCGCAAGGTGCATATCAATGTCATATCCCTCTCTAGCACACAGCACTGAAAATATAAGCATACACATTGTATAATATATATATTTCTATATAACAAACCAATCACACACACAAACACACACACACACACACACACAGAAAAGTACATAATCATGTGGGATGGGGGAGTAGTGAATGTAATGGCTGTAGGGCAGCAGTCTTCGGGAGTCTTTCTGGAGGCTGAGATGCTGCCTTATTTGCAGACAACCTTGCCCTGAGGGAGGAATTTGCCCGCCTTCAGGCCACACTGACAGCAGGAAGGAACCTCCCCATCCAGGGAGCACCGAGCCACCACCACTACCTCAGAGGTTGCAAAAAAAGCACATCAGTTGGACCACAGTGGGCTCAGGGAGGGTGAGGATGGTGGAACAGAGGCACACCCAGTCAGTTGTTCCACTCCACAATCCATACACCATTCTGGGGGAGCACAGCTCCCCTATGGATGCTCCCACAGAGGAGATTAAGGAGGCTGAGGACACCTGTCACAAGGGAGGCCCACAGGAAGGAGGCAGAGGACACCACAAGGAAAGGAAGCAGCTCCTGGTGGGGGACTCAATTATTAGGGGGATAGAACTGGGGGGAGCAGGGAAAACTGAAGTAAGGTGCCTGCCTGGTGCCATGGCTTGGAGGGACAGGAAGCGCATCCTCAGGATCACGAGAACAGCTGCACGGGAGTCTGAGCTGGACATCATTGTCCACCTAGGAACAAATGACTTGGCTCAACATGAGATTAGAGCAGTGCAGAAGGACTTTGTAGAACTGGGGAGGGGCCTAAGACAAGTAGCACACACAGTATCCTTCTCAGAGGTGCTGCCTGTTAATGGCATGAATGAGGCAAGGGTACTTTACACCATGCAGTTTAATGAATGGTTGAAAATGGTGTGGAGCACAGGGGTTTTGCTTCATTGGGATTGGGGTTCCACCTGGAGGACACCAGCCTATACTGCAGGATGGTCTGCATCTGTCCAGGAAGGAACAAGTCTTTTGAGCAATCGGTTTAAATGCTTCATTGGCAAGCTTTTAAACTAGTCAAGGGGAGGCACTGATAAGCAGCAGGAAAATCCCAGCCTCTCCCTACAAAACAGGGTACTAAATGAGAAAAAAGACCGAGGTAGAAAGGTCAGTGGGGGATGCTGCAACAGAAAGTAAAGCCATCAAGAAATGGAAAGCAATGAGTACCAATGCCCGTAGTCTGAGTAACAAGCTTCCTGAATTAGTGGCCTTGATGGAGGAGAAACATCTGGATATCGTGGCAGTCACAGAAACGTGGTTCACACAAAACCATGACTGGGACGTAAACATACCAGGATACACTATCTACAGGAGGGACAGAGAGGGTAAAAGAGGAGAAGGAGTAGCTCTTTACATAAGGGAAGGAATCAAAGCAACAGAACAAAAGGGAAAACAGGGAGGAGAAGAAACACTGTGGGAAAATTTGAGACCGCAATGGCACCACAATCTGCACAGGGGTTGTATACAGACCCCTTCTCAGGGGAGGAAATGGACAAGGAAATGATGAAAGTATACTAGTATGGCAGAAAAAGGAGATATTGCTGATGGGCGATCTGAATATGCCAGATGTTAACTGGAGTGCAGTTGCAGCAGCCACTTGAAGAGTGGGTTATTCTAGATGCCTACAGGGGCATGCCTTAGACAACTAGTACTGGAGCCAACTTGAGAGGAGCAATCTTAGACCTGGTTCTCTCAAATGGAGATGAAGAGAGATCACAGATGTAGAAGTGGTAGCCATCTCAGAACTAGCGTACCATCGAACAGTATGGTTCATAATAAACACAGCAATAGAGTCAAGCCATACAAAGGCAAAGGTACTGGACTTTAGGAGGGCTGACTTGCCAAAATGGGTGAGTGCCTAAGGAATGCACTAGCAAATGGGCAGGAAGGAGGAGGAAGAACAATGGGAATAATAAAACTGCCATCACAAAGGTAACAAGCCTCTGTGTGAAGCAAATAAACAAAACTAAATGATATAAGAAACCACTATGGTTCTCAAGGAAGTGGTGAAGTTTCAAGAGAAAAGAAAGCTTTCAGGAAGTACAAGGAATCACAGCAGGAGCAGGACAGAGAACTGTATCAGTTAAAGCAAAGGAAGCTGGGAAGGCAGTCAGAACAGCAAAGGCCCACACTGAGGAAAAGATAGCCAACTCAGTTAAGAAGGGGATAAAACCTTTATAGGTACATCAGGAGTAAGGAAGACCAAGGGAGGGATAGGAGGCTTAATAAAGGGGAGGGTGGGCAGAGGGTGACTGTGAAAAGGCAGAGATACTAAACAAATATTTTGCTCAGTATTTACAAAGGAAGAGGGGAGGTACCTAAAACAAACAGTAGAAACACTCTGGATACAGAAGTTGATACCAGCCCATTTACAGAAGAAAGGGTTCTGAAAGAACTCTTAAAACTGAAGGTGGACAAAGCAATGGGGCCTGATGGGATTCATCCCAGAATTCTAAAAGAACTAAGGGTAGAATTAGTGACACCACTGACTACCCTGTTTAACAACTCATGGGAGGATGGGGTGGTACCCGAGGACTGGAGGAGGGCAGATGTGATTCCCCTTCACAAAAGTGGGAGCAAGGCAGAAGCAGGAAACTACAGACCTGTTAGTTTAACCTCAGTGGTAGGGAAAATGATGGAATCACTTCTGAAGGAAAGAATTGTCAGTATCTAGAGGCCAGAGGGCACAGGACCCAAGGCAGCATGGATTCACAGCAGGAAGGTCATGCCAGACAAATCTGATAGATTTCTTTGACTGGGTGACCAAAGTAGTAGATCAGGGAGGGGCTGTGGACATGGTCTACCTAGACTTTAGCAAGGCATTTGACACAGTCCACACAAAGATTAATATACAAGTTAGCTAGCCTGGGAGTGGGTCCCAAGATGACAGCCTGGGTAAAGAATTGGCTGAAGAATAGGACACAGAGAGTAATAGTAAATGGAGTCCACTCTGAAGAAAGGGGGGTTACTAGTGGGGTACCGCAGGGTTCAGTATTAGGACCGTCCTCTTCAATGTCTTTATAAGCGACATTGCAGAGGGACTGGAAGGAAAAGTATGTCTCTTTGCAGATGACACAAAGATCTGCAACAGAGTTGATGCACAAGGTGGGGTGGAAAGGATGAAAAGGGACTTGGCAAGGTTAGAGGAATGGTCAAATGTATGGCAGCTAGATTCAATGCTAAGAAGTGCAAGGTAATGCACCTGGGAAAGAAAAACCATGGGAAGAGTACACAATGGGGGTGAGATACTAACAACAACAAAATAGAAAGGGACCTGGGGGTAGTCATATCAGATGACCTAAAGGTGGGCAAGCAATGTGAGAGGGCAGCAAGGAGGCTTGGGGATACTGGGATGCATAGAGAGGCATCACCAGTAGAAAACAGGAAGTTATTATCCTTTGTACAGACAGCTGGTCAGACCCCATCTGGGTACTGTGTGCAGTTCTGGAGACCCAGTCTTCGCAAAGACATAGACAGGATGGAAGCTGTCCAGAGGGAACTAAATGGTGCAGCAGGGTCTGCACGGAAGATATGAAGAGAGACTTAAGGAGCTTAATATGTATAGCCTCGAGGAAAGGAGGGAGGGGGACATGATAGAAACTTTCAAGTACCTCAAGGAATCAACAAAGTCCAAGAGGGTAGCATCTTTCAAAAAAGAGTGTGCAAGAACAAGGGCACAATTTGAAGATGGGGGGGCTCAGAGGTAATTTAAGGAGTATTTTTTCACAGAGGGTTGTGGATGCATGGAACAGCCTTCGGAGGAGGTTGTGGAGTCAAAAACAGTGGTGGAATTCAAGCATGCATGGGACAGTCATAAGGCAATTCTAAGGGGTGGGGGTAGGAAGAAGTAGGCTGCTGGTTAACTAGGATCTACAGCTTATCCAGTAGGCAGGGAAATGGGCAGACTGGGTGGGCCAAGCGGTCCTTATCTGCCGTCAAATTCTATGTTTCTATGTGCCTGCTATGACCCTACCTGAGCCTGTCCTTTCATGCTTCCTTTCCCCAATCCCTTTTTTCCCTATGTGTTGGACCCCCTCTCTTCAATCACTCTCTCTTCCTACTATCGCTTCCTTATCCTATCTATCTGCTGGCTGCCTATATTTCCCTTGTCTGCCTTATATGTTAGGTAGCCTATTTTTGCACTTTTAATGATTATGTTATAAAAACAAGACCTTACTGTTTATGCCTCTCCAATACCTTGTGTCTGACAGTGCCTCTTGCCCTCACACTGTTTGCCTGTTGTTTAATTTTGTTGCTTATGTAACCCCCCTGCAAATGGGGGTTCCCAAAAGACTTCCAGGAGCTTGCTTGAATGCTCCAAGCCTGAATGGTGTTTGGCATTTAAGCCATTTATCAGTGAGTGTTTTTAGAACCTCTGGTACTGTCTCTTTAAGAGCTGTCTGCTTGCAGACATAATTAGTTTGTATGGGGGACTGTGTGTTTCTTTGATTGAGTACCACTCAAGCTGCTGCCAATTCACTTCATTTTGCAGTCACTAGAGTGCAAAGGGAACTCTATCTGAAAGATGTAACTGTTTGCCAGGAAATTATTTAGAGTAATAATGAAATTACAGTTTGTCTAACCTGCTTTCTTTGCAGTCAGAACTGTGTCTGCTAGTTCCCATTCTAGTTTTGAACTGCTGAACTGGACCAATCAGTGTGGGTAAGCTAGCTCTAAAATGGTGCCTTGGACGAATCAGAACTTGGACTCATAATCTGAGCCAGCCACAAGAGGATTGTATGGGCAGTGACTCTGGGAGATGTAGTTTAGACTTCAGTGCCTTTTTGGACCAACAGCAGCAGTCTATTGTGAGTGACAGCCAATCCAGTCAAGAACTGGGAGGAACTCAAAGGAAGTGCCCGGTTTTTGTCGGTTGGAGTTTCAGTTGAGCTTTGGCAGTGAAGAAGGAAGGAGCCCTGTGCTTTTTCAGTGTGCAGTTTTAGTCAAAAAACGTGTGTAGGGCCCAGAGTTCCGGTCTGCAGCTTGTGTAACAGCTTGTTAGGACTGAACGTCCTGTGAAAAGAATCAAAGGATCTCTGAAGAGTAGAAACCAGGCTCACCCTGTAGAAGACTGGAGGAATTGCTGAAAATTGCACTCTGTCTGTCAGGAACTGAATCTGCTGTGTGTTCTCGGTATTGTGCAGTAATTACGATCAGGATACAGATGCAGCCTGCCTTGTATAGTGCTTTCTTTTATATGGATGTGTGAAGAGGTTTGTGTACCTCAAGTGAGCCCTGCTGACATTGAAGGACCCTATCTTATTTGGAGGTCGTGAGTACTAATTCAGGGTTGCTCCTGTTGAATTGCCACATTAAATCCAATGGAATTACTGTACTGCTGACTGTTTAATTCTCCTTTTCTCTGTGTGAAAGGGCCTACCAGCTGCCACAGTTTGGACTAGCCACTAGGGCTTGGGTACCCAGGGACAGTAACTGATAGGATAGGCCTGTGCACAGAGCCATAAGTAGATTATTAGAGTGATAAGCTAATTAACCTGATTTCCCCTGTCCTTGTTATATCCCTAAATAAATCAGAGCTGCTTGTTTCAGCAAAGTTATACTGCCTAAGGTATTTGTCTATGTTAAAGTACTGTACTGTGATTGTTGCACTGTATCTCATTTCACAGGAGGTCCCAGTGCCGGAACCAGACCTGGGGGTAAGTGTATACTGTGAAGGTAATTCTGATATATTGTGTGGGCCACTAGTGGGAAGAAAGGGGGGTTGCAGTGTCCCAGAGGGCTGTGACCAAGTTAGTTTAACTATTGCAAACCCTGACCTCTGGGTGGAGGCACCCGCCATTGGATCCAGGCCCCTCAACCTGTTAGTGGCAAATCAGGCAGGGGTAGTAGCCCCTGGGATAGCGCCATCTAGGGGTTACACTTATATACTTGAGGTGAAGGTTTTTTGTATTGGGTATTGGTACATCCTAATGGTCTCAACCTCCCTGTTCCCCCTCCTCCCCCTTCCCACACCGACTAAGCCCAGATCTATTACCCGGTAATCAGATCCATGAACCCGGGCATTTTCCGCACCCTCGGCCGCTAAAACCGCCTTTTGCCGTACTACACCTCTGACCCTGCCTCCTGCACATGCTCTCGCCGATGAGCGGTTCCATGAGCCCGGACACAGATCCCAGCTTCTGCCGCAAAAGCCGTAAAATTCCCACTCACACCCCGACTGAATTTTTCTGCTCCTATGCCTTGAAATAGAATCAGTGGACAGGACTCCTACCTTGCTTCCGTTTCAAACCCCTAACTTTGTGGGTCTCTCCCCTGGTTTTTGCCCATTAGAACTGGCCTGGCTCCATTTGGTCCCCCCCCCACACTATTTCTCCCCTATACCAAACCATGCACCACTCCTGCTGCCCCTCGATGGATCTGTTTCAGTAATGTCTCATCCGGTTGCCTAAGCTGCTTGTACCATAACCCCCCATCTCCGACTTATCGCTGATACCATGCCTGGGAACAAAACCATGAGCCCAGGCACTTTTAGCGTGTACGGCCGCTAAAACTGGTTTTGCCATTTCCGATTCATGACCCCCGCCTCCTGAATACTCTCAAGCTGGCAAACGGTTCCACGAGTCCGGTCTCAGAACCCTGCCTCCTACCGCAAAAGCCGTAATTTCTCATCCCACCCGACTGGAGCTTGCTCCCTCGCCCATTTTTAGAACCAGCGACCCGGACACTTTTCTTACTCTCATCCGCCTTTGCCGCAGGTTATAAGCTCAGCTCCCATGCCCGGTTATAGAACCAGCGGCCTGGACACTTTCTTACTATCAACTGCAGATGCCGCAAGTTTTAGCCGTTTCACCCCGACCCCTGCGTCCCGAATTACTCCAAGCCGGCAAACAATTCCACGAGCCCAGTCTCAGACCCCAACCTTCTCGCAAACATCTCGTCCCACCACTTCAGACTTGCTCCCTCGCCGGTTTAGAACCAGTGACCCGGACACTTTTCTTACTCTCAGCCGCCATTGCCGCAGGTTATACAGTATTTCGTCTCCGACCCCTTGCCTTCCTCTACACTGCTAACCGGTAAGCTAACCTATGACTCTGGCTTCTAGCCCTTCTACCTACTGTGGAACTTGTCAGAGCACATGCCTTACCAATCATGGGCCCCCTCCTTTACCATGTCTCCCCCCCTTTTTTCTCTTTTTTCTCTTTCCATTCTCCTATACTCTGTGGTCTGTCCCGACACCAGTACCCGTTTATTTGTAAAACAATTTCTGTTATTTCAATGTACCTTGACATGTAACTCTGCCTTATTGTCTTTGCATTGTACTATGTATTGTTCCTGTACCTCCCGGGTTGTGCCTGAAAATAGTCACTTGCTGGCTAGTGCACTTACCCGGTTAACAAAAACTAAATAAAAAATAAAATAAATTTCAAGATATTTGGAATGTTATTGGCCTTCTCCTGCATGTGTGCACTTGCCAAATTTCAGAGCTCTAGCTTGAACGATGCCTGAGTTATGACTAAATTACTAAATTTTAACAATTCCACAAAATTCTGACAAAATTCCATGAAATTTTGCAAAGTTTCATCGCAATTTCACAAATTCTGAATTTTCCCATTCTGCACAGCTCTAGAGGTTAGTTTTGGAAATGGTAGGTGATGGGCTGTGAGGAGGAGGCAGCAGAAGGAGCACCAACTGGGTGAAGTTGGGGGCATGAAGCATAACAAATTAAAAAAAATATGAGTACAGGGATCAACTCATTATGATTCTTTTCCTCCTGTTGACCTGCATCCCCCACCATGACAATGTTGTTGCATGACTGCACCCTTCCTGCATCTGGAAGAGTAGGAATACAGTCAATGTCACCTCATAACTGGCCATGGGGGGATGAATAAATGCTAGGCTGGTCCACTCCATACCTTCCTGAGAGCTGAGTGCCTCACCTCTGCAACGTACCTAGCCCACCCATCCAGCTCCAGTGTGGGATTCTGAGGTTGAAAGGTAAACCACAGTTTCCCAGGTGACACTGCTTACCTGCCACTGGGCCAGCCCACAGGTATACATTCTGAAGAAAAGGATAGTTACAAAAATGAAAAGTAATAAAGCCATTATGTTCACATTTACAAACCTTATTGGGCAATGGATAGAAAGAATCCAGCTGAGACTTTTTTTTACCCATGATTAAATTCCAGCACATAATCACAGGTAAGAACAAGTCTCAGCAAATATTTGCTACCTACTTCGAATCCCTCCAACCCCCAGGTGGAGCATATCCTGTAGAACAGTACCACCTACTGGTCAAAACAGAACAAACCAAAACTAATTATTTTTAATGCATACATATATACAAATAAAAATATTTATGAAACTTGTGTTTTCACTTTTTAATACATAAAAATGGATCTATTGCATAATAAGAGTAATACACTCCAGGGTTCAGTATGTCATGGGTGTCTCTCAACACACCTGAGGTATGAAGATGTCCCATGGCATACCAAATGCTGTATTGTATTGTGGCTTAAATATTATCTGGCTTGTAGATTTTGTCCCATTAGGGGCCTGTAACATTTACTGTATCACATTAACTTATATTGGCTTGTCAACTCTGAACTGAGCAGACAGAATTTTGATTTAAATTGTACCTTTCATTCTTGAAATGTCTCAGAATGCTTGGATATATCTCAATGTAGAAACCATGTTAAAAAATATTTGTTGTGCCGGCCCAGTGGCGCTGAGGTGCTGGATGCCTTACCTCGCACTACGCCTGCGACCCGTGTTCGGGAATGAGCACGGACTGCCAGGGGTTGGCAGGGTTGGAGAAGGATTGAGCATCCGAAGGACTGCTCTCCTTCTCCAGGGAGGGGGGGACACCAGTAGTCAGTGTTCAGCTGGCCCCTAGTGGAGACTGGGGGGCAGTGCGCTGATGCTGCAAAAAGAGGGGCGAGAGGGGGCAGATGCCAGGAAGAGCGCATGCGGACACGTGCACACTCCTTCCACTGGAGTAGTTGCATGCCCCTCCCTGCAAGGGAGAACCACAGAAGAAAATCTCTCTCAGGAACATGAAGGCTGCCCTGACAGTGCCGCCACAGTCGTACACAAACTAGCTCCCTCCTGGGTCCACCCTTCAAGGTCTCCGCGGTGTTGGGGTAAGTACCCGCTGCAATGCAGCCGGAGGGGATGTGATGGGGCAGTTGAGCTCTGTCCGCAACTGGGGCGACAGTCGTGAGGATTAGCTGGATGGGGGGGACCAAAGCACTACCCCCCCAGCCAAGGAAATAAACTAAAAATATATATATATATATATTTGTTGAGAGTCCAGAGGTGATAAACTATGGGCAGCAACTTAGCCCCTGAAGGAATAAAACCTGGGGCTATGCAAGTACTGAAAAACCTTGTGGTGTTCAGGACATAGCCTTTATTTGTACTTAAACTGTCATGCAAAGGATAGAACCTGCTTTCTCATGCTCCATTTTCTACAGGGCTACATAAAGCAGTGTAGAAAAAGGACGGATATGTTTACAGAAGAACAGCTGCATACAATCTTTGGGAACATTGAAGAGATTTATAAATTCCAGAAGAAATTTCTCAAAGCACTAGAAAAGAAATTTAATAAGGAGCATCCACATCTGAGTGAGATTGGGTCCTGTTTCTTAGAGCACGTAAGTATCATTGCTGTGTTTTTTCCAGTCTTATAGTTTCCAGTTCTTGATTTTCTTTATACTTCCTTTACATCACCTGTCACTGGTACTGCCCACCTCAGCATTTTGGCAACCTGGGGAACCAAAGAACACTTCATTTCTCTGTGGTGGACTCTGCTGCAAGAGGGGGATCCCCACATGTCTGTCAGGAGTGGAGAGGCAATGGGTGGTTGGGTCAGCCATGCCCAAGAGTGCCAGCACTATGCAGGGAGGTATGCAGATTATTGGGAGGTAGTATAGTGTAGTGGTTAAGAGCACTGAGCTGCAGATCTAGAGAACTGGGTTTGAATCCCACAGCCATCACTTGCACACTGTGTGACCACGAGCAGGTCACTTACATAGAAACATAGACTTTGATGGCAGACAAGGACTACTGGGCCCACCTAGTCTGCCCATTTCCATACCTATTGGATAAGCTGAAGATCCTAGTTAACCAACAGCCTGCTTTCTCCTACCCCATCTAGAATTGTCTTATGTCTGTCCCCATGGATTCTTGAATTCCCCCACTGTTTTTGACCCCACAACCCCCTCAGTAAGGCTGCTGCATGCATTCACCACCCTCTCAGTGAAAAATTACTTCCTCACGCTACCCCTGAGCCATCCCCCCCTCTATCTTCAAATTGTGCCCCCTTGATCTTGCACATCTTTTTTACTGAAAGATGCTACCCTCTTGGACTTTATTGATCCCCTTGAGGTACTTGAAAGTTTCTATCATGTCCCCTCTCTCCCTCCTTTCCTCGAGGGTATACATATTAAGCTCCTTTAGTCTCTCTTCATATGGCTTCTGGTGCAGACCCTGCAACATTTTAGTTGCCCTCTTCTGGACTGCCTCCATCCTGTCTATGTCCTTGTGGAGATGGGGTCTCCAGAACTGCATGCAGTACTCCAGATGGGGTCTCACCAACTGTTTGTACCAAGGGATAACAACTTTCTGTTTTCTACTGGTGATACCTCTCCCTCTGCATCCCAGTATCCCCCAAACCCTCCTTACTGTCTTCTCACATTGCTTGCCTACCTTTAGGTCATCTGCTATGACTATCCCCAGGTCTCTTTCCATTTTTGTTGTTGTTATTACCCCCTCCATTGTGTACTCTTCCCTTGGGTTTTTGTTTCCCAGGTGCATTACTTTGCACTTTTTTGCATTGAATCTAAGCTGCCATACTTTTGACCATTCCTCTAACCTTGCCAAGTTCCTTTTCATCCTTTCCACCCTTGTGTATCAACCCTGTTGCAGATCTTTGTGTCATTTGCAAAGAGGCATACTTTTCCTTCTAGTCCCTCTGCAATGTCACCTATAAAGATATTAAAGAGGACTGGTCCCAGTACTGAATCCTGCAGTACCCCAGTATAAACCCCGCTTTCTTTGGAGTGGACTCCATTTACTATTACCCTCTGCGTCCTTTTGTCCAGCCAGTGTTTTTACCCAGGTTACCACCCTGGGGCCCACTCCCAGGCTGGCTGACGTGTTTATTAATCTTTTGTATGGGACTGTGTCAAATGCCTTGCTAAAGTCTAGGTAGGCCACATCCACAGCCCCTCCCTGGTCTACTACTTTGGTCACCCAGTCAAAGAAATCTATTAGATTTGTCTGACATGATCTTCCCACTGTGAATCCATGCTGCCTTGGGTCCTGTGCCTTGCTGGACTCTTAAGTGCTCAACAATTCTTTCTTTCAGAAGTGATTCCATTATTTTCCCTACCACTGAGATCAAAGTAACAGGTCTGTAGTTTCCTGCCTCTGCCTTGCTCCCACTTTTCTGCAGGGGAATCACATCCGCCTTCCTCCAATCCTCAGGTACCACACCATCCTCCCATGATCTGTTAAAAAGGGTAGTCAGTGATGTCGCTTGTTCTCCCCTTAGTTCTTTTAGAATTCTGGGGTGAATCCCATCAGGCCCCATTGCTTTGTCCACCTTCAAAGTTTTAGGAGTTCTTTCAGGACCCCTTCTTCTGTGAATGGACTAGAATTTCTATCCAGAGTGCTTCTATTGTTTGGTTTGGGTACCTCCCCCTCCTCTTTTTTTGTGAATACTGAACAGAAGTATTCATTCAGCATCCCTGCCTTTTCACTTAACTTCCCTGTACTGCTAGGATGCACCTGGAAACAAACCTTGGCCTTTCCTGACCAAAAATTGTAGAATAAATAAATGCAGCATGCAAGCTGGGTGGGGGATCCTCTGCATCTCTGTGCCCGCCCCTTGAGATCCTGCCAACAAGGACTCCATGGCAAGCACACACATGCAAAGCATGGCTGCACTGCCAGAGCCAGGCAGCATCTCCCCTCCCACAAGCAGTTCCAGCTACCTTTGGCCATCCAGGTGGTGGAAAAGTAGTGGAGCTAACTGCACTCTGAGGATGCTCACAACCGCTGATTCAGTGTAAGATTCATATTCTGACACTATTTTCAAAACTGGGATTTTTTAAATTGCAGTCTGAAAATCGAGATTCCAAAACTAAAGTAACATAATATTTTATATAGAATAGTAGAACAGGAATCCGATTCTGAGGTCCTTCTCAGAATCAGGTTTAAACAGGATTCAGAACTGGGAATTTCCTAGATTCCTATCAAATCCTGTTGGATCTGAATCGGCCAGTTCTGAGCATCCCTACTGCCCATTTGCCCTGGCAGAAGACCACATTCTCTGAGATGCTTAATCCTCCTCCCTAAGCTGGCCCCCGACGACTGAGGCTCTTTCCTGAAACCAGGTCATTGGTGTTGGGAGCACCAGCCCCATCACCAAGCTATCAGTCCAGCCCAGTCATTGATTTTTAACGCTGTCATTAGACAAGCCTTACAAAATAACCATAGAATCTTGCAGGAGATTGTGTCATATCCAGCCCCTTAGGGTGGTAAGGTGCAAAGCAGTGGTGTTAGGACAATATCTCTAGTTTCAATCCCATTTTCCTGTCTTCCAGCAAATGGATTTTCAGATATACTCCGAGTATTGCAACAACCATCCCAATGGCCACACTGAGCTCTCCCAACTCCTGAAGGTCAACAAGTTTGTCTATTTCTTCGAGGCATGCCGGCTTCTGCAGAAGATGATTGACATCTCACTAGATGGATTCCTGCTGACTCCAGTGCAAAAGATCTGTAAATACCCCCTGCAACTGGCTGAGCTGCTCAAGTATACCAACCCTCAGCACAGGTATGTTTCTTGGACAGCAAAGAACTGTATAGGTCATTCAATTTGAAACTACAGCTTTCTGAATGAACCAAAAGTGCTATAACATACTGTTATGTATACGATGTAGAGAAGCGTCATACCTTACAGGCAAATTATTTATGGTAGCCACTGAAGCATTCTAAATGAAGTTATAAAATGGGTAAGAAAAGTGAAGCCATATGATTGGCTAACAGGCCCTCTAAGGTGTACAATTATGTTACAATAATTGCATACCTTAGGACTGGGACTTGTTAGTAGCCATATCACACAATTAGCAAACCATTCCCCCTTTACTCAGAACTGACCAGCTATCACAAAAATAACTGCAACCATTATTCGCTAAAAACCTTTATTTAGGAACAGAAACACAGAATTTGTCAGCAGAAAGGACTGTCTGGCCCACCCAGTCTACTCAGATGTTCCCTGCCTCATCTGTCTTTGTATACCCTAACTGGCCTCAAGCAACCCTTCCTCCTCCCCGCCTGTTTTTTTTTTTTTTTTTATTTGGATACTCCTCCAAGTATCCACCCTGGTCACGGCCCCCTGAGGTCCTTCATGCCAGCCGATTCCCCGGTCACCCTGACACCCCAGAGGATGGGGCGCGGAGCTGGCTCCCCATATTCAGCCTGCGGTCCTAGTAACTGGTTGGGGGATCGGCGACATGAGAGGGACCCCAAGGGAGGGCTTCATAGAGGAGGAGTCCCTATTTTGTATGTTATGTAGCCCCCTGGAGAGCCGGACGTGCAATGACATCAGCGCACTGACGTGCAGACGTCCGCCGGCCTCTCCCCCCAGTCAAATGCGCATGCTGTTGTACACCCAGCCTCCGCTGGGTGTCACTACAGCGCCGCATGCGTCCCTCACCCACCCCGAAGGAAGGAGAGCTGTCGCGGGACGCTCAATCCTTCCTTCCTGCCAGCCCCCCCGCGGCTCAGTCCGTCTCAATCCGGGTCGCCGGCGTGGCGCGAGGTGTGGCGTCCCGCGCCTCAACCCTCAGCGCCACTGGGCCAGCCCCTTCCTGCCTGTTTTCTAACACACCCCTAAGTCTATCCCATGCATTCTTAAAGCCACCCACTGTTTTCACCTCCAGCATTGCTGCTGGCAGTCGGTTCCAGCCATCTACCACCCTTTCAGTGAAGACCTATTTCCTTACATCTCTCTTAACTCCCTCCCCCCAATAGCTTCACCCTATGCCCCTGGCCCTGGTGCTCTTTCTCATTTGAAAGAGACTTCCCTCCTGCTGCCTGTTTACTCTTGTGAGGCATTTGTAAGTCTCTGTCATATCACTTTTCCGTCTCCTCTCTTCCAGGGTGTACATGTTGAAATTCCTCAGTCTCTCAAAGTAGGGCTTTTTGTGCAACCCCAGCACCATTTTACTTGCCCTCCTCTGGACTGCATCTACCCAGTCTGTGTTCTTTCTGAGGTGCCTCCAAAACTGGATACAGTACTCCAGGTGGGGTCTCACCAGCGAGCGACATCATGGCAAGAGCACCTCCCTCCTCCTGCTAGATCTACTCCTCTCTATGCACCCTAACATCCCATTAGCCCTACCCAATGCTTTGTCACGCTGCCCTCACAGACACCTTGTGGTCATCAAATTTGATAACCTCAAGGTCCCTATCCAGTGTGGTGACTGTCAGTACCACCCCCCCCCCAATCTTATGCTCAGCAGTGGGGTTCCTATGCCCAAGGTGCATGATTTTGCAAGTTTTGGCACTGAAGCCCAATTGCCATGATTTAGACCTCTCCTCAAGTTTCCCCAGATCCCTGTGTATTCTCTCCACCCCCACCTGAGTGTCCGCCCTATTGCACATTTTGGTGTCATCTCCAGAAAGGCATACCTTTCCTTCTAGTTGCTCAGCAATGTCTCTTATGAAGACACTGAAGAAGGTCAATGCCAGCAATGGGCCTGCGGCTCCCTGCTGGTCACACCTCCATCATTTTATTAAAGTGATTTTTAATTGCATGGCTATAGCTGAAAATAAAATATCACCCAGTATAGGGTGACCAGGTGCCCAGTTTAGGGGTGACAGTCCCATTATTTTTCCTTTAACTTTTTGTTCACTTGAAGTTTATAAAAAACATACAGTAAGCACCAGTGAAGTGGCAGCACAGTTAATGTGTAACCGGTTCCACCACTTTACAGTGTCGTCAATGCTACCAACATCCCCAACAGTGACAGGAACAATGTCGACTGTCAACATTGCTCCGATTGGGAGAAAGGCTTTTTCTGCAGGGGGCTTTGCCACTAGCACCCCCCCATCTCTAAATATACAACTCCGAGTTGGAGTTGTTTTAGGGGTGGAGGCGGAACACTGGAAGTTGCAGTGCCGTTGTACAGTGCATCACCACAGCGACCTGCAAGATTCAGTGCTGTGGTGGTGTTCGCTGTGAAACTGTTGCTGTTGTGGGGTGATATCTGTGTAACCCAACAGTTAATTAATAGAACATTAAGGACACTCTTCCATCTGTTACGTCATGGAGGGCAACCAATAGAAAAATGTTATATAATCTAAAAAGATTCTCAAAGGTAATATTGCATCACAGGACTGTCTTAGGGTCATAAATTGTCCATAATAACAACAACAACAAAAAAACAGTTATATGAGCTTGGCATTATAGCCCAAAATGTCCTCTCTACTTCAGCCCACATTTCAATGCAAGCTGCGGACTCCTGAGGTACTTCTAACAGCAGCTACATGAACTGTAATTAGTCAAAGACATTTTAAGGCAATTAAAACATTGTGAGAGCAATGACTTTTCAGCATTACTGAGAACCTGTAAACAGAACTGTGCCCTGCAGAATTTGCTCCGTAACAACATGCAGAGTTAACAATCAGTGGATTAATCAGTGGATTAAGTCTTGCAGATATTTTAGGAGCTGAACTGCTAGTAATAGCAGAAGAAGTTGGGGGGAGATACTGCAGAGCAGGGAGAAAAAGAAACAAACGACCACCGTGCTGCCAAGGCAGCACAGCATTTTAACATGGGGGAAGGCAGAGAGCTGATCAGAAATGGCGGGAAAGCGGACCTATAATGAAGAAGGCAAAGTTAACAACTCTCATGGTAACCACCATTTTAATTGCAGTTGCAAAGTTACGTAAATGTAAAATTGTTAAACGGGTCTTCCCCATACCAATATTCCACTGTTCAGTAAGCTTGACAGAAAGCTAACAGGCATATTATAGTCCCAATTAAATTTATAAATTGAGTCCCCATTTCTGAACTCGCACAGCCCACCAACCTATGAAAAATGTCTCAGCAGTTCAGTTTTCCTCTTCAGAGTAATGCTGGTCTGGAGCTCAGCGGGGATCGGTCTGAGAACATATAGCTGTGGCCACCAGTGATCACTCGCAGTGTGGAAAAATCCAGGAGTGCTGTGCTTTCAGCTCCCACAGAATACATCAGACTCCATCAAATGCTGTGCATTTCTGCTGGGTGGAGTAACTCATATCTGGGTAGATGGAAACAGCAAAGACTGAAAACCGAATGGGTCCACGGCATCTGGCTGCTCTAATGACCAAGTCCTTCACATGTACTCTGTGGAGAACAGCCAGGATATTCTGCGTCCCTGCCTCTGCTTGTTGAGATCTGTGTGGCGCCACTCTGTAGACTTTGTCTCAGTGCAGAGGAAGAATTTCTCCAGATCTGCAAGTTAATCAGCTGTCACGGTCATTTTTTAGGAAATTTTGCATTTGTCCTGGTTTTCTGAGAGACCCAAACTAATACAGAATAATAATACATTTACCAGCCAGCTAAAGACGTTGTTGTGTGTCCCGGTATTTCATCTGGAAATTCTGGGCAACTTTTAATAATTTTCTTGATTTTAATTTATTGTTTGGTATATTGCTATTTAGATGTATTATTTATCATGTGTTATTATATTGTTTTTATATTTTGTACAACGCTTTGATACTCTGTCTAAGCGTGCTTTATAAATAGAATAATAAATAGGAGAGTGTATAATACAAGGGAGTAATAATATCGAGAGGTTCCCATGTCCCTAGATCCTTGCGATAGTATTACTACCTTGTCATACACACTCTCTTATTTATTATTTTTTGTAATATACTGCATGGATCCAATGTAAAATATTGCGGCCCTGAATTTTTTTCACACTCTTCTGTGGTGCAGGCCGCCACACCACTATACTGCTCACTCAAAATGCTCGCTCACTCACTTGCTGCAACCACTCTCTGTCAAGTGCTCCTTTCACACTGCCTCCAGTCATCAGCTTCGGCCATCAGTCCTACCTGTCAGTTGATTTGCAGAGGTAAGCGAAGGCAGGATCAACCAGATAATGCTTCACATGTACAAAAAAAAAATCATAGCACCGGATGTACAAGGGCTACAAATTACTCTCGCTAAGCAAGAGACAGCTGCCATGTTTTCTATACTGTTCTGCTTGCCCACAGACAAAAATAGCCAACCACATAGCACGCTTTAAAGGTCATCACATCGCCACTCTAGCAACTGGACGTGGCACCACAGCAACCAACTTTGCAATGTCAGATAGTTGTACACTTGCGATGTTGTGTTTCTCTAATACTATCATTCACAGCTGCGAACGACAGTATTACAGGCTCTGAACAATAGTATTACAACTCAGCATTGATTGTATTATCACTTCTTGGGAGTTGTATTACTGGATTTATTTTTGTATGTGTTAGTACCATATTAATATGACATCCATATATTACAAAGTAATAATAAATACCTATTAGTTATATGTTATAGTCATATTGGTATGAGTAACACTCATTTATAAATAGCATACCATCTTTATAAAAAGGGTAACATAGGTAGAAGAATTTGATTGGGTAATGAGCATTCCAACTGTAATTATCCCAGCATACTTGCATGGGTCTGAATTTCCTACACAAAGACAAAATTCGTATTTTAACACCCTCCTCAAAGAAATAACACTTTTTAAATGTATTTTATTTTGAATTTTTAGTTTCTAAAAGCTATTTTATAAATGCAAACAGACAAGTTAGGATGTGTAATTATGGCTAATAATCAGACATTTAAAGGCAATCATCATACCTTGTGCATAATAACTCATTCAAGGCATGTGATAGCTAAAAACAGTAAAAATAATGGAACATAACGTTTGTCAGCAGAAAAGGACCACTTGACCCATCCAGTCTGCCCAGATGTTCCTTACCTAATCTGTCTCCAAATTACTTTGGTAAATAATTGCATTAATTATTTGTTTACTTTAAAAAAAAAATAGCTTTATTGCAAGCAGAATCATCATTACAAAAAGTGAAAACATGGTATTACACATAGCAATGTGCCCCTCCCCAGACTAAGGAACAAAGAGAATCAATTAGTAATATCTGGAGAAAACTTTCCCTAAGGGTGCTATAACAATTCGTAATGACTGAGATACATACATACATACATATTTATATACATACATAGTTGCCAGCAGATTAGGCTTAACGGTCTATCTCGTCTGCCCAACTCAGCTCACTGGTAGTACCTCTCCCCATTTCCCCCCTCTGTCCCCCTTCCCCTCCCTGTATACCTCTGTTATTCACCAAACCTACACCCTGTACCTTGCCCCTGTGCCTGTCCCAACCCTTCTTGAAACCTCCCGCAGTTACCATTTTTACCAGGTCATCCAGCAGTGCATGCCAGGGTGCCACCAGCCTCTCCATGAAATAATGCCCCCTCTCATCTCCTCTGTGCCGCCCCCAGCCAACTTTAGTCTATAGCCTCTCATAGTCCCCCCTCCCTTAACTTGAACAGACCCTCCTTGATCCCTCTGTTAAACACCTTTAGGTATTTGAAAGTCTCTATCATATCCCCTTATCGTTTCTGTCATCCAGAGAGTACATGTTCAGCTCTCTTACTCTGTCCTTATATGACAAACTCACAAGACCACCAATCATCCTCGTTGCCCTTCTCTGGACTCACTCCAGCAGTGTGATGTCCTTTTTTTAAGCGGAGGTGCCAGAACTGCACATAGTACTCCAGATGCGGCTTCACCAGTGAAGTGTACAGGGGAAGTATAAACTATCTTCTCCTGAACGTTATCCCCCTGGCTATACACACAAGCATTTTGTTTGCCTTGGCCGCTGCTCTTCTGTACTGATCCTTTAGCATCAATCATCACCCCAGAAACTTCTCCATCGTCACGACAATAAGCTGTACCCCCTCAATGAGATATGTAATATTATTTGTTTATTTTTATTAAACTGATGCAAGTTAGATAAATAATGACCAGTCTATATAGAAACACAGATGTTATATTGGTCAGTGAAGGACTGTGTGTATAGCTTGCTTTTGCTGGCATCCTGCCAACTACAGCAGTTGAACAGGTATGTTTTAATGATTGAACAAAAATAGTTGTGGAAGCAACATTTTGCATTTCATGTTTGTAATAGCAGTTTTTTTTTATACAGTCAACACTTTTGAGAGATACATTTTCAATTGAGCTGTTTGACACTTGAGCCTTCACCTGCCACCCCCTAGCTCGATCATCCGCTACTCTCCACCCCCCCCATGCCAGTGGGAATCCTCTCAGAGTGGGGTCCGAGGGAGCTGGCAACCATCATTTAGACAGCTTGAGGCACATTTCTTTTTCAGTTTTCTCCCTCACCTTGCAAGTCCCTCCTCTGACATCGGGCAATGCCTCTAGCGGTCTCAGGCATCACAGCCCCGGGCATCTGCCACAACTTGCAAGGGAGTAGACCCGTGCTCTCCATGTGGGGCCACTGCTGTGCCAGAACCCAAATGTCTCCCTCCCTGAACTGGCTTATGCTGCACTCAGCAGCATTCTCCAACACATGCCGCAACAGTCCTGGCTCCCAGAGTCTGCTTCCACCATTGGGTGGCCCAACAGATACATTTTTGAGACTGTCAGAAAGCTTAATTAGTTTCCATGACAAAGGTGTTGGAGTTCAGTATTGATGTCAGGTGACCCAAAGTAAATTCAATGGATTTGTTGATTAAGTTAATCTTCATTATGGTGTATTCTTAAATAAAAAATAGCATTCTGATATATAGGAGGCAACTTTTCATTTTCGGGGCTGAACCAAAGGCCGGTGTTCTAAGGATTGTAGATGCTCTGTGGTACATTTTGGGGCTTGTAGTGAAGATAATACACAACACTCAAGCTACTGTAGTTTCATAAGTTCAATGTTCTTATACTTTTAGATACAGTCAGAGACAGCGCTAGATAGGGCAAAAAGGGAAAAAGTTGCAGCTTGCCCAGAAATGACCCACTTTCCACATGACAGTGGGTCCAAAGTGGTGCACCTGTCTCTAACAATAGCTTATAGATGGAAAACTAAACAATAGAAAAGTATTTTCACTCAACAAATTTAAGCTTCTGTACCAGTGAAAATTCTACTTACGATTAGGTTTGGACCCAGTTATTTCTCATTTTGACCCACATTTTTTACAGCTATGGGTCTAATTTGACCCATGTTTTAAAACCCCTAGTGCTGTCACTGGATACAGTACCATCTTAAATCCCCCACCAGGAAAAAGATCCCTAATCTCTGCTGCCCCCCCCCCAAAAGAATTCTAAGAAATCCTCCAGGGAAACATCTGCAGAAACACAACATAGCTTTATAAAAACAAATCCCAGGCCGAGACATCCCAATTCTCATCCGTGATCTGCTGACAAGTTCTAACTCCAAATATTATGGTAGAAATACCGAATATTTGGTGGTATTCAGAAAACCATTTTACACACTATCCCCCCCCCATGTTATTCTAAGCATTCACCCCCACCTCCACCCCTGCTCTCCACAAAAGACCCCAGCAGCCTTACCTGATTTGGTTGAATATGCAGATGTCTTCAGTGACAGCACTGGGTGCTTGCAGCCTGGCATCACACAGAGGGTGTGTTCCTCATGTCCCTGGTTTCCTTTCATGTTCCTCATTCTCCATTATTTGCAAACTATGTCCCTATGCTTATTGTCCCAGAGGGTTCCCTCACCCGCCCCCAAAAAAACAAAACACACAGGTCTCCTGATTCACTGCTTTGTGTTCGGTCCCCCAGCGAGGCCAAACTCCCTCCAATAAAATGTTTCCACAAAACCTTATTGCTGCCCCATGTGGTCTGGTGGACTGCCTAATGTTTACCCCTCTCCACCTCGATTTTCACTGCCCCTGCCCCAGCATTTCACCCCTGCTTACCAAAACACTGGGTTTGATTTATAGGTTTCTGCTTGATCACTCCAACTAGGCCAGACTACCTCCCCATAACCCCCCACCCCCCCGGGTTCAAAGTTTTGTACAGGCCTTAAAAATGTAACTGGTAGGCCAATCCACCATTTCTTCCAAGCCCCAGTAAAAAAAAGGGTGCCTCCTGTCTCTCTCTCACCTGCCTGACCATTCCTCATCAAACACTGTTGTGCTGCACCAGACCCAACCATAAACAACCCCTGTGCAGACCAGATCAGCAGTAACAGTTTTTTATGTTTGCCGTGCGCACTAGCGCAAGTCGAACATTTTTGCTATGTACAGGGTTTTGAGAAGCGTGTCATGGTGGTCCAGTGCAGGAGACTCTACAAGGGGCTTGACCAATAATCAGCAAGCCTGATCATGTTCAGGCATGGAAGTGCGTGGACCTCAAAACAATGTGCCAACAGACACATTCATAAATTGGCTTGTTCAGCAAGCACAGCTGATCTCATCAGATCCTGTGAGATGATAACTCCCCAAGTCCCTTTCCTGCTTTGTGACTGTCAGTACCTCCCCACATAGTTGGCACTTTGCCTCTGGCTTCTTGTGCCTTATCTGCATGATCCTGCACTTCATTGCATTGAATCCCAGCTGCCATTTTCAGACCATTTCTCTAGTTTTTATATTGTGTTTATGCCCCCCATTTTTCCCCTGTTTTCGCCCAAGTCCCCATGCCATGGCCATGTGTGCACCTGTGGAGGCACGCACATGCTGTGGTTCCGCAGTGCCCTCCCTCTGCTTGCCACCTGCCTGCCTGTGCTACCCTCAGGCCTCCATCTGGGGGCAGTTGGACTGCAGGAGACGACAGGGTCCCTCCATGGGAGAGGAGAACTGCCTTGTGGCTGCTCAATCCTACTCCCTCCGTCCCTCCCCCCAGCCAGCTTTCGACGACTCAGGCTTGCTCCCTAACCTGGGTCACCAGAGTAGCATGAGGTGTGGCATCCAGTGGCTCAACCCTCAGTGTCACCAGGCCAGCTCTCCCTTTTTTTTAAACTGAAATATTTATTAAACATTTTGCCCAGAAGCAGGTGCAGGAAAGTCATATCTAAATATTGCCTCCTGCCAAGATAAGATTCTCCTGTATGTGGATGATGCAGTAATCTACACGTGCCACTCAGATCCTTCCCTCCTTCAGTTTCAGTTACAGAAAAGCTTTCCGGATATTAAGGCCTAGTTTAGATTGCATAAACTCTTCATAAACTACAAAAAAAAAATAAAACGATGTTCCATGGAACCCACAACAAGCATAAAGACCAACAAATAACAATCAACAACAGCTCAGGCATTGCATTAGAGCAGGTGAACCTGTTTAAATATCTGGGAGTGAACCTTGACTGCACTCTGTCATATGCCAAACATATTGACAACATCACAAAGGCTGTGTACACTCATATAGGGCTGTTGTACAAGCACAAGCACTGTCTGATAGCTGATGCCCTGAATCTTGCAATTCAGAGCTCAGTAATCTCAATAATAGATTACGGGATTGTGATCTACAGATCGGCCACTGACACTGTGCTGTGACGCATAGCCATAGCCCTAAACAAGGCTTGCAGACTCCTCACCTCTGCCCCATGCCTCTCTCTCTCTCACCTGTGATATTTACAAGCAGACAAATTGGCTTCAGCTACTTGGCAGAGTAAAATACCATACCTGCAGCATAGCAAAAATGACCTCGCTTGGTCTCTTGCTTCCAGGAGTTCAGCAGATATTCAAGCCTCATTGTGTCCCCCGCCTAACCAGAAGTTCAGACAGTCAAACATTCTCCATTCCTCACTGCCACACTACTCAAGGGTAGCATTCCTTTAATGTTAGAGTCTTGAACTGGTTCAACTCTCTTCTGTCATAAGTCACTAACATTGCCACGCTTGGCACTTTTAAGCACAAACTACGTCAGCACCTAGTAGCTTGTGCATCCTGTGATTGCTTCACTTAACTGCCTCATACCTGCTCCCCTCCCTGCTCTCTCCACCCTACCTTACCTGCCCCCTTCCCCAACTCCCCCTGACGTACATATGGCCACCCCTTAAACCCTGTCTGATTTCTCCCTAGTTTTTATAGCCTTCCTGTCCTTTCTGTCCTCTCCATCTGTCTTCCTACCCTCATGTCACTCCTTAACTCTCTTTTTTACTCCCAGCACCCCTTACCTCACTTAGCCACTCACCATCACTCCCTCCTCCTCTGCCTTATCCCCCCTCTAGCCTCCCCTTCCAATCCCACCCCTCCCCTCTCTCTCTCTATCCCTTACTCTCCTTTCCCCACCCTATCCCTCATACCCTCCTACTCCATCCCTTCCCTCCTTGACAATGCCTCTAGTTGTCTCTACCTAACCCCTTTTACCCAGAATCCAAAGATGTCTTCAGTACCTGTAACACCTGCTCTTGCTCCGATTCGTCTATTGGCATTTACCAGGCATACATTGTACAATGGCATGTGTACTCTTCCATTGCATCATTCAGTCACTTTTAATCCTGACAATGCCTATAGCTGCCTCTTTGTATATTATACTGTATGTTATGTATTTGCATTATTGCTTTTTCTTCATGTCCTCGGCTCTTGACGTGGAACCTTTGTAAGAGAGCCATTGGCTGAAAGGTGTTATCCGAATTCTTAATAAATAAAAATATATCATAATCTTTGACAGGTAGTGTCAGTTTGTCAGATCATTATACAGTAGGCAGTCATCAATAAAATATACTCGATCTCAAACAGAATTATAGCCTAGGGAATACTTTCATAAATCATTCAAAGAAGTACAACCCTACTTAGGCTAACAATATAACTAATGGGCCGGGTACCCATCTGGGCGGGGGCAGGGGTAACATCAACAGTCACCTGAAATCCGAGAGGCCTCCATCCCCAAAGTTGTATCCTTTTTGGTGCCGGCCAGGCCCAAGCTATTTCCCGTCCTCACCACACTGCCTTACAGTATCTGGTCTACGGGAAGCTATATATAAAAAACAGATGGTCCATTTGTTCATAAGGGTATCTAGTTTTCCCTGTATTTTTGCTGTCATGTTTTCCATCTTATATATTTCATAGACTAGATCCTCCCATTGTTGAACTGTGGGTGGATCAGATTTTAACCAGTTCCTAGTGATGACCTTCTTTGCCGCTTCCAGAAGAAAGCTTGCCAAATATATTTGTTGTTTTTGTCTAAATTGTTTAGGAAAGTGTAATAACATGGCTATTATGGAGTCAGATGGGTTATATCTGAAACTAAATCTTGAAATATATTCTCCACCTCCCCCCAAAAAGAAGAGAGCACCAGACAGAACCACAATATGCACGCGTGAGTGAATACCTCATAGCCACACCCCCTCCGGCAGAATAAGTCCCCAGAGGCACAGTATTCTGTCATGATCTGCAGGGTGTGGAAAAACCTGATCACCACCCTCCAATCGAACTCGCGCCAAGTGTACGAACCTGTAGTCCGATGCTGTCTTCGCCATATCCAAAGTCGGCCTTGTTGTGAGAGTTTAGTCATTAGTTCAGCCTCCCATGCATTATGAACACCCTCCCAGAGAGTTTGTGGGGAGCTCATTAGGGTTTTATAAAATCTGGAAATCAAATGTGTGGCTCTCCAGATATTTAAGGTCTTCCATTATTCTTTCAACACCCCCTGGCATGTCCACTCTAGTGCATACACTTGTATCCTCCGTGAAGAGAAATGCCTTCCCCTCCAGTCCCTCTGCAAAGTCCGCAACAAAGACATTGAAGAGGACTGGCCCCAGCACCAACCCCTGTGGCACCCTTTTCGTCACCTCTCCCTCTCCAGAATACCCCCTGTTTACCACAACCCTCTGACTCCTGCCATTCAGCCAGTTCTCCACCCACAGAACTATTTTAAGATCCACCCATAGGTCGTGCAGTTTGTTAATCAGCCATCTATGGGGGACGGTGTCAAAGGCCTTTCTGAAGTCCATATAGGCCACATCCACTGCACCTCCCTGGTCCTACCTTAGTTATCCAGTCATGCAGTAGATTAGTACAATGAGTTAGTGCAAAACACAGTGCTTATCCAAAATACAGTAAAAGTAAGGGTTACATGTATAGGTAAATAAATACCATATAATGGCTCTACCAAGCCACAGTGACGGTAATTTCGCTGCAGTCCTTCACATCGACACAATCCCGCTGACATCACCGAAGCATCCCAACAATGACCCGCAACACACCAACACCGACTGCCACACTTAACTGTATTAATGCGGGAGGAGGGGCTTTGCCCCCCCCAACCACCATGTGGGAGGGTTTTGGCCCTGCATCTCCCTACTTTAAATATCTAACTCCATGGCACACAGACAGTGGAGTTAGGTGCTACCCCCATCAACGTAAAATCTCCCCGTCAACACAAAGTCCGTTGACGTCGGGGTTTCAATGTCAGGGAGTCAATGTTAAACTTTGATGTTCAAATGGTTTACCCCATATAAGGCAGTGTATGTGTGTTAGTGTGTGGCAATGCTCTATGTGTGCAGACAGTGCACTGCTATGTTATACTAATATATATGCATATATTTGGGCTGGCAGTATAGCCTAGAGGTTACAGGAACGAGGTGTGAACGAGCTTGATACATCCAGCAGACCAGACCTGAGTTTGATTCTCACAACCTCCACTTGCATACTGTGTGATTCTGAGCAAGTCACTTAACCGCCCAGTGCTTCCAGGTCGCCCTGAAAACAGGCACTTGTGCCTAGTGGGCCTTACCCGGTTACCAAAAACTAAAGTTAAATAAATAAATAAATAAGTATATGTATTTGTACTAGTTAGTGTGTGTGTATCACAACAATTAGAAAGTGCAGTTAGGTGGCTCTTTGGTTAGTGCAAAAAGTGCTAGTCTACATTTCCCCACTATCTAGAGCAGTTTCAGCCTTCTGCATGTCATTGGTTATTTAACTAAGGTGTCTAGTGGCAACTCCCCACCCTCTGGTGTCCCTCAGAGCCTGAAAAGAAGAAAATGGTCCCTTGATGTCTTTTCTTTTAATCTGTAAACATGTATGAAAATGTTGCACTGCTATGTTATACTCAGTATATGTATTAGTCAGCGTGTGTGTATCACAGCAATTAGAAAGTGAGGTTAAGTGGCTCAATGGTTAGTGCAAAAATTGCTAATCTACATTCTCCCGCTATATAGCTCACTTTTAGCCTTATGCATGCCATTTCTGATTTAAATGAGAGTCTGTTGCTGCCCTGCCACAACTGCCCCCCACCATGCCCAGCTCATCCCAAGCCCAGTCCATATTAGTCTTCTGGCATGGGGATCTGCTTCTAGACCTAGTACAACATCAATACCAGCGGCTAACATCTGGCATTGACAAATGCTTGTTTTTTCTTCTTTGACCCTGCATCCTGTGATCCACATGTATTTTTATGAAGGGCTTTGAGAAGGTAGAACACTTGACAGCATGGGTTTTCAGACCCTGACACTGACTTTTTTCTTTACCATCCTGTTCTCCCCCTCACTAAATCTTTTCTAAACTGTAGTCACATTATCAACACAGCTTCCAGCTATGATGAGCCAGACTCTGAAAATACTAAGGAAATGGGAATTATGGGATCAGCTGGCAGCTTCCCAACCCCCAATCCCTTTTATCTTTTTTTCATATAGCTTTTTCCCCCTCTGGAGATGCCACAAGTGTCCCCACCTCTCCTGGTCGGCACCCACCCACCCCCTCCGGATCTACCTGGAGCGAGTCCTCCAGAGCTTTCCCACTGTGGCAGCATTGGAGGGGGAGGGTCATCCTCTTCCCCCAGTCCAAAATCCAGAGTTTTTCCAGGTATCAAGGTAACAGTTCGAGCCCAGGGACATGCGCAGAGCAGTGGTCCACCTTCGGGTCACTTTTCCATTTTCTTCCAGGTGTCCTGCCCCACTGCAGCGGCGTGTTAGGACATGCACGTGAAGGCATGCACACCCTGTGAGTCGATCATTTGCCTGCACCACCACCAAGTCTCTAGCTGGAGGCAGTCAAAGGCCACATCAGCTGCTTACCCCTCCCTGGGAAAGAAGAGCAGTCCCCAAGATGCTCAGTCCTCTTCCATCCCGTTGACTTCCAGCAACCCATGCTCATCCTGAACATGGGTTGCCAGTGTGACAGGAGGAAAGGCATTCAAATGCCTTAGTCCTCCACGCCACCAAGTTGGCATCCCCTCTTCTTCTTTTATGACTCCTGTGCTATCCTCCCTGGTCACTGGTGTAGACCACCACCAATTTTGTGCCATCTGGGAGGAGGAAGTGGCAGTAGGGCAGACAGCAGATGGACGTCAAAAGGCTCTTCACAAATGTAATGCAGAGAAAACTCAAGAGCAGGTCGGCACATGAACAGCATGAATTCAACTAGAAAGGTGGAGCTAAACTGAAGTTAGGAGTTGGGGTGGGATTTATCAAAGATCATGTTTTGCGATTGAACACCCTTTAGTAAACCCCACCCCACATCTTCATGAACTCACTTTAGTGCTGTCTCTCTAGTTCGAGTCATGTTGATTATACTGTAATCCTGGCCCGCCTCTGGGTTTTCTCTGCATGACATCTGTAAAATAGTGTATGCCGACTGAACACTGACACCTCTACCGAAAACAACAGTACAGCGACTCAGCGACGGGTCACTGTAATGTCCCCATGGGACCCCGGCACTGCTTTCTTGGGGTCTTGCACCCCCTTCCCGAATCAACTCCGACTCAGAGTTGATTATATTAATGACAGGGGGTATAAGGGGCAAAGCCCCCTGAAGAAACAACATGTTTTTGGGCAGATTTATGCCGACGCAATAGTGGTTGACATAAATCCGTTGTTGTAACGTCAGTCGACAAAATATTTGTTGAATCAGCATTGTATAGCCATAACATAGTCTTTTGCCACCTGTCTGCCTTCTGTCCCACTCCCAAAACTTGCCCAGCCCTAGCAGTGACAAAATGAGAAGGGTTTTTTTTTTGGGGTTAGAGCCTCACTTCAATTTACAGTGGAAGCCAGAGCCCTTCAGCCCCCAGCACCTATTTTCTGACATGATACCTTAAAAAACAAAGGGTTGCCTGGTATGGTAGCAAGTTGCAGCTGTAAGAAGTTCTAATCAGTGTTGCCTCTGGGGCAGAACTTTTCTGCTTCACTTTTTCATTCCCATAACTAAGTCTTTTTCTCTGTATTTTTCCAATTCTAACCCCTTCATACCACCACAGATCACTACTCCAGTAATGTTTAATACTAAAATAATGTTTTTTAGAAAGCATTAACATTGATGCTTGGATCATGGTCTGTAGTTGAAACTATAAAACTGGGAGGTTCATGCTTGGATTTAAACCCCTGTCCGCTTGCCTGCTAGTCTACTGACATGTCTGCTGTACTGCTAGGCTGTTCTGAAGTAAACTGCAGCTCCTATGGTGTTAGGGTTCTGCCACACATCTAGGAAGCATGCAACCCAGGCTACTACACCTTGCTTTGAATCCTGGTCAATTGTAAAACACACAGTAAGAAAAGTAAACTATCTGCCTTGGAGGAAATGCTGATTGGTAATTGGTGCCATTAGCATAGCAGGTCAGATTCTTGAAGGACATCAGTTGCAGACTGGCAGGATGAGGCATTTGTTTCCAGTGCCCACTTAGGACACCCTAACCCCCCTGGGTCCCACCCATGACTGGGTCCGGCTTTGGGAGGCTTATAGGGAAAAGACATGCAGCTGGGTTCAGTACCAGTGTCAGATTGTTGGAGTAAACGATACTCCCTCTAGTGCAGTGGGACCCAGTCATTTGGTCAGCTGAAGAAGGAACTGACAGCTTTAAAGGCATTGGAGGTAAAAAAAAAAAAACTGTAACAGAAAAAGGTTGGCTGGTGCTGCCAATAGCTGGTCATATAGTTCAAAAGACGCAGTGAAATGTTTATTTCCTGATAAAGTAAAGCCCACACACACATCAGCATACCTCTCAGCTGTGCCATAATACAAGGGATGTCTCTATAATACAAATATGAAGTGGAGTTGCGGTGTCCTCCTCTTTGTCTTCCAATATTGTGACAACTGCAGCCTAAACTGACATCAGAGGTTCGTAATATGAAAGAATATAAAACCCCAGCTGATCAAGAAGATTGTAAAGAGGTTGCCTTTACAACATTGAAACCCTTATTTGTAAACTAAAAACCATGACAAAAAAAGAAGCCCATTTTTATGTTGGCTTGCGTACACGTGAAAGCACCATCTTGTGGTAGTAGCACGTTTCAGAGGTGTGTCAGTGTTGGTCAGTGCAGGGGATGCTTTAGTGGGTGCATCTCTCAGCTGCCAGTCAGTGAGCATGCTGCCGATGACAGCAGTTTCAGAGAGAGATGAAGAGTTGAAACGAATCTGCTGCTGCAATCAGAGACAGGCTCATCATTGCAGTGGCAGATGACACACCTCTATTACGTGCCTTTCCTGGGGAAACATTTCAATAAATATGGCGGCTCCTGCCATCCACCACACAGTCACCAGCAAGCCGACATTGGGGTGCCCAATTCTTGTCTTGGCATGTTCCCTCCATCATTATGTGGTACACCGTAACATGGTGGCTTCTGCTGCCTGCCACGCACTCCCGAAAAGCCGACATCAGGGTCCCCAATCCCGTGTCAGCATCCCCCATAGTGTGTCTTCCTGGTTAAACAGTTTCCCTTTCTTTCCGACACTGGGATGCCACTGCCCTCCAGTGTCGGCTTCGTGTCCCACCCATCTATATACCTTACCGATATCAGGTGCCTCTAATCCCAGAGTTAGCATCCTCCCAGTCTGTAGGCACACTGGGAGCCCACCCAGTGTGCCTATTTTTTTTGTGTGTGTGTGTGTGTGTGTGTGTGTGTGTGTGTAACCTGTAAACAAAGAAA
Source organism: Neoceratodus forsteri (assembly GCA_016271365.2). Taxonomy (NCBI): domain Eukaryota; kingdom Metazoa; phylum Chordata; order Ceratodontiformes; family Ceratodontidae; genus Neoceratodus; species Neoceratodus forsteri. Next base: position 528,678,719 of record CM028137.1, on the reverse strand, counting down.
ACCTTCCCTCATGGTCTTTTTTTTTTTCCCCTGCAAACAAGAAAACGGTCCACTGTTGTCTCCCTCATCCTCCTCCCCCACCCCATCCTCCTTCTGCGCACCCACCTCCCCCTCACCCATAATTACCCTAAGGAGGTCAGGAGCTGCGATCTTCTCTGAACCGGAAAAAGTCTGCACTCTTCAAAGCCGAACTGCGAACTGAAGAAATGACAGTAAGCTTTATAATGGGAGGCAATGGGGGGTTTCAACTTAAGTTGATATCGCAGCCATTTTTGGGAATTTTGTCCCAAAATTTTCAACATGGGGTTCTTGGGACCCCACCTCATGAACATGTCACTATCTCTACCGGGTCATAATGTTGCACGCTTAATAGCATACAACATTATGCTAAACCGATACAGCACTGTAGCTGTGAGCGAATGGTGCAATACTGCTGTATGCAGTATTGCATCATTCACACTTTCCCAGGCAGAGGATGAGACCTCTGCTGGGAGTGGGTTCTGTTGAGCAGCTGCTGTGGCTCACTGGACTAAGCCACAGCAGCAGGAACCTAGGTGCTGTGTCTGGGACTGGTTTTGATTCCCGGTCCCAGAAACTTTTAATTTTTTTTACACATTATGCGCTCCCAATTTACCCCGAGTTGAGAATCTTTAGTGGGGGAGGGTTCTGAAGGCGCAGCCCCTCGTAATGGGGGTTGTGGAGGCAAAGCCCCCCCAAAAAAGACATGTCTCATAGCAGAAATCACGCCGTATTAGCAGCCCAATTTTGCCATGTGGCATAATGTCTTGTGACATTATGATCCCGTGCCGTCACTGCCATTTAGTTTCTCAGTCCTGAAAAGTGATTTCACGGTCACTGCATGGAATCACCTTTCGGGACTGATTAATGAAACAACAGTGCCACTGTTCATGAAGAGAGGTCCCAAAAAGTCCATGTTGCAAATTGTTTGAAAAAAATCCAAAAAATGACTGCGTTACGAGCATGCATTGCGCAGTTTCTATGCACACTCGTAACTTCGCCAATTTTTTATATTTTCTCTCCAGATTTTCAGCATTGTCATTTTTTCACACCTCCTTATGAACAGTATATCTGTCATTTTTCACATCCTTCCTGAAACATGTTTTCACACCTGTGGCTTAGAATGGCACTGTCGCTGTGGGAAATCAACTTTCGGGACAGCTTAACAAAATCACAGTGGCACTGTTTATGAGGAGAGGTTAAAAAATGTCTATGTTGAAAATCTGGTGAAAAAATTCCAAAAAATTATTGTGTTACAGGCATGCATTGCGCAGTTTCTACGCATGTTCATAACTTCACCAATTTTTCATATTTTTACTCCAGATTTTCAGCATTGCCATTTTTTCACACCACCCCATGAACTGTACAGCTGTCATTTTTCACATCCTGCCAGAAATGTGTGTTCACACCTATGGTGCCAAATGGCACAGTCACTGTGCAAAACCACCTTTCGGGATTGAGTAATGAAATGATAGTGCCACTGTTCATGAGGTGGGGGTCACCAAAAGCACATTTTGAAAATTTGGAGCAAAAATACCGACAAACGGCCGGGGTGTTAGGGTTTCCAACCATAACGCCCTACTCTGTAGAGACCGACAGGCATCAGGGGTGTGACTTGGGGTCATCAGCCATAATGTTCACACCATTCTCACCCCCACCCTGCAGCCAGTGACAGGCACTGAGGTGTGCCTTGGGGTCTTCGGCCCCAACGTTCACCCCATTCTCCTATACCGCACCCATCTCAGCATATTTCCTTATGGAATGGGGTGAGTATAAGGCCCAAAGACCCCAAGGTACACTGCAACACCAGTGTCAGTGTCTGCAGGGTAGGGTGAGGTGAAATGGCATGAGTGTTATTGCCAACGACCCAAAGGCACACCCCTAACGCCTGTCAGTCTCTGCAGGGTGGGGGTGGGGTTGGCGTCAGTTCAATACTTAACTGCCATTCCTATTATGCATTTCTCTAACTCCTGCACTACCAATGCCAATGCCAGCAAGCCAACATTCGGCATTAACAAATGCGTGTTAACTAGCATCAGGCCCCCACCCTCCAACCATGGATTTTGTTTAAGTTATAGCAATCACTACCTGGGTAGCAGTGCACAAATAAATTGATATGACTCTGTAAAGTACAAGAAGATTTCTGGCAGCAGACTCCAGGGTCCAGTCGTGTGTAAATTATCCTAAATAGAAAGCCGGCCTGCTTTGTTAATGGCACAGGTTCAGGGATAAACTGTCAGTTCCTTTAGATTTCTCTTTCTACCCCATGAGACTTTCCCTCTTCAGTTAAAGCCTGCCTATGCCTGGTTCCTTTTGCCATAGATACTTTCTTTTTTATGCAGGCTTTTAATATGATTTGTGGCTGCGTAAATCAGAGGCAGGAGTCAACAAAAAGTTGCTGAAGGTTTGCAAGTTGCCCAAGGCAGCTGTTTGTGCATCATTGCCCCAAAGATGTAAGGATCTCTGCTTTGCCTTTTACCTCATTACACCCTTAACTCATGTTAAACCAGCTCTTGGTCATGCCTTAATACTCAAGGGGGAAACTGTTAGTAAGGAGATAATATAGCGTAGTGGTTTAAGGCTCTGAGCTGCAAACCTGGAGATTTAGGTTTGAATCCCACAGCCCCTGCTTGCATACTGTGTCACCCTGAGCAAGTCACTTAATTTCCTTGTGCTCCCAGGTCGTATCTGTAAACAACCTTTCAGCTTAGTGTGTTTCCCCTGGTTAAAAAAAAAAGTGTGCAGGATCCCTCAAATTCTGAATGCCCTTGAAAAGATCTTTTGAACAAAATATCTGGCTTACCTGGAAGTGTCAACAGTCACAAGATATAAATATGTAAAGCATCTGTGAATTAAATCGAGGCAGCAGCCATTTCAAGTTACTTTACAACATACAGCTTCCCCCTTGGTGGCATCACTTTTTGGTCAATATTCCATGAAATGGCTGTGACTTTGGCTGGCCCAGTGGCATAGAGGGATGAGGCACTGGCACCTTACCTCAACCCATGCCGGTGACCCAGGTTCGGGAGCGAGCCCGGGTCGTCAAAGGTCGGCAACCGGGGGGGGGGAATAGAGCTGCCGGCAGGCAAGCTCTCCTCTCCAGGGAGGTAGTGTGGCATCCCTTGGCTGATGGCAACCCCCCAGTGGAAGCTAGGGGTAGCATGGGCTTAGAGGGTGCCCAGGCATTAGGCCATGGGTGGGGGAAAGGGGTTGTAACCAGGGCTGTATGGCGCATGCGTGCATACTCCTGGGGCCCCTGGGAGAAAAAACGGAGGGGGAAAAATACGCCAGCAGCAGGATGAAGACTGACTCCCCACAGGCACTGCTCCTGGGTCGGGCAAGGTAAGCACCAGTAATTCCGGGGGACGGGGCTGAGGGGGTCGGTTGGATGGGGGCTGCTGGCGAAGGCGCATAAAATCAAGTCGTGATAAAAAAAAAATGGCTGTGACTTTGATTTACTGTAATGTAAAGATATGTGTGTGTGTGTGTGTGTATGTGTATATATATATATGTATATATATGTATTTTTTTTTCAATATTTCTGTACAGCTGACACCTACAAATAAGTCCAATACCTCGTTTGAAAGATCTTTTGATGGGCTTTCAAAAGTTGAGGGACCAAGCACATTTACCCTTTTCTTTAAATGAACATCAAAATTCGTTTGGTAGAAGTGATACTCTTATGGAGCTTTGGGATAGTTTAATTAAGTGTACAAGCTTTTCAAGGCCTCCGAAGTCTCATTAGGTGACCGATGAAGAGACTTTAGTGGTCTTGAAAGCTTGTATTGTATATTGTAGTCAGACTATATGCTCACCCAATAAAAATACCATTTCTATCTAATGGATTCTGGGTGATTTCCAAAATGCTGCAGCCTCTCATCTAAGGCAGTAGCAGCTGGAATTGTCCATATCTTTAATGGAGAACTGAAGCTATCATTCATTTTCTCCCAAGAGAAGCTTTTTTTACGTTTGCATACACATGCTTGTGCAGCAAACATTTTGCTATGAAGAATGCCATTTCAGAGGTGTGTCACTGCCAAGCCCATTGCAGCTGAAGTGGCAGCTGGTGACAGACCAATGACCAGGTACTCTGATCATGACAGTACTCACTGCTTGGTGGGCAGAAACTGCAGTAGTTGAGAGGAGTCAGCCGCTCCTATCACACAGTGGCTGGTTCATTTCATCTACATAATGCCGCCCAGCGACCAGCTCAGCAGAGCAAGGTGGGGGGGGGGGGAGCATGCTCTTTCCTTCCCACTGCACTCCAGAACTAATAACAATAGGAAAATAATTCTCTCCATTGTGCAGTTCAGCAGACCACCTGTGCAATTTGCCCTTGTCTAGTACAAGACTGCAAACTATATAAATAAAATATTTCATGGCTCTGTGCACCAATTAAAGTACCTACATCAGCACTCCTGCATTTCACAATTGTTTACCATGGAGAGCTCTTGACACTACCCTCCCCCCATCCAACCCTCCCACTCAGCACCCACCACTCCACACACCCCTTACTTACCTACCAGCGGTCCAATGCTTATCTTCACGGGAAACACATCATCCCTCTTCAATGCCGGACCAGGAACTGAGGAAGTCAGCTATGCGGTCAATGTATTTTAATGCATTTTGAACTTGCACTCATAATTTTGTCAATTTTTAATATTTTTTTCCTTCAGATTTTAGACATGACCTTAATTGGGACCTTACCTCATGAATAAGTACGTGAAATTCTTCAACTCTGAGCCAAAATAGCTATTTTGCAGTTGCTCCTCAAAATCACCTTTTGTGCAGGATTTGAAAACTTTTGCCTACTGGGTTCATAAGGAGGGGTCATGAGAAAGCTATGATGAAAATTTTGGGTATAGGTATTTAAAAACAACAAAGTTATGAACATACATTGAAATTCTTCAATGCTTGCTTACAAGTTTGGCAGTTTTCAATATTTTACTCCAAATTTACAACGTAGCCATTTTTTTTACAACACCTCATGAATGTGACTGCTGTCATTTTTTAGATCCTGGCCAAAATGTGTTTTCACACTTGTGGCGCAAAATGACATTTTGGGGGTATTTGAAAAGTTTCACCTACCAGGTTCATGATGTGGGGTCATAAGAAGACTGTGTTAAAAATTTGGGGTCAAAATATTAAGAAACAACAAACTTATGAAGGTATGCTGACATTTTTCAATGCTTGCTAATAACTTTGGCAATTTTCAATATTTTGATCCCAAATTTTCAACATAGCCATTTTTTCCCACCACCTCATGAACTTGACAGCTGTCATTTTTTTGAATCCTTGTCAAAATATGATTTCACAGCTGTGGTGCAAAATTAAGTTTTCTGCAGTATTTTATAAATGATACCTGCCATGTTCAGAATGGGGGGGTCATAACAAGACTGTGTTGAAATTTTGCAGTCAAATCTGTTGCCCCCCCCCCCAAAATGATAAAGTAACCTTGTTTCCAGGGACGGCCTCTGGCCAAGTGGGGTACCACGTTACCTTCCCATGCCAGTGACCTGAGCTCAGGTGCAGGCTCAGTGAGCCAGTTAAATGGGTCAAGGCTGGGGGAAAGATGTTGCAGCATGTGGCACGGGTCCCAGCATAGGGAAGGACAGAGCAGTGCTCTAGCATGCATATAGTACTTTGTGGTGGGCCAGGGAACCTTCCCCACAAAGAGCTGACGTGTGTGTCTAGGCCTGATGGGCCCATGCACTGCATCTGGACAAGTAGGTTAGCCTGACAGTTTTAAAAGGACACTGTCAGTTGTACACTGTCCTTTTTTTGTCCCATCATCGCAAAAGTGCCTGCATTCCCTGCAGCCTTCATAATGTCCCTAAAATAGAAATTCGTGCTCGAGGTGTTCAATAGTTAAATATTTTATTTAGTTTTTCATGCTGTTTAAAACTCTGGTGGACTGCTCTTTTCTGGAGCCACCTGACATTGATGCATGCTCCCTGTGACAGGAATCTCCTGCCACTCTTGAGGACCAACCTTCTTAAATCTTTTGCAACAGTTCTTCTATTTCTTAGCCTAAGCTATCCTTTACAATTTCTAGTCCATAAGGTTGGCCACCTATGAGCATCCGCTTTCCATTCTTAACTATGCTACAGTGTCCTCTTTAATTTTCCTTTTCCCTCTCAGGTCCTCGTATAGGGAGGTTATTCTGGTGACCTCTAAGCGTATGTAAAACAGGTTGTGTTTATCATTGTTGGATTTAATGTGTCATAGCACTATGTCATAAAATACCTTGATGTATATACCTTATATTTATGAAACCTGTAAATGTTGAAAATACCATGGCACAATATGTTTTTGATTTTGGTAAAAAGTACTAGGGGACTATTATAGAAGTTAAGTTAGTTGTGCTATTTAAAATGCATGTAAATTGCTGTAAAATGAACAAGTCTGAAATCTCGTGGTGATTTGCATATATCCCATGATGCTTTGCGTTATAGAATTATGTATGATGTATTTCTTTGAAACTTGATTTGTTGCCAATGCCCTTTGGGGTAACCTTTTTTCAGTGATTCTGCATTGAGGTTCTTTGTCTACAGCTTGTTTTGTATTTTTTTCTTTTTGAGCCCCTGCTACCCAAGCAAATAAGGCCCACATAGGGATGAAGAGTTTTCACTATAAATGTTTAGATCAGAGATCAGTGTCAGTAGGTGCTGGCTCAGTGCAGAGAAAGGACATACATAGTCTGTTGCTGCAAACTGATATACTGAAGAATGAATATGCTGTTGCTGAAGCTTATTTCCTGTATTTTGGATGAACATCACACAGAGATTGTGTGTTGAACACGAAGTGCGGTGTCTGGTCCATCTGTTATCCCACAACCCCTCCACATTCATCTACTTAAATTGACCAGGAAGCGCCAGTAGGCTCATCCACAGATAACTTCTGGAGCAAAGAAACTCATGCATGCATAAGTAGTTCATTAAACCTGCTGTATGACATTTTTGTATTTCTTTAATGCCAACAGTCTACTGAACTTAAAAAAAAAAAAAACTACCTTAAAAATGAAACCAAGCAATCAAACGTACAGAATGCTAAGCTGACATCTGAAGCCGTGACTCTGAGCATCTACATCAAGATCGCGCTAATGCGCATGCCCAAAGTCATGGCTTCAGATTTTAACTCTGCATTTCTGTATGTTTGAGCACTTGGTTTCATGTATAAGATAGTGTTCTAAGTTCAGTGGATAGTTAGCATTAAAGAAATACAAAAATGTCATACAGCAGGTGACATGAACTACTCATGCATACACGGGTTTCTCGGCCCTAGAAGCTGACGCTGATGGCTGTGGATAAGCCTGCCTGTGCTTCTGGGTCATTTGAAGCAGCTGAGCACATATCAAAGTCGGATTTTAAAGCATGAAATATTGAACAAAATATTTAACTACTGGACATCCTGAGCAGATATTTATATTTTAGGGACATTAAGAAAATGCTGTAAGGAGTGCAGGCACTTTTGCGATAATGGGACAAAAAAACATCAGTGTACAGCTGACACTGTCCCTTTAAATTATAGAGCAGGCAGAGACCTACAGTTAGTAAGATGTCAGAATACATCACAAATCACTGCATGCATCATCATGCATCAGGATGCATCACCACAGTTTTAGCGGACTTGATTTCCTCGATCGATCTGGCTTGCATTATGGAAACCTGGCTGTGGGATGATGTAGGTCCAGTTCTGGAGGTGGAAGTCCTGGTTGGGTACTCCGTAGTGCACTGCCCGAGGAGGGAATGCCAGGATGGGGGTATGGCCATCTGTTTTAGATCCAGCCTGAACTTCTCTGTGCACTCAGTGGGCAGTACCTCATCATTTGAATGTGTGGCTGTACATGGGGGCCCAGGTGCAGGCTACATGATTCTCCTTGTCTACCGTCCCCCTGGGCGTAGGGGGAGAATTTCTGCAGGAAGTCGTGGACTTCATCGCCAACAGGGTGTTGGAGTCACCCAGATGGTCGATTCTGGATGACTTCAGTGCCTGGATCGATGACAGCCTCTCGCATTTTGGACATGACTTCCTCCAGATAATGACATCTCTGAGCCTCGCACAAGTGGTTGCTTCTGTGACTCACCACTATGGCCATGCCTTGGACTTGGTATTCTCACTGGGGCTTGAGGTCACTGACCTCAGGATTGATCCGGTCATCTGGTCTGATCATTGCATGGTGGAGTTCTCATTTGTGGCCCCCGATAGTCCTTCCCCTGTTTAGATGGTCCACTGCCACCCACTGAGGGGATTGTCTCCAGAGGGATGTTTGGCGGCAGTGGATTTTTCTGGTGTGAGTGCTGCATGTGCAGTTGGCACAGGTGAGGTGGTGACAGCCTACAATGGGGCTGTTTCCAAGACACTCGACCTCATCGTACCAGGCCGTATATGATCCAGGTCTTCTTGCTTGAGACCCCCGTAGTTTGATGGGGCTCTCAAAGAGATGAAGACCAACAGTCGGAAGTTGGAGCATTGCTGGTGGAGGACCCGGTCCAAGGAGGATAAACTGGCTTTGAGAGTTCACTATAGTGATCATCAAAGGGTAATCAACCATAAGAAGACAGAGTTCCTGTCCAGGAAGATTGCCGCTGGGAGGAACAGACCAGCTCTGCTCTTTTGGACTGTGGACAGGCTACTTCATCCTGCCTGTCTGCAGCCGAAAAGAGCATTTTCAGTCGCCCTGTGCAAGGAGTTTGCTCAGTTCTTCTCTGACAGGGTGCCCACTATTCAGTCCAGGATCTCCCCACTGGGACAAGATCAGCACCGCAATAGTGGGCCTTGCGCAGGCAGAGGCACTCTTATTGTCTGGGGTGAGTTTTAGCCAGTGGGGTGGCAGAAGTCGTTGAGGTAATCTCGAAGTTGCAACCCACTTTTTGTGAACTAGACACAGGCCAGACTCATCTCCTAGTGGGATGTGCCGAGTTCGTTGGTCCAGTGTTGGACGAGATAGTCCAGTGCTCACTCTTGGAGGGGTTCTTCCCTAACACCTTGAAGGAGGTGTTGGTGAAACCCCTTCTGAAGAAGTCATCACTCGACCCTGACATCTTGGTGAATTATGGACCTATTTCCAACCTCCCATTTTTGGGGAAGGTTGTTGAGAAAGTGGTGGCTCTGCAGCTCAAGGCACACCTCACAGCATTTGACTTCTATGAGCCATTCCAGTCTGGTTTTAGGGCAAGGCATAGCACCAAAACGGCATTGGCCAGGGTGCAAAAATGACCTCCTCAGGGCAAGAGAGATAGAGAAGATAGGTCAAGTCTCATTCTCCTAGATCTCTCCTCAGCATCTGACACCGTAGGCCACATTGTGCTTCTGGATCACCTTAGAGAGTATTCTGAACTCACCAGTACTGTCACCAGCTGGTTTGAGTCCTTTCTCATGGGCAGGCCGAAACAGGTAGTGATGGGGAATTTCTCCTCCTGTCAGAAGTTCCTGCCCTGTGGAGTTCCTCAAGGTTCGATCTTGTTGCTGATGTTCGCGGTACATGCTACCCCTGGGTGAGCTCATTAGACATTACAGTATGGGTTTCACTGTTATGCAGATGATACCCAACTGTATATGTCTTTTGCTCCCATTACAAGCAACACCATGGAAATGCTAAACAACTGCCTAACTGAGATCCAAGACTGGATGTCCATTAACTGGCTGCGACTAAACCCCAACAAGGCAGAGGTATTGGTGATTGAGCCTGGTCGCTGGCATGATGTGGCTGCTACCGGGTCAGGAACAGGGTTGTTCCCTGACCCTGCTCCGTTGGTGGTATCCACGAGGGTGAGAAATCTGGGTGTAATTTTTGATGACGGTTTGACACTTAAAGCTCAAGTGTCTTCCATCGTCCAGAGTGGTTTTTACCACTTACGGAATGTCACCCAGATTAAAATCCTAATTCCCCCTGATGACCTACCCACGCTGGTACATGCCTTTGTCACGTCAAGGCTGGACTACTGTAGTGCTCTTTATTTTGGGGTCAGTGTAGGGAACCTCTGTCGACTGCAGCTGGTGCAAAACACAGCAGCCAGGTTGCTGACGGGCCTGCCCAGGTTCTGTCACGAGACCCTGGTTCTATGTGATCTGCACGGGCTGTCTGTCAGATGGAGGATCATCTTCAAGGTGGGCTTGTTCACCTACAAGGCCCTATACAGCTCAGGCCCCTAGCTAACTGAGTGACCTCCTGACCCCTGCCCTCCTGGTGCTCTCCCTCCGCTCCCCCACCGAGGGCCTCCTAGTGGTTCTGAGGGAGAGGCTGAAAACCTCAGGGGACCATGCGTTTGAGGTGTCTGGTCCAGTTGTCTGGAACTTGCTGTCCAGATCTCTAAGGGAGGCCCCATCAGTGGAGGCTTTTAAGAGGGGGTCTGAAGGCACACCTTTTTAAAGAAGCCTTTCTGAACTAGCTACAGAACTGTTTTTATTGTTATTTGTTTATCACTGGTTTTAATTGTTGTCTGTGTTTATGTTCCACACCTCCTGTAATGTGCCCAGAGCCTTCAGGGTTGGGCACTGAATAAATAAAGACTTACCTACTTACACATTACTCATCTCACTACACATGCCTGCCACACACAACATACACCCAGACATTCCGCATTGACAAATGCTTGTTTAAGTACTGGTTTCAGTTCTGTTACTGCTCCATCTGTAAAGGCCTTTTAGTAACCTCAGGGTGTTTCTCATGGATGAGAAGTACCATTTTAGAACACTATGATGAAGTTTATGTCCTTCTCAACCAAAGAGTTCTGTAGTAGTACACAGATGTATTGTGACAACAACATAATAGCCTAGCAGGGATATAAACTACATAATAGAGTGCTAAAATGGTCCTTTCCTGCAGTGTGTATATTAGAAACACCCTCTGGCATAACTGAAAAGCATGTATAGATGGAACAGTAACAGAATTTGAACCAGTATTTAAAAATGTACTTCTACTGGAAATAATCACTTGCAGGTTCAGCTCTCCTTTAGGACTGGATAGTGTACATTTGTAGTGGAGAAAGGGAGACGTGGTTTGCCCACTGAGTTGTTCAGGGAAAGAACTGGATGGATCAGAGGTCCTTCTACTTTCCTATTTTAAGATGTGTAAGGAAGGACATGAGGTTCAACACAACATAAACACACAATAGTCCTTATGGCTTTGTATGAAAGACCCTGTTTTTGTGTATTTTTTCTATGCATGCCTGTCCTTACAACATGGAAAATATTAGGATGGTTGTACCATAATACTACTTGGGGATTCTGGGGTAATAACTATAAAATTACTGGTTATCAGTTTACACACGTAACCGTGTTGTCATTATATGTTACAACAGGCCATGTGCAATCAAGACCTGTCTGTCAAGTACATGGTTCTAAACTGCGCGGCATAGTCTCACGGCTGTATGACCTTTGATACTGCCATGGCAACATGAAACTAGTGGCCTACTGTTCTCAAACAAACAAAATAAAATTGTCTACTAACTGTAATATTAACATAGACTTTTCTTTGTGAATAACTAGAAAGTTGCTCTCTCAGTTGAAACAAACTCTGGTCAGAGCCAAAATGGCTGCTATGCCTTTACCTGGTATTATTGCTGCAGTTACTGAAATTGGAGGCAGTGGGTGGGACCCACACCAGCTCTCCTTGGTATTGTGGGGGCGCAATCGCCAGCCACCTCAGCAAGGCCACCCAGTGCCTGGGGTCATCTGGCATCTATATGCTGCTTTGAAATCATTGAAGTCGGTGGTGGCAGGCAGGACAGTGGCAGCAGGTGGAACCTGCACCAGCTCTCCCTGGTATTGCAGGGAAGGAAACCATCGCAGCCAAGATACTCATGCATGCACAACAGTTGCACATACACACTGAGCTCATGATCGCCAGCCACCGCAGCAAGCCCACCTAGTGGCAGGAGTCATCCGGCAGCTGTATGCTGCTTTAAAATCACTGAAGTTGGTGGTGATGAGCACAACCTGCACCAACTCTTCCTGATATCTCGGGGGTGGGGGGACCATCTCAGCCATGACACGTGCATGCGCACTGAGCTCACAGTGGCCATCTTGGGTATGGTGGACTCTTTTTTTTGTGGCCATAAATGCGGAAGTGACGAGCAACAAGAAAATAGGGGGGGAGCTAGTGCAGCTGCAGAGGAGAGGGGGAGTGGAGAAACCACAGAAAAGCACTGACTGCAGCACTGTGGAAGAACAGAGTGAAGGTATGTGGTCACATGCTTCCACCATCCCTTCTCTCTTCTATGTCATAGCAATATGTCAGCATGGCTCTGCCCATGCAGCCGTAAAAAATATCATGATAATAATGGCATGGATATTCTCTGACAGTAGGTGTCTGCGATGAATTCGAATCAGCAGTCAAATATTTTGAATAGCAGGCATACTTGAATAATACACGAATACCTGAATACTGGAGTGTATTCGATGTATTTGACTTAATGTATTTGATGAGACTTTGAGATCTTCTCAGGCAATCCCCAGGCTGCTCAGAGAGCTCTCCAGAGCTGTAACTTTCTTATTTTAGAGTAGAGCACCCACTGACTTGCACTGCTGATAACACGGCATGGCCAAACAGCCAAGTACATATACAACTCTGACATCACAACTTCCTCTAGCATTGCAGCATTACACAACCCAAACTCCACCTCATATCAAACCCTAAACTCAAGCATCTAGTAAATAAAACTATGCGACACATAGGATTTTACTCACCAAATTTCTCTGTTTTCACACACGATCACATCCTGCTGCGAGTGCATGTCGCAATCCAGGTCACAGTGCCCTGGCCTGGAGGAATTGTAGGTGACAAAACAGTTATCAGAGAATGGAACCTGCATTTGGTCCTGCCATTCATGCATTGCATTTACAGGTGGACAGTACAGTAATTACAGCATTTACCAAACAGTAACTCACTTAGCTAAAATGTGATCCCATACTGCATTTCAATAGGTACAGTGGAGCTGGAGTTGCAGGGGGTGCTACCAATTGAATACCAAACTCAGTTTTATTATTTAAAAATGATTCTAGTAGGATGCAAGTAGTAGAAAAATGTTCATACTATTTATTTGTGGCATGGCAGTGAGAAGCTGTAATCGCTCAGCCAATATATGGCAGTGGTGGAGCTGGTGCAATAGCTGGCAGCCTGGGCAATATTATTGCTATGGACCAGGAAGCAGCTCAGCACCATATGAGGCACAGCATGCAGCGGAGCTGTATATCATTATACTGTACTCCAATGTATGCTACAGCTCAATTCATTGAGTAACACTTTTCTCCTGTTTTAAATACAAATCGTGAATCTTGAATATATTTTTTACTCCAGGGCAAATGCCCTGTGTACAGCTGACACATGGACAAAGAGAGCAATTCATTCATACTGTGGTATAGCCACTGTAAGAGGCATGGCAGCAATAAGCAATTGCAATGTACCCCTTGTGTACACAAAGAGGAATTATTTGTTCATGGGTACTAGTGACAGGGGGCTTTATCTGTACAGTATCCTCTAGGGAATGACGGGGCGCATGCAGTCTTGCTGCTAATGGTCTGTGCTGTAGATTGGAGGTCACTGGGTTACAGCCAGTTAGGGTGTCTCTACTACAAACTGGGATGGGGTTGTAGTAGTTTGCGGCATGCTAGCTTTGGCACTTTTTGCTACTGCAGTATCCTGCGTGCTGCTCTCTCCTTGCGTGCTGCTTCTTGATGTCACTGGCATACCAGATGTTCTTGCTGCCTGGGATGTTTTTTTCCTGTCTACAACATTTTTTAGAAATGTACATTATAGTTGTCAAATACTTACATGCTCAAATACGAAAATACAGTTGAATACCCAAATACATGGGCTGTATTTGTCGAATAGTCATCAAATGCATAATTTATGTATTTGCACACCCCTATGCCGTAGGTTGTAATTCTGCTCTCTGTTTTGCATGTACTAATAAATTGCTTATCTTATGCGGTAATTTAAGAGTGTTAATTTTAAATTCCTGGCCAATTCCTGTTGTAAAATCAAAGGTCTGCTGCAATTCATTTCAGACAGTTATAAAATCATCGAGTAACAGTGTTTAATGCAGTGAAAGTGTTTCCAGACTTTTCTTTCAATTCAACCTTTCCTTTCAATTAAAAATGCTACCCAGTAATTGTAAAAACTTCAAAACATGGATTGGTATGTGAAGCTCAGAAATGTATACCCCAGCCCCTGGTGTATGATACTTTTTCTCAAAACCCTCATGCTTTGCTCTCAGGGTTTATGGAGTATCACACAGTCAGGTGTGTCCAAAAATTGATTAAACACTGCTCCCAATACATTATTCGATATACAGTATATTGGTTGATATTGGGATGATTACTAAAATCAGGTTCATTTGCAAATATAATTGACTTCTGAGAAGTAAAGAAGAAATTGTTTTAGGCAGGTAGCAGCATAAGGGTTGGCTGGCGGGACTTTAAGTTTTTTCTGCTGTCACCTTTATGTATCACTGACAAGAAAACTATTTCCATACAGGCTGTGTGATTATCAGCTGTTTGATTATCTTAGGATAAATGGACAGCATTTATGTAAATGCCTGAAATCTCAATGGCTGGGGCCTGTCTTGTTCAGCTTAATTAAAAAAAATAGTTTACTTTTAGTCTCCCAAACTCAAGTGAGAAAGTCAAATAATCCTTTGGGACTTGCATCTACATCCCACAGAACTGCTAATTATGACCAGGTTGCAAGTCCTACTGTAGCCTTTGTGATGAACCGAATGTTGCTTTGATCCAGGGACTACAAAGATGTCGAAGCTGCCTTAAGCGCCATGAAGAATGTTGCCAGCCTGATTAATGAGCGAAAGCGCCGACTGGAAAATATTGACAAGATTGCCCAGTGGCAGAGCTCAATAGAGGACTGGGAGGTAATTGAATAGACTACTCTATTAAATGTAGACCCCCAAGGGAACATTACCTAAATCTTTCTAGAGCAAAATGTATTGATTACCTATGCATGTGCTTGATTACTTTTTCTATTCATTTTGTTTCTACATTTGCGCACTGCTTCCCAAAGTACATTTTCTGTAGGATGTTGGGGGCTGTCCTCTGACAAGTCAGATCCTAAATATGCTGTCATCTCAGAAAAATGTTATACAATATGAACATACAAACTTGCCAGCAGATAAAGGCCTTATGGTCTATCGAGTCTGATCAAATGTGCAGCTAGCACCCCTTATACTGCTGCTGCCTCTCCGCCCTACCACACCCCTTCCCCAACCCTGTCCCATCCCTTTTTGAAGCAGCCCACTGTTCTGCAGGATACCACTTCTGCAGGCGTGTTTCACCCTGACACCACCCTCTCCGTAAAAAAGTGTCTTCTTATCTCCCTCCTGAGCCTTTCCCCCTCCAATCTCAGATCATATCCTCGAGTGTTCCTGCCATTTCTTAACTTGAACAGCCCCTCTGTGCCTGTTTTGTTTATTCCCTTCATGTACTTGAAGGTTTCAATCACATCTCCCCTGTCCCTCCTCTCCTCCAGTGAGTACATGTTCAACTCCCTCAGCCTGCCCTCATAGGAATGTCCCCTAGTCCTTGGATCATCTTTGTTGTTCTGTGCTGCACCCCCTCCAGTAGCTTAATGTCCCTCTTCAGCTATGGTCACCAGTACTGCACGCAATACTTCAGGTGTGGCCTAACCAGTGACCTATACAACGGCAGGATCACCTCCCCACTCCTTGATAATATACCCTGGGCTATACAACCCAGCACTTTGTTGGCCATAGCAGCCACTTCCTGCATTGTGCTGAGTTGCTCATTGAACCCATAATGAACACCCCCAGATCTTCCTCCTCCTTCATGGCTGGCTGACCCCCCCAAAGCTGGTAGCCCCTCCTCTGTTTTTTGTCTTGAAATGCAACACCTTGCACTTCTTAGCATTGAACCCCAGCTGCCAGGTGTCCAACTAGGTCTCCAATTTAGCCAGATCATCCTGCAACCCCTGCCACCCTTGCAGGTCATCCACCACTGCACTGATCTTGGTGTCATCAGCAAATAGGCTGATCTTGCTCTTTATGCCCATCGAGATGTCTGATATTAATAACCCAAACACTGGTCCCAGAACCAAGCCCTGCGGTACCCTGCTTGTCACTGCCCTTGGAACTGAGAGCTCACCCACCACCACCACCCTCTGCTGTCTTCCCAGTAGCCAGTTTACCACCCATCCCACCATGTTTTCTCTCCACGTCTGTTCCCTTCAACTTGCTTCCCAGCCTCCCATGCAGCACAAGTCGAATGTCTTACTGAAGTCCAGGATCTGCCCACTATAGAGGAGGAAAAAAGGAAGAAAAGGGAGGGAGGAAGGAAAGTAGTGCATCACAGGTCAGTGTGTGGGCACCATGGTAATGCAGTGTGATTGCAAAGGTCTCGTGCCCTAATGCAGGCCCTAAGAATGGAAAGAAAGCAGGTCAGGATCCTTGTGGTATTACTAGAAAGTCACTATTCAATGAGGTAAACAGGATGAGACGCAGGATTAGGAGCAATTGGAAGGTCATGTACACTAATGCAAGATGTGTTGGCAATAAAATGGATTAACTGCAAGCTGTAATAGCAGCAGAAGATCTAGATGTCATACCAATAAAAACAATAAAACTTGCTGATTTATAACTCCAGAAATATTGGAAAATAGAAACAAAAACAGAAGTCCCCTCATTTTGTTACTGTAAGGGTAACACATAGACAAACATATCAAAACCCAGCCACGGAAGACCTCTCAGCCAGAGGGATGATTTCTAGTCAAAGAAGACCTAATGGATTATCTGGAGAGAAATGGACTCCAGGATAGTAAGGAGAATGGGTTCTCGGCAGGGCAGTCTCAGACTAACCTGATAGTACTCTTTGAGTGGGTAACTAGGGCAGTAGATAAGGGACAAGCAGTGAATTTATTTGGCTTCAGTGTTTATAAGGCATTCTACTCAGTGCCATACTGAAGATGGCTGAAAAGTGAGAGGATCTGGGAGCAGCAAAAAAATCTACTTAGATGAGTAGGAAGCTGGTTGGGAGAGACTGCAGAAGGCAGTGGTATGGAGGTCAGATGGGGGAGAGGGAGGTCATGAGTGGGGTGCTGCAGTGGTCAGTCCTAGGACCAGCCCTTTTCAATATGTTCATCAGCAACATAGCAGAAGGAATACAGGGAAAGACGTGTGTCTTCAAAGCTGACACTAAGCTCAGTGGCAGGGTAGACAGCGAGGAGGGAGAAAGGGAGTTGAAGAGGGACAGCAAAAGGTTAGAGTGGTGGTCCAAGTTTTGGCATTGGAAATTCAACACCAGAAAGTGCAAGGTGATGCACATGGGAAATAAGAACCCTAGGACAGAATACTGGATGGAAGGGTGTAGCTGGGCACTACTCCTGCGGGAAGGGGGTCATCATAAACAACTCCTTACAACAACCTAGGCAGTGTGACAAGGCCAGCTGAGGCATTCACAGACTTGAAGGGTCAGGTTCGG
Source organism: Neoceratodus forsteri (assembly GCA_016271365.2). Classification (NCBI taxonomy): domain Eukaryota; kingdom Metazoa; phylum Chordata; order Ceratodontiformes; family Ceratodontidae; genus Neoceratodus; species Neoceratodus forsteri. Next base: position 528,661,256 of record CM028137.1, on the reverse strand, counting down.
AAACCAGGGGTCACTCTTAAAACAACAAACAAAAAAATGTCACTGCTGGCTCAGTGGTATGATGGCAACACATTCTGCTGTGACCTGGAGTGCTACTGTTTGTATTTGAGCTCCAGAATCCCATGCAGAGACAGGGAGGACAAGCATGTCAAGAAAGTAAAGGGCCCAGCTTCTGGGGAGGTAGGGCATAGGCCACACTGCATTTGTGCACCCCCTGCTGGCCAACCATGGAGAAGCAATGGCATCAGCTGTAAGATCAGCCACTCACCTGCCCAACTCAGCCAGTGAAAAGGTGCAGCCAAGTGGCCCCCATAATCCGGATCGGAACATGGGCAAAAAAGGCACATAGAAAAATACAGTATTTCTTGCACAGAGGGAAGTAGGGGTTTACAAATAATCTACAGTGGCCAGTCGGTGCAGCGGTAGGGACAGAAGCTTGGCAGAAGACACCAGGAGGAAGGAGTGCTATGTGACTGGACTTCTCTACTGGGACAAAAGAAGTAGAACTCTTCTACTGGGGCCTTTACTTTAGGGTAAAAAACAAACAAACAAAGAACAAAAAATAGTGTGTTTGAGTTAGCAGTAGTGAATGGTTGTCTGAACAGTTATCTAGGTGTAAATCTCAGGTGGCTGAAGGGGCTTGATAGCTGTGCAATTGAATTACTTGTAGAAAGATCTAGTAAGTAGGAGGAGTGGCTTAGCTAGAAGGAAGCTAGATATAAACACTGCCTTAGAAAGATTCTGCCAGAAGCTTGGCAGAAGACACCAGGAGGAAGGAGTGCTGTGTGACTGGACTACTCTACTGGGACTATATTGCCCTCCCCGCCGCCCCCCCCCAAAGCTAGTTCTACTTTTATACGCACAGGATTTGACTGATAACAGAAACTTCCTGTTTGGGAGCAGGAAGTGAGTGATCACAGAGTCACCAAAGATGCACCATCCTAGAAAGGCAAGAGTTGCTCTTTAGCTGCTGGAGGTCTGCCTCTGAACAAGTAACTGGTCTACTGAGAAAAATAGGATCTTCTTGTCTCAGAACTGGAGAATCAGCTTGAAAGGCACATAACAGTAAGTAAGTAGAGAGAGAAGGAAGGAAAAAACAAAACAAAAAAAAAAAAACCGGAAAGAGTAAGAATTCCAAACAATAGTGAAGGGGCCAGAAATAAGACATGATGGGAGTGGTGCAGTGCAGTGGCTGTGGAGCAGCAGTCTTCCGGGAGGCATTCTGGAGGATGCGGTATTGTCCCATCTGCAGGCACCTCTCTGGACTGAGGGAGGAGGTTGCTCATCTCCAGGCTTATTTGGCCAGGATTTGTGGGACCTCCTTTTCCATCCAGGCACCACCAGGGCCACTGCCACTGCCTCAGAGGTTACCAAGAAAGAGGAGTGGTTGGACCACAGTGGGCTCAGGGAGGGCGAGGGTGGTGGAACAGAGGTGCATCCCTCCAGTTGTACCTCTCCACAATTCCTATGCCATTCTGGCAAAGTGTGGTTCCTCTATGGAGGCACCCGCAGTGGAGGCCAAAGAGGATGCTGGGAACCTCCACAAAGGAGACCCACAGGAGGATGGCATGGGACCCCACAGGGGAAGGAAACAACTCCTGCTGAGGGTCTCCATTGTTAGGAGGGTAGAACTGGGGGAGGAAGGGGAGAGGGAGGTAAGGTGCCTGCCTGGAGCCATGGCTTGGAGGGACAGAGAGCGAATCCTCAGGATTGCCAGAGCAGCTGCACAGGGGAAGGAGTTGGATGTCACTATCCACCTAGGGACAAATGACCTGGCTAGGAAAGGGATCAGAGCAGTGCAGAAACAGTCTGTGGAATTGGGGAGGGGGCCTTAGACAAGTAGCATGCACGGTAACCTTCTTGGAGGTGCTGCCTGTCTATGGCGTAGGAGAGGCTAGGGTGCTCCACACCATGGGATTCAATCAGTGGTTGAAACACTGGTGCAGAGCTCAGGGATTTGGCTTCATTGGGGACTGGGGGTCCACCTGGAGTGATGCAAGCCTATACTGGCATGATGGGCTGCATCTGTCCGGGAGGGAACCAGGATCCTAGGTGATAGGTTTAAATGCCTACTGCGTTACATAAACTAGCCAAGGGTGGAGGCACTGAGGGAGCAGGGAAATCCTAGCCCCCCCAAAAAAGTCATGGCAGTAAGTGCGGTAAACCCCAACATAGAAATGTCGATAGAGAGAAGGGAAGGGGTTAATGGAGAAAGAAGGCGGCAAGAAGGACAGGGATGGGGCAAAAAGGAGTAAGGCCAACAAGCTCCCTGAACTGGTGGACTTGATGGAAGAGGGATGCCTGGATATTATAGCAGTCATGGAAACATGGTACACAGAGAACCATGACTGGGATGTTAACATACCAGGGTACATAACCTACAGGAGAGACAGGGAGGGGAGAAGGGGGGAGGAATAGCTCTCTATGTAAAGGAAGGGATAAAAGCAACTGAACAAAAGAGTAAACAGGAGGAGAGGAGGCACTGTGGGTCACCTTGGAGACTGGAAATGGCACCACAATCCACACAGGGATTGTGTACAAACCCTCATGTCAGGGGGAGGGAATGGACAAGGATATGATAGAAGGCATTCTTAGGATGGCAGAGAAAGGGGAGATACTGTTGATGGGAGACCTGAATATGCCAGATGTTAACTGGAGCACATTTGCTGCAGCCACATCCAAGAGTATGGCCATTCTCGATGCCCTACAGGTGGCATGCCTCAGACAGCTAGTTTCGGAACCCACTCATGAGTGAGCAATCTTAGACCTTGTACTCTCAAATGGGGACAGTGAGAGGATCTCATATCTAGAAGTGGGTTGCCATCTGGGAACAAGTGAACATCAAACAGTGTGGTTCACGTTAAACTCAGCTACAGAGTCAAGCCATACAAAAGTAAGGGTACCGGAATTCAGGAGGGATGACTTTGGCAAGATGGGAGAGTGCCTCAGAAAAGCACTAGCAGGGCCGGCCCTCCAGCGCAGCGGTTGGATTTCCGCTTGCGACGCCAGCGACCCGGGTTCAGGAATGAGCCCGGGAGCTGGAGAGCCAGCCGGGAAGGGAGGATTTGAGCATCCCAAGGACCGCTCATCTTCTACAGGGGGAGGCGGGTACCCGAGCTCAGCTTTTGTCTGGTCCCGGGTGAAGACCCGAGGTACAGCAAGCCCGATGCTCCAACAGAGGGGGCAACGTTCCAGACGTCGGCGCTTTAGCACCTTGACGTCCGGGGACCCGGCACGTCGAGAGAACATCAGGAAAAAAACTTGCAGCCTCCCAGTAGATGGAGCACCAGGTCCCTACCCTCATTACCCCTACCTGACCAGAGACAGCGTGCCGACGAAAAACACAGAGAAGCATCAGGGTGTAAGGGCTCCCACCCCGTACCCGCCTGGGCGGGTACAACCACGGCTCCATGAGGCACGGTTTGCACCGGTCACAAGGTAGGTGAGCGAGGGCTGATAAGGCCATAGGTGTCTCCCGAAGAGGGGAGAGTTGTGAGGAGGGGGAGAATAAAGAGAAAGTTAAAAAAAAAAAAAAAAAAGAAAAGCACTAGCAAACCAGCCAGAAGGACGGGTGGAGCAACAATGGGGAATCATCAAAACTGCCATCACAGAGGCAACAAGCCTTTGTGTGAAGCAAATAAACAAACCAAAATGAAAGAAAAAGCCACCGTGGTTCTCAAAAGAGGTGGCGGGGAAAGTCAGAGAGAAAAAGATAGCATTCAAGAAGTATAAGGAAACACAGAGGGAGCAGGACAGAGAGCTGTACCAGTTAAGGCAGAAGGAAGCAGTGAGGGAAGTCAGACTAGCAAAGGCCCAAACTGAGGAAAAGATAGCCAACTCGGTTAAGAAGGGGGATAAAACCTTTTATAGGTACATCTGGGAGCGTAGAAAGACAAAGGGAGGGATAGTGAGGCTGAATAGAATGAACGGTGGGTGGGAAGAGGGGGACAGTGAAAAAGCAGGAATACTGAATGAATATTTCTGCTCAGTATTCACAAAAGAGGAGGGAGTGCAGTGGCAGAGCTAGAGTCGCCCTTCCTGGCTACCCCAGTGTGAGTAGTGGTGCCCCACCACCTTCATTATTCAATGTTTAGTGCCCACTGGGGGGCCCATGATTGACTGAATGGCCTCCCTGGCTCCCAAATGCTCCCAAACCTGGCTCCGCTACTGAGGGGGAGGTGCCAAATCCAATTAACAGAAGCACTCTTAATAGGGGGTCGATCCCAGTCCTTTCACAGAAGAAAGGGTTCTGAAAGAACTCCTAAAACTGAAGGTGAACAAAGCAATGGGGCCTGATGGAATTCACCCCAGGATTCTAAAAGAATTAAGGGGAGAACCAGTGAAATCACTGACTACCTTTTTTAACAAATCATGGGAGGATGGTGTGGTACTCGAGGACTGAAAGAAGGCGGATGTGATTCCCCTTCACAAAAGTGGGACCAAGACAGAGGCAGGAAACTACAGACCTGTCAGTTTGACCTCTGTGGTAGGGAAAGTGATGGAATCACTTTTGAAGGAAAGAATTGTTGAGTACCTAGTGGGTCACAGGACCCAAGGCAGCATGGGTTCACAGCGGGAAGGTCATGTCACTCGAATCTAATTGATTTCTTTGACTGGGTGACCAAAGTAGTAGACCAGGAGGGGCTGTGGACATGGCCTGCCTAGACTTTAGCAAGGCATTTGACACAATCCCACACAAAAGATTAATAGTCAAATTAACCAGCCTGGGAGTGGGTCCCAGGGTGATAGCCTGGGTAAAACATTGGCTGGACAACAGGACACAGAAGGTAATTGTAAATGGAGTCCACTCTGAAAGAAAAGGGGTTACTAGTGGGGTACCAGAGGTTCAGTACTGGTCCAGTCCTTTTAATGTCTGTATAAGTGATTGCAGAGGGACTGGAAGAAATATGCCTCTTTGCAGATGACACAAAGATCTGCAACAGGGTTGATACATAAGGAGGCGGGAAAGGATGAGAAGGACTGGCAAGGTGGGAGGAATGGTCGGAAGTATGGCAGCTAGGGTTCAATGTAAAGAAGTGCAAAATAATGCACCTGGGAAACAAAAACCCAAGGGAAGATTACACAATGGGGGGGAAGTAGTAACAACAACAAAAAAGGAAAGGGACCTGGGGTAATCATATCAGATGACCTTAAGGTTAACAAGCAATGTGAGAAGGCAGTAGGGAGGGCTGGGGGTATACTGGGATGCATAGGGAGAGGCATCACCAGCAGAAAACAGAAAGTTGTTATCCCTTTGTACAGACAGTTGGTGAGACCCCATCTGGAGTACTGCGTCCGGTTCTGGAGACCCCATCTCTGCAAGGACATAGACAGGATAGAGGCAGTCCAGAGGAGGACAACTAAAATGGTGCCGGGTCTGCAAGAGAAGCCATACGAGGAGAGACTAAATGAGCTTAATATGTATACCCTTGAGGAAAGGAGGGGGGAACATGATAGAAACTTTCAAGTACCTCAGTGGAATCAACAAAGTCCAAGAGGGTAGCATCTTTCAGAAAAAGAGACATGCAAGAACAAGGGGACGCAATTTAAAAATAGAGGGAGGGTGGTTCAGGGGCAATGTGAGGAAGTATTTTTCACAGAGAGGGTAGTGGATGCATGGAACAGCCTTCCTGAGGAAGTTGTGGGGTCTAAAACTGTGGGAGAATTCAAGAATGCATGGGACAGACATAAGGCAATTCTTGTGGGGGTAGGAAGAAATAGGCTGTTGGTTAACTAGGATCTGCGGCTTATCCTGTAGGTAGGGAAATGGGCAGACTAGGTGGGCCAAGCAGTCCTTATCTGCCATCAAAGTCTATGTTTCTATGACATGCCTTGAAACAACAGAGATCCGGGTTCAGGAGTGAGCTTGGTTCACTGGGGGCCAGCTGCAGGTGGGAGGATCATGCATCCTAGGGACAGCTGTTCTCCCTCAGTAAGGGGGAACAGTCTCACTGCTTTACTCCACCTTATGGAGGCCTGGTGGTAATGAAAGCAGATGCTCACTGCAGGGAAGGGCCTGCAAGTGGACACCATGCACACATGTGCATCACCGCACGTATATATGCGCATCATGTAATAAGGGGAGCTAAGAGGAGAAAAACCAAAACAGAGGGGAAAGAAGCACCGGTCTGATCTAGCACTTCCCTGCAAGCCCATGCATGCCAACATGGCAAGTCACCCACTGCCATGAGTGGTCCTTGGTAAGTGGTGATTAACAAGTAAGCCCGTGAGAAGATCAGTGATGGGTCTGGGGGTTGGAAAACGCAGAAACACAGGGGTTAAAAAAATAAGTTCTAGGGACATGGATATGTTGTTCATCCACACTCATTGGCAGTATCCTTGCCGCTTTAAATCTTGCCGGAAGGTCTTCACGCTTGCTCCTCCCACCCACCCGGGTGGTATAACTCTCGGCTCCGCCCCATGACGCCAGATCTTCCTTACCGCTTGGAAGCTCAGGTTCCCTCCTTAACGCTCTGCGTTTGCAACTGGTTCCTATTTCTCCGTTTGCGGATTTAAAAATAAAAATTTGCAAAAGATTCAGTCTTCGATCCCTCGCGTCATGCGTGGACAAATCGACCGATTTCGGAGATGCCCATGCGGGCAGAAGATGTCTCGGACGGATCCACACTCACGTAGTGTTACTGCTTAGGCCTTGAGCACGCACCCGCAGGCTTGCGACCTGTGCTCATCTTTCTCGGCCTACGCCCTCAAGACCGTGCTGCCCGATTGCAACTGGCCGCCCCGAGAGCGCTTTCTCTCGGTGAAGTCCAAGGAGGCCCGTTGGCGGTGTCCACGCGGCGGGCTCGGCGGATCAGCTCGAGCGGATGGTCGCCTTAAGAGGAGGCGGCGCAGGCCTATCTTCGGCCGCTGCATTTATCCCGCCTCTCTGGGTTCTTCCTACACGGCTTCTTTAAGGAGCTTTGTCTGTCCCTCTCCACTAAAGGAGAAGGGCCTGCGCCTGCTGGACCTTTATTCTCGGTCCAAAAGAGGACAAGGGTAAGTCCTCTCGATCGACGCTCTTGGGAGCGGAAAGTCCCTTTCCCGGGCCGTCGTCCGGCTTTTCGTCGACGCCGCCGCCACTGGCCTCACGGTGTCCCCGGCCAGGTCAGTTGACCGAGACTCCACTGATGAAGTCGAGATTTTTCGACCCATTGACGGGCTGTCGCTTTAGCAGCCGAGATCCCCTCTCCCGGTTCCCGGGAGGAGTTGAGGATCCCGTGGCTCGCTCTGTGCTCCGGTTCCGGAGCCCTCGGATGGACCTTCCGAGCGGCGGAGTGCCGGTTCCGCCGACACCTCTCGCACCGACCCGGAAATTCCGGACTCTCGGTCTCGGTCTCGGACCTCTTCGCGGTCCAGCCGCTCCCACCGTCATAGGCGGTCTCGGTCCGGCATCATGTGTAAGCGGCGTCGTGCCCTCGCCCTCCTCCTCGGATGAGGGGAGGCTTCGCGTGAATTACGCCGACGGCACGAGGACCTTATGTTGCAACAGCTCTCCTGGCTCGAATAAGCCGACCCGCGCCTTCCCCGCCATTAAGCGGTGGTCACCGAACGCCGACACAACCTCCCGACTTGTCCGAGGAGCCTATGACCCAGGCCGGTTGTTCGGCCAAAACCAGCTGCTCCCACCGATTCCGTGGAACCTCCGCCCACAGCCACCAATTGGGCTCCGACAAGGATTCTCGGTCGGCTAAGGGTTTACCCCATCGGTTGTCAGTTACCCTCACTCCCGACCGACCTCGGCAGGTGAAGGGTGGCTCAGGCCAGAGGCAGCTCTTCGAGGACTCTTCTGAGTCCGAAGATGATTCCTCCTTCTTCTGCCGAGATTGGACTTGGAGTCTTCAGGAGGTCAGTCAATGGACGATAGCCCGTCGTCCTTCCTAGGACTGCTTCGCTCATCTCGAGTCTACCGGGATGGAGCTCGAACCCGCTTCCAAACGGCCAGGTATCCCTCACGGAGATTCTGGACCGAGGGATTCTCGGAGAGGCTTTCCGGTGGCCGAGGCCATAGTGGGTCCGCACTGGAACTTTGGCAGCCCTGCTTCCTGCCCTGCGCTCGGCCAGGATGGCCAGGAAGTATGCGGTCCCTACCGTTCTCCTTGTCCTGTTTTTCGAACACCCTCTGCTGAGGGGTTGTTACCGACAGCGCTTTTCATGCCGCTGCAACGCCAGGGATGTGACAAACCTCCTGACAAGGAGTCCAAGAAATTGATCATGTCGGGCGAAAAGTCTGCCATGCGTCCTTCTCTCGGCCTTTTCACAGCAGTTCGGCCGTCCTCATGGCATATTTTTCTATGCCCTGTTGGGCTCCATGGATGAGGTCATCCTCATCTTCCGCCATCTGCAGACTACGGTTAGCAGGTGGGGACCAGGGCAGGGCAGTGGCCAAACAGCAGCTCCAGACTGCTTTGGATATAGGGGACTCTATGTGCCAGATCGGTGGCGCCGCAGTGGCTATAGCGTCGGCGGGCTTGGCTGAGGATATCCACCTTTACTGGATACCCAGCACAAGTTGGCGGATGTTCCTTTTGGGACTGACTCTTCGGCCCTGGGGTGGAAGGTCACCTGCAGAGGATCAGAAGTCCAATGCCACCTTGGACTCGGCTCTTCCGCTCAGAAGGACAAAGGCCGCCAAACCACAGCCTAAGCCCTTTCGTCCTTCTGTGCCCGGCGCCCGGCCCAGCAAACGCCAGGGCCAGCAGGCTCGCCTTGGCATCCCAAACCCAAGCCGCCGGCTTCCTCTAACAGGAGGCAGGGAGGAAGGGGCCCAGGAGGTCCCTCGGCCGGTCCCTCCTCCAAGCCTGCCCAGTGACGGGCTGAGGGGTGTCGCCCCCATCCCCGTCACCTTACCCCTGGGTCCCCCCGTGGGGGACGGCTCCGGCACTTCCGTTCCACCTGGTCCGCTGTTACCACGGACAGGTGGGTCTTGGAGGTGGTGGGAAGAGGCCTGCCTCTGGAATTCGAGCAGGCACCACCCTTCAGAGCCGCCCCTCGGGGCTCGATCCCAGCTTCACTGGCGGCTCGTGAGCGACATCGCCTCCTCCTCCAGAAGGAGGTGGTAGAGAGGTGGTGGACCCTCCTTCAGACCCAGGGTTTGTGTCCAGGTACTTCCTGGTTCCGAACGACGGGGGCTGGCGCCCCATTCTCTACCTACACGACCTAAACAAGTTCCTAAGGTCTCGAACCTTCAGGATGGTCACTCTGGCTCAGATAATACCATCCTTGGAACGCGGCGTGGTTCTGCTCTCTGGACTTGCAGGACGTTTTCACGCCCCTATCCGTCCGTCTCACCAGAGATTCCTTCGCCGCAGGAAGGATCTCTTCGAGTTCAAGCCATGCCCTTCGGCTTGTCTCCAGCTCCTGAGGGTCTTCACCAAATGCATGGCAGTGGTGACAGCATTCCTCGGGCGCCGAGGGGTCCGGTGTACCTTACCTGGACGACTGGCTGATAGCAGCTCCCTCCAGGAAGGAGGCGGAGTGGTCCAGAGATCTGGCCCTCCAGGTCTGCTCTCAACTGGGCCTCCTTATCAACGAGGCCAAGTCGGAACTCGAGTCGAGCAGGTGATTCTATTCATCGGGCGCAGCTCGACCTCTTCGAGCCAGAGCGCGGCTCCCGGCGGACAGGGCCGAGGTTCTTTCCTCCTTTGCCCGATCATTTCTGGTTGGGCAATTGCGCCCTGCCCGGGACTTCCTGCGCCTCCTGGGTCTCATGGCGGCCTGTACCAGCGTGGTCCGTTGGGCCCGCTGGAACATGCGTCCCCTTCAGTGGGGACTGGCCAGCCAGTGGTCACAACGCTGCGATCCCTTGGACCAGCTTGTGTCGGTGACACAGGGGATGTGGAACGCTCTCCAGTGGTGGACCGTTCCAGATCATTTGCAGGAGGGCATCCCGTTCGTCCGCCCCGAGCCGACGGTCTCTCTGTCGACCGATGCCTCTCTGATGGGTTGGGGTGCCCATCTGGGGGAACACCGGGCTCATGGCCTCTGGTCCCCGCGGGAGTCCCGATGCCACATCAACCTGCTGGAGCTCCGAGCGGTCCGCCTAGCTCTCACCGCCTTTGCTCCGTTCCTCCGGGGTCAAGTGGTCCGAGTCCAGACGGACAATACCACGACCATGTACTATCTAAACCGCCAGGGCAGGGCCAGCTCCATGCTTCTATGCAAGGAAGCTCTCCGCATTTGGTCACTCGTGCGCAGCCTGGAGGCGGATCTCCTAGCCATTCACGTGGCAGGAGCCTCCAACACCCTGGCCGATGCCCTGAGCCGGATAGGGGCTGCATCCACGAGTGGTCTCTCCTGCCGGAGGTAGTACAGCATCTGTTCTCCCTTTGGGGCACACCTCAGGTGGACCTGTTTGCCTCCATGGAGAGCGAAGCTGAGTCTGTTCCATGCCCGCCCCTCAGCAGGGCTCGCTGCAGGGGATGCCTTCTCGAGGCAATGGACCCGGGCCTCTTTTCGCCTTTCCCCATTTCCCTTGATCCACAAGGTGCTTCTCAAGGCGAGGGAGGGACAAGGCAGGTGATTCTGATAGCCCCAGACTGGCCTCGCCAGTTCTGGTACCAGATCTCCTCAGTCTCAGCTCCAGGACTCGCTGCAGCTTCCAGCTCGCCCGACCTGCTCTCAGTCAATCAGGGAAGGTGTTCCATCCGGACCTTCAATCCCTGCACCTGACGGCCTGGTTCCTGAGCTGCTAGAGTTCCAGGCCTTGGGTCTTTCCGACGAGGTCCTCAATGTAGTTGAGGCGTCCCGTAGAGTCGACCAGAAAATGCTATGCCTTCAAATGGAAAAGGTTTTCATTTGGTGTCAGGGCAAGGCTTGGACCCTTCCTCCTGTTCCTTGGCAAGCATCTTGGACTATTTATGGTCCCTTTCAGTCAAGGGCTTAGGTCGGCGACCCTAAGGGTGCACCTGGCAGCCATCTCTGCTTACGGGCGCGGGCGGAAGCAGTCGATTGGCGCAGGAGAAGGTGGTCTGGCGCTTTTTCAAAGGCCTTGATCACATTTCCCCTCCAGTGCGGGAACCCCCACCTCGGTGGGATCTACTGCTGGTACTGGCAAAGCTCATGGGCAAGCCATTCGAACCTATGCACAGGTGTGCTCTCTCTCACTTGTCGTGGAAGACCGCTTCTTGGTGGCTATCACGCCAGCCAGAAGGATGGGAGAGCTCCAGGCGCTTTCCATCGAGTCTCCTTACCTGGTCTTCCACAGGGACAAGGTTGTCCTGCCTCACCGAAATTCCTTCCGAAGGTGGTGTCGGAGTTTCACCTTAACCAGGTGTTGACTCTGCGGTGTTCTACCCCAATCACACCTCGGAGGTCCGAATATAGGCTCCATACCTGGACCCTAGAAGGGCGCTGCTTATTATAAGGAGCGCTAGCTGGAAATTGGGAGAGGTTCGCCAGCTGTTTGTCACCCTACGCTGAAGCCGCATCTGGCAGACCTGCAGCCAAGCGGACGATAAGCAGGTGGGTAACCTCCTGCATAGATCTCTGCTATAAGTTGGCGGGCATGGAGCCTCCCAGAGGATAAGAGCTCATTCTACCCGCCATACTGTTGCAACGGTGGCTGCTTCCAGGGACGCCCCTATCCAGGAAATCTGCAGGGCTGCTACCTGAAGTCAGCAAACACCTTCATTACCCACTACCACATCGACCTTGAGTCACGCCTGGATGCTGGTTTTGGGGCCTCGGTTCTCCAGTCTCTCTTTCCCAAGTAAGTATATGGGGTGTGCTGCCTGCCTCCTCCTCCCGGAGAACTGCTAGGAGTCTGCCAATGAGTGTGGATGAACAACATATCCATGTCCCTAGAAATACAGGTTACTCACCTGTAACAGGAGTTCTAGAATGGTATATATTGTTCATCCTACATTCTCAAAACTACTCCCGGCCGGACGCACAACCTGAGCTTCCAGCGGGCCAGATCTGGCGTCATGGGGCGGAGCCGAGAGTTATACCACCCGGGTGGGTGGGAGGAGCAAGCTTGAAGACCTTCCGGCAAGATTTAAAGCGGCAAGGATACTGCCAATGAGTGTGGCTGAACAACATATACCATTCCTAGAACTCCTGTTACAGGTGAGTAACCTGTATTTACTGCCGAATGAGCTGTGTGCAGGTAGCAGTCATTCCTTTAAATCCAGACAAGATAAAGTGTTCAAGGCAAATTTTCAAGTCTCTACTACAGTGTTAGGATAAAAGGGATGAAATCAAAGGACCAACTGACTCAGTCGTCCTATGATGTTACAGTGGCTGTAGACAACCGTGTAGCTAGGCATAAAAGGTGCTGTAGCAAAAGTTAGATTCCCATTTGTTAGCCCTTGCTCCTCCTCAAGTGGATCACATCCATGGGACCTAGAAGGCTTGTGCCTTGTAGATGCAGCTGTGACCTGATAATGCCCAAGGGGATTATGGGGACTAGAAAGGTAGCAGCTACGGCCTTATACCATTGTTTAAATCTAAAATTAACTCTTTAATTTGGAGGAAAATCTGAAAACTGCCTATAATCAGGTAAAGTCTGTCATGATACCTTTTAAAAAAGAAAAGACAAACATGTGTGCAGCACCGGAGCTGGGGAGGTTGTACTCTGTTACACCCAGTGGTTCACACATGAAGGTGATTAGGAGATGTGGGCGAGGTACATTAGGGTGCAAGCAAAATGTCGCCTGTCATAGTCACGGATGATATTGCGCCACCAGCAACATATAGCACCCAAGGACCATCTGGTAAAAACTTACATTTTACTCTCCCCACACTGGTCCCGCAATGGGAGGCTTCACCCCGCACCCCTCTAAACTAAGTATAACATCCTCCAGGTCAGGAATGTCATGAAGGGCAGAAGAATTGTGGCAACACACAACACAGTGTGAGTGCAGGATGCTCTAAAATCCCAGAATGTCATTGTCACTCATGACTTTGTTGCAGCGCCCACATTACAGCACCTGAATCATGGCACTCTAACAATGGCATACCCACCAGGTACATCTTGAGCAGTCCCCAACTGAAGAAGGTCTCCTATTAAAAATATTGATTCTGAACTTTATTTTCTATTGCTAGTATGCATTTAAGTGAACAGCTTTGTTCTGTTTGCAGCCCGCACACTAATACAGTGCCTCCTTTTCATACGATGCACCACGAACTAAGGTCCACCACAGCCAAAAGGCAACCTTTGTAAAGCATCATATGCCTTTACCATGACCACCACCACCAACAGAAGCTGCAGTAGTAGGTAAGATGCCAGTACACGGCAATAAAGAATACCAGTGCCACATACAGAGACCACTCCATATGTGGAAAAGTGTCTGACAGTAACTCCTCCAAGGCAAGGCAAATTTTATTTATTCGCATCCTTTCCCAAAAGATAGAATGTATTACTTGTACAACATCTATTTTTTTCACTTTCTACACCTCCTGGATACGCCCTTACCTATTCCTCGTGTCCATGCTGCTGTTGCTGCCACTGGATATGGCGACTTGCCACCAGAAAGAATCATGGCCCCTAACTAGTCCAGATCAGCTCTCAAAGAGCCCCCCTGGGATAACTTGAGCAGGCCTCAACAGGCGGCTAAGATTGAGATTCTAGGAAAGGCATTCCCATCTCTAACCCTTGATGAAGGGAGTAACATCTTCATACTCTGAACAGTAAGGCAGTCAAAAGACATCTGTTCTGTGAGTCAGCACAAAGTTGTTTCTTTAAATGAGCATTATGGGTGTGTATAATTGTATATTTGATGGAGAAGGCAGTGTAGTATTGTTATAATTCTCTGCAGATGTTGAGTCCATTACCTCTGCTTCATGCCCCAAGTACCACTAACTCAGAGTAAGAGTCTAAGAAGGGCTCCTGAACCTTGATTGTCTCCCTGGCAATGTTTGTTTTATTTTTTTCTATTTAGAATTTAATGACCAGGATAGGCACACTGAGACAGAAACATAGACTTTGATGGCAAATAAGGACCGCTTGGCCCACCCAGTCTGCCCATTTCCCTACCTATTGGATAATCTGCAGATCCTAGTTAACCAACATCCTACTTCTTCCTACACCCCACCAGAATTGCCTTATGTCTGCCCTATGCATTCTTGAATTCCCCCACTGCTTCTGACCCCACTACCCCCTCAGGAAGGCCGTTCCATGCATCCACCACCCTCTCCGTGAAAATATACTTCCTCACATTGACCTTGAGTCATCACCCCCCTCTGTCTTTAAATTGTGCCCCCTTGTTCTTGCACATCTCTTTTTCTGAAAGATGCTATCCTCCTGGACTTTGTGGATTCCCTTGAGGTACTTGAATGTTTCTATCATGTCCCTCCTTTCCTCGAGGGTATACATATTAAGCTCCTTTAGTCTCTCTTTGTATGGCTTCTGGTGCAGGCCCTGCACCATTTTAGTTGTCCTCCTCTGGACTGCCTCCATCCTGTCTGTGTCCTTGTGGAGATGGGGTCTCCAGAACTGCACACAGTACTCTAGATGGGGTCTCACCAACTATCTGTAAAGACGGATAACAACTTTCTGTTTTCTGCTGGTGATGTCTCTTCCTATACATCTCAGTATCCCCCCAGCCCTCCTTACTGCCTTGTCACATTGCTTGCTTACCTTTAGATGAAGATATTTCCTACGTGTGACCCAGGGAGCAACAGCAGGGGAGAGGATACAACATACAACAACTTGAGCGCAAAATATACATAGTGTAGTAAAACAAGAAAGAATACAAGTTAAGAGCACCATAAAAGACAAAGAGTACCAGATATGTAATCTCAATAGCTTGCGTACCATTTTAGTGGCCCTGTTGAGCACTAAACTCTCTCTTGTCTGTGTTTCCAACCTTAGGGTGAGAATGTCTTGACCAGAAGCTCGGAACTGATTTACTCTGGGGAACTCACTCGCATTGCCCAGCCTCAATCCAAGAGTCAGCAGCGAATGTTCTTCCTCTTTCACCACCAGATGGTCTATTGCAAGAAGGTAAGCTTCAGTATGTGGATCCTTTTAGGAAACAAGGCTGCATGAGATGGGTTTCGTTTCCAAATGCAGGATCAAGGTCTAAAGTTCAAAGTCTTTTCTGGGAGGCTGGAGACTATGGTGCTGCCCCATCAGTACGTACCTCTCTGGGTTGAGGGAGGAGGTCACTCGGCTCTGGGCCTAGCTGGCTAGGATCCAATGGACCTCTTCCCCCACCCAGGGGCCACTGAATCTACCGCTGTTGTCCCAGAAGTTGCCTAGGAGAAGGAGAGCCAGCTGGACTGTGGTGGGCTCCTGTAGGGGGTCTTGGTGGGCCACAGAAAGAGCAGAACCAAACCACACAAAAACACGTATCCTGGATTTTAGGGGGGCAGACTTTGGGAAAATTGGGAGATACTTGAAAGAGACATTAAGGGGAATGGGACAGGAATCAGGGGTTGAGGAACAGTGGGCAGTATTTAAAATGGGATTACAAGAACAACAGAATTATGCATTAAGCAGGTTAGCAAGAGAAAAGGAAGAGGAGACCATTATGGTTTTCCAAAGAGGTAGCAAAGAAAGTGAAAGCAAAAAGATTGCATTCAGGCAATACAAAAAGACACAGGCAGAAGGGGATAGGGAGAAGTACCAGCAGAAGCAAAGGGAGGCAGGGAGGTCAGTAAGGGAAATAGCTCAGACAGAAGAACACATTGCAAAATATGTGGGTAAAGGGACAAAACCTTTACAAGTACATAAGTGAAAAAAGAAAGACAAAGGGAGGGATAGTGAGACTGAAGGGGAGGATGGGAGCCGTGGAGGATGACAACAGTAAAGCTGACATATTGAACAGGTATTTCTGCTCAGTCCTTTACTGAGGAAGAGGGGATGGGTCTGAAGGGAGTACAAGGGTGAGAATGGTGCAGAAATGGACACAAGTCCCTTTACACGAGAAAGGGTCCTGAAGGAACTGGAAGTAATAAGAGTTGATAAAGCAATGGGGCCAGACGGGGTACCCCAGGGTCCTTAAAGAACTAAGAGAGGTGGTGGCTGAACCTCTGGCTATCCTGTTTAGCCGATCACTGGAAACAGGGAGGTACCCAAAGACTGGAGGACAGCAGATGTAGTCCCTTTATACAAAAGTGGGAACAAAGAGGAAGCAGGAACCACAGACCAGTCAGCCTCACCTCGTAGCGGGAAGATCATGGAAGCACTACTGAAGGAGAGATTGGTGGAACATCTGGTTGTCAATGGACCACAGGACCCAAGGCAGCATGGTTTCACCAGGGAGGTCATGTCAGACCAACCTCGTTGAATTTTAGACTGGGTGACTAGGGAGGTGGATCAGGGAGGCAGTGACATGGCCTATCTGGACTTCAGCAAGGCCTTTGACACTGTGCCACATAGAAGACTATTACACAAACTGGGGAATATGGGTGGGCAGGACAGTAGTGTGGTGGGTAGGTAACTGGCTGGGTGGCAGGACACAGAGGGTGGTGGTAAATGGCTGTCACACCACAGAGGGAAGAGTGACCAGTGGGTGCCACAGGGATCAGTGCTGGACCGGTCCTATTCAACATCTTCATCAGTGACATTGTGCAGGATCTAGAAGGCAGAATTTCACTGTTCGCTGATGACACAAAGCTCTGTAACAGAGTAGACACACCAGAGGGTGTAGACAGAATGAGAAGCACCTGCAGAAACTTGAAGAATGGTCAGGGTTTGGCAGTTGAAATTCAATGCAAAGAAGTGCAAGATAATGCATATGGGCACAAAAACCCTGGCACAATATATCAGTTGGGGGGTGAGGATATAGCATGCACCAAGCAGGAAAGGGATCTTGGGGTTGTCATCTCTGATGACCTCAAGGTAGGGAAACAGTGTGACAAGGCAGCAGGTAAAGCAAATAGGATGCTGGGATGTATAGGCAGGGGCATCACCAGCAGGAAAAGGGAGGTCATAATTCCGCTATACAAGACACTAGTGAGGCCCCACCTGGAGTACAGTGTACAGTTCTGGAGACCATACTCACGTAAGGACATAGACAGGGTAGAGAAGGTTCAGAGGAGGGCAACAAAGATGGTGCATGGATTGCATCACAAGTCCTATGAAGACAGGTTGAAGGAACTGAACATGTACTCCTGGAGGAGAGGAGGGAGAGAGGATATGATAGAGACATACAAGTATCTTACAGGGAGGAACAGGTGCAGGAAAACACTATTTTAAGTGAAAAGATGTTCCAGGACTAGAGGGCATGGGATGAAGTTGGAGGAGGACTATTCAGAGGAAACATGAGAAAGAATTCTTCACAGAACGGGTGGTGGACAAGTGGAACACCCTGCCAGAGGAAGTGGTGGGGCTGAAACAATCATGGGATTTAAGAATGCATGGGATAGACATAAAGGAATTCTAGAGGTCAGGGGTAAGGAACAGACTTCTAGGAAACAAACTGAACTTATAAGCTCAAATGGAGACTGGTGGGCCATAGGCCCTTATCTGCCGACACTGTCTATGTATCTTTGTAGGGTGGGGGGCAGGGGCACATTCCTCGGCCTGCGCCACTACAGAATTTCTTTGCCACTCTGGCAGAATGTGACTCCTGGAAGGAGGCACCAGTAGTAGTGGCAAGGAAGGAAGTGGGGGTCCTCCTTAGAGAGATCTTAAGGTAGGAGGGTGAGGACTTCAGCAGAGGAGGAAGAAGCAACTTCTGTTGGGGGACTTGATTGTTAGGGGGGAGAAGAAGAAGGGAAGGAAGAGGGAGGTAAGGTGTCTTTCTGATGCCATGGCTCAGTGGGATGGTCAGCAGATCCTAAGTATCGCTAGGGCGGTGGGGCAGGAGGGAGAGCTGGATGTCATTGTTCACCTAGGGGACTAATGACCTAGCCATGGACAGGGCTGGGATTGTGCACGGAGAGCTCAAGG
Source organism: Neoceratodus forsteri (assembly GCA_016271365.2). NCBI lineage: Eukaryota > Metazoa > Chordata > Ceratodontiformes > Ceratodontidae > Neoceratodus > Neoceratodus forsteri. The sequence goes on along the minus strand of CM028137.1, from coordinate 528,643,417 downwards.
AACTGGGTTGGGGTCTTAGGCAGGTAGCATGAATTGTGGCTTTTGCCAAGGTGCTGCCTGTATACAGCCTGGGGAAGGATAGGGAATACCACATCAGGGTCTTCAACAACTGGTTTAAGGTATGGTGTAGAGAAGAAGGGTTCAGCTACACTGGGGACTGGGGACCCAACTGGCTGGATATGGGCCTATACAGAGGTGATGGCCTGCATCTGTCTGGAAGGGGAACCGCAGCCTCAGTGGATGGTTTAAATGTTACTTTGATGAACATTTTAACTAGCTGAGAAAGGTGAAGGAAAGAAAAAAGAGACATAAACGGCCCCCACCCAGACCGAAGAAGTAAGAAGAGAGGACCTGAGGGGAAGAGAATCCCTCAGGGAGCAGTATAAATAAAACACCAGGGTAGTAGAAGACAAGGCAGATGAGAACAAGTGTTCAGAAAAGAGAGGGGGGAAGGAGGTAGGGCTAAAGGGAAGGAAGGGGTGGTCGCAGGCAGAGTGGGAACAAGGTAGGGAAGGTCATGTGTGCTAATGCCAGGTATCTTGGAAACAAAATTCCAGACCTAGAGGTCATCATAGCGGAGGCAGACCTGGTTATTGTGGCCGTTACTGAGTCATGATGCACAGGCAACCACGACTGGGACATAGCCATACCAGGCTATACTCTGTTTATGAAGGCTAGGGTAGGGAAGAAGGGAGTGGGATGATGCTGTATGTAAAGTAGGGTATCAGAATGATGGAAACACAAAAAATACCAGAGGGGAAAGGAGGGGTTGGAGGAACTGTGGGTCACCCTGGAGACGGGAGTCGGAGCCATTATTTGTACTAGGGTGATCTACAGACCTTAAACACAGGAGGAGGAACTGGATAAGGAACTGTGGGAAGCCATCAACACAATAGCAGAAAAGGGGGAGGTGCTGCTGGGGGGGAACTTCAATCTGCCGAATGTAGATTGGCGCCTCCCAGCCATGGCCTCAGCTAGAAGCAGGGACATCCTAGACTCCTTACAGGGGGTGTTTCTCAGGCAACTAGTCAGGGATCCCACTTGTGATGGGGCAATACTAAACCTGGAGCTCACAAACAGGGACAGTACTGCAGACGTCAAGGTGGGGGCCACCTGTGGTCCAGTGACTACCATACAGCTTGGTTCAACATAAGGATGGCAGTAGAAGCAAAACACACAAGGACAAGGATACTAGACTTCAGGAGTGCAGATTGTTTTAAAAATGGGTGAATGCCTAGGAGACGACCTAGCAGGGGGGATGGCCTGGGTTGGGTGGAGGAACAGTGGGCCAAATTAAGGGATGGGATAGTGAAGACAGCAAACCACTGCACAAAGGAAGTGAGCAAAAACTGGAAGAAAAAGAGACCGCTATGTTTTTCAAGGGAAGTAGCTGAAAAGATTAACACTAAAAGGGTAATATTCGGGAGGTACAAAGAGATGCAGAGGGAAAAGGACAAGGAGTTGTACTAGGAGAAGCAGAGGGAAGTAGAGAAAGCAGTGAGGAACGCAAAGGTGCAAACTGAGAAAAGGGTAGCCAAAAGGGAAACTAAAGATTACAATACCTTTTTTAGGTACATAAGTGAAAAAAGGAAGACAAGGGGAGGGACTGTGAGGTTAATAAAGGTGGGTGGTGGTGGGGACTGTGCAAAGAAGGCTCAGGAAAAAGTGAATATCCTGAACAGATATTTCTGTTCAGTCTTCACCGTGGAAGGGGAATGAGACAGATCACATAAAAGCAGCAGAAACGCTGGTGGAAGGAGGCAGACACATGTTCATTTACCAAGGATAGAATTCTTAAAGGACTTGAAAATCTGAAAGTGGACAAAGCTATGGGGCCAGATAGGGTACACCTAAGGGTGTTGAGGGAGCTCAGAGCTATACTGGCTGCACTTCTGACAGCCCTATTCAACAACTTACTAGAAAAAGAGTGGTTCCAGAGGACTGGTGGAGGGCAGATCTTGTCTTGCTACAGAAATGCTGTAACAAAGAGAATGCTAGCAACTGTAGGCCAATCGGTCTGACATCAGTGTGTAACCCCACCCCCACCCCCATCTAGGGGCATATACATCGCAAATCTTCCGGGGGCCTTAGGAGGGAGCCACCTCAAGCGCTAAGCCACCCAGATAATGCACTCCCTTACAAGGCAGAAGGATGTGGCCTATCTTACTGGCGTGTTCAGTCGCCTGTGCACTCTCCAATTCACCCATCGAATCTGTATTCTCCCCGAATGCTGACACACCGGACCAGGAACTCCACACTGCATGTCACCTGAATCTCTTGAGCCCCCAGAGCCCCTTGGCCCCACCAAAGGCAGGGTGGAAATTTCATCTGGAATCAAACTTGTGAGAAATTAATTTAGTTGAAAAGAAATGGGAAAGGGGAAAATGGTTTCCATTTCATTAGCTCCCCCTTTAGTTAAATAAAGCACATCACTGCTATTCTTCTCCCAGCTAGCTTTTTTATTTAGCTTCTGCATAGCAAATGATTCCCAGCAATGCAAGAAATTAATTTAGCTGAAAAGAAACGGGAAAGGGGAAAATGGTTTCCTTTTCATTAGCTCTCCCCTTTAGTTAAATAAGGTACATCACTGCTGTTCTTCTCCAAACTAGCTTTTTTATTTAGCTCCTGCATAGCAAATGATTCCCAATAATGCAGGGGCCACATACTTCATACAAATAAACAAAGCAGCTCCATGGGGCTAATCGAACCTTTTTTTACACACATACTGGCTGGACATTTAGAGCAGCAGAAATGATGGATTTAAGGCAGTAACAAGCAAGGATTCTTCTGTTCTCTCTTGGATGCTTTACAGAAGGACCTCCCGAATCAGATCCCTAAATTTCCTGGCTCTCTGGATCTGGTAAGCCAAAACTTTCTCTTTACTGCTGGGTTACCCATTCTCACACTGGCACTGGTCATCACCATAACTCTGGCGCAGGAAAGTGGGCTGTTTCCCCCACCTGAACCCCTGGATGTAGGCCCAAACCACAAGGGGTACTAAGATTTTTCCTTATGACCCAGGCCTCATAACCCACTCAAGCTTGGCTCTGTGACTGATGCTACCCTTTCGGCACCTGCTCCCTCATTTCGCTCAGCCTCTCATCTCATCTTCACGGCCCCCCGGTGCAGCAGCCCCAAAACCCGGCCCTGCTCCAGCACTCTAGCCCCATACTACTGGCTGTCCTGCCACTGTGGAGCCCCTGGGCACTGCCACTGCCCAGGCCCCTCTGAGCAACCTGCATTCTCAGAATTTCTGGCCCAGATTAGCTCCACTTTCTGCTATCCCTTCTACGGGGAATCCCTGCCAGGCCCACATCCCCTTAGCACATCCTGGGTTTGCATTAAGCTCCAGCTGAGAGCTACCCCCCAAGGCCTGTCTTTCAACCTGTGAACCACCCAGCTTTCATGTACTGGTGGCCTTGGACCTGCCCCTCCAAGCAGGCCCCATATTTGGGTGAAGGGCCCCCAGGCTCCCACTGCACACCCAGGCCGCCTAGCCACACTGGGTGCAAGGGAAACCACTGCCACCAGCTCTCTTCCTGTGGAGGCCCTGCCACTGCCCCCACATCCCTGGTGGCCCAGGAAAACACACTTTACAGGAGTCTTTAAGGGTTCCTATCTTTCCTGGCCACACATGGCCACCTACATTCCCTGTCCCAAATGATGCAGGACCTGGCTAACCATACGTCCCCCACAGAGCTCCATTCCCCCAGCTCCTCGTCACCACAATGCTGAGAAAGCCATCTTGTCTACACTTGGGGGGGTTCACCCCACTGGCCCACCCAGACCCCAAGCTCCTTTACTTGCCCATCTATCTCTGCTTCTCCAGCCACCCCCGCCCTGGCCTAATGCCCAGGCTAGAAAGGCCCCGAAACCTCCTGCCTGCTCCCTTATATACTCCCTAAACCTACTCTCTGCTGCCACCTTAAAGCATCCAGCAGCCAATACCCCCCAGATCTCTAAAAATGTCTCTAGCTCGGGGGGTAGGAGGAGGAAAGGGATGCCTAAATTGGGAGCATAGGCCCCTCTTTTAAGGGGGGCTTACACTCTTCCCCCACCCAGGAAATCTTTTCCTCCTGGGAATGATGGCAAGGGTCCAGTGATGGTCTCCTCCCATCAGACTAGATATGCACACTCCCCAGCCTTCTGGCAACAGATGCACGATGCCTGGCCACAGGCACCACCCAACCTGCCTCTCTAGCCCAATGCACTTCTAAAACCCTAAAACCTACTTGTGCCAGGAGATAATCTAAATGGTTAGGAACAACCTTCATTATTTCTCTACCAGACAATCTTAATCATGCGTCATAATGATTAAACTTCAGTATGAAACATTTACATCAACATTAATAAAGTAGTTTTCTTACAGTTTAGCTATACCCCAAATACCTCCCACCAATTGTAAACAAGTTACACTGTGTACAGTCCCCAAACCACTTACTCACACATTCACTCACATATTTTCTCACCAGTATCCCTTATCTTTCGAACCAAACATTTCTATCATGATTATAAAATGGTTCATCAACAACAACATTATTTTTAAATTCAAAAATGTTCTGATTTTAAGAATAGGAAATGTATTCAGTCACCGTAACTCTGCTCTGTAGAGCAATTGTCCTGGTGCAGTTCATAAGTCCAAAACTCCAGAATGCCTGGGTTGCAGGCTCCCCACCTGGAGGAAAATAATATTCTGGATCTGGCTTGGTGGCCACATCGCCGACGGAATCCTGGTCCAGAATGTAATGTTTGGTCCGAGTCCCAGGCAAGTCCTGCACCAAGGTGAAATGTTTGAATAATGTTAGGCCAGACCAAATCCCTGTGCAATACATCGGCCGTGCCTGCTGAATCACCTGCTGAGATGTAGCACCTCCTCCACTGGGGCAATTCTTTAAGCCATCTGTTCCTTAAAGATCCATTCCTCCCTCATCTCCTCAATGATGTCCCATATCCGTTCCGGCACATTGGGCTAGTTCATGTGAGGATATTCTATCTGTAGCCTCCTGTAGACCCACCTTTCAGCCTGGCTCCACTCGGGCAGGTCTCTCACACTGGTCCTCTGGCTTGTCCCATTGGTAGCCATATCCCCGGTTGATAATTTAAGTTTAATGCATCGCTAGGATTCAACCCATCCATCTGGGTCCGGAGAGTCTTAGCCCGGACCGGAAGCTGTGGGGTGTTGTCAGCTAAGGTGATTACATGGCGATGGTGAGGCCTAGGAATTGCTGCAGCACCTGATAGTCCTGGAACTGAAAAGAGCTACCAATGTATTTCTCCTCATTCAGGTCCTCTAGCTCCTTTCAATCACCAGTGCTCTCTCTTGCTGCTGTTGGTGCAGGACCAGGCTCAGAGCCACTCCCAGTAGGCTTGAGTCTAAACTTGGCTCCCGAGGTAGGCTCTGACTTATTTAACAGGGCTTGCGGGCTACCGCCAGACAGGGGCCGTGGTGAAGATCCCCCAGGCCCTGGAGGATCTCTGACCAGTTGTCTGAGGCCCCTGCCCTCCCTCTGCCACTGGGATAGCTGGTAGCTGGTGGCGGGGAGCGATGAAGATGGCTGTGCTCCCTGTCACCTTCCTCCTCAACTTTTTGCTCCTGCACCTTTGTCCTCTACAGCCACCACAATAACAGCTGGGGATTCACTTCTGGTCTCATCCACCTAGGCACGAGTGCTTTCTCCCAGGGACAGTCTCTCAAAACCTCCCAAATCCCCACTGGCTGGTGACCAAGGCACAAAGGGGCTAGCGATGGAACTGGGGGGGAACTTCCCCAAATTTGGAACTGGCAGCCTCCCTATACAGTATGGGCATACAGGCAACCTGACAACTCCTTCCCTCCTAAACCCACACCTCACACAATGTTCATTTTCTCTTCCTTTTCTCCCAGCTTTCCAGAGTCAGGGGAGTAGTGAGGCAGGAACCATGGCTAGGGGTTCCTCCTGGGGAGTTACTTCGGGTCCTTCTTCATTTCCGCCAGACTCAATGCACTGCCAATCCATGGTGGATGCCTGTTTAAGTCTCTTCAATCCCCTCCCAGTATCCACAGCTAAAAATCACTTAACCAGTTGCTTCACTTGTCCATTTGTTTTATTTGGCAGCCCAGTCCACTTGTCTGAAGGTGGATGCACAAAGGAAAAGTTATTTTCTCGTTTCCTTTCTCTCACTGGGTTTGTTCTGCCCTTTATTACATCACTCCCTCTGCTCCACTCTCTCTGATTCACCTAAGATGGCACTTCTTGTTGCAGCTGCTGTAGCTCCTTCTCCAGCTATCCTCCAATCGGAACCCTGCCTGAGGGTCACATGACCAGTGGGTCACACGCACACACCACAGTAGCAGGCTGAGGTATCCACCTGCTCCAGGCCTACTCCCACAGCTATTTTTTGCTGCGCAGAAGGACTCAATGAGGCTGGAAAGCCTGGCATCACACCAGACTGCAAGGCTCAGAGTCTGGTGGAGTTTTGGCGTTCGGGGAACATCCTGGATGAACCCCCACAGATTAACCTTCCCTGGATCCCCCTGTCTAGGGGCACATACATTGCATATCTTCCGGGGGCCTTAGGAGGGGGTCACCTCAAGCGCTAAGTCACCCAGACAGTGAACTCCCTTACAAGACAGGAAAGATGTGGCCTACCTTACTGGCATCTTCAGTCGCCTGTGCACTCTCCTATTCACCCATCGAATCTGGAGTCTCCCTAAATGCTGGCACACCAGACCAGGAACTCCACACTGCACGTCATCTAGATCTCTTGAGCTCCCAGATCCCCTCAGTCCCACCAAAGGCAGGATGGAAATTTCATCTTGAATCAAACTTATAAAAAATTAATTTAGCTGAAAAGAAACGGCAAAGGGGAAAACGGTTTCCATTTCATTAGCTCCCCCTTTAGTTAAATAAAGCATATCACTGCTATTCTTCTCCCAACTAGCTTTTTTGTTCAGCTCCTGCATAGCAAATGATTCCCAGCAATGTAGGGGTCATATACTGTACTTCATACAAATAAATAAAGCAGCTCCATGGGGCTAATCACACCTTTTTTACACACATGCTGGCTGGACATTTAGAGCAGTAGAAACAATGGATTTAAGGCAGTAGCAAGTTCTCTCTCTCCCTCCCTCCCTCCCTCTCTCTCTCTCTCTCTCTCTCTCCATGCTTTACCCAAGGACCTCCCGACTCAGATCCCTAAATCTCCTGGCTCTGCATGTGGTAAGCCAAAATTTCTTTTACTGCTGGGCTACCCACTCTCATACTGGCACTGGTCATCACCCTAACTCTAACATGGGAAAGTGGGCTGCTTCCCCCACCTGGACCCCTGGGCATTGACCCATACTGCAGGGGGTACCAGGAGTTTTCCTTACGACCCAGGCCCAGTAACCCACTTGAGCTTGGCTCTGTGACTGGTGCTACCCTTTCAGCACCTGTTCCTTCATTTTGCTCAGCCTCTCATCTTCAAGGCCCCCTGGTGCAGCAGCCCCAAAATCTGACCCTGTTCCAGCACTCTAGTCCCATACTACTGGCTGCACTGCCACTGTGGAGCGCCTGGGCACTGCCACTGCCCAGGCCCCTCTGAACAACCTGCCTGCTCAGAATTTCTGGCCCAGATTAGCTCTGTTTTCTGCTGTCCCTTCTACGGGGAATCCCTGCCAGGCCCACATCCCCTTAGCACATCCTGGGCTTGCATTAAGCTCTGGATGAGAGTTACTCCCCAATACCTGTCCTTCAACCTGTGGCCCATCCGGCCTTCATGTACTGGTGCCCTGGGACCTGCCACACCAAGCAGGCCTCATATTTGGGTGAAGGGACCCCCAGCCCCCTCTGCACATCTAGGCCACCCTGCCACACTGGGTGCGAGGGAAACCACTGCCACTGGCTCCCCTCCTGTGGAGGCACTGCCACTGCCCCCACAGCCCTGGTGGCCCAGGAAAACACACTTTACAGGGGTCTCTAAGGGCTCCTAACTTTCCTGGCCCCACATGGCCACCTACATTCCCTGGCCCCAACGACGCAGAACCTGGCTAACCATACTTCCCCCATGGAGCTCCTTTTCCCCAGCTCCTTATTGCCATGATGCTGAGAAAGGCATTCTGTCTGCACTGTCCCCCCCACTGGCCCACCTGGACCACCAGGTTCCCTTACTTGCCCCCTATCTCTGCTCCTCCAGCCACCCCTCTCCTCCATCCCTGGTCTAATGCCTGATCTGGAAAGGCTCCAAAACGTCCTGCCTGCTCCCGTATATACTCCCTAAACCTATTCTCTACTGCCACCTTGAGGCTTCCATCAGCCAATATCCCCCAGAGCACTAAACAAATTCCTTAGCTTGGGGGGGAGGGATGCCTAAATTGGGAACATAAATCCCTCCTTTGAGGGGGACTTACAAGTGGTAGCAAAGTTAATGGAGTCACTTTTGAAAGAAAGGATGGTGAAGTATCTTGAATCCTGTGGGTTACAAGACGAAAGGCAACATGGATTCATGGTGGTGGGGGGTGTAAGTCATGTCAGATGAACCTGATAGATTTCTTCGACTGGGTGACCAGGTAACCAGATCAGGGTGGAGCGGAGGATGTGGCCTGCTAAGACTTCAACAAAGTCTTCAACACTGTACTACATAGAAGGCTTATTATGAAACTAGGCAGTTTGGGGTGGGTCCTAAGGTGGTAAACTGGGTACAAAATTGGTTGATGGATAGGCGACAGAAAATGGTGGTAAATGGAACTCACTGGGAGGAAGGGAGTGTGACCAGTGGGATACCTCATGGTTCAGTACTGGGATCTGCTTCTTTAATGTCTTTATAAGTGACACTGCAGAAGAGCTGGAAGGGAAGGTACTGTATGCCTCTTTGCAGATGATACCTAAATCTGCAGTATGGTGGACACCCCCGGGGGTGGGGGGGGAGAGAGATGTGCAAACACCTGAGAAAACTCGAGTAGTGGTCAAGGGTGTGGTGGCTGGGTTTCAGTGTGAAAAAGTGCAAAATCATGCAGGTAGGGCACAGAAACCCAGATGCAAACTATAAAATGGGGGAAGAGGTATTGACGGTCACCAAACAGGAACGGGAGCTTGGAGTAATCATACTGGATGACCTCAAGGTGGTGAGGCAGTGCAACAAGGCAGCTGGTATGGCCAGTCGGATGTTGTGGTGCATAGGGAGGGTTCTCACCAGCAGAAGAAGGAATATGGTGTTGCCACTGTATAGATCATTGATAAGAACCCACCCTGGAGTACTGTGTCCAGTTCTGGAGACCATATCTCAGGCAGACATCATAGACAGGGTGGAAGTTGTCCAGAAGAGGCCAACTAAAACTGTGAAGGGGCTGCATCAGAAGCCTCATGAGGAAAGACTGAGGGACCTCAATATGTACACCCTGAAAGGGGGGGGCATGATAGAGACCTATAAATACCTCACAGGTTTGAACAAAATAGAGGAAGGGGGTATTGTTCAAAGGAGAAGGTGCGTAAGAACAAGGGGACATGCATTGAAGCTGGAAGGGGGAAAATTTAGGAGGGATGTGAGGAAGTACTTGTTCACTGAAAGAGTGGTGGATATCTGGAACAGTGTTCCAGCAGAGGTAGTGGAGGCAAAAACTATGGTGGGCTTCAGCATGCATGAGATAGACACAAGGGAATCTTAGTTGGGAAGCCAGTGGGTGGAGCCGGAGATCAGCTTGGGTCTGCAGTGACAGTATAGGCAGGGACCAATGGGCAAACTAGGTGGGCCCAGTAGTCCTTGTCTGCTGAAAAATTCTATACTTCTATGTTAAAGCATAATATTGAAGGGAGTTCCATAACCAACGTGGAGCCTCGGTGCACAAGAATTGCTGCCACCCTGTGGCACTCTTATAACATTGGTTGAGCAAGTTACGTGAAGTGAAACTGTCACTTTTGAGAAAGTGAAAAACATAGTATTTTGGCATAGTTCAGTTTACATGTTATATATTGTCTGCATTGCTCCTCAGTGTGTGCTTCATTACTTGGTTAACTTGTATAGAAAAAGAATCCCTTTTGCCTAGAGTTCATCTTCTGCTGTGTCATCTGTTGCTGAACTTAAAATGTTCGTGACATCAAAGTTTGTGGTCATTGAACTGAGTATAATGGCACAAACATAGGAGCAGATCAACTGTAGGGGACAAGGATCCTGTTGTTTCCACATAAATGAACCTAGAATAAAGAATAAAAGTAATACAGAAATTCAATAAACTATAAGGTGAACTGTGTCTGTGTCTTGTCTTTCAAGGTTTTCCCCAAAGTGGCAAGAATCACTTTGCCCTCCCTGTGCTTAATGTCTCTTTCATCTAGCTCTGTACTATTTCAGTCTCCATCTGTGCCAAGTGGCAACAAGATTTTCTACCCTCCCTTTCCTGGATTGTAAAACACTTTAGTATATAGCTTGTGTGTTTTACAAAATCGAATTCCCTTCCTGTCCTGTCACTTGTTATTAATAGTCTTGTTGTTCCAACCGCCCAACCAACCTCTACCCAACCAATCAACCAACTGCCCAACCAAAAACTCAGCAAACCAACCACCCAATTAACCAACCACCCACCCACCCAACCAACTACCCTACTATCAAACTAATCAGCCAACTACTCAACCAACCAACCCACTACCCATCTACCCTACCAACCACTTAATCACACAACCAGCTACCCAACCACACAACCAACCATACAACCATCCAATCATCTACCCAACCAACAAACCAACTGCCCAATCAACCAACTAACCACCACCGCCTCCCATTAACATCATTTTCTGAGATGTAATCTATACTATACTGTATGAAATGTTGGTGGAGAGGCAGGTTTGTCTAGTGGATAGAGCACAAGCTTGGGAACTGGGAAACCCAAGTTCAAATCCCACTTGAGCCACTTACTTACTTTGTGACCTTGAGCATATCACTTGACCTCTATGTGTGTTAGTCCCTACCAGCTGTTATAATGGGTAAAAGCTAGACACCCCCTCCTTTACATGAGACGCTGCATCTGTTAAGCTATCCTAAGGAAATAAATTGAAAAATTAAAATAAGACCATATCGGCATATGGGCTGCCCAGTTGTACTGCTGTGGTGCATTCGTGTTACTGCCTAGAAGACAATGCCACATTAGTTCCAGATGGGGTCTGAGTGCATTGTGGAGTTTTAATGATTTGCATTCAGGGAGGGAGCATTCAAGTGTGTACACCCCACCCCCTTTGGGCTGACCAAGTAGTGTCCTTGGCTTTGGCAGTAAAGGCAGCCACTCACCCACCCTTCCAGAGGAGGGTGCAGCTGAGTTTATCCCGATTGTCAGAAAATAAAATGGGCGTAATCTGTGAGAAAAAAGGTAAAATAAACTGAAGTTTGTAGTGGGTAAGTTTGTCACTTTTCGGAAAATTTTGAAAATACAATAATGAGACAGAATTTGGCTTGTATTTTATATATTTTCTGCATTTTTGTTCCTTTTATTCTTCTTTACTTGCCACATTTACATGGAAACTGGATACTTGTCCCCTGTAGTTGATCTATGCCTGCTGTTCAGTCCTTTGCTGAAATCACAATCCGCAATTTGACATCATAATCATTTCCACAGCAATACACTGCAGTGTCACAAGCAGATGATTGTTGTGATTTGAGCAAAGGATACAGTAACAAAAACAGATGTCCTGGGGGACAAGCATCTTGTTTCTATGTAATGTTGGAGAAAGGGGAGAGAAATGCAGATGCTACATAAAATATAAGCTGAATTGTGTCTAACTACTTATGTTTTTTAAAGTATTCTCAAAAGTGACACACCCATTTTTACATGATCCTTTTATCTGTGTGTTTGGTATTTCACAGGACCTGCTGCGACGTGATATGCTGTATTACAAGGGGCGGATCACCATGGATGATATGGAAGTTGTGGATGTGGAAGATGGGAAAGACAAAGATTTCAACCTCAATGTAAAGAATGCATTCAAACTTCAGAGTAGAGTCTCTGACGAGGTCTACTTGTTCTGTGCAAAGAAACCATCACAGAAACAGCGCTGGCTCAGGGCATTTGAAGATGAAAGACAACAGGTCCAACGTGACAAGGAAACAGGTGTGTTGTTGCTGTAGGATACAGGCAAACTAATGACAAGAACAGGAGTGTGTTACTGCTCTACAAGCAGCAAGGAAGACATTGAAAACAAGGGTAAAGGTGGCCCTCAGTCAATCAGGTTTCATGATTTTTGAAATACATTTAATAATTAAGAAATAAGACTTGAAAGTGTGCTTTGTGCTAGGATAATGGCATGCATCGGGAGGGTTGAAGCATGTGGTCAAAGGCCGAGTGCTTCCACTGCCAAATAAGTGCTGTTATCTCACCACAAAACACACCTGGGAGTGTCTTTTTGTGATTACGAAATGGATGAAATGGGATCATTAGGATAAGTAAATATGTTTTAAATGAATTTAAATAAGTAGCAATTTAAAAAACGTAAAAATAAGGAGGGAAAAAAAAGCAGTCCTATTGAGCTACTGTAATTCTGCTGTTTAGCTAGTAGCTGTTAGATGCTGCATTTTGAATTGAGGTGTACTGTACTGATACAACTGCGTCTGCTTAATGTAAACAGGTCAGTGAGGCCACTGATCTTTTTTCAGTGTTGCAGTGCTGGGATATCAGTATTGGGTTTTGAGCTCCTCAGCCAATCTGATTACTGACTTTTTATACCCAGTTCATAATTATTTATAAGCCACAGTGGTCTCTTGAAAATAAAACAGAAAGTGAGGGTTTGGGGTACAAAAACAGGAGGATGGAGAGCAGGATTGGTGGTGATTAGATTTAAAACAAAAAAAAATGGAGGGCTGGACGCTGTGTTTCATGGTGCTAGCACTGATGGTAAAAGGCACCCACAGACTAAACAGATACATAATGTGGCACACACTAAAGGTCCATTTGACAAAGTTTATTTAAAGGAGTTAGGAAATTATTTTTCCATAGTTAACTGCCCTTCCATCTTCCTTTCCATGCTAGTTATATATTCTGACATGCATTGTTATATATTCTGACATGCATTGACCAATTTTGAATATACAGTATAGGATAGCGTATGGCATCCCATACACAACAAGGCTATTCTTCACGTGAGTGTTTTCTATGATGACTTTGACCTCAAGAGCGAAGCTCGAGAGGTTCTTCTGCTGTCATAGAAAACACAAGGGGAAAGAGTAGCCGAGTTGTGTTCGGGACACCATATACTGTTCTATATAGTGTATGGTGCCCCAAAAACAGGTTCACTTATGATTTGTTATGAGTGAACTTCCACCAGAGAACCGTCCTCTTAGCCTCTCCAGCCCACCAGCCAGTTTGCACATGACTCGCCAACTGCTCCCTATCCTATGAACATCACTGATTGGGGCGGATGCATTATGATGTAGCTACTAACGCAGAATGAGAAGTTGTTCTGCTTTAGACTTTAGTAGCTACATCACTACTACAGCAGAAAGATTTTCTACAGTGTATGGAAGTCCATACACTATGATGTTCCACCATACACTATAAACAAATAATGCAGCTTTGGGGTGCCTTCAGTTCTACATAGAGTTGAACTTTACTCACCAACTACCGCTCTTTTTTTTACAAGACATTCTATGACATCAAATAACACCACTCCATGCTAGTCATGTGACTGGCTTGGAATGGTGTTATTGATGTCATAGAATGTTCAGGCAGTATGAAAAGAGAGGACAGCAACTGCTGAAGATAGAGGGATTCAGGGTAATTACAAAGGGGGGGGGGCACATCAATTTGTGATGGGCATTCCGCACCGTGACAACTCGCTCTGGGCTATGAGCTCTGGTGTCAACCGCCTCACTGAACAATTTGTTACCGATTCGCGCACCCTGGAGTTTTTTTGTATTATATTTATGCTGGGAGCAAATTGCCAGGGGATGATTTGTTCTGAGGCACCATTTTTTTCTGTAGCTCAGAGAACAGAGCAACGTGTCACGGACCAGATTGATCAGCATGAACTCACATGTAGCCATACAAAGGCAACAAAATGTGACTATTAATTTAACAAAAGAGGGGAAAAAACATACCAGAATATTTGATAGACTCTAAAAGGATACCTGGAGGGCATCTAGAGGCGTAAAAACTGTTTCCTATCACCTTTAAGGTACCACATGCAAATAAAGTGCATATGGGATAATGAAGCAACATCACAGACATGTAACAACTGGCTCAGTCATGTAACCATCTCTCTTTACATACCAATGTGGTGTACATCTTCACCCCCTGAAGAAGACTTAGAGCACATCAATATGAAGGGGGAGTTGGTGGTGTGACTGAGTAGCTGTTACATGTCTGTGACGTTGCTTACTTATCCCCTCTGCACTTTATTTTCATGTGGTGCCTTAAATAAACTTTGTCAAGTGGACCTTTACAGTGTGCCACATTATGTATCTATTTAGTCTGTGGGTGCCTTTTACCATCCGTGGCAGCACCTAGAAACTCAGTACCTGGCCCTCCATTTTTTCCTTTTAACCTGTTCACCACCAGTACTGCTCTCCGCCCTCATGTTTTTGTACCCCAACCTTTTTTTTTTTTTTTTACAGCCCACCAATGGTTCCTCCCTAACATATTGACCAATTAACAGGGCACTGAAGAACTGCTTTTTTTTTGACCCAGGGTTTTGGTGACATCACTTTGCCATGAGCATTAAGCTTGAGTAACTCTACAATGTCACCAGAACCCAAGCTGGCAAAAGAGTCATTGTTTCTATTTGAGGTAATAGAGTGTTAGAATGTTTTGAAACCTCTCCCCACCAAACAGTTTTCTGTGCTGTGTTTTACATTACTACAATTTGCTTCTCCCCTGAAATGTTTCTATGTGCCATTTGTTTAATAAAAAGTCCCACACCTAGCTGCTAGTATTCACCGGACTTCCATAATATACTGTAGTAGATCCAGATAGGATAGGGAGCATTGCAGAGAATAGGGGAGGGGGAGCTGGGGGTCCTGGTACACTTGAGTACCAACAATCTGGTGAAGCCACCTGTGGACACTTTTCCTCCCTCTGTGAAATAGGGAGAATGGGAATGAAAGAGTAAGAAATGAAGAGGCTGAGGAGTTTAATGGATGTTTGAAGGGATTGTGTCAGGAGGAGGGGTACAACTTTGTGGGGGAATGGGGGCGCTTCTGAGACAGGAGGTTCTTCAAGGATGACATCCTTTACCTGACGAGAGAGGGGGGCCAGTGCTCTGGGGCAGAAGTTTGACATCACTGTACAGTTAAACTGACTGTAGGGGAGACAGAGGTTAAGTGAACCAATGAGAAGGAAGAGTGGGTGAAGAACCTAGCAAGGGCTCCCCCTGAAGAGGAAGGAGGCTAGTAGCAACAGGGTGGGTAACAGTAAGGTTGAAGTTTAAATTAGGTTAGAGGATGCCAACGAGGAAGGGCTAACAGAGCCTACATTCTGCGTAACAATAAAAAAAAACTAAGAAAACTAGGGAAGAATAAGGGAGAAGGAACAGGAAAAAGTAAGAGGAGATCAGGAGAAAGGGGTGTGCCTTAATGCCAGGAGTCTGGGAAATAAAATTAGTGAGCTCCAGGCAATGGTGGCAGACACTGAGATTGACCTAGTAGCCAACCTAGAAACGTGGGCCACACAGAATAATGATTGGGACCTGACAGTCCCATGCTATACCCTGTTTAGATGGGACAGAGGAAGAGTTAAGGGAGGAGGCATAGACGTATATGTCAGAGAAGGCACAGAGGCAGTGGAGGATGGCAACATCAGGGGAGGTGATGGGAAAACAGACTGGCTGTGGGTTCAGCTCAGGCAAGAAACTTGGATGAGGATGATCTGTAGGCCTCTAGGACAGGGGGAGGAGAAACAAAATGAACTAGGGGCAGAACTAGTAAGAGGGGTAGCAAAGGGGAAGGTCATGGAGGTGGTGTGAAGAGAGATCTAAACCTGCCAGATATTGACTGGGACATTCCAGTCTCCAGGAGCTCCAGAAGTCCGGCCCTGGATACATTGTAGCACTGCCTACTGGCACAGCTGGTTAAGGAACCCACTAGCCAGACTGCCATTCTCGATGTGGTGCTCACCAACTTGGAAGTGGTAGGAGGAACGACAGTAGGTGAGCCATTAGGGTCCAGCGACCATAAGTCTTTATGGTTTGACCTGGCCCTTGAGAAAAGTAAGCCCTCGTCAAAGGCAGAAGTCCTAGATTTCAGAAGGATATACTTCAACCAGATGAGGGAGCTGGTCTGGAACAAGTTAGTCAGAGTGGACAGCATCAGGGATGTGGAAGAAAGGTGTGGGAAATAAATGGGGCCATTCTTTAGGCAGGAAAGTCTTGCATGAGAATGTTAATCAAAAGAAACCTGTACAAGAGACTAATATGGTTCCCTGTTAAGGTCAGGGAAGCAGTGAGAACAAAAAAAAAGCCTTCACCAGGTACAAGAAAAAACAAGGAGAGAAGAATGGGGAAAGTACCAGATGAGAAACAAGGGCAAACCAAGAAGGTGGTCAAAGAAGCAAAGGCAGACAGAGAGCTGTGTATTGCAGTTTGGTCAAAGGAGAGGAAAATCAATTCTTTAGATTCATTGGGGGGAAAAAAGAAAGGAGGGGTTGTTAGGCTAACAGAGGGAGGGAAGGTAATTGAGGGGGACAAGCAGAAAGCAACCATTCTTAATGACTGTTGTTGCTCTGTATTCACAAGGAAAGAACGAGGGCTTCTGCAAAGAGTAGCATTAAGGCAGCTGTAAGCGGCACCCAGCGATGAGGCAGCAAGTATTTACCAGTGAAAGGGTTTGAAAAGGGCCAGATGGGATGCATCCGAGGGTGCTCAAAGAATTTGCAAAGGAGCTAACTAAACTCCTTGTAGGGCTATTCAATAGGTCAATTCAGACAGTGGCAGTTCCTAAAGATTGGAGGGTAGTGGACATATTCCCACTTCATAAGGGGGAAAACAAGGAGCAATCAGGTAACTACAGACCTGTCAGGCTTAAAGCTACTGTGGGTAAACTAATGGAGACACTAGTCAAAGAGGACCTTGTGGACTACCAGGAGAGCAATGGACTCCAGGATAGTACACAGCACTGCTTCATAGCAGGGAGACCTTGTCAGACCAACCTGACAGTATTCTTTAGCCTTGTAACAAGGGTAGTGGATAAGGGCCTTGCTGTGGATTTACTCCACTTCCATTTCAGTAAGGCTTTCGACTCGGTGCCTCACAGAAGGTTGCTGAAGAAGTTGGAGGACCTGGGTGCAGGAAAGAACACAGTTGCATGAGTGAGAAACTGGTTGGAAGGGAGGCAGTAGAGGGTTGTGGTTAATGCAGTCACATCAGAAGAGAGGGAGGTCTCCTGTGGGGAGCTACAAGGATCGGTCCTGGGTCCAGTCCTTTTCAATATGTTCATCAGCAACATAGGAATACAAATCCAGGACAAGATCTGACTCTTCGCAGATGACACTAATTTCTGTGGCAGAGTGGACAGCTAGGAGGGGGTTCGGGAGATGCAGAGAGACTTGCAATGGCTAGAGATGAGGTGAGATGCTTGGCAGTTGAAATTCAATTGTAACCCCTAGATGGCGCTATCCCAGGGGCTACTACCCCTGCCTGATTTGCCACTAACAGGTTGGGGCCTGGATCCAATGGCGGGTGCCTCCACCCAGAGGTCAGGGTTTGCAATAGTTAAACTAACTTGGTCACAGCCCTCTGGGACACTGCAACCCCCCTTTCTTCCCACTAGTGGCCCACACAATATATCAGAATTACCTTCACAGTATACACTTACCCCCAGGTCTGGTTCCGGCACTGGGACCTCCTGTGAAATGAGATACAATGCAACAATCACAGTACAGTACTTTAACATAGACAAATACCTCAGGCAGTATAACTTTGCTGAAACAAGCAGCTCTGATTTATTTAGGGGGATATAACAAGGACAGGGGAAATCAGGTTAATTAGCTTATCACTCTAATAATCTCACCTATGGCTCTGTGACAGGCCTATCCCTATCAGTTACTGTCCCTGGGTACCCAAGCCCTAGTGGCTAGTCCAAACCGTGGCAGCTGGTAGGGGCCCTTTCACACAGAGAAAAGGAAAATTAAACAGTCAGCAGTACAGTAATTCCATTTGGATTTAATGTGGCAATTCAACAGGGAGCGACCTGAATTAGTACTCACGACCTCCAAATAAGATAGGGTCCTTCAATGTCAGTAGGGCTCACTTGAGGTACACAAACCTCTTCACATCCATATAAAAAAAGCACTATACCAGGCAGGTTGCATCTGTATCCCAATCGCAATTACTGCACAATACCGGAGAACACACAGAATTCAGTTCCTGACAGACAGAGTGCAATTTTCAGCAATTCCTCCAGTCTTCACGGGGTGAGCCTGGTTTCTACTCTTCAGAGATCCTTTGATTCTTTCACAGGACGGATTCAGTCCTAACAAGCTGTTACACACAAGCTGCAGACCAGAACTCTGGGCCTTACACGTTTTTGACTAAAACTGCACACACTGAAAAAGCACAGGGCTCCTTCCTTCTTCACTGCCAAAGCTCAACTGAAACTCCAACCGACAAAACGAGCACTTCCTTTGAGTTCCTCCCAGTTCTTGACTGGATTGGCTGTCACTCACAATAGACTGCTGCTGTTGGTCCAAAAAGGCACTGAAGTCTAAACTACATCTCCCAGAGTCACTGCCCATACAATCCTCTTGTGGCTGGCTCAGATTATGAGTCCAAGTTCTGATTCGTCAAGGCACCATTTTAGAGCTAGCTTACCCCACACTGATTGGTCCAGTTCAGCAGTTCAAAACTAGAATGGGGAACTAGCAGACACAGTTCTGACTGCAAAGAAAGCAGGTTAGACAAACTGTAATTTCATTATTACTCTAAATAATTTCTGGCAAACAGTTACATCTTTCAGATAGGTTCCCTTTGCACTCCTAGTGACTGCAAAAATGAAGAGAATTGGCAGTAGCTCGAGTGGTACTCAGAGAAGCACACAGTCCCCCATACAAACTAATTATGTCTGCAAGCAGACAGCTCTTAAAGAGACAGTACCAGAGGTTCTAAAAACACTCACTGATAAATGGCTTAAATGCCAAACACCATTCAGGCTTGGAGCATTCAAGCAAGCTCCTGGAAGTCTTTTGGGAACCCCCATTTGCAGGGGGGTTACACCCTTCCTGGCCTGGGAAAGCTTGACGTCCGCGTCAAGCAAGTACCCCCATAAGTTTCAACTGCAACCATATACATTTGCATTAGGCTCGCAACATGTAATCATCTAGTCAATAATTATCATTTTACCAAGAACACATTTCTGAAACATTGCAGTACGTCACTCTTTACACAGTATTACATACACATTGTACCATAACTCAAGTTATTACCTCTTGTACATGAAACCTGAAGAGAGGGCCCTTCCTATCAGTTACCTTTGGGGCTGGATGGGGCAAGGGCACCATACTTAGAGGCAACACAAGTAACTTGGAGTTAGCACTGACGCTCAGTTTGGGCAATGAGCTCCGGGACACATACACTCCTTTATGGACAACATTGAGAGGCAAATCCACAGGCCTCCCAAGGGAATCATAACTGAGGTGCACCACAGGCTTTACAGCTCGACCAGTCTTTCTAGGGGAACTATTATAGTCTCTGCACTCTGAGCCTCATTTTCAGCATTGTCCTCCTTGTCAGGGGAGTCTCCATGGGGTAGAGAGGCTAGAACTTGGGGCACTTTCAGCTCCAGGAGTTACAGTTTCTGAGTCCACAACATTTGGCTCGCATGGAGAGCTTCGGACACTGGCAGTGGACTGTCAGGGCACTCAAATACTCTTCTTGTTGGGTGTATCACCAGTCTGCCCCAATCTATCATTTCCTCCCTGAAAGCTCAAACAGTTCAACCATGACAATGATTCCATTTCATCTGATCTGATGCTTTGCACTTCACTTTCTGGGAGCATTGGCTCAGGGATGAAGCTGGGGCTTAGACAGTCCAGAAGGCCCAGCTTCATCTCCAGTATTGACTAGGGATTGCCCCGAACAACTGACTCAGTTCGTAAGAAGGATAGTATTCAAAGTCACTCTACTTTCTTCCGATATGGACTGACAGTCATGCTCAACTGGGACTTGTGGAGGGAACACTTTAACTTTGCTTCTGTAGGTGCAGACTTTCTTGATCTTTTCTTAGCAGCAGCTCTAGTCACTGGTCCAGAGGGGCATCTTCTAGGGGCTCAGACTCAATTAAGATTTGTCCAATGGGCAGTAAATGATTTCTATGCATTGTTTTACATCTTTGAATTATTCTCAGGCCTTACTTTGTACACTGGCAGATCATCTAGTTTGCCCACTACAATGTGAGGAGATGGTGCCATCTGTCAGCAATCTTGTGCTTGCCATGCAGTCCCAGATTTCTTAGCAATACCGATCTCCCTCCTGGAGTTCCTGTGCTTTCACCTTTTTATCATACCTTTCTTTGTTGGCCAGATTTCTTTTGGCAGCCATGGTTTGAGCCAGTTAGTGCATGAGTTAGCTGGGCCTTTAACTTTGCACATACTGTAAATAGTTGTCAGCTTGAACCCCACATCAGGAGACCCCAAAACACACATCTACTGGTAGTGTTCTCTTCCAAACATCAAGTGAGGGAGAATCCAGTGGCATCACTACTTAGTGCAGTTATAAGCATGTACCAGGGTGCTAATTTGTTGGCTCCATCTAGGCTTGTCCTTTGGGTGCAGGGTGCCTAGCATATCTTAAAAGTGCGGTTGAAAGCGTTCAGGCTGTGGGTCCCCCTGGGGTGGTAAGGAGTGGTTCTGGACTTTGGCACTCCCACAGAAAGCATCTCTTTGATCAGACGACTCTCAGATCTCTCCCTTGATCAGAATGGATTCTTTGTGGAGCCCCATAGTGAACAAAAAGTTTTCTACAAGTACTTTGGCCACAGTGGATGCTTTCTGGTCTTGTGGGGAAAGCTTGGGCATATCTCGTGAAATGGTCAGTGACCACAGCACATTACTGATATTTCTTTGATCTGACTCCAAACTCAGAAATCAATACAGACCAGCTCCATGGGTGCACTGGGCGGTGATGTTAAAAGGGGGCAGCCTCTGGGGCAAAGCTTTCCTCTGTAAGCAGCGACTACAAGTTCGAATGTGTTGCTCCACATCAGCCCCCATCTAGGCCAATAGAATCTGGATCTCACCAAGTCAAGTGTTCTGTCTATACCAAGGTGCCCCATGTGGTTGTGCAAGGACCTCAGTACTGAGTCTCGAAGGCAGTGGGCAGCACCAGTTGTTGTTTGTCTACTTGTCCCCTCTGTCTACTGTTTCTCTGTATAACAGTTTATTGATCAGTTTCAACTTAGGACCTTCTTTTGTATAACAGTGCAGTTCTCAAATCAGTGGGCGTAATTTGGACACATCTTTTCCTGCATAGAGGGCTTCTAAAGCTGCTTTGATCATGGGATCAGGGGATTGAGGCCACATGAATACTGTCATTGTCCAGCTGAGGCAGTGCACCAATGTCTATTGCAGAAAGAAGTGGCAATAAAGCAGGTATGCAATTCTCAGAGGGTGCCAAGCAATCACCATCCCAGTCCACTCGAGTCCGTGGACATTGTTCCTCCCTGTCAAACTTCCGGCAGAGTGCCCGAATGTCAGGTTCTGCCAATCGGACCCAATCATTCTGGGGAACAGGCCTCCGGAGAGAGCATCAGCATCTATGTGGTTCAGACCTGCTCGGGTATTCAGGAGCATAGTCATATGTAGATAATGCAGAAAGCCACCTATGGCCAGTGGCATCCAACTTAGCTGAGGTCTGCACATAGGTCAAAGGATTATTGTCAGTTTTACTAGTATTTTAGCCCCATACAAAGTACTCATGGAATTGGTCTACAATAGCCCACTTCAAAGCTAGGAACTCTAACTTATGTACAGGATAGTTCTTTTCGGATGGGGTCAGGCTTCTACTGGCAAAGGCCACTGGTCTCAGGCCATTCTCGTGCTCTTGGAACACAGCCCCCAACCCTTGCAAGCTAGCATCAGTGTGCAGGACGTAAGGTTTTTTGGATCGGCATAGGCCAGCACTGGAGCATGGGTAAGTTGATATATGATCTCATGAAAAGCAGTCTCACAATCAGGAGTCCAGCGGGCCCCAAATACTTCACTCGGATGAAAATACACTCTTTTCAGTCTTGAGGACTGACTTTTGGTATTTTTGTGGGTTGAGGATACCCTGAGTAAGGTTAAGTAAAGGCGGATCACTCTTGAATAGTCCTTGATGAAGCCGATAATAACCACAGAATCAGGAATCTTTGCAGTTCTTTTAGATTTTTGGGCTGTGGCCAGGTGGTCAAGGCCTCAACTTTACTTGGGTCGGTCTCTATTCCCTCGGTGGATACTATGTGTCCCACATACTTTACTGATGTTTGAAAGAATTGACACTTATCAATGGACAGTTTAAGGCCAAAATCCTCCAGTCGGTCCAATACCTTAAATAATCTGCTCTCATGTTCCTCCAGTGAGCTGCCAAACACAATAACATCATCTAGGTATACCAGGCACTCTAGTAAGTTCATGTCCCCACTGCACGCTCCATCAATCGTTGAAAAGTGGCTGGGGCACCTGAAAATCCCTTGAGGCATCCTCATGAATTCATAAAGCCAAAGCGGACAGATAAAGGCCGTCTTCTCCACGGTCCTCTGGGGCCGACCGGGATCTGGTAGTACCCTGCGGAGATCCAGCACAGAGAACCACTGCTCCCGTTGAGGCAGTCCAAAGCATCCTGAATCACGGGGCATTGTGTACTGATCAGGGATAGTCCGCGGTTTAAGGTGCGATAATCCACACACATCCTTACTGTTCCATTCTTTTCTCTCACTACCACAATGGGAGAAGCATAAGGGCTTCTAGGATTCTTGTATTACACCAGCAGCTAACATCTCTTCAGATGCCGTCTCACATCATCTATGTCCAGCAGGTGCCAGGCGTCGAGACCTCTCACGAAATGGTCTTTCGTCATGCAGCCGGATATTGTGCTCAGCCCTTGCACGCATCCTACATCCCATTCTTTAAAGAAAACACCCTGCCTCTCTGGGCAAGCTTCTCACTGATCCTCACTTTCCATTCAGCTGACAGCGGGAGTCGCGAAATCAAACAAGTCAGGCGTTACTCTGTCATTCTTCCTTAAACTCTTGCTGCTGGGTAGCACTGCAGTGTCTGCACAATGCACATTAGCCAGGATGCAACCTCTGTTTACTCGGAATGTTTCTTTCAGACACATTATGAACTTGGACCATTACCCTTCTGGCATAAGCATGGGCTCTAGCGGGTAAAATACTAGGCTTGACCAGCAGTCCCTCTGGCAATTTTCCATCGCCTGGTGCATCCAACATTAATATTTTATTCTTAACATCCTTTCTGATACGGACCTCTCCTGTAAGGTACACTGGGCATTTGGCCCAGGATCAGAGACTCAGGATCCTTCTTCCATACAATTCCGACCGGTTCCTCTGGTTCTGTTTTCAGCATCTCTCTGTGCCTCATAGGCCTTCTTAATTAAGCCGGAACTCTTAAAGCTCTACTAGTCTTTGACCCTGTTTTTCATAACACAACTGTGCCAGCCTTCCGAACATATGAGCATTTGTTCCAATCAACAAAGGGACACCATCATACAGTCAGTGGGGGACACACTAAGGCTAGAGTCTCTACTTGTTCGGCCACTCCAGCCACGGAGGTGGGAAAGACACCAAATTCCGGATACCCGGAATAGGGTAGGCCTTCTCACTTAACCCCCCATACATGCAGTCCTTCTAATGGTTGTAAGGGTACGTCTGACAAATGCTTCTGATACCAATCCTGGAACATAATTGTCACTTGGGAGCCACTGTCTAATACAGCTCTTGTAGACACTCATTCACCTTTACAGTGGTCTCCATGGAGGGACCCACTATTCTGGACCAGTCTGGAGAGAGGCGGTGGTGGGGCCTGGGCAACTGACCTTGCCACAAGAAGGCCGTGAATTAGCATTTTGGTGCCCTCACTGGGATCATGTCGTACCTCTCAACCACTGTTTCTTCTCGAAGCTCTCCTTGTAGCCTACTGATGCAACTTTGTCAGTGTCTTTTTGGGGACTGGCATTCCCTTTTCACAGCCCCATCTTTCCCACAATATAGCAAAACATACTTCTGGAGTTTGAGCTGGCCGAGCGCCACACTGGGAGCCAGGGCGGGGGTATTACTAACTGGAAACCTGGGTGCCATCTCTGTCTGCGCGTGATAAGCATTTGGAGACATCTCGTCAGTTCTCACTTCCATGGTCAAGGAATTGAGGTTTGAGCTGTTATCAGCAGGAATACATGGTGGGTACCCCCACCCCATAGCAGATGCAGTCGATATAGGTCAGGGGTCTGTGACTTGCAGGCGTGGCTTCATAAAGGGACTGGTTTTGAACCCCGGATCTCTCTCAACAGTTCGCCCCATTGTGGCATATCTTTTCCTTGTCGGAGCACTCATTGACTGTCAACCTCTGCCCCTGAACTTCACTTGATGGGTCACCCTCAATCCTCGGTCGTAGCCACAGCTGTTGGTGCAGGTACCTCCGAGGTCGCCTTTTCTCAACTCTCGAATTTCTCTCATTAACTCATCATGGGAGGGTGGGGATTCCAGTCGAGTTGCCAGGCGTAACTGAAGCAACAGCAGTTCTGAGAAGGGGGCAGACTTAAGGATTCTGTCCAGTCTGGTTCGGTCCAGTTCAATCGCTGGCAAACTACTACCCTTTCTGAGAGCATTCTTGCAACAATTTTTTCAACCGAGACGCACACGAACAACAACTCCCTTGGTACTGTTGTGCATTTCTTACTCTCCACCACAGGTCCTCATCAGAATCTGGGCTCCCCACATTCTCCAAGGCTCAAGATAGGCCTCAGCAGTCGCTTCCAGGTTACTGACCCGTTTAGCACGGATGGTAGCCAGAGCAGGACCTCGGAGGCTCTCACTAACCCTCTTCGCTCTCGAGCATTGCCATTCTAGCACTTGGGGCAACATAGTCTATCCAGGTCTCCAGTCATCCTCCCCTTGGGGGTGGGAGGTGCCAGAGAAGATCCTCAACCTTCGGTAAGAGTCGTGACTAATGGCAGGTGCAGAAATAGGGTCTGCATTGGTTCAGCCACCATTACGGGCACTGGAGCAGGAGAGGGTGTTGGGAGAACACCCCAGGTGGCAAGAATAGTTTCTTCAAGTCTTCCACAGTTTTCCCTCTCCCAGCAACCATTCAGCAAATTTCTCCTCAAAAGTTTCAGATAGTGGTGGGGCTAGATTCCCCGTCTTTACTGTCCTTAGTTATCACTCTCCAAGCAGTGAGGCTCCCTCTGGGGTAATGGTCTGTGGCACTTTGGAGCTATCTATGGGATCCTTAAACTCTACTAGAGCCAGGAAAGTGTGGGTGAGCAGATTAGCATGCCGACCCACCACCACAGGGTTTTGTAAACCTTCCACCTTGGAAAGTACTCCTGCACAGTGTCCGTATTGATACCCAGGGGATGTCCAGGATAAGCATAGCATTTTGGGGTCGATCTCCTCCCAGTACACCTCCACCAGCGGTGCACAGCCACGTCTGTCGGGTACCCATTTTTTCTTAACAGTGGTTCGAAATATGGCCACTAGAGGACACACAATCCAGCGGTGAGCCTCCAAGATGTAACCCCTAGATGGCGCTATCCCAGGGCTACTACCCTGCCTGATTTGCCACTAACAGGTTGAGGGGCCTGGATCCAATGGCGGTGCCTCCACCCAGGGTCAGGGTTTGCAATAGTTAAACTAACTTGGTCACAGCCCTCTGGGACACTGCAACCCCTTTCTTCCCACTAGTGGCCCACACAATATATCAGAATTACCTTCACAGTATACACTTACCCCCAGGTCTGGTTCCGCACTGGGACCTCTGTGAAATGAGATACAATGCAACAATCACAGTACAGTACTTTAACATAGACAAATACCTCAGGCAGTATAACTTTGCTGAAACAAGCAGCTCTGATTTATTTAGGGGATATAACAAGGACAGGGGAAATCAGGTTAATTAGCTTATCACTCTAATAATTCATTTCCATGGCTCTGTGACAGGCCTATCCCTATCAGTTATTGTCCCTGGGTACCCAAGCCCTAGTGGCTAGTCCAAACTCGTGGCAGCTGGTAGGGCCCTTTCACAGAGAAAAGGAAAATTAAACAGTCAGCAGTACAGTAATTCCATTTGGATTTAATGTGGCAATTCAACAGGGAGCGACCCTGAATTAGTACTCACGACCTCCAAATAAGATAAGGTCCTTCAATGTCAGTAGGGCTCACTTGAGGTCACAAACCTCTTCACACATCCATATAAAAGAAAGCACTATACCAGGCAGGTTGCATCTGTATCCCAATCGCATTACTGCACAATACCGGAGAACACACAGCAGATTCAGTTCCTGACAGACAGAGTGCAATTTTCAGCAATTCCTCCAGTCTCTCTACGGGTGAGCCTGGTTTCTACTCTTCAGAGATCCTTTGATTCTTTTCACAGGGCCAGTTCAGTCCTAACAAGCTGTTACAAGCTGCAGACCAGAACTCTGGCCTTACACACGTTTTTGACTAAAACTGCACACTGAAAAGCACAGGGCTCCTTCCTTCTTCACTGCCAAAGCTCAACTGAAACTCCAACCGACAAAACCGGGCACTTCCTTTGAGTTCCTCCCAGTTCTTGACTGGATTGGCTGTCACTCACAATAGACTGCTGCTGTTGGTCCAAAAGGCACTGAAGTCTAAACTACATCTCCCCAGAGTCACTGCCCATACAATCCTCTTGTGGCTGGCTCAGATTATGAGTCCAAGTTCTGATTCGTCCAAGGCACCATTTTAGAGCTGAGCTCACCCCACACTGATTGGTCCAGTTCAGCAGTTCAAAACTAGAATGGGAACTAGCAGACACAGTTCTGACTGCAAAGAAAGCAGGTTAGACAAACTGTAATTTCATTATTACTCTAAATAATTTCTGGCAAACAGTTACATCTTTCAGATAGGTTCCTTTGCACTCCTAGTGACTGCCAAAATGAAGAGAATTAGCAGTAGCTCGAGTGGTACTCGAAGCACACAGTCCCCCATACAAACTAATTATGTCTGCAAGCAGACAGCTCTTAAAGAGACAGTACCAGAGGTTCTAAAAACACTCACTGATAAATGGCAAATGCCAAACACCATTCAGGCTTGGAGCATTCAAAGCAGCTCCTGGAAGTCTTTTGGAACCCATTTGCAGGGGGGTTACACAATGCCAAAAAGTACAAGGTAATGCAAATAGGGAATAAGATCCCTAGGAAAGATATTGGATTTGGGGGGGGGGGGTTAAGTTGTGCATGACCTCTGAGGAAAGAGACCTAGAGGTCATCATCAGTGATTGCCTACAGCAATCAAGCCTGTGTAACAAGGCCTAGTTGTATTTATAGATGTTGTACTACATATAGTCAGTATTTTCCAGCTCACAGTTCAAATGTGTTTTACATAGATACATAGATACATAGACAGTGTCGGCAGATAAGGGCCTATGGCCCACCCAGTCTGCCCATTTGAGCTTGTAAGTTCAGTTTATGTTTTCCTAGAAGTCTGTTGCCCCTTACCCCTGACCTCCAGAATTCCTTTATGTCTATCCCATGCATTCTTAAATCCCGTGATTGTTTCAGCCCCCACCACTTCCTCTGGCAGGGTGTTCCACTTGTCCACCACCCGTTCTGTGAAGAAATTCTTTCTCATGTTTCCTTTGAATCGTCCTCCCTCCAACTTCATCCCATGCCCTCTAGTCCTGGAACATCTTTTTCACTTAAAAATAGTGTATTCCTGCACCCTGTTCCTCCCTGTGAGATACTTGTATGTCTCTATCATATCCCCTGTCTCCCTCCTCTCCTCCAGGGAGTACAGGTTCAGTTTTAAATCTGGGGGAGTTCTTCTAAATTGTTAATATATTGTTGATCCCTCTCGATCAAGTAATATATTAATACTGCCCCAGAGGCCACTCTTACAATTGTAACAGTGGTCTCACATTCTTAGGGTATTAGTTACACTGACCAATACCCTAATAATGTAAATGAGACCACTCTTACAAGGTCTTAGCAGCAGTAGTAACATACATATGGAACAAACATTATGCGCCCAACAAAATAACGCACACAGCCATGGACAACAGCATTCAAAGTTTTTAATATGAGAGGAAGCACTGGCCAGGACTCAACTACGCTTTTGGAAAGGTGCCCTGGGGCCTTTATTTCCAAGATGAGCAACCACCAGAAAGGGGAAGAAGGGAACTCAGTTTAACTTCTTCCCTGAAGAATGACACTTATTAACATAATAATAAGAGGTCACCTTGTTTTGCCGGTGCTCTGAGAAATTTGGTCTTAACACCTAACTGTTAAGAATGCCTTTTTGATCCCAAATCTGTCAATAAAGTCAAGAAGGTAATTGAAAACATTTTCCCTACAAATCAAAACTCATTACAGCACAAGCATATACAGCTGCTGAACGTTTGTACCGCAGTCGTTTTTGCAGTGGTTTTCTCCCGTCTCAGCAACTATATCTTCATTTACCCCAATTTCAGTTTTCAAAATGAGGTAACCTTGGTATTATACAAAATAATTCATTATTTTATTTCGTTTTTGTTAGCCAGGTAGGTGCACTAGACAATTAAATGCCTTTTTTTCAGGCACAACACGGGAGGTTACAAGGGGTCAGAGTCAATAACAACAGGTGCAGTACAAGCAAGGCATTTACAAGGATAAACAGAATACGTACAAGAGTTCATGACACTGTAGATGTTGGCAGCCCCAAGCGTTAAGAGTGGGCTGTTTCTTACTCACCTCTTGGGTTCTGTCAATCAGTCAATCAATCGATCAGTAAGTGCATTATTTTTATAGCTCCTTTCAAAAAACAAGGCGCTGTACACTTAATTACACAAATATAATAAAAACTGAATAAAAGAATGATACAGAATAGTTACATCAGAAGCTCTTGAGCTTCGCTCGTGAGCTCACATGATGTCACAGAATGCACTTGAGATTAAGCATCAGCCCATCCTTAAAACTTGGGGTTAATTGTTCTATATGTAGTTCAGTATTTTCCAGTTCATAGTTCAGATCTGTTTAAAAACAGGGTTTTTCAACACGACAGCTCACCACTAGCTTTGGACTTCAGTCCACCGTAACAATACTGTGTCAACCATACACAAGGCCCCTCAAGTTCTGCAATTCTGCAGTCACAGAATTTTTTTGTAGAATTTGCATCACACCACGGGATTAGTTGTTCTTGGTGAATTTTCCTTCAATTATACAGTTTTTTCATAGTTCCTATCCCCTTCCACATCTCATTTATCCTGAAGACCCTCCTCAATACTTTGATGCTCTCAGCATGTGATGTCACTGATGATATAACATCATATATTAGTCAATGTATCTTATGTTTGCAACCCGCCTGAGCCTCTGGGTGCTTCCACCTGCACTCCCCTTCCAATGTTCAAACTCTTTCTTAGTCCTTTTTTCCTTTCAGTCAGTTATTGTATACAATTTTAGTTTCTTCATTTGTACTTTACCATTCTTCCCCTCCTCCAAATCCACAGTCATGGCGTTTTATAGTTTTGTAGATATTGGGCAAATAAATAAAAACAAAAAGGTGGATGCACACAATGAACAGGTAAAAGTACTACTTCGGGGAAAAAGAAAGCTATGTGGAATAGGCAGTTGAGCCAAGAAGGACTATAAAATGCCATGACTGTGGATTTGGTGGAGGAGAAGAATGGTAATGTACAAATGAAGAAACTAAAATTGTGTACAATAACTGACTGAAAGAAAACTAATGACAGTAATCTTTGAAAAACTTTTATTAATTCAGTTAAAGCAGTTTGGAAAAAAGTTTTCTACAAATCCATGATGTAAAAGGACAAAAAAAGCAGTCTGGAGAAAAGTTTTTTCAAATTCATGATGCAAAGAGATAAAAAATAAGAAATAAAGATTTATATTTATAATTCCCAATGTGTAATGTCTGAAAGGAAAAAAAGGACTAAGAAAGAGTTTGAACATTGGAAGGGGAGTGCAGGTGGAAAGCACCCAGAGGCTCAGGCGGGTTGCAAACATAAGATTAAACACCCTGCCACAGATGCACCCCGGAACCCCTAAAGGTCTATGATACAAAGGGAATGAGCAACACTAACATGGTTTTGGTGGAATATTAGCCAATGGCAAGATTGCAATTTGCCACTAAAATGAATAAATTATGCCGCAGAAATCAGAAAATACTTCCATAGACACCTAGGAGCCCTTCCACAGAAATCAGTACAAAGTGCCGCAGAGTGCCAGGAGTCTGACCATACGGGAACTTTATAGGTTGTTTAATCCTACCCCCATCACTGTGGACATCCCCATTATTACAGTACTTCTTCATCACCACCTATAGCAAGAGTTGCTGTGGTTGACATTAGGTGACACCAGCATATACTTCTCTGTTGAGTGAAGCCCTGCCAGTACTAGCCATAGCTCCCGCAGTTTGCAGTGACCACCAGTCTAGGATTGTGCTCCTCCAGTCATCTTACTCCCTGGCATAACTTCCTGGAAGAAATAGTCTCCTACCCAGCATGCGGAGTTCCAGGAACTCATTATTGTCACTTACGGTTTGAATTTATCAGCCTGGCTGGTAGACAGCCGACAGTCGAACTGCCGTCTCTAACATCACGAAAAGAGTGCTTTGTCAGCATGTGGGTTGTAAATAAAACAAAATGGTTACATTAAATGGGCACTACGAATAAATAATAAAGTTAGAATTCACAGTTTGAACATAGGAATTCTTCACAAATTGCATTGATATAATGCTTTTTATCCAAATTGTATCCTAAAGCACTTTACAAGCCATGAGAAAGACTGGTAGTGAAGTGTCTGTGCATGGGTAGAGGCAGCCATTCTGCTCACAAACACCTACACACAGCTAAATTGGACAATTCCTGAACGGGTTTTATAGGAAGAGAATGTTGGCCAGGACAACAAGGAAAATCCGCTACTCTTGTGAATCATTATATTGGTTGAAAGTTTTATAGATGTGGGAGGGAGGACAGTGAAATGTCACAACATGTAGTTTGGTATTGCATTTTGATAACTGATTAAAAAAAACTCCCTACTCTTGCAAAAAGTGGCTTGGTTTCTTTCATTTCCACCTGAACAACCAGCAGGACAGCACCAGAGATGAGCAGAAGGGACCTCAGTTTAATGTCTCATCCAAAAGCATGGCACATCCCGGCAGTACAACACCACCCAAGCACAGTAACTCCCCCCAATACTGCGCTGGAGTGACAGCCCAAGCCCTGGTGTGGGACTAGAATTCTCACCTTTTTAGCCCAAAGGTGGATGTACTACCAACTGAGCTACACAGTGAGAACAGAGGCTGGGGAAAAAGCAGTGTGTGAATGGAGGGGTGGCATTTTGTAGGTGTTAGTAATAGAAGAGCTGATGAGTCACATCAAGTAGACTCTAATTAGCGGGTAAAGTTAGAAGGCTGAAAGGTGTCAAGTATAGGAGAAAGAGGGCAGAGAATACCAGGAGAACAGGAACATGGATGAATATTATTGGAGAGAGTACAAAGAAGATTCACTAAGAATATCACCGGCTTATACAATCTGTCCTGCGATCAGAGAATTGCAACATTGAACCTCATGTCCCTGGAGACACGTCACCTTAGAGGGGACCTTTTGTTATTCTATGATATTATACATGATCCTTTTTATGTTGTCTTACGCATGCGCCAGCAACATCTTGTGGTAGTAGCAGAAATGCAGAGGTGTGTCAGTGTTGGCGAATGCAGGGCACACTTTAGTAGGTGCATCCCTCATTCCCCAATTAGCCAGCATGCTAGCGCTGATGCAAGAATTATGTAAAGTGGCCACAAATTGGAAGAAATGTGCCACTGCAATCAGAGATAAGCTTGTCATGCAGCGGCACAGATGACACGCCTCCCGCATGTGTCTCTCCTTGTGAAACATTTCAATAAGTGTGGTGGCAGCTCCTGCCACCGCCACACAATCCCCAAAGAAAGCCGACATTGGGGGGTGCAATCCCCATGTCGGCATGTCCACCACCCCCCACACACTGTGTGGCACACTGGGAGCCCACTCCAGTGTGCTGCCGCTCACAGAAAGCCAACCGCATTGGCATGTTCCTCCCCCCGCCCCAACCCCATTGTTTGGCACACTGGGAACGCACCCCAGTGTGGCCAACATAACCCCCAAAAGTCATGGGGCACACTGGGAGCCCACCCCAATGTGCCCAACATTTATTTTATTTTACCTGTAAAGAAAGAAAACAGTCCTGTGGTGGTCTTTCTTTTTCTGTACCTGAAAAAAGGAAACGGTCCCTCGTTGTCCGCTGCACCCCCCCAACCTGCACCCACCCTCTGCACACCCCACCTCCCCACACACACCCCTTATCCCATACTTACCTCCAGAGGTCCAGCGCTGCAATCTTCACCACAGCAGGAACACGTCTGGACTCTTCAAAGCCGAACTGCAAAATGAAGAAATACCAGTAAGCTATATAACTGCATTAATGAGGGGGTTTCAACTTAGGTGGATATCGCAGCCTTTTTTTTGAATTTTGGCTCCACATTTTCAACATGGGGTTCTTGGGACCCCACCTCATAAACACATGCACTGTCATCTCGTTATTCGGTCCCGAAAGGTCACTGTGCAGAATCATCTTTTAGGATCGATTAACAAAATGACAGTGCCACTGTTCATGAAGTAGGGTCCCAAAAAGCCTATGTTGCAAATTTGGTGAAAAAATTCCAAAAAATGACTGTGTTACGAGTGTGCATTGCGCAGTTTCCATGCACACTCGTAACTTTGACAATTTTTAATATTTTCACTCCAGATTTTCAACATTGCCATTTTTTCACACCTCCTTATGAACAGTTCTGCTGTCATTGTTCACATCCTGCCCAAAATGTGTTTTCGCACATGTGGCGCATAATGGTGCGGTCGCTGTGGGAAATCAATGTTCGGGACAGATTAACAAAATCACAATGACACTGTTTGAGCAGAGGTCCCAAAATGCCTATGTTGAAAATTTGGTTAAAAAAATTCCCAAAATAATTGCATTGTGGGCGTGCGTTGCGCAGTTTCTGTGCATGCTTGTGACTTGACCAATTTTTAACTTCCTTGAGAAGATGGCGGCCACGCTGGGCTTGCCTTCATGACTGTGGAGAGAATTGCCTTAGCCATAACTTTTTTATTGTTTGTTTATGTTTAAATCAGTGAGGGACCTTTAGTGAGAGAGATAGAATTCTTTGGCATTTTTTAGCGGCTTCAAGTTTTTGAGAGTGAGCGGGAGTTTGACCTCAAAGTTTTCTTTTAAGTCTCTCCCAAATACGCTAGTATGGGAACCGGATGAACTGGAGAAGAAGAGAAGAAAAGAGTTACTTGGTGCTGATGAACGCCAGATTGTTAGCGGCTGAGAGATTTTTTTGGAAGCTCCGGAGTTTTATAGGAGTCCTTCCTCCTTCTCTCTGGGACCCGGTGGGATTGAGAGCCTGGTAGTGATTGGGATCTAGGTTGCGAGGAGGATCTCATGTGCTCCACTTTCAGCTCAGATTAACGTACAGCTGTGCTTTTGCCTTGAATCATCCACTGACTGTGGTGAGAGTACAGTCGAGTGATAGTTTGATCTTTCTGGAGAAAGTATGGCTCCGGTTTTGTGGTGAGAGCACAACGGAGAGAGAAAAAAAAAAAAGAACTGCTGAAGGAACGTCTACTGTTTTGGCAGTAGGGACTTTTGTTGTTCGGCTGAACTGGAAGTTGGTTTTGGAGACTGGACGGAGATTGGACAAAACATTTGGGGGAACTTACATTGGACTGCTTGGG
The DNA here is from genome assembly GCA_016271365.2 of Neoceratodus forsteri. Classification (NCBI taxonomy): domain Eukaryota; kingdom Metazoa; phylum Chordata; order Ceratodontiformes; family Ceratodontidae; genus Neoceratodus; species Neoceratodus forsteri. The sequence continues at coordinate 528,609,555 of CM028137.1, read as the reverse complement.
AGGCACCTGCTGTGCATTGGGGCCTCAACGAGAGGTGCCGGTGCAGGTCTGTTGGAGAATGGACTTATGATTGGTGGCCTCTAGGTTTCTCGGGGGGTCGACTGTTGAGTGAATCCTTAGCCGGGGGCCATAGTCTGTGGGTCCATTTGTGCAGGATAATTGCTTCCCGAGTCGAGTGGTGAGGGATCCCCTCTCTGCTCCTTGGATTGATGTCTCCAATTTTCGATCATGCTGTGAAACGGGAGAACTGCAAGCTCTAATTCCCAGAAGTTTATTGGAAGGATTCCTTGCTGTGCTGGCTTGGTATATTTATTTTGCTCCACATTAGTTCATCACCAGGTACTGTACTTATTTTATTTCTGAGACAGTGGAAGAACCTTAGTGGTGAAAATGTAACTGTTGTGGCAGTGAGAGGGCCACTTTTGGACACTTCTACAAGGGTTAGGTGAGAGTTACCCTTGTTCAAACTTTAAAGGACATTTAAAGGATAGTTTAATATATTTTATTGTGAAGTAACAATTAAGTTTTTCAGAATTGTGTTTGTGCTTCATCTGTTTGAGTTAATTGCTTTTGAGATGGGTTGAATTTGTGTGTGGGTTGTTATGGGTGGTGGGTGTGTGGTAAATTGAGAAATTTGAATTATTAAGTGGGTTGTTTTGTTTTAGAAATATGTTGGGGTTTGGAGCCTGTAAGGTGCAGCTACTTGGGTGATGACCTCAGGAGACTTAGTCCCTTCAAGCTCCCAGTGCTATCATCGGAAGCCTACTTTAGATGTAGGGCTTTAGGGGGGCCCGGTGAGGTGTCCCCCGAGTGGCTGCCGGTGTGTCCGGGATTCCGGTGGTGAAGTCAAGGAGACACCCTGGGGCAAAATGGGGAATTGAACAGGGTGTGCTCTTTCTGGTCCCCATACCCAAGGGCTCCACCTTAATGGGTGGGCAGATGACTGGACCAGCTGCTTCACCTCATCCTACTCGGGTTGTGATGTGCAATGCCAGATCGATAAAGAATAAGACAACTATAATTGCAGGCTTGATATCCTCTGTTGATCTGGCTTGCATCACTGAGACCTGGCTGGATGAAAATGCTGCCCTAGTTTTGGAGGCAGCAGTGCCAGCCGGATACTCCATGATACACAGCCCGAGGAAGGATCGTGGGGTGGGGGGGTGGCTATTTGCTTTAAATCTAGCCTGAACCTCACGATGCTGCCTGTGAGTCTTATGGGGTCCTTTGAATGTGTGGCTGCACAAGGAGGTATGGGTGTGGGCTTCAGTGTCCTTCTGCTGTATTGCACCCCAGGTAAAGTTGGGAATTTTTTGCAGGAGGTTGGGGAGCTCATTGCGGGCCTGGTATTGGAGTCCACCAGGTGGTTGATCGTGGGGGGGATTTCAATGCCTGGGTCGACAGGGGGCTGTCAAAATTTGGTAGAGATCTTCTTGGGAGCATGGGGGCACTGGGCCTGACACAAAAGATGATGAAAGCGATGCACTCGGGAGGCCACACACTGGATTTGTTTTTTTCTTCTGAGCTGGATATTATGGACCTTAGTGTAGTTCCGGTGGTTTGGTCAGATCATAGCACCGTGGAGTTCACGTCTAGGGCCCCCCTCCAGATGGTCCTGCCCCTATAGAGATGGTTCAGTACTGGTCTTTAAGGGGAGTTCCCCCAGAGGATCTTTTGGTGGTACTGGACCTATTGGGTGTTGAGGCAGGTTGTGCGATTGGGTCGGAGGAGGCAGTAGCGGCCTATAATGGGGCGGTTGATGCGGTCTTTGACTCAATCGCACCCTTACATGTCCAACCTCTGTCTACTCGTCGGAGATCTCCCTAGTATGATGAGAATCTCTGAGGTTTAAAGACTAGGGGTCGGAGGTTAGAGAGGCGCTGGAGGAGATCTGGTCTGGTGGAGAACAAATTGGCCCTGAGAGCACATTATGTGGACTATCAGGGGGCAATCTCCCATAAAAAGGCAGATTTTCTGCTAGGAAGATTGCTACAGCGAGAAACAGACCGGCTCAGCTCTTTCGCACAGTGGACAACTTATTACATCCTACCTGTCTGTGTGTTGGAGGGGTAAGTTTGAGCATAAGGTGTGAGGAGCTGGCTCTGTTTTTCGATGACAAGGTGTCCTCCATCAGGACTGAGGTCTCGTTGAACATCTCTCGAAAGGGCTGCAGGGTCTGGCCTGGGTTGAGTCAGAGCACTCCTCCTGTGTGGGATGAGTTTGAGCTGATTGGTGTTGGGGAAGTGGTAAAGATGATCTCTAAACTGTGGCCAACCTACTGTGATTTAGATCCAGGTCCAGCTCGCCTTTTGGTGGAATGTTTGGACCTGATTGGTCCTGTAATTGCTGGGGTAGTCTGGAGTTCTTTAGGGAGTGGGATCTTTCCTTTAGCCTTGAAAGAGGCTTTGGTTAGACCCCTGTTAAAAAAAAAAAACATCTTTGGACCCAGACTGCCTCAGCAATTACAGACCTGTTTCGAATCTCCCATTTTTAGGGAAGGTTGTAGAAAAGGTGGTGGCCATTCAGCTGAAGAGACATCTCGCTGCTTCCTCCACCTATGAGCCCTTCCAGTCTGTGTTCTGAGTGGGGCATAGTACAGAGATGGCCCTGGTGAGGGTGCTCAATGACCTCCTGATGGCAAGGGATAGAGGGGACCATACCATCCTGGTCCTCCTAGACCTCTCTGTGGCGTTTGACACCGTGGACCATGAGGTGTTACTTGACCAACTGCGATTTTGGTGTGCCCTGTCCGAAATGTCATCAACTGGTTTAGGTCATACCTGACAGACAGAGTGCAGAGGGTGACCATGGGAATTTTCTCATCAAACCCGAAGCCTCTGGGATGTGGTGTTCCGCAGGGGTCAGTTTTATCACCCCTGTTGTTCACGGTGCATATGCTGTCACTGGGGGACATTATCAGGCAGTACAGGCTGGGTTTTCACTGCTATGCAGATGATACACAGCTGCATCTGTCCTGTGCTCCCAATAGCCAGGTGTCAGACTCGGTATTTAACAGCTGCCTTGAGGAAATCCAGAGATGGATGACTCACAATTGGCTTAAACTAAACCCAGACAAGACTGAGGTACTGGTGGTGGACTGGGGTTGTCAGGACTGGGGGGTATGACATTACCCCCTGAACTCATGTTGGGGATGTGTCTTTAGCCCAGGGGTCAACCTTAACCTTTTTTTGCACTAGCCAGCAGGGCAAGTTGATTCAAAGTTGCACTAGCCCTTAAATATAATGGTAAATTTTGATCACTTATACAGGCAAGAATACAAGCAAAGCCAAGAAATACTCTGATTATTGCACATTTATCCTGCTCCCACATTGCTTCCAGCTCCCCAGCAGAAAAAAATCTGCAATGCCATCACAAACAGTGAGCCCCCCCCCAATTGTTTTGTACCATGGCCTCCTCTCTTCCTCTTTCTGCCGCCTCCCCAGTAAACAGAGAAAGGACATCACAACAGCAAATGTTCAATCAAGCAGTCCTAGCTCTGCACACACAATAGCTGACATCATCATGCACCTCACCAGACTGTCACCACCACCCACAGGCAGGGCCCCTGGTGTTCTGCGGAAGAATTTTCTGATTTCTGCGGCAGGGCTCCTTGAATTCTGCGGCAGCATTTTCTGATTTCTGCGGCATGATTTATTCATTTCTCTGGCAGAATGCAGTCCTGTCATTGGCTAAATATGATGTGATGTCATCGATGACATCATATGCTGAGCATAGACGATGGGCTTCAGGATAAACAAGATGGAAAATTAAGCCTGACACTATGGAAAAACAGTATATTTATATGAAAATTCACCCAAAACAATGAATTCTGCTGCACTATATATATTCTGCGGCATGATGCAAATTCTGCGGTAAATTCCGCAACTGTAGAACCGCAGAATTCCAGGGGCCTTGCTCACAGGCAATGAACAGAGTCAGGTAGAGAAAGACACTCTCAGGCCCCACCCTATAGTCAACTGAAGACCTGCACTTCTGAAAGTTTTTGTACAGTCTCAAGTGAGCCAGGAGCACATCTAAGGTTTTTTTGGGGTGGGGGCTAGACAAACCTAAGGGGCTTGGGAAATAGAAAACTATGACATTTTTATTTGTAAAAGCATTGATTTTAATATGCTCTGTCCCAACAATAACAGATTTTCTTTAACATTGTCCTTTCATCAGCCCTGGGGAAACAGTACACAAGCATAACACTATACTATCTCTATTTCTGTATAGGATGATCTATGCACCCCAGGAATGCCTATTTCAAGCTTTAAAATTATGTATTTTTATTAAGGTTTATTTTTGTACCATACATGATCCAAAGCTTTGTTTTTAGGATGAAAGTACATGCTGAGTGGGATATGGGTGGGACTGTATGGATGGAGATGACTGGCATGGTCCATTTAGAAGAGCTGGGGACCCCCTACACTTGCCAGTAATGGCAGCTATGGATCTGTGGATGGTAATTTCAGAGTCTGGTCTGCAGTGGTGTCCAGGTAAAGAACAGAGTTAAGAGATTTGGAGGGGAGAGGGAAGTTATGGTGAGGCTGGGATAAAATCCACCAGCTGCAGGGCCGATCCTGTATACCTCTTTGTATTTTGTCACAAATGTTGGATACAATTTTTTAATTTTTATTTTTATTTATTTGTTCTAGGAATTAATACCTTTGAGCCAAAGGCTCTTTTACAAAGGTTCCACGTCAATTGAGTACAAAACAAGTGTAGTTACAAAGAATGGCAAATAAGTTGAATATTGTCACAAGCAAAGAGAAATAACACATTACCTTAAAATTTACAAAATTAGTACAGGACAGGGAAACAAAAATACTTTTCTTAAACAAAACAAAAATAGATTATGGTAAAAAAGTCTCAAAAGAGGATATACTAATTGAGAGAGTAGGAGGAGAGAAGGGAAGCAGTCAGTAGTGAGAAAGAGCCTCACATGTGCCTTTGTCAAGATAATGTAGTGAAGAAAGAGGAAGAGAGAAAAATAAAAGAGAAGGGAGAAATTTAATCAAGGCAGTCACAGGAGCTAGAGGCAGCAAGGTGTGAGTGGAGCTGAGATTTGAAAACTCCCAGGGATGTAGAGGGTGAGATGAGGGTATTTATGACATTTAGCCAGCTAGGTGCACGGTAAGCAAATTATCGTTGTTCCTGAGTAGTCCGGCAACGGGGAACCTGGAGAGGTTGATGATTTGATCCTCTGGTGAGACGGATGCAAGGATTAGGGCATAGCAGGTCTTGGATACATGGAGGGGTAAGGCCCATGGTTGTTTTTTGAGCCATCAGGCAGGTGAGATACTTTAGGCGGTTTGAGAGTTACAGCCAACCAGTTTCAGTGTAGAGCTCACAGGTGTGAGTGCATCTATGTGCACCAGTGAGCAGTCGACAGGCCTTGTTGAGGGAGGTTGTTCACAGCAAGAGAGGTGGTTGAGGCAGCCCCATATATAATTAAGCCATAGTCAATGATTGAGATGACAGAGCTTTGAATAGCAATCCTAAATGCAGGTTGGGTAAGGAACTGCCGGTTCCGGAACAAGATACCAATACGCTGGTTTGCCACTTTTGCTGTCTTTTCAATGTGGGTAGCAAAGGTTAGGCCTTGGTCAAAGGTGATTCCAAGATATTTAAAGGTAGTCACTTGTTCTAGAGTACTTCCCAGATATGTATTGATAGAGAGTGGTAGTTGCCTTTTCTTGTTTTGCGGGCTAGAGAAAAGCATTGATTTTGTTTTTTTTGTGGTTAAGGACCAGTTTGTGATCAAGGAACCACTTCTCAACTTTGGTAAAAGCAAATTGAAGGCGGTGGTGTAGTGGTTCCAGGTCTTTGTGAGAGGATAGAATTACGGCATCATCAGCGTATAAGATTATTTGTTCGGGGCATGAGTTGGGAAGTGAGTTTAGAAAAATGCTGAAAAGAAGAGGGCCCAAAATGGATCCCTGGGGAACACCTGCGAGAACAGGTTTAGGGTCTGAGACAGCTCCTGCGATTTTGACAGCTTGGGTACGTTGTGAGAGATAACTTTTAACCCAGTCTCCAGAGCTTTGAGAGAGGCCAAGGAATTGTAGTTGTTTGACGAGTAAGCCATGGTGAACAGTATCGAACGCCTTTGTTAAGTCAATGAAAACCGCTCCGGTTTGGTAACCATTGTCCAAGGCATTGTGGATAGCACCTGAGAACTCCAAGAGGGCAGTTGATGTGCTGTGCCCTTTCCTGAAACCATGTTGCTGAGTGCAGAGGATGTTATACTTTTGAAGGTAGTCAGTGAGTTGGTCTGCCACTATATGTTCGAGGGCCTTTGAGAGAGGTGGGAGTATAGATATGGGTCGGTAGTTACCAGGTAGGGACTTGTCACCATTTTTGAATACGGGGTGACAAGTGCTGATTTCCATTTGCTGGGAAATTGACTGTGGCAGAGTGAGAGGTTGAAGATTTTTGTAAGTGGGAGCAGCACCTCATCCAGAGTAAGTGACAGAAGTTTGAGGTCGATAGTGTCACTACTTACTCGGGATTTAGAGATAGCCTTCTTAACATATTTGTAGACATCATGGGCCTTGACTAATTTGAAGTGGAAAGGGGGTTTGATTGGAGAGGTAGTGGGAGGTGTCTGATTTGATGAGACCGGTTCAGAGAAGAAATCTGTAGGGAGAACCCCACTAAGGTCTGTGAAGGTTTCATTAAGGGTCTTTGCCATGATCATAGGGTCTAGGGTAGTGACTCCATCAACAGTCATTAGAGTGGGAGAGGACTTAGTCTGTTTACCAGTGACATTTCTAATGTTGTCCCAGAAAGATTTCCCATTCCCCAGGAGTTGGAGAGGGCATTCGTGTAGTAGGAGCTCTTCAACAATCGGATTTGCTTAGTGCAGTTATTGCGAGCTTGTTTATAGTTTTGAGAGTCCGTTGGAGAGCCTGTAGCTCTTGCAATAGCCCAGAGGTGATCCCAATCCTTGAGTTGCGCCAGGAGCTTAGCCGTGACCCAGGGGTTTGAGAGTGCTTTGATTTTGTGCTTTTTAGCAGGAGCATAGATGTCACAGGTGGCATTGAAAGTAGTGATAAAGTAGTCAAGGGCTGAGTCAACATCTTGGGTATTGTAAATTAGAGACCAGTCTTGCTGCCTGAGACATGCCTTGAGATGCGTAAGGTTGCCAAAGGGTAGTGCTGTACTAAAAATGGTTTTTGGAGGCGGCTTTCGGAACTTATTTGACCATGTACAGATGACAGGAGAGTGGTCACTGAGGGAGTCAGGGAGAACAGCAACATTTCTTATACGGGCAGGGTGACTTGTTAGGATCCAGTCAATGAGGGTGCTTGTCCCCGATTTGTAGTTTTTTCTGGTGGGGGAGCTTATAGTCTGCGTAAGGTTAGCTGCTAGTAAAGCATCCTTGTAGGACCCTACATCAGAGGCGAGCCAGTTGATATTAAAGTCACCAAGTAGAAGGAGCTCAGTGTCAGGAGGTTGCCCACTTACGACTTCGAGGACAGTCTGAAGGCCGGGTCCAGGGTCATTAGGTGGGATATAGACAGCCACAACAGTGAGAACTTTATTTTGTGCACCTAGGAGTAATTTGATAGGAAGGAGTTGCACTGAGGTGTTTGCGGAGGAATAACTGACATAGTGACTAGTGAGGTAGTCTTTTATGTACATTGCACAACCACCACCCCTTTTGGAAGTCCTATCTAATCTGATAACATTGTAACCTTGCAGAGAGATTGCATAGTCAGGAGTGTTTGGTTTCAGCCATGTTTCAGTTATGTCTAGAATGTCAGGGTTGTGTTGGCTGGCAAATATTTAAAGGGAGGCCAGTTTTGGATACAAACAGTCAAAATGTAGAGAAATGAGGGGCACTGGTCTTACATAGAAACATAAAAACATAGACTTTGACAGCAGATAAGGACCGCTTGGCCCACCTAGTCTGCCCATTTCCCTACTTAACGAATAAGCTGCAGATCCTAGTTCACCAACAGCCTACTTCCTCCTACCCCCACTAGAGTTGCCTTATGTCTGTCCCATGCATTCTTGAATTCCCCCACTGTTTTTGACTCTACGACCTCCTCAGAGAGGCTGTTCCATGTATCCACAACCCTCTCTGTGAAAGTAATTCCTCACATTACCTCTGAGCCATCCCCCTCTGTCTTCAAATTGTGCCCCCTTGTTTTTGCACATCTCTTTTTCTGAAAGATGCTACCCTCTTGGACTTTGTTGATTCCCTTGAGGTATTTGAAAGTTTCTATCATGTCCCCCCTCTCCCTCCTTTCCTCTAGGCTATACATCTTTAGTTCCTTTAGTCTTTCTTCATATGTCTTCTGATGCAGACCCTGCATCATTTTGGTTGCCCTCCTCTGAACAGCCCCCAGCCTGTCTATGTCTTTGCAGAGATGGGGTCTCCAGAACTGTACACAGTACTCCAGATGTGGTCTTACCAACTGTATGTACAGAGGGCCAACAACTTCCTTTTTTCTACTGGTGGTGCCTCTCCCTATGCATCCCACTATCCCCCCAGCCCTCCTTACTGCCTTCTCACATGCTGGCCCACCTTTAGGTAATCTGATATGACTACCCCCAGGTCCCTTTCCATTTTTGTTGTTGTCAGTATCTCATCCCCCATTTTGTACTCTTCCCCTGGGTTTTTGTTTCCCAGGTACATTACTTTGCACTTTTTTGCATTGAATCTAAGCTGCCATACATTTGACCATTCCTCCAACCTTGCAAAATCCCTTTTCATCCTTTTCACTCTTGTGTATCAACCCTGTTGCAGATCTTTGTGTCATCTGCAAAGAGACATACTTTCCTTTCCAGTCCCTCTGCAATGTCGCTTATAAAGACATTATAAAGACATGGTCTTAATAATATTGGACAAATTGTCAGAAACACATTCAGAAAACTGGAAGCTAGCACTCTACCCTTGATCACACCCTGGACACTTGCTGAAAGTCTTAACAGTGGAGTGATAATGACTCACATTGAGTCTTTTGTGGGATCCCTCTCTTGAGCTGCCAGATAATTGCAGTTCTTAATGAGCTGTTAATCACACCAGGCCATCTGGAACATTGAGAGAGATTAGCCTGAGGACTAGAGCCTGCTAAAGTAGAGACTTTTTTAACTTCATTAACAGCCATGAAAATCTGCACTAGTCAAGGTGGGCAAGTAGAAAGTTAGCTGCACTAGCCCTGATCAATTTGCACTAGGGTTTGGGCTAGTAAAATAATGTTAAGATCGACCCCTGCTTTAGCCCTCCCTAGGCAAGTGAAGAATTTGGGAGTAATCCTGGACGGTGGCCTGACACTTGAAGCACAGGTGTCAGCTGTGGTGTGAACCGGGTTTTACCATCTCAGGAATATTGCCCGAATTTGAGCCCTGATCCCACCTGATGACCTGCCCACACTGGTGCATGCTTTGGTCATTTCCAGGTTAGACTACTGCAATGCCCTGTACCTAGGGAGATCAGGAGGCAATCTCCGCAGACTGCAGCTGGTGCAGAACGCGGCAGAAAGATTATTGTTGGGAGTGAAAAGATGCAAACATATCACCCTCTGTGAACTGCACTGGCTGCCAGTTCGGTGGAGGGTTGTCTTCAAGATAGGGCTGTTAACCTATAAATCCCTTCACAAGAGTGGCCCAGTCTATCTGCAAGAGCTCCTTTTGCCGTACCGCCAGGCCGAGCCCTCCGTTCTGTTGGGGGTGACCTCCTTGGAGTTCCCAGGGTTAGGCTGTGGCATTCTGGTGATCGGGCATTTGCAGCGGCTGCACCTACCCTGTGGAACTCCTTGCCTGGTTATCTTAGGGAGGCTCCCACGCTGGAAGCCTTGAAGAAGGGTCTCAAATCATATCTATTTAATCAAGCTTTTAACTGAAGGGGTTTTATGAAAATAGTATATTGGGTGATGTTTAGTTAAGCTGTTGGTTTTTAGCTATATTTTGCATATTGTTGTAGTCAGTTTTAGATTTGTATTATTGTATGGTATATGTTATATATGTCATATTGTACAGCATGTAGAGTCTCTGGAAATGGGTGCTATATAAATAAAATATCTGTCTGTCTGTCTGTCTATCTATCTATCTATCTATCTATCTATCTATCTATCTGTCTATCTGTCTAATATTTGCACTCCAGATTTTCGGCATTGACATTTTTTTACACCTCCTCATGAACAGTACAGCTGTCATTTTTCACATCCTACCTGAAATGTGTTTTGGCACCTGTGATGCCAAATGGCGCAGTCGCTGTGCAAAATTGCCTTTTGGCTAACAAACTGATAGTGCCACTGTTCATGAGGTGTGGTCACAAAAAGCCCATGTTGAAAATTTGGAGTGAAAATACCAACAAATGCCCAGGGCGTTAGGGTTTCCAACTGTAATGCCCCACCCTGTAGAGACTGACAGGTGTCAGGGGCATGACTTGGGATTGTCGGCTGTAATGCTCACGCCATTCCACCCCCACTCCCACCCTGCAGCCAGTGACAGGCATCGAGGTGTGCCTTGGACTCTTCGGACCCAAAGTTCACCCTATTCTCCTATACTGCACTTATCTTTGTGTATTTCCTTATGGAATGGGGTGAGCGTAAGGCCCAAAGACCCCAAGGCACACCACAACACTTATCAGTGTCTGCAGGGTAGGGTGAGGTGAAGGCATGAGCATTATGGCCGATGACCCAAAGGCACACCCCCAATGCCTGTCAGTCTCTGCAGGGTGGGGGTGGGGTTGATGTCAGTTCAATACTTCACTGCCATTCCTATTATGCATCTCTCTAACTCCTGCACTACCAATGCCAGCAAGGCAACATTCGGTATTGACACATGCTTGTCTATTTATTGAACTGGGTTTTGAATTCAAAAATGACCTTCACAATACCAGAGGTCACCCACTCCAGGCCTCGGGTAGAAGGTTTAACCACATACATCGGAAATATTTCTATACTCTTAGAGTGGTTAATCCATGGAACAGACTCCCACTGGAGGTGGTTATAAGTAAAACTAAAAACGAATTTAAAAGACATTTAGATAACCTGATTTTGACTGCTTATAAGTTTAGGTATTATTATTAATGAAAATAGGAGCACTTAAGGGTTGCACAAGCCTCCTTGCTCCTTTCTAACCATAGTAGTATGAACCGTAATATATAGACACAAAACAAATGCCCTTATGAATATGCCTCCACATATGTGTATATATGTATGGGCTTACCCAAACAGACACAGAGAAGGAGGCACTGAAGCTAGCAGCTTTGTCCCCATGCCAGTTTAGTGTGTTAAAAGGGGACAGAAACTGTTTCTTACGTGTAGCTGTTTGTAATGTTTCTATTTTCAAACATTGTGTTCAAATCCCCAAAATGATTCATATGTAACTGTAGCGCAACAGTTATTGTGAAAAAAAACCTGTGTTTTGCATTGTTGTTGTTGTTATACGTACAACATATATTTGTCAGGGTATTGTAACTTGTTCATATGGATGTACCTGTCACATTTTTTTGCCAAGAGAGGAGGGGTGACCCCAAGTTTGGTCTGCCCTGTTCTGAATAGACATAGCCCTTTCCTGGGAGCCTCAGGATTTAGAGATGAGCTCATCCTCAATCACAGTGGTGCGGGAACAGTAGAGCATTTGTTCATTAGGCATCTTATTATTCAGCTTTCCGCAGCTCTGGAATGCAGGTTGTGTTCCAGACACTGTTTAATATTCCTTAGTTGCATGCTCCAAGTTGTTTAACAGCCTGTTTATGCTCACCGTTTTTAATGAAATACTCCATCTCTAAAAAAACTATCCATGAACATTGATACTCACCCACCACAGGAAATGCTCCAAACGTGGACGAGCATGCTTTGACAGCACTGCTGGTACTGTACATTAGGGGAAGTCACATTTTTCTGAATGTCAGTCGGTTTACTGGTGAGCAAATTAATAGAAACTTATCTATTTTACAATTGCAGCTGTGCAGTACAAACAGTATAAAAGACACGATACATGTAGAAAAAGTTACATATAATACAGACAACACATATTTGGGTTAAAATGGGCAGATGGGTAACTGTCAGATTAACAATAGCAATCACAGTGTCTGTACAACAATGAGGTGATTAAGGCTTTGAACTGTAAAACAGCTACAAATCAGTTTAGTCAATGTTTGTATTTACAACCAGGAATAAGATATAGTGTATGGAGGAAATAGAGAATAATGGATGGGGAAGGGTTTGATATGATAATTTAATGCACACCCGAGTTGTGGGATGCTACATAAACCCCAAGGGCGAAGCCCGAGGGGTTTATCAAAGCATCCCACAACGAGGGTGTGCATTAAATTCTCATATGAAAAACCCTCCCCATCTTTTAATTTTTATAATAACAGACCAGCAATTTTTCTCCAGCAGTTTGTGAGACTGTTTGGCCCTGCCCACATACAGAATATTGGCCAGTGAGGCAGCAGCATAGTTTGACTGGCATGGCTCATGAATGTCATAACAACCAGCTGGTTGTTATGGAAAATATCAACCTGGTCAGTACATTGAGAGAAATTGCTGACCAGTTATTATATGCTGTTATGCATGGAATTCCATGCCTGGAATATGCTTATAATGTATGGTAGAACGCTGTTAACCTTAGGAAATCATCATTTCCTAAGGTTGTTATACCATCGATGTGACGTGGTAATGTTGTTAACCTATCGATGCTACGTCACATCGATAGGTTAACAATGGGGCGCGCCTTTTTTTACACTTGGGAACCGATGGATGCGCAGCGGTAAGGGAAGGACTGAACGGCCGCGGCAGTGACTCCATTTTGAAATGTAAGGAGCCATTTTCCCTTTTTCTTGGGACCATACACTATAAAAAACAATGTATGATCCTTCTATCGGCAACCAGTTACTGTTAACCATCTTGGGGTTGCCATGGCGACATAAACCTCTCGAGCTTCGCTCTCGAGGTTTATACGGTCGCCCTGGCAACCTCTCAACAGTTAACAGACCGGTTACCAATAGAAGACCATACATTATCCTCTATGTTGTGCTGCAGTAGTGACATCATTATAGTGTTGTGCTGCAGTAGTGATGTCACTATTGCACCACAACAACTTAAAATGCTGCCGCACAGCTGCTTTCCTATATCCATCTGAGCTGGAAGCTGTTTTTTTCCTAAACTTGAACTTACAAAAAGAAACAGCTGCATCACATTTGAATCAGTAATTTGAACCTGCCACCAACCCTTAAGTGTGCCCCTCTCCCCCCTCCCAACCAAGAGTTCACTGAAAAGAAGCAGAGTGTCTGAAATGGGCATGGATGCCCATACACTATAAAAGATAATGTATGGGCATCCACACACAAACAAGCCTGTGCCTTCATCTTGAGTTTTCTATAGCAACCAGTGAACCTGTCGATCTTTGCTCTCAAGGATTCTGGTTGCCATGGAAACCTCTCTGTGCTGATGCAGACTTGTATATGGCTGCCCATACATTATCTTCTATGCTGTTGACAATGTGAATGTTCGAGCTTTAGTTCATACTCTTTAGGAATAGTACCCGAACAAATCTTTGGATCTTAAACCAGCCATAGTAGAAGTCTTAACCAATACAAGATTTGTGAGGTAAACAGGGACTCTGCCAAAGAGCACTTTATAAACAAACAAATACTAATGTTGAAGTCTCCTTAGTGTCAGTGACACCCAGCCAAAAGAAGAATACTATACGTAATGATGGGTTCTCCACAGGAGACTAATGATAAAACTAATTCAGCTATGATGAAGAGGAACCAGTGTGTTAAGCAAAGATAGATAAAACACCCATAATCAAGTTGTGCCAGAAGTAATGAGTCAACCAACTGTTTATGAATGAAAACACTAATAAGAGCCTTAGTTCTGTAAAAAATAGGATAGTAAACGCTTTAGTTTACAGGAGAGATGTTGAATAATATTTTTAATAGTAAGATTACTGTCAAAGAAAATTCTTTATTTGAATGAACTAACCAAAATATGTTTAGTGCCATCCTTAGCATGAATTGAAAGAACAGAGAGACTATTGTAAGTCTGTTTGCAAAACATCCTTTTTTTTTTGTTGTTGGGTTTTTTTTGTATTCACCAAGTCTAAGCTCAAACAAAGCCTCCTGTATTTTGTTGAAGTCACCCCAGAGCAAATGTATGGCTACTCCTGGGTAAAATACAGAATTGTGCCATGTGCGTACAGAACCAAATCTGTGTGCACAGAACAGTATTTCAGCAGCTCTCTTAATGTATACAGAAACAATAATAAAGGACCCAACACTGAGACCTGCGGAACCTCTCACATGACTGTAACAAAGTCAGAACAAAAGTCACCACTTTTTACACACTGGAGTCACTGGTTTAAGTTAGCAGCCAACTATATTAAAGATTTTTAAAAATCCAGACCAGTGGATCTCAGCCTAGTTAGTAGTAGGCTGTGGTTCACTGGGTCAAAAGTCTTCAGTAAGTCCCAGAAACAGTGCTGGACAGTATGACTCGTCATCAAAAGCAGAGTAAAAAATCTCTCACCACTCTGGATACAACTGCAACATGTGTAGCATTGAGACCTGATGTTAGAATGTGAAGCACTTTTATTCATCAAAAATAGATTGTGCTCATCTACTGTCAGAAAAGAGAGAAAATTACTCTTGCCGGCCCAAGTTATCCTTAGCATTGCATGTTACTTTAAACTGTTTCTGATTCTATTCACTTGTTGTTCCTGTCTGAACTCACATTGCTAAAACTGGTCCTTCCTCTGAATGTGGGGTCGTAAAGGCCCTCCACATGGGCGAGGCACAGCCAGGGTTATAGAAAGTGTCCGAGCACTGGGACAACAGGTTGAGGGGTCCTCAAGGGCATTACACTTCTCAAATGTGTCTACAACATTACAAATGTCACTGTCAACACCCAGCCTTAGTCAGGCAAACTGGAACTTTATTTAACTTTTATCTCCTTAAGAAGACCACTTAAACATAAACTCAGGGATACTGTGCATCAGGGCATAGCTGAGGGCCCCTACACCAGAATACCCTGTTTGCACTTTACTTGCCCACTTCTTCAAAGAACACATGCAGGGAACGCAACACATACATGGTGACCACTGTACCATGTTATTGCACCTACTACCACCACCTCCCCCACATACTCAGAGACTGTTCCTTTCCCATGGACCCTGGAGGCTGATGTTGTATACATTATCTAAACCACAGCGCACAGTAGGTAAAACTTTCTTAAATATCCCTGGGCAACAGAAACAAACCTGACCAGCACACAATGTTGGAGTGGTGAGACATGGGGGAACTCAGTTCCTGGAGTGAACTTAAATGTCTGACAGTTCCAGGAGAAAATGGTGACTGCTTCTGTGTAAAGTGTAGCCCCCTAACGGCATAAAATAGAATAAATAAAGTATAAAAATGCGAAGTTTGTATAATAGAAACATAGAATCTGATATCAGATAAGGACCACTTGGCCCAACTAGTCTGCCCATTTCCCTACCTAATGGATACGCTGCAGATCCTATCCTAGTTAACCAACAGCCTACTTCCTGCTACCCCCCACTAGAATTGCCTTATGTCTGTCCCATGCATTCTTGAATTCCCTCACTGTTTTTGGCTCTATGACCTCCTCAGGAAGACTGTTCCATGCATCTACAACCCTTTCTGTGAAGAAATACGTCCTCACATTACCTCTGAGCTGTCCCTCCTCTATCTTCAAATTGTGTCCCCTTGTTCTTGCACATCTCTTTTTCTGAAAGATGCTACCCTCTTGGACTGTGTTGATGTCCTTGCAGTATTTGAAAGTTTCTATCATGTCCCCCCTCTCCCTCCTTTCCTCGAGGCTATACATCTTAAGCTCCTTTAGTCTTTCTTCATATGTCTTCTGGTGCAGACCTTGCACTATAATGAGGAAATGTTTCCCCAAATCCCTGCTGGTATGTTTATATTACATCAAAGGCAGTGGGTTCCCCCAGTGAATTGTTTTCCATTTCTAGCACAGCCATCACAGCTTGGCACACATGTGTTAACCCTGGTGCATAAGGCATCAACAGAAATGTGGGGAACGTTTCTCCTTGACCAGAAATGTGGGGAACGTGTCTCCTTGACCAGAAATGTGGGGAACATTTCTCCTTGACCAGAAATGTGGAGAACATTTCTCCTTGACTCTTCTGCTCGACCTTATGTTGTATTGGATAGCTCCTCTTCCACTACGGAACCTGCAGCATACGCGCATGGGTCTTGGATGGATCTCTTGAAGGGGACTCTATACTACAGTTTCTGCTTCTCCAGCTACTGCTTTGGATTAAAGGGACCCATCTCCTTTCTCTCAGCTCTTTGCTTTTATCTCTGCTAGCATTCTGCTATTTCTCTTCCTGCTTCTCCCAGTTGAGGGAGCAGTGCCTTCCCAAAGGGTAGGAAGGGTCTAGCAGTCTCTCTGTCTCTGTGCTGCCGGTTTCCTCAGACTAAGGTTCATACTAAGGTTTTGTAAGAGCTAGGGGGCCTTTATGCCCACAATGCTCTTGTGATACCAATAATGATCAATTATATTACCAGATAGTATGTATTTATCCAAATTATTTTTAAACATATGTTTAGAGCTACTAATGACGATGTCCTCAGGCAGGGAATTCCAAGGTTTTATTACACGTAAGGAGAAGAAAAATTTCCTTGCCATTAAATTAAAAGTTTTACCGTATAATTGAAGTGGATGACCTCTTGTGTTATATGGGTTCTATTTGAACTCAAATCCCAATTCAGTAATTAAAAAGGGGTCCTGCATAACATCATACATAAACAAAAGATCACCCCGCATACGTCGAACCGTTAATGACATCAAATTATCAGTGATATTAGCCTTGATTCATAAGGGTCATTATAAAGCCCTTTAATATGTTTAGTGTATTTACGCTGGACCTTTTCAAGTAAGTTAATGTCAGATTTCTTAAAGGGGCTCCATAATTGGGAAGCATATTCTAAGTGGGGTCGAACATAGGCATGAAACATGGGCATTAAAACTCTCCTGTCCTTAGAGTTTATATTACGCCTAATGGACCAGATAACTTTATTAACTCTAGCAATAGTCTCATTAATCTGTGAAGTGGGACAAAAATCCGATGATATGATTATTCCCAAACCTCTTTCACTTACTGAAATGCTAAGTTTTTTTCCAGCTAGATGATAAGTCACCTGCCTATTTGAAGCACCCAGATGTATAACCTTACATTTATCGGGATTTAGTTGCATCTTCCATTTGACAACCCAATTAGATATTGTATTCAGGTCTGACTGGATGGTGTCTGTTTGGTCCACAGTTAAACATGGTCCACCTATTTTTACGTCACCTGCATATTTTATTGCAGTGGAAATGCAATCTAGGGTTAGGTCACTTATAAATATTTGAAACAGGCACAGTCCCAATACGGAACCCTGTGGGACCCCACTAGTAACACCACCAATAATGGACAGGTAACTATTTATGATTACACGTTGGGTTCTGTTAGATAACCAGTTAGAAATCCAACTGATAATAAATCCATTAATATTTTGATCGTATAGCTTTGTAATTAAGCCCAAATGTGTGGCACAGTGTCAAAGGCTTTACTAAAATCAATAAAGATGACATCATATGGTATCTTTTTATCAAGTGAATAACTAACATTTTCATAAAAACACATCAAGTTGGTTAAACAACTACGTCCCTTTCTAAATCCATGTTGGGATGAATCCGATATATCAAAATTGTTAGAGATTCTATCTTTTATTAGACTTTCCAACATTTTACAAAGCGGTGACGTTAAACTAATGGGCCTGTAATTTTCCCAGTCATTTTTGGGTCCCTTTTTATGAATTGGAATAACAAATGCTGTTTTCCATGAGTCAGGGATGAAATTCTGTGCTATACAATTATTAAACAGTAGCCAAAGTGGAAGCACAAGAGAATGTCTTAATAAGTATACATAATGGCCTGCTAAATAGTAAGGGGGGAAATGCTTGTTTTACCTTTCTGTAATGATAATTTAAGTAAGACATTCTCCTTTAAAATGGTAATAGGTTGATCACTACATGGAATAACAGGGGACTTACCATTAGATGTTTGAAATGTTTCACAACATTTTGTATGAAACATTTCTGCCATATCACATGGGTCATTAATTATCTGATCATTATATTGTAATGGACCAACTTGGCAAGAAGGTTTTTTAAGTGAGTTTACATATGGGAAAAAAGATTTGCTGTTATGTTTGTTAGCGTTAATAGCTAGATTATGCTCCCACTTAATTTTAGCCTTGCGTATAGCCCTTTTGCATTTTTTTTGAACAAGCAAATATGAATTCCAGTTATCTACAGTTTTGTTCTTTAAAAACTTAGAATTTTTTTTAATTTTTTCATTAATACTATTTTTTATTGATTTATTCATCCATTTTGGGTAGAGCCTATTATGTGAATTTTTTTTCTTTGTATAAGGAACATAACAGTCTCTCAGATCAATTGATGTATTAAATAATATATCCCAACATTCTGAAATAGGACCTGTATAAAAACACTCCCAATCATATTTATTTAATTCTAATGTAATTGAGTCAATATCTGCTCTGTCATAAAGGTAAACAGCTGATTCAGAGATAGTGTTATGTACCATGGTTTTTAATACAAATATGATGGTATTGTGATCGATATTACCCACAGGAGCAATAACTGCTATGTTCCCTAAGGATAAACTAGCATCATGGACTACAATATCCAAGATCTTATCTCCTCGAGTAGGCTGTTGAATACTCTGAATTAGATTACACTGTTGATAGAGACTCAAAAATGTTTTGCTTTGGCATGATATGGCAGATAACTTATCCCAACATATATCTCCAAGATTAAGATCGCCCATTACTACTACTTCACCCAACACACAGGCTTCTTCAGTTTCACTCATAATAGTGACAAGTGTATCAGATGGAGATCCAGGGGGTCGATAGCAAACCCCTATAACTATTGTTTGCATATTATTTAATGTCAATTTAATCCAGGTGGTTTCAGTGTCACATGGTATCTTTTTAATATTATAGGATATATTAAATGATTGTAAGGACTTTTTTATAAAAAGTGCACCCCCCCTTTCTTATGGAGTCTATTTAATATGTAAGGAGTGTATCCAGGTACCATGTTATTCCAGTTGGCCTTATTGTCACCCCATGTTTCAGTAACAACTAAAACATCAATATTATCAGAGGCTAGTCTACTATTTAATTCATCTAATTTATTTGTAAGACTTCTTGCATTTAGATATAAAAAATTCAAGTTCTTTATGAAGTGTTTTGAAATACTAAATCTACTCCTGTTCAGAAAGGAAGGAAGAAAGGACTGTCCTTCATCTCCCCCAAGTTAATTAGTTTAAACTAGGGGTTATGAAATCCTTGATGTGTTTAGCAAAAATAGAGGAACCACGGTGACTGAAATGGAGCCCATCACCACAGTAAAACTCAGTCCTATATAAAAATTCTTCCCAGTGCGTAATACATTTATGGTTCTGCTTCAGACACCATATTCTAAGCCAGTTATTGTAGTTTTTGATATTCTGGTTGATTGAATAGGATTCTCTAGGGATTGGCAAAATTTCAGAAAAGCCAATTTCACAGCCCAATTCCACTAGGATATTAGCCGTAGTGACTGTCTTTTTTTATATCAATTAAGAAGAAGAAGAATCAGCATTTATATAGCGCTTTTCATACACAGTATCCCAAATCGCTTTACAAGCAATGCTAGACTGGTAGTGAAGTGACTGAATGTGTGGTGGCGGCCATATTGCACATCATCACCCCACACACAGCCTGAATAATTGCATGATCCAGTTTATGGGAAGGGGAATGTTGGCCAGAACACCGGGAATGTTCCCTGCTCTTTGCGAAGAGTGCCCTGGGTTCTTTTACTTCCACCTGGACACCCACCAGGACAACACCAGGATGGACAGAAGGGACCTCGGTTTAATGTCTCATCCGAAGGACTGCACACCCCAGCAGTACAGCACCCCCCCCAATACTGCACTTGGATGCCAGCGATTTTTAGGTGCAAGTCCAATCCCGGTCTGGGACGAGAACCCACGACCTTCTGGTCCAGAGGTGGATGTGCTACCAACTGAGCCATGCTGACACCTCATCGTGAAAAATGTTATTAGCTCCCAGATGTAAAATAACCTGTGGATTTGTTCCCCTGTCTTTTAAAATATTGGGTAGCATAGCAGTGATATCACTAATGCGTGCTCCCCGAAAACTAGAGCACATTCTGTTAGCTTTATCATGTTGACAAATGGCTCTATCTATGTGTTTTGTAATAGAATCCCCAATAACGAATATCTGTCTTTGGCTAGTATTAATAGGTGTCATGTGAATATTCCATTGGGGAAGTCTCAATTGCTAAAGGAGGGTGAGTAGAGGTATTATTAAGGGACAGAAGTCAAAGCAGCAGTGATATTTGGCAAGATATCTGCGTTAAAACATGGAACACCATCACAATTATTTGATTCAGATAAATTCTTAAGTAAACCATATTTATTTTGAGTGTCCAGTGTAAATATGGAGGCCTTAAGCCCTTTTTTAAACTCTCTTTTGCTCTGCACTTCATACCATTCTTCATCAGCTGTGCATTCTGGATCCCTAGGACGTTTCTTATTACCTATACTGTTGTCAACGGGGAGACTGTATAAGGCTTTGTCCTGGCCCAGTTCTTGAGTAACCACATTTCTAATGGTTTCTTGAAATTTAGAGCTAGTCTCCTCTGTTACTTATGGCAGTGATTGTTTTTAGAGATTCATGGGAAGTAAGACGTACAGCTATTTCTTTTTGACTAGTCTCTGGGGTTAGAAGACATGAGTCAAATAAAGTAATCTCCTCTTTTAGAGAAGTATTTTCAATACATTTGGAGCATAAAAAGTTTTCTATATTATTGGGAACAGACAGCAATGCATACATACCACAGCAATTGCATTTATACCCTACGTCTCCATCCAATGTTATAATGGCGGAAGCCATTGTTAAACTTTAAATATGAACCTGAGAGATGAAGTAGAAACGGCAACAATGCAGCACCTACAGGACACTTATCAATATGTCCAAAAATGTTTTATCAGTACTAACCAACTACGTCTCAACAATAGGGGTTGACAGCTTGTGTAGTTGACGAAACACACTGTGACTGCTGAGGTATTTAGAAATCTGTGTATATCATAACTCCATGCTCCCACAGACCCCACTGAACACACAGAACATGCAGAGCGCATATGTACTCATATGACCCTGCATGCCTTCGCTCCCACTCGCTAGCATGAGCCTTTTAATCAGTCTCCAACCTGGAAGTGGAACTACAGCTCAGAACTAATAGGAGGTAACTCCAGTGCTCTCTTTCTTAACCCTTTATAGACGGATTGGGGGAAGGGCAGCTCTTTTACTAATGTCCTTTAGAAAATGTATGGTAGAAATCCAGGATCCTGATTAACTGAGACAAGCTGGTAGCCTGGTGCCCATATCTTTAATCTCAGCATAAATCCCAGTTTAAAAAAGGTACTTGTGCCAACCTGCCGCATTACCTAAGGAATCATTGTGCCAAATCTAGAAATGTTATTTCTGAAGTGGCATCCATTTTTGTTCCACGCTAAATAAAAACAAAAGTCACACAGTATTATACATGCAGTCTGAGTTCCACATTCTTCTCAGTGCCAGCACTCCCTCCCAGTTCCTCACTTGAGCTGTGTTCTTATGTAAGCCCCCAAAAGGTGGGTTTTCCTTTTGATCCCCCAAGGCTTGGGGTGGGTCCACCCATCATGCCTGCATCCTCTGGCTGGAACTGCTGCTGGAGATCAGGAGAAGAGGAGTTATTTGCTTTCTTGTACACCATCAATGGAAGGGGTGCCCCTGCCCCCAAGACAAACCAGAGGGATTACTGATGTCATCATTGTAAACCAGACTGTAATCTTGGCTGGAGTAAGTGTTTAAAGAAAATCAAGTAAGCAGTGAGCAGAAAGAGATTTGTATGTAAACATCATCCAGATATGTAACAGAATGTAAACAAATGGATGTCGCCATCTTGTTGACTTCTGATTCCCATGATCATCCAATTGGAATTCAAGGGTTCCTGTTAAAGACTCTGGTACTCTGGAGGAATAGCAACAGAGTGATTGGTGCCGTTTTCCAGCCATTGAGGGGGCCAGATCTTGTGTGCCAAGATGGACAGCCAGTAAGAGACTGTAGAGGAGGTTACTGAGCTGAACCCTATCTACAGCCTAGGAGGAGTTCAGTGGGCAGTCCTTTATTTGTTTACTTACTTATTTATTTATGTATTTATTTATTTCATCATTTGGACATAACCTTTGAGCAAAATGCTCTTTTTCAAAGGTTCCAAATCTTGACAGGAGGACAACACAGAAAGGTAGTTACAGAGTATGGGCGCACAAGTACAGAGACAAAAAATACAAGAAATAACAGCAATTGGTCTATTTACAATTGTTGGCTATCTCATATAGAGGTGCAGCATATTGCAGTTAGTATAGCCCAAGGTACATGGTGAGTGCTGTGGGTTTAAGAAGCAAATTTAGCAGGAGGTAAAGCAGCCAGGGGAGGCATTGTCGTTATTTCATATAAAGTCGGGAGATCGACACAGGCTTTCACACCCTGTATGTTAAGGCAGCCAACAGGAGACTTTGTCGTTAATTCTAGTCAAGGGGGAGATAATTTTGTGTGCAGGACGGGCCTAGTAGGAACATATTAAGAGAGCAATGTGAGGGAGGACCGTACACAGAATAAGCTGGGGGAAAACAGGTGCTTTGAGACAATCATATTTGTGCAGGGGCAGTGGCAGGGGAGGGGCTTAAAACAGAGTGCTGGGACTTCCGGTGACGTCACCGAGCCATGCAGCAGCGGTAACCCAGAGCGCCATCTACCCCACAACCTAAAAGTTAATTTTACCAAATATCCCTGTGAGCTACCTCATCTTAACACTACCGGAACATTTCCCGGATAATGGAGAGCAAATCTAAATCACAATCGGCAACCGGTGGAGGACTTAAGCAACAAAAACTAGACTTGCTGCCTAAAGGCCAGACAAGAGATGCACCATTGACCAGGCCTCCAGAAACATTCGGGAAGGAGGCGGAGGGCGATTCAGAAGACAGCAAGGAGGACTTCACGATTACCTCGCAGCAGTTATGCCATGAGCTCAGATGCCTCACTCGGACTTTGGACACCATAAAGGCAGATGTGGCAGATAATAAATCCAAAATCAAAGAGCATACCAAATGAATACAAACCCTGGATGAGCACCTCACATCGTACTCTGAGGCCTCAGATCTCCACAACAGGGCTATCCTACAACTGCATGATCGTTCACAGTTTCTTCTAAACAAAACTGAGGACCTGTAAAACTGCTCACGTAGAATTAATATCCGACTACATGGCCTGCCGGAGCAGACTGAAAGTGGTAATGTCCCAGACTTTATTGAAAACTTATTAAAAGAGGTTCTGAACATCGATAAGGACATCCAACTAAACATTATTAGAGCTCACCGAGCATTTGTGTCACCACCAAAAGACCCCAAAGCTAAACCCCATTCCTTGATCATCGTATTTATGGACTTTAGGACCAGGGAGATGGTCCTAAGGAAAGCATGGTCTATGGGAGAGATTGTATTTGGAGACACACAACTTTTCATTGAGCCGGATTATGCACCCTCTGCTATGGCTAGGTGCAGACTCTGGTTCCCAGTGGTGAAGGCGCTTCGGGGCAAGGGCCTAAAAGCGAGGGTCGACTTCCCGGCCAAACTCAGAGTGACCTTGGGCAATGGGGTAAAGATATGTCAGTCCCTGAAGCTAAAAAGTACCTGATCTCCCTAGACATTATGGTTGACAATCTGATCAACCCCTTCCTCATCAAAGAGCTTGAGAGACGCCAGTGGCAATCTGCAGGACCTTCCTACAGTTACAGTGCTCGTCCAGTGGGCCTAGACCGATGCAGACCTCCAACCCCTGATCCAAGCTACAGGAACTGACCACTAAACAGAAAGATGGTAGAAGCACTCCTACCAATTCCAGAGCAACCCATGGAGTTTCCGAATCACACCTAATAGCAAGACACCCTGAAGGCTCCTCCTCACAGTACTTGAGTGAACTCAAGCAAGTAAGGTGGAGACATTCTTTTGACTGAACATTAAAACCTCTAGTCTAGAGAGGCGTTCAAGCCCACACTTGTGAGATTGGAGTTGGGGCCAGTCAATGCCCCACAAAATTATATTCTTTTACTGACTTCGCCACGGTATTCGGACTCTAAAGGTGGAGATGCAGGAAGGACATTTATATAATTTGTTTTCTTAAAACATGCAAAGCAGGAGATCAGCCTCTGCATCTCCCTCACAACTCACTTATACTTTATAAAATACTACTGTAATTGTGGCCTTGTTAGCTGTTACATAGGGCTTACAAATGTTCTATACCCAGGGTTTGTTGTGAAACTGTTAGTTCATGAGATACTTCAGTATAGTGGAGGATAAGCTGGGTCCTTGCGCACTGCTGAGGCTCCAAGACCTCCTGGGGAAACTCTGACATGAAAACAAGTGAGTCACGGGGGGATGGGGGTTGAGCTGGATGGCACAAGTGACACCACAAGGGCCGCTCGGAGAGCAACCTTTGGTGATCCGGCCGCACAGTGTGGGATATAATCCCACCACCATGATTCACTGCAAGTTTGGTAGGCTTGCTGTGGCACCTTTGAAGCAAACATGTTGGTTTAGTACAAATGGTTAAAAGTTGGTTTAGTTTTGTTCAAAAGTTATGTTAACTTTAAATTGCAACAGTTTTTTGTCTGGCTATGTGATTCTTCCCCATTGCTGACCCCACGGCTCTTCAGTTGGCACGGTTGCCTGAGGGGACCCTGGGGAAAGCTTTCTAGGATGCAGAGATACCTGGGCCATACAGATGAGTGAACTTACAATAGTAACCTATAATATTAGAGGGCTTAATAGCCCAATTAAAAGAGCTAGGCTCTTGCAAGAAATGAATGGAGCCGGAGCTCAGATAGTCCTATTACAGGAAACCCACCTCACAGAAACCAAGCACCTAAAGCTCTGTAGAAAATGGGAGGGTTCAGTATATGCCTCTTCTTACTCAGCCCATGCACACCGGAGAGGCACTGCAATTCTCATACATAAAACATGCCCACTACAGGTTGAGTTGGTAGAATCAGACCCAGAGGGGTGATTTGTTTTAATCCTGGGATCCCTTGTTGACACTCCCTTCATCTTGACAATCATTTATGCCCCCAATGTAAAAAGGGAGGCTGCCCATTTTTTTATAAGTAATTTTTCAAGATACTTGTGGCACCAGAATGCCTCTGCGTCACAGGGGGGGGACTTCAATACCATTCTTTGCCCGGTGAGGGACAAGAGGGGAGGGGCTCTTAGATCTATGCTGGGAGTGGCAGGGACCACTCTCTCCAGGCTCTGCACAAATCTGGGACTTGCAGATGTATGGAGAGAATTTAATAGGGACCAATGAGACTGCACTCATTACTCTGATAGGCACAACTGCTATTCCAGAATAGATTTTTTTTTTCTCTCCAGGGAATGGGTGTATGCAGTAGATTCCTGTTATATTTTACAGTGTACACTATCAGATCATGCTTCACTTAAGATGAAATTGACATTGGGCCCTTCCACTCGGAACTCTCACTGGAGACTTAATGTGGGGCTATTAAATGATCCGGAATACAAAGATCTGATAGAATCCACCATTAAATCTTACACCTTAGATAATCCTCCAGAAGTGACCACCCACGCGATCCGCTGGGATGCCCTGAAGGCAGTCCTTCAAGGGGTGACAGTTGCCTATTCCTCCAGAGCACAGAAGCAACAGGAGCAGAAGAGAAGGGAATTGGAGTCTGAAATAAAGGACCTAGAATTCCGGTGTAACCCCCCCTACAAATGAGGGTTCCTAAAAAGCCTCCGTGGAGCTTGCCTAGGTGTTCCCCTGCCTGCTGGCGTTCGTCGATTAAGCCGTTAAGACTGGCACGGTGAGTGCTGACAGAGCCTCCTCATACTGTCTCTTTAAGAGCTGTCTGCTTGCAGACATGATTACTGTTCCTAGGGGGGGCTGGTGTTTCTCTGCTCGAATCCTGCCTGAACTGTGGGGAAATTGCTCCATTTCTGCAGTCACTAAGAGCGCAGAGGGAGCCTAAATGAAAGATGTAACTGTTCGCCTGAAACCAGTTAGAATGTTAGTAAAAATGCAGTTTGTCTAACCTGCCTTTCTTGCAGCTGGGACTCTGTGTGTGTTGCCCATCCATTTTGGATCTGAACTGCCGAATGGGTCCAATCAGTGTGGGGGGACCTTTAAAATGGAGTCTGTTTGGACCAACCAGAATTCGGACTCTACTGGGAGCCAGCTTACAATGAGGAGGTATAGCTAGTAATTCTGGGAAGTGAAGTTCTGGACTTTGGCGCCTATTTGCACCAACGGAGAGAGTTTCTGAGTGATTGGCAGCTGAGTCCACCAACTGGACTGGGTGGCGCCCAAAGAGAATGCTCTACCTTGTGACTGAGGAGTCAGATCCATTGTGACCGTGAGGAGAGAAGGAGCTCTGTGATTCTGCGTTGTGTAGTTTCGTGCGGGAAGCGCGTGAGAGGCCTAAAGTCAGGCTGTTGCTGTTGCCAACTCGAATCGGACTGAATCTGAGAGTACCAAAAGGAAGGAAGGCTGAAAGAGTGGAAACCAGGCTCACCCTGTAGAAGACTGGAGAAATTGCTGAATCGTGCCTGGTCTGTCAGGAATTGAAGCTGCCGTGTGAACTCACTGGTATTTGCAGTAAGTGCGTTGGGACCTGAAAGCAGCTGCCTGGTATAGTAATTTCCTTTACATATAATTGTGTTGAATGCTCGTGAGGAACAGCTATTCCGGTTCTCTTGTCACCGCACAGTGTAAGCTGAATGTTGAGCTGAATGTGTTCGGACTGAATCCGTCTGCTGATCAAGGCAGTGTGGCCTGAGTGGTAGAATCTCGTCTACCTACTTGTGTGTCTGGCAATCCAGAACCACCATCTGTGCCAGGTTTCATCAGCGTGGGGTAGCATGAGTACAAATCAAGGCATCCCCTGCAACCTGTTAACAATCACCAGTGTTTCATCTGATTTTCTTTCTTTCATTTTCTCAAGGATTGAGCCATCCGGCTCCGGATTACAATTGGGTATTGTGCATATCTCTCTTACAAGGCCCTGTCCATCTGCACCTGCCGGCCAACCCCGGGCAACGGACCTGGCCAGCCCCTCAACCTGGGTACCCAGAGTGTGACTTTTATGACTTTGTATGAGTGCACAGTATTGTAATTTATTTCTGTCAATCAGCTTAATCTCCCCCTCTCTGTGTTTCACTCCCCTAAATAAACCAGATTGGTTGTTATTGACTTTAACCTGTTTAGAGTGTTAGTACCTATATAGTAGGCATTGCATTATTTTGTGTAAACTGACCAACCTTATTTCACAGGGGGTCCTCCGAGACAAACTGCAGAATCAGTCTCGAGGGTAAGTGGTACCTTATGATTGGATATAGTGTACATGTGGGGTATTGGTATTGCCATCCTTGTATATTGTGTGGACCATTAGAGGGAACAAAAGGGGGTCTCAGTGTCCCAGAGGGCTGTGACCAAACTCGACCAACCAGTACAAACCCTGACCTCTGGGTGGAGGCACCCGTCACAGAACCTAGGCCCCTCAACCTGTCCGTAGTCAAACAGACAAGAGTAGTAGCCCTTGGGATAGCGCCACCTAGGGGTTACACCAACATAAAATTTCCCTAAATGAATCGGTGCGGGCCCAGTTGCTGGAGAGGAAGAGATCTCTAGAGAAACTTCTCTCCTCTCAGACAGAGGCAAGCTACAGGAGAATTAAGCAAAGCTATTATGAGAATGGGGACAGGGCAAGCAAGTTGCAGACTGCCACATTGACGCATCAGCAAGCTAGCAAGCTGGTACTCCGGTTGGGGGACCCAGGAGGGGAGGGGGCAGTAGTTAGTCACCCGGAAAAAGTAAATGAACTTTTCTCAAATTATTACAGAGCATTATATCTTCACGAACCGGTAGTCAGTGCAGACGCAAAAACCTTCTCATTCTTTGAAGCTCTCGCCATTCAAAAACTATCTTCAAATGAAAGGGAAAGTCTGGACAAGGAAGTTACCCTACAAGAGATTAGAACCCAAGTTGCTTCCCTCAAAAATAGCAAATTCCCTGCTCCAGATGGGTTCCCCCAGAGTTTTTTTAAGAGATTTGCAGACCTTTTGCTGTCCATTCTGCTCCCAGTCTGCAATGAGGTAATGGAGGGTGGTCCCATCCCAGAATCATGGCAGCTAGCTCACATATCGCTTATTCATAAAGAAGGTAAGAATCTCTTAGAATATGGGTCATATAGACCCATCTCCCTGTTGAATGTTGATTTGAAGCTGTTTACAGGGATGTCAGCTAGGAGGTTACAGTCCTGTGTCACCTCCCTAATTCACAGGGACCAAACAGGGTTCATCACAGGTAGATTTCTACCAGATAATATTCGATGGTTCTTAAATATCATCTCCTCACAAAGCTCACAAGAACACCTTCAGTTCGCTATCTCCATGGATGCAGAAAAAGCTTTTGACAGGGTAAATTGGCAATTTCTCAAAGCATCCATAGAGAGAATGCAATTCAGCCCTAAATATTTGCAGTCTAGCTCCCAACTGTATATGAACCCCAAGGCCCTGGTGAGGGCTAATGCTGGTATAAGCTCCTCCTTCTTTCCCTTTACCAGAGGAACAAGACAGGGTTGCTCTCTCTCCCCTCTACTTTTTGCACTATGCCTCGAACCACTGGCTGCTAAGGCTAGACAGACTCAGGAGATAAGGGGTTTTATGGTGGGTAGTTCTGAACAAAAAAATCTCACTGTATGCTGAAGACACTATGTTCTTTTTATCCTCTCTGGAGTGCTCGGTCCCCTCCCTAGTCAAAACACTAGAAAAAATTTAGTGAAATGTCAGGATATAAGATTAACTTCTCTAAGTCTGAGGCACTGGTACTCAGTGGAAAAGTGAAACAGGAATTTAAAGACAGCTTTCCTTTCAGATGGGCCCCAGAAAACCAAATTAGTTACTTAGGCATATAAATGAATACAGATATATCCAAATTGTTCTCAATAAACTATAGTAAACTGTGGGAGGCAATAGAGCAAAACTTGGCTAGATGGAGGCTCCTTCCCTTGAGTCTGGTGGGACAGGTTGCAGGGATAAAGATGAATATTCTCCCCCAATTTTTTATTTTTATTCCAAACTCTCACTTTAAAACTCCCACAAGCTTTCTGGAATAGACTAAATAGAGGCATATTGCAATTTGTTTGGCAGTTCAAGAAACCAAGAATAGCCAGACGTGTGCTGTCCCTCCCCAAAGAGGAAGGTGGTCTGGCCTTGCCGAATTTTAATCAGTACTACCTGGCAGCCCAGATGGGCCCAGTTCTCTCCTGGGCAAAGCAAAGAGTTTCATCTGGCTAGTACGACTTGGAGAATGAGTTGGTGGGAGGTAATCCTTAATTCACCCTGGTATTGGCCCCAGTGACCCCGAAATATGTAAAACAAATCCCGAATAAATGGGTAAGACATAGATTATATATTCTTTCTAAAGTCAAGAAGCTGTTGGCTACCCCTACAGGAGTAGGCCCATTGTCATTGATCAGGTATGAACCAGGGTCCCCCAGAAGGACCAGGGGGTTGCTAGATGGGAGGTCCAGGAGGTGACAAGATTTGCCCAGCTCATTGAAAATAACAGATGTATCTCTTTCCAGAGAGCTAAGGAGAAGTTTGGGTGGAATAACTCAGAATTCCTTAGATATATGCAAACTAGACATTTTATTAACACCGCAGACCATCTCGGGGACCTTACCAGACCTCGCTCAGAGTGGGAGAACTTCCTATATGGAATAGTTCAAATAGCTGCAGGAGACAAATACATACCTAATATGTACACATTATTGTTAAAACTGGGAGGAGTCTCTTTACACTCACATAAAACGGCTTGGGAGCATGAATTGAACCAGAGTATTAGTGAGGAGGATTGGAATCATAGACTTAAGTTTGGCTGAAAGGTGACAGCAGCCCAAGCCTGGAGAGAATTCTTTTGGAAGATGTTAATCTGATATTTCCATGTTCCCACCATAACACAACATTATTCTGCTTCCCACTCTGCATTGTGCTGGAGAAAATGTGGAGGAATAGGAAATCACTGGCATGTGTTCTGGAGCTGCCCCCAGCTGAAGGCCTTCTGGCGGGCACTCCAGGCAACAGTTCATAAGATCACAGGGATTCTCCTTCCATTGGAATTTACAGAATGGGTTTTAGGCTTCCCCACAGCCACCCACTTAAACTTATAGTGATTGGGCTAAAATGTATCACAACCAGATGGCTCCAACTAGAGACACCTACAATACAGGAGTGGGTGGGTAAAGTGAGGGAGGTTGTCTCCATGTCGGCCCTGACAGCAAAGCTCATACTCCAATTTGACAAACACGTACAGAGGTGGCAGGCCTGGGAGTCCTTGGTACTTGGGGAGTTTGGGGAGAAAGCCACTATATAGTTCCCCAGGCCAACCTATCCTAGTTTTGCAGTTAGAGCCGAGCTATCTGGTCAGTTATTACTACAGATTTTTATAAGCACTAGATTCCAAGGGTCCCTAATTGAGTGACACTCTGGCTTGATTACAGCTACCTACTTTTAAATACTGTTTTGTCTCTTGACTTACTTTCTGGTATAAACACGGTGGGAGAGAAGCTGTTTTTCTTCACACAGCCAGCATCAGGTTAGGGGTAATGTTTTGTCTGTTGACTGCCCCATATTAATTGTTCTTTTTTGTAATTTAAGTTCAATATCGTTTGGGCATCTGCCATTTTAATGACAGTGGCCCATCCACAGCTCACAAGTGTACCTAATGATTATGATATTGTTTTCTAAATGAATCTGTCTGTAACTGCTGTGGTGACCATGCAATGAATCAAGCTGAGTTAAAAAAAACCAAAAAACAGAGTGCTGAGTTAAGGACAGTAGATAATAGGCTCATCGACAGACTGTGGCTATGGAAGGCTCAATTTTGAGGGCTGGCAAGTAGTAGGAGGAAGTAAGAGATTAAACTTAGGGTTACTGGCCAGCAGGGTAACAAATCTGAGAATGCAGCCCAGGAGCTGGCTGAGTCCAAGCTACTAGGTGATAGTGCTACAGGTTACCTGCAGCTACAGACCTCAGCCTTGGCCAGGTGACATCTTAGTTCCACCTTGAAGACAGGGAGGTTGTTAATGAGTAAAAGGCATGCTGAGATCTCATTTAGCCAAGAAGGAGCCCTGTAGGCAAAGGACTGTTGGCCAAGCACCATTTTTCTGAAGGGGATGGCAAATGGGCAGCGAGTCTGCCCTCTAGTGCAGTACCCAGATCTACCTTGCCAGAGCAGTTCTTTGAAGGCCAATGGAGCTTTACCTAGGAGAGACTTCATGCCAAGCAGGCACGTTTGGTATTTGATTCTGCTAGCAAGACTGAGCCTGTTAGTGTGCTCATAGAGGGAGCAGGTGTGTAGGAGATTATCAACCCCTACAGCCAGCCTGCAGGCCTTGTTTAGGGCCATGCTTACTCATTTTAGCGCAGTGTCAGATGCCGACCCATAGACCACAAGTCCGTATTCAATAACAGACAAGATGGAAGAGGAGACTGCCAACCTGAGGGCCTCAGGAGTTAGGTACTGCCTGTGCCTGTAGAGAACTCCAAATTTGGTGTTCACTGTTTTGATGACCTGATTGATATGCTGCATATAAGAGAGAGTGTCATCAATGATCACGTACAGGTATTTAAAAGAGATGACCTGCTCAAGTGGAGCAGCCTTGTTGTTGGTAATAGTAAGGGACAGAAGAGATCTCTTGTGCTGGTGACTAGTTATCAACATCATCTTCATCTTCTTGTAATTGAGAAGCAATTTCTGAGAGCTGAACCAGTCCTCCAAGCTGCGAAATGAGTACTGCAAATCATCCTGTAGGTGCTGAAGCTGGGCACTACTACTAAGGATGACAGCATCATCTGCATACAGAACAATCTTGTTATTCCAAGCTTCTAGAAGCCTGTTGATGAACAGGTTAAAGAGGAGGTGGCCCAGTATAGACCCTTGTTGGACACCCAGTACTATATCCCGAGACGAGGAGATAGCTGTCTCAATTTTTACACTCTGTACTCTGCTGGATAGGTAATCCTGGAACCAGAGGATGGGTTCAGAGGCTAGCCCGAGGTGCTGAAGCTGGTCAAGCAAGATGTGATGGTTGACAGTATCAAAGGCTTCGGTGAGATCTACCAAGACAGATCCCACCAGGCTGCCCCCATCCAAGGCCTTGTGAACGTAGTCTATGAAATCAACTAAGGCTGTAGTTGTGCTATGGCACTGATGGAATCCGTGCTGTTGTGGGCACAGTAGACCATACCTTTGAAGGTACTCCGAGACCTGATCAGCCACGATCCTTTCAAGCGCCTTCGAGAGGGGGGAGAGGATAGATATTGGTCTATAGTTAGCAGTGGAAGACCGGTCCCCACTTTTTAGGACAGGGGTGACTAGAGCTACCTTCCAGGCTGCAGGGAATTTTGCAAGGGGGAGAGACTTATTAAAGATCTTAGTGATGGGAACCACCAACTCGTCCAAGGCAACGTTCACCAACTTCATGTCGACTGAGTCACTACCAAGTCTGGTTTTACCCAGCACCTTAGTAATGTAGGTCCTAGCTTCCTTGGTTGTGACACGCTTGAATAAAAATTTGGATGGGTCAAATTATCTCGGGCTTTGGGTGGGTGTTGTGGGGGGGGGTCAAGGAAGCTGGGCGGGAGGATAGAACTGAGTTCGGAGAAGGCCACATTGAAGGCTTCTGCAGTCGTGTGTAGATCTAGGGTGGGAGTGCCATTTAAGTTGAGCATGGAGGTGTGCCTCCTGTCTTCCCTGCCCAGAAGTTCCTTAATGTTATCCCAGAATTGCTTCCCATTGCCCCAGTTATGTTCCAATTCCTCCTTGTAGTAAGCCACCTTGGCCTGCCTGGCAAGAGCAGTACACTTGTTTCTGGCTGTCCGATACTTTTGGAAGTCATATTGGTTGCCCGTGCCTCTGGCAAGTTCCCAGAGGTTGTCCCGCTCCTTCATTAGATCAAGGAGGTCCCTGGAAATCCATCCATTGGAAGCAGCCCTTATCTTTCTTTTTCTCAGAGGGGCGTAGGCATCACAAATACCATTGACTGTGGACACAAAGAATTGCAAAACCTGGTCAATGTCTTAAAGACTATCAAGGGGAGACCAGTCAGTGTTGGCCAAAGCTGCCTTAAAGTTGTGTTTGGCACCCCTCTTCAGGACTCAGCTAAAAACCAGAGTGGGGGGGGGCTCTTTTACCTTATTAACCCATATACATGCGACTGGCGAGTGGTCACTGAGGCAATCAGGGAGCACCTGGACATTTTTGATTCTGTTGGGGCAGTTAGTCAGAATCCAGTCAAGCAGGGTGCCCTTTCCTGTTTTGTGGTGCTTCCTAAGCAGCTGGAGAAGAGAGAAGTGTTGAGGAGGAGAGCTGAGGCCTAGCCAGGCCTCGGAGCCCAAGATCCTGATGGTAGCTGAATCTGATTGCTGATTGCTGAAAGTTTCATCTGAGCTCAGAGAAAGTGCTGTGAAGCCTGCAAAGCTGAGGAAGACCAAATCTGCTGAAGCCATCTGCAGACTTTCTGAAATCAGAAGTGAGAACAAGCCTTTCTATCTGTCTGGTGTGCAATGGGAGAATGTGGTAAGGAGCTTGTCTCTAGGGTACTTGTACCCTCAATCGAGTGAAACCCACTGGGGTAAGGCAGATCAGTTCATCATCTCCACCCTTCTGAGCTTGCCATGCAGGCATGTGTTGATCAAGAGAAAAAGCGAGCCATGATGCAGTGATGGGTCCAGCCTGGGCCTACATCCACAACCTACCTCCTGCTGTGACACTGATTGTTCAGACTTGTTAGAGGCTGCTTCCAAATTGATACCAGACACGTGAGTACTGGTTTGCCAGACAGACAACCGCTGCTGTTGAATCTCCTTGTTTGGATTACTATTTTGTGTTGAATTTCCTTGTTGGAGTACAGATTGTTCTGATATAAAAAAAAAAAGTGCTGGCCAAAATTCAGTTGAGTGGCGTAAAAAGCAAGTTTGCATATCTGTAAGTGCACTAATACAAGATCCCAGGCATCACATCATCAGGTCTGTAACAGGGTATAGTTTACCTTGGTGCCCAGTAGTTTAATACAGAACTGCATTCTAAGAAACTATTTGCAATGAATGTAAACTGGAACTGTGAGGATCTACTACTGAGGGTAGTGGGGAGGCCCTACAGTACAGAATGGTAGGCCTTGTCTGAATCTGTGTGTGGGGGTGTTGGGAGGCCTACAACACCATCTCGGCAGAGAGGTTCAGACATCTGAGATTGTATTGCTTAGGGTGACACACTAAAAATATCTAAAGTGATAAGCTTGTTGCTGTTGCTTAAAATCATTGCTAAACCAGTTTTGCATAACCCTTATTCTCTTCACAAGACCTGTCTTGCTGACAAATAAAGTCCTGTTGCTAGCTTCTAAAATTTGTGTGTGTGCATATTATAAGCAATCTATCCAAAATGGTACAAAAATGTTTGAAATTGCAATTAAAATGTGGGTACTGGTACAGGTTGTTTTTTCAGGTGGTGTCTGATAGCTATTAGGGAGATGGTTGGTACTGCATCTCAGGGGTCAGTATTCTACTTGTTAACAGGCCTATTTCCTTCTGTAAGTGAGGCACAGTGCTGTTCCTCTTGTTTCCCATCCAGACCAAACTCAGGTCCTTTAACCTTGCTTACCTTGCTTAGCTCTTACAGGCACTAGGCAGGGGTAATACCTGAGTATAACATCTGTGACCATTACTCAGTCCGTCCCTTGCTCTGTCATTCTGTCCCTCCCTGGATGTCTTGCTCATTTCATCCCTAACCTTCTCACTCAGACCGTCCTTTGCTGTCTTGCTCAGTCCCTCCCTCCCTCACTTCCTACACAGAGGCCTGTGGCAAGCTTAGTGCAGAGTGCAGACTGGCTTGGCAAACTGCAGCCCCATGGAAAAGCTAAACAACCACTCCTGCGCCACACAGGAAGTGGCATGGAGCTCAAAACGGCCAGAAGCTGCAACGAGGGATGCAGTTTCAAAGATAAATATAATTAGTGCTGAAAACATGCTGCCAAAAATTCGTCTTAACTAAGCACACACTACACTCCAGTGCACAGTACAGCACACATGAGCACCCTCTAGTGACAAGCAAAGAAACTAGCACAAAAAGAACACATTTTAAAATGTTAATATTTTTCTTCTTAAAATATTTACACAAAACCTATTTTATAAGCGCTTCTTGACATCCAGAGGTGGTTTTAGACTGAGATAAATGCACGTCCATGGGCTGCAAGGTGTTTTGATTGCAGCGTCAGGCCTCACCGAGCCCTTGGCCATATGTTTATCTCAGCCTAAAGTACAACCTGTCAAGTCTTGTTGTTTGCTTAACTGCTCATTCACAACCAAGTGACCTCTCAAACAAAGGACACAGCATTCTGTTACTAGGAGTGCTGGGACCTAAGGTATCCTGGATTCTGTATAGACCCTAGTCACAGGAACTTTGAAGAGGAGGCCTGGAACACAAACAAAAGAAGTGACTGGTAGCTTACACAGGTACTATTGGGCCTGCCTTAGGAGTCACAATACTCCTTATTGCCATCTCATCCAGTTTCTTCCTGTTTCCAAAAACCATGGATTTAGTTTTTGTTTCTGTTGTCATAAGCAACTTATTGTGTGGAAGCCAACACTGTGCTTTTTTAAAGTCCTACTGTAGATGGTCCGACAGCGCTGGTACTATTACTTGAGAAAATTACGGTGTCATCATTCATACAAAATAATATGGCAATAAGGGCAAACAGAGGGAGGGCCATTCAAAAACAAACTAAATTGTAAAAGACTTAAAATAGATCCTTGTAGAACGGCTATGTTTATTGGCACTATGATTGAGTACACATTATTTAATTTGATCTTTTGGGTCCTATTTGATAAAAACACCATATCTTTCTCCATTGGAGCAGCCCCTACCTCCATAGCATTCTCTGCCAAGTTGAAAGTACATCTCCAACAATCTAATGTTTGTACATACTTTGTATGACTTACAAATGCGTGTTGATTTATCGTGCAGCTTTGAAAGCCTTACCTCTGCACCAGGTTACTTTATTTGGTATCGTGATATTTATGCACTTGTTCCTTGTCCCACTGTCTTCATGTGGACTTTTCTGTACCCAGGTCAAATCTGAAGAAGGTGTCTTGGTGCCACTGCACCATCCCAGTTGTCAAAATAAACAAATTAATTAAAGAAAGCAAAATAAAATAAAGTAGTTTTGAAACCAATTCTTAACCTCATAAGACAATCCAAATGCTCATAGCTTGTTAAACCATTTCTTCTAGTCTTTCTGACTGACTAAGCTTGCCAAATGTCAAAGAGTTCATAACTAACTCTGCTGCCTGCTTATATTGTCACCAGAAACAGGAGGCACGGCTACCACACCACTGCTACTTTACATCTGCACTGGCTACCATTTCAGTTTAAATTTGCCCTCCTGACCAACAGATCCTTTCATTGCCTTGCACCCTCTTGCCTTTCTGAGCATCTTACCTCCTACTCTCTTTCCCATTTTTTTTTTTGGGGGGGGGCAATAAATATCATTCTACAGCTATGAACAGATTATTATCAAATCATCACATACCTGAGTAAGCAAAATGACCATCCAGACACTTCATTGCTCATTGGCTAGAGATCATGCTGTAATCACAAAAAAATAACCTAGTAATGGGACTTGTCTTTTGGACGATAGACATGCCGGTATGGATTGACATTGTATGTCGTCTCCGCCACGGTCTTCTGTTTCACTGGTGATGACTGTATTATTTTGGCTATACCACACGAGTTTACATTTAATACATTTTGGGTGCACTGGTAGAGGATTTTATTATACTGTTTTAGAGGTAGGAGCTCAAGGCCTAAGACTTTGTGCTTCCAAAAAGAATCATCATATGACCAGAAATGTCTCACCATTTCTTCTACATGGGTGTGTAAGTTTTCAGCCACATGGGGCCATAACATCAAACTGGTGGGGGGCAAATTCAGAAAGAATGCAAGGAAGTTATTCATGGAAAGTCATACATAAGTAGCCTACCTAACAGGGAGGTCAACGTGGGCACCACTGCCAGGTACAAAGCTGGCTGGGATGGTCCAAAGAAGACATATTGGGAGGGAGGTAACATGACAGTAATTTCAAGGTAGGATTCCAGAGAAGACTGGATGGACTCTGTGCTTTATCTGCTCATGCATTTCCATGTTTCTCTGTTTGTGTCCAAGTTTGTCAGCGGTGCCATGGCAGCCATTAGGTGGGATTGGTCTGATCCTTCCATTTGGAGAAAAGGAGGCTTTGGCTATCAATATGGCTTGTTGCCATCAGATGGTCAGATGATGTGCAATTTATGTGTTCCCAGTTTGGAAGCCCCTCTGCCCAATATGCACAGTTCAGGGGTCAAATTGATATCCCTTCTCAGAATTTTTTTATGTTCTCTCTGAATATTGCCCTAGAATTCCTGAGTCCTTAAGCACACCTGCAGTACGTGGGGTATAGAACCCTCTTCCTGGTCACATCTCCAGTGCAAGTCTGAGCTGCATATGACCACTCGTTTCATTCTGATGGGGGTCTGATGCATGTGCTGTATCCTGGATTTAATCTCAATGGATGAGTTTTTTTTTAATGCCCTGTTGCACCTGTTCTAATTACTGCTCTGAGACAGCCTTACTTATGTCCTTACTGTCTCATGATTCTGAGGGCATTTTAGGGCCCCTTGTAAGTTCAATATATTTATACATCTTGGAGACAGGAAGAGGTTAAGGATATTGGTGGCTAAGCATGTCCCAGCACTGTATTTAGTGGAGATCCTTTTCACAGATGTCCCGGATCCGGAGGCATGATCTGAGCTCACCCAAGATGGCCCCTTAGGCTCTTACTCTAATACCTGAAAACTTGTAGCATTCAAAATCTGCGAGTTTCCCAGTGCCTCTGACATACACCTATGCAACCCTCTGATAAAGCTCAATGAGTGCTGCATACCAGTGCTTTTATTTTCTGGCTCAGTACCACCGATTGATCGCAGCACCTTGCCAAAGTTCTCCCTCAGTGTCAACCGTGATGCTCCCACATGCCCCACCATGTTGATGGCAAGAATTAGAGGAGTTATAGCCAACAGCAGTAAAGCAGTCCCGGGGCTAGATACAAGAATCTCAGCCACGGAGACTCACGGTACCTATCTCAGCTCAGCTACGTATTACCGACAGGCCCAGCTGAGGGAGCAGCCCAAGATCTTCCACCAATTGCAAGAAAAGGTGGATGATCTAGAAAAACAGGGGAGACGAAATAACTTATGATTCATTGGCCTGCCTGAAAAAGCTGAGCTAAATGACATGATTGGGTTCCTCTGCCATATCCTAACTTCCTTCCTCAGACTTCTTGGCAATCTGCATTTTGAAATGGAGCTGGGCCACAGATCCTTAGCACCGCTAACAAATACAGAAGAAAAGCTGAGATCCATCCTGGCAAAGTTCCTCCATTACCAAGTTAAGGAGGATATGCAACACAGAGCTAGAGGCCTGAAGCATCTCGAGTTGCAGGGCCACCCAATAATGATATTTCAAGATTTCTCCTGGGACCTGACCAGCTGTCACAGAGAGCCTACACTGCTGTTAGGCAGCGCTTGCACCAACTTGGAATCCCATTCTCACCAAGATACGCAGCTACTCTCCGCATAGTAATGAATGGAGTTCCTAAGCTGTTCAACATGCCAGAAGCTGCTGCAGCTTTTTGACTGTCGACGGGCCCTCAGGCACTAACAATGGAGCAACTGCTCACCATTAGCTATAAATCTTACA
The DNA here is from genome assembly GCA_016271365.2 of Neoceratodus forsteri. Classification (NCBI taxonomy): domain Eukaryota; kingdom Metazoa; phylum Chordata; order Ceratodontiformes; family Ceratodontidae; genus Neoceratodus; species Neoceratodus forsteri. The sequence goes on along the minus strand of CM028137.1, from coordinate 528,570,570 downwards.
CCCTCCATGTAACAGTATGGCACCAATGGACACCACCCCTGCTACCTAAGCAGGACAACTGTGTACCCTCCCAGGACCCAGGAGAGAAGCAGTGGTCTCAGCCTTCAAAGGCCAAGTGAAGAAACAGGAATCAGACCAGAAAGAGAAGAGAAAAATCCTTGCCTCTGGTATGATCAAGGAGTAATAGCTGCATTGATGATGCATCTGGGGAAGAGGAGGCAGACTTTACAGCCCTTCACATGTCTATCACAAATGCCCCATTGTCCTCCGACACAGCATTGGAAGGTGGGAGCTGTGATGAAATGCTACAACCGACTTCCACCATTTCATCAGAACAATCAGAACCTGCCTCAGTCTCCACTGACAAGCCCTCAACAACCCCTTAATTCTCCTGGGCTGAGATTTGTGGCCTCCGCAGTTTCCCTCCCCTCCTTATACTCCTGTGGACCTGAAGACTCTGCTCTGAAAACCCCATCCTACTTAGCAGTACCGTAGGGGCTGAAGGCCTCACTGCCTTGAAAGGAGCTAAGCTGAGGTACAGAATTTGCCTTACACAGTCTCTGTGTTCCTTCTTTGTGCATTACAGTTACAAATAAAAACTTTTTGCTATGTACAGAGGGGCCAAGACAGTGTTGACTATAATCTAGAATTATGTCCTGATAGAATACACTCTAAGTCAAGGTCATCATCACTCTCTCTCCTTCTGTACGTCAACTACTCTCCTTCCCCTCACCCCCACCCCCACCCTGGTGACTGCTTGGAGACTGGTTCTTGACTGTGTGGTGATGTGCACACACTCACCAAGGCAGGGAGAGCTCCGACCAACAACTCCCCATGCAACAACACTTCTTTGATCTACAACAGGAGACCTACAACCCTGGTACACCAACAGCCCAAAATCAAATATACTATGTCCCCTCAGGTTACTGACAGACTGTTGTGAGCTCACCCAGAAAGTTTATGTTAGCTAAAAGTGATAGCAGGAATGCCACAGAACAGAGCACTTACTCCCTCCCCTCCAAAAAACTTATAAGGACATATCCAGTCTGTCAGCCAACTCATTTAGTCATGCAAAATTTGAGATGATACTTTTTCACCACGCAAACCCTCTAATGCAAGCGGGGGAGGAGGGAGGCCAAATTTCAGGCTTGCTCACACCCTCTACAAACCACTTCAGACTAACAACAACCAATCCAGCTACAACTGGCACAGCCCTCACCTCCCAAAGCCTATGGTCACAGGCCCCAGGATCCCAATGATGTGTGCCTCCCATCTCTACTGTTACCAATCCTTTGTAGAAGCCTTCTCGTTTCATCTGCACCATGCAGGATGTCAGACACACCATTCTCTACAGCTGCTGCATGTGTGCTGCCCTCAGGACTAAAACTTCTTCTATATTTGTTCCAATCGGGTACCGTCATCAGTGAACTGGCACACATGTAGCACTCTCACAGACCCACTAGCCAGCCTCAAAAGCGTAGAGAACTCTGGACTGGGGTTGCTATGTAGACTTTTCAATCACCATCTGCTCTTAGCTCAACTACCTGGACTTAACCATTGGGACATAGGGGCAGGGGGGCATTCCTCATTGCAGCTCCAATTGTTGATAAAGGTTTTACCCTCTACCTGCTTGGCACTGTGAATGATTCCACCCCCAGCAGGCTAAAGGACAGATGCAGCTGCAAAACTACAGTGACTTTAACGATACCCTTGTCATTGTTCAATGTCTAAAGTTCTTTCCTTTATGCAGAGTGGCTGACCAGTCTGTATCACCCACCTCCCACGCATATCATGAAAAAGGAGCACCACTACTACTACAGTATGCCCTGGTCCCCCATATGTTTACAGGTCTGACTGTCTGTCTCGACCTTTCGATAGAGCTGAATCAGCTGACCCACCCAGGCTACCCCAGATACAATCTCACCCTCTAATGAAGAACAGTAAGGTACAGTACAGTACTGCAGTGCTGTGGCAGAGGAGAAGGTGGTGCAATGGCCAGCAATTGATGCCTAGAATGTAGAGCCTCAGGTGCCCAGGGGATAGCACTATCGTCATCGTTTTCCCAGCCCTCTATTGCCACCACATCCTGGGGTGCCTGGAAGGAGGTGGAAGTGCTGATAATGAATGCAACTTCAGTTGAGCTTACTTTTTATGTGAGCACCGCCCCCTGGGCCCCCTATACAATGGCTATTGGCATCCACTACCATCTCCCGCTAGCTGCCAGGTGTGCCTAGCCATATCAGGTTATACACCACTAATTAAACTAGGGGAAGCAAACACCTAATTATTATACACTGTAATGTTATCCTCTAATACCCTATCCACCACTACTTATACCCTCTACCCACCACAGGCCGGGGGCTCTACAAAGGATGGGATGCTCCCAGGAACTAAGCGGCTACCATAGTCAGACGTACATCATGCCCAACATTGGCAAGGTCTCATGGGGATGATGGTAAATGTTCCTCCCTAAAAGTCCCATACCCATACTGGTAATGATGCATGAGAGATACCTGTTAACCAGGAAATCTTGCTATTATCTGCAGGATTTACAGTATGGTACAGATTAACTTTACTTTTCTAGTTCCTTCTTCTGTAGTGGGCCTATGCCCATGAGAACAGCATGGAAGCCATGGGTCAAAGTAAGAGCCCGGCAGAAAGCCCCTGCCTCAGACCTTGTTGTCAATGTACATATTTTTTTGTCAGGCCTTGATATGTTTTATCTTTCTGTTATTATGAATGCTGTTGTTTCTTACAAGTGTCAGACAGCTACACTGACAAGAGCTTGTCTTGGTAAACAAATAGTGCAACCCCCGCTCCAGTTTACTGCAGTAAGGTATGCCCCCTCCCACCGAATATCTGAGTGACGTCATCTGACAGCGAAGTAACTGCTTCAGTTTTGCCTGAAATTCACCATGTCAAGCACCTCCATCCCAACCATTATGATGGCAGACTTAAGATACCTTAGTTGGAACATGTACGGAATGAATTCCCTGGTGAAACAGAAGCAGATCCTAACCCACCTCAAAAGGCTTCCAGCCCAAGTGGATTTCTTGCAAGAAACTAGACTATTAGACCTTGATTCTGAAAATTTAAAAAGGGAATGGGTGGGGATGGAACATCATAGCTCCGCTAAAGTAAAGATAAGAGGGGTGTCCATCCTTCTCCATAAGTCACTACACTAGACTGTAATGAAGGAGGAGGTAGATCCAGCTGGACAGTGGGTGCTAGTGATTATGGATACCCTGTTCAGGTCCCCTAGTCCTGAGGAACCTCTACACCTTGAATGAGGGTTCCCCTTCATTTCACCAGCTAGCTGACAGAGTAACAAGTTTCAATGATAATAACACCCCTGTTTTGCTAGGTGGGGATGTTAATCTGGTGCTGGACCACACAGTGAATCACAGTCTTGGATCCACAGTGCCCCATATTAAAGCACAGCAGGCAGTAAACTCTGGATGTTTGACCAGGCATTAGCAGATGTTTGGCAGATATATAATGCCAGAATTAGGCACTACACTTGCTACTCAGCAGACCATCAGTCGTATCGCAGACTGGACTTTTGGCTGGCATCTTCTGTTCTCCTCCACACAGTAACTGCGACTAGTAACCCACCTCTGATCGTATCTGATCACTACCCCCTCCAGCTGGACATATTGTGGGATCCCAACCCAGGCAAATCCTCTTCATGGAGAATGGATCAGCTGCTGCATGATCAGCACTTCACAAGCTGGATAAGGGAAGAGACCAAAGCCTATTTCTGTATTAAACAGTACAGGGGAAATGTTATGGGTGCCCTATGGAAGGCCTTCAAAGCCACAGTGAGAGGACTAATTATTGGATATATCAGGTGCAAAGATAGGGAGGCTGAGCTAGCCAACCTGGAGGCAAAACTCTAGTTTAAAGAAGCAGAGTTCAAGGCTCTACCAGGGCATGCTGCAAATTCCCCTCTACATGCTGAGATCCTAAAGTTCCATGTAGAAACTGACACTCTACTAGCTAGAGAGCCTGAACTAGCACTATTGTGGCTGAAGCAAAAATACCGGGAAAGTGGCGAATGCTGCAGCAAAGTGCTCACTTACTGCCTGAAAAAGCAACAAAGTGAGTGACATGTAGCGGGGCTCAAAGATTCGGTAGGTGCAATCTGCTCCAGGGAGAGTGGTATAAATAACATAATGAAAGATTTCTATAAAGCCTTATACAACTTGCCCAGGATCATGCATGAATACCATCTGGAGGCCTTCCTTAATCCACTGCAGTTACCCTGAATCACTGTTGAGCAGTGTCAATATCTAGATTCCCCATCACCATCCTAGAAATTGAAATGGCCCTGAAAGCCCTTAACCCATGTAAAGCATCAGGCAGGGATGGTTTCCCAGTAGAATTCCTCCAGCTCCTCGATCCCATGATCTGTCCATACTGCTTCACCTATACCAAGAAGCCACAACCCTCGGCTCCTTCTCACAAACCACAAAACTGCAACCACCATGGTTCTCCCCCAAAAAGGAAAAGAACCCACAGACCTGGCATATTACAGGTCTAGCACCTTGATCACAGGGGATTGTAAAATATTTGCCAAAAATTATGCCCACAAGACTGGAGTCCTTACACCCCCTCTCATTCACGCCTCACAGGTAGGATTTGTCCAAGAAAGACTCAGCTCGGACCACCTATGTGCCCTGATCAATCTAATGCACCTTACCAAAGGCTTCCCCACTCCAGCGGCAGCTTTAGCGATAGACTTTGAGAAAGCATTTAATACAGTGGAGTAGATTCACGTCCATAAGGTCCTGAACTTGATGAGCTTCAACTCTCAGTTCTTTACTACATCTGCACATTATACTCTGACCCAATGGCAAAGGTGCTTACCAAATGTACACTATCTGAAGGCTGCCCACTCTCCCTTCCTTCATTATGTTCTGGCCATCGAGCCTGAAACCTGTACTATCCAGAAAGGCCCTTTGATCTCTGGAATCCATGTGAGACAGAAACAACACAAAGCTTTGCTATATGCAGACAATCTGTTGTTTATCAGAGATCAGGCCCCTGCCTCAACATCCCGCCTCTTCAGTCTTCTCGCCTCCATCTCTAGCATCTCTAGCCTGAAAGTTAACATTTTAAAGATGAGATCTTGCTGCAGAACAAACTCTGCACTGCCTCACTAATGCAACGTCTAGGGTTGCAGTGGGCAGAAGAAAAAATAAAATACTTAGGGATCAGTATATCCTCCAAGTTTGCCAAAATGTGTAATCTCAACCTAACACTGCTATTGCTGGATTTACACACCAAGTGTGATAGAGGGAAAACCCTTAAGCTTTCTATAGCAGGGAAGATAGTAACCATAAAAATGGTAACAGCCCCCCAAATCTTTCACATCCTACCTCATCTGCCACTGCGTATTCATGAAAAATGGTTTGACGCCATTAACAAACTCATAGGTGGTTTCCTGTGGGAAGGAGGTCAACCCAGATATAGCCACACAAAATTCTGTATGTGCCAGAAAAAAGGTAGATGGGGACTTCCTTAGTTTTGGGCATACTACTGGACCTTCTGCACTGCCCAAAGGAACATGGCTATTGTCCCCCACCATACCACACCCTTTAGGGCTCAATACCGAAGCGGCACAGATGTAAGGGGGCTCCCTAGCCTCCTTTCTATACTCACCCCTGCCTAATTTCCCAAGCTCTCATTCTACTATAGGCCCATCACTGGCCATGTGGAAGCAGTTGCAGCTTAAACTGGGGATGCCATTAGCACACCCTGCTTCTGCCCCCTTGTGGGACAACCTCAATATCAGGATAGCGAAGCCCCGTTAGGTGGAACAACTGGGACAGCAAGGGGATCAGAGTACCTGCTAGTTACTGCCACCACCCTCATGGACTCTTTCCAAGGTCTCCGTAATGGGTTCCAGTTGGAGAAAACAGATTTGTGATGATTCCAACAAATTAGGAGTGCCTCTGGCCTATACTTGCTTCAGCTTAAAATGCTAGATAAAACATGCCCTCAACACACTTTACCAAGCTGGCTCAAGATTACCAAAGGGAGGATGGGCTCTAGCTGTCAACACATTTGAGACTGCATCCCCCAATCAAACATCCCATGGCCAGGAACAGTGGGCCACAAGTCTGGGAGTACTGAGGTAAGACCTAGACTGCAACACTTGCTGGAAAACAGCCCACATGGTCACAAGGGACCCCAAAATCAGGCTGATACAAACAAGATACTACATCTGTGGTACCAGATGCCTTCGGTGCCACACGTAGCCCAACTTATTCCCAACCCGAACTGTTGGAGATGCAGGTCCCAGGGGTTGGGGATCTGTACCATATTCTGTGGCAGTGCCCCAAGATACAACCCTTTTGGAAACAAGTCACACACTATCTCACTCAGGTGATAGGGCAAAATATACCCTGACCCCCGGAACTGTTAATCATAGGGTTCCCCGAAGGAGCCCTGCACCTTAATACAACTAGATTGAAATGGGTCCTACTTATAGCATCTACACTACACTTCGGGGAAAACCCCTTTCCTCAGGGTGAACAGGTGCATCTGTTAAAGTACAACTATCATACTCTTTATAGTTTAAATTCATATTAAATAAGTGTAAACAGAGCAACCCAAAATATAACCTAAGATCATTTTAGATAGGACACCTCAATGTTGTACTTTCACTCTTGTCATTTACATAGTACCACACTATACTGCAAATGAACACAAGGAGGAAATAAGTGCATACATCCTATCCATTGTATTATAAGTGTCATTATAATATATTATATAACATAACCATGATATGCCTATGTGACCACACCAGGTGTAAAGGCTGACTTCAAACATATATCTGATATTACTACATCAAACTTGAACACTCAGTTGAAAAAAGTTCTGAATACATGTTGATAATTGCCCCCTCCAGCAGCTGCATACTGGAAATTGAGGGACTCAAAGCTCAACAAAGTGTCAGAAATGGTGAGTGACCACCCTTGGAGGGCTTTATCCAAGGAGAAACCAGACTGTTGGGGATGGTTGAGGTTGGAGGGTTGGGAATCCACAGCCGGGATCAGGGTGTATGGATTGGCAGGGTTGGAAGGTGATTTCATGGAGGCGAGACTAAGGGGAACAAAGCACAGTATGTAAACAAAAAAATATCAGACCTGCACAGCAGCAGCACAGCGCACACAGCAGCAATTACAAGCGGGCACTCCAGGCACATATATTTAATTCCCATCCAGTACTCTTGCCTTGGCAGGTTTTAGTATTTCTCATTTATTAGTGCTTAACATCTCCAAAAGACAGGAGTGGTACAGAAAGGGTTAATAACAACAGTGAATGACAATGCTGTCACTGATTAGCCTTATGCAGCATAGCAGTCTTCAGGCATGGCTTTAGCCAGTACCTCAAACATTCATTTTTTTCCACCGGGTTTTGTGGTCACACTGCAATCCATGCATGCCAGAAGGGGTGTGTGCAAGTAGGCATTTTGACATGAAGACATTATCTTTGTGAATGTGTAGTATCATTACTGTTGTTTTCATTTCAGATGTACAGTTCAAAGTGCTAGCACACTGCCTGAAATTCATAGTAACTTTTCAGATTAGGCAGCTGTTAGACTTTTTTGTGTCTGAAGCCCTTTTTCTGTTCCCTTTTGTTAATTAGAAGATTTCCTACCTTGACAATACTAGCTGTGATGTGTGGAACAGTACTCTAACTTGAGAGTAGCATACTTCATTATAATATATGGTTAAGGATTTTTCCCCTTATGAAAATAGCGAGTTTAAAACCATGTAAACAAAAAAAAATTAATCATGACCTATTCCACTGAAATCACTCCAAGCATAGGTTTACCAAAAATCCAATCACACAGTTGTCAGAACATCAGTAAAATATTTTCAAACCCTACAGATCAAACCAATATGAGATCACCAGCTGACATTTAAAAATTCCACTGTGTGACCTTTTGCAACACCCTTCAGTACTCTAGTCCATTCAGCTGAGAGAATGGGTAAAACACAGGTCCTCTACAGAAAATAAAATGTCACATCTCATCTGAGACATACTTAATTAAAAACAAGCATTTGTCAATGCCGAATGTTTGCTTGCCGGCATTGGCAATGCAAGAGTTAGAGAGATGCATAATAGGAATGGCAGTGAAGCATTGAACTAACGCTAACCCCCACCCCCACCCTGCAGAGACTGACAGGCATTGGGGGTGTGTCTTTGTGTCATTGGCCATAATGCTCACACCATTCCACCTCACTCCACCCTGCAGCCCTCACGCTCACCCCATTCCATAAGAAAATAAGCTGAGATGGATGCAGTACAGAAGAATGGGGTGAACGTTGGGGCCGAAGACCCCAAGGCACATCTTGATGCCTGTCACTGGTTGCAGGGTGGGGTGGGGTGGAAAGGCGTGAGCATTATGGTTGACGACCCCAAGTCACACTCCCGACGCCTGTTAGTCTCTACAGGGTGGGTCATTACAGTTGGAAACCCTAACACCCTGGGTGTTTGTTGGTATTTTCGCTCCAAATTTCAGCATGGGCTTTTTGAGACCCCACCTCATGAACAGTGGCACTGTCATTTTGTTACTCAATGCTGAAAGGTGATTTCGCAAAGCGACTGTGCCATTCTGCACCACAGAAGATGTGGGAAAACACATTTCAGGCTGGATGTGAAAAATGACAGCTGTACTGTTCATGAGGAGGTGTGAAAAAATGGCAATGTTGAAAACCTGGAGTGAAACTATGAAAAATTGGTGAAGTTACGAGTGTAGAAACTGCACAACGCACGCCCGCAACGCAATCATTTTGTGGAATTTTTTCACCAAATTTTAAAGATGGGCATTTTGGGACCTCCCCTCATGAACAGTGGCCATGTGATTTTGTTAATCTGTCCCAAAAGTCAATTTTCTACAGTGACCATGCCATTCTGTGCCACAGGTGCAGCAACATGTTTCGGATAGGATATGAAAAATGATAGCTGTACTGTTCTTAAGGAGATGTGAAAAATGGCACTGTTGAAAATTTGGAGTGAAAATATTAAAACTTGGTGAAGTTACGAGCAAGCATAGAAACTGTGCAACGCATACTCATACTGCAGTTATTTCTTGGAATTTTTTCACCAAATTTGCAAGATGGGTTTTTTGGGACCCCCACCTTATGAACAGTGGCACTGTCATTTCCTTAATCGGTCCCAAAAAGTGATTCCGTGCAGTGACCGACTGAGTAACAAAATGACAGTGGCATGTTCATGAGGTGGGGTCCCAAGAACCCCATGTTGAAAATTTGGGGCCACAGTTCCTAAAAATGGCTGAGATATCAACCTAAGTTGAAACCCTCCATTAACTTCCATTATACAGCGCTTATCTAATTCCTCAGTCCACAGTTCGGCTTTGAAGAGTGCAAACGTGTCCCGGTCCAGAGAAGATCGCTGCTCCCAACCTCTGGGGGGTTAGTATGGGTGAGGGGGGGTGCAGGGAGGTGGGTGCTTAGTAGGAGGAGGGAGGGAGAGGGAGAACTGGGGAAACAACGGTGGACTGTTTTCCTTTTTACAGGTTAAAACAAAAAGACACCGGGGGCACAGTTTTCTTTCTTTTACAGGTTTAAAAAAAAAATGTATTTCAGCACACTGGGGTGGGCTCCGTGTGCCACAATAGTGGTGGTGGTGGGGGGCATGCTGACACGGGGATTGGGCACCCCGATGTCAGCAGATTACAGATGGGTTGGGGGGGTAAATCCGACACTTGGAGTGGGCATCCTGATGTTGGAAACATTTTGGCACACTGGGTGGGCTCCCAGTGTGCCACATTAATGGAGAGAGGGGGATACATTGACACAGGGACTGGGCACCCGATGTCAGCTTTCCTTGGAGTGTGTGGTGGGTGGCAGGAGCCACAGATCATTATTTGTTTCACCAGGAAAGGCACACAGAACAAACAAGATGTTGGTGGAGCAAAGGCCAGGGACAGAGTGCTGGGTGGCAGAAACCAACAAGGTTGCGAGGGAAGGAGGAGGTGCTGCTGTAGTGGCAAAACTGTTCATGATTGCAACAGCAGATTTGTTTCAACTCCTTGGCTCTCTTTGAAGCTGCTGTCATCAGCAGCTTCCCCCTTGATTGGTGGCTGAGGGACATGCCCAGTAAAGCATCCGTTGCATTGGCTGCAACACTGGCACACCTCTGAAATGTGGTACTGTCACAAGATGTTTCTTACGCATGCACGCAAGCAAACATAAAAATGCATTACAACTCATATTACAAATATTTCATATTACTCTGACCAAACTTCATACTACAGCTACTTTTATTTTGCAAAGAATCCTTTAGGCAGGTGTCTATTTTCAAAGGGTTCAGAGTCAGGAACAGCATTAATACATACAGTCACTGATATGCATTACAGCAACAGACATAAAATTCCAGCAATACTATACAAGGATTTCAATTACATTATAACAAAACCAGCCATTATGAAGGGTGCAGTAAACAAGGGTTACTTTGTCAGGTTACGTGGCAGTTCATTTGAAGCATTTACATCTTCCAGATTCAGAAAGAGAGGTAAACAGCTGCGACTTAAATAATAAAACAGAGTTACAATCTGTAACAGCATCTGCAAGGCCATTCCAGTGCTTGGCAAATTGGTATGAGAAGGAGTTTTGACCTAACACAGTTCTCCTCCTGGGTAGCAGCAATGTGTGGTGTGCCATACCTCTAGTAGTATATTTATTGTCAATGAAAGTGAATGGAGAACATAGGCCTGGGGAGAACAAGTGTTGCAATGATTTGTAGCCCATGACAAAGGTGTGTAGAGGAGCCTCAAGTTGGGGTTTAACAGGTTTAGCTTGGAATACAGGTCACATGTATGTGTATCAACGATAGCGTCAACTGCAAAGCAGCAGGCCCTGTTAAGTAGTCCCCAACACAAAATACATAACCAGCACTTCAGAGCCAGAAGTTTACCCTTGCAAACTCCAGTGAAGGAAATCCATGCGACACAGTTGTTGCAAAACCAAAAACTGTTTATTTTTGAGGTAAATTCTCAATTTTTTTTAGAAGAGCAGGTACAAAAGTTTGTCTCTTATCAGGCTTATCAGAATTATTCTAGATGTTTTGTAATTAATTATGTACCCTTAAATCTTGAGAAACATAAGAAATTGCAAGAAGGAATATTTCTACTGTGTCATTATGATGCAATGATAATGCCATTAATTTGCTTGTATTTAAGGGGCTGTCCTATAACAGACTAACACCCTCTGACGAAGCCCTTAAGTGGTGACACACTAGGGCAGCCTAGTTGGTAGTTTAAGGGTGGGAGCCGATGACCAGCACCCTGCCTGGCTATAGAGCGCAGCATCTATTTTAGTTTAACCTGTTAAGTAGCCCCCTTACCCGGTTCAGTACCCCATAATTAGCAGACTCATAGACCACAATGCCATAGTCAATGATACATAGATACATAGATACATAGACAGTGTCGGCAGATAAGGGCCTATGGCCCACCCAGTCTGCCCATTTAAGTTTGTAAGTTCAGTTTATGTTTTCCAGGAAGTCTGTTGCCCCTTACCCCTGACCTCCAGAATTCCTTTATGTCTATCCCATGCATTCTTAAAACCCGTGATTGTTTCAGTCCCCACCACTTCCTCTGGCAGGGTGTTCCACTTGTCCACCACCCGTTCTGTGAAGAAATTCTTCCTCACGTTTCCTCTGAATCGTCCTCCCTCCAACTTCATCCCATGCCCTCTAGTCCTGGAACATCTTTTTCAGCTAAAAATAGTGCATTCCTGCACCCTGTTCCTCCCTGTAAGATACTTGTATGTCTCTATCATATCCCTCTCTCCCTCCTCTCCTCCAGGAGTACATGTTCAGTTCCTTCAACCTGTCCTCATAGGACTTGTTATGTAATCCATGCCCATCTTTGTTGCCCTCCTCTGAACCTTCTCTACCTGTCTATGTCCCTCGTGGTAAGGTCTCCAGAACTGCACAGTGTACTCCAGGTGGGGCCTCACTAGTGTCTTGTATAGTGGAATTATGACCTCCCTTTTCCTGCTGGTGATGCCCCTGCCTATACATCCCAGCATCCTATTTGCTTTACCTGCTGCCTTGTCACACTGTTTCCCTGCCTTGAGGCCATCAGAGATGATAACTCCAAGATCCCTTTCCTGCTTGGTGCATGCTATATCCTCACCCCCCAACTGATATATTGTGCCAGGGTTTTTGTGCCCCATATGCATTATCTTGCACTTCCTTGCATTGAATTTCAACTGCCAAACCCTGACCATTCTTCAAGTTTCTGCAGGTCCCTTCTCATTCTGTCTACACCCTCTGGTGTGTCTGCTCTGTTACAGAGCTTTGTGTCATCAGCGAACAGTGAAATTCTGCCTTCTAGGTCCTCGCGCAATGTCACTGATGAAGATATTGAATAGGACCGGTCCCAGCACTGATCCCTGTGGTGCCCACTGGTCACTCTTCCCTCTGTGGAGTGACAGCCATTTACCACCACCCTCTGTGTCCTGCTGCCCAGCCAGTTACCTACCCACTGCACTACTGTCCTGCCCACATCCATATTCCCCAGTTTGTGCAATAGTCTTCTATGTGGCACAGTGTCAAAGGCCTTGCTGAAGTCCAGATAGGCCATGTCCTGCCCTCCCTGATCCACCTCCTAGTCACCCAGTCAAAAATTCAATGAGGTTGGTCTGACATGACCTTCCCTGTGAAACCATGCTGCCTTGGGTCCTGTAGTCCATTGACAACCAGATGTTCCACCAATCTCTCCTTCAGTAGTGCTTCCATGATCTTCCCCACTACCGAGGTGAGGCTGACTGGTCTGTAGTTCCCCGCTTCCTCTTTGTTCCCACTTTTGTATAAGGGGACTACATCTGCTATCCTCCAGTCTTTGGGTACCTCCCCTGTTTCTAGTGATCGGCTAAACAGGATAGCAAATGCTAATGGCAAAGCTTTGGACAAGGAGTTTTTTTTACTTCTGGTAAGAGGTTGTTCCAGTGTCTGTATAAGAAGCTGATTCTTGCATTAACTGTTCTCACCAATTTGTCTGCATTGTCAGGGTTAGATAATATCATTGTACAGTACAGAAACAGACCAAGGTACTTGAAAGTTTTCATTTGCTCAATAAGAGCACCTGTGTTGGTAGAGATTATGAGACCAAAGGATAGATTTGCCTCACTACAGTTGCCAAACAACATACATTTAGTCTTTTTTGTATTCATGACTAGGAGGTGGCTGGTAAACAAGGCTTGGACTGAGTTAAAGTCATCCTGTAGCCTCACCTTAAGGTGTTATTTATTTTATTTATCACTTTGTTAACCGGGTAAGTACACTGGACCACGACCCGTTTTCAAGAACGAACAGGAGCCACTTGAAATGCAGCTTAGATGATATATTATTACAATAAATACATTCAATAGGCGACAAATGATACATACTAAACATAATAACATACAATTTCATCATCATCATCAATGTATTGGAAAGCAAAATTGAAAGAAAATCTCTCTTTTACAATTGCATTCATCAGAATAAAACATACATACATATACATACATATACCATAAACATAAAATCACTTACATAAATTACATGTCTTCACACATTGTGCAGTTATAATTTACTTAAAACAGCTACATTCACATATCATGAATCTAACAAGTAGTCATTTAAAGTGTGACAACGTAATGGTAGATGTCAATTTCAACTTTTTTTGAATAGATATCCAGGTCTTAGGAACAGCAACAGCCAACCTGTAACTACCAAATCTAGTTTTAAATCTTGGTAAAAAATACTGAGGCAAATCAGCAGACCTAAGTGAATATATTTTATGATCTTTAACAATAACAGATCCTTGCAAATATGGAGATAATTTATCCAGGACAAATTTATAAACATAAAGCATCCAATGTATTTGTCTATGAACTGAAAGTGATTGCCAGCCTGATATAAAATAAAGATTGCAGTGATGAATTTGCCAGAGAAGCCCAGTGACGAATCGCAATGCACTATGATAAAGAGGATCCAATAATTTCAAGACCGCATCAGTTGTTCTCATATAGATACAGTCACCATAATCAATGTGTGACATAAACAAGGAATATACCAACTGTTTACGGATTTTAGAGCTAAAACATTATTTATTCCTATAAAAGAATGATAATAATTTCTTACATTTATTAGAAAGCATATGAATATGTGATTCAAATTTCATAGAGTCATCTAACGTAATACCTAAGTACTTACTTATATGTAGAAGTTCTAGTCAGGTTAGTCCCATCCAATGCTTTAACACTTAAAGTTGTTACATTTTTGATTATCTACCTTAGATTTCCCAGAAAATAAAGTCCATTGAGTTTTGTTTACATTTAACAATAAACGAGAATTAATTAAGGTTTGCTAAATATTGTCAAAATCTTTCGGCAATTTACTACAGTCTTATTAACATTTACAAATAGTTTGTAGCTGCAAATAAAATTTTTACTTAGTTTTGAAATTTGCAATCTTGTTAGCATCTAAACAACATTGAGGCATGGTTTTTCCACAACTTGGGTGCTTGAACTGAGAAAGACCACTCACCCATACATCTTGAGATCTTAGGTAAGATTAAATGGGTAGTTGATGAAGACCTTAATGTTCTACCATCTTTTTTAAATTCAATTAGATTGAATAATGGAGATTGATGTCCAAGTTTCATTATGTTATTAAGTAAACAACCCAAATTATATGAACATTTTTAACTTGGTGATAGCCACCCAAGTTCACTGTATAATATACAATGATGGGTATTGTACAGTTTTGCTTGTAACAAAGGACAGACTACATTAAAAGTTTTATTAACTAAATTTAAATCATTACCTGTTAACATTGTGAATAAGAATGAATTATAATGTAACATTGGCAGAAGTACACTTTTTGAAACAGGTTTCCTAACTTCTCTTGTTAAACAGTCCTTAATTCTATATAGAGCACCTAGCTTCTGCTTAACTGTTTTCTTTATATGAGCTGGAAAGGTCAAATTAGAAGCCAATAGGACTCCTAGATGTTTAGACTCTGTAACCTGTTGCAGCACTGTACCAGTCAGATCAAACAGCTGCAATGGTTTACACTTCTTTAGCTTAGGTTTTGAGCTGAAAAGAATATACTGTGTTTTCTTTATTTGTATTTAAAGGAAAACTGTCCAAAACTTAAAATCATTCTTAAAGTTGCAGCTCCAAGTTTGGTCATGCGAAGTAGCACCTAGCACTACTGCGCATGCCTGAACTTGGAGCATCACGTGCTACTGCGCATAACTGAGCTTGGAGTTCCAACTTTAAGAACGATTTTAAGTACCTTACACTGCTCCATTTTCACCGGGAATTGCTTCTAGAGGTTCAATTAATAGACCTCTATATGGCACAATATTTCTTTTTATCCTGTGTAAATGTGCCTCGCTCATCATTTTTATGAGCATTCCGGCACAGAACCAGATGCCAGGGTCACACTCCGTCTTCCGGTGTGGCTGCACTTTTGACATGGCGCATCCAGGAGCAACATTACAACAATAAATAACTCACAAAAGGTTAGCTCCATTCAATTTAAACTATATTGGTTATTTTAATCGGGCGTTTTTGCAGCCCTGGTGATTGCCCCCACTGTTTTGGACAGTTTTCCTTTAACATCAAATGATGCTGCATCAGCCATCCATTTAGGGCAGAAAAGTCATAATTCAAGGATGAAGGTGGTCAAGATTCCTGTCATTAGAGAAGATGACAGTGCCATCTGTGTAAAGGATTATAATGGAGGATTTGCAAACAGAGGGTAGATCATTAATGAACAAGCTGAATAGCAAAGGCCCAAGTATTGAACCCTGGGGAACACCAAAACTGACTGGTCTGACATCTGATATGGCAGACCTGTATCTAACTTGATTGAATTCTACCAGCCAAGTAGCTCCTGAACCAGCTGACCATATCCATCAAAAGGCCAAGGGATGACAAGCTGTTACAGAGGAGGGTATGGTTGGCAAGATCAAATGCCTTTGTTACATCTGTGAAAATAGAACTGGTCAGTTCACCCCGATCAAGAGCACTATGAACTGATTCAGTGAATTCCGACCAAGCAGTCATGGTGCTGAAGAACTTCTTGAACCCATGCTGCTCATCAGCCAAAAGTTTATTCTGACTAAGGAGCTCTACTAGCTGGTCATTCACAATCCTCTTAAGTGTTCTGGATAGAGGTGAGAGGATGGAGATGGGGCAATAACTGACAGAAAGATTAGGATCACCACCCTTAAGTGTCGGGACTACGTGTGTCTTTTTCTAAATATCTGGAACTTTACCAGTGGCTAGAGACAGGTTGTAGATTTGCTGTAAGGGGGTAGGTGACTTCCCTAAGACCAAGTCTGAAAGCTTCATGTCAATGTAGTCAGGGTTCACTCTAGTCTTACCTTTCATCCTAGACAAATAGCTATACACCTCCAACCAGGTAAGACATTTGAAGTAAAAATTTGATCAGTTATGCTCATCAGGTAAATCACATAGTGCAGCAGAGTAGGTGTGAGTGTCAGGAATATAGGCCGTTAAATCACTAAATGCACTATTTAACATATCAGCTATAGCTTTGTCACCAGAGACAGTAGAATCACCAGGTGTGATAGACTGAGGCAGCAATTTTTTGGTGTTCCTCAAAAGTTCATTTATGCTACTCCATAGTGTCTTGGGTTGCTTAATAAAATGTAACTGCTAGGATTTATAATAATTTGCATTGACTACCCTGATGTGAGATTTAACCAGGCTCCGTAGCTCCCTATATTTTTGTAGAAATTTACCCTGGCCATGTTCCCTGTACAGATTCCAGGTTCTGTCTTGTTCATAAGAAAGGGACTTAATGGCTGGAGTGTACCAGGCTTGAGAGCTCCCCCTAATAACGACACTCTTGACCAGCGCAACAGCATCACAATACCTGTTAAACTGGTGGATAACATATTCAAGGACTGCACTGACATCTCTGGTATGTGTTAGGAAGGACCAGTCAATCTGTTGCAGTGGGGCTTGAAAGTATGGGGTCTTCTGCCTCCGTAGCACCCTAGCAGTAGAAGTTTTAGGGCTAATTTTCACAAACCTTTGCTGACCATTTGCAGGTAGCAGGGGAGTGGTCACTAAGAAAGTCAGGTAACACATCACTGGAAATTATTTTATCCACGTGGCTAACCAGTAACCAGTCAAGGAGGGTTGCTGTACCTGTTTTATAATTAACTGGTTGGTTTGTTAATTACCTGGGTAAGGTAGATATTCACCAGTTAGTCCTTAAAGACTTTACTAGTGCATGCCAGCCAGCCACAATTAAAGTCACCAACTACAATTCTTTTGTGTAGAGGGTTTAGGCTAGAGACAGCACTGACAAAGTAGTCAAAATCACTCAGGACGTTTTTAGGGGGAATATAAGTGACTAGGAAGTTGAGTTTTTTTTCACCCTTGAGTCCCAACTTTAGGTTAATGGTAAGGAGCTCACACCCAGAGAAATCAGGCCTAAGAGGGTGTCTGCAGGCTTTTAAACAAAATGTAATGTACACTAGGGCAGCCCTCATCCCTCCTAGCTGTCCTGTCAGATCTGAATAATGTATAGGTGTAAATCTCAGTTTCTCTTTCTGTGATTCGGTTGGTAAGCCATGTCTCTGTAACTGCAACATCAGATTGGTTGTTTATGACCCATAATTGAAACTCATCAAACTTGGGTACAAGGCCCCCAATGTTGACATGGGCAACTTCAAGATACCCTCTAAAGGATGTCATTGAAAGTACTGGGCCTGGGTTAGGATGTACATTGCCCCTGAGAATGAGAAGCAGTAGAAGCACTTGTCTAAGAGCTAGGTACAGCTTGAAGGAGCTAATGGAGATGTTGCGTGTGCCCTTGATTTTATTAGCTAATAAACAAGACTTGCTAACAAACTGCAGTAAGGTGTCAGCAGCAGGACCCTTGTACCACAGGGGAGGTAGAGCGTTCAGAGCCAGACCAATGGGTAGCAGTAGAGGTAATTTAGGGGCAGTAACCAGGGGCAGGGCACAAGTAGTTGGACATGTCTGACTGGGCCTGGTAATGCTGCATGTTGTATGCAGCTGAGCGTAGGACAACAGGGAACAGGGTGGGTGGGAGGAGCCATCTTGAAGATCCTCTGGTCAGATTTAAAGTGGAAAGGAATCCTGCCAGAAGTGTGGATGTACACCATGTACCACTCCTACAACTATAGTTACAGGTGAGTAACCCTCATTTACAGTGTATGTCACAGTTGACCCCATACGAATCGGGCAACGTGTCTGGCCAACAGCCAACTCTGGGCTGACTCCTGGAAGACTCCTATCACTGCCATTAGCTGTCAGACCATTGCACGAGGACCAGCACTGAGGACCGCTAGGAGAGTTGCCTTATGAGGAAGGAGGCCACGCTCTGGTTGGTTGGCTGGGTTTGAGGGTACGGGGTTAACTGCCACTGCAGAGCTGTCCCAGTCCAGCACTCTGTTGAGCTAGTGTTGGTGGTTGGTGGGGGGAGTCACTGTGGTTGTAGAAGTGACTGTCTCCGACCCCTGAAGGGACGCAGCCAAAATTTGTGTGACTGGAGAGCAGACAGGTATTTATGGGCTCACACAGAATAAAAGGAGCTCCAGGCAGTTTAAAAATTTGAGCACCCCCTCTAGCCATGCTAGTTAGTCAGCTGAGTTGGAGGTGCAGGGCTATACGGCTGTTGCAGAGACGTCCGGTCTGGTGCTCCATTGAGATTGAGTCGGGTGCCAGTGGGGGAGGGGGAATCACTGTGATTGTAGAAGTGGCTTTCTCTGACCCCTGAAGGGATGTGGCTAAGACCATATTTATCTGAACTTCACATAAAACATGTAGAATTCAGTAGAATTAATGTGATTCACCACAAAAAAAGTCAGTTTTACAGAAAAAAAACAACTAGTCTGAAGATACATGTGAACTAGCAAACCAGCTTGAAACAACCTGGACCAAACGTCATACTGCAGCTACTTAACTTGACATAAAACAGAACTCAGTAGATTACATGTAATTCACCAAAAAAAAGTCATTTTGACAGAAAAAGACACTAACCTGAAGATGGGCGTTTGCAAACCAACTAGCAAAGCAGCTCAAAACCACAGCAAACTCTAAGAATTCATTTTCTTGTCTTTCTGTTCAGTCATATGCCTACCGTCAGGCTTCATGAGAAGTAATTACACACCACAGAAACACTCAGCAAAAGCACTCAATGAGAACTAACTAACCATGCCACAAGTATAAAACCACAAAACTCAAGCCAGTGTTTGGCTATTAAGCCACTTAGTGGCTAACCACATATATAATATACAGCAAACATTTGGGAAAGACTGTAAACGTGGAGAATGATTCCAGCAGAGGGTTTTATGAGGTGGATAATGTCACTTGCCCTCCAGGCTCATGGCATATCAACTTGCTAAACCCCGAGCTGGAATTTCTCTCCTTGTAAACCAATCTTTCTTATCATTTATTCTGTTTATATTCCCCCTTCTTACCTCGTCAGCTGTGTGGCTTCACTAACTGTGACATCACAACTGATCAAGATGATTGACTCGCCTTCTGCTGGATTGGTCACTTGTGATATCTCGCTAATTGAGGTCACAATGTTGATAAGATATGAAGAGGATGAAAACTAAATGGGTTAGATTTTCAAAGAGTGATGCAGGGCTTATGTCAAGCTATGCATTGAACCCATTTTTTTGTGCAGCTGTGCCAAACACCTTTGCCACAACTGCGCCCGATTTTCTATTGTTGGGCACAGCTGCGACAGTTTCATCACTTTATGGCAGCTTATGCCAAATATTTGGTGCAAGCACTGTAAAAGGGTCCCCTGAATGCCGCAAGCTAGACCAGGGAAAAGCTGGTCTAACTTGCAGCACTTGGCACATGGAATTGAAAATGCCGATCAACGGTCAGGAGAATACCGCAAGCCTCGTGTCCCATATGATGGGTGCACCAGGGGATTGCGGCTTTCTCTGGGCTTTCAAAATCCAGTTCAGTATGTCATCATCCAAGGAGAGTACTGTTCTAGGTGTCACAACCAGTACTATCCGGAAGAAGGTCATATAACTAGGAAAAGGAGCGAAAGGAATGTAAAAAATACTGTGAAAATAAACCACTATTGCTGGCTACTTTTAAAACTGAATAACATTTTCTGTCTGTATTTTTTGTGTGGCTAACTCTTTACTTATTAAACGTGCTAAATACTATTAATGTTCGATTTTCAAGGTTTTGCGATCACTGAAGTTCAGAAGAAACAGGCAATGCTGAACGCTAGTAAATCACATCCAGCAGGAAAGCCCAAAGGTGAGTTTTAGTGCATGGGCATGAAACGTAAATACGTCATATTATACTGAAAAGGTTTCCCTCAGCCAATCAGAATGCAGAGCTCCTGTCCCATGATTTTCACCAGTCTTTTATTTGTACATTGTGGTTGACTTGTATGTTGTTCTAATCTGGTCACATGTGAAAATGGGCAATTTCTGCTCATTATGTTTGCCAGAATAATAAATAAAAATGAAATTACATGTTGCAACAATCAGACAGTAGATTCAGTAATGGGACCATATGTTAATCCTAGCAGTCTAATGGACTAACATCAACAACCTGCTCTTCACTGTTATATTATGCCAGTAACCTGTATAGTACAAAGGGCAGCAAGATGCTCTTTTTGATGTCCCTAAACATTTCTTCTATTTAACTTTTTTTAATTAAAATTTCAGCTATAGTGGCGGGGGTTAAACTCAGTAATAACCATATATGGGACTTCATAAATATTTGGCCTTGGAGTTTGTATGTTCCAGATATGGCTTTACCTCCTAAACCCATACCACTATACTATTATCGCTATACTAAAACCAGACATAGCTAATTGCAATGACCCAGTTATGAATTTGTGTGTATATGTTTCTACAGAGAGGCAGAAAGAAGGGGTTGGACAGCAGAATGGATAGAAAAGAGACAGACTGATACATAGACAGACAGACAGATAGATAGATGGAGGGTAAGCATCTGTATGGGTAGACAGAAAGACTTTCCATAGATGTGCAAATATTTCAGTATGAGCAAACAGTACAGAATTCATTGACCTGAACAGATGCTCAGAATCCATGCACCAAACTAGACCTTTCTTGACAGGCTTGAGACAGTAACTTAAAAATACTGTGTGTGTGTATATATATATCCTCCCCGAACCCAGCCCCCCACCTGGTACTGCTGTCAGCTTCAACAGCATACCACCTTGTCATTTTGCAAAAAGGCAGTGGTGGGGGCCTTACACACACACACATATATATGTGTGTGTGTGTGTGTAAGGCCCCGACCACTGCCTTTAAGCTAAGGTGGTATGTATTGGCAGACTGAAGGACGGGCTCCATACTCGGCACATGGGGCCTAGGTTTGGCTACTCTGCACAGGGGCACCCAAGTAAATCTGAACACAGGAGGCAATAACTGTAATGTCCAATACCAGGAATGGGATTCTAAAGTGTGGCTTTTATTCACATCCAAACTGAACAAACAAAGCAAAGACGGACCCACACGGGGCTACATTCCTGGTAATGCAGATAAGAGATACAGAACACTTCTTCACTATTTCAGCCATCAGGCTCTGAACCCACCAGGCACACAGCCCAGACTTGCACACAGCTTTGGGTACACAGCCTGACTTGTACACTATTTTGGTTTTTCCCATCCCGGTTCCACCGACGGCCTCTCAATCCCGGTCCATATGGCAGTGAACCAAATTTTCTGTTGGTGGCTCCCCAGACCACCTTAGGGCCTTCGACTCCTTAAGGGAAATTTCCCTCCAATCCCACGTCTGGGTACTTCCCTCATCACTGGCCAAGTGCATGAGGCAAAGTAGAAATCCACAGAGCAAATCCATAGAGGTGGACCTGGTTACTAAAGGTGGGGAGTCTCCCACCTCCAGCTCCCACAATCCATACCCGGCCATTTCTCTGGACATTAAATAACTCTTTTGAAAGCTTGGCAATGTAGATTAAAGGGTAGACGTATAGCACATCTCCTCTACATGTCTTGACTTTCCCCTTGTGCTGGAATTGAACATACTTTTACTTTGGCTAAGCCTATTCCTCTAGGCCTTCCACTAATTCAACAGTCCAAACCCCACTTTAACACAGTTCAGGTGAAACATAGGCCCTTTGACAAGAGCAGAACTCACCCTTTGGTTGCAGGTGCCCCACAGGTGAATCTTGACAGCTTCTGGTACCCAACACATTTGGAAAAAATAAGGCAGCTTCTTCTCTAGCAGTAGCCATGGGGTTGCCCCTGGAATAACAGGCAAACCTTCCACCCCCATCCCCTCAGGGATGGGGCACAGAGACCAGTATCAGCAGTCTCCACCACTTCATCGACAGCTTACTGTGTTCCTCTTTAGGTGGAAACACACACCTTTCCCTAGAAGTAGCTCTATATCAGAGGTTAGGCTCCAAGAGCCTGTGCACAGACTGCTGTGCTCCTCTCTTCTTCACTGCTGACACAACTCTGCTTTCAAAAACTCCCAACATTCTAATCTAACTCCCTTCTGCAGATTCCAATGTGGCTCATGCAGCTGCGATAGTTCTATGGTGATGTCATCCCTCAGTCTCAGCAGAGACTGAGAACAGAGTGAGACAGTGTGAAATCCATTTAACTGGAGTTTCACAAGCTGCCTTCCCTGCCTTCCACTAGGTCTTACTGAGATTCTAGTAACTCCAGGTAACAGGGGGGTTATACTTGCCCTGGGCCAGGAAAATGACTGTACGCAGTCATTATTTACCCGGCTTAGGCCATCCCACCCTATGTGCTACCTGTGGAGGGGGGTGATCAGGCCCCCTCCTACCACGTGCAAGCACAGGCAGGCAACACTAAAGGCATACAGGCCTTTAGCTGACATATCAGCCTCTACTCTACCCACTTACTATGGGTGCTTAGTGGCTTTGGTAGAACTGTCCGGAGCATAGCCCTAATAGCTCAGCACTGCAGTCCATACGGCCATTCAGGACCACAGCCTGTCTAATCCCCCTAGCCCTCTAGGGAAAATCTGTCTGCCTCTATCTTAGTACCCCAAAACAAAAACAACCCAAGGACCTCCCCGACCTTGGGCATCCTGCAACCACACAGCAAGAAACTAATGCCATCTATTACATTGCATTACTGCCTCCTACCCCTACAACCACACCTGTGGAAGGAAAGGGTTACTACAGTAACAACAACAATAACAGTACTTCAAGTTACTACACACTAAAGTACTAGTGAGGAACTCCGATGAGCCCCTCCTCCTCTTCTTGTCTTCTCTTCTATCTTCTTCAGGACCACCTGCAAGAAAAAAGAAAGACAATACACACTCCTAATCTGCATACACAGTCTACCTAACCCTACCATCAAAACACTGGAGAATCCCAAAAATAATTTTTTTTTAGAAAAGGTAGAAAAACAGTATATACATTAGCAAACAGTAGAAAAGCAATGACATTATTTACAATACACATTTGGGGGATGGAGTGCCATAAAAGTCCCATTTAGTGTGACCACAGTGCCCGAAGGCTAGTCCATTAAAGAGTCTCTCCTGGGCTGGAGCCCGGTGAAGCACAGTTCTAGCAGGCCAAAGTCCTGAAGGGGAGAGTCTTTGAGGATAGTTCACACATTCTGGAGTCTGCTAGTGTAGGGTGTGTACTGCAGTGTCATAAGGATAGAAAAGTTAGGACTTATCAGCCCCTTGCAGAACGAAAAATTGGCACCGACCTGCTCCTCAGCCGAAGACTCTCCCTGGCAGCATTCTTCTGATACAGCTGGGCGGACATCTTCCGGGAACTACAGGAGGGCACATCCGGAAACTGCTGGGCTGATGTCATCTCTGGAGATGGCACCTTAGAACAGGAACAAAAAGGAAAACAGCTGGTCTGACATCATCCGGTTACCAGGCGATGAAGCAGGATACAGCTGGGCTGGTGTTCTCTCTGGATCTGAAGTCATCTGGTGGGCCAGTCAATGGATTCTGGAAAGGCCAGTACACTGTAGAACTGATGAATGTGGGGCACCTGAGTCCTGGATGTCCATACTGGTGGATCAACAAAGGTACTGCAATGGCTGATGTGGCAGTATTGACTACCACTGCTCTGCTTTCCATCTGGTAGGCACAGGCACATTTGCAGGGAGGTCTTTGCATTGAGGCCAATAGTACAGGGGGTCAGGAGCTTGAATTATTACCCAGTCTGGGCGCACATAATTCACACTGTGAAAGGTTTCACGTCCCTCTCCATCCACTATTCGCACAGTGTCCATAAACAGTGTCCTGCCTCTGTTCCACTGGGTATATTTCTCATGAAACAGTCTGTTCTTGACATGCTTGTTTGCACCAAGATGCACACATTTCATTGCTTCGGCCCAGATCCAGGATTTCCTGCTGTTCTCAATCTCCTCCCAGACTCTCCGAGGAAAGGTAGGAAAGGACATCCCATAGATCTCATTCGCCTTCCTATAAAACAGTCTCTCCTCTTTACTAGCTTTGGTCAACCTGAGACCGCTGGCCTGGCTTGAGGCGGCCAGTCCTGGTTTTGCCAGCTACGCATTCTCAACGAGATGAAAAATGGATCCCTGACTTCTTCTACTTGCACACCCAGGGCAGTGGCATCACCACTCTCTTCCATGCATTCTTCCAAGGCAAGAACTTGAGGCTGTGTACCCGTTCCTTTTTCACAAGGCCACATAAGTTCCCCCTCATCTTCTTCCTCACTGAGAATCTGTGCCCAGGAGTGAGAAGTTGTCCTCACTTCTGAGACTATCCACTCATCATTAGGCATGGAGGTCGACACCTCCCATTCAAAGGCCTCCCTCATCTCATCTTCTCCTATGAGACTTGAGCTAAGCCCCCGGGTCTACTGATGCTCTGTCTGAATTATCCTTCTGCGATCCAGCATCTGAAACATCAGCATATGGTTCTGTTTCTAAATCTGCACCCTCGAGCTCTGTGCCACACTCCCCCAAGGGGCCTTCTTCAACAGGCTCCGCCTGGTGCTGTGTGCTGCCAACTACAGATTCCTGAACCTTTGTCCATGTGGGAGCCAAATGAATCTTGGGCACTTTATACAAGCAATATTTCTTTAGGCACCCAGAACAGTGAGGTACCATGAAGACGTACCTTCCAGCATTTAAGCATATTTGACACGCTTGCACTGGATATCCAGGAATCGCCACATGAGAAGGCAGTTGTCCTCCATAATAACACCTTTCAATGTCCCTTAACCTATTTACTGCTGATGTTACTGCAGCCCGGGCATGATCCGAGTAGCGAGCTGGTTCTGAGGCCATAACTGCAGGGAAAACAAACAAATGCTCACTGTTACTAAAAGTCCCACTTCACTGAACACTTTCTTTCATTTTTAAAATGGCTCCTCTGCTGCTGTGTTTACTTTACTACCCCCACCCTGTAATGGCGGTGGCAGCACTCCTTTGCATCAACGTTCAGAAATTGGGTCAAGCCACTGTGCATCCGATTTACACACACTACTGATAACTTTGCTCAAAACTGCAAAGACTTGCACTGTTCTTTTTCTAGCACATTTATATGATTTGCCATGGACTTTTCATTTGCTGAAAACATTTCTTTAGCTCACAGTCCCTTAAAGCCTCAGAATTTCAACCACAGGATTGCCTGTAACTAGTGCTGCATATTTGGTTACAACTCACAGTCTCTCTCTGGCTTTGAAACTTTAAACTGATGCTGAATTCATAACTATGCTCACAGTCAATGGCTTAACAGACTTGCTCTTGCTGGTAAAACTTGACACAGTCTATCTGCAAAGCGGCTACACTGCTGCACACATATTCAGCTGTCTGTTGGCAGAAAATCACTGTTTGAACAATTTTGTACTGTTGGTATTCGCTGTTATCAGTAGCTGTTTGCTGCGATGGAAAACGGCCTGCAGCCAGTCTTGGAGGCCTCAGAAAGGAAGCGGGTGGGCATTCCTGCCGATCATCTCTCCGATCACCACACTCACAATCCAGTCGATTGAGATGCGAGTTGAGCCCAATTTTAAACAGCAAAGTCTATTTTTAATACTTTTACAGTGCTTTTTAATCTCCGCGATGATCCTCCACTAAGCCAGTACACGCACTCCACTTGCACTCCCTCTCGAATGCTGGGCAGTCATTGTAGAGCTGGCTGGGGGGGGGGCGGGACTGATTGCAGCCTCACCATTCACATGACGCCATGCAAATGAGCTTCTTTCCCTCGCGAGTGCTCTTCTCTTCATGGCGATCATCGAGCAGGCAAATTTAAACTGCAAAACACTTTTTTTTTGCTTACAACTGACTCCACGGAGGGAGCCCATTTCAGCCATTTAGCATGGCCATTCACACAACAAGTCTTTCAGTTTGCTTAAAAGCATTTCCAACGTCCAGGGCACAATTTTCCTGTTGCTACCCCTGGTCTTCCACACTTTTCTTTATCACACACAATTCTTTAAAAAGCATTTCCAACGTACAGGGCACAATTTTCCTGTTGCTACCCCTAGTCTTCCACACTTTTCTTTATCACAACAGTTCTTTAAAAAGCTGGCAAAAACACTGTAAACATTTGATGCAGGACAAGGGCATTCTCTTTCAGCTTTATTGCTCCTTGGTAAACAGTTGGCATTTTAACAGCAGCATATGAACCATATCGCACAGCAACACACTAGTTAAATTTGCTTCAGCTTTTTGGGCTACCCACTGCCAGACAGCCAAAATGCTAGCCCCCTGTCCGAGCACCTTTCCTCCCTAAATTAAAAATCCAAAGCGGTGCCTCCATTTTGTAAGGCCCGACCCCTGCCTTTTTGGCCTTTTTGCAAAACGTCAGGTGGTATGCTGTTGAAGCTGACAGCAGTACCAGGTGGGGACTGGGGTTCAGGAGGACTGTTACTTCCAGCACATGGGGCTCAGGTTTGGCTACTCTGCACAGGGGCACCCAAGTAAATCTGAACACAGGAAGCAATAACTGTAATGTCCAATACCAAGAATGGGATTCTAAAGTGTGGCTTTTATTCACATCCAAACTGAACAAAGCATAGACAGACCCCCACGGGGCCACATTCCTGGTAATGCAGATAAGAGATACAGAACACTTCTTCACTATTTCAGCCCTCAGGCTCTGAACCCACCAGGCATGCAGCTTTGGGTACACAGCCTGACTTGTACGCTATTTGGGTTTTTCCTTGTCTGGCTCCCCCACCGGCCTCTCGATCCAGGTCCATATGGCAGTGAACCAAATTTTCTGTTGGTGGCTCCCCAAACCACCTTAGAGCCTTCGACTTCTTAAGGGAAATTTCCTTCCAATCCCACATCTGGGTACTTCCCTCATCACTGGCCAAGTGCATGAGGCAAAGTAGAAATCCACAGAGCAAATCTGTAGAGGTGGACCTGGTTACTAAAGGTGGGGGGGTCTCCCACCTCCAGCTCCCACAATCCATACCCGGCCATTTCTTTGGACATTAAACAACTCTTTTGAAAGCTTGGCAATGTAGATTAAAGGGTAGACGTATAGCACATCTCCTCTACATGTCTTGACTTTCCCCTTGTGCTGGACTTGAACATACTTTTACTTTGGCTAAGCTCTATTCCTCTAGGCCTCCCACTAATTCAGCAGTCCAATCCCACTTTAACACGGTTCAGGTGAAACATAGGCCGTGACAAGAGCAGAACTCACCCTTGGTTGCAGGTGCCCCACAGGTGAATCTTTGACAGCTTCTGGTACCCAACACATTTGGAAAAAATAAGGCAGCTTCTTCTCTAGCAGTAGCCATGGGGTTGCCCCTGGAATAACAGGCAAACCTTTCACCCCATCCCCTCAGGGATGGGGCACAGAGACCAGTATCAGTGGTCTCCACCACTTCAACAACAGCTTACTGTGTTCCTCTTTAGGCAGAAACACACACCTTTCCCTAGAAGTAACTCTATATCAGAACTTAGGCTCCAAGAGCCTGTGAACAGACTGCTGTGCTCCTCTCTCCTCTCTTCTTGACTGCTCACTCATAACTGCTGCTCACTGTTCAAAAACTCCCAACATTCTACTCTAACTCCCTTCTGCAGATTCCAATGTGGCTCATGCAGCTGCGATAGTTCTATGGTGATGTCATCTCTCAGTCTCAGCTGAGTCTGAGAACAGAGTGAGACAGTGTGAAATCCATTTAACTGGAGTTTCATAAGCTGCCTCCCCTGCCTACCACTAGGTCTTACTGGGATTCTAGTAACCCCGGTAACAGGGGTTACATATCTTTATATATATATATATATATATATATATATATATATATATATATATATATATACAGTATACATTTCCACAGTGAGTATATGCCCACCTATACCTTTACTCCAATTGCCTTTAACTGTAACTGTGGAAGTTATTCACTTTTGTTGTAAAATAATACTTTTATAAGCAACTTGGAACAAAAACCTGATGCCATAGCCTTTCTACATCTTTAAATTTCATATTATATCTGGAGTTTATTTTTAATTTAATTTCTTTTTTCACTCATGCATATTCTGTCCATTTTCTCTTCTTCCCTTGTATGTCTTTCTGTTTTGTTTGTCCACCAATCTCCCACAGTCCTCCAGCATGTAACAAATGATGCTTCACCTCTCTCCAAAACCTCTGTCTCTGTTGACCTGTCTACACCCAAGCAACCCAAACCACCTTTGCTTAGTGCCCTCCCTGAGACCCCTCAGATGTCCTTGTCGCCTGCTGCAGGGGCAAGATGGCAGCCAGCATTTACGTAGGGCCATGCCTTGGATGTCCTACAACAGTTGAGACTGCTGCCACCTCACATGTCTCAGTAGGTATGCGTCCCATCAGCAACAATCTTTGCTGCTAGAACAGCTTTGCTTCCTAACTCTGATTTGTCACTTAACTTCAATAGATCACCTTAGATGATAGTCAGTGTAAGTATTCTGTGCTTTCTCTTTAGACCTTGACTCTCCTTTACTGAGACTGTTGGTATGGGCAGTACACTGGCAATTTATACAGATTATGCAGACCCCAATCAGTTTGACTTCCATACAATTAATTATTGTTACTGCGTGCTTCACATGACCCCTTGGTCCCAGCACTGCAGCCTGACCTACACCCTTGTCCTGGACTCTTCTGGTCACTGTTCCCTGGTACTTGTCAAGCCTTTTGAACGTTCCTGATCTCACTGTAACTATTCTTAGTACTGGGCATATCAGTTCCCCAAACTGGCTGCCTTTTAACCTGGGCAGCAACCCATGAGATCTGTACCCTTTGGGATTCCTTTCCCTGCCTGGGTTTTGCCTTCGGCCCATAGCGTCTCTCAGAAGTGTATGAGTTTATACCAGCATGCCGACAAGGTGCTCAGATAGGTTCAGGGTAAGTTTAATATCTTGGGCTCACCAGGCCAAGATCCCTAACTGTGCTGCAGTGTCCCCACTCACTTGGAAAGACCCACATCAACCGAAGTAACACTTTTACTGTGGCACCTTGAAGCCTCCCCCAGACTAACCCCCTTGTGCAGATTTATTATATATAACAAAAATTTGGGAAGGACTA
Organism: Neoceratodus forsteri; assembly: GCA_016271365.2. Classification (NCBI taxonomy): domain Eukaryota; kingdom Metazoa; phylum Chordata; order Ceratodontiformes; family Ceratodontidae; genus Neoceratodus; species Neoceratodus forsteri. The sequence continues at coordinate 528,541,003 of CM028137.1, read as the reverse complement.
TACAGTTAGAGGATAATTACAGCTCACTTGCCTTCCTTCCCACCTCCCTTTGTTTATCTAGATTTACCTCCATGTCCACCTTTGTTTGAGTCTCCTTGTACTTTCTGAAAGCTTTTTCTTTCTCTCCTACTGCCTTAACCACCTCCTTTGAGAACCACAGTGGCCTCTTTCTCCTCTTACCCTTGTTTATTAGCTTCAAACATCCTGTTGTTACCTTAGACATTCTCCCCCTTATTCGTTTCCATTGTGCCTCCACTCCCCCCTTTTGATTCCCCTTTAATCACCGATTAGTCTGTCTAATCATCCTGCACCGGTATCACTGAGAATACCACCTGAGAGGTTCTGCTCCTGAGCTTACTCATATTTTCATATTGCCCACTGCCAGTGGTACTCAGTGGCGGTAGTACCAACCATCTGTGCTCTTCCACCCTCCAACTTTGTTGAGGGTCATGCTACACAGCAGTGGGGGCTTGAGTTTTTGTGTTTTTCTCCCATTGTGTTTTGGTCCCTGAAATCCCACCCCCTTAGGATGCAACCATGAAGGATGAGAGCACCTAAATGTGTCCTCCCCTCCCCATGCCATGAGTTCCATGCTGCCACTCATGCATCCACAGATGAATGGAGGACCTCTGACCTACACTTTCCTTTGTTGTTTGGGCCCATGTGGACAGCATTTACTGGTTCCCCCCAACCCCTGCAATCTATCCACTTGTAATGTGGGTATCTGAGTAGCTCAGCAGAGATGCAGATTGCGATACAGCATCTGTTTTGGGGAGGGGGCTGCTCTAACCCAGTTTTACAGCTGGCTGAACTGAAACACAAGGAGTATTATCAGACATAGTCAACCCCCTTAGACTTCAGATGTGTCCCTAGTTTGGAAAACACATTGCTGATCTTCTGCACAATTTGTTGATGTTAGTTGGTTGTTTCGTATCTGCTCCTTTTTCTTAAGGTGAAAAACTGGCTTTCTACCATTTTGGTGTTGCCGCACCAAAACATGTTTGTCTACAAACCTTGCTCTCCTGCTGCCACATCACTCTTGACACCCCCCAACACACACACACACACACACACACACACACACACACAGTCACTCCATCAGTAATGTACTGGGAACAGAGTACTGCATTACAATTGGCCGGATGGTTTGGAGTGCATTCCTGACGTTCTTTAAGTACGAACTGAAAGGAGATCATGGACTATAAACAAGTGTCTGTGTTTTAATGGTGCATCACTATCATTCAGCATCCGTGATGCTTGCAAGGATATGTCAGACCACCTAAAAGGTGCTTTATGTATCATGAACGTCTGCTGCGAGTTGTCACACAACAGAAGTCTTGTAATGGGACGTGCATCTATATTTGATGCATGCGTCTTTATTTTACCATAAAGCAGCACCAATTGCCATAAATGCGGCAAGACATTTGAAAAATAGCATTTAAATGTTTCGCTGCTTTCATCCTACCACAGGTGCATGCCAAAATCAGGTCCTGTGAGTGGGGCAGGGCATTAGAAAATCCCGGTCAGCAAGTTTTCATATGAGTAAACCAACAGCCAGTTTTTCAGTAAAGAAAAGTGAAGTAGCTAGAAAACAACTAGCTACATCAGCACATTTGTTTTCTCGCCTAGTATTTCCCATGTACATCACCTTTGTATCCTTGGTTATGAGCTGTATTTTTGAATGGTTTTGCTGTCTTCACATTCCTGCTGTAACCCCCTTCCTCTGGGTCACAACTGGAAGCGAGCTTTGGCTCAATGTATCTTTCCCATTTCCAAATAAAATAAACAAATGAGAATTACAAATAATGGGTAACAAAAATCCAGTGATCTGATTGGTCAATAGCTGTCCAGACTAGTGTATTAATTGACCAATAACTGCACAGGCATGGAAAGTACCTTGCAAGTCTTGGAATTTGTTTTCAATAGGACATAACTGCATAGAACTATCACTACACTGCTTCAAAATTCTCATTAACTGTGGTAGTTGGGAAGAACAAAAAAAACGATTTGACTAACAACACGAGTGACTTACTTGCCAGCCAGTATGACCTCACGACTGGGCAACCCCAGCTGTTTGCTGTAAAAACTGATTTACCAGTGATGAAGATTTATTTGTTCTTAATTTAAAGATTTATTTAGTCTTGTGTTTTTTATTATTTTGGTGCCATTTTATAAACACAATAATGCACTCCAGGGATTGTGGTTACCGTGTAATCACCGCACTCCGCCTCCAACCCATGGAGTGGGAGAAGGTATAATACATGCGAACATACGAAAAAGCCAGCAGAAGAAGGCCATTTGGTCTGTCTAGTCTGCTCATATTGCAGAGTTCACAGCTTGAGCTACTGACCTTGTTCCCCCTCTCCACTTCTCCCACCCTTTCCATCCTCCCTACACTTACCTTCTACCTATGCCTAGCCTAGCCTCTCTTGAAGCTGCCCACCATCTTCAACGAGACCACCTCTTCCAGCAGTGCATTCCAAGTGTCCAGCACCCTCTCCATGAAGAAGTGCTTCCTGATCTCCCTCCTAAACCTCCCCCCTTCAGCTTAAGACTGTGCCGCCTCATGTTATAGTTGTCACTTGGTTTAAAGAGATCCTCCTTATCCACCTTATTTATCCCTTTCAAGTACGTGAAGGTTTCAATCATGTCCATCCCCGCCCCCATCCTCCAGGTTGTACATGTTCAGTGCCCTCAACCTCTCCTCATATGCCATACCCTGCTGACCCACTATCGTCTTTGTAGCCCTCTTCAGGACCTTCTCCAGCAGGTTGATGTCCTTTTTGAGGTGTGGGCGCCAGTACTGAACTCCATACTCTGGATGTGGCCTCATCAGTGCAGTGACCTGTACAAGGGCAGCATAACCTCCTCTTTCCCACTACTGATCCCCCTAGCTATGCATCTCAGCATCTTATTTGCCCTTGCTGCTGCTTTCTTCCACTGGGTAGAGTGCTTCAGGTCATTAGTGATCATCACTCCCAGGTATTTCTCCTCCTCTGATGCAGATACCTGGAATCTACTGACCCAAGTAGTACTCCTTCCTGGGATTCTTGGCTCCAATATGCATAACTTTTCACTTCTTGGCATTAATGCCAAGCTGCCAGATCCTGGACCACCTCTCCAGCTTTTCCAGATCATCCTATAGGTCCTATATCCCTTCAGCTGTGTCCACTGTCCTGCAGAGCTGGGTGTCATCTGTGAATAGGCACATTTTGCCTTTAATGCCATCCCCAATGTCACTGATGAAGACATTGAACAACACAGGCCCCATCACAGAGCCCTGCGGGACCCCACTGGTGACCTCTTTGGTGCCAGATAACTCTTCCCCCCACAACCACCTTCTGGGTCCTGTCCCTCAACCAGTTTTCCTCCCATTTTGTCATCGTCTCCTCAACCCCAAGATCCTCCAACTTCCTGATCAACTTTCTGTGGGGCACAGAGTTAAAGGCCTTGCTGAACTCCAGATAGATGATGTCTACTGCCTGTCCTCTGTCCACTGTCCTAGTGACCCAGTCAAAGTCAATCAGATTTGTTTGACATGATCTCATCCCCATGAATCCATATTGCCTTGCATCCTGGAGACCATGCTCCTCTAGATAGTCTACCAATCTCTCCATAAGTGTGGTCTCCATGAGCTTGCACATGACTTAAGTCAGACTGACTGGTCTGTAATTCTCTGTGTCATCCTTGGGACCGCTTTTGCGGAGGGGTACCACATGTGCTGTTCTCCAGTCCTGCGGTACCATGCCTGACTCCAGTGAACTATTAAACAGGCCTGCTAGCTCCTCAGCCAATTTCCTTAGTACCCTTGGATGTACTCTGTCTGGGCCTGGCGATTCGTCCACCTTCAATGCCAGCAGCCCCTTCCTCACTCTATCCTCCTCTATCACTACATCTGTTTTCCCAATAATTACCCAACAACTGCACATCATGCCATGTGTTATTACTTACAAAATAATATGATGCTGAAAGGTTTGCTGGTACCCATTTATTTATTCATTTAGTTTGTGTTTACCGGATAGAGGCACTAGACATAAAATGTAGGGGTATGTAAATACATTCGGATGAATATTAAGTATTCTGCTACCATATATTTGGTCATGTATTCCCTACTGAGACAGAGAGAGTGAGAAAGCAGCCACAGCTTCCTTGACTCAAGGAGTTTATTTACTAGACTACACTGAACTGAATTATTACTTTTTGGGCCTGTGTAAGTAACTAGTATTGATTCTGTTTTTGGGGTTGGCTTTTCTTAGTTTTAACTTTAATTTGCCAGGAAGGAACTGTAGCTGGGAGATATTTGCTGTCATTTGTGACTAGACCTGGTACTTAACCTCTGTGAAACAGGTGTATGAAAGGAAGGAAGGAAGGCACTCCCCGGGGTGGAGGGTCAGAGTTGTAGTTGATTGTTTCTGGATGGCATAGGTTTACTCCCTCCCACCCTTCCCCTCACCCAACCTGCCCCAAGCTCATAACTTCCTTTACAGCAGGGGTTTTGATATCACTTCCCCAAAACTGCTAACAACATACACCTGTTCATATCCTTAAAGGCACAGCACACTAAATAGGAGGTAGAGACACTCACAAACTTGCAGACACTAAAACAAGAACAAAAAAACAACAAAAGAAAAGCATCTCTAACAGGAAGGGACACAGACATGTGGGAAGTGGTGCAATGCACTGGCTGTGGAGCAGCAGTCTTCTGGTACACATTCTGGAGACTGCATTGCTGCCCTATTTGCAGGCACCTCTCTGATTTGAGGGAGGAGGTTGTTTGTCTCCATGCTGGCCTGGCAAGGATTCTGGAAACCTGCTCCCCTACGCAGGAACCACCCAGGCCACCACCACTACCTCAGAGGTTGCCAATTAAGAGGAGTGGTTGGACCACAGTGGGCTCAGGGAGGGTGATGGTGGTGGAACAGAGGCGCATCCCTCCAGTTGTGCCTCTCCACAATTCATTCGCCACTCTGGCAGAGCATGGTTCCTCTATGGAGGCACCTGCAATGGAGACCAAGGAGGAGGCTGGGAACCTCCACAATGGAGACGCACAGGAGGGTGGCACAGGACCCCACAGGGGAAGGAAACAACTCCTGGTGGGGGACTCAATTGTTAGGGGGGTAGAACTGGGGAGGGAGGGGAAAGGGAGGTATGGTGCCTGCCCGGCGCCATGGCTTGGAGGGACAGGAAACGAATCCTCAGGATCATGGGAGCAGCTGCAAGGGGGAGTGAGCTGGATGTCATTATCCACCTAGGGACAAATGATCTGGCTGAGAATGGGATCAGAGCAGTGCAACAGGTGTTTGTGGAGTTGGGAGGGGCCTTGGACAAGTAGCACACATGGTAACTTTCTCGGAAGTGCTACCTGTCTATGGCATGGATGAGGTTAGGGTTCCCTGTACCCGCAGATTCAATGACTGGTTGAAAACTGGTGCAGAGCTCAGGGATTTGACTTCATTGGGGACTGGGGCTCTACCTGGAGGGATGCAGGCCTATACAGGCGCGATGGTCTGCATCTATCCAGGAGGGGAACCAGGATCCTAGGTGATAGGTTTAAATGCTTCATTGGCAAGCATTTAAACTAGCCAAGGAGGGAGGCACTGAAAAGGAGAAGGGAAATCCTAGCCCCCCCAAAAAAATCAGGGTAGTTAGTGAGGTAAACACGAAGATAGAGCAGTCGATAGGGAGAAGGGCAGGGGTAAATGGAGGAAAAGACAAAGGCAGTAAGGACAGGGATGGGGCAAAAAGAAATAAAGCCATAAAAAATGGAGGGTAATGAGTACCAATGTCCATAATCTAGGTAAAAAGCTCCCCGAAATGGCGGCCTTGATGGAAGAGGGATGCCGAGATATCATGGCAGTCACAGAAACATGGTACACAGATAACCATGACTTGGATGTAAACATACCAGGGTACACAATCTACAGGAGGGACAGGGAGGGAAGAAGAGGAGGAGGAGGAGCTCTCTATGTAAGGGAAGAGATCAAAGCAACAGAACTAAAGGGTAAACAGGGAGTAGAGGAGGCACTGTGGGTCGCCCTGGAGACTGGAAATGGCTCCACAATCCGCACAGGGGTTGTATACAGACCCCCGTCTCAGGGGGAGGAAATAGACAAGGAAATGATAGAAAGCATCCTTGGGATGGCAGAGAAAGGGGAGATATTGCTGACGGGGACCCGATATGCCAGATGTTGACTGGAGCACCTTGCTGCAGCCACATCCAAGAGCAGGGCCATTCTCGATGCCCTACAGGGGTATGCCTCAGACAGCTAGTTTTGGAACCCACTTGGGAGGGAGCAATCTTAGACCTGGTACTGTCAAATGGGGACGGAGAAAGGATCTCTGATCTTGAAGTGGGTAGCCATCTGGGAACAAGCGACCACCAAACAGTGTGGTTCACGATAAACTTAGCTGTGGAATCAAGCCACACAAAAGTGAAGGTACTGGACTTCAGGAGGGCTGATTTTGTCAAAATATGAGAGTGCCTCAGAAAAGCACTAGCACATAGACAAGAAGGTGGAGTGGAGCAACAATGGGGAAACATCAAAACCGCCATCACAGAGGCAACAAACTTTTGTGTGAAGCAAATAAACAAATCAAAATGAAAGAAAAAAACACTATGGTTCTCAAAAGAAGTGGCGGGGAAGGTAAGGGAGAAAAAGATAGTTTTCAGGAAGTATAAGGAAACACAGAAGGAGCAGGACAGAGAACTGTACCAGTTAAAGCAGAAGGAAGCGGGGAAGGCACTCAGAATAGCAAAGGTCCAAACTGAGGAAAAGATAGCCAACTCGGTTAAGAAGAGGAATAAAACCTTTTATAGGTACATTAGGGAGCAAAGAAAGACTAAGGCAGGGATACAGAGGCTGGATAAAGAGGAAGGTGGTTGGGCAGAGAGTGACAGTGAAAAAGCAGGGATACTGAACAAATACTTCTGCTCAGTATTCACAATGGAAGAGCAGGGGGAGATACCTAATCCAGTCAATAGAAGCACTCTGGATAGGGGGGGTGATATTAGTCCTTTCACAGAAGAAAGGGCTCTGAAAGAACTCTTAAAACTGAAGGTTGATAAAGCAATGGGGCCTGATGGGATTCATCCCAGAATTCTAAAAGAACTAAGGGAAGAACTAGTAACACCACTGACAACCCTTTTTAATAAATCATGGGAGGATGGTGTGGTACCCAAGGACCGGAGGAGGGCTGATGTGATTCCCCTTCACAAAAGTGGGAGCAAGACAGAGGCAGGAAACTATAGACCTGTCAGTTTGACCTCTGTGGTAGGGAAAGTGATGGAATCACTTCTGAAGGAAAGAATTATTGTGTACCTAGAGGCCAGTGGGGCACAGGGCGCAAGGCAGCATGGATTCACAGCAGGAAGGTCATGTCAGATGAATCTAATTGATTTCTTTGACTGGATGACCAAAGTAGTAGACCAGGGAGGGGCTGTGGACATGGCCTACCTAGACTTTAGCAAGGCATTTGACACAGTCCCGCACAAAAGATTAATGAACAAACTAGCCAGCCTGGGAGTGGTTCCCAGGGTCGTAGCCTGGGTAAAACACTGGCTGGCAACAGTACACAGCGAATAATAGTAAATGGAGTCCACAGTGAAGAAAGGAGAGTTACTAGTGGGGTACTGCAGGGTTCAGTATTAGGGCCGGTCCTTTTTAATGTCTTTATAAGTGACATTGCAGAGGGACTGGAACGGAAAGTATGTCTCTTTGCAGACAACACAAAGATCTGCAACAGAGTTGATATGTAAGGTGAGATGGAAAGGATAAAAAGGGACTTGGCAAGGTTGGAGGAATGGTCAAATGTATGGCAGCTTAGATTCAGCGCAAAGAAGTGCAAAATAATGCACCTGGGAAACAAAAACCCAGAGGAAGAGTACACAATGGGGGGGGTGAGATACTGACAACAACAAAAATGGAAAGGGACCTGGGAGTAGTCATATCAGATGACCTAAAGGTGGGCCAGCAATGTGAGAATGCAGCAAGGAGGGCTGGGGGGATACTGGGATGCATAGGGAGAGGCATCACCAGTAGAAAACAGAAAGTTGTTGGCCCTCTGTACAGACAGTTGGTATGACCACATCTGGAGTACTGTGTACAGTTCTGGAGACCCCATCACCACAAAGACATAGACAGGGTGGAGGCTGTTCAGAGGAGGGCAACCAAAATGGTGTAGGGTCTGCATCAGAAGACATATGAAGAAAGATTAAAGGAGCTGAAGATGTATAGCCTTGAGGAAAGGGGGGACATGATAGAAACTTTCAAATACCTCAAGGGAATCAACAAAGTCCAAGAGGGTAGCATCTTTCAGAAAAAGAGATGTGCAAGAACAAGGGGGCACAATTTGAAGATAGAGGAGGGACAGCTCAGAGGCAATGTGAGGAAGCATTTCTTCACAGAGAGGGTTGTAGATGCATGGAACAGCCTTACTGAGGAGGTCATAGAGTCAAAAACAGTGGGGGAATTTAAGAATGCATGGGACAGACATAAGTCAATTCTAGTGGGGGTAGGAGGAAGTAGGCTGTTAGTTAACTAGGATCTAAAGCTTATCAGTTAGGTAGGGAAATGGGCAGACTAGGTGGGCCAAGCGGTCCTTATCTGCCATCAAATTCTATGTTTCTATGTTTCTGTTTGAGTAAGCTTTAAAAAAAGAAAAAGAAAAAAAAAACAGCCCCACCTTCCTCCCAGTCCAAAATCCAGTAAGATATAACCCCCGTCTCCCCACCCTCTGTCAGCTGCCCAGACCCATTCTCCTGCCCCTCCAACACCCACAATTTGTTATATTTCTTTAGTAAGTATAAATAAAGTCTTCCAATGGGTGACCAGCACAACCCACCCCACCTCCATGAATGGCTGCCATCTTTTAAAGTTAATTTAGCGCTCATTTGTGCTTAAAAAAAATACCCAGTATGTCCCCCCACCCTGGCAGCACCCTACTCCAACCATCCTCCTCCCAGCACCCAATTCTTGTTATGAGAAGGTGACTGGCATCACCCACCCTTCTCCATGGCCAGCCACCTTCTCACAAATGAAAGCGCTTATGCGTTTGCTGTCTCTGTATAGTAAAACCAGCTGATGCCCCTTTAAAGGACTTTTGTGGGGTCCCTTTACATGACTTCAATGGTGCCCTTTTAAGTAACTTACCAAGACAAGGCCAGAATGTGAAAATTGCTCTGGTGGAATTTGAACCTGGATGGATCTTCTGGTCAACAAGCCTGATCTAACAATTAGAATAAACTGCCTTCACCATCACTTACAAACAATTACTATGTAAAGTTATGCTAATTACCTAATTTACCTTTTAACCAATTTAAACTGTGTTTGAAAGGGAGGCACAAAGCTTTAGAATTGTTTGGGTAGTCTGGATAGGTGGCGTATTTTTCTGAGTTACCTAACTGGCAGTTAAACTAATGTGTGCTTCCTTGTCTACTGTAAGGTTTTAATGTGTCTGTAACTCTCTTCTTGCCATTCATAGCTGTCAGTCGGCCATACTACGATTTCCTGCTGCGCCAGAAGCACCCCACCCTGCCTCCTAGCATTCCTCAGGAGCGAGTCTTCATGCTGTCGGAGCCGAAGCGCAAACCCTCCAACTTCTGGCACAACATCGGCAGGTTGACACCATTTAAGAAATGATGGAGTGCTGCACCGTCCTGTGCCTGAACAAAGCTTATTTATTTGAATTTTTGTATTGTTTTAAGGAAGCACTTTAATGGCGAGCTGCTCGCCCTCAGACTGAGCATCAGCTCACAGGCAGTATTCAAGGACATACCCTGCAAACAGCCCACAACTCTGTTTATTCCACTTCCTGTTTACTTTACAGACAAGAGAGATTTATTTGTGTACATTCATCTAGTACTGAACCATGGAAGAAGCTTTATTATCTAAACTGCAAAATGTTCAAGGACCTGTGCTTTGCAAAACCTCATCCTGCTCCTTTGAACCATAACTTTTTTTTTGTGGTGGTACACAGGTGATTTTGGGTCTCCTCTAGAACTAGAACCATTCAGTTTGGACATCTGTTGGCTGGGAACTGAAGCTACGATGTGGGAGTAAACTGATCCTTGGTCAGTGGTGCTGGGGACAGTCTACTGTATCTGCATCTTGCAATACCTCTGCCCTGCAGCCACCTGGTTAGCATTCGTTAGCAGCAAATGGATTAATGTTCTCCGATTACTCCAGCTGCCCACAGAGGACATGACATTTGTTTGGTGGTGTTCTTTTTTTTTTTTTTGTTTACCGTACATTCTAACCTAATCTTTATCATGTTGATGCCTTCTGTTACTACTTATTACTAAAAAAAAAAAAAAAACATGAAAAGATGAACTTGCTGTTTTTTTTCCTTGTGAAAAGGAATTGAGATGCTGTACACGTGTAGTGCCTGTAACCCTCCCACCGAATTCAGAGCAGAATCCAGGCGTGTTTTGGTGCCATTTCGATCAGAGCATGATTCTCGCTACCCACGTTTGTCGCAGTCAGGGCAATCCTCGTGCGTAAAAAATGCAAAAATGTGCCTATATGCTAATACAGTACTGTACTGCTTATGTTTCGCAATCACTGTTACTTCTAATTGGCCAAACAACTTTGATCTATTTATTTGATAAAATTTGATAAAATTTGGTGTATTTGTTTTTGTAAACATTTGTAATTAATGTTTTTTTTTCTGTGACTGTTAATTAATTATTTGTTCACTGTTTTCCTTTGATGGAGTGGCCTCTTTGTATTCATGCTGAGCAAGTGCTATGTGTTAGCAACACTCAGAAGCCATAGCACCCCATCAGTCCAGGGAACAAAACTGAAATATGTTTACCCTTCTTCTTTCCTGTTTTATATTTTGCCTGCCCCCCACGTCATTGTGAGTTCACGATGATCACATCTTCTGCTATGAGGGAGCTTTGGGGGAGAGTGTGTGTGTGGGGGGAGAGAAGGTGAAAATAATCCCCCATTGGTTACTTAGAAACTTCAATCATTTTTTAGTGATCATTATTATTATTTTTTTTGCCATTGTGGGTGTTTTTTTGGGGTGGGGGGGATCAATGACATAGCTGAGTGGCATTATGACATAAGCACATGTAAATCAGCTTTAACTACTTTTCTGGGGGACCAGAGTACATGGGTGGGGGTAGATTCTTAAAGCACTGCTGAAAATTCCGGTTTGCTATTCAGTGTAGCGTGCATCACCGCACTTTCTGTATTTTTGTAACACCCAAGTTGTACTGGTGTGGTTGTGCAGGAGTGTGTCATTGGGAGGGACACGCTGCCCCCTAGTGGGTGATCACTGCCTATACAGCTTTTGTAAACCAGATTTGTTTTTTCAATTGATATATTTATAAAAAAATGTAAAGAATTGCAAAGCTGTTCATTAAACTCAGCTAGGTGTACATAGCATACTAAAACAACAGGTGCAAAGTAAATATTAAATGCATTAAACCATGTACTTGTGTGCTAACAAGCTGTGTTATTACTAATATGTACACATATAAATATATTTTCATTTTAATGCAACAGAGCAAATAAAGAGGCTCTGACCCTTCACATGCAATACCAAATCAACCAGTGGGTGATTCCATGCTAGGGTATTTTAAAGGGACACTGTGAACTCTTTTTGCATCATATTATTTCTAGTTGAAAGCTCGCATTTTATGATTGCTGACTTTTAAAATTCATTGATGTTGCTGGTAGTTTTATCTGCTTCCTTTCACAGTAGACCTGAAATGCATGCTAACATAGAGGATAATGGCTGGGGATCGGGTGATAACCACACTGTAATCACCTCGAGTGGTTGCTAGGGCAACATGGTAAACCTTGAGAGCGCAGCTCGAGAGGTTTACTGTAGCCCTAGCAACCACAAGAGGTGATTTCAGCGTGGTTGTCACCCGAACCCCAGCCATCATCTTTTATAGTGTATGGTCAAAAGAACACTTTGCATTCTATGTGTGAGAATTATGGAACTCTGGTGCATTCTTTCTTTTTTCTTATGCCACTGTTTGGAAGTTCCGAAGTGTGGTTAACAACTTCTAAAATTCTAAACAGTGCATAACAAAGCTGTGTGGCTGCTGATTATGGTGGTTAATATGCACTTACCATACATTATGATGTCATAATAACTGGGGTCTGTTTTTTTTCCATAAGGAAACACAGTTGTAATTCACTGTTATAACCAGCTGATTATAACATCGAACACACACCAGGTTTCTCTATGAAAAAGTCGCATGCCACACTTCACTTCATCAAGATCAGGTGGTCACTCGGAATCAAAACTGCATGACTTTTGCCCTGACATTGTAACCTAGCAGCAGCCCGATCTCAGTTGACTCATCCCGTACCCTCCAGCCAGTAACAGAAACTCCAGTTTCTCACCACGGAAAATAAAAGGGCCTCAAGCTGCTGGCGCCTCAGACCGACCACACCACCGCGGGGCTGTGGCCTCCATTGCCTCATTGTCTCTGGCTGCCACAATTCACCACATCCACTCTCACTGCCACAATTCACCACATCCACTCTCGCTGCCACAATTCAGCACATCCACTCTCATTGCCGCAACCAAGAAAGCGCAAAATAAAAGATGCTAGAAAGAAAAATAAAACAGGGCACATTGCAATAGAAAGCAGGCTACCTAAACAGTAATAGTGTGCACAGCAGCCCCATCTAGTGGTCAAACTAGAAACACTTAAATATTCAGTAATGAAATCTTCAGGGAGAAAAAAAAATGAACCACAGTAATTATATTTTATTATATTATAGCCATATTTTTCCACGGTGTATCACCTGCTGTTCTCTTTGCTTCTACTAGCAGGAGACATTGAGACTAATCCTGGCCCCCATGTACCGCCATTGATCACTCAAATACTATATGGAACTCCTCCTTTGGTTTGATGTTTGCACACATCAACCTCTGCAGCTTCTCCTCCAACCTTGAACCCTGGGTTGCCCTATACAGACCACATGTGCTAGACATGTCAGAAAGTGGCTAAAACCCCATCTCTCTCGCTACTATCTCCCAGGATACTCCCTGCTGAGGCATGACAGGCCTGGTAAGAAAAGGGGTGGTGGGGTGGCTATCTACATCCATGAGCTTCTCTCTGCTACCCCCGTCCTCCACTCCGACCCTAGCTCATCCAGTGAGTGGCTCCTAGTGGAACTCACCCACCTTGAAGGGATGGGAAGCCTCTCCCCCACTAGGGACACCATCCTCCTTGGGGATTTCAACCTGTACTGGCTTACTGCACAAGAACCTGATTACTCTAACACATTAAAGCTCCAGAACCTAGTCCAAATTATCACCATCCCCACCAGGCACAACCCTAGAACCCAGAACCATATACTTCTTGACTAGGTAATCACTAATAGAGAGGACAGGGTGCTCCTGTCAGGAACTCTGTCTGTTGCTATTAGCAATCACTCCCCAACCTACCTGGTCTGGGCCTCTAAGACTAAGCGCCCACCCCCTAAACTACTCTCCTTCCATAATCACTCATACATCGCCTCCCTCCTTAGTGATGTTCAAGCGATAAACTGATCAGCCTTCTACACCCTCTCTGACGTGTCCAAGGCTAAGACTTTCTTCACAACGCACTCCTCCATCTCCAAAATCAACATTTCCCCCGACTACTCACCGAGTTAGGGGTGGCTGTACATGCTGGGTTACCAAAGACCTCCTTGACATGATGAGGGAAAGGGATAGACTATGGTCAGCCTATAAAAAAGCCCCCTCCCCTGCCCGATGGAACGATTATCGGCAGCTACGAAACCTTTGTAAACAGTCAGCCCTTGCCAAAAAGTATGCCTTCTTTCAGGGCAAGCAAAGGGACAGCCTTGGTGACCCCCATCGCTTCTCGGGTGAGGCTGGCTCCTTACTCAACCCTCAAACTCATAACCCCATTATTCACCTTGACATTCCCTCCAGACATCTAGCTGACCCCGTTGCTGTGGTAGAGGCCTTCAATAAAAAATTCACAGACCTGTCTGCCCTCCTTAGCAAGCTGTCACCCCTGGTGACCACTGGTCTCTCTGATCATCCCCCACCCATACCTCTCAAACTCCTCACATCTCCTCTTTCTTCTTCCGGACCATCACCCCCAGAGACACTGCCAGACTGCTGAAGAGCCTGCCTAGCCAGGGCAGCTCGGGCAACGATGGTCTTTTCCCTGCTATGCTTAAACTTATATCACTTGCCATCTTAAAACCACTCACCTACTTATTTAACCTGGCATTGACTACCTCGTCAGTGCCCAGCACTTGGAAACATGCCAGGGTGGTCCCAGTTTTTAAGACTGGTGACCTGCTATCCCCAGATAACTATCGGCCTATATCCTTGCTCCCCCACCTTAGTAAACTCCTAGAAAGGATTGTCCACTGACAACTGTCTGACTATATTAATACACACAACCTACTGTCCAGAAAGCAACACGGCTTCCATTAGCATCACTCCACCACATCTGCCATCGCCCTGTTTACCAATCATATTCTTAGGAACATGGACCTTGGAAGAGCAATGGGTGCCATCTTTGTTGACCTGTCTAAAGCTTTCAACCTGGTCAACCCTGTTGCTCTCCTCCCTCCACAACCTTGGCTGCTCTACTGAGACCACGCGGTGGTTCCAAAGTTACCTTTCAGATAGATCTCTGTCGGTATGTGCAGGACCTTCTACCTCCCCTGCGCTCCCAGTTGCTACCAGTGTACCACAGGTCTCCATCATGGGCCCACTCTTGTTCTCCCTGTTTATAAACTCTCTCCCTTCTGACTGTCTCACTTGTGATGCCCTATTTTATGCAGGTGACCTTGTCCTCTTCACTAGTGACAAGGCTCTTGAGAATATATCCAGGGTTTTATTCAATAACTACTCTGCAGCGCACACCTGGTTTCACTCACATCGCTTAACTGTTAATGCTAAAAAAACTAAATCCATGCTATTTGGATCTAAACCCTTCCTATCTAAGGTCACCAAGGCTGGGTCCACTCTCTCAATAGTCTCACCAGACAACACTGTACTTGAAAATGTACTAACCTTCAAATATCTGGGAGTTATCCTGGACCCATCCCTCTCCTTTTCCAATAATATCTCCTCTGTTATCCACTGTGTTAACCAGAAACTTGATGCGACCTATCTGATAAAGTCACTACTGACCAGGGAAGTCCATTTAGTCATTGCCCAAGGCAACCTGCTACCCTTGATTGACTGCTGCTCCCCTATTTACTCACACACATCCTCAGCCTTGCATGCGTGCCTCTGCTCCACATACAACAACATATGTCATTTCACTTTCCTGGCACCATATTCCACTCACCACTGCCACCTCTACCAGGCTCTTGGCTGGCTCCCACTACATTGCAGATTTGATTATGGGCTTGGCTGCCTCCTGGACAGCACCATCAGGCATTGCTGAGCCTCCCCTTTTACTTTTCTCCTCGGGACCAGAACTCCCTCAAGGTGTCTGTGTGCATCCTCACTTCTCCCCCGGATATCCCAAAAGTCTCCTTAGCTATGGGACACAGAGCATTATCTGTTGCTGCTCCCACTCTGTGGAACAAATTTCCACACCCATCCACTCTCTGGACTCCCATTCCACTTTCAAGACACATTTAAAATCCTGGCTGCTTGTGGGGCCACGCCAGTGACCTTGGACCCCCATCTTTCTGACTTTTTATGTTGGTGCGCTTGCGCAGTCAACATCTTGCGGTAGTGCAGATTTGGAGGCGTGGTCGCTGTTGGGCAAATACAGGGCAAGCATCAGTAGGTGCATCCCTCATTCCCCAATCTGCCTGCATGCCGGCGCCACACCACCTGGGTGAGCACATCTAAGGAAAGGTCTGCTGCAATGCGAGCAAAGCTCATCACACGCAGTGGACCTCCCGACGTGCTTACCCGGAAACACAAACATGGCTGCACACTGCCCACCAAACTGCCGACTCTTGTGGGTGCCCAATCTCTGTCAGCTTACTCCTGCCCCTAATGTATGTAATGA
Organism: Neoceratodus forsteri; assembly: GCA_016271365.2. Taxonomy (NCBI): domain Eukaryota; kingdom Metazoa; phylum Chordata; order Ceratodontiformes; family Ceratodontidae; genus Neoceratodus; species Neoceratodus forsteri. The sequence goes on along the minus strand of CM028137.1, from coordinate 528,525,036 downwards.
TGGGGAGCCCACTTCCGCCAGCATAAAGAACCCCTCCCATTGTTATATGCCAAGGGGGTGCCCAATCCCTTGGCTCTTGCCCTCCTCACTTTCCTTTTGTGCCAACAGGGTGCCGATCCCGGCGGCATAAAAGTAACTCTTTTGTTGTGGTGCCAACGGTGCCCAACTCCGCCGGCCACAGCTGCCCCACAAAAAAAACAAGGTCTGCTGGCATGCTGGGAGTCCACCCCAGTGTGCCACATGCCCCTGTAAACAGAAAAACGCTTTCAAAAAGTCTATGTTGCAAATTTGGTGACAAAACTCCCAAAAATGTCTGTTTTATGAGCATGCGTTGAGCTGTTTCTACACACGCTTGTAACGTCATGAATTTGTAATATTTTCACTCCAGATTTTTAAACTTGGCATTTTTCCACACCTCCTGATGAACAGTATAGCTGTCATCTTACATATCCTGCCCAAAATGTGTTTTCGCACATCCGGCACAGAACAGTGTGGTCACTGTACGAAATCACTTTTCAGGACAGTTTGAGGAAATGACAGTGACACTGTTCATGAGCAGAGGTCCTAAAATGCCTATGTTAAAAATTTGGTGCTGAAAGTCCGTAAAATGACTGTGTTGCAAGCAAGTGCAGGTTCCACGCACCCTTGTAACTCAGAATTTGCAATATTTCCATGTCAGATTTTCAACACTGGCATTTTCTCACCTCCTTATGAACAGTACAGCTGTCATTTTTCACATCCTGCCCAAAATGTGTTTCCGCACCTGTAAGCACAATGCGTGTTAGCTATGGAAATCAACTTTTGGGACAGATTAACAAAATCGTAGCACCACTGTTCATAATGGGAGGTCCCAAAATGCCTATGTTACAAATGTGGCTACCAAACTCCCACAAATAATTGGGTTACGGACCTGTGTTGCGCAGTTTGTATGCATGCTCATTGCTTCACCAATATTTCATATTGTCACTCCAGATTTTCAACGTTGCCATTTTTTTATGCCTCCTCATGAACAATACAGTTGTCATTCTCCACATCCTGCCCAAAAATGTGTTTTCGTCCCTCTGTCGCCAAATGGCACAGCCACTGTGCAAAACCACCTTTCAGCTAACAAACTGATTGTGCCGCTTTTCATGAGGTGGCCTGACAAGCAGCCCATGTTGAAAATGTGGAATGAAACTACCACCACATGCCTATGGTGTTAGGGTTTCCAACTGTAGCACCCCACCCGGTACAGACTGACAGGCATCGGGGTTGCGACTTGGGATCATCGGATGTAATGCTCTTGCCATTCCACCCCCTACCCTCACCCTGCAGCCACTGACAGGCATTGTGGTGTGCCTTGCACTGTTCATCCACAAAGTTCACCCCACACTCCTATACTGCACCCATGTCAGCGTATTTCCTTATGGAATGGAGTAAGTATAACGCCCAAAGACCCCAAAGCACACCCCGACACTTGTCAGTGTCCACAGGGTAGGGTGAGGTACAGTGGCATGAGCGTTATAGCTGACGATCCAAAGGCACAGACCAATGTCTGTCACTCTCTCTACAATGTGGAGGTGGGGTTGGTGTCACTTCATTACTTCACTGCCATTTCTATTATGTGTCTCTAGCTCCAGCAATGCCAATGCCAGCACAACAACATTCGGCATTGACAAATGCTTGTTCCTCTTAGGCTGCTTTGGCATCCCCTGCCCTCTCTCATTTCTTTGGACTCCTTTCTTACATCCCTCACTACCTGCTTCTCAGGCTTTCCCACTTGGCTATTGTCTTGTATGTTTGTTTTTCTTTTTTACATCATGCATTCATTTGCACTTATCATTTGTAAATAATTGTATAATAATTGTTGCTTATCATGATGTACTGATTGAGGTTTTTTTCAGGCTTTCATTAATTTTCTTTCCTATGTTACTTTCTTTGTTCACCAATGATGTCTGTCTATCCACATGACTTGCACTCATTGTATTACTTGTCACTACCTCTGTAACTGCTGCCTGTGTGGCCTGGGTCGTGCCTGACAGTGGCCCCCTGGATCAGTGCACTTACCCGGTTACCAGAGACTTAAATAAAGAAATATAAAATAGAACATGGGAAAGGGTGTATAATGAGAATTTTATACACACCTGAAATATGAGATGCTTTTATAAACCCCTCAAACTTTGCTGTCAGGGTTTATGTAGCATACCACACCTCAAATGTATAAAAATTCTTGTCATACATGCTTCCCTATGTATTATTCTATATATTATGCCCAACCTTGTTTGGTTTCAAATCCTTGATCTACTGTTATTACAGACTTCCTTAATATTAGGAGCACCCCCAGACAGTGCAGCCATTTAGTCTGCTCTCCACCAACTGCATCATGTGTGGCTAGACTACATTGGGGAAATTCCCAAGTCCAGAAAAGATGCAGTGGGAGAAGGACTACAAACAAACACGATCTTGTGTAGAAACACCAGTATGATGGGCAGTCTTTTTTTTCATTTAAAAGACTAAATGAATCAGAATCAAACTATCAGCTCCATCAGCAAATTCTGTAGAATGTGAGTGATCAATAAATGTGTTTTTTAAGCCAGAGACACATTGATGTCAAAGGGGATTGACAGTGTCCCTTTAATTAGACTCTGGCTATATTCAATATGTATTTAAAAATAAATTGTTGATTTTCCATACTAGAACAAAAGATGCCTATGCACCATAAATCCTGTCCCCTGCTGGCAACATCAGCTTTTTCTTGTGTCTCTTCCCAGGGCTGAGACAGGGAAACATATGTTGATTGGCTATAAAGGAATAAGGGGGAAGGCCACCCGATCACCTTGTGGTGAAAACATGTGTTTGCCTCACAGTGCACCCAGGTTAGATTCTTTATCTAGGTTTCAACTGGGAGGCAGCAGTGAGTTTCAACAGTCCCCAAAGGATAGGTATGACCTCTGGGGAAGGGGCTGCCCTAAGAGTGATAGAAGAGCATGTAGCGGCATCACTGCAGAGCTGCCGCTTGAAATATCCCCTGAAGCTAAAACATCACTGTGGGTCCATCAAATCCCTCTCCATCTCAGCCTTTGGGGAGTTGATAGGTTGCTTGTTCCCACCTACAGTAGCAGCCTTGCCAAACCCTGCTGTGGGGGGCAACATAGTAACAAAGTAAGGTTGGAAGTGACTCTATGTCCATCAGATCCACTCCCCTTTTCATGAGCAGTAATTAGGGGAAAGCTACACGTTACCAGCACCCATAACTGGTGGGTAGGAGGACAGCACTTTGGATTCCTTCAGGGGTTAGCTAGAGTGTTTGTGGTCAGTGGGATTCAGAAAGTGTTGATACAGCTGCAGGAACAAAAACAGGAGGAGATGGAAGAAAAAATTGTCAGTAAAAAATTTTTTTATGTTTGCTTTCTCGCATGATCAAAGCAAACATATTGGGATGGTCGGACAATATAGGGGCTGGGGAGTCATGTGCTGCAAGCAGCCAGTGCAGCTTAGCCTGCTGGAGTTGTAGCATGTGACCACCCAATCCTGACAAGGCTGCTACAGTGGCTGTTGACACTTCCTAATGGGCAGAAACTTCTTATATATGAAAGGATGAAAACTACACCAATAGCAGTGACTGCATCCTTTCATAGTGCCATCATCAGGGATCAAAGCAGCATTCCCCCTCCCTGGGTTTCACCAACAGTGCTGCAAGTATCCCCACTCCCACTTGACCCTAGGTTCCCAGTTAAAAAAGATCTCTGTTACCCTCTCCCCCATTCCATTCCCTTGTCAATGATGGAGAGACTCACTAGGGTTGTGTGCCCATAACATTAAAAAAGAATTATCTGTGTTTCCCTCCACTCGACTCTGTTCCCATCACTTCCCTTCCCCCGACTCCATTCCCATCATTTTCCCTCCCACCAATGTCCATTCCCAGTGCTCCCCCTCTCCTTGATGATGTTCCCTTTGCTCACTCCACCACCACCACCACCACCACCACTCAGTTCCCCTTGCTGGTACTGGAACAAGAATGCAGATGCCAGTGGTAGTTGGGGCTCAGGCTCTGTTTCCTTTTGAGCTGGCTAACATAGTTCAAAAATGGGAAGGCACTCTTCCAATACTGTATAGCATCACGGCCCAACAGATTACTGACTGTACTTTTTGGAAGCAGCTTATTGAACAGAAAGCTCTGCTATTCAACTATTAAAAACAAAAAAATTAGAAAACTGGGAGACTTCACTAAGTACATGAGGACATGGTACTGCAAAGCAGTAGTTTTTCAGCCCTGACCAGTTGCAGAACTTGCTGTAAAACAAGATCTTCTAACTTCCATGTAGGGGATTTTGATGTTGATTAAAATGCTCTCAAAAAAGTTTCTTTCAAACCAGTAGGATTTAGGCAGTTATGCTATGATTTTATGTCATCACATCTTTCCTGGACAGATGTATTACACACTGTGGTGCAAGCTGAAGACATGTAAATAAAGATGGACACACATAGTGATAAGTAGCACACATTTATGTTTAAAATTCCATCAACTAACCAAAGGCCAGTGGTTCTGAATGTCCATTATTGCAAGCGCCATCAGTTAATGGGAATTATACAATGGCATAAATACAAAGTGAGAAATCCTGCACTCTAATTGGTTGGCTGGCACCTTTCCAGCATTATAAATCCACCAGTATACCAACTGCAAAAGCTGCCAGCTGTCTCTCAGCCACATCCGGAACTCTCCTTCAAATCACTCCGAGCAAGCCGGCTCAGTGGCGCTGAGGGTTGATGTGCTGGACGCCACACCTCGCGCTACGCCGGCAACCCGAGTTCAGGAGCAAGTTTGGGTGCCTGGGGTCAGCAGGGGGCAGGTGAGGATTGAGTGCCCGCTGGGCTGCTCTCCTCCCCAGGGGGGAAGATCGGGGGAGCTCCAACATGCCAGCCGCTCCTGGTGGAGACCGGGAGCACTGCAGCACGCAAGTAGCGTGGCCTGACACAAGACAGGGTTGCCATGCGCCATTGTGTTGGGAGCATGCCCACATGGGGGTGGTACGTGAGCACCAGAACAAGGAAAAGCCCGGTCGGCAGAGGTAGGCGATGGCACCTGCCCCCATGCCCGCAGCCGGGTCCGGACTGTCTGACCTCCCAGGTTCCTCTACCCGGGTCTTCGCCCACACCAGAGACTGACTAAGGGCACCCAAGGAAGAGGCAGCCCCATCCTGGCAGGTTTAAGCTGGGGGTGCTGAGTGTGGTGTTAAGGAGAAGGAGAGAGAAAGTACAGACTAGGTGGACTTCAGGCTGGGCAGAACTGGTAGGATGTCTGAGAGAGGTCCCTACTGACTGTGATCGGAGGGAAAAACAAGAGTTTAAAAAGAAAAATCACTCTGAGCATGCCCACCCCCTGTCTGGCAGAACTCCTACTTCTCGCTCTGCCAGATCCCAAACATCAAAGCAAGCAGCCACCAGAAAAAAAAAACATAGTGACTCGCTGGTTCTCTGAAACAAATTGAAAAAAACAACAAAAACTTATCAGCACACAACATCATACATTATACAATGGACACACTACAAAAGACAAAATGCTACATTCTGATTGGTTGGCTGGCACATTTTCAGCATAATAAATCCTCCAGTGTACCCACCAGAAAAGGTACCAGCCACCAGTGAGCCACAGCAGAACCCCCCTTTCAAATCACTCCGACCATATCAAAATCAACACTGGCAAGCCCAGTGCCACTCACCACATAGAACTCCTACCCTGAACATAATTGCGGTAAACTGTGTCCTTTTAACTCCTGCTCCATAAATGTGCAAATTGCTGACACTCAACACACAGATGTCCCATCAAATTACTGTACTACCACCCCACCCCCCCATTCAGCACTCACCTAACCACATTTCAACACAGCTGTCTCCCAAAATCTTCACCCTCTGGTCCCACTACTACCAAACATAGGGACCAGTAGAGCTGTCGCGGACTCCGCGCTTCCAAGTTCTGGCCATTCCCGCTTCGCATCACCCGACCTTGACACACTCCAGTACTTTAATGGCCGAAACATATAGCACCCAAAAAAAAAACCCATCACCAACGATTTCCTCTCATTACTGTACCCAAAAGCAGAAAAGTGCTGGGAACAATTTCAACAAACTGCGGTACTGAAATACGATCCAGCACATGCGCACAATCCATCAACTACAGAAGCAGTCCTCCGTAAATGAAATCGGCTGCATAACAACTAATTAAAGCTAGCCAACTTCCTAACAGAAAAAAACAGAGGCTAAACACACTTAACTCATGACATTAGTAACAGAATAAAAAATTTCCCCGACTCCAGAGAAACCATACCGGCTGCTTGTCAGGAAACAATACAAGCACAACTGCCCCACCAACCAAGGACTATTTTTTATTATACAATGGCAAGAAAGAATGCTGGCCTCTAATTGGTCAGACTGGGACTGGACCTGTGATGTTATCCTAGTACAACATCACAGGTCTAGTCCCAGCACACTAATGACCACATCTACTGTTAACAGAATCACTGAGCCTGCTCCTGTGATCCCTGCTTTACACCCACTTTTGAGCCAAACACAAGCCGAACAGTAATAAACAGAAACTCTGTCAGTGTTAATCACTCCCCCCGCACCACCTCCAAACACCAATGTTGTCTCCCGCTGTAAGATTCAGGAAAATGGACAGTTCATGTAAAATAGAAAAAAAAGATTAATTTTCATGACAGTCCTCCCCCCCCCCCACCAAACTGAGCAGCTTCAGTGAACAGTGCAGCGCAGACCATACCAGTGCCGTAGTTTACTCACTAGGAGGACAATAAGCTAAAAAGAAAATGACCACTCAAATTTTTCATAAACACACCTCTAAGCTTCTCCTCGATCCATTTCACTCCACATTAAAAGAAATGCGACATCCGGTTTCACTTCCTCATTGAAACCGTGATCCTGAAAGCATGAGGACAGTTCAATAGTGTGCTCCTCATTGCCAGCCGCACTATGGGCACTGTTTAAATTAATGTACTTTCTGTTTAAAAACTAAACAAAACCTGAGAAGGCAGTGAGAGGACAACACAAACAAAAAATGAAAGTTGTGAGGAGACCTGCAATACGATGAGAAAAGTGTGTGTGTGTGTTGGGCATCCATTTGAACGAACAAAGCCACTCATTTACCAACAGCACGACCTACTGGCCAAAACTGAACTATTTTTTATTCCTTCATACTCCTCCACAATGATAAATAAAGTGAAAAACTGTCAAAAAATGCACTTTTTAAGTTTTTTCAGATACAAACAAGCCATTGTATCATAGCAATAATGCACTCCAGGGTGTGTGTCGTGCTGGGAAAATGTCACACCTGGGTCATTGGATGCACTCGGCATGTGGTCTCATGCCCAACCACCCCAGTGTGACGTTATCCCAGCACAACACACATCTTGTCATGCATTATTGGTTAAATGTGCAGCACTAAATTCAATAAAAATAACACAAAACTCAAAGAAAAGCAATTCTTTTCTTTATTTTTTAACACAAAAAAATAATGCCCTTGTATAATAACAATATACCCCCTACAGGGAGTGGGTATACCTCATGACTGAACCACACCAGGCATGGTAAATCTATCCATATACCCACTCCCTGTCAGGGTATGTTGCTTAATTGCCCCATTATAAAAAAACAGAAAAAAGGGACACATTGTGTAGTAGCAATATACCACTCCAGGGTGTGGGTATATGGGTGGATTTACCACTTCTGGTGTGGTTAAGTCACACCTGTCATGGTATATTGCTTAAATAATAGCTGCCCGAAACCCCTGCACCACACTGAGATCCATTCATTCACATATTGGGACTGTGTGGTACAGTACAGTCTGCATGCCCGTGGCCTTTAACGGACCAATGGGCGTCTGTTTCCATACTGTATGCTGTCAGTCAGTGGGCGGCCAGGTGGCTTGCGGGTGGGGTGCTGCTGCCTGCCGTTGACTTGGGGGGGCGGAACTGAGTGGGCAGGTAGGGAAGGGGGTACCGCTGGACCACCAGGGTTATTCAATATACTGAAGGCCCGCGATCAGGCTGTTGGATTGGGTCCACTGGACCACCAGGGATATAACCATAATGAAAGCCATCGATCGGGCATGGGGGGAGGCAACCGCGACAGGCAGTGCCGCTGGAGCTCAGGTGGCCACCCACGGCTGGCAGCTGCCGTGTTGTACCCTGCAATACGGCAGTTCACCTGTGGGTGGCCAGCTGTTGCTCCTTTTCTTATTTGCACAACTGTGTATGGCGCACATAGGGGTTGCACCTGCCTATGCTCAGCACATCCCAGGCTGAATATCGGGATGTGCAGGGTATGCATGGGCATGACCCCCCATTGTGCTGCATACCTAACTAAGTGCCCGGTGCATCGGGACTTGTGGCGGCACTTTCCCTGCTTGAATAGCGCTGGCCAAGCGCATCAGTGGTTGCGACAGTAATTTTGTTGCGCCATGCGCAACTCCTTTTGAATATCCCACCCTGGTGTATAGTACATACGGTGAAAGATGTTGAATTGTATTTGGTTTTATTTGTTGCTCATTGAGATTTTTTTAATTTTCATTATCTTTGTCCATTTATTGTCATTGGTTTTACCTCCTAATTCTTTTTCCCATGAGTATTTTAATTCATTTTGAGTATCTGTCTGAGTTTCTAACGTTGTAAATTTTTGATATTATCTTGTCATTCTTTGTCATTATAAGTTCTTGTGCTGAGGTGGTTTTAGGTTTAATTAATTCAATTCCCAGAACTTTTTTCATATAGGTTCTAATTTTTATTTACATGAATTTGTCTTTTTCTGTCAGATGATTATATTTTTCTTTTAATTATTGGAATGGCAGAAAGGGCTCAATTCTCAAACTCCGCTTGTGACGTAAGGTGCCTGTGTCAAACAGAAGAGACGCAAGGGGCACCTTGCATCACAAATTGTGGAGTTTGTGATCCTGGAAGGCCGGCTGTGGCACAACAGGGACCACTGTGCCAGACCAGCCATGCGCTAGGCTTGCACCAAGGTTGGGGCTGCACCAGGGTGCTAGGGGGCTTATGGAGAATGCTGGCTATAACATCCCTTTAAATTGGATTCCAACAGCCAGCAGGACCCACCAACATTTAAACCACCCAACAGGTGGTGTAATGGCCCTTGTGCCACCCCTGGTGCCTTCACGTGGTGGGAGGTAACCTGTCCCGCTGCCTGCCTGTGGTATTCAATGCCTCCACAACACCCAGAGAACTCACACTCAATGGTGTGGTGCCTGCAGGTTCCTCACTGGTGCCAGGCACACAGCAGCCCCCCCCTCCACAGACGGCACAGGCATAGTAGCATCTTGCAATGTCCCTTCAGGGAGCAGTTGCCACCCCCCCCCGGCACCCATCTGTGTCCTTCCTGCCCTCTCACCCAACACCACCAGCCTCCAGGCTGGTCCCCATTACCTGGCACCGATGCCATCTGACCACCCCACAGCTTGTGGCTAACCTCTCCTATGTGCCTTGCCTTTGGCGCATGGGAACATTTGCTGCAAGCGCGGGACTTTGGCACCAGGACCCCATCGGGTGCAAGCTCCCTGGTGCACCAGTGACTGGCACAAGCTGCCATTGGCACAACGTGTATCAATCTTTGAGAATCAAGCCCAAAATTTTCATCCTGATAAAGTCCTTGACTTGTGCTATCCCGATAGACCTCCATGTGTTAGATTTTTTAACCCTTTCCCTATTTTGCCATTCCTCCAGTTTTATAGGGGTATGATTATATATTCTCAAGTTCTCATTGGTAATTCGATGGTATTCTAGCCATACTTTTCTAGTAACTCTTATACACGGGTTACTAATATTTTTTAAGTATTTCTTTTTCTGTGTTTTATATATATATAAATGCCCATATTTTTGATCATGTGTATTATTATCATCTTGTAAATGTTCTGAATAGACCCACCATGGTAAATCTTCTGCATAATATTGTGTATTCTGGTTTATGACTGCTGCATATTGATATAATTGAAAGTTGTGTGGTTTTAAGCCTATTTGATTGTGGGGTAATTGAAATTTATGTGATTTCATTCTAGCCCTTTTCCCTTTCCAATTAACTTCCTTATAACTTTATTTAGTTCTTCATATACTTTCTCTGGAGTATTTAATAGTACAGACTGTAGTAAATATAACAATCTTGGTAACACATTAATTTTTATGTTCGCAGTGCATGCACGCACAGAAAACATTTTCTTAGGAGAGTGGCTTTTGAGGGCTGTGATACTGTCAGTCCAAGGCAGAGTGGTCTGCAAGGGGCTTGTCATCGTCACATCAATCATCAGCCAGGCTGATCATGACACTGTTCTGTTTGCTGGATGGAAACTCTGTGTATTTCAAAGGAAAGAGTCAACCCAGTCATAGGTTGGCTCTTTCCTTTGATCTACACCCCCCCAAGCAAGTGCTGCTGATCTGTCATGATCAGCCTGCTGAGGTTGAATTACACCCTGAAACAAAGAAAAACTGTCCATCGATGTTAGTTGCTGCCGCAGCCGTTACTCTTCTTCCACTTATAATGAAGACTGCATGTTTTACTTACTATTACAGTTATATCCAAACAAATGGCAAGCACAAGGATTCATATTTTGAAGATGACCCTTAATTCCAGAAACTTAAGAGTGTGTCATACATTTTTGTAAGTTTAGCTGTACACTTTTTCCTGTCGGACTTCCACATGAAGTTCGGAATGCTGACCTCACTGGCGTGCTCACATACAGCATGTAATATGTTAGAACATTCAGTAAAATAATTTGATGGCATACATTTTCAGTATTGCCCTTCTAAGAAAACATCACATCTGGGCATCTACTGGTTCACTACAGGGTACCTCAGTGATCAATACTAGGACCCCTTCTCTAGCATATTTTTAAATGACCTACCCCGCTCCTGCAATCAACAGATCCTACGCTACGCAGATGATGCAGTCATCTACACTACTCATCAAGACCCTCCCCACCTCAAGAATCAACTACAACTTGCCTTTGAGCAAGTTGAGGAATGGTTCGGAGTGCACAAACTGGTACTGAACTACAAAAACACAAAAGTGATGCTGTTTAGTGGTGCTAGAAGCAAGCAAAAAACATGACCTCTAATTATCAGTAACTGTGCAGGAGTGCCACTCAAACAAGTTGAACATTTCAAATACCTGGGGTTAACAGTGGACTGCTCCCTCTCCTATGCAAAGCACATAGAGAGTGTGGCTAAAACTGTCAACTTGAGAATAGGGCTCCTACACAGACACAAGCGATGCTGACACCCAAAGACCTAAGAACCGCAATCCATAGCTCAATTGTTTCTATTATCAACTATGGCCTGGTCATTTACAACTCCGCACCTCCTACCTCCCTTCTCAGAATAGCAGTAGCACTCAAAAAGCCTGTAGACTGCTCACTGGTCCCCCCCCCCCCGACTTACGCACATCTGTGATCTTTATGAGCAAGCTGGATGGCTACAACTTAACAATAGAATTCACCATCAAACCTGCCTACTAGCCAAAAAAAGACTTCTTGGTCTGGTACCTCCTGGAGTTGCAAACCTGTTAAGCTTATTCTCAGGCTCACATCATATCAGAAACTCTGACCATCAGCTTTTCACTGTACCAAGATGCAGAACTTGCAAAGGGCAGCAGTCTTACTCCTACCGGGCTCCCCTTTAGCTCAACAACCTCGGAACTGAACTTGTCACCATACCAAGACTGGGTCCTTTCAAAACCCAATTACGGCAACACTTGCTGAAGAATAGTTGCTGCAACTGCACCAGTTAAATGCACTCAGTTCCCCGGATTCCTGATTCTGGTTTGTTCTCCCCCAAGCAAATGCCACTCTACGCCTACCTCCCTCTAGGATCCTATTCCCTCCTCCAGTTCCTTCTACCCCTCATGAAAGCACTTTTCCCCTCCCCCTTTCTCCTCACCCAGGCCCTACGCTTCCACCCCTCCTCTCCACTCATCCCCCTCTCACCTCCCTTCACTTTTCTTACCTTTTCTCCTTCTGGTATACAAGTATCCCTTCTTTTGTCCTGGCAAAGCCACCCAGGCTGCTCCTGTGACATGTTAATTCTTGTGTTAAAATTCTCTCTGTTAGTAAATCACACTGTATTTGAATGCTCACATCATCTGTGTATGATCCGTTTAGCTAGAGACTCATATGCTCCCATTGTATGTTTTCCCACCCTTACGATGTGGAAACTTTGTAAAAGAGCAGTTTCCTGCTCAAAGGTATTGTAATCCAAGATTGAAATAAATAAAACAAAAACTCTTAAAAACACCTTTTTAGCAAATATAATTAATCATTATATGTTTGAAATATAGAAAACCATCCCTTGTTTTTTGTTTTTTTTTTAAACTAAATCCTGCAAAAAGAAAAAATCATCCATTGATGTCTTGCGGCTGGTACTGTCAAAACATGACACCAATACTGGGGTTGCCCAATCCCCCTGTGTCACCACCTGAAATAAAGAAAACCATCCCTCACTGTTTTTTTTAAATTATTAAAAACATACCCTGTAAAAAAGAAAAATGTCCATCGATGTCTGTTGCACCGTTAGTCCCCCACCGACCCTCCCACTCAGCACCTTCCACCTCACACCCCACCCCAAGTCCTTACTTACCCACGAGGATCCAACCCCATAATCCTCTCTGGACCACAGACATGACTTCACTCTTCAGTGCTGGACCATGAACTGAGGGAATCAGATATGCAGTTCAATGTATTTCAATAGAGTTTTGAACTTAATGGCATAACGTGGTCATTTTTGAATATTTTTGCCCCAAATTTTCAACATGCCTTTTTTGAGACCCCACTTCATGAACAATGGCAGTTTTTTTAAACCAAGGATGGAAATGAGAAAGGAAAATGTGGGCGCACCGGGCTTTGAACTCCGGACCTCTGGTATGCCGTTCCAGCGCTCTAACCATTACGCTACAGGCCCACTGGTTACAGCGTCCGAAGAACTTCCTATTTCACAGTCACACATTCCTTTCTCTCTAGTGTTGCTTAATCTGCAACCAGAAACCAATTTAGAAATTCCACTACTTCTCAGTGCAGTAAACAATGGCAGTGAAATTAGGCAACTCTATCCCAAAAGGTGATTTCATGGTCGCTGTGGGAAATCACCTTTTGGGCAGGAGTTGAAAATGTTCTCCACCCTTCTTCATGAGGTGGCATAATAAGAAGGCAAAGTTGAAAATTTGGGGTAAAAATGTGAGAAAACAAAGTTGAGTCTACGTTGCAGTTTGTTAATGCATGCTCATAACTGTGGTAATTCTTAATATTTTGACCTCGTTTCAACATAGCCATTTTTTTCACACCACCTCATGAATGTGACAACTGCCATTTCTCAAATCCTAATCAAAATGTGTTTTAACACTTGTGGCGCAAAATGATGTTTCAGCCATTGTTTTATAAATGACACCTGTCATGCTCAGAAGGAGTGATCATAAAAAAATTACTTTGAAAATTTGGGGTAAAAATGTGAAAACTCAATTAAGTTATGAGGAAGCGAATTGTTCCAACATTTACTCGTAACTTTATTTTTTGAAGATTTTGGCCCCTAATGTTCAACATATCCCTTGTGTTACCCCACCTCCTGAACATGGCAGGTGTCATTTTTCAAATCACCTCCGAAACTTGTTTCCACAGTGATACAGCAAATTCACCTTTCGGATGGGATTTAAAAAATTCCACTGTCTTGATCATAACATCAGGTCATAAAAAGACTGTTGGACATTTGGAGTCAAAATGTGGGAGCCCACTTAAAAGTAGAATATTGCCTCTCCGCTGCCCTATCCTGGGTAATTACAATCTAACAATGTATCAAAGCAGGACAACACTAAAAATGAGATATTGCATCTCATCTGCTCTATCCTGGGTACATATATAGTAAAAATGTGTACAAGCAAGACCCGGTACAACAGCAATACCAGCTGTGAACATTCAGCATTGACAAATGCTTGTTATTACTTGTGCTCTGCCCAAGAGAGATAATGGCAAGTTTTCCCATGTTTGTAGATCTTTTATTTTGGATCATTCTTGGACCCACTTACACTGTACCATTGGGTTGTCCTACCTGTTCTGTCTATCTGTCATAGCCATCTAATTACAGACAGTATTTATCTGACTGTCTGTCTGTCTTTCTGTCTCATCCATCTATCTCCAAACAGTATCTGCCTGTCATAACCATCTATCTACAGACAATATCCATCTGTCTTTCAGTCATATCCATCTACTGCATTTACAAACAGCATCCATCTGTCTGTTGTATCCATCTATCTACAGACAGTATCTGTCTGTTATATTCATCTGTCTACAGACAATATCCTGTGGCAAAATGTCTCTATGCCACTGTGCAGCAGTTGCCCATTGGCTGGGAGCCTTCCCGGATGATTTTCCCACTCACTGAGAGCACATAAAAAGGGGTTGTGGCCTGCCAAAAATTAGTTCTGGTCCAGAGTTCCAGTGTGCAGTAGTTTCCAGACAGAACCTTCCTGATTCTGAGCACCGGTGTGTTTCTCTCGCTGCAATGAAACAGAATCTGACAACAGATAAGGGCCACTTGGTCCAACCAGTCTTCACATTTTAGTTTTAGTTTTGCATTAGACCCAACTTGATAATATGGTGCTGTCTCTTCCCCTTCTTTCCTTACCTCTACAATGCCCTTGTGTCTATCCCAAGCATTCTTGAACCCCTCCATTGTTTTCGCCCCCACTATCTCCAAGGCTGTTCCAGGAATCTGTCACTCTTCCTGTGAAGAAATACTTCCTCGTACCTCTCCTGAATCGATACCCCTCTAGCTTCATATATGTCCCATTGTTCTAGAGCACCTTTTTTTCTGAAAAATACTCCCCTCCTGTACCTTATTTACCCCATAAGGTATTTAAAGGTCTCCATCATATTTCTCCTCTCCCTCCTCTCCTCTCCTCTCCTCCAGGGTGTACATATTGAGCTCCTTTAGCCTCTCATACGGATTTTAATGCAGACCCTACACCATTTTTGTAGCCCTCCTCTGGACCACCTCCACTCTTTCTATGTCCTTCCTGAGATGAGATCTCCAAAACTGGACACAGTACTCAAGGTGTGGTCTTACCAGTGATTTTTATAGGGGTAACACCACCTCACTCTTTCTGCTGATGATACCTCTTCCTATGCACCCCAGCACTCCTGGCTGCCTTGTCACACTCCCTGGCCACCTTCAGGTCATCCGATATGATCACCCCAGATCTCTTTCCTGCTTGGTCGTTGTCAGTGCTATTCCCCCATTTTGTATTCTAGCCCTGGGTTTCTATGGCCGAAGTGCATTATTTTGCACTTTTTTGCATTGAAACCCAGCTGCCATACCCTTGACTACTACTCCAGTTTTTTCAGATCCCTGCCCATCCTTTCTACCCCCCCCCAAGTGTCCACTCTGTTGCAGATTTTGGTGTCATCTGCAAAGAAGCAGACCTTCCCTTCCAGCTCCTCTGCTATGTCACTTATAAAGACATTAAAGAGGACCGGTCCCAGCACTGAACCCTGAGACAACCCGTTGGTCGCTCTCCCTTCCTTGAAGCAAATTCTGTTTACCACTACCCTCTGCTGCCTATCTTTTACCAGTTTCTTATGCAGTTTACTACCTTATCGCCCACCCCAAGCTACCCAACTTACTTACCAGTCTCCTATGTGAAACGGTATTGAAGGCCTTGCTAAAATCCAGATAGGTCATGTCCACCACACCTCCCTGCTCCATCTCCCTGGTCACCCAGTCAAAGAAATCTATCAGATTAGTTTGACATGACCTTCCCATGTAAAACCATGCTGCCTTGGTTCCTGTAATTCACTGGATTCCAGATATTCTACAATCCTTTCTTTTAGTAGTGCTTCTATTAACTTACACGCCACCGATATCAAGCTGACAGGCCTATAATTGCCCACCTCTTCCTTGCCACCACTTTTGTCAAGTAGGACTACATCTGCCTTTCTCAAGTCCTCCAGAACCATGCCAGTCTTCAGCGAGCTGTTAAATAGTTCTATCATAGGACCTGCTAACACCACCCTGAGCTCCATCAGCACCCCTGGATACACCTTGTCTGGCCCATAGCTTTGTCCACCTTCAGATTAGCAAGTGATTTTCAGACTTTCACTTCAGAAAAAGGATTAGTGTCCATTTCCCTCCCTGCAAAGCTCCTGGTGCCTTTTTGTGACCCCTGTCCTTCCCCTTCTACTGTGAATGCTGAGCAGAAGTATTTAATCAAGATATCTGCCTTCATGATCTCTCCCCATACATACCCCCTTTAACCATACAATCCCTCCTTTTGTCTTTCTTTTCTCACTAACATACAGTACCTAAAAAATGTCTTGTCCCCTTTTGATACTGCCTGAGCTGTTCTTTTTTCAGTTTACGCCTTTGCGTTCCTTACTGCTTTCCCTGCCTCTCTCTGTTTCCTTGGATATATTTCCCTCTTCTCCTTTCTCTGGGTCTCCTTATCCTTCTGAATGCTACTTTTTTAGCCTTGACCCTATCTACCTCCTCTTTTGAGAACCATAGTGGTCTCCTGTTCTTTTTGCTCCTGCTTACTATTTTGATGCAGAGGTTTGTCACCTTCACTATGTTCTATTTTAGTCTGACCCACTTTTCTTCAACCACCCCCAGCTCTTCTCCCCTTGCCAGGTCTTTCCTGAGGCATTCACCCATCCTTATAAAATCAGCCCGTCTGAAGTCCAGGACTTTTGCCTTTGAATGGTTGGATTCCGCAGCTGTCCTTATGTTGACCACACTATGATGATCACTGGTCCCCAGATGACTTCCCACCTTGATGTTTGCAACACTGTCCCCATTAGTTAGCACCAGATCCAGTATTGCCCCATCCCATGTGGGCTCACTGACTAGTTTCCTGAGCAACGTCCCCTGCAGGGAGTCCAGAAAACCCCTGCTTCTAGCTAAAGCTGCAGCAGGGAGGCTCCACTCTACATCCGGCAAACTGAAGTCCCCCACCAGCAACACCTCCCCCTTTTCAGCCACTTTGCCATTGATGGCTGGGGGGAGCAGGGCCTGCAGGCCCAGGAATGGTGGCATGGTTTCTGGGTCTGAGGTGACATTAGC
Source organism: Neoceratodus forsteri (assembly GCA_016271365.2). Lineage (NCBI taxonomy): Eukaryota > Metazoa > Chordata > Ceratodontiformes > Ceratodontidae > Neoceratodus > Neoceratodus forsteri. The sequence goes on along the minus strand of CM028137.1, from coordinate 528,507,946 downwards.
TCCCCACTCAGAAAACCCAGTCTCAACCTCCTTCCCCCAGCCACCAAAGCCAACTTAGCCATGCCTTCCCACCTACTCACTGTAGCACCCATCCATCCTCTAGTCCATCCCAAGGAAAAGGATTTTGCCGATGAAGAGGTATGGTGACCTGCACAGACTCTCTTTTCACCACCTTAGCCAGCTACTGTCTGAATTAATGGAAGGCATCAAACACTCATAGTAATCAGCTGCTTTTATTCTGAGCACACACTGCCTATCATTCATTCGGACAATGGACAGCCAAGATTGTGAGAGGAGGATCTGTGCCGGTCTTTTTCCCTTTTTTTCAGCAATATAATTTTTGAGGCTACATGGGGTAGAGGGTGAATGGATGCTGCAGTGGGTGGGTGGAAGGGGGTGTCTAATTTTGCCATGGTGTCTGGGAGAGGGGTGTTGAGACTGGATGTTCTGAGTAGGAAGGGGAAGGGTTCTTTCTTGCTGAGGCTGTGTGTGTGAGGGAGGGACTGCCTGTAGGAGGGGGAAGGCACTATGTTATATTGAAACTAGGTAGGGGAGGAGGGTGGTATGGGGTGCTTCAAGAGGGAGGGGAAGGAAAACTTTCATTGTTACACACCTATCAACCAGCCACCGCCCCCTCCATGCACACAGATCCTCTCCCAGCACCACCTATTTGCATACCCACTGACAGTCCCTGCAGAAGCCACAACCAGGAAGGCAAAGCTTTGCATGCAAGGCCCTATCTGTAGGACAGCTGACTGCAATAGCAGAATAAGAGCCAACGTGTGTGTGTGTGTGTGTGTGGAGGGGAGTGGGTGCTCATAGGGTTCCCTGACGTATCCTACCTAAGGGTTGATGCTTTCATAACCAATCTAGGCCTTGTTGACTGGTCTCCTTTATACTTAACAGATGATGTAAACCAGGCCATTGACTATTTTAACTCCGTTCTTCTGTCTTTGCAAAACCTTCACATCCCCACCTCTACACGCAGGGTGGCAGGGAAGGTGACCAAATGGCTCACGCGCCCCCTGCTTCAAATGCTGAAACAGAGGGACAAACTTTGGGCTGTGTGGAAGGGCTCTAGTCTGCTAGCTGACTTCGAAGCATACAGGGCTTCTCGGAACAACTGCAAAAAACACATTCACCTGGCCAAGAGCACCTACTTCAGAAACCTTCTAAAATCCTCGGCTGACAACCCTAAAACGTACTGGGCTCAAATTAAGGAAATTCTTGGCAATAACAAGCCTCAGACTCCTTCTGACATGAATATTCAGGGCACTCACTGTAATAACCCGCTCACTATTGCCAATGCTTTCAATTCCCTCTTCTCCTCACTTCCGGACGACGCTTCCAATGAGACCCGAGGCGAATGGCCCGCTCCTTCAATCTCAAGCCCTACCCATCCCTCCTTTGCACTATCACCTACCTCATACCATGAAGTACGTAAACTTCTTAATTCCATACCAACCCGTGGGGGCCCAGGCCCTGATGGCATCCATCCAGTCATTCTCAGGCAGTTTGCTCCGTGGCTTGCCAAGCCGGTCACCAGACTTTTCAATCTATCTATCGGCACCTCCTCTGTCCCATTGGCCTGGAAAACATCCAGAACCATCCCTATTCCTAAGAAGGGCAATGTCAAACAAATGACCAACTACCGTCCCATCTCTCTCCTGCCTAATCTTAGTAAACCTCTCGAGAAATTAGTTCATTGTCAACTCTCAGAACACCTTGGTAAGTTCAATCTCCTTACCCACTGCCAGCATGGATTTAGGCCTGGACACAGCACCACCATGGCTCTAACCCAACTTACCAGTGATATTAAAAACAATATGGATATCGGACAACTCACCGGTGCCGTCTTCATTGACCTGTCCAAAGCTTTCAACATGGTGCATCACCAACTCTTGCTATCTAAGCTTCAAGCCACTGGTGCCTCTGACCCCACTCTGTCTTGGTTCCATAGCTACCTTGACAATTGTACCCAGGCCGTAGCTTTCCACAAGGCTATATCCTCCCCCAGACGTATCACCCGAGGTGTTCCTCAGGGGTCCATTCTTGGTCCTTTACCTTTCTCCCTTTTCCTGAATGACATTCCCAACTCCTTCCATCACAGCCACATCCTCATGTATGCTGATGACCTGGTTCTCTACTCAGCATCCAATTCGATCACGAACATCAACCTATCACTCTCAAACGACTTCCAGGTCCTTCAGCAATGGCTTCTGAGCAACCATCAACATCTTAACCTGAACAAAACGCGAGCCATGCTGTTCGGCTCTACAAAAAAACTCCCCCTCATGGCCCCAATGCTTCTGGTTCAGTGCCAGGACGGATCTTCAGTTACCAACACATCCTCTTTTAGATACCTGGGGGTCACTCTTGATCCCTCCCTCGACTTTGCTACTCACATCAACACAGTCTGTCTGCGCTGTTAATGCGAAAATCGGCGGTGCCTACCGGGTGCGGCACTCCCTCAACCCTTCTGCTAGACTATCAGTAGCAAGGGGGGTGCTTCTCCTGCAGCTCCAGTATGGTCTTCCTCTTCTATACTCTGCCAACTCCAGTGTGCTCAGCAGATGGGACACTTTGTATAATAATATCTGCAGATTCGCATTATCCGCATCACGCCTCACTCATCACTGCCTCCTTTACTCCGGGTTAAACTGGCTGTTGCACAAGGACCTCTGTGCTTTCTCTCTGGGCTGCCTTATTGACTCCCTAACCAGACATCCAAGACCAGACTCCCTGGCCCTCCTGCTTACCCCCGCGTCTCAAAGCCGCTCTCTCAGATCCTCCTCCTCACCCCTGCTCTCATGCAGACCTTGCGCCACAAAAATGGGCGAACAGGCTTTCTCATACTTTGCTCCTAGGTTCTGGAACTCTCTTCCCCTTTAGGTCAAATATGCCACCTCCCACCGGGTTTTTAAAAACTTGTTGTTCTCTCACCTTATCACACCTGGTCACTGCCGATGCTCTCAACAAAACCGCTGACCATTTGTCCTGTTGCCCGGACACCCTCCCAGTGGTTGCAATATTAAAGCTCTGCTATGAGTATCCTGGAGCACTAAATTGTTGTCCCTCCACCATGTATACCTGTTACATTTTTGCTTGCCATCTATTGTTTTCTTTGATGTAATTTGACATGATGTATCTCTGTAATGTGTAGCACCTTTGTCTTGTACTCTATCGGATTGTGCCTGAAAATGTTATATTTTTGCTTGCAATCTATCTTTTTATTTTTTTCTCTTCTCCTCCTTAATGTTATCATGTCTTGATGTATCAACTGTAATATTGTGGCTCCTATGTCTTGTACTCTCCCAGGTCGTGCCTGAAAATAGGCAGGATTGTTTGCCTAGCGCACTTACCCGGTTACCAAAAGCTAATAAGTAAATAGCATGGAAGAATGATGACAGTGCTGTAGCCTGCTAGGTATGACAATGGTTGCATCGACATTAGGTTTTATTGTATAGAGGAGGCCATCAACCTAAACATCCCTTCTAAGAAAAGTAGAGATGGAAAGGTCAATGAGAACCTCCTCATGATTAGGGAATTTGTGAAAAAAAACTTGTTGATAGTTTTTAATGGTAGATTTAGAAATGATACTCCTGGTAACTAAACTTTTTTAAATTCACTGGGAGCCTCGACAATTGACTATATAACTGGTTATGTGTTTCATTTTTATAAATATCAGCTTATGAGGTTGTTATGAGGATGGAAAGAAAAGTGGTCCCTTTCCTACCATGCTTAATAGAAGGATCAAGACCCCAAAAGAAATTATATGTGATAGCTCACCAGGGAAATCTTTGAGTTTTGAATGTTTTGTTTTATTTGAGTTTTGACTAATTCAGCAGTTCGTGTCCCTGTACGTCGGGTGAGGGAGCTGCTTCACAATGCAAATGGACTATTCTGGTGACTGTAAGAACTGTTGCTGGACTAAACACCTGATAAGGGCTGCTTCTTGATTACTTTGGCACTTGTTTCAGCAGCCTTGTTGAAACAGCCTATCCTATCCCTGCTCCAAAACAAAAGCGGCTTGAAGGAAGGGGTGTGGCTAGTTATTACTTGTGTAATATAACTGCTTCAGCCTAGCAGTCCTCTGCTGCAGCCATTTAGCTAATGGCCATAGCATAGGGGTGACACACTTGGGGCAACAGCGTGGGCTGGCAGTCAACAGGAGACGCTGTACCCTGGTGTGTCTCTCTTGACCACACTACACTTTAGTTAGGTTTTAAAAATCATTTACAGGTGGTTCTGAATTGTACAGAGATCAGCAACCTGCATCAAATACTCAGTAAGTAATCCAGCTGGTTACAACTGCAGAAAAAAAGGACAATTAATCTAAAGGGGAGGTTGAAGTAACATAAATTGGAGTTAATGAGGGTTATAATGGATATATTTCTAATTTAAAAATTTTGTGAGGCAGGTTGATGCAGTTTGCATTTTCGTAGGTAATAAAGAGATACAGCACCCAAACCAGTGTAGAAATGCAAGGGATTAAGGAGGAATAGGGGAACGGTAATAACACCCTATCTAGGGTCAGGATACAAAGGGGAAAAGCAAATTAAAGTCTACTTAAAAGCTTAAGTGCTAAGCAAATTAGTGCATAACTTAAATATAGTAACAGGGTTGATCCGGACAAAAAGAAAAATCAAGAAGCACCTTATCTGGGGTAAGGGTGTAAATTCAGTTTCGGGTACAATGCAAGGAGCCTAGAAAACAAAATTCCTGATCTTGAGGCTACCAATATGGAGGTGGGCCTGGATCTGGTGGCCATAACAGAATCATGGTGCACTGAGAACCACAGCTGGGAGGTAGCCATACTGGGTTACAACATGTTTTTAAAGATAGGGCAGGGAGGAGAGGGAGGGTTGTTTTATATGTAAGGGAAGGTATAAAAGCCATGGAAATACAAGGACACAGCAGAGAAACAGAAGGGCTGGAAGTTCTTCAGGTTGGCTTAGAAATAGGGTCTGGGGCCTTTATTCATGTGGGGGTGGTGTATAGGCCACCAACACAGTGGTAGGAAGCTAAGAGAGTTTTGGGGGAAGCCATAGACAAAATGGCAAGCAAAATGGAAGTAGTAACTGCAGGTGACTTTAATCTGCCAGATGTGGACTGGAAAATGCAGGCCAAAGGTATGACTAGGAGCAGGGTCATCCTAGACTCCCTGCAAGGGCCGTTTCTAAGGTAGATGGTTAAAGATCCCACTAGAGAAGGGGAAGTGTTGAATCTGGTAGTTACAAACAGGGACAACAGTAGTCATCACAGTGGGGTAGCCTCTTGGGTTTAAACGATCATCGTCAAGGGCACTGTTTTTTCATTTTTGTGGGGTAACAGATGGAACTGTAGAATCAATACAGCACTGGCAGAATGTGCTGTTAGGTAATAAAAATGGATATCAGATAGGCCTAGACTAGCTTGCACGTTTTGGGATTGAATTTCAACTGGCAAACCTTAGACCACTTTCTAGCTTTTTCTTTCTTTTTTTCATCCAGTGTTTATCCCCCAATTGCCTGAGACCTGCCCCCTTCTATCCTGACCCCCCCAGCCCTGTCATCTGACTTCTCCGGGACATACATTCTTATCAGCATCCTTGGTTTGAAGGACTGTGGTGGGGTGCCCAGTTGCCAGTGAGGGGTCTGCAAGGGCCCGGACCTCATCCTGCAGCCAGAGAGGTTTTTCCTCTGTAGTTTTCTCCCATAAGCTGCACATGTGCAATGGCATAATGAACGAGATCCACCTCCACAGAGACATCTTCAAATGCCTATGCATGGTTGTCTTCTTGCATGCCCAGACTGTGCTACCACATGGACACCTCCAGGTGGCAGACAAGCAGCAGGTCACATAATACCCCCTCCTCCAAGGGAGGGCAGCAGTCCTATGGATGCTCAGTCCTCTCTTGCCTTGCCAACCCCAAAACAACCTATATTCATTCCCAAACTTGGGTCACCAGTGTGGCAGGCAGTAAGGCACTGAGCACCTCAGCCCCCCACACCACTGGACGCACACTTTCTAACTTTTGCAAGTCACTTTGCATTTCTTCAATTCCCTCATCATTATCCACCCTCCCACACAGCTTAGTGTGATCTGCACAGAGACACAACCTTCCCTGGATACCTTCTCCAATGTCACTGATAAACATATGACAGAGGATCAGGCCCAGGAGAGAGCCCTGTGGCATCCCACTCATGACTCTCCTGTCCTCTGAAACCCCAGTGACCACAGCCCTCTTTTGCCTATGCCCTAGCCAGTTTCCTACCCAGTTAACTACTTCCCTTAGCCGCACCCAGATCCTCCATCTTTTTCAGCAAGCATCTGTAGGGCACAAACTTGAAAGTCTTGCTGAAGTTGAAATAGAGAAAATCCTCAGTGTGGCCCCTATCCATTTCCCTCGACACCCAAAGAAAACTGTCAGGTTCATCTGACAGGACCTACCTGCCATGAACCCATGCTATTTACTATCCCAGAGATCACTGCTCTCCAGGTAGTCCACGTGGACTTCTTTGACCAATGACTCCATCAGTTTCCCTATGATATATTTTAGACTGACAGGTCTGTAGTTCCCCACTTGTTCCTTGACCCACTTTATGGAGCAGAATGACATCTGCCACCCTTCTATCTTTCGGAACTATCCCCATCTGTAGAGAGCTCTTGAATAGTCCTACCAGGGGTTCAGCCAGCTCCGCTGCCAGTTCCTTGGGTATCCTTGGATGTAACTCATCCAGTACCAGGGACTTATCTGTCTCTAGGTCAGTGTGGCTCAGTTTGTAGCACACCTGCCTCTGGGCTGGAAGGTCATGGATTCTAGTCCAACACAAGGACTGGGCTCATACCTAAATGCTGGCACTCAAGCGCAGTACTGGGGGGGGTGCTGTACTGTCAGGGTGTGCCACCCTTCAGATGAGACATTAAACCACGGTCCTTCCTACCCATCTCTGCTGCTGCCCAGGTGGAAGAAAATAACCCATGGTACTTTTTGCAAGAGTAGGGGAATTTTTTTGGGAAGGGGGAATAAGAAAACATTTACAATCATGCAAAATCTTCAGGATATAGACAACAGCAATTAACAGTTTCTAGATGCAAACAGTTTTGATCAAAGGGGCCAAAAGAGAAAATTCAACCTTATGTCACAATGAATTCTACATTAATTAGATTGTGAAATAAAGAAAAAGAAAAAAGAAACAAAAGCTAAACTAAATAATAATCTTACATTAAACTTATGCTGAACTAGTGGTCCATACACATAGGTTCATAGGTATATTACGAGTTTAATTAGGTCAAAAACCTTTATATAAACTCGCCACCACTTTCGGTGGAACATTTGTTTTGAAATACCCATATATCTGTCAAACCTATTTTTGAAAGTGTCCACTGTAGGACTGTTCACCACATCCTCTGTAATGTGTTCCAAGTATTAACTATTCTTTGGGTGTACCATTTACTTACATCTTGCCTAAAACATTTTAAACCTGGAAAACAAAAACTTTTAACGTTCTATTTTGTATAGACATTGTAATGCAGATCTTTTTTTGTAGTTAATCTTTTTATTATTTTACAGTAAAATATACAGTATACAACCATTTCCACATATGCAAAAATACATAATCAGTCATAATGACCAGACAAAGTAACACACTGGCAGTTAAACAACATCATTAGAGTAAAAAAATGCTATGGATCTTAAGAATTACAATAAAGTTACAGAGTAACACACTGGCAGTTAAACAACATCATTAGAGTAAAAAAATATTATGGATCTTAAGAATTACAATAAAGTTACAATGTTTGAAAAAACATATGTCTAGCCTGAGTTCTCTAAGAATAACCTAGAAGGTAATACTGACTGGGAGAAACAGGGATAGCATAGAGTACTTATATGGTACTGATATTAACTGATTTGTTCAGTATAACTCTATATTGTATACATATTGGAAATGTTATTAAGGTAGCAAGACATATATATAAACAACCAGTAAAGGCAACAAGAAGTAAAGTAGAAAGCGAGGGAAAGACAACAAGAAAGAGAGACAATGGTAATAAAAAATACCAAGTGATATTAAATAAGTATAATCTCTGTAGCATTCAATATACAGTATTAAGTATTAGAATTGTGTGGAGATTCTAGGTAAATAAGATAGTCCTGCCAACATCTATTATAATCTTCAATTCAGTCAGAGGAAATACAAGATGGGCGGTCCAGGGAGGCATACTGAGATAAATTCTTAAGAATATCAGAAAATTTGGGGATTATAATGGATTTCCAATGGATAAGTATAAGGCACTTAACCTGAAGAAATAATAGATTCAACCATCTGTTTTGAGCGTGGGAAATAGTGTTGTTGTTGGGGTTGATTATACCTAATATAGTGTGTTTAGGGTCTAATGTAATGGATTGACCTTTAACTTTTTCTGAAAATTTATGAGTAGTATGCCATAGATTCCTTATAAGAGGGCAGTTCCATAGGATATGATATAGGTCCCCATTGGAGGAGTTACAACGGCAACAGTTATTGTCATTCATTAGACCCATATGTTGAAGTACCATAGAGGTCCTATACCACAAATGGAGGATTTGTATTTGTATAAGTGAGCTACACTTATCTTTAAAGGTCTTCTGGCAGGAAAGTCAGCATCTATGCCATTGTGAATCTGATATGTTGTAATTTAGGAGTTGACTCCATTTGTTTTTTTAGCTGTCTAAGATTGATTTGGAATTATATCTATAATATGTTTATAAATTTTACTGTTCAAATTAGAAGTATGTTTAAGCCATTGTGAAATATATGGGTTGTGTAAGTGTTGTTGGGGTAAGTATTGAAAATAGGAATTACTAGCAGTGCGAAGCTGTAGGTACTTCCAAAAATCATGTTTTGGAAGTTTTCAAAGGGTTAAAAGATCAGTAAAGGACTTGAGTCTAAGTTCATTGAGTTCCAGTATATCATTTAAGAAGAAAATGTCTCTATTTTTCCAATTATGGCAAACGATTGGGTGATTATCCAAATAGATATTTGGGTTGCCCCATATTGGGGTATTTGCTAAAGGTGTAGAATTAGATTTGAGATATTTATGTATTTGTTTCCAGTAAAATACAGATGACGAAATTGTGGGATGAGATTTTAGTTTAGGAGGAAGAGAGTTATAGATAAAGGAAGTATTAATGTTCACAGGGCATAGGGAGGCTTCCATATTAATAATTGGATGTTGGTTTAAGGAACCATTTTACAGACTGAGTTGTTTGAAAGGCCCAAAAATAGGCTTGAAACCAGGAGAGGCTGAAGCCTCCTCTCGACCAATGAGAACGGAGTTTAATATGACTAAATATGGGATGTTTCCCTTCCCAAAGAAAGTTGCCTATTAGTTTATCTAGCTTAACTAAAAAGTTGGAGGGTAAAATTAAAGGAATATTGGCAAAAAGATATAAGATTTTTGGAGAGGTAGACATTTTAATGGCAGATATTTTCCCATTAAATGAAAGATTTAGTAGTTTCCATCTGTCAAACATAGATCTGATATTGGATAGTGGGAGGGGAAATTAATGCCCCATATTTTGTCCAGCCTCAGGGTAATTTGAATGCCGAAGTAAGAAAAGCCCTGGGGTGACCAACAAAAACCCAAAGGGTTGTTCATAGAGGGTTTACAATAGTCATTTAATGGTAGAGTTTGTCATTTATTATAATTCAAGGCTAAGTCAGAAAGATAGGTGAATTCTTTAAATACTATAACCAATGGTTGTCCTGCCTCTTCAAGGTTTTCTAAAAGAATGAGGAGGTCAGCTGTGTATGAAAGTGAGGGGTAGCGGGAGTTACTGATCTGAATCCCTTTAATATAACTGGATTGTCGAATATGGGCAGAGAGGGGCACCATAGCAAGAATAAATAAAGACAGTGATAAGGGACATCCTTGCCTAGTACTTCTTGCAAGTGAAAAAGGAGATGAAAGCATAGAGTTGGTAAGTGTTCAAGCTGAAGGATGTGTATATAGTAGATTGATCCATGAGCAGAAGTTATTAGGAATGAGAAGGTACAAGATATAAATAATTCCAGTTTAAGGAGTCAAATGTTTTTTCAAAATCGATAGTAATGGTGGCCGCAGAAGATTTAAGGAATTTTGCTTTGTGAATTAAATTAAATAAGGAACGGAGATGATCGGAACCTAATCTAGTTTTGATAAAGCTGGCTTGGGAATTGTGAGCAATTTTGGATATTAAGGGTTCTAGATGTAAAGTTAAAAGTTTAGCAAAGATTTTTTCTGTCGGTATTGATTAATGATATAGGCCTATAGCTGGATGGGAGAGCAGGGTCCTTGTCTTTTTTAGGTAGGACTCTAATAATAGCTTCAGTCATGGTAAGGGGAAGAGATCCATTAGAAGATGATTCACAAAAGACATGGTAAAGTAAAGGGCAAAGAATATCCAAAAGAGGTTTGTAGAAATCCACAGGGAAACCATCCCCCCGGAGTGCTGCCAGATTTCAAGCTGGATAGTGCATTTGGAATTTCTTGGAGGGTGAATGGTTTGTTCAAATTTACTCTATCAGGATCAGAAAGCTGGGGCAGTTGCAGTTTATCTAGAAAAAGCTGAACATGGTTGTTTGATGCACAGTTATGTTGCGAGCATAGTTGTTGATAGAAAGATTTCATTATATGGTTGATAGATGGATTATCAGTGTATATTTGGCCTGAATGATCTTTCATACTCACAATATGTCTATCCGTTTGCTGGGATTTAAGCTGATAGGAAAGTAGTTTTCCACATCTACCTCCTTGTTCCCAGTATTTATGTTTTAGTCTAAAAAGGGGTAATTCAGCTTTGCAAGAAACAAGTCAGTTTATTTTGATTCTTAGTTGGAGAATTTCAAGGTGAAGTTGCGAGCTGGGGTAGGGTTTGTTGAATTTAAAATATTGGTTTTCTTTGATTTTTAGGGATTTTTCCAGTTTGGCTAGTTGAGATTCTCTTAATTTTTTCCTATGGGCACCATAGCTAATTATTTTACCTCTGATGGTGGCTTTTAATGCTTCCCAAACAGTACACATAGATATGTCGGGGGTAATATTAAAAGAGAGGTATTCTTGTATTTGGTTTCTAATCCAAGGAATGAATTCTGGGTCTTTAAGTAGAAGTGGGTCAAGGCGCCATGACAAGGATTTAGGGGGTGGAGGACCCCATAACAAGTGAAGCTTAATTGGAGAGTGATCTGATATTATAATTGGTAGAATGGATGTATCAATTATCTTGTCAGTTATAAGAGAAGAGGTAAACCAGTAGTCAATTCTACTATAGGATTGATGGAGTGAAGAATAAAAGGTATAATCCTGGTCCCTAGGGTGATGAAGTCTTCATATATCCGAAAGGTTAAAATCTTTCAAGAGCATAGATAGAGCATTAATACTTCTAGGGTGAGAATCAAATGGAGAGTTACTTCTGTCTAAATGGGCCTCCAAAGCTAGGTTAAAATCACCACCAATTAAGATAGGTGAATTGTAATTATTGTCTGTTAAAATATGTTGAGATAAATTATGAAAATATTCAGGTGAATCTGAGTTAGGGACGTAGACATTAACTAACATAATGGGGTCAGTAGGGGTGTTAAGTGTAACTATTACCCATCTGCCATCTGGTTCTGTAGAGGTTTTAATAAGGGTCCAATTAAGGTTTTTATGAATCAGGATAGCCACTCCCCGTGTTTTTGAGGTAAAGGATGCTGAATAAATTTGACCAACCCAATCCCTTTTGAGTCTGTAAACATCCTCATTTAAGAGTTTAGTCTCTTGTAGGAAAGCAATATGTCCTTTATGTTTTTTAAGATATGAAAGGATTTGCTTACGCTTACAAGGAGAATTGAGTCCCTTAATGTTCCATGAATATAGTATAAGATCACTCACATTAAATAAAAAATTTTTTTTAGAAATAACTATGGTCATATTTAAGGGACTCATATGTAGATTATTTAGGCTAGAGGATGATATAGACCCAGAGGAGATAGTATGTAGGCAAATAGAGGTAGGCAGGACTATACTATTGAATAGAACTAAGGATATAAAGCGATAATATCCCATATGTCTCTCTAAAAAAATATAAAAAGAGAAGGTTTTAAACACTTACCAGAATGAAAGGAAACTTAACCACTGTAGTACACAATGATATATCACTGAGCTGTATAGATAGTTAAGAGTCAGAACAAAGTACCAGAGACTCGCTTACTACACAACTGGGCATGAGTAAATTTAAGTAGCTCAAAGCAAAACAACTCATAAAGAGTTGTAAATCTAAGTTACAAACCTTATAAAGACCTACAATAATTATTGTAAATAGCAGATAAATTGACTAATTGTAAATGGTCCCCAGGAAGGAACCAGAATCATCACATTATTACCTATAAGAGAGCAATTGGAAACAGTAGATGAGGTCCAGGGGATACAGCAGTAGCCGAAGCTAGAACAGTATCCTGAGATTAATAAAAAAATAAGCATGCCATTATACAGTCAGCACTCAGATATCCATTGCCTTCTGTTCTCAGGTCAGGTGACAGATATCTGAGAGAAACGGTTAAGTGGAAATGGGATGCTTCGGTCTGCAGTTGGATCTATGGCTGCTGTGGCTGATTAGGTCTGTGTCTGCTATGGTATGTGACTGCCTTGCCTGCTTTGGTCTGTGGTTTTCTGTACAATACTCTACTGGGGATGAAAAGGGTCAGTTATCTGAGAATAAACATTGAGATCTACATAGGAGACAACAGGCAGGATGGGCAACGGAAACGGATAACGCGAGGGATGGATAAATGAGTGTAAACAAAATGGAAATAAAAAAATCATGCAGTCAAAGAAGGATACATGAGAGAAACAGATAAATGAGAGCCGGATAAACATGTGCTGACTGTATTGTATTAACATTATAATGTAGAGTGAAGGCTAGAGGGGTAATTAAATTAGATGTAATGTTCCCACAGTCATTTAAATGATCTGATATAAAATATATATAGATGGTGGCATGTAATTCAAAAAAGTTTGTAATAAATGTTTGTCATTTATGAGGCAACAGGATACCTTAAGCATATTAGAATATCCTTGGAGATTGGGATAAATACTATATAAACAGTAAACTACACTAAATGTTCATATTAGAGTATAAGAATATCATAGCTTAGGCTTTGAGGTTCTTAGATTTATTAATATATAGGCGTATGATAGGGCTATAAATGACACAAGTCTCGAATATAGCCTGGTTATAGTTTGAAATATATGTATGGATAGCTGAATGACCAGACCTGATAGGCCAAGTGAGTCCAACTATAAGACACATTTTCTATTGGCTATAGTATTCAGGCTTCAAAATTAGATGTGTCATTAAGTTAAATATGCCATCTCTTGTTTGTGTTACAAGAGTAATTAGAACCACGAAAATAGCCTGCTATATATAATGAAATAATGAGAAACTAGGCAGAAAGAAAAGACAAAAAAAACATTAGGTTGGTAACTGAGTTGTCTCATGAATGAAGTCTATATTCAAAAAATATAAATTATTAAAAGTAAGTAACTACCACTCACCTATAAACAAATGGGGGCTGAGTGAACTGCTGCAAGAGTTAAAAAAGTTGCTGCATAAGTAATTACCCTAATAGCCCATGAACTAGCTGAGAGCTATGAGGTATAACTTTGAGATATACGAAGCAACAATTTATACCCTTGATAAAATCGAAATGCAGAGTGCATTTTAGTTAAACAGATAAGGGAGTAGTGAACATAGAGCCTGCATAAAAAAGATAATCTTACAATTATCAATGCTCATTAAATTTGCTAGTTAATATTCGAAAAAAGGAAAATGAGATGGACAGAAGGGGTATTGGTAGAGAGAAATTACGCTGACATTTGTAATCCAAGTAGGTAATGCAGGGAGTAAATAGTGAAATAATTAAGTGCTTTACTCGCTGATCACGATGTACAGCCTATCATTGTGACAACCAACTGGAAGCGACAGTTGCGATGTCAAAGATCAGATATATGCAACGTGTTCTAAATTAGGGTGCGTAGCTACCCCATGAGGTCCACAGAAGTGAAAAAAAAAACAAAGGTTGTCAGCATTGATTGTAACCAAAAGCGCATTTAGGATAATCAGGTGGAATTATGTTTAGAGGAAGCCAAGGAGCTGGTATTAACTTTGTTTTTGAATTTACCCCTGGGTTTCTTCTTCAAAGGTTCAAGTGGCTTGATTGGAGAACTCGCAGTTATTTCAGCCCAAGATGTTTCTGCCGATAAGGTGCCAGCAGACCTTTTAGTTGAACTTTGGGATGTTCCAGCGCAATCAAGCTTTTGAATATCCTCTTGTGAGGAGAGTAGATCTACTTCTTCTACATCCTCTAAAAGTGAAAACTTTTGAAGAGAGGTATTGGGGAAGAACTTTTGTTATGGTGCTGAGATGGATGTGAAAGAAGGGAGGTTTCTTCATTTTCACAGCATGTGAGTTTGGTAAATCGTGGACCAGAGGAGTTTTTAGCTTGAATACAAGAGGAGGGCCTTGGATGAGTAATCTCTTTTCCATTTTCTATTGGGACTGTATTGGACATTCCACTTCCACTCTGGTGCTGTTCAGACTTCATTTCAGAATTAAGCGTGCTCGTGTTGATATGAATCGAGGAGTCCCCGTGGAGAGAGGTGGCTGATTCTTTGAGGTAAATGTTTAGGTATGTTGCGAGTGCTTCAGGGGACCCAAAATCTTTAAATGAGCTGCCGGTAAAAAGGTGCATTGTAGCCGGGTAGCATAATGCAAATTTAATACCCCTTTGATGTAGGATCGATTTTAATGGGTTGAAAGCTTTCCTTTTGTTTGTTACTTCTTTGGAGAAGTCTCTAAAGATAGAAACTCTGTTTTCTTGCCATATTAATTCCCCAGTTTCTCTTGCTTTCTTCAGTATCAGTTCAACGTGGCAGAAGTTTAGAAATCCAGCAATAATAGGTCGAGGCCTTTGATCTGTACTCGGACATGGGCCTAGGGATCTGTGAGAGCGCTTGATGGTGAGCTCTAGATCGGGAGGCAGTTTAAGCAAAGCTGGAAGCACATGAGATAATAAAGCAGAGGTGTCCCCAATTTCAGAGCCTTCAGGGAATCCAAGAAAGCAAAGATTATTCCTGCAATTTCTATTTTCTATGTCATCTATTTTGGATTGTAAAGCTTTGATTGTTCTGTCTTGCTCTCTAATGGTTGCATGGAGATCATGAATTGCATTTTCACTATGTGAGGCTTTAGTTTCTGTAGATATAAGGCGAGTATCCAACGTTTGCATGTTGGATATATTTTGTTGTGTGGCAACCTTAAGGTCATTCATTTCATTTATCAATTGTTTAAACATAGATTCTACTCTGTTTAGAGAGGTGGCAGTCATGGTTTGGTGGGACATAATTGTAGGCCTCAGAGGAGTAGAGATATTCAGAGTGAAAAATTCAGGAGTAAAGCTAAGTGAAAATAACAAATTCTATACCCAGAAGTTGCCAAAGTATTTGTAGAATAAGTTCTGTATGGATGGCACAGAATAGGAGCCTGGATCTTAGCAGATTGGTAATGATTGCTGGAGGTCCCAGGGAGAAGCAGAATTATGCTGCCATTCTTGCAGAGCCAAGCCACGCCCCTCGTAATGCAGACCTTAACACAGCCATAATACCCAAAACATCTATGTGGTTCTGCTGTACTATCCAAGCACACCTGGATTGCCACAAATAATTCCTGCAAGCCCCAAAAATTGCTTTTAGTGTGCTGGGATGAATTTGTGAAAGTTGTGTTGGGAAAAGGTGCAGAACTGTTATTTCATATGTAACTTTTATGTTCCTAAATGCTGGCCATACAGTCTGTTTAGCCAAAAGTCAACTGCTATTAGATATTTTAAAAGAAACATAGACTTTACTGGCAGATAAGGACCACTTGGCCCACCTAGTCTGCCCATTTCCCTACCTACAGGATAAGCTGCAGATCCTAGTTAACCAACAGCCTATTTCTTCCTACCCCCCCCCACAAAAATTGCCTTATGTCTGTTCCATGCATCAGTTTCAGGCACAGGAAAATGCATACAGTCATTGATATCAGCCAGCAGGCTTTGTCAAGACAAACAGGGCACAGGGTGTAGGAAGGGATCTGGGAGGGTGGGCTAGGAAGAGTAAAGAGGGGTGGCAGTGGAGAACGTGAGGAGAGGTGGGGCAAGGGGAAGGGAAGGAAGGGTGAAGAGGGGGGTAGGGGATGCAGGGGTAGGGGTAGGAGGCAAGAGTGCTAAGTTACTATGAAAGAGGTTGAGTGTTAAGGTCGAGGTTTGGGAAAACATGATTAAGGGAGACAGTCACAGATGCTAGCTGTAGAGAGTAGTGACTGAAGCTTGGATTTGAATGGGCCCAGCTTAGTTTCAGATGCGATGTCACTGTTGAAAGCATTCATCCAGAGGGGGGGCCCTATAGGTGAGCGATCTTTGCCCCTGGGTGGTTCAGCGATGAGGGACCTGTAGGAGCTGAGATTCAGAACCTGAGGTCTGGCGTGGATTATGAGGGGGGTCTTAGAAGATTTTGTACTCCAGGTGGCAAGAGGCCTAAGGTTATTTTCTTGGCTCTCAGGCAAGTTTGGTATTTGATGCAATTTTTAAGCTGTAGCCAACTGGTTAGGGCATAGAGGTCAACCGGTTAGGGCATTGCAGCAGTGTAAATTCCAAAAGGTGAGAAAAAAAGAAAAAGGAAAAAAAACTTCAGGTTATATACAAATGGGAAAACTCAAGGTTTCAAAGGACTAATTGACTCTAGATACCTATTTTATACAATTAATTCAAAATAAAGCAAATTAAGGAGGAAAAACTTAAATAAATGTTACCCTTTATAAAAACTATTTATCTACTTATTTGTACAACCAGTATGTAGTTTAAGTTCATTAAGCAGGATTTCTGGAATATTTATATTTCTTACATTACCAGCGCCATATGTTCTATTTCTATATCGCACTCATCTTGTTACAATCAGTCTAGGGAAGCCCATTATTCTGTGAAATATTGGGGACATGCTTTATGTTCCTGTCTTCTGATAGCATATATATTTTTCTGACAGTCTTGAAAAAGTTGCTCAGGTGACCAAACAATTTGCTGTACTGTAAATTTACACCTGGCTTGCCAAATCCAATATTTTAGGCATATCGTTATGATCCTAAGGGTGCTTTTATAATGAGGAATCCCTGTTTTTGGGATGACCCTAAATATAGAGCATCTGCTGTGGCTATGTATTTTGGAAACTGCACCCATTTTCTATGTATAAGAGACCAAAAATCAACAATAAAAGGACATTCAGAGAAGAGGTGGGTCATAGTTTCAGGGTGATCTATGCATGATGGCTTGTCTTTCCACTTTTTCTTTATGTTTTAAATTATTTTTAACGGCAATTTGTCATGGACACAAAGCCAAACTGTATCCCACATCTGAGGGGGTATTCTCTTATCAGTTAACAGATCTGAAATCTCTTATATTTCTTCCTGGGATCAAGTTATATATGAAGGGGAAATGAGAAAGTGATCCAGCTGTATTTGGGAATAGAACTGTTTCCTATCATGTGCAAAGAATGATGTAATTGATACTTTCCAGGTTTTTATTTTACTAAAGCAATCTCCTATATATTTTGGGAATAATGCCAATTTGACTTGTTTGGCTAGTATTGTTGACTGTTTCCATGTACAGTGTATACTAATGGGGAGATGTGGTCTGCCACGATATTGCCAGACTTTCTAAGAGAATTGGTTTAATATTTGCATACAAGAAGATGCTATGATAGAAAACAATGGGGTTAATAATTTTGAAACCTCCTAATACGAACATACAAAATTTGCCAGCAGATAAAGGCCTAGACGTCTATCAAGTCTGCTCGAATGTGCAGCTAGCACCCCTTATTCTGCAGCTGCCCCTTCCTTCCACCCTTCCCCTTCATTAACCCTTCCCCTTGTCCTGTCCCATCCTCGTTTGAAGCAGTCCACTGTTCTACTGCATTCCACTACAGCAGAGTACGCATTCCACCCAGCCACCACCCTCTCTGTAAAAAGTGTCTCCTCATCTCCCTCCTGAACCTTCCTCGCTCCAGTCTCATATTATGGCCCCTGGTGCCCTCCCTCCTTACTTGAACAGCCCTCTGTACCCGTCTTGTTTATTCCTTTCATGTATTTAAAGGTTTCAATCATATCACCCTGTCTCCCTCCTCCAGTGAGTACATGTTCAACTCCTTCAACCTCCTCTCATATGATAAGTCCCCAGCCCCTTGATCATCTTTGTCGCTCTGCGCTGCACCCCTCCAGTAACAATGTCCCTCTTCAGATACGGACGCCAGTACTGCATGCAGTACCCAGGTGTGGTCTAACCTAATGACCTATACAATGGCAGAATCACCTCCTCCCTCCTCTAGGATATACCCCTTGCAATACAACCCAGCATTTTGTTAGCCTTTGCAGCTGCCTTCCTACATTGTGCCGAGTTGTTCATTGACCCTGTAATGAGCACACCCAGATCCTTCTCCTCCTATGTCTGGGCTAGCTGCACTCCCACTAGCTGGTAACTCCTCCTTGCTATCTCCAGATATAATATGTCTCTTTTGATGGGATTTAGTCAACTTTCCCAGATGCCTTGAAAAAAAACAGCTGAGGAATCAAGTTTCTAATATGTTGGGTGGGGGACAGACATAGCTAAGGCACAAGAACATAGGTAATAGAAAAGTATGGGTCATGTAAATTTGTTCATTTTTGCTCATCCTCCACTGGTTCTATCGGGCGACTCTGTCAAGGGCTATATTTATAGTACAGTCCCAGTTATAATATGCAGAATCTGGATGGCCAACATGGATACCCAGAATCTTAGTTCCTGTAGTAACCATTGGGATATTTATTATTTGATTAAAATGTGTTGGTATATGTCCTATAGGGATACACTTACTTTTCTGTAGATTTATTTGTGATCCCAATATCATGGAAAATTCTTAAAAGATTTGTCCCACTGGTAAGGCTGATATGTGGTCTGCCAATATAATGCACAAATCATCGGCATATGCTAAGGTTTTCAGTTCTGTATCTTTACTAGATATGTAATGCCCTTGTATGTCTGGATGTATATTAATTTTACAGATAAGAGAGTCTAATGATTAAAGATAAAGAATAGGGCTAAGTGGGCAACCTTGACGTACCCCATATTTACATCACATGGTTTCCATATTCATCCATTAATATAGGGAGATAAGGTTGCATGTTTATAACACAGTTGTATCCATTGGATGAATTGGCTGGGGAAACCATACTCTGCTAAGCAGGTCCATAAATATTTGTGCAGGACTCTGTCAAAGGCCTTGGACTGGCCTATATTTAGAAGATATCCCATAATTTCTTCATTATTTCTTTTTTCCAAAATCTCCCTAATAAGGATTAATATATCTGATACTTTCCTTTCTGGTATGGAGCATGCTTGGGTATGGTGTATTACGGGGATATAACAGAAAGTATTCTGTTGCTGAACAATTTTGTTAACATTTTAAAATCAGAATTAAATAAAGAACTTGGTCTCAAATTTGTCAATGTTTCTTAAACACAGAAACATAGAATTTGATGGCAGATGAGGACCGCTTGGCCCACCTAGTCTGCCCATTTCCCTACCTAACTGATAAGCTGCAGATCCTAGTTAACCAACAGCCTACTTCCTTCTAAGCCCCACTAGAATTGCCTTATGTCTGTCCCATGCATTCTTGAATTCCCCCCACTGTTTTTGACTCTACGACCTCCTCAGGAAGGCTGTTCCATGCATCCACAACCCTCTCTGTGAAGAAATACTTCCTCAACTTACCTCTGTGCCATCCCCCCTCTATCTTCAAATTGTGCCTCCTTGTTTTTGCCCATCTCTTTTTCTGGAAGATGCTACTCTCTTGGACTTTGTTGATTCCCTTGAGGTATTTGAAAGTTTCTATCATGTCCCCCCTCTCCCTCCTTTTCTCGAGGCTATACATCTTTAGTTCCTTTAGTCTTTCTTCATATGTCTTCTTATGCAGACCCTGCATCATTTTGGTTGCCCTCCTCTGGACAGCCTCCACCCTGTCTATGTCTTTGTGGAGATGGGGTCTCCAGAACTGTACACAGTACTCCAGATGTGGTCTTACCAACTGTCTGTACAGAGGGCCAACAACTTCTTGTTTTCTACTGGTGATGCCTCTCCCTATGCATCCCAGTATCCCCCCAGCCCTCCTTACTGCCTTCTCACATTGCTGGCCCACCTTTAGGTCATCTGATATGACTACCCCCAGGTCCCTTTCCATTTTTGCTGTTGTCAGTATCTCACCCCCAATTGTGTACTCTTTCCCTGAGTTTTTGCTTCCCAGGTGCATTACTTTGCACTTCTTTGCATTGAATCTAAGCTGCCATACATTTGACCATTCCTCTAACCTTGCCAAGTCCCTTTTCATCCTTTCCACCCCACCTTGTGTATCAACCCTGTTGCACATCTTTGTGTCATCTGCAAAGAGACCTACTTTACCTTCCTGTCCCTCTGCAATGTCACTTATAAAGACATTAAAAAGGACCGGCCCCAGTACTGAACCCTGCGGTACCCTACTAGTAACCCCTCCCTTCTTCACTGTGGACTCCATTTACTATTACCCGCTGTGTCCTGTTGTCCAACTAGTGTTTTACCCAGGCTACCACCCTAGGACCCACTCCCAGGCTGGCTAAGTTGTTTATTAATCTTTTGTGTGGGACTGTGTCAAATGCCTTGCTAAAGTCTAGGTAGGCCATGTCCACAGCCCCTCCCTGGTCTACTGCTTTGGTCACCCAGTCAAAGAAATCAATTAGATTCGTCTGACATGACCTTCCCGCTGTAAATCAATGCTGCCTTGGGTCCTGTGCCCCACTGGCCTCTAGGTACTCAACAATTCTTTCCTTCAGAAGTGATTCATCATTTTCCCTACCACTGAGGTCAAACTGAGAGGTCTGTAGTTTTCTGCATCTGTCTTGCTCCCACTTTTGTGAAGGGGAATCACATCCGCCCTCCTCCAGTTCTCAGGTACCACACCATCCTCCCATGATTCATTAAAAAGGGTAGTCAGTGGTGTTACTAGTTCTTTCCTTAGTTCTTTTAATATTCTGGGGTGAATCCCATCAGGCCCCACTGCTTTATCCACCTTCAGTTTTAAGAGTTCTTTCAGAACCCTTTCTTCTGTGAAAGGACTAATATCAACCCCCCCCCCATCCAGAGTGCTTCAATTGACCAGATTAGGTATTTCCCACTGCTTTTCCATTGTGAATACTGAGCAGAAGTATGAGTTCAGTATCCCTGCTTTTTCACTGTCGCTCTCTGCCCAACCACCTTCCTCTTTGTTCAGCCTCAGTATCCCTGCTTTAGTCTTTCTTTGCTCCTAATGTACCTATAAAGGTTTTATCCCCCTTCTTAACCGAGTTGGCTATCTTTTCCTCGGTTTGGGCCTTTGCTATTCTGACTGCCTTACCTGCTTCCTTCTGCTTTAACTGGTACAGTTCTCTGTCCTGCTCCTTCTGTGTTTCCTTATACTTCCTGAATGCTATCTTTTTTCCCTTACCTTCCCCACCACTTCTTTTGAGAACCATAGTGTTTTTTCTTTCATTTGATTTGTTTATTTGCTTCACACAAAGACTTGTTGCCTCTGTGATGGCGGTTTTGATGTTTTCCCATTGTTGCTCCACACCACCTTCTTGCCTGTTTGCTAGTGCTTTTCTGAGGCACTCTCCCATTTTGACAAAATCAGCCCTCCTGAAGTCCAGTACCTTCACTTTTGTGTGGCTTGACTCTAAAGCTAAGTTTATCATGAACCACACTGATTGGTGGTCACTTGTTCCCAGATGGCTACCCACTTCAAGATCAAAGATCCTCTCTCCATCCCCATTTGAGAGTACCAAGTCTAAGATTGCTCTCTCCCGAGTGGGTTCCAAAACTAGCTGTCTGAGGCATGCCCCAGTCGGGCATCGAGAATGGACCTGCTCTTGGATGTGGCTGCAGCAAAGGTGCTCCAGTCAACATCTGGCATATTCAGGTCCCCCATCAGCAATATCTCCCCTTTCTCTGCCATCCCAAGGATGCCTTCTATCATTTCCTTGTCCATTTCCTCCCCCTGAGACGGGGGTCTGTATACAACCCCTGTGTGGGCATTGGTACTCATTACACTTCATTTTTTATGGCTTTATTTCTTTTTGCCCATCCATGTCCCTACTGCCTTTGTCTTTTTCTCCATTTACCCCTGCCCTTCTCCCTATTGACTGCTCTATTTTGGTGTTTACCGCACTAATTACCTTGATTTTTTTGGGGGGGTGGGCTAGGATTTCCCTTCTCCTCTTCAGTGCCTCCCCTCTTGGCTAGTTTAAATGCTTGCCACTGAAGCATTTAAACCTATCACCTAGGATCCTGATTCCTCTCCAAGATAGATGCAGACAATCATGTCTGTATAGCCCTGCATCCCTCCAGGTGGAGCCCCAGTCCCCAATGAAGCCAAATCAACCAGTCATTGAATCCCATGGTGCGGAGAGCCCTAGCCTTATCCATGCCATAGACAGGTAGCACTTCTGAGAAAGTTACCATGTGTGCTACTTGTCTAAGGCCCCTCCCCAACTCCACAAATTCCTGTTGCACTGCTCTGATCCCATTCTCTGCCAGGTCATTCATCCCTAGGTGGATAATGACATCCAGCTCCCTCCCCCTTGCAGCTGCTCCCACGATCCTGAGGATTCATTTCCTGTCCCTCAAGGCCTTGGCACGAGGATAGCACCTTACCTCCCTTTCCCCTACCTCCCTCCCCCAGTCTACCCCCCTAACAATTGAGTCCCCCACCAGGAGTTGTTTCCTTCCCCTGTGGGGTCCTGGGCCACCCTCCTGTGGGTCTCCATTGTGGAGGTTCCCAGCATCCTCCTTGGTCTCCACTGCAGGTGCCTCCATAGAGGAACCATGCTTTGCCAGAGTGGTGAATGAATTGTGGAGAGGCACAACTGGAGGGATGTGCCTCTGTTCCACCATCCTCACCCTCCCTGAGCCCACTGTAGTCCAACCACTCCTCTTTCTTGGCAACCTCTGAGGTAGTGGCTGTGGCCTGGGTGGTTCCTGTGTGGGGGAGCAGGTTTCCTGAATCCTTGCCAGGTCAGCATGGAGATGAACAACCTCCTCCCTCAGACCAGAGAGGTGCCTGCAAATAGGGCAGCAACACAGTTTCCAGAATGTCTCCCAGAAGACTGTTGCTCCACAGCCAGTGCATTTCACCACTCCCCACATGTCTGTGTCCCTTCCAGTTACAGATGCTTTTTTGTTTATTGTTCTTGTTTTAGTGTGTGCAAGCTTGTGAGTGTCTCTACCCCCTACTCAGTGTGCTGTGCCTTTAAGGATATGAATAGGTGTATGTTCTTAGCAGTTTTGAGGAAGTGATGTCAGAGCCCCTGCTATAAAGGAAGTTATGCGCTTGGTGTGGGTGGAGTGAGGGGAAGGGTGGGTGGGAGTAAACCTATGCTGTCCAGAAACAATCACCTACAGCTCTTACCCTTCACCCCAGGAAGTGCCTTCCTTCCTTTTAGATACATATTTCACAAAGGTTAAGTAACAAGTCTAGTCACAACTGACTGCAAATATCTCCCAGCTACAGTTCCTCCGAGGCAAATTAAAGTTAAAACTAAGAAAAGTCCACCCCAAAAACAGAATTAATACTAGTTACTCACACAGGTCCAAAAAGTAATAATTTAGTTCAGTGTAGTCTAGAAAATAACCTCCTTGAGTCAAGGAATCTGTGGCTGCTTTCTCACTCTCCCTGTCTTCAATGTGAGAAGGAGACTGCAACACCTCTGAGACAAAAAAAACTTTTCAGCAAAAAAGAAATAAATAAAATAGGGGCAAACAGTAATTTTGCTTAGCCTAAAGATAAAAAGTCACAAAAATGTAAGCACCACCTGTAATAATTTCACAGGAGATATACCCTGTAAAAAACACTTTGCTACAGAGAAAAATAAAGCAGTAACAGAAGATATACCTTGCAAAAGACAATTTGAATCAGAAGATTACAGCAGTAATCTGTTAGCACACACCTGTAGGCACACCTTGTAATAATGCAGCAGAAGGTATACCCAGCAATAGCAATGTGAATCAGAGAAAAATAAAGCAATAAACTGTTAGCAACAAACAGTAACAATTCCTGTGAGTACAAAATAAAAACAACACACAGTAAATCTGCCTAGCGAAAAGTCTTAATCTTTCCCTTACTCTGGTAAGGTTCTTAGTTCTGTCCTTTCAAGCAAGCTAGAAGGAAAGAGCTCAGGAGAAGCTAGGTGCCTTGGTCAGCATACCTAGCCTTCTTTGTCACCATTTTTATGTATAACTAAGCCAGAGTACATAGCCTTTGATACTCTATCTTGGTTCAGCATGTAAATATATAAAGCTGTTAGTTCTGGCAATATATGTGACATGGTTTATTTTTATAAAAGGCGTGGGGTAAGCCATCCAGTCCCGGTGCTGTTCCAGTCGTAAGCTGTGATATAAATGTAGCTAGTTCTTTTTCTGTAATGGGGTCTAGGAGCATGTTCTTATCATGATGTGAGAGTTGTGGTAAATAGCATTTTTGAAGCCACGCAATGGTGTCCTCTGACCCTCATGGGCCTTCCCATATAGTGAGTCAATGTAGCGTTCTACCTCGGCCATAATTCTCGAATTCTCTTTAACTGTCTGGTTTTCTGTTTTTAGAGAAAAAATTGTTTTTTTTTTGTTTGCATGTGCTGTGCAGCTTTCATACAGATTTGCTTGAAATTGGTTACCTGTTGTATTGAAACATTGTTCAAATTCCAGGGAGCACCCCCTATCATACTGATAGGAGGCCATTGCCATTTTAACTGTTTTAATTTGTGATGAGTAGTCTTGATTTGTTTCTGCCTGAAGGGAGAATAGTTTATATAGTTGCTTCCTGAGTTCTTCATATTTTGAGGTCTTATAACTACCTGAAAGTTTTCTGTCAGTCTTTAAAATTTTTTAAAAATCTTCTTTGATCTGCTCCCACCACTCCACTGGGGAATCATAAAGAAAGAGAACAGATTTTTGGGCTGTTATCTAAAACTTATTGCCAATGTCTGCATTTTCTAATAAAGTACTGTTTAATCTCCAGTAACCTTTTTCTATGGTCACCTCTGAGGAGTATAAAATTCTGATTTCTAATAATGAGTGATCCGAAGTAGCCATGGGGAGTACCACAGAATGGGCCACAGGGAGATATGGGGATATAAACCAATAGTCAATCCTAGTTTTTAGAGCACCTTTAAAATACGTGTACTGTGGTTTTGGGTGGTGTTCATAAAATGCATCCTTTAATTTTGTTAGGGTTAGCATTTTGTTTAAAAACCCAGCATCACAATAAATCTTATCTGTTTTTAACCCTCAGTCCCTTTTGTGCCTGCTACAATTAAAATCCCCACCAAGGAGTACAGCTTTAGCTGAGAGCAGATAAGGTTGTAATAGGCTGAACAGCTGCACTCTTCCAGCCTTGTCCTGAGGGGCATATACATTTATAAGACGAAAATCTTGTTGTTCTAGTGTTATATCCAAGAGCATAGCTCTACCTGGAAAGATGTCTAGGACCTGGGATACTTTCATTAGAGGGTTATTTATGCAAATGCCTACCCCACAGCAGGCGTCTTCTGCTACAGACCAGTATGTAGCCTCCCCCCCATATCCAATTTGCATTAGCATTTTGGATCTCATTGGTAGTGGCTAAGCGAGTGTCTTGGAAAAAGACATCATCTTATTTTTTATGGAAAAAATAAGCAAAGGTAGATTTCCTTTTTCTCTCTGACTTTAAACTATAAGCATTAAGAGAGGCTAAAAGGATATCTAATTCCATTTGTTTAGTCTGGGGCCTTCTTTTTCCTCAAAACTATATCTTGTCCCCATTAAGCTTTTTTTCATAACTTCCCCTTCAGATGCGGGTTTGTGTTTCTCCATATGTGATGTAGCCACTTTATGCGAGGATTGTTCCAAAAGATTGCCTGAGTCCTCATCCATTTCTGTCCCACCACACTGTAAAGCAGAAAACTTGTTTTGTAGGGGAATACTCTTGACCTTCATAGAAACTTTTCCTGAATCTTTGCATCCCTTAGATGAGACTAACTGAAAGGCAAGTTCTTTCGGGGCATTTCTGTCTCTAGGGTACTGCTCTCTTCGGGGTAGTCAGGAACTGTTGAGATTGTACTTTCCACCTCTACTGTGGAGGTTCTTCCTGTGTCGGTTCGTTCTGGTGGAACAGGGTTGGGCTGATGTTCTGGAGGGGGAGGGTGGGTATCTTGTCCTGGGCCTTGCCTAGTAGCTTTATTTATATAGTAATCTTGTTCTGCATAGTCTCTGCTGTCTGTATTGTGTGACATCCATGGACAAGATAGAAAAGAGTGTCCTGCTTCATCACAAAGGTGGCACCATGGGGTGGAAGTACAATGTGAATCTGAATGACCCATAGCCCCACACTGGAGACACTTTAGTATTTCACAGTTATTGCTGATGTGTCTGTGTGACCCGTATTTGTAGCACAAGTGGGGTTGGCCTTGGTAAAAGAGTATTCCCTTATCCTTCCCTAAGTAAAAGAAGTTGGGGAGGTGTTTATTACCTGAGTCATCCAGCTGTAATTTTACCCTCACTTTCCATCCCCCTGTCCAAAATCCTTACCCATCTACTATGGGGTCCGGTGCACCTTGAAGTTCACATTTTTTCTCTAACCAAAATACGAGGTCTGCAATATTGACACCCTCATTTCTAAACAGTATCGTAATTAGTTTGAAAGTTGGCTTTGTGAGCAGGATCGCTTGGAAGGGAGACCATAAAGGGGTGTTTTTATGGGCAGTATATAGGGTCCAAAATCTACAAAATAGCAGATCTAAAACTAACACTAAAAGTAGCCTCACCTGGGGCATGAATTAAGGCATATACTTCAATGGGCGTAAAGCCCATATCTTGTTTTAGCAACTGTTTCCTACATAAAATCTGTCTGGAGGTAATTCCAGACCTCCAACATATCGGAGTCTGACTGCATGCTTCTTTTTTGCCTGCTCTAGTTTTTTTTAATAGGCTAGCATAAGTTATAGGAGGAGCAGCATTATCATTCGAGTCCATCGTTTCAGCATTTTGATCAGAAGAAGTGTTTGTTGTCTGGGTTATAGGCAGTGGTGCCACATCTGTTAATGCCACAAAAATATCTCAGTTGAATTGCCAGTAGGTGAATAAGAAATACCTACAGTTTGTGGTGTAGGATCTAAAGGTAGCACTGTGGAGCATGGTTCCATATCTGTCGGTGGTAACAACAGGGCCCCGAAATCTTGTTGAATCTGTGGAGCTGTAGTGGGTCATGCTGGAGACCCTGGAATTGGTATCACAGGGTCAGGTATCCATTCTCCAGTCATTGTTTGTATCCAGTCCACTTTCAGTAAGGTCAAGCTCAGTGACAACTCCTGTTGGTCAGGAGTGCTCAAGGTGCCAGGATGTTGTGGATGCGGTGATGCATGCGGGTTATTGGAGGCAGAGCCAAAAATAAAAACTTTGGGAACACTATTTGCAGTTGGCGAGTTTTCAGTAAAACGGTTTTGTTTCTTTTGTTCCTCAGTTTTTGGTTTTCCAACAGAGAAGCATCTTCAAGTTTGGAAATTTGAGCTAGTAGCTCATCTTTTTGTTTGATGGTTAACTCGTCTAGTTGAATTTCTGCTGCTTGTAAGTCGTCTGGTTCGTTGGTTGCCATTGGTTCAGGTTCCTTAAGTATAGCTAGTCCGATACATAGATACATCCAGTCTGCCCATTTGAGCTTGTAAGTTCCCTTACATTTTTCTAGAAGTCTGTTGCCCCTTACCCCTGACCTCCAGAATTCCCTTATGTCCATCCCATGCATTCTTAAATCCTGTGATTGTTTCAGCCCCATCACTTCCTCCAGCAGGGTGTTCCACTTGTCCACCACCCTTTCTGTGAAGAAATTCTTCCTCACATTTCCTTTTTTTCTTGCAATTTAGTATGCTTTATTTAAGTTTCAGAGATACAAACATAACATAAATTAAGAACAATACTGTATATACAATTTGAAATACATACCATAACTGATAGATACAGTGAATCATTAAGTAATAAAGGAAAAACAAAAGAAAAACAAAAAGAGAACCTGAATGGTCCTCACCTCCCCCACCCTAGCCCTACCCCCCAAGAGCAGCACCTTAATTAAGTAAACTAGGAAGTTACCTAAATTAAGGGTCAGAAAAATGACAAGAAGCAAACTCAGACTATCCTCTCTGGGTAGGAACCGTGTGGAAAAGGAACCGGAAATAGTAAGTGTTATCAAAATTCCACAGCTGTTGGAGCTGAGAGTAAAAGGAGGACCAACATTTTTGGAATTTAAACCAAGCTCCTGTGGACTGTGCTACCACCCTTTCTGCTGCTAAAGCTGTTAAAAATTTTTGGTACCACTCTGAAAAGGAGGGACTCCAATTATCTTTCCAATGGCACAAGATAAGTAACTTTGTAACTGATGCCACTAGGGCCATATGATATTTGTGTTTAGTTACAGGTATTCTTGAATAGTCCCCCAACAAACATACTTCGGGTGTAAAGTAGGTGGAAAAGGGGATTATATCTTGCAATTTGTCGGTACTGTTTGCCATAGGTCTTTAATCTTAGGATAGGTCCACAGTTTATAAAGCAGGGATCCGTCTTTGTCTCCACAGGCGTCACGATTCAGCAACAAATTTTTACCCATCCGAAATAGTTTACTCGGAACATGGTATAAGTTATGGAAAATATTAAATTGAAGGAGACCCGTAACCTATCCTGCTTGACACAGCAGTTGGCATTAGTCCAAATAATGTGCCAAAAGGATTGACTTCCAGTAGAAAGCTGCCAGAGAGCTTCCTCACATTTTCTCTGAATTGCCCTCTCTCCAACTTCATCCCATGTCCATCATTTGCAAGAATGTTCTCTGTTTCCATCAGAGAAGAATTATCTGGGATGCTCTGCTGGCCATCCGCACTAGGGTGCATCCCAGCCATCCCAGTCGGTGACTGAGCCGCATCTGGCTCCTCCATCATCACAGTCAAAGGTTCCCCCTATAGGAGAGTAGGGGAATTTTTTATTCATACATCAAAAAATAAATTATAATACAAATAGGTTAACTGCACCAAATATTAGTAGAAAAAGCCAAAGAAAATGTTCATAAATCATATACATCATAACTCTTACTTCATTCTTCTCTACTACTCCCAGCAATGATGGAATATCACCCACAATCCACCCACTCCATTATACTATCCACAGTGTTTTATTCAAAACAAAATGAAATAACCACAAAGCAAATAAATAATAATGCATACTAGCTTTTCATTTGAGGTAAACTTCTAAACATGTTCCAAAGTATAACTTAAAACAAAACAACCTATATGAAACTAAAGCAAAAAATATGTATTGATTCATACCTCCTGTACCCCTCTTCTATTTCCTCCATTCTAAATGAAAATCTTAGTCCAATAATGTAACTTAAAAATGTGATGTAAAATACATTAAATAATATTATAGCATACCATCTCTGACTGTAGGATACACATTGACATACAGTATGTAGGAATCTAACATCCAACCTTACATAAAAGAAAATGGATACTATAGCATACTAACTCCCTTCCCTTTTCTCAATGAGATTTGTAGTGCAATATTCTATTTATCTTTACCCCAACCAAGGTAATACTACAATCATAAGTTCTGCACATGTAGGTAAGAATAACTAATAATAAAACAAACAACTCTTGACCTTTTGCATACAGGAGGATCTTGCAAAATCATCAGTTTCCTACCATAATTCTAGTACTTCCAGACTACTGACAATATCTTTATCATCTTAAAGAACTTAAAATTAGCCAGTATCTAGCCAGTACATATATTTCCACCATCTTTTATATATTGCTGAAGGTACCAGCTGCTTTTCCTTCTCTTGTAAGGAGTGAATAACATTATGTACATTATAAAAAAGCTATTCTGGCAAGATATATTGCTTTTGTAAAGACCATGAGCATCTTGCCTGCCAAATGTGGTATTTCAGGCACCCTAAAATGAAAAACCATTTAAAAGACAAATGACCTCTGTGTGCAAGCACAGAGACAAGGGTTACCCCAAAGGACATTTGGCTGGGAAGCCAAGTTTCAAAGAAACACAAAGTCACACATGACCCCACAATGCAAAGCATCATGGGCTGCATATGCAAATCACCACAGAATATTATGCTGGTTCAACTTTAAGCAGAAATGCATGGTACCCTAAAATGAGATGCATTGACCCTTGATCATATTTTTGCCATGTCTTAGGTAACACTTCTAACAATAAAATATCTACATTAATAAACAACAAAAGTGAGTGTTTCCATATCTTGAAAGCAAACAACCAGAACTGTGTGACATATGGACATTCAAAGAACAGATGTTCCATGGTCACAATTGTGAATGTGCACATGTTACTTCTTGGACACATTCTTTCTCCCATTTCTTTGTGCTTTAAATTTCTGTTTAGGTTAAATTTTCTATGAACACTAAGCCAAATAGTATCCCACATATATGTTGGGGTTCTACTCGAGGTTAACATGGACCCAGTTTGTGTTACTTCTGAGTAAGAACGAGTACTAAAATCAGGGGTGTCTAGGAAATAATGAGACATAATGTGCCCATATAGTTCTTTCCCTGACAATTGGAGCAATGTCCATTTCCAGATACTCCATAGTTTAAGTTTTCGAAACCAAGACCGAAAGTGGAAAGTAACTAGGTAAACCCTGTAATTATTTTTGTTTTGGGATTGCCTTATCTGGATCCCATCCCTGTATCCAAGGAGTTATAGTGTCTTGTACCCAGGGGCACCAAATATTTTGTTTATTCTGTAAAATGGGTCTAACATTCAATTTAAAAAATATACAAAAGAAAAAAGCTATTGGGTTTACCATCCGCAAACCTCCTGCAGCTACTGTATATCCAGATATCTAATGCCCCTTTTGATCAGGCTCAGTCTACACCCCCAAATTGCCTGAAAAAATACACTGTAAAGGGTTGTGTCTAATTGTTTAGGTGGAGGAAAAACTGAACATAAATGAAGAAACATACTAAGCAAAAATGTTTTGACCATATAAATCCTTTTCTTCTTTGACATCCGCCTCATATTCCATCTATGGACTTTTGCTTGTGCCTCTTGAAGAAGAGAATTCCAGTTAAAAAAATCCATATTACCTGGACCAAAATAGACCCCTAAAATTTTGCATACCTCATCCATAATTGGAATACCCATTATATGAGTTTCCTCAATAAACACTTATCCAATAAGTAAACACTTACTCTTGTTCAGATTGAATTCTGAGCCTGATCCCTTTGTGAAGTCTACCATCATGGCCTCTGTGACACCACATGAGGGAAAATCTGCCAAAACAATGCAAACATTATCAGCATAAGCAATTGTCTTTAAGTCATCTATTTCACTACCAGGAGATATCCCTCTTATTGTCTCTGTCTGATTAATTTTTGTCAAAAAAGGCTCTTAAGTCAATATATATATATTAAGGGCTGAGTGGACATCCCTGCCTGATCCCTCTGGTAATTTTACCTATTCTTCCCAGTCATCCATTAACATAACATACTACAGCCTGACTATAACATGTTTTGATCCAGCCAATGAAAGATGCCGGAAAGCCCATTTTATCCATGCAAACCCATATGTAAGAATGTGCTGCTCGATTGAGAGCTTTGGCCTGATCTAAACTAATTAGGATTCCCTGCATTTCTTCAGAATTACCCCTCTCTATTATTTCCCTTAAAAGGACCAACCCATCTGTAATAGTTCTACCAGGAACCAAACAAAACTGAGTGGGATGAATAATGTCTTCTAAGGTGGGAGCCATCCTATTGTAGTCTACATTCAATAAGGTTATTGGTCTCCAGTTGTTTACATTTTCTTTTTCCCCAGATTTATGAAGCAGGATTAGTAAACCCATATACATAGATGCAGGTAACTTATCTTGATTTAAACTGTCATTAAACATGTCCACTAATTCTGCAGCTAATTTATGTACTATAATAGCATAAACCTCATTAGGGAGCCCAACTTTCCCTGGAGCCTTCCCTGTTGGTAGGTTAGAAATGGCCCTCCGAAGTTCCTGAACCATAATGGGGGCTGATAAAGAAATAAAAAACTGTTCTGGAACTCATTTTAATTTGCATGATTCCAGCCATTCAGTTACCTGACTATCTGTTAGGGCTGGGTCAGCTGAAAAAAGTTTTCCAGTATGTCTCTCAATTTCAGACAATATATCCCTTCTAGAATTTAGAATTTCACCCGCAGGTGTCTAGTTTTTTTTGTTTTGTTTTTCTTTCTTAAAGACATGCAACATTCAAAGGGGTTGGTGTAGGGCTGTCTACACTGAGTACCAAATCTTTGTTCTTTCTCTAATAATTTCATTCTATCATATTCTGTTTTTATTGTAGTAAGCTCCTCTAAATTCACCTGTATACCCTTCATTAGATCATCTTGATACATAAGTAGTTGATTTCGAAGCTCTTGGTACATCTGGCTTTTAAACTGGCCTAAAAGTTGTCCTATAGTCTGAAAGAAAGTTTTGAAATCTCTATTACTGTCCTCCCATCACTTCTGTTTCAAGTCATAATGAAAAATCACTGATCTCCTTGTCTCAATAACATTATAGAATCCTTCCATTATATCTGGGTCTTCTAAGAGGGATAAATTCAGCTTCCAGTACCCTGGGCCTCTAGAAGTGTCTTGATAATTTGAAAGCACTAAACTAAACAGACCATGATCGGAAGTCGCTACTAGGATCGTCACTGGGTCCCTAAATTCTAAAGTTGGTGTCAGGAGCCAGTAATCAATCCTGGATGATCTCTGACCCTGAAAAAAAATATGGGGAGTAGGTATACCTTGTTGCAAAAAAGCATCACATAAACCAGTTTGTTCTATGAGTGCATTTAAAAAACTAGCATCACAATAAATTTTGTTGGCTGTAAATCTTATATCTTGTGTGGATCTGTTGATATTAAAATCACCCCCAAAAGGCACATTTTTTCCCTGTAAATAAATACGGTTGGATCTTTTTTAACAATGTAATTCTGCCCACCTTTCCCTGAGGTGCATATATTTTAATCAACCTGAAATCAATCCCCTGTACTTTAGCATCTAGTAATAGTGCCCTCCTAGGAAAAATATCCACCATGTGTGTGATTTTTACCTTGGGATCTGTAAAACAAATCCCCAACCCACAACACAAATCTTCCCCTCCTGTCCTATAACTTGGGTCCCAAACCGACGCATCAGATGCCATAGTAAAATCCTGTATGGAGTATAAGCGAGTGTCCTGAAAACAAATAATGTCAAATCAGTATTAACAAACAACTCAAATGTAGCTAGCCTTTTGACTTCAGATCTAATACGGTTTGTATTTAGACTAGCTATTTTCAGCTCACAGCAATTCTCCACCCTATGCCTAGTGAATTAAGTAGTAGCATTGATCTTCCTG
Organism: Neoceratodus forsteri; assembly: GCA_016271365.2. Taxonomy (NCBI): domain Eukaryota; kingdom Metazoa; phylum Chordata; order Ceratodontiformes; family Ceratodontidae; genus Neoceratodus; species Neoceratodus forsteri. The sequence goes on along the minus strand of CM028137.1, from coordinate 528,474,421 downwards.
GTACTTTTCCTGATCCCAACTCTGGGCCCCATTCGTCTTTTCTTTTTGACTGTGTTCTCAAGATCTCTTGCCGTTTCTGTTTCCGATGTAATATCTATTTGAGAGGAGGACTTAGATGCTGTGTCTGAGTCTGGATCCTCCTTGCTTTGTGTCATTTGCAAAACCTCATATCTATTTTGGTTAATAGAATATCAGAAGGGACAACAATCTCTGGGGATTTAGGGGGACCCTTCCCTTTATTTTGCACCACTTGGAAGTCCGACTGTTCAGTAGATTGAGGCGGGGATGGGAGGGGGGCATTGATGGAGACTCCAAAGTCTCCTTTGTCGATTTTTCTTGTTGTGGGGTACTAGGCTCTGCAGAGGTTCCAGGCCATGAAGATTGTGTAAAAGAACTATCAGATGCTGATGGCCATGGTGGAGGTGCCATCTACCCACTGTGCATCTGATTCGGGTTAGTATGATCTGGTCTCCTCTGAGGTTGGGGCCCAGGGTTATATCTGCCTCTAGACATCTCTGCTGCAACTTTTGCAGCTCTGAAGATATAGAAATCCTAAATTCCATAGTCTGCATCCTCAGTGTTGTGTGCCGCCGAGGGGCACTCAGTGAAATTGTGACCACCTTCATCACAAAAGTTGCATTTAGGTGAATTGTCACAGAGGATCCCTGAATGACCCAGCTCCCCACATTGGGTGCACTGCACTGTGTCAGAAACGGAGCTGATATGTCTTATGGATTCACATTTGTAGCACTTTTGGGGTTGGCCCAGATAGAAAATAAACCCCCTTGTCTCTAACAATATAAAAGCAATTTGGTAAATGGGTAAAGTCAGAGTCTTATTGAAACAATTTAACTTTTATTCTCCAACCCCCATTCCAGAATCCTTCCCCATCTAAGATAGGTTCTGGAGTACCTTGAACTTGGCAATGTTTATCCAACCAATGCAAAATGTCTAAAATGTTCACAGCTTGGTTGCGGAATAAAACAGTTATAATATGAAAAGACTGTTTAGTTAGAGGTACTACCAGAAATGGTGTCCAGAAGGGATTCATTTTCAAATGCATATGTTTAACCCAAAATCTTTCTAGGAGTTCTGGGGTTCTAAAACTTACATCAAATGTATGTTCCCCTGGTGCATGGATCAGGGCATACACTTCAGAGAGAGTTAAGCCCATAGATTGTTTCAACAATATGCATCCCACATAAATTCTATCCAGGGTTTGTTCCATGCCCCCCAGGTACCGTGAACGTATGGTGTTATAGCATTTGGCAAGTTCCACAGGTTTCTTAACTAACCCGGCATATGAGGGTTTTTTAGTTTGCTCTTGCTGTTTTTGTTCGGAGCCCTCTCACTCCCTTCCCTCCTCTCTTCTTTATTTTTTACTCCAGCCTCTCCCTGTGTTGCATCAAAAAAAAATGTCTAGCTGAGATCCATGTGGAGAATAAGAAATGCTACCTGAATCTCCTGTCACAGGATCAGGAGTCTCTCCGTCTCTCCTGACTTTTTTAGTCTAGCTCTCTTGCTCTGGTATCCTGGATTCATGCTGTGCTGGCTTTAAAGGTGTCTCCTAAAAGTTGGGGTCAACTACCCACTGACTGTTTTCTTCCTGTCACCAACCAGATCATGCTGTACCAATGGGCGTGCAGCATACCATACTAACACATTCCAGATATGAATGGCATTCACATATCTGGAATATAGTATAGAATAGCTGCACGCCCATTGGCTCATGCTGTGGACCAATGGGCATACAGCCTCACCGATGGTGTTAGGTCGGTGGGTGGCGGGGTGCCAGGCAGGTGGGTCTGCCGCCCGCCGCTGACCGGGGGGGAGCGGGACGGTGGGGATCTGTGGACAGGTGGGGAGGGGGGTCCGCTGCACCACCAGGGATATAGGAATCATTATACTTTTACTGAAGTCCACGATTGGGCTGACAGCGGTCCACTGGACCACCAGGGATATAGGATTCTTCTTTTATTTTACTTAAGCATGCGATCAGGCTGACAGCAGTCCACTGGACCACCAGGGATATAGGAATCTTTTTTTATTTTACAAATGCCCGCAATTGGGCTGTGGGGAACATTGCCATGCTGCAGGGGGCATCGGTCCCCGACAGGTGTTGTCTGGCAGGGCGCCAGGCGTAAGTCACCGGGGATCGGCACACCTGCATGCAAATGGGGCCATAATGACATGCAAATGGCCCCATTTGCACCTTGCATACATTATGGCCCCATTTGCATGTGCACTTTTGAATATCATGGTTGTTGCGCCTAGCGCAATGGAACTTGCACTACAGCATCCCCCTGCTCCACTCTGGCCACTTGCGCTGGCACAGTGCCACTGTGCCATACACACTGCAGGTGACCAGGGTGCGATATTCAATGATGCTGAGCCATGGTGCAGCTCCACTGAATATCACTCAGTCAACGCCCCTGTGCAGTCAAGTTGCGCTGCGGCCAGGCTTGCGCCACAGCCTGGCGCAGTTTGAATATCTGGGCCTTTATTTACATGTTAAGTGAGTCACACCACGCCTGTAACAAAAAGTGTTAAAACAAGTCAAAATGATTAGGAGAATCTCCCTGTTGATCTTGAATGTCATTCCTAGATTATATGCCCCCTGGTGTATTTCATGGGCACAGTAGGTAACATAGTTTTAATATTTTTCCTTTTAGCAGTTAAAATTGCATAGCAAGTGACCTTGTTGTCTTTTTCCTGTGAGATGTCAAAGTAAGCGGCTTGTTATGGATGCTGGGGCATTAGAAAATCCATGTCCCCCAACTGCCTTGATTAGCAAGGGAATCACATGTGAATGGTACTGGGGAATAAAAAAAAACTGTGGGGATAATGAACCCTATGATGGAAGATTATACACAAGGGTTGGTGGTGTTTTTTAAAAGATAAGCCAAAGGGTACTGGTAGCAACCCTAGGAGAAAATGGCTTTCCTCCTTCTTTGGACAGAGGACAAGCATGGATCTTATGCTTCCGTTAAAAAGAAAAAGTAAAATAAAAAAAATACTATTTAGTGTATGTTCTTGAAACACTTGCATAAAAGGGAAAAAGAAAATTGTTTAGCCAGGACAGGCACATCATGTCCAAGCCTTTTGGATATGTGGTATGAGAATACAAGGCAGTCAAGTGACTTGCCAAAGGTCACACAGTATACAAGTGAGGCTGGAGGGATTCAAACCGAGGTTACAAGGTTTGTATCTGAGTGCCATTGATAACTACATTCTACTAGAAGTCCACAGGAAGTTTATGCCTCCCGTGGCAAACATTGTATACTAAACTGTAAAATAAAGTAGCTTATTAAAAGGGATGGGGCCCTTTTTGTTTTAAAACACAATACTTTGTTTACATTTTAACAGTATAAAACAAAATACAGGAAAAACTATAGCAGCATTTCAAAAAAAAAAACAAAGATTTGAAAACATTAGCTTTGGATAATGAAGGGTGTGAGAGAACACAGCTGTGTTATTAGCTAGTTAGTTATGCATCCTGGCCTGGCTAGCTGCCATGACTGATGATGTGTTGTTAGTCTGACGTATCAACCATATTTAAAAAAAAATAAACACATTTTTCTTTTTGAAAGGAGAGAAACCAAAAAAAAAAACCTTTTAAAACCAACAAAGGCATCTCAAGCTGCTATCAAACTACACTTGAATTGCAAGCTCGTTGCACAGACTTAATCTTCCTGCATCATACACCAGACCATCCCTAAATGCCTTCACGTACAGCTCAAACCAATTACAACATCCTTTAAAGAACAAGTAAACAAGCTTTTTACACATTTATTTTTTTCTTTTAAATGACTCCATAGGCTTATAAATGAGAGGCAGTTGTTTACATTTATACTGAAACTGTATTTATTAAAGTAGGAGAAATGCAGTTTCATAGCATTTGAACATGTTAAACACAGCCTCTTCTGATTTAAAAATCCTGCTCTGAGAATCCTAAAATAACTGCCTTGATGATGTCAATGAAGTGAAAGATGCAAGCTGTGTAGATGTATTCTAGCTTCACTAACTGTGTTCAAATGCAAATAACTTTAAAATGAAAAATGATAGTGTAACCTCCCCCCACCGGCCCCCTTTATTTCTACCATGGGCTGCTCCTCTCACACCTAGGCGCCATCGAGAGGGGTAGGGGTAGTTACAACAAATTATCTTACAACAGAAACTGTGTGGACCCATTGCTTCTACTACTGAGCCTGCCCTCCTTAGACAGGCAACCCAAATGTGGCAATTACCTAGCTCACACCTGAGGGGGCCATTTAGCATGGCCATAAACCTGGGTCCTTGGGAGAAGACATTTGCTCAGCATTATGCTAGGTCTGTACTTCTGGTCAGGGGTACCCAGTTAAATCCAGAACTGGAAGCAATAACTGAAATGTCCAAACCAGGAATGGGATTCTAGAGTGTGGCTTTTATTCACATAACACAGAGAATAACAAAGCAAAGATGGACCCCCACAGGGCTACACTCGCTGGTAATGCAGATTACTGAGGTACAGAACACATTTCCTCACAACGAAACCCTCAGGTTCTGAATGGATCTGGGCACACACAGCCCAAACTGGTACACTTCTCTTTGATTCCTTGATGTGGCACCCCGGCCAGTACTAGGACACTTTTCCATATGGCATGGAGTTTGATGGTGGCTCCCTAAACCACCCATGAGCACTTTCTAGCTCTAAAGGGAAAAATCCAAAATCCCACATCTGCATGCTTTCTTCAGACACTGGCCAAGTGCCTGATAGAAAACCATAGGTGCCCAAATTGAACCCAGAGAGGTAAACCTGGTTACTCTAGATGGGGGGTCTCCCACCTCTTGCTCACAAATCTATACTCGGCCATTCATTTGAATATTACACCTTTCTTCATCTACTCTGGTTGTAGATGCTCTCTAGAAATGTTTAGCACATTTAACATTCTACACATTGCTCAGGCAGTGTCCTGACTTTAAAAGCTCTGTAAGTGGCTATGTTCATACCCTAGATCCCCACCATTTCAGATGCTTCCAAGCCATACACAAATTAAAAGTTCTGTACTTGGCAAGTCCTCTCCTGACCCCGTAATAGGCAGATACTTTTACACTAATCTCTCTCAGTGAACATAGTCTCTTTATCAGAGCAGAACTCACCATGGTATGCAGGTGCCCCAGGGCTTCTTTCCCACAAACTCAGATTCTCTGGTACTTGTAGTACAAATCAATTCTCAGTCAGCTTCTCTCTGTCCAGGCTGGCACAGGGGATTGCACCTGGATTCCTGGAATTCCCCCCATCCCTGCAGGGATGGGGCACTGGAACATCTCTAGGAACAGTCTCTACCACTTCCTCTGGTCTCTTCTGTGTTCCTCTCTAGGGTGAGAACACACAACCCAATTGTCTTAAGTAGCTCTATATCAGAGCTAGGCTCTGAGGGGCTGCCAACTGCAGCACACCTCTCACTCTCTCGACTGTTCTCTCAAGACTCACTCGACAAACTTACTTGAATTCCCCAATGTTCTACAGCTAGCCACTGCAGCTAGTATTCCATTGTGGCTTATGCTGCTGCGAGAATTCTATGGTGACATCATCACTCCAGCTCAGCTGAAACTGAGAACAGAGTGAGACAGTGTGAAACCCATTTAACTGATATCCCATAAGCTGCCTTTCCCTGCCGTTGGTGAAGTAGGATCCACATGGAAGATTTTCAGCAGTATAACTGGGGCTGCCCATGCCAATATCATCTGCTGACATCATCAACCCTATAAAGGTGTGAGCAGCCCCACTCCCTCCACAGTTCTTTCCTCCGGAGACAAATGGAGCATAGCTCAAGCCTTGGTGGACAGAGGGGAGAAAGAGAGAGAGAGAGAGAGGTGCCCAGGCCCAAATGGAAGGCTGGATAATCCAGACAGTCAGTTCTAAGAGAGAGAGACCCCCAAAAGGGTGATGGTGGGAGGGAAGGCAGACCTGATGACTGAGATTCCCACAAAGATCTACTGTTACAGTAAGTTCTTACATAACTGTTCTATCTTCTTTGGGGGTATCTCAGTCATCCAAGTGCCAAAGACTGAATAAGTAACAAGCAGTTACATACTGTTTGCACAGAAACAGAATGTGTGGAAGGCCATCCCTAAACCTAACTGTTTAACAAAGCATGCAGTACCAATGAGTAAATACAGAGGTCAAACTCTGAATATCCAAACTGTGACACCCACTGAGGAAGGCAGAAGCCGAAGTGCTGCTGTCTGTGTAGAGGTGGCTGGCATGTTTTTGGGACTGGGGTAGGTCTGTAACTAATTTTCATACCAATGCTAAGACTATCTATGCATTTTGAGTTTTTATATAAAAACAATGTGTTGGTTCTGTATTTCCTATGCACTTTATAGCGTTGCTCTGTTTTTTTATGGCACTGATTATATTTTGATATGGAGAAATAAAGAAAATAGAATGTGTAACTTTAATATTATTGTGTGCCCACTTTATCAGACCTTTTAAGACCTGTTTGCTCACCTAATTAGTGTTTTTTTTATTTTTTTACACACACAAGGATTTATGTTTGAATATTGCAGTACCATAGCCAAGGACTGCATAAGGTTGAGCACCCCCTCCTCAATTGAGCGCAGGTGTTTTTCCTAGTGGGGAATTGTGTCAAACTGTGAATACAGAAATGAAAGTTTTTTATTTTCAAATAAGAAATTAAAGTTCAGCCAGTTGCCTAAGGATGAACATTGTACCCCAGCACTTCACCTACAAAAAAAGGCTTCATCAGGGAGCTCCCTAAACCTAAGACAGGAGGCCCTGCAGCACAGCCCTGCCAAAACCTGCACTGACCCTAGAGGCAATGTCCAGACTGTAGTGCTTGGTGATAGTATGGACAGTACTCCAGGTGGCAGCCATGCAGATGTCAGTGGCTGAGACTCCCTCTGAAAAAGGCCACAGAAGTAGCCATGCCTATCATGGAATGAGCTTTCACCACTCCTTGCAACTCTTTGCCATACTTACTGTAGTAGAACACAATGCAATTTGCCAACCATTTAGACAAACATTGTTTAGCAATCTGAATGCCCTCTCTACCTGGGACAAAAGAAACAAAAAGCTGCTTCGACTTTCTGCATTCCTTAGTCCAGAGCAGGTGATACTTCAAATCTGTGCTCATCTAAAGTATGGAGCGGTGCTTCCCCTGGATTGGCATGCTCAGGAAAATAAACAGGAAGGTGGAGAGATTGGTTCAGGGTAAACTCAGGCACCACCTTAGGGAGGAAGTACAGTTACATAAGAACTTACCGTAACAGTAGATCTTCATGAGGAGGTCTTGCAGCAGGCAACACTGGTAGGACTGAAGCCACCAGGCACCAGGACCACATGGAAAACTTCTAGCAAGAAGCCTATCATGGAGGACTGCCCCATCATGTCAGCATGCAGTTGGCCACTTATCCTATAAAAGGGGCGGTCCCCCAGACCTTCTTCAGTTCTCCTGCTGGAGACCCTGGTGTAGCAGGTAAAAAGGAGAACTGAGACAGTTCCTCAGAGCCAAGGAAAATCAGAATGGGTGCAAAGGAGAAGAAATTATCAGGGGGAAGGAGGTAGGGAAAGTAGCACCTGCTGCAAGAGCTCCTCTTGAAGATCTACTGTTATGGTAAGTTCTTAGGTAACTGTACTATCTTACTTTGAGGGGGCTCTTACAGCAGGCAACACTGATAGGACTGAGTCCCCAGCAGTACCAGAACTGACTGAAAAGTCAGCTAGGAGGAGGCAGAAGGCAACAGCAAAAGGCTTAAGAAAGAAGGCCCTGAAGGATAGCTAGGCCAAAATTGGTCCTGCGCCTAGAAGCAATGACCAGACTATAGTGTCAAATGAAAGTGTGGACAGAACTCCACGTGGCAGCTGTACAAATGTCCACAGCAGACACATTCTTGAAGCAGGTTGTCAATGTAGCCATACCTCTGGTGGAGTGGCCTTTTACTGCTCCAGGCAAGGGCTTGCTGTACTTCTGGTAGCAGTCAACAATGCAATTAGCCAATCATTTTGACAAACACTGTTTAGAAACAGGTGCCCCTTCTCTCTTGGGGGTGTAGAGGAGTATTACCTCTCAGGTTCTTGTTGGTCAGAGGGTAACAAAAGAGACTATAGACAAATGGCAGTAGTGAGTAATAATCAAGTTTATTACATGAACTCAGAACCAAGCCCTACATGGAATCTTACCTAGATACCAAGAGCCAGAGTATTTCCTATACCCCGGGAAATGAAGATGGACTCAGGGCAAAAATGTCTTACAACAGTTCTTATACTATAGATAATTACTATAGCAACACATTCCAATTATGCACATTAGATGTACAAACAAGCCTTATTGGCTAAAATGCTAGGTGACTCCTTGGTATCAGTGATATACATTTGTAGTAAGGTCAGCTAAAATTGTGAACACAATGGGTCCTTACAAATCATAGAAAACAAGTGCGGTGTTACATAAATCCACATAGTGGCAGTGCAGGCATACATAAGACTTCTCAGAAGATCAGAATATGTGTTAGAATCAGAACACAGTAATACATTATTAGTACATTGCATATATCTTTCCAGTGAATCATAACAATAATCTTATAGATTGTTCCTGATATCTTACTCTTATATGGTAGGTACTGACACCTTAATAGGTTAGTACTGATTATAGCTTGTATTGGAGCTATGATTAGATAATACTATGGATGCTGTCAGGAGTGTATCGTAGGTTTCCAATATAGGTTAGGGGACCAGGCCTAACAATCCCCCCCCCTTGTTGCCTTACTGAAAAGTCAACAACTAATGGGTAAGTTGTAGGTGATAGCATTGTTACAGACCAGCTGCACAAGCCTTGTAGAGAAACTATAGTTGTTCATGGTGCTGTTTCAGAGTACGCCTGAGACAGCAGCGTGTTAGTATCATGAAAAATATCAAAAAGACTTGTATAATCACAAAACCTTTGAAAGTTAATTCTAACCAGGTGTTGGAAAGTGTGGTGCTATGGTCACCATCATGGATAAGGGTATTAAGAGCATCTCTGGCCTTGGAGATGTTATTGCTGATGTAGATGACATGGGTATCCTTTCTATATAAAAGTGTTCTGAGTGCCAGATTAAGTGGGTCGATGTGAACATTGAAAATGGGTAAATACTAAGACAAAGCAAGCAGATATTCATGGGCTGTGTTAATGCTATCTGGTTCTGGAATGGGAACAGGGACTATGACAGTATGGCCAATAGTTGTAGTTTGATGAGGAATAAAACAAATGCTAGGTGCAATAATATCACATTATCACCATATGCAAAAGATTTATGATTGGTGATGACACAATATTGGCTGTCAGAGTTGTATTACACTTTCACTTGTGGGATCAGCCATTTATGAAGTCAAATAGGATCAGTGAAAGATGAATTTGTCATCCTGGTGGTGAAGCGTTGAAAGTCCTCCTTGTAATCCTTGTAGAGATGCCCAGTCTGGCTGACTGGTGATGACGTTGATGAAGTAGAGGTGGTTGCACTAAGATTAAGAGTTCCATTTGAAGAAAGCTCAGAGTCCAAAGTAAAGGACCAATCAGTGCTGTCTGGTGCGTACCCACAGATGGGTTTAATGACGTTGAATGTGTTACATCTGCAGAGATAGTGATAACCCTTTTTGGTGCAACAGTTCATATGAGGAGTGACCCAAGTGTCCAGGGTGGCATGGAAAACCAGTAGAGGTGGGAGGCTGTTTCTCTCCCTGAAGATGTCATCACTGAGATGTCCTGCAGAGTGGATGGCAGCCAGCTTATCAAAGGAGGCTATTTGTGGATCAAAACATAGAAGTGAAACAGTAAAAGTAATGAACATGGTGTCATGAATGCTACATTGTTTAACTGTGTTACAGGGGCCCTGGTTGGGGTGACGTGTTACATAGCCTAGATTTCTAGCAGTGGATAATGGAATAGAAACGGATCTAGACATACAAAAGGTGGTACATGAGACAGATCTACAATGTGGACAATACCATTTGGCCAGTCGCCTGTCATGGATTATGTCTGGGATGCAACCTGATTCCAAATCCTGGAAGAGATTGTCCATGGTGGTAATTATGTAAGAGCCATAGGCAGAACATAAAAGTTCCTTGGCAATATATTGCGTGTCTGCTTCCTTGTTATTCTGGAACAGAAGTTCATTAACCTTGTTTTTAGTGTCATTAAAGCTTTTAGCTGTGTTATGCATGTTGTATACAGTAAACCTCTCTTCCTGACTAAGTCCATCTACACCATGCAATAATGGGGGTAAAACATCATTCTTCATGCCAGTCTGGAATTTAAGAGTTTGGCTTTTGATGGCAGCTGTGTCTTCCCAGATCCAGATGGATATGCCAGTTCCGAAGAGACTGTGGCACCAGTGATATCAGCAGTAGAACATCTGCTGTGTTCCTTGGTGTTGGGATTTGGTCTGGCTCTAAACACACCCAAGTGTTCAGTAGTATATGGCCCTGCTACTGGGTCTTGAGTATGTGTCTGGTATGTTGCAAGAATGTCCAGTAACATGGTACTATGAAACCTAGATGTGTTTGTTTTGGAACACCAACCAAATTCGGCCATGTTCCAATGTGAAAGGTTAACAAATAACTGTGATGTGCATGATTTGCACATTGTTCACAAGTGTAGCTGGGAGTGAAGTGGCAGCCAGGCCACTAACCAGACCTGGTTCCTGGCCAGGCAGTCTATGAGTTCTGCTTCAGTAGGGGGAACTACTGATAAAAACATGGCAGCTGTAGCAATGTAATTTTGTGTGCAAAAGTCTCTGGCAGAGTCTTCTGGAAATTTGTCACAAAAGCTTGGATTAATCAGTGTAGTGAGGTTATATAAACCTATGTGTTTGTAGTTAGCCTGACGTGTAGACAGGGTGCCATTAGGTGCAATTCTGGAGTTGGGCCAACCTTGGAAAGTGCCTTTGGAGAGACAGGCAATGGAAATTTGTCCATTGCTATTAGTTTGCTATTCAATTTGAAGTGATGATTTTTCAGGTGCCATGACCATGGCATTCAGGTAGGTGTCTGTGTCCTCCTGAACAGTAATCAATTTGTTGGGAACATCTATGCTGATTCTTTTAGGTATGGTGGTGGGCAGATTATGTGGGAGTAGGTAGCAGTTGTCAGCTGGTTGTAGATGCTGAAGGAGTCACCTTAGACGGCCGTTGGCACTGGGATTATGATCTCTATCCTTTGAAGGGATAATGGGGAATATTCCTGTAATGAGGAACAGGAGCAAGATAAAACAAAATGGTAATTTTAACTGCATGCTGAAAATAGAAAATAGAGTTAAAAATCGACGTTTTGACCATTGGTTTTCTTTAGGAAACATCTATAAGAGAAAATATATATATATATATATGAAAAAGGGGGAGGCTCTGGGAGAAGAAGTGATAAATGGCAAGATAAAGAGAATCTGGAAATCAAAAAGGTGTCGATGGGAATGGTAGACTTATTTTCTACTAATATTTTTCAGCCACCCCGTTTTCCCCTAGAGTCTGTTTGTATCCATACACATCTATTTTCATTTTCACCAGATGTCTCCATCTCTGCCTCCTTCCCCCTCATTTGTCACTTGCAGCCTTCTCACTAGGCCCTGTTAATTAATCCCCAACTGGGGACTTCTGTAGCTCATTCACTGCTATTATGCCTTGTCATACCCATCATCACCTTTTTGTTTTCTAGAGTCTGTCTTTATCTTGCCATTTATCACTTCTTCTCCCAGAGCCTCCCCTTTTTCTTTCCCCACACATATATATATATATATATATATATATATATATATATATATAAATATCCCTTATTTTACCTCCCCTCCACAATAACTTTGCTTTTTTCTCTTTTAGATATTTCCTGAAGACCACCTACGGTCGAAACATCAATTTTTAACTCTATTTTCAGTGTGCACTTAAAATTACTGTTTTGTTTTGCTTTCAGACCACATGCTGATGCAGCACCTTGTTTTGTTTTCAGGAACAAGATAGCCAACTTGTGGGTATATCTGTAATGAAGAAAGAAAATGGTCAGTAGGTACTATTCCACCCAATGGGGTCAGGAAAAGTAATTAGTCACCTTCATACAGTTTTATCTGAGTGGCATGTTGCCTCTTATCAGTGGTCTTCTTCACATGAATGAGTCTGACTTGATAGACTGAGGGGCTCAATTTGTTGATAATGGGGTAGGGTCCTTCCCATTTGTTGGTGAAGGAGTGTGTAGGATGTGAAAATCAGAGTACCATTCCCTTTACTGGAGTTTTTATATGTACATGGACATTGTGTCTAACACCATGAATCAACAGTATTTAAAATGTTAGCCAACTTACTGTATCTTTGTATATTGTTTGCTGGCTTGTATACTATTTCTGTATTGCTTTGTACGGTTCTCTTATTGTATTTACATGCACTGACGTGGAACCTGTGAAAAGGAGTCTTTGACTCAAAGGTATTTTCCAAATCCTCAATAAAAAAAAATGAAAAATTCTGGTCTCCAACTTGTCAGTCCACTTCTTTTGCCTGTTTGTCAAAATGGACCTTGGATTGTTGCTGGGCTTTACCCATGTGGTGTGCTGCATACAAATGGATCTGGATAATGTCTTGCCTAAGTTTAGCAACACAGGTGTCTACGGACATGCTTTCTGCAGTATGTGTGTTCAGATCAATCAGCAGGAGCTCAGGTAGTCTCATGGTTCTACCAGTCATAACCTTGAATGGGGTACACTGGGTAGTGGCTGCAGGAGTGCCCCTAATTGCCATAAGGAGTAAATGCAATAGGGAATCCCAATTCTTGGGACTGTCCTCAATAAATTTGGATAACACGTTTTTTATCTGTCTCTTGGCTCGTTCTACCTGGCCTGAAGACTGAGGGTTATAAGGAATGTGACACTTCTGGTGTACACGGAGAAGTCTGAGTATTTCTTGCATCAACTCACCTGTAAAACTGGTTCCTTGATCAGAGTCTACCTTGAGACGTAGGTCCCACCTGGAAAAAGTACAGTTACGTAAGAACTTACTGTAACAATAGATCTTCGAGAGAGAGGCTCTTGCAGTAGGTAATTACATATAGGACTGACGTCGGCAGGTGGCAGGACCCTACTGAAAAACTTCTAGCCAGCAGTCCCTGGTGAGGGACCGCCCCCATGTCAAGCGGCGGGCTTCAGGAGATGTCGGTATAAAGGGGCAGCCCCGGACACCTGCCTTCCAGTTCTTTGCCACCACAGGCCAGAAAAGGCCGGACGAGAGAGGAGCGGATATTTCCATCACTGGAAAAGGAGCTTAAAGAAAGCCTAGGGGGATGGAGGGCGGGAAGGTATTACCTACTGCAAGAGCCTCTCTCGAAGATCTACTGTTACAGTAAGTTCTTATGTAACTGTACGATCTTACTTCGAGAGGGCTCTTGCAGTAGGTAATTAGATATAGGACTGAATCCCAAGCAGTCTGGAACAAAGAGAAGCACCGGGAGGAGGAAAACTACTCCAAGAAGCAGTTCTTGCTGTGCAAGCCTCAAGATAAGAGGCCTTGCAGGACAGCCAGCCCAAAGCCTGCTCTACGGTGAGAGGCAATATCCAAACTGTAGTGTTTAGTAAAGGTATGGACGGAAGTCCAGGTGGTGGCAGTGCAGATGTCTGCCACAGACACATTTTTGAAACAAGCCACTGAGGCAGCTACTCCTCTGGTGGAGTGGCCTCTTACCTGACCCGGGAGGGTCTTGTTGTATTTGTCAAAACAGAAAGTGATGCAATGAGCCAACCACTTAGACAGGCATTGCTTAGAAACAGCATTGTCTTCCCTTTTATGAGCGAAAGAGACGAACAATTGATCAGTCTTTCTGAGATCCTTCGTCCTGTTGGTGTAGTATCTCAGAATCCGGTGAGCATCCATAGTATGGAGTAAATACTCCCCTTGATTAGAGTACTGCATGAAAAAGGTGGGTAACTCTATGGACTGATTTAGAGTAGACTCCACTACTACCTTAGGGAGAAACTTAGGGTTCTTGCGAAGAGCAACACGTTTCTTGTGAAAAATCAAGTATGGAATTTTACACATCAGGGCCTGGAGCTCGGAAATTCTCCGAGCGGAAGTAATGGCCACCAGGAAGAGAGTCTTCCATGAAAGGAACTTCAATTCCACAGAAGCTGCCGGTTCAAAGGGAGGCAGAGTAAGTTTCTCGAGAACAAAGTTCAAGTCCCAAGGGGGGGGCAGGAGTACGGATAGGGGATCTCAGATGGAGAACCCCTCTGAGAAAGGTCTTAGAGACCTCCAATTGAGCAAAAGTTTTGTCTGCAAAGGGGACATGATAGGCCAAGATGGCCACCATGTGTACCTTCAGAAAAGAATGACTGAGATCCAGGTCAAACAGATGACGTAGATACTCCAGCAGAAGCCCCGCTGAACAGGAGAAAGGTTCCACGTTCTTGGAAGTGGCCCAGATAGTGAATCTTTTCCACTTCATGGCATAAGTGGATCTAGTGGAGGGTTTTCTAGCCTCTACCAAAATCTCCGCCACTTGGGGAGACACCCCAAAACAGGATTGAGCTAAGTCTGCAGGAGCCATGCGTGCAGCTGAAGAGATTTGAGGGCAGGATAGACCAGGGTCCCCTGATCCTGGGTCAATAAACCTTGAGATAGAGGAAGAGGAAGAGGATGATCCTCTGAGTATTGTTGTAGAAGACAGAACCAAACTTGCCTGGGCCAGAAAGGAGCAATCAGAATCATTCGTGCTCCTTCTGAAGCTAGTTTCTGCAAGACTTGTGGGATAAGTGGAATTGGGAGAAAGGCATAGACGAATCTGTCCTTCCAGTCTAGAGACAGAGCATCTCTCCAGAAATTGCCTCGCTCTGGAATGAGCGAGCAGAAGACGGGAAGTTTTGCGTTTAGAGGGGATGCGAACAGGTCGACCTGTGGTGTTCCCCAAAGTTGGAAGATATTGTCTAGGACCTCTTGGTTCAGTTCCCACTCATGAGTCAGAGCAGAAGAATGACTTAGCTTGTCTGCCAGGGTGTTGTCGACTCCCATAACGTGAATTGCCGTGAGGTGAAGGTCGTGTTGTGTTGCCCAGTCCCAAACCCTCATTGCTTCCCTGCAAAGAGGGTAGGACCGAGTCCCCTCTTGTTTGTTGATGTACCAAACCACGCACATGTTGTCTGTCTGGACAGCTAGGTGGCCGGGAAGGATATATTGGTGAAGGGACTGGAGAGCATACAACACTGCCCAAAGCTCGAGCACATTGATGTGGAGAGTTTGTTCGAGCTTGGACCAGGAACCCTGGGTCCGATGAGGGCCGAGATGGGCTTCCCAACCTTCACCCGAGGCGTCTGTGGTTAGAGTCTGGGAGGGGGGAGGATGAAAGAAAGGAACTCCTCGAAACAGGTTCTCTCGAACCATCCACCATTGCAAGTCTCGAAGCATCAGCGAGGAGACCAGAACTGGGTGATCTAGGTCGTCCACTAACTGATCCCATTGGGAGCAGAGAGTCCACTGAGAAACTCTCATGTGGAGTCGAGCACGAGGAACTGTCAGGATAGCAGCCACCATGAGCCCGAGAAGGCAAAGGACTGACCTTGCACAGACCTGCCTGTGGCCGGACAGCAGACTTATCTGAGTCTGGAGGGTGGAAGCCCTGTCCGGTGGCAGGAAGGCCCTGCCCATGGTCATGTCCAGAATCGCCCTGACAAACTGTAGTCTCTGGGATGGGATCAGGTGAGACTTGGAATAGTTGATGGTAATACCCAGGCAGGCAAAAACCTGCTGGGTAAGGGTGAGGCAGCGCAGGAGTTCCTCCCTGGATGAGGCCGCCAGGAGCCAATCGTCCAGGTACGGGAAAACCTGCACCCCCTTGGTACGCAGGTGGGCCACCACCACTGCCAGGCATTTGGTAAACACTCGGGGCACCAAGGATAGGCCAAACGGAAGTGCCTTGAATTGGTAGTGGTCCCCCCATGAAACGCAAAATGAAGGTATTTGTGGTGAGACGGGCGAATGGAAATGTGCAGGTAAGCATCCTGCATATCCAGGGCACACAGCCATTGACCCGGCCGGAGGAGGGGCAGAAGGCTCTGCAACGAGAGCATCCTGAACCTTTTACATTCCACAAAGAGATTCAGGGAACTGAGATCCAGAATTTGTCTGAGATCTCCTGTCTTCATTGAGACCAGGAAGAAATGGGAATAGTAACCCATCCCTTGCAGATGAAGGGGGATGGGTTCTATTGCTTGTTTCAGCAGGAGAGATGAAATTTCTTCCTGGACCAAGAGAAGGTGTTCCCTTGAATACGACAACTTTAGAGGGGGGTGGCGGGGTGTTTTCTGAAGAAAATCTATTGAGTGTCCTTCTGCAATGAGCTGGAGCACCCAAGAATCTAATGTTATCCTCTCCCATCCCAGAAGGTGGAGGGAAAACCTTCCTCCTACCTGTTCCTCCAGGGAGCCTGGAGGCTGTGGGAGAGGGAAGGAGTCAGGTGGTGTGGGGCAGCACCACATCTGAAGCACCCGCTGCTTTTTTGGGCAGGGCTTAGCAGCTGTGGGGGCCCAGCGTTTTGTGGGCCGCCTTCCCTGGGGTTTCACCTTGGGCCGATTCCATCTGCGAAAGGGACGCCGATGCTGCTGATGGGGGCAGTACATGGAGTCGACAGACTTCAGTGCCATCCCCTTCTCCTGCAAATCAGTGATGATGTCTTTGACATCACCGCTGAAAAGCAACGACCCCCGGAGGGGCGTTTCCTGGATAGCGGATTGCACTTCCGGGACTAACCCTGATACGCAGAGCCAAGCATGATGATGTAGGCCTACGGCGAAAGCTGAGCTCCGTCCAGCAGTGTCCACTGCATCGTAGGTCACATGAAGCATGTGTCGACTGGCCAAACGTGCAGAGTGGATAAGATCAGCCAACTCCTGCTTGACTTGGGAGTCTGGCAAGGAGTCCAATTTGGCTTCCACCTGAGTCAGAATGGCCTTCTGGTAGTCCCCCATATGGCCGACATAATTCAGAGCCCTAATCCCCAGCATGGAGGAAGCAAAGATCTTCTTTCCATACTGGTCCAGAAGGCAGGATTCTTTGTCAGGTGGTGATGAGCTGAGGTGTTTTGGGTTGGCCTCAGCCCACCAGGAGGCCAGAGTCTCCTGCAAGTCCACCGGTGGCTGTGGGGGTGGTGGAAGAGGAGGAGGTGGGGGATAAGGATACGGGTTGTACCTATATGGAGAGTATCCAAAACCCAGCTTTGGACAGCTCGGCATCGGGTATTGTGGTGTTGGATACTGTGGCATCGAAAGACCGCATCAGGTACTGTGGCACCAGATACTGTGGTCCAGGAGTGCGTTGGAGTCGGATAGGATGGAGGGTACCCGGAGCTGGGGAGCTGCCAGAGCAGGCGGCCCATGATCAGCCTCATAAGGGATCAAGTTTGAGGACCTGGCAGTGGGGGACATCCGGAAGCAGGATGTCAGCCGAGTCGGTAGAACCAGTGTCAGGGGCCGGTGTCGGGGGACCCGGCATCGGAGGTACCAGCGTCGGGGCCAGTGTCCGGGGAGCTGACGGCAGATCCAGCGCACCCACAGGAGGATGGTCCGACGGAGGAAGGTCCCCAGCGTCGCCCAGGGATGGAGGAGAAATATCCCCAGGGTCGGGCTGGGGGGACACTGGGTCCCCGGGTGGTAGCGAAGGCTGCGGAGAACCAGGAACATCAGTTCAGTCGCCGACCGGGCATTGGGCAAACCGACGTGCGGCTTTACGGCGAGCTCCCGGCAGGCTCTGGAGGAGCCGGAGTCTAGCTTATGGGAGCCTTCACCGGAGGCAGACCGAGGAGAAGGATCGGCCTGGTCTGATGGGATAGTGGCCGCGCGCCACCCCGGAGGGTCGTGCGTCTCACCGGTCTTTTCCACTCGGACATCGGAGGAGCCGATGCCCGGCTTACCGGAGTCGCCCACGCTAGTAGGCCACGAGCCTATGGCCGAACCGGGGGCAGAGGCCTCCAGTTGCCCGGAGGCACCCGAAAGGCCCGAGTGTGAGCCAGAAGGACAGGCCGATGCCCCCTCGGAAACCTCCGAGGCGGCTGTCGAGGAGTGGTCCCCCGGAGGGGACGTTACCTGTGACCCGGTGGCTCCTGAGGGAGACGCGGTAGAGGAGCCCTTGTCCCAGTGCCTCTCCTTATCCTTCTTCTTCTGATGGCCTTCGGGGGAAGTAGACGCCTGCCTCAGTTTTTTGAGCTCCTTCTCCATCAAACTCATCTTTTTCTTCAAAATATGGGTTTCCAGGGATTGCTGCCACTTTTTCCGGGTAGCGGCGTTTTAGCTGAGGCAGTGCTGGCACTTCTTGACCGGGTGATCGGGGCCTAGGCAGAACAGACACAGGGAATGGACGTCCTCGTGTGGTAGTTGGGTGCCGCATGAGTCACACTTATTTTTGTGCTCAGAGGGTGTAGGGGACGACATACACCGACGATGACCTGACGTTAATTGAAAAAAATCAAATTACTTCGGTAAAAACCGACGAAGGGAAGGCTGACGAAGCAACAAACTTTTCCACGAGGCACTGCATGAGCTAATGGCGGAAAAGAACTGGAAGGCGGGCATCTGGGACCACCCCTTTATACCGACGTCTCCTGACGCCAGTCACCTGACATGGGAGCAGTCCCTCGCCAGGGATTGCTGGCTAGAAGTTTTTCCCTGGGGTCCTGCTGCCTGCCGACATCAGTCCTATATGTAATTACCTACTGCAAGAGCCCTCTTGAAGTAAGATCAATTGTTCTACTAGGATTTTTGTGGTTGTCTTTGCTATGCAATTACAGGTGGGAAAGGCCTCAACTCATTTTGAGAACAAATCAGTGATTACCAGAGCATATTTGTTGTTTCAGCTTGTATTGGTCAATGGTCCAATAAAATCAATTTGAATTGAATGCCAAGGGCCAGATTGTCTCTGGGGAAGTAATTTAGAATTTTGTTTGGTTGGGATTGGATTGTTTTGTGTACAGATCAGACAGTTGTCAATGTAATGTTGGACATCTGTGGTCATACTGGGTCATCAACCCACAGTTTTCAGTCTTTTGATGGTGTTATCCACCCTCTGGTGTCCACCAGGAGGGGTGTCATGCTCCTGATGGATAAACTCAGATCACAGTGATGCTGGAACCACCCACAATCTGCAGTTTAGCTTCTCAGACTGGTACCATACCAGTTTGTTGCCTTGTGACAGATGCAGTTTTGCTGCACGTCTCTTGTAGGGATTGGTGGACAGTAACTCTTGTTCAGTCTCTTTGTCTAGGAATCTGAACACTTCTTTTATCTGTGGATCATATTTTTGTGCTGTTGATAGATCCAATGGGACAAATTTCTCATTTTCCTTTTTGGTGGCTACAATGTGTATTGCTGCCATGGCAATGGGATGAGACATCATGCAGGTGTTCCCCACCCCGATCGATCACCATCCTTAGCAAGGGTGTCTGCTCGCTCATTGAACTCATGATAGGGTTCTGACTTTGAGTGGGCCTTCACTTTGTGAATGTACAGGTTGTGTTTAAACTGTTGTACCAAAGTTTCAATATATACAAAGAGATCTTTGTACTTGTCAGGTGCGCCATCAGAAGAGGTGAAGGAATTTCTTTGCCAGAAAGGTTGAAATTCTGTCAAAGAGCAACAGACCCAGTTAGAGTCTATGAAAATGATGTTATCTATGGTACCATGGTGTACAAGTTTGAGAGCACAGACCACAGCAGCCAATTCAGCATACTGGGAAGATGTAACACTGCAGCGCCTGGCCACTTGCACAGTGTTACCACTGGGATATTGGATCAGCACTCCTATTCCTGCCACTTGTGCTCACTCATGGTATGAGGCTGAGACATCAGTAAAGATGTGACACAGAGAAGTGTCAGATAAGTGTTGTGGTGTAGCTGGAAGAATGGGCCTGGATCAGGCAAGTCAGGAGGCTGAAGTTCGCAATCGTGTGGCGTTCCTGTGTACAGGGGACCATGGGCCAGAATTGAAAGCATCTTGGCAGTGTGTACCTGAATATCTCAATCCTGCAAAAGAAGAGACCAATGAGTTAGTCTGGTGTTTGAAACTGATCCATCTTTCACTCTATCTGACAATAAAAAGTTGGATGGAGTGTGATTTGTGTGTAACACAATGGGTGAATACCCTATGATGTACAGAAAGTGTTTGACAGTTCAGTAGGTAGCCAAAAGGCTTCTTTCACAAAGATTGTACTTCAGTTTTACTGGTGAGAACATCTGTGAAGTGTAGGCAATGGGCCTGAGGGTCCCATTAACCTTTTGAATCAGCACTGCTGACATTGTAATGTCAGAGGTAGCAGTTTCTAGATGGAAAAGTAGTGTTGGGTTTGGATTAACCAAAGCTGGAGCAGAGGTCAAAAGATTGCTTCAGCAGGCTCACTGCATTGGTGTGAACAGGACCCCATGTCCATGGGACATCTTTCTTGAGTAACTCATACAGAGGGGCGGCCTTTTGTGCAAAATCACAGATGAAGTCCCTGGAATAGTTGACCATTCCCAGGAAAAAACTGAGTGTAGGCACACTGATAGCAGTGGCAGGTCTTGTAGGCCTTGAATCTTGTTCAAGTCAGGGCTGCAGCCTGATTCAGTGATAACGCAGGCCCAGGAAGATTACTTCCTTCTTGCAAAGTTGTATCTTAGCAGGGTTGCACTTGAGGCCTGCTTTTTGTAACAGAGTCAGAAGTGTGTCAAGGAATTCAAAATGCTTCTCCTTGGTGGTGGTGGCTAGAAGTAAGTCATCCACATATTGCAGAAGGCATTGGGGTGTAGAGAAATCCTGTAAGGCATCCGTCATATGGAGATGGAAGAGGGATGGGCTATTATGGAAGCCATGAGTGAGACAGGTTCAGGTATACTGGCATCCCTCAAAGGTGAAAGCAAACTTGTACTGGCTGTCATGTGCCAAAGGAAGTGACCAAAACCCATTGAGGATGTCAAGGGCGCTAAACCAGGTGTGGTCTGGTGTTAACAGTTTGAGCATGTCAGGTGCTGATGCTACAGTAGGAGAGCAGCTAGGAGTGATTTGATTAAGTCTCCTATAATCAATAGTGAGTCTCCAAGAGTTGTTGGGTTTCCTAACAGGCCATAACGGCACATTAAGGATTGAGACACATGGCCCAATGACTCCTTGTTGAAGGGGTGACTTAATGGTTTCTCTAAGTGATGGCAATGCTTCTGCAGGAAAAGGATACTGTCTTTGTCCGATGGACACAGGGCCTGGGATTTTGATGCTGGTTTGCATCCTCCCACAGTCATGTCTGTGTTTGGCAAAATCAAGAGGTTTGTTCAAAATGGGCAAGAGTTCCATGAAAAACTCATGGTTTCAGAATAGAGTGATGTCGTCATACTCCTTGTTGTTAGCTGAGATTGCAGCGACAACATGTGAGTTAGGAATCATGACAGCATGGTATTGGCCCCTGATCTGGATCAGAAGCCTATTGGCTAGGTCAACTACACAGCTGTGTAGTGCTAGGAAGTCAATTCCTAAAATGCTGGGGTGATGACGTAATACCATGAGGTCAAAAATGAAATCCGTGGTAAGGGTCCCCAGTATCACTGAAAGTGCAATAGCGTGGTAGGTAATCAGTGTAGTACCATCTATGCCTTGGGAATTGGTCCTCCGTCCAGTGGACCAAGATGAAGAGGAAGGGTCCTCATCATGTAATACAGACATGGCTGCACCTATATCCAAAAGTATAACAAGTTGGCGGCCCCTGACCATGGCCTTGGTGCAAGGCTGTCCATTAGTATTAATGGTGATTTTATTGACAATGCAGACTGGGGCCTGTGATAGTCAATCTGAACTATCATTGTCAATTGAGTCATCTAGCAGCAGCTGGAACTGTAGGTCTGTGGGGTCCTGCTTGGCCTCTTTCAGGTCCTGGATGGGATACAGGTGTTCCTGTGTGGTAGTGTCTGCAACTGACAGTGGGTTGGGAATCAGGCCTGGTGTGGCCTGGCCATCGACTCCTGTGTCTCCTTGGCCTTGTAAAGATAGGGCTGTGGGTGTGAGTTCTGCTACAGCCTGTTTAGGGATTGACTCAGCCATGGACTGAACTTTCCTAAAGAGTTTATGGAGGTTTTTGTTTTCCTCCACTACCTGTGAGTAGGAAGGGCTTGTATGGTAATTTCAGTTGCCCTGATTATTGTTCTGGTTGGAATTGTTCCTGTTCCACTTATTTTTTTTTATTTCATTGCCCCCCCCCCACTTCCTTGATGGGGTTGTCTGTTGCTGGAGGCAAGGGCCTTCACATCCTGGGTGTTGCCTTCCACAGTGTAGTGGGTCATGGGCTTGCTGGTGTGTTGCACCGCAGCCACCTTGGGTTTCAAGCCAGAGTTGAGATCCCACAAGTAGAACTGGAAAATTCATTCTGTTCTCATGAGGATATCCTCAAATGTATCTGTTCAGGGAAATACCACTGATTTGACCTTGTCATGGACTGTCGCAATCTAGTTCCGGATAAACAAGGATTTGTACTCAGTTTGGTCCTGGTTGACTCCTTCCTCCAAGAGGATTTTGCCGGTGTGGTATGCTAACCATAACCGCTGGTGGTATGACGTTGGGATCTCCTTGGTATACTGCTTGATGGGGTGGGCCAGCATGACGCTGACCACACCAGGAGAATGGGCGGAGACGAGGGCTGTGGCTATGTCATTGAAATTTGCATTCGTGAGTCACTGGGTTTCTTCTGGGAGTTTTCCCCAGAGGCCAGGGTGAACAGTTTGTCGGAGAATCTAGACTTGATAGTCCACAGGGAGACTAAGCATTTCACACTTAGAATGGACCTTCTCCAAGTGACAGTTGAAGTTGTCACTCGGTTGCATGCAGCCTATACTGTCAGCAATTTGCTGAACAATGTGGGCCAACTGAAGAGGGTTGTTCACAACCACTCGTTGTTGGTCGGGTAACACTCTATATGCGGTGCTGAGTTCACAATTGTCTCCAAGCTCTCTGTCCAATTCACCGGTTATTCTTTTCAGATCCTCTCACAACTCTTCATTCTCATCTCACAACATCTGATTTGTTTCACTCAACAAATCATTCATCCGCAATACCTGCCTTTTATCCTGCTTCAACCGGTCACAGTCCTCCCTCAACATACATAACTTGTTCATTATCCTGTACAGCACAATGTAAAAGTGTCTCATTTTTATAGCACAGAGCTTGGAGTTCTTAGTCCATTTTCTGCTGCTTTTTGATCATTTCAGTAGCCTGCAAGCCCAACTCTTTTTTTAGAGCTGAGTTTTGCAGTTTAAGAGAATAGAACCTCAATTCAGATGCTTCTAAATCAGAGAATAGGGCCGCCACCAACAGAATCTTGTGGGTGTGATTCTTAGCTGTTTTCCACATCTCCAAATACTGGGTGGAGATCCCTAGCACCAGGTGTGGTGAGATAAGGCCATATCTTATTGTTCTGGGTCATGTTTAATACAACTTTACAGTAGTAGCCACAGATATGGTCAGATATTTCCAGATATTTCGCAAAATTTCTAGAGTTTCTCTCTGCTGCCCCTACTGTGGAAATGCAGAAAGCAGGAGATTTCTCTAGCAATAACACAGAAATTTCAGGAAATATATGACCATGTCTGTGGCTATGACTGTATGTATATAATGCCTTAGAGATGCCCGTGGGGGCCACTGTAAGTGCTAGGGATCATGGGTACAGTCACATGGGCCATGTAGACAGATGTGATTTTCTGTCACTGAGCAAAAAAGCTGTTTGTTGCTACCCAGGAACTGGAGTTAATTGAATTATCTAAAAGGAGGCAAAAAGAATAATTAAGCCTAGCTGGGAGGCCAGGTAGGCTAATTTGCTTGTGAAAAGTCAGGGCCTCAGGAAGAGACAGAATGCCTGGCCTCCTATTGTATCTGCAAGGCTACAGTCAGCTAATCTCATTACAAACTGATTTGGCTAGCCATTTATATAAATAGCTGTAGTTAGTGTTGAGTAATGATGGCCATCTCCCCAGGAAGGCCTAGAATGTTCCCCAGAAAATCTGGCTTGGGATGGCTAACCTCATGTTTTTTTCTATGTTCAGAAAACTGCATATCTGTGTAATTGTAATAAAATACTGAACTTTGATTGGTTGGGTTACCATAGAAACTGAAACGCTAGCCCGTCACAGGGCCAGCCACATCAACTGGACCTGCCCTTTTGAACCCCTTTAAAACCAGGATGCAGAGGGATATCTGAGCCTTTTTGCTGCCTTTTGCTGAAGCCTCTGTTTTGCCATTTTGCATTTGATATCTCTTCTACCTACCTGTCTTGAGCAGAAACAATTTCTTCTGGATCACTGAGGACCAAGACTTCAAGTACCACACTTCTAAGGACACTTTTGCACTTCAAAATTCCAGCTAAGGATTCAAGGTAGACTTTTAACCTCAGAGTTTAAACATAGAAACATAGACTTTGACAGCAGATAAGGACCGCTAGGCCCATCTAGTCTGCCCCATTTCCCTACCTACAGGATAGGCCGCAGATCCTAGTTAACCAACAGCCTATATCTTCCTGCCCCCCACAAGAATTGCCTTATGTCTGTCCCATGCATTCTTGAATTCTCCCACAGTTTTAGACCCACAACTTCCTCAGGAAGGCTGTTCCATGCATCCACTACCCTCTCTGTGAAATAATACTTCCTCACATTGCCCCTGAACCGCCCTCCTTCTATCTTTAAATTGTGTCCCCTTGTTCTTGCAAGTCTCTTTTTCTGAAAGATGCTACCCTCTTGGACTTTGTTGATTCCCTTGAGGTACTTGAAAGTTTCTATCATGTCCCCCCCTCTCCCTTCTTTCCTCAAGGGTATACATATTAAGCTCCTTTAGTCTCTCCTCATACGGCTTCTCTTGCAGACCCTGCACCATTTTAGTTACCCTCCTCTGGAATGCCTCTATCCTGTCTATGTCCTTGCGGAGATGGGGTCTCCAGAACTGGACACAGTATTCCAGATGGGGTCTCACCAACTGTCTGTACAGAGGGATAACAACTTCCTGTTTTCTGCTGCTGATACCTCTCCCTATACATCCCAGTATACTCCGGCCCTCCCTACTGCCTTCTCACATTGCTTGCTAACCTTAAGGTCATCTGATATGATTACCCCCAGGTCCCTTTCCTGTTTTGTTGTTGTTACTACCTCCCCACCCATTGTGTATTCTTCCCTGGGTTCTTGTTTCCCAGGTGCATTATTTTGCACTTTTTTGCATTGAATCCTAGCTGCCATACGTCTGACCATTCCTCCAACCTTGCCAAGTCCCTTTTCATCCTTTCCACACCTCCTTGTGTATCAACCCTGTTGCAGATCTTTGTGTCATCTGCAAAAGGCATACTTTTCCTTCCAGTCCCTCTGCAATGTCACTGATGAAGACATTAAAAGGACTGGACCCAATCTGAACCCTGCGGTACCCACTGGTAACCACCTTTCTTCAGAGTGGACTCCATTTACAACTACCTTCTGTGTCCTGTTGTCCAGCCAATGTTTTACCAGGCTACCACCCTGGGACCCACTCCCAGGCTGGTTAATTTGACTAATAATCTTTTGTGTGGGACTGTGTCAAATGCCTTGCTAAAGTCTAGGTAGGCCATGTCCACAGCCCCTCCCTGTCTACTACTTTGGTCACCCAGTCAAAGAAATCTATTAGATTCGTCTGACATGACCTTCCTGCTGTGAACCCATGCTGCCTTGGATCCTGTGCTCCACTGACCTCTAGGTACTCAATTATTCTTTCCTTCAAGTGACTCCATCACTTTCCCTACCACAGAGGTCAGACTGACAGGTCTGTAGTTTCCTGCCTCTGTCTTGGTCCCACTTTTGTGAAGGGAATCACATCCGCCTTTCTCCAGTCCTCGGGTACCACACCATCTCCCATGATTTATTAAAAGAGTAGCCAGTGGTTTCACTAGTTCCTTCCTTAATTCTTTTAGAATTCTGGGGTGAATTCCATTAGGACCCATTGCTTTGTCCACCTTCAGTTTTAGGAGTTCTTGCAGAACCCTTTCTTCTGTGAAAAGGACTGGGATCGACCCCCTATCAAGAGTGCTTCTGTTAATTGGATTAGGCACTTCCCCCTCCTCTTTTGTGAATACTGAGCAGAAATATTCATTTAGTATTCCTGCTTTTTCACTGTCCCCCTCTGCCCACCCACCGTTCATTCTATTCAGCCTCACTATCCCTCCCTTTGTCTTTCTAAGCTCGCTGATGTACCTATAAAAGGTTTTATCCCCCTTCTTAACTGAGTTGGCTAGCTTTTCCTCAGTTTGGGCCTTTGCTATTCTGACTTCCCTCCCTGCTTCTTTCTGCCTTAACTGGTACAGCTCTCTGTCCTGCTCCTTCTGTGTTTCCTTATACTTCCGGAATGCTATCTTTTTCTTCCTGACTTTCGCAGCCACCTCTCTTGAGAACCATAGTGGCTTTTTCTTTCATTTTGATTTGTTTATTTGCTTCACACAAAGGCTTGTTGCCTCTGTGATGGCAGTTTTGATAATTCCCCATTGTTGCTCCACACCTCCTTCTAGCCTGTTTGCTAGTGCTTTTCTGAGGCACTCTCCCATCTTGCCAAAAGTCAGCCCTCCTAAAGTCCAGTACCCTCACTTTTGTATGGCTTGACTCTGTAGCTGAGTTTAATGTGAACCACACTGTTTGATGGTCACTTGTCCCAGATGGCAACCCACTTCTAGATCTGAGATCTCTCACTGCCCCCATTTGAAGTCTGAGGTCTAAGATGCTCCCTCACAGTGGGTTCCAAAACTAGCTGTCTAATGCCTGCCACCTGTAGGGCATCAAGAATGGCCCTGCTCTTGGATGTGGCTGCAGCAAATGTGCTCCAGTTAACATCTGGCATATTCAGGTCTCCCATCAACAGTATCTCCCCTTTCTCTGCCATTCTAAGAATGCCTTCCATCATATCCTTGTCCATTCCTTCCCCCTGACATGGGGGTCTGTACACAACCCCTGTGCGGTTTGTGGTGCCCTTTCCAGTCTCCAAGGTGACCCACAGTGCCTCCTCTCCTCCCTGTTTACTCTTTTGTTCAGTTGCTTTTATCCCTTCCTTTACATAGAGAGCTACTCCTCCCCATCTTCTCCCCTGCCTGTCTCTCCTGTAAGTTATGTACCCTGGTATGTTAACATCCCAGTCATGGTTCTCTGTGTACCATGTTTCTGTGACTGCTACAATATCCAGGCATCCCTCTTCCATTAAGGCCACCAGCTCAGGGAGCTTGTTGCCCAGACTACGGGCATTGGTACTCGTTACCCTCCATTTCCTGATGGCCTTACCCCCTTTTGCCCCATCCCTGTCCTTCTTTCCTTTGTCACTTTCTCCATTTACCCTGCCCTTCTCCCTATCAACACATCCATGTTGGTGTTTGCCACACTTACTACCGTGATTGTTTGGAGGCTAGGATTTTCCTGCTCATTTCAGTGCCTCCCCTTGGCTAGTTTAAAAGCTTGCCAATGAAGCATTTAAACCTATCACCTAGGATCCTGGTTCCCCTCCCGGACAGATGCAGCCCATCATGCCAGTATAGGCTTGCATCACTCCAGGTGGACCCCAGTCCCCAATGGAGCCAAATCCTGAGCTCCACACCAGTTTTCAACCACTGATTGAATCCCATGATGCGGAACACTAGCCTCGCCCTATGCCATAGATGGGTAGCACCTCGAAAAAGGTTACGATGGTGCTACTTGACTAAGGCCCCTGCCCAATTCCACAAACTCTTCCTGCACTTCTCTAATCCCTTTCTTAGCCAGGTCATTTGTCCCTAGGTGGACAATGACATCCAGCTCCTCCCTGTGCAGCTGCTCAGCAATCCTGAGGATTCGCTCCCTGTCCCTCAAGCCATGGTGCCAGGCAGGCACCTTATCTCCCTCTCCCTTCCTTGCCCAGTTCTACCTTCCTAACAATGGAGTCCCCACCAGGGTTGTTTCCTTCCCTGCAGGGTCCCCTGCCACCCTCCTGTGGGTCTCCTTTGTGGAGGTTCCCAACATCCTCCTTGGTCTCCACTGAGGTACCTCCATAGAGGAACCACACTTTGCCAGAATGGCATAGGTTGTGGAAGGTACAACTGGAGGGATGTGCCTCTGTTCCACCACCCTCACCCTCCCTGAGCCCACTGTAGTCCAACTGCTCCTCTTTCTTGGCAACCTCTGAGGCAGCAGTGGCACTGGTGGTCCCTGGATGGAAGAGGAGGTCCCACAAATCCTGGCCAACTCAGCCTGGAGATGAGCAACCTCCTCCCTCAGCCCAGAGAGGTGCCTGCAGATGGGACAACACGCATCCTCCAGAACATCTCCCGGAAGACTGCTGCTCCACAGCCACTGCACTGCACCCAATCATGTCTTATTTCTGGCCCCTTAACTGTTTGCAATCCTTACTCTTTCCTCTGTTTTCTCTCTCTCCTTACTTTCGGCCTGTGTGCCCTTTAAGCTCCTGATTGTCCTGTTCTGAGGCAAGAATATCCTATATTTCTCAGTAGACCACTTACTTGTTCAGAGGCAGACCTCCAGCAGCTAGAGGGGGCCAGAGAGCTACTCTTGCCCTTCTAGGATGGTAGGTCCTTGGTGGTTCTGTGATCACTCACTTCCTGCCCCTAAACAGGAAGTTCCTGTTGTCAGTCAAATCCTGTGCCTATAAAAATAGAACTAGCTTTGGGGGAGGGCAGGAGGGCAATATAGTCCCAGCAGAGAAGTTCAGTCACACAGCAGTCCTTTCTCCTGGTGTCTTCTGCCAAGCTATGAGCAGAATATTTCTAAGGCAGTCTTTAAATGTAGCTTCCTTCTAGCTAAGCCACTCCCCCTACTTACCAGATCTTTCTACAAGTAATTTAAACCTCACAGCAGTTAAGTCCTTTCAGTCACCTGAGATTTACACCTAGATAACTCTTCAGATACCCATTCAGTTCAGTTAACCCAAACACACTTTTTTTTTTGTTTTTGTATGTTAGTTTTTTTTACCCTAAATTAAAGGTCCAGATACAAAAGTTCTTCTACTTTAGTCCCAGCAGAGTGTAGGTTGTTATGTATACTCTCCTTTTATTTTCAATATCCTGTAACCAATCTCCAAATTATTTTGTCTTTATGGTATTTACTGTTTTCTAATTAATTTAATTAGTAACGTCTTTGACTTATTTTAAAATAATCCTGCTTATGTCATTTGTGTGTGCTGCCTGGGTAAGAGTTATTCAGACTATACTACACCTGTGTGATTGCCTAAGGGCCAAAACACTACCAAAAGTGAAGTACCATTAGGGACTTCATTATTATAGGAGGGGAGGAAAGATGGAAGGTCTCAAGAGGAGCTGTAGGGGTTTGAACCAAGCACTGCATTTCTGGGGAAAGACACAGTAATAGGGTGTATAGGGCCCCCCAAAGCCTATACATGCCTGTGGCTTTCTGGTTTTTGCTGCAGTGGCTGAGGGAGTTCTACCCCAGGAACACAGACTCAAAACTGTATTTGTATCCCCCTCACACAGAGAAAGGGTATCTCTGACCCCATACCCCCCATCACAAGAGGGATTTTCTGTGATGCATAGAATCCCACCTCACAGGAGTGGACTTGAAAGATTTGGTGAGCAGTGGTGCGATTAGTGAACTGTTTGAACAACCACACACAAAGAGAGCAGAAAATTGCAAAGGGGCAAATTGGTTACAAGATACATTCCCACCCTGTTTTTTTCTGGCTGCAAGTAAAAGACATACTAGTGGTAGTGTAGGAAAGAAAGATGGCTTCCAAGTACAGTGACTACACTGCAGAAGAGCTGAAGCAGCTGTTCCAGGAAAGAGTGGTCCATTATGAGGGGTGAAGCAAAAAGAAACTCATGGAGGCTCTTGTGACATCCAATGAGCAAGTGACTGCCCAGGACCTTGAGTCACAGCCAGTGACTGAAAGGGACCAGACCTTGGGTGTAGGGGTGCCAAGAGATGTCGCAGTGTCCAGTCCCAGGGAGGAGGACAGTGAGACCAGAAGAAACCCAGAGCCACTGCACCAGGGGAAGGCCACGACAGAGCTAGAGCTAGAAGGGATGAGGCTGCAGCTGGAGCTGAGGAAATTGGAGCTAGAATTTGAGCAGAGAAAGTTTGAAGCACAGCAGCAGAGGGAGTTCGAGCAGAAGAGGCTTGAACTGGAGATGCAGGAAAAAGAAAACCAGAATCAGAGACAGGCTGAGGAAAAGGAAAATGGCTTCAGAGAGAGGCCAAGGAAAGGGAAAAATGGCTTCCGAGAGAGGCTGAGAGAGCGGAAAAAGAGCACCAGCGGGAATTAGAACTAGAGAAGCTGAGACTCCAATGACCAGCGCCAGAGGAGGTGAGTGTCAGGGATAGACCTGAAACTCCAGGGCTGGGGTATAAATTAAGTTTCAAATTAATAGCAGAATTTAAAGAAGGAAAGAATATGGATACATGTTTTAATTTGATTGAAAAGGTCTGTATCCAGTCCAGGGTACCTAGTGAGTCCTGGAGCTTCCAGCTATGCCCGCTACTTAGTGGCAAAGGGTGTGAGGTGCTAGGTCAACTGGACGATAATGATAGTCAAGACTATGAGAAACTTAAAGTTGCTTTACTTAAAAAGTATGAACTGACTCCTGAGGCCTACAGGGTAAAGTTCTGCAAACTCTGAAAAAGCTCTGACATGAACTTTGAAGAACTAGCCACAAAGCAATGGCAGTTTTAAAGCATTGGTGGGAGGGGGTGGAAGCAAACTCTGTGGGGAAAATTGAGGAGGTTATACTCTTAGAACAGTTCTTTTGGGCTTGCCCAGTGGAGCTGAAAACCTGGCTGAAGGACCAGGATCTTTTTTTTTTTCTTTCCTCTGAAGGACCAGGATCCCAGAACAACACAGCAAGCTGCTGAACTCTCAGATCACTAAGCCAGGAGCCAGTCTGCTCTAAAAGAAAGTCGGGGAGCAGGTGCTGCAGCACAGAAAGGGAAAAGCATGCCTTCAGGGCAGCTAAAATCCTCAGTGTCTCTGCAGAAAGGGTTAAGCCCCAAGCTACCAAGAAGAGAGGTCTTGGGGGAAAAAAAATGATGAATGTTGGTTGTGTAAGCAGCCTGGGCATCTGACTAGACAGTGTCCTAAAAAGGCACATAGTGGAAACAATTTCCCACAAAAGGAGATGGGTGCACTGTGTAATCCTGAGAGTATGCCTGTGAATATGAGGGAGCACATACACCCAGTTATTGTAAATGGGATTCAGACCCATGGGTTAAGGGACACTGGTAAAAGGGGATATGGTTGAACCTGAACAGCTTATACCTAATCAATCTGACACTGTCAGGGGATCCACCGGGGAGGAAAAAAACCCTGCCACTAGCTAGTGTTCTCCTGGATTGGGGTGAGACAGTAGAGAGGGTACACAACATGGTGGTGATAGACAGCCTTGCTCTGGATGCGATTGTAGGGAATAATATACAGCAGGGGATGGTGTGTGCAGTTACTCAGTCAGATGGCTAAGGCCCCTTGTATTTCCCTGAACCCTACAGAAGCACCTGTGGAAGAGAATAGGAGGCTGGTTCCCCAGCCTGTGTCTCCTGAAATGGAGAATAGTAAAAGGGAGGTAGGACTTCCCCAAGTAGCCATACCCCAAACAGCTACAGAAGGTTACTCTGAGGAGGGAAGGGTAACCAATGGTCAGAAGGTTAGGGACGGTAGTAACTCTGAATGCCCTGACGCTAGAGCTATGGACCCCAGTTTAGGAACTGAGAGGGACATGTCCAATGCTTTGGGAAAATGTGAAGATTTTGCAGCTGTTCAGAGGACTGACTCTAGTTTGGAGAGGCTGAGGGCTTGTGCAGAATCAGACGGAACACAGGGAGGTGACATGAGACATAGGGTATTTTGGAACAACAGACTGCCTTTAGACACAGGATGTGAGGACAGAGGGAGCGGTGATGGGCAGGCAGCTTATCGTTCTCTAGGAGTATCATCAGTGGTTGCTCAAGGTCACCCATGATATCCCCATGTCTGGACATCTGGGAATTGAGTGCAGCATGCAGTGATTGGCCCAGAATTTCTATTGGCCCAACTTCACCAAGCAGGTGAAGGAATATTGTAGGTCTTGTCACCGTTGCTAACAGATACTGTATGGAAGGTAGGTAGTAAACAAAAGCTGCCCTACTTCCCTTGCCCATTGTGAGGGAAATATTCCAGAGGATAGGAATGGATATTGTGGGACTCTTGAGTACCCCAAGCTCCTCTGGAAAAAGTTTATCCTGATGGTGATCGATTATGCCACCCGATACCCAGAGGCAGTCGCCCTCTCCTCCATTAAGGCACCCAAGATGGCAGATGACTTGCTAAGGATTTTATCTCATGTTGGGTTTCCACAGGAGGTTATTTATGACCAAAAGGCTAACTTCATGTCGGACCTGATGAAGTCTTTGTGGGAGAAGTGTGAGGTGGTGCAGAGATGCATGACACCTTATCACCCACAAGCCAGTTGGCTCATGGAAAGATTCAATGGTACCATAAAAACAATGCTCCAAGCATTTGCTGAACAGCATGGGAGGGACTGGGAGAAATACCTTCCCTACCTGTTGTTCGCATACAGGGAAGTACCCCAAGAATCGATAGGGTTCTCCCCCTTCAAACTCTTATATGAATGTAGGGTGCATGGGCCCCTAGACTTGATCCATGAAGATTGGGAAAGCAAGCACACCACCCAGGGGACTCCTGCAGTGTGGTATGTCCTTAGGCTGAGGGAGAAGCTGAAGGAGCTTATGGGGATGGCCCAAAGCAACCTGTCAGCTTCCCAGTAAATGCAAAAAGTTTGGTACAATCACAGAGCCACAGCTCACTCATACAGCACAGGCCAGGAAGTAATGGTCCTCATTCCAGTCTGGAAGGACAAGCTGCAGGCCAAGTGGGCAGGACCATACAAGGTAGCCCAATAGGTAAATGATGCGAACTACATTGCAGAACTGCCTGACAAGAGACATACCCATTGAATGTTCCATGTTAATACAATGAAGCCATATGTAAATAGGGCTGACATGGTGTTTGCTATTTGTAGTCTTGGGGAAGGGATGGATGAAGAAGACCCCCTCCTGCACCTGCTAGAGGAAAGCAAGTGGGAGTCATTGGTAGAAACAATCAAGCTGTCACCCCAGTTGACCCTGGAATGGAGCCAGGAAGTGAGGGAGGTCTTAGAGGACTTTGCCCCTTTATTTACAGCCAAGCCTGGACGGACCCCATTAGTGACCCATGATGTGGACATGGGGACGCTAGCGCCCATACGATGAAAAGCTTACCAGGTGTCTGAAGCTTTCCTAAATGACATTAAGAGGGAGGTGGAGGAAATGCTGAAGTTAAGGGTAATCCAGAAATCTCACATTCCCTGGGCCTCACCCGTAGTCCTCGTCCCCAAGCCAGATGGGTCTACCTGCTTTTGTGTGGACTATCACGGACTCATGTAGTCATGAAGTTCGATGCCCACCCAATGCCCTAGACAGATGAGTTGTTGGACAGATTGGGTAGGGCAACCCATCTAACAACCATAGACCTGATAAAGGGGTACTGGCAGGTGGAGTTGACTGCCAGAGTTAGGGAATGGGCAGCCTTCATCACCCCAATAGGCCTCTTTGAATATAGGGGCATGCCTTTTGGGATGAAGAATGCCCCTGCCATATTCCAAAGGTTGGTCAAGTAGGTGTTACATGGTACTGAAGAGTACGCAGTGGCTTATCTGGATGATATTGCCATCTTCAGGACCAGCAGGAAGGAACACCTGTCTCATCTGAGGGAAGTGTAAGGCAGGTTACAGAAGGCAGGACTCACTGTAAAGGCCAAAAAGTGCCAGGCAGCCATGGCTGAAGTGTCATACTTGGGAGATGTAGTGGGGAAGGGAAAGCTACGTCCAAACCAGGCCAAGATAGAGGCCACTGAGGCATGGCCCAGATCGGAAACCCAGAAGCAGGTCAGAAGCTTCCTGGGGACTGCAGGGCACTACAGAAAATGTGTACCAAATTACAACACCCTGGCAGCTCCCCTGTCTAGCTTGTTAAAAAGATGGCAACCTCAGAAAGTAAAATGGGACCCAGCACATAACAGGGCCTTCACCCATCTAAATGCTGCACAGTGCAGTGCACCTGTGCTGGCCAGCCCAAACTACTCTAGACCATACGAGGTGCCTCAGATGTGGGGATTGGTGCCATCTTCAGCCAGACATCCCAACAGGGTAATGATCACCCAGTTGTGTACCTAAGCAGGAAGCTACTTCCCCATGAGCAGACATACTCCACTGTGGAGAAAGAATGTCTTGCTCTGGTGTGGCCACTTAAAAAGCTAGAGCCATACCTCTATGGGAGGCCCTTCAAGGTAAATGCAGACCACGACCCTCTGGATTGGCTAAACCAGATGGGAAAAACAAATGGGAGACTCCTTCACTTGAGCACTGTGCTACCAGCCTATGATATGGACATAAAACATAGGTCAGGGTCTGCTAATGCCAATGCAGATGGTCTATCCCACCAGTTAGAGTAAGGAGCAGAACTGGTGGAAACCCTTACTAAAAAGAGGTGTGTCCCTCCCCAGGTTCTGTTAAAGAGGGAGGAATGTGGTGAGTTAAGGCCATATCTTATTGTTTTGGGACATGTTTAATATAACTTTATGTATATAATGCCTTAGAGATGCCCATGGGGGCCACTGTAAGTGCAAGGAATTATAGGTACAGGCACATGGGCCATGTAGAAAGATGTGATTTTTCTGAAACTGAGCAAAAAAGCTGTTTGCTGCTAACCAGGCACTGGAGTTAATTAAATTATCTAAAAGGAGACAAAATAATAATTAAGCCTAGCTGGGAGGCCAGGTAGGCCAATTTGCTTGTGAAAGGCCTGGGCCTCAGGAAGAGACAGAATGTCTGACCTCCTATTATATCTGCAGGGCTACAGTCAGCTAATCTCATTACAAACTGAATAGGCTAGCCATTTATGTAAATAGCTGTACTTAGTGTTGGGTAACGATGGCCATCTCCCCAGGGATGCCTGGAATGTTCCCCAGAAAATCTGGTTTGGGCTGGCTAACTTCAGTTTTTTTTCTATGTTCAGAAAACTGCATATCTGTGTTATTGTAATAAAATGCTGAACTTTGATTGGTTGAGTAACCATAGAAATTTAAATGTTAGCCAGTCGTAGGGCCAGCCACATTGACTGGTCCCTCCCTCCTGAACCCCTTTAAAACCAGGATACAGAGGGGTATCTGAGCCTTTTTGCTGAATCCTCTGTTTTGCCATTTTGCATTTGGGACCTTCTCTACCTACCTGTCTTGAGCAGAGACAATTTCTTCTGGATCACTGAGAGCCAAGACTTCAAATACCATACTTCTGAGGACAATTTTGCACTTCAAACTTCAAACTAAGGACTCAAGGTAGACTTTTAACCTCAGAGTTTAAAGTGTAAGTTTTTATGTATACTTTCCTTTTATTTTCAATATCTTGTACCCAGTCTCCAAATTATTTTGTCTTTATGTTATTTACTGTTTTATAATTAATTTAATTAGTAAATCCTTTGTCTTATTTTAAAGTAATCCTGCCTATGTCATTTGTGTGTGCTGCCTGGGTAAGAGTTGTTCAGACTATACTATGCCTGTGTAATCGCTTAAGGGTCAAAATGCTACCAAAAGTGAAGTACCATTAGGAACTTTGTGATGAAAGGAGGGGAGGAAATACAAAGGGTCTCAAGAGGAGCCTGTGGGGGGTTTGAACCGAGCACTGCATTTCTGGGGAAAGACACAGTAATAGTGTGTATAGGGCCCCTTAAGCCTATACACACCTGTGACTTTTTGGTTCATGGTGCAGTGTCTGAGGGAGTTCTATTCCAGGAACACAGACTTGAGACTGTATTTGTATCCCTTCGCATGGAGAGAGGGTATCTCTGATCCCATTCTCCCCTTCCTCATCACAAGAGGGATTCGCTGTGATGCAGAGAATCCCGCACCACAGGAGTGGTCTTGTGACACCAGGTTGTCTGAAAATGTTGTGTCCAGCGCAAAGTCACTCCAGCCCCCATCAGAGCCAAGAAAACTCAAGACATCAAATCTCAAATCTGTGCAGTTATTAGACATGGTAGGGAAACTCAAAGTAACCCATCAGTGGTGCCTTGGTGTGTATCAATCCACATTGGTTAAACCAAAGGACTTGTCAGGTGTCTGTACTCCACAATCCTAAAATTCAAAACTGCTGTGGAGCAAGGTGAGAAATAGTCATTCTTGCCCAGTGTGCAGCCAGACTTTGGAGGGTGCTACAGAGTGTATGAACAGGTAAGGATGAACCTTCTTACAACCTGTCCAAATACCAGATGAATTATGAATCCTCTAACTCTGCTGACCATCTGCTTGTGGTCACCAAAATGTAGAGGAGTATTACCTCTCAGGTTCTTGTTGTTCAGAGGGTAACAGAACAGACTATAGACAAATGGTATTAGTGAGTAGTAAACAGGTTTATTACACAAAATCAGAACCAAGCCCTACATGGAATCTTACCTAGATACCAGGAGCCAGAGTATTTCCTATACCCCGGGAAATGAAGATGGACTCGGGGCAAAAATGTCTTACAATAGTTCTTATACTATAGATAATTACTATAGTAACACATTCCAATTACACACATTAGATGTAAAAACAAGCCTTATTGGCTAAAATGCTAGGTGGCTCCTGGGCATCAGAGATATACATTTGTAGTAAGGTCAGCTAAAATTGTTAACACAATGGATTCTTACAAATCATAGAAAACAAGTGCAGTGCTACATAAATCCACATTGTGGCAGTACAGGCGTACATAAGACTTCTCAGAAGATCAGAATATGTTAGAATCAGAACACAGTAATACATTGTTAGTACACTGCATATATCTTTCCAGTGAATCATAACAATAATCTTATAGATTGTTCCTGATACCTTACTCTTATATGGTAGGTACCTACACCCTAATAAGTTAGTACTGATTATAGCTTGTATTGGAGCCATGATTAGATAATACCATGGATGCTGTCAGGGGTGTATCATAGGTTTCCAACATAGGTTAGGGGACCAGGCCTAACAGGGGCAAATGAAACAAACTGGTCAGTTTTCCTAACAGTCTGTGTGCAGTTTATATAATACTGAAGCACCTGATGGACGTCCAAAGTATGGAGCAAAGCCTCCCCCTGATTAGAATACTCAGGGAAATAAACTTGTAGGTGAATGGATTGGTTTAACTTAAAATCAGATACCACCATAGGCAAAAACCTGGAACTAGTATGTAAAGGCACCCTGTTGTGAAAAAACAAATAATACTCTTTACACATCAGAGCTGGAAACTCAGAAATTCTCCAAGCAGAAGTAACAGCAACTAAAAATAACGTGTTCCACGATAGAAAGCGTAGCTCATAACTCATGGCCGGCTCAAAGGGAGACAGAGAGAGCTTCTCCAACATGAAAAGTAGGTCTCATGGAGGGACAGTATCCTGAATGGGAGGCTTCAAATGCAGTATACCCCACAAAAAAAGTGTGGGATACCTCCAGCTGGGTAACAGATTTGCCCTCGATAGGTGCATGGCATGCAGATATGGGGGAAAGGTGCACCTTAAAGAGCTTGTGTACTGCCTAAAACTAATATTAGATTTTAAAAGCAGCCAACCATTACCTTTTATATCTGAGATACTTTTTCTTTTCCCTTTGTTTAATTAAAAGATTGTTTACCTGAGGTTAATAGGTGTGATGTGTGGAACAGCTCTTTGCCTAGCAGCTGACATATCTTGTTCTACTGCCCCACACTACATCATTAGCATTGTGACCTCACTGACTGTGACATCACTGCTACTTAGGAACAGCAAGTGAGTGACTGCCAGGTGATGTCACTGTCAATGAGATCATAATGCTGATTATGTAGTGTGGAGCAACAGAGTTAGATATGTCATCTGCTAGGTGAAGGGCTGTTCCACATATCCAGCACAACATTATCACATAGAATACTTTCTGAGGAGCAAAAGGAAAAAGAAAAATACTTCAGAAATAAAAAGTTATACTGATTACTTCTTAAAATTTGTATTATTTTCCTGTCTGCTTGTTTTGGCTCCACTAGCTCTTTAAGAGAGGAGTACCCCAGGCCTGAGTCCGAGAAGGACAGCAGGTACTCCAAGATTAGGTTCACCAGACAGGTGAAGGGATCCAGGTGGTTAGCAGCAGTTCAGAGAGACAAGCACTTCCACTTCAAGGCATTAGGTGGCTCTGGTGGAAGGCTTCCTAGCAGCCACCAGGACATCAGCGACCCTGGAAGAAAACCCCACGAGGGCAATAGCCAAGTCTGCAGGAGCCACACATGTAAATGCAGAGACTTGAGGTCAGAATGGACCAGGGTGACCTGCTTCTGGGAGAGCAAGCCGGTGCACAGGGCCAAGGATACTGGAGGTTCCACTGCCAGCTGCTACAGCAGGGGGATCCAAATCTGATAGCCAGTAGGGGATTATGAGAATCATCTCTGCACCCTTTGACTGAAGCTTGAGGACCCTCTGCAGGAATGGGAAGAGGGAAGACATACAGGAACCTTCCTTTCCAGGAGAGGGACAACGCATCGTGTCAGAAAACTCCAGGCCCTGGATCGAGCGAGCAGAAATGAAGCAGTTTTGCACTGAGTGGGGACACAAAAAAAAGTCCAATTCTGGATGGCCCCACCTGTCAAAGAGATCTTCGACCACAGAGGACAGGAATTACTTGTGAGTCCTCGACCTGGACCGGCTTAGACAGTCGACCAGGTTGTTTCAGTTGCATGGAAAATGGACAGCTGAGAGTTCCAGGTCATGTTCAATGGCCCAGTATCAGACTCTCATTGCCTCCCAACAAAGGTGGTAGGAATGAGTGCCCCCTGCTTGTTGATGTAGTACACTACAGACATGTTGTCTGCCTGCACCAGCAGTGGTCTGGGAAGAATGTGGGTCTGGAATGCCTGCAGAGCATAAAGAACTGCCTGTATCTCCAGTGCACTGATGTGGAAATGCTGCTGCACCTCAGACTAGGTCCCCTGGGTATGACAGTTGGCGAGGTGAGCACCCCAGCCCACATCCAAGACATCCGTAGTGAGGATTTGCTGAGGGGACATGGTTTTGGAATGGGACCCCTTGCAGGAGATTGACAGGGTTCTGCCACAACTCCAATACCCTCCTCACCGGGTCTGAAACCATCACCGGTTGGACCAGGTCATCAGTGCACTGGTCACATTGGACCCAAAGGGTCCATCAGGGAAACCCTCATATGCAGACGGGCCAGAGAAACCATAGCAGTAGCTGCCACCATATGCCCCAACAGGCAGAATAACACTGTGGCTGGGATCTGTCAGCTGGAGGAGACTAGACAGACCTTCTTCATTAAGTGTTATGCCCAGCCCACTGGCAGAAAAGCTCTGCCCTGGGAAGAGTCCAGGAGGCATTGGACTGGAAAGAGATAAGACTTTGGCAGATGACCATGATCCCCAATGTCTGTAAAAGCCAGAAGGTGTATTCCACAGCCTGATAGTCATCCAGGTAAGGGAATATGTAAAAGCCCTGTCTCCTCAGAGCCGGGGCAACCACCACCAGGCACTTGGTAAAAACCTGTGGTGCTGAGGTAAGGCCAAAAGGGAGGGCTCAGAACTGAAAGTGGTCCTTCTGGAAGCAGAAATGGAGTAAGCAGTGGTGGGCAGGGAAAACCTGGATATGAAGATAGGCATCCTGCATGTCCAAGGAGCAGAGTCACTCCCTTGGTAAAGGAGGGTCAGCAACCCCTGGACAGTGACCATCCTGAAGCGCTTATATTCTATGTATAGGTTCAGGTGGCTGAGTTCCAGAATTGGCCCCAGATCCCCCATTTCCTTAGGGATAAGGAAGAAGTGGGAGTAGAATCCCTTCCCCTTTCTCTTTGAGCTGGAGGGATGTGCTCTATGGCCTTTTTGTGCAGGAGAGCCTGAATCTCTTCACAGATGATGGAGATGTGGGCTGTAAGGTGTTGGGAAAGCAAGGGAGGGTTTTCTGGGGTGGGGGTTCCAGAAATTCTTGGCTGTGACTGCACTCGATCAGCTGTAACACCAATTGATCTGAGGTCACTATTCACCACCAGTTAAGGTAGAGGGAGAACCGATCCACGTCCACCTCCCCCAAGGTCTCTGCTGGAGGGGGAGTTGGGCAAGTAGTCAGGTGGTGGACCCGAGGGTGGGCAGGGTGTCTGTGAGAGCTCTAGGGACCCTAGGGGCAGCTGCTCTGGCTGGTGGAGTGTGTGCCTTGGGCTTGAAGGGTTCTTTTGTCTGTTGGTCCTTGGAGGGCTGGTGAGAGGACTGATGAAAGGACTGACGCTGGGAAGATGGAGGCTGGGATT
This sequence comes from Neoceratodus forsteri, assembly GCA_016271365.2. Classification (NCBI taxonomy): domain Eukaryota; kingdom Metazoa; phylum Chordata; order Ceratodontiformes; family Ceratodontidae; genus Neoceratodus; species Neoceratodus forsteri. Next base: position 528,434,117 of record CM028137.1, on the reverse strand, counting down.
GGTAGAGGGAATGAACTGACCATAGGCCCTTGCCCAATTCTTGGAGGCAGGAGATAATGTCCTGGGCATTTCCCCCAAACAAGATGGAACCCCTTAAAGGGGCATCCAGTATTTTGGCCTGAACATCAGGTGCAAAGCCAGACACCCTGAGCCATGTATGGCAGTGAAGGCAGATCCCTGCTGCCACCCTATGCCCAGAGGCATCCACAGTGCCATATGCTGCCCTCAGTACATGGCTGCCCACATCTGACCTGGATTTCAGGAGTTGGGCCAACTGTGTTTTGGTAGAATCCTCAGGGAGAGTTTGAACCAGATCCCTCGCCTGATACCAGAGGGCATTTTGGTACCGTACCATATAGGCCAGATAGTTAAGTGCCCGAATGGCCAGTGTGGCAGAGACATACATCGGCTTGCCCAGCTATTCCAGTTGGCGAGACTCCTTGTCAGGGGGGTGGGTACTGAAATATTTGGGTCACTTCATACGGCCATGGGTTGCATGCATGGTCACAGAGTCTGGGTGGGTGCTCATCAAGCTAAGGACTTCCCCACCCGCATGATAGAGGCGGTCAGCTTTTGCAAGACTGGGGTGAAGAAAAGCGGTTCCACAATCGCCTTAGCAACATCATTGTAAGAGTCAATTAAAGGAGGCACCACCAAAAGGACAGTCTCCTTTTCTGGAGGTATATAGCCAGGCGACGGCGCTCTGGGTCAAACTCCTCTGTTTCCCATCCCATGAGGGATTGGATATGATGCATAATGTCAAGGAAAGAGGGGTCACTGGGGGGGGGTTTAGGGGTCTCCTTAGCATGTTCCTGACTTTCAGAGAAGTCCCTGGAGCTATCTGATGACTCTGAAGAGGAAGAAGAAGAGTCATCGTCTCCAGACTGATCAGTGTTAGGGACCGGTGTCTGAGGGCAACGGTCGTTCATTTGCTGGTCAGAGGTCTCAATGTGTCCCTCAGAGGATCCTCTGGTATAGGGGTCACTAGGTCCTGCCCGGTTTGCATCCTGAGGAGGGGGATCCCGGGGAGGAAGAAGGGGAGAAGGTCGCCTGGGTGGTCCTTATTTTGCATGAAGGACCACCAGACATTAAACAGAGCATTATAATCCACCGTTTGGGGTGCATTATAATAGGGATAAGGATACTGAGGTGGAGGGTACCGGTACATCGGTGGAGGGGCCGGCATAGGGTACCCTGGCATAGGTCTGCTTGGTGCTAGTTGAGAATCCCGAGAAGAACCAGCTGGCATTGTTTGTGGCGTAGGCTGAGGCTGAGATGACGACGGCTGAGGGGTTATCGGTTGAGGTGTCAGTGGAGCTGGCCTGAGAGATGACGGCTGGCATCAGGCTCGTGAAATAGCCGAAGTTGGCCTCAATGGCAAGGGTGGAAGCTGTGGGGGAGAATTCTGAGGTGGGGCAGAGGCATCACCTGTGTGGAAGAGGAGGCAAGCGCTTGCTCTGGGTGATGCCTGGAAGGGCTAGTGGTGGCTGAAGACAACATCTTTTCAGGGTGAGGGGGTGACAGGCAAAACCCCACCATCAAAGGTTCCAACCCCGGCCGAGCTGCCTGGCTGTGGACCTGAGCATCAGGGGCTGGGAGGCAGGGGATGAAGTCCACTGCCCTGAAGAGCCGCTGCCCGAAATAGAGATGAGGGTGGGTGGCTGCATCACTGGCAGCACGGATGGAGTGAGGGCTGACAAGGAAGGAAGGGCAGATCCCCCGTGGGAGGAAACCCAGAGGTGGAGGCCAGTCCATGTGGCAACCACAAGCAAAAGGCTGATAGAGGACAGTCCTGGTGCTTATTCTTCCCACTTGACTTCTTCTCCTTCTGGGAAGAAGAAAAAGCAGACCCAGAAGACTCAGCTGGGGAAGTAGAACTTTTGGTCAGAATCTCCTTCTCCATCAAGGCTAATTTCTGCTTTAGCAGGTAACGTTCCAGTGCCTTCAAGTGATGTCTCCGCATTGCCTGGTTGAAGTCCTGGCAGTGCTGGCAGACCTCGGTGTCATGGTCTGGGCCTAAGCAGAGCAGGCAGGAAGAGTGACCATCTTTGGTGGGTATCTGCTTTCCGCAGGCACATTTTGTCAGCCAACCAGTAGACAAGGCTGGAGAAGAAGAGAAACCTAATGAAGAAAACACTGAAAATTTGATGTTACAAATGGTAGCAAAAATAAAAATAAAGCATGTGTAAATGCATAGAAAATGGCAGTTGACTGAAGCAGACATCCGTGGAGGCCCAACGTGAATGGGTCGATGGCAGGAAAAGAACTGAGGTAGGTCTGGGGTATCGCCCCTTTTATAGGCTAGGCGGACGTCAGCGTGCGGACATCAGCGGGGGCAGTTCCCCATGATAGACTGCTAGCAAGAAGTTTTCCGTGTGGTACTGGCACCTGGCGGCTTCAGTCCTACCAGTGTTGCCTGCTGCAAGAGCTCCCTCAAAGTAAGATCTTAGGATTCATGTGCAAAGACACCCTTTGTGAAAAATCAAATAAGGCTCCTTGCACTACAGGGACAGCAAAAATAACACTTTCCAAGAAAGGAAACATAGCTCACAAGTTGTGGTTGGCTCAAAAGGAGACAGGGTAAGTTTCTCCAAAACAAAATTCAAATCCCAAGTCGAGAAAGGAGAATGGATTGGAGGTTTTGGAGGTTTCAGATGGCAGGATGCCCCTCAAGAAGGTATAGGAAACATCCAGCTGAGCCACTGTGGAGTCACTCACAGGCTAACGGAAGGCCAAAATAGCCAAAAGCTGCACCTTGATGGAGGAGTACTGGAGACTTGAGTCTGGCAGCAATATCAGGTAGTCAAGAATCTGGCTCACCAGACAAGTGAAAGAGTCCAAACTATGTTTGGCAGCCCAGATGGCAAGCCTCTTCCACTTCATAAGTGGCTCAAGTGGACGGTTTCTGAGTGGCCACTAGGACATCTGCCATGCTATGGGAAACCCAAACCTGGCAATGGCTACATCCTCAGAAGCCAAACATGCAGATGGAGGGACTTGAGGTTGGGATGTACCAGGGTTCCCTGAGCCTGTGTCAGCAGATTCCTGCACAGAGGAAGAGGGACCGGAGGTTCCTCCGCTAGCTGCTGTAGTAATGGGAACCATATCTGTCGAATTCAGAATGGAGCCACCAGGATCATCTGGCCCCTACATATGTAGTTTGATTAGCACCCTCTGAATCAGAGGAAATGTAGGGAAGGCATAAAGGAACCTCCCGTTCAAGGAGAAGGACAATGTGTCTTGCCAGAAAACTCCAGTCCCTGGATAGAGCGAACAGAAACTGGGCAGTTTTGTGTTGAGTGTGGACGCAAAAAGGTCCAACTCTGGATGACCCCATCTGTCGAACAGATCTTCTGCGATGGGTAAGAGAAGCTCCCACTTGTGCATGCTGGACAGAGTCCGGCTGAGGCTGTCCACCAGAGTGTTTAGCACTTCTGGGATGTGAACCGCTGAGAGAGTTAGACCGTGGTCCAATGCCCAGTACCACACTCTCATGGCTTCCCTGCACAGGGGATACGAATATTTTCCCCCCCACTTGTTGATGTAATACATGACCCTGAGGTTGTCACACTGAATCAACAGCTGACCCGGGAGGAGATGATTCTGAAAGGCCTGCATGGTGTACAGGACAGCCCGCATCTCCAGAACATTGATATGCAGGGGGGATTTGATCTGGAACCAAGAGCACTGAGTTTGAAAGGGACCCTAGCCCAAACCAGAGGCATCTGTGGTGAAGATCTGCTGGGGGGAGGAGATCTGGAAGGGAACCCCTTGCAGAAGGTTCAGGGTGTTCATCCACCACTGGAGCACCTTTTGGACTGGAGAGGAGACCAGCACAAACTGATCTAATGTGTCCATGTGCTGGTCCCATTGTACTCGGACAGTCCACTGGAGGATGCACATGTGGAGTCTGGCCAGTGGAATAGTGGGGATGGCCACAGTCATCAATTCCAATAGCCTCAAGTACATTCTTGCAGGGATAGAACAGCTCTGGGGGACCTCCTCAGCCTGTGCAATAAGGCACTCTGCCCTGTTCTGAGGCAGGAAGGCCTTTCCCTGCGCCAAGTCTAGAATCCCACCTATATATTGCAACTTTTGGGATGGGACTAGGACTGACTTGGGCAAGTTGACCGTAATGGCCAGGGAAAGAAACTGCTGAAGGGTTCTCTACAGAGTCTGAAGGAGCTGTTCCCTGGATGGGGCCTATAGAAGCCAATCGTCCAGACAGGTGAAAAATGAAAATTATGTACCTACCGTAATTCCTGATCTTTCTATGTATCTTCACCATTCATCACCTTTGGGTTTTGACTGGAGGTCACAACCCCGCGGGAGCTTTTTTTTTTATGGGTGGAGTCGACACACTGATGGTGCCACCCTCAAGGCAGACACACTGCGTGGCACTCGGGGGTTGGCCATTAGGTGTCGTCGACCACGCCATCCTGCCCAGTTCTGAGTCGCCATAGAGTAAGAAGGGTTGGGAGGGAGAGACAAGGAATTCCAAGGGACAGACAAAGGAAAATATATATAAATAAAAGGAGAAATAGCCGATGGAGAGGACAGAAGGAGAGTTAGAAATCTAAGGGGATTGGGAAGGGGCCCCAATCTCCTGAAGCAGAAAGAAGAAGGGAAGGAAACATTAGAAATGGGAAGGGGAAGGACATGTCTAGAATGTTTGACTGTCTTCAGACTGTATAGGAACTGTGAAAGAGTAGCCGGAAGGCAGAATTGTCAGAATTCAAGGCACAGAATCACTGACAATAAACTCCTGACATGAGCAGAAGTGGATATTCTGGAAGAAAGACAGGATGCAGGGTTGTCCTCCTCCTGAAACCATATATCTGGAGATGAGAAACAAAAGTTTCCTAAATTAATTTAAGGGATGAGTCCCTAAGGACCAGAAAGGAGGAGAAAAGGGAAAGAGAGAGAGAGAGAGAAAAGAAGACAGGGCAACCACCAACTCCCACCCCAAAGGGGTGGAGATGAGGCATTGAGGAGAGAAGTGCCCTTTCTCACGAACCCTCTCCCCACTGTCAGAAGGTAAAATTCCCCCCTGTGTGCCCAAGGTCACCCCACTCCTGACCAGTAGAAATGAAGGGGGGGGCAAAAGGGGCAGACAAAGGGAGGGGTACTCATAGACTGAGGCCCCAAGGGGATGGAGGGTGGAATTGTGATTAATGGTGAAGATACACAGAAAGATCAGGTATTATGGTAGGTACATAATTTTCATATCTTATCTGTGTCAATCTTCACCATTCGTCACCTTTGGGTGAGTACCGAGCCCCCCTCCTGAAGGGGCCCTAGACCCTAAAGGACTAATTCCCTTAGCTCTCAGTGGGTGAGACACTGGGAGAAAGAACCTTTATGGGTCTGCTGAGGCCCGAGACTGGGGAGAGTGAGACGGGGATCCCCCTGAGGGGGCACGAGGTTGCCCCGACAGATGCCGCCTCACCCTACGGGAGAAAAGATGGGTTCTCCGGTATGCGGAGGAAATCACCCTACGCTGGGCCAAGGGTGACAACCAGGAAAGTGCAGCCATGCTGTCCGCCTAGTGCAGATCGCTGTCTCTACGACCCTTGGAGCCACCTTGACGTCATAAGATACCCTTGCTTGGTGCCTTGCTAGCTCCTGGCCACGTGCAGGGAGTGCAATGGCTTGTCTGGTTACCTCCAAATTAGGCACAGAGGTTAGGAATTGACCTAACCTGGACCACAGAAACCTATCATAGGTAGTATAGTGGGCTTGATGTGCAGAAATTGAAAGAAGTAACCATGCCGAGTAGAAGGTCCTCCTCTCCCAGAAGTCAAAATCCATAGAATCTTGACCCGGGGGCCAGTCACAGTGGAGGGCACAAAGCCCATCGGGAGTGTTCAGCTGCCTCAGTCCTGACTGAGGATGAGGCATATGACCTTGAGATTCCAGGGGGCACAATACCTCTGGCTCAGATCCCTGGGGGCTGGGACTCCGGAAAAGGGTCTTTGCCAGAATCGCAACAATACCTCCTGGAAAGGAGCAGGCCAGGCGGGCACCACAAGGGTGTCCACACTGAAATCACCTAGGAAGGTGCATGTCGAATGCTCTGGATTGTGCTGAGTGGGTGGGGTGACATGCAGGTCCTCCATCATCCTCACAAGGAAACAGTGATACTCTGCGAGATCAGCAGCAGAAGAGGTGTGGACAGAGAGCTCCTCTCCCTGAAGAGGGGGATGAGGAAGTGGAGGACCTCAGAGATCCAATGGGTTGGCTGCTCAGGGTGATGGTGAAACACCTGTCTGTCCATGGCCCTGATGTACGGAAGGAAGTGAGCAGCCACACCCCTGAATTTCTCCCAGGAGAGAGGTCCCCTAGGACCAAGAATGCCTGGAAGTGCAGGAGATGGTGACAGAGGAGTGGGGGTAAGGCCAACGGCAGAAGGCAACCATCCTCTGTTCGGGCAAGAGAGCACACCAGGAGCCTCAAGAGAAGAAGAGGCTCTGGAAAACCCAACAGCTGATCAACCATGCTGGAACTGCCTAGGCTGTGCCCTGAAGATTCCCCTTTTGAGGTGACCGGGACTGTGGAATTCCAAAAGGATGGTCCCTACCTTCCAAAGACCAGGGCCCTCTCGAGGAGACCGAGAGAGAAGGGCAGGGATCTGCGCTATGACTCCTTCCTGAACTCGGGTGGGTCCCGGAAAAGGGTCTCTGCATCGAAACCCTGAGCTCTCGACCCCTCAGAATCCAAAAGAGCCCTCCTCCTCACAAATACCAGCCTAGGCAGCTGACAGCCCTGGTCAGTCCCCAAGAGGACCACCCAGGGAGTAGCACCCTCTCCTCCCATGGGTGCTCTGATCGGCCCTGGTTGGGCGATCCAGGCACACTACCTGAGGGGGTACCCCAACTGAGGGGGCTGAAAACCCTCCGAGCCCAGGCTGCAGAGCAACAGTGGCCTGCACTACTGCCTGCTGATCAGTACCCCTGACCCTAGACTCGGGGGAAACTGCCCGCTCCTCAGAGGGAGACTGGCTCTGGTCAGCCGAGGAAACTACCAGGGAGTCCACATGGGCCACCAACTCCAAAGAGTCAGGCAGCCAGTCCGAACCAGACTCGGATTCCATCTCCGAGGAGGTAGAGACCAAAGTCTGGTGCCAGACTGTACACGGACGCCTGCTGCTGTCCCGACCGAAGGAGGTACCAGTCCGGGGTGTCTGCACCAGAGCTGGTGCTGAACTCTCCAACAGCACCGTGAACGGTGCCCGAAGAAGACATGGCACCGAGAGCGGTAGCAGAAATGGAGTTGATGCCTGCCACGGTGTCGTCCTGACCCATGGCACCACGAGCGGCACCAAAGTCTGGGATGGTGCTGACAACAGCACAGACAGCTCCCTCAGCACCACTCATGGCGCCGAGGGCAACACCTCCCACAGTGCCATGTTCTTGCTCAGAGCCACAAGTGGCACCAGAGCTTGACACAGCACCATCCCCAGCCTCAGTGCCACAAATGGAGCCGAGGCAAGAACCGGTCAAAGACAGCACCATAGAACCCTCCCATGGTGCCATCAGCACCGCAAATGGCAGAGACAGCGCCGAGCAGTGGACCAGCGCAAATGGTGCCGAGGCCCAAGATGGCACAGATGGACAGCATTGAGGATGGTGCTGACCCAAGCTTCCCAGCCTGAGGAAACAACACCGTGGGAGCCTTCACCCCTGAAGGGGCGATTGCCAGACAGGTGCCTCCCGCCTGTCCCCCGGGAGACTGGACCTCCTGCATCATGGAAGGGGCTTCTGCCACAGCGAGGCTACTAGAAGCAGAAGCCCCCTCCTCCACAGTCCATATAGAACTGGGAGGGGACCCAGAGGAAAGGCTGAGAGACCGTAGCTTGGCCTGATGAGTGCACGCCCTTCCCCCGAAAGTCAGCGGAGCTTGTCCAACTTTCCACGCGCATTGCTCGATGACATGATGGCCCATGGAGAAGCAGGTGTTGCACGAATCCATGTCGTGAAGCAGGCCAAGACACGCAAGGTAACAATCATGCTGGTCGGTAACGGAGTACTTGCGGCTGCATGGGCACAGACACATAGGGGGCCACTCCGTTTTCAACAATTTCTTGCCCCCCAACTGAGACATGATCGATGGAAAAACAATTTAAACAAAGACTCAATGTTGCTGACAAATAAAGAAAGGAACAGTCTTACCACAGTGGTGTCAAGCAGAGGCGAAAACGGAACCGGCAGGAAATGCAGCAAAGTATACTCGGCGTCGATGACACAGAGTTGATACTGTAGTAGGCCTGTTGAAAGTAGCTCCTCATGAGGTGCAACCTCTATGGTGGGAGACGAAGAACTGGAAGGAGGGGGGGGTCGACAACACCTAGCAGCCAACCCATAAATTACACGCAGTGCAACGTCGGCCTTAGTGGCCGCGCCGACGGTGCATCAACTCCACCCATCAAAAAAAAAGCTCCTGTGGGGTCATGACCTCCAGCCAGAACCCAATGGTGATAAATGGTGAAGATAGACACAGATAAGATCATACAGTCCCTCCCTTCTGAGAGCTACACCTACCAATGCCAAACATTTGGTAAACAGCCAACACGCAGAGGACAAGCCAAAGGGCAAAACTTTAAATTGGTAGTGCTCACCCTGGAAAAGAAACCAGAGGAATCTCCTGTGGGGTGGAAACACTGATATTTGTAGGTACATGTCCTGTGTGTTCAGAGAACACAGCCAGTTGCCCTGCTTGAGAAGGGGCAGCAAGCTTGACAGAGTTACCATTCAAAACGTTTTGTACTGGACACACAGACTGAGGTCCTTTAGGCCTGAGATGGGCCTCAGGTCTCCGGTTCTTTTGGGGACCAGGAAAAACCTGTAGGAAATAGGTTGCCTATACAAATTCGAGATGAGGATATTCTACTGTCATCACATAACTCGGCAGAAAAACTGAATCAATGTTTTACAAATCTGCCAGACATAAATATTCTGCAAGGAGGGAAAAAAAGAGACTAAAATAGGAGACATTTGACCTTCAGATAAATTAAAATTTAGATTTAAAGTCATAACCTGCAAAGACGTGAAAGAAGAATTGAGGAAACTACACCTAAAAAAAGCCCCAGGATTGGACCAAGTAGAAAACAGATTCTTAAAAGATTTAGCTGATGTAATAGCTCCATTTTAAAAAAAAACTGCTAAACTGGAGCTTAATGGTGAAAAAGTTCCCTAGAGCATGGAAAAAAGTAAAACTTGTCCTATTCAGAAAGGTGGTCTAGCCACAGAACCTACAAATTTTAGGCCAATAGCCTTACTGTCTGTGGTGTCAAAGGTCTTGGAGAGGCTGGTGCAGAAGCAATTGAGTGGGTATTTGGTGGAAAATTGTTTAGTGCTCAGCTACCAGTCATGCTTTCATAAAGGTCATTCCATGGACACGGCGCTCACTGACCTGGTGGATAATATCGCTACCCATCTAAATGGGGGCAGGTCCATGGGCGTGGTGTTCGTGGACCTTTCCAAGGCCTTCGACACCGTGGACCATGCCATTTTACTTGATAGAATGATGAGGATGGTGATGCACACATAAACTCTTCCATGGTTCCGGTCATACCTGACACAGACAACAGCAAGTGCAGGTGGGGGACTACCTATCGGGACCAGCTCTGGTTAAGAGGGGAGTCCCTCAGGGCTTGATTTTAGGGCCACTGCTATTTATCATTTACATAAATGAATTGGCTAGAGTAGCAGACCATTCGGCAATTAGAATGTACGCAGATGATACTGCTCTACTGGCCCATGGATGCACCATCCAAGAAATGGAGTCTTGTCTCCAAAAGGATTTTACAAAACTGGAGAGTTGGCTATATCAGTCCAAACTCATACTTAATAATAAAAAAATGAAATTGATTACCTTTTTCCAAAGCAAAAGAAAAAGTCCATGTTCTCAATATAAAATTCAAATAAAAACATTGAGTAATGAAATTTTGCATCAGGTGGAAACTTATAAGTATTTAGGTGTTAGCCTGGACAAAAATAAAAAATCTGATATTCATATAAATTGAGCTGGTAAAAAAGACAAATAAAAAACTAGGTGCTTTTCAGAGATCTGGTCACTGTACAAATCAGAAAATGAGAATGGCTATAGTAAATCAACAAATTTTACCTTGTATAGACTATGGAAGTCATATATATATATATATATATATATATATGGTATGGCTAGTAAAATAAATTTATAAGTGATGCAAATATTATACAATAATCTGACTAGATTCATCTTGAAATGTGACTATCGCACTCACCACTGCGATATGTTAATTGCACTACAATGGCCATCCTTGGAACAAAAAAGGGAAATGAAATGGTTAAATCAGATACATGGGGTATTACATGATAAGAAACCCAGGTATCTTACATCAAAACTGAAACTGATATAACATAGACATAATTACAACCTTGGGGACAATAAAAGAAAGAAATACATTTGTGAAACCTAAGGTGCGTAACAGATTCTGGGACCCATTAAAAAACAAGCTAAAACAGATTCAACATTCAAAACAGTTTATGAAGTCTGTTAGATATGATTTAAACTGAAATGTAAGTGTAATGATTAAGTTGGGGTACTTAGTCCTGCACATCAAAATTCTTAATCTGGGTATATGTAAGTAATTACTTGAAGGGATACTCAGCCTTGTGTCTTGAAATTTTATCCTGGGTATATGTAAGTTGTTACTGACAGTATGCCTGTAATTTATTTAAAATTTTAAACTTTTCTGTAACAGGTCCATCTTGAAAACGTGTCTTTGACCCAATGATGTGTTTTGTAAAATCTAGCTGTATAAAAATACATTTTCTACTTGCTATCCTCGAGTAAAATCATGTTTCTTTGGCATCTGGGCACTGACTCAATGGCCTTTTGGCAAAGGTGGGACTGTACCTCCTCCCAGAGAACAGACAGGTGGGCCGGGGGGTAGGTGGAGGGCACTGGAAGAATCTGGGGCAGCTCAATAAGCTCCAGAGTGTGACCCCTTTCTGTGATTTGAAGAATCCAAGCATCTGTCGTAATGGTTCCCCATTGATTGAGATGGAGGGAGACCTGACCTCTGAACACCACCTCATGGTCAGGGACTGGAAGAGGGGTTCTGGCAAGGAGTCAAGCAGAGGAAGATCCAGTCGCTGGAGCTGATCTGTCACCCCTGGGGCACTTGGCCGTGGCTCCGTCCGAGGAGGGGGCAGAAAAGGCAGAGGCTCTGCGCTTGCCTTGGGGCCGAGAGGCTGCTCCAGATTTGTGGGACACCTTGTGAAATAGAGGGTGCTGTCTGCTCTTGGGTTGTGTATGACAGAGCGAATGGACAGACTTGATAGCTCTGCCAGACACCTGCAGCTCATTTATGATGTTCTGCATGTCTGAACCAAACAACTTGGAGCCATTAAAAGGGGGCATTAAAAGCACCTTTTGCTGAACATCATCAGTAAAAAATGAGACCCTTGGCCAGGAGTGCCTACGAAGGCAAATGTCAGTGGCAGCAGCCCTGGCACCAGTATCTGAGATATCATAAAGGGCTGGCAAGAGGTGCTTGCTAATATCCTCAGCATTTTGCAGGCACTTAAGAACCTCTTGTTTTTGGGTACAATCAGGAAGGGCCTGGGCCGCGGCCTTGCCCTTCTTCCAAAGGGTATTCTGGTGCTTAACCATACGAGAAAGGTAGTTTGCAATCCTCAGTGAAGGGTGGAGGAGGCATAAACCCTCTTGCCCCAGAGATCAGTCCCACGGGATTCTGTTGGGAGGGAGGGAAGCTAAGATGCTTGGGCAAATTGGACTTCTCATGTGTTGCTTTTATAACCACAGAATCTCTCTCTGGTTGGGCAGCATAGTGTTGAAGACCCAGGGGGGGGCATGATATAATTTTATCAGCCCTGCAGGGCATGGCTGGTACCATGTCAGGCATGTGCCAGGCTACAGTTGTGGCATTTCTTAGTGCAGAAAGGCTAGGAGGAATGACTTTAGGAGGAAACTAGAATTTCTAAGAAATCCACCAGATCTCTTCTGGGGGCATACTCTTCCTCAGTATGGAAGCCCATTGCTGAGGACAGCTGCTTCATAACATTGAAGAAGGTGAGGTTCTCTGGAGAAGACCTAGGAGTATGCTTGACAGAGTAGGCTGAGATCAGGATGGCACTCCTCCTCGACATTGACCTGTTTCAATTCCAGGTCCGATGACTGAGGTACCAAAAATGGCCCGTGGGGGCAGCCTATGGAGGACAAAGTGGTGTCAATGACGATGGTGCTGTAGACAACGCAGGCAATGCAGGCCTATATGCAACTAACTGATGGACCAAAACAGTCATGAATATGGTCAAAATGTCATTGAGGTCGACGACAGTGGACTGTTGCATCGATGGAGGGGGGAATCAATGGCACAGGATGTGAAGACCCATCAGTCGGGCCCTGAGAGTCTGAAGAGCCCGCAGCCCAAGGACCTGGGGAAGCATCAGGCCTCAGTGGGATGGCCGTAATTGATGGTCCCATTGTCGATGAAGAGGAGGCCAACAACCCGGAGGTCAATGGCCAGCCACCTGGCACATTAGCCAGAGGTGCTGTTGGTAGGGTCTGATAGGAATGGAGACCTGGACAGCAGGCTTAGGTATTGATGCAGCTGGAGCGCTCCAGGAAGATGAGGAAGAGGCCATCGGGGAATGGGATCACCACCGGGAGAAGTGGTCCTGATCTCAGCCCTTTTTATGACTTTTCCTCAAGGACTTGTCTTTGGCCTTAGTGGCCTGGGAGTTCGACGAACCTGCCAGTGACTGGGGGGGGAGGGACCCTGGAGGATCCCTGCCCAGAACTGGCTAACTGTTGCTCCATAAGGAATTTTTGAGAGCCTTTTTGCATCGCCTGAGGGTGGTTTGATTAAACCTCTGGCAGAGCTCACAGTCCAAGGCGTCTTGGCTAAGCCCAAGACAGCAGACAGAGTATGAGTGTTTGTCTGAAGAGGCAATCTTCTTTCCGCAGTGGCAGCAATGGAAAAGAGGAGTTGAAGGATTAACTCTCAACATAAATGAGGTAAACGAATCTCTTTAGAAAAAAAATTAAATATAGAAAAATCATAGGCAAAAAATGGCACAAAACTGCATTGGAGCTTTCACAGTGGCCCATGTGATTAAGTCAACAGCAGGAAAGAACTGTGGAGGGACTGGGATGCTCACGCCTTTATAGGATTGGTGACGTCGACAGATGACGTCGGCGTGGGCGGGCTCAGTTGTACTACTGAAAATCTTGTGTCTGGATCCTGCTTCACTGACGGTGAAGTTCCATCTGTGGGACCTGATGACCAAGATACCCCAGAAGAGGATCATCAGGAAGATGGTGGGCTCTGGATGAGTTGGGGTCAGGGGCACATCTGTCAACTGGTATCACTACATAATTACTATACAGCTGTGGCACGTGAGAATGTCGGAAGGAAGCACCTGCATTACTGAACAAGGAGGGTGTGGGGGACCTCCATAATGGAGACCACAATGAGGGTTGTAGACATCTCTAGATGATGAGGAAGCAACCTTGTGTGTGTGTGTGGGGGGACATGATTGTGAGGTGGGTATACTTAGGAATATATAAAGGGGTGAGATAGGCAGGTTAGGTGCCTACCTGGAAACATGCCCAGGAACGATGGAAAGTGGATCCTAAGGATCACTAGGTCAGCAGGACAGGAGGGATAGCTGAACGTCACTGTCCACATGGGGACTAATAACCTTGCCAGGGCCAGTGCTGAGATAGTGCAGGGGAAGTTTATGGACCTGGGGATGGGCAGCGGCTTTCGCTGAGGTACTATTTGTGTATGACTGGGGAATAGAGAGAGATCTCTGCACCAGGAATTTCAATTCATGACTGATGGAATTGTTCCGATATGGAGGATTCAGCTACAGCATGGAATGGGACCCCATCTGGGATGGTAAAGGCCTATACTGTACATGGGTGATGATGTGCATCCATCTGGGATGTGTACCACCATTCAAAGTAAATGTTTTAAATGTTACTTTGATGAATATTTTAAGGAGACGAGGGTGGTGGCAGAAGCAGTCAGGGAGGCAGGCCCCCAAAACAAAAGGCTAAAATAGAGAGTAGAGAGTTGGGAAAACCAGGGGAAGACACCCCCCCCCCCATTTGGGAGCAAATTAATAAAGGAAGCAGGGTGGTAGACATAAATGGGGAAGAGAACAGAAGCATTAAAAGGAGATGCTGAAGAATGGATGGCAGAAAGGGAAAAAAAGGGGCAATGAGCAGAGTGGAAACAAAATAAGGACGGCCATATGTGCAAATTCTTTAAGTCTAGGAAATAAAACTCTGACGCAGAAGTCATCATAACAGAGGCTGACCTGGATAGTGTGGCCATTACAGAGTCATGGTGCAGGGAAAACCATGACGAGGACATAGAAACAGAATTTGATGGCAGGTAAGGATGCTTGGCCCACCCAGTCTGCCCATTTCCCTACCTAATGGATAAGCTGCAGATCCTAGTTAACCAGCAGCCTATTTCTTTCTAGCCCCATCCCCTAGAATTGCCTTATGACTGTTCCATGCATGCTTGAATTCAACCACTGTTTTTGACTCCACAACTTCCTCCAGAAGGCCGTTCCATGCATCCACAACCCTCTCTGTGAAAAAATACTTCCTTACATTACCTCTGAGCCACCCCCATCTTCAAATTGTGCCTCCTTTTTTTGCACACCTCTTTTTGAGAGATGCTACCTCTTGGACTTTGTTGATTCCCTTGAAGTACTTGAAAGTTTCTATCATGTCCCCCCCCTTTCCTCGAGACTATACATATTAAGCTCCTTTAGTCTCTCTTCATATGTCTTCCAGTGCAGACCCTGCACCATTTTAGTTGCCCTCCTCTGGACAGCTTCCATCCTGTCTATGTCCTTGCAGAGATTGGGTCTCCAGAACTACATGCAGTACTCCAGATGGGGTCTCACCAGCTGTCTGTACAGAGGGATAACAACTTCCTGTTTTCTACTGGTGATGCCTCTCCCTATGCATCCCAGTATCCCCCCAACCCTCCTTACTGCCCTCTCACATTGCTTGCCCACCTTTAAGTCATCTGATATTATTACCCCGAAGTCCCTTTCCATTTTTGTTGTTGTTGTTAGTATCTCACCCCCATTGTGTACTCTTCCCCTGGGTTTTTGTTTCCCAGGTGCATTACCTTGCACTTCTTTGCATTGAATCTAAGCTGAAATACATTTGACCATTCCTCTAACCTTGCCAAGTCCCTTCTCATCCTTTCCACCCCACCTTGTGCATCAACTCTGTTGCAGATCTTTGTGTCATCTGCAAAGAGACATAGTTTTCCTTCCAGTCCTTCTGCAATGTCACTTATAAAGACATTGAAGAGGACCGGTCCTAATACTGAACCCTGCGGTACCCCACTAGTAACCCCCCTTTCTTCAGAGTGGACTCCATTTACTATTACCCTCTGTGTCCTATTCTCTAGCCAATTCTTTACCCAGGCTATCATCTTGGGACCCACTCCCAGGCTGGCTAACTTGTATATTAATCTTTTGTGTGGGACTGTGTCAAATGCCTTGCTAAAGTCTAGGTAGGCCATGTCCACAGCCCCTCCCTGATCTACTACTTTGGTCACTCAGTCAAATAAATCTATTAGATTCATCTGGCATGACCTTTCCACTGTGAATCCATGCTGCCTTGGGTCCTGTGCCCCTCTGGCCTCTAGGTACTCAACAATTATTTCCTTCAGAAGTGATTCCATCATTTTCCCTATCACTGAGGTTAAACTAACTGGTCTGTAGTTTCCTGCTTCTGCCCTGCTCCCACTTTTGTGAAGGGGAATCACATCTGCCCTCCTCCAGTCCTCAGGTACCACCCATCCTCTCATGATTTGTTAAAGAGGGTAGTCAGTGGTGTCACTAGTTCTACCCTTAGTTCTTTTAGAATTCTGGGATGAATCCCATCAGGCCCCATTGCTTTGTCCACCTTCAGTTTTAAGAGTTCTTTCAGAACCCTTCCTTCTGTAAATGGGCTGGTATCAATTTCTGTATCCAGAGTGTTTCTATTGTTTGTTTTAGGTACCTCCCCCTCTTCATTTGTAAATACTGAGCAAAAATATTTGTTAAGTATCTCTGCCTTTCACACAGTCACCCTCTGCCCCACCCCCTCCCTTTATTAAGCCTCACTATCCCTCCCTTGGTCTTTCTTCGTCCCTGATGTACCAAAAGGTTTTATCCCCCTTCTTAACTGTGTTGGCTATCTTTTCCTCGGTTCAGACCTTTGCTGTTCTGACTGCCTTCCCAGCTTCCTTTTGCTTTAACTGATACAATTCTCTGTCCTGCTCCTTCTGTGATTCCTTGTACTTTCTGAATGCTTTCTTTTTCTCTTGAACCTTCACTTCCACCTCCTTTGAGAACCATAGTGGTTTCTTACATCATTTCGTTTTGTTTATTTGCTTCACACAAAGGCTTGTTACCTCTGTGATGGCAGTTTTTATTATTCCCCATTGTTCTTCCACATCTCCTTCTGTCCCATTTGCTAGTGCATTCCTTAGGCACTCACCCATTTTGGCAAAGTCAGCCCTCCTGAAGTCCAGTACTTTTGCCTTAGTATGGCTTGACTCTATTGCTGTGTTTATTGTGAACCATACTGTCCGATGGCCCCTAGTTCCCAGATGGCTACCCACTTCTACATCTGTGATCCTCTCTCCATCTCCATTTGAGAGAACCAGGTCTAAGATTGCTCCCTCTCGAGTGGGTTCCAATACTAGTTGTCTAAGGCATGCCCCTGTAGGGCATCTAGAATAACCCCACTCTTCGAAGTGGCTGCTGCAACTGCACTCCAGTTAACATCTGGCATATTCAGATCACCCATCAGCAATATCTCCCCTTTTTCTGCCATTCTAAGTATACTTTCTATCATTTCCCTGTCCATTTCCTCCCCCTGAGAGGGGGGTCTGTATACAACCCCTATCCATACTGGGCTATACTCTGTTCAGGAGGTACTGGGTGTGGTGGAAAGGAGGTGATGTGGTGCTTTATGTGATGCAAAGCGTAGAAGCAATGGAGATGCAAGGTATACAGAGGGAGGCAGAGGTAATGTGGTTCATCCTGGAGATGGGGAATGGAACCACTATTTGCACTGGCATAATCTACAGATTTCCAGTAAAGGGGAGGAGGGAGGAGAATAGGTAAGGTACTAGTGGAAGTCACTGACACTATGGCAGAAAAGGGGGTGAAGGGAGTGCTGCTGGTGAGAAACTTCAACCTGCTAGCTACAGATTGGAGCCTTCTTGCGGAAGCTTCAGGTAGAAGCAGGGACATCCATTATACTGTCTATAGGGGACGTTCCTTAGTAAACTATTAACTGTACCGTCTCGTGATTCAGCAATACTGGACTTGGTATTCACTATCATATACAATACTGCAGACACCAGCAATCACCGTACTGTATGGTTTAATATAAGAACAGCTGTTGAATCAAACCACACATGGGAGAGGGTCCTAGACCTCAAGAGAACACATTTATAAAGATTTTATAAAGATGTGTGACAGTTTCAGGGATGACCTAGCGTGGGGGGCATGGGTGGGTTAGATGAACAGTGTACAAAGATATAATGGGGCGGTAAAAGCAACAAACATCTGCATCAAACTAGTGAGCAAAAAGCATGAGGAAAAATACACCAAGTGAAGATAGTGAACAACAAAAGATACATATTATCTTAAAAAATTGTGATGATGTATTACTTCAAATAACTATGGGAGTTAGTTCTGTTTATCAAAATACATTGCATGTAGCCATCATGGTTCTGCTGAGGCTTTTTCAGCATCTTACCTTGTGCCATGCCATGACTGGCATTTGGAAAACAGTCTCTGGGCACTGGGTTTTTGACGGGGGAAGGGAGAGAAGGTGATTGGATGGCCACTAGGCAACTCTCATCTCCTGGACTGGGGTGGCAACTTTGCTTGCTCTTGGCTGATGCCTGGGGGAGGCTGTGACAGAGCAGAGGCCTGGGGGAGTGACACAAGGTTGGGTGGGTGGATAGGACTGTGGTACAGGGAGTGCATGTGTGAGGATGGCTCCCATGTGCTCTGCAAGGGCTCCATTTTGAACACTGTGTGGCAGGCAAATTTATTTACATGTTTCAAGTCCAGAATTGCTCCCGCACACACACACACACACACAATTCATGGGGACTACAAAATAAACTGAGAAGACTACCAAGCCCTCCTTGTACAGAGAGACAAAACTGCTTTGATCTACTTCAAGTGATCCAAGGTCTGACTCACCACCTGCCTCTTCACTTGATTCTGGGGAACTGGCGACTGTCATGAACCCACTCCTGGGGGTCAGGTCCACTGAGATCACAGTGCCCAACCTTAATTGCAATCTGTGATATGGGGGGACAGGGATACCCTCCTCATCCTTTTGAATGCTTGCGGAGGTCATGACTGCACTTCTGCCACGAGGACCCAGGGCATCCCTTTAACTCTAGATAAGGCCACAATACCAGTCTCGAGTTTTGTGACCAAATACAAAACCCTCCTTGGCTATTACACAAAGGAAGAAGACTCAGACATCACACCCTCTTCGGGGGTAGCAGTGTAAAACCCGATTTGGCCTTCTCCTTACAGGACATGCAACAGCCTGGTTCAAAATCCCTGCAGACTCATCCCTGAAACTTTGATATTCTCCCTATCCTTTCAGATCCCTTACAGACCCTCTTCTCAATTTGGTTGCTTATAGCAGCCCCTCTAAGCAATTAATAGTTGTCACAGATTATTAATACTGTTCCCAGTTTTCTTACAAATGTATAAAAATCTCACACAGGCAGAATTTCTTTAGAAAAACAAAAATTTTTACTAAAATACTTAAATACAGTTACAACTAAAAAGAAATTACACTAATTTGAATTACAGTATGCAGAAACAAAATGGGACAAATGAATACATGTAAATGCTCTAACACTGTTAGCTAAAAGTCTACCTTGAAGTTGCAGTGAATTGAAGACCAGAAAAGTGGATGAATGTTTTCAGTTCCTTTAGTCCTTGTTGCCACACTGGGTTTCAGGAGTTTGGCTTGTGTGTGTGTCAGGTGGAGTCCAAATGAAAAGGGTGTGTGTGTGTGTGTATACATGTGTTCAAATGCCCTGATCTGGGGCTATTTATAGCTCTGGTTTCCCCTTGAAATAGTGAATGAAAACCCCACAACTTTTAGGCCACTAGATGGCACTCTTGCTTTTCCCCAAAATCTTACTTTCTTGATAACCTTTGATGGTTTAGATTCCCATAGTTAACCCAGGTTTTACAGCCATAACTCCTATCAGTGGAATTTCACACAGGTTTTCTAGAAGGATGTGTTCTTTCCTATTATCTCACAATATGAAGTATACTATAAATGGTTTCCTTGGATCAAAGCATTCTGCTCTTTCTTGAAGTGAAAAGGGCTATTTCCTGACATTTTATTACTTCTGTTTCACTTGGGTAGTTAACTTAGAGGAAGATTCTTTGATCAGTTATCCACAAGC
Source organism: Neoceratodus forsteri (assembly GCA_016271365.2). NCBI lineage: Eukaryota > Metazoa > Chordata > Ceratodontiformes > Ceratodontidae > Neoceratodus > Neoceratodus forsteri. The sequence goes on along the minus strand of CM028137.1, from coordinate 528,414,622 downwards.
TTTTTGACAATAACTTGTCATTTTCCTGGCAAGCAAGGCTGGGCTACAGGTTAAAAGAAGGTCAAACCCTTTTTTTTTTTAATCCAGTCTTTTCTCTATGTGCCTTTGCTGACACTGGCATGTGCATATACAGATAAGCTGTCCAGGATGAAGCGCAATGCTGTAGTATTCTGCAGTAGAGTTACTGTAGTAAACAATGCAATTTCAATGGGAGTTAATCCCTTTTGTCATGCAGTAAACCTATGACACCGTGCTTCTTCCTGGAGAGCTTATCTGTACATAGAATTACACACACAAAAAAATTACAGCAGAATTATATCTACAAATAAGGGCTAGCAGCTGGGCAGCTCACTCACCCCTCCCTCCTAGACTCAATTTTTGAGAAGCTATCCCTAGGCACGGTATGATTTTCATAAATTCTGTTCACTGCTCTAACTGGCAAGTTAGCTCATCTGCATTGGCATTGGCCAATCCAGCTCTGTGGGTAATGGTCATATCACAGCCCTGTAAGACAATACTCTACCTTAAGAGACAACCATTAGTTTTCCCCATCTGTGCTAGCCACACCAGGGGGTTATGATCAGTCTGTACCTCAAAGTGCCTCCTGTAGAGGTATTGCTCTAATTTCTTCAGGGCCCATACCATCCCAAGGAATTCCTTTTCAACTGTGGAATAGGCCTGCTCCCGGGGAAGCAACTTTTTGCTAAGGTACACTATTGGGTGATCTTTCCCTTGGTTAGAGGTCTGAGGACTGCTCCAATCCCCACATCTGAGGCATCTGTCTGGACTACAAATGGCTTTCTGTAATCTGGACTGGCCAACACAGGGGCACTACACAGTGCCTCCTTTAGCCATGTGAAGGCTCATTCACAGGCTTGCTCCCATTTTACCTTTCTGGGCATTCTTTTCTTTAGTAGACCAGAGATGGGAGCTGCCAGGGTACTGTAATTTGGTACAAACTTTCAATAGTACCCTGCAGTCCCTAGGAGACTCTGAACCTGCTTCAAAGTTTCAGGCCTGGGCCATGACTCTATCGCTACAATCTTGGCTTGACTGGGACGGAAGCTGCTCCCGCCCTACTACATGTCCTAGGTATGCCACCTCTGCCATGGCCACCTGGCACTTTTCAGCCTTGACACTGAGCCCGGCCCTCTGTATCCTGCCCAACACTTCCTTCAGGTGGGACAGGTGTTTCTTCCAGCTGGTACTGAAGATGGCAATATCATCCAGATATGCCACTGTGTACTCTTCAGCACCATGTAACACCTGGTTGACCAACCTTTGGAAGGTGGCAGGGGTGTTCTTCATTTCAAAAGGCATTACCTTGAGCTTGAATAATCCTATTGGAGTGATGAAGGCCAACCTCTCCTAGCTCTGGCAGTTAACTCTACCTGCTAATACGCTTTTGTCAAGTCAGTTGTGGTAAGGTATGTCACTCCTCCTAATTTTTCCAGTAATTCATACATCCGTGGCACTGGGTGGGTGGGTGTCAGACCATGTGACTGTGTTGAGTCCATGACAGTCCACACAAAAAGCGAGTAGAGCCATCCGGCTTGGGAATGAAGAATATGGGTGAGGCCCAGGGGCTGTGGAATTTCTGGATTACCCCTAAATCCAGCAATTCCTCCACCTCCCTGCTAATATCCTTTAGAATGGCCTCAGACACCCTGTAGGCTGTCCACCATGTGGGCGCTTGCATCCCCGTGTCTACACTGTGTATTGCTAAGAGGATTAGTACAGACTTGGCTGTAAACAAAGGGGCAAAGTCCACTAATACCTCCCTCACTTCCTGGATCTGTTCCAAGGTCAACAGGGGCGACAGTCTGATTGCCTCCACAGATGACTTCCACTTGCTTTCCTCAAGCAAGTCCAGTAGGGGGTCCTCTTTGTCCGTCCCCTCCCCCAGGACTACACACTGCAAATACCATGTCTGCCCTATTTGCATATGGCTTCATCTTGTTGATGTGGTACATTCTGTGGGTATGTCTCCTGTCAGGCAGTTCTACAACACAGTTAATGTCATTTACTTGTTGGACTACCTTGTATGGTCCCACCCTCTTGGCCTGTAGCTTTCCCTTCTGGACCAGGATTAGGACCATGATGTCCTGACCTATACTGTACGAAGGAGCTCCGACTCTGTGGTTGTACCAGACCTTTTGCTTCTGCTGGGCAGCTGACAGGTTGCCCGGGGCTGCTCCCATAAGCTCCTTCAGTTTTTCCCTAAACTTTAGTACATATGCCACGATGGGCATTCCCTGAGTGGCGTGCTTGCCTTCCCAGTCTTCCAGGATCAAGTCTAGGGGCCCACACACCCTACATCCATACAAGAGTTCAAAGGGGGAAAACCCTGTTGACTCTTGGGGCACCTCCCTGTATGCAAACTACAGGTGGGAAAATTATTTCTCCCAGTCCCTCCAATGCTGTTTAGCAAATGCTTACAGCATCGATTTTAGGGTACCATTAAACCTTTCCACAAGCCCATTGCCTTGTGGGCGATAAGGTGTCGTGCATCTCTGCACCACCCCACACTTCTCCCACAAACACTTCATCAGGTTCGACATGAAGGTACCCCCTTGATCAGTGATAACCTCCTGCGGAAACCCAACACCGGAGAAAATTCCTATCAAGGCATCTGCCACTTTGTCTATCTTAAGTGAGGAGAGGGCGACCGCCTCCGAGTATCAGGTGGCATAATCTACCACCATCAGGATAAACCTCTTCCCGGAGGAGCTTGGGGTACTCAAGGGTCCACACAATATCCATTCCTCCAGTCTGGAATGGCTCCACCACAACGGGCAAGGGAATTAGGGTGGCCTTGGTTATACTGCCTGCCTTCCTCATTTGCTGGCACCGGTGACAAAACCTGAAATATTGCTTCACCTGCTGGGTGCAGTTGGGCCAACAGAAATTCTGGGCCAATCCCTGCATGGTGAGTGCAATTCCAAGATGTCCACATATGGAGATATGAGTGATCCTGAGCAACTGCTCATGGTACCCCGGGGAACGACAAGCTGCCTGCCCATCACCCCTCCCTCAGTCCTTACATCCTGCGTATACAACAGTCCATTGTCCCAATATACTCTGTCTCACGTCACCTCCATGTCCCGTCACATTCTGCACAAGCCCTCAGCTTCTTCAAACTAGGATCAGTCCTCTAAGCAGCTGCAAATTCTTCACAGTTTCCCAAGGCATGGGACATGTCCCCTTCAGTTTCTAAGCTGGGGTCCATAGCTCTAGCATCAGGGCATTCAGGGTCACTGCCATCCCTAACCTTCTGACCATTGGTTACCCATCCCTGCACAGAGTAACCTTCTGTAGCTGTTTTGTGAACTGCTACATGGGGAAGTCCTACCTCCCTTTCGCTACTCTCCATTTCAGTAGACACAGGTTGGAGAACTAGCCTCCCACTGTTTTCCACAAGGGCCTCTATGGGGTCCAGGGACCTACAATCGTCCTTCACTGTCTGACTGCAGGTAACCACACATACCACCCCCTTCTGGAGATTATTCCCTATTGTCACATCCAGGGTGAGTGTCTGCCACAGCCACTTTTTGCACCCTCTCTCCTGTTTCACCCCAGTCCAGGAGAACACTAGCTAGTGGCACAGTGTTTTCCTCTCCAGTGAATCCCCTTACTGTTACAAACTGATTTAGTATAAGCTGTTCAGGCTCAACCAAATCCCCTTTTACTAAGGTAAGCGTCGCCCCTGTGACCCTTAACCCATTGTTCTGCACCCCATTTTCTAGTAACTGGGTGCATGTGCTCCCTCATGTTTACAAGCATGCTTTCAGGGATACACAAACAACCCAACTCTGTTTGAGCACCACTTTGGCCACTGTGCCTTTTTAGGACACTGTCTAGCAAGATGCCCTGGCTGTTTGCAAAACCAGCAATCATCATTTCTTTTATCCAATAAATCCTTTTTTTGTAACATGGTGCTTCCCACTTTCTGTGGAGGCAGTGAGGTTTTTAGCTGACCTGAAGGCGCGCTTTTTCCCTTCTGCGCTGCCACACCCTCCCCACTCCTTTTCAGAGCAGACCTAATCCTAGCATAGTGGTCAAAGAGCTCAGTAGCCTGCTGCATTGTTTTGGGGTCTCAGTCCTCTAGCCAGGTTTTTAGCTCTTCTGGGCAAGCCCAAAATAATTGCTCCAGAAGTAGAACCTACTCAATTTTCTCTACAGAGTTCGCTTCCACTCCCTCCCACCTTTTCAAAAACTGACATTGCTTTGCGGTGAGTTCCTCATAGCTCATGTCAGGGCTTCTCCGGAGCTTACAGAACTTAACCCTGTATGCTTCAGGCATTAATTCATACTTTTTAAGCAATGCAGCTTTAAGTTTCTCATAATTACTACTGTTCCAATTGTCCATTTGGCCTAGTGCTTCATGTTCTTTATCAGTAAGTAACGGGGATGGCTGAAAGCTCCAGGACTCCCTGGGTATTTTAGCCTGGATACAGACCTTTTTAAATGAATTCAAATATGCATTGATATCCTCCCCCTCTTTAAATTAAGCTATTAATTTGGAATTTAATTTATACCCCAGACCTGGAGATTCAGGTTCACCCCTGCCACTTACCTCCTCTGATGCTGGTTATTGCAGTCATAGCTTTTCCAGTTCAAACTCCCTCTGCCGCTGTTTTTTTCTTTCCTCTGCCTCACTCTCTGAGGCTGTTTTTCTCTTTCCTCTGCCTCTCACTGCCGTTGCTTTTCCTACAACTCCATCTCAAACTTCCTCTGCTCAAATACCAGCTCCAGTTTCCTCAACTCCAGCTGTAGCCTGATCCCTTCTAGCTCCAGCCCTGTGGTGACCATCCCCCTGCTGCTGTGGCTCTGGGTTCCTTCTGGTCTCACTGTCCTCCCCCCTTGGACTAGACTCTATGATGGACCCTGGCACCCACACGCCCAGGCTGTGGTCATTTTCAGTCACTGGCCATGACTCAAGGTCCTGGGCAACCGCTAGCTCAATGACTGCCACAAGAGCCTCCACAAGGTTCCTTTTGGTTAGACGCTCTTAGTAGACCCTGCTTCCCTAACACAACTGCCTTAGGTAGTCTGCAGTGTATGCACTATAGTTGGAAGCCATCTTCTTCCCTAACTACTGCTACACTAGCTTACACCCAAGGGGGAAAAAACAGAAAGCAGGTAGGTAACTTTAAACTCTAACCAAATTTTATATATTTATAAAACATTTTTTTAAATCTCTGCCTTGATTGTGAGTGGACCGTTTTCAGTTTATCAGTCTGATACACTGGGCTTAAATCCAACTGTTATGCCTGTGCCACTAATATCTCTCAAATCACAACACTATGCAAACAAATCTATCGGATTCCATTGCTGCACACCAAATCTGTCATGAACCCACTCCTGGTGGTCAGGTCCACTGAGCTCACAGTGCCCACCCTTAAGTGCAATCTGTGATGAGGGGAACAGGGGCACCTTCTTTGTTCTTTTGGAATGCTTGCCAAGGTCATGTCTGCACCTGTGCCACAAGGACCCAGGGCGTCCCTCTAACTCTGGATAAGGGCGCAATATCAGTCTTGAGGCCAAATATGAACCCTTCCTTGGTTATTACACAAAGGAGGAAGACCCAGACATCACACTCTCTTCGGGGGTAGCAGTGTAAAACCCGATTTGGCCTTCTCTCTACAGGACATGCAACAGTCTGGTTCAAAATCCCTGCTGACTCATCCTTGAAACTTTGGTATTTGCCCTATCCTTCCAGATCCCTTACATACCCTTTTCTCAGTTTGATTGCTTATGGCAGCCCCTCTGAGTAATTAACAGTTGTCACAGATTATTAATACCATTTGCAGTTCACACACAAATATATATAAATCTCATGCAGGCAGATTTTTCCTTAGAGAAACAAATGCTTTTACTAAAATACTTAAATACAGTTACAACTAAAAAGAAATTACACTAATTTGAGTTACAGTATGCAGGAGCAAAATGGGGCAAATATATACATATATATATATATATATATATATATATATATATGTAAATGCTCTAACACTGTTAGCTAAAAGTCTACCTTGAAATTGCAGTGAATAGAAGTCTAGAAAACTGGATGAAAGTTTTCAGTTCCTTTAGTCATTGTAGCCACACTGGGTTTCAGGAGTTTGGCTTCTGTGTGTCAGGTGGAGTCCAAATGAAAAGTAAGAGAGAGAGAGAGAGAGAGAGAGAGAGAGAGAGTGTGTGTGTGTGTGTTCAATTGCCCTGATCTGGGGCTATTTATAGCTCTGGTTTCCCCTTGAAATAGTGGGCAAAAATCTCACAACTTTTAGGCCAGTAGATGGCACTCTTGCTCTTTCCCAAAATCTTTTTTTTTCTGATAACCTTTGATGGGTCAGATTCCCACAGTTAACCCAGGTTTTACAATCATAACTCCTGTAAGTGGAATTTCACACAGGTGAAAGGATGTGTTCTTTCCTATTACCTCAGAAAATGAAGTATACTATTAACAGGATCAAAGCATTCTGCTTTTTCTTGAAGTGAAAAGGGTTATCTCCCTTCATTTTATTACCTCTGTTTCCCTTGGGTAGTTAACTTAGAGGAAGACTCTGATTAGACATCCACAAGCTTTTTGACAACAACTTGTCATGTCCCTGGCAAGCAAGGCTGGTCTGCGGATTAAAGGAAGGTCAAGCCCTTTTTTTTTTTTAAATCCAGTCTTTTCTCTATGTGCCTTTGCTGACTCTGGCATGTACATATGCATAGAATTACACACAAAAAAAACATATATACAACAGAATTATATCTACAAATAAGGGCTAGGAGCCAGGCACCTCGACATAGCGTCTGCTGGTACTGATCTCTCATGGGAACCAGGGAGAACTCTGGCATACCCCATAGCCAGCTCTCTAACATCTGATGTCAGTTGGGACCATCACTGGTAAAAAAAAATATATGCAGTCTTTCACCAAGAGAAAGGGGTCAGAGATGGGCCTGTGTACTTTTATTGAGAGACACCTCCTCTTCATCCCACACATCCATGTTTTTGCAGGTGAAGGATCCTCTGTTACTGTTACCCTTGAAACTGGAGTAGGCTCCCAATTCCTCTGATTTCTGAAATTCTGAAAGGGCCAAAACCCACCTCTGACCTGCTTCTGTCAACCAAACCCATGCCCTCTTGAGGCTGGGTTTGTCTTCTGTTCATTTCTAGACACTGCTAGCTGTCCTTTCTTATCACAGACATCTTTCAGAAAATCATCCACCTCAGGCCTGAGCAACAATTGTCCAACAAAAGATATGTTACACAACTGTGACTTGGATGCCTGGTCTGTGACCCAATGTCGAACCCACATGCCTAGTATAGTAGCCACAATATAGAAACATAGATTTTGACAGCAGATAAGGACTGCTTGGCCCACCCAGTCTGCCCATTTTCCTACCTATTGGATAAGCTGCAGATCCTAGTTAACCAGCAGCCTACTTCTTCCTACCCCCACCCCCTAGAATTGCCTTATGACTGTCCCATGCATGCTTGAATTCCACCATTGTTTTTGACTCCACAACCTCCTCCAGACGGCTGTTCCATGCATCCAAATCCATCTCTGTGAAAAAATACTTCCTTAAATTACCTCTGAGCTGCCCCCCTTCTATCTTCAAATTGTGCCCCCTTGTTCTTGCACACCTCTTTTTTTGAAAGATGCTACCCTCTTTGACTTTGTTGATTCCTTTGAGATACTTGAAAGTTTCTATCATGTCCCCCTCTCCCTCCTTTCCTCGAGGCTATACATATTCAGCTCCTTAAGTCTCTCTTCATATGTCTTCTGGTGCAGACCCTGCACCATTTTAGTTGCCCTCCTCTGGACAGCCTCCAACCTGTCTATGTCCTTGCAGAGATTGGGTCTCCAGAACTGCACGCAGTACTCCAGATGGGGTCTCACCAACTGTCTGTACAGAGGGATAATAACTTCCTGTTTTCTACTGGTGTTGCCTCTCCCTATGCATCCCAGTATTCCCCCAGCCCTCCTTGCTGCCCTTTCACATTGCTTGCCCACCTTTAGGTCATCTGATATGACTACCCCAGGTCCCTTTCCATTTTTGTTGTTGTTAGTATCTCACCCCCCATTGTGTACTCTTCCCCTGGGTTTTGTTTCCCAGGTGCGTACATCTGCACTTTTTAGCATTGAATCTAAGCTGCCATACATTTGACCATTCCTCTAACCTGCCAAGTCCCTTCTCATCCTTTCCACCCCACCTTGTGCATCAACTCTATTGCAGATCTTTGTGTCATCTGCAAAGAACATACTTTCCTTCCAGTCCTCTGCAATGTCACTTATAAAGACATTGAAGAGGACCTCGTCTTAATACTGAACCTCATGTACCCCACTAGTAACCCCTTTCTTCAGAATGGACCCATTTACTTATTACTCTGTGTCCTATTCTCCAGCCAATTCTTTTACCCAGGCTGTCATCTTGGGACCCACTGCCAGGCTGGCTAACTTGTATATTAATCTTTTGTGTGGGACTGTGTCAAATGCCTTGCTAAAGTCTAGGTAGGCCATGTCCACAGCCCCTCCCTGATCTACTACTTTGGTCACCCAGTCAAAGAAATCTATTAGATTTGTCTGGCATGACCTTCCTACTGTGAATCCATGCTGCCTTGGGTCCTGAGCCCCTCTGGCCTCTAGATACTCAACAATTCTTTCCTTCAGAAGTGATTCCATCATTTTCCCTACCACTGAGGTTAAACTAACTGGTCTATAGTTTTCTGATTCTGCCTTGCTCCCACTTTTGTGAAGGGGAATCACATCTGCCCTTCTCCAGTCCTCGGGTACCACCCCATCCTCTTATGATTTGTTAAAGAGGGTAGTCAGTGGTGTCACTAGTTCTACCCTTAGTTCTTTAGAATTCTGGGATGAATCCCATCAGGCCCCATTGCTTTGTCCACCTTCAGTTTTAAGAGGTTCTTTCAGAACTCTTTCTTCTGTAAATGGGCTGGTATCAACTTCTATATCCAGAGTGTTTCTACTGTTTGTTTTAAGTACCTCCTCACTTCTTTTTTAAATACTGAGCAAAAATATTTGTTTAGTATCTCTGCCTTTTCACAGTCACCCTCTGCCCACCCTCTCTCCTCTTTATTAAGCCTCACTAACCCTCCCTTGGTCTTCCTTCGCTCCCTGATGTACCTATAAAAGGTTTTATCCCCCTTCTTAACTGAGTTGGCTATCTTTTCCTCGGTTTGGGCCTTTGCTGTTCTGACTGCCTTCCCAGCTTCCTTTTGCTTTAATTGATACAGTTCCCTGTCCTGCTCCTTCTGTGATTCCTTGTACTTCCTGAATGCTTTCTTTTTCTCTTGAACCTTCACTGCCACTTCCTTTGAGAACCATAGTGGTTTCTATCGTTGTTCGTTTGTTAATTTGCTTCACACAAAGGCTTGTTACCTCTGTGATGACAGTTTTATTATTCCCATTGTTCTTCCACCCTCCTTCCTGCCCATTTGCTAGTGCATTCCTTAGGCACTCACCATTTTGGCAAAGTCAGCCCTCCTAAAGTCCAGTACTTTGCCTTTGTATGGCTTTGACTCTATTGCTGTGTTTATTGTGAACCATACTGTTCGATGGTCGCTAGTTCCCAGATGGCTACCCACTTCTACATCTGCGATCCCTCTTCATCTCCATTTGAGAGAACCAGGTCTAGATTGCTCCCTCTCAAGTGGGCTCCAATACTAGTTGTCTAAGGCATGCCCTTGTAGAGCATCTAGAATAACCCCACTCTTTGAAGTGGCTGCTGCAACTGCACTCCAGTTAACATATGGCATATTCAGATCACCCATCAGCAATATCTCCCCTTTTTCTGCCATTCTAAGTATTCTTTCTATCATTTCCTTGTCCATTTCCTCCACCTGAGAAGGGGGTTTGTATACAACCCCTGAGCGGATTGTGGTGCCATTGCCGGTCTCCAAATTTACCCACAGTGCTTCTTCTCCTCCCTGTTTTCTGTTTTGTTCTGTTGCTTTGATTCCTTCCCTTATGTAAAGAGCTACTCCTCCTCCTCCTCCTCTTTACCCTCCCTGTCCCTCCTGTAGATAGTGTATCCTGGTATGTTTATGTCCCAGTCATGGTTTTGTGTGTACCATGTTTCTGTGACTGCCACGATATCCAGATGTTCCTCCATCAATGCCACTAATTCAGGAAGCTTGTTACTCAGACTACGGGCATTGGTACTCATTGCTCTCCATTTTTTGATGGCTTTACCTTCTTTTGCAGCATCCTCCACTGACCTGTCTACCTCGGTCTTTTTCTCATTTAGTACCCTGTTTTGTAGGGAGAGGCTGGGATTTTCCTGCTGCTTATCAGTGCCTCCCCCCTTGACTAGTTTAAAAGCTTGCCAATGAAGCATTTAAACCAATTGCTCAAAAGACTTGTTCCCTTCCTGGACAGATGCAGACCATCCTGCCAGTATAGGCTGGTGTCCCTCCAGGTGGAACCCCAGTCCCCAATGAAGCCAAACCCCTGTGCTCCACACCATTTTTTCAACCATTCATTAAACTGCATGGTGCAAAGTACCCTCGCCTCACTCATGCCATTGACAGACAGCACCTCAGAGAAGGATATTGCATGTGCTACTTGTCTTAGGCCCCTCCCCAATTCTACAAAGTCCTTCTGCACTGCTCTAATCTCATGATTAGCCAAGTCATTTGTCCCTAGGTGGACAATGACGTCCAGCTCAGAGTCTCCCGTGCAGCTGTTCTCGTGATCCTGAGGATGTGCTTCCTGTCTCTCCAAGCCATGGCACCAGGCAGGCACCTTACTTCCAGTTTTCCCTGCTCCCCAGTTCTACCCCCTAATAATTGAGTCCCCACCAGGGAGTTGCTTCCTTTCCTTGTGGTGTCCTCTGCCTCCTTCCTGTGGGCCTCCCTTGTGACAGTTGTCATCAGCCTCCTTAGTCTCCTCTGTGGGTGCATCCATAGGGGAGCTATGCTCCCCCAGAATGGTGTATGGATTGTGGTGTGGAACAACTGACTGGGTGTGCCTCTGTTCCACCATCCTCACCCTCCCTGAGCCCACTGTGGTCCAACTGCTGTGCTAACAGCGGATCAGGCCGACGTGTGCAAACTGTCCAATGCTGCATCCCCTAGGAAGGCAGAAGCTGTGGTCACAAGCTGCCAAATGTTTTCCCCCTCTGAATCTGGAAGGACAAAGCTGCCCACGGCTGTAACCGATGAGTTTAGCACTGTGGAAACAATAAAGGATACCCGAGTTGTTCGTAGGTTTACCCCATTCAAGTAAATGCCTGTCTGCATGAAGAAGCTACTCTTGTCATTAGTGTCAGATAAGATCACAGAGCCTTTGAGAGGAATGGCTGTGTGCCTGACAGTACCGCACATGGCTTTGTTTGCCACTGGAGGAACCTCCCACTTCCTGGAGTTCTCCTCTAGGCACCGGTAACCAAGGTCCCGAGTCTTCCATGGTTCTGCAGCCACAGAAGTCCACGTAATTTAGCTTCACCTGCAGAATTAATTTCTAACTCCAGAACTTACTGACACTCATGGAACTCATGAATAGAGACCAGTGTTTTTCTTAAATAAGAAAGAACAAGAAATTTAACATATAAAAAGAATTAAAAAAAACAAAAAAAACATATGAATAAAGTGGAAAAATTCCTTTTTGGGGGGCAAAAACTAAATAAATACTTGCAGCAGTTGTTGTTTAGGTTCCATTGTTACCACAGAGATGGTCCACAAGGAAGCAACAGTGTAATTGTTTCATTCACAAAGCCTTTCAAGACCATAGCATAGTGCTGCTCAATACAATGTAGTATACTATGAATGTGATTTCTAGTATGTATAAGGTCATTTTGAGGTAGTTTATGAATGTAAATGTAATAAGAAATAAAACTACATTTTCAATGAATAAAAAGAAATAAATGAAAATTACGTACCTACCGTAATTGTTGATCTTTCTATGTATCTTCACCATTCATCACTAGCGGGTTACAGCGTCGGAGCTAGGACCCCGTGGGAGATTTTTTTTTCCTTTTTCTCTATGGGTGAAGTCGACACAGGGCTGGCGCCGGCCTCAAGGCCAATGTTCCACGTGGCGCTTGCGGGTTGGCGTTATCTGTCGTCAACTCCGCCCCGGCCTCAGTTCTGAAATGTCTGAGAGTGTAAAGAAAGGAGGAGGGTGGGAGGGAGCAAGAGAGCCCAAGAGATAGACAAAGGAAAGGAATAATGAACTAAAAGAGAAATAAATGACGGAGGAGACAGAAGAGAGAAACCAGAATAGGAAATTAGGGAAGAGAAGAAGGCCCCAATCTCTGGAAGGAAAAGCAGAAAGGATGGATAAAGGAGGGATAAGAGAAGCACATCCCCAGGAATGGTCCTGCAACTTAGGATTTTAGCAATAATGATAGCTCAAAACTGGCTATCAATGTTCAGCTGCCAGAAGGCAAGGCCTGAAATGTTTAAGCAGCATGGGCCTAGAAGGACCAACCTTAAGAGGGGGGCAGGATGGAGGTGTGTCTCAAACTCTTCCCCCTCCCTCCCAAACAGGGGAAAAATTAAACTGCCATGAGGGCATTAAGAAAATGAACTCAAAATGTGAGTTCATAAATAAAACATAGAAAGGGGGGGGGGCGCCCCCAGCACTCCACTCACTCCCGAAGAATTGAGGGAGAAGAAGAGATAAGGAAAGAGTCCCCCCACCCACATACTCCAATAATACCCCCAAGAGAGAATTCATCCCTGTGCATCTCTAGGGTCCTCTTTCTCCTAACCATGAGGGAAAGGAGAACGAGGAGAATAACAGAAAGACACAGAGGGGGGAGGGGGGAGCCCAGAGACTGAGGCCCTAGGGGGAAGGAGGGTGGGATTTAGTGATGAATGGTGAAGATACACAGAAAGATCAACAATTACAGTAGGTACATCATTTTCATATCTTACCTGTGTCAGTCTTTACCATCATCACCAGTGGGCAAGTACCGAGCCCCATGAAGGGGGCCCTGAATTACCCCAAGGGACTAGGTCCCTTAGACTCCGGTGGGTCAGACACAGAAGGAGAGAACTCTTACAGGTCTGGGGAGGTCCGAGACCGGTCTAGGTGAGATGGGGAGCCCCCAGTGGGGGAGGAAAGGTGCCCTAAAAGTCACCATCTCACCCTGTGGGAGAAAAGATGGGTTCTCCGATATGCAGAGTAGATCACCCTATGCTGGGCCAGGGGTGATAATCGGGATAGGTGAAGCCATGCCATCCACCTAAGGCAGATCACTGTCCCTACCACTCTGGATGCCACCTCATTGTCATCATAAAAATGCCCTTGCTTGGTGCCTTGTTAGCTCCAGGCCCTGCGTAGAGAGGGCAATGGCTTGTCTGGTTTCCTCCATATCAGGCATTGAGGCTAGGATCTGTCCTAGCCTGAACCACAAGAACCTATCATAGGCTGAAAAGTAGGCCTGATGTGCTGCAATAGAGGGGGAGATCCGTGCTGAGTAGAACATTCTTCTCCCCCAGAAATCGAAGTCCATAGAGTCTGAGTCCGGGGGATGGTCACGGTAAGGGACACGAGGCTCAGAGGGGGTGTCCAGGGAGGTCAAACTCGAAGACAGATGAGGCAAAGAACCTGGAGACCCAGGGGGGAGCGCAATACCACTGGCATAGGTCCCTTGAGGCTGGAACAGTGGAGAAGGGACATAGCCAGAGCCGATGTAACGCTTCCTGGAAAGGAATAGGCCAGGTGGGAGCCACCAGGTGAGCTGCACTGTACTCGCTCAGAACGGCGTGCGTCATATGCTCGGGATTGCAAACTGGGACTGGGGTGAGAAGGAGCTCGTCCAACATCCTCGCGAGGAAGCACTGATAGGAAGAGAGATCAGACACTGGGGAGATGTGGACAGATGGTTCCTCTCCCTCTGTGGAGGAGGAAAAAGATGAAGGCGAGCTCTGAAGTTCAGGGTCCAGCTGCACGGGAGCATGGTGGAACACCTGCTGGTCGAGGGCATGGAGGTAGGTGGGGAAATGTGCAGTGGAACCTCTGAACTGCTCCCAGGTGAGAGGTCCCCAAGGACCGGGAATACCTGGGATAGCTGGGCATGGAGACAGAGGCTCAGGGGACAAGCTCCTGGCAACAGGAGAACGGTCTCTGTCAGGGCAGGGGGGCCAACAAGAAACCCTTCGCAGGGAGGGAGGAAGATTCGAAGGTCCCAGCAGCTAACAGCAGTTCAACTGGATCGGAACGGTCAGAGCTGTGCCCAAAGGAAGAAATCCCCCCTTGAGGTAACTGGGACTGTGAGAGTCCAGAAGGATGGCCTCTGACCTCAGAAGTTAAAGTCCCTCTCAAGGACTCATCCAAGGAAGGGTGAGGGTCTGTGCTGCGACTCCTCTCAGAACCCGGCTGGGCTCCAGTGAGGGCATGCTGCACCACACCCCTAACCCTCAACCCTTCAGAATTGGAGAGGGACCTCATCCTCACAGCCACCAGCCTAGGCAGCTGGCAACTCCAGGCGGCCTCCGAGGAGTCCACCCAGGGAGCAGTACCCTTCCCTTCCTGGTGCACCCCAGGCTGCCCCAAACTTGAACTGTCCAAACACACCAGGGAAGGGGGTGCCCCAACTGGAGAAGCAGAAGTGCCAGTGGCCCCTGGTTGCACGGCTGTGGCCACGGGGACCACTGCTGGCTGGTTAGAACCACTGACCCTAGGACCTACCGGCAACAACTGACCCCCAGAGGGAGGCTGAGTGGGGACCGAGGTGCTGGAAATGGAGGGGTCCAATGATTCTGAAGAACCTGGGAGCCAATTTAGATCAGACCCACAGTCCACCTCCAAAAAGGCAGGCTCTGAGGTCTGATGCCAGACAACTCCCTGAGCCCCCCCTCCCAGTTCCTGGACCATGAGTCGGAGCACCTTCCAGCCCGGCACCGCAAATGGCACCCTGAGCGAAACATGGCCCCAAGCCAACACCTGCCCCGGTGCTGCAAGCAGCACCACAGTCAGGCATGGCCCTGAACGTGACACTGCACAGTACCCTGGCACCAGAGCCAGGGTTGGTGCCGACCCCATCCAGGGCGCAGGAGCCAGGGTCGGTACTGGCTCCAGTCCTGGCGCTGCAACCAGAAACAGGCCCAGAAACCACCAATGCACCATCCCCGGCACTGCTGAGAGCCCCAATGCCGCGAAATACATCAGAAGCAGCAGCAGCACCGAGAGGGGGCCTGGCACTGACTGCGGCACCGCTCTCTAAGCCCATGGTGCCACGAATGGCACCAGAACCAAGAGCGGTGCTGCCAGACAGTGCTGAGGATGGTGCCAGTCGAGATCCAGGCTGCTTGGAACACAACACTGAGGGAGCCTTCATCTCCAAAGAGGCGACTGCCAAAGTGATGCCTCGCAACTGTACCCTGAGGGGGCCAGACTGGGCCTCCTGCACCGCAGAAGAAACCCCTGCTGTGGCAAGGCTAAGAGAGGTGGGGGCTCCCTCCTCTATGGACAGTACGGGACCAGGAGGGGACCTGGAGGAAGGGCTGAGAATCCATGCCTTGGCCCGCCGACTGCGCACTCGTCCTCCGAAAGTCGGCGGAGCACATCTGACTTTAAATGTGCAGTTTTCCACAACTCAGCAGTCCATGAAAAAAAAAACAAGCATCACAGTTGTCCATGTCATGGTCCGGGCAGAGGCAGGAAAGACAGTTGTCATGCTGGTCCGTCATGTAATAGAGGCGGCCACAGGGGCACCGACGCATAGGAGAACGCCCCTCTTTCGATGTTTTTTTTCCCCCTGGATGAGAGATGACCCTTCGGTAAATAAATACAAAACAGTACTAAATGCTGCTTTAAAGAAAAAGGAAAGATCTTACCGGCCAGAAGTGACGTCGAGCAGGGCGAACAGAACCAAAGCACACACAAGGCAGACGAACTAGGCCACAAATGCAGTTTTGCTAGGAGACTCTCCACACGAGGTCTTCACTCGATGGCAGGAGAAAAAGAACTGGGTCTGGTGCAGAGTCGATGACAGATAATGGCCAACCCACGAGCGCCACGTGCAACATTGGCTTCGAGGGCAATGCCGGCCTTGCTTCGACTCTGTCCATAGGGGAAAAAAAAGTCTCCCGTGGGGTCCTAGCTCCAGCATTATAACCCACTAGTGATGAATGGTGAAGAATGACACAGATAAGATCAAGACATTTCAGAAAAATAAAAAAAAAAACTATAAAAAAAATAAAAATAATTTTTACGGGTCTCTGCTCATGCAGAAGTCAACTTGATGGCACACACACACGTACACACACACATGCACACACACATACAGCATCATCATGGGAGCGAGAAATGTAAAATGCCTGATACTCATTCACAGTAGTAGTCAAAAGAAACTGCCAGCGATTTTAAACTGAAAGTGAACTGCATTTTTTTATTTTAGTGAGTACTGTGCCATGGAGACTTCTGTCTAAATTACGCAGTGATCAAGAGAATCACAATGCCTCTGCCAGCTTGCAACAACGGTGGTGCTGCAGTATCAAAATGAAACCAGGCTTGCAACATTATTTGAAGACTACAAGGAGAGCGTAAAAAACAGAGTACAGCATTAAACAGCCGGGCCCTCTAAAAGCAAGCCCTTCTTCCCAGGTTTCCCCCTCCCCGCATATCTCCTGTATTTACTGTACCAAGTTAGCAAAAAAATAAGTTATACTCCACATTTTAAGCAATGCACACAGCAAAACAAAAGAGTTATGGTAATTGCAACAGTAAGATAATAGACTGCACCAAAAGTACGTTCAGTCTTAAACATAGGGGCAAGTCCAGGTTATTTAGAAATACCCAATGCAGTCCTCAGGTCATCCATCTTCTTGATCTGAGTCTGAAATCGCCTCTGCCGATGCTTGGGCTGCCTCAAGTTTTCTAACTGTAAATCTAAGAACTATTGCCAAGTTATAAGGACTAAAGTTCCTAGTTTGTGTTCGATTAGTTTAAGTCAAGCTCATGATATGCTTAAAATAAGTTGTGTATGGTGTTTCTGCCATTAAGTTTTTCATACAAAGTGTGGTGTAGAAAACAACATATTTCTTCATATTACGTTCATAATATTCCAAGGAGTAGAAAAATAGTTAGGTGCACCTATATAGTGCTGTTCCTCAGGACTGGTTATTACAAAACCAATAGTTCTGTGTGTTGGACTGCAGTATTAAGTGCTATTAATTGATGTGTTTAAATCAATTTAGCAAATGTGACAATTTTTATACAGCCTGGGTTACACTCTGAGTTTTTTGCCATTGTAGTAAGTGATTATTCATGCCAATTGTAGTAAGGCAAGATGGCAGCAGTGCTGCTCCACTCCCCACTGTGCATTTTTGCTCCTCACTCGCTGATTATTAAAGGCTTCAGTTACATTTTTATGAATTATAAGTACAGTTACGTAAGAACTTACCGTAACAGTAGATCTTTGAGAAGAGCTCTTGCAATAGGTAATAACCATTAGGACTATGCTGCCAGGCACTAGGTCCCCATGAAAAAATTCTAGCTAGCAGTCCAAGACATCTGCTCTGCCCCCGACATCACCCTCAGTATATAGGAGGTGGTCCCCCAGCACCACTTCAGTTCGTCCACCAGAGACCCAGTTAGCATCAAGGATAGGACAAACCGAGGAGGCTTTTTCATTTTGATAGGGACATACACATGAAGCACTAGGTGGGGGTGGGGGGGAAGCATACCTGCTGCAAGAGCTCTTCTCGAAGATCTACTGTTACGTAAGTTCTTACATAACTATACTATCTCACTTCAACATAGAGCTCTTGCAGCAGGTAATAACCATTAGGACTGAGCCCCAAGCAGTACCGAGTCAAACGGGCGGTGACTATAAAAATGCCCCTGGGCTCCAAGGAGAGCAACCCCTGGAGGACTGACAGGCCAAAACCTGCCCTCCTTCTGGAAGCAATATCCAAATTACAGTGCCGGACAAAGGTGTGTGCTGAACTCCAGGTGGCAGCAGCACAGAGATCTGCTACCGACACATTTTTGAGGGATGCGAAAGAAGTCACTATCCCTCTGGTCGAATGACCTCTGACTGGTCCCGGAAGAGGTTTGCTATACTTGCCATGTCAGAACACAATGCAGTTGACTAACCACTTGGACACAGTCTGTTTGGTGACTGGTGCCCCTAACATCTGTTGAGCAAAGGACACAAACAATTGGTCCGACTTCCTCATGGACCATGTATGGTCAACATAATACCTAAGGATTCTATGTACATCTAGAGAATGCAACAATGCCTCCCCTTTGTTAGAGTATTCAGGGTAGTAGACCAGCAGGTTAATGTCTTGGTGGAGAGTAAACTCGGACACCACCTTCAGAAGAAACTTAGGGCTTGTGCAAAGGGACCCCCCCCCATCCCTATGAAAACACAAATATGGCCCATTACACCTGAGAGCCTGGAGCTCGGAAATCCTCCAGGCAGAGGTTAATAGCAACTAAAAATAACGCTTTCCAAGATAGAAAGCGTAAATCACAATTCGCGGCTGGCTCAAAGGGGGGGCGATGTTAATTTCTCCAGCAAAAACAGCAGATCCCATGGGGGAACTGGGTCCCGAATGGGAAGCTTAATGTGCAGGATACCTTGCAGGAAGGTATGTGACAGATCCAGCTGTGCCAAGATCCTGTCATCCACCAGTACATGATAGGCTGAGATAGCTGAGAGATGTACCTTTATGGATGAGTAGCTGAGACCCTAATCAGACAGGGATAAAAGATACTCCAGGACCCAGTTTACTTCACAGAAGAACGGGTCTATCTCACGGGCAGCAGCCCATAAGATGAACCACTTCCACTTTATGGCATATGTGGCCCTAGTTGATGGTTTTCTTGCAGCCAATACTGTATTACCTCAGCTACCTTCTCGGACACCCCCCGAACCTGCTCCTGGCTAAGTCTGCAGGAGCCATGCATGAAGATGCAGAGACCTGAGGTTGGGGTGAATTAGAAAGCCCTGCTCTTGGGATAACAACTGAGAGGACAGAGGAAGTAGAACTGGGGGTTCTACCACCATCTGCTGTAGAAGCGGGAACCAAATCTGTCTGGGCCAGAATGGCGCTACCAGAACCATGGTTGCTAGTTCTGACTGTAGCTTGAGAAGAACTCGCTGCAGAAGGGGCAAGGGCAGAAAGGCATAGAAAAACCTCCTGGTCCAAGACAGGAACAATGCATCTCACTTAAAAACACCAGGCCCTGGCTATAGCGAGCAGAAATTGGTCAGTTTGGCGTTGAGTGGGGACGCAAAGAGGTCTAGCTTTGGAGTCCCACATCTTTTGAAAAGGTTGCCTACTACCTCTTGGAGTAGTTCCCATTTGTGAGCTTGGGACTGTGAGCAATTGAGGTTGCCTGCTAAGGTGTTCTGAAGACCTGGGACATGTACCACAAACAGTTCCAGGTTGTGATCTACTGTCCTAGGGATATGAAT
Organism: Neoceratodus forsteri; assembly: GCA_016271365.2. Lineage (NCBI taxonomy): Eukaryota > Metazoa > Chordata > Ceratodontiformes > Ceratodontidae > Neoceratodus > Neoceratodus forsteri. The sequence goes on along the minus strand of CM028137.1, from coordinate 528,395,230 downwards.
GTGTGCCTCCCTGCTTGTTGAGATAGAAAACCATGGCAAGTTGTCCATCTGGACTAGAACTGGGTCTGGACGGAGGTCATTCTGGAATGCCTGTAAGGTGTACAGCACCACCCTCATCTCCAGAACATTCATATACAAAGAGCACTCTGTCTGATTCCAAAAAACCCTGGTCTGATTGCTCCCAAAGTGGGCACCCCATCCCGTGCCCGATGCATCCATGGTGATAACTTGATGAAGGGAGGGGTTCCTGAAGGGATACCCTATCGTCAAGCAGAAGGGATTCAGCCACTATAGCAGAGTTTGGTGTACTGCCTTGGAGATTCTGACCCTCTGGTCAAGATCGTCACTTTGCTAGTCCATTGCACATTGAGGTTCTATTGCAGGATCCTCATGTGCAAGCGAGCGAAAGGCTCAGACACTAGGGTAGTGGCCATATGACCCAGGAGTTGTAGTACCATTCTGGCTGGAGCTTGGTCCACAGAGAGTAATCTCCAAGCCAGCGCCTGAAGGCAATCTGCTCCTTCTGATGGGAGAAAGGATTTTCCCTGAACCATATCCAAGATGGCTATGAACTGGAGTCTCTGGGATGGTCAAGGGGCTGATTTGGGGAGATTTTGAGTTATCCCAAGGTCCTGGAACATCTTGAAGGTGCACTCCAGGGTGAGACATAGCTGTTCTCTGGATGGGGCAGCTAGCAGCTAGTCGTCGAGGTAGGAGTAGATGTAATGACCCTGCCTCCTGAAAGTTGCAGCAAGTACTGCCAGGCACTTGGTGAATACCCGAGGTGCCAAGGACAGACCGAAAGGCAGGGCCCTGAACTGGTAGTGCTCTCCTTCGAATGTGAACCTGAGATACTTCCTGTGGGATGGCAGGATCTTTATGTGCATGTAGGCATCCTGCATGTCCAGGAAGCACAGCCAGTCTCCTTGGCGTGGCATGGGAAGCAACCCCTGGAGTGTCACCATCCTGAATCATTTGTACTCTGTAAAGATGTTCTGTAGACTGAGGTCCTAGATGGGATGAAGGTCCCCTGTCTTCTTCGGAACTAGGAAGAAGCAAGAGTAGTAACACTTGCCCCTCTGGGATTCCGGTACCACTTGAATTGCTCGCTTTGACAGGAAGGCCTGTATCTCCACCCGAATGAGGCTTGCATGGGATGGAGAGTTAAATATGTGGGCTGGTGTAGTTGGAAAAACTCCAGGGTGTAGCCTCTGTCTCTGAGCTGCAGCACTCATTGATCTGTCATGATGTTCTCTCAACCTGCGAGGTAAAGGGAGAATCACCCTCCCACTGCCTCCCTTATCGACTCTGCCAGGGTGCGGCGGGCAACAAGTCAGGCGGAGGAGGTGGGGAGAGGAGCCCTGGACTGCTTAGCTGTTTGCAGTCCCAGAGTTCCTGGTGCCTGAGGAGGTGCTTTTCTCTTGAACCCTCCTCATTGTTGCTGTCTCTTTGCTTGCTGTCCTTGGTGCCTCTGAAAGGGCTGGCGCCAAGGGGGATACCGTTCTGACTTATATATTTTGTAGATGGCCGCCACGCTGGGCGTACCTCAAGTTTAGTGCAGAGCTAGTTGTTATCTAGTATATTTGTCATATTCTTAGTGTTTGTTTTAACAGAAAATTAGTTGGAAAGCTCTGTAATAGCCAGTTAGGGATTTCAGTAAGATAAGTTAGAAAACCCTAGCATCCTTGGAGTGTTTGCGGTGAGCTCCGTATAGCAAATGCGGTACAGTTAGATGAATATACGATTACGAATAATGTAACAGCAAAGCAGGAGTGCTGTTTTACCTCATATATCATCATTTTAGAAGAAATATCATCCAGTTTCGTAGAAGCAGAGGTCGATAGGAACTGTATTGAAGGTAGAGGAGTGAGTTGGTATCCAGAAGACTGTGTGGAGGCCATGGGGTGCAGGCTCGATTGTTGGGACTATAGCGAAGGAGTGACGAATGAAGGAACATTGTGTCTTCCTGTGGTTGCTGCTGGGGTGAGAGCCCAGTCGGACCAAACAAGAGGAGGAACATCGATGCCTTTTTCAGACAGAATCAGCTGGGAAGAAGCTCATGGAAGGGGTACATGCAGTGATTTTGTTGGAGGAGCATCCTTGTGATTTCTGAAGAGGGTTAGGTCCCCAGCCCAGACAAAGGGTCGATCCCCGTCACTGTTGGAGGGTGGTGGGGTGGATTTGTTTCCCTTGGCGGAACAAGGGGCCCACCAGATAGTGGGTCATTTTTGGGCCGCTGAGGTGCTCTTCTAGGGGAAACTGTCTCACAGAACAGAGGTTTTGGGAGTCTGCATCAAGGTACCCTTATACAAAGGGCGAAGGGTATTTAATAGCTGGCTGAGTGGAACCTGGAATCTGCTTTATTTGGACAAAGGTTCTTCTTTTTTGGACCTCTGTTGAATCTGGTGATGTACAAGTTTTTCTTCTGTTCCAAATGATGGATGCTATGTACTCTAGTATGGACATTATATTTTGAGCACTTTCTTCTAATACTGGGAATACTAAAATTCAGCCCTGAGAGAGGGGGTTGAAGAGGACTGAAAGCCGTTCTTGCAGTGGTGAGAACACTGTGAGGGGGAACAATTCAAGATTGCAACTGGAGGCTGTAATTGCTGCACTACAAACTTTTAAAACTTATTTATTAATTGGGGGGTGGTTTATTTGGAGAGAAAAGGGTTTTAATTTATTTTAGTTGTATAATTTGGGGTTGTGTTTTAGTTTTATATTTTTATTAATTTGTTTGGTTTATTAGTTTAATTTTATAATTCATGTTGGTTGTCTTATTTCATAGATTTTTAGCAGATTTTTGTTTTGACTGAAGGTTGGATTTTGAGGGGTTTTATTTGGTTGTAAGGAAGATTATGTTTACTTTTTGGGTTTTGCTGAATGTGCTGGATGCTTCCCCCGCAATTGTGTGCTACTCACCCTCCGCTCTCCACGCCCTCCGCCCTTTTTTTTACTCCGCCTCTTCAGTTTATAACTTACCAGCGCTGTAGAAAGCTAGGTATTGTATGCAGGGGGTGGGGGCAGCAAACAGTGGAGGGTGAATGAGGGGGACCATCGTATCAGGGCGATAAGATCCAGGAGACGTCATGGGGCGAAATGGAACCCAAAACGTGGTCCTCCATATCTGGTCTCCATACCCAAGGGCACTACCGCTTATGGTGGGCAGGTCATTCAGGCGGCCCGAGAGGTTTGTCCAACTCGAGTGTGTTATGTAATGCCAGGTCCATTAAAAACAAGACTGCAATTATTGCAGATCTTGAAGTGGTGGACCTGGCATGCATCACCGAGACATGGCAGGATGAGAACTCTGGCCCCATTTTGGAGGCTTTAACTCAAGCCTGGTACTCTGTGATACACCGCCCGAGATTGGACCACGGGGGAGGGGGGAGTTTCGGTCGGTTTCAAGACCGAACTTAACCTCACGGGTATACTAGTTGAGGAGACAGAGTCATTCAAATGTGCCGTAGTAGCAGGTGTATGTTATCGGATCACCCTCATCTACCGTCCACCCGGTGATGAGAAGAGATTTCTTCAGGAAGTAGCAGACTTCGTCATCGACATGGCGTTTGAGTCGCCCAGACTAATGGTTCTGGGTGACTTCAAAGTCTGGGTCGACGACTAACTTTCGCAATTTGGTCAGCACTTCCTCCAGTTGATGACATCTCTGGGTCTTACACAGGTGGCTACCACTGCTACTCATAAACATGGACACTATCTTGACTTAGTCTTCCTCCTAGAGTCGAAGCCTCTGGCTTGGGGGTGGAACCAGTTGGGTGGTCTCATCACTACATCGTGGGGTTTAGGTTAAGCACCCCCCTTTGTAGGCCTACCTCTGTGGAGATGGTTAGGTATCGCCTGTTACGAGATACAAGTTCTTATAGCCTAGCGGCGGTGCTTGACCTATCATCCCTCTCGGTGGCAAGCAATGACCCAGAGACCCTTGTGACAGCCTATAATTTGGCCATCCTGGCGGCTCTGGATTCCATTGCTCCAATCCGGGTTCGACCTCTCTCCCTTCGCCCTCGATTCCCATGGTTTGATGGGACTCTGAGGGAGATATGGAGACTAGGACAAAGGTCAGAGCATTGCTGGCAGAAGTCCGCACTTGATGCCGACCATCTTAGATTGATGGACCATTATCAAGTCTTTCAATCTGCAATCACCCATAAGAAGTCAGAATTCCTGTCCGGGGAGATTGCGGCAGCACAGAATCGACTAGCTCAGCTCTTCCGAACTGTGGACAGACTGTGCAACCCAGCCTGTCCACAAGTCCAGAAAGCCTTTTCGCAAGTAGAGTGCGACAAACTTGCTCGATTCTTTGTTACTAAGGTGACTGACATTAGGGCAGCATTCCAACCAGCACACTCTATGGGTGCTGTTTTTAGTCAGTATGAGGCCACGGCTCTTAGGCCTTCTTGGAGTACCTTCAGCCGACCGGAGTTCATGGATGTCATGCAGATCATCCAGGGTGTGCACCCTATGTGCTGTAGCTTGGACCCTGGACCAACCTCCCTGATTTTGAGTTGGATTGATGTCATTTGTCTGGTCCTAGCATGGATAATCTGGTGCTTCTTGGAGTCTGGAGAGTTTCCTAGCTCCCTGAAAGAGGCAGTGGTGACACCACTCTTGAAGAAAGCTACTTTGGACCCAGACTGCCATGCAAGCTGCAGACCAATCTCTAACCTTCCCTTTTTAGGAAAGGTGATTGATAAAGTAGTGGCAGCACGTCTGGAGGACCATTTGACCATCCATGACATCTATGAACCTCTCTAGTCCGGTTTTCAAAAGAGACATAGTACCGAGACAGCGCTGGTTCAGGTGCTCAATAATCTCCTGATGGCGAGAGATTGGAAGAGCCGTTCTATCTTGGTTCTTCCAAACCTCTCATCAGCTTTTGACACCGTGGATCACGGCGTGCTCCTTGGTCACCTGAGGCACATCTGTGGACTGTCAGAAACAGTCCTAAGGTGGTTTACATTGTTCCTCACGGGAAGAACACAGACAGCGGTGTCTGTTTTTTTTTTCCTCAGACCAGTTTTCTCTGTCGTGTGGGGTTCCTCAGGGGCTCAGTGCTGTCACCCATGTTGTTCGCGGTGTACACGCTGCCCCTCTGAGACATTGTAAGAAGGTATGGGCTGAGGTTTCACTGCTGTGCTGATGATACCCAGCTCTACCTTTCTTTTGCACCTGTCCAGGATAGAGGTCTCTCGGTCTTCAATAACTGTCTAAAAGAAATCCAGGAGTGGATGGATTCCAGCTGGCTGAAGTTAAACTCAGAAAAAACTGAGGTTTTGGTTGTGGACCTAGGCCGCCGGACGGGGGGGGGGGTTAGGAGTTGGTTCACCCTCTGGACTTTTTCTGGGGGTGCATCTCTCCCGACCTCTGAACAGGTGTGTAACCTGGGGGTAATCTTTGACCAAGGGCTGACCCTGCATCCATAGGTGTCAGCTGTCATCATATCTTCCTTTTATTGTCTTAGGAATATCACCAGGATTAAGCACCTGGTTCCGTCTGGTGACCTTCCCACGCTGGTCCACACCTTCATGTCCTCACGCTTAGATTACTGCAACTTCCTTTACCTAGGGCTTCCTGGGGTGGAAATGCACTGCCTGCAGCTGGTGCAGAATGCAGCAGCCCGGCTTTTGACCGGATCTGCTCAGTCTTGTCATATTTCACCGGTGCTGCGCAAACTGCACTGGCTGCCAGTACAGTGGCGGATCACCTTTAAAGTCGGCTTGCTGACTTTTAAAGCCCTACCTGGAGTGGGCCTGGATTACCTGAAAGAACTCCTGGTTCCTCACTGCCCTGGACGATCGCTCCGTTCAGCCAACGAGGGGTTGCTAGAGATTCCAAGGGTGTGTTTCAAATCATCAGGGGCGAGAGTATTTATGTATGCAGCCCCCACCCTTTGGAATTATCTACCCCATCGGTTACAGGAGTGCACAACTGTGGAGGGAGTTAAGCAAGCTTTAAAGACATTTTTGTGGCACCAGACATTATGTGATTGACTGACTTGTTGAATGGTATGTTGATATTTTATTGTTGTATGTGTATTGATGTTTGTCCTGATTTTATAATTGTTAGGTGCCTTGGTTTTGGAAAGGCGCCATATAAATAAAGATCATTATTATTATTACATCTTGTGTATTTTGGAGACAGTTTTCCCCGTGTCCTGTAGGCCAGTGATGACCTTCTCAGCCTCTTGGTCAAAGAGCACAGGGCCCTTGAATGGCAGGTCCAAGATAGTGCCCTGCAGGTCTTGTTGGAACCTGGACACTTGAAGCCAAGAGTGTCGTTTGAGGCATACTCCTGAGGCTGTGGCTCTGGCTACTGTATCTGCCACATCATATGAGCATCTGAGAACATGCTTGTCCACATCTGCCCTGGATTGCAGGAGTGCCAGAAGCTGTTATTGTCAGAATCTGGCTGTGTCTTAGCTAGGTCCATAGCCTTCTGCCACAGGCATGTCTGGTACATGACCATACATGCCAAGAAATTTAGAGACTCGAAAGTACAGGTGGAAGAGGCGTACACCTTCCTCCCAGACAGGTCAATCTTTTTTGATTTCTTCTCTGGTGGCTGGGAGCTGGTATGCTTAGGCTGTTGTGACCTGCCATGAGCCACTGTAAGGACTATGGAGTCAACCTTGGGCTGTTCACCAAGGTGGGACTCATTTCTGAGGGTCCTGTAGAGGTGATCTGCTTTTTTTGGGCACCACAGAAGTAGTGGAAGGATGCTTCCATGCCAGCTTTGTTACATCCTGGAATGGCTCCACCAATGGGGGAATGACTAGTGGTTTTGGGTCAGTAGCCACCCCCCCCCCCCAAAATTTAGCCAAGCGTCTCCTTGCTGGGTCTAATTCCTCTGTTTCCCACTGACTGAGGAATTGGATATGCCTCATAATCTCAAGGAAGGTGGGATCATCAGGTGGAGACCTGGGTGAATCCTTCCTCAGACCTGGTGAAGGCAGAGGGAGGTCCTCCTCAGAAGAGTCATCAAGTGAGAAGGAACTGCTGTAGTCACCTGATGACTCAGGCTGACAGTCAGTGAACTAACTCCGATGTCAAGAGCGATGTCTGCTTGTTCGGCTCCGCCCTCAGGAGCGATGGTCGCTAGACCTACTCCGTCTGTGGGAGGAAGATCTTGAGGATGGGTGAAGTCTGTGTCTCTGACATCTGTTAGAGTCCTGAGCTGAGCCACCTGGAGTCGGGTGGTCTGGCATCGCGGGTGGGATGGAGTCCTGCAGGGAGGCATATGCTGTGGCCGTGGAATGGCCACCACTGCCCCCGGGGGTTCAGGTTTGGGTAACAGGTCACCCTTGATGGTGTTCCACCAACTGGAAAAGAGTGCCCCTACTTCTGCCAAGAGGACCATTGAGCCTAATGGCTGGTCTGACATCTGGTTGGTTGATCCTGAAGGAGTTGTTGCTGGGCCTGTTGTCTGAGGGGCTTCTGGCACCCGACCGCCAATGGGCAAATCCCCTGGGTTCCAGTCCTCCATCTGAGTATCAAACACTTAGGCCTTGGCTGATGACTGGGTGTCAAGCCCTGTGGTCGTAGGCATAGTGGAGCCGGACATCAGATCGGCAGTCGGAGGGTCCTCTGGCATAGTCCCATGCCGCTTTAGCAAGGCTGACGATGGTTTGGAGACCGACATCTGGTCTGACTCCAGAGTGATGGAGACAGACGATGATGGAGGCTGCCATTGGTCCGAAGGAACGGCCGATGACAGTTTTGGCATGGAGGGTACTTCCTTGGCATTCTCATGACCCTGGTGCCTGTCGTAGCTGTGAGCCTTGGTTGATGAACCAGAGGATGAGACCTTACCAATGGCGGGGCTTGAACAGATGCCCGAAGTAGAAGTAACAGAGGCCAAGTCCTCGGCCCTAGATGCTAACGTCTGTTTGTGGGGTCTGATGGCCAGAGACAATGAAGAGAGAGCCTGGGATAGCCCTTGCCCCAAACCTCTGTCTGACACCTGGGTTGAGGCAGAGGGTTTAGTGGTCAAAAACCCTGGGAGGACTAACGACACTGGGGGACAAAATCTGACCTCCAGCCAGAAGCCTTGGAGCCCTTGTGCGGGGAATGTGACCATAAATCTGACCTGGACATGTCTTTGTCTGTCCTGTGATGCTTCCCCAAGTGCTTCTTCTCCTTGGGGGAGGTATTGTGGAAGGACGACAAAGAAGAGCTGTGCCCAGAGTGACTTTTGCATTGCGGCCACTTGTTGTTCCAGCAGGTGAGCCTTGAGTGTCTTCAGGCGGTGAATGCGTGTGCGCTTGTTAAATCTGAGGCACTGTGGGCAGTTGGCCAACTCATGCTGCGGTCCCAGGCACACTTTGCTTTACACCACAGTGTAGAAGTGGAAGACCTAGCAGATATAAAGAGACAATTAACTCAAAGAGTTGAACTGCACGGAGCGTCGAGAAAAAATGGCAGTCAATGGTAGCAGGAGGCGTCCATGGAGCCAAAATGCAGGGTCAATGGTGGGACAAGAACTGAGGTGGTGCTGGGGGATCGCCTCCTATATACTGAGGGTGATGGGGCAGAGCCAAAGTCGGGGGGTGGTCCCCCATCTTGGACTGCTAGTAAGAATCTTCTGTGGGGTTCTAGTGCCTGGCAGCATAGTCCTAATGGTTATTACCTGCTGCAAGAGCTCTATCTCGAAGTGAGATCATATGTTGTTTTAACTTACAGACTTTGGATTCATTCTTTTTTGTAGTTCAAAATCCTCAGAGTGGTTTTGCCCCTGAATGGCTGCCTGTTGGGTTTTGGCATTCTATGGATCACCTGCTGAACTGGAGCGAGAGAGTCGGGCATTCAATTATGCTGGCCTTCCTTCTGACTACTATTGTGGCTGTTGCAACAGAGAATGGGGCTGCGCTTTGCTAGTGGTGCTTTCCCTCTTTGGCCAATATCAAGATGCTGTTCAACAATGATGGAAGCTGATCCGAGAAGTAATTCCCTCAAAAGGTAGTTTTTTTATTATTACACTTTGACCAAATGTCCAGATTAGCTTATGGAAAAATATCTGGGTATGGGTGCTTTGACTTGGCCATAAGGTCTAACACTTTGGAGTCAGAACTCGAATTATGGAGCCTGAACTCTTGGTTACTTCAACAACACTTTTAAGCTTTACAGTTGTGCGTGGTACCCAGTGATTCTCGCTTATTCAAATTATAAAAATACATTGAGTGAACAGTGGAGATTGATTGTGGGTCTATTTCCCCAAGAAGTACCGTTTTAAGCATTTTTATGATGCTTGTTAAAACTTATTCCAGGAACATTCTCTTGAAAAAAAAAACGGCATAACTTTCAGTCATTTTTATGGACTTGATATTTGCAGTTTATATATATATTGAATTTGCATTTTATTTAACAAAAATGTCTGTGATATAAAACTTTTATCAAGACTAAATGGCAATTTTTGCTCATTAGTGTTTCTATTAACTCAATTTACTAAAGGGGGGGGAGTGGAGCCAAGAGACTCACTACTGAGATGCTGAGAATGGCTCACTTACAAAAAAAAAAAAAAAAAGTGGACATTTTCCAGCGAAAACACATAATCAGCCTCGTTATCCTTTGGACCTCATGTTCATAAATTATGCGGGATCTTGAGGCATACTGGAGCTACAAACGTTTAAAATGTTTTTAGTTTGCTATCAATTTGAACCTTGAGGCACAGTCCATTAGCTCTGCCTTGACCGAACACTCCGAGCAGTTGATCTGTGAGATGGTTATCCTGAACTGGTTTCAGACTTAAATTATTTTGATTTGAGCCTGAGCTGTAATTGTAGTTTAAATAAATGTACTGTTTTATCTAAAAGATATAGCTTAGTTTGTAGGGATTGTATTAACGATAGATAAATGTTTTTTTTTTCCTGCCCTCTAATATTTCCACAATTCTGGCCGAGAGCCTAGAATGCAATTAATTAATTCAACTAAGTATCTTTAAACACATTAGCTATGCACACCTGATGATCTATGATAGTTTTCTTTTAGCTTTTAAAAATATATATAATATATATATATATGGTAGTGGCACTATAGTTAGGGTTGAGTAGGCACTTTAATGTTAAATCTCAAATTTTGTACTTTAACAACTTTGCAACCATTTGACCAATTTGCCTGAAATTTTGCAAGCACAGTCTGGTACCATAGATCTCTGGATCTGAAATGTTTCATTCCAGTCAGATTTGGAGTTGCGAAGCATCAAAAAGTGTGAAAAAATCCTCACTTTTTTGCAAATTCTTTGCTCATCTCTACAGCCAGAATGGTTTGTCCATCTGGTCTGAAAGTTTCAGGGTGTATGGGGACTGGGTCACTGAAGTGCTTTTTGAAGGTTTGGGGAAAAATATTAATCCTTTCAAAGGTTATTAAACTTTTTAATTTCCCATTATAGCCTATGGGAAAAATATATGTGCCCTACGAAAACTTTAGCGAAAGTACCACGGATGTTTGTGAATGTACCATTGGCTTACATGCAGGACTTTCACTAAAGTCCCACATGTTAAGCACTGGTACTTTCACGAAAGTCCACAGTTCTTTCGTGAAAGTCCATAGAACTTGTGGTAAACAGCGCCCCAAAAATAGTTTTTTTGTCACTTCATAGCAAAAAAAAACCAGGACTTTTGGGCCAAGATTTGCAGGGTGGCAAGCCCTTGCCCCACAGATGTATCTTTTGCTGGTTTTCTAAAACAATTTAAACTGGTTCCATAGTTACAGCACTCTGAAGTTTTGGAATTTCCCATAGGGTAACACTGTGGCACCCACATCACCTTTTGGCACCTATATGTCAACAACAGTCCGAGATACAGATTTTTTTTTTTTTTGCTAAGTGCAGTGGTGTACTCATGGAGGTGACCAGGTCATGAATACAACTGCAAAGGAATTTTTTCCAGCGTTGCTATGGTTACTGAGATATTGCCACATTTGCAGTACAAGGGTTACTTGGAATGTCTCTAGGCATGCGCTATGTGTCTGTACTTATAGGTAGGTGGGAGTGCAGGGCCCACACTCCCACCTATGCATACCATTTTGCTAAACTGGGAGTACAGGGCCCTCCTGTGCTATGTCTCTGCAGTTATAGGTGGATGGGAGTGCAGGGCCCACGCTCCCACACACAGTATGCATACGAGTAACATTACACTTTTTTTTTTTGCAGTTAATCTTTTTATTGGAGTATTTAAAAGATAAGCAAACAACAAGTATACCCTATAACGATACTATATAAGGTTATATAAATAATAAACCAAGTAGCATAACATCTAACAAAGGAAGAAAAAAAGACTATTCAATGGTAGTATAATAATTATGGATTAATGACCCACACTAGACAGTCACAATATTATAATGAAAAAGAAGGCTTAGCACTACACAATACAGAGTGAAAATAGAAGTAGAAGGTGAAAGAGGAGATATGAATAGTCATAGTTGTACATTGCTACAATGTATATATCGTTAGAGTGCTACAAAAACTTATATAGAAAGGATTAAAAATAACAAGAGAAGAGGAAGAAATAGTGAAGAGAAAGAGAGCATAAAGTAAGTAGAGAAAAAGCAAGACCACAATCTGAGGTAATGGAGGATATCAATAGGAGGAGCGAGAGAGATATTATATAAAGTAGTTCAATCCATACTTTAAGTGCCAGAATGGCTAGATGAATCCAAATATTTAAAATATTCCTGCCAATATTTATTATATATGTTGAGTCGGTCAAAAGAAATATGTGTCATATGATCCAGGGAGGCATATTGAGATAAATGATTAAGAATATCAGGGAGAGTGGGGATTATATTGGATCTCCAATACATAAGTATACTATGTTTAGCTAGAAGAAAAAGCATGGTTAACCATCTGTTCAAGGATTGGGGAATATTATAGGGATGAGGGTCAAAAATACCAAGTATACAGTGTTTGGGATCTAATACAAAGGGTTGACCAGTCACGTTCATTGCAAGTACATGAATACGATGCCAAAATTTTTATATGGGGGGACAATCCCATAAAATATTAAGTAAATCACCATTGGGCGAGTTACATCGCCAGCAGTTGTCATTATCAGTTAATCCCATTTTATGCAATACAGTTGGGGTCCTATACCATAAATGAAGAATTTTAGTCTGAATGAGCGAGCTACGTTTATCCTTAAAGGATTTGTGGCAAGAAAGCCAACACCTATGCCATTGCTCATTTGTAATGTTATAGTGTAACAAGTTGCTCCATTTATTTTTGCACTAATGGACTGGTCTGGTAGTGCTTCTCTAATATCTTTATAGATGACACTATTCAATTTACATGTTGTTTTTATCCATTTGGAGATGTGCTGATCATATAAGGATTGATTCGCAATAAGTGAGAAATAATAAGTGCATGCTGTACAAAGCTGTAGATATTTCCAAAAATCCTGGTGGGGAAGATTCCATTGAGTACATAGATCAGAATAAGATTTTATTCTTAACGTATGGGGTTCAAGTATGTCTCTTAATAAAAGTATGCCTCTATTTTTCCAGGATCGACAATAGATTGGATGGTTTTCGAGAGATATTTGGCTATTTCCCCAGATAGGAGCATAAGCAAGAGGGGCAGGGTTTGATTTGAGATATTTATGAATTATTTTCCAGTAAAACATGGATGGTACTATAGTGGGGTGAGATTTTAATTTAGAGGGGATGGGATTATAAATAAAAGAGATAGCAATGTTGTTAGCACAAAGGGAGGCTTCCATATTAACCCATAAAGGTGAATTGGCGTCAGGTTGAATAAACTATTTGATAGTCTGGGCTGCACGAAAAGCCCAAAAGTAGGCCTGAAACCAAGGGAGGTCAAATCTGCCTCTTGACCAATATGATCTAAGTTTATTATGACTAAATCGGGGGATTTTGCCATCCCAAATAAAATTACCTATTAATTTGTCAATTTTGATGAGGAAGCAAGAGGGAAGTTTTAGAGGGATATTAGAAAAAAGATACAATATTTTAGGAGTTATTGTCATTTTAATAGCAGAAATGTTCCCATTAAAGGTAAGATTAAGCAATTTCCATCTGTCAAATATATTTTTAATGTTAGTTAGTAAAGGAGAGAAATTAGCATCCCAAACTTTATCTAATGATGGGATGATCCGGATACCTAAATATGAGATACCTTGGGGAGCCCAGCGGAAGCCCAAAGGATCATTCATATAAGATTTACAGAGGTTGTTTAATGGTAGCGTTTCAGATTTATTAAGATTTAGAGCTAGTCCCAAGATAAAGGTGAATTCGTTAAGAAGTTTAACTAAAGGTTGCCCTGAAGATTGGAGATTTTCTAGGAGAATAAGAAGATCATCTGCATAAGAGAGTGAAGTGTAGTGAGAGTTACCAATAGGGATGCCTTTAATTATGCAGGATTGACGAAGAGCTGCAGAGAAAGGCTCCATGGCAAGTATAAACAAATATGTTGATAAGGGGCATCCCTGTCTAGTGCCTCTTGCAAGACGAAAGGCGGGGGATAGAGTTGTGTTAGTAAGAATTTGAGCAGAAGGGAGAGTGTACAATAATTTAATACAGGCGCAGAAATTGTTAGAGAAACCAAAATGTGATAAAACTTGGTATAAATAGTTCCAATTAAGGGAATCAAATGCTTTCTCAAAATCAATGGCTATGGCTGTGGCTGGTGATTTAAGAGCTTTTGCTTTGTGGATTAAATTAAACAAGGAACGGAGATGATCAGAACCGGTTCTATGTTTAATAAATCCGGCTTGAGAAGGATGGATGAGTTTTGAAATTAATGAATCTAAGCGAAGGGTTAATAATTTAGCAAAGATTTTTCCGTCTGTATTGAGCAGTGATATCGGTCTGTAACTTGAGGGAAGAGAGGGATCTTTATCTTTTTTTGGTAAAACAGTAATAATAGCCTCGGTCATAGTGTGGGGTAGTTTACCATTAGAAAATGCTTCCAGATAGACCTTAAGAAGTAAAGGGCAAAGAGTACCAGATAGGGATTTATAGAAATCAACAGGGAACCCATCACTCCCAGGGGATTTACCATTTTTTAAAGATGATAGTGCTGTTTGGATCTCTTGTAGGGTAAAGGGTTCATCCAGTATGGCCATATCTTGATGAGAGAGGTGAGGAAGATGCAGTTTATCGAAAAATTCATGTATTTGATTGGAAGAACTGGAATTTGGATGAGAATATAGTTGCTGGTAGAAAGAATGCATAATATGGTTTCTTGTAAGGTTGTCTGTATAAATTTGGCCTGATGGGTCTTTCAAACCAGCAATATAGCTCTCCATCTGCTGAGTTTTAAGCTGATAAGAAAGCAACTTCCCACATCTGTCTCCTTGTTCCCAATAGCGGTGTTTAAGCCTTAAAAGTGCAAGTTCAGCTTTCCTGGATATTAGTTCGTTTATTTTAATTCTTAATTGAAGAATTTCAAGATGTAGTGGTGAGTCATGATTGTTTTTTTTTTTGTTTTATAGTACTGAGTTTCTTTCTCTTTAAGGGAATTCTCTAAATTTGCTAGTTGTTGCTCTCTTAGCTTTTTCCTGTGAGCTATGAAACTAATAATTTTGCCTCTAATTGTTGCTTTTAATGCTTCCCAAACTGTGCCTTGAGATACCTCAGAGGTATCATTAAATGAGAGAAAGTCTTGAATCTGGGCTGTAATCCAAGGAATAAATTCTGGGTCCCTCAGTAAAAGTGGATCTAAATGCCAAGAAGGAGATTTAGAGGGGTGGACCCCAAAGTAGATGTAAACTTATAGGAGAGTGGTCTGATATGGTAATTGGGAGGATGTCTGTATTAATAGTTTTTTCTGTAATAAGAGGGGATGAAAGCCAATAATCAATACGGCTGTAAGATTTGTGTAATGGGGAGTAAAATGTATAGTCATGCTGTCTAGGGTGGAAAGTCTCCAAATGTCAGAATGGCCCAGATCTTTCATTAGCAATGTCAAGGCATTAATGCTTCGTGGATGAGCATCGTATGATTTATTACTTCTATCTAGGTGTGCTTCTAAGGTTAAATTAAAATCCCCACCCATAAGAACAGGTGAGTTATTGTTGTTATTAATCACAATTTGTTGAGCCAAGTTATGAAAAAATTCAGGGGAGTCAGAGTTAGGGGCATAAACATTAACTAACATAAAAGTACCTGCAGTGGAAGATAATTGAATAATAATCCATCTACCGTCCGAATCCGTGATAGTTTTCTTTGGGATCCAATTAAGGGACTTATGTAATAGAATAGCAACACCTCGTTTTCTAGAGGAGGCAGAGGATGCAAATATTTGACCGACCCAATCCTTTTTTTAACCTGTCAACATCCTCTGACATAAGTTTAGTTTCTTGCAAGAAAGCAATATATGTTTTATGCTTCTTAAGGTAGGTAAGTATTTGTTTGCGCTTACAAGGTGAATTGAGTCCCTTAACATTCCATGAATGTAATATCAAATCACTCATAACGGTAAACAGTAAAATAGGAAGTTACAAATCGGAATGAGGGACTCATAAAAAACTAAATCAGAGAATGTCAAAGATTCTAAAGGCAGGTGAATAGGTTGTACTAATGTGAGCAGTATCCTTAGAATATATGGATTCAAAATAATATGATAAATATATCTATTGAGTCTCACTAAAGAGAAATACAGGGATAGAATAGTAGAGAGAATATTCATAGAAACAACGAAAACTTGTATATTACAGCAGGAACATTTGTGAAGTGTAGAGAGATAGGAGTCGGTACATATACCTGAGGCTCTCTCGCCACACTACTAGGCATGTAAAAACGTAGAAAACACTTAAGAAAAAGCAACACGCTATATTCCTAAAGTATTAACTATGTGTAACAATATCTTATAAGTAATTATTATGACTAGAACTCAGATAGTTAAGCTAGAACCCTGGGAAAAACCAATAAACATCATACCAAACAATGCAAAAAAAACATTTTTAAAGTGGTAATAAAACCAGACATGGTAATCATGTTGAACTATATCATATTAATTCAATAAAAATGGATAGTATGCCAATATAACATCACATATCACTAAACAGCATAATCAAAAGGTAAAGGCTTAGAAGACATGTAAACATCCACATAACCTTATTAAAGAATGGATATGTGATATATGTGTGCTATTAGCTTAAAGTAGTAGGTACACTAAAAAAGATATATAGATAACCACTATGTAAATATATGTATATAGCACTTGGCATAAAGTGAAAGTGAATCTTTAAATGTACTAAACATACATGGCGTTATGCTATGTTTTATGTTTCACTTTTTTATTTTATTTTATTGATAAGCTGATAGCTAGCAGCACACCTATGGGCCTGGGAAAAACCTAAAAAGAAAAAAAAAAAAAGGAAAATTGTATATATCCATGTAAATAGGTTTACACATTTAGATAAGTTCAGCAAGAATATACTTATAAATTCGATTCATTGAGAAAAAAAAAAATACAGCCCCTAAGTTTCAAACGCAAGTTACATTTTGATACTCTATAAACCGGCTGAATGTAATAGCTTAACAAGTTAAAATAGGCACGATTTGAACAAAAGAAAAAGAGAAAAAAGGAGTAACCAAAAGTGATACTGAAGTGAAGGGCTTCACATAAATGTTCACGCACAAAGTCAGAAACACATGGCAATCAATGAACCTTACAGTTCTGCACCCAATATACAATGTTAATTGCGTTGTTCTTCAGCCTCCCCTTAGTTTTCTTTTACAGGGGGTATAGGGAATCAGTCACCAGTTTTGCCCAGAAGGAAACAGGGGAATTAAATGTAGACAGCAGATTTGTGAGGACATCAGCAAGTGGCTCCTAGTCATCTTCATGAAGCGCTCCACGAAGGTGGTAGAGAAACATTATGAAGTGGAGCACACCTGTTAGATAGTGCAAGTGGTGTGGAAAACCAACATGTTTACAGACTCCAAGTAGAACGATAAGGGGATGTTATTCCAGCATTGCTAATGTCTAGTATGTAGAAAGCCGGCAAATTCCTTTCATACTCATATACATAGAGACTTGGGCAGGAGCAAATGGATTAGATGTACACTGTGCAGGTTTCTCTGAGTTCCTGTCCATTTTCATAGGCGATAGCAGGAAATCTTCGGTCCTCCTAAGAGGGATTAGGGGCAATAACTAGATCTAATGCATCACAGTTAACAGATGTGACGGGTGCAGTTCAAGGTGTGTTGAGAGATGCAGATGTGTTTTAAGTAAGCAAAAAAAGGAAAACTTTAAATACAGCCCTTAAAATTCTGGTATGGTTTACAGCTTTACTCAGTCCAAACCAGCTGGGTGTAATAGTGTTACATATTTTAGTATGAGATTTTGGGGGCTTTATATAGATATTCGCAAATACTATCAAAACCTCATATCAGTCAATGCTTGTAACGATTATTCATTTGGGAAGCAGTATTATGGATTCTGTTCTTTAGTTTCCCCTTTCTTTTCTTTTTGGGAGGTTCTGCTGATTTAGATGGGGAGCTAGATACCAGCTCTGCCCAAGAGGAGTCAGGTGAATTGGAATTAGGCAGGGCATTCGCATGAGTACCAGCAGGTGGCTCTAAGTCATCTTCTCGAAGTTCTTCATGAGATGAGAGTGAATCTTCACAGAGTGGAGTGTATTTATTAGACAACGCAAGAGGAATAGAGAAGTCAACATGCTTTTCGGTTTGCAAGTCCGACGTTGAAGGAGTATCATTCGAGCAGCACAAGTGTTTAGAATGCAGAGATTGAACAGACTTTTTTTCTTGTATGCGCGTTGAAACTCTGGCTGGAGCTGAAGTTTTAGTTGCGGTTTGTGCAGGCTTCCCTATAGTTTTTTGATTAGTTTCAAAAACGTTCACTGGAGACTGTCGGACTTCTTGAGAGGAATTCGGGTCAATATTTAGATCGACTGCAGCACAATCAATGGGTATAGTATGTGTAGTTTGAGGTATATTGAGAAACGCTGATAAAGCTTCAGGTGTGTGAAAGTCTTTAAATGAATCGTTCAGAAATTGACGCATTGTGGCTGGGTAGCGTAGAGCAAACTTAATACCCTGCTGGTGGGAAACAGTTTTGATAGGATTATAAAGTCTGAGCTTATTAGATAGTTCTCTTGAGAAATCTCTAAAAATTGATATTTTATGATCCTGCCAAATAAGCGTACCCACTTGCCTCGCTTTTTGAATAATTAATTGTGTGTGTGCATAGTTCAGAAATCTGGCGATGATGGGCCTTGCTTTTTGAGTAGGACCAGGCCTTGGGCTTAGAGTACGATGAGATCTCTCAATAGTGAGGTCTTGGTCGGGTGGAAGTTTAACCAACATTGGAAGCGCGTGTTTCAGAAGTGCACTGGTGTCTCCGAGCTCTGCACCTTCAGGAAATCCCAGAAGTCTAAGGTTGTTACGTCTGTTTCTGTTTTCGATGTTATCAATTTTATCCTGAAGATTTTTAATAATTCTATCCTGTTCCCTGATTGTAGCTTTCAGATCCATAATAGAGCCTTCATTTTGAATTGTTTTAGTTTCTGTAGCAGAGATTTTTTGGTCAAGCAATTGTACATCAGTAACATTTTGTTGTGAGGTTATTTTTAAGTCATTTAACTCATTGATTAATTGCTGAAACATTGATTCAATTCTGTTGAGAGAGCTGCTATGCAAAGGTTGGTCGGCCATTATTGCAGGCCGAAAATAGAGCAGCTGTCTGATTGCAGATATAAAATTCTATAACTGCGAGATAGCAAAAATACTATACCAGAGCTGAACTTTGATGCAGGTAGAGTAAAGACCCAGTATTTGGCAAAGAATGAATGTCTGGGTAGAAATGGATGGATGATGATAGTTGGTGAACCCAGGAGCAGCAGAATTAAGCAGCCATCTTCAGCTCAGCCAAGCCACGCCTCCACATTACACTTTTTGAAAAAGAGAAATTCATTGCAAAAACCTCAGTTTCAATGCAGCAGTTAGGGCTGATTCCACACTGACAAAAGTCTGGAATTTGATGTTTGGGTTACTAGCCCAACCCACCTTTCACACACCAACAGGTGTCAAGGTGTGTGTTGGGGTTGAAGGGCCTAACTTTCACTTCATTCTCCTAAACTGTACCATCTTAGCTTGTTTACACATGGAATGGGGTGAGAATTAAGCCCAACGACCCAAATGCAGCGCATGCCTAGAGACATTCCAAGTAACCCTTTTACTGTTTGAAAACAGAGGATAAAAATCCAAATCAGTGAGCACACATTGACCTGCTTAAAGAAATCAAGAAGCCAGATCTGCGGCTACTCCTACAGTTTAATGACCCAGATTCCCTCCCTGCTGGTAAAGCACCATGCAGTTACTAGGAGTGGTAAGATGCTCGAGATGTCAATGCACGCATGGCAAGAAAGCACACAAGCCAAACAACCTGCTCCACTGAAGGCACCAAACACTAGCGGTACAAGCAGTGGGGGGGGGGGGCACAAAGGAATACTGGCAAGATGCCAGTGAGCACAGTGCTCCCAAGGCACGGATGGTACCAGAAAACTGATGGATCAATCATCCAGCTCAAACCTGAGCTGGCAGGCAACAGAATCAACAGTGCAACTAGTGTTGCTCAGACAGTATCCTACTAGACTGGCTAAAGTACAGTTTAAGAACTCACCATAACAGTAGATCTTCAAGAGAGGCTCTTGCAGTAGGTAATTACCATTAGGACTAAGCTGCCAGGTGCTAGGACCACACAGAAAACTTCAGATAGCAGTGTCTGGCGGGGTACCGCCCACCCGATGTAGCATGATGCTATATAGTGAGCGATCCCCACACCTGCCCTCCAGTTCTCCTGCCGGAGACCCAGAAAGGTGCGACAGGAGAAGGAGTGGGCTCCTGGAGCCAAGTACAGGCTATGTTAGAAGTAGTAGCAGAAAAAAAAAACACAGGGAAGGTGGGAGGGAGAGCAGTACGTACCTACTGCAAGAGCTCTCTTGAAGATCTACTGTTATGGTAAGTACTTACTCAACTGTACTATCTTACTACGAGAGGGCTCTTGCAGTAGGTAATTACCATTATGACTGAGTCCCAACCAGTCAAAGACAGACAAGTCTGAAACGTGGGAGGCAGGAAAGGTCTGCAGTAGGCAGGGATCTAAGCTAGAAGCCCCTGAAGGACAGTGATGCCAAAGCTAGTCCTAGGCCTAGAAGCAATGTCTAAACTGTAATGCTTAGTGAAGGTGTGGACAGAACTACAAGTTGCTGCTGCACAGATATCAGTGGCTGAGATACTTCGGAAACCAGCGGTAGATGCAGCCATGCCTCTGTCTGAATGTCCTTTAACTTCCCCCAGAAGTGGCTCGTTATACTTCTAATAAAATAGAATGCAGTTTGCCAACCATTTGGACAAACACTGTTTGGAAACAGCAGCAGTCTCTCTTTTAGGCATAAAAGAAATAAAAAACTGATCCGTTTTGCAGATGGACTTCATTCAGTTAGTGTAGTAAAGCAAAATTCTACGTACACCTAAAAGTATGTAGTATTGCTTCCCCCTGAATAGAACGCTCAGGGTAATACACTGGTAAGTGTATGGTCTGATTTAACGTGAACTCAGAAACCACCTTGGTAAAAGCTTAGGATCTGTAGTATGCAGAGGCACCAGGTCTCTCTGGAAAATCAAATAAGGTTCCTTACAAATCAACGCCTGAAATTCGGAGATCCTTCGAGCTTTCCATGAAAGGTAGTGCATGTCGCAACTCACAGCCGGTTCAAAGGGAGGCAGGGTGAGTTTCTCGAGAATGAAATTCAGATCCCAGTGAGGAGCAGGGCTCCTGACTGGGGGTTTCAAATGGCAGATCCCTTTCAGGAAGGTTTTGGATATCTCCAGCTGAGCCAAAGTTTTGCTGTCCACCAGAGTGTGGTAGGCAGAAATGGCACACAAGTGGACCTTTAGAGTAGAGTAACAATCCAAGGTCGGATAGGTGCAGCATGTACTCCAGGACCTGCAGTACGGGGCACGAGAAAGCATTCCAACCTTTAGCTGTCGCCCAGATGGAAAATCTTTTCTATTTTATAGCACAGGTAGATCTTGTGGACAGCTTTCTAGCCACCACCAGTACCTGAGCCACTCTGGAGGAAACTCCAAAATGTGAAGCAGCTATGTCAGCAGATGCCACGTGTGAAGGTGAAAGGACTCGAGGCCTGAATGGACCAGGGTGCCCTGTTCCTGAGTTAGAAGATCCTGGCAGATGGGCAGTGGAACCGGAGGTTCCACCATCAACTGCTGAAGCACAGAGAACCAAATTTGGTGAGGCCAGTAAGGGGCGATCAGGATCATGTGTGCCCCCCTCTGCCTGCAATTTCAGAAGCACTCGTTGCAACAGAAGGAATAGAGGGAAGGCGTGTAATTTAATTTAAACGTATCATAGGAATCACAACCCTCTGAGTCGTAGACTCATTTACAAAGGCCCTGCGTCAAACATAATCATACATACAAAGAGACAGTACAATACAGAAGTAAGAAATCACAGCTTATAAAGAGGTATTTTACATACAATAGCTAGGGTGGCTATTGACCTATACATGTAGTAGCTAGGGTATTGAACGTAAATACAAGTGGTACAGTTACAGAGCAAGTGCAGCCTCGGGGGCGTTGTCAGCAGAAACAGTGACCTGTAACAAAGATGTCCTGTACAGGTGCTGGCTAAGGGTAGTGAATGCCCTTCACTTTAAGGGCAGTGAATACGTGTAAGAAAGTCCCTGTCCAACAAAGAGACAGTGCATCTCACCAGAAAGCACCACGCCCTGGAACGAGCGAGCAGAAACTGAGTAGTTTTGAGTTGGATGGGGTTGCAAATTGATAGAGGTCTGGCCAGCCCCAAAGATCAAAGATTTCTTCTACCACTGACTGTCTCAGTTCCCACTCGTGAGCCTTGGCCGGAGTGTGGCTGAGGCTGTCTGCTAGGACGTTTTGAATGCCCGGGATGTGTACTGCCAAGAGATGAAGACCGTGTTGGATTGTCCAGAACCATACATGCATCGCTTCCAGACACAGGGGATACAAGTGTGTGCCTCCTTGTTCATTCAGGTACCAGACTATGCACATATTGTCCAGCTGGATCAGGAGAGATCCTGGTCTGAGGAGGGGCTGGAAGGCCTGTAAGGCATAAAGCATTGCTCTCATCTCTAGCACGCTGATATGTAGAGAAAGTGCTCTCTGAGACCAGGACTTCTGTGTCCAGTGATCTCCCAAATGGGCTCCCCAACCTAGTCCCAAAGAGTCCATCATCAGGGTCTGGGTGGGGAGAAGAGGCTGAAACAGAACACCTCTTTTGAGGTTGTCCAGGTTCTGCCACCATAAGAGATCTTGAGCCATAGGATTGGAGACCAAGATAATGTGATCCAGGTCGTCTGACCTCTGATCTCCCTGTGCCCAAAGTATCCACTGCGTGACCTGCTTGTGGAGTCTGACTAGGTGAACTGTCAGGATGCCTACTGCCAAGAGACCCAGTAGACGTAGGACTGATCTTGCTGTAGTCCGATGTTGGGAGGCCACAAGGTTGGCTTGCCTTTGCAAAGTTTCCGCTCTATCTGGTGGGAGGAAGGCTCTTCCCTGGACCGTATTCTAGCAGTGCTCCAATGAATTGTAGGTGCTGTGATGGTGATAGGTGGGACTTTGGGTAATTCACCATGATGCCCATTTGATTGAAAAGGTCCAGCGTAGCAGACAAGGAGGTTACAAGACCAAAGGAGGGGATCTGGAACAGTCAGCATGCAGAACCTCTTGTACTCCATGTACAGGTTCAGGTTGCTCAGGTCCAAGATTGGTCAGATGCTGCCGTCTTTTTGGGCACCAGGAAGAAGTGGGAATAATATTCCCTGCCTGCCTGGTTCTGAGGAACAAGCTCTATAGCTGCTTTTCTTAGCAGAGTTTCGATTTCCTCTCTGACGAGATGAATGTGTCCAGGAGGATAATGAGAGGGACCTGGAGAGTTTTCTGGAGGTCTCACTAGAAATTCTATTGTGTGATCTTGTGTTATGAGTTGAAGTACGCATGAGTCTGATGTGATCGCCTCCCAACTCGGTAGGTAGCTTGCAAACCTGCTCCCTACTGGTTCCTCCTGAACTGTCTATGGAGGTGGGAGGGCCTGTCGCAAGTCAGGAGGCAGTAGGGAGGTTAGAAGATGCTGCCCTGGAGGCTCTCTGGGACTTGGGTGGGGGAAGGGAGCACCTGCTGAGGGGGCCAGACATTTGTTCTGACATCGGTTGGGTTGTTGTTTTTGTTGACGCCTTTTTGCCTCTGAAATGGTTGCTTATTAGGAGGCTTGTACATGAACTGGACAGAGCGTAACACTTTGCCCTTGTCTTGCAAGTCAGTGATAATGTCTTTGACATTACCCCGAAAGAGAACAGGTCCCCTGAAAGGGGCGTCTTGAATGGCAGACTGGACTTTGGGTGCCAGGCCAGAAATTCTCAGCCATGAGTGTCTGCGTAGGCTCACAGTGGTAGCTGTACCACGGGCTGAAGCATCCACACCATCACAGGTGGCTCTCGGAACATGACAGCTGGCAGATCTGCCCGTTCTGACCATTTGAGGAATGTCTGTTTTCAGGTCAGTCAGGTAGAGCCTTGATTTTGGATTCTAACTGGCTCAGAATGGACTTCTGGTAGACCACCATATGAGCCATATAGTTAAGGGCTCAAATGGCTCGTGTAGAGGATGAACAGAACTTACATCCAAATTGGTCTAGTTGCCTTGACTCTTTGTCCGAAGGAGAAATGCTCAGGTGTTTAGGTTTGGCAGACAGGTCATCGGCCACATTAATGACCACAGAGTCAGCTTTTGGGTAGGTTCTGAGGTGTCTACTTTCAGGTGTGAGATAAATTCTGTCAGCCTTTCTGGATATGGTAGCTAGAAAAGGTGGCTGTTTCCAGACAGTGGATGCCAAGTCCTCGTGAGGGCCTATCCATGGGGGAATGAGTGTTGGAGACTGATCCATCAAGTCAAGGTGCTTAGTGAGCTTCTCTGATGTTGAGGATCTTGTTCCTCAGTCTTCCAATCGTATGCCTCCTGAATCTTTCGGAGGAGCTCCATCAGGAAGGGTCCTCTGGAAGGGACTTGGGAGATTCCTTCGGTTTGGGTTCCTCTGGGGTTAGAGGGCTCATAAACAGAGCCTGATGGAGAGGACACTGATTCAGATTCTGACGTCGGACTCCTGTCAGTTACCCTAGGCTAAGGAAGTGGAATCTCAATGGCCACCGGGAGCCCCCTGGAAGAGTCAGGCAAGGTGATGATCTCGTGAGACCTACTGGAGGTCAATGGGAAAGACTCCATTGACGAAAGAGATCTAGTTGTTAGTTGTGAGGGGACTGTCGAAGGGGTAGCCACCGGCTGACATCTGTACAGTTCGGAGGCAAATTGCATCTTGGCTTCGTTCCACCAAGAACTTAGCATCGCCTGCAAGTCCACCTTTTCCATTAAAAAATAGAAGTGTACCCTGACAGAGGGTAACCTGGCACAGGGTATTGAGGAGTCGGGTATCCTGGTATTGGGTCCCCCAGCGTAGGATATCTCGGTGTCGGATAGCTAAGCGATGGATAGCCCGGTGTTGGGTACCCAGGCAGACACCCTGGAGAAGGATAATGCTGTGCCGGGTAGCCGGGCATTGGGTAGCTTGGTGGTGGACCTGACAGAGGAGCCGAGGGACCCGGAAGAGGGTCCAATGGCACATTGTCAGGACCTGGTGAGGGAAGGTCCAGCATCGGTCCCCCAGTCAGACGATCCGTTGTCGGCCCTGAACAGCCGGAAGGTTCTGCCGGAGTCCAGGGAGGAGTGGAGGGCCCAGACACAGGGACATAAGGTGTAGACACGGGGTCCAGAGGCTCTCGTGTCAGGTGAACCAGCATCGGCAGCGAAGTGGTGCAGATATGCAGTCGTTCTCCCCTTCTGGGTCTGAGTGTGCAGGGGAATCCAGAGGGTCCACCACAGAAGGTGGAGAGGGAGGGTCCCAAGAGGGTGAACTCTCCCAGAAAGCTGCCTCACAGGTGGTAGCTGGTCGGGAGGCTCGATGTCAGGCCTGTTGTCAGGGCCTGATGGAGGTTCCGGGGCTGGGTGTTTGCTGGTGGGACCAGCGCCGAACTTATCAGCCGTGGCTGGGTAGTTGACAGAGAAGCAGATGACTGGGTCATTGGCCTTGCTATTCCTTTACACCCAGAGGTTTTGATGGGCCTACAGGTAGCTGGCAGCTCCTATTTCCTGGAGACTCCCGCCGGAACCGAGACCAGCTCTGGCAGGAGCACTAACGGCTATTCCTAGGTAGAAAAAGCAGCACTTCCCTTGGGGGGAAGGCTGCTTGACATCCGCGGTCCCCGAGGGGAGTTGCAGGTGGGAAGGAGACAGATCCTGGTCCTGATGTTTCTCCTTGCCCTTCTTCTTGCGATGTCCCTCTGGTGAAGGGGAAGAACTCCTGAGTTTCTGCAGCTCCTTCTCCATGGAGGCCATTTTTTGTTTTAAAATATGAGCTTCCAGGGCCTGTTGATGGTGTTTCTGTGTGGCCTGGTTGAAGATCTGGCAGGCCTCACAGTCCTCGGTCTTGTGCTCTGGACCCAGGCAGAAAAGGCAGAGGGAATGGCAGTCTTTTTGAGGGAGCAAAGATCCATAGGAGTTGCTTTTATTTTTATGCAAATCTGAAGGCGTCTGAGATGACATACACGAAGTGTTGAAATACTAACACTAAGAAATCAAAGAAAAAAATGAGTAGAAATATTCATCCAAAATGGCAGTCAACAGTAGCAGCGTTCTCCGCGAGGTCCGACATGCGCAGGTCGACAGTGGAAAAGAACTTTGAGGGCGGGCGAGGGGACCGCTCACTATACAGCATCATGCTGACGTTGGTCAAGTGATGGGAAGGCGGTCTCCCACCAGACACTGCTAAAGTTTTCCGTTTGGTCCTAGTGCCTGGCGACTTAGTCCCAATGGTAATTACTTTGAGAGGACTCTTGCAGTAGGTAAGATCATCAGATACCATTATTTTGGTCAGATATTGGATGGCCTCAGATGGTATAGACATCTGATCAAGGGTCTGACCTCCTAGGATCTACTGTAAGGATCTGAGGTACCCATGGATTTGACCTGAATCTGATAGATTCAACCATCAGATCCAGGGATCCGACCATTGAATCCACTGAATCTGAGGTTGGATACGATCACCAGATCTAACTATCTGGTGATCGGATCCAATGGATCTGACCTCAGATCCGATGGATCTTACTTCGCATCCATTAGCCAGACCCTAGGTCAGATACAAGCACTATCTGATGGAGAACAGTCAGATCCACAAAAACACTAACTAGGCAACACTAGCAACAACCACAAAAGAGGTAAAATACAGCAATGAGTTACAGGAAGCCAGCTTTATGGATACCAAGTGGGTCAAAAATACTGAAGGTTCAGAGATGGGGAAATCTTTGAAAAACTTTATAACAAACACTAGCCAGACTCAACAGGCAAAAATACTTTAGACAGAAAGGGATGACCGCACCAAAGAATGATAGGGAGGGAAAATCTGGGCAGTATACCCGAGCATAAACCAAAAGAATAACAGTTCCCCTGAGTCTTAATGGAGCCCCCGGTAAGAAATTATTTACCTCGGGCAGCAAGCTAAACCTGGACAACTCCTACATGATATTCTACTGAAACACCCTCTTTCAGGTACTGCAGACACTGAGAAAGTGCTTGGCTAGCATGTTATTCAGTTTGAAAGTCGCAGCTTAACAGGCACAATTTCTAAATTTGAGGGTGCTCCCTGACACCAGCTTGCCCCAACCTGCTTCTAAGTTGCCTAATTCTTGAAGAAAAAAAACAACAAATAAGCAGTTCTTCTGAGAGAGTACCATCTATGCAGTTTACTCCTCAGTGGTACAGCAAAGACTGAGTAGCTGATGCCTTCGGATTCCTCTGGTGTTTAAGATTCTGTGCGGACTGACAGCTTGGGCTACATGACTACCCCAGCAGGGGAGCTCCTTACCCATATGTATTAACTCCACACTGACAACATGGAGCAATACAGAAAACAGTTCGGTGTCTCCCCAGAAATCCTGCTGGAGGTAAGACTGTCCGAGTGCTAAGTCTAGGCAGCAGAAGCCCAGAGGGCCGTGATGCCATAATCTATATGGAAACTGTTTATCTAAGACAACCCTATAGGCAGCAGAGATATCAATGGCTCAGGTACCAGCACTGCTGTGTGTAGACTGGCAATGGGTGCCTCCAATGCAACCAGGGGGAAGGAACACAGACATCAATACCACACAACATGGCGCCAATGGCCTTGAAACAGAACAGGAAGAACCAGACTGTAACCTCTGCACTTGCATCTTTGCACTGAAATGAGGACACAATATAGCAGTGCCAGGAGTCAGACGTGGAGCATAAGCAGGGTGGTGGGACCATAACTTTTTATGACTCAAAGAAGACTGCCTATCCTCCTGGTTGCAAGTGAACTGTTACTGAAACTCTCACCTAGTGAAGAGCGACAGTCCAGAAACAGGCCCATTGCTGGAGCAACTGCCTTAACAGATACCCTCCCTGACATAAGCTGGTAAACGAACTGGTCATCAAATGAGGTAGGCGGAGAGAAACCTGTAGATACAAAACTGTGATGGTGTAAAGAAATTAAAATTATGTACACTCCATAATTCTTGAAAAGAAAAAATAAAGGGAGTGAGACATGGGGAGTGGTGCAATGCACTGGCTGTGGGGTGGCAGTCTTCCGGGAGATGTTCTGGAGGCTGCGATGCTGCCCTATTTGTAGGCACCTCTTTGGTCTGAGGCAGGAGGTTGCATGTCTCCAGGCCGACCTGGCGAGGATTCATGAAACCTCCTCCACCAGCCAGGGACCACCAGAGCCACTGCCTCAGAGGTTGCCAAGAAAGAGGAGCGGTTGGACCACTGTGGGCTCAGGGAGGGTGAGGGTGGTAGGTCAGAGGTGTATCCCTCCAGTTGTACCTCTCTACAGTTCATATGCTGTTCTGGCAGAGCATGGTTCCTCTATGGAGACACCCACAATGGAGAACAAGGAGGATGCTGGGAACCTCCACAAAGGAGACCCAGAGGAGGGTGGCACGAGACCCCACAGGAAAAGGAAACAACTCCTGGAGGGGGACTCAATTGTTAGGAGGGTAGAACTGAGGAAGGGAGGGGAGATGAGGTGCCTGCCTAGTGCAATGGCTGGGAGGGACAGGAAGCGAATCCTCAGGATAGTGGGAGCAGCTGCACAGGAGAGGGAGCTGGATGTCCCTGTCCACCTCGGGACAAATGATCTAGCTGGGAATGGGATCAGAACAGTGCAGTAGAAGTTTTTGGAGTTGGGGAGGGACTTTAGACAAGTAGCATGCATGGTAACCTTTTCAGATGTGCTGCCTATGGCATGGGTGAGGCTAGCGTAATCCGCAATGTGGGATTCAATGAATGGTTGAAAAACTGGTGTGGAGCTCAGGGTTTTGGCTTCATTGGGGACTGGGGGTCCACCTGGAAGGATGCAGGCCTATACTGGCACGATGGTCTGCATCTGTCTGGGCGGGGAACCAGGATCCTAGGTGATAGGTTTAAAAGCTTCACTGGCAAGCATTTAAAACTAGCCAAGGGGAAAGGCACTGAAAAGGAGCAGGGAAATACCAGCCCCCAACATAAATGAATATTACATACCTGTCGTAATTCTTGATCTTCCAATGTATTGTCACCATTCATCACTGGTGGGTTTCAGCCATGAGTGTAGCACCCTGCAGGAGCTTTTTTTTTCCTTTTCAAGGGGGAGAAACCGGCACTGGTTGGGCCGCCCATGAGGCCAAAGCACATCAAGGCTCTCGTGGACTGGCTTCTCCTCTGCCTCAGTACTGAATGCCAGAGAGACAGAGGAAAAGAGAATAGAGGAAAGGGAGGGCAGGGCAAGGGAACCCGAGTGATAGCAAAAGGAAAAGATAAAAACAGAAAAAGGAATAGGCTGGCCAGAGGACGAGGAGGATCTGTGGATATGGGCCATAAGACCCCAGCCCCTGGATGGCCAGACAAAATAGGAAAGGAGAGAAGAAAGGAAGATAAAGGGAACAAGGAAGGGGAGGGGTGGGGGACCCGACAAGACCCAAACAATAACCCAGGAGAAGATGGAGTGTATCCCGAGGAAAGCAGCAAATTAAAGATAGTAGCTTTGAATGTGCCCAGCAGCACTAATTCCTCTTAGCTAGATGGGCGATCGGGAAGGTCCCCCTGCTTAACCAGGGAGGAATTCCCCTGGATGGGAGAGCACATCTCCCAAGGTAGTTAGAGAGGTAAACACCAAGACAGAAAAGTCGATAGGGAGCAGGGCAGGGGTAATTGGGAAAAAAAAAGGCAGTAAGGACAGGGAGGGGCTAAAAGGGGTAAGGCCATCGAAAATTGGAGGGTGATGAGTACCAATGCCCGTAGTCTGGGTAACAAGCTCCCTGAACTAGAGGCCTTGATGGAAGAGGGATGCCTGGATATCGTGACAGTCACAGAAACATGGTACACAGAGAACCATGACTGGGATGTCAACATACCAGGGTACACAATCTACAGGAGGGACAGGGAGAGTAAAGGAGGAGGAGGAGTTCTCTACATAAGGGATTAAAGCAACTGAATTACAGGGTAAACAGGGAGGAGAGGAGGCACTGTGGGTTACCCTGGACACAGGAAATGGCACCACAGTCCACATGGGGGTTGTATACAGACCCCATCTCAGTGGGAGGAAATGAACAAGGAAATGATAGAAGGCATCCTTGAATTGGCAGAAAAAGGAGAGATAGTGTTGATGGGGGACTTGAATATGCCAGATGTTAACTGGAGCACCTTTAGTGCAGCCACATCCAAGAGCAGGGCCATTCTCGATGCTCTATAGGGGCCATGCCTCAAACAGCTAGTGTTGGAATCCACTCGGGAGGGCACAATCTTAGACCTGGTACTCTCAAATGAGGATGGCGAGAGGATCTCAGATTTAGAAGTGGGTAGCCATCTAGGAACAAGCGACCACCAAACAGTATGGTTCATGATAAACAGCTGTAGAGTCAAGCCATAAAAAAGCAAGGGTACCGGACTTTAGAAGGGCTGAGTTTGGCAAAATAGGAGAGTGCCTCAGAAAAGCACTACCAAACAGGCAAGAAGGAAGAGTGAAGGAATGGGGAAAAATCAGAACTGACATCACAGAGGCAACAAGCCTTTATGTAAAGCAAATAAATCAAAACAAAGGAAAAAAAAAACACTATGGTTCTCAAAAGAGGTGGCAGGGAAGGTTAGGGAGAAAAAGCATTCAGGAAGCATAAGGAAACAGATAAGCAGCAGGTCAGAGAACTGTACCAGTTAAAGCAGAAGGATGCAGGGAAGGCAGTAAGAATAGCAAAGCCCCAAACCGAGAAAAAGATAGCCAACTCAGTTAAGAAGGGGTATAATACCTTTAATAGGTACATTAGGGAGTGAAGAAAGACCAAGGGAGGGATAGTGAGGCTTAATAAAGGGGAAGGGGTGTGGGCAGAGGGTGACCGTGAAAAAGCAGGGATACTGAATAAATACTTCTGCTCAGTATTCACAAAAGAGGAGGAGGGGAGGTACCTAATCCAATCAATAGAAGCACTCTGGATAGGGGGGTTGATCTATGCTTGTTTCCTTCTCTTTCTCCATAGTCCTCCCTCTGACCAGGCTGAAAGGGCACTGCCTCTCTCCTGCAGTGCTTCCAGCATTTCAGCCACCCCCCCGCGGAGTTTCAGCTGCATCCTTTGGACCCCAGGTACATCTCAGCTCCTTTGCCACTGCAGAAGCCAACTTGGAACAGGAGCAGAGTTTTCCTTACTTTAAATTACGGGCACTTCTGTGGTCTAAACCTGACTGGCCATTTCTCGGTTTCATGGTGTGCTGATTGGACCTGTCTCTCTATGACCTGTACTTTGTGGCTTGCTGGAAATTTACCTTTTCTGTGAGCTTATTTTAACATGAAAGCCTGCTCAATTCTATTTGTTTTTTTGTGTGTGTCCAGTTTCCTGTTAGCAGATTATAAAGATCTGCTCTAGAGGGACCTTAGTTCTTTTATTTGCACTGCAACTGGGGATATGATAGAGACATACAAGTATCTCACAGGGAGGAACAGGGTGCAGGAATACACTATATTTAAGCGAAAAAGATGTACCAGGACTAGAGGGCATGGGATGAAGTTGGAGGGAGGACGATTCAGAGGAAACATGAGGAAGAATTTCTTCACAGAACGGGTGGTGGACAAGTGGAACACCCTGCCAGAGGAAGTGGTGGGGGCTGAAACAATCACAGGATTTAAGAATGCATGGGATAGACAAAGGAATTCTGGAGGTCAGGGGTAAGGGGCAACAGACTTCTAGGAAAACAAACAACTTACAAGCTCAAATGGGCAGACTGGGTGGGCCATAGGCCCTTATCTGCTGACACTGTCTATGTATCTGTGTATGTATAACAATATAGTGTTCTCTTCCCCTTAACTTACGAGTTTCACTCAGTGGTGTTTCACCTGGTATAAAAAAAGATTCACTGTTTATACTCTCTTGCTCAATCCACTTATCTTTTCCTCACTATGCCTCTAGACTCTCTCAGACTACTA
Organism: Neoceratodus forsteri; assembly: GCA_016271365.2. Taxonomy (NCBI): domain Eukaryota; kingdom Metazoa; phylum Chordata; order Ceratodontiformes; family Ceratodontidae; genus Neoceratodus; species Neoceratodus forsteri. Next base: position 528,363,655 of record CM028137.1, on the reverse strand, counting down.
CTCCCTATCCTCTCTGTCCTCCCCCTTCTCACCCACACCTCTTCCCCCTCCCCATTATTACTGGTCCCTCTCTGCCACACTCCACTCCACTCTCCTTCTTAAATTACTCTATCCTGTCACCCTCTCTTCAGACCTGGTAACACTACCTCTTCTGCCCTAGTGCCTCACTCTTAGCAATTGCTATTTACTGCACACTACTATATATTCTATGCTTCCAGCCTCCTCCTCTCCACACCTCCCTTATCTCTAGTCGAGCCTGCTCTGTACCTTGGTATTAATGTAAAGCTTCATTACATTATCACTGCACTCCTACTCCTATCTTCTGGAGACATAAATCCCAACCCTGGACCGTGTCAAGTGCCTTTACACCACATCCACTGCTCCAGGAACTTCCCCATCAAGCCTCACTGTCCTCCTTCCCTGTGGAATAAAAATTCTCCACCTAAATATATGCAGCCTTCTCCCTAAAGTCAATCTACTCCAGCCCCTGGTTGCTTCGCTTGGTCCTGATATCATCCCATCTGAAACCTGGCTTAACTATAAAATAGGTGACCCTTCTCTCTCCATCCCAGGCTATATCTCGACAAGACCAGTCAGAGAGGGGTGGAGGAGTGGCTATGTATCCTCATCTATCCAATTCACCACCATTCTTTCCGCCTCTGTCTCGGAAGCATATGAGGTGCCTATCTTACACCTATCTCTCCCTTTCTTCATCCCTATATTTGTGGCAGGTGCCTATAGTTGCCCAGGCCTCCACTCCTCTGTTGTTACAGACCTCATCAGTTCCATAGTATCCACACCTCCATGGCGGAAGCTTATATTATGGGTGACTTTAACTGGTTATCCCCACCATGAATTAAGTGCAAAATGAAATTGATGCACAAACTTATCCCAGCTCATCCTTGATCCAACTCGGATGAACCATAAAATGGGTAAGCACTCCTTAACTGACTGGGCCCTCACCTCTCACCCACATAGGGTCATTAAATCTGGTGTATTATCAGATGACCTTTCTGGTACGTAAAATTCACAGACTCAAGGCCCCTCATAAAACCTTAATGACTCGTTCATACAAGTCTCTCATCCTCGTTCCTCTCCTCCATGACTTAGCTCATACAAACTGGGCCCCTGTAGCCTCAACAAACTTGATAGATGAAGCCACAGAATACTTTAAAGGTAAATTTCTCAACATTTGGAATCAGCATGCCCCACTTTGATGCATCAAGAGTCCATGGGAGCCACCTTCCTAGGATCTTACCTGAACTCAGCTTGTCAAAGAGCACGGGACCAAGCATGGAAGATACATAAACTCTCTACGCTCTCTAAAGACTATGACGCATATCATTCTCTTCTCAACAAGTGCACAAAAGCCACTTGTTTAGCTAAGGCAGACTACTTTAGCTCAACCTTTCAATCCAACATAAACAATCCATCCAAATTCTGGAAAGTCATCCACTCACTCTTCTCCCCCAAACATAAACAACATCCTTATTACTGATCATCCAATTGTTGCTACTAAATTTAATTCATACTTCACCTCTTGTGCCTCTGCTCTCCTATCCTCCTTATAGTCTACTAGGCCAAGTGTCCCCTCCACCTCACCACACACACTGCCCCAGTCTACTTGTTTCTCTTTCAATGAAATTGTCCCTTCTGACACCTTGGATGCACTGCATGCCTTAAACCCGTCACAAGGCAGTTCTCCTGATGGCTTGGACCCCAAGCTGCTATATCTCTCAGCTACGGCTATCTCTGCCCCACTGTCTGACCTCCACAACCTCTCATTCAAAATGGCAGCCATCCCACCTGTTTGGAAGCATGCCATTGTTCTTCCCCTACCCAAGGGCAGTGATCCTTCCTCACCGGGGAACTACCGTCCCATTTCCCACCCTTGCCAAACTGCAAGAACACTTGGTTCTTGCCCAACTCTCCTCATCTCTCTAGCTCCAGCTTTTTCACTCCTTTCCAATCTGGTTTTAGGAAAAACCATTCCACTACCACCTCCCTGATTAGGCTTACTGACTCCACCCTCTTGGGGATGGGCAGCAGTCAAATCACGTCTGCCATTTTTGTCAACCTAGCCAAGGCTTTCGACATGGCTTCCCACACCCTACTACTAAACTCCCTTTCCTCAGCAGGTCTGACTGATTCAGCCACTAACTGGTTCAGATCCTACCTTGTAGGCCGGACCCAGTCAGCCGGAATCGCTGACTCCACATGTCCCTCAAGGGTCCATGCTGGGCCATATACTTTTCTCCATATTTCTTAACCTACCATCTGTCTGTACATCAACCTCAATACATATGTACACAGATGACAGTCCTCTAGACAGTCCCCAACTGATGTTGCAAACAGACTTCAGCAGGACTTCAATAATGTCCAGCACTGGTTTTGCTCTCATCAACTTTTTCTAAACGCCAAGAAGACAGTCTCCATGACCTTCAGCATTAGGCAGAGACTCTCTAGGCTCCCCTCCTTCCATACCCTTGACAGGACACTCCTTGAAAACACCTCCTCATTGAGATATCTGGGTGCTTGGCTTGACCAACTTCTCACCTTCTCTGGTCATGTGGATGCCATCCTGAAAAAGCTGCACCCCAAGCTCGGTGCTCTATACTGGAACCAGAAAGTACAGTTATGTAAGAACTTACCGTAACAGCAGATCTTCGAGAGAGGCTCTTGCAGTAGGTATTCACATGAAGGACTATGCCACCAGGTGACAGGACCCCATGGAAAGATTTCTAGCTAGCAGTGTCTGGCAGGGAACTATCCCCAAGTCAGGTGACTGGCATCATGCAACGTTGGTATAAAGGGGCGGTCCCCCATGCCCACCTTCCAGTTCTTTCCTGCCAAAGGCCAAAAGAGGCAAGACGAGAGAGAAGAGAATATTTCCCCCCATTGAAAAAAGCAAAGAAACTTAGGGGGACAGAGGGCAGGAAGGCTATACCTACTGCAAGAGTCTCTCTCGAAGATCTACTGTTACGGTAAGTTCTCACGTAACTGTACTATCTTACTTCGAGAGGGCTCTTGCAGTAGGTATTCACATACAGGACTGAGTCCCAAGCAGTCTGGAACAAGGAAAAACTCTTGGGAGGAGGACTGTCATCCATAACAAAAAACCTCAGGGCTGAACAGGTCTCATGAGAGGATGCCTTGAAGGACAGCCAACCCAAAGCCTGCTCTACGGCGAGAGGCAATGTTCAATCTGTAGTGTTTCATGAAGGTATGGACAGAAGTCCAAGTTGCGGCTGCACAGATGTCTGCCGCTGACACATTCTTGAAACAATCCACAGAGGCCGCTATTCTCTGGTGGAGTGACCTCTGATTTGACCTGAAAGGGTCTTGTTGTACTTGTCATAACAGAAAGTAATACAATTCACCAACCATTTTGAGAGGCACTGCTTAGAAACAGCATTGCCCTCTCTTTTGTGAGCGAAAGAGACAACGAGCTGATCAGTCTTCCTGAGAGCCTTAGTGGTGTAGTATCTCAGGATTCTATGAACATCCAAAGTTTGCAAGAGGTACTCCCCTTGATTGGAGTGTTGAGTAAAGAAAGCGAGTAACTCAACAGATTGATTCAGTGTTGATTCAGCCACCACCTTAGGGAGAAACTTAGGGTTGGTTTGTAGAGCCACACGTTCCTTGTGAAAAATCAAATATGGAATTTTACACATCAAGGCCTGAAGCTCGCAAATCCATCGAGCAGAAGTGATGGCCACTAGGAAGAGTGTCTTCCAAGAAAGGAACTTTAAATCAGCTTCTGCTGCGGGCTCGAAGGGAGGCAATGTAAGCTTCTCCAAGATGAAATTCAAGTCCCACTGAGGGGCAGGAATGCAAATCAGGGGTCTCAAATGAAGAACCCCTCTAAGAAAATTCTTGGAGACTTCCAACTGAGCAAAAGCCCAGTCTCCAAAGGGAATATGGCAGGCTGAAATAGCTGCCATATGGACCTTTAACGAGGAATGGCTGAGACTCAGGTCAAAGAGCTGACGCATGTAATCCAGGACTATGTTGGCTGGGCACGAGAAAAGCTCAAAGTCTTTTGAGTTTGCCCAGATGGAAAACCATTTCCACTTCATCGCATAGGTGGACATGGAAGGCTTCCTCGCCACCACCAAAATGTACGCTACTAAAGGAGAGACTCTGAAGCGGGCTTTAGCTACATCTGCAGGAGCCACGCATGGAGATCAAGGGATTTGAGACCTGGATAAACAAGGGTCCCCCGATCCTGGGTCAACAATTGTTGCGACAGAGGAAGAGGAAGAGGTGGTTCCTCTGAAAACTGTTGCAGAAGAGAGAACCAAACTTGCCTGGGGCAGAAGGGGGCAATGAGAATCATTCAAGCCCCTTCCGATCTGAGTTTGTTCAGGACCTTGGAATTAAAGGAATGGGAGGGAAGGCATAAATTAATCTGTCCCTCCAACAGAGAGACAGAGCGTCCCGCCAGAAAGCGTCTCGCCCTGGAGTGAGCAAAAGCCGGAAAGTTTGGCATTTTGGGGAAAGTCGAAGAGGTCTACCTGAGGTGTCCCCCACTGCCGAAAGATGTCGTTTATGATCTGCTGATCTAAAGTACAGTTACGTAAGAACTTACTGTAACAGTAGATCTTCGAGAGAGGCTCTTGCAGTAGGTAATTACATATAGGACTGCCATTGGCAGGCGGCAAGAACCCATGGAAAAATTTCTAGCTAGCAGTCTCTGGCGAGGGACCACCCCCATGTCAGGTGACCAGCATCAGGAAACGTCAGTATAAAGGGGCAGTCCCTCACGCCCACCTTCCAGTTCTTTCCCGTCACAGGCCACAAGAGACCGGACGAGAGTGAAGCAGATATTTCTCTTACTGGAAAAGGAGTTGAAAAAGCTTAGGGGGATAGAGGGCGGGAAGGTATTACCTACTGCAAGAGCCTCTCTCGAAGATCTACTGTTACGGTAAGTTCCTACGTAACTGTACTATCTTACTTCAAGAGGGCTCTTGCAGTAGGTAATTACATATAGGACTGAGTCCCAAGCAGTCTGGAACAAGAAGAAGCACACAGGAGGAGGAAAGCTACTTAAAGCAGATCCTCTATCTGTGAAGGCCTTAAGAAAGGAGACCTTGCAGAACAGTGAGCCCAAAGCCTGCTCTACGGCAAGAGGCAATATCCAAACTAATGTTTTGTAAATGTATGGACAGAAGTCCAAGTGGCCGCAGCACAGATGTCTGCCACTGACTCGTTCTTAAAACATGCTGCCAAGGCAGCGACTCCTCTGGTGGAGTGTCCTCTGACTTGACCCAGCAGGGTCTTGTTGTATTTGTCATAACAGAAGGTGATGTAATGAGCCAACAATTTAGACAGGCATTGCTTAGAAACAGCATTGCCTTCTCTTTTGGGTGCAAAAGAGAAACAGTTGATCAGTCTTCCTGAGATCCTTTGTTCTGTTAGTGTAGTATCTCAGGATCCGGTGAACGTCCATAGTGTGAAGCAGATACTCCCCCTGATTGGAGTACTGCGTAAAGAAAGCGGGAAACTCTATGGACTGGATCAATGTAGATTCTGCTACCACCTTGGGGAGAAACTTAGGATTGGTGCGCAGAGCCACACGGTCCTTGTGAAAGATCAAGTATGGGATTTTACACATCAGGGCCTGGAGCTTGGAAATCCTCTGAACAGAGGTAATGGCCACTAGGAAGAGCATCTTCCATGAAAGGAACTTCACGTCTGCTGAGGCCGCCGGTTCAAAGGGAGGCAAAGTAAGTTTCTCAAGAACGAAGTTCAAATCCCATTGAGGCGCGGGAACTTGGATAGGGGGTCTCAAGTGAAGAACCCCTCTGAGGAAAGTCTTAGAGACTTCCAGTTGAGCAAACATCCTATCTGTGAAGGGAACATGGTAGTCCGAAATGGCTGCCATGTGTACCATCAGAGATGAGTGACTAGGACCTAGGTTGAAGAGATGGTGCAGGTACTCCAGCAGTCGCCCAACTGAGCAGGAGAAAGGCTCGAATCCTTTTTGAAGTGGCCCAGATTGAGAATCATTTCCACTTCACGGCGTAAGTAGACCTAGTGGAGGGTTTCCTAGTCTCCACCAAGATCTCAGCCACCTGGGGAGAAACCCCAAAACGAGCTTGAGCTATGTCTGCAGGAGACACGCATGTAGTTGAAGGGACTTGAGACCTGGATGGACCAGGGTCCCCTGATCCTGGGTCAATAGAATTCGTAACAGTGGAAGAGAAAGAGGAGGTTCCTCTGAGTATTGTTGCAGAACAGAGAACCAAACTTGCCTGGGCCACAAAGGAGTGATCAGAATCATTCGTGTCCCTTCTGAGCACAGTTTCTGCAAGACACGCGGGATCAGAGGAATCGGGGGGCGGGGGAGGCATAGATGAATCTGTCCCTCCAATCTAGAGACAGAAGGACTCTCCAGAAAATGCCTCTCTCTTGAATGAGCGAGCAAACATTGGGAAGCTTTGCGTTTAGAGGTGAAGCGAACAGGTCCACCTGAGGTGTTCCCCAACGTAGGAAAATATTGTCTAAGACCCCCGGATCCAGTTCCCACTCGTGAGCTTGAGCAGACGAGTGACTTGGTTTGTCTGCTAAGGAGTTCTTGACCCCTGGAACATGAATTGCCATGAGGTGAAGGTCGTGTTGTGCTGCCCAATCCCAGACTCTCATCGCTTCCCTGCTAAAAGGGTAGGACCGAGTCCCGCCCTGTTTGTTGCTGTACCATACCACACACATATTGTCTGTCTGGACGGCTAGGTGGCCTGGAAGAAGATGCAGGTGGAGAGCCTGGAGAGTGTAGAGCACAGCCCGAAGCTCGAGCACATTGATGTGCAAGGATTGTTCGAGCTTGGACCAAGAGCCCTGGGTCCGATGGCGGACTGAGATGGGCTCCCCAACCTTCACCCGTGGCGTCTGTGGTCAGAGTCTGAGAGGGAGGAGGAAGGAAGAATGGAACTCCTTGAAGAAGGTTCTCTCGAACCATCCACCACTGCAAGTCTCGAATCATGGGAGAGGAGACTAGGACCAACTGGTCCAAGTCATCTACCAACTGATTCCATTGAGAGCAAAGCATCCACTGAGAGACCCTCATGTGGAGCCGAGCATGAGGGACTGTCAGGATAGCAGCCGCCATAAGCCCGAGGAGGCGAAGAACCGACCTTGCACTGACCCACCTCCGGCTGGACAATGACCCACCTCCAGCCGGACAACAGGCTTACCAGAGTCTGGAGTGTGGCTGCCCTGTCCGGTGGCAGGAAGGCCCTGCCTAGGGTCATATCCAGTATTGCCCCAATGAACTGGAGCCTCTGGGATGGGATCAAGTGAGACTTGGAATGGTTGATGGTAATACCCAGACAGGCAAAGACCTGCTGGGTGAGGGAGAGGCAGTGCAGGAGTTCCTCCCTGGATGAGGCCACCAGGAGCCAATCGTCCAGGTACGGGAAAACCTGTACCCCCCGGGTATGCAGGTAGGCCGTCACCACCACAAGGAATTTGGTAAATACTCGGGGAGCCGAGGAAAGGCCAAAAGGAAGTGCCTTGAACTGGTAGTGGTCCCCCTGGAAAGCGAAACGGAGATATCTGCGGTGAGACGGGTGGATAGATATGTGCAGGTAGGCGTCTTGCATATCCAGAGCACACAGCCACTGGCCCAAGCAGAGGAGGGGCAGAAGGCTCTGCAGTGAGAGCATCCTGAACCTCTTGTACTCCACAAAAATGTTCAGGGAACTGAGATCTAGAATAGGTCTTACATCTCCTGTCTTCTTCGGGACCAGGAAGAAGTGGGAATAGTAACCCATTCCTTGCAGGGGAAGGGGGACAGGTTCTATTGCGTCTTTCAGCAAAAGTGCTGAAATTTCTTCCTGGACCAGAAGATGATGTTACCGAGAGTACGACAACCTTGGGGGAGGGTGACGAGGTGGTTTCTGCAGAAACTGTATTGAGTGTCCTTCTGCGATTAGCTGGAGTACCCATGAATCTGATGTTATCCTCTCCCAGCCCAGAAGGTGGAGGGAAAACCTCCCTCCTAACGGTTCCTCCGGGAAGCCTGGAGGCTGTGGGAGAGGGAAGGAGTCAGGTGGTGTGGAGAGGCACCGCAGCTGCAGCTCCCGCTGCTTTTTTGGGCCGGGGGGGGCTTGGCAGCTGTGGGGGCCCTTTGTTTAGTGGCCCTCTTTCCCTGTGGTTTCACTTTGGGCTGATTCCGTCTGGGAAAGGGATGGCGCTGCGATTGATGGGGATGATACATAGAGTCCATGGACTTTAGTGCCGTCCCCTTCTCCTGCAGGTCGGTGATAATGTCCTTGACATCACCCCCCGAACAGCACCAAACCCCGGAAGGGCACTTCCTGGATGGTGGACTGCACTTCCGGGACCAACCCTGACACTCAGAGCCAAGCGTGACGCTGTAGGCCTACAGCGAAAGCTGAGCTCCTACCAGCAGTGTCCACTGCATTGTAGGTCACACGAAGAATGTGCCGACTGGCCAAATGTGCAGAGCGGACAAGGTCAGCCACTGCCTGCTTGACCTGAGAGTCTGGAAGGGAGTCCAATTTAGATTCCACCTCACTGAGAATCGCCTTCTGGTAATCCCCCATGTGGCCGACATAGTTCAGGGCCCTAATATCCAGAGTGGAAGAAGCAAAATCTTCTTGCCATACAAGTCCAGAAGGCGGGATTCCTTGTCAGGTGGAGACGAGCCGAGGTGTTTGGGTTGAGCTGACCGGCCATGAGCGGCGCTTATCACAACCGAGTCAGCTCGAGGGTGGGAATCTAAAAAGTCAACACCCTTGGGAGCCTGGTATAGCCTGTTCGACTTCCTGGGAAGTAGGGCTAAGGCCGACGGTTGTTTCCATATGGTGGTAATAAGGTTGGCATGAGGCTCGATCCAGGGTGGCACCAGAGTGGGAGCTGTCACAGGCAGATCCAGATTCTCAGTGAGTTTTTTACGTTGGGGGTCTGGCTCCAATGATTGCCACTTATGTACTTCCTGGATTTTCCGTAGTAACTCCGTGAAGGAAGGATCCTCTGGAGACTTCGGAGGAGTCCTTGGCCAGGGCTTGGACGGAGAGCATGGCTTGTCGTCTTGCTCGGAGCAACTGTCAGAAGCATCTGAGGTGTACGAGGAAGAAGAAGATGAGAAAGAGGAAGACTCCCTCTCCCGATGAGGAGGAGGAGGAGGAATGGACCCCTTGGGAAAGCGTGTCCCGCCCCTCTCTGGAGCCAGAGAGTTTAGCCCTGGTGTCCGGAGGTAGGGAGGGAGTGTGTCGTCGTGGATGTATGGTAGCCAGCACTGGCACCATCATCGGAAGACGACTCTCCACCTCTCTGGTGAGCTGAACCTTGGCCTCAGCCCACCAGGAGGCCAGAGTCTTCTGCAGGTCCACCGGCAGCTGAGGGGGCGGTGGAGGAGGAGGAGGAGGGAGATATGGGTATGGACTATACCCAAAAGGCGCGTATCTGTAACCCGATGGCGAGAAGCCTGGTGTCTGGTACGAAGGAGCCAGGTACTGCGGCATCGGATATGTTGGCGCCAGGTACTGAGGTGCCAGATACTGCGGTCACGGGTATGGTGGCATTGGATAAGATGGGGTCAGGTACCTGGGAGCCAGATGAGCTGCCAGAGCAGACTGCCCGGCTGGAGGCCCCACGGGCGGTTCTGGAGCGGAAGGCCCAAGGGGCGGAGGGCCCGGCGTCGGGGCGACATCGGGGGGTGGGATGTCAGCCGACGTTGGCAACACCGGTGTCGGAGCTGGCATCCGGGGAACCGAGGTCAGATTGGTTGGACCAGAGGGTGGACGGTTTGACGGAGGTGGACCAGGAACCTCAGCGTCACCCGGGGATTGGGGAGGAGAATCCTCGGGGTCGGGCCGAGGAGACTCAGGGTCCCCAGAGGGCAGTGAAAGCTGTAGAGAGCCAGGAACAACGGAAGTGGGAGGGTCTGGCATCAGCTCATCCATTGTGCGGACGTCGGGTGAACCGATGTGTGGCTTAGCAGCGGGATCCGGGCAGGCACTGGAGGGGCAGACGTACAACTTAATGGATCCTTCGCCGGACGGAGGTCGCAATGGAAGGGCAGCCTGGTCGGGCGAAATGGGGTCCAGTGCGCCGCCTCAGGGCCAGGCGACTTCACCGGCCTTCTCCGTGGAGATCGGAGGAGCCGACGTCCGCTTATCGGAGCTGCTAGCACCTGTAGGCCGCGAAACCATAGCCTTACTGGGAGCGGAGGCCTCCACAAGCCCGGAGGCGCCCGAAGGGCCTGAGTGCGAACCAGACGGGCGGGCCGACGCTGCCTTAGAAGACTCTAAGGCGGACATCATGGAGCGGTCCCCCGGGGGGATGTTACCTTTTTCACGGTGACTCCCGAGGAAGACGCAGTGGGAAAGTAGCCCTTGTCCATGTGCTTTTCTTTATCCTTTTTCTTGCGATGGCCTTCAGGGGAAGTAGACGCCTGCCGAAGTTTTTCCAGTTCTTTCTTCATGGAGCTCATCTTTTTCAAAATATGGTCTTCCAGGGACTGCTGTCGCCTTCTCCGGGTGGCCGTGTTAAAGCTGAGGCAGTGTTAGCACTTCTCTACCGGATGGTCAGGGCCTAGGCAAAAAAGGCACAGGGAATGACCGTACTTGTGCGGGAGTTGGGCACTGCACAAGTCGCACTTGTTTTTGTGCTTGGAGGGTGTAAGGGACGACATACACTGACGAATACCTGACGAAGGATAAGAAAAATTGAAAATACTCGGGTTAAAATACCGATGAAGAGCCTGACGAGCAGGGAACTTTCATGGTATCAGCATAATAACAGCGGGAAAAGAATTGGAAGAGGCATGAGGACAGCCCATTTATTACCGACATCTCCTGATGCCAGTCACCTGACATGTGGGCGGTCCCTTGCCAGAGACTGCTAGCTAGAAATTTTTCCGTGGGGTCCTGCCTCCTGACGACGTCAGTCCTATATGTAATTACCTACTGCAAGAGCCTTCTCGAAGTAAGATCTCCCATTCGTGGGACCTGGCTGAGGACAGACTGAGTTTGTCTGCCAGTGTGTTTTCCACTCCTGGAACGTGAAGTGCAGTCAGGTGAAGTTGTTGCTGGGCTGCCCAGTACCAGACTCTCATTGCCTTCCGGCACAGGGGATAGGAACGTGTTCCTCCCTGTTTGTTGAGGTACTAGACTATACACATGTTGTCTGACTGGATGAGAAGATGACCGGGAAGAATGAAAGGAAGAAGAGCCTGGAGGGCATAAAGGACTGCCCTCAGTTCAAGCACATTTATGTGCAGATTTTGCTTAAACTTGGACCAGCTGCCCTGAGCCCTGAGAGACCCTAGGTGGGCACCCCAGCCCTCCCCTGACACATCTGTTGTCAACATCTGGGAAGGAGGAGGAGCGATGCAGAAAGGAACTCCCAGACACAGGTTCTCCTGAACCATCCATCAATGCAAGTCCCTGATCATGGGATCTGATATTAGCACCTCTTGGTCTAGATCATACCTGGTCTGGTCCCATTGCGACCAAAGCATCCACTGAGTGATCCTCATACAGAGCTGAGTGAACGGGACTGTTGGAATAGCAGCCGCCATTAGCCTGAGGAGGTGGAGGACTGACCTGGCTCCGGCCCTCTTGTGACCGGACAGAAGACGAGCATGATTCTGAAGGGTCTCGACCCTGTCTGGAGGGAAAAAGGCTTTGCCTGTGGTCATGTCCAGGATAGCCCCTATAAACTGGAGGCATTGGCAAGGGACCAAATGGGACTTGGCCTGGTTGATGGGGATACCCAGGTTGGTGAAAATCTGCAGGGTAAGGGAAAGGGAGTGCAGGAGTTCCTCCCTGGATGGGGCCAGCAGGAGCCAATCATCCAGGTACAGGAATACCTACATGCCCTGGGTACGCAGGTGGGCCGCTACCACTGACAGGCTCTTGGTAAGCACTCAGGGTGCCGAAAAAAGACTAAATGGGAGGTCCTTGAATTGGTAGTGGTCCCCCTGAAAACAAAAGCAGCGGTATCTGCGATGGGAAGAGCATATGGGGATATGCAGGTACACATTCTGCATGTCCAGAGCACATAGCCACCATCCCGGCTGGAGTAATGGTAGAAGACACTGTAAGGAGAGCATTCTGAAGCATTTGTACTCCATGAACATGTTCAGGGAGCTGAGGTCTAGATCTGGCCTCAAGTCTCCAGTCTTCTTTGGAACTAGAAAGGAATGGTAACCCGTCCCCCAAAGATGACTGGGGACTGGCTCTATCGCCGCCTTTGACAGATGGGAGACGATTTTCTCTAGGACCAGAGGAAGATGTTGTGGGGAGTAAGATGACTGAAGGGGTGGTTTTCAGGGTGGTTTTTGCAATAACTCTATTGAGTGTCCTGCGAATATTAGCTGGAGCACCCAAGCGTTTGATGTTATCCTCTCCCAACCCGGCAGATGGGAGGAGAATCTCTCCCCTACCGGTTCCTCTGGAATGGCCAGAGGCAGAGGGGAAGGCAGGGAGTCAGAAGGTGTGGGGCAGCGCAGCAGCCAAGGCTCCCGTGGATATTTTGCTGGGGGGGGGGTCTTGGTTGCTGGAGGGGCCCGATGTTTGTTGGCACGTTTTCCTTGAGGCTTTTGTTTTTGTCGGGTTTGGCGACGAAAAGGACGTCGCTGTCCCCGAGGGGGTCTGTACAAAGTCTAGACAGACTTTAGTGCAGTGCCCTTCTCCTACAGTTAGGTTATTTATATAAGTGTTTAACCAGGAAAGCATGCTGAGCAGTCTACTGTTCGTTTCCAGATGCATCCTGGGGGAAAGGGGTACAGATACATAGTTGAAAGACAGACAAATAATACAATTGTTACATAATGCGAATACCTGCTAGCACAATAGGTCCAGGTTTAAATACAAAAGGATTTGAGATAATAAGAGTACAGGCATAAACTAGAATCAGTACCATATAATATAGACAGACAGGTAGAACATACCGAAACGTGTACACAGTTTGGATGCACAGCCCTGCCATTTTGTGACCCGTAAGCTGACTAAATGCATGAGCAGGTAGCTGAGAAATGTGATTTGAGCATGAAGTTAAGAGCGGGGAGAAGTGGTGAATGTTTGCTGAGAGGGGATTCCACAACAGTGGTAGGGGGTAGCTGACAGCAGCTTGGCCTGCAGCAGTGGACCTATGTGGGACAGCTAGGGACAAAGAGTCAGTTTCTGAGGGAGTATGCTGGGGAGCTGGGGTTGACAAGGGCAGTGGCGAGGTAGGAGGGCAGCAGCTGGGATCAATATTTGGCTGTGAACTTAGCACAGTGAGATAGTCTTGAGTTGTCTAGAGAGAGGAAGTTCGTTGAATGGTAAAGGGTACAGTAGTGTGTGGAGTATGGATAATTCAGGACAAAGCAACAGAAAGAATGGAAAAAGGGTCCAGTCTGGCTAGGGTGCAATTAGGACCAGCACTGTAGACTACGTCCCTGTAATCGAAGACGGGGAGGATCATTTTCTGCACAATGGCCCTGCGGGCAGAGACTGGGATGCAGTCCTGGTTGCGGTAAACTGCCCCGAGCCTGGGGTGCAGCTTTTTGATTATAGAATCAACATGGGCAGAGAAGTTGAGGTGCTGGTCCAGCCACACCCCAAAGTATCTGAAGGAGGTGCTGGCCTCCAGGGGTGTTCCGTCCAGGGTGCGGAATGTGATCGGGAAGTGGAGCCTCAACAGTCTCTGCCTTGTGCCAAAGGTTACTGAGACTGTTTTCTTGGCACTGAGGAGGAGTTGACTGGAGTAAAGCCAGTGCTGGACCACTTTAAAGTCCAGCTGCAATCTAGTCGTAACCTCTGAGGCCGAGGGGCCAGATGTATACAGCACAGTGTCTTCCACAGACATGTGGATTGAGGTGTGTGGGCAGGTTATGATGTCCTTGACATCACCCCCGAACAGCACCGAACCCCTGAAGGGAGCATCCTGTATAGCGGACTGTACCTCAGGGACCAATCCTGACACACAGAGCCAGGCATGACACCGTAGGCCCACGGCAAATGCAGAGCTCCAGCTGTGTCCACCACATCATGGGTAGCCCGAGCATGTGCCTACAGGCCGAGATGGCCAGACGGACTGGAGTCTCCCAGTTCCTGCTTAGTTTTGCAGACCAGGAGGAAGTCCAACTTGGATTCCACCTAGCTAAGGATGGACTTCTGGAAATCCCCCATATGGCCGATGTAATTGAAGGCCCTGATGCCTAGGGTAGAAGAGGAAAAGATCTTCTTCCCGTACTGATCCAGAAGCCGGGATTCCTTGTCAGGCGGGGATGAGCTCAGATGTTTCGGGTTGGAGGAGCGGCCGTGGGTGGCGCAGATTACAACCGAATCCACCTTGGGTTGAAGGCTGAGAAAGTCTACACCCTCCGGAGCCTGGTATAGCCTGCCCACCTTCCTCAGAAGGGGGGCTAGTGCGGAAGTTGTTTCCAGATGGTGGAAACAAGATCAGCGTGAGGCTCTATCCAGGGTGGAATCAGTGTAAGAGTGGTCTCGGGCAGATCCAAATGAGCAGCTAGTTTCTTATGCTGTGGGTCTGGCTCCACTGACTGCCACTAGTGTGTTTCCTGGATTTTCCTTAATAGCTCCAGAAAGGAAGGGTCCTCCAGAGGGTCCCCTGGCCTTGGGCATTCTGGAGTATGGGGCTGGTCTCCATGGTCAGAGCGGTCGGACTCGGGAGTCTGAATCAAATGTCTCTCAGGAAGAGGAAGAAGACTCCTCCTTGGGAGGGGGAGGAATGACCCCTCTGGGGAGTTCCCAGGGGTGCGTGTCCTCCCTGCCTCAAGCACCAGAAGAGTCTCCTCTGGTGTGGTAAGGGGGAAGGAGTCTCCCATCTCCGATGTAGGGGGGGTCCGGTGTAGGGACAGACGTCGGGAGATGACTCTCGACCTCCTTGGTGAGCTGAGCCCTGGCCTCAGCCCACCAGGAGGCCAAGCTCTCCTTCAGATCCACCAGCGGCTGTGGAGTGGGTGGCGGAGGTGAGGGATACGGGTAGTGGGGGTACCCATAATAGAAGTATCCGTAGCCAGACGGCGGGAATCCCGGAGTCGGGTATTGCAGCATTAGACAGTGTGGGCGTCAAGTACTGCAGCATTGGATATTGAGGGGTCGGGTATTATAGCGTCAGGTACCCTGGTGCTAGGGACTCTGACTGCACAGAAGGTCCTGGTTAAGGCCCTGCTGGCGGGCCAGATGGAGGGAGCATCGGCCCTGCAGGCATCGGGCCTGGCATAGGTATACCGTAGAGTAGTCCGATGGTCCTGACGGAACAGGTCTTCCGTCGGGCAAAGGGATGCCGGAGGGTGGCATCTGGTCGACCGGCGTCTGAGGATCTGGCATCAGAGGGTCTGGCATAGGAGGGGGAACCCCTGACGGCAGTGTCCCATGGTCTTCGATTTCAACTGGGGAAGGAGGGTTGAAATCCCCAGGTGTAAACTGAGGGGACATGGGGACCTCAGTGGGAAATGGGGATATCCATTGCAGACAGCCTGGGGCGTCAGATGTGATGACAGGGTCTGGCGCAGGCTTATTGACCGGGCGGTCATCGGAGGAGCTGGCAGCCATCTTATCAGCAGTGTCGGGCGGATGTCTGAGGAGGCCGTGAAGGAGGGGTGGCCTTGTTGGAAGGAGGTTTGGCTGGGCGATCATCCGAAGAGGTGAGTGGCTTAGCAGCTTTGTCTGGGCGGGCGCAGTGGGACCAACATCCAGTATATTGGATCTGCTCTGATTGGCAGGCTGTGAAGGAGGAGTGGCCTTAACAGAAGTGGAGGCCTCCTTTGCTCCGAAGGCTTCAGAAGGGCCAGAGCGTGAGCCAGACGGGAGGGGTGACGCCTTCTTCGGAGCCACCAAGACGGCTGTCGAGGAGCGATCCCCCAGAGGGGAAGTTACCTTTAGGGCCGCAACTCCAGCCAAGTCGCAGCTGCTGTGGAAGACGACTCTTGCTCCCGGTGCTTCTCCTTGTCACGTTTCCTTTTGTGGCCTTTGGGGGAAGTGGACGCCTGCCTAAGCTTCTTTAACTCTTTTTCCATGGAGGCCATTTTTTTCTTGAGGAGATGGGCCTCCTGGGACTGCTGCCTTCTCTTGTGGGTAGCCGAGTTGAACTTCTGGCAGTGCTGGCACTTCTCCATGGGGTAGTCAGGGCCTAGACAGAAGAGGCACAAGGAGTTGCCATCCTTGTGTGGAAGCTGGGAACCATACGAGTCGCACTTGTTTTTATGCGATTCGGAAGGCGTCTGGGATGACATACACAGCGGATGTTGATGAAAAATCGAGAAAAAAGGTAAAAAAAGTTGTAAACTTTAGGACCGATGAACGAACTGATTAGCACTGTTCTACCGCAAGGAACTTTCACAAGTGGACTGCGGGAAAGAACTGGAAGGTGGACGAGGGAACGCCCCTTTATACCAATGTTGCATGATGCCGGTCACCTGATGTGGAGGCAGTTCCCCGCCAGAGACTGCTAGCTAGAAATTTTTCCGTGGAGTCCTGACGCCTGGCGGCTTAGTCCTTTATGTGAATACCTACTGCAAGAGCCCTCTCAAAGTAAGATCTGCCTCCATCTCCCGGCTAGGCGCGAACTTGTCCAGAAGATAATTCTTCCTATTTTTGACTACTGTGATGTAGTCTACAGTGCTGCTTCCAAGACCTCCTTAGCCAGATTGGATACCCTCTTCAACTCCTTATGTCGCTTCGCTCTGGACTCTCCTCCTCTCACCCACCGTCAACTCTACCACTCCCTACCATTTCCATCATTGTACTAAATTTGTCTCAACTCTGGTTTGGATTGCTCTCATCCTATCTCACTTCCTCTCTATCACTCCTTCCTCCCTCTGCTCACTCACTTAGATCTCATGACTCCCATTCCTTGGTTGTCCCTCGCCGGTCTACCATTATAGGCTAGGCTGCTTTCTCGTATCGCTTCCCGAAACTATGGAATTCACTCCCTCACCAGATTTGCCACTCCTCCTCTCCCTCCTCTATAACTTCAGCCCTACATAATTTCCTGTCTGTGAGCTGTACCTGCAATTAACCTACTTGGTATTCCTGACCTGCTCCCCAACCTCTAGCAATACATTAAGTATCTATTCTGAATTACAGCTCCCTTCCAGCCCTGCTACTTTCTTTCCCTGCAGTGATCCCTACCTTGCCATTCCTTCAGGTTATTTATAACTACCATTATAACTATGACTTTAGATTCCTATCAATCTACAAATATCAATATATTTATAACCTTGCTTCCTAGTCATCTGCTCCCCTCCTAGTCTTGCTACCTTTCCACCTCTGCTGTTACTCCCTATCCAGCCCTTCCTTTCGGGCTAAATGGTACTATCACCATGAATTTAAGGTGTTATCCTAATGTTATGCACTTGACCTGTCCAACGTGACCTCTGTAAACAATTGTACTCATATGCTGCACTTAATCTGTTGTTATTTGCTGTTCACCACTGCCAATACTGTTGTAAAAATGTTTGCTGTTGTATGCATGTATGTATTTCCACTACCCTTTCCACCAGGATGCACCGTGAGACGAGCAACTTGTTCAGTGTGCCTTTCCTGGTGAAACGTTTCAATAAATAAATAAATACAAGCCCATTTACAGAAGAAAGGGTCCTGAAAAAACTCCTAAAACTGACAGTGGACAAGGCAATGGGGCCTGACAGGATTCAAGCCAGAATTCTAAAAGAACTAAGGGGAGAACTAGTGACACCACTGACTACCCTTTTTAACAAATCATGTGAGGATGGTGTGGTACCCAAGGACTGGAGGAGGGTGGATGTGATTCCCCTTCACAAAAGTGGGAGTAAGACAGAGGCAGGAAACTACAGACCTGTTAGTTTGACCTCAGTGGTAGGGAAAATGATGGAATCACTTCTGAAAGAAAGAATTGTTGAGTACCTAGAGGCCAGCGGGGCACAGGACCCAAGGCAGCATGGATTCAGAGTGGGAAGGTCATGTCAGATAGTTCTCAGACTGGGTGACCAAAGTAGTAGACCAGGGAGGGGCTGTGGACATGGCCTACCTAGACTTTAACAAGACATTTGACACAGTCCCACACAAAGGATTACTAAACAAGTTAGCCAGCCTGGGAGTGGGTCCCAGGGTGGTAGCCTGGGTAAAAAATTGGCTGGACAACAGGACACAAGGGTAATAGTAAACTGAGTCCACTCTGAAGAAAGGGGGGTTACTAGTGAGGTACAGCAGGGTTCAGTACTGGGACCGGTCCTCTTTAATGTCTTTATAAGTGACACCGCGGAGGGACTGGAAGGAAAAGTATGCCTCTTTGCAGAAGACACGAAGATCTGCAACAGGGCTGATACACAAGGGGGTGGAAAGGATGAGAAGGGACTTGGCAAGGTTGGAGGAATGGTCAAAAGTATGGCAGCTTAGATCCAATGCAAAGAAGTGCAAAGTAATGCACCTGGGAAACAAAAACCCAAGGGGAAGAGTACACAATGTGGGTGGGTAGGGGAGGCACTAACAAGAAAAATGGAAAGGGACCTGGGGGTAGTCATATCAGTTGATCTAAAAAGTAGGCAAGCAATGGCAGAAGGCAGTAAGGAGGGCTGGGGGTATACTGGGATGCATAGGGAGAGGCATCACCAGTAGAAAATAGGAGGTTGTTATCCCTCTGTACAGACAGTTGGGGAGACCCCATCTGGAGTACTGTGTGCAGTTATGGAGACGTCTCTGCAAGGACATAGAGAGGATGGAGGCAGTCTAGAGGAGGGCAACTAAAATGGCACAGCTGCACCAGAAGCCATATAAAGAGAGACTAAAGGAGCTTAATATGTATACCCTAGAGGAAAGGAGGGAAAATGGGGAAATGATAGAAACATGCAAGTACCTCAAGGGACTCAACAAAGTCCAAGAGGGTAGCATATTTCAGAAAAAGAGATGTGCAAGAACAATGGAGGCACACACTGAA
The DNA here is from genome assembly GCA_016271365.2 of Neoceratodus forsteri. Taxonomy (NCBI): domain Eukaryota; kingdom Metazoa; phylum Chordata; order Ceratodontiformes; family Ceratodontidae; genus Neoceratodus; species Neoceratodus forsteri. Next base: position 528,344,758 of record CM028137.1, on the reverse strand, counting down.
GATGGGGGGATGGCTCAGGGGCAACGATGAGGAAGTATTTTTTCACAGAGAGGGTGGTCGACACATGGAAAAGCCTTCCTGAGGAGGTCATGGGGTCAAAAACAGTGGGGAGAATTCAAGAATGCATGGGGACAGTGTAGAAGGGTTGTGGGATAACATATGGACCAGAAACCGAACTTCAAGTTCAACACACAATCTCTGTGTGATGTTTATTCAAAATGCAAGAGATAACCTTAAGCAATGGCATATCCCTTTTTCAGTACATCAGTTTGCAGCAACAGACTGTGCATGTCCTTTCTCTGCACTTAGCCAGCACCTACTGACACTGATCTAACTTAGCAGTTGAGATTCAGCCTCCACTCCTATGTGGGCCCTGTTTGCTTGGGTGGTGGTGGTGGTGGTCCAAATAATTAAAAAAAAAAAAAAAAGCTAAAGACAAAGAACCTCAGTGCAGAAGCACTGAAACAAGGGTTACCCCAATGGGCACTGACAAAAAGCCAAGTTTCAAAGAAACACATCACACGTACTTCCATAATGCAAAGCATCATGAGATATATGCAAATCACCATGACATTTCAGACTTGTTCAGTTTAAAGTAATTTACATGCATTTTAAATAGCACAACTAACTTTTTATAACAGTCACCTAGTACTTTTTACCATCAAAAACACCTAGTGCCATGGTATTTTCAACATTTACAAGTTTCATAAACATAAGGTATATACATCAATGTATTTTATGACAGAGTGCTATTACATACTCAGTCCAACGATAAACACAACCTGTTTTACATACGCTTGGAGGTCACCACAATAACCTCCCTGTATGAGGACCTGAGAGGGAAAAGGAAAATTAAAGAGGACACTATAGCATAGTCAAGAAAGGGAAGGGGGTGCCCATAGGTGTCCAACTTTATGGACTAGAAATTGTAAAGGATAGATTAGGCTAAGAAACAGAAGAACTGTTGCAACGGATTTAAGAAAAGGTCAGTCCTCAAGAGTGGCAGGAGCTCCCAGTCACAGATAGACATAAGGCAGTTCTGGTTTCCATAGAGACAAGGTAGTCCCTTGCACACATCCCAAGTTTCTGCCTAATGTGGTGTTGGAGTTACTTAAATCGGCCTCTAGTGCTGCCTACATACTTTCCCAACTTCCTGAATGAAGGGTAGCGCACCTCTGTAGGAGGAAGCAGGCTGTTGGTCAACTAGGATCTGCAGCTTATCCAACAGGTAGGGGAAATGGGCAGACTGGGTGGGTCAAGCAGTGCTCATCTCCCATCAAAGTCTGTGTTTATATCATCTAGGATTATCTTCACCACTGATTCACACAAATGGGTTCTGAGCTGGAGGCGCTAGGACCCCACAGGAGACAGAACTTTTCAGGAGGGCCAGTGCCAAGGTAGACTGCATACATGTGTGGCACTGCAAGACTAGCTCATGCTGCATGGGTTCTATCCCCCACACCAGGAACTTGGGTTAAATCCCAGTACTGACACTGTGGTGCAGCATGAGGGGGGTACTGCACTCCTGAGGTGCAGTCTTTCAGATGAGACATTAAACCGAGGTCCTAACTGCCTGTTCTGGTGGTAGTTCAGGTGGATGTTAAAGATCCCAAGGCACTTCATGAAAAGAGCTGGGGAATTTCCAAGGTGTCCTGGCCAAATTTCCCCCCATTCACTAAAATACCACCAACAGTGTAATCTGGCTCAATGTCAGTTGGCATCCATCTGTATCCCCCTCTCCCAAGATGAGGCTAAAAATAGGCAGGATTGTCTGGACCTCCTTTCCCGGTCAACAAAAACTAAAAAAAAAAAAAAAAAAGCTTACCTTAGCACTGGCCCTCAACCGCCTCAGTATCTTTTTTACCGAGGAGTTGCAACATAACCCAACACTAATGCACCTAACCTAAGGCCATAAGATAGCCCTCTTGACCCATTTAAGAAGGGCCAAGAACAAAGAAATACAGGTTACTCACCTGTAACAGGAGTTCTAGGAGTGGTATATGTTGTTCATTCACACGTTGGCAGGTACCTTGTCGCTTTAAGATGGGCCAGAAAGTCTTCAAGCTGGCTCCTCCAACCCACCCAGGTGGTAAACCCTCAGCTCTGCCCCATGACGCCAGATCTAGCCTGCTGGAAGCCAGGTTACGCATTGAAGCTGGGGAGGTCGGGTGGGTCATGTGGATGAACATATACCACTCCTAGAACTCCTGTTACAGGTGAGTAACCTGTATTTCTAGGGATGTGGATATGTTGTTCAATTCACACTTGTTGGCAGACTCCTAGCAGTTCTCCGGGAGGAGGGAGGCAAGGCACGCACCCCCGATACTTACTTCGGGAATAAGGACTGGAGAACCGAGGTCCCAAAACCAGAATCCTGGCATGACTCTAGGTCAATGTGGTAATGGGAAATAAAGGTGTGTGTGCTGACTTCCAGGTAGCAGCCCTGCAGATTTCCTGAATAGGGACGTCCCTAGAAGCAGCCACCGAAGCAGCGGTATGGCGGGTTGAATGAGCTCTTATCCCTTTGGGTGGCTCCATGCCCGCCAACCTATAGCAGAGATCTATGCAGGAGGTGACCCACCTGCTTATCGTCCGCTTGGCTGCAGGTCTGCCAGGTGCGGCTTCAGCGTAGGTGATAAACAGCTGGTGAACCTCTCTCCGAACTTCAGCCATCCGCCCCTTGTAATAAGCGAGCGCTCTTCTAGGGTCCACAGTATGGAGCCTATATTCGGCCTCCGAGGCGTGACTGGGGTGGAACACCGGCAGAGACAGCACCCGATTCAGGTGAAACTCTGACACCACCTTCGGAAGGAATTTCGGGTTGGGGCAAAGGATAACCTTGTCCCTTTGGAAGATCAGATAAGGAGACTTGATGGAAAGCGCCTGAAGCTCTCCCATCCTTCTGGCTGACGTTATAGCCACCAAGAAGGCGGTCTTCCATGACAGGAGGGAGATATTGCACCTGTGCATCAGTTCAAATGGCTTGGCCAATACCAGCAGTAGATCCCATGGAGGTGGAGGTTCTTGCACCCGGAGGGGATATGTAATTGAGGCCTTTGAAAAAGTGCCAGACCACCTTCTCCTGTGCCATCGACTGCTTGCCGGCCCGTGCCTGGTAAGCAGAGATGGCTGCCAGGTGCATCTTAAGGGTCGTCGACCGAAGCCCTAGCTGAGAAAGGGACCACAGGTAGTCCAAAATGCTAGCCAACAGTGAGTAAGAAGGGTCCAACCCCTTGCCCTGACACCAAATGGAGAATCTCTTCCATTTAAAAGCATAACATTTTCTGGTCATCTCCTTACGGGGACACCTCAACAACATTGAGGACCTCGTCGGAAAGACCCAAGGCCTGGAACTCTAGCCGCTCAGGTGCAGGGATAGAAGGTCCGGATGGAGCACCTTACCCTTGTTGACTGAGATCAGGTCTGGGTGGGCTGGAAGCCGCCTCGGGAGCCTGAAGCTGAGGCTGAGGAGATCTGGGTACCATAACTGGCGAGGCCAGTCTGGGGCTACCAGAATCACCTGCGCCTTGTCCCTCTTCACCTTGAGAAGCACCTTGTGGATCAAGCGAAATGGAGGGAAGGTGTAGAAGAGGCCCGAGGTCCACGCTCTCGAGAAGGCATCCCCCTGCAGTGAGCTCTGCTGAGGGGGCGGGCACGAAACAGCCTCAGCTTCGCATTCTCCTTGGAGGCAAACAGGTCCACCTGAGGGGTGCCCCAATGGGAGAACAGGTTTTGAACTACCTCTGCCAGGATGACCACTCGTGAGATGCAGCGCCTATCCAGCTGAGGGCATTGGCTAGACTGTTCAAGGCTCCTGCCACATGGAAGGCTAGGAGATCCACCTCCAGGCTGATCACGAGAGACCAAATGCGGAGAGCTTCCTTGCACAGAGGCAAGAAGTGCATCCCACCCTGATGGTTGAGATAGTACATGGTCGTGGTGTTGTCCATCTGGACCTGAACCACTTGACCCCTAACAAACAGAAGGAAGGTGGTGAGGGCTAGCCGTACCGCTTGAAGCTCCAGCAGGTTGATGTGGCATTGGGACTCCTGAGGGGACCAGAGGCCGTGGGCCCGGAGCTCCCCCAGATGGGCACCCCAACCCATCAAAGAGGAGTTGGTCGTAAGGATGACCGTCGGCTCGGGGCGGACAAACAGGATACCCTCCTGCAGATGGGCTGGGACGAGCCACCACTGCAGGCTGTCCCACATCTTCTGGGTCATGGTTACTGGCTGGTCCAGAGGTACCGGAGTGCTGAGACCACTGGCGGGTCAACCCCCACTGCAGGGGATGCATATGCCAGCAGGCCCAATGGACCACGCTGGTGCAAGCCACCATGAGAGCCAGAAGGTGCAGGAAGTTCCATATAGGGCGCAATTGCCCAGCCTGAAATTATTGGGTAAAGGAGGAAAGGACCTCGGTCCTGTCCGCCGGGAGCCGGGCTCTGGCTTGAAGAGAGTCGAGCTCTGCCCCGATGAACTGAATCACCTGCGATGGCACGAGTTCCGATCTGGCCTCATTGATCAGACGACCAATTTGACAGCAGACCTGGAGGGCCAGATCTCTGGACCGCTCCACCTCCCACCTGGAGGGGGCTGCTATCAGTCAGTCGTCCAGGTAAGGGTACACCCGGACCCCTTGGCGCCGCAGGAATGCTGTCACCACTGCCATGCATTTGGTGAAGACCCTGGGAGCTGGAGAAAGGCCGAAGGGCATGGCCTGGAACTTGTAGAGGGATCCCTCTGCTCTGAAGCGGAGGAATCACCGATGTGATGGACGGATTGGGACGTGAAAGAACGCATCCTGGAGATCCAGAGAACAAAACCACATGCCTAGTTCCAAGGATGGTATGATCTGAGCCAGAGTGACCATCCTGAAGGTGCACGGCCTTAGGAACTTGTTCAGGTCGTGCAGATCGAGAATGGGACGCCAGCCCCTCCTCCGTTTTGGGACCAGAAAGTACCTGGACACAAACCCTGGGCTTAGAAGAGGATCAGCAACCTTGCTGATCACCTCCTTTTGGAGGAGCAGAGCTATGTCGGCTCGACGAGCCGACAGAGAGGCTGTGGAACCAGTAGCCTCCCCGAGGGGTGACAGCTCGATAGGGAGGGGTCTGCTCGAATTCTAGAGGCAGACCACTGCCGACCACTTCCAACATCCAACGGTCCGTGGTGATAGCGGTCCAGGTGGAAAGAAAGTGGCTGAGCCATCTCCCCACGTGGGGACCCAGGGGAGGAGTGACAAGGTTGGGGGTGGCACCCCTCAACCTGTCACTGGGCAGGCTTGGAGCAAGGGCCGGCTGAGGAGCAGCCTGGACCTTTCCCTCCAGGTTTCCTGTTGCAGGAAGCAGCAGGCTTGGCCTTGGAGCACCAAGTGTGAGCCTGCTGGCCCTGCTGCTGGGCCGGATGTGCCGCAGGGCTGGAAGGGCGAAGGGGCTTAAGCTGTTGTTGGAAGCCTTTGTCCTTCTGGGCAGACGTGACCGAGACCAAGGTGGCACTGGACTTCTCGACCCTCTGGAGATGGCCCTCCACCCCGGGCCCGAACAAGTTGGTGCCCAAGAAGGGTACATCTGCCAGCAAGTGCTGGGTATCTCCCGTGAAGGCAGAGATCCGCAGCCAAGTTCTGCGGAGCATAGATACTGCGGCCGCTACTGACCGTGCACAAGAGTCTCCAATGTCCAAAGCATCTGGAGCTGTTTCTTGGCCATCGCTCTTCCCTGATCCCGCACCTGCTTGACCATCATTTGAAGGTCAGCCAGGAGATGAGGAAGCACCTCATCCAGGGAGCCCAAAAGGGCGTGTGAAAAGTGTGCCATCAGTAGAGTCGAGCTAGCCTGTCGAAGGCCTAGGGAGCAGGCAGCATAAACTTTGCACCTGGAGTAGTCCAGCTTTTTGGACTCCTTGTCCGGGGGCTTCTCTACGTCCCTGGCATTTCCGGAGTGCCGGAAAATGCTATCAGTTACCAGTCCTTCAGCCGAGGGGTGCTCCAAAAAACTGGAGAGAGAACTGGTCGGGACTGCATATTTGTGGGCCATCCTGGCCGAAGGCGCAGGACAGGATGCAGGCCACTGCCACAACTCCAAGACCGGACTAACAATGGCCTCAGCCACAGGGAAGGCCTCCGTGGGGGAATCCCCTCAGTCCAAAATCTCCGTGAGGGGATATCTGGCTCGTTTCTGCATAGGTTCGAGCTGCATCCCAGTAGACTCTGATGAACCGAAGTATACCAAGGAACGAGGATGGGCTCTTGTCCACCGACAGACCCCCCCGGAGGATTCCAGATCGAGGGGCCTGCAATACAGGGAGGAGTCGGACTCCGAGGAGTCCGCGAACAGCTGCCGAGCACCTGAGCCACCCTCCACTCGCCGAGGCCGATCGGGGGTGAGGGTGACCGACAACCTGTGGGGCAAGTCCTGACCTGACCAAGAATCCTTGGTCGGGGCCCCAGTCATCTGTTACGGGGGCGGTGGTTCCACCACAATGGGTGAATAAGCCTATTTCGGCCGAGCAATCAGTGCCGGAGTCAGCTCCTCGACCAAGGAGCCGAGGGTGAGAGACTGCTTCAGTCATTTGGGCGACAGCCACTTAATTGCCGGGGAAGGCAATGGAGTCGACTTGTTGCCGGCCGATAAGAGCTGCTGCCACATCATATCCTCATTGCGCCGACGCAACTTGCGCTGGCACCTATCCTCCAAAGAGAAGGATGAGAAAGAATGGCAGCACCGCTTTCCGTAATGTCGGGACAGAGATCACCAACGTCGGCGGGACTTACCCGACATGGAAGAGGACAGAGACAGAGATTGTCGGAGTCGCCGATGGTGGGTCAAAGAGGGGGCCGGGGAAACCTGCTCATCCCCCGGCTCAGGCTCCTTGACCGGGGACTCTGGCACGGGAGGCTGAGGCAAGTCCTCGGTAAGCACCGGGGGTACTGGTGAAAGGGGGTTGTCGGCCTCTCCAGCCAACAGCCCGTCCGTGTCGAGAAAAATCTCGACTGCATCGACGGGTGTCTCGGCTGGCTGACCTGATGGGGACACCGAAAAGACAGCGGCCTTAGCTGCAACCTTGACCGAAGTCGATAAGAGACGCTCCAGGAAAGCGAGATCTCTCCCGCTCCCATGAACGCAGACGGTGGGACTTACCTTTCAGTTCCTTCTTCTTTGACTGACTGAAGTGAGTCCCTGAGGGCCCCTCTTCCTTTGTGGAGAGGGACTGACAAAGCTCCCTAAAGGAAGCAGTATAGGAGGAGCCCAAGGAGAGCGGAATAAATGCCGACGCCGAGGAAGAAGACGCGACCTGGGCCGTCTCCTCCTCGAGGGCGATCAACTGCTCCTGCTGCTCCGTGGAACCCGCAGCAGCGGACACCGCCCAATGGGCCTCCTTAGACTTCACCAGCAGAAACCATTTTTCTGGGCACCCCAGTTGTAGTCAGGCAGTGTGGTCTTCAAGAACCAAAGCTGAAAAGGACTTGCAAAGATCGCAGGCCGCCGGATCATGGGCAAACCCAAAGCAGTTGATGCACATGGTGTGTGGGTCAGTCCGAGACATCTTCTGCTCGCAAGGGCACTGATGGAAGCCGGGAGTAGATTTAGAATCCATTGCAGCCGTGAGGGAAGGATAAGACATAAATCTCGTGAATTTAAGCATGATTTTTGGTAAAACCAAAGGTTTAGGATCCAGGCCTAGAGATGCAATAGTGCTAAGGAGGGAACCTGAGCTTCCAAGCGGTAAGGAAGATCTGGCATCATGGGGCGGAGTCGAGGGTTTTACCACCCAGGTGGATGGGAGGAGCCAGCTTGAAGACTTTCCCCGGCCCATCTTAAAGCAGCAAGGTACCTGCCAACAAGTGTGGATTGAACAACATATCCACATCCCTACAACACAGTGCCTTCACAGCCCAAACCAAAAACAAGGGGTGAAGACCAATGAACAGAAAGATGGAGCCAGGGGATGGAGGGAGGGTGTGTGTGTGTGAGAGCGAGAGAATCAATGGCAAAGATATCCCTAGAAGAGCAAGAATTATGGTGAGTACACAATTTTAATATCTTCCAGGAATCAAGTTTCACCACTGATTCACACACCAATGGGTTAGAGTACCAAATTTGGACGAAAGTCCCCCGAGCAAGGCAGTAGGAGCCAGGGTTCACTCAGGACAGAAGTCCATTAAGGAATGTCCTGCCAAAAGAGGCATGGACATCCAGGGCATAGAGCTTGATAAAAGTGTGCACAATGCTTCAAGTGGCAGCTCTGCAAATATCAGCAAAGGTAGAGAGCGAATCTCTGCCAAGGACATAGCAACCGCTCTGGTAGAGTGGGCATGAAACTGGCCCTCTAGTCTGACCTGCACCATAGAATAGCAGTGACAGAGGAAACTGGCAGTCCATGCAGAAATGCATGTGATTGTAGCAGGATGACCCACCCAATTAGGGTGGAAGGACACAAAGAGCAGTTTAGAGTGTCAGAAGTCCTTAGTTCTATCGAGGTAGATTTTAATGAGAGTGGAGGGTACGCTCCCCTATGTTCAGGAAGTTGGGAAAGTATGTAAGCAGCACTAAAGGCCGATTTAAGTGAAACTCTGACACCATCTTAGGTAGAAATTTGGGATGTGTGCGAAGAACTACCTTGCCTCTATGGAAAACAGAATATGGAGGGTCTGTGACCAAATCATGCATCTCAGAGACTCTGCAGGCAGAGGTGATAGCCACTAGAAACTTGGTTTTCCAGGTCAGGAATTTCAGGTCACACATGGGAAAAGGTTCAAAAGGCTTCCAAGTGAGCATGTCCAACAAGCGAGATACCCGGTGGTGAAGGGGTTCCTGACTGGGGGCCTTGTGTGCAAAATGCCTTTCAGGAACCTCTTAAAGAGAGGCAGTTGGGCTACAGAGAGGTTTTGTACCAGCTTGTGGTATGCTGAAACACCGCACAACTGAATCTTAACTGTAGAGTACTGCAAGCCTGCATCACAGAGGTCCAACAAGTACACCAAAACCTGTCTGGTGAGCATCGGAATGGGTCTATATGGGATTTGTAGCATCACACAGAAAAATGTTTCCATTTGGCTATGTAGGTTTTTCTGGTGAAATGCTTACGAGCAGCCAGGAGAACCTCAGAGACTCTCTGAGAAACTTTATGCCTGCCACTTCAATCTGTTCTACAGCCAAGCGCGCAGATGAAGGGAGCATAGATTTGGGTGGACCAGGGACCCCGCATCAGAAGGTCTGTCCGAACAGGGGTTGCTCTCAGAGGACTGATTGACAATATGTTGAGCAGTGGAAACCACATCTGTTGAGACCAAAATTATCTTGTCCCATTGTGCCTCAAGCTTGGGCAGTACCTTCTATACTAGATTAATAGGAGGAAATGCGTACAGAGACTGCAGCTGGAATGCACTACAGAATATGCCACGTTCTGGATTTCTGGAGCAGAATCAAAGCTCCAAAGGCTCCAGAAACTGGTGAACGGAGTTCAATCTGAAGAGGGGGATGACCAGAGGGGTCCTGCAGGGATCAGTGTTTGGACCAGTCCTCTTAAAGGTCTTCATAAGCGACATTGCAGAGAGGCTGGAAGGGAAGGAGTCTCTCTTTGCAGACATAAAAATCTGCAACAGGGTTGACACCAGGAGAGGTAGAGAAAATGAAAAGGGACCTAAGCAAGCTTGAGGAGTGGTAAGGGGTGTGGCAGCTAAGATTCAATGCAAAGAAGTGCAAGATCATGCACTTGGGGCACAGAAATGCGGGGGACATGTACATGATAGGGAGGGGAACTGACTGCCACCAAACAGGAAAGGGACCTGGAAGAAATCATAGCTGATGATCAAAAGGTTGCCAAAGTGAGAAGGCTGTGAGGAAAGCCAGTGGAATGCTGGGGTGCATAGGGAGAGGTATCTTCAGCGGAAGGAAGGAGGTGGTGATGCCATTGTATAGAACATTGGTAAGACCTCATCTAGAGTACTGTGAACAGTTCTGGAAGCTTCTTCTCTGGAAGGACATAGAGGAGAAGTGGTTCAGAGAAGGGTGAGAAAAATGGTGCAGGAGCTGCACCAAAAGTCATATGAGGGGAGACTGGAGGATCTCAATATGTATTCCCTGGAGATGAGAGAGGGGGGATATGATAGAGACTTTCAAACACCTTAAGGGTGTAAATAAGGTACAAGAGGGTAGCAGCTTTCAAAAAAAAAAAAATAAAAATTAAAAGATGTTTAAGAACAAGGGGCCAAGATATGAAGATAGAGGAGGGTAGACTTAGAGGTAACGTGAGAAAGTATTTTTTCACAGAAAGGATGGTGGATCCACAGAAAAGCCTCCGGGCAGAGGTTGTAGGGGCATTCAAAAACACATGGGACAGACATAAAGGAACTCTAGCAATAGGAAAGAGAGGGTAAGCTGCAGATAATTTAGGATCTGCCATATTTGAAACAGGTAGGGAAAATGGGCAGACTAGGTGAGCCAAGAAGTCCTTATCTGCCATCAAATTCTGTGTTTCTAAGGCAGTTTGGTGTTGAGTGGGGATGCAAAAAGGTCCACATCTGGGGTTCGGGTTCCCCACTTGCCACTTGTCAAACAGAGATTTGCATGATGTCTGGTGCCAACGATTTGTGAGGATTGACTTCTGTTCAGCTGAGCTTGTCTGCCAGAATGTTCTGAGCCACTGGCAGATAAAAACTGTCTGAATCAGAATGTCCTGTTCCAGACACCATTCCCACACTCTATCACCTCTCTGCAGATAGGATAAGAGTGTGCTCACCCTTGTCTGTTGATGTAGTACATGATGGACTTGTCCATCTGGAGGAGGACTAGCTTGTGGCTGATAAATGTCCAGCAGGGCATGCAGGGCGTAAAGGACTGCTCTCATCTCCAACACACTGATGCAGAGGTAGGACTCTGAGGCTCCAGACTCTCTGTGGAGGCCCTGACAATGGGCTCCCCATCCCAGCAGAGACACATCTGTGGTAAGGGTTACCTGAGGCTCTGGTTGACAGAAGAGCAGACCTTGGAGGAGACTGACCTCCTGTGTCCATCATGCATGCCACTGAAGCATAGGCTTTGTCACCTTGATGGGATAAGACTGAGGATGCTGGAGACCACTGCATGCTGAGCATCCACTGGGTTGTCTGTCCTCATGTGTAGCCAAGACAGAGGTATCATGAAGACAGAGGAGGCCATCAGACCTAAGATGCGGTACACGGAATGAGCCTGAAAGGACTTGTGCTCCATAATAAATTGAGCCATTTGGAGGATGGGTTTCCGTTTCACCTCTGGAAGAAAGACCCTCACCTTGGTGGTGTCTAGGAGGGCCCCATAAGAGGAGCTGCTGAGAGGGCTGAAGTTGCAATGTCACTTCTCTAGATTTAACAGGACTCCCACAGAGGTCAGGAACTGAGTGGCTGTGGCCACTGCTCATTCCATCTCCTGTGTGGATGGCCTGGCTAATAACTGGCCATCCAGATAGGGAAAAACTTGTAGTACGAACTTCAAAGGTATGCCAGAAGAACAGCAAAGCACTTTTTAAAGACTCGAGGCACTGATGACAGCCCAAAGGGCAAGACCCAGAACTGTAATGTAGACCCGGTGCCACAAAACAGAGAAACCTGTAATGGACCAGGATATGCTGGCAGGCATCCTGCATCTCCAGGGAAGACAACCAATCCTGTAGCTTGAGAAGCAGTAGCAGGGTCCCTAGGGAGATCATTTTGAACTTCTCCCACTGCATGAACTTGTTCAGTTTCCCGAGGTCGAGAATGGGGCGCGTACTCAAGACTTTTTCAGAATGAGAAAGTGATAGGAGTAGAAGCCTATGTTGCACTCCGCCTCCAGCCCTACTTCCACTGCTCTGTTGCTCAAAAAAGCCCACAATCTCCTTTGAGAGAAGCTCTGACATGCGATCTGAAAGAAAGGGTTGCTTTCTGGGTAGATAATCCAGGAGTTCTGAAAAGTTCAGCGAGTCTCCCTCCTGGATGATCCGGAGAACCCACTTGTCCATGGTGATGGATCGCCATGGATGGTAAAGTCAGATGCCCCCGTGGGAGGAGAGGTCTGCCTCAGGCAGCTGAGGCAAGACCGGGGCCAGAATTTCAGAGAATGGCACTGGGCACTTTCGGGGCCTGTGCCTTCAGCTGCACTTTCTTTTGTGGCAAGGGAGGCTGGGACTTGATTTGAACTCCTTTGCCTTTGCCTCAAAAGGACTGCTTATTCTGATAAAAGCCTCACCCCTTTCCCCTTTGGGGACTGAATGGAGCAGGCTGAGAAGTCTTATTAGCCATCTGGAAGGCCTCAAGGGACTGTTCTGTCTGTTGACCAGATAAGAACCATTAAATGGGACATTCATAACCTGCTGCTGGACATTGTTGAAGCCAGATGTTTGAAGCCAGTAGTGTCTTCTAATACAGATTCCTGCAGCAGCAGAATGCAAGGCAGTGTCAAAGGCATCCATAGCTGGCCTTCACAACTGATGACTGTTAAGACTCAGTGCCAGAGTAACAATCTGAAGAATTTCAAGCTTAGTCTCTGACTCAGGCAAGGATTCTGCAAGAGACTTAAAAGAAGTCAAAAGGGCATACTCATACCCTTTCCCCCCCCATCGTGTCTATCTTGTGCAACTCCTTACTGATGGGATGTTTAGTGACTTCCTGAGGGAGAATGGCATTGTCATTCTCAGCCAAAATGACAATCTGGTAGCAACAGGCTGGGAAGCAACAATAGGTCTGTCTTTGGGGCAGTATACTTATGATCTATCTGCTGACAGTCCGAGGGGATGGACGCCTGCCTACCCAATACTGCGTCTGAGAAAGTCTCAAACTCGGGAGGAATAGGTGGTATGAGATTGACCGGCATGGTGGAAATGTTGAGCCACTCCAGATGGAGACGTTTCCCTGGGTCAATGGCAGAAGGCTCAAAAGCATGAGTTGCATACATGCTGTGAAGGAGAACCTGAAAAGACAGATCCCCTCGGGGAACAGGAGATGGGCGTGGGGTCGAATTATCCAGGCTAAAGAAAGTCATTACTGCTCTTAGAAAGAACGAGTTCAGGGTTGGACTTGTCCCCCTTCACAACCTCTCCGGCAAGAGGGTCTGGGAGAGGGGTGGACCTAAGGTTCCCTAACCCAGTACTAGGACCCAGCAACACAGGCGACACCGGCACTAGCAAAAAAAGGAGCTGGCTCCAGCACAAGCACTGGCGAGAGACGGACGGAAACTGTTTAACCAGGAAAGGCACACTAAGCTGAAGATCATTTCCAGGTGCGACCTGGGAGCAAAAGGAAGTTAAGTGACTTGCTCAGGATCACACAGTATGCAAGGAGGGGCTATGGGATTGAAACCCAGGTCTCCAGATTTGCAGCTCAGAGCCCTAAACTACAGTGCTATACTTCCTCCTTACAAAGGGAGTCAGCACCAGAGGCAGTGCCGCCAAATAGACTGGGCCCGGTGCTGAGGGCTCTCTTGGCTCTGGATCAAGTCCCAAAGGCACTGAACCTGGTGCCAAACCCAGTGCCGATGGTCCAGCTAGCACAGTAGTGACCGGCAGATACCTGGGTCGGTCCCAAAACAGTGACACTGCTGGAGGGTACGGCCAGTAGAACAGGGGTCAGCAGCGCGGTCACCGGAAAGGACCTGGAAGTTGCTGGCTCCCTCTATACCTGACTGGAAGGTCCAGACTGCAGCTCCAGTGCCCCAAGCCTCCGAGGGACCCAGCACCGACTCCACAAGACGGGGCAAACGCTGTACCTACTGCTCCACAAGAGCTGCCCAGTGATGAAACTGCCCATCGAAGTTCCCCCAGGAAGACAGGGAGGGACTCCAGGCTTGAGACCTTTAGTGCCCAAGAGCAGAATTTGCAGGTAACACCAACAATGCCGAGGAAGGTCTTCTGCTCCAAGACATCGAGGACCTTGTGGCAGACCTAGCAGAGGGCGACCTCAAGGTTGAACAGTGCTGGGTCCCGACCAGGATAGGGCGTGCTTCTTTTTGTGTTTATGAGGGCGCTGTCCTTCACGAACACAGGACCACCCATCATTAGAACCCTCTCCTGCAGGGGGGAGTGGACCGGACATGGCCTCGCAGCCAGAGCAGCATGCCTGAAGAGGCTCCCTACCGTCACCATCGCCATCCATGGCCTTCAACTGTTGCTCAGTAGGGCTGAGAGAAATTGACAAATTTAAATCATAGCACTAAACTAACAAAAAATAAACACTAGTTTTAAACACTAAAACTGAGGAGAACTGAATGCTGCTGTCATACAGACGTGAAGTTCTAACTCCCGGTGGGCAAGCAATGTCATGTGAAGCGCACTCAATGGCGGGGAAAACAGAACTGAGGTGGTTGAGAGCTGGTGCCGAGGTAAGCCATGCAGCACCAGCTAGTCTCACGGTGCTACACATGCACGTACCCTACCATGTCGACGATGCTCCTGAAAAGTTCTGGCTCTCAACGGGGTCCTAGGGCCCCCAGTTCAGAACCCACTGGTGTGGATCAATGGTTAAGATTGATTCCTGGAATTTCAACTAAAATAAATCATGTATTCAATAAAGAAACAACAATGAAACCAAAATAGAACTAGAAACTGAAGAAGCTTACGTGGGTGACACCAGAAGTTCTGTTGGTCCCCCAATGAGGCAGGGTCTTTACAGCTGAAGAGAGTAACAGAGGTGGTTGGTACTGCCACCGATCTTTATGCTATCAATGTATTTGGCACCACAGTGTGTGGTGTGTGTCCGTCCCAAAAGTTTTAACTCTCACTGGGTCCTAGTGCCTCCATTCTCAAGGCCAATGAGGAGCTTTGTGGAGAAGACTGATTGTTAAAAGATCTAGCAAAATTAAGCAATAAGGCATGAAGAGGGGTTAGATTAACAGTCTGTTAATCACCCCTAGGTGTAGTGTAACAGGCGAGCTAAGCTATATTGACCCTAGGAGGTGATTGACGTTAATCTAACCCTGGGAGTGTCTTTTATTGCTATTCTAAAAATGTTCCAAAGAAGAGGGTTAAAGAATACTTTTGAATGTTTTCCTCATTTAGAGGGAGATTTTTAATAAAATAGTTCTTCCACCAACAGTTTAAGAATGCTGGTTCAAAATCAGAATGCATCATTTCAGTCATTTAGCAGTGCTAGAGGATGGAGTGCTGACAGGAAGAATCCATGTGCCATTGTGATCAGGCTGTACATGACAGTATAACATGGATTAATGTAAGGCTGTTGGAATCCTAACAGCCAATCAGATTGCAGCATTTCTGAGAACCTTTTTATAATCCTAATTCATTAGCAGGATCTATGAAGGAGGAGACCTGTTCCTTCCAGCAGAAGAAAAGATCAGAGTGTACTGGAGGCAGAGCCAGAGGACCACAAGGTTAGGTAGTAGGAGTCGTCAAGCTTGAAGACTGTTTCGGTGTGCTCTGTGAAAGCCTGCTGAAGTTTGGATAGTAAACTGAATCTAGATAAAATTGTTGGAATGTACGTTTTCTTACAAAGATGCTGGTCGGGATGGAGGATTGGATATACGAACATATGAAGGAGCCAGCAGAAGGCCATTTGGTCTATCAAGTCTGATCGTACTGCAGGGTCCACAGCTTGAGCTAATGTCCCTGCTCCCGATCCCCACTCCTCCCATCCTCCCTACCCATGATCTTTACCTTCCCCATGCCCAACCTTGCCTCTCTTAAAGCTGCCCACAGTCTTCAAAGAGATGTCCTCTTCCGGCAGTGCATTCAAAGTATCCACCACCCTCTCTATGAAGAAGTGCTTCCTGACCTCCCTCCTAAACCTTCCACCCTCCAGCTTAAGACTGTGCCCCCTCATGTTATGGTTGCCACTCAGCTTAAACAGACTCTCCTTATCAACCTTATTTATCCCTTTCAAGTACTTGAAGGCCCTAGTCATGTCCCCTCTCTCTCCTGTCTTCCAGGGAGTACATGTTCAGTGCCCTCAACCTCTCCTCGTATGCCTTACCCTGCTGACCAGCTACCATCTTTGTAGCCCTCCTCTGGACCTTCTCCAGCAGGTTAATGTCCTTTTTGAGGTGTGGGCACCAGTACTGAACTCCATACTCTAGATGCGGCCTTACCAGTGACCTGTACAAGGGCAGTATAACCTCCTCTCTCCTACTATTGATCCCTCTAGATATGTATCCCAGCATCTTGTTTGCCTTTGCTGCTTTCTTGCACTGCGTGAAGTGCTTAAGGTCACTAGTTATCCCTCACAGGTCCTTCTCCTCCTATGATGCAGATACTCTGACTCCACCCAGGTAGTACTCTGTCCTGGGATTCTTGGCTCCAATATGCATTACTTTGCAATTCTTGGTATTGAAGCCAAGCTGCCAGATCCTGGAACACCTCCCTAGCTTTTCTAGATCTTCCTGTAGGTCCTGTATCCCTTCAGCTGTGTCCACTCTCTCAGAGAGCCTGATGTCATCCACGAACAGGCACATTTTTTCCCTTAATGCCATCCCCAATGTTACTGATCAAGACATTGAACAAAACTGGCCCTAGCACAAAGCCCTGTGGGACCACACTGGTTACCTCTCTGGTGCCAGATAACTCTTCCCCACAACCACCCTCTGGGTTCTGTCCCTCAGCCAGTTTTCCACCCATCTGGTCTTTTACCCCAACCCCAAGATCCACCAGTTTCCTGATCAACCTTTTGTGGGGCACAGAGTCAAAGGCTTTGCTGAAATCAAGATGGAGGATATCTACTGCTTGGCCCATCTACCCTCTTAGTGACACAATTAAAGAAGCCAATCAGATTTGTTTGACACGATCTCCCCGCCATAAACCCATGCTGCCTCTCATCCTGGAGATCATGCTCCTCTAGATATTCCGCCAACCTTTCCTTTAGTATGGTCTCCATGAGCTTGCCCACAATGGAGGTCAGGCTGACTGGTCTAATTCCCTGGGTCATCCTTGGGACCATTTTTGTGGAGGGGCACTACAAGTGCTGTTCTCCAATCGTGGTAAACTGCCAGCAGAAAAAGGTGCACAGGTCTGTCAAGTCTGCCCGACTGTGCAGCTCTTAGTTTCATATTACTACAGCTGCCCCAGCCCCACCCAAACCCCTGGTCCCCCCTTGGGTTCTCGTCTGTACTAATCTTGCCCTTGACTCTATCCCAACACTGCTTAAAGTTATCCACCGTCCTCAGTTCGATTAAATCCTCCAGCAATGTGTTCCCCATCTCACCACCACTCTCTCTGTAAAGTAGTATGTCATCCCTCTCCTTAACCTTCCCCCTTCCAACTTCAGACTCTGACCCACCAGTGACCCTTCCCCCCCTTTAAGCAGAACAATCCTCCCTTTCTGATGTTTGTCTTTCAAGTACTTTAAGATCTCTATCATGCCCCCTTTCCCTTCTCTTCCAGTGAATACATGTTGAGCTCCTTCAATCTTTCCTCATGCGGCAACTCCCCCAGTCCCATGATAATTTTCGTAGCCCTGTGCTGCACCCCCTCCAGTAATCTTGCATCCTTTTTGAGGTATGGGCACCAGTACTGCACACAGTACTCCAAATGTGGCCTCACCAGTGATGTATATAAGGGCAGGATTATCACCTCCTTTCTAGAAGTGATCCCTCTGGCAATGCACACCAGCATCCTATTTGCCCTTGCTGCTTCACTCCTACACTGTGCTGATACCTTCATGTCCCTTGTGACTATTACCCTGAGGTGCCTCTCCTCCTCTGAAGCTGTTACATGCACTCCCCCCAGCCAGTAGCTGGTCCTGGGATTTCTTGCTCTGAGGTGCATGACCTTGAACTTCTTAGCATTAAACCCCAACTGCCATTCTCTAAACCAACGTTCAAGTTTAGCTAGATCCTCCCCGAGTGCCTGCCTCCCTTCCTCATTGTCCACTTTTGCACAAATCTTAGTGTCATCTGCGAACAGACTGATCCTACTATTCACCCCCTCTGCAATGTCTCCAATGAAGACATTGAACAAAACAGGGCCCAGCACTGAACCCTGCGGTATCCCACTTGTTACTGGCCTTAGCTTGGATGTCTCTTCCCCCACTTTACAACTACCCTCTGTTGTCTGCCCTGCAACCAGCTTTCAACCCACCCCACCAGTTTCTCCACCACCACCATGTCCCTCAGCTTGCTCATTAACCTCCTGGGGCACCAAGTCGAAAGCCTTGCTGAAATCCAGGTACAGGACATCCACAGTGTGGCCTTTGTCAACTGTCCTAGTGACCCAGTCGAAGCAGTTGATCAGGTTAGTTTGGCATGATCTTCACAGAGACAAACCCATGCTGTCTCTCGTCCTGTAGACCATCACTATCTAGAAAGGTTATTAACCTCTCCTTTAAAATGGTCTTCATCAACTTCCCCACTATGGTAGTAAAGCTTACCAGTCTGTAGTTGCCCAGTTGGTCCTTGGGTCCACTCTTGTGAAGGGGCATCACGTTAGCCATCCTCCAGTCCCTGGGTACCTCCCCTGTCTCCAAGGAGGTGTTTAAGAGGTCCATCAGGGGACCTTCCAACACCACCACCAGCTCCTCCAGGACCCTTGGGTGTACACAGTCGGGTCTTGGTGCCTCGTCCACCCGCAAGACCTTAAGGCCATTCAGAACTCTATCCTCTTGGATGACCCAATCTATTATCTCTGCCCCCCCTTCACCCTTGCCCCCTTTCCCCTGCAGTATTGGGCCATCCCTTTCTTTTGTTAACACCAAGCAGAAGTACTCATTGAATGCCTCTGCCTCTTCTTCCCCTTGTTCTGCCCATCCCTCATGATTCTAACACTTATCTCTACAACTCCTCTTTTCCCTTATGTATTTAAAGAACCCCTTTTCCCACGCTCTGATCCCCTGAACCAACTTCAGCTCCTTTGCGCCTTGGCTGCCCTGACTGATCTGGTCACCTCCCTAGATGCCTTTGTGAACACCTCTCTATCCTCCTCAAGCCCCAATTTTTTGAACTTAATGAAGGCCAATCTTTTTTCTACTCACCTTCCACTCTACTTCCTTGTTGAGCCAGCTAGGTTTTTTGGATCTGGACTGCTTACTCTGAGATTTGGCACACGTGTTCGTGGCCCTGTAGTGGAGAGATCCTATAGTGGACATCAAACCGATGGAGTCGTTCTGCTGGTGGAAGTTTCCTGGTGTTTTCAGGTCCAAGGCAGTGAATGCCTTTAAGAACTACTGGCTACACAGTAACTTTTGCAAGCCCTATGAGTCCTGGTGGGAGCTGGACTCATTTTGAACATTTTGCATACTTACTGCCCACTGATGTGAGAGATCAAAGGGATTTTTCCACTGAGCATCTCAGCAACGTTTTACAGTGAATCTGTTTATCTTTGTTA
Source organism: Neoceratodus forsteri (assembly GCA_016271365.2). Classification (NCBI taxonomy): domain Eukaryota; kingdom Metazoa; phylum Chordata; order Ceratodontiformes; family Ceratodontidae; genus Neoceratodus; species Neoceratodus forsteri. The sequence goes on along the minus strand of CM028137.1, from coordinate 528,325,484 downwards.
CCTGGATTTACTTTATACTTCAACTTATTTGAACATTGGAAGCATTGCAGGAGCAGTCCTCCCTTGGGGGACTGTTTGGGAATCTTAAATTGTGTGTTTGAAACTTGATTTTACTGCGCAATACTTTGAGCCCTACCTACTCATATAACAGCAAGTAGGAAGAGAGCAGTAGCAGTTCTTAGGTGCAGGGTCTGAACTATTAAACCGCTGAAACCCTTATTTTATATTGTTTTGGGCTGAGAGTAAGACTCCTGTGCCTTTGCTACGCATGAGTAGCTGATGCACAGTAAAAAGTAAATTTTAATAAGCAACTTTCGTTGCGAGGGACCAGCGACCTCCATAGCAACTTCAAGGTCATTCAGACCTTCAAATCTCGGCCCTGCTGCGAGCAGGGCATGCCTCTCCGCGCAGCCACGCATGTCAGCCAGGACAACTGGGAACCGGGACCACCTTTGTAAAAAATCTCCAACATTTAAGGTATAGTGACAAAATGAGGTTCTGCAACAAATGCTGCATGTATGCAGAAGGGGGAAGTAATCCCTGAGTTTGTGTGTGATAAATGTATCTTGCTGGATGTGCTGCAGGCTGAATCTGTAACACTCCAACAGAAGGCTCAGGTCTGGGCAGACATTAGCACTCTACAGCACTTTACTGACACTGTGGCAGACAATACTGTTGAATCAATGCAGCAAGAGTCATCCAAACCACCAAAACCAGATGACCCTAAGATGGTGGGGTGTGGGGAAAATGATGATTGGTGCTTGGTGCACAAAACCTCAAAAAAAAGCAGATGAAACACACGGGGCTCATCAAACATACTGACACCTAACAGATTCAATGCTCTACCAACTGACACAAACCAGAGCTGTGAGGAAGTTTTAACCACCCAAGAGGTTCTGATATCACCTAGCTGTAATAATTTAGCAGTCTAGGGAACAGATGACATGGAAAACCATGAAAGGGTAAAACATTACCGACAGATGAAAATGTACCCCGAGATATCCTGGTAACAGGGGACTCCACGCTCCGGTACACAGACCACACATTGTGCAAAGATCACACTAAGTCAGTGTTCTACCAGGGGCTGGAATAGGAGACGTTAGGCAGCTCCTGCCAGGCCTACTTGACAATACGACAAAACCAGCAACATTAATACACATGGGGTACACGATACAGGCAAGAGAAGCCTCGTTGATATTCAATGAGACTTTGAACAGGTAGGGACGGCCCTAACAGCCAGGGGGTGTAACCTGGTGATCTCAGGACTTTTACCAGTCCCTTGAGCTAGTCAAACAAAGACCAGGGACATACTGAGACTAAATGGCTGGCTGAAACAGTGCTATAGGGAAGGACATAGATATGTAGACCACTGGGAGAACTATCAAGGACCATGGCTGTTTGCACAGGATGGTTTACACTTAAACAGGGAAAGTACAGTTACGTAAGAACTTACCGTAACAGTAGATCTTTGAGAGAGGCTCTTGCAGTAGGTAATTACATATAGGACTGACGTCGGCAGGCGGCAGGACCCCACAGAAAAATTTCTAGCTAGCAGTCCCTGGCGAGGGACTGCCCCCACGTCAGGTGACTGGCGTCAGTATAAAGGGGCGGTCCCGGATGCCCGCCACAGGCCCGGACGAGAGAGAAGCAGATATTTCCTGCAATGGAAAAGGAGCTGAAAAAGCCTGGGGATGGAGGGGCGGGAAGCGCTATCAGTAGCCTCTCTCGAAGAATCTACTGTTACGGTAGTTCCTACGTAACTGTACTATCTTACTGAGAGGCTCTTACAGGTAATACACATAAGACAGAATCCCAAGCAGTCTGGAACAAATGAAAGGCACCGGGAGGAGGAACTACTCAAGATAGCAAAAACCTTGCAAACCTCAAGACAGGAGGCTTTGCAAGACCGTTAACAAAGCCTGCTCTGATGAGAGGCAATGTCAAACTGTAATATTTTGTAAAGGTATGGACGGAAGTCAGAGTAAGCAACAACACAGATATCTACTGCAGACACATTTTTGAAACAACCCGAGAGGCTGCTACTCCACAGTGCAGTGACCTCTGACTTGACCCGGAAGGGTCTTGTTGTACTTGTCGTAACAGAAAGTGATGCAATGAGCCAACCACTTTGACAGGCATTGTTTGGAAACAGCATTGCCGTCCCTTTTGTGAGCAAAAGAGACGAACAACTGATCAGTCTTTCTGAGATCCTTTGTCCTATCGGTGTAGTATCTCAGAATCCTGTGAACATCCATGGTATGGAGCAAATATTCTCCCTGGTTGGAGTACTGCGTGAAAAAGGCAGGTAACTCTATAGACTGATTTAAGGTAGACTCCGCTACCACTTTTGGTAGAAACTTCGGGTTCGTGCGAAGAGCTACTCATTCCTTGTGAAAAATCAGATAGGGGATTTTACACATAAGGGCCTGCAGCTCGGAAATTCTTCGAGCAGAAGTAATGGCCACCAAGAAGAGTGTCTTCCACGACAGAAACTTCAAATCTGCGGAGGCCGCAGGCTCGAAGGGAGGAAGGGTAAGTTTCTAGAGAACAAAGTTCAAATCAAAAGGGGGAGCAGAAGTCCGGACAGGGGGCCTGAGATGAAGGACCCCTCTGAGAAAAGTCTTGGATACCTCTAATTGGGCAAAGGCTTTATCAGCGAAAGGAACATGGTAGGCTGAAATAGCAGCCATGTGAACTTTCAAAGAGGAATGACTGAGACCCAGGTCGAAGAGGTGACGTAAATAATCGAGCAGAAAGGCCACAGGACAGGAAAAAGGCTCTACCTTCCTGGAGGAAGCCCAAATAGAAAATCACTTCCATTTCATGGCATAAGTAGACCTAGTGGAGGGTTTTCTAGCCTCCACCAGAATCTCGGCCACCTCTGGAGAGATGCCAAAGCGAGATTGGGCTAGGTCTGCAGGAGCCATGCATGAAGTTGTAGGGACTTGAGTCCTGGATGGACCAGGGTCCCCTGATCCTGGGTCAGCAATCCTCGAGATAAAGAAAGAGGAAGAGGAGGAACCTCTGAGTATTGTTGTAGAAGACGGAACCAGATTTGCCTGGGCCAGAAAGGAGCAATCAGAATCATTCTTGCTCCTTCCATTGCAAGTTTCTGCAGTACACGAGGAACCAGAGGAATAGGGGGAAAAGCATAGACAAATCTGCCCATCCAGTTTAGAGACAGAGCGTCGCTCCAGAAAGTGCCTCGCTCTGGAGCGAGCGAGCAAAAGGTGGGAAGTTTTGCGTTTTGAGAAGAGGCGAACAGGTCTACCTGTGGAGTCCCCCAAAGCTGGAAGATGTCGTCTAGAACCTTTTGGTCCAACTCCCACTCGTGTGGCAGAGCAGAGGAGCGACTTAGCTTGTCTGCCAGGGTATTGTCGACTCCTGGAACATGGATCACCGTGAGGTGAAGGTTGTGAAGTGTTGCCCAGTCCCAAACCCTCATTGCTTCCCTGCACAGCAGGTAGGATCGAGTCCCTCCCTGCTTGTTGATGTACCACACCACGCACATGTTGTCCGTTTGGACAGCTAGGTGACCGGGAAGGATGTATTGGTGAAGGGCTTGGAGAGCATATAGTACTGCTCATAGCTCGAGCACATTGATGTGGAGAGCTAGCTCCAATCTAGACCATAAACCCTGGGTTCGGTGAGGACCCAGATGGGCTCCCCAACCTTCGCCTGATGCGTCCGTGGTCAGAGTCTGTGAGGGTGGAGGATGACAGAAGGGGACCACCCCGAAACAGGTTCTCTCGAACCATCCACCATTGCAAGTCTCTTGTCATCGGCGAGGAGATCAGCACCAGATCTAGGTCGTCTACAAGTTGATCCCACTGAGAGTGGAGAGTCCACTGAGAAATCCTCATGTGGAGCCGCGTGCGGGGGAACGTCGGGATGGCGGCCGCCATAAGCCCCAAGAGACGGAACACAGACATCACTGGAACCTTCCTGCGTTCTGATAGCAGGGAAATCTGTGACTGGAGGGAGGCCGCCCTGTCCGGAGGGAGGAAGGAAGGCCTTGCTCACTGTCGTGTCGAGGATAGCCCCCATGAACTGAAGTCTCTGGGAGGGGTCCAGATGAGATTTGGAATGGTTGACGGTGATACCCAGGCAAGTGAAAACCTGCTGGGTGAGGGAGAAAAATTGCAGGAGCTCCTCCCTGGACGAGGCCGCCAGGAGCCAGTCGTCCAGGTAGGGAAACACCTGAACTCCCAAAGTATGCAGGTGGGCCGCTACCACCGCCAGGCATTTGGTAAAAACTCGGGGAGCCAAGGAAAGACCAAACGGTAGTGCCCGGAATTGGTAATGGTCCCCCTGGAATGCAAACCGGAGGTACTTGCGATGCGAGGGACGAATGGGGATGTGCAGATATGCATCCTGCATATCCAGCGCACAAAGCCACTGACCCGGCTAAAGAAGGGGCAGAAGGGTTTGAAGGGAGAGAATCCCGAACTTTTTGTATTCCACATAGAAGTTCAGGGAGCTGAGATCGAGAATGGGTTTGAGATCTCCCATCTTCTTTGGTACCAGGAAGAAATGGGAATAGTAACCCGTCCCCCGAAGGTGAGGAGGAATAGGTTCTACGGCCTGCTTCGCAAGAAGGGCAGATATTTCTTCCCTGACCAAAGGAAGATGGTCCCTTGCGTAAGAGGACTTCAGAGAGGGGTGGCGTGGAGGTTTCTGTAGAAACTCTATGGAGTGCCCCTCCACGATAATCTGAAGCACCCATGAATCCGTTGTTATCCTCTCCCAACCCAGAAGGTGGAGGGAGAATCTCCCTCCTACCGGTTCCTCCGGGGAGTCCGGAGGCGGTGGGAGAGGGGAGGAGTCAGGTGGTGTGGGGCAGCACCGCAGCTGGGGCACCCGCTGCTTTTTTGGGCTGCAGGGGCCCGGCATTTGGTGGCCCACCTTCCTTGGGGTTTCGCTTGAGGCCGGCTGCGTCTGCGAAAAGGACGGCGCTGCGGGGGATGGGGACGGTACATGGAATCCACAGATTTCAGAGCCATCCCCTTCTCCTGCAAATCGGTGATGATGTCCTTGACATCACCGACGAAAAGCACTGAACCCGACAGGTGCTTCCTGGATTGCTGATTGCACCTCCGAGACCAAACCTGACACGCGGAGCCAGGCGTAGGCTGAAGACTTACGGCGAGCGGGCTCCACTTCGGCAGTGTCCACTGCATCGTGGGTCATCCTCAGGATGTGACGACTGGCGAGCAGGCAGAATGGACTAGGTCAGCTAACTCCTGCTTGACTTAGGAGTCAGGTGAGAGTCAATCTTGAGATTCCGCCCTGGGTAAGGATAGCCTTCTGGTAATCCCCCATATGTGCTACATAATTCAGGGCCCGAATTCCCAGTGTGGAAGAAGCGTATATTTTTCTTCCGTACTTGTCCAGAAGGCGAGATCTCTTATCCGGGGGAGACTAGCTTAAATGTTTGGGGTGTGCTGACCGGCCATGAGCGGCGCTAATCACGACCGAGTCTGCACGGGGGTGAGAATCTAAAACATCTACACCCTCCGGAGCCTGGTATAGCCTGTTGGACTTCCGAGAAAGCGGGGCTAAAGCCGACGGTTGTTTCCAAATAGTGGAAACAAGGTGGGCGTGAGGCTCGATCCAGGGTGGCACTAGAGTAGGGGCCGTAGGGGCAGGTCCAGATGTTGGTGAGTTTAACCGCTGAGGATCTGGTTCCAGAGAATACTACTGATGTACTTCCTGGATCTTCCTGAGCAACTCTGTGAAGGAAGGATCCTCCGGAGACGTCCTCGGCCGGGGCTTGGACAGAGAGCTAGGCTCGTCGTCTCTCTCGGAGCATCCATCGGAGGGATCAGAGAGGGAGGAAGAAGAAGAATTAGAAGCAGAGTAAGACTCCCTGACCAGTCTAGGGGGAGGAACGGGTTCCTTAGGGGGAATCCCTGGACGCGTGTCCTGCCCCTCTCTGGATCCAGAGGGAAGAGCTCGGGAATCCAGAGGCGGAGAGGGAGTGTGCCGTCTCGGGCGTCACGGGGGCCGTGGTGGCACCGTCGCGCGGCGCTCTCAACTTCCTGGTGAGCTGAGCCTTGGCCTCAGCCACGCAGAAGCCAGAGTCTCTGAAGATCCACCGGCCTGGGGGCAGTGGCGGAGGAGGAGGGGGATAATTATACGGATTATATCCATAAGGCGAGTATCCGTAGCCCGGCTGCGGGATCACCGGCGCCGGGTACTGCGGCGTTGGGGGGGCCGGCGTCTGGTACTGCGGCGCTGGATACTGCGGACCCGGGTAAGTCGGCGTCTGATAGGACGGCGGGTACCGGAGGAGCTGCTGGAGCAGACGGCCCAGTAGGGAGCCCCACGGGCGGGTCAACAGTGATAGGCCCGTGGGGATCGGGCCCGACGGAGGGGATATCCGCATCGGCGGGACGGCGTTCGAGGGGCTGGCGTCAGATCGGTTCTGTAGAAGGAGGGTCTGGCGGCGGAAGAACATCCCCGACATTGCCCGAGGACGGAGGGAAAAAGTCCCTGCGGTCAGGCTGGGGCGACTCGGGCTCCCCAGACGGCAGCAAAGGCTGCGGGGAACCTGGGACGACAGACGATGGAGGGTCTGTCATAGGTTCCAATGCCCGGTGCACGTCGGAGCCAACATGCGACTTAGGGGCTAGATTCTGGCGGATGCCAGAGGAGCCGGCGTCCGACTTATGGGGTCCCTCGTCGGAGGCAGGCCGATGGTGCGAAGTAGCCCAGTCCGAGGGGGACGCGACCGTGCGCCGACCCGAAGGGTCGAGTGTCTTGATCGGTCTTCTCCAGGCGGACGGCGAGGAGCCGGCGTCCGGAGTATAGGAGGTGCCCAGCGCCCAGTGAGCCGCAAGCCTGCGGCGGTACTGGGGGCAGGGGCCTCCTTTGCTCGGACGCCCGTGGACCCGAGGCCGATGGGCGGGCCAATGCCTCCTCCAAAACCTTGGAGGCTGCCGTCGGACGATCTCCCCGAGGGGACGTTACCTGAACCGCGACTCCAGCTGGAGTCGCGGACGAGGAGGCCTTCTCCCTGTGCCTTTCTTTGTCCCACTTCTTGTGGTGTCCTTCAGAAGAGGTCGATGCCTGCCTAAGCTTCAACTCCTTCTCCACTGAAGACATCTTTTTGAGCAAATGGGCTTCCAAGGACTGCTGGCGTCGTCTGCGGGTAGCCGCACTGAAGTGCAGGCAATGCGGGCACTTGTTGACCGCGTGGTCGGGGCCTAGACAAAAAAGGCAGAGAGTGGCCGTCCTTGTGAGGCAGTTGAGTGCATACAGTCGCACTTATTTTGGAAGGGATGACATACACCGCGCTACCCCTGACGATATTTATGAAAATACTGATAATTTTTGGTAAAACAGACGAAAGAAGAACAGGGCTGAGTACTAACTTTACCACGAGACGCTGCACGAGCTAACGGCGGAAAGAACTGGAAGGCGGGCATCCGGGACTGCCCCTTTATACTGACGTTGTCTGACACTGGTCACCTGACGTCGGGGCGGTCCCTCGCCAGGGACTGCTAGCTAGAAATTCTTCCGTGGGGTCCTGCCACCTGCCGACGTCAGTCCTATATGTAATTACCTACTGCAAGAGCCCTCTTGAAATAAGATAGTGCATTTCTGCACAAAAGTTAAGACAAGTAATTGATACCCATTTAAACAATGGAAGGGGGATGTAGGGAACCCCAAACCTAAGGGCGCAAACATCACGTAGCTGGATCCACCCAAATGGAACTTCCTATCAATTAATGCCAGAAGCCTCAGTAGTAAAGTTGACCAACTTCTCTACATCTTACATGCGTCCAATATACACATCTGCACCATAACCAAAACCTGGTGGAAAAATGAGGACCCCTGGGACAAGAGTATTCCAGGTTTCACTCTATATCACAGGGATAGGTCACATTCCAAGGGAGGGGGTGTTGCCCTGTATATTGCCGATAACATAATGGAATGTATAGAAAACACTCACTGGGAAACTGCCGAAGTATTATGGATTAAAATCTCCTCTCCACATACTGCTAAAATCAATACAGGACTAGTGTACAGGCCACCATCCATTTCACATCAGGATGACCCCTAATTACCAGATTTTATTAACAAAATAACCTCGGCAGAAAATGTTATTTTGCTAGTCAATTTTACCCTCCCTGTGATTAATTGGAAAAAGGCTGAATGCAGAAACCCCATCTGAGTTGCGCTTCTTAGAAGCATTCATTCTGGCAGGCATGGACCAGTTTGTGACCACGAACACTGGGGGCAAGCACATACTGGATTTAGTCCGGAGTAATATGGTCAACAACCAAGACTGCAGAGTATTGGCCCCCCTGAGCTCTAGTGATCACTCCATGGTGGGCTTCATCTATATGGGGTATATAATTATAATAAGGCAGACTTCCACAGTACGAGAAGGGAACTAGCTGAATGGAATTGGGAGGTGGATTTTAAAAATCAACCACTTCAACATATGTGGGACTTGTTGAACAATAAAATTATCAACTTGGTGCAAATATACACACCAACCACAAATAAATACAATGGGGCAAAAAAAAAAAAAAACTACCATGGATGGACTCTTTCAGTCGGAAAAACCATCAAAAAGAACAAGGCATATAAAAAGGTCAAAAAGAGCGGCAACAAAGCATGCTGGGATGGATACAAAAAATGCTTAAAGCAATCTACAAAAAACAGAGCAAGCCAAAAAGAGACACGAGCTTAGACCGGCCTGCAAAGTTCAGGATAACTATAAATCCTTCTATTCATACATTAATAGGGAAGCAGCAAAACAATCAGCCCACTGAAAGGTTCCAATGGGATTTTAATTACAAATAAATACAAAATGGCTGAGCAGTATAACTGTTATTTTTCCTGTTTTCAATTAGAGAACACAAGCAACTAAAAACCATCTTGATCACTCATTAGAATCTGGCCTATTATTAGATATAACCAATGTAAAACTAAGACTCCAGAAAAAAGATCAGAACAAAGCACAGGGCCCCGACTGTCTACACCCCCGAGTAATTAAGGAGCTGGCAGAAGCATTAGCAGGACCGGTAACATCTATATTTCAGAAATCCATTAATGAGAATGAGATCCTGGAGGTCTGGAGGCAAGCAGTGGTGGTACCTATCCATAAAAAGGGAACAAAACAGGAAGTTGGGAATTACAGACCAGTCTGACAGCAGTATTGGGGAAAATCCTGGAAGGCATCATAAAGGACTATATTACTGAATTCCTACTCCTGACCGAGGACGTGGTCTGTACCCAACACGGTTTCACTAAGGGCAGGTCGTGACAGACCAATCTCTTGGAATTCTATGGAAAAGTCAGTAAAGCACTAGACAACAGAAATTCAGTTGATGTCATCTTTCTGGACTTCTCGAAGTCCCATTAAGCATGGGTTCATGGGAAAATATCCTGCTGGATTGATGCACGGCTTTCTGAAAGGAAACGGAAGGTATGCATAAAAGGGTCATACTCCGAATGGGCGGAAGTGACCAGTGGGGTGCCCCAGGGATCTGTGCTGGACCCTTGTCTTTTTAATATCTACATCTCCTCAATGAGCACCAAGACAGGAGTTTGGGTTTCTAGATTTGCAGACGATACGCATATCGGGCATATTGTAAACAATCACAAGGACGCAGATACCTTACAAACAGCCCGGGGGGAATTAGGACATTGGACCAAAGTAAATAAGTTAACCTTCAACAGCGATAAATGCACCATGATGCATTTCGTGAAAAACAATATGCAGATAAAGTATACACTAGGTGGGTTAGTATTAAAGGAAATGCATGATGAGAGAGATCTGGGCATCAGAATTAGTAATGACCGTAGTTTCAAGATGCACTGCAATAAAGTCATTAAAAATGCTAGCAGTATACTGCATTGCATTAACAAGCATATTGAGAGCAGAAATAAGGAGGTTTTACTTCCACTCTGCACTTCATTGTCGCGCCCCCATGTTGAGTTTGCACCCAGTTCTGGGCACCTGGGGGCAAGAGAGAAATAAAAGCCCTTGAAAGGGTGCCGAGAAGGGCCTCGCGCAGAATAAAGGTCGTCAGGGGATTAGATTACGAAAAAAAGACTTGAAACATTAGGACTGTACTCCCTGGAATTTCACAGACTGAGGGGAGATATGTGCTTGATCTATAAAGCCCTGATGCGCAACTGTGGGAACTGGACCTTATATCAAGGGATACAGTACCAGAGTTCACCCATTATAGCTAGACGGGGAAAGATTCAATACAGTAAACCACTGCTTCTTTTGTTTGTAAGAGTGGTTAAGATATGGAAAGAGCTTCCAACTGAAGTAGTGGCCAGTAAGACTATGAACGAGTTCACGACTCATCTAGACACACACCTTGTTAAAAATATTTCAGAGTATTTTTGAATCCAGTAGCAAGCTACAATGGAACCTGGTCTTTAAAGAGCTCTGTAAAAACCAATGTATTTAGTGTTGAACTGCTTATTCTGAACATTTTACTACGTATCGACTGGGTGCGAGAGGCCCAGAATAACAACTGCATTTGTAATTTTTTTCCTGTTCATTTTTATTGTTTCTCATTTATGTTTTGGACTTATTCCTTTCCTTCTCCTAGTGTTTTATCGTAGGTTTTTATAAATTGTCTTTGGGTTATTGGGTAATTTTTTTTAAGGTTTGTGTTATTAGTGGGTGCGGTGTGATATATTGTTGGCCTAAATGTGTTGGCAGATCGTTCTCCCAGTCATGAGCTACTCTCCCTCTGAACTTCGGGACCTCAGACCTTTTGATGCCACCCCCTTATAATCTGTAGTATACCAACGCTGTAGAGCACTGGGGATTGCTCGCAGGGGACAGGGCTGGGGGTTCCAAACTTCAGAGGGAGAGTGAGCGGGGTGCTCATATCAGGGTAGTGCAGCACAGGAGATGCCCTGGGGTGCAATTGATTCTGGAACGTGGTCCTCCATGTCTGGTCTCCATGCTCAGGGGCTCCACTATCGGTGGGCCGATAGCTCGGGCATCCCTGGAATCCTGTCCCAACTCGAGTGGTGTTATGCAATGCCAGATCTATTAAGAATAAGACCGCAGTAACTGCAGATCTTTTTGGGACAGCAGATCTGGCATGCATCACCGAGACCTGGCTGGACGATAATGCTGGTCCCATATTGGAGGCTGCTGTTCCGGCCGGGTACTCTGTGATACACAGCTTGAGACTGGACCGCAGGGGTGGGAGGAGCTATCTAAGACAGAACTGGACCTTGCAGGTGTGCCAGATGAGGAAACCAGCTCATCTGAGTGTACCGTGGTTGCAGGTGAAGATTTGTAGGCTCATTCTCATCTACCATCTACCCAGGGGTGAGAAGTAGTTCCTTCAGGAAGTAGTGGACTTCATGGTCGACATGGCATTTGGGTCATCCAAGTTCATGGTCCTGGGCAACTTTAATGCCTGGGTCGATGATGAACTCTTGCAATTTGGTCAGGACTTCCTCCCTGTTGATATCATTGGGCTTTACACAGGTTGTTACCTCTGCAACCCATAAGTTTGGTCACTCTCTTGACCTGGTTTTCCTCCTGGGGATTGAAACCTCCGACTTGGTGGTGGAACCAGTCAGATGGTCGGATCACCATACTAAGGTTCAGTTTCTGTACCCCTCCATACAGACCTGCCCCTGTGGAGATGGTCAGATACCGCGCTTTGCGGGACGTCAGCCCTGATGGTCTATTGGCGGTATTACACTTATCGGTCATTCCAGGGGCAAGCGGGAGTCCAGACAGCCTAGTTCTGGCCTATAATAAGGCTGTTACTATGGCCCTGGACTCTCTCGCTCCTGTCCATGTTCGTCTTCTCTCTCTTCGTCCCTCGGTCTCAATGGTTTGACAGGACCTTAAGGGAGTTGCAGCGAGCAGGACGAAGGTTGAAGCGCTGCTGGTGGAAATCCGCCCTGGTAGCCGACCACGCTAGATTGATGGAACACTATCAAATCTATCAATCAGCAATCACCCATAAGAAGGCAAAGTTCCTGTCTGGGGAGATTGCTGCCGCTCAGAATCGATCGGCTCAGCTCTTTCGAACCATGGACAGGTTGTGCAACCCAACCTGTCTTCAGGTTCGAAGAGCCTTTTCACAAATTGAGTGTGATGAGCTCGCTCGCTTCTTTGCGGATAAGGTGGTCAGCATCAGGGCGGAGATCCGTCCGGCACACTCCATGGGAGCTGATAGTGGTCGGTGTTTGGTCACTTCTCGGTTTATCTGGAGTTCCTTCGACCGGCTGGAAACTGTGTATGTTCTGCAGATTGTCCAGGGTATGCGCCCAACATGCTCTAGTTTGGACCCGGGCCCAACTTCCAGTCATGGGTTGTGTTGACATCATAGGCCCAGTCCTTGCAAGGATAGTTTGGTGAGTTTCCTGGCTCCCAGAAGAAGGCAGTGGCGACACCCCTCCTGAAGAAAGCTTCTCTGGACCCAGGCTGCTTTGCTAACTACAAACTGATCTCAAACCTCCCCTCTGTAAGGAAGATAACTGAGAAAGTTGTGGTGCCACAACTGGAGAACCACCTGACCATCCACATTTACGAACCTCTCCAGTCCGGTTTTCGTAAGAAGCATAGTGCCGAAACTGCACTGGTTCGGGTGCTCAATAATCTCCTGATGGCAAGGGATCAGAAGGGCAGCTTTATCTTGGTACTTCTTGAGCTCTCCTCAGCCTTCGACACCGTGGACCATGGGGTGCTTCTCGGGCATCTGAGGTTCATCTGTGGCTTGTCTGGTACAGTTCTCAGATGGTTTAAATCTTTCCTCACTGGCAGATCTCAAAGGGTGGTGTCAGGGAATTTTTCCTCAGACCCATTCTCTCCACCATGTGGGGTCCCTCAGGGCTCGGTGTTATCCCCAATGTTGTTCGCGGTGTATATGCTGCCCCTCAGACACTGTAAGACGATATGGGTTGAGGTTTCACTGCTATACTGATGATACCCAGCTCTACCTGTCTTTTACACCTAACCAGGATAGTACGCGTTCAGTCTTTAAAGGGAAACAGTGGCAAAGGTACAGCTTTACCCAGGTACTACAAAAATGCCTGATTGGTGCTTTCAGACAGTAACATTTTATAACAAATAACTAATTGATTTTTCAGTGATTTAAACAGTGGCTTTCAACTTTCACTTTCTATTGCTGGCAGTCACCATTTCATGAGTAGCAGAGAGCTTCCTGAGCTCACTTTGTGCTAATATGTCCTGCCAACCAATAGCTGAGGTCAAACAGGCATATTAGCATACAGTGAGCTCAGGAAGTTCACTGCTGCTCAAGAAATGGCTGCTGCCAGCAACAGGAAGTGGAAGTTGTAGGTAGCTGTTCTAAATCATTAAATAAAGTTGTTACTGTCTGAAAGCACTAATTCAGAGTTTCTGCAGTGTCTGAGAAAAGCTTTGCCTTTTCCAATGTTTCGCTTTAATAACTGCCTCACACAAATCCAGGACTGGATGAGATCCAGCTGGCTGAAGCTGAACTCTGGAAAGACAGAGGTGATGGCTGTGGATCCGGGTAATCAGACAGAGGGATTGGGGGCTGGACAACTCTCTGGACTTTGTCTCGGGGGTGACCAGCTTCTTTTCTCTGAATGGGTGCGAAACCTGGGGCTGATTTTTGACGACAGGCTGACACTGCGTTCGCAGTTGTCGGCAGTCAAGTCCTCATTTTACCATCCGAGGAATCTTGCCAGGATTAAGCACCTTGTTTCATCTGGCGACCTTCCAACGTTGATTCACGCATTCGTGACCTCTCACCTCGACTACTGCAACTCCCTGTACCTAGGGCTTTCATGGGCTGATATTCACCACCTGCAGCTGGTGCAGAACGCTGCAACGCGGGTGTTGATGGGGACTCCACGTTCGAGTCACATCACATCGGTGCTGCGCGAACTGCACTGGCTGCCGATCCAGTGGCGGATCACCTTCAAGGTCGGGCTACTGACCTTTAAAGCTCTACAAGGACAGGGCCCGGACCATTTGCAAGAGCTCCTGTGTCCCTACTTCCTCAGTCGACCACTCCGCTCATCTGACGAGAGGTTGTTAAAGATTCCCAGGGTACATCTTAAAACATCTGGGGGCTGTGCATTTATGTACGCCGCCTCGTCCCTGTGGAATTCTCTAATTTGTCAGATATGTGACTGCACGACTGTGGAGAATTTTAAGAAGGCCTTGAAGACGCATCTGAGGCACTGCGCCTACTCAGACTGAATATTTTAGATATTTATTTGGTTTTTAGCTGTATGGATTCTCTGTTTTACTGGATTTTTATATGTTTTGTTGCAGTAGGGCGCCTTGACTCTGGAAAGGCACTTCAGAAATAAAGTTTGATTGACTGAATGCCCACTTCTGTTCAGCATCCATCACTGGGTAATTTTAGCTAAATACCCCTCTAGGATGCTGCCCATTCTGGCAAAATCTGCCCTCCTGAAGTCCAACACTCTTGTCCTGGTCTTAGGCGACTCCCTCCCTTGGCTAAGACCAGGACATTTCTCGTTTGGACTGGAAGGCTGCAAAGGAGTTTTCATGCATCCTCTTGCAGGCTTCAAGTCTTAGCTTTTGTCTGTGAATCCTCAGCTGGGACTCAGATTATGGTTCTGGCTATGGATGAATCCATGTTAGAAGAGATTTAAGGGACGCAGTCAACCATTCTGTATATTTCTAGTTTAAAACCCACCTTTTATGATTGCTTACCTTCTCTAAAATTCATTGATGCTGCCGATTGTTTAATCAGCTTCTTTTCACAGTAGAAATGAAATGCATGGTAATGGTATAATTATATCCTACCTTATTTTGCTTCAAATCCTTGATCATCTCTTATTACATACTTCCTGAACATCAGGCCCCCACAAACAGTGCAGCCACTTATGATGCAAGAGTGTCCTCAACTCCCAATGCATAATCAGTGGCATGACTGATTTGGGGTTGTTCCCAAGTCCAGAAAAGATGCAGAAAGTAAACATGTTTTTGTGCAGTAACACCGGAATGGTTAGCAGTCTTTCTCCTTTAAAAAGAAAAAAGGAATCTGAATCAAACAACCAGCTACATCTGCAGTCACTGCAGAATGCAAGCAATCTTAAAATAAGTCTCGGGACAATTTGAGGCCAAAGGGGGTTGACAATGTCCCTTTAATGAAACAGACAAGATACACTGCACAACTCACTTTCTGTAACTGGATGTGGTGAAAGAAAGCCAAACCAAATAAGCAACACAAGTCGATCTTTATTGAAAACTTAAGTAGTAATACATAATTTGTTACAATAAACGTGCCTTTACGAATTTTATTCTCTGAGCTCATCTACTCATCAGATCATTTAAAAAAAAATTAAAAAATATGAATCTGCACATAATTGAACTGGCTCAGAATGGAAACCCACTCGGCTGTGTTTGATGCAATTATTGTTCAATGTGGGAGGAAGTGATGCTTTTTTTTTTTTTAAACTTTCGGAAGACAACACTGACCTAAAACTAAAAAATTAAAAGTACCAAAATAACTACTTCTTAAACAATAGTGTTCAAAAAGTCATAAAAAGGGAAGCCTGTGCCTATTTAATAACAAGGAGAACTATACCCAGGAGTACTCTCCTGTACCTCTGTTGCATGCAACCACCAATTTGTCAACAAAGGGGCTGTCTGTACAGCCATTACACCAACAAAACAACAACTAATTCATTCTGCTTGCACAGTCTGTACACTTGCAAACAAAGCCCTCGGTAGTTGTGCAAGTGCCCGCAGACACTACATATTCCTTCTCTCTCTCTTAGGGACAGTCACCCCCCCCCCCGTGGCTGTATGCTCACAAATGTAATCTTCCAGGCAGGTACTTTGTAACTTTTAGGCTTCAGGCACATTTATCATGTGCGTATCTAACAGAAGGGTCAGAAATTGGGCAGTGAATCAAGACTTGGCTTCTGCAAGAAAAGTGCTCTGCCTAGACTGCAGCATTCAGTTGTTTGAACTAAACTAAATTATTACTCATTTCAGACTTGCCAAGAAATACCCGGTGAAGAGCAGGCAGTTCTTACAGGCAAAACTTGGGACTAGTCCAGCGTACCACTAGGAAGCAGCAATGCTACCCCCCCCCAGTACAATCACGTCCAGAAACGAGAAGTAAGTTCATGTGTGCATTCTACCAGACACAAATCCTAGAATGGGCAGCAGACCCCAATATTTGTGGAGGTAAGCAGTTTCAGGTGTAAAGTTGTACTATAACTAGATATCAAAACAGTGGAGGACACCCCTTCCCTAGTTAAATAATTAAGCTACCATGTGGCATTAGCTAGTATGTGCTGCTGCAAGACTAAAAGTGTTAGAACAGGACAGAGGTTTCTGATAGTTTGCACTCCAACTTCATCTTCTTCTAGTCTCTGCTTTCACTCTAAATCATGCCTTGGCAAAAGGGTCAGACTCTGCACATGAAACAAATCCAGTTGGTTTGATGGAGATGTTGCCATCTTATGATGGGAAGCATCCAGTTTTACCCACCCTGCCAAGTCCTTCTGGTGTGCCAGCTATGGGGAAAGCCACAGATCATTGTTAAAAGTTTACGTTCCCACCCCCCAAAAATAAAAAACACAATATCCACAATACGGATGTGATATCACATTTTTAGTATCACGATACTTGTGTAAAGAAAATATCACAATACATTATTGTGATAAACTACAACATTTCTGATTCTGGGAAAAAACAGTAGAAATCTTATTGGAGAAAGGTGAGGAACATGGCTGTAGCCAGAGAGGGACACATGCTGCTGGAGAAGCAGTTAAGATGCTTTACATATATAATAATGGATGGGGAAGTGTGTGATATGAGAATTTAACGTACACCTGAGGTATGGGATGCTACATAAACCCCAGGGCGAAGCCTGAGGGGGTTTATGAAAGCATCCCACACCGAGTGTGTGCATTAAATTCGAATATGCACGCTTCCTCATCTTTTATTTTATATAATTTGCTGATGAGCAATTTTTTCCCCAGTCTGAGTGCTGTGACCCACAGAGAGAGAGAGAGAGAGAGAGAGAGACACACACACACACACACTCTCTCTCCCTCCTATTCAGCCCCCCCACTTGCCACCTTTAGTAGACTTTTTTGAGGCATACTGCAGCAGCCCACACACAGCACCCCTAAATGCAGCAGGTAGTTTAAGCTTCCCCAGCTTCCACTTCAGAGTCCACAGCTGTGCAGCAGTCCCCACCTAGTCCCTGTTGTCGTCCTTTTTCACCTTAGCTGACAACAGCACAGCAGCCTCCAGCTTCCTCAGGTCCCACAAACTATTTTTTTTTTTTGTGACAGTTTACGTTGGGATCACGCTCAGCTCTTGGTGTGGGCAAGCAGCCAGGGAACCCTTCCATTGTTAGCGTGTGGCTCGTGAAGCTAGTGAACTGGAGGATCGACTGGATATTTTTCTATGTTTAGGGCAGGATCAATGGTAGGATCAACCAGATAGCTAAAAAAAGATTAAGGGAAGGCAAGGAGTTTGTTGTGGCAGCTCCTCCGTAACAAACATACAGAGCCACCGTGTTTACTCAAATTGTTTAGCCCACCCACACAGAGAATGGGCGCCAGTGAGGGAGCGCGTGAACACCTTAATAACTGACTGGTTATTATAGCAAATATCAACCGGTTCTGTTCATTCAAAAAATTGCTCACCAGTAATTATTATGGTATATCATGCTGCAAGATAATGGAGATTAGTTTTTCCCAATGTAAAAATTATAGTCAGTGGTAATTATCTTTATATATCATATTGTGTTACTGTGATATCCCAAATCCACACTAGACTAGGGACTTTCTTCAGCAAAAATGAAAAAAAAAAAGATTGGATTAGAAATGGAGGCTGCCATTTTTAAACACCATTTAAGAGTCAATTTTTCAAACAAAAAACCTACCTGCACCATATATACAACCACACAATAGCAAATTTGTGTCACCTCCCCATTATGCACCACATTTTTAGTGCAAAACATACTGATTAATAAAATGAAGGAGCCAGGGAAGAGAACAACGTTACAATTTTGTGAAATGGCACTGCTCATTTTATCTGTGCCCCCCCCACTAGCTAGATGATAACCCATCTAATGGAGATGAAAAAAACTGTCTCAAGCCTAAACTAAACCAACTCTAAAATCCTCACACTCTACTGAATCTAAACAAGGAATTATCACATTTTCTGGCCCAAATTTGGCAGTGTGGTTACAGTTATGTGGCTTCCGCTTTGCATATATGTGGCTTCGCCAGTGTACAGCTAGGTTTTGTATGTGGAATATGTGCTGGTGCTGGGAAATGCTCTTAAGGCAGCAGTGCAACAAAATAATTTGGCTGTACCTTTTCTTCATTGTAAAAACATTCCAGGCTGCTTCAAGTTTTATTCGGGGGGTAAGCTTTTCTAGTTCCATCAAAATTTGAACGTTTTTTAAATGTTTCAATTTAGTTTTTTCTCAAGAAAAAAATATGTCTGCTATATTTGGCGTAGAGCACTAAAGACCTGGCAAGGGTTAAAGGAAAACTGTACAAATCAATCCCAAAAATCCCCCCCCATTAGGATTTTTCATAGTGACTCCCCCCTTTTTTTTTTTACCTTACTTTGTTTTATTGTTGTACAGTTTGGGATTTGGCAACATGGTGGACGCTATATGGTTTCATTTCATGTGAAAGTGCAGTGCCGCACCACAGTTTCACATGAAATGGGACCACGCGGCGTCAGTCATGTTGCCAAATCCCAGACTGTACAATAAAATAAAGTAAGCTAAAAAATGTAAACAAAAATAAAAAAGGGGGAGTTCACTTGTGAAAAACCTAGTTGGGGTAAGACTTTGGGAGGGGGGTTGGAGAGATTTTGATCTGTACAAAGAAAAAGTCATGGTACACAGCACAGGAAGTACCTTGAAAAAGTAGGTATGACAGGTATGTTAAATATTTTTTTATTAATTTTAACTAGCTTACTGGAAAAAAAAATTGTGTTTCACTGCTGCTTTAAAGGTGAACTGCAGGTTCCAATTTGGTCACTGCTTCCTCCCTACAGCCTTTTTTATCCTAGTGGGTGTTCCTATTTATACACAGGTAGTAACTTTTTAGAACTGTGTGATGCAGTTTATGCCCTTGCTTAGCTGCTCTTTGTTGGTACAATTAGTCGATGTTCTACCACTGAACTCCGTTGTTGAGGGGGCCACAAACTAGGCCATACAGTTCTAATGGCAAGAAACACCAGCATGTGAAGTAGAAACAACCACTGAAATTACTTAAGCGGCCTGCATAGATGGAACAGTGAACATAATTGTTAGCAGTATTTTAAAAAACAGCCTCTACAGGAAAAAAAAGAGACATTTAGGTTCAGCGCAGTTCTTTAACGAGGCAGGATTTGTTCACTAGCACAGCAGTGTAACCCTTTTAAGAGTATCCCAACAGCAGTACATGCACTGCACTGCACTGCACACAAAGCTCCAATCGTGTGCTGGCCACCTTGATTTGGTGGGGCCAAGCAAATGGATGCCAATAAACTTTAGACCTTCAGGGTACTGCATCTTTTACAAGCCTTTAAAGCAAATACTCAGGTAAGGCCCACTCCTCTCTGAACACGTAAGCTCTGATTTTAGTACAGGTAATTAAACTGCAAAAAAAAAACTTCACTCAAAATAAGGTAGTAAACGAGGCCTCACGATCAATAATCTAGCAGAAGAGCTACCGACCGAATGTGCCTGACAGGTTGAAGTGGGCAAAACCCAGTGCTGATGTTCTAATTTCTCACATGTGATTCCCCAGGTGTACTTAACAAGGACATTAGGTTCTACAACAAATATACCGCAAAGATTACTAAAACATCTGTACCACAATTTCTGAAAATACACAGCTTTGTTGCAAAGACTGTCAAATTAAATGACTTTACTAGAAGGCTGCCATCTTCCTTTTTTCACATACAGTAACAGTGTCGCCAAGATGGTGCCACTTCACAGAGGCTATCCAAGCCTTCCACCCGATTTCCCCCTAGCCCCCCAGGCTCAAACACAGTTACTGCCAGCATAAAAATTGATCACTGAACTGTTAGAACAATGAACAAACATTTTTTCCTGCATATAACTCTTCTTCGGTGTAAATTTACTACTTCAACACGATACACCAACACCATGGATCACCACTTTGAAGAAATTTGAGGGTAAAAAAATTAAGAGTCACAGAAATTTAAACTGAGATCTCCTGGTGAATAGCATGGACAACAGTTGCAACAGACTGTATTTCCATAATCTACCATGGGTAAGTGCTAGAAATGCACTGTTCTGTAGAACTTCAGGAATCCCTACACTTCTTATCTTGGTAATAAACAGAGGAATCCTTTAATGATTCCCACCCCTACATAACAGTACTTGAACACCATAATCTGGAGTATTACCCGAACACTGGTTACAAAATACCATACAGCACTGCACACAGTTTCAGCTACACCTTGGACCTCTGTGCAGACATGTGAAAAAAATTCTGATTCTCATGCGTTTCCAGCAACAGTTGCAGCCTGAGAAGAACACCATTTAACTCGACATTTGGTCGCCAGTGGTACTCACTACCATCAGGGACACATCTCTAATGCCTGCCACCAACATGCATGCCCCATCTTGTTCAGGCACCCTGTCTGCATAGGCTCAGTAAGGCAGTACTCAGCGGAGTTCCCAGCATCCACAGTATCAATGGGCCTACACAACAGCAAAATGCAGCGAATTATCAAAGACAACACAATACGCTTAACAAAAACATCCATAACCAACGAGTGTTGAGGGTTTTATTTTTTTTAATTATAAAATCCCTCAACACAGCTGCAACAGTCAAAAGAAATGTTATTTCCTGGGGTAGAAACCATTTTTACAAAAGGCCATGTTGCTCACTGCAATTCAAGTATAGCCCCCCCCCCCGCGCACCTGTCAGTCCGTTGGGGTTTTCATCGCTGAACAAACTCATTCTCCTTAACCTATAACAAACCAAGCGAGAGTATGGTACATTAGTCTCCAGTCTGGCAAGCGTGACCACTGCAGCCCACTGAGGCTGTAGCTAAACGTCGTCACCTAAGTCGTTTACTTCAGTCATTGTGTGAACTAACCACAGTGCTGCAAACGCAAAATAGAAAGACTACTTTAAATAAAAAAAAAATAAGATATGACCCATCTTGTAGTGCAACATCAGAGTTCTGCCTGGGGTGGACTTCTAATCAGATTGTCGACTAAATTAAGTGCTGCTAAGGGTTGCGTACCACTCACAGTACAGGAAAGGCTACAGTTATTGACTAACAGCGGCTAGATTATTTCACACTGTTTTGATATAAAGGGATCAAAACACTATTCACAGACTCTAATGAAGGCAGTACAGTCATCACACTTATGATCCAGAGTGCTCAAACCCCTGCAGACGTCAGTGTACACATCTCTCATGACTTCCCATGCTGACAGAGACAGAAGAGAGCACTCCTGCCCCTCCACCTATGAGACAACACATTTTCACATCTGTTGACAGTGTCACAAAAGCTAGCAGTGGTGTAAGCCACAGCTGATCATCCCCATGACAATACACCAAACATCTGCCACTACAAAAAAATAAATATAAAACGCTGGGAAATAAACTATAAACATTAAACCCTGACTTATACCTCAATGTAAACTCTCTTAAAAAAGGAAAAAGCTGGTTGTGTTTTTTAGTTTGTTCACTGCAAAACGCCTATTTCAGTCAGAATGCATTTAAAAACGTCTAAAGGTAAAGTATCTTTTATGGGATTTTATGCACTTCTTAAAACATGTATTTCAATCTTTTACACGATTTATTGAAAACAACTCCCTCCAAGCTACTATAAAAAATGTCCATCTTCTATGTCTAAGAATTTAAGTGCCACAGAAGAAATAAGCACGAGTCTACACCCGTCATTGTCTACTCCAAGCTTGATATGCTCATTTACTGTTATCTAATTCTGTTTCTATGCAACAATCCATCTAGTACAAGGGCATAAAGAAATCTGGACATTATCATACTTTTGGTTACATCTGCTTGACTCTCTAGAGTTTAAAACTGCTGCTTATCAGTGTAAAGGCAAAAAATAAAATCCCACAAAAAATAAGCATCTTTGGGAGGGAGGGAGGGAATGAGGAAGAAAATGAATGACTAACAGCCTTCAAAGGACAGCAAAGGAACGTTTTGTCTCTGGTTAGATTTTATATAGTTTAGCAGCTCTGGCAACAAGATGCTTCCAAGAGAAATTGAAAATATTTAAAAAAAAAAAAAAACATAAAAATGCTTGTTCCCCTTTCCGAAGTCAACAGTTCCTCAATTGAACACACAAGAAGTTTCAGAGCAACTTGCAGCCGACTTTCGCATCTTTTTTTGGGGTGCACGCGGGGACTTGCTAAAGCAGAAGGTTGACTCTGTCATTACCTATACAGAACTGAGAGACTACTGGCACACTACCCAGAAATAGCGCCACTGTATGAAATGAGTATAACCCGATCCATTTAAGTTTGCACCATCACTGCTGCAGGATGTATATGTGGATGAACACCCATAAGATTACTGTACTTATTCCCACATGTGAGGATAGGATGCATAACTCAAAATAGCTAAAAACAAATGTATGTTATGATGATCTTTGCGTCACTGCTAGAGATAAGTTGTACTTTTCCTCTCACAGTAGTGATGCAGCAAAAAATTCATTATGCAGGTTCCTTCACATCTTTTTCCACAAAATATTCGGCAGTGAAGCTATAAAATGCCTGTCATATGCGTGATTAGCCACAAGTTGTCATCAAGCTCCTTAAAATGAATTTTTAAAGCCTTGACGTTATCCCTTAAGACCAAGCCCCGGAAACGTCTGCACTGTAATACTAAAATGCAAATGCAGGCTAAAAGAGGGGGGAAATGTTACAATGATGTTGCATAAGATTTTCCCCTTTTTACACAGCCTGCCAGTTCCTCAGCTGAATGAAACTATAGAAACATCACCTACAATATAAAACCTGTGCCCATAATATTGGCAACTCCATCAACAAAAGTTTGTGTTAAGTATTTATCCAAAGAATATTATGTTGTGGTATTTATCACTTTCACAAATTCTTTTGTTTTATATATCTTTAAGACCTTGTATACTGTTAAGACACTATTTATGCTAAGTTGTAAAATACTTTTGTTGTTTACTTGGGATTCCTTTGGATTTTGCATATGATGGTTTGTATCAGTCACTGCAGGTAGAACGAGCAAAGCTTTTTAATACATGCATTCAACTAGATATGGATCAGAATGGAACTTAATGCTCCCTTTTATCGTTATAGTTAGCTATAAAAATTGCAAGACAGTTCACAAAACAGGTTCCGTTTGAAGAGCTAAAACTGCCGTGTTCCAAGATGTCGGATATGCAGCGGCATAAATCTTCAGTGATGGGGAGGTTTAGTAGTAGTGTTTGGCAAGGTGTGGAGAGCAATGGTACTGTAGAAGCACATACACATCGTCCTGGGTGGGAGGCATGAGGGCGTCAGCACCAACTGTTAAAACTCGATTCGATGATTGCATATCTCCCATCTTCAAACACTGCTAAGAGGAACATACATCTGTGAGAAGTCGAAGAATCCATGGTGGCAGAATCTGTCAGCTAACCTAGACGAAACCAGCTGACTGAACCCACTTACAACCAGCTGACAGCTAAAGATCTGAAGTTCCACAGCTAGCACCATGATAGTTTCATTCTAAACACATTAAAGCAGAAATTAATTTTAAAAAAATGATTAAACGCAATATGCACTCCCTTTCAACCCCTAGTGTTGAACCCTGCTGTTCAAATTCCACTTAACTGGTACACTATTCCATTTTATGTTCAGCATGTTAGGAGTTTTAATTTGTGGCCACAAGTAAACCGAAACTGCTACAGAAAATCATAAAGTCAGGAAGCAGTCTGCCGAATTCAACTATCTGTACTTATTTAGCCCCTTTCATAAATTTATTTATTTATGTATTGTATTTGGAGGACATCTGAGCTCAAGAGCCCTTTTTCAAAGGTGTCCAAGTCTAGCCAAGTAAGATATAATAGCATAACAAGTGACATTCGACAGCAGACTAATACAATAAACAACTGGTATAACAAGAAGAACAGGTTACTCACCTGTAACAGTAGTTCTAGGAGTGGTATATGTTGTTCATCCACACTGTCTGGCATTGTTCCTTTCCCCTTTAAATCTTGCCGGAAGTCTTCAAGCTGGCTCCTCCCACCCACCCAGGTGGTAAATACCTCGGCTCCGCCCCATGACGCCAGATCTAGCCCGCTGGAAGCCAGGTTGTCGCCTAAAGCCGGGGAGGTCGGTGGGTGCGTGTGGATGAACAACATATACCACTCCTAGAACTACTGTTACAGGTGAGTAACCTGTTCTTCTAGGAGCGTGGATATGTTGTTCATCCACACTGTCTGGCAGACTCCAAGCAGTTCTCCGGGAGGAGGGAGGCAAGGCGCACACCCCCTACTTAGGAAACAGAGATTGGAGAACAGAGGCCCCAAAACCCGCATCCCGGCGTGACTCAAGGTCGATGTGGTAATGGGTAATAAAGGTGTTTGCTGACTTCCAGGTAGCAGCCCGACAGATTTCCTGGATAGGGATGTCCCTGGAATCAGCCACCGAAGCAGCAGTATGGCAGGTAGAATGAGCCCTTATCCCTTTAGGAGGTTCCTTACCCACCAGTTCATAACACAGACTGATGCATGATGTAATCCATCTTGCAATAGTCCGTTTAGCTGCAGGTCTGCCAGAAGCGGCTTCAGCGTAGGTGACAAACAGCTGGCGAACCTCTCCCCGAATTTCCGCCGTCCTCTCCTTATAGTAGGAGAGAGCACACCTGAGGTCCAGAGTATGGAGCCTGTACTCGGCATCCGAGGTGTAGTTAGGGTAGTATACTGGCAGAGTCAACACCTGGTTGAGGTGAAACTCTGACACCACCTTCGGAAGGAATTTCGGTGGGGCGCAGGACAACTTTGTCCCTGTGAAAGACCAGATAGGGGAGTCCACCGAAAGCGCCTGGAGCTCCCCTGTCCTTCTGGCTGACGTGATAGCCACCAAGAAGGCAGTCTTCCCGACAGTCCGAAAGCGCACACTTGTGCATGGGTTCGAATGGCTTGCCCATGAGCTTTGCCAAAACCAGCAAAAGATCCCACGGAGGTAGAGGTTCACGCACCGGAGGGGATATGTGATCCAGGCCTGTGAAAAAGCGCCCGATCACCTTTTCCTGAGCCAAAGTCGGCTGACCGGCCCACGCCCGGTAAGCCGAGATGGCTGCTAGGTGCACCCTAAGGGTCGATGACCGAAGACCCCCTTTGGAGAGGGACCAAAGGTAGTCTAGAATGTTAGCCACAGAGCAGGATAAGGGGTCCAGGCTTTACCTGACACCAAATGGAAAATCTCTTCCATTTGAAGGCATAACATTTCCTGGTCGATTCTTTTCGAGATGCCTCCACCACGGTGTAGACATCCTCAGAAAGACCCAAAGCCTGGAACTCTAGCCGCTCAGGAACCAGGCTGTGAGGTGCATGGATTGAAGGTCCGGATGAAAGACCTTCCCCTGGTTCAGTGATATCAGGTCCGGGCGTGTACACAGCTGCTCCGGGGCCCTGCAGCCGAGGCTGAGGAGATCTGGATACCAGAACTGGTGTGGCCAATCTGGGGCTACCAGAATCACCTTCGCCTTGTCCCTCCTGACCTTGGGTAACACCTTGTGGATCAAGGGAAATGGAGGAAAGGCGTAAAAGAGGCCTGGGGTCCACAGCCTCGAGAGGGCATCCCCCTGCAGCGAACCCTGCTGAGGGGGGCCGGCATGGTACAGCCTCAGCTTGGTGTTCTCCCTGGAGGCAAACAGGTCCACCAACGGTTTACCCCAACGGAAGAACAGGTCGTAAGCTACCTCTGGATGGAGAGACCACTCGTGGGATGTCTGGCCTATGCGGCTGAGAGCATCCGCCAGTTGGTTCGCGACTCCTGCCACATGGATGGCTAGGAGATCCGCCTCCAGCTGGCTGACGAAGGTCCAGATCCGGAGAGCCTCCTTGCACAGCAGACGGGAGTGCGTGCCGCCCTGTTTGTTGAGGTAGTACATGGTCGTGGTATTGTCCGTCTGGACTTGAACCACTTGACCCCGGAGCTGAGGAGCGAAAGCTGACAGTGCCAGTCTGACTGCTCTCAGCTCCAGCAGGTTGATGTGGTATCGGGACACCTCGGGGGTCCAGAGGCCGTGGGCTCTGTTGTCCCCCATGTGGGCTCCCCAGCCCATGAGAGAGGCGTCGGTTGTAGGACGACTGTTGGCTCGGGGCGGACAAACAGGATTCCTTCCTGCAAATGACTCGGGACGGTCCACCATTGGAAAGCGTCCCACATCCTCTGGGTGACTGACCAGCTGGTCGAAAAGACCCTGACGCTGAGACCACTGGGCGGCCAGCTCCCACTGAAGGGGGTGCATGTACAGTCTGGCCCAGCAGACCACTGAGGTGCACGCCGCCATGTAACCCAGGAGGCGCAGAAAGTCCCGGGCAGGGCACGAGTGCCCAACCAGAAATGATTGGGCAAAGGAGGAGAGAACCTCCGCCCTGTCCGCCGGGAGCCGAGCTCTGGCTTGACAAGAGTCGAGCTCTGCCCCGATGAAGCCCATCACCTGGGAAGGTACGAGTTCTGATTTGGCCTTGTTGATCAGAAGGCCCAAGTGAGAGCAGGTTCAGAGGATCAGGTCCCTGGACCTCTCCACCTCCTGAAGGGAGGAACCCGCCAGGAGCCAGTCGTCTAGACAGGGGTAAATACGAACCCCTTGACGCTGTAGATGGGCTGCCACCACTGCAATGCATTTGGTGAAGACCCTTGGGGCTGATGACAGGCCGAACGGCATGGCTCTGAACTCGTACAGGGTCCCTTCGACCCTGAAGTGGAGGAACCACTGAAACCGCTGATGGGACGGACGGATAGGGGCGTGGTAAAACGCGTCCTGAAGATCCAGTGTACAGAACCACATGTTTCGCTCCAGGGATGGTATGATCTGGTTCAGAGTTACCATCCGGAAGGTGCGAGACCTGAGATACCGATTCAGGTCGTGTAGATCTAGAATGGGGCGCCAACCCCCCCGTCCGCTTGGGCACCAGGAAATACCTGGAGACGAAGCCTGGGTCTGAAGGAGGATCCGGCACCCGGGCCACCGCCTCTTTGAGGAGGAGTAGCGCAATGTCGTCCCGAAGGGCAGACTGGGCGACTGAGATCCTTTCCTCCCGTGGGGTACGGGCTCGGCTGGGAGGGTACTGCTCGAATTCTAGGGGCAGACCGTGCCCGACCACTTCCAGAACCCACCTGTCCGAAGTGATACCGGACCAGGCGGAAAGGAAGTGGCGGAGCCAGCCCCCCACGGGAGGACCCAGAGCTGGCGTGACGGGTGCGGGGGAGGCCACCCCCGGCCCGTCACTGTGCAGGCTTAGAGGAGGAGGAGGCACCTGGACCAGCACCTAGGCCTCCTCTGCGGGACTGCTGGGGACCTTGCTTGGGCCTAGGGCGCCAAGCTTGAGCCTGCTGCTGTTGCTGACCTCCCTGGAAGGAGGGCTGTCTGACCGCAGGGGAAGAATGTCAAAAGGCTTCTGCGCTTCTGCTGGTTCTTGCCTGAAGAACCCTTAGCAGAGGTGGCATCTAAGGTGGCATTAGACTGCTCAATGCGCTGAAGATGACCTGCCACTCCTGGACCGAAGAGGTCGGTGCCAAGGAAGGGCACGTCAGCTAGCTTGTGCTGAGTATCCACGGGGAAGGAGGATAACCTCAGCCAAGCCCTGCGGCGAGTGGATATCGCTGCAGCAAGTGAACGGGCACAGGAATCACCAATGTCCAGAGCTGTCTGGAGCTGTTTGGCAACAGCCCTGCCCTGGTCCCGGACCTGCTTGACTGTGGTCTGCATGTCTGCTGGGAGGTGAGGAAGAACGTCATCCAGCGACCCCAAAAGGGCATGAGAGAAGTGTGCCATGATCACTGCTGAGCTTGCCTGATGAAGGCCCAAGGATGATGCTGCGTAGACCTTCCGGGCCGAGTGGTCCATAAGTTTGGACTCCTTGTCCGGAGGGCGGTCAGTATCCGCCGAGCTGCTCGTTCGCCTGAATACTGAGGCATTCACAAGTCTTTCCGCCGAAGGGTGCTCAGTAAACCCCGCCAAGGACCCTGTGGGCACTGCGTACATGCGGGCCATGCGGGCAGACAAGAGCCGGGCAGGAGGCTGGACGCTGCCAGAGTTCCAGAGCCAGGCCAACTATGGCTTCGGCCACTGGAAAGGCCTCCGTCGGAGTATCCCCCCTCTTAAGAATATCCGTGAGGGGATATTCTGCCTTCTTCTGAATAGACTGCAGAGGCATTCCTGTGGACTCTGAAATGAGTCGAAGGATGCCCTGGAAGGAGGAAAGCCCTTCTTCCAAGCCTGACACAGAGAGCTCATCATGAGAATGAAGGCCGGTATTATCTGAATCGGAGTCCAGATACAAAGGCTGCCCACCTAAATCTCCCTCGATGCCCCTCGGGCGATCAGAGGTGACCATAATCGACAGTCTGTGAGAAAGACCCGAAGACTGTCGGTCCTCCTTAGAGGGAACCCCTCCGAGGGGCAGTTTTAGTGGAGGTTCCACCAAGATTGGTGGGGAGCCTGTAGCCGGCTGCGCTGGAAGGCGCATGGGGGCCCCCCAAGGGACCGGAGCCTTAGAAACCGAAGAAATCGGTGTCTGAGTAGGTCGAAGAGGCTGGGACCAAGTGATAGCCGGAACCGCCGGGGTAGCCGGCTTCTGGCCTACTAGCAGAAGTTGCTGCCACATAAGATCCTCACAGCGTCGATGGATTTTCCGTCGAAGCCTCTCCTCGTGAGGAGGAGGATGAGGAACGGTGGTGGCGCCTCTTCGGGGAGTGTTTGTGTCCTTTCTGGTCCGACCAACTGAAGAGGACTTACCTCGACGAGAGAGCCAGACGGCGCCGGTTTTGTCGGTCCGGGAAGCCGGACT
Source organism: Neoceratodus forsteri (assembly GCA_016271365.2). Classification (NCBI taxonomy): domain Eukaryota; kingdom Metazoa; phylum Chordata; order Ceratodontiformes; family Ceratodontidae; genus Neoceratodus; species Neoceratodus forsteri. The sequence goes on along the minus strand of CM028137.1, from coordinate 528,296,491 downwards.
CTGTGAAACCGAGGTTCCGCTCCTATCCCTCGATCGGGATACCCGCGGGACAGGTCTCCTCGTCGGGGAAGGAGAGAATAGGCGTCCTCTCCAGAGAGTCATCGACAGGCGTCGGTGACAACGGCTCGATCGGGTCGAGAGTAATCTTGGCCGGTTCAGCTGTATCCTCTACTTCTGTGCCTGGTCCAGACGGAAGGTCTGAAAAACCGGCAGCCGAGGAAGCGATCTCGACCGTAGTAGAGACCCCTTGCTCCTGGAAGTCGGACCGCTCCCGGTCCCAGGAGCGTCTTCTTTGACTCGAAGAAGACGGTTTTGGATCCTTTTTTCTGGAACGGGAGGAGTGCGAGCCCGAGGGCGCCTCACCCTTAGTAGGGAGAGACTGGCACAAATCCCGAAAGGATCCTGTGAAGGTGGAGCCCAAGTTGAGCGGCACGAAGAAGCCTCGGTTGGTCGAAGCTTGGGCAGATTCCTCCTTGAAGGCCGCCATTTGCTCGAGCTGCTCGGCGGATCCCGCGGCCGCGGAAACCGCCCACCTGGCCTCCTTAGATTTCACCGGTGGATTGCGAAGCTACGGTCTCCCCAGCTTCAGTCGCGCCTGACGGTCCTCTAGAACGGAAGGATGGAAGGCAGAGCAAATAGTGCATTGCGAGGTATCATGAACGGTACCGAGGCAGTAAACGCACGAGAGGTGAGGGTCGGTGCGCGACATTTTCTGTCCACAAGGACACTGGCGAAACCCGGGGGACGACTTGTCATCCATGTCCGAAAGGTTCGGATCAGAGTCGCATACTCTTACGAGTTTCAAAGCGAGAAGATGCGGTGAAAACCGTCGATTTGAATCCAGGGCCTCAATCGCTGCAAAAAAGCATGAGGAACCTGTATCTTCCAGCGAAAGGAAGATCTGAGCGTCATGGGCGGAGCCGAGAGCACCACTCGGGAGGGGGGAGGAGCTAGCCTGAATGATTCGCAAGATTTTGAGGGAAAGGAACAATGCCAGACAGTGTGGATGAACAACACATCCACACTCCTAGAAAAACAGGTTACTCACCTGTAACAGTAGTTCTAGGAGTGGTATATATTGTTCATCCACACTGTTTGGCATGTCCCTTTCCTCTTTAAATCTTGCCGGAAGTCTTCAAGCTGGCTCCTCCCACCCACCCGGGTGGTATATACCTCAGCTCCGCCCCATGCCGCCAGATCTTAGCCTGCTGGAAGCCAGACTGTGAGCATCCGCAGCCAGGGAGGTCGGGTGGGTCCGTGCAGATGAACAACATATACCACTCCTAGAACTACTGTTACAGGTGAGTAACCTGTTTTTCTAGGATCGTGGATATGATGTTCATCCACACTGTTTGGCAGACTCCTAGCAGTTCTCCGGGAGGAAGGAGGGAAGGTGGACACCCCCTACTTAGGGAACAGAGATTGGAGAACCTAGGCCCCAAAACAAGCATTGCGGCATGACTCAAGATTGATGTGGTAGTGGGTGATGAAGGTGTTTGCCGATTTCCAGGTAGCAGCCCAACAGATTTCCTGGATAGGGATGTCCCTGGAAGCAGCCACTGATGCAACAGTATGCTGGGTAGAATGAGCTCTTATCCCTCTGGGAAGCTCCTTGCCCGCCAACTCATAGCACAGACCTATGCATGATGTAATCCATCTTGCTATGGTCCATTTGGCTGCAGGTCAGCCAGAAGCGGCTTCAGTGTAGGTGACAAACAGCTGGCGAACCTCTCCACGAATTTCTGCTGTCCTTTCCTTATAATAGGAGAGAGCATGTCTCAGGTCCAAGGTATGGAGCCTGTACTCGGTCTCCAAGGTGTAATTAGAGTAGCATACCCACAGAGTCAACATCTGGTTAAGGTGAAACTCTGACACCACCTTCGGAAGGTATTTCGGGTGGGGGCGCAGGACAACTTTGTCCCTGTGAAAGACCAGATAAGGGAAGTCCACTGAAAGAACCTGGAGCACCTTGTCCTTCTGGCAGACGTGATAGCCAGGAAGGCCGTCTTCCACGACAAGTGTGACAGCTCACACTTGTGCACTGGTTCCAACAGCTTGCTCATGAGCTTTGCCAATACCAGCAGTAGATCCACAGAGGTGGAGGCTCACGCACCAGAGGGGATATGTGAGCCAGGCCTTTGAAAAAGCGCCCAACCACCGTCTCCTGTGCCAATGTCGGCTGACCAGCCCACGCCCGGTAAGCAGAAATGACTGCCTGGTGCACCCTCTGGGTCGATGATCGTAGACCCCCCCTTTACATAGAAACATAGAATTTGACGGCAGATAAGGACTGCTTGGCCCACCCAGTCTGCCCATTTCCCTACCTAATGGATAAGCTGCAGATCCTAGTTAACCAGCAGCCTACTTCTTTCTACCCTCACCCCCTAGAATTGCCTCATGACTGTCCCATGCATGCTTGAATTCAACCACTGTTTTTGACTCCACAACCTCCTCCGAAGGCTCGCTCCATTCATCCACAACCTCTCTTGTGAAAAATACTTCACATTACCTCTGAGCCACCCCTCTATCTTCAAATTGTGCCCCTTGTTCTTGCACACCTCTTTTTGAAAGCTGCTACCCTCTTGGACTTTGTTGATTCCCTTGAGGTACTTGAAAGTTTCTGTCATGTCCCCCCCCCCGAGTCTATACATATTAAGCTCCTTTAGTCTCTCTTCATGTGTCTTCCAATGCAGACCCTGCACAATTTTAGTTGCCCTCCTCTGGACAGCTTCCATCCTGTCTATGTCCTTGCGGAGATTGGGTCTCCAGAACTGCACGCAGCACTCCAGATGGGGTCTCACTAGCTGTCTGTACAGAGGGATAACTTCCTGTTTTCTACTGGTGATGCCTCTCCCTATGCATCCCAGTATCCCCCCCAAGCCCTCCTTACTGCCCTCTCACATTGCTTGCCCACCTTTAAGTCATCTGATATGACTACCCGCAGGTCCCTTTCCATTTTTGTTGCTGTTAGTATCTCACCCCATATTGTGTACTCTTCCCCTTGGTTTTTGTTTCCCAGGTGCATTACCTTGCACTTCTTAGTACTGAATCTAAGCTGCCATACATCTGACGATTCCTCTAACCTTGCCAAGTCTCTTCTCACCCTTTCCACCCCACCTTGTGCATCAACTCTGTTGCAGATCTTTGTGTCATCTGCAAAGAGATACTTTTCCTTCCAGTCCCTCTGCAATGTCGCTTATAAAGACATTGAAGAGGACCAGTCCTCATACTGAACCCTGCGGTACCCCACTAGTAACCCCCCTAGCTTCAGAGTGGACTCCATTTACTATTACCCTCTGTGTCCTATTCTCCAGCCAATTCTTTACCCAGGTTATCATCTTGGGACCCACTCCCAGGCAGACTGACTTGTATATTAATCTTTTGTGTGGGACTGTGTCAAATGCCTTGCTAAAGTCTAGGTAGGCCATGTCCACAGCCCCTCCCTGATCTACTACTTTGGTCACCCAGTCAAAGAAATCTATTAGATTTGTCTGGCATAACCTTCACGCAGTGAATCCATGCTGCCTTGGGTCCTGTGCCCCTCTGGCCTCTAGGTACTCGACAATTCTTTCCTTGAGAAGTGATTCCATCATTTTCCCTACCACTGAGGTTAAACTAACAGGTCTGTAGTTTCCTGCTTCTGCCCTGCTCCCACTTTCGTGAAGGGGAATCATACCTGCTCTCCTCCAGTCCTCAGGTACCACCCCATCCTCTCATGATTTGTTAAAGAGGGTAGTCAGTGGTGTCACTATTTCTACCCTTAGTTCTTTTAGAATTCTGGGATGAATCCCATCAGGCCCCATTGCTTTGTCCACCTTCAGTCTTAAGAGTTCTTTCAGAACCCTTTCTTCTGTAAATGGGCTGGTATCAACTTCTGTATCCAGATGTTTCTATTGTTTGTTTTAGGTACCTCCCCCTCTTCCTTTGTAAATACTGAGCAAAAATATTTGTTTAGTATCTCTGCCTTTTTCACCGCTACCTCTGCCCACCCCCTTCCCCTTTATTAAGCCTCACTATCCCTCCCTTGGTCTTCCTTCGCTCCCTCATGTATCTAAAAAAGGTTTTATCCCCCTTCTTAACTGAATTGGTTATCTTTTCCTCGGTTCGGGCCTCTGCTGTTCTGACTACCTTCCTATCTTCCTTTTGCTTTATTTAACTGATACAATTCTCTGTCCTGCTCCTTCTGTGATTCCGTGTACTTTCCGAATGCTTTCTTTTTCTCTTGAACCTTCACTGCCACCTCATTTGAGAACCATAGTGGTTTCTTACATCGTTTTGTTTTATTTGCTTCACACAAAGGCTTGTTACCTCTGTGATGGCAGTTTTTATTATTCCCCATTGTTCTGCCACACCTTCTTCTGTCCCATTTGCTAGTGCATTCCTTAGGCACTCACCCATTTTGGCAAAGTCAGCCCTCCTGAAGTCCAGTACTTTTGCCTTAGTATGGCTTGACTCTATTGCTGTGTTTATTGTGAACCATACTGTTCGATGGCCGCTAGTTCCCAGATGGCTACCCACTTCTACATCTGTGATCCACTCTCCATCTCCATTTGAGAGAACCAGGTCTAAGATTGCTCCCTCTCGAGTGGGTTCCAATACTAGTTGTCTAAGGCATGCCCCCTGTAAGGCATCTAGAATAACCCCACTCTTAGAAGTGGCTGCTGCAACTGCACTCCAGTTAACATCTGGCATATTCAGATCACCCCTCGGCAATATCTCCCCTTTTTCTGCCATTCTAAGTATACTTTATATCATTTCTTTGTCCATTTCCTTCCCCGGGGGTTCTGTATACAACCCTGTGTGGATTGTGGTGCCATTGCCTGTCTCCAAATTGACCCACAGTGCTTCTTCTCCTCCCTGTTTACCCTTTTGTTCTGTTGCTTTGATTCCTTCCCTTATGTAGAGAGCTACTCCTCCTCCTCTTACCTTCCCTCTCCCTGCTGTAGATAGTGTATCCTGGTATGTTTACGTCCCATACACAAAGGGGGGTAGAAAGGATGAGAAGGGACTTGGCAGGGTTGGAGGAATGGTCAGACATATGGCAACTTAGATTAAATGCAAAGAAGTGCAAAGTAATGCACCTGGGAAACAAAAACCCAGGAGAAGAGTACACAATAGCAGGGGAGGTACTAACAACAACAAAAATGGAACGGGACTTGGGGGTAGTCATATAAGATGATCTAAAGGTGGGTAAGCAATGTGAGAAGTCAGTGAGGAGAGCCAGGGGGATACTGGGATGCATAGGAAGGGGCATCACAAGTAGAAAAAGGGAAGTGGTTATCCCTCTGTACAGACAGTTGGTGAGACCCCATCTGGAGCAGTGTGTGCAGTTTTGGAGACCTCATCTACGCAAGGACATAGGATGGAAGCAGTCCAGAGAAGGGCAACTAAAATGGTGCAGGATCTGCATCAGAAATCATATGAAGAGAGACAGAGAGCTTAATATGTATACCCTTGATGAAAGGAGGGACAGGGGGGACATGATAGAAACGTTCAAGTACCTCAAGGGAATCAACAAAGTCCAGGAGGGTAGCATCTTTCAGAAAAAGAGATGTGTAAGAACAAGGGGACACAATTTAAAGACAGAGGGGGGACGGCTCAGGGGTAATGTGAGGAAAAAATTTTTCACGGAGAGAGTGGTGGATGCGTGGAACTGCCTTCCTGGGGAGGTTGCTGGGGCTAAAACAGTGGGGGAATTCAAGCATGCATGGGACAGACACAAGGCAACTGTAGTGGGAGGTGGCAGGAAGTAGGCTGTTGGTTAACTAGAATCTGCAGCTTATCCAGTAGGTAGGGAAATGGGCAGACTGGGTGGGCCAAGTGGTCCTTATCTGCTGTCAAAGTCTATGTTTCTATGTCACAGTCATGGTTCTGTGTGTACCATGTTTCTGTGACTGCCACAATATCCAGATGTTCCTCCTCCATCAAGACCACTAATTCATGAAGCTTGTTACCCAGACTACGGGCATTGGTACTCATTGCTCTCCATTTTTTGATGGCTTTACCTTCTGTAGCAGCATCCTCCACTGACCTTTCTACCTTGGTCTTTTTCTCATTTAGTACCCCGTTTTGAAGGGGGAGACTGGGATTTTCCTGCTGCTTATCAGTGCCTCCCACCTTGACTAGTTTAAAAGCTTGCCAATGAAGCATTTAAACCGACTGCCCAAAAGACTTGTTCCCTTTCTGGACAGATGCAGACCATCCTGCCAGTACAGGCTGGTGTCCCTCCAGGTGGAACCCCAGTCCCCAATGAAGCCAAACCCCTGTGCTCCTCACCATTTTTTCAACCATTCGTTAAACTGCATGGTGCAAAGTACTCTCGCCTCATCCATGCCACTGACAGGCAGCACCTCTGAGAAGGATACTGTGTGTGCTACTTGTCTTAGGCCCCTCCCCAACTCTAGAAAGTCCTTCTGCACTGCTGTAATCTCATGATGAGCCAAGTCATTTGTCCCTAGGTGGCCAATGACGTCCAGCTCAGACTCTCGTGCAACTGTTCTCGTGATCCTAAGGATGCGCTTCCTGTCCCTCCAAGCCATGGCACCAGGCAGGCACCTTACTTCAGTTTTCCCTGCTCCCCCAAGTTCTATCCCCCTAATAACTGAGTCCCCCACCAGGAGCTGCTTCCTTTCCCTGTGGTGTCCTCTGCCTCCTTCCTGAGGGCCTCCCTTGTGACAGCTGTCTGCAACCTCCTTAGTCTCCTCTGCGGCTGCATCCATAGGGGAACTATGCTCCCCCAGAATGGTGTACTGATTGTGGAGTGGAACAACTGACTGGGTGTGCCTCTGTTCCACCACCCTTACCCTCCCTGAGCCCACTGTAGTCCAACTGCTGTGCTTTCTTAGCAACCTCTGAGGTAGTGGCTCTGGCGCTCCCTTGATGGGGGAGGTTCCCTTACTACTGTCCAGTGTGGCCTGAAGATGGGCAACTTCCTCCCTCAGGGCAGAGAGTTGTCTGCAAACAGGGCAGCATCTCAGCCTCCAGAAAGACTCCCGGAAGACTGCTGCCCCACAGCCATTACACATTGCACTACTCCCCCCATGTCTGTCTACCTTCTTGTTTATTTGTTTTGTGTGTGTGTGTGTGATTGGTTTGTTATATAGAAATATATATATTATATAATGTGTGTGCTTATATTGTTACTGCAGTGTGCTAGAGAGGATATGACAGTGATATGCACCTTGCCCTCTTGAGGAAATTATGTCAGAACCCCAGGTATAAAGGAAGTATTTCCAGGGGTGGGTGGGGAGAGGGGTGGTAAGGGTTTGGGTCTAAACTGTGCCCTCACGAAACAATCAGCTAAAAGCTCTAACCCACCGATGCGATGAGTGCCTTCCTGTCAGCAAGATGCCCTACACGACAATTTGACAGAGAAAATACCCTGCTAATCAAACAGAGAAAAATTCAAACATCCAAGTCAGACACAGGTAAACCTCCCCAGCCCCAAAACAGCCAGTCCCAAAACACGTCAGCTGTGCACAAGGACAGACACAGTAAACAGTATTCAGTCCCTCTGGGTTTAAACTCTTCCTGCCCTGAAAATCTTAATTGTAACAAAAGTAAAGCAAGGTCCACCTCCCTCTGTTGACTGAAAGACTGCCTTTTCTGATAATTCTAAGTTCCTTATTTCACCTTTCAGTCAGAAGTAGCCTCCACCTGAAGAATATTAACTTTCCTAAGGAATCTGCTACAAACCAAAGACAACTATAAATTGTAAGGTTCACCTCCCTCTGTTGTGAGCACAACTCGCTTTCTTGCAAATCCTAAGTCCAGTGTCCCAGCTTCCAGCCAGAGAAAGCTTTACCTGAAGAATATTAGGTTTTCTGAAGGAGAGACCAAAGGTAGTCGAGAATGTTAGCCACAGAACAGGATAAGGAGTCCAGACCCTTACCCGGACACCAAATGGATTTTGTATTTCTTTGAGACTTGGCTTCCCAGCCAATGCCGTTTGAGGTAACCATTGCCTTGGTGCTTGAGCACTGAGGTTGTTTTTTTAACTTGTTTTTTGTTTTAATGGGGTTCACCACAACATAACCCAGACAGACCATCTTAGGGTAGTTGGTTCATTTCACTGGGGTGTCAAACAGACGAGGCACACTGATGAGTTCTGGTAGGACGAAACATGTATTTGTCTTCTGTTCGCACCCTTTGCAAACTGTGTGAGAGACCTTTTGGCACTATGTATTTCTGCTTAAAGTTGAACCAGCATAATATTCTGTGATGATATGCATATGCAGCCCATGATGCTTTGCGTTATGGTGGTATGTGTGATTTTGTATTTCTTTGAAACTTGGTTTCCCAGCCAATGCCCTTTGGGGTAACCACTGCCTTGGTGCTTGTGCACTGAGGTTCTTTGTTTTTTATCAAATGCAAAACCTTTTCCATTTGAAGGCATAACATTTCCTGGTTGATTCCTTTCGAGATGCCTCCACCACGGTGTAGACATCTTCGGAAAGACACAAAGCCTGGAACTCTAGCCGCTCAGGTACCAGGCTGTGAGGTGCAGGAACTGAAGGTCCGGATAGAAGACCTTCCCCTGGTTCAGAGATAGCAGGTCCGGGCATGTACAAAGCTGCTCCAGGGGCCTGCAGCTGAGGCTGAGGAGATCTGGATACCAGAACTGGCACGGCCAGTCTAGGACTACCAGAATCACCTTCGCCTTGTCCCTCCTCACCTTGAGTAACACCCTGTGGATCCAGGGAAATGGAAAGAAGGTGTAGAGGAGGCCTGGGGTCCACGGCCTCGAGAAGGCATCTCCCTGCAGCGAGCCCTGCTGAGGGGGTGGGCATAATACAGCCTCAGCTTGGGTGTTTTCCCTGGAAGCAAACAGGTCCACCATCGGTCTGCCCCAACGGAAGAACAGACTGCAAGCTACCTCCGGCTGGAGAGACCACTCGTGGGATGTCTGGCCTATACGGCTGAGAGCATTCGCCAGCTGGTTCGAGGCTCCTGCCACATGGATGGCTAGGAGATCCGGCTCCAACTGGCTTACGAGGGTCCAGATGTGGAGTGCCTCCTTGCACAGCACAAGGGAGTGCGTGCTGCCTCGTTTGTTGAGGTAGTACATGGTTGTAGTATTGTCTGTCTGGACTTGAACCACTTGACCCCAGAATTGAGGAGTGAAAGCTGACAGTGCCAGTCTGACTACTCTGAGCTCTAACAGGTTGATGTGGCATCGGGACTCCTCGGGGGTCCAGAACCCATAGGCCCTGTTGTCCCACATGTGGGCTCCCAGCCCATGAGAGAGGCATCGGTCGTAAGAACGACCGTCTGCTCGGGGCAAACAAATGGGATCCCTTCTTGCAACCGATCTGGGGCGGTCCACCACTGGAGAGCATCCCACATCTTCTGGGTTACAGTGATCAGCTGGTCAAAATGACCGTGACGCTGAGTCCACTGGGTGGCCATCTCCCATTGGAGGGGGCGCACGTGCAACCGGGCCCAAAGGACCACTGAGGTGCACGTCGCCACGTAACCCAGAAGGCATAGAAAGTCCCTAGCAGGGCACAAGTGCCTAACCAGAAATGACAGGGAAAAAGAGGGGAGAACCTCTGCCTTGTCTGCCAGGAGCCTGGCTTTGGCTTGACAAGAGTCAAGCTCTGCCCCGATGAAGCCCATCATCTGGGAAGGCACGCGTCCCGACTTGGCCTTGTTGATCAGGAGACAGAGTTGGGAGCAGGTCTGGAGGGCCAGATCCCTGGAACTCTCCACCTCCTGTTAGGAGGAGCCTGCCAGGAGCCAATCATCGAGGTAGGGGTAAATTCTGACTCCCTGACACCGGAGGTGAGCTGCCACCACTGCAATGCATTTGGTGAAGACCCGTGGGACCGATGACAGGGCGAACGGCATGGCTCGGAACTTGCACAGAGTCCCTTCGACCCTGAAGTGGAGGAACCACTGATGGGACGGATGGATTGGTATGTGAAAGAATGCGTCCTGCAGATCCAGTGAACAGAACCACATCTTTCGCTCCAAGGATAGTATGATCTGGGACAGAGTGACCACCCGAAAGGTGCGTGACCTGAGGAACCGATTCAGGCCATAGAGATCTAGAATGGGGCACCAGCCCCCTATCCACTTGGGCACCAGGAAGTACCTGGAAACAAAGTCTGGGTCTGCAGACTGATCCGCCACGATAGCTACTGCATCCTTAAGGAGGAGCTGAGCAATGTCGTCTCGAAGAGCCGACTGGGTACATGCAGAAATCCATTCTTCCCGAAGGGCGCGGGCTCGGCTGGGCGGGTACTGCTAGAATTATAGAGGCAGTCCCTGACTGACCACTTCGAGAACCCACCTCTCCGTAGTGATAGCAGACCAGGTGGAAAGGAAGTGGCGGAGCCGGCCCCCCCACAGGAGGACCCAGAGCTGGCGTGATGGAGATAGGGGTGGCAACCCCCAACCCGTCACTGAGCAGGCTTAGAGGAGGAGGCGGCGGCTTCAGGACCGGAGCCTCAGCCTCCTTTGCAGGCCTGTTGGGGTCCAGACTTGGGCAGAGGACGCCAAGCTTGAGCCTGCTGCTGATGCTGCTGTCCTCCTTGGTAGGAGGACTGCTGAACCGCAGGGGAAGAGTGCTGAAAAGGCTTCTTTTTTTTCTGCTGGTTCTTGCCCCGAAGAACTCTTGGCAGAAGTGGCGTCCAAGGTGGCACTGGACTGCTCAATGCATTGTAGGTGACTGGTCACTCCTGGGCCGATCAAGTCGGTCCCAAGGAAAGGCACATCAGCTAACTCATGCTGAGTATCCGCCGGGAAGGAAGAGAGTCTCAGCCAAGCCCTGCGGTGAGAGGCCACTGCGGCCGCCATCGAGCGGGCACAAGAATCCCCAATGTCCAGGGCCATCTGGAGCTGCTGTTTGGCAACAGCATGGTCCTGGGCCCAGACCTGCTTAACAGTGGTTTGCATGTCCGCGGGGAGATGTGGGAGAACTTCATCTAATGACCCAAGAAGGGCATTAGAGAAGTGTGCCACGATGACGGCCGAACTGGCCTGACGAAGGCCCAAGGAGGAAGCTGCACAGACTTTTCCACACGAATGGTCCAAAACTCGGACTACTTATTTTGGGGAGACGGTCAGTGTCAGCAGAACTGCCAGTACGCCTGAACACAGAGGCGGTCACTAGGCTCTCGGCCGAAGGGTACTCTGTGAACTCTGCAAGGGACCCCATGGGCACTGCGTACTTGAGGGCCATGTGGTCAGATGGTGCTGGACATGAGGCAGGGCGCTGCCATAGTTAAAAGTGCCGGACCAACAATGGCCTCGGCCACAGCAAAGGCCTCCATTGGGGTATCCCCTCTCTTGAGGATGTCCATGACAGGGTACTCTGCCTTTTTCTGGATGGGTTCCAGGGGCATCCCTGTAGAATCAGACGAGACGGAGGATCCTTTGGAAGGAGGAAGGACCTTCCTCCATCCCTGTGCCAACGGACAACTCCATCCCCGGGATGAGAGTAGAGCCCGGTGACACCAGAGTCTGAGGAGTCGGGGTACAGCAGCCTGCCACCCAAATCATCCTTGACCCATCGAGGACAGTCCGGGGTGACTGTGACCAACAGACGTCGGGGAAGCCCGGTATCTGGTCTGTCATCTTTGGAAGGAGCTCCTCCCATCGGCTGCTTAGGCCCCTGCTCCACCACCATCAGTGGAGAGACCGGCAAAGGCCGAACCGGAGGGCCGGGGGAACCAAAGGCTTCGGTTCTGAGGAGGTCGGCTTCGACCTGGGAGGAGACAGCCAAGTAATGGCCAGGGTAGGAGGTGCAGCTGGCTTCTGCCCGGTCAAAACCAGCTGTTGCCACATAAGGTCCTCGTAGCGCCGGAGTTTTTTTTTTTTTTAATTCTCTATTTTTTCCAGGCAGGACCCAGTCTTAGCTCTGCCCTAGTCATGGCCCCCGGAGACCTCCATCACCGCCTATGCCTGTCGAGATCCCACGTCACCTCGGCTTGCCCCTGGAAGGCGGGGTTGTGGCCACGTTAACCATGCACCCACGGACTTATGGCTGGTCGGGGATCCGCAGTGACGGTGGTGTCTCGAGGTCCTCCGGGGAAGGCTACATGTGTATGGCTGCCCTTGCCTCGGTTTTTTCCTCCTTATGGAGGCAGGGACGTGCAATGACGCAGGCGTCTGCCCCGCCTCCCAGAACTGCATGCGTCAGTCGCCTGAGGTACCCCAGCCTCCACTAGGAGCCCTCAGTGCGCCGATCACTTCCCTCGCCCTCTCCCCGGAGAAGGAGAGCAGTCCTTGGGACGCTCTATCCTTCTCCCCCTGGCCGGCCCTCCGACGATCCGGGTCCATTCCCGAACTCGGGTCGCTGGTGTCGCAAGCGGAAATCCCACCGCTGCACCAACGGGCCGGCCTTTAGCGCCGGAGTTTCTGTTGGAGCCTCTCCTCATTTGAGGAGGACGAGGACGACATGTGGCATCACCTCTTTTTGGAGCGCTTATGGCTTTTCCTTGGCCGTTCAGCCGAGGGAGTTCTAGACCTCGACCGAGATCAGGCAGGCCGACTCGGTCGCTCGGGAGACACTGGAGGGATCGATGAAACCCGGGGGTCCGGAACTGGGACCGTGATGGGGACACTAGCAGGCTGGGTCTCATCAGGGAACACGAGGACCGGAGTCCTCTCCAAAGAGTCGTTGGCCATAGCCACTGACAGAGGGTCCATTGGGTCAAGAACAATCTCGACCTCATCTGCCACTTCCTCGGTTGTCTGGCCAGACAGAAGGTCCATGAAGCTCGTGGCTGAGGAAGTGATCTCGACCGAGGTAGAGACCGCATGCTCCTGGGACTGAGAACTCTCTCGGTCCCAAGAGCGCCTTCATCGAGATGAAGACAAGCTGGGTTCTTTATCCCTCTTTCAAGAGTGGGAGGAGTGCGAGCCCGCGGGTGCCTCACCCCAGGTAGAGAGAGACTGGCATAACTCCTTAAAAGAATCTGTGGCGGTGGAGCCCAGGTTGAGTGGAACGAAAAAGCTTCCATTAACCGAAGTGCGGGCGGATTCTTCTTTGAACGCCTTCACGCATTCCAGCTGCTCGGCGGAACCCGCGGCCGTGGAAACCGCCCACCTAGTCTCCTTAGACTTCATCGGAGGATTCCTTTTCTCCAGTCTCCCAAACTTCAAACGTGCCAGGCGGTTGTCCAGGACATTGGGATGCAAGGCCAAGCAAAAACTGCAGGACGAGGTGTCATGGCCGACACCTAGGCAGTAGACGCACGTGAGATGGGAATCTATGCACATCTTCTGGCCACAAGGACACTGGCGAAATCCTGGAGAAGATTTCTCTTCCATGATCGAGGATGCAAAAGCACGATCGCTAAGTCAAATGGGTTTTAATCACGGTAAAACTCAAGTTTTGAAAGCCAGGGCCTATGGAATGTGTGAGCATGAGGGACACAACCTGCATCTTCCAGCGGAAAAGAAGATCTGGTGTCATGGGGTGGAGCCGAGGTATATACCACCCGGGTGGGTGGAGGAGCCAGCTTGAAGACTTCCGGCAAGTTTTAAAGGGGAAAGGGACATGCCAAACAGTGTGGATGAACAACATATCCACGATCCTAGAAATAAGGGTTTCTCACTTGTAACCCTAGTTCTAGGAATGATTTATGGTGTATATCCACACTACTGACAGAATCCTTTCCCTTTAATTCTCTGGCCGGAAGGTCTTCAAGCTGGCTTCTCCCACTAACACGGGTGGTATCCTCCTTGGCACCACCCTGTGACGTTAGATCTTACTAGCTGGAAGCAAGATACAGTCTGCCACTTGCCAAGGGAGGTTGGGAGGGATGTGTGGATGTACACCATATACCACTCCTAGAAAGTACAGTTACATAAAAACTTACTGTAACAGTACATCTTTGAAGAGTGTACTTTGCAGCAGGTAATACTTTTGGGTATCCAGAGGTCGCTGTGGTGCACGGCAGCTCTTCTAGCAGTTTTTCACCAGGGACTGCCCACACATGACATCAGCATCCTGTTTCCTATACAAGTGTGGGCAGTCCCTGGTATCCTCAGTTTCCCCCGCCAGATTCAGCTCGTAAAGCGAGGACCGAGGGGAAGCCGAGGTACCAAAGGAGACCCAACCCCAGTCACTGGACCAGAACTTGCTCACTTAGAGAAGGAGGGGGATGGAGGGCGGGAACAAACCTACTGCAAGCGGCACTCCTCAAAGATCTACTGTTACGATAAGTTTTTGTGTGACTGTATTATCTTCCACGGAGTGATCTCTTGCAGTAGGCAATACTTTTGGGATGAGTCCCAAGCAGTAATGCCCATGTGGGAAGACAGTTATGATAGGAGACCTTGTAGGACTGCACAGCCGAAGGCCGTCCTACGTCGTGAGGCAATATCCAGATTGTAGTGTCTTGTGAATGTATGGATCGTGGACCAGGTAGCTGCATGGCCGATTTCTGAAATGGAGGCTCCTTTAAAGCAAGCCGCAGTGGTGGCCATAGTTCTAGTGGTGTGGGCTTGGACAGGTCCTGGTAAAGGCTTGCTGCATTTTTTGTAACAAAATGAAATACAATCACCAGGATGAAAGAGTACGTGTCACAACCAGGAGGCCGAAGTGACCCAGGGCAAAGGAGACTAACAGTTGAGATGTCTTTCTAATGGAATTTGTCCAATTAGTATAGTAGCATAATATACGAAGGACATCTGAAGCATGTAGTAGATGTTCACCCTGATTGGAGTAGTCAGGATAGTAGACCGGAAGCTCCAAGGACTGATTTAAAGTATGTTCAGAGACTACTTTAGAAAGGAAGGGCTGGTAAGAAGGACCACCCAGTCTTTGTGGAAAATCAAGTAAGGTTCCTTACACATGAGGGCATGAAGCTCAGAAATACGTTGAGCGGGAAGTGACAGCCACCAGAAACAGGGTTTTCCATGAAAGAAAACTGAGTTCACAAGTGGCTGCTGGCTCAGAAGGTTCAAGGGTCAATTTTTCTATCATAAAATTGAGATCCCACGGAGAAGTGGGTCTTCTAATAGGACGTTTAACATGTAACATTCCTTTCAAAAACATCTTCGCTAGATGATGTTGGTACAGTAAATACAGGTTACTCACCTGTAACAGGAGTTCTAGGAATGGTATATGTTGTTCATCCACACTGGCAGGTTCCTTGCTGCTTTAAATCTTGCCGGAAGGTCTTCAAGCTGGCTCCTCCCACCCATCTGGGTGGTAAAACTCTCGGCTCCGCCCCATGACGCCAGATCTAGCCCGCTGGAAGCCAGGTTGTGCGTCGAAGTCGAGGAGGTCGGGTGAGTGAACAACATATACCATTCCTAGAACTCCTGTTTCAGGTGAGTAACCTGTATTTCTAGGGACATGGATATGTTGTTCATCCACACTGTCTGGCAGACTCCTAGTAGTTCTCTGGGAGAAGGGAGGCAAGGCGCACCCCTACTTGGGAAATAAAGACTGAGAACCGAGGCCCCAAAACCAGCATCCATGGACTCAAGGTCGATGTGGTAGTGGGTGATGAAGGTGTGCTGACTTCCAGGTAGCAGCCTTGCAGATTTCCTGGATAGGGACATCCCTGGAAGCAGCTACCGATGCAGCGGTATGGCAGGTAGAATGAGCTCTTATCCCTCTGGGAGGCTCCATGCCCGCCAACCTATAGCAGAGATCTATGCAGGAGGTGACCCA
This sequence comes from Neoceratodus forsteri, assembly GCA_016271365.2. Taxonomy (NCBI): domain Eukaryota; kingdom Metazoa; phylum Chordata; order Ceratodontiformes; family Ceratodontidae; genus Neoceratodus; species Neoceratodus forsteri. Next base: position 528,280,857 of record CM028137.1, on the reverse strand, counting down.
CCTGCCTATCGTCCGCTTGGCTGCAGGTCTGCCAGGTGCGGCTTCAGCGTAGGTGACAAACAGCTGACGAACCTCTCCCCGAACTTCAGCTGTCCGCTCCTTGTAATAAGCGAGCGCTCTTCTAGAGTCCAAAGTATGGAGCCTATATTCTGCCACCGAGGTCAACACCTGGTTAAGGTGAAACTCTGACACCACCTTCGGAAGGAATTTCGGGTGGGGAGCAGGACAACCTTGTCCCTGTGGAAGACCAGATAAGACGACTCAATGGAAAGCACCTGGAGCTCTCCCATCCTTCTGGCTGACGTGATAGCCACCAAGAAGGCGGTCTTCCATGACAGGTGAGAGATGTCACACCTGTGCATCGGTTCGAATGGCTTGCCCATGAGCTTAGCCAATACCAGCAGTAGATCACACAGAGGTGGAGGTTCTCGCACCAGAGGGGATATGTGATCAAGGCCTTTGGAAAAGCGCCCGCCCACCTTCTCCTGCGCCGACTGCTTCCCGGCCCATGCCCGGTAAGCAGAGATCGCTGCCAGGTGCACCTTAAGGGTTGTCGACCGAAGCCCTTGCTGAGAAAGGGACCACAAGTAGTCCAGAATGCTTGCCAAGGAACAGGAGGAAGGGTCCAGGCCCTTGCCCTGACACCAAATGGAGAATCTCTTCCATTTGAAAGCATAGCGTTTTCTGGTAGACTCCCTATGGGACGCCTCAACGACGTTGAGGACCTCGTCGGAAAGACCCAAGGCCTGGAACTCTAGCCGCTCAGGAACCAGGCCTTCAGGTGAAGGGATTGAAGGTCCAGATGGAATACCTTCCCCTGATTGACTGAGACCAGGTCCGGGCGGGCTGGAAGCCGCTTCGGGAGCCTGAAGCTGAGACTGAGGAGATCTGGATACCAGAACTGGCGAGGCCAGTCTGGGGCTACCAGAATCACCTGTGCCTTGTCCCTCCTCGCCTTGAGAAGCACCTTGTGGATCAAGGGAAATGGGGGAAAGGCGTAGAAGAGGCCCGGGGTCCACGGCCTCGAGACAGCATCCCCCTGCAGCGAGCCCTGCTGAAGGGGACGGGCATGAAACAGTCTCTGCTTTGCATTCTCCCTGGAGGCAAACAAGTCCGCCTGAGGCGTGCCCCAGTGGGAGAAGAGATCTTGTACTACCTTCGGCAAGAGAGACCACTTGTGAGACGCAGCCCCTATCTGGCTTAGGGCATCAGCCAGGGTGTTGGAGGCTCCTTCCACATGAGTGGTGAGGAGACCCGCCTTCAGGCTGTGCACGAGTGACCATATGCGGAGAGCTTCCCTGCACAGAGACATGGAGCGCATCCTGCCCTGGCGGTTTAGGTAGTACATGGTCGTGGTATTGTCCGTCTGGACCTGAACCACTTGACTCCATAGAAACGGAGCGAAGGCGGTGAGGGCTAGACGAACTGCTCGAAGCTCCAGCAGTGTGATATGGCATCGGGACTCCCGAGGGGACCAGAGGCCGTGCGCCCTGTGCTCCCCCAGATGGGCACCCCAACCCATCAGAGAGGCATCGGTAGACAGCGAGACCGTCGGCACGGGGCGGACAAACGGTATGCCCTCCTGCAGATGTGCTGGAACGGTCCACCACTGGAGAGCGTTCCACATCCCCTGGGTCACTGTCACTAGCTGATCCAGCGGATCGAAGTGCTGTGACCATTGGCAGGCCAGCCCCCACTGAAGGGGACGCATGTACCAGTGGGCCCAACAGACCACGCTGGTGCAGGCCACGAGGCCCAGGAAGTCCCGGGCAGGGCGTGATTCCCCAACATGAAATGACTGGGCAAAGGAGGAAAGAACCTCGGCCCTGTCCGCCGGGAGCCGTGCTCTGGCTCGTAGAGAGTCGAGCTCTGCCCCGATGAATTGTATCACCTGCTTTGGCACGAGTTCCGACTTGGCCTCGCTGATGAGGAGGCCAACCTGAGAGCAAACCTGGAGGGCCAGATCTCTGGACTGCTCCACCTCTGCTCTGGAGGGGGCTGCAATCAGCCAATCATCCAGGTAGGGGTACACCTGGACCCTTCGGCACCGCAGGAATGCTGTCACCACTGCCATGCATTTGGTGAAGACCCTGGGAGCTAGGGAGGCCGAATGGCATGGCCCGGAACTCGTAAAGGGATCCCTCCGCTCTGAAGTGGAGAAATCTCAGGTGGGACGGACGGATTGGGACGTGAAAGAACGCATCCTGAAGGTCCAGAAAACAGAACCACATGCCTCGTTCCAAGGATGGGATTATCTGAGCCAGAGTGACCATCCTGAAGGTCCTAGGAACCTGTTCAGGTCATGCAGGTCGAGAATGGGGCGCCAGCCCTCCGTCCGTTTTGGGACCAGGAAGTACCTGGACACAAACCCCGGGTCTGGAGGAGGATCCACCACCTTCCTGATCACCTTTTTTTCAAGGAGCAGGGCAATATTGGCTCGGTGAGCCGAGAGAGAGGCAGCGGACCCCGTAGCCCCCCCAAGGGGCGACGGCTCGGAAGGGCGGGGCCTGCCCGAACTCCAGGGGCAGGCTCTTTCTTACCACCTCCAACACCCAACGGTCCGTGGTGATAGCGGACCAGGCGGAAAGGAAGTGGCGGAGCCGTCCCCCCACGGGGGAACCCGGGGTGACAAGGCTGGGGGCAACACCCCTCAACCCGTCACTGGGCAAACTTAGAGGAGGGATCGTCCGAGGGACCTACTGGGCTTTTACCTCCCTGCTTCCTGTTGGAGGAAGCCGCGGGCTTGGGTTTGGGATGCCAAGCGCGAGCCTGCTGGCCCTGGTGCTGGTGGGCCGGACGTGCCGCAGGCGCAGAAGGACGAAAGGACTTGTGCTGCTGCTGTCGGCGGCCTTTGTCCTTCTGGGCAGAGGTGACAGAGTCCAGAATGGCACTGGACTTTTCGATCCGCTGGATGTGACCTTCCACTCCAGGGCCGAAGAGGTCGGTCCCAAGAAGGGGACATACGCCAGTTTGTGCTGGGTATCCGCCGTGAAGGTGGACATCCTCAGCCATGCTCTGCGGCGCATGGCCACCGCGGCTGCAACCGATCTGGCACAGGAGTTTCTGATGTTCAGGGCCATTTGGAGCTGCTGCTTAGCCTCTGCCCTACCCTGGTCCCACACCTGCCGGACCGTGGTCTGCAGGTCGGCCGGGAGATGAGGGATCACCTCATCCAGGGAGCCCATGAGGGAGTGGGAGAAGTGTGCCATCAGCACGGCCAAGGGAGGACACAGCGTACACCTTGCGCCCGGAGTAAACCAGCTTTTTGGACTCTTTGTCGGGGAGCTTGTCCACGTCCCTAGCATTCCCGGAACACAGACAAATGCTGTCGGTGACCAACCCCTCGGGAGAGGGGTGTTCCAAAAAACCGGGCAAAGAGCCGGTAGGGACCGCATACTTCCTGGCCATCCTGGCCGAAGGCGCAGGACAGGAAGCAGGCCGCTGCCAGAGCTCCAAGGCTGGGCCAACAATGGCTTCAGCCACCGGAAAGGCCTCTGTGGGTGAATCCCCTCGGTCCAGTATCTCCGTCAGGGGATACTTGGCCTGCTTGGATACGGGCTCGAGCTGCATCCCGGTGGACTCCGAGATGAGCCGAAGCAAACCCATGAAGGGCAATGGGCTTTCGTCCATCGACTGGCCCCCGGAGGACTCCATGTCAATGGGCAGCCTGGAGAACAGGGAAGAGTCGTCGTTGGACTCTGAGGAGTCCACGAAGAGCTGCCCGGGGCCTGAGCCACCCTCCACCTGCCAAGAACGGTCGGAAGTGAGGGTGACCGACAACCTGTGGGGCAGGCCCTGATCAGACCGAGAGTCCTTGGTCAGTGCCCCCGATTTCGGTTGTGCAGGCGGAGGTTCCACCACAATCGGTGAGGCAGCTGGTTTCGGCCGAACAACCGGCCCAGGCTTGGGCACCTCGGCTACAGCAAGGGGTTGTTTCGGCCACTCTAGTGACAGCCACTTGATGGCCGGGGAAGGCGACGGCGAGTTCCCAGACAGAAGTAACTGCTGCCACATCAGGTCCTCATAGCATCAACGCAATTTGCGCTGAAGCCTCTCCTCTTCCGAGGAGGAAGACGAGGAGGAGCAGCGGCGCCGCTTACCTCTGTGCCGAGACCGCCGATGTCGGTGGGATCGGCTGGACCAAGACGATGTGTGAGACTGAGATCCTCGGCGTTTCCGAGGACGGGTCTGGGAAAGGGTGGGGGACGCCCGCTCTTCCCGTGGCTCGGAAGCCTTAACCGGGGACTGCGGCACCGGGGGCACAGGCAGGTCCTCGGTCTCCACCGGGGGGGGGGGGACCGGTGAAGAAGGGTTGTCGGCCTCACCAGTCGACATTCCAGATCCGGCGGGTCAGAAAAATCTCGACAGTGACGGTCGACCCAGCTGGCCCTGGCGGGCGCCGTGAAACCAGCGGCCTTAGCCGCAACCTCGACCAAAGTAGACAGTCGACTGTCCAGGGAAGGGGACCTCTCCCACTCCCATGAACGCTGACGATGGGACTTACCCTTTAAGTCCTTCTTTTTGGACCAAGAGGAATGTCCCGATGGCCCCTCTCCCTTCGTGGAAAGGGACTGGCAAAGCTCCTTGAAAGAAGTTGAATACGAGGTACCCAGAGAGAGCGGGATAAATGCCGTGACGGAAGAGAATGATGCGGCCTGAGCCGCCGCCTCCTCGAGGGCAATCATCTGCTTGAGTTGCTCAGCCGAGCCAGTCGCCATGGTAACCGCCCAATGGGCCTCCTTCGACTTAACCGGCGGGTAGCGCTTCTCGGGGCACCCAAGCTGTAACCGGGCAGTGCGGTCCTCCAGGACGTTGGCTGAAAACGAACGGCATGACTCGAAGGCCTGCAGGTCGTGGTTCTAGGCCGAGGCAGTAGACGCACGTGGAGTGCGGGTCTGTCCTGGACATCTTCTGCCCACAAGGGCACCGCCAAATCTGAGTCGATTGTCCATCGTAGCCATGAGGGAGAAAGATTACCAAGTCTTGAAAATTTTAAAATAAGTTTCGGGTGAACCGAAGAATTAGGATCCAGTCTACACGCAGAGCGTTAAGGAGGGAACCTGAGCTTCCAAGCGGTAAGGAAGATCTGGCATCATGGGGCAGAGCTGAGAGTTTTACCACCTGGGTGGGTGGGAGGAGCCAGCTTGAAGACCTTCTGGCAAGATTTAAAGCAGCAAGGAACCTGCCAGACAGTGTGGATGAACAACATATCCATGTCCCTAGAACCCGCCATCCAGAGGCTCATGAAAAGTGGAGATGGTGGACAAGTGGACTTTGATGGAAGAATAACAAACCCGACTCAGCGAAGTCAGGTAGTCCAGAACCTTCGTCAGTGGACAAGAGTAAGGGTCCAAAGATCGAGAGGTTGACCATATGGAAAAGCGTTTCCATTTGGAATTGTATGCTGCTTTTGTTGCTGGCTTACGGGAGGCCAAAAGAATATTGGCAACAGAAGAGACACTTGTACTCGAGTTATGAAAGTGTCCTCAGGAGCCAGGCGTGAAGGTGTAGAGCCTTCAGGTTGGGGTGTAGGAGAGACCCGTGACACGGAGTCAAGAGGTCTGGTCGGCAATGGGACGGGGTCACAGTTGTAGCAGTAGGGGAAACCACGTCTGCCGAGGCCACATTGGGGCTATCAGAATCATTGTGGCCAGTTCTAACTGTAGTTTCAGTACAGTCCATTGCAGGAAAGGGACAGGGGGAAGCATATAAGAAAAGACCTGTCCAGGGTTGGGACAGGGCACCTGCAGACTGTCCCTTTCTGTTCGGGATAATGGAAAAATACCTGGGAAGGAAGTAATTATCTGGGGAGGTAAACAGATCCATCTGTGGAGTGTCCCATAAGTTGAAGATTTCTTTGAACACTTGCTCGTCAAGTGCCATTCATGAGTTGTGGACTGGCGACTGAGCCGGTCGGCTAACTGGTTGCAATGTCCCGGTAGGTGGACAGCTGTTGGCATCAACTGTTGCCATATGGCTTCTTGCCAAACTGCAAGGGTCTCTCTGCATAGGGTGCGAGACTTTGTACCTCCTTGCTTGTTGAGGTAGAACACTACACTGCAGTGCAGTGTTGTCGGATTGGATCAGTAACAATCCTGGCTCAAGGTAGGGTCGGTACACCTGGAGAGCTAGACAGCCCGCTTTCATCTCTAAGAGACTGATATGAGATCGATGGGGAGAAGCAGGCCATTGGTCTTAGGTCTGATGAGGACCAAGGTGCGCTCCCCATCCCAGTAGGGAAGCATCTGTGGTCAACATTTGCATGGGGTGGGGTGGAGGAAGAGACTGTGATAGAGAGAATGGGATGCATAGTATAAGCAGGTCTCGCCCATGGGTGGTAAAAACTGGGGTCCCGATCTGTCCTCCTGACCCCTGTAAGAAGCCACCTGTGCAGGCAGAGGGACAGTCAAATAGGCATAAACCATACGTTTCCCCTACAAAGTACAGGGGTCTAGATGGAAGCAGACCCTGGGGGGAAAACTGTTATTTTCACTTAAAATTGTCAGATGCCGTCGACAGGAGAGGAGCCCTTGTCGACGGAGCAGCAGTATATTTAACTGCATGTAAAGCACTGGAAAGTGTCGATGAGAGTACAAGCCTCCGAAGGAGCAATTAGTATTTGAACTGCATTTAAAGCGGAGGAAAGCGCTGTCAACGAAGAAGTGTTTAAAGGATGCCCCGTAGACGAGGCAGGGAGTGTGAGGAGGGTTTCTCCTTTTTCTGCCGGGAACGAGAACCAGTAGAGGGGGAGCCCGTGGTACAAGCCCCCTGGTTCTCCAAGAGAGACATTTTCTGCTCCATCAAAAGGTGTTGAATTTCAAGCAACCGGCGTCAACGAGTTGCCTGATTAAATTCCTGACAAACTACAGGGATTGGTGTCGTGTGGGTCCCAGACACCTTACACAAAGTGCGCGATTGTCAAAGCATTATATCTTCCTACCGCAACAGCAGGTATAAAATAAAGCTAGTTTCTTTGAAGAATCTGTAGACATTCGTCTTAGTTCCAAATTTCTCATCGATGACTGCTACATAGAAGCTGCACTAGCTGCTGCGTGAGCTGAAGACGGCGGGAAAATGAACTGAAGATACCAGGGACCGCCCACACTTATATAGGAAACAGGAAGCTGATGTCATGTGTGGGCGGTCCCTGGTGAAAAACTGCTAGAAGAGCTGCCGTGCACCACAGCAATCTGCTGGATACCCAAAAGTATTACCTACTGCAAAAGACCACTCCATGGAAGATCTATTGTTACAGGTGCGTAAAATACAGGTTACTCACCTGTAACAGGAGTTCTAGGAATGGTATATGTTGTTCATCCACACTTTCTGGTAGGTTCCTTGCCGCTTTAAATCTTGCCGGAAGGTCTTCAAGCTGGCTCCTCCCACCCACCAGGGTGGTAAAACTCTCGGCTCAAGCCCCATGGCACGAATCCAGCCCTGGGAGAAGCCAGGTTGTGCGTCGGCTGGGAGGCGGTGGAGCCGTGTGGATGAACAACATATACCATTCCTAGAACTCCTGTTACAGGTGAGTAACCTGTATTTCTAGGGACATGGATATGTTGTTCATCCACACTTTCTGGCAGACTCCTAGCAGTTCTCCGGGAGGAGGGAGGCAAGGCGCACACCCCCTACTTAGGTATAAAAACTGGAGAACCGAGGCCCCGACCAACATCCCGGCGTGACCCAAGGTCGATGTGGAAGGGGGACCGGTATATACCTGCTTCCAGGTAGGAGCCCTATGGATATCCTGGACAGGGGTATCCTCGGAAGCAGCCACCGATGCATCGGAAGGGCGGGTAAAATGAGCACTTGTCCCTCTGGGAGGCTCCATGCCCGCCCACCTATAGCGGAGATCTATGCAGGAGGTGACCCACCCGCTCATCATCCGCTTGGCTGCAGGTCTGCCAGGTGCGGCTTCAGCAGCGTAGATGACAAACAGCTGGCACACCTCTCCAGAACTTCAGCCCTATGCTCCCTGGGAAGGCGAGCATTAAATAGGGTCCCAATGGATCCTATATACGGCCTCCGAGGTGTGAATGGGGATGAACCCCGGCAGAGATAATACCCGGTTAGGGAAAAAAACTCCGCCACCGCCTACGGAAGGAACTTCGGGTGGGGCGCAGGACAACCTTGTCCCTGTGGAAGACTAGATAGGGAGATTCAAAGGAGCGTCTGAAACTCTCCCGTCCTTCTGGTTGGCATGGTAGCCCCAAGGTGGTGTTCTTCCACAACAGGTGGGGAAACTCACACCTGTGCAAAGGTTCGAACGGCTTGTCCGTGAGCTAAGCCCATACCAGCGTAAGATCCCACAGAAATGGGGACACTCTCCCCAGAGGGGAGGTGTGATCAAGGCCTTGGAAAGCGCCAGACCACCTTTCCTGCGCCACCGACTACCTTCCAGCCCGCGCCCGGAAGACAGGAGTGGCTAACAGGAGCACCTTGAGGGTTGTCGACCGAAGCCCTTGTTCAAGAAAAGAACAGACCGCAGGTAGTCCGGAATGCTCGCCGAGGAACAGGAGAGGGACCAGGCCCTATCCTAACACCAAATGGAGAACTCTTCCATTTGAAGGCGAGCATATTTGGTTGACTCCTGGCAGGACGCCTCAAAAACGTCGAGGACCTTGCCGGAAGACCCAAGGCCTGGCCACTAGCAGCACAGGGACCAGGCCGTCAGGTGCAGGGATTGAAGGTCCGAATAGAAGCCACCTCGGGAGCCTGGGGTTGAGACTGAGGAGAGCTGGATACCAGAGCTGGCAAAACCAGTCTGGGGCTACCAGAATCACCTGCGCCTAGTCCCTCCTCGCCTTGCCTGTGGGTCAAGGGAAATGGGGGAGAGGCGTAGAAGAGGCCCGGGGTCCACGGCCTCAAGGGTATCCCCTACAGCGAACCGTGCTGAGGGGGCGGGCATGAGACAGTCTCGGCCTCGAATTCTCCCTGAGGAAAACAAAGGTCCACCCGAGTGTGACCTAGAGGGAGAAAGATCTTGTGCTACCCGGCAGGGAAACCACCGTGAGGCGCAGCCCTAACCGGCTTAGGGCATCGGCCAGGGTGATGGAGGCTCCTGCCATCGAAATGGCTAGGAAACCACCTCCCGGCTGCGTGAAAGACCCAATGCGGAGAACCTCCTTACGCAGAGGCGAGGGGCTCATCCGACCCTGGCGGGATAGGTAGCACATGGTCGTGGTATTGTCCGCCTGGACCTAGACCACTAGACCCCACACAGATGGAGCGAGCGGTGCAAGCTAAGCGGACCGCCTGGAGCTCCAGCGGGTAGGAAGACGTCGGGACTCCCGAGAGGACCAGAGGCAGTGCACTCTGTATTCCCCTTGATGGGTACCCCCACCCATCCGAGATGCATCGGTCGGAGAAGACAGTCGACTCGGGGCGGACGAACAGGATGTTCTCCTGCAAATGAGCTGGAATGGTCCGAGGGAGAGCGTTCCCCAACCCCTGGGCTGTTGTCACGAACTGGTCCAAAGGAATGCAGCGTTATGACCGCTGGCTGGCCAGCCCCCATTAGGGGGACGCATGAACCAGCGGATCCAAACAGACCAGGCTGGTGCAGGCCACCGCAAGGCCCAGAAGGTGCAGAAAGTCCCAGGCAGGGCGTAATTGCCCAGTCAGACCTGACTAGGTAAGGAAGGAAGAACCTCGGCCCTGTCCGCCAGGAGCCGAGCTCAGACTCAGGAGTCGAGCCTCGTCCCGAAGAAAGAATCACCCGCCTAGACACGAGTTCCAACGTGGCTCCAATAAAACGGAGACCAGTCTGAGAGCAACCTAGAGGGCCATAACTCTGGACCGTCCCACTCCGCCCTGGAGGGGCTGCAGTCAGGCCACCATCCGGGTGGGGTTACGCCCGGATCCCTCAGTGCCGCAGGAATGCTGCTGAGCAGAGACCGAAGGGCCTGGCCTGGAACTCGTAAAGAGATCCGTCGCCTAAGAAACGGAGGAGTCTCCCAAGAAACGGACGGAACAAAGTGTAGGTACGTCCTGGAGGTCCAGGAAATAGAGCCACATGCCTCGTTCTGAGGATGGAATATCTGAAACAGAGAGACCATCCCATCGTACGGATCAAGAATGGGGTGCAAGCCCCCTGTCCGTTAGGGACCAGGTATACCTGGACACGAACCCAGGGTCTGGAGGAGGATCCACCACCTTCCTGATCACCTCTATCTCGAGGGGCCAGGCAAGTCGGCTTGGGCCGACAACGTGGCTGCGGACCCCATGGTCCCCGAGGGGCAACGGCTCGAAAGGGTGAGGCCTGCTCGCAAACCTGAGGCAGGACCTTCTCCTAGCACCTCCGACACCCAGAGGTCCGGGAAAGCAGACCAGGTGGAAGAGGGGCGATGCCGTCTCCCCACGGGGGAACCCGGGTAGGGGTGACGGGGCCGGGGACAGCCCCTCAGCCCGGCCACTGAGCAGGCTTGGAGGAAGGACTGGCTGAGGGAGCTCCTGGGCCTTTACCTCCCTGTTTCCTTTAGAGGAAGCCGCTGGCTTGGGGTCAGGACGCCCAGCGCAAGCCTGCTGGCCCTCGTGCTGGAATTGATGGGCCGGTCGAGCTGCAGGGGCTGAGGGACAAAGGGGCTTACGCAAAGGCTGCCGGCGGCCCTTGTCCCTCCGGGCGGGGGTGACCGAGTCCAGAGTGGCATCGGAATTCTCGGTCCCCTGGAGGTGTCCCTCCATTCCAGGGCCGAAGAGGTCAATCCCCAAGAAGGGGATGTCCACCAACTTGTGCTGGGTATCCGTTGAGAAAGAGGATAACCTCAGCCACGCCCTGCAGTGCATGGCCACTGCGGCCACCGCCAACCTGGCACAGGAATCACCTAAGTCCAGAGCAGTCTGGAGCTGCTGCTTCGCCACCGCCCTACCCTGGTGCCGCACCCGCCGGACCGTGATCCGCAGGTCAGCCGGGAGATGGGGGAGCACCTCATCCAGGGAGCCCAAAAGGGCTTGGGAAAAATGTGCCATCAGTGCGGCCAAGCTGGCCTGTCGGAGGCCTAGGGAGGATGCAGCGTAAACCTTGTGCCTGACGTAGTCCATCCTTTTGGACTCTGTCGGGGGGCCTATCCACATCCCGAGTGTTCGCAAAACACTGGAAGACATTATCGGTAACTAACCCCTCAGCAGAGGGGTGCTCCAAGAAACCGGGCAAAGAACCGACAGGGACAGTGTACTTCCTGGCCAACCTGGCCGAGGGCGCAGGACAGGAAGTAGGCCGCCGCCAGAGCTCCAAGGCCAGGCCGACAATGGCCTCGGCCACCGGGAAGGCCTCCGAGGGTGAACCCCCAAGGTCTAGAATCTCAGTCAGGGGATAAGAGACCCGTTTGGACACGGGTTCAAGCTGCATCCCAGTGAACTCCGAGATGAGCTGAAGCAGACCCATAAAGGACGATGGGCTGTCGTCCACAGAACGTTCCGGGGAGGACCCCGGGTCCTCCCGACTGGGGAACATGGAGAAGTCGACGTCGGACTCCGAAGGGTCTGCAAAGAGCTGCCTCAGGCCCGAGTCACTTCGCCCGCCAAGGGCGGGCGGGAGTGCGGGGAACAGACAACCTGCGGGACAGGTCGTGACCCGTCCGAGGTTCCACCGAAGACTGTGGGGCAGCAAGGTTCGGATGAACAACCGGCCCTGAAGTGGGCACCTTGACTGCAGCGAGCGGTTGTGTAGGCCGTTCGGGCCGCAGCTGCTTGCTGGACGGGGAATGAATCGGAGTCGAATGATTCCCGGACAATAACAACTGCTGCCACATGAACTCCTCGTAATGTCAACACCATCTGCATCGAAGCCACTCCTCATCCGAGGAGGGAGACGAAGAGGAACGGTAATGCCACTTAACTTGGTGCCCCGACCGAGATCGCCGAAGTCGGCGGGAGTGGCTTGACAGAGAAGAGGACAGAGACAGAGACCCAAATCCTCGGGGAAACCGAGGGTGGGCCTGGGAAGGAGCGGGGGACGCCCGCCTTTCCCTCGGCTCGGACGAAAAGACAGAGGCCTGTCGCCCCGAAGGTACAGGCAGAACCTCGGCTGACTAATGCAGCCCACTGCCCTGACTTCAGCTGGGTATGGTACATAGAGTGAATGAATCTGAGAGTTAGTCCCAAGGTCTGAAGTTCGGAGAGGATATCTTGAACATCTCCCCCCAAAAGTTTGAAACCCCTGAAGGGGGCGTCCATTATGTTAGACTGGACGTCCTGCATGAAGCCACAGACCCATAGTCAGGAGTGGCGCCTCGTACAGTTTCCCACAGCTGCTGCCCAGCCAGAGGCATCTACCGTGCCACAGGCAGCTTGGAGGATGTGGGTACCAACATCTGAGCCCGTTTTGAGGGCCTGGAGGGTCTGCTGCCGAGAAGGGTCATGTGGCATGGCTAGGACTGCGTCCCTAGCCTGGTCCCATAGGAGGTTCTGGTGCTTTACCATATGAGCCAAATAAGTGATGGCCTGAATGTCCAGAGTGGCAGAGGTGAAGGCACGCTTGCCCATCTGTTGAGATTCCCTGTCGGGGAGAGGGAGCTGAGGTGTTTTGGCCTCTTGGTTCAGTCGTGCGCTGTACTGATGACAACCCAGCCAGCTTTGGGCTGTTCACCAAAATATGTCTTGCCAGTCAGGGCATGGTAAAGTCTGTCAGCCTTTTTGGACACCACTGGGACTGTACAGGAGTGGTTCCAAGCAGCCCGGGTAACGTCCTCATAGGAGTTGATAATTGGAGGGACCACCAAAAGAGAAGCGTCGGGCTGATGTAGGTAGATTGCCAGCAGATGCCTCTCTGGATCTTGCTCCTCTGTCTCCAACCCCATAGTGGCCTGAATGTGCCTCATGATGGCCATGAAAGAGGGATCATCGGGGGGGGGGGATTTACTTCGTGCGTCTTCCCCTTCTGATGATTCCGGGCCCAAGGAGGAAAACTCTCTGCTGAGACTCATCAGTGTTGTCATCCCTGCTATCCTCGGGCTGACGATCATCCAAACAGACAGCTGACCCAGCATCAGGCCGGTGGGGGGGGTGCGAAGAGCACTAGGGCCTCGCCAAATAGGGGCAGGAGAAGTGAGGTCAAAAGGAGGCCCTTGAGGGGTGGCTGGGGTCGGTTCTCTCAGGGCGGGGACCTGCATTTGCATGAAGCACCACAAGGCTGAAATCAGACCACAACAATCTAGAGAGGCCAGCATTAGTCACCCGGGCGTCTGGTAATTGTGGACCAGCGCCGGTCCCAAAGGTGCCTGGTATGGGTAGCCTGGTGCTGGAGGTTGCAGTACGACATGAGCCGGTCCCATGGAATGGGTGGCGGTAGGATGAGCGACAGGCCCACGGGGGGGGGGGGGTCAGCACGGGCCTGACTGGAGGGACAGATGAGGCTAGCATGGGTCCTGCGGGCCGTAGTAGAAGGGGAAACAGACAGGCCCAGTGGGCATCAGCTGATGTAAAGCTGGAGGGGGATCCACTGTCGCTGGCTGTGGGGAGATGGGTTCTGGAGTGGAAGGCGAAGGCTGAGGAAAGACTGGGCTTGAGGAGGTGCTGGTGTCCTGCAGCATCTGACCCTGAGGAGGAGGAGCAGAGCTGGTGGCAGTCCTACAGGATAAGACAGGCGTTGGCAGCACGAGTGTCGGGGGGGCGGCGCGTCAGCTAGGAGACTGGTGTTTACTGTACCCGCGCCGGCCAATGAGACTCTGGCCGAGCTGCCCGACTGTGCACCCACTGAGAACAAGGGCTAGAACAGCAGGGGCTGGGGAACAGGATATGGAGAACCCTGACCTGAGCAGCAGCCACCCGAGAGGGAGACCTGGTTAAGCGGCAGGGCCACTGGTAGCCCTGTAGGAGTTAGAGTGTGTGGGCTGAGGAGGTTGACCGCCCCCGAGGGAGGAAGACCGTTTCGTGGCCAAAGACTGCTTGTGTGGGGACCATAAGCGGGAGGCTGACAGGGGTCGGTCCGGATCCTTGCCCCAGTGCTTATGTTTCCCAGTAGATTTGTTCCCAGACTAAGATGAAGACCCAGAGGACTGGGCCGAGGAAACTTGAGGATGTCCAGGCCTGCAGCTCCCGTACCATCGAGGTGACCTTCTACTTAAGGAAGTGGCTCTCCAGGATCTTCTGGTGACGTCTCTGGTGGCCGGGTTGAAATTCTGGCAGGCCTCACAGGCTTGGACGTTGTAGTCTGTGCCTAGGGACAAGACTGAGGCAGAATGGCAGTCCTTGTCTGGGAACTGTTTGCCGCAGGCACACTTAGTGGAGTGGCTGAAAGATGTGGGGGGTTTTTGAAGACAAACTGTCAGGTGAGAACACAGAAATTTCGATGTTTAACTAAAAATCGAAAAAAATAATGCAGTTAAACATGTGAAAATGGTGGTCAACTGTAGCTGCTGCAGTATCAGTGGTCCAATGTGCACAGGTCGATGGCAAGAAAGAACTGAGGAGGGTGTGGGGGCCACCTGCCTCTACAGGACTGGCTGACATCAGAGGTGGGTGGCCCCCTCTGGTATACTGCTGGCTAGAAGGTTCCCATGTGGTCCTAGCGACTGGCCGCTTAGTCCTACCAGTGATGGCCTGCTGCAAGAGATATCCTCGAAGTAAGAGATCTTTCCACAGTGACAGAAAAGGGCCAACAAAGGAGCAGTTTTCAACATACAGAAATATAAGAAATCACTTTAAAATAAAGTGAATCGAAGGTTTAACAAAAGGTAAGTAAAATTTTGGAGGTCGACTGAGCGATGAAGTTTCTGCAGAGTCCTTGTGCGAATGGTCGACGGCGGGAAAGAACTGAAGAGGGAGGAGGCCACCCACGCTTATACAGGGCCTGACGTTGGTGGCCCCTGCTAGACTGCTGTAGAAAAGCTTCTGTGTGATCACAGTGCCTGACAGCTAAGTTCCATAGGTGTGACCTGATGACAGAGATATCCCCAAAGGGGATCTACAGTTACACAATAACGTACCATGACAGTAGATCTTTGAGAGAATCAGCCCCCACCTATGGAACTATAGCCGCCAGACACCAGGACCACACGGAAACTTTTTTGCAAGTAGTCCACTAGGGGCTGCCCATGACGACGTCTTACATTGAGGTCCTCTCTATATAAATGTGGGCGGCCCCTCTCCCTCCTCGGTTTCCCACCAAAGATCATAATCAGAGGACCTCCCTCCTCTAGGGACAGCTTGGAGAGAGCTGAAGTTCAAGCTACCAGGCAAGGCTGGAAAAGTACAGCTACACAAGAACTTACCGTAACAGTAGATCTTCAAAGGATCTTTTGCAGCAGACCACACTGGTAGGACTAAGCCATCAGGCACTAGGACCTCACTGAAACTTTCTAGCTAGCAGTCTACCAGAGTGGGCCGCCCACCACTGACGTCACCCTCTGACACTGGCCTAACCTATAAGAGTGGGCAGCCCCAACAGCATCCTCATTTCTAACCCGGACGCCATAAGCAAGAGCCCGCTAGGGGAACCGAGGAAGAAGCCGAGGTATCCTTAGAGCAGACAAGAAAAGTAGAAGGCACTCCGCAATGGAAGGGGAGAACGAGGCAGAAGGCCTGATGGCCACGAAAGAGGAAAAAGGGGGGGGAGGAGGGGGGGAAAGCATGGCCTGCTGCAAGAGATCCTCACGACGATCTACTGTTATGGTATGTTCTTACATAACTACTATCTTGCTTAGAGGGTATGTCTTCCAGTAGGCCACACCAGTAGAACAAGTCCCAAGCAGTTCGGGCAACAACTGACAAAAAGTCTGGGTGTGTGGCCATAAGGACCTAAGAGAGAACGTGTTGTAGAACAGCCAGGTTGAAACTGGCCCTATGCTTACAGGAAATGTCCAGACTGTAGTGTTTGGTAAAAGTGTGGTCAGTGGTCCAAGTAGGTACTGCACAAATCTACGCAGCTGAAACGTTTCTGAAGCATGCAATAGAAGTGGCCATGCCTCTGGTTGAATAGCCATGAACCAATCACAAAGTTCCTTACCGTACTTCCTGTAACAGAACACAATACAATTGGCTAACCATTTGGATAAACACTGTTTGGACACCAGAACACCCTCTTTCCCAGGGGGCGAAGAAACCAAACAATTGTGAGGACTTCCTATAGTCCTTTGTCCAGTGTGCATAGTACCTCAAAATTCTATGCACATCCAAAATATTCAGAAATGCTTCCACTGGATTGGCATGCTCTGGAAAATAAACAAGCAGGTGGATAGATTGATTTGAAGTAAATTTAGATACCACCTTAGGAAGAAACTTAGGATTGGTATGCAAAGACACCCTGTCTGTGGAAAATCAAATATGGCTGCTCACACATAAGTGATTGAAGCTCAGAAATCCTTTGAGCAGAAATAACAGCAACTAAAAATAATGCTTTCCATGACAGAGGATCTTGTGAACGTTCACAGTATGAAAGAGGGCATCCCCTCGATTGGAATGCTCGGGATAATAAACCAGAAGGCTGGCGTCTTGATTAAATGTCAACTCCGACACCACCTTCGGGAGAAACTTAGGAATGGTACGAAGAGACATCCTATCTCTATGGAAAATTAAATAAGGCTCTTTGCATATCAGTGCTTATAGCTCTGAAATCCTTCGAGCTGAAGTAATGGCAACTAAAAATAACGCTTTCCAAGAAAGAGTAGGTCGCAATCCACGGCCGGTTCGAAGGGAGGCAATGTAAGCTTCCCTAGGACGAAGAGATCCCATGGTGGGACTGCGTCCCTAATGGGAGGTTTCAAATGAATACCTCAAAGGAAGGTCCTTGTCAGGTCCAACTGGGCAAGAACTCTTACCTCTATCAGTGCATGGTAAGCTGAAACGGCATACAGGCGCACCTTGATAGAAGAATATCCCAGGAGATAATCCAATACCAACTTCACCGAGCATGTGAAGGGATCCAGGGAATGTGCTGCTGCCCATATGCAAAAGCATTTCCATTTCATGGCGCAAGTCACTCTTGTAGAAGGCTTTCTAGCTTCTACTAAGACCTCGGCCACCCTCTGTGAGACTCCATACCTTGAAACGGCTAGGTCTGCAGGAGCCAAGCATGAAGGTGTGCAGAACGAAGGTCTGGGTGAAACAGCATGCCCCGTTCTTGGGAAAGCAAGCTGGATTTGATTGGAAGCTGAAAGGGGGCTTGTGTTGCCAACTTTTGCAACAGCAGGAACCACATTTGGCGCGGCCATAGGGGAGCTATTAGAAACAAGGCTGCTCCCTCTGCCTGAAGCTTGAGTAGAATTCTCTGTATTATTGGAAAGGGAAGGAGCACATAAAGGAACCTCCCTGTCCAGCAAAGGGACAACGCGTCTTGCCAGAAAGTACCAGGCCCTGGATCTAGCAAGCAAAAACTGGGCAGTTTTGCACTGCACGGGGATGCGAAGAGGTCCAGCTCTGGATGACCCCATCTTCTGAAGAGGTTATCTACCACTTCCTGGAGCAACTTCCATTTGTGAGTTCTGGTTCGAGAATGACAGAGCTCGTTGGCTAGGATGTTTTGGACGCCTGGAACATGAACTGCTGTCAGGGTAAGACTGTGTTCCAGGGCCCAATGCCATACTCTCATGGCCTCTCTGCAAAAAGGATAGGACTTTTTAATGCTGACTGCTATCCCAGTTGCTGGAACATCAGAAAGGTGTCAGAGTGTGTGTGTGTGAGCCAACTGCTGCCTCGAAGGGGCAGTTAGAAGCCAGTCGTCTAGGCAGGGGTAGATGAAATGACCCTGTCTCCTTAATGTGGCCACCACCACCACGAGACACTTGGTAAACACTCTGGGCGCTGAGGAAGGGCCCGAAATTGGTAATGGTTCCCTAAAAAAGTGAGCCGAAGTACAGTTATGTAAGAACTTACCGTAACAGTAGATCTTCGAGAGAGGCTCTTGCAGTTGGTAATTACATATAGGACTGATGCAGGCAGGCGTCAGAACCCGACAGAAAAACTTCTAGCTAGCAGTCTCTGGCAAGGGACCGCCCCCATGTCAGGTGACCGGCGTCAGAAGACATCGGTATAAAGGGGCGGTCCCTCATGCCAGTCTTCCAGTTCTTTCCCGCCATGGGCCGAGAGAGAAGCGAATATCTCCCTCACTGGAAAAGGAGCTGAAAAAGCTAAGGGGGATGGAGGGCGGGAAGGTATTTACTTAAGAGCCTCTCTCGAAGATCTACTGTTACGGTAAGTTCTTATGTAACTGTACTATCTTACTTTGAGAGGGCTCTTACAGTAGGTAATTACACATAGGACTGCGTCCCAAGCAGTCTGCAACAAGAAGCAAACAGGAGGAGGAAAGCTATTCAAAGTAGATCCTCTAGCTGTGAAGGCCTCAAGAAAGGAGGCCTTGCAGAACAGCAAGCCTGAAGCCTGCTCTACGGCGAGAGGCAATATCCAAACTGTAATGTTTTGTAAAGGTATGGACGGAAGCCCAAGTAGCGGCAGCGCAGATGTCCGCCGCTGACACATTCTTGAAACAAGCTGCTGAGGCAGCGACTCCTCTGGTGGAGTGGCCTCTCACTTGACCAGGAAGGGTCTTGTTGTATTTGTCATAACAGAAAGTGATGCAATGAGCCAACCATTTGGACAGGCATTGCTTAGAAACAGCACTGCCTTCTCTTTTGTGGGCAAAAGAGATAAACAGTTGATCAGTCTTTCTGAGAGCTTTTGTTCTGTTAGTGTAGTATCTCAGAATCTGGTGAACGTCCATAGTGTGCAATAGATACTCCCCTTGACTGGAGTATTGCGTAAAGAAAGCGGGTAACTATGGACTGGGTCAATGTAGATTCCGCTACCACCTCGGGGAGAAACTTAGGATTGGTGCACAGAGCAACACGTTCCTTGTGAAAAACCAAATACGGGAGTTTACACATCAGGGCCTGGAGCGCGGAAATCCTCTGAGTGGAAGTAATGGCCACGAGGAAGAGCGTCTTCCATGAAAGGAACTTCATGTCTGCTGAGGCCACCGGTTCAAAAGGAGGCAAGGTAAGCTTCTCAAGAAAGAAATTCAAATCCCAAGGAGAGGCGGGAACTCGGATAGGGGGTCTCAAGTAAAGAACCCCTCTGAGGAAGGTCTTAGAGACTTCCAGCTGAGCAAACGTCCTGTCTGCAAAAGGGACATGGTAGGCCGAAATGGCCACCATGTGTACTTTCACAGACGAGTGACTAAGACCCAGATCAAAGAGATGGCGCAGGAACTCCAGCAGTCACCCAACAGAGCACGAGAAAGGCTCTAAATCTTTTGAAGCAGCCCAGATTGTGAACCGTTTCCATTTCATGGCATACGTAGACCTAGTGGAGGGTTTTCTAGCCTCCACCAAAATCTCAGCCACTCGGGTGAAACCCCAAATCGGGCTTGAGCTACGTCTGCAGGAACCATGCATGCAGCTGAAGGGACTTGAGACCTGGACGGACCACGGTCCCCTGATCCTGGGTCAGTAAAAGTTGTGACAAAGGAAGAAGAAGAGGAGGTTCCTCTGAGTATTGTTGCAGAAGAGAGAACCAAACTTGCCTGGGCCAAAAAGGAGCGATCAGAATCATTCGTGCTCCTTCTGAACCTAGTTTCTGCAGGACTCGCAGGATCAGAGGGATCTGTCTCTCTAAAAAATGCCTTGCTCTTGAACGAGCGAGCAGAAGTCGGAAAGCTTTGCGTTTAGAGGTGAGGTGAACAGGTCCACCTATGGCATTCCCCAACGTAGGAAGATATCGTCTAGGACCCCCTGATCCAGTTCCCACTCGTGAGCTTCAGCAGACGAGCGACTTAGTTTGTCTGCTAAGGTGTTCTCGACCCCCGGGACATGAACTGCCGTGAGGTGAAGGCTGTGTTGTGCTGCCCAATCCCAAACTCTCATTGCTTCCCTGAAAAGAGGGTAGTAACGAGTCCCTCCGTGTTTGTTGATGTACCATACCACACACATATTGTCTGACTGGACGGCTAAGTGGCTGGGAAGAAGATGCAGATGTAGAGCCTGGAGAGCATAAAGCACTGCCCGAGTCTCGAGCACACTGATATGAAGCATTTTTTCGAGCTTGGACCAAGAGCCCTGGGTCCTGCGAGGTCCGAGATGGGCTCCCCAACCTTCGCCCAAGGCGTCTGTGGTCAGAGTCTGGGGGGGGGGAGAGGCAGAATGGAACTCCCCGGAAAAGGTTCTCTCGAACCATCCACCACTGCAAGTCTCGAACCATGGGGGAGGAGACTAGGACAAGCTGGTCCAGGTTGCCCACGAACTGATCCCATTAAGAGCGAAGTGTTCACTGAGAGACCCTCATGTGGAGCTGAGCACGAGGGACTGTTGGGATAGCAGCTGCCATAAGCCCGAGGAGGCGAAGAAACGACCTCACACTGACCTGCCTGCGGCCGGACAACAGGCTTACCGGAGTCTGGAGTGTGGCCGCCTTGCCCAGGGTCGTGTCCAGGATCGCCCCGATCAACTGGAGCCTCTGGGATGGGATCAAGTGAGACTTGGAATGGTTGATGGTAATACCCAGGCAGGTAAAGACCTGCTGGGTAAGGGAGAGGAAGCGCAGGAGTTCCTCCCTGGATGAGGCTGCCACCGAGAGGCATTTGGTGAATACTCGGGGAGCCGAGGAAAGACCAAATGGGAGTGCTTTGAACTGGTAGTGGTCCCCCTTGAATACAAAACGAAGGTATTTCCGGTTGGCAGGACAGATAGATATGTGCAGGTAAGCATCCTGCATATCCAGAGCGCACAGCCACTGTCCCGACCGAAGGAGTGGCAGGAGACACTGCAGGGAGAGCATCCTGAACCTCTTGTACTCCACGAATAAGTTCAGGGAACTGAGGTCTAGAATAGGTCTTGCATCTCCTGTCTTCTTAGGGGCAAGGAAGAAGTGGGAATAGTAACCCGTTCCCTGTAGAAGAAGTGGGGACGGGCTCTATCGCCTCTTTCAGTAAAAGTGCTGAAATCTCTTCCTGGATCAGAAGACTACGTTCCCAAGAGTACGACAACCTTGGGGGAGGGTGGCGAGGTGGTTTCTGTAGAAACTCTATTGAGTGTCCTTCTGTGATTAGCTGGAGCACCCATGAATCTGAAGTTATCCTCTCCCAGCCTGGGAGGTGGAGGGAAAACCTCTCTCCTACCGCTTCCTCCGGGAAGCCCGGAGGCTGTGGGAGAGGGATGGAGTCAGGTGGTGTGGGGCAGCGCCGCAGCTGAAGCACTTGCTGCTTTTTTGGGCGGGGGCATCGTTTAGTGGCCCACTTTCCCTGGGTTTGCGCTTGGCCAATCCCATCTGCGAAAGGGATGGCGCTGCGTTTCACGGGGATGTGCATAGAGTCAACAGACTTTAGTGCCGTCCCCTTCTCCTGCAGATCAGTGATGATGTCCTCGACATCACCACCGAACAGCACTGAACCCCGGAAGGGCACTTCCTGAATAGCAGACTGCACTTCCGAGACCAACCCTGACACACGGAGCCAAGCATGACGTTGTAAGCCTACGGCAAAAGCTGAGCTCCTGCCAGCAGTGGCCACTGCATCGTAAGTTGCACGAGGCATGTGCCAACTGGCCAAATGTGCAGAGCGGACGAGGTCAGCCACTTCCTGCTTGACTTGAGAGTCCGGAAGGGAATCCAATTTGGATTACACCTCACTAAGAATTGCCTTCTGGTAATCCCCCATGTGACCGACATACTTCAAGGCACTAATACCCAGAGTGGAAGTGAAAATCTTCTTGTCATACTGGTCCAGAAGACGGGATTGTCAGGTGGAGATGAGCTAAGATGTTTCGGGTTAGCTGCCCGGCCGTGAGCAGCGCTAATCACAACCGAGTCAGCTCGAGGGTGAGAATCTAAATAGTCAACACCCTTGGGAGCCTGATATAGCCTGTTCGACTTCTGAGGAAGTGGGGCTAAAGCTGACGGCTGTTTCCAAATGGTGGTAATAAGGTCGGCATGAGGCTCGATTCAGGGTGGCACCAAGGTGGGAGCTGTCACGGGCAGATCCAGATGCTCAGTGAGTTTTACCCGCTGTGGATCTGGCTCCAAGGATTGCCACTTATGGACCACCTGGATTTTGCGTAGCAACTCCACAAAAGAAGGATCTTCTGGAGGAGTCCTTGGCCTGGGCTTAGACGGACAGCGTGGCTCGTCGTCCCGCTCGGAACAACTGTTGGAGGCGTCCATGGTGCCCGAGGAAGAAGAAGATGATGGTGATGAAGAAGACTCCCTCTCCCGGCGAGGGGGAGGAACGGACCCCTTGGGAAGCCCTCAGGGAAGTGTGTCCTGCCCCTCTCTGGACCCACAGGGTTTAGCCCTGGTGTCCGGCGGAGGTGGGGAGGGAGTTTGTCGTCGTGGACGTATGGCAACTGGGACTGGCACCGTCGTCTGAAGAAGACTCTCCACCTCTCTGGTGAGCTAAGCCTTGGCCTCAGCCCACCAAGAGACCAGTCTCTCCTGCAAGTCCACCGGCGGCTGGAGGGGCGGTGGAGGAGGAGGGGGATACGGGTATGGGTTATACCCATCAGGCGCGTATCCGTAACCCAACGGAGGGAAGCCCGGCGTCGGGGATTGAGGTGCCGGGTACTGCAGCGTCAGATAGGCAGGTGTCAGGTACTGAGGAGTCTAATACTGCGGCCCTGGATACCCGGAAACGGGGGCTGCCGAGCAGACGTCCGGTGGGGGGGGCTGGTGGCATCCGGGAGCGGGATGTCACCCGGAGTCGGCAATACCGCTGTCTGAGCCGGCAGCGGAGCCGGCATCCGGGGAGCTGACGTCAGATCGGTCGGACCAGCAGGTGGACAGTCTGATGGGGTGGAACAGGAACCTCAGCGTCGCCTGGGGATGGGGAAGAGAAATCCTCGAGGTCAGGCTGAGAAGACCCAGGGTCCCTTGAAAGCAACGAAGGCTGTGGAGAGCCAGGGACGACGGACGTGGAAGGGTCCGGCATCGGCTCTTCCGCTGTGCGGACGCCGGGCGAACTGACGTCCGACTTATCAGTGGGATCCGGGCAGGTGCAGGTGGAGCCGGCGTCCGACTTAATGGACCCTCCGCAGGAGGCAGGCTGCGATGGAGGGGCGGCCTGGTCGGGCGGATAGGGGCCGTGCGCCACCCCAAAGGATCGGGCGACTTACCAACCTTCTCCATGTGGGTGGAGGAGCCAACGTCCGGCTTACCAGAGCCGCTCAAACCAGTAGGCCGCACCAAGACGGCTTTACCGGGAGCGTAGGCCTCCAAAAGCCCGGAGGTGCCCGAAGGGCCAGTGCAAGCCAGGCAGGCGGGCTGATGCCGCCTAAAGCCTCTAAGGAGCCGCGTCGTGGAGCAGTCTTCGGGGGGATGTTACCTGCAACACGGCGACTCCCAAAGACGACGCGGTGGATGAGGAGCCCTTCTCCCGGTGCTTCTCCTTGTCTTTTTTTCCTTCGATGGCCTTCAGGGGAAGTGGACACCTGCTGGAGCTTTTTCAACTCCTATTCCATGGAGCTCATTTTCTTTTTCAAAATATGGGCCTCCAGGGACTGTTGCCGCTGTCATCAGGTGGCCGCGATGAACTTGAGGCAGTGCTGGAACTTCTCCACCGGATGGTCAGGGCCTAGGCAAAAGAGGCACAGGAAATGGCCGTCCTTGTGCGGGAGTCTGGCGCTGCACTTGTTTTTGTGCTCGGAGGGTGTAGGGGACAACATACACTGACGAATACCTGACAAATGATCAAAAATCGAAAAATACTCTGTCAAAACTACAGACGATAGAGGCTGACGAACAAGGAACTTTACTACGAGGCGCTGGCATGAGCTAACAGCGGGAAAGAACTGTAAGGCGGACGTGAGGGACCGCCCCTTTATACCGACCTCTTCTGATGCCGGTCACCTGACGGGGCGATCCCTCGCCAGAGACTGCCAGCTAGAAGTTTTTCCGTGGGGTCCTGATGCCTGCCTGCATCAGTCCTATATGTAATTACCTACTGCAAGAGCCCTCTCGAAGTAAGATCCTCAGTTGGGCAATGGATGCAGGTACGCTGGTTGAAGTTAGCGCAGTCCAGGCAAGTGTCTACGTTATGGTTAGGCCCCAGGCAGAAGAGGCACTGTGAATGGTGATCCTTCGCCAGGATTTGCCACCCGCACTGGCACTTATCGTCTCTTAGGTGGAGGAGATGGAGAACACATAAAACAAGTAGAAAATCGAAAA
Organism: Neoceratodus forsteri; assembly: GCA_016271365.2. Taxonomy (NCBI): domain Eukaryota; kingdom Metazoa; phylum Chordata; order Ceratodontiformes; family Ceratodontidae; genus Neoceratodus; species Neoceratodus forsteri. The sequence goes on along the minus strand of CM028137.1, from coordinate 528,256,776 downwards.
AACTGAAGAAAATATAACGATTACTGAGAGGGAAAAAGCTAAAGGATGGTGGTACACAATGCAAGGAGGCATTCGCCAAGCCGAAGTGCAAGGATCGACAGCAGGAAAAGAACTGAGGTGGGGCTGGGGACCACCCCCTTTATACGGAGGCCGACGTTAGTGGTCGGACCGACGTAAGGGGCGGTCCCCAGCTGAGTACTGCTGGCTAGAAGTTAGCCGTGGAGTCCTAGTGCCTGGCGGCTTAGTCCTTATGGTGTAACCTGCTGCAGGAGCTCTCACTCGAAGTAAGATCTACTGTTACAGTAAGTAACCTGTTTTTCTAAGAATGTGGATATGATGTTCTACCCACAGTCTGGCAGACTCCTAGCAGTTCTCTGGGAGAAGAGAGGCAAGGCACACACACCGTATTTAGGGAACAGAGATTGGAGAACTGAGGCCCCCAAACCAACATCCCAGCGTGACTTGAGGTCAATGTGGTAATGGGAAACGAAGCTGTGTGCCAACTTCCAGGTAGCAGCCCTGCAGATTTCCTGGATAGGGACATCCCTAGAAGCAGCAACGGTCGCAGCGGTATGGCAGGTGGAATGAGTCTGTAGCCCTGTGGGAGGCTCCCTACCCGCCAACCTATAGCAGAGATAAATGCAGGATGTGATCCACCTGCCAATCGTCTGCTTGGCTGCAGGTCTGCCAGGTGTGGCTTCAGCGTAGGTGACAAACAGTTGGCTAACCTCTCCCCGAACTTCAGCCGTGCACTCTTTGTAATAAGCGAGCACTCGTCACAAGTCCAGAGTATGGAGCGGTGTTCGACCTCCGAGGTGTGACTGGTGAAGAATACCGGAAGAGTCATCACCTGGTTCAGGTGCAACTGCGACACAACCTTCGGGAGGAACTTCGGGTTGGGGCCCAGGACAATCTTGTCCCTGTGGAAGACCAGGTAAGGAGACTCAACCAAGAGCACCTGGAGCTCACTGATCCTTCTGGCTGATGTGATAGCCACCAGGGAGGCTATCTTCCACAACAAGTGAGACATCTCACACCTGTGCATCAGTTCAAACAGCTTGTCCATGTGCATTGCCAAAACCAGCAACAAGTCCCACAGTGGTGGTGGTGGTTCACGCACTGGCGGAGAAAAGTGGTCAAGGCCTTTGAAAAAGCACCAGACCACCTTCTCCTGTGCTGCCAACTGCTGACCAGCCCGCACCCGGTAAGCAGAGATGGCTGCCAGAAGCACCTTAAGGGTTGTCGACCGAAGTCCCTCTTGGGAGAGAGACCACAGATAGTCCTAAATGCTAGCCACTGGACAGGACGAAGAGTCCAGCCTCTTGCCCCAACACCAAATGGAGAATCTCTTCCATTTGAAGGCATAGCATTTTCTGGTAGATTCCTTTCTAGACACCACCACGACAGGGACAGGGACCTTCCCCTGATTGACAGCAGGTCCTGGCATAAGCGAAGACGCCTAGGGAGCCTGTTGCTGAGGCCGAGGAGATCGGGGTACCAAAACTGGCGGGGTCAGTCCGGAGCCACCAGAATCACCTGTGGCTTGTCCCTCCTGACCTTGAGTAATACCTTGTGGATCAAGGGAAGTGGAGGTAAGGCACAGAAGAGGCCTGGGGTCCAAGATGTCGAGAAGGCATCTCCCTGCAGTGTTCCCTGCCGAGGGGGGGAGGCACCCAACAGTCTCAGCTTTGTGTTCTCCTGAGGCAAACAGGTCCACCTGAGGGGTGCCCCACTGGGAGAACAGACTATGAACAACCTCCGGATGGACAGACCACTCGTGAGACCTCACTCAACTGGCTGAGGGCTTCTGCCAGCTGACTGGAGGCTCCTGCCACATGGATGGCTAGGAGATCCGCCTCCAGGCTGTGTACGACAGTTTAAATGCAGAGGGCTTCCTTGCACTGGGGCAGGGAGTGCGTTCCGTGTTTAGGTAGTACATGGTTGTGGTGTTGTCCGTCTGGACTTGGACCACTTGACCCCGAACAAACGGAGCAAAGGCAGTCAGCCGAACTGCTTGGAGTTCCAGCAGGCTGATGTGGCATCTGGACTCCTGAGGGGTCCAGATCCCGTAGACTCTGTTCTCTCAGATGGGCACCCCAGCCCATGAGAGAGACACTGGCTGTCAGGATGACCATCAGCTCGGTGCAGACAAACGAGATCCTTTCCTGCAGATGCTCTAGGATAAGCCACCACTGGAGGGCATCCCACATCCTCTGGGTCACAGTGTCCAGCTGATCGAAGTGACCTTTGCGCTGAGACCACTGGCTGGCCAACTCCCACTGCAGGAAGCATACATGCCAATGCGCCCATTGGACCACGCTGGAGCAGGCCGCCATGTAACCCAGAAGGCACAGGAAGTCCTGGGCAGGGCACAAGTGCCCAACCAGAAATTATTGGGCAAAGGAGGAGAGAACCTCCACCCTGTCGTCAGGAGCCAAGCTCTGGCTCGGCACGAGTAGAGCTCTGCCCCAATGAAGCTGCTCACCTGCGAGAGTACAAGTTCCGACTTAGCCGTTTTGACCAGAAGGCCAAGGTTGATGCAGGGCTGGAGGGCCAGGTCCCTGGACCACTCCTCCTCCTGCCTGGTGGGACCTGCTAACAGCCAGTCGTCCAGGCAGGGGGCACACTGGACCCCTCGGTGCCTCAGATAGGCTGCCACTACTGCTATGCATTTGGTGAAGACCCTGGGGGCCAAGGAGAGGCCAAAGTAATGGCTTGGAACTCGTAAAAAGTTCCCTCTGCTCGGAAGCGGAGGACCCTTCGGTGGGATGGACGGATCGTGACATGAAAAAAAAAGCATCCTAAAGATTCAGAGAGCAAAACCACATATTTTGCTCCAGAGATGCTATGATCTGGAACAGAGTTACCATCCTGAAGGTGCGGGACCTGGGGAATTTGTTCAGGTCATGCAGATCTAGAATGGGACGCCAGCACCCCATCTGCTTTGGCACCAGAAGTAGCTGGAGACAAACCCTGGGTGTTCCGGAGGATCCACAACTCTGACCACGACCACCTTGCGGAGGAGTTGGGTTCTGTCACCTCGAAGAGCTGACCGAGTGTCTGCAGATACCAAGTCCTCCCATGGGGTGCGGGCTCGACTTGGAAGGTACTGCTTGAATTCCAGAGGCAAGCCTTGACCGACCACTTCCAGAACCAGCCTGTCCGTGGTAACAGCAGATCAGGCAGAAAGGAAGTGGCGGAGCCAGCCCTCCACAGGAGGACCCAGGGGAGGCGTGAAGGGCATGAGGGTGGCAACCCCCATCCAGTAACTGAGCAGACTTGGAGGAGTATCCGGCTGAGGAGTCACCGGGTCCCTTACCTCCTGGCTTTCGGACCAGCGAGGCCTCTGACTTTGCCAGAGGTCGCCAGGACTGAGCCTGCTGGCCAGACTGATGCTGGGCTGGTTTTACCACAGGAGTAGAGGACTGAAAGGGCATGCACTTCTGCTGCTTAGAAGCTTTGGAGTCCTTCTGGACAGATGTCAGAGTCCAGGGTGGCACTGGACTTTTCAATGCGCTGGAGGTGATCCTCCATACCAGGCCCAAACAGGTCAGTGTCTAAGAATGGTACATCCGCCAGCTACTGCTGGGTGTCTGCCATGAAGTTCGATATCCGCAGCCAAGCCCTATGGCGCAAGGCAACAGAGGCTGCTAACGAGCAGTCACAGGAATCTCCAGGGCCATCTGAAGTTGCTGTTTGGCCACAGCACGACCCTGGTCCTGGACCTGCTTAACCGTAGTCTGCAGGAAGACGAGGAATCACCTCATCCAGAGTGCCCAGAAGAACCTGGGGGAAGTGTTCCATCACAATGACCGAGCAAGGAGGCAGCATAGACCTTTTTAGTCAAGTGGTCCAATTTCCTGGACTCTATCCGGCGGTCTATCGACGTCCCCCATATTGCCAGAGTGCCTAAATATGGAGTCAGCCACCAACCCTCCATGAACCCTGAAAGGCACCGGTGGAGACCGCATATTTATGGGCCATCCGGGCCGAGGGCACTGGGCAAGAGGCTGGGCGCTGCCAGAGCTCCAGGGCAGAGCAGATGGCCTCAGTCACTGGGAAAGCCTCCAGAAAGTCCCCTTTATCCAGAATTTCTGTAAGGGGTAGCGAGCCTGTTTTTGAATGGGCTCCAGTTTCATCCCCGAGGACTGAGATGAGGCAGAGAATGCCCATGAACGAAATGGGGCATTCATCAGTCGACAGATCCCACATCGACTCCGTATCCAGTGGACAGGAGTGCAGAGAGGAATCCTTGGAGTCCGCGTAAAGTGGGCGACCACCCTAGTTACCCTCGACCTGCCGCAGGCGTTCAGGTGTGAGAGTGACCGACAGCCACTGAGGAAGCCCCTTAGCCGACCAAGACTCCTTGGTCAGAGCTCTGGTCAATGGCTGCTTGGGTGGCGGCTCCACTACGAGCAATGGAGAAGCCAGCTTCAGCCGAGCTAAAATGGTGTCGACCAGTCTCGGCAGGCGTGTCAGCCTTTCGGGCGACAGCCAGGTGATGGCTGGCGTCGGTATCGACCCAGTCAGTACCAATTTAAGTTTTGGAAGCAAATCCTAAGATTTAAATGCCAAGGCCTACTGAATGCGGGAGTAGTAAAGAGGGAACCTGCTTCTTCCAGCAGAAAGGAAGATCTGGCATCATGAGGCGGAGCCAAGGGAGTTACCACCCAGGTGGGTGGGAGGAGCCAGCTTGAAGACTTTTCCAGCAAGTCTTAAAGGGAACGGCAACTGCCAGAAAGTGTGGATAGAAGAATTAAACCCACATCCCTAGAAATGGCCTAATCTAATGAGCAGAGACATTGGGAAAAAGCATTAACCGCCACCCTGAACTGTTCCCAGGAAAGGGGACCCAAAATACCTGGGAGAAGAGGAGGAGGAACATGTACAACCAGGCCAGGTCCTCTGCCAGTACTCAGGGGACCCCAACTCTGGGGAAGAGACTGGCAAGCTCATCCACCAGGAAGTGCTCAACAGGTGAGGTGTAAGCTCAAGCCCTCAGGAGACAGCAACTGAAAGCCGGGGAGGTGAGCCATAAAGGTCCCACAGGGTGGCACCCAATCCCCACCAAAGACAGAACCAGATGATTCCACAAAGACCAGGGGTTCAGAGTCGGCACTGCGACTCCTGCTAGAGCTGCCACATACTCTTGACAAGGAGTGGACCGCCGATCAGAACCACCCAGCACCTATCCCACCAGAAAGAGCCCTGCCCCTTGGGCTAGGCCTCAATAGGCTACACACCTGTCCCCGAGGCTGTGGGAGAACTGGTGCAAAAAAAATCGCACTGGAACCATCTCCGGCACTGCGAATGGCATAGATGCCCAGCCCGACACTGCGTTCGGCATAGACACTCTCCCTGGAGCTGCGGGTGGCATCAGGACCGTCTCCGGTGCCAGGAGATGACCGGGCAGCAGCGTCGCAAGTGGCACCAGGCAGGGAAGCAGCCCCCAAAGACAACAGACCCCGACAGAGGCCTAGAACCAGGTCCAAGAACATCCCTTCATCGCAGGAGTCCTGCAAGCAGTCAAGACCCTCCCCCGACCTTAACCACTGGGTCATTCAACCGCTTGGGGGGAAGAGATCCAGAAGATCTCTACAGGACACCTAGGAGACCTGGCTCCGGAGCCCTTCCCTCTCCCAGCGTCGCAAGCGGTGTCATAAGTACACACGGTCTTGTGGTCGGCAGCACTCACTCACCGGCACTGGGCTTAGTGCCAGGAGCCAAGGTGTTGCAAGGCCGCAACACCAAGGTGCCCGCCAGTGTAGGCTCAGCATATAGCTTTGACTACACCACTGAGGGCATCCGCTACCCAGAAGGGGCTATGGACAGGGAGGGGTGCTCAGTCAGCCCCCAGGGGAGGCTGACTGTCCAACCCACCACTCCCCCAGGCTCTCCATCTCAGCAAGGCGAGGATTAAGAGAGGCCTGGTCTCCCTCAGTACATATAGTACTGGGGAAGGCTCAGGGGGAAGAGCACAAAGACCTTACCTTGGAGTCCCATGCACAAAGCCTGCCTGCCTTCAAAAGTGGGGGGTTGGTGACCACACTTCACTACGCAGATCTCAAGGGTGCAGAAGTCCACGGAGAAGTAGGCTTCGTAGTGGTCAATATGATGGTCAGCTCCATGGCAGGTCCAGTAGCAGTCATGCCGATCCCAGACAGACGTAGGTCTCCCACAGAAGCACAGACGTATGAAGGGGCAGTCCTTGCTCCTCTTTTGCTCCTGGGAGTTCAACATGACTGACAAGCGGAAAAAAAATTAAAAATCTGAAAATAGGGCTCGGTACCGTAACACTGGGGAAGGAAAGTGGCACTGCAAACAGTTAAAAAAATGACATTGAACGAAAACAGCGATGACTGAGGTGTGATGCAGTCAGGGCAAAGTCGAAAACTCCCCCAGTGTTGCCTCGATGGTGTGGAAAACCAGAACTGAGATGAGTAGGGGGCCAGGTCTGTTACTGGCCAGTCCACAAGTGCCACATCATGTCAGCCTTGTGGGTGACGGTCACTGACATCGGCCCCCAAGCTGTGGGCTAAGGACTTTTTTTCTCCCAAGGGGTCCTAGTGCCTCTGGCACAGATCCATAGGTGGTAATAAATGGTGAAGATTGATAGTGTTAACATAACATTTTTTCAACATCCTGTTTAATAAATGTTCTAAATCAAAACTGACATGAAAAAATAGCAATACCTCATTACAAGAAACATTTTTCAAACTGTAATGCAATTGTAAATTTGTCATGCTTACACTGCTAGGATGATCACCATTGTGGGGCAACATAGCTATAGGCTGGTGTCCCTGGTGGCCTGTACGTGGGCATCGTGACCTGGTGAGGGGCTACAGGAGATGGGGAATGAGTCGTCAACAAAGTGCCTGAAATGGAAGAGAAGAAAAAAATTGCACACTGCAGTACTGATGTTTCTTCTAGAAGGTATATTTGAGTAATAAAGTTTACATAATCTCAGCCCTTAAGTGCTGTCCCAGAGACAGACTCTGGAATATTACAATTCAAACTCTGCAGAGTAGTCACTTTCAACCTGACCCTCCAACAGCAGATTTACAGCTAAAGAGCAGAAGACAGCCAGTGATTTGACTAATCTATGCTATGCATTAAAGGAGATCTACTGGCAATGGTACTCGAGCCACTGGTGCATAGACTGTGGCAACTCTCTCCCAAAGGATTCCTCCCCAGATAAATTAATAGGTGTCTTCCCCCCATCTGTCCCTTTAATTCCCCTACAAGTCCCCAAAATTTCCCAGGTTTCCCTAACGATTCTTTGGTTTTGGCCTTCTAATACTTATTTTTAGTATCCCTTAGTGTGGCCACATACAGGTTTCTTGATTTCCTGTATTGTTGCCAATCACAAATCTTTCCCGAAGCTCGTACCTGGGCCCAAGCTTCATTTTTAGCAAGCCTCAACTTAAAAAGTTTAGTGGTATACCATGGGGCAGAATTACCTTTTATTCTCCTAGTAATCTCTGGCATATGCCTGTTACATACAAGGAGAAATTCTGACACAAAGTAATCCCAAGCCAGGTTTATATCGGGTATTAGTTTTAGACGATCCCAATTAACATTCCCTAGGTCTGCTAAAAAGGAAAAATAATCAAACATTTTATAAGATCTTAACTTCAGGAGCCTAGAGGGTCCCTTCACTAATTCTTACAATTTGATTCTTACAAACTGGTCCAACAACTATGTTTCTTCTGGGGTAGATACAGACTTGTTTAGTGATCATAACATTGTTTACTGTATCAAAGGGAAAGTCTGCATCCACCCAAGAAGAAACATAGTTGTTGGACCAGTTTGTAAGAATCACATCAATCAAAGAAGAATCACTAGGATTATGAAAATTAATCCTGGTGGGTTCTGAGATTAATTGGTACAACCCAAGTTCCAAAGCCATTTTCCTGATTCTTTGGGATTTTACAGGGTGCAACCAGTCAGCATTTAAGTCCCTCAGAACTAACAACTCATGGGAGAAAACAAATGGGGCTAGTGCATCCTGTGGTAAGTCAAACACTTGTACTGTTGTGTTAGGTGGGCGACCCCCAACCACTATTAAAGGTTTCCCTGACCCAGTATTAAACTCCAGTGCCAGATATTGAAGGTTTACACTACCAAATTAAGAAAAATCTGAACAGGAGAATTTCTCTAAATAATAAACCATTATCCCCCATTCCTATCAGCCTTTTAAAATCATAACCCTGTAATTTTATATCTAAGTCATCATGGGACTTACCCAGCCAGGTTTCTGTAAAAAGCATGTGCGGCGCTCGTGGGTTGGCCAGTAATGGCAGTTGGCTCCTCCTCTGCCTCAGTTCTCCATACTGGAGAGACAAAAGAAAAAGAGGATACAGAAAAATAAGGGCAGGGAAAGGGAGCCCGAAGGACAGAAAAAAGGAAAGATATAACCTGAAAAAGGAACAGGCCGGCCAGAGGAGGAGGAGGATCTGGAGGACATGGGCTATAAAGGCCCCAGTCCCTGGACGGCCTAACAACAGGAAAGGAAGGAAAAGAAAGAAAGATAGATAGATATAGATAAACAAGTATTTGTCAATGCCGAACGTTCGCTTACAGGTATTTGCAGTGGTGTGTGGCATGTATGGTGCTTTACCCTAATGCCCTGTGCGATTGCTGGTATTTGCATAATAAATTTTCAGCATGACCTTTTTGTTACCCCAATTGTGCGCTACATAGGCGGAAACACGTTTTGGGCAGGATGTGAAAAATGACAGCTGTACTGCTCATAAGGAAGTGTGGTAAAACGGCAATGTTGAAAATCTGGAGTGGAAATATTGAAAAATTCGCAGCTAGGAGCGTGGGAACTGTGCAATGCACGCCGTAAGAGAGTCATTGTTAGAATTTTTTCACCAAATTAATAACACTGGCATTTTAAAACCTCTGCTAATGAACAGTGTCACTGTGATTGTCTTACTGTGTGCCATACATTGATTTTGCACACCGAGTGCTCATTGTGCACTTCATTGGGCGGAAAGCGTCTTGGGCAGGATGTGAAAATGACAGCTGTACTGCTCATAAGGAGGTGTGGTAAAATGGCAATGTTGAAAATGTGGAGTGAAAATATTGAAAGGTCGCAAACTACGAGCGTGGAGGAACTGCATAGCACGCACTTGTAAAACAGTTATTTTTAGATGTGTTCACCAAATTTTCAACATAGCCATTTTAAAACCTCTGCTCATGATCAGTATCACTGTGATTTTCTTAATGTGTCCCATACATTGAGTTGCACACGGACTGCGCCATTATGTGCGCTACATGGGGAAACACGTTTGGGTGAGATGTAGAAAATGACAGCTGTACAACTCATAAGAAGGTGTGATAAAATGGCAATGTTGAAAATCAGGAATGAAATATTAAAATTCGCAAACTTACAAGCGTGCGTGGGAACTGCTATAGCATGCAGCTACGTAAAACAGTCATTTTGGAATTTTGCACCAAATTTTCAACATGGGGTTTTGGGACCCCTTCTCATGAATGATGTCACTGTCATGCGTTATTTGAGCCTGAAGGGTGATTTCGGCAGTGCCTGCGAAATCACCCATCGAGGCAGTACCGCCATGACGGTGACATCCTCATGGAAGGGTCCCAAAACCCCATGTTGAAAATTTGGTGCAAAAATTCCAAAATGACAGATATGCACAGTTGAAACCCCTATCTAGCCCATTATACAGCTTACCGCATTTCCTCAGTTCGCTGGTCGGCTTTGAAGAGTGCAGACGAGTTCCGGTCCACCCAAGATTGTCGCTACCGAGTTAAGTATGGGGTGGGGGTGTGGGAGGCTGGGTGCAGTGGGTGGATGCGGGTTGTGGGAGGGGGGTGGGAGACACGCCGTGGGACCGTTTTCTTTACAGGAAAAAAAAAAAAGGGGCGAGGGCGTTTGCCTATGAGGGCACCCCGTCGGCAAACCACGCTGGGGAGTGGGGGCGACGAGTCAACGGATTGGGCACCCGTCGGCAAAAACACACAGGACGGTTTGCCATGCTGGGGTGGGCTCCCAGGCGTGGCGAAAGATGTGTGTGTGGGGAGGAGAGGAGCCGACGGGGGATTGGGCACCCCGTCGGCAAATACTATAGAGGCCACGAGCCAGCAGTTTGCCACGCTGGGGTAGGCTCCCAGCCGTGGCAGCAGGATAACTTAGGGGTGGGGGCCCGTGAAGCCTACGGGATTAGGCACCCGTTGGCAAACAAAGTTTAAGCTTTTGGGGCGGGCGTGATCGCCGCTGGGGGGAGCGACGCTGGGAGGGCCTGAGGCGGTGTTCCGTATGGCAGCGGTGTTCTGCTTTGAAGCAGAGGAACACTGCTGTCATACAGAGCTCCTGCACCCACTGGTGCAGGACCGCCACACCTGCTCAAGGGAGCAATGCATTGGGTGGGAGAGGCACACCTCCAAGTGTGCTACTCTCCCAAAACGTTCCTTGCGCATGCGTGCAAGCGAACGTATAAAGGGGGAAGGAGGGACCAGTCTACTGACATGCTTCGATCAGCTCAGGATACTGAAGAGACCGGAGAGAGCTTCCTGAGGTAGGTAGCCAACTAACAGATATAGTTGCAGAGAGTTTGCAACTTCAAGCTATAAACTCCCCACCAGGGGTCAGAAGAGAGCGATCGAAGAGAAAGTCCCCGCCTCCACTTCTAAACCAGGCAGAAATATGCCCGCGCAACACCCCCCCGGCAAAGCCTCCGGAAGAGAACCCATAGGGTTCCGGGGGGCCAGCAGGGAGGACGACTGCCCAGGGACTGAGGCCCAAGGAGAAGGTGGGTGGGATTCAGTGATGAATGGTGAAGATACACAGGAAGATCAAGAATTATAGTAGGTACGTCATTTTCATATCTTCCCTGTGTCAATCTTCATCATTCATTACTGGTGGGTGAGTACAGAGCCCCCCGAAGGGGTTCAGCACTTCTCTGAGGGAAAGATGTCCCTCAGCCTCCCGTGGGGGAAACACGGGAGGAGGAGACCCATTTCAGGCCAGTTAGGCCAGAGACTGGCCAGGGTGAGGCGGAGTACTCAGTTCCCTGGGAGAAGGAAAGCACCCCTGAAGATCACGTCTCGCCCTGCGGAAGAAAAGGTCGGGTCCCCCCGGAACACGGAGGCAGTTACCCTACGCCAGGCCAGGGGTGAGAGCCTCGATAGGTGAAGTCATGCTGTCCACCTGATGCAGATTGCTGTCCCTGCTAGCCGAGAAGCGACCTCACTGTCGTCATAAGATGCCCTTGCTTGGTGCCTTGCTAGCTCCAGGCCTATCGCGAAGAGGGCTGTGGCCTGCCTGGCTGCTTCCTAATCAGGCAATGCTGCTAACACCTGGCCTAGCATTGCCCATAGGTGCCTGTTATAGGCAGCATGGTGTGCCTGATGAGATGCGATTGAAAGGATAACCCACACAGAGGAGAAAACTCTCCACCCCAGGCGGTCAAACTCTGCAGAGTCCAGATCCAGGGGCCGGTCGTGGACCGGGTGCCTATGACCGGTAAGGGTGTCCAACTGCTTTATTCCCACAGAGGGATGGGGCAAAGTGCCTGGAGACCCCTGGGGTGTGCAATATCGGCACTGGCAGTCTGAAGGGCCTGAAGCAGGGGTGGCTGTAAACTGCCAGGCATTGTATGACACCTCCTGGAAGGGTATAGGCCAGGAGAGGACCACAAAGTGGTATGCGCTGTATTCTCCTAGGAAGGCGCATGTCGTACGCTCGGTACTGCATCTCACCACATAGGAGATGTGCAGGTCCTCTACTAGCCTCACAAGGAGGGGCTGATCCTCCGTCTGATCAGTGGAGGACAGGTGGACAAGAGACTCCTCTTCCTCAATGGAGGAAGATGAGGAACCTGAAGATTCTGATTCTGGCTGTGAAGGGGGAAGACAGGCGAAAGACCTGCTTGTCCATGGCCCTAACGTAGCGAGGGAAGTCTACAGTCTGAGCTCTGAACTGTTCCCAGGCCATGGGCCCTGAAGGACCCACATGACCTGGGAGAGGAGGGGCTGGACACAGAGGTAAGGGAGAAAAAGATTTCAGTGTCAGTGAAACACCTCTTCTAGGGCTAGATCATCTAACAAGCAATTCTGGACTGAGGGGATCCGTAGGTCAGATCAGCCAAGGACCGCTCAACCAGCCCGAAGCGGTCAGGGCTGAGCCCTGTAGGGGAAGCACTGACCGGGGTCACGTGTCCAGAAGAGCTGACCCCAACCCCACCCAAGGACTGCCCCAAAGGAGACGAGGGAGAAAACTTGGGCTTGGCGTTGTGACTCCTTCCCGAGCCCCTAAGGACTGCAGGGGAGTACCCCAGCCTTCACCCCGCCCCTCAACCCCCCGACTCCAAGGAAGACATCTTCCTCACACCCTGTGCCTTGGGCCCCCCAAGCCCACAGGCCTCCCGAGGAGGGCCATATGAAGGGGTCCCAGATCCAGCATCTGGAGAGGGGGTGGCAGCTGATCCCACTTCTCACACCGGGATCGCTATCCTGCGCCGTGCTCCTGGTGCCAGAGCTGGCGCTGACTGCAGTCACTGAAGCCGCGGGAGGGGTCACCTGGGAAGGGGCAAGGGTTCTGGGTCCCAAAGAGCCCACCAACTCTGAGGAGTCAGGTCGCCAGTCCAGATCAGCCCGCCAATCATCCGGCTCCAGAGAGGAAGAGATCCAAAAGACCTCCAGATGGGCAACCCCAGGAGCTCTCGCACCCTGGGCGCTGCTGGCAGAACCAGTGCCCCTCGTGGCGCCGCCGGTCACCAGAGCCGCGAATGGCCCCCAGATCCGAGACGGCGCTGGAGGGTGGCACAGAGGAGTGACCCGTGCCGGATCCAGCAACCGTGGGCCCAGATACTGGGGAAGCCTGCCCCTCCTCGGAGGTGACTGCCACAGCAGTGTTCCTGGCCCCGAGTGGAACCAGACCGGCCCTCTGGCACCGCGGAAGAGCCCTCCTCTGTGGCAAGGCTAGATGAGATGGGGGCCCCTTCCTCACTGGACCATATAGGCCCTGGAGGGGACCTAGAGGAAGGGCAAAGAGACCGGCGTTTGGAGCAACGAGAGAGACTCTGCCCCCTGAATGTCGGTGAAGCCCTGCCGACTTTAAACGCATGGTATTTGAGACCACGGCGGTCCGTCGAAAAGCAGTCATCGCAGTGATCCATATCATGCTGAAGTCCAAGGCAGGTGAGGCAAACATCATGCTGGTCCGTAATGGAAACCTGCCAGCCACAGGAACACAGATGCATGGGAGGACAGCCCACTTTTGGACGACCGCTTTTTGTTCCTCGAACCAGGCATGATGCTACGAAAAACAAAATAATCAGACAAAACTCGGCGCCGTTTAAATATAAGAAAGAAAGATCTTACCGGTATTTACATAATTAAGCACAGGGTAACCAGAATGCCAGAACCGAAGCGTCCAAGTTTTGCTGGGGTGGCATCAACGGCATCAAAAAATGGCCCCGTAAACTGAAGATGTAGTGCTGCGCTGAAAACTAAGCTGCTAACGCAGTTACTTTCTCCGAGCTGCAGCGAGGTGCTGTCTCGAATGGCGGGAGAAGCAGAACTGAGGTGGAGGAGGAGCCAACAGCAGTTACTGGCCAACCCAAGAGCACCATGCAGTGCGTCGGCCTTGGTGGTGCAGTCGGTGCCGGCTAACGCATACACCCACCAGTGATAAATGGTGAAGATTGACATAGCTAAGATCTGCGATATGATGACGCAGTGTTGCCTCTTCCTATCTATTGCCCTAATGTATGGAGATATTAAAATCTCCGTATTTTCTATGCCCGATGTTACTTTTACAAAAGGTGCCCATATGCCATGTGTGTGCTGGCATTGCTTTGAACGGATACTGAGCATGCCAAATATTTCTAGCTTGTATTTGGCCCGTGTCCTTTTAGGGAAGAGTGGTAGTTCAGTCATATTCTCTTCTCTTTCTTCTATCTTTTCCTTTATTTTTCTCTTTGCTTAAGTATCTTTACTCTGTCTAGTAGAAATGCTGCAACAAGGGGAAAATGGGTCAAAGACTGACTGAGTAAAACTAAATGAAATCTTATTACTTGTTGGAACACAAGATATAATTACATAGCTAGACAAGCTTTAGAGATGGAGTGAAAAAAAATAAAGGTTGTACTGAAGTATGTTGATGCTAACATTTTTGTTATGTTGATATATGTTCTACAATGACGATTATTGTTATATTATTGTATTGTTATGACTTATTTAATAAAAACTTACTGATAAAAAAAATGCAACTTAGCATGCTCCATTCTGAACCTCAAATACTTACCATGATAGGGTCATACTAGCATGTGGAAAAACGCATCACTGCCGTTGTTAAGGGATGTAATCACTATAGTGCTACAATTCTGAACTTTTTTGGGTGTTCAGGTCCAGAATGGGTTGCCACTGCCCATTTTTCTTCTGAGTTAAGAAACCCCTTCACAGCTGGGAAATGGTGATCCCTATACACAGCATTTACCTGTAATAACTCTCACCTCCAGGAGTTTTTGCTTTAGCAACTGAGCTGAAAACAGTGCATTTGTCGACTCTGGAAATTTTACAACTTGAAAAGTTAAGCCATCTCTTATAATCTCCAAAACTAACTTAAATGGGCTTCCCCATTCTCAGCCTTCAAGGTAATTAATAGCACCTCCCAGTAGCAATGTGTTTTTGGCACTGAGCTTTGCCTGGGGTAGCTGATGCAGATTTTGACATTGCTCCCCTTCTGCCTCTTCCTGTACCCTGCTGAACTGTGTAGTCATGGTGCACCCAGGGCTGGTCAGCTGTAATAAGCCCTTCAGAGGTCTACCAACAGGGTCTGTATGGAATGTGGGCCTTTTTCTGTAAAATTAAATTATTTTTAGTTCTTTTTTCATGTATACCTTGGTTTTGTTACCAAGAAGTACCTTCAAAGGGGAAATCAGTTACCTCGTTTTTCAGGTCACATGACAAACCAGTTGTATAAGTCATGCAAACCATCTGGGGGAAGACAGGACTTGTTAGAGCCCTAGATTCAATGTCATTTACATCCAACAGCCATTTGAAATTGATACTTGGCAGTTACGAGGCCAGCCTTCACAGTATGTGCTAGGTGAAGGTTCTCTCGAGATGTTAAACTCGTGCAGTGCCAGGGCTACATTCTGCAGAGCCTGCTGGTAATGTGCAGAGTAACTGAGAAGCTTGCTTGACAACCATGTGGAGGTACTGTACGCCTTTTTAGCCATAAGGTCAGGTTTTTCAGGAATCAGCAGGTGCTGCTGAAAAATTAATTTTGGACATCTTACAAGCAAATGCCTAAATAATCCCCCCAGTGTCAGGGTGAGTTTAAATTAAATCAAGAGCCCTCCTTGGGTACCACATATTTTATCTCAATTTTCTTGTCTATAGCCAAAGAGGTGGAAGGTGTAGCAAGAATCTTTTAGTAGCATTTTTAAAAGCCTAATGGTATGGACATTTTCTGCCAAGGAAGACCCAGCATACTAATTAATTTGCTTCCTCTATATCCACCCCGATACACTGACAAGCAGATTCAGCGTATCGGTCATCTGTCTTAAAAATGCTGTATAAGCTGCTGGCTGGATAGTGCAGCGGTAGCATTACCACTCGTCATCCAGATGACCTGGGATCGCATCCTGAGCCCGGAATGTGTGGTGCCGGCCAGCGAGGTTCAGGCGTCCACTGCACACCTCCCGCCTCGGGGATGGAGGGCACCTCCTTACGTTGCACGACTGGCCCCTGGTGACCCAGGGGTAGGGGGGATGTCGTGCGGGAAGGAACAAGTGGTCCCTCTGGGGGTGGCCTTACGTCAGCACATACCCACTCGTCTGGCAGTTGACGCGGAAGTGTCACATGCCCAGAGTGGGGCCAGCAGGGGAGCAAAGAAGGTCGAGTGGAGCTCACCCACCCTTCTGACAGCCATCTCACCAAGGCCACCTCTCAGGATCACACCCTGGGGTGAGGGGAGGAAAAGGTAATAAAATCCTCAGCAGCCACGGCAGGGACTCCTCACACACCTCGCCAGCTCCACTCCATGGGTCCAGACTGTCAAGTTAAGTATGTCCTCCCAAGTTTGAGGGGGACCGGGGTCCCACCCATGGGGGATAAGCTGTGGGTTACAGTCGGGGTACCCGGAAGGCTATCTAGCAAAAGCTGGTGTTGGGCTGGATCATCTGGGACATTACGTGGTGGGCGGAAGGCTTGGGTAGCTGGAAGGAGGTCCCGGCAGCTGGCGAGATGAAAATGGGGACAAAAACAGAAGCTAAAAAAAAGTGCTATACAAGATCAGTAGTCCCATTCACCCAGGAAACCAAAGTCCTCTTCAGCAATATTCTCTCGGAAAATCAATCCATTCTTCTCTTCCTCCTCTGGTGGAAGACAAGGGGGCACACTGGAGAGGCAGACTTTTCAAAACTGCAATGTTTTGAAATACCGCCATGTTTGTTTAATGTCCTCCAAGGAGGGAATATCTTTCTGGTGCCAAATTCTCTCTTTCAGGCAGAGGAACCTCATGGTGCTTTTTTTTTTGTGCTTTCCTTTGCCAGCTGTAGTATTTGGCTGGTCCTCAAAGCACCTTTTTTGCTTTCTCTGGCTGCAATCAAAATGTTACCGGCTGGGAGCCCTACTGAAAGATGGCTCTGCAGTTTTTTTTCTGTCTCCTTGGGCACCAGAGACCACTACGGAGAAGAGCAATCTGAAGCCTACTTGTTACCTTCAGTGATACTATTCATATTTTTTTATGCATAGACTGTTTTACAGAAGAGCACTCATGAAGCAGTTGTGGAAGCTGCTGTAAGCAAAGACTGAAATTCAGATAGGTGCTGCGTTTTCACACACCGGCTGGTGTCAGATTCGGATGTTGGCAATTAGGATGAGCAGTCTTAACAATGGCAAACCAAAGAGCAGGAAAACTTGCTGCACTCACTGCTGATGGGAACAGAGGACTGTAGTTCAAAATCACACACGTGAGGCTGTAAAAATTAGTTTTCAAAGCTCAAACAGCTGTGAAGAGCCAGATAACAGCCACACTCACAAAGCGCAGACTGACAGACACATGGTCCAGGAGTGACACTCGACTCAACTGCCTTCATTTTCTTTCTAATAAGGCAGTGAACTCTGCAGAGTTAACAACTGTCAAGGTCCTGATCTGAGTCCAAACAATCAAAGCAAAGGTTATGGATGTCTGCTTTACACTGTTTAAATTCTGTAGGCCCATTTTCTTTTTAGCCCTCCCAGTCATGCCAATTTAACAGAAAGCAAAAGACAAAATCGCTTTAGGGGTTGTACTAATGAAAAACATACAACCATTTAAAAAATAAAGTCCAACTGAAATAATTTTTTTTTGTTTTGTTTGGTTAGGAAGCGGGTACCCAGCTGGTGACAATGACAGTTCTTCGTGTTCTGGGAACTGCTTAAAAAAAAAAGATTTATAAAAATAATTTAATGCTGAGTATTGAACAAACTCAAAAACTGTTTACAAAGTAATAAAACCGATGTCAAAACTAAGAATACTTCGTCACAGGAAACAGGACTCCATGGTGACTGATCTCTTCATTGGCAAAATAAATCTGCTGTTGGGCTGTTAGCAAGAGCATGGCCACACAGCAGAGTTTTAACTTTAACATTCTGAATTTCTATATCCTGGACAATATCTTAGGCCTTTGAGGATACCAATTATAGGACAAATTCAAATGCACGCTCATCGCTGGAAGAAAAAGCTACTTAACTGCCAGAGCAGATGGGCACTATAACAGATGATGTGAAACAGTCCGGGAGTTATTCCTAAACATGACAGCTTTTTAATCACTTCACTACACTGCCTTTTCCTGGCGGCGCTGGCCATCCCTGCACTTTTTTTTTTTTTTTTTTAAATACTGTGTTTAACACCTCAAGATCTTATGTTTTAATGAATTCTGCACCGGTGAGAAGGTATTTATTTTCTGTACCACAGAGAAAAACAGAAAACTGGAATAAACACAAATACATGTCAAATGTGGGTCTATAATAGAACTCTAGACTTAATTTAATGGGAACCATGCACAAGTAGTCAACTGTTTTCATCAAGGGGATCTGATAGCATCACAGATAGTGAACCTCGAGTGGTCTCTGATGTCATCAGAATCCCATAAATAGGCCGAGCTGTCTGCATAGTGGTAGCGCTACAGCTCACAACGCCAGTAACCCGGGTTCAGGAAATAGCCCGGGTCAGCCAGCCGGCTGGGGAGGAGCACAGTGTGTTCCACAGGATGCGGTCATCCTCTGGGGAGGGGGTTTCTCTCTGCTGTGCGACAGCTACCTAGGTGACCATGGGTGCTGGTGCAGGCTGGAGCGCAGTTAGTGATGGGATAGGACACAATGGGCCAGGATAGATGCTGCCACAATACCGTTTACATCCGTCTGTGTCCTGGTGGGAGGGAAGAAATGGTAAAGAACCTCAAGATGTAGCATAATGATGGCCCCCGATGGCTCACAGACCCTGCACCTGCCGAACCAGACTGTCACCCAGCTACACAACCTGCCTGTTTTCTGAAGGTATGTGGCCGGCCTAAGGACCTCCATCACGGGTACCAGATATTGAAGGTGGACGGGCTGGGAGCAAGGTAAGTACACAGAGGAGGCAAGGCGACAGGCTTGTGGCCTAACGGGGGTCTGAAGAAGGCTCCTAACAGGCTGGAGGAGGAGGAACAGAAAAAAGTTAAATGACAAAAAAAAAAAATTTAATGAAGGCCTGTATTTAAAATGACTCTGCCTCTTAGGGTTTGAAGCAAGAGGCTGATGGTTACTGAACAGCTGGTTGTGCAGGTTCAGACAAGTTATGAAATTAAGACAAAAACTACAGAATTTTGATATTCAGCACAGCAACCAGGTGGGTGATGACCAGCTGGATGTGGGAGGGTGTTTTTCTTAATTCAGGAAAAAACAGAAAATTTTTGGGTCAGGTGGGGGTTGGGGAATCTGCACGCTAGGGATTACTCATCACTACCACTATTTTCTGGACCTCTGAACTGTGGTGCAACAACATTTTGGAATGATTTCTATACACAACTGTAAACTAGAAGACAGAATAACTCACCTTAGTAATTATGTTTCTTCTAATGGAGTCTTGCTGTATTCTGACATTATGCAGTTAGCCCCAGCACTTGAACTGCTCTGGAGAGGAAAGAGTTAACTCTATGCCAGAGTATAGAATATCGAGCTCAGTTCAAACCTCTGTCTGCTGCACTTTTGAAGTGTAACTGTCAGATGCTTACGAGCCAACTCTAACTACCCCCACTATGTGGAAATCATAAAATTTTTACTAGCCAAAAAGGCAACCAAATATTTTGGATCCCCAAAAGACAAGTCGAGAAATCCAAATAAAAACTAGGTAGTGAACAAAATAATTATGAAACCATATAAATAGCCCACTCCCCCTGACTAAAGAGGCAGAGTGTGCCAAGTGCACCCCTGAGGTGCAACACTACGACTACCAGTCCACTTCCCAAAAAACAGGCTCCGAGAGGGGAGGCAAGGAGGAAGGTCAGAATACAGCAAGACTCCATCAGAAGAAACACAATTACTAAGGTGAGTAATTTTTTTCTTCAAACAACATGAAGGCTTGCTGTAGACTGACATTATGCAGACTACCAAGCAGTACCTCCATGAAGGAGGGAATCAAACCTATTTGGGGAATAGGCACTGCAGTACTGCTGTACCAAACCAAGCATCACTCCTAGCCTGGATATCCAGAGAGTAATGCCTAGTGAAAGTATGGACTGTGTTCCAGGTGGCTGCTTTGCATCTCTCTAATAAGGGTATATCTCTGGCAGCAGCCAGAGAAGCAGCTGCACCTCTAGTCGAATGAGCCCTCAGGCCTGAGGGGGGCATTTTGCCTAGCTTTTCATAGCAGAATTGTATACGAGAGTCAATCCACCTGGCAATAGTTCTCTTAGTAGCAGGTTTGCCCTTGCCCACTTCACCATAAGTGAGAAACTGGAGGGAGTCAACCCTAAGAACCTTAGTATGCTCAATGTAGTAGCCAAGAGCCCTTTTAACATCCAAACTGTGTATTCTTCTCTCTCTCTCCTGAACAAGAATGATCAGTGAAGAATACAGGAAGAGACATGGATTGGTTCAGAGGAAAATCTGAAACCACCTTGGGTAAGAACCTCCTGTTGGTTCTAAGGACCACCTTATCTCTATGGAATGAGATAAAATCAGGCTCCACTGACAGCTTGCAATTCACTGATATGCCTGGCAGAGGTAACAGCTACCAGGAAAACAGTTTTCCAAGTCAAGCACTTAAGCTCTGCTGAAGACAAATGCTCAAAAGGGGGTTGCATAAGCTGAGCAATGCAAACATTAAGATCCCAAGTAGGAGTTGGATCCCTAAGGGGGAGATTGGTATGAAGCAATCCTTTGAAAAATTTACAGAAAACAGGGTGAAATGCCAGTGAGAAAGGCTTTCCCACTGACAGAAAAGCAGAAACAGCTGACAAGTGTACTTTGAGGGTAGCTGGTCTGAGGCCTAGGCCATTAAGATGAACCATGTAATCCAGAACTATTGACAAGTCAGCAGTATCTGGGGATATAAGCTTCTTGGAACACCGAATCTTTTCCATTTGAAGTTATAAGTTTTTCTGGTGGCAGGTTTTCGAGAAGCTTTGAGAATGTCCAGAATCCCTTGAGACAGATGCAAATTTACATATTCTAACTCTTCAAGAGCCATGCCTTGAGATTGAGACCCCGAAGGTTGGGGTACCAGATCCTCCCCTGAGAGGAGGTTAACAGGTTGTGATTCCTGGGAAGAGACAGGGGGAGATGGGACTGCTAGGGACAGCAACAGGGGATACCAAGGCTGCCTGGCCCAATCTGGAGCAATCAGAATCACTTTGTAAGACTGTGACCTTATCTTGACCAGGATCTTGAACAGTAGAGGAAAAGGAGGGAAGGCATACAGAAATTTCCCTTTCCAATCCAGAATCAGAGCATCCAGAGGGACTGAACCCAAGACTGGGGGTCTGCAACAGAAGAGAGGAAGTTGGTGATTGTCTGGGGCTGCAAAGAGATCTATCTCTGGAGTGCCCACCTTGAAAAAATCACTTTTAAACACTAAGGGATCCAGGGAACATTCGTGATGACCCAGGGAAATCCTGCTCAATGCATCTGCTAGCATGTTGTCCTTCCCTGGGAGGTGGACTGCTACCAGAGAGGTCTGTAGAGAATAAGTCAGGGACCACAATTTCATGGCTTCTGTGCACAAGGCCGTAGAACGAGTGCCTCCCTGCTTGTTGATGTACCACATGGTGGTGATGTTGTCTGTCCTGACCTGAACCACCTTGTTCTGTACTGATTCAGAGAAGGCTTGCAGAGCTAGGTACACTGCCCTGAGCTCCAGAAGACCGATGTGGAGAAAAGACTCCTGAGTGGACCACAGTCCCTGAGCTGTGAGAGCTCCCAGGTGAGCTCCCCACCCCAGGAGAGAAGCATCCGTGTTTAGAACCACAGAATGAGACTGAGTGATGAATGGTACTACTTACCTGAGGTTGTCCTGATCCAGCCACCATTGGAGAGCCTGGCTCAGGGTCTGAGTCACTAGAATAAGCTTGGTTAGAAGATCTTTTTTCTGAGACCAAAAAGCCCACAAATGGAACTGGATGTCCCTCATTTGAAATCTGGCCCCTTGGACCACTGCAGTGGAAGCGCCATGTGGCCCAGAAGCTGAAGAAAATGCCTTGCTGGTCGAGACACCAGAAGGTGGAAAGAGGAAGCCAGCTCTATAATGGCCCTTACCCTTGCCAGAGGGAGAAATGCTCTTGCCTTGACAGTGTCCAATTCTACCCCTATGAAGGTTAAGAGTTGTACTGGCTCGAGAACTGATTTGGGAAGACTGAGGAGGAATCCTAGAGAAGTGAGCACTTATTGGGTCACTTGCAAATCTGACTTGACTTGGTCTGGAGACTGACCCACTATGAGCCAGTCGTCCAGGTATGGGAATATGGAGATGTTTTGTCTCCTTAGAAAGGCCACTACTACTGCTAGGCACTTTGTAAACACCCTTGGAGCTGATGTTAGGCCGAAGGGCATTGCTTTGAACTGGTAATGGCCTGAAGGCAGTTCGAACCCTAGATACTTTCTGTGGGAGCACCCGATGGGAATGTGAAAGTAGGTATCCTTTAGGTCCAGGGAGGTTAGCCAGTCCCCTGGCCTTAGAGAGGAAAGAATTATTCCCAGAGTCACCATTTTGAATTTTGCCTTTAGTAGGTGCTTGTTTAGGTATCTTAAGTCTAGGATGGGCTGCCACTCCCCCGTGTTTTTTTTCAGGGTAAGGAAGTATCTGGAATACAGACCTTTGCCCCTGTGAAGTGTAGAAACTTTCTCTATGGCTCAGAGCCAGCAGAGATTAAACTTCTGCTTCTAGGGCAATGGTTTCAGAGATGTTTGAAGGTGGAAAGGACCTTACCCTAAGCTTTGGAAATTTTCTGAAGCGGAGGGCCAGTCCCTGGCTTACTACCTCCAGGACCCACTTGTCTGAGGTAACAGACTTCCAGTCCTGGGAGCAGTAAGCCAGCCTGCCTCCTACAGGAATTGGGGAGTTGACCCGGGGCTGACACATCATGGTGTCTGCTTGGCAGGAGCCTTAGGCTGAGAGGAGGATGCAGCCCTACTCATCCCCCTTCTGCCTCTCCTTCTGAAGAACCCCCTGTGGGAAAAAGGAGAGGAGGCCTGTGCCTGGTAGGAAGGCCTGTAAAAAGGCCTGCCCCTGCCCCTAGCCTGCTGCATCCGAGGAGTTGCCTGCCTTTCCTTGGCCTGTGCACTCCTGTAGGTGGTCCTATACTCATCCATCTTTTTTCATATAATTCTGTCTGCTCCCCAAATAGAGAATTCTCAACAACAGGAAAATCCATGGCCTTAGCCTGGGTGTCCTGTGATAAGCTAGTACATCTGAGCCAAGCCAACCTCCGAAGAGCCACAGATGTAGCCATGACTCTTGATGACGACACATTGGAGTCCACAGCAGCATGAAACTGAATTTTTGATGCCTCAATCCCATCAGCAGCCACCTCCTCCAGCTCCTTGGCAAGCTGGAGGGAGGCCCGTTTAGCCAGTTCCAGAACAGTGTCCCATCTGGACTTCTGGTACCTGGTTGTGTAGGCCATATATTTAGCCTGCCTCAGTCCAAAGGAAGATGCCATGTACTGTTTCTTTGCCATGGCACCCAGCTTCCTGGAGTCTTTATCCGGGGTGTGTGAAGCCAAGGGTGTGTTAGCCTGATCACAGGCTGCACCCTGCACAATCCCAACATGGCTGCATTGCTGGTACAAGTACTTCGTGCCCGGGCCTGACAACATATACCTCTTGTCCATTTGCCTGTCCACAGGAGGTAAAGAATTTGGAATTTTAAGTAACTTATGTGTCTGCTTCCCAAAGGATTTGTGAAAGGGAATAAATCTCTTGGACTCTGGGATGTCCATCATTTCCACAGTCAGGCTCCTCTTGCTCTTTGACAGCTTCATCCAAAGGGAGCTGAAGAGTTTCTGCCACTTTCCTGTAAAACAAAGTGGGAAGGGGACTCAGAAAGCCTAGGAGGGGAAACACCAGAAGGCCTGTCTGGGGAGATGTTCGGTTTTATGGGCTCATCCAGACCTTCCACACCACCACCATCATAATCTTCACCCCCTTCAAATCTGGTTCATAATAGTCTTCAGGGGAATAATCCTGAACCAGAGGAACCGATCGAACCAAACGTCTGCCCGAAGGTGTCGGATCAGCCAGAACTGAACGGAGTGATTCCACTATGCTAATCGCCCTGTCAATTTCTTTGGTGGTTGGATGATTTGGTTCTGGATCCGAATCAGACGATTTTTCTTCCTTTGTTATGGAACCGACCCTCAGGATCGGCTCTCCATTTGCCTGAGGGAGTCTCGCCCAGGTCAGTGAGCACTCCCTCAGGTTCGGTCGCAACCGAACCGGGCTGGACATCCAGGTCAGCGGACTTCTTGGCCTCCTTTTCCCTAAGCCTGCCCTATCTTTTATCCAGGGTGGCTTTAGGGAAATTTTTACATAGTTGACAGTCCAACTCTAGGTGGTCAAAACCCAAACAATAAACACAGGTGGTGTGGGGATCAGCCTTAGCAAAGGCCTTCCCACACTCACTGCAGTGTTGAACCCAGTGGGCCTGGTTTTTCTCTTTGGTTTCTCAGACGAAGCCATCCCATCACTTACCCTTTCTATGGCAACAACCAGGCAAGACCCCCTTATCGGTTCCTAACCATGTTACGGGTGTTTGGAAAAAAAAAAAAAAAAAACGATGATACTTTTTTTTTTTTTTAAAGAACCATTAAGGACAGGTACCTCACACTAAAATCATTAAAAGAAAAAAGATACAAACAAATACAAACAACCGGTTCAGCCGAACCGGTTGAAAAACTGTTTACAATTTCCACACAATTTTCAGAACTAGTCCACTACCTATGTACTTACTGTACCGCAGACAGGGTTCTGAACCGAAATAGCGAAAAAAATATCGGTGTTACCGACGTTTTAAACCAGATCGAACCGTTAGCGAAGGACAAATCTCCAGAGCGACTGTTCAGTTAGACGGAGTAAAGAATCTGATGGTTACACTTCAAAGTGCAGCAGACAGGGGTTTGAACTGAGCTCGAGCTCAACGTTCTATGCTCTGGCATAGAGTTAACTCTTTCCTCTCCGGAGCAGGTCAAGCGCTGGGGCTAACTGCATAATGTCAGAATACAGCAAGACTTCATGTTGTTTGAAAAGGGTGCACGTGTTTTTCAATGGCTTTCATTAGCACTAGTAAACCAGGGGGTCGGTTTGACCCTCTGCTTCAAAATGCTTCAACTTAATCTAGACAGCAGGGCCATCTGTGCTTTTATGGAGACATTGGCGTGGGCGGCCCCTAACAGACTGCTGCAAAAAAAGGCTTCTGTGGGAGCCTGATGACGAAGTTTCACAGGTGTAACCTGATGACACAGATACCCTCAAGAGCTGGACAATCTTAGGGTCAGAAATGTTCCAGAGTGTCTTTGAACTATATTACCTAACACTTTTTCTGCCAACGATATCGGTACAAACCTTTCAATACAAGGTTAGTGATGAAGCACTGCTTTTATTTTTTTTGTGCTTCAAAATACTCAAAAACTTGGTTACTTCAGCAGAGGGGTAATGCAGTCACACTGAACCACCATAAATACCTTCTAATTACAAATCTCGTATTGGCCAATCAACTGATGAGAAATTGCCACTAATCAAGACTGTTTTTGGATCACAAACAACATACTTTGGTCACAAATTGTGAAGTGAAGTATTTTTTTTTGTTTTAATAAAGGCATGCAAACTTCAGGTTCCCCCTTGACCTATTTATTTTTTAGGTTATTTTATCCTCCTAAGGGGCTGGTGCCGAGCCAGAACTCCTGTCTTCTCCATTGTACCTTCCCAAAGACAGACACCTGAACCCGCCCCATCCCAGATTTCTACGTTCTGGGGTTAAGTTCCTGCCTTCCAGCTCCTCGGTGGGTGTTTTGCTTCCATATCTAGTCAGCAGCTGCAGGATGGGCAGAGACCTTCTGGGTTGGGAGAGTGGCAGACAGGACCCTCTGTTGTAGGCAGGTGGGACTTCATCCATCCAGATGGTTGCAACCTTGCATTTCCCATTTTCTCCCTTGAACCTTCCCCGTGGTGAGGTGCTCCAACATATATGGTGCTGGCATGCCAGGCGCACTGACAGTCTGCCCACTCACCTCCCATCAGCTACACTGCCATCTGTAGTCACCCAGGTGGCAGAATTGAAGGAAACAGCACTACATTCCCTACCCGGAGAAGGACAGCGTCCCCAAGGATGTTCAATTCTCCTTCCAGGCCAACCCACTCCAACAACAGTGGCTCATTCCTGATCCAGAGCTGTTGGCTTCAAGAGTGGCAGCCCTGCTTTTGTGCTGAAGAGCCAGCCCCCCAGCCTGTATTATTAGGAGGTATACCATTTTTAAACTTCTGTACCTTGATCTTGTACCTTTAATTGGCTAGCAAATATTTCAATCTCCCCTCAGGTAGCCCCTAATCTTGTTTTCACTGGAAGAAAATAATTAGGATTCTAGCCCCACCAGATTTTAAACTTAGTCTGGAATAAATTATGTTATGAAATGGCTGGTAACAATCAAGCATTCTGATTGGCTAGTACGAATGTGTTAATAGTTCTAACACCACAGAAAAAAGACCAGGCTGTGCTATGCCAGGCGGGCACTGATCTTCCCATTCTGCCAGTGTTCCAAACTAGAATGTTAAAAAAATAAAAGCTGCCATCTTCTTTTCACTCGCGAACCCACCCAATCACTGTAGTGCTGCCAGACCACAATTACTGCCGCAATCTCGTCCCCTCGTGCTCAACTGTTCCCTTGCTCACTCCCACCCACTGACATCTCTCCCCAATTACTGGCAATGGAGGCAAGCAGTGAGACTATTAAAAAAATCAATTACTGCCGAGATCCCTTCCCTTTCTTGCCACCTGTTCGCTCTGTCGATCACAGTCCTTCTCAAGCATAGCTGCCATCTTCTTGGTACCTCCTTATTGTACCCGTTGCTTTTTTTTGGGGGGGGAGGGAAAAAAAACTGAACTGGAGCGGGAGGGAGGCAATGCCATGACAACTCAAAAAAACTATAAGTACGGCAGCCTGCCTAGGTCAAAACTCAACTCAACTCAAAAAAAAAAAACAGTAAACTGGTGGAGGAACTATTTTATATTAAAGAAAAATATTTCATTTCTTTATTACTTATTAAAGTAATTTTTACTTTCACATGCCTCTATAATTTAAATGCCCATTTCATAAGTGCAATAAACCACTCCAGGGTCTGTGTGTTAGACACTAACATATGGCTAGGAGGCTGGACGCACTCGATTGGTAGCTTCGTGCCTCACTACGCCTCCTAGCCATGTGTTAAAGTGTCTAACACACACCATGTGTTCTTATTGCTTACTTTAACCTGTAAAGTGAGGATTTTTTTTTTTCCAATGACATCTTGGGAGTCAGCCTGATGCAAGTCCTATCAGCAATGTTTTCATATGTCAATACATTGCTATACACCACATTACGGTTCAAATATTTATGTATATCGAAATGTACAGTTATATGTCGAGACATGGCAACTGTATTAACAGAAATGCTACCGTCCTTCCATTTTAAATAATGGAAGTTCTTAGCACTAACCGTTAAAAATAAAAAATAATTTCTTTTAAAGAAATTATGCTTAAAGGAACACGGTCAACCCCCTTAGGTCTCGCAGTATCCATAGTTTAAAACACATTTTATGACTGTTCATGATCTATAGACACTGTGATACAGCTGGTAGTTTGACTGGATTTCTTTTTTCTCTTAAGAGAAAAACTGAGCGCCCACCATACTGGTGTTACAACACCAAAACAGGTTTGTTTACATTACTTGACCAACTCCCACTGCATCTTTCCTGAACTCATGAACACCCACAACACAATCTAGCCACTCATTATGCAGTGAAAGTAGAGGAGTCTATTGTATCATGAGTGGCAGTACTGTTTGAGGGTGTTTCTAGTATTCAGGAAGTATGCAACAAGCATAGTTCAATGATTTGAAGCAAAACAAGGCTGAGTATAACAATACATTACCATGCATTTCAGTTCTAATATGCTAAGAGAAAACAACCAGCTACATAAATGAATTTTAGATAAGGTAGGCGAAAACAAAAAGTAATCAGCTTACCAATTTTCGTAATTTACACGTTATTTACATTACTGGTGGGCCGATTTTAAATCTACATGGCCCCAGAAGCCGTTCCACACAGAGAACGTTGAGTCTACCAAGGGCGCTATCCTGACATGCACATTTTAACATCAGCATGCCAATAAACATTTAATCCATTACAGCATGGTATTCTACAGCACTTGTGGTATTTGCAAATAAAAACCAAGGACTCGTTCTGGCGCAAAATACTTTTAAAAGCTGGTGCCCAAATCCCATGCATGCGCAGTAGTGGCCAGGGAAGGATCCTGCGCATGCACGAGAATGTGCTGCTACTGCCCATGCATGGGAGATGGGGACCATGTCAATACCGTATATGTAAACACTGTGCAGTCAATAGCAGCACGGTAAATTGGCCGCAAATGAAAACCGCGCGTAACAATTACCACGCCAGGTCAGTACATCGCAGTGAGCCTCAGCCGGACACACATTCAATAGCAGTGCATATAGTCCTGTATATAACAATGTTATATAGACAGCAATTGCTTCTCTTTAAATTTACACTACTTAAAGAAAAACAACTTCTTGTGAAGCAAAACACTGCAATTAGTTATAAACGGTTGGGTACACACATCAATACTTCTTTGTAAAAGTTCTGTTTTCAGTTTTGGTACAGAAAACCATTTTAATGGATTTTCCATTTTCTCCGAGCTCTTGCAGCGATACTGTATACAGTGCACTAAATGAAACATTTTAGGAACACTGATCACAAGGCTTCAAATATTACTGTTCCAACTCTTAAAGGGGACAGGAAGTTTTGTGTATTTGAATCTGCCTGTAATGTTCCTTTCATCAACCTATCTCTGCACCGCAACAACCTTTGAAACCAAAATGAATCCGGGACTATTACCAGCAGATATCTGTAATTATGGTTTCACCAGATTGCCCCATAAGCAAGAATTCAGCAGAAGATATCTGTGACCTGCAATGCTGAAACTCACCTCTTGTTCTGTTCTTCAAGTTCCATCACTGTCCACCACCCCGACCATGGCAAGGATCACGGGTTGCAGCGGTGTAGGGGTGAGGCTGGATATTAATTGTTATGCCAGTACTTAACACTACTGCTAAACTCACCAGTCTGGTTGTGTTGGAACTAACCACAGTTTTCCGAGAGGAGATGACTGTATATGTGATCTTTCCTGACTGTAAATCTGCTGGGACTTCTCTCGAGGATCACAGGGGTGGCGTATGACAGCTCACTATTTTATCGTAAACCCACATAAGTACACGTGCACTGGCATTTAAAACCATATTATCTTTCTTTTAGAAAGTAGATGTTTACTGGATCACCAGCTGAAAAATAGTCGGAGATTTTTCTCCTTTTTAGCACTTTTTTGTTTGAACTGGAACTCTGGGCACAAACCTGGATCTCAGGCTAACAGAATACTGTTCCAAAGCATACAAGTACCACAGGAATCAATGTTTTTTTTTTTTTTAACCAAAACCTTTCAACGCTTGAATGGGCATTTCCTGTTCTGTGAACTGGCATTTGTTTTTTCACAATTTTTATAGCTGCCCGAAGCATTAGTTGTACCCATTTAATATATGCTTTCATATGCATGTAAAAATCTAATGAAGTATAAAGGAAAAATAAAGAGGGTTCAGGGTGGCAGGAACTTTCCAGGACACTATGCACCATTAAGGCATTACGATTAAATGTGCCTTTAGCGGTTAATGAATGCGCTTATAAGGATGCGGTTAAATGCTTGTACTGTGTTTAGCGCGTGGTACTGACGCAATACCCTTCCTATAGAAGAACGGAATACAATGTGCCAGCCATTTGTACAGGCACTGTTTAGACACAGGGGCACCCTCTTTCACAGGGATGAATGAATCAAAAAGCCGAGAGGACTTTCTGCAGTCCTTGGTGCGATTCACATAGCATCTCAGTATCCTGTGAACATCCAAAGTATGAAGCAATGCCTCACTCTTAGTAAACAGGAAGGTGTATAGTTTGAGTCAGCAAACTCAGATACCACCTTTGGTAAAAACGTAGGATTCATACACAAAGAGACTGTCTTTGTGAAAAATCAAATAAGGAGGCTCACATGAGCCCAAAGTTCTGAAATCCTTCGAGCAGAATTAACTGCAACCAAAAATAACGCTTTCTATGACAGCAAGTGTAAGCTATAACTTGCAGCTGTCACAAAAGGAGCCAATGTCAGTTTCTCAAAGACATAATTCAGGTCCCATGGCAGGATTGGATCATGGATAAGAGTTTACCTTTCAGGAAAGTATGGAAGCCCTCCAATTGGGCAACCATATGCCCATCAACAGGGGCATGGAAAACTGATACAGAGGTCAAATGCACCTTTAGTGAGGAATACTGTAGACCAGTCTGACAGTGACAGCAAGTATTCCAACACAGCATTTACTGGACAGGTGAATGGGTCCAAATATCTGGAAGCTGCCCACAAATTTAATCACTTCCATTTCAACGAATGGGTATGTCTAGTAGGCTTTCTGGCTGCAACAAGCACAACAGCAATCTTAGGCAACACACCAAAATATGCGTTTGCTATGTCTTCAGGAGCTATGAATGCAGATGCAGGGATTTCAGGTCAGGATAAACCAGAGGTCCCTTGTCCTGAGACAAAAGACTCCTGCACAGAGGAAGAGCAATCAGGGGCTCCACTGCCAGCTGCTGCTGAAATGGAAATCGTATCTGACGAGGCCACAGAGGAGTAATGAGGATGACAACGGCACCCTCAGTCTTCATTTTGTGCAGCATTCTCTGTATTAGTGGAACTGGAGGGAATGCATACAGAAATTTCCTTTTCCAAAAGAGGGACAATGTGACTCGCCAGAAAACTCCAGGCCCTGGAAGGAGCGAACGAGCAGAAAATGCAGCAATTCTGCACTGTGTGGGGACACAAAAAAAGGTCAAATTCTGGATGACCCCATCTTGCAAAGAGGTCATCTACCACCGAGGTCAGCAGTTCCCATTTGTGCATTTTGGACTGTAACTGCTTAGCTTGTCTATCAAGATGTTTTGGACACCCGGGAGATGTACAGCTGACAGGTCTAGGCAGTGTTCTAGCACCCAGTGCCACACTCTCATTGCTTCCTTGTCTGCTGATCACACCGATACTGTCCATCTGTATCAAAAGACCTGAAGTAAGATACTCCTGAAATGCATGGAGGCTGTACGATATAGCCCTCATCTCCAGGACATTTATATGCAACTTAGCTTCCATCTAGGTTCATGAACCTTGTGTCTGAAAGGGCCCCAGGTACGCCCCCCACTCAGGGTTGGAGGCATCCATGGTGAGGATCTGTTTCAGAGCTGCAATAAGGAGGGGCATGCCCTCTAACTGGCTGTCATGGTCCATCCATGTCACTGCTCTGCGCAACGGGGTCATGATGAATACCATTTGATCCATTTCATCCATCAGGTGACCTCACTGGACTCAATGTCCACTCAGAAATCCTCATGTGTATGTGGCCCAGTGGCACAGTAACAATGGCTGCTGCCATGAGTCCCAGAAATTGTAAAAAAGACCTGGTTGGGATCTGATGACTGTTGTATAATAGTCTGGCTTGAGCCATCAGGTTCTCTGCCCTGTCCAAGGGATCAAGTTTTCCATCCTGTCCAAGGGTAGGAAAGCACAGCCCTTTTCTACATTCAAGACTGCTTCTATGTACTGCAGTCTCTGGCAAAGAGTCAACACAAACTTTGGTACGCTCACTGTAACTCTTAAGTCGTAGAGAACAACTGCAGTGTCTGAGACAGGGTGTGTAGCAGATGTTCTTTGTGGCTGGCTTTCCCTGTGATGGGCTGCTGCCACAACTGCCAAGCATTTGGTAAAGACCAGTGGCACAGAAGACAAGCCAAAGGCCAATACCCTAAACTGGTAATGCTCCCCTTCCAGTGTAAAGTGAAAATATTGCCTATGAGCCTTCCTGATTTTGATATGAAGGTATGCATCCCTCATATCCAAGGAGCAAAGCCAGTCTTCCATTTGCAACAAGGGAATCAAAGCTTGCAGAAAGACCATGTGAAACTTCTTGTATTCTACAGAGAAGTACAGGCCTCTCAGATTCAAAACAGGCCACAGATCACCTGTCCATTTGGGAACCTGAAAGCATCTGGAATAGAATCCTTTGTTCCTCTGACAAACAGGAACAGGTTCAATAGCACATCTGTGCATCAATATCTGCACTTCAGAAGGAACAAATGCCCCAGAGGATGACTGGATTGGAGCGTCTAAAAGCTCCAGAGCATGTTCCCTTACAATCATCTCCGGGACCCATTCATCTGTTGTGACTGCCCACCACTGTTTGAGATGTAGGGAGAGTCAGCCCCCTAAAACCACTCCTGAAGGCAAGAGTAGTGCTGGGGTTATCTGAATCAAGTAAGGCTGAACTGATGGATTTTTGGCAGCTCCACCGGCTCCACTGGAACAGGCACCTGAAGACAGGGGGCCTGGCAAGGGTCCACTATCTCTGTGCCGGCCTTGCTGACGGCAGGCTTGGTGGCCACCTCTGGCAGCAGGCTGATGAAGGATCCCCTTCCACTACCCCTACCAGGCATGAGATAAAGAAATCTAACAGACCTTAGTGTCATTTTAGATGTTTTAAGGCCTCTCAGTACCTCTTCATCATCACAGACAAACAGTCTGTTCCCTCTAAAAGGGACATTTAGAAACTGCTTGCTGTACAAATCCAGCTACTCATAGCCAAGAATAAGTCCCCATGAAAATGCCAGATGCAGTCACCCTTGCAGAAGCATCAGACACATCATATGCTAAGTGGAGCAAATGTTATACCAACCTTAGCCCCAAAAGACAAAGTTTTAGTCCGTTCATTCTTGGCACTGCCTGCTGGCTGAGCCTGGGCCGCAGCTTTAGCAGCTTTCCACAGGCTATTATGATATTTGATCATACGGACCTGGTAGTCAGCAATTCTGAGGCCTAGTGAGGCAGAGGCATGTGTGCTTGCCCATCACATCCAGCCTCCTGGATTCTTTGTCAGAAAGCAGAATACTCATGTGTTTAGGTGCCCTGGATCTATCATGGGTGTCAATAATAACCACCAAGTCAGTTTCTGGTTGACTGGCATAATAAGATTTGGCAGAATGCTGCTCGTCAGTCTCTCAAGGTACAGCTGGATATGAGTTAGGCCTGTATCAAGTAGCAAATGCAGCACCCTCCAATGCAGGGTCAATTGTAGCAATAGTGATAGATGGCTTGCAGGGTACCTCCATAACCCCCATCAAATGTTTATTTGTGGAGTCTTCCTCCTCCCCAATAAATCCCATGGCAGTCTGCATTTTCTGCAGCATAGACTGAAATTATAGGATCCTCAGGAGGAGATCTGGGTGTATATACCACAGAAGCCTCACTACAAGAAGAGAGGGTAGAACTGGAATGTGGTGCATATTGTTCTCTCATAATACACCTCCATAATGAGGTTACGATTATATTCCACCTCAACTTCTTCAACAGTGACGGGAATAAACGACTACATTGGCGACACTGGGAAGGAGACATTTACAGTGTACTGGAAGATGGTATCAATGGGAGCTGGGTCCAAGTAATACTCAACAATAACAGGCTGCACATGTGAGCCTGGTAATATTCATTGTATCATCTCTGAAAATGACACCAGTACCACTTGAGGATCAACGATGTCCTAGCCAGGAGTTAAGACAAATGAAGTAGACGGGCTGGAACTCGTTGACTGCAATGTACCGTCCATAGCTGGTATGGAAGTGCCTGAGCCAAGCCCCGCTCTCAGTGTCTCAGAGATGGCGGGGGGGGCTGGTGTCCTCACCGCCAGAGCGATAGACTAAGTTTGTTTAGTGCCTGAAGGCTGCAGCAGTGAAATGAACCTCGCCAGGGAAAAGGATCTCAATCCCTGTGCTTGTGCTTATGTCCCAGTCACGAAGGGGGGTCTGGACAATAACAGATCCCTCTCCCGATCTTTAGACTTAGTCATCCACGACTCGGTCAACGTGGTAGGTGAAACGGAATTCTGACTTTGTGCTTTCTCCACAGCTGCCAAAGTTTTGTCTAGGAGAAAGTTTTCCAGCTCTATCCTTCAGCACTGCCTAGTAGCTTGGCTAAAGCTCTGGCAGATCTCACAGGTTCGGATGTCGTGAGAGAGGCCTAGGCAGCCGACACACACCTCGTGTGTGTTGTCTTTAAAATGTTCTCTCCACACAGTACCAAAACGTCACAAATTTTGGTGGCATGCAAAGACAGTGGTACAACACTTGTTACTTATGAAATATAAACGAAAACAAAAAAAAAAAAAATGACAAAAGCAAGTTGGTCAGTGTTTCCACAGCAGATTCGACAAGGATGACAGACAGCGGGAAAAGAACGGAGGGGAGATGGGGCTGTCCATGTTTATGTAGACACAGACGCATGGCATTGTTGTGTGTGGCACCCAGCTAGCAAAAGTTTCAGTGTGGTGTTAGCATTGATACGGGTATATTTTCAAAGGTGTGGCCTAATAGAGACATCTTCGAAACTCTGCCATTTTTAGCCTTCTGCACCTTTATCTTATACCTTTAAATTACATTACAAATTTGCTCTCCCCTCTAAAAACCCCCATTCCTCATTTGTTTATACAGGATTTGCCTTCAAAAGCACTGAGAATGAATAAAACGTTACCTACCTAGTAAAGTACAGTTACGTAAGAACTTACCGTAAGAGTAGATCTTCGAGAGGAGCTCTTGCAGCACGCAACACTGGTAGGACTGAAGCTGCCAAGTGCCAGGACCACATGGAAAACTTCTAGCTAGCAGTTTATCACAGGGGACTGCCCCGCCGATGTCAGAACATTGACGTCCACCTATCTTACAAAGGGTGCAGCCCTCCAGACCTACCTCAGTTCTCCTGCCGGAGACTCCAGCACAAAAAGGTGAAAATGGAGAAGCAAGGCGGTTCCTCAGAGCACAGAAAAAGAACTACGAAGGAGAAGCAACCAGGGGGAAGGAGAGGGGAAAACAGCGCCTGCTGCAAGAGCTCCTCTCAAAGATTTACTGTTACAGTACGTTCTTACATAACTGTACTATCTTACTTCGAGGGGGCTCTTGCAGCAGGCAACATTGATAGGACTGACTCCAAAGCAGTATCAAAACTATACCCAAAGGACATCCGGGAAGAGGCAGAAGATACAAGCAGAAAAATTCAGGAAAATAGGCCCTGAAGGCCAGAGAGTCAAACTGGCACAGCGTCTGGAGGCAATGTGCAGACTAGTGACTGACAAAAGTGTGAACAGAACTCCAAGTGGCAGCAGCACAGACATCCGCTCAGGCATTCTTGAAACAGGGGTAGAGGTGGCCATACCTCTGGTGGAATGACCCTTGACCGCCCCAGGCAAGGGTTTGTTGTACTTACTAACAGAAAAACCAAACAATTTACCAACCATTCTGACAAACACTGTTTTGAAACAGATGCCCTTTCTCTTTTGGGGTAAACGAAACAAACAACTGATCAGTCTTTCTAATTGGTTGGGTGAGATTTGTATAATGGCAAAGCATCGTATGAACATCCAAAGTATGAAGTAAGGCCTCTTCCTGATTAGAATACTCAGGGAAATAGGCAGGTGGATGGACTGGTTTAGAGTAAACTCAGACACCACCCTAGGCAGAAACTTAGGATTGGTACATAAAGACACCCTGTCTTTGTGAAAAACATATGACTCTTTACACATCAGAGCCTGAAACTCAGAAATCCTCCAAGCAGAAGTAACAGCAACTAAAAACAACGCTTTCCATGACAAAAAGTGTGGCTTGCAACTTGTGGCTAGTTCAAAGGGAGACAGCGTGAGCTTTTCCAACATGGAGAAGGTCCCATGGAGGGACGGAGTCCCAAATGGGAGGTCTCAAATGTAAGGTACCTCGTAAGAAAGTGCAGGATTTCTCCAGCTGGGCCAACAGCTTTGCCCTCAATAGGTGCATGGTATGCAGAGATGGCAGAAAGGTGCACCTTCAGAGAGGAGTACCCCAGGCCAGAGTCTGAAAGGGATAGGAGGTACTCTAAAATCAGATTTACCAGACAAGTGAAGGGATCCAGGTGGCGAGCAGCGGCCCACAGAGAAAAGCGCTCCTACTTCATGGAATAGGTGGCTCTAGTGGAACGTTTTCTAGCAGTCACCAGTACATCAGCGACCCTGGAATAAACCCAAAGTGGACGATAGCCAAGTCTGCAGGAGCCACGCATGTAGATGCAGAGACTTGAGGTCGGGATGGACCAGGTTGCCCTGCTCCTGGGACAGCAAGCTGGTGCACAGGGGCAGGGGTACTGGAGGTTCTACTGTCAACTGTTGCAGCATGGGGAACCAATCTGACACAGCCAATAGGGGGCTATGAGGATAATCTCTGCCCCCTCTGAGTGCAGACTGAGGAAAACCCTCTCCAGAAGCGAGAAGCGAATGGAAGGAAGGTTTACACAAACATGAAAATTATGTACCTACCACAATTCTTGATCTTACTGTATATCTTCATCACTGCTGGCTTAAGCCGGAGGCACTAGGACCCCTTAGGAGCTATAGCTAGCAGACTTTTTTCTCTAGGGGAGGAGCCGGTGCCGGGTCAAGGCCGACGCACTGCATGGTGCTCGCGGGTTGGCCAGTAACGGACGCAGACTCCTCCACCGCCTCAGTTCTGCTCACCAGAGAGGGGGAAAAAAATTAGAGACAGAGGAAATAAAAGAAAGGAGGCAAGGGAGCCCGAGGGATAGTAAAAGGAAAAGCTACAAACTGAAAAAGATAGAAGCTGACCACAAGAGGAGGGGAAGTACACTAGGAGGTCTGGGACAGAGGACCCCCAACAACCGGGCAGGTCAAGGGAGGGATAAAAAGAAGAAGAGGAAAGAAAGAAGAAAAGAAAAGGGAGAGAAGAATGACAGACATGCATGGCACCCCAAAGGAGTCTCTTGGTGGTGGTGGGGAGAGAGAGGGGGACCAAGAGGGATCCAACTGTTGACTCCTCCCCCTTTTTGGGGATGGAGAGGAGCCCCAAGGCAGGAGAGGGAGAGAGAGTGTATAGAAAGCCTCCGAGGCTAAAGAGAACTTCAAGGTAAAAACCAAGATGCTGTGCAAGCTGGTAACAGGCCTAGCAGATGAGAAAACATCCCAGGGCACTGAAGAGCCAAAAAGGATGCACCCTCCTGGTCCACTAGAGAAGGGGAAAAAGGGGGCCATAGGTCTCACACTCCCTGTCCCTTACAGAGTTAAAGGTGGGGACAGGATCCACCCTGGGGCAGGATCCCCCCTGACGTAGACCCCTCCTCAATTCAATAAAGTCTAGGAAATAAGAGGGAGAGACCCCTGCCTGCTCAGAGCTGCTGAATTGTTATGGTAGAGGCCTTAAGCTTCTAGGAGTGGAATCCTCTTATGGGGTTAGAGGGGAACCTGTCCCAGGTTAACCTGGCTCAGGTTACCTGGAAATGCAATGGAGTACCCAAGACTCCAGAAAAAGGGGGTGGAGGTTCCTAGAGCCCCACCCCTTTCACCTGACAAAAATGGGGACCCTGGAAGGGCAAACCTGAGACCAAGTTAAGGAAAAGATCAGAGCCTCCACAGAACTAAAGGGGGCCCCATCCAGCCCGACAGGTGAGTCCCCATCAAGGTTGCGGGGGGGGGGAACCCAGGAGCCTCTAGCCTAAGGAGGGCAAGCTCCCTGCTTGCCCTCCTCCCATAAGTGGGTTCGTTGCTTCAGCGAAGGATCAGTGGACCCCGTGGTGCCAGCAGGACCATACTCACAACTGACCTCAACTGGGGGAAGGCAAGCAAGGAGAAGGCACTGCCCAGAGGCTGAGGCTCAAGACAGGAAGGTGGGCAGGAAGCAGTGATGAATGAAGATATACAGTAAGATCAAGAATTATGGCAAGTATGTAATTTTCGTATCTTAAATATCAATCCACCATTCATAACTGGTGGGTGAGTACCAAGCACCTAAAGGTGTTGGCACCTCCCTCAGGGCCGGAAACTTCCCTCAGCCTCCTGTGGGGAAGAACACAGGAAGGAAGGGGCCCTTCATGGGCCTGGTGAAGCCTGAGACTGGTCAGGGACGAGATGGAGACTGCTGTTGCCTGGGAGAAGGAAGGCGCCCCGACAATTCTCGCCTCACCCTGGGGGAGAAAATGTGGCACCCCTGGAAGGGAAAGGCAATCACCCTACACCTAGGCCAAGGGTGATAACCAGGAGATGTGAAGCCACACCGTCCATCTAATACAGACTGCAGTTCCTGCCAGCCTAGACACTACCTCATTGACGTCATAAGACACCCTTGCTTGGTGTCTCGCTAGCCCTAGGCCCCTAACAGAAAGGTAAATGGCTTGCCTGG
This sequence comes from Neoceratodus forsteri, assembly GCA_016271365.2. Classification (NCBI taxonomy): domain Eukaryota; kingdom Metazoa; phylum Chordata; order Ceratodontiformes; family Ceratodontidae; genus Neoceratodus; species Neoceratodus forsteri. The sequence goes on along the minus strand of CM028137.1, from coordinate 528,218,721 downwards.
CTGCCTCTGTGTCAGGCAAGGTCACCAGAAGTTGTCCCAGCACTGTTCACAGGTGCCTAGCATAGGCAGCCTGATGTGCTGAGATGCACAAAAGGAAATGCACCACTGAGAAGACTCTCCTACCCCATCGGTCAAACTCAGTTGAGTTGGATGATAATGCCCAGAAGGGGTGTCCAGGAGCTCTATCCCAGAAGAGGGGTGGGGCATAATAACTGGGGACCCCTGGGGTGTGCAATACCTGCACCAATAGTCCTTTGGGGCTGGAGAAGGGACAGAGGGACACTACCAGACCCTATGCGATGTCTCCATGAAAGGGACAGGCCACGGAGGAAAGACAATGTTTTCCAGGATTAACTCTGAGGAACGTCCGCGTCACATGGCCAGTAGTACGACTCGCAAAATGGGATATGTGGAGCTCCTCAAGCAACCTCAACAGGAACCGCTGATAGCTGGCAATATCAGCAACTGAGGACAGGTGAACCGGAAGAATCCTCTTCCCATGGTGAGGAAGATGAGGAGGAAAAGGAGCCCAGTTCAGATTACAGGGCTGCTGGTGGTTCCGGTCTAAAGATGACCTGGCCCTGGGCTCTTAAGTAGCATGGAAAAGCAGTCACCGAGGACCTGAACTGATTCCAGGTCATAAGTCCCAAAGGGCCCAAGAAACCTGGCAGAGCAGAGAAAGGAGGCAGAGGATCTGAAGGAGGGAGAGAAGTCTGGCGAGCCAGAGCAGAATCCCTGCTAAGACTACGGGAACATGCAGCCCCGGGGCGGAGACTGTGCAACACACCCACGGTAGGTAGCTTACAGGAGCAGCCAAAGTGGTGCCCCAGAGGAAGGACCCCACGATGGGGCGATCGGAGCCAGTCTGTCCCTTGCGGGTGGCCCCTAGCCCCACCTGCTGCAGACTCTCCCTGGTTCAAAGAGCGAAGAGGAGAGGAATCGGCACTGCAATGACTCCTAGAGCCACCACCAACTCTTAAAGTGGGTCTGCGTACCACCCCCGGCCTCATCAAACTCCCCTCCCCTCCCCAGAAAAAGACCTGCTCCTTGGGTGGTCCCCAGTGCCCAAAAACTGGGGGGCTCCGAGACAGCCCCAGCACCAGACTCCGCGCTACAAACAGCCCCAGACCCCAACCCGGCATCGGAATCCAACCCAGTGCTGTGCACGATGCCGAACCAGACTCAGCGCTGGAGGCAACACTGGAGCTTAACCTGGCACCAAGCAGGCACCTGACCCAGACTGTGCTAGAAGTGGCACTGCTGCCTCCCTCCCTGGCACCGGAAACGGCGCTGGGGGTGTCCCCGGCACTGCAAGTGGCACCGGAGGACACAGAGGAGTCTGCCCCACGGGCAGGGCCCATCAGGGGAGCGACCAAAACTGCAGCACTGGGAACCACACAGCTAGGTCTAACTGGGCCCCGGGACTCAAGAGTCGGGCAGCCACTCCAGATCATCTCGCTCATTCTCCGAAGAGGAAGACATCAAGGAGACCAGCAGTGAGGCCACTCTCAAAACCCTCCCACGCCCGGTGCCGCTGGCGGCACCAGAAGCAGTCCTAGCACGGACCATGGTGGAGTCGGGAGCCAAAATGGTGTTAATAGGTAGTGCAGAGGACTCCGCTGGCTAGGGCCCAGCATATAGCTACGACTGCAACATCGGGGGCATCCGCACTTCAGAGGAAGCGGCGGACTGTGAGGGTTGGTCAGGTGACCCCCCCCCCAAGAGGTCAACTGTTCTGACCCTTCAAGCAGGCCTCTGGTCTCAGCAAGACCAGAACCAGGAGAGGCCTGCCCTCTCTCGGTATGTATAGTACCGTTGGGAGACCCGGGGAAATGGCCCAACATCCTGACCTTGGCATCCCAGGGGTGAGACAACAATCATGATGGTACAATATGGTCATCAGCTTGTTGCAGGTGCACAGACACACAGGGGTATGCCCCACCTTAGATTTAGAAGACGACCTCGAACCAGGCATGATCGTTGCGGACAACTTAAAAACTAACTAAAGCAAAAACTCTGTGTCGTAGAAACCAGAACAAGTAAAATAAAAGAAACAGTTTTACCGGATCTGTAGAAGTAATACAGCGTCAAGTAACAGCAACGGCAAAACTTTTTGGCGGTCAATGCAAACTGTTACAATGTGTGCAACAGCAAACGTCGGCTCCCAGGAAGTTTTGCTCTCTTGATGGTGGGAAAAACCGAACTGAGGCAGCAGAGGAGTCGACATCTGTTACTGCCCAACCCGTGAGCGCCACGGAAAGAGTCTGCCTCGAGGGCGGCACTGGCTCCTCCGCCTAGAGAAAAGTCTCTGAGCTATAGCTCCCGTGGGGCCCTAGCACCTCCGGCATAACCCATCAGTGATGCATGGTAAAGACTGATACAGCGGCCGGCCCGGAGGGTTGAGGCGCTGGACGCCACACCTTGCGCCACGCCGGCAACCTGGGTTCGGGAGCGCACTTGTGTACCGCGGGTCCGCAGGGGAGAGAAAGGATCAAGCGCCTGCAGGGCTGCTCTCTTTTCCCGGGGGGGAGGGCACTGGGACAACCGACACTCCCTAGTGGAGACAAGGGTCAATGCAGAGTGCTGGACTGCACGCAGTCAGCATGGCCCAACATAGGCAGAGTTTCCGTGCACCACGCACTTGGGGGGGGAAGGGAGGTGGAAAAGACACACAAGGGGGAAAGCCCCTCCAGCCAGATAGGTGATGGCTCCTCCAGTGTCGCCAACACACACACAACGCTGGTTCCCCGCCACTGCACCTTGAGCTCTCCAGGGCTGTAGCGCCCCCTTCCCCCGTGTCCTGGGGAGTCTTAACTTTGAAGATGGCGGGGAACACAGCAGGTGGTAGAGTGATGCAGGTTGAGTGAGGCAGCCTGAGAGAGAGTTCCAAGCCTGGAGGTGAAGAAATAGAATTGAGAAAAAAAAAAAAAAAGACTGATACAGCTAAGGTTCTCCCTTTCCAGGAGAGGAACAACATGTCATGCCAGAAAACACTATGCCCTGGATTGAGCGAGCAGAAATACAGCAGTTTTGCGATGAGAGGGAACGCAATAAGGCCCAACTCTGGACATCCCCACCTGTCTAAGAGATCTTCGACCACAGAGGACAGAAGTTCCCACTCATGAATCCTCGACCTGGACCGGCTTAGACTGTTAGGACATTTTGGTCACCTGGAACATGGACAACTGAGAGCTCCAGGTCATGCTCGATGGCCCAGTATCAGACACTCATTGCCTCCCAACAAAGGGGATAAGAATGAGTGCCCTCCTGCTTGTTGATGTAATATACTATAGATGTTTGTCTGTCTGTACCAGTAGCGGGCCGGAAGAATGTGGGTCTGGAAGGCCTGCAGAGCATAAAGAACTGCCAGCATCTCCAGTACACTGATGTGGAGCTGCTGCTCCGACTCGGACCAGATCCCCTGGTTTGGCAGTAGGCTAGGTGAGCACCCCAGCCCAGACCTGAGGCATCCATAGTGAGAATCTGCAGAGGGGACACAGCCCGAAGGGGAACCCCTCGCAAAAGATTTGTGGGGTTCTGCCACCACTCTAAGATTCTCCTTATCGGGTTGGAAACCATCAACGGCTGATACAGATCGTCGGTGTGTTGGTCCCATTGAACCCGAAGAGTCCACTGGGAAATCCATATATGGAGACGGGCCAGGGGAACTGTGGTTATAGCCATCACCATGCAGCCAAACAGTCGAAGGAACGCTCTGGCTGGTATCTGACAACTGGAGGAGACTAGTCACGCCTGCGCTATCAGGCTCTCTGCTCTGTCCACTGCCAGAAAGGCTCCGCCCTGGGATGAGTCCAAGACTGCCCCAGTGTACTGGAGACGTGGGCTCAGGGAAAGACAAGACATTGGTAGGTTTATCGTGATCCTAAGGGCCTGGAAAAGCTGACAGGTGCCTTCAAGGGTCTGCAGCAAAACGTGCTTAGAGGGGGCTATTGGCAGCCAATCGTCCAGGTAAGGAAACATGTAAAAACCCTGTCTCCTCTGAGCCATAGCCACCACAGCTAGGCACTTGATAAAGACCCGAGGTGCTGAGGAAAGGCCAAAGGGGAGGGCCATAAACTGAAAGTGACCCCTCTGGACCCGGAAGCGGCAGTGGTCCAGGAAAACCAGGCTGTGAAGACAGGCATCCTGCATGTCCAGGGAACAGAACTAGTCCCCCTGATGAAGGAAGGGCAGCAGTCCCTGGAGGGTAACTATCCTGAAAAGCCTGTACTCTACGTAGAAGTTCAGGCGGCTGAGGTCCAGGATCGGCCACAGATCCCCCGTTTTCTTGGGGATGAGGAAGAAATGGGAGTAGAACTCCTTTCCCCTTTGAGTTGGGGGGGGGGGGAAAAGAACGGGCTCTATGGTCTTTTTAAGCAGGAAAGCCGGAATCTCTTCTGAGATGAGGAAGATGTGAGCCTGAGGGTAATGGGAGAGTGACTGAGGGCTTTCTGGAGGAAACTCCAGAAATTCAAGGATGTGACCGTGCTCAATAATCTGGAGCACCTCTTGATCTAAGGTCACTGTGCACCACCCGTCCAGGTATAGGGAGAACTGACCTCAGACCCTCCCAAGACTCTGCTTTTGGGGGCGGGGCAAAGGTATACGCTTAACAGACAAACTTGAATTCGAAACTCATGGGACCGAGTTCAGTCTCCCGACACTGACAAGCCCGACAAGAAGGAAGTTGATGACGACAGGGGTGCAGTGGCGGATGTGACGAACCGCTACCCTATCCCTAGCCAGGCACCACAAGAGAAAAAAATCCGGAAACTGGTAGAGCTGCTCCCGTGGCATGGAGGTCTAAGCCATTAGCCGCTCGGCCAGCATGGTCTGGTAGACCCAGGTACTGTTCCCGGTCACCAGAAATTTTGCCGGCACACTGTTTCACCCTCCTGTAACTTTTTTTTTTTTTTTTTTTTTTTTTTTTTACGGAGGTCCGCTCCCTCTTGGAGTTGGTTATTTAAGTTACAGGGGTGCGGGGGGCAAATCCTCCCATCCCCCCATTACATCCAAGTACCTTTCAGGATTTTGAGATTCAGTATCCCGAACTCTGTCTTGTAGGGTTCGGCATACCGAGTTTCTAGATTTTGTAGGTATTCCGGGCAAGGAGTCAGGCAGTGGATCCAGGGGTGTGCAAAGTGGCTGTGGGAATTCTTGGAGCCCTATGAGCAGCTGCTCCTGCTGGGGGCTGTTTGCCTTGCGCCTAAAGGCTCCTTTTGACATCTGGCCCTTAGAGGGCTGAGAGGACCGATGAAAGGACTGATCTTTGGAAGACCAAGGCTGAGATCAGTTGGGACCTTAAGGCCTTACCCGATTCTTGGAGGCGAGAGAGAATATCCTGGGCATCTCTCTCAAACAAGACAGAACCCCAAAAAGAGGCATCCATTATTTTGGCCTGAACATCAGGCGCAAAGCCACATACCCTAATCCATGAATGGCGGCAAAGGCAGAATCCTGCCGCTGCCCCACGCCCGGAGGTGTCAGCAGTGTCATATGCTGCCCTGAGAATGTGGTTGCCCACATCTGACCCAGATTTAAAGAGTTGGGCCTACTGTGCCTTAGCAGAGTCCTCAGGGAGGGTTTGGATCAGATCCCTCGCCTGATCCCAGAGGGCGTTCTGGCACTGCACCTTATGGGCCAGGTAGCTAAAGTGCCTGAATGGCCAGGGTGGCCAAGGCAAACATCCTTTTGCCCAGCTGGTCTAGCTGGCGTGACTCCACGTCAGTGGGGAAGGTACTGAAGATGTTTGGGTTTCTTAGTACAGTCATAGGCACCGTTTATGACCACTGAGTCTGCCATGGGGTGCTTGTCGAATAAGGGCTTGCCCACTGGTGCATGATAAAAGCCATCCACCTTCTTGGCCAAAGCTGGGGTGGTTCAACGCCACCTTAGTAACATCATAAGAATCAGTAAAAGGAGGCTTTACCAAAGGGAGAGTCTCCTTTTTCTGCACGTATATAGCCAGATGATGGCACTCCAGGTCAAGCTCCTTAGTTTCCCACCCTATAAGGGATTACATATGGCACATTACATCAAAAGAAGGGATCGTCCGGTGGAGACTTACAGGTCTCTTTAGAAAGCTCCTGGACCATCAGAGGAACACCTCAAGTCCGCTTATGACTCAGAGGAGGAAGAGCAAGGGTCAACTCTTGACTGATCATTGTCAGGGACTGGCGTTCGAGGGTGACATTCATCAAGATCTCCCCATGCGTCCCTCAGCAGCTACTCTGGTATGTGGGTTGCTAGGTCCTGCCCAGTCTAGGTCCTGAGGACGGGGTCCCGGGGAGGATGAGAAGGAGAAGGTCACCTGGGAGCGTACTTGTTCTGCACGAAGGACCACCAGGCAGTAAACAGGGCACTGTAATCCATCGGTAGAGGAGGAGTATAAGGTGGATAGGGATACTGAGGAGGGTACTTCGGTGGAGGGAGCAGCGTAGGGTACCCTGGCGTAGCTCCACTAGGCGCTGGCTGAGGATTCCTAGGAGGTCAGCAGGCGTCTGCTGTGGCACAGACTGAGGTAATAACAGCTGAGATGTCGGCATAGCCGACCGGAGAGGCGAAGGCTAACGTCGGTCTGGCGAAGTAGCCAACACTGGCCCCAAAGGCAAGGCTTCCGACTGTGGGGGAGAATTCCTCTGAGGCAGGGGCAGAAGTGTCATATACATGGAGGAAGAGGCGAGCACTTGCTCTGGGCGATGCCTGTAAGGGCTAGTGCCGGCCCCGAAGTCGGGGACCGACGAAGGCAATGCCTTGACGGGGGGGGGGGGGCCACAGGCGAAGACCCATAGGAGCCAAGGGCCTGAGTGTCAGGAACTGGGAGGCAGGGGACAAAGTCCGCTACCCCAAAGAGCAGCCACCCAAAATGGATATGAGGGCAGGCGGCTGCACCACTGGTAGCCCGGAGGGAGTGAGGGCTGCAGAGGAAGGAGGGTCTGACACCCCACGGGAGGAAGACCCAGAGGTGAAAGCCCGTCTAGGTGGTGCCCCCGAATGAGAGGCTGACGGAGGATGGTTCTGATGCTTATGCTTCCCACTCGATTACTTCTTCTGGGAAAAGGATTATGCCCCGGAAGACTGAGCCAGAGAAGTAGAAGAGCTCTTGGCCTGAAGCTCCTTCTCCATTGCAGCTAGTTTCTGGTTCAGTGGGAAGCTTTTAAGAGTCTTCAAGTAGCATCTCTGTGTGACCTGGTTGAAGTCCTGGCAGGGCTCAGTGTTGTGGTTGGGGCCTAAGCAGAGCAGGGAGAAGAGCGACTGTCTTTGGCGGGTATAGTACAGTTACACAAGAACTTACCGTAACAGTAGATCTTCGAGAACAGCTCTTGCAGCAGGTTACACCATTAGGACTGAAGCCAGCAGGCGTCAGGACCCCACAGAAATTTTCTAGCTAGCAGTCTTCAGCAGGGACCGCCTCCAACGTCAGTCCTGCCCCCAACGTCAGGCGTAGTACATAAGGAGGTGGTCCCCCCATAATCCTCAGTTCTCCTGCCGGAGACTACCGGCCGCTGGATGACATCAGAAGAGGAGACCGAGGATCTGCCATCAGATGGCAAAGATTAGTGAATAGGAATGTCCCATCCCATAAGATGGGTGCTTGACTACGACCTGCCTCCAAAAAGGGGGATAGTGGGCGGGAAGGTACCTGCTGCAAGAGCTGTTCTCGAAGATCTACTGTTACAGTAAGTTCTTACGTAACTGTACTATCTTACTTCGAGATACAGCTCTTGCAGCAGGTTACACCATTAGGACTGATTTCCAAGCAATAGTGGCAATCAATGCGCCACTGGGAGGAGGAGGAAAGGCAGAGACCTCGATATTACTCGAGCCTAGGACAGAAGTCCCTGAAGGACGGCTAGACCGAACCCTGCTCTTCGCCTCGATGCAATGTCCAGACTGTAATGTCTGATAAAGGTATGCACAGAGCTCCAAGTAGCTGCAGCGCAAATAGCTGAGGAGGAGACGTTCTTTAACGCTGCAAAAGAAGTAGCCACCCTTCTTGTGGAATGACCCTTGACCGCGCCCGGTAAGGGTTTATTGCGCCTGTCATAACAGAAAGTGATGCACTGGATGAGCCACCTCGAGAGTGACTGTTTGGAGACAGGAGCTTCTTTCATCCTGTGAGCAAAGGAGACGAAAAGTTGGTCCGCCTTTCAAAACTGTTTGGTTCTGGTCAGATAGTATCTGAGGCACAGATGCACGTTGAGGGTGTGCAGAAGGGCTTCTCCTCGATTTGTGTACCTTGGGAAAGACACTGGTAAATCAATATCCTAGTTAAGGGTGAGGGCTGAAACCACCTTAGGCAAAAACTTTGGGTTTGTCCTTCGGGATACCCTGTCCTGATGGAAAACCAAATAAGGCTCTTTGCACATAACAGCATGCAATTCTGAGATTCTTCTCGCCCGAGTAACAGCAACTAAAAATAACGTTTTCCAAGAGAGAAAACGTAGTTCGCAATCCGCGGCCGGTTCAAAAGGTGGCAGCGTAAGCTGATCCAGGATGAAGGGTAAGTCCCAAGGAGGAATTGAATCCTTAATGGGCGGCCTAAGGTGGAGGACTCCCCTTAAAAAGGCACGAGTAGTGTCCAGCTGGGCCACCGTCCGATGGTCTACTGGGGCATGGTAAGCAGAATTTGCACAAAGGTGTACTTTAATCGAGGAGTAAGCCAGTCCGGAATAGAAAAGGGAAAGCAAGTAGTCCAGAACCAGCTTTTCGGGACAGTCTAACAGCGAAAAATCAGGCGCTTGAGCCTCCACAAATAGAATCTCACGCCATTTCATGGCGACGCTATGTGGGCTGATTGTTTTCTGGGCGCAGAGAGTACATCTGCTACTTAGTAGACCCAGATTGCATCATGGCTATGTTTCTAGGAGCCAAGCATGCAGGTTCAATGAACGTAAGTCTGGGTGGACCAATGAACCCGCCTCCTGAGACAAAAGATGGGAGCCGACTGGCAAAGGAACTGGAGGTTCCTGGGATAGCTGGTGCAGAAGAGGGAACCAAATTTGTCTGGGCCAGAAAGGCATGATCAAACTGAACGTTGCTTGCTCCCTGCTAAGTTTTAAGAGAACTCTCTGGATCAACAGGAAAGGAGGGAAAGCATAGAGGAATCTGCCCGCCCAGGAGAGGGACAACATGTCTCGCCAGAAAACACCAGGCCCGGGATCTAGCGAGCAAAAATTGGGCAGTTTTGAGTGGATGGGGACACGAAAAGGTCTAACTCTGGAGTGCCCCATCTATGAAACAGATCCTCTGCCACCTCCTGCAGAAGTTCCCACTCGTGGACTCTGGCCTGAGAGTGACTCAGCCTGTCTGCAACGGTGTTGTCTTCTCCCGGGACATGTACTGCAATTAGGTTTGCGCCGTGTTGCAATATCCACTCCCACACTCTCATAGCCTCCCTGCAAAGCAGGTAGGAGTGAGTGCCTCCTTGTTTGTTGAGGTAATACATCACCGCGGTATTGTCTGTTTATAACAGGAGTGTACCCAGTGGAATCTCTGACTGGAAGGCTTGCAGAGCGTAACGGACTGCCCTCATTTCCAAAATGATGATGTGGAGATGAAACTCCTGGGCTGTCCACAGGCCCTGAGACCGAACACCGTCCAGGTGTGCTCCCCACCCGAGGCCTGAGGCGTCCGTGGAGAGTGTCACAGTCGGAGACGGCGCTGTGAAGGGAACCCCCGCGGAGAGGTTCCCTGGATGTAGCCACCATTGCCAATCCCGAATTATGGCGTTCGTAATTCGGATTGGCTGCTGCAGATGGTCTTGCCTTTGGTCCCATTGCACCCTTAGTATCCACTGGGTTACCCGCATGTGGAGATGTGCCAGCGGGACTGCTGCAATGGCCACAGCCATGTGTCCGAGCAGGCAAAGGACCGATCTGGCCGGGACGGTCTTCTTCACCTACAAGTCCCTGATGAGGGATCTGATGTGTTCCGCTCTGTCCGAGGGAAGAAAAGCTTTCCCTCTGACGGTGTTCAGAACTGCTCCTATAAACTGCAGCTTCTGGGACTGCACCAGGAGTGACTTCTTGTAGTTTATGAGGATACCCAGTGATTGAAAAAGGGACTGGGTGCAGTGAATGGCCATCATCCGTGCCTCCCTGGAGGGCGCCATGAGAAGCCAGTCGTCCAGGTATGGGAACACGTAGTTGCTCTGTCTCCTCAGAGACGCCGCTACGACCACCATGCACTTCGTAAAAACGCGAGGTGCCGATGACAGCCCGAAGGGAAGAGCTCGGAACTGATAATGGCAGCTCTGAAACTCGAAGCGCAGGAACCTCCGGTGCGCTTGAGCAATCGGAATGTGCAGGTAGGCGTCCTGCATGTCCAAAGACGCCAGAAAAGCATCTCACTTCTGCATGGGAATTAGGCCCGGAAGGGTCACCATGCGGAAGCGTTTGTAAATGACAGACAGGTTGAGGTCGCTGAGGTCCAGTATTGGACGGAGGTCCCCTGTTTTCTTTGGAACCAGGAAGAAGTGAGAATAGTACCCTAGTCCTCTCTGGTTCTCCGGAACATGCTCTAAGGCTTCTTTTTCCAGAAGCGCGAGCACCTCCTGCTGTATGAGCAGGGTATGCTGACCCGAATATCGGGAAAGCAGGGGAGGTCTTGTGGGTGGACTGCCTACAAATTCTATATAGTGGCCTTTTTTGACCAATTGCAGAACCCATTTGTCTGTGGTGATCGACTGCCCACCCTGGCAAGTGGCGCGGCGCGCACTCCCGACTTTCTGTTCCAGTTGATCCTGGTTGGGGGGCGGAAGGAGTCATGCTGTGGCAGCGTTCGATCCGGCAGGCTGTGCCAACTTTGCAAATCGTTGGCCTCTGCCTGGGGATGACTTGGCCTGGGCTTTGCAGGTGAAAGTGCCCTTCTGCTGTTGGCCGGAACGTGGCTGTTGTCTTTGTAGCCGGCCACGAAAATGGCTCTGGTTCCTACAAAAGGAACTGGGCCAAGACCTGTACATCGCCTGTACAGATCTGACTGCCTTCCCTGCGTCCTGAAGTTTGGTGATCACCTTCTCGGAGGCTTCACCAAATAGGACCTCACCATTGTAAGGGACGTCTAAGATGTTCTTCTGGACGTCCAGGGTAAAACCGGAGACACGGACCAAGAGTGTCTCTGAGACACACGCCTGAGGCTGCAGCTCTGGCTGAAGAGTCCGCAGAACCATATGCGGCTCTGAGCACCTGGGTCCCCACATCCGAACCCGTGCGGAGGAGGTTCAAGAGCTCCTCCTTTTGGTCGCCATCGGGCATCTTCTCGACCAGGTCCTGCCCCTGTTCCCGCAGTGCATTCTGGAATTGAACCATGTGAGTGAGGTAGTTCAGTGACCTCATGGCGCAAGTCGCAGCCGTGTACGTGCGCCTACCCAGGACAACCAATTGCTTGGATTCCTAGTCTGGTGGCTGTGTGCTCAAATGCTGAGGTCTTTGCGACCAGTCATGTGAAGCAGTGATGACCAGGGAGTCAGCCAGAGGATGGTTCGCCAGATACTGGTCCTCCCTAGGGGCCTTGTATAGGTGGTCAGCCTTTCTTCGGCACTGCTGGAGTGGAGTGCGGACGTTTCCAGGCAGCCTTGGTGATGTCTGCAAAGGTATCCACCAAGGGCGACTACCACAGGCTGTGTGTCCTTCTGTCGCAGGTAGCGGGCAAGGAGTTGTCTCTCAGGGTCGAGCTCTTCAGCATCCCACCACATATTCTCCTGGATGTGCTTCATGATCTCCGCGAAAGAGGGATCATCCGGAGGAGACCTAGGTAGGTCGTGTGGGTCCGGAGAGGGAATGCTGATGGGAGGAGGAGATCTGGAGCACCCTGAGGTGTCAGATCTAGAATCCTCCCCCGACGGGGTGTACCGGCGTCGTCTGGGTCTCTTAGGACTGGGTAACCCTGAGGTGGATCTGGAGGGAGGTCTTCTCCTGTCTGAGGATCTGCCCCGAGGAGGTGGTGTTTGCTCCTTGGAGGTTGGCGACCGTCCTACAGGCCCCTTGGGCAGAGGAGGGGGCGCAGGCGGTGAAGGAGTAGGGGGAGGCGGAGTCTGAGTAGGGGGAGGACGTGTGGTGACCACATCTTTTCTGATGGTGTCCCACCAGAAGGCAAAGAGCCTTTACCTCTGCTAGTTCATACCCGACGACGGGCCCGCGCTGGTGGCCTGTCGCTGGGTCGAGGCCGGGTCCCCGGGGTCTCCCCGCCCGGAAAGGTTCCGTGGGAGCCCAGCGCCTCGTGTCGCCGCCTGGTCCTCTCGGCTGTGTTGTATCCTCCTCCTCCTCCGAAGTTCTTCCGACCGCGCCAGCCGCGGCGGTGGTGGCGCGCTCCTCTGGGTAGTCGACGTCGGTTCCCTGGCCGACGCCCTCGGAGGCAAACGCCTGGCTGGTGACGGGTGTTTCAGTGTCGCCAGCTCCTGGGAGCGCCGGTGATGCTTGGCAGACGGGTCCGACGTCCGTTTGAGGGACGTCAGGTCCTTAGTCTTGCGAGGAACCGGATCCGACCCACGCGGAGGCTGGGAAACCGACCTGGCGTCGGAGTCCCGCCGGCGGGAAGAAGATTTGTGGCGCTCCCCAGACTTCAACGAGGCCTTAGATGGAGTGGAAGATGCCGACAGCCTGGAAGTCTTCAGGGGCTGCAGAGAACAGGAGCCGCTGGAGGATCTGACCTGAATCGGGGGAGGTTGCGATTAAGCCCTGAAGGGAAAGCAGTCCGATTGCAAGTCGGAGCTTCGGGAGTCCGAGGCCCTCGCAGGGGACCTGGGCCTTTCCTTCTCCTGGTGTTTTTCTTGGTGCTTGTAGGCTTTACCCAACGACTCCCCCTGGAGGAAGGTTCCTTGTCCACGGTTTTCAATTTCTCCTCTAAGAGAAAGGCTTGAAGGGCCTTCTGGCGGCGGATCCTGGTGCGACTGTTGAAGCCCTGGCAGAAGGAGCAGGCCTTGGTGTCGTTCCGGCCTAGGCAGCGCATTTAGGGCCGGCCGTGGATCCTTGAAGGGGACTGTTTGCTGCAGGCACACTCGATTGGTGACCCTCCAGAGAAGAATTTGGAGAGGACATCCATTGAATTCAGAATTGTGAAGGAAGACGAAATCGTCGTAGCTCTAAAGGTCATCGCACGCTAGAAAAAGGACAGAGAGGCCGATACTTGCGATGTCAACGGCAGGAAAAGAACTGAGGATTACGGGGGGACCGCCTCCTTATGTACTACACCCGACGTCGGGGACGGGACCGATGGAGACAGTCCCTGATGAAGACCTCTAGCTAGAAAATTTCCGTGGGGTCCTGACGCCTGCCGGCTTCAGTCCTAATGGTGTAACCTGCTGCAAGAGCTGTATCTCGAAGTAAGATTTGCTTGCTGCAGGCACACTGATTCCGGTCAGAAGACCAGGCTGGAAAAGAAGACAAACGAGATGAAGGAAACACCAAAAATCGATGTTACAAATAATTAGAAAAGAAAGAAATGAAGCGCGGGTTAAACACTAACAAAACAGCAGTCAACTGAAGCAGGGCTCTGTGGAGGTCCAACGTGCATGGGTCGATGGGGAGAAAAGAACTGAGGTAGATCTGGGAGACCAAACTTTTTCTAGGCTAGGCAGACGCCAGCATGCTGACATCGGCGTGGGCAGTCCCCAGTGATAGACTGCTAGCTAAAAGTTTTCCGTGTGGTCCTAGCGGCTTCAGCCCTACCGGTGTTGCCTGCTGCAAGAGCCCCCGCGAAGTAAAATAGTACAGTTACACAAGAACTTACCTCAACAGTAGATCTTCAAGACAGGCTCTTGCTGTAGGTAATCACCTTGAGGACTGTGTCCCCTGGCATCAGGACCACACAGAAACTTTAGATAGCAGTGACTGATGGGGAACCACCCACCCGACACGTAACCGATGTCAGCATGACACTGTATAGTGGGCAGTCCCCACGCCCACCTTCCAGTTATCCCCCTTGAGACCTCCGAGAAAGAAGACAGAATAATGGAAAAAGAGGCTCCTGGAGTCCAAATTGAGCTCACAGAGAAAGAGCAGCAAAGAAACTTGGGGGAAGGAGGGAGGGAAAAAGGTTACTTACTGCAAGAGCCTCTCTCGAAGATCTACTGTTATGGTATCTGACTTCGAGAGGGCTCTTGCAGTAGGTAATCACCTAGAGGACAGAGTCCCAAGCAGTATGAATCAGAAGGAACAAACAGGGGAGGCAGGAAAGGTCTGCAGAAAAGCAGAGAGTTTAGGACAGGAGGCCTTGGAGGACAGCTAAACCAAAGCCATCCCTGCGCCTAGAGACAATGCCCAGACTGTAATACTTGGTGAAAGTGTGGCCAGAAAGTACAGTTACGTAAGAACTTACCGTAACAGTAGATCTTCGAGAACAGCTCTTGCAGCAGGTTACACCATTAGAACTGAAGCCGGCAGGCGTCAGGACCCCATGGAAAAATTCTAGCTAGCTATCTTCAGCGGGGACCGCCCCCGACGTCAGTCCCACCTCCGACGTCAGGCGTGGTACAAAAGGGGGCGGTCCCGCCAGATTCCCTAGTTCTCCCCGCCGAGACTTCCGCCGCAGGCTGACATCGAATGGGAGACAGAGGATTCACCACCAGAAGACAGAAAGATAAAAAACTGCGTGCTCAGAAAGACTGAGCCATGCCTCCTGCAAGGGGAAGGTGGGGCGAGCCTGCTGCAAGAGCTGTCTCGAAAATCTACTGTTACGGTAAGTTCTTACGAGCTGTACTATCTTACTTCGAGACACAGCTCTTGCAGCAGGTTACACCATTAGGACTGATTCCCAAGCAGTAACGCTGCCAGAAATTCCGGGAGGAGGAAAATAGAAAGTACATTCCAGGTCCTGAACCTAGGACAGGAGACCCTGTAGCACCGCAAGGCCAAAACCAGCCCTTCGCCGAGAGGCGATGTCCAGGCTATAACGCCTGATAAAGGTATGCACAGAGCTCCAAGTGGCTGCAGCACAAATAGCAGAGGTGGAGACGTTTCTTAGTGCTGCAAAGGATGTGGCCACACTCCTAGTAGAATGACCCCGGACAGAGCCTGGGAGGGGCTTTTGTTTGATATCATAACAGTACGAGATACACTTGATAAGCCAGCGAGACAGAGACTGTTTGGATACTGATTGGCCCATCATTCTCTCAGAGAAGGAAACAAAAAGCTGTTCAGAACTACGAGAGGGTTTAGTTCTGTTGAGGTAATACCTCAGGCTGCGGTGAACACCCAGGGTGTGGAGCAAAGCCTCTCCTCTATTTGAATAACTCGGGAAGTAGACCGGAAGGTCAATGTCCTGGTTTAGAGAGAGTGAAGAGACCACCTTAGGTAAAAACTTAGGATTCGCTCTCAGGGATACTCTGTCCCGTGGAAAACTAAATAAGGCTCTTTGCACATAAGAGCGTGAAGCTCAGAAATTTTCTCGCTGAAGTAACAGTATACAAAAACGCTTTCCACGACAGAAACGAGCTAGCAATCCGCGGCAGGTTCAAAAGGAGGAGCGGAGCTGTTCCAGGACAAAGAGCAGGTCCCATGGGGGCACAGGGTCCTTAATGGGAGGCCTAAGGTGTAACACTCCCCTAAGAAATTCCCGAGAGGCGTCCAATTGAGCTACTGTACGATGACCCACCGGGACGTGATAGGCCAAAATGGCACAGAGGTGCACCTTAATAGAGGAGTAGGCTAGGCCTGAATGAAAAAGGGAGAGGAGGTAATCCAAAACTACTCCCACAGGACAACCTAAAGGGGAAAGATCACGAGCCCGTGACCATAAACAAAAACGGCGCCATTTCATGATGACGCCGCATGCGCTGCTGGCTTTCTGGCTGCAGAAAGAACCTCTGCAACTTCATGACCCCATGACGAAGATGGCTATGTCTCTAGGAGCCAGGCATGCAGGTTCAGAGAGCGAGGTCTAGATGGACTAATGAACCTTTTCCTGAGACAGGAGGTGGAGCTGAGCGGCAATGGGGAGCGGGGTTCCCGATAGTTGCACCAACAAAGGAACCAGATCTGTCTGGGCCAGAACAGGGCCACCAGGATCATGAGTGCTGCTCCCCGCAGTGTTTGAGAAGAACTCTGGATCAACGGGAAGGAGGGAAAGCGAGGAATCTGTTCGCCCAGGAGAGGGATAACGATCTCGCCAAAACACCAGGCCCTGGATCTAGCTTGAGCAAAAATTGGGCAGTTTTATGCTGGATGGGATGCTAACAAGTCTAGTTCTGGAACTCCCAACGAGAAACAGATCCTCTGCTACCTCTTGAAGAAGTTCCCACTGTGGACTCTGGCCTGGGATCGACTCAGGCCGCCTGCAATTGTGTTGTCCACCCCGGAACATGCCCAGTGATCAGATTTGCACCGTGTCCATTACCCAATCCCACACCCTCATGGCCTCCCCTGCAAAGGGGTAAGAGTGTGCCTCCTTGTTTGTTGAGGTATTACATCACCGCCGGTTGTCTGTCTGCAGCAGGAGAGCACGTGGGATTACTGACTGAAAAGCCTGCAGGGTATAGAGAACCGCCTCATCTCTAGGACACTGATATGGAGATGAGCTTCCAAAGGGTCCACGTATTCTGGGACTCTTACCCTCGCCCAGGTGTGCCCCCACCCAAGACCTGAGGCGCCCGGTGAGGGTTACTCCGGGACGGCGTTACAAACGGGACGCCCTTGGAGAGCGACTCGGACCAGCCACCACCGCCAGTCCTTAGATGACCGAAGTTTGTGATCCTGACCGATATTGCAAGTGGTCTTGCCTTTGGTCCCACTGTACCTTGAGCATCCACTGGTTACCCGCATGTGGAGCCTTGCGAAGGGACAGTAGGAATGGCCGCAGCCATGTGTCCGAAGCAAGCGGTGGACCGACCTGGCAGGTATGATCTTTGTACGCACGACCAAATCCCTTATGAGTGATCTGACGCGCCCTTCTGTCGTCCGGAAGAAAAGCTCTTCCCTGAACAGTGTCCAGGATCATGCGCCTATAAACTGCAGTTTCTGCGAAGGTACCAGGAGAGACTTTCGTAATTTATGAGAATGCCCAGAGACTGGAACAAGTCCTGGGTGCTCTGGAATCACGAAAACAACGCCTCTGAGGCGCCATGAGAAGCCAGTCGCCAAGGTACGGAACACATAGTGGCCCTGTCTCCTCAGAGATGCCGCCACGACTGCCATGCACTTGGTAAAGACCCTTGCGCGGATGATAGTCCAACGGAAGAGCTCGAACTGAAAGTGGTGGTCGAGAAACCTCAAGCCGCAGGAACCTCTGCGCGCGTGGAGCTATGGGGATATGCAGGCGGCCCCTGCATGTCTAGAGACACTACCAAAAGGCATCTTGTTTCAGCATGGGAATAAGGCTCCGGAAGAGTCACCATGCGGAATCTTTTGTATGCTATCGACACATGAGGTCGCCAGGTCCAGAATCGGACGGAGGTCCTGATTTCTTTGGGGAACCAGGAAGAAGTGGAATAATATCCTTGTCCTCTGGTTCTCCAGGACGTATTCTATCGCCCTCCTTTCTTAGGAGCGCGAGCACCTCTTGCCAGATCAAATTTTGTGCTGACCCGGTACCGGGAGAGCAAAGGAGGCCTCGAGGGTGGCTTTTTCAATTCTATAAAGTGGCCTAGACGGACCAATCCGCAGAACCCACCTGTTGGTGGTAATGGCCTGCCATCCTGGCAGGAAGTTCGCAATGCGAATTTCGACCATGATTTCCCGCTGATCCTGAGGGGCGGGGCCGGAAAGGAGTCAGGCTGTGGCGGTAGATGGCCCGCTGGCTGGGCCGCCTAGGGGAACGCTGACCGGGCTAGGCAGGCTGTTTTCCTGGTTCTACAGAAACCGGAGCCCCTCTGATCTGTAGCAGGGCGGGCTGCCTCTGTGTCCGCCACTGAACGGCTTTGGTTCCTGGCCGAAGCAACCGTTTAATGGCATGGCTTGAACTGACCTTACCGCCCCTGCCCTCTTGAAGTTTGGTAATGATCTTCACGGAAGGATTAACCAAATAAAACTTCCCTCAAACAGAGCATCCATAATGTTTTTCTGGACATCCGGGTAAAGCCGGAGACACGTGAACCAGGAGCTGCCTCCGAGGTATACGCCAGAAGCTGCTGCTCGGGCCGATGAGTCCGTGGAGTCGCACGCTGCTCAAGCACTTGGGTCCCCACTGCCTGAACCGCACGGAGGAGCTGGAGCATCTCCTTCTGCAGCCACCGGGCAGCTTTCAGCCTCCAGACCCTGTTCCCACAAACGCTCTCTGGAATCAGAACCATGGGTCAGGTAGTTCATGATCCACTCGGCGAGGTAGCGAAGGGCACGCGCGGCCTGCCCAGTGCCCAACTGTTTGGACTCTGGGTCCGATGGCAGGGTGCTCAATCGTTGCGGCTCTATGACCGTCATGTGAGGCTGTGATGACCAGAGAGTCGGCCTGAGGCTGCTGTGTCAGGTACTGGCTGTCCTTGAGCCTTGTACAGACGTATCAGCTTTCTTCGCACCGCCGGAGCTAATGTGGACGCTTCCATGCTGCCTTGGTGACGCCCACGGTAAGTGTCCACCAAGGGTGGTACCACACAGGCTTGGGGTCCTTTGCCGAAGATATTTGGCAAGGCGTGAACCTTTCGGGTCTAGTTCTCTGCATCCCATCCCATGTTCTCCTGGATATGTCGATAATATCCATGAACGAGGGGTCATCCGGAGGAGATCTCTGTGTCTCACGTGGGTCCAGAGAAGGGATGGAGAGAGGAGATGGGGATCTAGAGGAAGAGTAGAGCTGATCCTGTCCTCGGCCGTCGGCGAACGCCTGTGTCTCCTGGATCTCTTGGGGCTGGGTGATCCAGAAAAGGATTTCACTGAGGTCTCCGTTTTTCTGATCTTCCCTGGGAGAGTATCCAGGCTCCCGGGGGAAGCGGCCTGCCACCCCAAGGCGTGAGGGGGGCAGTACCAGAGGGGGAGGGGAGGAGGAGCTGGTGGGGCCATGTCCTTTAATGGTGTCCCACCAGTAAGTGAAGAGATCCTTCACTCCGCTACAGAAAGTCCGACGACGGCCCAGGTGCCAGTGGGCGGTCGCTGGTCCCGGCGCCGGCTCCACAGGGGCCTCGGGTAAGGGCGAGGGGCCCTGGAGTTTCCGGTGAGGCCGGTCGCCTGCCTGGTCCGCCGCGCAGTCCTCTCAGCGCTCTTGACCGATGCTGGTCGGAGCGCGGGAGCCCTCTCAGGCGAACGGACGTCCCCCAACCAGAGTCCGCTGGGATGGTTTGGCCGACGACGGCTCCAGGGAGGAATGACGACGGTCGACGAACGGCCGGGCGTGCCAGGTCCACAGGTCTCTTCAACGGTGAGCGCCCAAAGTTTTGCGTGGAGGCACAGAAGACTCACCGGACGCCGGGAGCCAAAGGGCGGAACCCGACTTTGATGATGGTGGTGGCGCCTCCCAGACTTCGCCAAGGCCTTGGAAGAGGAGGAGGACGACGACGACGCCGGCGGACTTGGTATGAGAAGAAGCGGCTTTTACTGCAGCCGGGAGGCTGAGAGCTGGCCCTGAAGGGAGCGTCGGACCGAGAACCGCAGCTGCGGACTCAAGCCCTGGACAGGGACCTGAAGGGGCCTTCCCTTTTCTCCGCCTGTTGTGGATTTGGACCTAAGAATCCTCCTGGAGGACATGGTCTTCAGTTTTTCCTCCAACAAAAAGCCTGGAGGGCTTGACGTCGGATCCTTGTTCGCTGTTAAAGCCCTGGCAAAACAAACAGGCCCGGTATCGTGGTCTGGGCCCAGGCACCTAACACAGGCCGTGGGGTCCTGAGAGGATCTGCTTCCGCAGCACACTTGGAGGGATGACCGGAGGTCGGAGAGGACATCAGCAACAATCTTGCTTGAAGAAAAAGAATTTCAGGAAAGTTTCGAACCACGCCAGCGCTAGACTGGAATCCCAAGGGTCGGTGAGACATGCAAGTCGCACAGCCGGAAAGAACTGGGGAATCTTGGCGACCGCTTTTTGTACCACGCCTGACGCCGGAGGCGGGACCGACGTCGGGGCGGTCCCCACTGAAGATAGCTAGCTAGAATTTTTCCGTGAGGTCCTGACGCCTGCCGGCTTCAGTTCTAATGGTGTAACCTGCTGCAAGAGCTGTGTCTCGAAGTAAGATCTCCAAGTGGCCGCCGCACAAATGTCAGCGGCTGACGTTCCTGAAGCAAGCAGTAGAAGCAGCCATACTCCTGGTAGAATGCCCCTAAACCTCCCACTGGGGGGTTACCATACTTCTAGTAACAGAAAAACAATACTGTTTGCCAATCATTTGGATAGACGCTGTTTGGAAACTGATGCACCCACTCTCTTGGGTGCAAAAGGAACAAAAGGTTGGTCCGTTCTCTGGACAGACTTGGTTCTATTGGTATAATAAGAAAAAATTACTCACCTTAGTAATTGCTTTTCTTCTCATGGAGTCTTGCTATATTATAACATTAGCAGTCAGCCACTGCAGCTGAACTGCCCCGGAGAGGAAGGAGTTAACTCCAGAGGATCTGGAGTTCTACAGCGTGAGGGCGCTGTGCCCAAAGCTCTATCTGGCAGTTTCAAATGAAACTGTCAGATCTTTACTAAGCTAACATCAAAGAACAGAAAGTCTGTGTGGAAAACTACACTAGCCCATGGCTACCTACTAGTAGTAGTAACAACAATATAAACAACAAAGAAACACCCAGAACCATAATAACAAAATTGATGGTATTATGGTTCGTTTACCACCCTTGACAAGCATTATTATGAACCCCCTTCCCCCAAGACTCAAGTCCAGGAAGGGGGCAATATAACAACTCAAATGAAAGCAACCAGATCCCTCAACCCAAAGGAAAGAGGGTAAAGGGATAACTACAATGCATGACACAGTGCTTGCAATTCAATCCGCCACCCCTACCCAAGTAGAGGTTCTGAGAGGGGCAGAGGGGAGGGTGGTTATACATAGCAAGATCATGAGAAGAAAGCAATTACCAAGGTGAGTACTTTTTTCTTCAAACACCATGAAGTCTTGCTATATTATAACATTAGCAGATTACACAGTGTACCTCCATGGAGGAGGGTCAGAACCTACTTAGGAAATAGGCTCTGAAGCACAGCTGTGCCAAACCTGAGCATCTCTCCTGGACTGGACATCCAGGGAATAATGCTTGGTAAAGGTGTGAACTGTCTTCCAGGTAGCAGCTTGACAAATCTCCAGAATGGAATGTCCTCTAGCAGCCGCTAGAGACGCAGCTGTACCCCTGGGGAGTGGGCCTCAATCCTGGAGGGGACTTCTACCTAGTTTCTGATAACAGAATTGGATACAAGAAACAATCCACCTTGCAATTGTTCTCTTTAGTGGCAGGTTTTCCTTTGCCAACCTCGCCATAGGTAAGAAACAGTTGGAGGGATTCAACCTATGACCTCTGGTGCGCTTAAATAGTAGCTTAAGGCTCTTTGACATCCAAGCTGTGCAGTCTCCTCTCACCTGAGGAAGAATGCTCAGTGAAAATACTGGAGAGAGATAGATTGATTCAGGTGGAAATCAGAAACCACCTTAGAAAAACTTCTATTAGTCCTAAGGACTACCTATCTCTGTGGAAAGAGATAAAATCTTCTTCCACTGACAGGGCCTGTAACTCACTTAGCTGCCTGGCAGAGGTGATAGCTACTAGGAAAACGGTTTTCCAGTTAAATACTTGAGCTCTGCTGAAGACAGAGGCTCAAAGGGGGTTGCATTAACTGAGCAATGCAAATATTCAGGTCCCAGGCGGAGCTGGTTCCCAAAAGGAGGGTTAGTATGAAGTAACCCTTTAAAAACTTGGAGAACACAGGGTGAGAAGAAGGGAGGCAGGCTTCCTGCTGACACAAAAGCAGAGACAGCTGCCAGATGAACCTTCAGGGTAGCTGGTCTAAGGCCTAGGGAATTCAGATGGACCAAATATTCCAGAAGAATGGGAAGATCAGCAGATTCTGGATAATCTGCCTCTCAGAGCACCAGATGGAAAACCTCTTCCACTCAGAATTATAAGTGGTTCTAGTGGAAGGCTTCCTAGAAGCCTTTAAAATATCCATGACACCTTGAGAAAGGTGTAAGTCAGCAAATTCTAGCTCAAGAGCCAAGCCTTGAGGTGGAGGGATTTGAGGTCCTGATACCACACTCTCCCTGTGCACAGGCCAGTAAGTCATGGACTCTGGGTAGGCTCAGGGCAGGGTGGACTGCCAAGGACAGAAGCAAAGGGTACCAGGGCTGTCTGGCTCAATCTGGGCAATCAGAATCACTCTGCAAGGTTGAGATCTGATTTTTACTAGTACCTCTGAAAAGAAGAGGAAAGGGAGGAAACATACAGGAACTTCCTTCCAGTCCAACAGAAAGGCGCCCAGAGGGACTGAGCCCAGTACTGGAGGCCTGCAACAGAAAAGAGGAAGTTGATGGTTGTCTGGGGCTGCTAAAGATCTATCTGAGGAGTGCCCCATCTGGCAAAGACGGACCTCAGCACTTGTGGATTCAGAGCCCATTCGGTGATGGCCCTGAGAAATTCTGCTGAGGGCGCCCGCCAGGACATTGTCCTTCCCTGGGAAGTGAACCGCTATCAGGGAGGTGTTCAGGAGTAGGCCAGAGACCACAACTTCATTGCTTCGTGCACAAGGCTGAAGACCGAGTGCCCCTTGCTTTGTTGATGTACCACATTGTGGTGGTATTGTCTGTCCTGACTTGAACCACTTTGTTCTGGACAGAATCTGAAAACACCAAGAGCTAAAAGACAGCTCTGAGTTCCAACAGATTGATGTGGAGCAGAGATTCCTGAGGAGACCACACCCCTGGGTGGCAAGATCGCCTAGGTGAGCCCCCCACCCAACAGGGAGGCATCCGTGGTGAGGGTGAGGGAGTGAGAAATGGAATGAAGGGAACCCCTGTCTTAAATTGCTCTGGACCTGCCACCAGTGGAGGGCTAGGATCAGAGTTTGAGTAACTGGAACCAACTTGGTAATGGGGTCCTTCCTTTGAGACCAATAGGCCCTCAAATGGAACTGAATGTCCCTCATCTGAATCTTGCTCCCTGCACTCACAGCTGTGGAAGCAGCCATGTGCCCAAGGAGTTGCAGAAATGCCTTGCTGGTCGAGACCCGCAGGGTAAAGGAGGATGCCAGGGCGATGAGTCTGTCCACCCTTTCCGAGGGAAGAAAAGCCCTGGCTAACCTTGTGTTCAATTTTAATGCTTATGAAAGTTAGACCTGAACCGTTCCAGAACTGACTTTGGTAAGTTTAGCAGGAATCCCAGGAAGTGAGAAGCTGCTGGGTGACTTGCAATGGAGCTACCTGACCTGGAGACTGACCCCACAATGAGCCAGTCGCCCAGGTAGGGAAACACAGCAACCCTTGCCTTCTTAAGTGAGCCACTACTACAGCTAGACATTTTGTGAATACCCTTGCAGCAGAGGTCAGGCCAAGGGCATTGCCCTGAACTGGTAGTGGCCTGAGGGCAGTTCAACCTGAGGTACTTTCGTGAGAAGGCCTGATCAGAACATGAAAATAGGCATCCTTGAGGTCCAGGGAAGCTAGCCAGTCCCCTGGTCTTTAGGGAAGGCAATATCATTGCCAGAGTCAACATTTTGAACTTTGGTTTCAAAGATGCTTGTTCAGGTACTCTTAAATCTAGAATGGGCTCCATTCTCCTGTCTTTTGGGGTAAGAAAGTATCTTGACTAAGCCCCTTGCCCTGATGGCAAGGAGGAACTCTTTCCACTGCTTTGCAGTCCAGAAGAGAAGAAACCTCTGCTTCCAAAGCAAGGGCTTTGAAGGATTTGTAGGTGGAAATGTCTGGCTCTCATCTTTGGAAAGTGTTTGAGCTGAGAATCAGACCCTGGCCTATTACCTCCAGAACCCATCTGTCCGTAGTTAGGACAGCCAGTTCGGATGAATAGGCCAACCTGCCCCCACTGGTACAGGAGAATCGGGCCTGGGCACCTTATCAGGGTGCCTGCTTAGCAGCAGCCTTAGGCTGAGGGGAGGGGACGGCCACTTGTGCCTCGCTTACCCCTGCCTCTGAAGAAAATCTCTTCGAGACAGCAGAGGAGGCTTGAAATTGGTAAAAGGCCTGAAAAGGCCTGCCCCTACTCCTCTGGGAGCATGCCTTGTGGCATGGCATGCTTCTCCTTAGCCCGGGCACTTTGTAGGTAGTTCTGTATTCATCCATCTTTTTCATATAGTTTTCTGTTTGCTTCTCAAACAGAGAATTTCCCACTACAGGAAAATCCATAGCCTTTGACTGGGTATCTTGGGACAGATTAGTGCATCTGAGCCATGCCAACCTACAGAAAGCTACAGAAGTGGCCATGACCCTAGAGGAAACATCATTAACATCAACAGCAGTATGAAATTGAACTTTAGAGGCTTCAATGCCATCAGCAGCCACCTGTTCCAACTCACTAGCCAGCTGGCCATGGGCCTGCTTGGCTAACTGCAATACTGTGTCCCACCTAGATTTCTGATATCTAGCCACATAAGCCATATAATTTGCCTGCCTGAGTCCCAAAGAAGCTGCCATATACTGTTTCTTCGCCATGGCATCAATCTTCCTGAATCCTTATCAGGAGGATGTGAGGCCAGAGGAATATTAGCCTTGTCACAGGCTGCAGCTTGTACCACACCTACATGACTACACTGTTCAGTAAGGAAGTCTGTATCCGAGCCTGACAAAGCATACCTTCTGTCCATTTTTTATCTACAGGAGGGACAGAATGAGGATTTTTAAAATCTTTGTTGTTTGCTTCCTAAATGACTTATGCAAAGGAATAGACAACCTCCTAGACTCTGGACTATCCATCATTTCCACATAATCAGGCTCCTCTTGTTCATCCACAGCCTCCTCTAAAGGAAGCTGGAGGGTTTCTGCAACCTTTTGTAAAAATAAAGAAAGAGGGGACTCAGACAGAATAGGAGGAGATTCTAAAGGTCTGTCTGAGAAATGTCCGGTTCAATGGGCACGCCCAGACCCCCAGCCACACATATATTGATCCATCCTCCCTCCTGTGGTTCATAAAATCCTGAACCACTGGGACTGAACGAACCAACCTTTACCAACTGTTGGTGGTTCTACAGATCCCTGAGACAGTGACTGGACAATCTGAATGGCTTTAGCTATCTCTGCAGCAGTTGGAGACACAATTTTGGACCCCAAACCTACTGATTTCTTGTCTTTTACTGGACTGGTTCCTCTGAACCAGCCTTCCTTTGCCCGAGGAAGTGTCGCCTGGTCAGAGGGCACCCTCTGGTCCAGTGGGTACTGGACCGGGCTGGCCATCCGGGCCAGCGGACTTTTTGGCCTCTCGTTCCCTGAGCCGGCCCAATCTCTTTTCCAGGGTGGCTGCAGGGAAATTTTTACACACCTGGCAGTCAGACAGGAGGTGGTCAGCCCCCAGACAATAAACACAAGTGGTGTGTGGGTCAGCCTTGGCAAAGGCCTCCCCACAGACATCACAGTGTTGAAACCCAGTGGGCCCGGTTTTTCTTTTGGTTTCTGGACATAATGCCAGCCTAACCAAAACTTGCGCTTTTGATGGCAGAAATAGCAGGAAGACATTTATCGGTTCCTAACCGTGTCACCGGTATTTGAAAAACGTTATAATTCTGTTTTTTTAGAACCGATAAGAACCGAACTGCACTCTAAAAACCCACTGTACACTTTTAAAATGTAGAATAAACCGATCGGTTCAAACCGAACCGATAATTAATTTTCCACACAGACTTAAAATTTAGTACTTACGGTTTACCAGATAGAGCTTTAAAACCGAAATGCGGTAAAAATAATGCTTTGCGGTTCAAATGAACTAAAAATACTCGCTTGAACCGAGAATGAACCGAGCTGAAGGAGCTGATCTCCGGAGCGACTGTTCAGTGAAGCGGAGTAAAGAATCTGACAGTTTCATTTGAAACTGCCAGATAGAGCTTTGGGCACAGCGCCCTGGCGCTGTAGAACTCCAGAACCTCTGGAGTTAACTCCTTCCTCTCCGGGGCAGTTCAGCTGCAGTGGATGACTGCTAATGTTATAATATAGCAAGACTTCATGGTGTTTGAATGCAAGATTCTGTGAACATCCAAGGTATGCAGAATCACCTCCCCCTGACTGGAATGCTCAGGGTAATACACTGGAAGCTGAATAGACTGGTTCAACGTGAACTCAGAAACCACCTACGGTAAGAACTCAGGACTGGTATGCAGAGCCACCCGGTCTCTGTGAAAAATTAAACAACGCTCCTTACACATTAGGGCCTGAAGCTTGGAAATCCTTCGAACGGAAGTGACTGCAACTAAAATAAGCGCTTTCCAAGATAAATAGCACATATCACAACTACCAGCCGATTCAAAAGGAAGCAAGGTCAGTTTTTCCAAAACAAAATTGAGATCCCAAGGTGGCTCGGGACTGCGCACCAGGGGTTTCAGGTGGAGAATGCTATTCAGGAAGGTTTTGGAAACCTCCAGCTGAGCCACAGTTTTGTTCTCCACTAAGGTTTGGTAGGCAGAAATAGACAGGTGAACCTTCAGTGAAGAGTAATTCAGGCCCAGGTCAGAGAAGTGTAGGAGATACTCCATGACCCGAGGAAAGGGGTACAAAAAAGGATTCCAACCCTTCGAGCCCAAATGGAGAAACGCTTCCATCCATGGCATATGTCGTCCTTGTAGAGGGCTTTCTAGCCTCTACAAGGACCTGAGTCACTCTGGAGAAAACTCCATAGCATGAAGCAGCTATGTCATGAGGTGCCATGCATGAAGGTGAAGAGACTTCAGCCTTGGATGGACCAGCGTGCCCTATCCTGAGTCAAGAGATCATGGCAGAGAGGCAGGGAGACCGGAGGTTCCACTGCAAACTGCTGAAGAAGCGGAAACCATATTTGGCAAGACCAAAACCGGGCAATCAGAATCATGTGCGCACTCTCCGCTTAAAGCTTGAGCAGTATCCCTGCAGAAGTGGAAAGTGAGAGAAGGCATACAAAAACCTCCCTGTCCAGCAGAGAGATAGTATTTCTCACCAGAAAGCGCCATGCCCAGGAGTGAGCGAGCAACACTGAGTACTTCTGAGTTGTATGGTGAGGCTAACAGATCCAGGTGTGGACAACCCCATAGGTCGAAAATGTGTTCAACCACCTCTTGCTTGAGCTCCCATTCATGGGCTCTGACTCTTGTGCAGCTGAGACTGTCCGCTAGGATGTTTTGCATGCCCGGATTGTGAATAGCTGTGAGGTGAACCTGATGCAGAACTACCCAATTCCACACCCACGTTGCCTCCCTGCACACGGAATACAAGTAACAATAATAATCATACATTTTAATTAATATAGCGCCTTTCACAAATCAAGGCACTGCACAATCAGATAAAATCAAAAAATACAATAAATACCGATAAAATCACAGAAGTTCGGGGTAAGCTTTACCCCAAAAAGGTCTTCAGTGCTCTTAAAGCACCCACCTGCACTCACGCAGCTGACTGGGCAGAGAATTCCAGAGAGTAGAGGCAACAAACACAAAGGCGTGAGCACCAGATGACTTTAAACTAACCCTTGGAGTCTCCAGCAACCCCTCATCAGGCGAGCTGAGCTGTCACAAAGGGGTGTAAGGAACCAGGAGCTCTTTCAGGAAATCGGGACCCTGTCCATGTAGGGCTTTGTAAGTTAATAAAGCCTACCTTAAAGGTGATCCGCCACTGAATAGGCAGCCAGTGCAGATTGCGCAGCACTGGGGTAATATGGGTTCTCCTGGATACTCCAGTCAATAAACATGCCACAGCATTCTGCAATAGCTGCAAGCGGCGGATAGCAACCCAGGAAGCCCTAGGTAAAAGGAGTTGCAGTAGTCAAGGCGCGATGTCACAAATGTGTGGACCAAAACAGGCAAGTCGCTGGACGGAACAAGGTGCCTCCTTGCTTGTTGAGGTGCCAGACTACAAACATATTGTCTGACTGCACTAATAGTGGGCCCTGGCAAAAGCAAACTGCAGGAAGGCTTGAGGAGCATACAGTTTTGCACTCATCTCCAGCACGTTTATGTGCAGGGAGAGCTCCGACTGAGACCACAGCCCTCGACTCCTGTGGTTCTCCATGTGAGCAGCCTAGCCCACCCCCAACATGTCTGTAGTTAGGGTCTGGGTGGGAGGAGAGGATCGGAAAGGGACCCCCTTGGTGAGGTTGTTGAGATCCTGCCACCATAGAAGATTACGCTGCATCGAACTGGAGACCATGGCCATGTGATCGAGGTCATCCGACCTCTGATCCCACTGCGTTCCGAGTGTCCACTGAGAAATTTGTATGTGGAGCCTGGCCAGAGGGACAGTGGGGATGGCAGAGAAGTTGGAGAACCGAGCTGGCCATGGCCTGCCTACTGGAGGTTACTAGATGAGCCTGTTTCCACAAGATTTCCACCCTGTCCAAATGGAGGAATGCTATACACTGGGCCGTATCCAGCACCACTCCAATAAACCAGGGGTGCTGGAAAGGGGCAAGTTGGGACTTGGGATGGTTGACAGTAATCCCCACTTGTGCAGAAAGGGTCAGGGTAGCAAAGGGAAACAAAAGCTGCATCCCTCTTCTCACCCGCCATGACATCCTTATTCAAGATGATTCTCCACAATTTGATTATGGTGACAGTCTATGGTGCTGCCCCAAGGTCCACCCTGGCTAAACTGAACACCTGTTCCACTCCTGCTGTTTCACTCTGAACTGTTCTCCATGTACCCACCACTGTTCTCTTTACTCTGCTCTCTCCCTCCCTTCCCTAGAGGATCGCTGCCTAACCCACTGCGCCACTTTCACTTCCAAGTTCTAGCTGTCTTCCCTCCCTCCCTAAACTCTTCTCTCACCTACTCCCCCAAAAAAACAAAAAAAAAAAAAAAAAACACACTCCCTCCCTCTGCAATTCTGGCTATTGTTCCCTCCTGCTCCCCTCTCATAAATCCCTTGCTGGTCAAGCTGCTCTTCCGTTCCATTTTCCTAAACTTTGAAACTCTCTCCCTTCCCATTTGCTCTGCTTCCTCCAAACGCTCACTAAATTCAACACACACACACACACACACACACACACACACACACACACACCACTCCTTCCTGTGACTGTCCCTAGTTATCAGCCCATTTGTTTCACTTACTCCTTCCCCATCACTGCCCCCACCTTCTCCTGTCCTTCCTATCCTCCCCACCACTCTCCTCTCCCCTTTTTTCCCTCACCCTCCCTCACCTCCTCTCCTCTCTCCCCATTCCTCCTCCCCACATGCCCCAATCCTCCCCACTCTGCCCCTCTCAGTCTCTCCCCCATTCCCCCACATGCTTAGCTCCTCTCCTCCCTCCCCCATGTCCCCCTTACCTGTCCCCTAATCCACTCCCCTCCTCCCCGATCCCTGACTAAATCCTCTTATCAATTGGCCTGCAAGAGGCCTCTACTTCAACTACCCACAAGGACTCAGCTGCAATATTACCCTGCATCTCACCAGTATAGAACTGTAAATGCTATAAATAACTATTGTAACAAGCGAAAAGTACAGTTACGCAAGAACTTACCGTAACAGTAGATCTTCGAGAGAGGCTCTTGCGGTAGGTAATCACATATAGGACTGACGCCGGCCGGCAGCAGGACCCCACGGAAAAATTTCTAGCTAGCAGTCCCTTGGCGGGACCGCTCTTTATTGGTGGACCGGGCGCATGGTGACGCCGGTATAAAGAGGTCGGGTCCTGACTGCCTGCTGCTGTTCTTTCCCCGGCCATTGCCTGCAGCTCTCGCAGTTAAGTTCTTATTGGCCAGTCCTGTTACTTCACGGTTTTTCCGAATAGTTTCAGAATTTTATTCTTTTTCGCCAGGGTGAACCGCTAGTATATGTCGCCCCTTCAAAGAATAAGTGCGACCAGCGGAGCCCAACTGCCTCACAAAGACGGTCACTCCTCTGCCTCTTCTGCTCAGGCCCGACCACGCCGGTCGACAAGTGTCCACACTCTCCCGGTTCAACGCGGCCACCCGCAGACGACGCCAGTAGTCCTCGAAGCCCATCTCCTCAAAAGAAGATGTTCATGGATGGAGAAAGAGCTGAGAAAACTTGGCGGGCATCGGACCTCCCTGAAGGGTACAAGAGGCGGGACAGGGAAAGGCACCGGGAAGGCCTTCCTCTTCCCGTGACTCCGCCTGGAGTCGCGGGCAAGACATCCTCCTCCGGGATCACCACAGCAGCCTCAAGGCTTTGGAGAAGGCGTCGGCCCGCCTGATGCGTTTCAGTTAAAACCGCCCCAGGCGTCCTCCGAGCAAAGAGACTCCAGCCCCCAGTACCGCCGCAGGCTTGCGGCCTACTGGTGGGGGCACCTCCCTTAAGCCGGACGTCGGCTCCTCCGACGTACACTGGGAGAAGGCCTCTAAGACGCTCGACCCTTTGGGGTGGTGCTCGGCACTGTCTCCCTTGGACCGGGCCTCCTCTCATCCTCGGCCCGCCTCCGACGAGGGACCCCCGAAGCCGGACGCCGGCTCCTCTGGCGTCCGCGGGACTCGGCCCATAAGCCACCGTCGGCTCCTCCGATGTCGCCCGGGCCTCTGAGCCCGGCAGCCGGAGCCAGCTGTTTGTCGTTCCAGGCTCCCGCGCCTTCGCTGCCGTCAGAGCCCCAGTCCCCCTGCCTGACCCGGGATTTTCCCCTCCGTCCCCGGACGAGACTCAGGACCCTGGGCTACCGTCCATCCTCTTCCCTGAGGAGAACGGATCAGCGCCCGGTTCCCTGGCGCGGCTCCTCCGGCGCCAGCCCGCCTAGCGCCCGGTTCCGACACCGGCCCCTCCGACGCCGGCGGGGGATTTTCCTCTTCCTTCGGGCCCTCCACCCCACGGGCCTATCCCGGCTGATCTACCCGTGGAGTACCCGGCTGGGCCGTCTGCTCCGGCAGCTCCTCCAATGCCTGGGTATCACCGTCGTATCAGATGCCGGTCTTCCCAGGTCCATGTTATCAGACTCTAGGATATCCGCGGCTGGTTCTGGATCTCCCCTACAGTTTCCTCCATTTGCAACTATCCCCCCCTCCTCACCTCCCCTAGGCTGCGGTGGATCTTCAGGAACTCTTGCCTCTTGGTGGGCTGAGGCCAAGGCTCCAGCTCACCAAGGAAATCGAGACCGTCTTACACGGTGCCACCCCGGCTCCCGTACGCCTAGACGGCACTCTCCTCCTCCGGATTCCCAGGTTTTGCCCTCGGGATCCAGAGAGGGGCAGGACATGCGTTCTGGGATCCCTCCCAAGGAACCCGTTCCTCCCCCTAGATGGGTTAGGGAGTCTTACTCTGCTTCAGATTCTTCCTCCCCTTCTCTCTCGGACTCCTCGGACGCTTCCGATGGATGTTCTGAGAAAGAAGACGAGCCACGCTCTCCGTCCAAGCCCCGGCCGAGGACTCCTCCGAAGTCTCCTCCGGAGGATCCTTCCTTCACGGAGTTGCTCAGGAAGATCCAGGAAGTCCATCAGTGGCATTCCTTAGAACCAGATCTCACTGTACTGTAAATACACCGTTATTCTTTTATCAATCCCCCTTCCCATTCTCCCCCAGGACATATCTGGAAGCAAGCTAATTCAAAGCTCAATATATGTCTTTCCTGGTGAAACGCTTTAATAAATAAATAACGAAATAATTAAATAGTTGCAGGTCCCCTCCTGAGTATCAGAGTATTTTATGAACTAGTAGAAATGGTGGGAAGGCATACAGAAGCTTCACTGTTCAGTCCAGTACCAGGGTGTTCTCTGGGATGGTCCCTGTGGCTGGTAGGCTGCAACAGAACAGTGGGAGCTGGTAGTTCTCACAAGAAGCAAACAGGTCTATACTGGTGTGCCTCACCTTCTGAACACTGTAGACAGAACCTGTTGGTTTAAAGCCCATTCGTGATTTCTCTGGCTGATTCTGCTTAGGGAATCTGGCAGATGCATCATAAATGTGTTTGACTCCAAGGAATATGCCAGGTCCTGGGTCCTCAGTGCTTATGTACACAGTGTTGAGGATCTCATTCCTCCCTTCTTGTTTATGCAGTATGTTGTTGTGGTGTTGTCTGTCCTGATTTGGACAGACTGACCCTGTAGCAGGGAGGAGGAAGACTGCCTTGCTAGCAGTACTGCTCAGAGCTCCAGGAGACAGATATGTTTTAGTACTCCTGTGGGCTCCATCTACCACTCATTGTGAGATCCTGCAGGCGGGCACCCCACCCGAAGAGTGAGGGATCTGTAGTAAGAATAAATGCCCACTCTGAGGTTGCTTTCTTCCTTCCACCACTCTAATGACTCTACTAGTGCCTTTGTCACTGGAACTAGCTTTGAAAGCGGAACCCTTCTTTGAGATCAGCTGTCTATTAAGTTGTACTGGATATCATTTGGAACTTGGCCCATGGAACAACAGCTATGGATGTACCTTCAGATCTTGAATGACTTGCTGTGAAAAGACACTGTGAAAGACTCTGCTGTTGCTATCAAATCTGCAACTCTGGCCCGTGGGAGGAAAGTTTTTCCATGAAGGTATTTAGCTCTGCTCCTATGAAGTCCAGTACTTGAACAGGCTCTAACTGGGACTTCTGCATGTTTATCAAGAATCCAGTTTTTCTAAGGTGCTTTGTATCAACTAAACCAAGTACCTTGCCTCTTGTTCTGTTCCCCCTTCCCCCACCAAGACTTTCCAATCGTTCAGGTATGGGAACCCACCACATCTTGTCTTCTCAGTTGTGCTGGCTCCACAACCAAGCACTTTGTGAAAGTCACTGAAGCTCAGGTGAGACCAAATGGGAGAGCTGTGAAATGGTAACAGCAGTTCCGTAGCTTAAATCTGAGATATTTTCTGTAGGACAGCCTGAGTGGGATATGAAAACAGCCATCTTTCAGATCCAGGGATCTCAGTCAATGGCTTGCTTGCAAAGATGGTATCACTGTCCTTAGTGTGATCATCTTGAATTTTAATTTTTTCAAATGATTGTTCAGAAACCTGAGATCTAAACTGGGCAACCACTCACCATTTTTACTGTGGGTCTGGAAGTGTCCTAAGAATAGGCCCCTGCCCCACTAAGAAGCAAGGACTTTTTCTACAACTTTTGAGATTTAACAGCTTTTAACTTCAGCTCTAGCATATTTTTTTTTTCCTATGGGAGAGAGAGCTGGATTCTGCAGGTTTCTAAAGTGTGAACTGCACACATAACTACTGGCCCACTACTTTCAGTACCCACGTGTGTGGCAATGTTTACCCATTCCTGGAAGCAGTGTGCAAGTCTTCCTCCCATTGGCAATGGGCAGGTAACCTGGGCAAAACTGTCAGTGTGTTTGTTCTGGCTGGGGCTTATGCACTGGAGCAATAGCATTACCCCTGGAAGTCCTCTTCCCTATAACAAGCTCTTCGTGACTGGTACTCATAGGGGTCATAAGAGACACAGGCTCTTGGAAGTATTCCCTACCTCTGCCTCCACACCCGTGGGACCTGTAGGAGGTCGAGCCTTTTCCTTCTCACTGGTACTTTTGAAAGTGGTTTTGTATTCATCCACTTTTTTCATTTAGGACTCTGGTTTGTCACCAAAAACCAGGTTACTCACCTGTAACAGCAGTTCTAGGAGTGGTATATGGTGTACATCCACACTTGTGGCAATATCCTTTCCCTTCAAGGCTCTAGCCAGAAGGCCTTCAAGCTGGCTCCTCCCACCCACCCGGGTGGTAACTCACTCGGCATTGCCCTGTGTCATCAGATCTTACCCACTGGAAGAAAGAAAGCTACAGTGTGCTACTTGCCAGGGAAGGTCGGTTGGGCTGTGTGGATATACACCATTTACCACTCCTAGAACTACTGTTACAAGTGAGCAACCTGTTTTTCTAGGGATGTGGATGCCACACTTCTGGCAGACTCCTAGCAGTTCTCTGGGAGTAGGAGGCAAAGCGCAAACCCCCTACTAAGGGAAGAGAGATTGGAGAACCAAGGACCCAAAACCAGTATCCTGGCGTGACTCAAGGTCGATGTGGTAATGGGAAATGGAAATGTATGCTAACTTCCAGGTAGCAGCCCTGTAGATCTCCTGGATAGGGATATCCATGGAAGCGCCACCAAGGCAGCGGTATGCCTAGTGAAATGAGCCCTTAGCCTTACTGGAGGCTCCCACCCAGCCGGCCTATAGCAGAGATCGATGCAGGTCACAATTCACCTGCCAATCATCTGCTTAGCTGCCGGTATGTATGATAGGTGCGTCTTCAGTGTAGGTGACAAATAGCTGGTGACCGTCTCCCCAAACTCCAGCTGTGCGCTCCTTATAGTAGGCAAGCGCTCGCCTCAGGTCCAGAGTATGGAAAGCCTGTGCTCTGCCTCCAAGGTGTGGCTGGTGAAGGACTCCAGGAGATTAATCACCTGGTTAAGGTGAAACTCAGACAACCTTCGGGTTGGGGTGAAGGACAACCCTGTCCCTGTGGAAAACCAAATAAGCGGACTCCACCGAGAGCACCTAGAGCTCACTGATCCTTCTGACGGATGTGATAGCCACCAAAAAGGTGGTCTTCCACGACAGGTGCGACATTTCACACCTGTGCACCGGATCGAATGGTTTGCCCATGAGCTCTGCCAACACCAGCAACAGGTCCCAATGTTGTGTTGGTTTACCCACCAGAGGGAAAATGTGGTCAAGGCCTTTAAAACAGTGCCAGACCACCTTCTCCTGCACCACCAATGGCATACCAGCCCACGCTTGGAATGCAGAGATGGATGCCACGTGCACCTCGAGGGTCGTTGACAGAAAGCCTGACTGGAAGAGGGACCAAAAGTAATCGAGAATGCTAGCCACTGAGCAAGATAAGGGGTCAAGCCCTTGGTCCTGGCACCAAATAGAGAACCTCTTCCATTTGAAGGCATAGAATTGTTGTGTTGACGCCCTCAATGAAGCCTCAACCACAGTGAGGACATCAAAGACCAAGAGCCTGAAACTAGCAGCTCAGGAATCAGGCTGTCAGGTGCTGGGATTTAAGGTCCGGATGGAATACCGTCCCCTGATTGCATGAGAGCAGGTCCGGGTGTAGAGGAAGACACCACAGCAGCTTGCAGTTGAGGCTGAAGAGACCGGGGTACCATAACTGGCGAAGGCAGTCTGGATCCACCAGGATAATCTGTCGCTTGTCCCGCCTGGTTCTGAGCAGTACTTTGTGGATCAGCCGAAAAGGAGGGAAGGCATACATGAGGCCCGGGGTCCAGGGCCTCGAGAAGGCATTCCACTGCAGCATTCTCTGCTAAGTGGGGGGCAGACACAACACAGCCTCAGCTTTGCGTTTTCCCTGGATGCAAACAGATCCACCAGAGGTGTGCCACACCTGGAGAGCAGACGGTGCACTACCTCCTGATGGAGAGATCACTTGTGAGACGCCTTGTCCACCCAGCTGAGGGTATCTGTTGGCTGACTGGACATGCCAGCCACATAGATGGCCAGGAGATCAGCGTTCAGGCTGAGCACGAGTGTCCAGATGCAGAGAGCCTCTCTGCACAGGGGAAGGAAGTGTCTCCCGCCCCGTTTGTTAAGGTAGTACATGGTCATGGTGTTGTCAGTCTGGACCTGAATGACCTGACCCTGAATGTGTGGAGAAAAGGTAGTCAGCACTAGCCGAACTGCCCGAAGCTTCAGCAGATTGATATGGCATCAGGACTACATAGTGGTCCAGAGCATGTGTACTCTCTGCTCCCCAAGTGGGCACCCCAGCCTATCAGGGAGGCATCAATCGTGATGGTGACCGTAGTCTCCAGGCAGACTAAGAGGAATCCTTCCTGCAGATGTTCCACGACTGATCACCACTGGAGGGTGCCCCACATCAGCTGGGTCACATTGACTGGCTGGTTGAAGCAGCCCTTGCGTTGAGACCACTGACAGGCAAGCTTCCACTGCTGAGAGTGCATTCTCCACCAAGCCAAACAGACCACGCTAGTGCATGCTGCCATGAATCCCAAAAGGCGCAGGGAACCTCAAGCAGGGCGTAACTCCTTACGGGACGCTTCAACGACGTTGAGGACCTCGCCGGAAAGACTCAAGGCCTGTAACTCTAGCCGCTCAGGAACCAGGCCGTCAGGTGCGAGGACTGAAGGTCTGGGTGGAGTACCTTCTCCTTGCTGACAGAAAGCAGGTTCGGGCAGACTGGAAGCTGCATCAGGAGCCTGGAGCTGCGGCTGAAGAGATCTGGATACCAGAACTGGCGGGGCCAGTCTGGGGCTACCAGAATCAGCTGCGCCTTGTCCCTCCTCGCCTTCAGAAGTACCTTGTGGATTAAGGGAAGTGGAGGGAAGGCGTAAAAGAGGCCTGGGGTCCACAGCCTTGAGAAGGAATCCCCCTGCAGCGAGCCCTGCTGAGGGGAGCGGGCATGGAACAGACTCAGCTTCGCATTCTCCCTGGAGGCAAACAGGTCCACCTGAGCAGTGCCCCAGTGGGAGAACAGATCCTGCACTACCTCCAGCAGGCGAGACCACTCGTGAGATGCATCACCCATCCGGCTGAGGGCATCAACCAGACTGTTCGAGGCTCCTGCCATGTGGATGGCTAGGAGATCTGCCTCCAGGCTGAGCACGAGAGACCATATGCTTCCTTGCACAAAGGCAAGGAGTGCGTCCCACCCTGTCAGTTGAGACAGTACATGGCTGTGGTGTTGTCCGTCTGGACCTGAACCACCTGACCCCAGACAAATGGAGCGAAGGCGGTCAGGGTTAACTAAACCACTCTGAGCTCCAGCAGGCTGATGTGGCATCGGGACTCCTGAGGGGACCAAAGGCCATGGGCCCTGTGCTCCCCCACATGGGTACCCCAACCCATCAGAGGCACATCGGTCGTCAAGATGACCGTTGGCTCGGGCGGACAAACAGGATCCCCTCCTGCAGATGAGCTGGGATGAGCCACCACTGCAGGCTGTCCTACATCTTCTGGGTCACGGACACTGGCTGGTCTAGGAGACCAGAGCGCTGAGACCACTGGCGGGCCAGCCCCCACTGCAGGGGGCGCATATGCCAGCAGGCCCAATGGACCACGCTGGTGCAAGCCACCATGAGACCCAGAAGACATAGGAAGTCCCGGGCAGGGTGCAATTGCCCAACCTGAAATGACTGTGCAAAGGAGGAAAGGACCTCGGCTCTGTCCGCCGGGAGCCGGGCTCTGGCTCTGAGACAGTCTAGCTCCGCCCCGATGAACTGGATCACCTGCAAAGGCACGAGTTCTGACTTGGCCTCATTGATAAGGAGACCTAGATGACAGCAAGGCCCGGAGGGCCAGAACCCTGGACCGTTCCACCTCCAACCTGGAGGGGGCTGCTATCAGCCAATCATCCAGGTAAGGGTAAAATCAGACCCCTCGGCACCGAAGAAATGCTGCCACCACTGACATGCATTTGGTGAAGACCCTGGGAGCTGAAAAAAGGCAGAAGGGCATGGCCCAGAACTCAAAGGGTTCCCTCTGCTCGAAAGCGGAGGAACCGCTGATAGGACGGACAGATTGGGATGAGAAAGAACGCGTCCTGAAGATCCAGGGAGCAGAACCATATGCCTAGTTCCAGGGATGGTATGATCTGGACCAGAGTGACCATCTAAATGGTGCGCAGCTTTAGGAACTTGTTCAGGTCCTGTAGATCGAGAATGGGGCACTAGCCCCCCCGTCCGTTTTGGGACCAGGAAGTACCTGGACACAAATCCTGGGCAAGGAGGAGGATCCGCCACCTGTCTGACTACCCCCTTCTGGACGAACAGGGCTCTGTCATCTTTGCGAGCCGACAGAGAGGCTGCAGATCCGGTGGCCCCCCCGTGGGGCGCAGGCTTGAAAAGAAGGGGTCTGCTCGAATTCCAGAGGCAAACCCCTGCCTACCACTTCCAGCACCCAGCGGTCCATGGTGATAGAGAACCAGGTGGAAAGGAAGCGGCTGAGCCGTCCTCCCACAGGGGGACCCAGGGGAGATGTGACGGGGTTGGGGGCGGCACCCTACAACCTGTCACTGGGCAGGCTTGGAGGAAGAACTAGCGAAGGGACTGCCCGGACCTTTACCTCGGGGCTTCCTAACCGAGGAAGCAATAGACTTGGCCTTGGGGTGCCAAGAATGAGCCTGCTGGCCCTGTTGCTGGGCTGGACGTGCTGCAGGAGTGGAAGGATGAAACTGCTTACACTGCTGATGGCGGCCTTTGTCCGTCTGGGCAGATGAAACAAGAGTCCAAGGTGGCGTTGGACTTCTCGATCCGCTGGAGGAGGCCCTCCACCCTGGGCACGAACAAGTCGATACCAAAGAAGGAAACGTCTGCCAGCTTGTGCTGGGTATCTGCCATAAAGGTAGAGATCTGCAGCCAAGCTCTGTGGCGCATGGCCACTGCGGCCGCTACTGACCGGGCACATGAGTCAGCGATGTCCAGGGAAGTCTGGAGCTGCTGTTTGGACACCGCCCTTCCCTGCTCCCGTACCTGCTTGACAGCAGTTTGGAGGTCAGCAGGGAGAAGAGGAATCCCCTCATCCAGGGAGCCCAAAAGGGTGTGTGAAAAGTGTGCCATCAGAACAGCCGAGCTGGCCTGACGAAGGCCTAGCAAGGAAGCCGCATAGACTTTCCACCTGGAGTAGTCCAGTTTCTTGGACTTATCATCTGGTGGCTTGTCCACATCCCGAGCATTCCCGGAACGCCGGAAAACACTGTTGGTCACTATCCCCTCCGTGGAGGGGTGCTCCGAGAAACCGAAGAGTGAACCAGGGGAACAGCATCGTTTCGTGCCATCCTGGCAGAAGGTGCTGGACAAGAAGCTGGCCACTGTCATAGCTCCAGGGCCGGGCCAACAATGGCTTCGGCCACCGGGAAGGCCTCCGTGGGGGAATCCCCTCGGTCCAGTATCTCCGTGAGGGGATACTTGGCCCATTTTGAAACGGGTTTGAGCTTCATCCCAGAGGACTTTGAGATGAGCCGAAGCATTCCAAGAAACAAGGATGGGCTCTCATCCACTGACTGACCCCCAGTGGACTCCAAGTCAAGCGGCCTGGAGAACAAGGAGACATCGTCATCAGGCTCCGAGGAGTCTGTGAACACCTGCCGAGGTCGATCGGGAGTGAGGGTGACCGACAACCTATGGGGCAAAGCCTGAACTGACCGAGAATCCTTGGTCGGGGCCCCAGTCTTCGGTTGTGGAGGCGGACGTTCCACCACAATGGGTCAGTTTGGGCCGAACAACCGGTGCCGGCTTAGTCTCCTCGACCACTACGAGGGGTTGTTTTGGCTGATCCGGTGACAGCCACTTAATGGCCGGGAAGGCGACAGAGTCGGCTTATTCCCAGTCAAAAGGAGCTGCTGCCACATTAGATCCTCGTAGCGCCGACACAATTTGTGCTGGAGCCTATCTTCCGAAGAGGATGAAGATGAGGATGAGTGGCACCGCCACTTTCCACGGTGCAGAGACCGCCGATGTCGGCAGGATCGGCTGGACCGGGAAGAGGTCAGAGACAGACACCTTCGGTATTTCTGAGGGTGGGTCTGAGAGGGGGCAGGGGAAACCCACTCCTCCCTTGGTTCAGGGACCTTAACCAGGGACTACGGCACAGGAGGCAAAGGCAAGTCCTCGGTTCCCCGGGGGAACTGGTGAAGAAAGGCTGTCGGCTTCTCCAGTCGACAGCCCGTCCGACAGGTCGAGAAAAATCTCGACTGCGTCAACGTGTGTCTCAGCCGGCTGACCTGACGGGGACACCGTGAAGCCAGAGGCCTTGGCCGCAACCTCGACCGAAGTAGAGTGCAGACTATCTGGGGAACAGGACCTCTCCCGCTCCCACGAACGTCGATGGTGGGACTTACCTTTGGGGTCCTTCTTTTTGGACCGAGAGGAATGTCCCAAAGGCCCTTCTCCCTTGGTGGAGAGGGACTGGCAAAGCCACTTGAAAGAAGCTGTGTAGGAGGAGCCCAAGGAGAGCGGGATAAATGCCGCGACCGAGGATGATGATGATGCAGCCTGGGCCACCTCCTCCTCCTCGAGGGCGATCATCTGCTCCAGCTGTCCAGCCGAGCCCGCAGCCGCAGACACCACCCAACAGGCCTCCTTCGACTTGACCAGAGGATAACGTTTCTGGGGTCACCCCAACAGCAATCGGGCTGCACGGTCCTCCAAAACCGAAGCCGAAAAGGATTTGAACAACTCACAAGCCTGAGAGTCATGGCCAGTCCAAGGCAATAAACGCACGTGGAGTGCAGATCGGTCCATGACATCTTCTGCCCACAGAGGCACCAATGAAATCCGGGAGTCGATTTGTCCATCGCAGCTGCAAGGGAAGATAAAGACTGAAGTCTTTAAATTTTAAAATTAGTTTCGGGTTAACCGAAGAGTTTGGATCCAGGCCTAAAACGCAGAGCGCAAAGGAGGGAACCTGAGCTTCCAAGCGGTAAGGAAGATCTGGCTTCATGGGGCGGAGCCGAGAGTTTTACCACCCGGGTGGGTGGGAAAAGCCAGCTTGAAGACCTTCCGGCAAGATTTAAAGCGGCAAGGAACCTGCCAGTAAGTGTGGATTGAACATATCCATGTCCCTAAAACAAGCATTTGTCAATGTCGAATGTTGTCTTGCTGGCATTGGCACTGGTAGTGCAGGAGTCAGAGATGCATAATAGGAATGGCAGTAAAGTATTGAACTGACAGCAACCCCACCCCCCACCCTGCAGACACAGACAGGCACTGGGGTGTGCCTTTGAGTCGTTGGCCATAACACTTATGCCATTTCACCTCACCCTACCCTGCAGACACTGACAAGTGTCACAATGTGCCTTTGGGTCTTCAAGCCTTATGCTCACCCCATACCATAAGGAAATACACTGAGATGGGTGCAGTATAGGAGAATGGGGTGAACTTTGGGGCCTAAGACTCCAAGGCACACCTGGATGTCTGTCACTGGTTGCAGGGTGGGGGTGGAATGGCGTAAGTATTACAGCCGACGATCCCAAGTCACACCCCTGACAGTCTCTACAGAGAGGGGCATTATGGTTGGAAACCCTAACGCCCCGGGCGTTTGTTGGTATTTTCACTCCAAATTTTCAACATGGGCTTTTTGTGACCCCACCTCATGAACAGTGGCACTATCAGTTTGTTAGCCAAAAAAGAGATTTTGCACAGCAACTGCGCCATTTAGTGCCACAGGTGCGAAAACACATTTCAGGCAGAATGTGAAAAATGACAACTGTACTGTTCATAAAGAGGTTTAAAAAATGGCAATGTTGCAAATCTGGAGTGAAAATATGAAACACTGAAGTCATGAGCGTGCGTAGAAACTGCGCAACGCAATTATTTTTGGGATTTAACCACATTTTCAACATACGTATTTTGGGACCACCCTTCATGAACAGTGGCACTGTGATTTTGTTAATCTGTCCCGAAAGTTGGTTTCCCACAGTGACCGCGCCATTGTGCGCCACAGGCACAAACACACATTTGGGGCTGGATGTGAAAAATGACAGCTGTACTGTTCATAAGGAGGTGTGAAAATATGGCAATGTTGAAAATCTGGAGTAAAAATATAAAAAATTGTCTAAGTTACGAGCGTGCGTGGAAACTGTGCAACGCATGCTCGTAATGCAGTCATTTTTTGGAATTTTTTCACCAAATTTGCAACATGGGCTTTTTGGGACCCCACCTCATGAAGAGTGGCACTGTTTTGTTAAAATCGGTCCCAAAAGGTGATTCCACACAGTGACCGCGAAATCACCTTTTGGGACGAAGTAACGAGATGACAGTGCATGTGTTCATGAGAAGGGGTCCCAAGAGCCCCATGTTGAAGATCTGGTACCAAAATTCCCAAAAATGGCTGAGATATCCACCTAAGTTGAAATCCCCCACTGCCTTCCATTATAAAGCTTATTGCATTTTGTTCAGTTCTTGGTCAGCTTTTGAAGAGTTCGGACGTGTTCCCGCTCCACAGAAGATCACAGTGCCAGCCCTCTAGTGTAAGTATGGGGTGGGAGGGAGTTGTGAGGGGAAGTGGGGTGCGCTTGAAGGACTGGTCTTGGGTTGGGGAGGGCAGGATGACTAGGACTCTTTTTTTTTTAACAAGTAAAAAAGAAACTAGACTTCAGGGACGGTTTTCTTTATTTACAGGTAAAAATGTTTTGGGGCACACTGGGGTGGGCTCCCAATGTGTCATGAGTTTGGGGGGGAAGGGAGAGAGACATGATGCAGACTGGGACTGAGCACCCCCGTCGCCCGATGTCAGCTTTGTGGGTACTGTGTGGTGAGTGGCAGGATTGTCATGTTTATTGGAATGTTTCACCAGGAAAGACACGTAATGGAGCCTTGTCATCTGACGCTCCAATGAAGAAACTGCACCTCACTGGAGTGCCAGATTTATTTTAACTCCAAGGCTCTCTTTGAAACTGCTGCCATCACTAGTATGCCTGCTAACTGGTGGCTGTGGGACGCACCCACTCAAGTTTTCCCTGCATTCGCCAACACTGACACACCTCTGAGTGTGCTACTACCGCAAGATGTTGCTTGCGCACGCGCAAGACAACATAAAAAATCATGAAAAAGACTGAGGAGAGAGCAGAAGAAACAAAATGAATTGATAGGGGAAGACAGGACCAGAGTTTAGGAAAGTGATGAGAAAGCAGACTGACCAGCAGTAGATTTTCTGGAAGGAATAGAGAGGGAACAAAAAGCAGCGTAGTGGAACCGGTGGCTGGGAGAATGGGAGAGGAGAAGAGGGATGAAGGGTAGGAGGGAAGGGAACCAAACCAGAATTTAGAAAAAAAGGAAGACTCAAACAAAAAGGCACCTGGCAGCAAGGGAGGGGAGAGAAAAAGTAGAATGAGTAATGGTGAGTACCTGGGAAACAATCAAACAAAACGACAGAAAGAGTGAAAAGGAGTCAAGTCAGGCAAGGAAGAATTTAGAAGCTCCACTACAGACTAGGTCACCATAATCAAAAATAGGGAGAACCATCTTTATTACAATTTCTTGGCAGACAGCCAGACACTCGCTTTGTTACTGTACAATGCACCTAGCTTGGGGTGGAGCCTTCAGCATATGGCATCAATATGAACCAATTAAGCCAGACTCTGAGGTACTTAGAAGATTTATTTATTTAGTTTTTGTTGACCGGGTAAGTGCACTAGACAAATCCTGCCTATTTTCAGGCACGACCCGGGGGAGTGGGATACAGATGAATGCCAACTGACCTTGAACCAGATTAAGCTGTTAGTGGTATTTTTAGTGAATGAGGGAAATTTGGCCAGGACACTGGGGAAATTTCCCTACTCTTTTCGATAAGTGCCATGGGATCTTTAACATCCACCTGAACTACCACCAATCCAGGCAGATGGGACCTCGGTTTAACGTCTCATCCGAAAGACGGCACCTCAGAAGTGCAGCACCCCTCTCATGCTGCACTAGTGTCAGTACTGGGATATTAACCCAAGTGCCAGATGTGGGAACTGAACCCACAGCTCTCTGATCTCCTGGCCTCAGAGGCGAGTGTGCTACCTACTGAGCCACTGACAAGATGATACATTCTCTGTTATAGCACCATCAAGGGTGTGAAATAAAGGGAGAAAGGAGAGTCTGGCAAACCTGTGATGGTGCCAAAAGTCAAAAACTCTTTTTTTTTTATGTCGAGGGTTAGCTGATTAGACTGGAACCAGCGCTGAACATTGTCAAAATCCTGCTGCAGCTGTTAGGCAAGATCATGGGAACAGGATCCAGATTATTACTGAATCATCAGCATACAGATGAATGGACGCATAAGGACAGAGAGAAGATCATTCAAAAATATAGAAAATAATTATAAATATATACACATTTATATATTTTACGGTTTATATTTTTGCTATCACTGGATTCACGATTCCCCACTTCCCTTTATTCCCCTCCCCCTTATAAACATATATAAATGCATATTTTACCATTTATATATTTTTGCCATCACTGGATTCAGAGCCCCCCCCCTTTCAAACACCCTGATGTCTGAACCATCTTCACCAAGCCAATCTGATGGCTGTGTTGCTTTATCTTTTCTTGTCACCTTTAACATTACTGGCTGCTAAAAATGAAAAGATGGACCCTTCAGATGCATGCTTTCCACCATCGTTTGGAACATCCTCAGAGCCTTTTTTATTATCCTTAGGAGACAACACAGAGGCAGACTGAAGATATGCTTTTTTAAACTCTTACCCTTTCTAACTAGGTTTTTGGGCAAAAAGTATGGCAAGACTTATAATTTATGAAGCCGTGTTGTGGACCTAGACACTTTAAAACAAAGCTTGTGGCAGCCTGTCCTTGCAAGGAGATGGAAAAGTACAGATACGTAGGAACTTATCGTAACAGTAGATCTTCGAGAGAGGTTCCTTCACTAGGTCATTACACATAGGACTGGCGCCACCTGGGATCGGGCTGCACGGCAGACTTTTCTAGCAATCCCTAATGGGGGACAACCCACCTGATGTCACATGACCGACGTCAGCACGGCCGTATATAATGGGCGGTCCCCACGCCCACCCTCCAGTTCTCCTGCCGGAGTCAGTAAGAGGCCTGACAGCAGGAGTAAATAGGATTTGGAGCCCTTGTGTACGAAATAAAATGCGGGGAAGGAGGGAGGGGAAAATATGACCTACTGAAGGAACTTCTCTCGAAGATCTGCTGTTATGGTAAGTTCCTACGTAACTGTACTACCTTACTTCGAGAGGGTTCCTTCAGTAGGTCATTACATATAGGACAGAGTCCTAAGCAGTCCCTCCAAAGAGAGACCAAGAGAAACAAGGGAGGAGGAGAAAACTCCAGTGGAAACTGGGAACCAGAATGGACCCAGCCTAGGAAAGAAGGCCCTGCAAGACAGCCAGGCCGAAGCCAGCCCTCCACCTAGAAGCAATGTCCAGACTGTAGAGTGTTTAGTAAAAGTGTGGACAGAACTCCAAGTTGCTGCGGCGCAGATATCAGCCACATAGATGTTCAGCAAAAAGGCAGCAGAAGCAGCCATGCCTCTAGTAGAATGACCTCTGATGGGACCCGGCAGAGGTTTTTCGTACTTTTGCTAACAATACC
The DNA here is from genome assembly GCA_016271365.2 of Neoceratodus forsteri. Classification (NCBI taxonomy): domain Eukaryota; kingdom Metazoa; phylum Chordata; order Ceratodontiformes; family Ceratodontidae; genus Neoceratodus; species Neoceratodus forsteri. Next base: position 528,173,780 of record CM028137.1, on the reverse strand, counting down.
GAATACAGTTACCTAACCATCTGGAAAGGCACTGCTTCGAAACCACTTTGCCCCTTGACCTGGGAGCAAAAGAAACAAAAAGCTGATCGTAGCCACGGAAATCCTTAGTTTGGTGTGTGTAGCACTGAAGGATCCGATGGATGTCCATGGTAAGCAGGAGTGCCTCACCTCTATTCGAAGGGGATGGAAAGTAAACTGGAAGGTCTACTGATTGGCTCAGTGTGGCTTCTGACATCACCTTGGGTAAAAACTTAGGATTTGTCCTGAGGACCACCCGGTCCTTGTGGAAAATCAGATAAGGCTCTTTACAAACCAGTGTGAGAAACTCTGAACTCCTTCGAACTGATGCAATGGCAACTAAAAATACTGTCTTCCAGGAAAGGAAGCGCAAGTCACAGCCCATGGCCGGTTCAAATGGGGGAAAAGAGAGCTTCTCCAAAACAAAGTTCAAATCCCAAGGTGGGATTGGGCTGCGGATGGGGGGGGTTCAGATGGAGGATCCCTTTCAGAAAGGGTTTTGAGACCTCCAACTGAGCCACGGGTTTACCATCCACCAGCTCATGGTACACCAAAATTGCCGAAAGGTGGACCGTCAAGGAAGAATATGACAGACCAGAGTCTGACAGATGAAGGAGGTATTCCATGACTTGTGGGGCAGAACAAGAAAAGGGGTTCCACTTCTTGGAGGTCGCCCAGATGGAAAAATGTTTCCACTTCATGGCACAAGTGGAATGAGTGGAGGGTTTTCTAGCCTCTAAAAGAACCTGAGCTACTCGACAGGAGACCCCAAAGTGGGAAATCGCTATGTCTGCAAGAGCCACGCGTGAAGATGCAGGGGCCTGAGCCCCAGATGAACAAGGCGACCCTGATGCTGAGTCAGTAGGTAGTGGGTCACTGGAAGTGGAACTGGTGGTTCCCTCGATAGCTGTTATAGCAGCGGGAACAGAATCTGTCTCTGCCAGAGAAGAGGCGATGAGAATCATCCTCGCTTTCTCTGCCTGAAGCTTGAGAAGGACCCTCTGGAGAATGGGAAACTGAGGGAAAGCGTACAAAAATGTCCCTGTCTAGGAGAGAGACAGCACGTCATGCCAGAAAGCATCTTGCCCTGAAACGAGCAAGCAAAAACTGGGAAGTTTTGCATTGTATTGGGAGGCGAAAAGGTCGATTTCAGGACGCCCCCATATTAGGAAGAGAGATTCTGCCACTTCCTGATTTAATTCCCATTCATGAGTTAGGGTCCGAGACCTGCTGAGACTGTCTGCCAGGACATTTTGAATGCCTGGAACATGCATGTCCACTAGGGCCAGATCGTGCTGGACCGCCCAGTTCCACACTCGCATCGCCTCCCTGCACAGGGGGTACAAGCGAGGTCCTCCTTGTTTGTTGAGGTACCAAACTACCGACATACTGTCCATTTGGACCAGCAATGATCCCTTGGGAAGGAGGGTCTGGAAGGTGTACAAGACTGCTCATCTCCAGAACACTGACGTGTAATGATGCCTCCAAGCTGGACCACAGCCCTTGAGCTTGGTGCTCCCCTAGATGTGCTCCCCACCCATGTTCGATGCATCTGTAGTTAGGGATGCCAGAGGAGTTGGGTCCCTGAAAGGAAGATACGAGAAAAGGTTGCAGTGGTCCCTCCACCACAGCAATTCTTTCTGAACAGACGACATCAGGACCGGATGGTCCAGGTTGTCCAGGAGTTGATCCCACTGCACCCGCAAGGACCACTGAGTAACTCTCATGTGGAGTCTCGCCAGGGGAACAGTAGCAATGGAGGCTGCTATTGAGCCAAGAAGGCGAGGATCTCCCGGGCCAGGATGGTCCTGGACAAAGCCACCCACGAAGTCTGACAGATCAGGGTCTCCACCCTGTCTGGAGGAAGGAAGGCTCTGCATTGGACCATATTGAAAACCGCCCAAATGAATTGTCTCTGGGACGGTGTCATGGATGACTTGGGAATACTTGACAGTAATCCCCAGTCTGCCAAAGAGGCCCAGGGTAAAGGAGACGGCCTCCAGTAGAGTGTCCCTGGACAGGGTTGAAATCAGCCAATCGTTCAGGTAAAGGAAAACCACAATAACCTGGCGGCGTAAACAGGCCGCCACCACTGCTAGGCACCTGGTAAACACCTGAGGTGCTGAGGACAGACTAAAAGGGAGTGCCCAAAACTGGAAGTGCACCCCTTGGAATTGGAGCAACAGGAAACTGCGGTGGCTGGGGAAGATGGAGATGTGCAGGTAAGCATCCTGCATGTCCAGAGTGCACAACCAATGATTCTCCAGAAGGAGTGGAAGACAACTCTGAAGCGTCAGCATCCTGAACTTTTTGTACTCAACAAAGCGAATAAGGCTGCTCAAGTCGAGAATGGGTCTGAAGTCTCCCATCTTTTCTGGAACCAGGAAAAAATGTGAGTAGAACCCTCTGCCCCTTTGCCGGAGGGGAATGCGCTCTATTGCTTCCTTGAGCAAGAGGCTTTAAACTTCTTCTCGAACGAGAAGAGCCTGATCCCTGGAGTAAGAAGACCTTTTTGGTGGAGATTCTGGAGGAATTTCCAGAAACTCTATAGTGTGTCTGATGGACACTAACTGCAGGACCCATGCGTCGGAGGTTATCGCCTTCCATTCCTGCGCATGGTGGGTGAAGCTCCCACCCACCTGCTCCTCGTTGTGAGACTGAGGAGTTAGTGGGGGTTAGGGAGACAGAAAGTGGCAGGACATTCAGGTGGATGACCTCCTGAACGTCTCTGGTTCATGGAGGCCGAAGTGGCAGAACCTGTGGACTTGTGTCTGCCCTGGCGCCGAGCCAGGGCCTGCTTCCTCTGCCTCCAGGTCCTTCTCCGAAAGGGCTGTTGCTGTTGAGTGCCTGCTCTGTACATGGACCGTACTGATCTTAAGGCAAGACCTCTGTCCTGGAGCTCAATAATAATGTCTTTGGTGTCGCCACCAAAAAGCAAAGAGCCCCAGAAGGGGGCATCCTGAATCGCAGACAGTGACTCGTTGGCGAGGCCAGAGATGCGGACCCAGGAATGCCGCCTTAAGGCGACGGCAGCTGCCAAGGCGTGAGCTACAGAATCAACAGTCTCGTATGTGGCTCGCAAAGCATGCCTACAGGAGAAGCGAGAGGCAGAGATCCTTGGCAAGTTCCTCCTTGAGGCTTGAGGGTTCCATCAACTGGACTCTGGCCTCTAACCTGGCTAAGGTAGCCTTTTGGAATGACACCATGTGGGCCACATAGTTGAGGGATCTCAGCGCACATGTGGCCGAAGCATAAACTCTTCTGCCGAACTGGTCCATCTGCTTAGACTCTGTCTGGAGGAGAGGTGCTCAAGTGCTTGGGTGCAGCGGAGCGATCATGAGCAGCTGAAATGACAACAGAGTCCACCTTAGGATGTGTCTCAAGAAAAGGAGCTTCCTTCGGTGTCCGGTATATCCTGTCCGCCCTCTTGGGGACAGCCGGAGAGAATGAGGCATCTGCCAGACCTTAGAGGTGAGGTTCGATCCAGGGAGGAATGGGGACCTGAGACAGAGACTCCAAGTCCGAATGTCTGGCTAGTCTGCCTCATGAGGTCTTGATCCTCTGACTCCTAGTCAGTCGAAGAAATCTTTCATGGACCTCAGATGATCTGAGAAGGCAGGGTCCTCGGTGGGGGAGAGAGACACCTTGCCTTTTGCACCTTCAGGTTCCTCCAAGGCATCTTCGTCAACATCTGCCCCCTCGTCAGGAAGATTACGAATGTCCGGAAGGGCAATGCCCTGATGTGTCGTCCTAGAGACATGTAGCGTGGACGGAGAAGAGCTCCTCGGGGATGCGCGTGGAAGTGGTAGTCTTGTCTCCAAGTCTGATACTAACTCCGAGCGCACCCCCTGCCAGCTATACTAGATTAAGGTCTTGAAGTCCGGCACAGCCAGAGCAGGCGGAGGAGGAGGTTGCAGCTGAGGGAGAGGAATTACCGGTGGGGGTGGGTAATGGTAACCCTGAAAATGGTGGTAGGGGTTATAACCAGGGTAGTACTGTCCGAAGTAACTCCACTCCGGAGGACCTGCCGAGAAATGGTCCCCAGGGTACCCAAAGGGGTAATGAGGGACAGTCTGGGGTCTAGTATAAATCCCTATTGTCAGATCTGACCGGGGTGGGGGGGAGACACACACACACGCTGGACCTGCTGTAGTGTAAACCAGCAGGGGTCCTGCTCGGATAGCTAATGTCAAAGGGACCAAGGTTGGGACCGGCACCGAAGGGGATCCGCCGTGGAGGGGCTGGTGTCAGGGTCAGACGAAGGGGGCCCAATGGCGGGACCAGGTCTTCTGCCAGGGGGACAGGAGCAGACCACTGGGCTCTGGCTATGGAAGAGTCGTCAGAGTATCCGGCGTTGGAGGATCAGATGGTGGGATCGGGACCGGGATATCTGTCAGTTCCGAAGGGATCCCACCTGGAGAAGGAGGAGGGGCCTCCACTGTAAGACCAGATGGCCGAGGAGGAACCTCCTTCCCCATGACCCCGTCAGGGGAGCACAGGACTGACCCTGAGGAATGGTCTACGATGTTGATGGGTTCTGCACTGTCTTCGCCTGAAAAGGGGAGGGTATGGGCAAAGGAAGAGGGGGTGGGAAGAGGGGCATTCTCCACCTGGTTCTGCCAGACGTCTGGTGAGGCACAGTTAGGCCCTGACAGGAGAACCACACCTGATTGGCTATCGAAGATGGAGGTCTTACCAGACGGAGCCAGGTGGGTGGGGGAGGAGCCCCCGAAGGCTAGGGAGCTGTCTTACCAGCGGCCGGGCGGTACCCAGAGGAGCCAGGGGCCGGCTTAGCAACTGTAGAGGTGCGGCCATTGGAGGAGCAGATGGTCGACTGACCCGCAGAAGATTTGTCAGACTTACTGTATGAAGTCTTCTTAGGCGGCGGATGAGAGGAGGCCTTGCTCATCAAGGGCCGTGGGGTCTCAGGTTGGTCCATGGAGTGCTCCCGCTCTCAGGATTTCTCCTTGTGGTGTTTCTTGGAGGGAGAGGATTTCTTGGAAGAGGACTCTCTGATGCGGTCGATTTGCTTCTCTAATGAAGCTAGGCAGACTTTTAGAAGGTGGTCCTCCAAAGCCTGCTGTCTCCGCTTTTTGGTGGCCTGATTAAATGTTTGGCACTCCGAGCAGGATGAGACAGGATGGTCTGGGCCCAGACAATCACACACTTCAGATGACTGTCCTTATGAGGGATCTGCGTGCCACAGAACGAGCACCACTTCTTGGGCGAAGACATTAAGCGAATGTAGAATTCACAAGAAACAATTTAGCGAAGGAAAAAAACAATCCGACACACAAACTAACACGATGATCGCTGTATGGAAGTCTGCAATGCGACTGACACAAGGTGACGGTGGGAAAGAACTGGAGAGCAGGCGTGGGGACTGCCCATTATATACGGCCATGCTGACGGTCATGTGACGTCTGGTGGGCGGTCCATCAGGGATTGCTAGAAAAGTCTGCCGTGCGGCCCGATGCTAGGTGGCACCAGTCCTATATGTAATGACCTACTGAAGGAACCCTCTCAAAGTAAGATCAATTTTTTCAATCTTTCTGAAGGTCCACAAGGTCTCTCTGATATACCAATTTGAGAGAACCTTAAAAATATAAAAATTGGGGTGCTGTTGAGCCAGAGCATGGCGGCTCCCTGAAACTACAGCTCAATTAAAAATAAATAAATAAAATACGAATAAATAAGTACTTTTCTGGAGGCACTGGTTAGAGAAGACTGCAGATCCGGCAACTGGAATTACTGGTAACTCACGATGAGGAACCGGAAGCAAGATAGGGGCAACAAGGAGGAGTTAAAAGTAAAACTAATCCAGGATCCCCTATCACAAGGTCTGCGCAGGGCCGCACTACTACGTAGAAGACTCAAGCGAGGAAGAAACATTACAAAGTCGGGGCCATAAAATTAACTGTTTAATGAGCATTGTGTCAGGATTGTCTGAAAAATGTGATTCTCTGACAACCAGGGTGAACACGATGGAAACGGAGGTAAAAGTAATAAAAATAGAAATGTCTGAGTCCAGCAAGTGTGCAGAAGCAGCTATGGGCACAGCAGCTAACCTGGTCAAGGAGAATACCCACCTCAGAACCTGGCTTGAGACATGAGAAAAATCAGGCCAAGTCTGCAAATTTTCGTATTATTGGGATGCCCGAATGTAACGGGGGATCACCTTGTCCTCTTGCTCTCAGAATGGCTGGATAAAAAGCTGGGGCAACCCTTCTCGGAAAGACAAATCCAGATCCAGAAAGCTTACCGTATAGCACCGAGGGGAAGGCAAAACAACTCAAAGGCCCCCAGACCAGTCGTGGCAATCTTGGATGGTACTGATTCAAGGAATTTTATATTGGCATTAACTAGACAGAAAAAAAAACAAAAAACTTTGCTGCATGAAGGAGTCCAAGTGCAGTTATACCCAGACTTGAGTTTTGTTACCCGGTAAAGGAAGAAGAGCTATGACTGAGTATGTGCTCTCCTACACAAGCCACAAATTCCCCATAATATGCTCTTCCCTGCGCGACTTAGGATTTTACACGGGGGAAGGGAGTCTATATTTTTTCAGAATTGGCTGAAGCCCTAAAATGGGCCCAGAGACATAACCCACCGTAGAGACGTAGGGAATCTTCGGACCAATCGGACTGAGAAGACGCAGATGCAGAGAAGACCTGATTGGGATGCCACATGGCTGGTCACCAGGTTTGCAATTTGTTGGGCACTATAAAGCACTAACACAAGGCTTGATGGACATGTTTAAAGAACTCGGCTCAGAACTATAAACACTTCCTGTTAAGCTCCATATCTGAGTATTTGGAAATTAAAAATGGTTGAAATCAGGAGTTATTTGGATACACCTGTCATGTCCTTGGCTCTTTATAGTATATGGGTTTAAAAAGTTCTAGTACTAAATTGTGGAGAACAGGGGCACCCTGTCAAAAGTTCTCCCCTAAAGTTGTCTCTTATCCCAACAGTTGGTAGTTTTAAAACCACAGTTACGGACATATGAAATCTGCCAGCAGATAAAGGCCTAGAGGTCTATCAAGTCTGCTCGAATGTGCAGCTAGCACCCCTTATTCTGCAGCTGCCCCTCCCTTCCACCCTTCCCCTTCATTAACCCTCCCCCTTGTCCTGTCCCATCCTCGTTTGAAGCAGTCCACTGTTCTACTGCATACCACTTCAGCAGGTAACGCATTCCACCCAGCCACCACCCTCTCTGTAAAAAAGTGTCTCCTCATCTCCCTCCTGAACCTTCCTCGCTCCAGTCTCATATCATGGCCCCTGGTGGCCCTCCCCTACTTTGAACAGCCCCTCTGTACCCGTCTTGTTTATTCCTTTCATGTATTTAAAGGTTTCAATCATGTCACCCTTGTCTCTCCTCTCCTCCAGTGAGTACATGTTCAACTCCTTCAACCTCCTCTCGTATGATAAGTTGACAGTTCCTGAAGTATTTTTATAAAAATGGTTCATACTGTAGCTCCCCCCCAGACAATTAAAAATATTCTGATGCTACTAGTAATTTACCATTTAATGTAACAACGCATGACCATTCACCTCTTGTGCAAAGGAGAAGGAACTCGTAATCCTTTTGATAACATCCATACAAGTTAAGTATCATGCAGCTCATGGGCTTGAACAGCAAATAACTAGAAAATAATCTGCACTAAAATGTGTTTACTGAATTCCTCCCAAGGATGTATCCCATAGAAACAGTACAAAATATTTAATTTGTATTAAGAGGGGGTGGCGCCCTCCAGTGGAATTTTTCTGAATGAATTCTAATGTACCATCTCAAGAAATGTTTACTGAATGTCTTATTTTAAGACCAATAAACAAAGTTAAAAATAAATATATGTATATAAAAATAATTCCTGAAAACGATGCAGTACAGGAGCCCAACAGCATAAAAAGTACAGTTACGCAGGAACTTACCGTAACATTAGATCTTCGAGAGGATCTCTTGTACCAGGCCACACCTATGGAACTCTAGCCCCCAGGCACTAGGACCACATGGAAACTTTTCTAGCTAGCACTCTATCAGGAGGCCACCTACTCCAATGTCATACACCGATGCTGCCCCATTCTATAAGTATGGGCAGCCCCCCCTGCCTTCCTCAGTTCTCCTGATGGAAACCATAAGCTACCTGGCCCCCGCTGAGGGAACTGAGGAGGAATTCAAGGTTCCCTCCAATGAAAGGATGGAAAAAAAAAGGACATACAGACAGAGAAGGGCCTCTCAGGCCCAAGGGGAAGAAAGGAGGAACAGCATGGCCTGCTGCAAGAGATACTCTCGAAGATCTAATGTTACGTTAGGTTCTTGCGTAGCTGTATTATCTTACTTTGAGGGTATCTCTTGTAGCAGCCCACACCTATGGAATGAGTCCCAAGCAGTTCCTTCATCAGACAGCACAGTCTGGGTGAAGGAAACCTCGAGCCTAAGAAAGTAGGCCCTGAAGGACAGCTAGGCCAAAGCTGGCCCTATGCTTAGAGGCAATGTCCAGACTATAGTGCCTGGTAAAGGTGTGGACAGAACTCCAAGTAGCAGCAGCACAGATCTCTGCAGCTGAAAAAACTTCCTGAAACAGGCAACAGAAGTGGCCTCTGGTGGAATGGCAACTCAACGCCAGGAAGATCCTCGTAATTCCGGTAACAAAATACAGCTGGGCCAACCATTTGGAAAAGCACCGTTTTGAAACAGGGACACCCTCATTCCCAGGTGCGAAAGAAACAAACAGAGGACTTCCGACAGTCCTTAGCATGGTGTGTATAGTAGCGCAGAATTCTATGCACATCTAACACGTGGAGCAATGCTTCCCCTGGATTAGCATGCCCAGGGAAATAAACAGGAAAGTTGGATGGATCAATTTAAAGTAAACTCAGACACTACCTTGAGAAGAAACTTAGAGTTAGTACGTAAAGACACCTTGTCTTTGTGGAAAATCAAATAAGGCTCCTCACACATGAGCACCTGTAGCTCTGAAATCCTTCAAGCAGAAGTAACAGCAACTATAAATGTTTTCCACAACAGAAAGCATAACCTGCATGCCACTGCTGGCTCAAAAGGAGCCAATGTAAGTTCTTACAGCACAAAATTCAAGAGGCAGGACTGGATTGCGGATAAGAGGCTTCAGGTGAAGAATGCCTCTCAGAAATGTAGGGGACACCTCCAGTTGTGCGACCGTATGTCAATCAAATAGTACATTTACGTAAGAACTTACCGTAACAGTAGATCTTCGAGAGAGGCTCTTGCAGTAGGTAATTACACATAGGACGGACGCCGGCAGGACCCCACGGAAAAATTTCTAGCTAGCAGTCCCTGGCGAGGGACCGCCCCCACGTCAGGTGACTGGCCTCAGAAGACGTCGGTATAAAGGGGCGGTCCCGGGCGCCTGCCTTCCAGTTCTTTCCTGCCACAGGCCGAAAGAGGCCGGACAAGAGAGAAGCGGATATTTCTCTATATGGAAAAGGAGCTGAAAAAAGCCTAGGGGATGGAGGCTGGAAGGTTTATTGCAAGAGCCTCTCAAAGATCTACGGTTACGTAAGTTCTACGCTAACTGTACTATCTTACTCGAGAGGGCTCTTGCAGTAGGTAATTACATATAGGACTGAATCCCAAGCAGTCTGGAATAAAGAAAAGCACCGGGAGGAGGAAACTACTCCAAGTAGTAACTCTAGCCGTGCAAGCCTCAAGACAGGAGGCCTTGCAAAACAGCCAGCCCGAAGCCTGCTCTATGGCGAGAGGCAATATCCAAACTGTAGTGTTTCGAAAAGGTATGGACGGAAGTCCAGGTGGCGGCAGTGCATATGTCTGCCGCAGACACATTCTTGAAACAAGCTGCAGAGGCAGCTACTCCTCTTGTGGAGTGGCCTCTGACTTGACCTGGGAGGGTCTTGTGGTATTTGTCATAACACAAAGTGATGCAATGAGCCAACCACTTAGACAGGCATTGCTTGGAAACAGCATTGCCTTCCCTTGTGTGAGCAAAAGAGACGAACAACTGATCAGTCTTTCTGAGATCCTTCGTCCTGTTGGTGTAGTATCTCAGAATCCGGTGAACATCCATAGTATGGAGTAAATATTCCCCTTGGTTAGAGTACTGCATAAAAAAGGCAGGTCGCTCTATGGACTGATTTAAGATAGACTCTGCTACTACTTTGGGAGAAATTTAGGATCTGCGTGAAAAGCAACTCGTTCCTTGTGAAAAATCAAGTAGGGGATTTTACACATCAGGGCCTGGAGCTCGGAGACTCTTCGAGCTGAAGTGACTGCCACCAAGAAGAATGTCTTCCACGAAAGAAACTTCAGATCTGCAGAAGCTGCAGGTTCGAAGGGAGGAAGCGTAAGTTTCTCGAGAACAAAATTCAAGTCCCAAGGGGGAGCAGGAGTACGGATGGGGGGCCTCAGATGGAGGACCCCTCTGAGAAAGGTCTTAGAGACCTCCAGTTGAGCGTAAGCTTTGTCTGCGAAGGGAACATGACAGGCTGAGATGGTCGTCATGTGATCCTTCAAAGAGGCATGGCTGAGACCCAGGTCGAACAGATGACGTAAATACTCCAGCAGAAGCCCCGCTGAACAGGAGAAAAGCTCCACGTTCTTGGAGGCGGCCCAAATAGTGAATCTTTTCCACTTCATGGCATAAGTGGACCTGGTGGAGGGTTTTCTGGCCTCCACTAAAATCTCCGCCACTTTGGGACACACACCAAAACGGATTGGGCTAGGTCTGCAGGAGCCATGCATGCAGTTGAAGTGATTTGAGGCCTGGATGGACCAGGGTCCCCTGATCCTGGGTCAACAAACCTCGAAAAAGAGGAAGAGGAGGATCCTCTGAATATTGTTGTAGAAGACAGAACCAGATTTGCCTGGGCCAGAAAGGAGCGATCAGAATCATTCTCGCTCCTTGTGAGGCTAGTTTCTGCAAGACTCATGGGATCAGAGGAATTGGGGGAAAAGCATAGCCGAATCTGTCCTTCCAGTCTAGAGATAGAGCGTCGTTCCAGAAAGCGCCTTGCTCTGGAACGAGCGAGCAAAAGATGGGAAGTTTTGTGTTTTGGGAGGATGCGAACAGGTTGACCTGCGGAGTTCCCCAAAGCTGAAAAATATCATCTAGTACCCCTTGGTCCAGTTCCCACTCGTGAGCCAGAGGAGAAGAGCGGCTTAGCTTGTCTGCCAGGGTGCTGTCGACTCCTGGAACATGAATCACTGTGAGGTGAAGGTCGTGTTGTGTTGCCCAATCCCAAACCCTCATTACCTCCCTGCATAAAGGGTAGGACCGAGTTCCTCCCTGCTTGTTGATGTACCACACTATGCACATGTTGTCCGTCTGGACGGCTAGGTGTCCGGGAAGGATGTATTGGTGAAGGGCTTGAAGAGTGTACAACACTGCCCGAAGCTCGAGCACACTGATGTGAAGAGTTTGTTCTAATCTGGACCAAGAGCCCTGGGTCCAATGAGGGCCTAGATGGGCTCCCCAACCTTCGCCTGAGGCGTCTGTGGTTAGAGTCTGGGAGGGGGAAGGATGAAAGAAAGGGACCCCCCCGAAACAGGTTCTCTCGAACCATCCACCACTGCAAGTCTCGCGACATCGGCGATGAGATCAGAACTAATTGATCTAGGTCATCCACTAGTTGACCCCACTGAGAGCGAAGAGTCCACTGAGAAATCTTCATGTGGAGTCGAGCTCGGGGGACCGTCTGAATAGTGGCCGCCATGAGCCCGAGAAGGCGGAGGACCGACCTCATGAGAGGAGCCCTGCGGTCAGGATAGCAGAAAATCTGGCCTGAGAGAGGCCACCCTGTCCGGAGGCAGGAAGGCCTTGCCCATGGTTGTATCGAGGATCGCCCTGATGAACTGTAGCCTCTGGGAAGGGTCCAGATGAGACTTGGAATGGCTGATGGTAATACCCAGGCAAGCGAAAACCTGCTGGGTGAGGGACAGGAAACACAGGAGTTCCTCCCTGGACGAGGCCGCCAGGAGCCAGTCGTCCAGGTAAGGGAACACCTGTACTCTCATGGTATGCAGGTGGGCCGCCACCACTGCCAGGCATTTGGTAAATACTCGGGGGGCCGAGGATAGACCAAAAGGGCGCGCCTTGAATTGGTAGTGGTCCCCCTGAAATGCAAAACAAAGGTATTTGCGATGGGAGGGGCGAACAGGAATGTGCAGATAGGCATCCTGCATATCCAGGGCACAAAGCCATTGACCCAGCCGGAGGAGGGGCAGAAGGCTCTGCAGAGAGAGCATCCTGAACCTTTTGTACTCTACATAAAATTCAGAGAACTGAGATCTAAAAATCGGTCGGAGATCTCCAGTCTTCTTTGGGACCAGGAAGAAATGGGAATAGTAACCTGTCCCCAGAAGATGAAGGGGGACGGGCTCTATCGCTTGCTTCATGAGAAGAGCCGAGATTTCTTCCCAGACCAAAGGAAGGTGTTCCCTTGAATACGACGACTTCAGAGGGGGGTGGGGGGTGGTTTCTGAAGAAACTCTATGGAGTGTCCTTCCGCTATAAGCTGGAGCACCCAAGAATCCGTGGTTATCCTCTCCCATCCCAGAAGGTGGAGGGAAAACCTCCCTCCTACCTGTTCTTCCAGGAAGTCCGGAGACGGTGGGAGAGGAAAGGAATCAGGTGGTGGGCGAGCGCCGAGCTGAAGCACCCGCTGCTTTTTGGGCGGGGGCTTAGCACCGCTAAGCCCGACGTCGGCCCATCTTCCCTGTGGTTTCGCCTTTGGCCAATTCCGTCTGCGAAAGGAACAGCGCTGCTGCTGATGGGGACGGTATATGGAATCCACTGATTTCAGACCCGTCCCCTTCTCTTGCAAATCGGTGATGTCATCCTTGACATCACCCCCGAAAAGCAACAACCCCCGGAAAGGTGCCTCCTGAATAGTGGATTGCACCTCCGGGACCAAACCTGACACGCGGAGCCAGGCATGACGCCGTAGGCCCACGACGAAAGCAGAGCTCCGCTCGGCAGTGTCCACTGCGTCCTATGTCGCATGCAGGATGTGGCGACTGGCCGAATAAGCAGAGCGTACGAGATCAGCCAACTCCTGTTTGACTTGGGAGTCAGGCAAAGAGTCCAGCTTGGTTTCCACCTGATTAAGGACGGCCTTCTGGTAGTCCCCCATGTGCCAGATGTGGTTCAGGGCTCGAATCCCCAGTGTGGAGGAAGCATAAATCTCTCTTCCATACTGGTCCAGAAGGTGAGATTCCTTATCAGGAGGGGACGAGCTAAGATGCTTTGGGTTCGCCGTCCGGCCATGAGTGGCGCTAATCACGACAGAGTCAGCATGAGGGTGAGAATCTAGGAAGTCAACACCCTCGGGAGCCTGTTATAGCCTGTTTGACGTCCTAGGAAGTGGGGCTAAGGCCGACGGCTGTTTCCATATTGTGGTGACAAGGGCAGCGTGAGGCTCTATCCAGGGTGGCACTAGTGTAGAAGCTGTCACAGGCAGATCCAGATGTTCAGTGACTTTTCAGACACTGAGGATCTGGTTCCAAAGAGTGCCACTGATTGACTTCCTGGATTTTTCTAAGCAACTCCGTAAAAGAAGGATCCTCCGGGGGAGACTTCGGAGGAGTCCTCGGCCGGGGCTTCGACGGAGAGCGAGGCTCGTCGTCTCTCTCGGAGCATCCGTCGGAAGAGTCCGAGGAATCCGAGAGTGAACAGGAGGAAGAAGAATAAGACTCTCTTTCCCGACCCGGGGCAGGAACGGGTCCCTTGGGAAGCACCCGGGGACGCGTGTCCTGCCCCTCCCTGGATCCAGATGGAAGAACCCTGGAATCCGGAGGTGGGGAGGGAGTGTGCCGCCTGGGGCATAGCGGAGCCTGAGACGGCACTATCGCTGGAAGGGGGCTCTCGACCTCCTTGGTGAGCTGAGCCCTGGCCTCAGCCACCAGGAAAGCCAGAGTCTCCTGCAGGTCCACGCGGCGGGCGGTGGTGGAGGAGGAGGAGGTGGGGGATAAGAATAGGGGAAACCCATATGGAGCATATCCAAAACCGGCTCGGGTATTGGGACGTCGAGTACTGGGCGTCGAGTACTCGCGCGGATATGATGTTCCAGGTACACGGTGTCGAATAAGATGGCGGGTAACGGGGCCGGGGGCTGCCTGCGAGATGGCCCGCCAGAAACCTCGCGGGCGGGTCTGGAGCGGAGAGCCTGGAGGGCCCAGGGAGGAGAAACTCTCCTGCGTCGGTAAGACCGATGTCGGGCCGACGGCGGAGGCCCCTGACACAGGGAGTACCGACGTCAGAGGGGCGACGCCGGAGCTGGTGTCTGGGGAGCCAGCGTCCAGGTCCGTTGCACCAGGCGGAGGAGGGACCGACGGAGGCAAAAGATCCCCAACTGCCAGGGGACGGAGGAAAAGTCCCAGGATCAGGATGGGGACTCTGGTTCCCTGGACTGCAGTGAAGCTGCGGTGAACCGGGCAGCGGACACTGAGGGGTCCATTGTCGGTTCCCTCGCGGCTGGACGGACTGAGCTGACATGAGGCATAGAGGCGAGCTCGGCAGATGCGGAGGGGCCGACGTCCGATCTAAGGGGCCTCTCACGGAGGCAGGTCGAGAGGAAGGGTCGGCCTGGTCCTGTGGGGAAGGGGCCATGCGTCCCAGAAGGGTCGGACGTCTTACCGGCCCTCTCTGGGCGGACGTCAGAGGAGCCGACACCCAGCTTACGAGTCGCCCGCTAAGGTAGCCGCAAGCCTGCGGCTGAACCAGGCGGAGGCCTCCAACAGCCGGGCGCCTGCAAGGCCGAGCACGAGCCAGATGGGCGGGCCGACGCCGCCTCAGAAACCTCAAGGCGGCCATCGAGAGCGGTCCCCAGAGGGGATGTTACCTGAATCCCGCGACTCCTGAGGAGAGCACGGTGGAGGAGCCTTGTCCCGGTGCCTGTCCTTGTCCTTTCTTTCGATGGCCTTCAGGGGAAGTGGACGCCTGCCTTAGCTTTTTAAGCTCCTTCTCCATCGAGCTCATTTTCTTTTTGAGGATACGAGCCTCCAGGGATTGCTGCTGTCTCTTCCGGGTGGCCGCGTTAAAGTTAAGGCAATGCTGGCACTTCTCAACTGGATGATCCGGGCCTAGGCAGAACAAGCACAGGGAGTGGCCGTCCTTGTGCGGTAGTTGGGAGCCGCATGAGTTGCACTTGTTCTTGTGCTCGGAAGGTGTAGGGGATGACATACACCGACGTTAACACTGACGTCTGTCGAAAAAATAAGATTTTTCAGTAAAAAAGCAGCGAAGGTAGGGCTGAAGAAGCACAAACTTTTCAGCGAGCTGCTGCGAGCTAACAGCGGGAAGAACTGGAAAGGCGGGGCATCCGGGACCGCCCCTTTATACCGACGTCTCCTGACGCCAGTCACCTGACGTAGGGGCGGTCCCTCGCCAGGGACTGCTAGCTAGAAATTTTTCCGTGGGGTCCTGCCGCCTGCCGGCGTCAGTCCTATATGTAATTACCTACTGCAAGAGCCTTCTCGAAGTAAGATCTTTATTTAACCAGGCAGATCACCGTTGAGATAAACTGATTTTCGAGGCGGACATGGGATAGGTAAACAAAAGTCAATATGATGCATACAAATAGCTTCCTTGACAGGTAGCATACAAGTGCATATTACGGATACAGAACAAAAGGGTTATGCATGACAGCGTACAAATATATGCACTAAACAGGCAGGTCACTTACGATATAGTCAGTCACAATAAATACAGGTTACTCACCTGTAACAGGAGTTCTAGGAGTGGTGTATATTCATCCACACTGTCTGGAAGGTTCCTTGCTGCTTTAAATCTTGCCGGAAGGTCTTCAATCTGGCTCCTACCACCCACCTGGGTGGTAAAACCCTCGGCTCCGCTCCGCTCCATGATGCCAGATCTAGCCCACTGGAAGCCAGGTAGCGTGAAGCCAGGGAGGTCGGGTGGGTCGTGTGGATGAACCACATATACCACTCCTAGAACTCCTGTTACAAGTGAGTAACCTGTATTTCTAGGGACGTGGATATGTTGTTCAATCCACACTATCTGGCAGACTCCTAGCAGTTCTCCGGGAGGAGGGAAGCAAGGCGCGCAACCCCTACTTAGGGAATAAGGACTGGAGAACCGAGGTCCCAATACCAGCATCCCAGCGTGACTCAAGGTCAATGTGGTAATGGGAAATAAAGGTGTGTGCCGATTTCCAGGTAGCAGCCCTGCAGATTTCCCGGATAGGGACGTCCCGAGAAGCAGCCACCGAAGCAGCGGTATGGCGGGTAGAATGAGCTCTTATCCCTTTGGGAGGCTCCATGCCCACCAAACTATAGCAGAGATCTATGCAGGAGGTGACCCACCTGCTTATCGTCCGCTTGGCAGCAGGTCTGCCAGGTGCGGCTTCAGCGTAGGCGACAAAGAGCTGGCGAACCTCTCCCCAAACTTTAGCCGTCCACTCCTTATAATAAGCGACCGCTCTTCTAGGGTCCAGAGTATGGAGCCTATATTCAGCCTCAGAGGTGTGATTGGGATAGAATACCGGCAGAGTCAACACCTGGTTAAGGTGAAACTCTGACACCACTTTCGGAAGGAGCTTCGGGTGGGGGCGCAGGACAACCTTGTCCCTGTGGAAGACCAGATAAGGAGACTATGGAGAGCGCCTGGAGCTCTCCCATCCTTCTGGGTGATGCAATAGCCACCAAGAAGGCGGTCTTCCACAACAGGTGGGAAATAACGCACCTGTGCATCGGTTCGAATGGCTTGCTCATGAGCTTAGCCAATACCAGCAATAGACCACAAGGAGGTGGAGGTTCTCGCACTGGAGGGGATATGTGATCAAGGCCTTTGAAAAAGCACCCAACCACCTTCTTCTGCGCCAACTGCTTGCCAGTCCACGCCCAGTAAGCAGAGATGGCTGCCAGGTGCACCTTAAGGGTCGTCGACCAAAGCCCTAGCTGAGAAAGGGGCCACAGGTAGTCCAAAATGCTAGCCAATGGACAGGAAGAAGGGTCCAACCCCTTGTCCCGACACCAAATGGAGAACCTCTTCCATTTAAAGGCATAGCATTTTCTGGTCGACTCCTTACGGGACACCTCAACGACGCTGAGGACCTCGTGGGAAAGACCCAAGGCCTGGAACCCCAGCCACTCAGGAACCAGGCCGTCAAGTGCAGGGATTGAAGATCCGGATGGAGAACCTTCCCCTTGCTGACTGAGATCAGGTCCGGGCAGGCTGGAAGCCACCTCGGGAGCCTGGAGCTGAGGCTGCGGAGATCTGGGTACCAGAACTGGAGGGGTCAGTCTGGGGCTACCAGAATCACCTGCGCCTTGTCCCTCTTCGCCTTGAGAAGTACCTTGTGGATCAAGGAAAATGGAGGAAAGGCGAAGAAGAGGACCGGGGTCCACGGCCTCGAGAAGGCATCCCCCTGCAGCGAGCCCTGCTGAAGGGGGTGGGCGTGAAACAGCATCAGTTTTGCATTCTCCCTTGAGGCAAACAGGTCCACCTGAGGTGTGCCCCAGTGGGAAAACAGATCGTGTACTACCTCCAGCAGGAGAGACCACTCGTGAGATGCAGCACCTATCTGGCTTAGGGCATTGGCCAGAGTGCTGGAGGCTCCTGCCACATGGATGGCTAGGAGAGCCTCCTCCAGTCTGCTCACGAGAGACCAAGTGCGTAGAGTCTCCTTGCACAGAGGCAAGGAGTGCGTCCCGCCCTAGCGGTTTAGGTAGTACATGGTCGTGGTGTTGTCCGTCTGGACCTGGACCACTTGACCCCATACAAAAAGAGCAAAGGTGGTGAGGGCTAGTCAGACCGTTTGAAGCTCCAGCAGATTGATGTGGCATCGAGACTCCAGAGGGGACCAGAGGCCGTGCGCTCTGAGCTCCCCCAAATGGGCACCCAAACCCAGAGATGTGTCTGTTGTTACAGTGACCGTCGGCTCTGGGCAGACAAACGGGATACCCTCCTGCAGATGAGCCGGAACGATCCACTACTGGAGAGCGTTCCCCATCTCCTGGGTTACTATCACTGGCTGGTCCAGAGGACTGGAGTGCTGTGACCATTGGCAGGTCAGCCCCCATTGCAGGGGATGCATATGTCAGCGGGCCCAATGGACCATGGTGGTGCAGGAGGCCACTAGGCCAAGGAGGCGCAGGAAGTCCTGGGCAGGGTGCAATTGCCCAACCAGAAATGATTGGGCAAAGGAGGAAAGAACATCGTCCCTGTCCGCGGGGAGCCATGCTCTGACTCTAAGAGAGTCGAGCTCTGCCCCGATGAACTGAGCCACCTGCGTTGGCACGAGTTCCGATTTAGCCTCGCTGATGAGGAGGCCAATCTTAGAGCAGACCTGGAGGGCCAGATCCCTGGACTGCTCCAACGCCAGCCTGGAGGGGGCTGCAATCAGCCAGTCGTCCAGGTAAGGGTACACCCGGACCCTTCGGCGCCAGAGAATGCTGTCACCACTGCCATGCATTTGGTGAAGACCCTGGGAGCTAGAGAGAGGCTGAATGGCATAGCCTGGAACTCGTAAAGGGATCCCTCTGCCCTGAAGTGGAGGAATCGCTGGTGAGACTGAGGGATTGGGACATGAAAGAACGCGTACTGGAGGTCCAGAGAGCAGAACCACATGCCTTGTTCCAAGGATGGAATGATCTGAGCCAGAGTGACCATCCTGAAGGTACGAGACCTTAGGAACTTGTTCAGGTCATGTAGGTCTAGAATGGGGCGCCAGCCCCTCATCCATTTTAGGACCAGGAAGTACATGAACACAAACCCTGGGTCTGGTGGAGGATCCGCCACCTCCTTGATCACCTCCTTCTGGAGGAGCAGGGCAGTGTCAGCTCAATGAGCAGACAGAAATGCGGCGGACCCCGCAGTCCCCCATGGGGTAACGGCTCGATAGGGTGGGGACTACTCGAATTCCAGAGGCAGACCCTTTCCTACCACTTCCAGCACCTAGCGGTCTGTGGTGATATCGGACCAGGCGGAAAGGAAGTAGCGGAGCTGTGTCCCCATGGGGGGAACCCGAGGAGGAGTGACGAGGTTGGGGGTGACACCCCTCAACCCATCACTGGGCAGGCCTGGAGGAAGGGCCGGCCGAGGGGCCTCCTGGACCTTTCCCTCCCGGCTTCCTGCTGGAGGAAGCTGCAGGCTTGGCTTTGGGATGCCAAAGAGCGAGCCTGCTGGCCCTGATGCCGGTGTTGCTGGGCCAGATGTGCCACAGGGGCTGAAGGTTGAAAGTGCTAACACTGCTGCTGGCGGCCCTTGTCCTTCTGTGCAGACGTGACAGAGTCCAAGGTGGCACTGGACTTCTCGATCCTTTGCAGATGATCCTCCACCCCGGGGCCGAACAAGTCGGTACCCAAGAAGGGAATGTCTGCCAGCTTGTGCTGGGTATCTGCTGTAAAAGTGGAGATCCGCAGCCAAGCTCTGCGGCGCATGGCCACTGCGGCCACTATTGACTGGGCACACGAGTCAGCTATGTCCAAGGAAGTTTGGAGTTGCTGTTTGGCCACCGCCCTTCCCTGATCCTGCACCTGCTTGATCGCTGTCTGGAGGTCAGCCGGGAGATGAGGAATCACCTCATCCAGGGAGCCCAAAAGGGCGTGCAAAAAGTGTGCCATCAGAACAGCCGAGCTGGCGTGACGAAGGCCTAGGGAGGAAGCAGCATAGACTTTCTGCCCGGAATAGTCCAGTTTCTTGGACTCTCTATCGGGTGGCTTGTCCACATCCCGAACATTTCCGGAGCGCCGGGAAACACTGTTGGTCACTAGCCCCTCTGTGGAGGGTTGTTCAGAGAAACCGGAGCGTGAACCAGTGGGAACGGCATACTCTCGAGCCATCCTGGTCGAAGGTGCTGGACAAGAAGCTGGCCGCTGCCATAGCTCCAGGGCCGGGCCAACAATGGCTTCAGCCACTGGGAAGGCCTCCGTAGGGGAATCCCCTTGGTCCAGTATCTCCATGAGAGGATACTTGGCCCACTTTGAAACGGGTTCGAGCTTCATCCCAGTGGACTATGGTGAGCCGAAGCATTCCAAGGAACGAGGATGGGATCTCGTCCACAGACTGACCCCCAGTGGACTCCAGGTCAAGGGGCCTGGAGAACAGGGAAGAGTCATCATCAGACTCCGAGGAGTCTGCAAACAGCTGCCGAGGGCCTGAGCCACCCTCCACCTGCCGAGGCCGATCGGGAGTGAGGGTGACGGACAACCGATGGGGCAAGCCCTGACCCGACAGAGAATCTTTGGTCGGGGCCCCAAATTTAGGTTATGGAGGCAGGGGTTCCACCACAATGGGCGGTGCAGCCGATTTCGGCCGAACAACCGGCGCCGGCTTCGGGTCCTTGATTGCGACGAGGGTTGTTCAGCCGCTTCTGGTGACAGCCACTTAATGGCCAGGGAAGGAGTCAGCTTATTCCCAGTCAAAAGGAGCTGCTGTCACATCAGATCCTCGTAGCGCTGACGCAATTTGCGCCAGAGCCTATCCTCCAAAGAGGACGAAGACTAGGATGAATGGCGCCACCACTTTCCATGGTAGCGAGACCAAGACCATCGATGTCAGCGAGATCGGCTGGACCGGGAAGAGGTCAGAGACCGAGACCTTCAGTGTTTCTGAGGGGAAAGTCTGAGAGGGGGCCCGGGAAACCCGCTCCTCCCTCAGTTCAGGGACCTTAACCGGGGACTCCCGCACAGGAGGCACAGGCAAGTCCTCAGTTTCCACCGGGGGAACCGGTGAAGGGTTGTTGGCTTCTCCAGTCGACAGCCCGTCCGACGGGTCGAGAAAAACCTCGACTGCGTCGACGGGTGTCTCGGCCGGCTGACCTGGAGGGGACACCAGAAGCCAGCGGCCCTTAGCCGCAACCCTCGACTGAGTACAGTGTCGACTATCGGGGAAGGGACCTCTCCCGCCCCACGAACGCTCGACAGTGGGACTTACCTTAGAGTCCTTCTTCTTGGACAGAGAGGAATGTCCCGAAGGCCCCTCTCCCTTGGTGGAGAGGGACTGACAAAGCTCCTTGATCGAAGCCGTGTAGGAGGAGCCCAAAGAGAGCAGGATAAATGCCGCACCCGAAGATGATGATGCAGCCTGGGCTGCTTCCTCCTTGAGGGCGATCATTTGTTCGAGCTGTTCAGCCGAGCCCGCCGCCGGACACCACCCATCGGGGTCTCCTTCGACTTGACCGAAGGATATAGTTTCTTGGGGCGCCTAAGTTGTAATCTGGCAGCACGATCCTCTAAGACCGTAGTTGAAAAGGACTTACACAAGTCGCAGGCCTGTGAATCATGCTCAAGCCCAAGGCAGTACACACACGTGGAGTGCGGATCAGTCCGGGACATCATCTGCCCACAGGGGCACTGACGAAATCCGGGAGTCGATTTGTCTATCGCAGCTGCAAGAGAAGATGAAAACCCAAGTCTTGTAAATTTTAAGATTAGTTTCGGGTAAACCGAAGAGTTTGGATCCAGGCCTAAAACGCAGAGCGCAAAGGAGGGAACCTGAGCTTCCAAGCGGTAAGAAAGATCTGACGTCACGGGGCAGAGCCGAGAATTTTACCACCCGGGTGGGTGGGAAGAGCCAGGATGAAGAACTTCCGGCAACATTTAAAGCGGCAAGGAACCTGCCAGTAAGTGTGGATTGAACAACATATCCATGTCCCTAGAACCAAGGATTTTCTGTTACTATGGCTGAAAATGATCTGGCAGTTGAGGCACAGGAGTCGGGTAATCAGTGCATGGATTGGTTCAAACTACTGTGACATTCCAATAAAAAGAGCACAGTGCAGGCTATCTGCTTTAAGTGGTAAGCAAGTGAAAACGCTGATGTTATTAGAATACAGTATTTCCAGGGGAGCCAAAATTGTCAGCTTAGACATACTGTAGTATCAAAAAGTACAGTTATGTAAGAACTTACCGTAACAGTAGATCTTCAAGAGGAGCTCTTGCAGCAGGTAATACCATTAGGACAGAGTCCCAAGCAGTGCCCAAAGATAGGCTCAGGTCTGAGTGGTAGGTGGTAGAGAAACTGACAACACAGGCAGAAGCAGAGTATACTAGGAGAGTAGGCCCTGAAGGATGGCTAGTCCAAAACCTGCTCTCCTCCTAGAAGCAATGTCTAGGCTGTAATGCCTGATGAAGGTATGGATATTGTGCTCCATGTCACAGCAGCACAGATGTTTGCTGAAGAGACATTCCTTAGGGAAGCAAAGGAAGTGGCCACGGCTCTGGTGGAGTGGCCCTTGAAGGGGTTTACCATGGTACTGGTAGCAAAAGGAAATGCAGTGCACTAGCCAACGAGCTAGAGACTGCTTAGGAGACGAACAACTGTTCCGTCTGTCGGGAGGAACGTGTTCTGTGAAGGTAATATCTTAGGATTCTATGAACATCCAAGGTGTGCAACACCGCTTCACCTGGTTAGAAACCTCAGGATAATAAACAGGAAGAAAAAATTACTCACCTTAGTAATTGCTTTTCTTCTCATGGAGTCTTGCTGTATTAGGACTAAATGCAGTTTGCCACTGCACTCGAACTGCCCCGGAGAGGACAGGGTTAACTCCAGAGCAGTCTGAGTTCCACAGTGAGGCGCTGTTCAAAGCTTCTATCTGGCTAGTTTCAAATGAAACTGCCAGGTTCTTACTGAAGCTAAACTAATATAGCAAATCTGTGTGGAAAAACTCTACACTAGCCATTGGCTACCTACCAGTAGTAGAACAAAAACAACAATCATAGAATAATAACAAAATCACCTGTTATTGTTAGAATCACCCATGACAAGCACTAATAGGCCCCTCTCCCAAAAGACTAAAGTCCAGAGAGGGTCACCTATCACTTAACAAAAACAGAATCACCTAGTTCCTAACCCAAATGAACAAAAAGGGGGAGCTAGAGAGAAATGAAATGGCATGACAGAGCTTGCACCAATTTGACAACACCATACTCAAGTGGGAGTTCTGAGCGGGGTAGGAGGGAGGTTGTCCTAATACAGCAAGACTCCATGAGAAGAAAAGCAATTACTAAGGTGAGTAATTTTTTCTTCAAACACCATGAAGTCTTGCTGCTATTAGGACTAAATGCAGATTATACAGCAGTACCTCCATGGAGGAGGGTCAGAACCTACTTGGGGAATAGGCTCTGAAGCACAGCTGTGCCAAACCAAGCATCTCTCCTGGACTGGACATCCAGGGAATAATGCTTGGTAAAGGTGTAGATTGTTTTCCAGGTAGCAGTTTGGCAAATTTCCAAAATGGGAATATCTCTAGCAGCCGCTAGAGATGCAGCTGTACCCCTGGTGGAATGAGCCCTCAGTCCTGGGGAGGTTCTCTACCTAGTTTTGGTAACAGAACTGGATACAGCGACAATCCACCTGCCAATTGTCCTCTTAGTGGCAGGTCTCCTTTGCCAACTTCTCCATAGGTAAGGGAAGAGTTGGAGGGATTCGAACCTGTGACCCTTAGTGCTGTTCCAAATAGTAGCTTAGGGCTCTTTTGACGTCCAGACTGTGCAATCTCCTCTCCCTGAGGAGGAATGCTCAGTGAAAATACTGGAAAGAGATGGATTGGTTGAGATGAAAATCTGAAACCACTTTAGGTAAAACTTTCTGTTAGTCCAAGGACTACCTTATCTCTGTGAAAGAAATAAACTCTTCTTCTACTGACAAGGCCTGTAATTCACTTATACGTCCTAGCAGAAGTGATAGCCACTAGAAAACAGTCTTCCAAGTCAAAAACTTGAGGTCTGCCGAGGACAGAGGCTCAAAGGGGGGTTGCATTAGCTGAGCAATGCAAACATTCAGGTCCCATGCAGGAGCTGGTTCCGAAAAGGGGGGGGGTTAGTGTGAAGTAACCCCTTAAAAAACTTGGAAAATACAGGGTGAGAAGAAAGGGAAGCAGGCTTCCCCACTGACACAAAAGCAGAGACAGCTGCCAGATGAACCTTTAAGGTAGCTGGCCTAAGGCCTAAGGAATTTAAATGGACCAAATAGTCCAGTAAAATGGGCAGATTAGCAGATTCTGGGATAATCTGCTTCTCAGAACACCAAATGGAAAACCTCTTCCACTTAGAATTGTAAGTGGCTCTAGTGGAAGGTTTCCTAGAAGCCTTTAAAATATCCAGGACACCTTGAGAAAGGTGTAAATCAGCAAATTCTAGCTCCTCAAGAACCAGGCCTTGAGGTGGAGGGAATTGAGGTTCGGATACCACACTCTCCCCTGTGCACAGGTCAACAGGTCGTGGGTCCTGGGCAAGCTGAGGGAGGTGGAATGTCAGGACAGGAGGAGGGTACCAGGGCTGTCTGGCCCAGTCTGGAGCAATCAGAATCACTCTGCAGGGCTGAGTTCTGATTTTACTAGTACCCTGAAGAGGAGAGGAAGGGAAAAGCATACAAGAACTTCCTTTCCAATCCAACTGAAAGCGTCCAGTGGGACTGATCCCAGAACTGGAGGCCTGCAACAAAACAGGGAAGTTGGTGGTTGTCTGGGGCTGCGAAAAAATCTATCTGAGGGTGCCCCATCTGGCAAAGACTACCCCAGCACCAGAGAATTCAGAGCCCATTTGATGGCCCTGAGAATCCTGCTGAGGCATCCGCCAGGACATTGTCCTCCCTGGAAGGTGAACTGCTACCAGGAGGTGTTCAGGAGTAAGCCAGAGACCACAACTTCATTGCTGCGCACAAGGCTGATGACAGAGTGCCCCTTGCTTGATGTACCACATTGTTGTGGTGTTGTCTATCCCGACTTGGACTACCTTGTTCTGGACAGTAGTCGAAAAACCTGGATAGCTAAGAGAACAGCTCTGAGTTCCAAAAGGTTGATGTGGAGCAGAGATTCCTGAGGGGACCACACTCCCTGAGTGGAAAGGTCGCCAAATGTGCCCCCACCCTAACAGGGAGGCATCCGTGGTGGTGAGGGAATGAAGAACGGTAAGAAGGGGACCCCTTGAGTTAAACTGCTTCGATCCTGCCACCACTGAAGGGCTAGGAACAGGGTTTTGGTCATTGGGATTAACTTGGATAGGGGGTCCTTCCTTTGAGACCAGTAGGACCTCAAGTGGAACTGGATGTCTCATCTGAAATCTTGCTCCCTGCACGACAGCTGTGGAAGCAGCCATGTGCCCTAGGAGTAGCAAAAAGTGCCTTGCTGGTCGAGAGACCCGCAGGGTAAAGGAGGATGCCAGGGCAATGAGTCTGTCCACTCTTTCGGAGGGAAGAAATGCCCTGGCTGACTTTGTGTTCAATTCTGCACCTATGAAAGTTAGTACCTGAACTGGTTCCAGAACTGACTTTGGAAAATTCAACAGGAATCCCAGAGAAGTGAGAAGTTGCTGGGAGACTTGCAAGTGGGATTTTACCTGATCTGGAGACTGACCCACTATGAGCCAGTCGTCCAGGTAGGGAAACACAGCAACCCTTGCTTCTTAAATGAGCCACTACTACAGCTAAACATTTGGTGAAAACCCTTGGAGCAGAGGTAGGGCGAAGGGCATTGCTCTGAACTGGTAGTGGCCAGAGGGTAGTTCGAACTGAGGTACTTCCAGTGAGAAGGCCTGATCAAAATATGAAAATAGGGTCCTTGAGGTCCAGGGAAGCTAGCCAGTCCCTGGCCTTAGGGAAAGCAGAATCATTGCCAGAGTTAACATTTTGAACTTTGGTTTCAAAAGGTGCATGTTCAGGAACCTTAAATCTAAGATGGGCCGCCACTCTCCTGTCTTTTTTGGGGTAAGGAAATACCTCGAGTACAGACCCTTGCCCTGCTGGCAAGGAGGAACTCTTTCCACTGCTTTGCAGCCCAGCAGAGAAAAACCTCTGCTTCCAAAGCAAGGGCTTCTGAAGGATTTGCAGGTGGAAAATGTCTGGCTCTCATCTTTGGGAACTGTTTGAAACTGAGAACCAGACCTTGCTTACCACCTCCAGAACCCATTTGTCCAAAGTTGGGACAACCAGTTCTGGCTGAAATAAGCCAACCTGCCCCCACGGTACAGGAGAATCGGCCCTGGGCACCCATCAGGGTGCCTGCTTGCAGCAAGCTTTATTCTGAGGAGAGGGAGATGGTCTGCCTGTGCCCCGTCTACCCCTGCCTCTGAAAAAAACCCTCTGTGCAAAGGCTGAAGAGGCCTGAACTTGATAAAAGGGCCTGTGGTAAGGCCTGCCCCTACCCCTGGGGGCATGCCTTTGTGGAGTGGCATGCTTCTCCTTAGCTTGGGCACTTTTGTAGGTAGTTCTGTATTCATCCATTTTCTGTTTGATCCCCAAACAGAGAGTCTCCTACTACAGGAAAATCTATAGCCTTTGCCTGAGTATCTTGGGACAGATTAGTGCATCTAAGCCATGCCAACCTACGGAGAGCTACAGAAGTGGCCATGACCCTAGAGGAAACATCATTAACATCAACGGCAGTATGAAATTGAACTTTAGAGGCTTCAATGCCAACAGCAGCCACTTGTTCCAACTCACTAGCCAGCTGGCCCTGGGCCTGCTTGGCTAACTGCAATATAGTGTCCCATCTAGATTTCTGATATCTAGCCACATAAGCCATATAATTAGCCTGCCTGAGTCCCAATGAAGCTGCCATATATTGCTTTACCCACATGGCATCAATCTTCCTGGAATCCTTATCAGGAGGATGTGATGCCAGGGGAATATTAGCTGTCACAGGCTGCAGCTTGAACACCACCTACATGACTACACTGCTCAGTGAGGAAGTCTGTATCAGGGCCTGATAAAGTATACCTTCTGTCCATTTTCTTATCTACAGGAGGAACAGAATGAGGATTTTTTAAAATCTTTGTTGTTTGCTTCCTAAATGACTTATGCAACGGAATAGACAACCTTCTAGACTCTGGAATATCCATCATTTCTACATAATCAGGCTCCTCTTGCTCATCCACAGCCTCCTCTAAAGGGAGCTGGAGGGTTTCTGCCACCTTTTATAAAACATAAAATGAGAAGGGACTCAGACAGCAAGGGGAGATTCTAAGGGTCTATCTGGAGAAATGCCGGTTCAATGGGCATGTCCAGACCTTCCCAGTCACAAATACACTGATCAAATTCCTCCTCTCCCTCCTGTGGTTCATAAAACTCCTCAACATCATAATCCTGAACCACTGGACCTGAGCAGCCACCTTTTCCCAATTATAGGGGGCTCGACAAGTCCCTGAGACAAAGACTGAACAATCTGAATGGCTTTGCTATTTCTGCAGCAGTTGGGAGAGACAATTTTGGAATCCAGACCTGCTGATTTCTTTGTCTTTTTGCTGGAGCTGGTTCCTCTGGACCAGCTTTTCTTTGCGAGGAAGTCTCAGCCTGGTCAGAGGGCACTCCTCTGGTCCAGTGGGTACTGGACCGGGCTGGCCATCGGGTCAGCGGACTTTTGGTCTCTCGTTCCCTGAGCCGCCCAATCTCTTCTCCAGGGTGGCTGCAGGAAATTTTTACACACTGGCAGTCTGACAGGAGGTGGTCAGCCCCAGACAGTAGACACAAGTGTGTGGGATCAGCCTTAACAAAGGCTTCCCACAGAAATCACAGTGTTGAAACCCAGTGGCCCGGTTTTCTTTGGGTTTCTCAGACATAATGCCAGCCTAACCAACAAACTTGCCTTTAAGCGGCCGTGCCAAAAAAGAACACCCTTATCGGTTCCTAACTGTGTCACGGGTATTGAGAACGCCCAAATAAAATTAGGTTTTTAAAACCGATAAGAACCGATACCGCACTTCTAAAGCCCAAAATCGTAAAATAAGCCACCGATCGGTTCAGACTGAACCGATAATGTATTCCACACAGACTTTATTTTTAGTACTACGGTTTACCAGATAGAGCTTCTGACAGCGGCGGTAATTTTAAAACTTGCCAGTTCAAATGAACCGAGTAAACTCGCTTGAACCGCGAAATGAACAGAGTTGAAGGAGCTGATCTCCGGAGCGACTGTTCAGTGAAAGCGGAGTAAAGAATCTGACAGTTTCATTTGGAACTAGCCAGACAGAGCTTTGAACAGCGCCCTCGCGCTGTGGAACTCCAGACTGCTCTGGAGTTAACCCTATCCTCTCTGGGGCAGTTCGAGTGCAGTGGCAAACTGCATTTAGTCCTAATAGCAGCAAGACTTCATGGTGTTTGAAAGTTGATGTCCTGATTCAGTGTCAGGACGGACACCACCTTCGGTAAGAACTTGGTGTTCGTAAGCAAGGTCAGCCTGTCTCTGTGAAAAGTTATATAAGGTTCCTTACACGTCAATGCCTGAAGCTCAGAAACCCTTTGAGCTGAGGTAATGGCAATCAGGAGGAGAGCTTTCCATGAGAGGAAGTGTAGCTCGCAAGAAGCAGCTGGCTCGAAGGATGGAAGGGTGAGTTTCTCCAGAACAAACATCAAGTCCCACGGGGGAATGATGTCCCTCCTGGGGGTCTGACATGCAAGACTCCTCTGACAAAGGACTTGTAGACATTCAGTTGTGCTACAGTTCTCTCCCCGATAGGCTCATGAGACGCCGAGACCGAGCACATGTGAACCTTGATGGACGAATAGCTCAGTCCAACGTCCAAGAGATAGAGAAGATAGTCTAGCACGTGGTTGACCGCACAAACCGAGGGATCTATGGCACGGGCTGCAGCCCAGATGCAGAAACGCTTCTATTTCAAGCGTAAGTAGCTCCAGTGGAGGGTTTCCTCACTGCCACCAAGACCTCTGCCACCCTGCTTGACACTCCTAATCTCTCCTCCGCTAAGACTGCAGGAGCCACGAGTGCAGGTGAAGAGAATGGAGAGCAGGATGGAGTGGCCCAATTGTACTGGAGGTTCCAAAGACAACTGCTGGAGCAGCGGATACCATATCTGTCGAGGCCACAGAGGAGCAAACAGGATCATCCTGGCCCCCTCTAACTGCAATTTGAGCAGTACTCTCTGAATGAGCGGGAAGGCGTACACGAACTTCCCTGTCCAAGAGAGGGACAATGCGTCTCGCCAGAACACACCAGGCGCTGCAGCGAGCGAGCAAAACTTTAGCAGTTTGGCATTGAACGGGGACACAAAGAGGTCCAACTCTGGATGGCCCCAGCAACTGAAGAGGTAGTCTACGACTTCTTGAAGTAATCCCATTCGTGGTTCAGAGAGGTGGAGTGACAGACTGTGGGCAAAAACATTACGGACCCCTGGCAGGTGCACTGCGATGAGGTGTAGACTATTCTACTGCCCAATCCCACACTCATGGCCTCTCTGCAAAGGGGATAAGACTAAGTTCCCCCTTGCTTGTTGATGTAGAAGACTGCTGGTGTGTTGTCTGTCTGAACCAGAAGAGGACCCAGTAAAAACTGGTCTCTGAGGGCATGAACAGCATTCAGAATTGCTCTCATTTCCAGAACATTTATATGTAGAGAGCTGTCTGTGAGGGACCAAGATCCCCGGGTCCTGTGATCCATTAAATGAGCCCCCCAACCGGTCAGAGAGGAGTCTGTGGTTAGACCTTTAGGCGGAGTTGGCCTCCGGAAGGTGACTCCTCCCTCTAAATTCTCGTAGCAGAGCCACCAGTCGAGAGAGGGATGGACCGCCCGAGAGATCCGGATCATCCACCGGTTGGTTCCACTGGACCTTGAGATGCCACTGCAGGACCCTCATGTGTAGTCTGGCGAGGGGTACTGTTGCAGTGGAGGCTGCCATGTGGCCCAATAGCTGCAGGATGACCCTGGCTGAGACCGAGGGTGCTCTCTGGACCCTGCCGACGAAAGCAAGAAAGCGTTCTGCTCTGTCCGAGGGCAGAAAAGCTTTCCCATGTATGGTGTCCAAGATTGCTCTAATGAAATGCAACCCCTGCAATAGCCCTGGGTGTGACTTTGGCCAGTTCACTGTGATTCCCAGGGAATGAAACAGACACTGTGTCTCCTTGAGGGCGATCTGGAGCTTTTCTTCCAATGAAGCAGAGAGGAGCCAATCGTCCAGGTAGGGGTAAAGAAAAAGGCCTCTCTTTTGGAGTGCCGCTGCTACCACTGCGAGATACTTGGTGAATACCCTGGGGGCTGATGAAAGGCCGCAGGGGAGTACCCTGAACTGGTAGTGCTGGTCCTGAAGGCTGAAGCGAAGGAACCTTCTGTGAGATTTCAGGACCTTGATATGCATGTATGCATCCTGTATATTGAGGGAGCACAACCAGTCTCCCTGTTGAAGCAAGGGAAATAGGAATGCCAGAGTAACCATCCGAAATCTCTGGTACTTGCCAGAGAGATTGAGCTGGCTTAAGTCTAGGATGGGGCGAAGGTCTCCGGTTTTCACTGAGACCAGAAAGAAACGGGAGTAGTAACCTTTGCCCTTCTGGGCCTGGGAACCAGCTGGATGGCCTTTTCTCCAAGAGCTGCTGGATCCATGGCCAGAAGTAGATTACTGGCTGGTGGGACCACTGACCCGGGCGGAGGGGTTGTCCGGTGGAACAGAAAGGAATTCTGGGGCATACCCATTTCGAATGGTGTCCAGCACCCATTTGTCTGAGGTGATGCTAGCCCATTCAAGTGGGTAGAGGGCAAACCTCCCTTCTACCTTCTCTTCCTGCCTGTCACTAAAGACAGATGATGGGTAGGGAGAGTCAGTTGGAGGGGGTAGTGGGTCCTTGGGAGTTTTAGGCTGCTTAGGGCCCTGGGAACCTTGAGAGGCAGGGTGACCCTGCCTTTTGAACCCTTTGCCTTGGGGCTGTCTGCTGCCTTGCCCCTGTCCTTTTTGAAAAGGACGGCAACGTGGTTCTTGAGGCTGGGATTTGTACATGCGGTGTACGTCGGCCACCGCTTTACCCAACTCTTGTAGCTGTTTGACCATACCATTAACCTCTGGGCCAAACAGAACTGGGCCTTGGAATGGGAGATCCAAGATGGACTCTTGCAGGTCTGTTTGGAACCCCGTCAGCCCGAGCCATGATTGCCATCTCAGACAGACCCCCGAGGCAGTAGCCCTGGAGGCCATGTCCACCTCATCATATGAACAACGGAGGACATGTTTGCTAGTGTCCAGACCTGACTGGGCGTAGGCAAGCACTTCTTTGATTCTGAGTCCGGCATAGACCTGACCAGGTCCATGGTCTTCTGCCATAAGGGAATTACAGACTAGTCAGTCTGACCTCCATTGTGGGCAAGCTCATGGTGACCATACTAAAGGAAAGGTTGGTGGCATATCTAGAGAGCATGGGTTCATTGAGAGGGATCGTGTCAAACAAATCTGATTGCCTTCTTTGACTGTGTCACTAGGACAGTAGACATCCTCTATCCTGATTTCAGGAAGACCTTTGACTCTCTGCCCCACAAAAGGTTGACCAGGAAGTTGGTGGATCTTGGAGTTGGGGAGAAGATAGCCAGATGGGTGGGAAACTGGCTGAGGGACAGAACCCAGGTGGTGGTGGTGGGGGGAGAGTTATCTGGCACCAGAGATGTAACCAGTGGGGTCCCACAGGGCTCAGTGCTGGGGCCGGTGTTGTTCAATGTTTTCATCAATGACAGTGGGGATGGCATTAAGGGCAAAATGTGCCTATTCGCAGATGACACCAAACTCTGTGGGAGAGTGGACACAATAGAAGGGATACAGGACCTACTGGAAAAGCTGGGGATGTGGTCCAGGATCTGGCAGCTTGGCTTTAATGCCAAAAAATGCAAAGGTATGCATATTGGAGCCAAGAATCCCAGGACAGAGTAGTACCTGGGTGGAGTCCAAGTAGCTGCATCATAGGAGAAGGACCTGGGAGTGATGATCACTAGTGACCTGAAGCACTCCATGCAGTGCAAGAAAGCAGCAGAAAAAGGCAAACAAGATGCTGGGATGCATAGCTAGGGGGATCAGTAGTAGGAGAGAAGAGGTTATACTGCCCTTGTACAGGTCACTGGTAAGGCAGCATCTAGAGTATGGAGTTCAGACTGGTGCCCACACCTCAAAAAGTACATTAACCTGCTGGAGAAGGTACAGAGGAAGGCTACAAAGATGATAGCCGGTTAGCAGGGCAAGGCATACGAAGAGAGGTTAAGGGCACTGAACATGTACTCCCTGGAAGACAGAGGAGAGAGAGAGAGAGAACATGATTGGGACATTCAAGTACTTGAAAGGGATAAATAATGTTGATAAGAAAAGTCTGTTTAAACTGAGTGGCAACCATATCACAAGGGGGCACAGTTTTAAGCTGGAGGGTGGGAGGTTTAGGAGGGATGTCAGAAAGCACTTCACAGAAAGGTGGTGGACCCTTGGAATGCGCTGCCGGTAGAGGTCATCTCGTTAAAGACAGTGAACAGCTTTAACAGAGGCTGGGATAGGCATGAGGGAAGATAAGAATCATCGGTTGGGAGGAGTGGGGAGGGAGGGCAGGGACATATCTCAAGCTGTGGACCCTGCAATATGAGCAGACTTGATAGACCAAATGGCCTTCTTCTGATGGCTTCTTTGTATGTTCGTAAGGATTGCTGGTATGTGACCATATGTGCCATGAAGTTAAGTGACTGGATGGCACCTGTGGCAGAGGAATAAACCTTCCGGCCCCCAGCGGTCCAGTTTTTTGGAGACTGGGTCCAGGGGTTGGGAGCTCAATTGTTTGGGCTGGGAACCCCTGCCATAAGCTGCAGTCAGAACCAAGGAATTAGCCTTTGACTGCTCTTCCAAAAATGGTTCAGGTTTTGGCAGCTTGTAGAGCCTGTCGGCCTTCCTAGGAACTGCCGGCACTGATGAAGGAGTACACCAAGTGAGGCGAGTAACATAATGAAAAGGTTCGATAAAAACAGGTTACTCACCTGTTACAGAAGTTCTAGGAGTGGTATATGTTGTTCATCCACACTTACTGGCAGACTCCTAGCACTTCTCCAGGAGGAGGGAGGCAAGGCGCACACCCCCTACTTAGGTAACAGACTGGAGAACTGAGGTCCCAAAACCAGCATCCCAGCGTGACTCAAGGTCGATGTGGTAGTGGGTAATGAATGTGTTAGCTGACTTCCAGGTAGCAGCCCGACAGAGTTCTTGGATAGGGATGTCCCTGGAAGCAGCCACCAATGCAGCAGTATGGCGGGTAGAATGAGTTCTTATCCCTCTGGGAGGCTCCATGCCCGCCAACTCATAGCACGGACATATGCAGGATGTAATCCATCTTGCTATGGTCCATTTGGCTGCAGGTCTGCCAGAAGCGACTTCAGCGTAGGTGACAAACAGCTGGCAAACCTCTCCACGAATTTCCGCCGTCATCTCCTTGTAAAAGGAGAGAGCGTCTCAGGTCCAAGGTATGGAGCCTGTACTCTGCCCCCGAGGTGTAATTAGGGTAGTATACCAGCAGAGTCAATACCTGGTTAAGGTGGAACTCTGATACCACCTTTGGAAGGAATTTCGGGTGGGGACGCAGGACAACTTTGTCCCTGTGGAAGACCAGATAAGGGGAGTCCATTGAAAGTGCTTGGAGCTCCCCTGTCCTTCTGGCAGATGTGATAGCCACCAGGAAGGCAGTCTTCCATGACAAGTGTGACAGCTCACCCTTGTGCACTGGTTCGAATGGCTTGTCCATGAGCTTTGTCCATACCAGCAGTAGATCCCACGGAGGTGGAGGTTCACGCACCGGAGGGGATATGTGATCCAAGCCTTTGAAAAAGTGCCCGACCACTGTCTCCTGCTCCAATGTTGGCTGACCGGCCCGCGCCTGGTGAGCAGAAATGGCTGCCAGGTGCACCCTAAGGGTTGATGACCGTAGACTCCCCTTTGGAGAGAGACCAAAGGTAGTCGAGAATGTTAGCCACAGAACAGGATAAGGGGTCCAGACCTTTACCCTGACACCAAATGGAAAATCTTTTCCATTTGAAGGCCTCTTTGTTCCTGGTCGATTCCTTTGAGATGCCTCCACCATGGTGAGACATCTTGGAAAGACCCAAAGCCTGGAACTCTAGCCGCTCAGGTACCAGGCTGTGAGGTGCAGGGACTGAAGGTCCGGATGGAAGACATTCAACCTGGTTCAAAGATATCAGGTCCGGGCATGTACAAAGCTGCTCCAGGGGCCTGTAGTTGAGGCTAAGGAGATCTGGATACCAGAACTGGCACGGCCAATCTGGGGCTACCTAAATCACCTTCACCTTGTCCCTCCTCACCTTGAGTAATACCTTGTGGATCAAGGGAAATGGAGGGAAGGCGTAGAGGAGGCCTGGGGTCCACGGCCTCGAGAAGGCTTCCTCCTGCAGCAAGCCCTGCTGAATGGGGCAGGCATGAAACAGCCTCAGCTTGGCATTTTCCATGGAGGCAAACAGGTCCACCATCGGTTTGCCCCAATGGGAGAACAGTCTGTAAGCTAACTCTGGATGGAGAGACTACTCGTGGGATGCCTGGCCTATGTGGCTGAGAGCATCCGCCAGCTGGTTGGAGGCTCCTGCCATATGGATGGCTAGGAGATCCACCTCCAACCGGCTTACGAGGGTCCAGGTGCGGAGCGCCTCCTTGCACAGCAGACGGGAGTGTGTGCCGGCCTGTTTGTTGAGGTAGTACATGGTCATGGTTTTGCCCATCAGGACTTGAACCACTTGACCCTGGAGCAAGGAAGCTGACAGTGCCAGTCTGACTACTCTGAGCTACAACAGGTTCATGTGGCATCAGGACTCCTTGGGGGTCCAGAGCCCGTGGGTCTTCTTGTCCCTATGTGGGCTCTCCAGCCCAGCCCATGAGAGAGGCATCGGTCATGAGGATGACCATCAGCTCGGGGCGGACAAACGGGATCCCTTCCTGCAACCGGTCTGGGGCGGTCCACCATTGGAGAGCATCCCACTTCTTCTGGGTTACCGTGATCAGCTGGTCGCAATGACCATGGTGCTGAGTCCACTGGGCAGCCAGCTCCATTGGAGGGGGCGCATGTGCAACCGGGCCCAAAGAACCACCGAGGTGCACGCTGCCATGTAACCCGGAAGGTGCAGAAAGCCCCGGGCAGGACGCAAGTGCCCAACCAGAAATGATTGGGCAAAGGAGGAGAGAACCTCCACCCTATCCACCGGGAGCAGAGGTCTGGCTTGACAAAAGTCAAGCTCTGCCCCAGTGAAGCCCATCACCTGAGAAGCCACGAGTTCCGGCTTGGTCTCGTTGATCAGGAGGCCAAGTTGAGAGCAGGTTTGGAGGGCCAGATACCTGGACCTCTCCACCTCCTGTTGGGTGGAACCTGCAAGGAGCCAATCGTCGAGGTAGGGTAAATTCGATCCCCCGACTCAGGAGATGGGCCACCACCACTGCAATGCATTTTGGTGAAGACCCGTGGGGCCGATGACAGGCGAGCAGCAATGCTAGAACTACGTAAAGGGTCCCCTCGACCCTGAAGCAGAGGAATCGCTGATGGGATGGACAGATTGGGACATGAAAGAATGCGTTCTGCAGATCCAGTGAACAGAACCACATGTTTCGCTCCAAGGATGGTATGATCTGCGACAGAGTGACCATCCGAAAGGTGCATGACCTGAGATATTGATTCAGGTCATGGATATCTAGAATGGGGTGCCAGCCTCCCATCCGCTTGGGCACCAGGAAGTACCTGGAGACAAAGTCTGGGTCTGCAGACGGATCCGCCACGAGAGCTACTGCCTCCTTGAGGAGGAACTGAACGATGTCGTCTCGAAGAGCTGACAAGGTGCATGCGGAAATCCATTCTTCCCAAGGGGCGCAGGCTCGGCTAGGAGGGTACTGCTCGAATTCTAGAGGCAGTCCCTGACTGACCACTTCGAGAATCCACCTGTCCGAAGTGATAGTGGACCAGGCAGAAAGAAAGTGGCGGTGCCGGCCGCCCACGGGAAGACCCAGAGCTGGTGTGACGGGAACGGGGTGGCATCCCCCACCCCTTCACTGAGCAGGCTTGGAGGAGGAGGAGGAAGCTCCAGGACCCGAGCCTCAGCCTCCTCTGCAAGCCTGTTTGGGTCCAGGCTTGGGCCTGCTGCTGATGCTGCTGTCCTCCCTGTAAGGACAACTGCTGAACTGCAGGGGAAGAGTGCCGAAAGGACTTCTTTTTCTTCTGCTGGTTCTTGCCCGAAGAACTCCTGGCAGAAGTGGCGTCCAAGGTGGCACTGGACTGCTCTATGCGCTGTAGGTGACCGGCCATTCCTGGGCCAAACAAGTCGGTCCCAAGGAAAGGCATATCAGTTAACTTGTGTATCCGCCGGGAAGGAGGAGAGCCTCAGCCAAGCCCTGCGGCGAGAGGCAACTGCTGCGGCCATCGAGCAGGCACAAGAGTCCCTGATGTCCAAAGCCGTCTGGAGCTGCTGTTTGGCAACAGCACGGCCTTGATCTCAGACCTGCTTGACCGTGGTCTGCACGTCCGCGGGGAGGTGTGGGAGGACTTCATCCAATGACCCGAGAAGGGCATGGGTGAAGTGTGCTGTAATGACTGTCGAACTTGCCTGATGAAGGCCCAAGGAGGACGCCGCTTAAACCTTCCGCCCCGAGTGGTCCAAATACTTGGGACTCCATGTCGGGAGGTCGATCAGTGTCGGCAGAACTGCCAGTACGCCTGAACACAGAGGCGGTCACCAGGCTCTCGGCTAAAGGGTGCTCTGTGATCCTCGCAAGTAACCCTATGGGCACCGCATAGTTGCGGGCAGACTGTGATGGACATGAGGAAGGACGCTACCATAGTTAGAGTGCCAGACCAACGATGGCCTCAGCCGCAGGAAAGACCTCAGTCAGGTATCCCCTCTCTTGAGGATGTCCGTGAGAGGGTACTCCGCCTTCTTCTGTATGGGTTCCAGGGGCATCCCTGTGGCGTCAGAGATGAGACAAAGGATCCCTTGGAAGGAGGAAGGACCTTCCTCCATCCCTGTGCCAACGGACGACTCATCATTCCCAGGAAGGAGTGAAGCCCAGTGACATCTGAATCTGAAGAGTCGGGGTACAGCGGCCTGCCGCTCAAGTCACGGTCCGGGGCGACTGTGACCGAAAGATGTCGGGGAAGGCTGGTATCTGGTTGGTCTTCTTTGGAAAGAGCCCCTCCCAAAGGCTGCTTATGCGGCAGTTCCACCACTTTCGGCACAGAGACCAGTATAGACAGAACCATAAGGTGGGCCAGCCCCACGGGTGGAGGAACCAAATGCTTTGGTTCCGAGGGGGTCAGCTTCAGCCTAGGAGGCGAAAGCCAAGTAATGGCCAGGGTAGGAGTCGAAATTGACTTGTGCCTAGACAAAATCAGCTGTTGCCACACAAGGTCCACGTAGCGCCAGAGTTTCTGTCGGAGTCTCTTCTCATCCAAGGAGGATGAGGATGACTGGTGGAGTCGCCTCTTTTCCAAGCGCTTGTGGCTCTTCCTCGGCCGTGCGGACAAGGGGGTTCTAGATCTCGACCGAGATCGGACAGGCCGACTCAGTCACTCAGGAGACACCGGTGGGACTGGTGATACCAGGGGATCCGGAACCGGGTCCTCGATGGGAACACCAGCAGGCTGGATCTCCTCATCGGGGAAGACAAGGACCGGAGTCCTTTCCAAGGAGTTGACAGGGGCCGGCGACACAGGATCGATGGGGTCGAGGACAATCTCGACCTCATCGGTCGGATCCTCAGTCAGCTGGCCTGACAGAAGGTCCGTGAAGCCCGGCCGAGGAAGTGATAGACAGAGGTCGAGACCGCATGTTCCTGGGACTGAGACCTCTCTCGGCCCCAAGAGAGTCTTCGCCGAGACGAAGACGTGCTGGGTTTCTTCTCCATCTTACAAAATCGGGAGGCGTGTGAGCCCGCAGGCGCCTCTCCCCGGGTTGGGAGAGACGGGCACAACTCCTTGAAGGAACCTGAAAAGGTGGAGCCTAGGTTGACTGGAACTGAAAAAAAACTTCGGTTGTCTGAAGCACAGGCGGCTTCTTCTTTGAACGCATTCACGCGTTCCAGCTGCTCAGCGGAACCCGCGGAAACCGCCCAACTAACCTCCTTGGACTTCACCGGAGGATTCCTTTTCTCCAGTCTCCCCAACTTTAAATGTGCCAGGCAGTCATCCAGAACATCGGGATGGAAGACCAAGAAAAAAAATTGCAGGATGAGGTGACATGGCAGACACCCAGGCAGTAGACGCACATGAGAGGGGATCGGTGCGCGACATCTTCTGACCGCAGGAACACCGGCAAAATCCTGGAGAAGATTTCTCTTCCATAATCAAAGACTCAAAAGTGCGATCGCTAATCAGATGAGTTTTAATTTCAGTAAAACCGAAGTATTGAAAGCCAGGGCCTACGAAATGTGTGAGCACAAGGGAGGCAACCTGCATCCTCCAGCGGAAAGGAAGATCCGGCGTCATGGGGCGGAGCAGAGGTATACACCACCCGGGTGGGTGGGAGGAGCCAGCTTGAAGACTTCTGGCAAGATTTAAAGGGGAAAGGGACATGCCAATAAGTGTGGATGAACAACATATCCATGATCCTAGAAAAGGAGGCATCATTGGGTTCTCTTTTTGCCCAAGAACTTGGCCAGTCGCTTATGCTCTGGGTCCAAGTCCTCTGTGTCCCACTTATAAATAGTCTGGATGTGTGCCTCATATCGAGGAAAGAGGGATCATCCGGAGGGGACCGTGGGGAATCCTTGGGTCCCAGGAAGGGAAGAATTCCCCATCTGAATCTGGCTCGGATTCAGCATCTCCCTCTTCTGAAGAGGATGAGGGAGGAGAAGACGGTATGGAAGACTGCTGATGCCTCTTTTTGCCCTTAAATCTGGGTGTGGGCTCTCACCCCCTCCAGGGGTTGGGGTGGGTGGAGGTCCCATGGGTGGTGGATTAGGGGTGTTATCTGGGGGTCTGTAGAGGCGATCCCCTTTTACTGTATTCCACCACGTAGTGAATAGGAAGCCTATGTCCGCTACTGGGACGACCGCTGGGCCTGACGTCAGGTTTGCGGGGCCTGGCATCTGGCCATCCGGAGTGGGCGTCTGATCCTTGGCCCTGTTGCCCGAGGGCTTGCGTCCGGTGTCGCCATCCCTGGGGGAATGGCGTCCGGAGTAGGTTTGGCAGGCGACCGATCCCCGGAGGGGGGGTGCAGTAATCAGGTCCTCTGCCGGCGACTGCCTCGGCTTTCGCTGTTCGACAGGTGGGTGAACCTTAGCCGGAGGAGGGGGAGGCATCAGAGCCCGGATGAGCTCCTGCTTACCTGTGTGTTCGTCCGATGTCTTCCATTTATCGGATAAACTAGATGTCCTTTGAGGATTTGGACTGGCCCTCCTGTGTCGACCCTGAGGCAGATTTATGGGGTCGATGAGCCAGGGAAGACTGGCGTCCTAAGGAGGCAGACTCCCGGTGCTTGCCTTGAGAAGAGGCTGGGGTGGACTTGCTCGGGTATGTTCGGTCGCCTGGGCTGGGACCGAACCGGACCTCCACAGGTTGAAGAGGAAACTGCCTGCTTAGATGGCGATTTACGGTGGGACTCGGACCTGGCCCGATCTTTTTCCTTATTGTGATGTTTCCCACTCGAGGACTTCTTTCGGTGGGGAATCCCTGGCGGGAGAAGAGGAGCTAGCCCCTGAGCATCGCTGCATTGCCACTAGTTTTTTCTCCAGCAGGAATGTTTTGAGTGCACTGGCTCTCCTGGCACAGTTCTTCTGGCTGAACTGCTGGCAGTGGGAGCAGGTGTCGGGCCAGTGATCTGGGCCTAAGCTGATGAAGCAGGCCGCGTGGCAGTCTTTGACCAGAATCTGCTTGCTGCACACACACTTAGCTTTACGCCGCGGTGGAGGTGGTGACAACATACACTAGGCAAACTGATATGAACGCAAGAAAGAAAAATAACTTCAAGCTGTCGACTGCTAAGAAGGCGTCTGTGGAGCCGAACTGTGCAGGTCGACGGCAGGAAAAGAACTGAGATGGCGCCGGGGGACTGCCCCCTTTATACCACGCCGGATGGAGCAGACGTCAGGGGCGGTCCCCCGCCTCGTACTGCTAGCTACAAGTTTTCCATGGGGTCCCAAAGCCTGGCGGCATTAGTCCTAATGGTATTACCTGCTGCAAGAGCTTCACCCTTGAAGTTAAATCTATTCTTCCTCTGAAATAAAACTGGGAGGGAAAAACAACTTGTATCTCTTTGTACTGAAAACCCAAGAGTGAGAGAGGACACTCAATCCCCTGGAACAAATATCCATACAAATGGCTCATACCAGCAGACATTGCCATGGTGGTCCCAGCTACCATTCCCATAGCAACACTGTTTCCTCGGGGCGCTGGGATCGGAGCAGGGTACATTTGAGCAGGCATACCATTCGGCTGTACGACGGTGGTGTGGTGGATTACATGAGGCGGTGCTGCATACAGAGGCTGTGTGTAGTAAGTGCCTTGCTGTTGAAGGAAAAACAACAAAAAGCATACTTGTTAGAAACAC
The DNA here is from genome assembly GCA_016271365.2 of Neoceratodus forsteri. Classification (NCBI taxonomy): domain Eukaryota; kingdom Metazoa; phylum Chordata; order Ceratodontiformes; family Ceratodontidae; genus Neoceratodus; species Neoceratodus forsteri. The sequence continues at coordinate 528,133,538 of CM028137.1, read as the reverse complement.
AACCACTTTTTACACACACACACACACACATATATATAGATATATATACAGATAGAGATATAAACAGTTCATTACAACAAAAGCACAAGAAGTAAATCCACTGTTAAAAACAAACATAAAACACTAAATAGCTTACAGAAGTAGTTGTGGATCTGTCAAAAAGATTTCAATTTCATGTACTACAGGCTGAAAGTCCACACGCCAAATTTTAAGCTGCACGTGCAATTTGGTTGATCTGCCAAACTGTGAAACATTTTTGAGCAGAAAACCATCCAACAGCCATATAAAATTTACAAGAGTGATACAGAGAACAAAATGTGCAGCAGTATTCCTTTTAAATATCAGACGTATGTGTTGCTCAATAAACCACCACCAAATTGTGCTGCCCATTTTTTTCTTTTCTAATTCCTGGTTTTGAAAACCAAGTTTTTTTGCCATAAAGCTTTCTGGCGCCAAATAGCCACCACACCTGCTTCAGTGCATCTGATCACCACAGTCCCATCTGCCACTCCTCCTCCCCAGTGTCATACTGGCCCGGACCCGAGGGAATCCGCACTATCATATACAGTGAGCACAGACTTATTAATACTTTCTCCCTTGTCCCCGGCACTCAGCGCAGTACATGTGTTGCCATACACACCCCATGAACACACGTAGCAATGCCCTGTGTAGGAGACCAGCTCCCTCAGCCCATCATAAGGGTCACTACTGTGCTGGAACCAGAGGGCTTCCGTCCCACAGCTGGGCATACTGCCACACAGCAGCACTACTCCAGCCCTCTGACCTGGCTCCCAAAGTTTGCTTCTGAACAACAGAAGGCAGCACAGAATCATGTGGTGCTTCTGTTGGGTCATCTGGCATCCTGAACCAGAAGATCTCACTTCAAGGAGGTTCTTGCAGCAGTTTACACCACAAGGACTTAAGCCAGCAGATGCCAGGACCCCATGGAAAACTTCCTAGCTAGCAATCTACAGCAGGGGACTGCCCCCTAACATCAGCCCATGGTATAAAAAGGGGTGGTCCCCCAGCACCACCTCAGTTCTCTCCCAATGTTGACCCGCACAAGTCTGACCTCCACGGATGTCTTCTGCCCAAATCGACCGCCATTTTCATCGCATTACCCGTGCTTTGTTTACTGCTTTTTCTTCTATTTCAGTACAATCTGTGCATGTCTTCTCCCTCATCTGTCGAACGGCGGCGAATGAAGTGCGCGTGTAGCAAGCAGCTGCCCCACAAAGACGGCTATTCGGTGTGCTTACTCTGCCTATGCCCAAATCACGACATTGAGGCCTGCCAGGCTGCCAAGAAATTGACCAACGCACCCGGCTTAGCTGCCACAAGACCTTGGAATCCTTCTTGCTGCAGCAAAAACTTTTAATCACGGAGAAGGAGTTCCACCAGAGTACCTCCTCTTCCTCGGCCTCCACTTCTTCAGGAGAGATTTGAAGATGTCTTCAGGGAAGCACAAACACCGGGAGAAGCACAGGGAGAAACCCCGGTCCGCTTCCCGCTCCAGGTCTCCACAAAAGTCGGGCACTGACCATGGGTCTTCCTCCCGCGGGAGGTCGGACCCCTCCACTCTGTCAGCCCTCTCTCCATCCGGGTTGGGTTGCCAGTGGTTAAACCACCTGCTCTACTGACTGTCTCGGGCACTGTTTTTTTGGGGCTTGGGTCTTCAATCTCAGCCCCTGAAAGCTTAGGCCAATCCAGGAGACGGGTGCTTAGCCAAGTGGCTCAACTGAGTCTTCTTTGGGTGGCAGGTCTTTGTCCGTTGTCCTCCTGGTCAAGGCGTCTGCAAAACCAGTTCCAAAGTCAGAAACCAACGTCAGTTCAAGACGCCCGGGGGATGCAGTCACCTCCCCCACAAGAGTGACGCCTCTACCCCGCTCGGAAGTCAGCTCCCCTACACGAGCTTCTCCCTGCAGGCTGGCGCAGGTTGCCTCCCCAGACCGGCATCAGCCTACACCTGTTCCGTCGACGATGACCGCCGTCGTCCCCAAACCCCCCCCCCGTCGCCAGCTGGACCTGCCATCACAGCCGACACCAGGGGCACAAACACCCGATCTTTCGACCCATCAGACTGACACCAGTGGGTTCTTTATCTCAGGATCAGACGCCAGTTAACCCGCCAGTGGATCAGGCACCAGGGTTACCACAACCTGACGAACTGACAGCGGGGCATTCCAAAACCACCCAACAGACGCCGATTCCCCCAACCTCACCCTAATTCCCACTTGCGGAATTTAACACTTTTTGCGGCCTGGTGGACATACTTCAAGGAGGCCCTGAAGGAGACCCTGAAGGAGCCCCCAACTCCAACCCCAAGGAACCCTTCTCCCTATCCTCCTAAGCACCAAGCTCCTCCTGAGAAGACTCAGACGCCAGCTCCTAGGGAGCCTGCGCCACAACCAGCAAGGCCTGATACCAGTTGTTTCAGGCCTCATAAGCATAAGCCTCGGTGCCCATCCTCTCCCTCACCGGATTCGGGTAATCAGGAGGATAGTCTTCCTCCTCCTCGTATAACGACTCTGGAGATTCAGATATCCCATCAGAGCCAGAGTAGCCCAATAATACCCAACGGTCTCCCACAGATGACCCAACTTTCATGGATGTGATGAGGCACATCCAGACCCTCATGGGCTGGGACACTGAGGAAGTGGACCCCGAGCAATGTCGGCTAGCCACTTTCTTTCACAAGAAGGAGTCCCTGCCTCTAGTGGTTCCCTCTCAGACTCCAACAATGTCAATAGGGCAGCTTGGAAGTACCCATCCTCTACACCAGTGACATCCAAAAAGAGGCTCATTCAGTCATTGTCAGCGCGGCCCATGACCGTTCAAAACGACCCAGACACCTCAGTACTCAGCCTCCTGATAAGGACTCTAGGCAGATAAAACTGTTTTTGGCAAAAAGGTCTACTCCTCAGCCACATGTGCCATCCGTTCCCTAAACTTCCTTGCCCACATGGTTCAATACTAGAATGCCCTATGGAAGGCGGCTCTTGAGGAGGCACAAGCTCAGCCGGATTTCCCTGGGAAGGTTGAGCTGTTGCACATTCTCAAGTCTGGCTCTGACGTGGGGACCCACGTCCCCTGAGCCTCCTATGATTGTGTGGACTCCGCAGGAAGAGCCGTGGCTGCGGGAATTTGCCTACGCCGCCACTCATGGCTTAGGGTTTCTGGGTTTGCCCTGGATGTCCAGTCTAAGATCCTGGATGCCCCCTTTAGAGGCTCCGTCTTGTTTAGGGAGGATTCTCAAAATATACTCACTCGCCTCAAAGAGTAGAGTAAGGCTATCCAATCAGTTCATACCCAATATCGGTCTCAACCCAAGCCTTCCCAGCGACTGCCTTTTCATATAGGTCAGCAGCCCAGGGATGCCTGTAAGAGAAAGGCTGCTTCACAAGGCACAGGAGGTTCAGTGCCCAAGCTCCTTGAACCCCCCCCCCCCACAAAGTCATGTTGCCTGTTCCCGGCTCCTCTGCCTGACTCCTTACCCAACCCCCCTCCTCCAGCAGAAGCCCTGGGGGAGGCAGTGGGAAGGCACTTCTCTCTTTACAGAGAGGGATGGGGCAGAATAACCTCGGACCAGTTGGTACTACAGTTAGTGGAACCAGGACATACCCTAGAATTGTTGGTGATTTCTCAGGACAATCCTGCAGCTCCCTCCCAGGCCCATCTCACCTTGATCCAAGACAGGATACAAGCACGTCTGCAAAAACAGGCCATTGAACCCGTTCTGCTAGCTCAATGTGGGAATGGATTCTACTCACATTTCTTCCTGGTTCCAAAGACAGGAGATCTGTGCCCCATTCTGGACCTCAGCCACCTGAACAAATTTATAAAGTACAAATTACAACTTCCTGTTGCTAGCCTTGCTTGTAGAGCAGAAAGCAGCTAACTAAAAGAAGCTACATTTTCTTATTAATTTAACACATATCTCAGGAGTCGGTGTCTGTTGGGATTAAGCAGACAGATACTTTATTAGTAGAAGGGGTCTTATTTAGGGTTAAAAAAAAGAAAAAGAGTGTGTGTTCTGTGCTGGGAAGGGTACTGTATCAACTTACTTTGTTAAACCAGTAGGAGGAGAGAGAGAACTTAATTGGGGGTGTGGCTTAGACACTATAAAAGCAGGTGACTCAAATTACAACTTCCTGTTGCTAGCCTTTTTTTTCTAATTGCCCTCCATCCCACCCCTCCACCCTAAGCCAGTTCTACTTTTATAGCCACTGGATTTGACTGTCAACAGCAACTTCCTGTTTGGCAGTAGGAAGGGAAGGATCATAGAGAAACATTGGTTTTGTCACCCTAAAGGAAAAAAGTAGCTCACCCCCCCAGCTGGTGGTGGTCTGACACTGAGCAAGGAAGAAGGAGGCTACCGAAGAATACAGGAAGTTGCTGTCCCAGAACGGGAAGGGTGAGAGATGTAAGGAGAGGAGAGAATAAGCATACAGAGAAACAGGAGAGGGGACACAAAATAAGACATGATAGGAGTGGTGCAGTGCAATGGCTGTGGGGCAGCAGTGTTCCGGGAGACATTCTGGAGGCTGCGATGCTGCCCTATTTGCAGGCACACCTCTGGTCTGATGGAGGAGGTTGCCCGTCTCCAGGTTGACCTGGCTAGGATTCCTGAAATCTCCTCTCCCACCCAGGGACCACGAGGGCCAATGCCACTACCTCAGAGGTTGCCAAGAAAGAGGAGAGGCTGGACCAGAGTGGGCTCAGGGAGGGAGAGGGTGGTGGAACAGAGTTGCATCCCTCCAGCTGTACCTCTCCACAATTCATTCACTCTTCTGGCGGATAGTGGTTCCTCTATGGAGGCACCTGCAGTGGAGACCAAAGAGGATGCTGGGAACCTTCTCAAAGGAGACCCACAGGAGGGTGGCATGGGACCCCACAGGGGAAGGAAACAACCCTTGGTGGGGGACTCTATCATTAGGAGGGTAGAAATGTGGGAGGAAGGGGAGAGGGAAGTAAGGTGCCTGCCTGGCGCCACGGCTTGGAGGGACAGGGCGGAACCAAGAGGCTCGGGAGCAGCTGCAATGAGGAGGAAGCTGGATGTCATTGTCCACCTAGGGACAAATGACCTGGCTAGGAATGGGATCAGAGCAGTGAAAGGAGTTTGTAGAGTTGGGGAGGGGCCTTAAGACAAGTAGCGCATACAGTAACCTTCTCGGAGGTGCTGCCTGTCTATGACAAGGGTGATGCTAGGGTAATCCTCACCAGGGAATTCAATACGTGGTTGAAAAACTGGTGTGGAGCTCAGGGTTTTGGCTTCACTGGGGAGCCACCTGGAGGGATGAAGACCTATACTCGTGCGATGGTCTGCATCTGTCCAGGGGGAAACCAGGATCCTAGGTGAGAGGTTTAAATGCTTCATTGGCAAGCATTTGAACTAGCCAAGGGGGGAGACACTGAAAAGGAGCAGGAAATCAAGCCTCCCCACAAAACACAGTAATTAGTGAGGTAAACACCAAGGTAGAGAAGTCATTAGGAGAAGGACAGAGGTAAATGTAAAAAAAGGCAAAGGCAGTAAGGACAGGAATGGGGCTAAAAGGGGTAAGGCCATCAAAAAGTGGAGGGTGATGAGTACCAACGCCCGTAGTCTGTGTAACAAGCTCCCTGAACTAGTGGCCTTGATGGAAGAGGGTTGCCTGGATATTGTGGCAGTCACAGAAACATAGTACACAGAGAACCATGACTGGGATGTCCACATACCAGGATACACAATCTACAGGAGGGACAGGGAGGGTAAAAGAGGAGGAGAAGTAGCTCTCTGTGTAAAGGAAGGATCAAAGCAACAGAACTAAAGAGTAAACAGGGAGCAGATGCGGCACTCTGGGTCACCCTGGAGACAGGAAATGGCACCACAATCCGCTTGGGGGTTGCATACAGACCCCCATCTCAGGAGGAGGGAATGGACAAGGAAATGATAGGCTTCCTCAGAATGGCAGAAAAAGGGGAGATATTGTTGATGGGGGACCTGAATATGCCAGATGTTAACTGGAGCACCTTTGCTGCAGGCACATCCAAGAGCATGGTCATTCTTGATGCCCTACAGGGGGCATGCCTCAGACAGCTAGTACTGGAACCCACTCAGGAAGGAGCAATCTTAGACCTGGTACTCAAATGGGGATGGAGAAAGAATCTCAGATTTAGAAGTGGGTAGCCATTTGGGAACAAGCGACCACCAGGGTACATAACCTGCAGGGGAGAAGAGGGGGAGGAGTAGCTCTCTATGTAAAGGAAGGGATAAAAGCAACTGAACAAAAGAGTAAACAGGGAGGAGAGGAGGCACCGTGGGTCACCTTGGAGACTGGAAAGGGCACCACAATCCGCACAGGGATTGTGTACAGACCCCATGTCAGGGGAGGAATGGACAAGGATATGATAGAAGGCATTCTTAGAATGGCAGAGAAAGGAGATACTATTGATGGGAGACCTGAATATGCCAGATGTTAACTGGAGCACATTTGCTGCAGCCACATCCAAGAGCAGGGCCATTGTGATGCCCTACGGGTGGCAGGCATTAGAACAGCTAGTTTGAACCCACTCGTGGGAGTAATCTTAGACCTCGTACTCTCAAACGGGGGCAGTGAGAGGATCTCAGATCTAGAAGTGGGTTACCATCTGGGGACAAGTGACCATCAAACAGTGTGGTTCACGTTAAACTCATCTACAGAGTCAAGCCATACAAAAGTGAGGGTACTGGACTTTAGGAGAGCTGACTTTGGCAAGATAGGAAGAGTGCCTCAGAAAAGCACTAGCAAACAGGCTAGAAGGAGGTGTGGAGCAACAATGGGGAATCATTAAAACTGCCATCACAGAGGCAACAAGCCTTTGTGTGAAGCAAATAAACAAATCAAAATGAAAGAAAAAGCCACTATGGTTCTCAAAAGAGGTGGCTGTGAAAGTCAGGAAGAAAAAGATAGCAATCCGGAAGTATAAGGAAACAGAAGGAGCAGGACAGAGAGCTGTACCAGTTAAGGCAGAAGGAAGCAGGAGGGAAGTCAGAATGCAAAAGGTCCAAACTGAGGAAGATAGCCAACTCCAGTTAAGAAGGATAAAACCTTTTATAGGTACATCAGCGAGCGTGAAAGACAAAGGGAGGGAGCAGTGAGGCTGAAACAGAATGAACGGTGGGTGGGCAGAGGGGACAGTGAAAAGCAGGGATACTGAACGAATATTTCTGCTCAGTATTCACAAAAGAGGAGGAGAAGCCTAATCCAATTAACAGAAGCACTCTTGATGGGGGTGAAATTCGATCCCAGTCCTTACAAAAGAAAGGGTTCTGCAAGAACTCCTAAAACTGAAGGTGGACAAAGCAATGGGTCCTGATGGAATTCACCCCAGAATTCTAAAAGAATTAAGGGAGGAACTAGTGAAACCACTGGCTACTCTTTTAATAAATCATGCGAGGATGGTGTGGTACCCGAGGACTGGAGGAAGGTGGATGTGATTCCCTCACACAAGTGGACCAAGACAGAGGCAGGAAACCTACAGACCTGTCAGTCTGACCTCTGTGGTAGGGAAAGTGATGGAGTCACTTCTGAAGGAAAGAATAGTTGAGTACCTAGAGGCCAGTGGAGCACAGGACCCAAGGCAGCATGGGTTCTGGCCCAGAAGGTCATGTCAGGCCAGAATCTAATAGATTTCTTTTGACTGGGTGACCAAAGTAGTAGACCAGGAAGGGGCTGTGGACATGGCCTACCTAGACTTTATGCAAGGCATCTGACACAGTCCCACACAAGATTAATAGTCAAATTAACCAGCCTGGGAGTGGGTCCCAGGGTGGTAGCCTGGAAATAAAACATTAGCTGCACAACAGGACACAGAAGGTAATTGTAAATGGAGTCCACTCTGAAGAAGAGAGGTTACTAGTGGGGTACCGCGAGGTTCAGTATTGGGTCCAGTCCTTTTAATGTCTTCATCAGTGACATTGCAGAGGACTGGAAGGAAAAGTATGCCTTTTGCAGATGACACAAAGATCTGCAACAGGGTTGATATACAAGGAGGCGTGGAAAAGGATGAAAAGGGACTTGGCAAGGTTGGAGGAATGGTCAGAAGTATGGCAGCTAGGATTCAATGCAAAGTGGTGCAAAATAATGCACCTGGGAAACAAGAACCCAGGGGAAGAATACAAAATGGGTGGGGAGGTAGTAACAACAAAAAAAAAGGAAAGGGACCTGGGGATAATCATATCAGATGACCTTAAGGTTAGCAAGCAATGAGAAGGCAGTAGGGAGGGCTGGGGGTATACTGGAATGTATAGGAGAGGCATCAGCAGCAGAAAACAGGAAGTTGTTATCCTCTGTACAGACAGTTGGTGAGACCCCATCTGGAGTACTGTGTCCAGTTCTGAGACCCCATCTCCAAGGACATAGGACAGGATAGAGGTAGTCCAGAGAGGGCAACTAAAATGGTGCAGGGTCTGCAAGAGAACGTAGAGGAGGAGACTAAAGGAGCTTAATATGTATACCTTGAGGAAAGAAGGGAGAGGGGACATGATAGAAACTTTAAGTACCCCAGTGGAATCAACGAAGTCCAAGAGGGTAGCATCTTTCAGAAAAAGAGACTTGCAAGAACAAGGGGACACAATTTAAAGATAGAAGGAGGGCGGTTCAGGGACAATGTGAGGAAGTATTATTTCACAGAGAGGGTAGTGGATGCATGGAACAGCCTTCCTGAGGAGGTTGTGAGATCTAAAACTGTGGGAGAATTCAAGAATGCATGGGACAGACATAAGGCAATTCTTGTGGGGGGTAGGAAGAAATAGGCTGTTGGTTAACTAGAATCTACGGCCTATCCTGCAGGTAGGGAAATGGGCAGACTAGATGGGCCAAACAGTCCTTATCTGCCGTCAAAGTCTATGTTTCACCAAACAGTGTGGTTCACGATAAACACAGCTATACAATCATGTCATACAAAAGCAAGAGTACTGGACTTTAGGAGAGCTGACTTTGGGAAAATGAGAGTGTGCCTCAGCAAAGCACTAGCAAACAGGCAAGAAAGAGGGGTGGAGGAACAATGGGTAGCAATCAAAACAGCCATCTCAGAGGCAACAAGCCTTTGTGTAAAGCAAATCAACAAAATACAACGAAGGAAAAAAACGCTATGGTTCTCAAAAGAGGTGGTAGGGAAGGTTAAGGAGAAAAGGATAGCATTCAGGAAATATAAGGAAACACAGAAGGAGCAGGACAGAGAACTTTAGCAGTTAAAGCAGAGAGAGGCTGGGAAGGCAGTCAGAATAGCAAAGGCCCAAACCGAGAAAGGATAGCCAACTCTGTTAAGAAGGGGAGAAGACCTTTATAGGTACATTGGGAGTGAAGAAAGACCAAAGTAGGATACTGAGGCTTAATAAAGTGGAGGAATGTGGGTAGAGGGTGAGCGGTGAAAAGCAGGATACTGAATGAATATTTCTGCTCAGTATTCACAAAGGAAGAGGAGGGGGAGGTACCTAAACCAAACAAGAGAAACACTCTGAAGATGGGGGTCAATACCAGTCCATTTACAGAAGAAAAGGTTCTGAAAGAACCAATAAAATAGAAGGTGGACAAAGCAATGGGGCCTGATGGGATTCATCCAAGAATTCTAAAGGAACTAAGGGTAGAACTAGTGACACCGCTGACTACTCTCTAACAAATCCTGGGAGGATGGGGTGGTACCTGAGGACTGGAGGAGGGCGGATGTGATTCCTCTTCACAAAAGTGGGAGCAGGACAGAGGCAGGAAACTACAGACCAGTTAGTTTGACCTCAGTGGTAGGGAAAATGATGGAATCACGTCTGAAGGAAAGAACTGTTCAGTAACTACAGGCCAGTGGGGCACAGGACCCAAGGCAGCATGGATTCACAATGGGAAGGTCGTGTCAGACGAATCTAAGATTTCTTTGGGTGAACAAAGTAGTAGACCAGGGATGGGCTGTGGACATGGCCTACCTAGATTTTAGCAACGCATTTGATACAGTCCCACACAAAAGATTAATACACAAGTTATCCAGCCTTGGAGTGGGTGCCAAGGTGGTAGCCTGGATAAAAAAATTGGCTAGACAACAAGACGCAAAGGGTAGGAGCAAATGGAGTCCACGGTGAAGAAATGAGGGTTACTAGCAGGGTACCGCAAGGTTCAGTACTGGGACCACTCCTTTTTAATGTCTTTATAAGTGACATTGCAGAGGAATTAGAAGGAAAAGTGTGTCTCTTTGCAGACGACACAAAGATCTGCAACAGGGTTGATACACAAGATGGAGTGGAAAAGATAAGAAGGGACTTGGCAAGGTTGGAGGAATGGACAGATGTATGGCAGCTCAGATTCAATGCAAAGAAGTGCAAGGTAATGCACCTGGGAAACAAAAACCCAGGGGAAGAGTACACAATGGGGGTGAGATACTGACAACAGTAAAAATGGAAAGGGACCTGGGGGTAATTATATCAGATGACCTAAAGGTGGGCAAGCAATGTGAGAAGGCAGTAAGAAAGGCTGGGGGATACTGGGATGCACAGGGAGAGGCATCAATAGTAGAAAACAGGAAGTTGTTATTCCTCTGTACAGACAATTGGTGAGACCCCATCTGGAGTACTGTGTGCAGTTCTGCAGACCCAATCTCCACAAAGACAAAGTGGAGGCTGTCCAGAAGAGGGCAACCAAAATGGTGCAGGGTCTGCACCAGAAGACATACAAAGAAAGATTAAAGGAGCTTAATATGTATACCCTTGAGGAAAGAAGGGAGAGAGGGGACATGATATAAACTTTCAAGTACCTCAGGGGAATCAGAGTTCAAGAGGGTAGCATCTTTCAGAAAGAGAGATGTGCAAGAACAAGGGGGCACAATTTGAAGACAGAGGGGGGATGGCTCAGAGGTAATGTGAGGAAGTATTTTTTCAGAGAGGGTTGTGGATGCACGGGAACAGCCTCGCTGAGTAGGTCATGGAGTCAAGAACAGTGGGGGAATTCAAGAATGCATGGGACAGACATAAGGCAGTCCTAGTAGGGGGTAGGGAGAAGTAAGCTGTTGGTTAACTAGGATCTGCAGCTTATCTGTTAGGTAAGAAAATGGGCAGACTAGGTGGGACAAGCGGTCCTTATCTGCCATCACATTCTATGTTTAGGATGGTCACTCTTCATCGCCTTCTCACCTTGCTTCATCAGGGGGATTTGCTTAGCTCCCTGGATATGCAAGATGCTTACCTTAACATCTTGTTGCCACTCCACAGGGGTTTTCTTTGCTTCCAAGGAAACCACTACCAGTTTCGAGTGGTACCGTTTGGCCTGTCCTCGGCCCCACGAGTCTTCATGAAATGCCTTGCGGCAGTGGCAGCTGCCTTAAGGAAGGAAGGCCATTATGTCTTCCCTTACCTAGATGACTGGCTTCTGATAGCTCCTACCAAGGAGCAATTGCTCAAAACCATGGAGGCCTCTTTTTCTCCGTTTTGTGATCTGGGGATAACTCTCAACCTTCCAAAATCATCCCCTTGGCCAAGCCAAAGGCTCCAATACATAGAGGCGATCTTAGACACTGAGCAAGGCAAGGCCTTTCTTCCTCCAGAAAGTGCAGAATGCCTTCAGACTTCGTTTCAACTGGTCTCGTCTCAACAAGAACCACCCAGAACAGTTCTAAGACTGCTGGGCATGTGGCAGTGGCCACTGCGACAGTACCTCTGGCTCGCCTGCACATGAGGGTGGCCCAGTGGAACCTTCGGGTCCAATGGGACCAGCACTCAGACGACTTGGACCTTCCAGTGTCAGTATCAAACTCTGTGCGACAGACCATGATGTAGTGGCTGAACCCCTCCTACCTTTCCAAGGGGGTTCCCTTCTGGCCGGACTCACCTCAGCAAATTCTGACCACAGACAGGTGAGGTCTGGTGTGACCATCTGGCATACTGTTAGACTCCGGGGGCTTGGTCCTCATTGGAGCAACATCTCCACATCAACATTTTGGAGATGCGAGAGATACTGTATGCTCTCCAAGCCTTTCAGACGCACCTACTCCTGGGTCCAGATGGACATCTGTGGTCTTTTACATAAACAAGCAAGGGGCATACATTCTTACCCGCTTTGCCAAGGGGCAATGAGTGTGGTATCCGGCCATAGAGCATCACCTGAGCCAGACTGCTGGGCATGTTCCAGGCGTTCAAAAACACCTTGGCCAACAGTCTAAGCTGTTCTTACTCCAAGGTTCATGAATGGGAACTTCTTCCCGCAGTGGCTGAAGATCTCTTCGACAGGTGGGGCCGCCCGGAACTGGACCTATTCGCATCCCCATCCAATGCAAAACTGCCCAATTTCCGCTCACTACATCCAGGGTTTGGTGTTGTCTGGCAAGATGCGTTGTCCCTCTCCTGGATAGGGAGGTTTCTATATGGCTTCCCTCCCTTTCCATTGCTGAAGAGGGTTCTGCCCAAGTTACAGTCAGAAGGGGCAGAGATTATCCCGATACCCCCCCTTCGGGCCATGACAGATTTGGTTTCCACTTCTCCAGCAGCTTGCAGTGGAGCCTCCAATCCCCCTGCCTCTGTGCTCAGACCTGCTCTCACAGATTAGCAGGGCACCTTGGTCCATCTGGACCTAAAGTCACCGCATCTTCATGCTTGGCTCCTGCAGACTTAGCGATTGCCCACTTCAGGGTTCCCCCCAGGTGGCAGGTGTTCTAGTGGCTGCCAGAAAGCCCTCCACTAGATCTACTTATGCTATTAAGTGGAAGCGGTTCTGTATATGGGCCACAACTCGACAACTGGATCTCTTTACTTGTCTGGAGAATCTAGTTTTAGAGCATCTCCCCTCCTTATCTAACTCAGGCTTGAGTTACTTGTCCATTAAGGTGCGTCTGTCAGCCATCTCTGCATACCATGCACCTATCGAAGGCAAGACCCTTGCTCAACCTGACCCATCCCGCATATTCTTGTGGGGTATTCTGCATCTGAAACCTCCCACAAGGGACCCTGTCCCTCCTTCGGATCCGTTCATCTTAGAGAAACTTGCGTTGCAGCCCTTTGAGCCTGCTGCAAGTTGTGAGCTTCGCTATCGTGGAAAGCATTTTTGGTTGTTGTTACTTCTGCTCAAAGTATTTCTGAGCTCCAGGCTCTAATGTGTAAAGAGCCTTATTTAGTTTTTCACAAGGACAGGGTGTCCTTGAGAACTAATCCTAAGTTCCTTCTGAAGGTAGTATCAGTTTACTCTGAATCAAGATATCCACCTTCCTGTGCATTACCCAGGAATATTCTAATTCAGGGGAGACCTTACTACATACGCTGGATGTCCACCAGGCGCTTCGTTATTATTTGGACTGCACCCAAGCCGTCAGAAAAACTGATCAGTTGTTTGTTTCTTTCGCCCCGATAAGAGAGGCTTCAGTTTCTAAACAGTGCATATTCAAATGGTTACTTAATTGCATTGTTTATTGCTACCGTAAATAAGACAAGCCTTTACCGGGCCCGGTTAAAGGCCATTCTACCAGGGGTATAGCTGCTTCGTTTGCATCTTTTAGAAATGTGTCCATTGCTGACATCTGTGCAGCGTCCGCTTGAAGTTCTGTCTACACCTTCATCCAGCATTACTTACAGTCTGGACACTGCCTCTAGGGCCAGAGCAGGTTTGGCTGGCAGTACTACAGGGCCTGCTCTCTTGAGAGCCTTATTCTAACCTCTACCTCCTCCCAGCAGACCGGGGCCAGTCCTTCCAATGCTTGGGACTCAGTCTTTATGGTGTAATCTGCTGCAAGAGTCCCCTCGAAGTGAGACAGTACACTTACGTAAGAACTTACTGTAACAGTAGATCTTCAAGAGAAGCTCTTGCAGCAGGTGCTGCTTTCCCTTCCTCCATACCTCTGGTGACCACGTCTCCATCCTTTTCAGTTTCCTCTGTTCCAGAGGAACGTCTCGGTTCTCCATTTTCTATGCTTGCTGGGGTCTCCAACAGGGGAACTGAGGTGGTTGCTGGGGGATCACCCCTTTTTATACCATGGGCTAACGTCAGGGGGCAGTCCCCCGTTACAGACTGCTAGCTAGAAGTTTTCCATGGGGTCCTGGCGCCTGCCAGCTTTAGTCCTTATGGTGTATCCTGCCACAAAAAGCTCCTCTTGAAGATCTACTGTTATGGGAAGTTCTTCCTTAACTGTACTTTTTCAAGAGGACAAAAACTTGCATTCCTGAGTTGACTAGTTTGGTAATGTGGGTTGAACGTGAAACTTCCCAGTGCAAATGGTGTTCATTACTCTAGCGTAGGGAGAACATAGCTGTGGCAAACAGTAAGAAAAAAAATTACTCACCTTAGTAATGTTGTTTCTTCTAATGGAGTCTTGCTATATTATGACATATGCAGTGAGTCCTAACCTTCGAACTGCTCCGGAGGTGAAAGAGTTAACTTTCCATGCCAGGCATGGAACTTTGAGCACGAGCTCGGTTGAAAACTGTGTCTGTTCTTCAAACTCAAACTGTCAGATCTTTACGAGCAAAACTCACTAAGGTTCTGTGTGGAAGCTGTAAACCTACACTAGCCAACTGGCTACTAAATATAAGAACACATTTTTTGGTCCCAAAACAAAGGCTCAAGTCAGGGGATCCAAAAAATGAAAAACAACACCCAAACACCCCAAAAAGGAGGGGTGAAAAACAAGGTGGGCATCTACTAAGTGCCAACACTGCACTGCCCACCCACATCCCAAAAGCAGAGGTTCTGAGAGGGACAGGCAGGGGGGGAGGTCATAATATAGTAAGACTCCATTAGAAGAAACATTACTAAGGTGAGTAATTTTTTCTTCAAACAACATGAAGTCTTGCTATATTATGACATATGCAGACTACACAGCAGTACCTCCATGGAGGAGGGACAGAACCTACTTAGGAAATAGGCTCTGAAGCACAGCTGTGCCAAACCGAGCATCACTCCTAGCCTGGATGTCCAGGGAGTAACGCTTGGTAAAAGTGTGAACTGTTTTCCAGGTAGCTGCTTGACATATCTCTAGGATAGGGATGTCCGTGGCAGCAGCCAGAGACGCAGCTGTACCTCTGGTAGAGTGAACCCTCAGGCCTGAAGGAGGAACCTCACCCAGTTTTTCATAGCAAAACTGGATACAAGAGACAATCCACCTGGCAATGGATCTTTTAGTGGCAGATTTCCCTTTACCAACCTCACCATAAGTGAGGAACAGTTGGAAGGAGTCAAACCTGTGACCCTTGGTACGATCTATGTAGTAGCTAAGGGCTCTTTTGACATCTAAACCGTGCAGTCTCCTCTCGCCAGAGGAGGAATGGTCAGTGAAGTACGCAGGAAGAGACACAGATTGATAAAGTGGAAGTCTGAAACCACCTTAGGCAAGATCTTTCTGTTAGTCCTGAGGACCACCTTATCTCTATGAAAGGAGATAAAATCAGGCTCCACTGACGATGCTTGTAGTTCACTTATGCGCCTGGCAGAAGTGATGGCTACCAAAAACACACTTTTCCAAGTCAAGTACTTAAGCTCTGCTGAAGACAAAGAGCAGAGGGGTTGCATAAGCTGAGCAATGCAAATATTAAGATCCCAGGCAGGGGCAGGGTCCCTGAATGGAGGGTTGGTGTGAAGCAACCCCTTGAAAAACTTGGAGAATATAGGATGAGCTGAAAGAGAAGAGGGTTTACCTGCTGATAAGAAAGCAGACACGGCTGCCAGGTGCACTTTTAAGGTAGCTGGTCTCAGCCCCAAAGTATTCAAATGTGCCATATAATCCAGGACTGGGGTAAATCAGCAGATTCTGGGGAAATATGCTTGCCAGAGCACCATATGGAAAATCTCTTCCATTTGGAATTATAAGTAGCTCTGGTGGAAGACTTCCTAGAAGCCTTCAAGATATCCAATACACCTTGGGAGAGGTGTAGTTCAGCAAACTCTAACTCTTCAAGAGCCAGGCCTTGAGATTGAGAGATTTGAGATTCGGGTTCCAAACCCTCCCCTGAGCACAGGTTAACAGGTTGTAATTCCTGGGAAGACACAGGGAAAGGTGGACTGCAAAGAGACAGTATACAAGGAGTAGGCACAGGGCTGTCTGGCCCAATCTGGAGCAATTGTGGATCATCTTGCAGGGTTGAGATCTGATTTTGACTAGCACCTGAACAGAAAGAGGGAAAGGGGAAAGCATAGAGAAACTTCCCTTCCCAACTGGGAAGGAAGGCATCCAGAGGGACTGAGCCTCAACACTGGGGCCTGCAGCAAAAAAAAGGGGAAGCAGTGATTGTCTGGGGCTGCAAAAGATCTATCTGCGGTGCCCCATCTGGAAAAAACTACCTCCGGTGACTAGGGGATCCAGTGACCATTCGTGATGGCCCTGGGAAATCCTGCTGAGAGCATCTGCCAGGATATTGTCCCTTGGCCTGAGGTGCATGTCAAGGGAGGTGTTCAGGAATAGGCCAGAGACCAGCCAACTTCACTTGTTTTCGTGCACAAGGCCATGGACAGAGTGCCTTCCTTGCTTGTTGGGATGTACCACATTGTAGTGGTGTTGTCTGTTCTGACCTGTACAACTTTGTTCTGAAATCAGATGTGGAAAAACTTTAAGTGCTAAAAACTGCTCTGAGTTCCAACAGATTGATGTGAGCAGAGATTCCTGAGGGGACCACAATCCCTGCAGTGAGTTCTGCCTCATGTGAGCTCCCCACCCCAAGAGGGATGCATCTGTAGTAAAGATTATGGAGTGAGACTGAGGGGTGAAGGACCCCCTGTCTCACATTGCTCTGGTCCTGCCACCACTGAAGGGCTTGGATCAGGGTTCGAGTCACTGGGATCAATTTGGTTAGAGGGTCTCTCCTTTGAGACCAAAAGGCTCTCAAATGGAACTGGATGTCCCTCATCTGAAATCTTGCTCCCTGCACTACTGCTGTGGAAGCAGCCATGTGCCCCAGGAGCTGCAGAAAATGCCTTGCTGGTCGAGAGACCTGCAGAGTGAAAGAGGAAGCCAGAGAGACCAGGGTCCTTGCTCTTTCCAGAGGAAGGAAGGCTCTGGCCTTTTTGTGTTCAGTTCTGCACCTATGAAGGGTGAGAAGCTGGACAGGCTCTAGAACTGACTTTGGAAGATTGAGAAAGAAACCTAGAGATGTGAGTAGTTGCTGGAGTTACCTGAAGGTGTAGTTTGACTTGTTCAGGAGACTGCCTCATGAGACAGTCGTCCCAGGTAAGGAAAATGGCAACCTTTGCCTTCTTAGTGGGCAACTGCTACTGCTAGGCATTTTGTGAATACCCTCGGAGCAGAGGTGAGGTCAAGGGTATTGCTCTGAACTGGTAATGGCCTGAGGGCAGTTCAAATCTGAGGTACTTTGATGGGAGCTTCTGATAAGAACATGGAAGTAGGCATCCTTGAGGTCCAGGGACGCTAGCCAGTCCCTGGCCTGGAGAGGGTAAAATAATTCCCAGAGTCACCATTTTGAATTTTGCTTTTAAAGGTGCTTGTTTAGGTACTCGAGATCCAGGATGGGCAGCCACTCTCCCGTCTTTTTGGGGTAAGGAAGTACCTGGAGTACAGCCCTTTGCCTGGTGTAGTGGGTGGAACCTTTCCACAGCTCTGAGAACCAGGAGGTAGAACACTTCTGTTTCTAGGGAGTGCCTCTGATGGATTTGCAGGTGAAAGGACCTGGTTCTCATCATTGGAAATTTTTTGAAGCCGAGAACCAGTCCCTCGGCTTACTACTTCCAGGACCCACTTGTCTGATGTTAAAGACTTACAGTCCTGGACAAAGTAAGCTAGCCTGCCCCCACAGGTAGTGGAGAATAAATGGACAAGCTAGAAGTCAAAACTCCCAATCAATAATATATTAGAGACAAGAGGCTGTCTGATTAGCCTCATTCACTTCAAAGCTCAACTCGTAAAGGCACCACATAAAGATGCCAGACAGCTGGAGTGACAATGGTATACATCACCAAGCAGGGAGGAACAAGGAGCAGGGCCATGGCTTGAGAAGCAGAAATCCTAATGGTATGGGCAGAGAAACATCTACTCAGCCTCACAGCAGTTCACCTGGCAGGCAGCCTGGAAACACAAGGGCAGATTGGTTGAGTAGGCAAACACTGTAGCAAGGGAGTGGCAACTCCATCCAGGGATCTCAATGAGATCCAGAGGAACAGTCCCTTTCAACATTGATCTCATGGCCTCAGTGGCCAATGCACAACTTCCACCTACACGCCCAGATACAGAGACAAGAGAGTGGTAGGTGGATGCCATATCCATGCCATCGAACTTCAAAAAGCATATCTGTTCCCCCAATATCCATGCTATCAGCAGTACTATAGAAAATCTGGGACATGGCAGCAGCATGGTACTCATAGCCCCAGATTGGCCGAGCTGAATGTGGTACAATCTCATCTGGAGAATGCTGTCAGACACTCCTATGGTGCTAACCTACTCACCAGAACTTACTCAGACAAGGGCCGATCTTGCATGAGAACCTCTACCACTGAAACTGACGGTTTGGCTGCTCAGAGGACTAGATTGTTAAGATTAGGGGTGTGACGCTTGGCCAGCTGGTTATGATTGTTCTTTTGACATTTGTAATGTAAAAATGTAGTGTGTGATTTGTCTCAATAAGGCAGCTGTGCCATGGGTCAGGTTTTAGTGGAAATAACAGGATATATTAACCTGAAACCAGGGAGGTAATTAAAGGACTAGAGAGCCTTAATTAAGGGTCTCCTGTTTATATGATTTAATTGGACCTGACCAGCTGCTGCAGGATATAGGGATCATAAACTATTATTGACATTTTGAAGGAAAAACATTTTTACACTATGGTGGAAAAGTCATAAAATCTTAGATGTGCCCTGGGAAGAGGAAATGTTTGAGATCAAAGAGGAAATGTTAATTGAGAGTCATATTGGGACATGAGTTTTGCTGATGTCATCTTATTTAATATACCTCCTGATAGGACGTCCTGTTTGTATATATATTTTTTTATATTCTAAAAGAAGGAGCTAGATGACTCTCATAAGTTGGGGTGGAAACACAGAGTTTTTTAACTGTATACTGTGTTGAACTAAACATACTTTTTTGGACTCTTAAGAAACAACATCTAATTTTAAGCCCTGTGTAAGGTATACATTAGATAGAAAAGTCTAACTGTATGTTGGTGAATAGTTTGTATGTCATTTTCTTTGTTTTCTTTTAAGAGATTGTATGCTTTGTGATAATTGTTCTGTGTTTACATTTTACATATTTTTATCCTTTGTAAGTAAACCTTTCATCTGAAAAGACTGTCTGCGTGTCTTTCAAAGTTCTTTCTCTTGCACGTGATGTATAGATGGTTAAGACTGACTAATAACTGTTCATAAGCTGATGGTGTTACCAAACTGGGAAAAGGTAAGAATATACCTAGGTCTTTTATAGAGTTTTAAGTGGTTCATTTTGGATACCTGGTTAGGTGCCCTTTAGGCAAAGATATCTGGCATCCCCAAAGAGCGGATTATCTGAACCTGTACATTTGGGACTGCTGCTAGATAAGGTTCACAGTTAGAATTCCCCCAGAACTTGAGACCAAGGTGATTTGGACCCACAAGAAGACAGGAGGGTTACCTTGTTCTGTTACCTGTTCGCAACACTGCACTCAGAGGTTGGCACTGTGGGAGCAGAGGTCCTGACTTGGCTGAGTGGGGTTGGCATTAGATTGGTTGCTGGGTGCTGATAAGTTTTTGTACACAAGTTTTTAAACTGTTCAGTGTGTCAGCTATCACTGTACAGCTCACTTGAAAATAAGGCAGTGATTTATTTTTTAAAAAGGAACAGAACTACCATCATTTGGCTTATAGTCAGGTTCCTACCTGTTTTTTTTTTTCTGAAGTGCAAGTTGAGTAGTGGCAGATTGGAAGAAGATGGCTTCCAACTACAGCGGGTACACGCCAGACTACTTGAGGTAGTTGTGCTGGACAGAGGAGTCCAGTATGAGGTGAGAGCCCCCAAGCAGAATCTCATGGATGCCCTGATGGCAGCAGCAGATGCCCAGGAGCATTGAGTCACAGACTGTGACTGTAAAAGACCAAATCTTGAGCATGGAGGAGGGAATTCACCAGCATTCTGGAGCCAGAAGCAACCTGTGCTGTAGATTGAATTGACAGAATGGAGCTGGAGTTTCCAGAGAGAGAAGCGGGAACAGTGAGCTGCAGAGGAGAAAAGGAGATGAGCAAACTGCAGAGATGAAGAGGAGCGTGAACATATGAGATGGACCACAAGAGGGCGTGGAGCCAGAGGCCATATGAACTGGAGAGGTTATGACTTCAAACCACCAGCACCGAGCAGGTAAGTGGCTTTGGCCTAACTGGAACCACAGGACTGGCTACAAATGAATTCTAACATGATAGCTGAATTTAAAGAGGAGGAGGAGGATATGATGCCTTTTAAATCTTTGAAAAAGTTTGTATTCAGGTTAAAATTCCTGAGGGTCCTGAGCTTCCAGCTATCCCTGCTACTTCTACTGAAAGCTCAGGATGTTCAGTTAAATAAAAGAGGACAGTAATGATTACAACAAATTTAAAGCTGCACTTTTAAAAAGTCTGATTTAACTGCTGAACATATGGGAGCTAAATCTGCTAAGCCTCGTGAGAGCCTGATATGAGCCACGAGGAGCTAGCCATGAAACAACGTCAGTTATTAAAATGTTGGTGGGAAGGAATTGAAGCAAACTCTGTAGATAAAATTTTAATACTGTTTCGTTAGAACAGTTTTTGGGGCATGCCTAGATATCTGAAAACTGGCTGGGGGACTGAGATCCCAAAACAGCAAAAAGCTGCTGAACTCTCTGGACTGCTATGCCAAGAACAGACCTACTCTAAGAGTCGAATGAGGATTGGGTGGCAGCGCAGAAAGGTGAAAGCGTGCCTTCCAGCGCAGCTAAAACCCTCACTGCTCCACTGAAACCAGTTAGTCTCCCAGGTTTCAGAGAAAAGATTTCCTTTTGAAAAGAAATGAATGTTGGGGTTAGAGAAGAAACTGGGGTTATTGCTCAGACAGTGTCCCAAAGGATGAGCAATATACAACATGGGGCTAGGAAAAGTAGGTTGTTTGTGTTCCCTGGAAGCATTCCTGTGAACATGAGGGAACACATGCACCCGAATCATGGTGAATGGTGTACAGACACAAGGGTTTAAGGGACACAGGGGCATCCTGTGACATTGGTAAAAGGGATCTGGTAGAGCCTGGTCAGCTATACCCAATAAATATGTCACTGTACAAGACTCTTACTGGTGAAGAGAAAACATTGCCCCTCGCTAGTGTTCTCCCTAGACTGGGTGAAACAGGGGAACTGTGAAAAGGTGGCTGTAGCCAAATGTTAGCAGTTTGTCATCCTTGGCAAACAATCTCTTATTGTGGGGATGGTGCAGTTACCTACAGCTAAGCAGGAAGGGGAAAATTGTAGTCCCTGGACCCCACAGGGCTAGTGAGGAATTGCTGGAGGCTGATTCCCCAGCCTGTGCCTCCTGATATGGAGACTAATGAAAAGGGGTAGAAATTTCCCCAGTAGCAGTTAACTAAACAGCTAGGGAGGGTTACTCCAAGAAGGAGGGGTGACCATTGTCAGAGGGTTAGGGATGACAGTGATCCTGAGTGCCCTGATGATAGTGCTAGGGACCCTAGTTTAGAGACTGAAGGGATTCTGTCCCATGCCTTGGGAATGGTGAGGAGTTTGCAGCTGCTCAGAGAAGTGACCATAGTCTAGAGAAGCTGAGGGCTGGGCAGACTCTGACAGTGCACGGAAAGGTAATGGTAAACATAAGGTTTATTGGGAAAATGGACTGGATGTACCTAGGCTGTGCAGACAGAGGGAGGGATGATAGGCAGACAGCTTTGTCGTTCCCCAGGGGTATCGTGAGCAGTAGCTCAAGACTGCACATGATATTCCCCTTGTCTGGTCATCTGGGAATTACGCACTTATGCAGTGGTTGGTCCGAATTTCTATTGGCCCAACTTCACCCAGCAGGTGAAGAAGTACTGCAGGTCTTGTCACTGGTGCCAAGAAATAGGGAGGCAGGGAAGAAAACCCGCTCACCCAGATTCCATTGCCCATAGTGGAGGAGCCATTCCAGAGGGTGGAATGGATATTATGGGCCTGTAACACCCCAGCTCCTCCGGGAAGAGGTTCATCCTGACTGTGGTGGATTATGTCACCTTGCACTTTCCTGAGGCAGTCCTTTAACCTCTCACTGAGGACAGACAAAGTGGTAGATGCCTTACTTGGGATTTTTTCCTGTGTTGGGTTTCCTGAGGAGGTTATCACCGATCGAGGGGTTTCTTCATGTCGGACCTGATGAAATGTTTGTGGGAGAAGTGTGGGTGGTGCAGAGATGCACGATACTCAGACACCTACAAGCCAATGGGCCTGTGAAAAGATTTAATGGTGCCCTGAGTCAATGCTCCTGGAGCGTTTGCTGAACAGCATGGGAGGGACTGAAGAAATATTTCCCCACTCTTGTTGTTTGTATGTGGGGTGCCCCAAGAGTCGACAGGATTTTCCCCTGAGCTCTTATATGAACGCCGGCACGTGAGCCCTAGACTGATCCGGGAGGACTGGGAAGGCAAGCACGCCACCTAGGGAACTCCCATAGTGGATTATGTTCTGAGGTTTAGGGAAAGGCTAAAGGAGCTTATGGGACAGCCCTAGCAACCCTGGCAGCCCAACAGAAACAAAAGTGTGGTATGACCGTGGAGCCAGAGCTTCGCTCGTACATGGTGGGTCAGGAAGTCATGGTCCTTATTCCGTCCAGAAAGACAAGCTGCAGGCTGAGTGGGCAGGACCGCATAAAGTAGTTAGGGAAGGTAAATGATGTAATCTGCATCATGGAGTTATCTCGACAGAAGGCAAACAGAAAGAATGTACCACATCAACATGATGAAGCTTGTGCTAATAGGCTGATATGGTGTTGTGTAGTATGTAGTCCTTGGGAGAGGGACGGCTCGGCTGGAGACCCCTTCTGACTTGCTGGAAGAAAGCAAGGAGGAGTCCTCTGTGAGGCAGTTAACTGTTACCCCAGCTGGTCCCCGGACAAGATCGATGAAGTAAGGGAGGTTTTAGGAAGACTTTGTCCCACTGTTTAGTGCCAAGCCTTGACTAACCCCCCTTAGCGACGCGATGATGTGGAGATAGGGACACAGACTGCCACGGGCGGACAGCATATCGGGTGTCAGAGGCTGTGTCAAAAGGACATTAGGAAGGAAGTGGGGAGATGCTGATTTAGGGGTAATCCAGAGATCCCATTCAGCCCCTGGGCCTCACGCATAGTCTTTGTGTCCAAGCCAGATGGCTCTACTCATTTCTGTGTGGACTGGTCGGACTGAATGCAGTCATGTGAGTCAGATGCCCACTTCGATGTCCCGGACGGATGAACCCAGACAAGTTGGAGGGATCGCCTACCTTAAGACTACTGACTTGACAAAGCGGATATTGGCGTGCAGAGTTAACGGATTAGAGATAGGAAGAGGTCGGCTCTTCATCACTCGATAGGCTTATTTGAATTTTAAAGTAATGCCTTTGGAATGAAGAATGCCCCGCCACTTTCCAAAGGTTGGTGAACCAGGTGTTAAATGGTGCTGAGGACTATGCTGTGGCGTTATGGATGACATTGCCATCTTTGGTGCCAGCTAGAGGAACACCTGTCCCATCTTAGGGAAGTGCTGGGCAGGATAGAGAGACGGGCTCACTGTCACAGCTGAGAAGTGCCAGGTGGCCATGGAGAAGGCATACTTTGGGCATGTTGTAGACTGAGGACAGCTCCATCCTAACTCAAGTAAAATAGAAGTGATCAAGGCATGGCCCAGACCAGAAATGCAGAAACAGGTCGGGAATTTTCTAGGACAGCAGGGTACTATAGGAATTTGTACCCAATTACAGTGCCCTGGCTGCTCCCTATCTGACCTGGTAAAGAAAAGGATGCCTAAGAAAATTACCTGGGAACCAGCCTGTGAAGAAGCTCTTACCAGATTGAAGGAGCACTGTGCAGTGCTGCTGTATTGACAAGTCCTGACTGTCACAACCTCACTCAGCAGGTCAGGCCTCTGCTCCCCACAGTGTCAACCTCTGAGCGCAGTATTAGAATAGGGTAACAGAACAGGGTAACCTCCTGTCTGTTTTGTGGGTTCAAGTCACCTTTGGTCTCAAGTTCTGGAGGGATTCAAACTGTGAACCTTCTGCTAGCGTACCCAAATGTACAGGCTCAGATAATTCTGCTCTTCCGGGAAATGCCAGATATCTTTCGCCAAGGGCACCTAACCAGATATACAAAAATGAACCCTTAAAAACTCTATGAAAGACCTTAGATAACTTCTTACCTTTTCCCAATTTGGTATACCATTAAGCTTATGAACAGTGTTGTCAAAACCTTAACCATCAATGCATCACAGGCAAAAAGGAAGGACTTGGAAGATACAGGCAGTCTCTTTGAAATAAGAGGTTTACTTAAAAATGAATAAAATATGTAAAATGCAAACACGAACAATATATCTAACGCATACAATCACTTAAAGAACAAGGTTTAAAAGTGCAAACAAATTCCTACCACCTTACAATTAGACTTGCCCATCTAATGTATATCTTCTAACTGCACTTGAAGTAGATGTTGCTTCTTCCGAGTCCAACAGGAATGTCAGTTGGAGAAATACAGAATACAAGTTTAAAACACTGTGGTTCCACCCCTCCCTGAGGCCATCTAGCTCCTCCTTCCAGAATATAAAAGTATACAAAATAGGACGTCCTGTCAAGAGGTATATTAAATACTGTGAGTTCAGCAAAACTCATTTCCCAAATTATGACACTCTTAATTAAGTCTGTGATTTTCTTAGTTCCTTCTTTGGTCTATGAGCAGTTTCCTGCTTCAAAGACAGCAAAGGACTTGTTATGACTAACTCTGCCAGATCTCACTGAGGTGTAATATGCTTTGTAACACCAGGCGCAATTAACTGTGCTTCCTCTGAAGCGTCATAAAATGGATATTTTCGTTTCCTTTGGCATCAAAGCAAACTGGGAAGTTAATCACCTTACAGAGATCTGCTTGTTTAACATATCCAGTCCTTTGAACTGATACCGGGGTGTCATTCCAGGAGTACAGGATGTCTTATGACAGACACTCAATAACACATTTTATATTACAAAAATCATAAGCGATCAGAACCAGCTGCCGAGCGTCACAATCCTCTACCTAGACTGAATTTGGGGCTCTATCCCTGCATGGGATGAGCTTCCCAAATCAGTTCACTCCTCATAGACGCGCGACAAGCCATCTGAGTTCTGTTTTTTCACTCCAGCCCTATGTAAGATTGTCATGTCATACCCTTGCTAAGCAAGACTCCATCTTAACAATCTACCATTTGTCTTTCCCATTTGCGTCAGCCAAACCAGGGGGTTGTGGTCAGTTTGTACCACAAAATGCTGCCCATATGAGTATGGCTCTAGCTTCTTTAGGGCCCACAGTATAGCAAGACATTCTTTTTCCACAGTAGAGTATGCCTGCTCCCTGGAAAGTAACTTTTTGCCCAGGTACACTACCGGGAGATCTTTCCCTTGGTTGGATGTCTGACTCAGTACTGCCCCAATACCCACGTCTGAGGCGTCGGTCTGAACTATAAAGGGTTTGCTATAGTCAGGACTTGTCAATACAGGAGCACTGCACAGTGCCTCCTTCAGTCTGGTAAAGGCTTCTTCACAGGCTGGTCCCCAAGTAATTTTCTTTGGCATCCTTTTCTTTACCAGGTCAGATAGGGGAGCAGCCAGGGCACTGTAATTGAGTACAAATTTTCTAAAGTACCCTGCTGCCCCTAGAAAACTCCTGACCTGTTTCTATGTTTCTGGTCTGGGCCATGCCTGGATCACCTCTATTTTTATTTGGTTAGGATGGAACTGTCCCCGGCCTACCACAGGCCCGAGGTATGCCACTTCTCCCATTGCCACCTTGCACTTTTCAGCTTTAACAGTGAGCCTGGCCCTCTGTATCCTGCCCAGCACTTCCCTAAGGTGGGACAGGTGTTCCTCCCAGCTGGCACTAAAGATGGCAATGTCATCCAGGTACGCCACGGCATACTCCTCAGCACCATTTAACACCTGGTTCACCAACCTTTGGAAAGTGGCCACAGCGTTCTTCATTCCGAAAGGCATTACTTTAAATTCAAATAAACCTATTGGCGTGATGAAGGCCAACCTCTCCCTAGCTCTGTCAGTTAACTCTACCTGCCAATACCCCTTGGTCAGGTCAATGGTTGTAAGATAGGTCGCCCCTCCCAACTTGTCCAGAAGTTGGTCTGACTGGGGCATCGGGTGGGCATCTGACTTCGTGAGTGCATTCAGTCCACAACAGTCCACACAAAAAATGAGTAGAGCCAACTGGCTTGGACACAAGGACTACGGGTGAGGCCCAGGGGCTGTGGGATCTCTGGATTACCCCTAAATCCAGTATCTCTGCCATTTCCCTCCTAATGTCATTTTGGACAGCCTCTGACACCCAATATGATGTCCACTGTATGGGTGTCTGTGTCTCTGTCTCCACATCGTGCATCGCTAAGGGGGTTAGTCAAGGCTTGGTGCTAAACAATGAGGCAAAGTCTGTTAAAACCTCCCTTACTTCCTGGATCTGGTCTGGGGCCAGCTG
This sequence comes from Neoceratodus forsteri, assembly GCA_016271365.2. Taxonomy (NCBI): domain Eukaryota; kingdom Metazoa; phylum Chordata; order Ceratodontiformes; family Ceratodontidae; genus Neoceratodus; species Neoceratodus forsteri. The sequence continues at coordinate 528,106,962 of CM028137.1, read as the reverse complement.
GGGAGACAATTGAACTGCATCCACAGAGGACTCCCACTTGCTTTCTTCCAGCAAGTCCAGAATGGGGTCTCCTTCATCAGTCCCTCCCAGGACTACACACTGCAAACACCATGTCAGCCCTATTAGCATATAAGCTTCATCATGTTGACATGGTACATCCTTCTGTCTGTCTTCTGTCAGGTAACTCCATATACAGTTCATGTCATTTACCTTCCTAACTACTTTGTACGGTCCTGCTCACTCAGCCTGCAGCTTGTCTTTCCGGACTGGAATAAGGACCATGACTTTCTGACCCACCATGTACGAGCAAGCTCTGGCTCTGCAGTCATACCACACTTTTTGTTTCTGTTGGGCAGCTGCCAGATTGCTCTGGGCTGTCCCCATTGGCTCCTTCAGCCTTTCCCTAAACCTAAGGACATAATCCACTACAGCAGTCCCTGGGTGGTGTGCTTGCCTTTCCAGTCCTCCCAGATCAAGTCTAGGGGCCCATGTACCCGGCATCCATATAAGAGTTTGAAGCGTGAAAATCCTGTTGACTCTTGGGGCATCTCCCTGTATGCAAACAACAGGTGGGGAAGGTATTTCTCCCAGTCCCTCCCATGCTGTTCAGCAAACGCCCTGAGCATTGACTTCAGGGTATCATTAAATCTTTCCACAAGCCCATTGGCTTGTGGGTGATATGGTGTCGTGCATCTCTGCACCACCCCACACTTCTCCCACAAACATTTCATCAGGTCCATCATGAAGGAATACCCTCGATCGGTGATAATCTCCTGCGGAAACCCAACATGGGAGAAAATCCCAAGTAAGGCATCTGACACTTTGTCTGTCCTCAGTGAGGATAAGGCGACTGCCTCGGGGTAGCGGGTGGCATAATCCACCAGAGTCAGGGTGAATCTCTTCCCTGAGGAGCTGGGGGTATTTAAAGGCCCCACAATATCCATTGCCACCCTCTGGAATGGCTCCTCCACTATGGGCAATGGAATCTGGGTGGCTTGGGTTTTCTTGCCTGCCTTCCCTATTTCTTGGCACCGGTGACAAGACATGCAATACTCCTTCACCTGCTGGGTGAAGTTGGGCCAGTAGAAATTCTGGGGCAACCGCTGAATAGTGCGTGCGATTCCCAGATGACCAGACAAGGGAATATCATATGCAATCTTGAGGAACTGCTCATAACCCTGGAGAATGACAAGCTGCCTGCCTATCACCCCTCCCTCTGTCTGCATAGCCTGCATATATCTCAGTCCATTTTCCCAATAAACCCTATGTTTACCATCACCTCCTTGTGCTCCGTCCAGAGTCTGCCCAAGCCCTCAGCTTCTCTAACTAGTGTCACTTCTCCAGCAGTTGCAAACTCTTCACACATTCCCAAGGCATGGGACAGGTCCCTTCAGTCTCTAAACTAGGGTCCCTAGCACTAGCATCAGGGAACTCAGGATCACTGTCATTCCTAACCCTCTGACAATGGGTCACACCTCCCTTTTCAGAGTAACCCTCCGTAGCTGTGATGTTAACTGCTACTGGGGAAATTTCTACCCCTTTTTCATCAGTCTCCATATCAGGAGACACAGGCTGGGGAACCAGCCTTCCAGTGGTTTCCACAATGGCTTATGTGGGCTTCAGGGAACTGCAATTTTCCCTTGCCACTTGGCTATGGGTAACTGCACACACCATCCCCTGTTGGAGATTGTTGCCAAGGATGACATCCACTGCTAATGTTGTGGCTACAGCCACCTGTTGCACAGTTCCCCCTGTTTTTCCTCAGTCTAGAAGAACACTAGTGAGGGGCAATGTTTTATCTTCACCAGTGAACCCTTGCACAGTGACACATTTATTGGGTATAAGCTGATCAGGTTGTACCAAATACCCTTTTACCAATGTCAGGGATGCCCCTGTGTCCCTTAACCCATGCGTCTGTACACCATTCACCATGACTGGGTGCATGTGTTCCCTCATGTTCAGAGGCATGCTTCCAGGGACACACAAACAACCCACTTCTTTCCTAGCCCCTGGTTGTGTACTGATCGCCCTTTTGGGACACTGTCTGGCAATATGCCCAGTTTCTTTACACAACCAACATTCATTTCTTTTCTCAGAGAAATCTTTTCTCTGAAACCTGGGGCTAACTGGTTTTGGTGGAGGTAGTGAAGGTTTTAGCTGCCCTGAAGGTGCGCTTATCCCTTTCTGCGCTGCCATGCTCGCCCCATTCACTCGCAGAGCAGGTCTGCTCTTGGCACAGCGGTCCGAGAGTTCAGCAGCCTCTTGCACTGTTTTGGGATCTCGGTCCTCCAGCCAGGTTTTCAGCTCTGCTGGGCATGCCCAAGAAAACTGTTCTAACAGAATCACATTTTCAATTTTATCTACAGAGTTTGCTTCAATTCCTTCCCACCGTTTTAAAACTGGCGTTGTTTGTGGCTAGCTCCTGTCGAGCTCACGTCAGGGCTTCTCCTGAGTTTACAGAATTTAGCCTCTGTATGATTCAGCAGTTAATTCACATTTTTAACAGTGCAGTTTTAGTTTGTTGTAATCATTACTGTCCCTCATTGTCCATTTGATCTAATGCATCCCAGCTTTTAGCTGGAAGCTCCAGGACTCTCTAGAATTTTAGCCTGAATACAAACTTTTCAAAAGAATTTAAAAGGCATCCATATCCTCCCTCTTTAAATTCAGCTATCAATTTGGAATTCAATTTGTAACCCAGTGCTGTAGTCCCAGTTAAACCCAGCCACTTACCTGCTCTGGTGCTGGTGGTTGGAGTCAAGAGCTTCTCCAGTTCATGTTGCCTCTGGCTCTTGCTCCTCTCGGTCCCCTCTCACTGTTCACGGTCTCGTCTCGGCATTCTTGCTCCTCTTCTCCTCTGCAGCCTCGCTTTCTCACTCCAGCTCCGGTGTTCTTGCTCCTTCCCTCTGGAACTCCAGCTCCATTCTGCGCAACTCATTCTGCAGCAGCCTGAGTACTTTTAGCTCCAGAATGCTGGTGACCTTCCCTGCTGCTGTGGCCCTTCGCTGGCACTGGCCTGCTGCCTCCTCTTCAGATCTGGACACTGCACTGGCAGCTAGCCCTTCTGCACTCAAGGTCTGTTCCCTATGGTCACTGTCTGTAACTCGATGCTCTGGGCATCTGCTACCATCAGGGCATCCACAAGGTATACAAAAATGTAGTGTGATTTGTCTCCATAAGGCAGCTGTGCCAAGGGTCAGGTTTTAGTGGAAATAACAGGATATATTAACCTGAAACCAGGAAGTAATTAAAAGACTGGAGAGCCTTAAGTAAGGGTCTCCTGTTTATCTGACTTAATTGGTGCTGGCCAGCTGCCAGGATATAGGGATCATAAACTTTTATGACGTTTTAGAGGAAAAAAAACATTTTTATACCATGGTGTGAAAAGTCATAAAAATCCTTAGATGTGCCCTGGGAAGAGGAAATGCTTGAGATCAAAGAGAGAATGTTAATTAAGGAGTCATATTGGGAAATTAATTTTTGCTGACGTTACCTTATTTAATATACCTCCTGCTAGGATATCCTGTTTGTATATATTTTTTTATATTCTAAAAGGAGGAGCTAGATGACCTCATAGACGGGGTGGAAACAGAAGAGTTTTTTAACTGTATACTGTTGTAACCCCTAGATGGCGCTATCCCAGGGGCTACTACCCCTGCCTGATTTGCCACTAACAGGTTGAGGGGCCTGGATCCAATGGCGGGTGCCTCCACCCAGAGGTCAGGGTTTGCAATAGTTAAACTAACTTGGTCACAGCCCTCTGGGACACTGCAACCCCTTTCTTCCCACTAGTGGCCCACACAATATATCAGAATTACCTTCACAGTATACACTTACCCCCAGGTCTGGTTCCGCACTGGGACCTCCTGTGAAATGAGATACAGTGCAACAATCACAGTACAGTACTTTAACATAGACAAATACCTCAGGCAGTATAACTTTGCTGAAACAAGCAGCTCTGATTTATTTAGGGATATAACAAGGACAGGGGAAAATCAGGTTAATTAGCTTATCACTCTAATAATCTACCTATGGCTCTGTGCACAGGCCTATCCCTATCAGTTACTGTCCTGGGTACCCAAGCCCTAGTGGCTAGTCCAAACCGTGGCAGCTGGTAGGGCCCTTCACACAGAGAAAAGGAGAATTAAACAGTCAGCAGTACAGTAATTCCATTTGGATTTAATGTGGCAATTCAACAGGGAGCGACCTTGAATTAGTACTCACGACCTCCAAATAAGATAGGGTCCTTCAATGTCAGCAGGGCTCACTTGAGGTACACAAACCTCTTCACACATCCATATAAAAGAAAGCACTATACCAGGCAGGCTGCATCTGTATCCCGATCGCAATTACTGCACAATACCGGGAGAACACACAGCAGATTCAGTTCTGACAGACCGAGTGCAATTTTCAGCAATTCCTTCCAGTCTTCTACAGGGTGAGCCTGGTTTCTACTCTTCAGAGATCCTTTGATTCTTTTCACAGGACGGATTCAGTCCTAACAAGCTGCAGACCGGAACTCTGGGCCATACACGCTTTTTGACTAAAACTGCACACTGAAAAGCACAGGCTCCTTCCTTCTTCACTGCCAAAGCTCAACTGAAACTCCAACCGACAAAACCGGCACTTCCTTGAGTTCCTCCCAGTTCTTGACTGGATTGGCTGTCACCACAATAGACTGCTGCTGTTGGTCCAAAAAGGCACTGAAGTCTAAACTACATCTCCCAGAGTCACTGCCCATACAATCCTCTTGTGGCTGGCTCAGATTATGAGTCCAAGTTCTGATTCGTCCAAGGCACCATTTTAGAGCTAGCTTACCCCACACTGATTGGTCCAGTTCAGCAGTTCAAAACTAGAATGGGAACTAGCAGACACAGTTCTGACTGCAAAGAAAGCAGGTTAGACAAACTGTAATTTCATTATTACTCTAAATAATTTCTGGCAAACAGTTACATCTTTCAGATAGGTTCCCTTTGCACTCTAGTGACTGCAAAAATGAAGTGAATTGGCAGCAGCTTGAGTGGTACTCAATCAAAGAAACACACAGTCCCCCATACAACTAATTATGTCTGCAAGCAGACAGCTCTTAAAGAGACAGTACCAGAGGTTCTAAAACACTCACTGATAAATGGCTTAAATGCCAAACACCATTCAGGCTTGGAGCATTCAAGCAAGCTCCTGGAAGTCTTTTGGGAACCCCCATTTGCAGGGGGTTACACCTTCCTGGTCTGGGAAAGCTTGACGTCCGGCCAAGCAAGTACCCCATAAGTTTCAACTGCAACCATATACATTTGCATTAGGCTCGACATGTAATCATCAGTCAATATATCATTTTACCAAGAACACATTTCTGAAACATTGCAGTACGTCACTTTACACAGTATTACATACACATTGTACCATAACTCAAGTTATTACCTCTTGTACATGAAACCTGAAGAGAGGGGCCCTTCCTATCAGTTACCTTGGGGCTGGATGGGGCAAGGGCACCATACTTAGAGGGCAACACAAGTAACTTGAGTTAGCACTGACGCTCAGTTTGGGCAATGAGCTCGGGGACACATACACTCTTTATGGACAACATTGAGAGGCAACCACAGGCCTCCCAAGTGAATCATAACTGAGGTGCACCACAGGCTTTACAGCTCGACCAGTCTTTCTAGGGGAACTGTTATAGTCTCTGCACTCTGAGCCTCATTTTCAGCATTGTCCTCACTTGTCAGGAGTCTCCATGGGGTAGAGAGGCTAGAACTTGGGGCACTTTCAGCTCCAGGAGTTACAGTTTCTGAGTCCACAACATTTGGCTCGCATGGAGAGCTTTCGGACACTGGCAGTGGACTGTCAGGCACTCAAAATACTCTTCTTGTTCGGGTGTATCACCAGTCTGCCCCAATCTATCATTTTCTCCCTGAAAGCTCAAACAGTTCAACCATGCACAATGATTCCATTTCATCTGATCTGATGCTTTGCACTTCACTTTCTGGGAGCATTGGCTCAGGGATGAAGCTGGGGCTTAGACAGTCCAGAAGGCCCAGCTTTGTCTCCAGTATTGACTAGGGGATTGCCCCGAAACAATTGACTCAGTTCGTAAGAAGGATAGTATTCAAAGTCACTCTCACTTTCTTTCGATATGGACTGACAGTCATGCTCAACTGGGACTTGTGGAGGGGAACACTTTAACTTTGCTTCTGTAGGTGCAGACTTTCTTGATCTTTTCTCAGCAGCTCTAGTCACTGGTCCAGAGGGGCATCTTCTAGGGCTCAGACTCAATTAAGATTTGTCCAATGGGCAGTAAATGATTTCTATGCATTGTTTTTACATCTTTTGAATTATTCTCAGGCCTTACTTTGTACACTGGCAGATCATCTAGTTTGCCCACTACAATGTGAGGGAGATGGTGCCATCTGTCAGCAATCTTGTGCTTGCCATGCAGTCCCAGATTTCTTAGCAATACCCGATCTCCCTCCTGGAGTTCCTGTGCTTTCACCTTTTATCATACCTTTCTTTGTTGGCCAGATTTCTTTTGGCAGCCATGGTTTGAGCCAGTTGGTACGCATGAGTTAGCTGGGCCTTTAACTTTGCACATACTGTAAATAGTTGTCAGCTTGAACCCCATCAGGAGAGACCCCAAACACACATCTACTGGTAGTCGAGCCTCTCTTCCAAACATCAGGCGGTAGGGGAGAATCCAGTGGCATCACTTTTGGTGCAGTTATAAGCATGTACCAGGGTGCTAATTTGTTGGCTCCATCTAGGCTTGTCCTTTGGGTGCAGGGTGCCTAGCATATCTAGCAAAGTGCGGTTGAAACGTTCAGGCTGTGGGTCCCCTGGGGTGGTAAGGAGTGGTTCTGGACTTTCGCACTCCCCACAGAGAAAGCATCTCTTTGATCAGGCGACTCTCAAAGTCTCTCCTTGATCAGAATGGATTCTTTGTGGAGCCCCATAGTGAACAAAAAGTTTTCTACAAGTACTTTGGCCACAGTGGATGCTTTCTGGTCTTTGGTGGGGAAAGCTTGGGCATATCTCGTGAAATGGTCAGTGACCACCAGCACATTACTGATATTTCTTTGATCTGACTCCAAACTCAGAAAATCAATACAGACCAGCTCCATGGGTGCACTGGTGGTGATGTTAACAAGGGGGGCAGCCCTCTGGGGCAAAGCTTTCCTCTGTAAGCAGCGACTACAAGTTCGAATGTGTTGCTCCACATCAGCCCCCATCTTAGGCCAATAGAATCTGGATCTCACCAAGTCAAGTGTTCTGTCTATACCAAGGTGCCCCATGTGGTTGTGCAAGGACCTCAGTACTGAGTCTCGAAAGGCAGGGGCAGCACTAGTTGTTGTTTGTCTACTTGTCCCCTCTGTCTACTGTTTCTCTGTATAACAGTTTATTGATCAGTTTCAACTTAGGACCTTCTTTGTATAACAGTGCAGTTCTCAAATCAGTGGAGCGTAATTTGGACACATCTTTTCCTGCATAGAGGGCTTCTAAAGCTGCTTTGATCATGGGATCGCTGGATTGAGCCTCGAATACTGTCATTGTCCAGCTGAGGCAGTGCACCAATGTCTATTGCAGAAAAGTGGCAATAAGCAGCAGGTATGCAATCCTCAGAGGCTCCCAAGCAATCCACCATGCAGTCCACTGCGTCTGTGGACATTTGTTCCTCCCTGTCAAACTTCCGGCAGAGTGCCGAATGTCAGGTTCTGCCAATCGGACCCAATCATTCTGGGAACAGGCCTCGGGAGAGAGCATCAGCATCTATGTGGTTCAGACCTGCTCGGTATTCGAGAGCATAGTCATATGTAGATAATGCAGAAAGCCACCTATGGCCAGTGGCATCCAACTTAGCTGAGGTCTGCACATAGGTCAAAGGATTATTGTCAGTTTTTACTAGTATTTTAGCCCCATACAAGTACTCATGGAATTGGTCAACAATAGCCCACTTCAAAGCTAGGAACTCTAACTTATGTACAGGATAGTTCTTTTCGGATGGGGTCAGGCTTCTACTGGCAAAGGCCACTGGTCTCAGGCCATTCTCGTGCTTTTGGTACAACACAGCCCCCAACCCTTGCAAGCTAGCATCAGTGTGCAGGACGAGAGTTTTCTTGGATCGGCATAGGCCAGCACTGGAGCATGGGTAAGTTGATATATGATCTCATGAAAAGCAGTCTCACAATCAGGAGTCCAGCTGGCCCCAAATACTTCACTCGGATGAAAATACACTCTTTCAGTCTTGAGGACGCTGACTTTTGTATTTTTGTGGGTTGGGGATACCCTTGAGTAAGGTTAAGTAAAGGGGGATCACTCTTGAATAGTCCTTGATGAAGCACGATAATAACCACAGAATCCCAGGAATCTTTGCAGTTCTTTTAGATTTTTGGCTGTGGCCAGGTGGTCAAGGCCTCAACTTTACTTGGGTCGGTCTCTATTCCTCGTGGATACTATGTGTCCCACATACTTTACTGATGTTTGAAAGAATTGACACTTATCAATGGACAGTTTAAGGCCAAAGTCCTCCAGTCGGTCCAATACCTTAAATAATCTGCTCTCATGTTCCTCCAGTGAGCTGCCAAACACAATAACATCATCTAGGTATACCAGGCACTCTAGTAAGTTCATGTCCCCACTGCACGCTCCATCAATCGCTGAAAAGTGGCTGGGGCACCTGAAACCCTTGAGGCATCCTCATGAATTCATAGAAGCCAAGCGGACAGATAAAGGCTGTCTTCTCACGGTCCTCTGGGGCCATCGGGATCTGTAGTACCCACTCTGGAGATCCAGCACAGAGAACCACTTGCTCCGCTTAGGCAGTCCAAAGCATCCTGAATGCGGGCATTGTGTACTGATCAGGATAGTCCGCGGTTTAGGTGCGATAATCCACACACATCCTTACTGTTCCATTCTTTTTCCTCACTACACAATGGGGAAGCATAAGGCTTCTGGATTCTTGTATTACACCAGCAGCTAACATCTCTTGCAGATGCCGCCTCACATCATCTATGTCAGCAGGTGCCAGGCGTCAGACCTCTCACGAAATGGTCTTTGTCATGCAGCCGGATATTGTGCTCAGCTCCTTGCACGCATCCTACATCCCATTCCTTTAAAGAAAACACCTGGTCTCTCTGGGCAAGCTTCTCACTGATCCTCACTTTCCATTCAGCTGGCAGCGGGAGTCGCTGAAATCAAACAAGTCAGGCGTTACTCTGTCATTCTTCCTTGAACTCTTGCTGCTGGGTAGCACTGCAGTGTCTGCACAATGCACATTAGCCAGGATGCAACCTCTGTTTACTCGAATGTCTCTTTCAGACACATTATGAACTGACCATTACCCTTCTGGCATAAGCATGGGCTCTAGCGGGCAAAATACTAGGCTTGACCAGCAGTCCCTCTGGCAATTTTCCATCGCCTGGTGCATCCAACATTAATATTTTATTCTTAACATCCTTTCTGATACGGACCTCTCCTGTAAGGTACACTGGGCATTTGGCCAGGATCAGAGACTCAGGATCCTTCTTCCATACAATTCGACCCGTTCCTCTGGTTCTGTTTTTCAGCATCTCTCTGTGCCTCATAGGCCTTCTTAATTAAAGCCGGAACTCTTAAAGCTCTACTAGTCTTTGACCCCTGTTTTTCATAACACAACTGTGCCAGCCTTCCAACATATGAGCATTTGTTCCAATCAACAAAGGGACACCATCATACAGTCCAGTGGGGGACACACTAAGGCTAGGGTCTCTACTTGTTCGGCCACTCCAGCCACGGAGGTGGGGAAGACAGCCAAATTGGATATACCCGGAATAGGGTAGGCCTTCACTTAACCCCATACATGCAGTCCTTCTAATGGTTGTAAGGGATGTCTGACAAATGCTTTTGATACCAATCCTGGAACATAATTGTCACTTGGGAGCCACTGTCTAATACAGCTCTTGTAGACACTCCATTCACCTTTACAGTGGTCTCATGGAGGGACCCACTATTCTGGACCAGTCTGGAGAGGCGGTAGTGGGGCCTGGGCAACTGACCTTGCCACAAAAGGACGTGAATTAGCATTTTGGTGCCCTCACTGGGATCATGTAGTGCACCTCTTAACCACTGATTTCTTCTCCAAGCTCTCCTTGTAGCCTATATGCAACTTTGTCAGTGTCTTTTGGGACTGGCATTCCCTTTCATGTGCCCATCTTTCCACAATTATAGCAAAACATACTTTCTGGAGTTTGAGCTGGCCGAGGCGCCACACTGGGAGCCAGGGCGGGGGTATTACTAACTGGAAACCTGGGTGCCATCTCTGTCTGCGGCGTGATAAGCATTTGGAGACATCTCGTCAGTTTCTCCACTTCCATGGTCAAGGAATTGAGTTTGGAGCTGTTATCAGCAGGAGATACATGGGTGGGTACCCCCACCCCATAGCAGATGCAGTCGGATATAGGTCAGGGCCCGTACTTGCAGGCGTGGCCTTCATAAAGGGACTGTTTTTGAATTCCCGGATCTCTCTCAACAGTTCGCCCATTGTGGCATATCTTTTCCTTGTCAGAGCACTCATTGACTGTCAACCTCTGCCCCTGAACTTCACTTGATGGGTCACCCTCAGTCACTCGAATCGTAGCCACAGCTGTTGGTGCAGGTACCTCCCGAGGTGCTTTTCTCAACTCCTCGAATTTCTCTCATTAACTCATCATAGGAGGGTGGGGATTCCAGTCGATTTGCCAGGCGTAACTGAAGCAACAGCAGTTCTGAGAAGGGGCAGACTTAAGGATTCTGTCCAGTCTGGTTCGGTCCAGTTCAATCGCTGGCAAACTACCCTTTCTGAGGCATTCTTGCAACAATTTTTCCAGCCGAGATACATACAGACAACAACTCCCTTGGTACTGTTGTGCATTTCTTACTCTCCACCATAGGTCCTCATCAGAATCTGGGCTCCATACACATTCTCCAAGGCCTCAAGATAGGCCTGTGCAGTCGCTTCAGGGTTACTGGCCCGCTTAGCACGGATGGTAGCTAGGGCAGGACCTCGGAGGCTCTCACTAACCTCTTCGCTCGCCTTCTGAGCATTGCCATTCTAGCACTTGGGGGCAACATAGTCTATCCAGGTCTCCCAGTCATCCTCCCTTGGGGGTGGGAGGGTGCCAGAGAAGATCCTCAACCTTCGTAAGAGTCGTGACTAATGGCAGGTGCAGAAATAGGAGTCTGCATTGGTTCAGCCACCATTACGGGCACTGGAGCAGGAGAGGTGTTGGGAGGAACACCCCAGGTGGCAAGAATAGTTTCTTCAAGTCCTCCACAGTTTTCCCTCCCAGCAACCATTCAGCAAATTTCTCCTCAAAAGTTTCAGATAGTGGTGGGGCTGATTCCCCTCGGTCTTTACTGTCCTTAGTTATCACTCTCCAAGCAGTGAGGGCCCTCTGGGGTAATGGTCTGTGGCACTTTGGAGCTATCTATGGGATCCTTAAACTCTACTAGGGCCAGGAAAGTGTGGGTGAGCAGATTAGCATGCCGACCCACCACCACAGGGTTTTGTAAACCTTCCACCTTGGAAAGTACTCCTGCACAGTGTCCGTATTGATACCCAGGGGATGTCCAGGATAAGCATAGCATTTTGGGGGTCGATCTCCTCCCAGTACACCACTCCACCAGCCGGTGCACAGCCACTTGTCGGGTACCCATTTTTTCTTAACAGTGGTTCAGAATATGGCCACTAGAGGACACACAATCCCAGCGGTGAGCTCCAAGATGTAACCCCTAGATGGCGCTATCCCAGGGGCTACTACCCCGCCTGATTTGCCACTAACAGGTTGAGGGGCCTGGATCCAATGGCGGTGCCTCCACCCAGAGGTCAGGGTTTGCAATAGTTAAACTAACTTGGTCACAGCCCTCTGGGACACTGCAACCCCCTTTCTTCCCACTAGTGGCCCACACAATATATCAGAATTACCTTCACAGTATACACTTACCCCCAGGTCTGGTTCCGCACTGGGACCTCCTGTGAAATGAGATACAGTGCAACAATCACAGTACAGTACTTTAACATAGACAAATACCTCAGGCAGTATAACTTTGCTGAAACAAGCAGCTCTGATTTATTTAGGGGATATAACAAGGACAGGGGAAATCAGGTTAATTAGCTTATCACTCTAATAATCTACCTATGGCTCTGGTGCAGGCCTATCCCTATCAGTTACTGTCCCTGGGTACCCAAGCCCTAGTGGCTAGTCCAAACCGTGGCAGCTGGTAGGGCCCTTTCACACAGAGAAAAGGAGAATTAAACAGTCAGCAGTACAGTAATTCCATTTGGATTTAATGTGGCAATTCAACAGGGAGCGACCCTGAATTAGTACTCACGACCTCCAAATAAGATAGGGTCCTTCAATGTCAGCAGGGCTCACTTGAGGTACACAAACCTCTTCACACATCCATATAAAAGAAAGCACTATACCAGGCAGGCTGCATCTGTATCCCGATCGCAATTACTGCACAATACCCGGGAGAACACACAGCAGATTCAGTTCCTGACAGACCGAGTGCAATTTTCAGCAATTCTTCCAGTCTTCTACAGGGTGAGCCTGGTTTCTACTCTTCAGAGATCCTTTGATTCTTTTCACAGGACGGATTCAGTCCTAACAAGCTGCAGACCGGAACTCTGGGCCTTACACACGTTTTTTGACTAAAACTGCACACTGAAAAAGCACAGGGCTCCTTCCTTCTTCACTGCCAAAGCTCAACTGAAACTCCAACCGACAAAACCGGCACTTCCTTTGAGTTCCTCCCAGTTCTTGACTGGATTGGCTGTCACCACAATAGACTGCTGCTGTTGGTCCAAAAAGGCACTGAAGTCTAAACTACATCTCCCAGAGTCACTGCCCATAAATCCTCTTGTGGCTGGCTCAGATATGAGTCCAAGTTCTGATTCGTCCAAGGCACCATTTTAGAGCTAGCTTACCCCACACTGATTGGTCCAGTTCAGCAGTTCAAAACTAGAATGGGAACTAGCAGACACAGTTCTGACTGCAAAGAAAGCAGGTTAGACAAACTGTAATTTCATTATTATTCTAAATAATTTCTGGCAAACAGTTACATCTTTCAGATAGGTTCCCTTTGCACTCCTAGTGACTGCAAAATGAAGTGAATTGGCAGCAGCTTGAGTGGTACTCAATCAAAGAAACACACAGTCCCCATACAAACTAATTATGTCTGCAAGCAGACAGCTCTTAAAGAGACAGTACCAGAGGTTCTAAAACACTCACTGATAAATGGCTTAAATGCCAAACACCATTCAGGCTTGGAGCACTCAAGCAAGCTCCTGGAAGTCTTTGGGAACCCCATTTGCAGGGGTTACACTGTGTTAAACTAAGCACTTCTTTTTGAACTCCTAAGAAACAACATCTAACTTTAAGCACTGTGTAGAGGTACACATTAGATAGAAAAAGTCTAACTGAATGTTGGTAATATTTTGCATATCATTTGCTTTGTTTTCTTTTAAGAGAGTGTATGCTTTTGTGATATATTATTCTATGTTTACATTTTACATATTTTTATCCATTTGTAAGTAAATCTTTCATCTGAAAAGACTGCCTGGGTGTGTCTTTGAAGTTCTTTCTTTTTATTTTATTTATTTAGTTTTTGTTGACCGGGTAAGTGCACTAGACAAATCCTGCCTATTTTCAGGCATGACCCGGGAGGAGGGGGATACAGATGAATGCCAACTGACCTTGAACCAGATTAAACTGTTGGTGGTATTTTTAGTGAATGAGGAAAATTTGGACAGGACACCGGGAAATTCACCTACTCTTTTCAATAAGTGTCATGGGATCTTTAACAGCCACCTGAACTACCACCAATCCAAGCAGATGGGACCTCGGTTTAACGTCTCATCCGAAAGACGGCACCTCAGAAGTGCAGCACCCTTCTCATGTTGCACTACAGTGTCAGTACTGGGATATTAACCCAAGTGCCAGATGTGGGAACTGAACCCACAGCTTCTGATCTCCTGGCCTCAGAGGCGAGTGTGCCATCTACTGAGCCACTGACACTGTAAAATATGATGTTGCATATGATGTATAGATGGTTAAGACTGACTAATAACTATTCATAAGCTGATGGTGTTACCAAACTGGGAAAAGGTAAGAATATGCCTAAGGTCTTTTACAGAGTTTTAAGGGTTCATTTTGGATGTCTGGTTAGGTGCCCTTAGGTGAAAGATATCTAGCATCCCCAAGAGCAGATTTTCTGAGCCTGTACATTTAGGTATGCTAGCAAAAGGTTCACAGTTTGAATCCCCCAGAACTTGAGACCAAGGGTGATTCGGACACACAAGAAGACAGGAGGGTTACCCTGTTCTGTTACCTGTTCACAATACTGCACTTGGAGGTTGGCACTGTGGGAGCAGAGGGCCTGTCCTGCTGAGTGGGTTTGGTGACAAGGGATATCAGGTAAGGTGTTGGACACCTTGGTGCAAGCTAGAAGGGAGTCCACCAACAGAACTTACAACAGACACTGGTGGGCCTTTGCTTCCTGGTGTAAAGGCAAGGACTTAAGGACATCTCAATGTAGCATTGTAAATGTTTTAGAGTTTCTATAGAATGGGTTAGAGAAGGAGTTATTGGCCGCATCACTGCGGGTGCAGACAGCTGCCATCGGGGCAATAAGGGGAGAAGCTGTTGGCCATTTATCCGGAGCCCACCCTCTGGTTCATTCATTCTTGAAGGCTGCAAATCTTATTACACATGCCCCAAGACCCATAACGGCCTGGTGGCACCTCAACTTGGTGCTTGACTCGCCACCATGCCCTTTGAACCCCTGACTCTATTGCATTATCCTTACTCACAAGGAAGACCGTGTTCCTACTAGCAATCTGTTCAGCCAAGAGAACTAGCGAGTTACAAGCTCTTTCATGCAGAGAGCCATTTCTCAGATTTTTCCCAGCTAGAGTCATACTCCGACCCATCCCATCCTTTATTCTGAAGGTGGCCAATGCTTTCCACACTTCCCAGGAAATCACAGTCCCTACCCTTGAGCACCAAATAGGGGACCCTGACAGGGAAACCCTGCATGGCCTAGACCCAGCCCGAGCAATCCAGACCTACCTGACCAGATTGGAGAGTTTCCAAGGACAGACAGGCTACCTGTCTTGCTCCAAGGTGATAAACAGGGTCTAGCAGCATCCAGATCCACGATTGCTAGATGGCTATGAGATTCTATTGTGAGGGCCTACAGGACAGGGGACAGTACCCCTCCATCAAGCATCACAGCACACTCCATGAGAACAGTAGCCACATTTTGGGCAGAATGCAATTCTGCATTCGTTAGAGAGATTTGCCAGGCAGCAACCTGGGTGTCTCCGCCACTTTCATCAGGTACTACCAGTTGGACACCAGCCTAATGGGGAACTCAGAGTTTGGTCGCAAGGTTCTCCAGCCAGCTTTGATGCAAGTTCCTCCACCCACCCAGGATAAAATCTAATACTGCTGTATAATCACCCATGTGTTGAGACTCAGAGTGCTGTAAGAAGGTGCAATAGATAATGGTAGTTTACTCACCTAGTAAAGGGGATTGTAGGGGCACCTTCTTACAGCACTCCGCATCTCACCCATTGCGGAGGAACATATTTTTAAAGAGATTAAGAAGAGCATCCATAGTAGTCCACCAAAGAATGTACGTGAATTTCAATCAATGGTTGTATACATTGAAGTAATGCATACCCTACACAGTCACTAGCAATATAGCAAGTTATATCAGGTGGATATAAATAACAGTATGTAGTAAATAATGATTTTGACATAACATGAGCGTGTATTGTGTATTCTTCTACCCACTGGTTTCTTGCGGGACTGGCTGAGGGTGGAGTGTTTTGGTTGTTAACATTATACTTTCAGGAGGAAAAACAAGTTCTGGAAAATATCATACTGTGGATTCTGGGGGCAACAAGAAAATGAGAGGGATCAGATTTTGAATTTAGGATTCCTTTGTGCATCAGCATATAAGGACAGAACTATTACCCATGTGTTGAGACTTGGAGTGCTGTAAGAAGATGCTCCTATAGTCACCTTTACCAGGTGAATAAACTACCATTTCTGCACATTCCTGGTGGAGCAACACCTTTTCCACACACCCTCTCATTTCAACTGTCCCAGTCATCATGAAACACAACCCTCATTTTATCCCTCAAAATTTCTCTGCCCCATGCATCCCTCTTAGGAAAGAGAACATAAGTGCTGCCCACACAGAGAGCGTGCTGTAAATTAAGATTTTGAAATATGGGTACACGATTTTGAAACAGAAATTCACAATACCGTATTCTAACATTCTTTTTTTTAACATATATTTTCCCCTAGCAGCCACTGACCTGCCTGTTATTCCAGCCGGCTCCAGCTCCACCTCTGACCCTGAAGTTCTGCATGCACAGCTGGCAGAAGCAGCTCTACCTCGAAGGGGCACCCCTCTTGTCCCCACAACTGGCGCCCGTCAGGCCACCGTCGGCCAGTGGAGTGCGACCATCAAGCTGCCACAGTCTGTGCTGCTCCGTTTTTCCTGACCCCAGGAGTGCGAGGCGGCAACGCGCCAGCAGGACACATACGGTAGACGCTGCACACACTTGTACTGTTATTATGTCAGCTTCTAACAGTGCCCTTGGTTGTCACTAGGGCCGCTGTAGAGTGATGGCTCCTGATCCCACCCCGAGATAGGAGAGCAGTCTGCTGGATCCTCAATCCTTATCCTCCCCACCGACCCTGATGGCCCGGGCTGCGTCCGAACCTGGGTCGCCAGCCTGGTGCGGTGTGGCATCCAGTGCTTCAACCATCAGCGCCACCAGGCCGGCTATATTCTAACATTCTAAATCAATTAAAACACTTTTTACATAACAAGCAAAGCCAGTGGAATTTGTATCTCCATGTCTAAATGTGTGTCCTCACTCACTGGCAGTGTCTCAGATTCATACCTCTCAACCTTTGTCACTGAAATGAGGAACATAGACATGTCTGGACACCCAAAATGAGGGACACAGACCCTCAGAATGAGGACACATCCTCAAACATGGAGTTACAACCTCAGATCGCTGTGGAAACTATAGTGCTTGTGTATACAAAATTTATTTTGGATTTAGTATTGTAAAATATTTAAAAGTTTCTGCTTTAACCTTTGAATTTGCAGCACATTCTCTGTGTGGGCAGCACCTTTTCCATGAGGGAGGGATGGGGGACACAGCAATTTTAAGGGGCAAAATGATAAGAGTATGCTCACATTCATCTCTGACCTTTCAGTCGGTAAACAAATACAACGCACTCCAATGCTCTTACTGCGCAGGCGTAGTAATAAGTCGCTACTCACGTCTATGGGTGTGGCCACAGAACTCGAAAGTTCAGCGCAGGCTAGACACCGCTGAGGGAGTTGCCATGCTAATCACTGAAGTAGTTCTACGATCCTAGTCCTCTGTTCGAGTTCTGTGAGTTGGGCCAAGGAACGGTAAAGATCACGAGTGGTGACGTCAATCATGTGACGTGTTAGGACCCGGAAGGAACGGAAGTACAAAGCAAACAAGAAGAAAAGAGTTGCAGTGTGGTTTCTCTGTGTCGGTTTGGCAGGTAAATAATGTTGGGGGATTGGTGTGGTTCGGTGCCGTGGGACAACCTGAAGTGGAGGTAAAGGGTCTATGTTCCGTGTCTTGGCCATTGCTTTTTTTCTTTAAACTGTTGATTAGAGGAGTTAGAGACCGGTAGTAACGAATCCTTTGGTCTGTGTGTGTTGGGTGTTCTGTTCGGTGCTTGTTGCTTGAGACAGGTCATCTTCGAAGAGGGGAGGCAGTGTAGAGACGATGTCAGTGGCGGAACCTGGTTTAATGGCACGGGGGGCGGCACCAAAATATCAGCAGATGAGTGGCAGTTTGAAAAAGGTGAGGTGGCCTGCTGCATAATCAGTGTTTTGTTTGATCTATAATTGGTAATAAAGGAAACATATGTTCTGGTAACTTCTAAAAACAGTATTTAGTATACACAACTAATGATCCCACCGGTGCCGGTCCAGAGGGGTGACGCTGAAGGAGTAAGGCCAGTTGAGCAAGGAAACCAGAAAGGATTACGGTAGGAGGTTTGAGTCTAAAGCGACGCCACTCTGTCACGCATCTTCCCGTGTATGCCCGGTGTAGTAAATTGCAAAACAGTGATGGTAATATGACTTAGTAAGTAGTTAAATAGACGGTGATTTGAATATACGCCACATAATAGCTGAAAGTGTTTTTAAAGTTTCTGAAAGGACGGGGTGGGGGGTGGAGCGCCCCCACAGAAGAAATAAACGGTGAACTACATTAATAATTGTTACAGAAGGTGGGGGCGGTGCGCCCCCACAGAAGAAACAAACAAATATTATGGTGCATATTCTGTATTGTGCGGCAGTGCAGTACATCACTTTAGTGTGTCATGCATTGCTTGATTTGATTGTGTAGAGAGCGCATGCAGTTTCACTCACTCAGCTTCAAGAGACACTTTACCGAGTAGACACTGAAAGCTGCGCAGCGACGCGATCTGGCCACCTTTTAAGAAGCCCAAAGTGGGACATTTCTTACTGAAACATGATTTTTCGCAGGACAGTGTGTAACCTCGACCAATGTAACAGACTTGTTTTCTCTAAATAATCAGAATTAAGATTTTAAGACTAAGTGTTGTAGTCTTTTAATTGTTTCTAAACTCCGTTATAAGGTAGTTGCTATAAGTGGATCACCCCCACCCCCACTGAAGGCCCTAATGAAAACTGTGATATGGCCTGGAAAAAATACAAGATCTCCTCCCAACTTGCTGACCTGGCGAGCTACAAAACTCTCAGAAACAGGTGTAGGTGGCCATCAAAACGGCAAAAGGAGACTATGTCCGCAACTTCAGAAAAAGAATCTAGGGAACCCTAAATTATTTTGGGCCCACATTAATGGGTTACTAAAGGAGCGGCAAGTCCAAACTTGGCCCCATCGAGGTCAACGGACTACTACTACATGACAACCCCATATCGCCATGTCACTCAACCACCACTTCACTAACTTAGACTCCTAAAATGTTGGCTACCGCTTCTGCTCTGACCCCAACACGAGGTCACTTCCTAATCTCGACCGCCCAACCTTCCATCTCAGACTGGTCAAACCAAAATAAGTTCTATCACTATTAAAGACACTTGAAGCATCCGGTGCTGGGGAACCCGATGGAATTCACCCCAGGCTGCTGAAGGAAGGGGCCCCGTCCCTGGTCAGACCCCTGACCTGGATCTTTAATCGATCCCTAAAAGAGGGTGAAGTTCCTGAACAGTGGAAACAGGCCCATGTGGTCCCCATCCACAAAGGAGGCCAGCGGGTGTCCATCAGCAATTACAGGCCAATCTCCCTGCTCTGCATTCTGGCAAAGTTACAGGAGAGACTGATCTACGGGCAACTCTGTGATTACCTAGAGTACCATCAACTTCTAGTACCCTCCCAGCATGGCTTCAGAACCCAGCATGGGTCGGACACTGCCCTTATCAAATTCTCGATGGACATACCCAGAAATCTGGATAAGGGGACCTGTCCAAGGCCTTCGACCTGGTCAGTCACAATCTGCTATTGACTAAGTTGGGCAACTTAGGTCTTGACAGCCATTCTCTAAGGTGGTTCGAAAGCTGCTTAACTAGTCGCACTCAGAGGATAAAATCTATTTCAGAGTCACTCCCACTAAAAGAGGGAGTGCCGCAGAGGTCGATACTTGGTCCCCATCTCTTTTCCCTCTTCACCAATGAACTGAGCCTCCACTGTGGGGGGAGTTCGGTGGTCCAGTACGTGGATGATGCCGTTATCTACTGACCATTCGCTAATCTGCTAGACCTCAGCCCCTTGCTCCAAGGTGACCTTTGTTCCCTCGAGAACTGGCTTGTTAACAATAGATTGGTCCTTAACACGGATAAGACCAAGGCCATGCTGTTTGGTCCAAAATCCAGGGACATGATAAAAAACAACACCTACTCCTCGCCACCATGTCGGGCGCTAGCCTAGAGGTAGCTGGAGTCACTAAAATACCTTGGCCTCACCCTGACCAGGGCCTCACCCTCAAGAACCATGTGGACCAAGTTTCTAAAACCTTACATGGGAAACTGGGCACCCTCTACCGACCGAAAAACCAGTTGATACCAGAAGCAAGGGTCTCCATCGCCACCATCGTCCTCCTTCCGACAATCACCTATGTGGCCCCAGTACTCCATGGAGTAGCAAGGACCGAGATGAATAGACTCCAGGGCCTGTATAATAAGGTGGCCCGGTTTGCCGCCCAGTCAAACCCCAGGAATCACCACTGCGACACGCAATCACAGCTAATTTAGCCCTCTCTGGATGCCTGTCTCCAGTACTCTCTTTTATGCCAAACCTTCAAATTAATTAGCCAAACTCCCCCTCCCAGTCTATTTGGACTCATTGCGCGAAAGAGTATCCCCCGGCTCCTCCGCACAACAGATCGCACTCTCCTAGCTGTCCCCAGAGTAAGAACCAAGGTGGGAGGCAAGTCCTTCGCTCACACCACACCCACTCTGTGGAACTCCCTCCCTCCCAGGGTGCAGGAAGCACCGTCAATTAAAAGTTTCCGCACTAGGCTTAAGGCTCACATGATTGCAACTTCCAAATGCTGCTGCTAGGCTCTTGGGACCACCTCACGGTCATCTGAATCCCACAGTCCAATATTACCCTCAGTGAGTAAATCGTATTATGTAACATGGCTCGCACCCTCCTCTCTCATTCTTCATGTCTAGTCACATACTCTGCTAACTCCTGTACCCACCAGGAATACGTGCTGTTCTCAACACATGTAACCAGCTGACTGTATAATACTGTATAACTTGTATCATACTGTATAATTTTCATTCATACGGTGATATTTTACCAATGCTATGTAATCCCGGGTCGCCCCTGAAAAACGGACCTCCGGGGCCAGTGGGCTTACCCGGTCACCAAAATTTAATAAATAAATAATCATTATAAGGTATTTTTGTTAAGGTATCATAGTGTTTTTGCAACATTTAGAGGAAAGTCCACTTTTTTTTTTTTTCTACTGCAATGTCAGGACATGTTGTGTATTTCATTTTTTTTTTTTTAATTTTTTATTTTTGCTGGACTGTCCTGCAAAAATCGGACAGATGGTAACCCTGCACACAAGATGTGTATTAGAGACTGCCAGTAGAATTTTAACATGTTTTGCCTGTTTAGACTCTAACTGTCATTGATTATGAGAGACGACCATCATTTACACCCCAAATTGCACTGTACCTCATACGTTATTGTAAAGGTGCTGCTACACAGAGAATGCACTGTAGGTTCAGACTTCAAATAAAACATTCACGATATTCTATGATGCCAAATCACAAACATTGTGCAAGTAAACACAATGGCCATGATATTCAAAGGGTGTTGCGCCATGTACAACCCACTGATGTGCCGCGTGATATTCAAAGGGGCGTTGCATGATGCAAATCCCGATGCGCTGGGCTAAAGGCGCTTCCAGTAATGTATGTGGCGCAAGTGTGTGGGGCGTGTCTGGCATATTCGGCAGATCCCGATATTCAGCCCGGGACGTGTGGCGATCTGCAGGCACACACCCGCCTTGCGCTGCACAGGGGTGCAAAGATATTTCGAGGGGAATGAACAAGTTGGGGGATACCCACAGGCTGATTGTGGTATTGCTGGGCGCAGCACGGCAGCCGCCTGCTGTGGGTGGCCACCCGACCTCCCGAGTCACAGGCCGGGCGTCGGGAGGGGGGGGTGGTGGTCCCCCCACGCTTGATCGCGGACTTAGTAAATAAAATAGAATCCCTTGTGGTCCAGTGGAGCTCCCCAGCCCAATCACTGGCTTCAATACATAAATCCATTCCCTGGTGGTCCAGTGGACCTGCCCCCCAGCCCGATCGTGGCCTTAGTATATTGAAATGTATCCCTGGTAGTCCAGTGGACCGAATCCCAGCCCAGTCGCGGGCTTAATGGCGAAGGTATATCCTTGGTGGTCAGCAGTACCCCTCACCGCCCACTCAGACCCGCCACTGCTCCCCTCCTCCCAGTCAGCAGCAGCTCCCCACCACAAGCCGCCCTGCCGACTGACAGCGTGCAGTACGGCTGTATGCCCATTGGTCCACTGCATGCAGACCGTACTGTACTGCCCAGTCCTGATATGTGAATGAATTCCATTCACATATCGGGACTCTGTAGTACAGCACGTTCTGCATGCCCATTGGCCCACGCAGTGGACCAGTGGGTGTACAGCCGTGCTGTATGCTGTCAGTCGATGGGCGGCTTGCGGGTGGGGAGCTGCTGCCCACTGCTGACCGGGAGGGGAGCGGGTATGGTCTGAGTGGCGGGTGGTACCGCTGGACCACCAGGGATATACCTTCATTTACAGAGCCTGCAATCTGGCTGGGATTTGGTCCACTGAACCACCAGGAAACATTTAATTACACTAAGCCCAAGAATCGGTTGGGATTCGGTCCACTGGACCACATGATACGTTTCAATATACTAAGGCCGCGATCGGGTTGAGGCAGGTCCACTGGACCAAGAGAGCATTTACATGTTTTACAAAGCCCGCATTTGGGCATTGGGGTGCGTTGCTACCTAGGGCAGGGGCGCCGGTTCCTGATGGCGGCAGCCTGGCAGGGCGCCAGGAGCAGTCGCCGGGATCCGGGCGCACCTGTACGTAAATGGGGCTTAATGACATACAAATGGCTCCATTTTCGCCTTGCATGCATATAATGGCCCCATTTGCATACCCACCGCTGAATATCGCGCTCCTATGCCCAGCGCAACCACACTTGCGCTTAGCGCATCCCCTGCTCCTCTTTTGTCACTTGTGCTGGAGCAGTGCGGCCACAGTTCCATATTCTATGGTGCTGAGCCATGGTGCAGCATCATTAAATATCGCTCAGGCCACGCTCGCAGATCCCTGTTGTGTTGTGCCCAGGTTTGTTTCCTGCTCAAGAAGTCTGGAATATCTGGACCCAATGTCACAGTATTCTGAGCTTGTATCTCCATGTTTAGGCATGTGTCCCTAATTATGGGGTCAGTGTCCCTCATTTTCAGTGTCCATGCTCCTCATTTCAGTGACAACCGGTTGAGAGGTATGCATAGAAACATTAATGTTATCTCCTCCTTCTCCACACCTCCATCCAGTGTCAAACAATGTCTTGAGTTTGAGGAGAGCACTAGCTGAAACCAACTGTGAGAGTTCAGTGAGAGATGCACATGTTTGAGTAGTGAGGCTGTCGATATAGGCCGAGAGTGGTGCTTAACCCACATCACTGGGCACATGGTCAGAACCTCTTCTTTTCAGGCTAAAAGCTGCCTGGCCTTTCTGCAACAGAGCAAACATGTAATTATACAGTCCACTTGCATTCTCGTCTACCTTACCTGCCTGCTGTTCTGTTTCCACCCACAAATATAGGCAGTTTGCTGTACTGCATGGATCTGATATTTGAATACAGCACTACAGAAATTCACTGCTTAAATCATCTTGGAGTACAGTGAGAGATTTCCTAGTTAAAATTGGGACGTGTAAGTGCACCTACCAAAAATTTAGGTAAGCTGGGGATCTGGGTTTGCCAAGCCCCCACAAGTCTTGGTGTTTTACAAACTGTGGCAACATCAGAGCTTGCTATGTGGTGTATGCTCACACTGTAATTGGGCAATCCATAGAGTTCTATGTTAACTGTGGGGCAGTCATAGTTGGAGGCTGGCTGTATATATGTGGGTCCAGGTCTTGGAGGAAGGAGTAGCTTGATGGATAGCTGGAAGGCAGGCAGGGAGAAAGGGTCTGACTCCACTCACAGGGCAAGGCAACTAATGAAACCCCTTGTTGCATCATTGTATTTTGCTCCGACCAGTGTCTCCTCATGGTTGCATCTAGTGGCGCCTGGCGCAGATACCGCTACTGGTTTCAATTAAGTAGTCCCAGGATGTACTGCTATTACAGATCCCCCCCCCCCAGTCTTTGTTATCCCACGTCGTTACTTAGAAGCCTGTGCCCCTTCCGACTCCTCACTCCGCTGGCTGTTTACGTGGTTGATGGAGATGGGGATTGGAAGGAGGAGGTTGAGGAGGGATAGGTTGAGGACTGGTGGGGGTGCACCTTAGGGTTATGAGGACCAGGAGATGCCCTGGGAGGAGAAGGGGCTGGAGACAGCCAGACATATGTATAGTCCGCTACCTGAGAACCCACCAGACCAGTGGGCAAGCAGCTGAGGGCCAGCTTTCTCCTTTCATCCACTTTGGGGTGGTATTATGCAGTGCCAGGTCGACGAGAAATAAGTCTGCTATTATAGGGACCTTGTTTCTTTGGTGAGCCTGGCTTATCACCTGACCTGGTTGGTGGATGATTCTGGTCCAGTACTAGAGTCATCGGTCCCATGAGAGTTCTCAGTGGTTCACTGCATGAGGAGGGATCATGGTGGGGGTTGGTCATCTGTTTCAGAGCTGAACTGAACTTGGTGGTGCACCCAGTTAAGGAATACCTTGTTTGAATGCGTGGTTGTGTGTGTGTGTAGTGGGGGGGGTGTTAAGGCTGCAGGATCCTCCTTGTGTACTGTCCTCCGGTGTGCAAGTGGGAGTTCCTGCAGGAAATTGTGGCTTTTGTCACCAACAGGGTGCTGGAGTTGCCAAGCTGCTTATTCTTGGAGACTTTAATGCCTGGGTCAATGACGAGAGCTCACACTTTGCTCAGGATTTCCTTCAGAGTATTGGAATCTCTGGGCCTTGCACAAGTGATTACTTCTGGAACGTAGCCACATGGCCACGCATTGGACCTGGTATTCTCTCTTGGGCTTGAGATTAATGATCTCAGAGATTGATCTGGTCATTTGGTCAGATCACGGCACTATCAGATTTAATTTCAGGCCCCCCCCTTGTAGTCCATCTCCTGTGAAGGTTGTCCGGTTCTGCCCATTGAGAGGGCTTCACCCAGAGGGACTGACTGTGGTGCAGGACACCTCGGAAGTGTTGAAGGTGTGCACTGGGGGGCTGGCGGCAGCAGTAATGGCCTATAATATGACTGTTGCCGAGGCTTTTGACCTCTAAGTGCCAGCCTGTGTACGCCTGTTGGAGTGGTTTGATGGCGAGCTAAGGGGTGAAGATTAAAGCGTTGTTAGAGAAATTGTAGGGTCCAAGAGGACAAACTTTTTCTGATGTCTCACTGTGATAAGTATCAGAAAGCAATAACCCATAAGAAGGCGGCTTTTCTGTCTAGGGAGATTGCTGCTGGGAGGAACCGACCTACTGCTCTCTTCTGGGCGGTAGACAGGCTTTACATCTGGCCTGTCTGGAGCTTGTTAGAGCTTTTTTGAGGAGGAGTTTGCTTGATTTTTTTTTTTTTCTCCTCAGATAGGGTGACCTCCATTAGGGTCGAGATTTCCCCAAGTAGATCATTGCAGCCCAGCAGGATGGAGCCTGGGAATCTGGTTAAGTGGTCCTGGGGGGAGTTCCAGCCGGTGACGGTGAATGAGGCGATCACTGAGCTGCAGCCAACTTTTTGTAATCTGGATTCAGGCCCAACACTGCTAGTGGTGAGCTGCGAGGGCATCTGGTCCCGGTGTTTGTTGACATCGTCTGGTGCTCCTTGTCAGGGTTTTTTCCAGAAGTCACGGAAAAACACTTTGGTAGCCCTGCTGAAAAGCAATCTTTGGACCCGGACATTTTGGTGAATTATCATCTGTCTGTAACGTCTCCTTTTTGGAATGGTTGTTGTGAAGGTGGTTGTGTTACAGCTCAGGGCACACCTCACCACCTTTAATATCTGTGATGCCCTTTAGTCTGGTTTAGGGCAATGCATGCACAGATACTGCACTAGTTTGGGTGCACAATGACTCGCTCAGGGCAAGGGACAGAGGAGAGGGGTCAGTTCTTGTCCTCCTTGATCTCTCGTCAGCATTTGACACTGTGGACCATGGGCTGCTAAGTGGACTAGCTCAGGGGATACATAGGACTCACCGGCAATGTTATCAGCTGGTTTTAGTCCTGCCTTAAGGACGGGACCCAGAGGGTTGTGTTGGGGGAATACTCCTTGGTCATGGTGCCTCTGTCCTGTGGAGTACCCCAGGGCTCAGTCTTGTCGCCCATGTTGTTAGTGTATATGCTGCCCCTGGGTGAGGTCATTAGGCGGTATGGGCTTGGGTTTAACTGGTTTGCCGATGACCTCTACCTATCCTTTGCACCTGGGAAGTCGGGTGTAATGAGCAGTTTAGGTGCTTGTCTGAGATTCAGACCTGGATGTCATTGAGATGGTTGAGACTGAACCCTGAGAAAACTGAAGTGCTGTGGTGGTGATTGGAGGCCTCAGAGTGAGATTGGTTTCGCCAGCCCCTCTAGGCTATTGGCCCCACCAAGGTGAAAAATCTGGAAGTCATTCTGATAACAGGCCGACACTGGAGGCTGAGGTGGTGGTGGAGGCCTGGAGCTGCTTTTACCATTGAAGAAATATTATCCGGATAAAGTCCCTTGTCTACCCAACGACCTGGCCATGCTGGTACATGCTTTTGTAACTTTGAGGCTTGAATTCTGCAATACTCTATACCTTGGGGTCAAGGGAGGTGTGTTGCGATGCCAGCAGTTGCTGTCAGGGCTTTCTAGGTCCTGCCAGGTATCACTGGTGCTGTGTGAACTACAGTGGCTGATTAATTGGCTTATCTCCATTAATGTGGGTCTGTTAACCTACAAGGCCCTCCATGGGCTGGGCCCAGGCTACCTGTTAGAGCTCCTGCATCCTCACACTCCTGGTGTCCTCCGCTCTGCCGAGGAAGGCCTTCTGGTAGTCCCTAGGGCAAGACTAAATCATCCAGGGACCGAGCATTTCAGGTGGCAGCCCTGGTCATATGGAATTCTTGCCTAGGGCGTGTGGGAGGCCCCTCTGGTGAGGCCTTTAAGCGGGGCTGAGAACTTTTATATTTATGCAGGAATTTGGGGTTTAACTGAGTGATGAGCTGTATATATTTATTTTATGGTTTTATTTGCAATTATTGGGCAGGGGCTGAAATTCCCCATGATTTGGTGTTCTGTGTTTGATTTTTGGTGCACGGAACACCAAATTTAGCCCCTGGTAATCCAATGTGTATACCGCTTAAGGGAGCAGAGTTCGAATGGCTGCCACTTTGATTCCTCCCACTGCAATGCGATGCCCATCGTTGGATAAAACAAGGAGTTGGTGAGCTGGATGGGAGGAAGAAGGACAAGTGAGTGGGAAAATCACTTGTCATCACAATCTCATACATATGAGCCCAAGACGTAGTGGTAACGCCACGCACAGGGCAGTAAGTCCTGAAGGGATGACTATGTTAGTGTCTCAGAAGAATTTGGAGGTAGGAATGAGCATGGCAAATTTTAAGAAATGTATGTGGCAGTCTGGCACCATCGCTGAGGGAAGGAAGGTGGTATGTATTTATTGAAAATCTGATTTTACAACCTTTGAGTCAGAGACTTATTTACAAAGGTTCCACGTCAGTAACACAACAGAAGACAGGTTGACAGCTTAGTACAATTCATGTTTATTACGTGGTATAGGAGTACATAACAGAAAATATATAATGAGTAGGACTAGTGTGTGGCCTATACAATTATGTAGCTGGCTAGATCAGGCTAAAGAGTTTTGAACTTGCCAAGGTTCAAGCAGTTGGGATTTCTGACATTGTCATAAACACAGTCAATCTAGGTGAAGAAATTAACAGCAAATAGGATACAGAGCAGTATTTTCCATACTTGATCCAAGTGATGTAGGTTTAACCTGAGGTTTGGAGCTATAAGTGCCTGCCAGACTCTAGGTATCAGCTTCATTATTGTGATAGGACAAGGCAGGCCTATCAGGGTTCGGGAGTCAGCTATTGGTAGTGGTCGTTTAGCAGAAACAGAAGAAAGAGGAAAAAAAACAACTAGCTGGCGCAAATGCAGCGATGAGCAGATAGTATGTGGTTTTTGAAGGCTACTTTGTATGGGCTTAATCTGGTGATAGAGATAACAGCCAGTGGAAGATAATTATACCGTAGTGGTGCTCGGTATGAGAAGGACCTTTGGGCAAGCGAGGTTGAGACCTGGGAACAGTTCATATCTGTCTGTTAGCCGACCGGGTGTGCACTGTAGTGTGGGCGATTCGAAGGGAGGCAGTAACTCCTGAGGGGGAGAAGCTTAGATGAATTTTTTTGGTGAGAGGGAAGAGTGTGATAGCGGACTATTTCGTCAAGGGTGAGGATATTTGTTAGGGCATACAGGGAGCAGCTGTGGGTGTGCCTGTCTACTCCGGCGATGAGTCTACATGCTTTGTTGATGACTAGATGGATTTTATTTACAGCAGTGTGGTCGGCGGCAGAGTATACAGTTAGTCCATAATCTACTAGGGAGAGAACAAAGGAGGTAACAGCAAGATTAAGGGCTTCTGGTGGAAGGCAGGTTCTGTGTTGATGTAGTAACCCAGTACGAATATTTATGGCCACGGTGAGATTATTGATATGTGGATGAAATGAGAGGTTGGAATCAAATGTAAGGCCCAGGTATTTATAGGTATGCACCTGTTCAAGTGGGATGTGAGCTTTGAAAAGATTTTAATTGGGCATCACAGTCCTTGCTCTGTCGGTGGGCAAAGAGCATTGACTTAGTTTTTTTTTTTTTTTACGTTGACTACCAGTCTGTGTTCTGTAAACCAGTTCTCGAGCGTGGTTGAAAGCGAGTTGTAGAGATGACTGTAGGATTGTGGGATCTGGGTAGGAGGCATACAGAACCGCGTCATCTGCATAGAGTAGCAGATTACAGGATTTTAAATAATTGATTAGCATTTTTTTTTCTTGGGACAATACTAACTGTACAGAGAGTATTTTTATAGGTTTTTGAGAAGTGTTATGTTTGTTAAACACAGTGTGGCAAGTGCTATGCATTTTCACAACGTTTTATAACTTTTATGAGCAAAACGCTAATCAATTTTTAGAGTTAAATAAAACCCTGGCTTATTTGGGCAGGATGTAGGAAGGGTGTTCAGGAAGATGCTGAAATGTAATGGACCAGGAATGGATCCCTGGGGGACCCCAGAGCGGACTGGCAAAGGAGACAAGAGAATGCCGTTTAACTTAACACGTTGGGACCTATCTGAGAGGTAACTTGTGAACCATGATATGGGTCCAGGGGACAGCCTGGAGAGGTGGAGAGTATTTATGAGTAGTCCATGTGAGACGGTGTCGAAAGCTTTTGATAGGTCTATAAATACAGCTCCTGCTAGGTGTTTCTTATCCAGGGCATTGTGCAGTGAGTTAACCAACACTGAGGGCAGTTATTGTGCTATGCCCTGCTCTGAAGCCATGCTGTTCCTTAGAGAGTATATTGTGTGTAAGTAGGTGGTCGGTGAGTTGGGAGGCGACGATTTTTTTCCAAGGCTTTTGAGAGGGGTGGGAGAATGGAGATGGGCCGGTAATTGTTAGGTGATGTATGGTCCCGCTCTTTAGTATCGGCGTGATTATAGCCATCCTCCAGTCAGTGGGGAACTGTCCTAGGCATAGGGAGAGGTTAAGGAGGTCAGTCAGTGGGGAGAGCACACTGTCAAGCACCAAGTTAAGGATTTTCAAGTCAAAGGAGTCATTGCAGTGGTTAGAGCCCCTGAGGGCCTTTGCAAGGTATGGCCTGGCTTTGTTCATAGTAATCACTCTCAGGTGGAAGGGAGGGTAGGCATTGCTAGGCTCAGGTGCCATAGGGTGGGGTCAAAGAAATTATTTGGTAGAATTGCACTCAGGTCAGAGAACGCAGCATTTAGGCCATTGGTGATGAGGAGGGGGTCAGTGGTATTGTCATTGTTGACCATAAGCTGGGAGGGGGGTAGTGTTCTAGATTTTCCATTCAGTTCTTTTAGATTGCTCCAGAACAGCCAGGCATTCCCCCAGGAGGAAGCGAGGAGTGGTTTTGTAGTAGTCTGATTTGGTTCTTCGTATTGCCCGGGTGCAACTATTGTGAGATGTCTTATAGGCAAGCCTATCTGCTGTCCCACCAGAGGCAACTGCTTGTGCCATAGATCATCACAGTTCTTTAGTTGCTTAAGAAAGACAGGTGTGACCCAGGGGGCATTACGTTTTTTGGATAGAACCTTAGTGAGGGGGGCAAGTTTGTCACAAGCATTGTTGAAGGTGCGAGTGAAGTGGTTGAGGGCTTTGTCTATGGTTGGAGCCATTTTAATTGGGGACCAGTCACAGTGTGCTAGATGCCTCCTTAGTTTAGTAAGGCCTCCAGGTTGCAACCGCGCTGGTATAACTGCTAGGTTGGGGTGTTTGCCGCTGGCATAACCTGGTGAAGAGGATGGGGAGTGATCGCTAATGCATCCGAAAGTACAGTCAGGTTTAAGTTTTTATTTGGATGATTGGTAAGTAGGAGATCGATGAGGAGCTAGTTCCATTTCTGGTATTCCACCTGGTAGGCTGTTTAACTAACTGGGCCAGGTCAAGGGCAGTGAAGATGTCTTTTTTTTTATAGTGGAGGCTGCACTTGATAACCAGTTCACTTAAAATCCCCCACTATAATATGCTCGGTTTTCGGAGGGAAGCTGGAGATGCAGTTGGCCAGGGATTGGATGGCTGGGATTTGGTTTCTTGGTGGGATGTAAGCCACAGTCATAGTTACAGGGGCTCTAGAGGGGTCAGGAGTGATTTTTATTGTAAGGGCTTGTGCCCCATGCTTCAGTGAGGGAGCCAGACGGTTTTGGCGTAGGAGGGAGTCTCAGACGTAGAATGCACACATCCCTCCACGTTTGCCAATTCTGTCAGCTCTAACAAGAGGTAAGGCCAGGTAGAGCAACAAATGTCAGGGTCTTCTTTGATAGCCACGTTTCTGTGAGAGCAAGTATATCCGGCTGGTGCTGCAGTAGCCAGCATTGTAGTGGCCCCAGTTTTTGGGCAGCTGAGATATTCAGAGCATATTTTGATCCCTAGGTGGGTGGACCCAGGATTTGATGATATGGAACCCGGGTTGGGATGGACATTGCCTGAAATTAGAAACAGTAAGGAATGATTCTGATGAGTGCCAGCATTTGTGCTTGCTGGTGCTGTGATGCTTGTTTGCAGTTCTGCCACAGGAGCTAGGAATGGGCATGGAGAGAAGAGGGACAGAGAGTAAAGTGAGTAGACACGGTAGGTGGTGGTGGAGATGAGCTACAGTGCATGTTAGTGTAGGTGGGGTCTGTGTTACATTGGGGGTCACAGAAGGTTGGATAACTGACGAGGTTTGGGCATTCCCTGTAGCAGGAGAACGAGGGAGGTGAAGATAAGGATGTTCATGCTAGTGTGCAGAGGACAGAGGATTGTGGGATCAGAGTAGTAGCTGCCTTAATTGACACAGCCAATTTTAATTTGGAAGGAGAGGGAAAAAAGGTATACTCGTTCCCAGGAGTAAGAGATTGTAGATACAGAATAGTGTTGCCCCAAGAGGCTAGCCACTGTAAGCTGCTAGTGGAGAAATGGGCTGAATAATCAAAATCACGATTCCGCCTCAGCCCAGACCTATAAACGGGCATGTTGACCAAAGGTGGTGGTGCCAACACAAGTCTGAAGTGCACCACAGTGCTGGAGCTCCTCAGCTCCACAGTGGGGCTTCCGATGCTATACCTGGAATGGTGTCCTCGGGGATGGGCTACCTGAGGGGTGGGGAGGCACCTGCTTTCAGGCCCTCATGACCTTCGATCCTGCCAGCTGAAAGAGAAAGAGCAGGTAAGAATTTATATAGGGCAGAGTAATGTGAGGGAGGAGCTAGGAGTTCTCAATTGCAGTTCAATCTATCGAGCAACAGTATCGAGCGCAACACTCCTACGAGGCTCATTTGTGCTATAATCCAAACTCTACCTTTTGTTCACGAGCAGAACATTTCTTTTTTGTGTTTGCTGTCGGGATAGTGATGCAAAGAAAATTAATAACCTGTAACCTTTAAATATGCTTAGAGCCTAGCTGGTAAGCCATGCAGGAAACTGGTTGTAATTAATCTAAAATTAATTAATAAGACTTAAAGCACATTTGAAGGAGGCATGCAGCCTATTGGAGCAGTGTGAAGGAGACCCTTACAGAGAGACTGTTTCCATGCCTAAGCCGACATAAAATAAATTCAAACAGAAAGGCACCAACAAAAGCCAAGGTGCGCCACTGACAGAATTAATTTAAAATAAAAAAGACGCCAACACAACACAAGTCTGAAGTGCGCAACAGGGCTGGAGCTCCTCAGCTCCACAGCAGGGCATCCCGATGCCATACCTGGAATGGTGTCCTCGGGGGAGGGGGGGGCAGCTTTCCAGCCCTCACGACTATGATTCTGCCAGCTGGAATGGTGTCCTCGGGCGACCTTGGTGGACTGGGCGCCTGCTTTCCTGGCCCTCACAACCTTTGATCCTGCCAGCTGGAATGGTGTACTGGGGGGCATCTGCTTTCCCTCCCTTATGGCCTTCGATCCTGCGTTGCAT
This sequence comes from Neoceratodus forsteri, assembly GCA_016271365.2. Classification (NCBI taxonomy): domain Eukaryota; kingdom Metazoa; phylum Chordata; order Ceratodontiformes; family Ceratodontidae; genus Neoceratodus; species Neoceratodus forsteri. The sequence continues at coordinate 528,074,539 of CM028137.1, read as the reverse complement.
AAAGTAGAAACACGAGTACTTAAATGGACAACTGAGGGTGGGCAGGCAGTTAGCAAAGACCTCCCTTAAACATTCAGCTGCTCAATTAAAGTGTTACTTTGGCAGGGAAAAACATTTCTGACAGCATATTAGAGCTGCTTGTTCCACACAGTCTGCCCATTTATTTTCCTACCTGATGGAGTGCAGAAAATGGCACCAGCTTAGGGCATTTAGCTTGAAAGAATTATCTTTTTAAAAGCAAATTGATGGGTGTTTGTTTTTCTTTTTGTGTGGTTTACGGGTAACCACTTTGTAAAATGCTGTTCTCAATTTATATATCCATATCTAATTACAAAACAAAAGGCTCAGAGCGTCTGATCCGTGAGACTTTCTAGAGAAAAAAGGGCTTGAGTTAAATCTTACCCAGGATGAGTGGCGGCCTACATTAGCCACTTTTGTCTAATTAGTAATGTGAAAGAAAATGTCTGTCAGGTACTGAGAGTGCTTTGTCCGAGTGTTGGTCTTTCTAGAGAATGCATTTGTGCTGAAGTCAAGATTAGTAGTATGTTGAGTCATGACATGAGTCCAGATCAATGAACGTACGTGTGTGTGTGTGTGTGTGTGTGTGTGTGTGTGTGTGTGTGTGTATATATGTGTAAGTAAGACAGACCCACAAATAATTTGTTTGGCTTTTATTTCACTGCCCAAAGTACATAGTTAACTAAAAGTACTTCATTGTTTAGGAACGGTCTGTTTTACTCCCCCATATTTGATTTTACTGATCTCCCTTCAAAAACGAGAAGTATTTTACTCACTGCAAAAAAAAAATCTTATCTAATTTAGCTGAATAGGGCAAATTAGGCTAGAAACTAAATCTGTTCCTAACTATATAGTGGTATACAAAAAAATAGTGTTGGCAGGGGTTGAAGTAAAGTTCTGTAGCCAGTAGTAGCCATCAGGCTAATAACTAGGAAGAGCCACTAGCCCAGGTGATGTACTTGTTGAAATGTTACCTTCTCCAGTACAAGCCTGCAGGGCTAGTTAAAGGAAAATCTTACTAGTCCGGTACTAAATCCACCAGCATTTGGCTAGTGGTCCGGTGCCAGTTTTGACCCCTGTGTTGGTATACTACTTTTCTCCTTGGGGAACACCACTTTTTAAAATGAATTTCTAGCCCTGTTGGGTAGAGTTTAAAATGTTTTGTTTTTTGGTATATTTCATTTGTAATGGCACACTGAGCCTCTGGGAAAGGGCGCCATAAACAAAGATTACTGCTGCTACTAGTGGGCTGCACATCTGGGTAGCTCCAAAGAGAGGATCACCCTCAGAGTCCTTACTCTCCTCCCAGCTCTCTAGTGGGCTGGGAAAGCTCCTCCTCTTAGGATCAGCAGACCAGTGGTGGGCGAGCACCTTTGGTCCAGGGGGAAGGGTGAGAGGCCAGAATGGCCCTTTCTGGGTGTGGAGGCAGTAGCATGGTGGTCTACCAGCCCTGCCTGTTCTCTAAGCCCCCACCTCCTTCCCCCACTAGTAAAGGAGGCCTCTGGCATCAGTCCTGCAGGTGGAGCCTGGCCAGTTGCAGGTAGTCACCAGAAGAGCCAAGGCTATGACACTAAGCATCATAGAAGGTGCTGTTGTAGCAGGTGGTCCTGCTGCAGCATGTCCCAGACTTTATCAGCAAGTGGTTGGGTCCAGTCTTAACACAACCCAAATCCTCTACATGTTTAGCATTATTTGCTACTGCTGTGCCAATTACATTACTAGTTAAAATAAGAGCTTCTTATAGCTTTCTTCTAACCCCAAAGTGCAGTGTACATTAGTTTTTCTTATGTTTCTGCAGGTATTTACTAACAAATGCGTATATGAAGAGTGGCTGGCTAATGCGGCAGAGTAAGTAAAACTCCAAACTGGCCCAACCGTCTTTGGTTGGTAAACTGCTCTACATTTACAAAACTCCTGGTACAGTTGTGTAATGCCATTAAATACTTGCATTGGTTACCAGTTTATATTCAGATCAGATTTAAAATTTTGTCTCATGTTTTGCATCTTTGAGGTCTGAACCTAGTTACTTTAGTGATTTGTTGACACTACAATCCTAGGGCAGGAGTCACATAACTTTGTTCTTGCGCAAACCCAGTTTTGCGGCGAGTTGATATTCACACAAGCCCGGTTTGTGCACTCAAACCTGGTTTGCGCCAGAGCAAAGTATAGAGGGTGCTGTAGTTCAAATGGGGGTACCTGCATACTGGCACGGTTCGATACATAAAGCACTTATTTTCGCGCAAGGGCTTGTATTGGACAAGACCATGCTTTATTCCTGGTACTAGTGGTCTCTTCCCCCCACCATGATCACTCGCCCAAGTGCCAAGCACATGCTCCTTAGTGGTAGTGGTTACCCCCACCTCCCTGTGATCGCTGAATGCTGGCCCAAAGTGCCAAGTACATATTCCTGGTGCCAGTGGTCCTCCGACCCTGTGATCGCTGTCCTGATCACAAATCTAGATACAACTTCTCTAGTGCTTCCCCACCCCATGCCATTCCTGACATAGATAAGAATATTCCCTGGTGGCTAGCAGTACCCCCAATGCCCTGCCAGACATAGAAAAGAATATTCCCTGGTGGCTTAGCGGTCCCCCGATGCCCTGCTCGACATAGAAATGAATATTCTCAGTGGCTAGGCGGTCCATTCCCCACTCAGTGCTCTTCCCAACATAGAAAAGAATATTCCCTGGTGGCTAGCGGTCCCCCCGATGCCCTGCTCGACATAGATATGTTCTCTGATGTCCAGTGATCCCTATCCCACCTGATCTCTCACCCGACATAATGGAACATATTTCTGGTGTCCAGTGGTCCCCCATCCTACTCCCCGTAGCCGTAATGACACCATTCTTCAGTGTCTGTGGTTTCCCTCCCTATCCCTTCCGAGTCCCTGTATATCACCGTTCCATTTCTGTTGTCTCACGGATACCCGCCCCCCATCCCAACCCCGCTGGCGAGAGCTGTCAGTCAATGAGTGTGTAATGGCACAGTAGGCCCATTGACATCCCAGTCAGTGGCTGGCCGTGGTGAGAGAACGGAGGGCTGTGCCAGTTTCTGGCTGGGAGTTGGGATGGGGGGCTGAGGTGGTGGGGCACTACCTGCCAGGGTGGGGGGGCAGGGTCTGCTGGACTCCAGGGAAATGTGGAATGGTAGTATACAGGGTATCGGGATGGAGGAACAGTGGACACAGTGGAATGGTGTCATACGGGCTACAGGGATCAGGATTTGGAGGTAACCACTGGACACCAGGGTATATGTGTCTTGACATGGGCCATGGGTGTGGTTGGGGGAGGGACCTGTGGACACCAGGGAAAATGTGTTCCATTATGTCAGGCGAGAGATCAGGTCGGGGGGAGGGACCACTGGACACTGGGGAATATATTTGACTATGTCAGGCAGGGCATCGGGTGGGGAGGGGCCAGCTAGCTACCAGGGAATATTCTTTTCTATGTCAGGAAGGGCATCAGGTGGGGGGGAAGGACCACTGAACACTAGGGAAACAAATATTTAGAATGGAGCTGCAGTCAGCAGGGGGGACCACTAGCCACCAGTGAATACATAACTTTCTATGGTCAGGCCGACGGTCGGTGGGGGGGGGGGTCACTAGCCACCAGGGACTGCAGCTGCCTATTGGTGGGAGGGGTACTAAGCTTCGTCCATGCAGCCTATTCAAATGGGCATGCAAATGGTCACCTAGTACCTTGCCTGCCATTGGCCTCATATGCATGGCTGCATTTGTGAACCGGAAATGGCGCACCTGCGCTATTCATTGCCGGGCCATGCTCCTGGCTGCATGTCAGGGTGGCGCTACTGGGGTTAGCAGTAATGGGCTTTACTGCTGCCTTGACCTAGCTCTGTAGACAGTCTGATAGTGCGGTGCACGGTCAGACTGTGAATAGCAAACTTACACACCGGCACAATAACAAAAGCATAGCACAAACTTTGCGCTGTACTTTGTGATTTTTTTTTTTTTTTTGGTGACTGTAGCCCTACACATTTAATTAGGTCAACAAACACTGGATTTATATAGTGTTTCTAAATGTAAGCTGAAATAATTAGAAGCACAAGATTTTCTTTCTATGTCACTTTTTTATGGAACTGGAACCCACAGTAGATTTGTAAAAATGTGTGTCAAAAGCATTTAAAGAGCAACTATCTTGGTCCCTGCCCTGAGACGCACAACTAAAGCTTACCTGGGCAGAAGTCCTAGGATGCCCATCCTAAATTTTTTAGTAGCCCCTATTTTAGAAGGGAACGGATCGTATTTTGGCTTTGTAGAGCTGAGCCGCGCTGATACCTTCCACTTCCTGATAGCATTTCAGTGTGGGATCCGCCCTTCCGTAGGAATGAATAGGGGCTGTTTTTAAAGTTAGATTTATGTTGTTTAGATGTCCGTTTGGAACAAATCATGGCCACGCTTAACTAACAAGGTCCTTGTTAGTTAAGCATGTATGATTTATTCAAACTATCATCTAAACAATGTAAATGTAACTTAAAACATCCCTATTATTCCATATGGGCACGCCCCCATGCTCTAGAAATCATGACATCAAAAAACATGAGAGCGTGGGGTACACGGGCAGATCGTGGACTGAAGTGCTTATCAGAAGTGGAAGCGTACCAGGCTCGCCTCACGGAGCCAAAATACAACCTTCCCTTCTAAAATAGGGCTATTAAAATTTAAGATGGGCATCCTAGGACATCTGCCCAGGTGTGTTTTAGTTGTGCTTCGGTGGGGGTGGGGGGTGGTTGGTCAAAAAGCCCAAGAAAGTTGCTCTTTGAAGTGCTTTGAAAACATACTTATTTGGACGTTTTAAATAGTGTTCAGTGTTGTACTGTATATATCGTTTCGTATATGTATTTATTTTGTTGTATGCATTTTTGACAGTTTTTTTAGTTTGATTTTTATGAAAGACGTTGTCTAACTAAAACAATAGAACTAGAAACAGCTGTGAATTTTTAAGTTGTTAGCCACTTTGGCTAAAGTGGCCCCAAACATTTAGCCATTATACAGAAACATGAACCACGCAACAATATATGCCGACAAATTATTTTTATGGCTGTGGGTGGAGCCTACAGCCATTTTGCTTTCTCCAGCTTAAAATTGCTGATCGTGGCACCTTCCGTTGGAGTTTTGGAAGTATCCTTCTGAAAGTCCAACAGAGCTTGTAACACTCTGCCATGGTCGGCTGCTGCGGAGTAACAGCTGCACTATTTTGGCTGTTACTTCCGCATTCCGGGACAAGAATTACGAATGCACGCCTTGTGCGATTGCACAGTTCTGCTGGCACCACCATCTTGCAAATGGCATATTGGCATTCACTGCAACTATGCATGCTTACCACCACCCTTTGCTTTCTGCCTCTCAACCAATTTCTAACCCAGTTAACTACCTTGTGACCCACACCCAGGCTACTCAGCTAGTTTACCAGACATTTATGTGGAACAGTGTTGAAGGCCTAGCTAAAATTGAGGTAGCGATGACCACCCCCCGCGATTCGCCTCCTTTGTCATCTAGTTAAAGAAGTCTGTCAAATTTGTTTGACATGACAGTGTCTTACTCAACACTGTCACATTCGTGAACCAACCCCTACTGTTTTCCCTTCCAAATTCTCCCCTGACCCTTCTCGATCAGTTCTTGAAGAAGAGCTCGATCCTCTATACACTAAAATTCCCTGTCTTGCACCTGGAAGGCATACATTGCCCGCAGTGCACTCCCAATTACACCAGGGGGCAAGTCTGTGGTGGGAACTCCTCACTAGCTTGGAGGAGAAGATCGTCCTGTCTCACTCAACCCCTCTCCTCATGTCGGCCCCACTAATGGCCCTGGACTTGGAGTGTGAACCCTGGGGTTGCCAGTGTCATAGGTGGCATTTGCCGCTGCTACACCATCGGACCAGCTGAACTTCATCGCCGTTTATCTTGGTTTGTTCAACAGGAGCATCAATGGTATGGTCATCACTTGTTAAGAAATAAAATGTTAGATTTTTAAAAAATATGCTTACACTTATCCCCCTCTTCACCTATTTTAGGCACCATTTTACGTCGGTGGAAGAAGAATTGGTTTGACTTGTGGTCGGATGGCCAGTTGCTGTATTATGAGGATGAACAACGTCAGGACCTGGAGGATAAGATCCACATGAGAGTGGACTGCATCAACCTTCGATGTGGCAGTCAGTGCCAAGGTACAGTATATTGGCTTGGTCTCATTTTAAAAGGCAAACATATCCGTATCTGTCCAATCGCTACTTCACTGATGCATTAAGATTCCCAGTTTTCAGTGCAGAATTGTACAGCATTTTTTTTTTTCTGTTGATATTAGTAAGTAGCTAGAATGAACTGTGGTGGATGTGTTGGGTGGGGACAGGAAAGTCGTGTTGGAAGTTACTTTATAGGGCAGAAAATATTCCAGTCTTTTAACGGGAAAGTAACGTCTGCAGTACCTTGGAAAGTTGTAGTCAATTACTAAGACTTGAGGGTGACCCTGCTGCTTCAGTGCCTTCTGTGGTGGTTCATAATCAGGATATTATGGGTGGGTGGATGACCAAATGTTGACAGCAGGGACAACCTCTGATGGTCTGGCAGTTGGGGTGATGGCTGCTCCCCCTCAACTGTCTCAAGGTCTTTGACATTATGGGACTTCTTTCTAGCCACTGTCATGCTAAGAAGCCCACTTCTCCAGGTAGGGGGTGGAAATTAAGATCTTACTTCAAGGGAGGCTCTTGTAGCAGGCAATCACCGGTAGGGACTAAGCTGTCAGGCCTACACCGAAACCATTCTAGCTAGCAGTGTAGCACAGGGGACCATCCACCACTGATCTCACTCCGCTGATGTCAGCGTAACCTATAAAGGTGGGTGGTCCCCCACATCCTTTTCATTTCTGTACTGCCGTCGAGCCGCGCATGTCGGAGGGAAATGAAGTTTTGTAGGCACTAACCAGCAGGGCTAATGACTGGAAAAATCTGCTGGCCCCAAGTACATACCCACTGGCCCAACTGGTGTACTTACTGAAATGTTACTTCTGCAGTACCAGCCAGGCGTTTGGCTAAAGGAAAACTACTAACTCTGTGCAGCATCTACCAGCATTTGGCCAGTGATCTATTGGCAACTTTAAAGCTGACCTCTGGCCTTTGATAGTGGTCTGATTGGGGTTATTTGTCAGAGGCAGGACAGAAGCATTGGAAGGAGGGAGGTGTCTGGTGCAACAGAGGGGGGCAAAATAAAAAAGTAGGCTAATTTTTCTTGCCTGCCTTCTCATCTGCCGTTGGATTATGTTAATGTGCCTCTCCATTGTGTCTCACAGCCAGGCTTTGGCACAGTTTTGGAATCCTTTGTAAAAGGGCTTATAGATTGTTTGTCCCCATAGTACTGTCGTGAGCACCAGTAGTTCATACAAATCTGTCTTTCACTTAAAGGACTCATGTATTGCCTAAAGTTAATACAACTTTCAAAAAAAGTGAACAGTTACTTCTTATATCTGAAGTATTTTTTCCCTTTTGCTAATTTAGAACAATTTTCTATCTGATACTACTAAGTTGCTTATTCAGTATTTTTTTTATATAGTGTTTGTTCTTGCTTGCAGCTTCATTTTGTTTCTGTGCGAATTGCCACATCGTCAGGTTGCTGAACTCCCTACCCTCCCATTGTGGTTACCTAACTGTTGTGTGAAATGTGCACATGGTGGTCTTTTGCTTTCAGAACGAAACTGACTTATGCAGCCTCTGGAGGTTTCAGAATCCTGTTGTACCACAGAAGGGTACACTCCTGTTCCATTACCTTTGAACTGTAGTACAACAGCATTTTGATAGGGATGGAATTCTTTCCAGAACAACACTCTGCTATACATTGTAATACTCTACTTGGAGGCTAACATAGCTACTTCTCTTCCATCTCATACATAATGAGCCATATGACCTCATTGTCTATGACATCACAGCTGACCAGGAGCAGCCAATCACATGCTACAAGATCTGTCACTTACGATGTCACAGTACAGTGAGTGAGGTCACAATGCTGATGAGGTATGAAGGGGAATAGAACTAGATACCTTGTTCTCCATAGAACTATAGAAAATGACACAGATAAATGTTTTTCATTATTTAATACCCCTTTGTTCCTTGCCTCTGATGTGCTCTTCCCTACCACCGTATTTATCCTATACTCCATTCTTGTGTTCTTGTTCCCTCTGTACATTACCTTGAACTCTGTCATGTTACATGTCAGCTGCCACACCATCAGCCACCTCCCCTGATATTCCTGATCTTTATGGCCCTTATACCCTCTGGGGTATCCTCATATTCACACATCTTGGCGTCATCTACAAAGAGACATATCTTTCACTGAATCCCCTCCCATATAATCACAAATAAACATGTTGGAATGCAGTCCTTAAAATGATCCCTGAGGGTTCTACATTTTGCACCACCCTCTAGGTCTGCCCACTTAGCCAGTATTTTACCCCCCAACCCCAATAATCTTGTCCTCCATCTGACTTCTTTATAAATTTCCTGTGTGGGATAGAGTTGAAGACTTTGCTGAAATTTAGATACATCAGCTGCCAGACATCTATCCACAGACGTCACTCAGTGGAAGAATCCAATCTGGTTCATTTGGCACGACCCACTACTGGTAAATCCCTGCGGTCTGGAATTCATCAGGACATTGGCCTCTGTGAACTCCACTGTTTTTTCCATAATTATAGACTCTGGTATTTTTTCCCCATTCTAGACATCAGGCTTACCGGTCTGTAGGTGCCTTGTTCCTCTGGACTCCACTTTTATGTAGGGAGACCACATTCCCTGTCCTTCTGTCCTTCAGCATCACTTCCATCTCTAAAGAGTAGTTGAAGAGATCCTTTAGCGGACCTGGCATGACGTGCCCCACCTCCCCTTTACACCCTCAAGTGCAACCCATCAGGGTCCATTAATTTATTCACATTCAGTGCTTTAGTGCTTTCTCTTCTGTTACGGGCTCCTTTTTGGCACCTGCTAGTGATCTCTTGCTGGCTGCCATTCTCCAAGTCACCGGTTAAAGTGCTGCTCTTTACATCACACCTAATATTATCAGGTAGAAATCCTGATAATGAGCAGGTGGAAAAAGAAATACTTCAGGAATGAAAGTCGTGACTGACTGCTTATGAAAATTGACAACAATTGCTGTCTGTTACATTTGGTGCTACTGTCTCTTGAAATGGGAGTTGGAGCTCAGTTAAAGACAGGACTCTCATAGCTCTGAAGTGAGCCACAGTGACTCTAACAACACTGATATTTACTTTAACATTGGGAGGGTTCAGGTTAGAGACCAGCTCTCTGGTTTGATACCCTGTGTCTCATATGAGTGTTGTTTACTTATAATGAGGGGTTGGGGCTCTGTTTAGACAGGGCCCACACAGTTTTGAAGTGCGCCTCAGTGACTCGTGCAACATTGAAATGTACTTAAATGGAGGTTGAGACACAGTGTTTAAGACTGGACTTCCTGCAGCATCAGGATCTCGATGCTGATGATCTGTGTTGGGGAACAAACTAGGGGCTGGATGTGGGGAGAAGGAGTGAACATTTCACAGGATGCTGTTGTCCAGGGGAGGGAGGGAGGGCAGCAGACACTGCTGCTGTACTGCTGTCTGGGAGACCACATGTTGTGGCACAATTGGGGCCGCTTGCAGGAGCGGAGGATATCAGCGGACTCCGGAGCATGGCCATGCATTGGGTGTGCCCTCTGGAGTTGTTGCTCGGATGCTGAGGAAAGGACAAGGAACCAAAAGTGGAAAACCCCATAGAGTGGGAACATGATGCTGGCACTCTCGTGCCACACTGATCCAGATTGCCAGTAAGCCTTCCACCTCACAGACTTTGGGGGAACGGGACTTGCCAGCACCTTCTCAACAAAATCCACTATGAAGAGCACAGTTCTCCATGTACCTCCTAGAGACTGGGTAAGTGGCAGAGATGACAGAGGATGGGACTGGGAGGTTTCCATGCAGTGGAGGAAAGCACTGGTGACAAGGGATAAAGGAAGAAAGGACTCCTATAGCTGTAAAGGGAGCCCCAGTAAATGATGCAATGCTGACATTTACTAATAATTTGGCTGGGAGGGTGCTCAGCGTCTACACAGTGAGCCCCAGTAACTCATGCAACACCTTCATTTAAATATAATGGGGGAAGAGGGCGAAGATATAGATAGGACCTCCATAGCTCAGACGTGAGTCCCAGTAATTTGTACAACACTGCTGGTCACTTACGATGCGAAAGGCGAGCTCAGTTTATAGACAGGACTGCTCCCAAAGCTTATGAAGTATGATCTGAACACTGCTTTTGTAACTCCAGAGCCGATTTCTTTAAATTTGGATTTTGCAAGACATTTCAATCTTGGAGAGAATAGATATATTGCCATTCCTCATCTCATTTGTCTTTTATTGTATTTGGGCTTTTTCACATTTGTGAAATAAATCACTGTGTTTCTGTTACAGACTTCCAGCCTCCAGAAGGGAAGTCAAGAGATTGTTTACTGCAGATAGCTTGTCGACACGGGAAAGTCATCAACCTCTGTGCTGAAAGTGCCGATGACTGTTTGTAAGTCACTTTTGGTCTTATAGCCTTGTGTAATCTTGTCCTTAGGGCCACATTAGAAATGAATTTATAGCCAGTCCAGTGGCGCAGAGGGCTGAGGTGCTTATTGCCTTTCCTCTCCCACACTGGCGACCTGAGTTCGGAAACGAGCTTGGACTGCCGGGGAGGGGGCGTGCTTGGAGCAGGATTGAGCAGCCTGCAGGCAGCTGTTCTCTCCTGGATTGGGGAGGTTGGTCTTCCCGGCACTTGGCCGCCATCGAGTGGAGGCTTGGTTGCAGTGCTGCACAGTAGGGGATCCTGACACTGGGCCATGGTGGGTGGAGTGGGGCCGCCCATTTGGTGCACATCCGCACCTTCACAGTGCACGCAACCGGGTTGTTGAGGCCCTGGGGAGATTTAAGGAGAAGACACTGGAGACCACGCGGGAAATTAAAACCGTGGGGTGCCCTCACCACCGAGGATCTTGGGGAGGTGCTGGACAGTGTTGGGGGTGGGGATGGCAGCAGTCAGTAGAAGGGAAGCCTCCCTTACTGTGGCCCCAAGGAGGAAAAATAGAGTATGGGGGGAAAAAAGAGATGAGCTTATATTCAGTGTACTTTGTCCGAAGCTCTAAATAGACAAATACAGTATTGCTGGCTGTATACAGTATATTCAGGCACTATAGAAAGGAAGGCACATGTAGGAATCTTGTCAGTTGGCATTCATTTTAGCAGTAAGGCATGAGGGGGATAATTTACAGTCAGGTGATCACACCCTGGTTATCACAAAATTTGGTGCACACCAAGGTTTTAAGTTGCAAACTCAGATTGTGATGTGCGTAATAAAAGTACAGAAATGCAGAGCGCAAATCCTCCTGCAGCGACATACCTCAGCACGTTGATTAATGCTGGATGTACGTCTGAGTGTGTGGTTACAGCACAGAGAGACCTCTTTTATCTGGTTACCAATTAGCAAATAAGCCGGCCCGGTGGTGCGGAGGATTGAGGCACTGAACACCACACCTTGTGCCATGCGGTGACCAGGGTTCAGGAGCGAACTTGGGTCATTCAGGGTTAGCTGGGAGAGTAAGGATTGAGCGTCTGGACTGCTCTCCTTCCTCCAGTGTTGGGGGGTTTGTGCTCGTTAAATCGCACAAGAGGGAGTTCGGCCGCACCAGGGTGCTTGGCTGCCTCAGCGGAGGTGGAGACAGCTGCTGTGCCCATTGCATTTGTGTGGGCGCGGGGAGAAAATAGAGGAAAAATACTGGGACCCGACGGGACCCATGATGGCCCCAGTGGGCCGGAGGATGTACCCTTCCGGGGGGAGGGGGTTGTAGCCCCTGCCAGGTCCGCGGCGGTGGACAAATAATGTGATTTTAAAAAAACAAACAATAATTAGCAAATAAAAATGGTAATCACCACTTAACCCAACAATCTGATTTAAAATATGGCTTTGAAATACTAATTATGCAATATCTACGATAATTCATACTCCGTTATATAGCCATGCTATCTATTTTCTGAAACTTAACCTATGTAGTAAATGTAAGGCTGCATTATATATTTTCTGTAGCCTAGTGTTTATGTAAGAGCATGTACTGGGTGCAGTCAAAATAGTGCCATCTGCTGGTTCAAATAAATAGCATCAAGCCAAATAGTTAGTTGACCTGCACACTGATAGATTTGTTCATTCAGAGAGAGTTACGTGATGATCAGCTCAGAATAGCACAGTCTCCACAGAGCTCTGATCTACTTTGCTTCATTTTCATCTTTTAAAAGCGAATAGGTGACAGTTTTCAGCTAAGAGACAAACCATAATACCACCAAGCAGGAAGGTTTATTTATTTTTGCTGCAAATAACAAAATATGGATATAGAAATGAAAAACTCACCTGCGAAACGCATGTCATCGCCAACTCCAGACAGAGCGGGTGGGCCTAAACGATCCATACAGGCCCCTACAAAACAGCCAACTGCCAGCATATCCACTTCCTTTTTAATGGAAGGGAAATTCCCTGAAGAACTAAACCCATTAAAAGAAGCCATACTTGCACTTCTCGATGACGGCAAAGCCATTGGAGCCAGAACGGACAAACTTAGCAGGCCAATTGGTGATGCAGAAGCCAGAATATCTTCTGTAGAGGACTGGTGTAATTGCACTGAACCCGAACTCCCAGCCATTAGATAATGCATTGTTATACTTGAACAAAAAATAGGTTTGTTCTTTGTTATTTGGAAAGTACCTTTGAGCATAAGTGCTCGTTTACAAAGGTCCCATGTCAGGGTCATAAAAATACAATTAAGGTACAGTAACAGCGACATTTAGTAACATGTTGCTATTCAGTACTGCTAGTGACAAACAGCAAGGCAACATCTCCAAACTAGGCAAGCTATAAGCAGGGCTATGTGCAGTTACATAAATCTATATAGAAAATAATAAGTGAAATAAGTTCTTCTCATATAAATATACAGAAATATAATCACCATTGGATAGTTATTTATACACTCAAATCGTGAATTTGCAAATTTTAAAATAATTTATCAGAGAACAACAATTATAGAATTTAAAGAAAAAAATAATAAATTGATTATATAAAAAGGAAAGCCAGTTACCACACCAGTAGAGTGCTCAGAGGCAAATATCAAAATCAAATAAACTTTATTTTTATAGAGCTTTTCAAAACCAAGGCGCTGTACGTAAAACCAGATACATCAAATATAAATAAAATTAAATGAGCATTTAAAACAGATCATCCATAACTAGGGAAGGCTAGGTTAAATAAATGTGTCTTTAACTCATATGGATGGTTCCCCAACCATCTAAGCCCACCTAAAAATAAACAAGCATTTGTCAATGCCGATTATACAATGGCAAGAAAAAATCCTAGACTCTGATTGGTCAGTCTTGGGCTGGACCCGTGATGTTATCCCAGTACAACATCACGGGTCTAGTCTCAGCCTCACTGTGAACCTGCAGATGAGCATTTTATGGAGCCTTTGATTGATTGTTTCATCTTCTCTTAAAAAAACAAAAATTTTTCCACACAAAGACTTCTTTAAAATTATTTTTTTATTCTGTATAATAACGAGCCATTGTATAATAGCAATAATGCCCTCCGGGGTGTGTGTCGTTTGGGATAACGTCACGCCTCAGTCGTTGGACGCACTCGGCCGCCAACCACCTGAGGTGTGATGTTATCCCAGCATGACACATATCCTGGAGGGCATTATTGCTTAAATGTTTGCTTGCTGGTATTAGCATTGGAAATGCAGGAGTTAGACAGATGCAGAGTAGGAATGGCAATGAAGTATTGGACTTCATGCCAACCCCATCTCCAGCCTACAGAGACTGACAGGCATTGCGGTATGCGTTTGGGTTGTCGCCCATAACATTCATCTCATTTCACCTCACCCTATCCTGCAGATACTGAGAAGTTTTGAGGTGTGCCTTGGGGTGTTCGGCTTTACAGTCACCCCACTCCATAACGACATGCTGAAATGGGTGCAGTATAGGAGAATGGGGTGAACTCTGGGGCCGAAGAGTCCATGGCACACCTTGATGCCTGTCACTGGCTGTAGGGTGGGGGTGGAACAGCATGAGCATTACAATCGACAATCCAAAGGCACACCCCTGATGCCTGTCAGTCTGTACAGGGTGGGACATTATGGTTGGAAACCCTAACGCCCTGGGTGTTTGTTGGTATTTGCACAAAAATTTTTCAACATGGCCTTTTTGTGACCCCCACCTCATGAAAGCATTTGGGACCTCTTCTCATGAACAGTGGCACTATGATTTTTTCAATGTGTCCCGAACTTTGAGTTCCCACAGCAACCGTGCCGTTGTGCGCCAGATGTACGCAAACACAGACTGGGCACGATGTGAAGAATGACAGCTGCACCATTCATAGAGAGGTGTGAAGAGATGGCAATGTTGAAAATCTGTAATGAAAATATTAAAAATGCTCCAACTTGGACGTGGAAACTGCACAGTGCATGTGCGTAACAGTCATTTAGTGGAATTATTTCACCAGATTTTCAACATAGGCATTTTAGGACCTCTGCTCATGAACAGTCACTGTGATTTTACATATGAACATACAAATCTGCCAGCAGAACAGACCAATTGGTTTGTCTGCCGAAGTGTGCAGCTAGCACCCTAGATTGCAGCTGCCCCAGCTTCCTCCCCCTCAGTGCTTTCCTCGCTTGTCCCAGTCCCTGCCCCCCGACTCTTCCTCTTGCGTTTTCAGTCCTTCTTAAAGCTATTGACTATTCTACATGTTACCACCCCCTCTGGCAGTGCATTCCAACTAGACACCACCCTCTCAGTGAAGTAGTGTCTCCTCATTTCCCTCTCGGAAGCCCCTCTTACGGCCTTAGTCCATGCCCCCTCATCTCTCTTCCACTCCTCAGTTTAAACACCCCCTCAGTGCTAGGTTTATTTACCCCTCTCAGGTATTTAAATGCTTCAGTCATGTCCCCCCATCCCTCCTCTCCTCCAGTGTGTACATGTTCACCTCATTCAGCCTAACTTCATATTCCTTTCCTTCCATCCCCTTTAACATTTTTGTTGCCCTCCTTTGCACCCCCTCCAGTAACTTTATATCTCTCCTCAGGTATGGCCTCCAGTATTGCACACAGTACTCCAGGTGCGGTCTGACCAATGATTTGTAGAGAGATAGGATCACATCCCTGTGTCTGGATGAGAACCCCCTTGCGATGCACCCCAGCATCTTGTTTGCCTTCGCTGCTGCTCTCCTGCACTGGGCTGAGTTGTTCATGCTCAGTTACCAACACCCCTAGGTCCTTCTCCTCTGTGATCCCCAACCCCCACCAAAACCAATAGTCTCTCTTCTGGTTCTTAGCCCTGAAGTGCATCACCTACATGTGTTTGCATTGAATCCTAGCTGCCACTCCATCGACCATGTCTCTAGTTTGGGTAGGTCCCCGTGCAGTTTTTCCCATCCATCCATCCTCTTTGTCCACCACTGTCCCCAATTTGGTATCATCTGCGAACAGACTAGCCCTGCTCCCCACTCTGTGTACTGTGTCGGTGACAAAGAGCCCAAATAGCACTGGGCCCAGCACAGACCCCTGCGGCACCCTGCTTGTCACTGCTGTAGGTGCTGACAGCCCCCCCCACCCTCTCCGTAACTAGTTCTCTGTCCATTTAGTCAGCTTTTTTCCCAATTCCTTCTCAATCCTTCCCTTCCTCCCCATGCTTGCACATGGTACCGGGAATACCTCTGAGAATGCCACCAACTCCCCAACCCCTCACACTGCCTGCCCAATTCCTAGAACCTACCCTCACTACTTGCACAATCTCCCCAGCCAAGCTGTTTGTACCCACATGGAACAGTAAATGAGGTTTCTTCCTCCCCCTCGGTGCACACTTGAGAAGTGCCTGCCCTGTACCTCCTGTGGTCAACCCGGGGATAGCTTCAACCCAAATGGCATGTGCCCCCCGCTTCCATCTCACCCCTTTCAGTATAGAATCCCCAGGATAAGTACCCAACCCTGTCCCTCACCCCTTCCTTCTAATGCCCCTTCCACCAGCCCAGTATCTGCTCTTCCCTGCCCCTTACCCCACCAGCTGCACCCCTGTGACTTCTGTATCTGCACTCCCTACTTCTGCCTCACCCCTTTTCTCTGCCTTATTCCTCCCATCCCCCTTGAACCCCTTCCCAGCCTGACTACTTCCTACTGGCCTTCCCATGTCGACCTCCCCTGCTGATTTCCAACCCCTCTCCTATCCCCATTGTTGTCGATTTTAGAGCCCCCATTCCTTCGACTCCGATAGTGATGCCCTCCCATCCTTCCCCTTCCCATAGCCGCCTCCAGTCACCCTCCTTCCTTACCCCCCTTCTGCCCTTTCATCCTTGCTATTTCTTCCCTACCTGTTGCCATCCCTCTCATGTCCCTGCTTGTCCCCCCTTCAGTATGTTCCTGTTCCCCTCTCTCCCATAGCAGGGGCTCGAGTCTATTCTAGTCGATACCCTGCCTACATCTCTTCCCCTATCGGTTCCCCCTCCTACTTGTCCCCTCCTGGTCCCTCCCTACCCGCAGCCATCTGATCTCTCCCCTGGTACTCCTCGTGGTCTCTTCCTCCCTCATCAGGATGCCTCCTCCTCACCTCGGGCACCCCCTTCCTTCTCCTCTTTTCTGTTAGTGTCTCTGACACTGAGGTCTGTTTCAGTCCCTATTTGTTCTTCCCTCGTCCCCCCTTGCCATCCCCATTTCCCCCCAGTCGGGATGCGTACCATACTCATCTGCCCTGCCACTTAGACTCCTCCCTAACCTCCACAGTTCCTCTCTCAAACTAGCCAGTTGTCTACAAACCATACTCCCCACCCCACCCTCCAAGCCCAGTCCAGGATCATGGCGGACCCACACCCTGTACACTCCACCACCCTTCCAAAGATGCCCGCCCTATTGACATGTGACACCTGCCCCATTTTGGCCCCCATCTTATGTTACTGGTTCTTACTCCTGGTTTCTGTACCCTGCTACAACTGTTAGGGCCCTGTTTACTCAAATTCCTGTCTTCTCTCCCCCCCAACACTAGTCCCCTACTGCCCCCTTGCCGACCAGGTTAATTCAGTCTCAAATCTCTTTCGTTAAATACTGTAGCAATTCTAAAGCCTCCTTGTCCGTTTTTCACCCCTCAGCTATCATACTTTTTGTTCTCAGCCCTCATAGTTTCACTTAGCCCAGTTAGAAATCGTATTGCACTCCAAGTATTACTCAGCTCAGTTAGAGAAATAAACAGAACAAATAAATATGTATTATTACATCATTCTTAAAAGTATCCAGTCATTACTTTGTCTAACTAGTATAACAATTTGTAACTTTGTCAATTTGTAACTTTGTCTACTAGTATAACAATCCTAACAGTATAGCTCAATTAGAGAAATAAACAGAACTAAATCTGTATTATTACGTCATTCATAAAAGTATCCAGTCATTACTTTGTCTCCACCCCAGAGACCCTGCTGCAATATAGGACCACACAGGACCCTGGGCAGGTGGGTGGACAACTCTAAAGTCCCGACAGAGCTCCGTTGAGCTCGCTCGCTCACTCCTCCTCCTCTCACTTGCTCGTTCTGTTTCTCCTGGCACTGCAGGCTGCCCTTTTGTACTGGGCTCCTGCCTTTTTCTGCCCACAAAGAAATCTGCAGCAGTTCTGACCGAGCTCCGTTGAGCTTGCTCACTCCCCTCTCTCACTTGTTCTTAATCTGTCCCAAACACTAATTTCCCACTGCACCGCGCTATTCTGCGCCAGAAGTCCAAAAGCATATTCGCCAGGATGTGAAAAATGACAGCTGTACTGTTCATGGGAGGTGTGGAAAAATGCCAGTGTTGAAAATATGGCATGAAAATATTGCAGATTTGCGAAGTTACAAGGGTGCATGGAAACTGCGCAACGCATGCTTGTAACACAGTCTGGACTTTCTTCAAATTTTCAACATAGGCATTTTAGGACCTCTGCTCATGAACAGTGTCACTGTCATTTTCTTAATCTGTCCCGAGAACTGATTTCCCACAGCGACTGCACTATTCTGTGCCAGAAGTGCAAAAACACATTTTGGCCAAAATGTGTAAAATAACAACTATACTGTTCATAAGGAGGTGTGGAAAAATGCCAATGTTGAAAATCTGGAGTGAAAATATCTCACATTATGATTACGAGCAATGGAAACTGCACAACCTACGCTAGTAAAAACAGTCCTACCTGCGTTAGGCGTCTTTTCTGCTCACAAAGAAATCTGCAGCAGTCCTGACAGAGCCCTGTTGAGCTCGCTCACTCCCCCTCTCTCACTCGCTCGGTCTGTTTCTCCCGGCACTGCAGGCTGCCCTTTTGTACTGGGCTCCTGCCTGCGTTGGCACTTTTTCTGCCCACAAAGAAATCCATAGCAGTCCCAACAGAGCTCCATTGAGCTCGCTCCCTCTCCCTCTCTCACTCTTAATCTGTCTCAAACACAGATTTACGACTGAGGTATTCTGTGCCGGAAGTGCGAAAATGCATTTCAGCCAGGATGTGTAAAATGACAGCTGTACTGTTCATAGGGAGGTGTGGAAAAATGCCAGTGTTGAAAATCTGGAGTGAAAATATTACAAATTAGCGAAGTTATGAGCATGCGTGGAAACTGCGCAACGCTACCGTAAGTCATTTTTTGGATTTTTTTTCACTAAACTTGCAACATAGACTTTTTGAGAGCCCACCTCATAAACAGTGGCACTGTTGTTTATTATTGTCTCGAAGGTGATTCCACAGCAGTGACCGCAAAAAATCACCTTCGGGACCAAATAACGCCATGACAGTGACTGAATTCATGAGGAGGGGTCTCAATAACCCCATGTTAAAATGTGTGCCAAAATTCCCCAAAATACTCGAGATATCGCCAAAGTTGAAAAACCCTATTTATGCCATTGTTACACTCGCATTTCTCCAGTTCGCGTCAACTTTGAAGAGTGCAGGCGTGTTTCCGGTCCACGAAGATTGTACGTGCGGGCTTCAGAGGTAAATATAGGGTGTGTGTGTAGGTGGGGTATGCAGAGGGTGAAGCAGCGGGTTTAAGGAGGGACACGGACACGTCGAGGACCCGTTTTCTACGTTTACAGGTAAAACAAAAAGACAGCATTAGGTCGGTTTTCTTCTTTCAGAGGTGTGTTTGGTACACTGGGTGGGCTCCCAGTGTGCCACCTGCATTTTATGGTGAGGGGACCGAAGCCGGCGATTGGGCCTCTATCTGCACAGAAACTGGTGGGGGGGTGCATGATGCCGAGGGATTGGACACCTTGACACACAGCAGAAATGAGGTGGGGACATTATGCCGACGGGAGTGTGCTCACCTGTCTGCACATTGAACTGGGAAGTGGGGGACTGGCGCCGACTGGGATTGGATCCCTGTCGGCAAAGAAGACTGTTTGGGAAGCATGATGCCGAGGGGATTGGCACCTCTCTGCCTAACAACAGAAACTTGGGGTGGGGACATTATGTGATGGGTAGTGGGCTCCCTGTCAGCAGATGAAGTGGGTCGGGGGCATGGGGATTGGGCACCCCTGTCGGCTCTGAGGTGGCCACATAGAGCCGCCATGTTCCTGGTAATGTTGCACCACGCAAGGTACCACCCTGCAATGACTGGTCACTCCCTCATTGCAGCGGAATTGCTGACGCTGCAATGATGAGGCGGCCCCTCATTGCAATGGCCAAATCGTTTCAAGTTGGTGGCACTTGTGCAGAACCAGTATCATCAGGACACTGGGCCTGCATTGGGTGCACACTGCCAAGTCCACAAATGCAGTGCTGGCATTGGCCGCCACACTGCCGCACCTCCACAACCTGCTTCTCCTCTAAGCTGCCGCATAATGTTTCTTGCACATGCATGCAAGCAAACTTAAAAAGGAAAAGAAGAAAGATTTGATGAAAATAAAATAACTTGGTATCGTTTTCTTCCAGATAGAACCCTATTTATAATTTGCCATTATAAAATGGGCAAGATCAACCAGTCAATCAGAATAGCTCCTCACCATGCATGAAATATGTTCCATGCATGGGTAATAAAAAGGACGGCAGTAAAAAGGCAAATATCATTAAGCGTTACAACACTGGCATTTAAAAGTGCTGCCAATGTTATTTCCTCGCTAACATAGATTCACCCTCTGAGCCAAATCAGAAGACTGATTTTACTAACTGATAATGTCTTGTGGCGATACTGATAGATTACGGCTAAATTGCTTTGGTGCGCTGCTTTTAGAAACCATGCAGTATGGTTTCTCAGAGCACTGTGCTCCGTGACAGCCCTGTTCATACATGCCCTTGCGGGTTACAGGAAACTAAGCAGAACACTGATCGAAGTTGAAATATATGTACAATACAAGTGCCCTGGACAAATGCTTTTCCCCCCAGCATTTCACCGGTAAAATTAGGTACTCTAAAGACCAAGCTGACTACTCGAGCGATACCGAAGTCCAGTTCTCTCACCACAAGACAGCAGGACTACAACACCCACCACGCTCAGCTTTTACCCCACTTCCTCCATCCAGCGAGCAACTTGGTGCCAGCCCACCTACCAGTAAAAGCTTCTTGGGTCATCCACTCATGGAATTCCCAGCTTCAGAAGTTTAATTGGAATGCTCAGGCATTGGGATTTTGTTTGCTTTTAACGGTGGTGGCTGTAGGAAAAGTGTTGGTCCTGCATGTCGATCGATAATGGCTTTCTTACGAGTGTGTGTGTGTGTGTGTGAGGGGATCAGAGCAGCTTGAGCAGGTTGGTTATATTCGCGGGAGCATACGTTAGCGAACCGGCCCCTGGCAGAGGGGGCCACTGGGGCGATGGCTTCCCTGTGTAAGTGCATACTATTTCACTGTGCAAATTAGCTTATCAGTATTAATATAATGTCCATGGAAGGACCATTTTGCCATAGATAAGCATCATTAAATCTCTTTTCTGCATCCAAGTGAGATTTTTCTAACTGTAAAAATTTAAGTAAATGTAGGAACCCATTTTATAAGCGTAATAAGATGCTCCAGGGTGTGCATGGAACATATTTTACTGCACTCCAGGGGCTAAAGGCATTCGGCCAAGGCCTCGTGCCCTATTACACCTCTGGCCATGGTAAAATATGTTTCATGCACGCCCTGTCGTGTCTTATTGATTACTTATAACCAGCTGGTTATAATGGCGAACATGCACTGGGTTTCCCTATGAGAACGTTTTGTGCCAGCCTCCCTCACTGAACACCTGCACAGTGATTCTTTTCAGGGCCGTAATTTAATCAGATTTAAACAGATTTTCTTGTTCGCATTTAGTTTTCTCACCTCAGCTTTGTATCTCCAGGGTGCCAGATTTCATTGTCCGGTTACTCACTCTGGTTCATGATCTTCTAGTGCACACACACAGGTGAAAGTAGTGCAGCTGTGAAACTGCTGTTCAGTGGTGCTACCACTATCCTCCCCTCGCCCAAAAACTTGGAATGCCACATATATTTAAAAAAAAAAAAAAAGTCAAAGCAGAAAGCCAGACAGCGCAGGCAAGGGGTGGGGGCGGGAACAACACTGATCAGTAAACAGCACCATCTACTGGCCACACTGTTCCACCAGTTTTTCTACACAAATCATACAGTCAAGAAAAGATTACCCTGCTATTAACAATGGGTAGATGTACAAAAACTTCTATTTTACACACACCCTCAATGTGGAATGCTTTTATAAGCCTCTCGAGCTTCACTGTAGGTAGGTTTTATGTAGTATCCACACCTCAGCTTTGTATAAAATATTCTCATTATGCTCATCTACTCATGTATTATTCTATCTATAATTAAATCGAAATGCAATCAGTGATCTTACTTGAGAAGGCTCTTGCGGTAGGTAATTACATAATGGACTGACGCCGGCCGGTGGCAGGACCCCACGGAAAATTTCTAGCTAGTAGTCCCTGGTGGGACCGCCTCACGTCAGGTGACCGCTGTCACACGACGTCAGGTATAAAGGGGCGTCCCAGACGCCCGCCTTCCAGTTCTTTCCTCACGCTGGCTCGCAGCGCCGCGGTTAAGTTCTTATCGCCAGTCGTGTTACTTCGCCAGTTTTTCCCAAAAGTTTTCAGTATTGTATTTTATACTCTATCGCCAGGTGAATGTCGGTATATGTCATTCCCTTCAAAGAATAAGTCGACTCATGCGCACCCAACTGCCTCACAAAGATGGTCACTCCCTCTGCCTTTTCTGCTTAGGCCCCGACCACGCGGTCGACAAGTGTCCGCATTGCCTTCGTTTTAACGCGGCCACCTGCAGACGATGCCAGCAGTCCCTCGAAGCCCATCTCCTCAAAAAGAAGATGTCCGTAGTGGAGAAGGAGTTGAAGAAACTTCGGCAGGCGTCGACCTCCCCTGAAGGGCATAAGAAGCGGGAAAAGGAAAGGCACCGGGAGAAGGCCTCCTCTTCCGTGACTCCGGCTGGAGTCGCGCTAAATATAACATCCCCTCCGTGGATCGCCGACGGCAGCCTCAAGGCTTGGAGGAGGCGTCGGCCCACCCGCTCGGGTTCGCGTTCGAGCCCGCGGGTGCCTCAGGCAAGAGGCCCCAGCCCCCAGTACCGCCACAGGCTTGCGGCCTACGGGTGCGGGCACCTCCCTTAAGCCGGATGTCGGCTCCTCCGACGTACGCCGGGAGAAGGCCGCTAAGACGCTCGACCCTTCAGGGCGGCGCACGGCAGTGTTCCCCTCGGACCGGGCCTCCTCTCATCCTCGGCCCGTCTCCGACGAGGGACCTCCGAAGTCGGACGCCGGCTCCTCTGGCGTCCGCGGAGAGGCCCTAAGCCACATGTCGGCTCCTCCGACGTGTGCCGGGCCTCTGAGCCTATGGCAGACCCTGCTTCGTCTGTCATACCAGGCTCCCCGCAGCCTTCGCTGCCGTCAGGGGAGCCCCAGTCCCCCCTGCCCGACCCCGGGGACTTTTCCCCTCCGTCCCCGGATGAGACTCGGGATCCTGGGCTACCGTCCGATCCTCTTCCTGAAGAGCCGGATCTGACGCCGGCTCCGACGCCAGCACCAGCTCCTCTGACGCCGGCCCTGACACCAGCCCCGGTTCCGACACCGGCCCCTCCGACACCGGCGGGGGATATTCCTCTTCCATCGGGCCCTCCACCCCACGGGCCTATCCCGGCTGATCCGCTGGTGGGGTACCCGGCTGGGCCGTCTGCTTCGGCAGCTCCTCCAGTGCCTGAGTATCCGCCGTCCTATCCGACGCCGGTTTTCCCAGGTCCGCAGTATCTTGCGCCGCAGTACCTGACGCCGACTCCTTCGCCGCAGTACCCAGCTCCGGTATATCCACAGCCGGGTTACGGATACTCTCCCTACAGATTTCTTCCAGATAACTATCTCCTCTTCCTCCTCCACCCCCCCCAGGCCGGCGGTGGATCTTCAGGAGACTCTTGCCTCCTGGTGGGCTGAGGCCAAGGCTCAGCTCGCCGACGAAGTCGAGAGCTGTCTTATGGCGACGGTGCCACTCCCGGCTCCCGTATGCCCCAGACGGCACACTCCCTCTCCTCCTCCAGATTCCCGGGCTTTGCCCTCGGGATTCAGAGAGGGGCAGAACACGCGTTCTGGGATTTCCCCTAAGGAACCCGTTCCTCCCCCTAGACAAGCTAGGGAGTCTTACTCTGCTTCAGATTCTTCTTCTTCTTCTTTCTTGGACTCCTCGAAGCTTCCGATGGCTGTTCCGAGAAAGACGACGAACCGCACTTTCCGTCCAAGCCCCGGCCGAGGACTCCTCCGAAGTCCCGTCCGGAGGATCCTTCGTTTATAGAGTTGCTCAGGAAGATCCAGGAAGTCCATCAGTGGCATTCCTTAGAGCCAGATCCTCAACAGGTTAAACTCGTCGAACATCTTGACTTGCCCCTTACGGCTCCTACTCTTGTGCCACTCTGGATCGAGCCTCACGCCCACCTTGTTTCCTATTTGGAAGCAACCGTCAGCTTTAGCCCCACTTCCCAGGAAGTCAAACAGGCTATACCAGGCTCCGGAGGGTGTAGACTTCTTAGACCCTCACCCCCGTGCAGACTCGGTTGTGATTAGCGCCGCTCACGGCCGGTCAGCACACCCGAAACACTTAAGCTCGTCTCCCCGCATAAGGAATCCTGCCTTCTGGATCAGTATGGAAGGAAGATCTACGCTTCTTCCACACTGGGGATTAGGGCCCTGAATTATGTGGCGCACATGGGGGATTACCAGAAGGCTGTCCTTACCCGGGTGGAATCTAAGATGGACTCTTTGCCTGACTCCCAAGTCAAGCAGGAGTTAGCCAACCTGGTCCGCTCTGCTCGTTCGGCCGGTCGTCATATTTTGAGGACGACCTACGATGCAGTGGACACCGCTGGATGGAGCTCTGCGTTCGCGTAAGTCTTGGCGTCATGCAGCATGCTCCGTGTGTCAGGTCTGGTCCGGAGGTGCAGTCAGCGATCCAGAAGCACCTTTCAGGGGTTCTGTGCTTTTCAGTGGTGATGTCAGGACATCATCACTGATTAGCAGGAAGAAGGGAATGACCCTTAAATCTGTTGATTCAATGTACTGTCCCCATCCCCCACAGCGCCGTCCCTTTCGCAGACGCCCTCAAGCGAAACCCCAGGGAAGGCGGGCCCCTAAACGCCGGGCCCCCACAGCTGCCAGGCCCCTGCCGCCCAAAAAAGTGACTGGTACCCCAGCTGCGGCGCTGCCTCACACCACCTGACTCCTTCCCTCTCCCACTGCCTCCGGGCACCCCGGAGGAACCGGTAGGAGGGAGGTTCTCCCTCCACCTTCCGGGTTGGGAGAGGATAACTACAGATTCATGGGTGCTTCAGATCATAGCAGAGAGCACTCTATAGAGTTTCTACAGAAACCTCCACGTCACCCCCTCTAAACTCTTCTTACTCAAGGACCATCTTCTTTTGGTCAGGAAGAAATCTCTGCTCTCCTTGCGAAACAGGCTTAGAACCCGTCCCCTCATCTCCACGCGGACGGGTTACTATTCCATTTCTTCCTCGTGACCAAAGAAGGACGGAGATCTCAGACCCATTCTCGATCTCAGCTCCTGAACCTATATGTGGAATACAAGAGGTTCAGGATGCTCTCTCTCAAACCCTCTTGCCCTGCTCCGGCCAGGCCAATGGCTTGTGCACTGGATATGCAGGATGCGTACCTGCACATCTCTCCATGTTCGCACGAAAGTACCTCAGGTTTGCATTCCAGGGACCACTACCAATTCTGGCGCTCCCATTTGGTCTTTCCTCGGCTCCCGAGTCTTTACAAATGCCTGGCGGTGGTAGCGGCCCACCTGTGTTCTTTGGGAGCTCAGGTTTTTCCCTGCCTGGACGACTGGCTCCTGGCGGCCCCGTCCAGGGAGGAACTCCTGTATTTTCTCTCCCTCACCCAGCAGGTTTTCACCTGCCTGGGTATTACCATCAACCATTCCAAGTCTCGCCTGAATCCTTCACGGAGGCTCCAGTTCATTGGGGCAATCCTCGACACGATATTGTGCAAGGCCATTCTGCCTCCGGACGGGGGAGCCTCCCTCCAGTCCCAGATTTCCCTCCTTTCGGAACACAGGAGGGTTCCTGCGAGGTTGGTGCTCCATCTGCTGGGGCTTATGGCGGCGGCCATCCTGACGGTTCCGCGTGCATGCCTCCACATGAAAATCTCTGTGGGCTCTCCGATTTCAGTGGGATCAACGGGTAGATGACCTAGATCATCTGGTCCTGATCTCCTCGCCGATGGCAAGAGACTTACAATGGTGGATGGTTCGAGAGAACCTATTCTGGGGAGTCCCCTTTTTTCATCCTCCCCCCGATCAGACTCTGACCACGGACGCTTCAGGCGAAGGTTGGGGGGCCCATCTGGGTCCTCACCGAACCCAGGGCCTATGGTCAAAGCTGGAGATAGTCCTCCACATCAACGTGCTCAAGCTCCGAGCAGTGCTGTGTGCTGTCCAGGCCCTTCACCAATACATCCTTCCCGGTCACCTAGCTGTCCAAACGGACAACATGTGCGTGGTGTGGTACATCAACAAGCAGGGAGGAACTCGGTCCTCCCCGCTGTGCAGGGAAGCGATGAGGGTTTGGGATTGGGCAGCGCTTCACAGCCTTCACCTCACGGCGATCCACGTTCCAGGAGTCGACAACGTCCTGACAGACAGACTAAGTCGCTCGTCGGCTCTACCACACGAGTGGGAGTTAGACGGAAAAGTCCTAAAAAGCATCTTCCAGATTTGGGGGACTCTTCAGATAGACCTGTTCGCCTCTTCCCAAAACGCAAAACTTCCAATCTTTTGCTCGCTCGCTCCAGAGCGAGACGCTTTCTGGAGCGACGCTCTATCTCTAAGCTGGAAGGACAGATTCGTCTATGCTTTTCCCCCAATTCCTCTGGTACCTCGTGTGCTGCAGAAGCTTGCTTTGGAAGGAGCGAGAATGATTCTGATTGCTCCTTTTGGCCCAGGCAAATCTGGTTCTCTCTTCTACAACAATGCTCTGAGGTTGCTCCTCTTCCTTTATCTCCAGGATTGCTGACCCAGGATCAGGGGACCCTGGTCCATCCGGGACTCAAGTCCCTTCAACTTCATGCATGGCTCCTGCAGACCTAGCTCAATCTCGTTTTGGCGTCTCTCCTAAGGTAACCGAGATTCTGGTGGAGGCTAGGAAATCCTCCACTAGGTCCACCTACGCCATGAAATGGAAGAGATTTTCTATCTGGGTTGTGTCCAGGAACGTGGAGCCCTTTTCCTGTCCTGCGACCATTCTGCTTGAGTACATGCGTCATCTTTTCGACCTGGGTCTGTCACTCCTCTTTGAAAGTTCATATGGCGGCTATCTCAGCCTACCATGTCCCTTTCGCTGATAAGGCATTTGCCCAGCTGGAGGCCTCCAAAACTTTCCTTAGAGGGGTCCTTCATCTCAGGCCCCCTGTCCGAACCCGAGCTCCGCCTTGGGACTTAAACTTTGTCCTCGAGAAACTTACCCTTCCTCCCTTTGAGCCTGCGGCTTCTGCAGACTTGAAGTTTTTATCATGGAAGACGCTTTTCTTGGTGGCCATTACTTCTGCTTGTAGAATTTCCGAGCTCCAGGCCCTGATGTACAAAATCCCTTATTTGATTTTTCACAAAGAACGAGTAGCTCTCCGCACGAATCCTAAGTTTCTTCCGAAGGTGGTAGCGGAATCTACCTTGAATCAGTCTATTGAACTACCTGCTTTCTTCACTCAGTACTCCAATTAAGGAGAATACCTGCTCCATACCATGGATGTTCACAGGATTCTGAGATACTACACCGCTAGGACAAAGGATCTCAGAAAGACTGATCAGTTGTTCGTCTCCTTTGCTCACAAAAGAGAAGGCAATGTGGTTTCTAAGCAATTTCTATCGAAATGGTTGGCCCATTGCATCACTTTCTGTTATGACAAGTACAAGAAGACCCTCCCGGGTCAAGTCAGAGGCCACTCCACTCGTGGAGTTGCCGCCTCTGCGACTTGTTTCAAGAACGTGTCTGCGGCAGATATCTGCGCTGCTGCCACTTGGACTTTCGTCCATACCTTCACTAAACACTACAGTTTGGACATTGCCTCTCGCCATAGAGCAGGCTTCGGGTTAGTGGTCTTGCAAGGCCTCCTATCCTGAGGCGTGCAAGGTTGTTTGCTACTTTTTAGAGTAGTTCCTCCTTCCAGTGCCTTTCGTTTGTTCCAGACTGCTTGGGATTCTGTCCTATATGTAATTACCTACTGCAAGAGCCCTCTCGAAGTAAGATAGTACAGTTACGTAAACTTACTGTAACAGTAGATCTTGAGAGAGGCTCTTACGGAAATAACTCTTCCGTCCTCCATCCCCTAGGCTTCTTCAGCTCCTTTTCCATTGAGAAATATCTGCTTCTCTCTCTTCCGGGCCTGTGGCGAGGAAGAACTGGAAGAAGAGCGGGCGTTTGGGACACGCCCCTTTATACCGGCGTCATGTGGCCTCCAGTCACCCTGATGTGAGCGGTCCCTGCCAGGGACTGCTAGCTAGAAATCTTCTGCGGGGTCCTGCCCGGCCGCGCCAGTCCTATATGTAATTACTACTACAAGAGCCTCTCTCGAAGATCTACTGTTACGGTAGTTCTTACGTAACTGTACTTTTCTGTTGCATACTAGTCAATACCATATTCATAAATATCAGACATATTGTAATTTGCTTTTACTAGAAAGGCACACTAAGCTGTACTTGCTTGTTTCCAGGTGCATCCTGGGAGTTGCATGAACCTGGGGAATGTTGTCCATAATACCAGGAAACTCTCCTACTCTTCTTTGATAAATGACATGGGATCTTTAAATTCCACCTGGACAGTGATCAGAGATGGACAGACGAGACCTTGGTGTAACCTCTCATTGAAGGGACGGCACTTCAGCAGCGCAACACCCCTCCTCATATGGCATTACAGTGTCAGTTGTGGTTGTTACCCCAAGTACCTGATCTGGGGCTAGAATCCATGACCTTCTCATCTTCCGGCCCCAGAGGTGAGCATATTACCTACTGAGCCATGGACACTTTAAAGAAAATTTATGTTCACCCATACACAGTAAGGCTGTGTTTCCATTACATCATAGACCTCAAAAGTGAAGCCAAGAGTTGTCTCTGATGTGGTCATCTTGCCCTGAGGTGGAAACATCAGCCATTTTTTACAGCATATGGTTGTTTCAGTTCATTTACTTTTATTCTGTCTTGAGCTTTGGTCAAATAAATAGAAAACAGCACATGGGGGGGTAATACAGAAGCCAGCAACATTTTCAGTAGTCATCTTTTAACCATGCATTCTCTTGGGGTGCTTTCAGGCTTGCTGATGATCTTCATTATGAGGATTCTTCAGAATGTAGGTAAACATGAGAATCTTAACAAACACAGCATACTCCCAATGCTGCCTAGTCCCCTTCAGCGTCCGTCACCCTGCCTCTTCATCTATCCTCCCAGAGTTTACCATTAAGATCCTGTATAGATTTACACTGTGATGGGTCTAGGAGAGGGATAACTGGTCTCTCTCCCCCACGAGCACAATCCACAGAGTCCACATCCCTGTTGGTAGTGTGGGTCCTGTGATGACCTGAAAGAGTCATTCTTCTGGCAGTTGAACTTCCAACTGATTCCCACACGTGGGTCTGTGCTGGAGGTGCTAGGCCCCTACATGAGTCAGAATTTTTCTGATGGTAGCTGGTGAGTTCAGAGGTCCTGTGCACATGTCAGTCCATTTGCGTGCGGTATATAGCGGTGTCAACTCCCACCTGTCTAAGCTCCTTTGTTCTCCACTGTCAAGCGCGCATCTGAATCTTTGCTGCTTTCCTTATTGGGGCCAGAACTTTACTGTCTATATGAAGGCAGCATTCAGTTCTGTGGTTTTGGTATTTAAAATACTAGAGTTTATTTTTGCGTCAGTCTAGTTAAACACAGATACTTTAGTTTTCTCTCAGCCTTGCCTCATGTTAACGGTCGACCATGAAAGAAGGTAGGAAGCCTGAAAAGGCAGGTTACTCTGTAACAGGGCTGTGTCTGATCACTATCTCTCTCTGGGCAGGTGCTCTGACATTGGGCAGTCTGACACTCGGGAAGAGGGACAGTTCTCCCAGAGACTCTGAATGAAACAGTCCAGGTCTTGCATATGCTCGACTTCAGGGTCTTTGCACCATTTGGCCTCTTCCTCTTCTCATAAGAAGTGTAGAAATGTCACTGGTCCAGGTCATCCTCCAGCTGTTCCGCTGCGAGGGATCACAACTTCTACAAACCTGGGTTCCCCACCATAGTAGCTGACGACACCAGGGACGCATGGGCCTATGAGGTCAGTGTCTCTGTCCCAGAGTCCCTGTGTTAGAAAGAGGACCCCAGTAGGCAGTTCCATTTGGAGCAGTGAATGCAGCATATATAAGTAGTGTGACACCATTTCTGGCAACAACCCTGACTCCTAGGGTTGGATGGGCTGGCAAGTCTGTGGTGCTGCTTGACTTGGGTGCACAGCTGTCTGTAGTGCTGGTCTGTGGGCTGGTGCCACAGGTGGTGCTGACAACATCTGCTCCACTTGTGGTGTTGCCTCTATCCTTCCTGGGGATGGTGTAGCCATTATGCCTCAGCGGGTTAGTTTGGTGTGGCTGGATTTTCAGCACCATTTGCGGTGCTGGAGTTAGTTCCATGGTCATTTGCATGTCACATGCACAGCAGTCTCTTAGCGCTCATTCCACAGTAAAACGTCCCACACAGGTGGTATAGTGGTCCCCTTGATCACCCAGCCTTGTGTAGGAAGGCAAGCCCTGGTGGTACAGCGGTTTACCAGTATTAAGCAATTGCTCAGCCTTGAGTAAAAGTAAATCCCTAGTGGCATAGTGGTTCCTCCTACACCCGGTCATCCAGTCTTGAGTAAAAATATAGCCTTTGTGGTACAGTGGTTCCCCATCCCCAACCCCCGCTCGCCCATCCTTGAGTAAAAGTAAAGCCCTGGTGGTATAGTGGTTCCCTCAACCCCCGATAACCCAGTCTTGAGTAAAATTAAAGCCAAGGTGGTTTAGTGGTTCCCCTCATCCCTTTTTTTTCCAGCCTTGAGTAAAAGTAAAGCATCTGGTGGTATAGGGGTCCCCTGCCCCAGTTATCCAAACTTGAGTAAAAGAAAGCCCTGGAGGTTTAGTGGGTCACCCCCCATCCACCCCCACCCCACGATCACCAGTCTGTTATATCGTCTGCCAGCGTAGCTCTTCTCTCAACTCCTTCACGGCCTCTGTCTAACTGTTACGGAGTGAAGTCGATAAGCTCCAAAACCTCAATGGACCCCTTCAAGTATCCACCTAACAAGGTTCTGGAGTACTTATGTGATCATTTTGATGCTTGCCTGCAGTATTCCACAGTTAAGGTCCATCTGTGTGCTGTTTCAGCATACAATGAATCCGTTGGTACTCTTTTTGTGGCACAGCTGCTACTGTTTAAGAAGTTTCTCAAGGGTATTTTGCACACAAAACTCCTGTCAGGAAGCTGTTGGCTCCCTGGGATATCAACCTCATGCTGGATATGCCCACTTGCAAGTCCTTAAAGTCTTATGCGATGTGCAGCTTAGTTTCTAACTTGGAAAGCAGCATTTCTGGTGACTCTCACCTCTGCCTGCAGAGTATCTCAAATCCATGCATTGGTTACAGATCCTTTGTATACTGTTTTCCATAAAGATAAGGTAGTTTTCGTACCCCAGGAGTCCTTTAGCATCAGTAACTTTAGCAGTTAGCTGGCTAGGTGCAAATGCTCCAGAGGTATGCCTTTAAGAGAATTTTATTTAAATGAGCTTTGGGTCATAGCCAATCAGAAAACAGGAGTGGAGTGAGCCGAGTGACAGCAGCCTGAAGGCTTCAGAATTTTTTTTCTCCGCTGACTGAGCAACATTGCCCCTGAGGTGCCTCTTGGCTTGCCTTGTTGACAGCCTCCTAGCGTTTATCTGGGTAAAGTTTTCATCATAAATTCATTTCTGTAGTGTAGTGAGTGAAAGTTTCACGTTTTGGTTAGCGTCGTGCTAATTTTCTATTTTTAGCGCATCCGTGCTATTTTGACTTAATTTTTGCCACCTCTGCTCAAATTGTATGTCGTGTTTTTTTTTTTTTTTTTTTTACCAAGGATGCTTAATTTTGTCGGTTCCTCTCTCAACGTAACTCATGAAGGAACCATCTAATTTGTGTCAGTTGCCTTGATCTTATCTGTGTCAGTCGATGGGTTCTGGGCCGGAGATCAGGACCCTGCGAGAACCTTTTTTTTTAAAGGATAGTGAACCGGCGCAGCATCGGCGCCGCCCTCCGAGGCCGGTACTACATGGCGTCGGGATTAGCTGATAGCTGTGTCGACCCACCTGCCTACCAGTTCTTCGCCTCCTGCCGTCGAGGTAGCCTCGTGGGAAGCCTGTGTAGAAGATTTTCAGAGTTTTAGGCCTTAGCCTTTTGTCGCCGACAGATCCGTCCGGTTCCTGCTAGTTCTAGTCTGCCATACCGATGTCGCTGGTAAGATCTTTCCATTTATTTTACAGTTTAGCGACGTCAAGTCAGTTTTTGGTGTTTTTTTCCCGTTAGGTCATGTCGCTGTCGGAGGGCAAAAAGTCGTCTAAGGCGTCTGTGCCCGTGTGGCCGCAAGTACTCCGTTACCGACCAGCATGACCGGTGTCTCTCGTGTCTTGGCCCGCTTCATGACATGGATTCGTGCGACGCCTGCTTCTCCATGGACATGGCGTCCTCGAACAGCCACGCGTTTAAAGTAAAGGCGAGCTCCGCTGACTTTGGGGTAGGTCTACTTTTCGTCGGGCCAAGCGCGCTCTCGACCTTTCCTCGGGTCCCTCCCGGTTCTATCTGGACGAGGAGGAGGGAGCCTCGGCATCTCTAAGCCTAGCCTTGGCGAGCCTCCTTCCTTGGCGCAGAGAGGGCCCGTCCCTCTCCCTCCCGGGAGGCGGGAGGAAGCGCCCGTATGGCAATCACCGCCGGGGATGAAGGCTCCCGGTGTCGCTCCGCGGTCCAGAAGGCCGGGTCGGCGCTGTCCTCAGCGCTGTCGCTCGGTGCCGCCCGGGCTGTCGGCGCCATTAGCGGCACCGTGGGTCCTGTCGATGCCGTTAGTGGTGCCGACCCTGCTTGCGGCGCGTGACCCTGGAATGGCGTCAGCCTCTGCCATGTCTTGCCTCGGTGCCGTCCTTGGCACAGAAGTTGAAACCGCAGCGCGTGGGGCGCCGGAGTTGTCCGTCGGCGCCTGGTGCGCTCCGGTGCCTTCGCGGCGTGAGGACCAGCGGTGCTGTACCGCTGCCGAGTCCACCCTGGGTCGCTGCACCGCTCGGTCCTCGGTGCCAAGGCGCCTAAAGGACTGGCGCAGCGCCGAGGCTGTGACTGGGGTTTCTGTCGGCTCCGTCTCTGTTACTGGTACCGCCCTGGTGCGGTGGGCAGCGGTGCCACAGCTGGCCCTAGTTCGAGACCGTTGGCCCGTGCTGCCCTGCTGCCTTCTGCCAGCGCCGCTTGCGGGGCTGTGGAGGGTGCAGGTGCCGCCTTGGCCACTGCTTGGACTTCTGGGCCCTTTGGTAAAGTCGCCCTCCCTTGCGCTCCTACCGTCTGGCTTAGGGCCTCAGACTCTACCTCTTCAGAGTCAAAGTCGGGCTCGGAGTCGAGTGGGCAGTCATACCCTTCAGGGTTGTCTGCAGAGGAGGACGAGCCGGTGGTCTCCACGACAGGTCTCAGTCAGCCCCCTTCTGAGGTGTGTCTGGTTCCCCCGAGGTTAGGGTCAGTGGGACTGACCAGCAGGCTGTGGTGCGTGCCACCATTGCCATGCAACCTGGCCTTGGGGGGTTCCTTGACCCCTCGGTGGTGTGTCTCGATCGCCCAACTTTGGGGCCTATCGGGAAGCCCACAGCAGGGGAGGGTGCTGCTCCCTGGGTCTCCCCTTCCGGGGCAGCCCAGAGCTGCCAGCTTCCTAGGCTGGTCCTTTCGAGGACTAGGACTCTCTCGGACTCAGAGGGGTCGAGGGGTGTGGGGTCGGCACGTCGACCTTTCTCTGGGACCCACCCGGGCCCTGGACGAAGCCGAAGTGCGGACTTCGCACTTCCCTTCTGGTTCCTTGAGGGGTCCCATTCTTTGGAGGCAGGGGACGTCCTTCTGGATCTATACAGCCCGGTCGCCTCACTTGGGGATTCTTCTGGGCGCAGCCTAGGCAGTACTAACGTGGTTGTACAGCTGTCTGCTGCGAGTCTTCAGGACACCCTCGGGGTCCTTGGTCCGCTCCCTAGCCCTGGCAGAGGTCAGCCGACTTCCTCTCTCGGCTCTGCCCCCTCCCCTCTGCCACCTTCTCCAGCGTTCCCAGGTATTCTTGGTCCTAGCGGTCCTCTCACCTGGGAACAGTTCAGAGCAGTGGCTGCTCGGTTCCCTGCCTACGTTAGGGCCATGGACAGCCAGGTTTTTCAACCTCCCCCCGAGCAGCCACTCTCAGAGCGCATGGTGACCTCCAGCTCCTCATCCCCCTCTTCAGGGGAAGGAACCGTCTGTCCATATCTCTCCTGCCGCTGATCTCTCAGAGTATCAGCGTTTCCTTGTGAGGATGCTGGAGGACCTTCACCTCTCTCCCCTTTCCATGAGCAATCCTGAGCATGCGGCGCACGCCTTTCTAGGCTATTTCGGTGCGGCCACCCTTGTGGTGCCGCCTTGGCCTGCTCCCTTTCGGGAGGCGTCCATGCGTTTCTGGCAGAGGCCCTTCTCCGGAGTTCCTGCCCCTAGGGACCTCAGCCAGAGGTATTGCGCTCCCCCAGAGTCTCCAGGTTCTATGCCTCATCCACAGTCGGATTGGCCGCACCTGGACACTCCTGGCCAGGCCAGCGCCCTCCCACGGCCGGCCCCAGATCAGGACTCTTGGATTTTGATTTCTGGGGAAGGAGGACTTCTACTCGACACGGTTGCTTCTCCATTTCCGCTCATCAGGCTCACTATGCAGCCTACAACAGGTTCTTGTGGTCAGCGCTGGGTCAGATCCTAGCTGCTTTGCCTGACTCTGAGCAAACCAGGCAAGCCATCGCACTCTCTGCACGTGGCCTGGAGCTAGCAAGGCACCAAGCAAGGGCATCTACAGCGCCAATGAGGTAGCTACCAGGGTAGTAGGGACAGCGATCTGCACCAGGAGATCGGTGGCGTCGCCTTTCG
The DNA here is from genome assembly GCA_016271365.2 of Neoceratodus forsteri. Taxonomy (NCBI): domain Eukaryota; kingdom Metazoa; phylum Chordata; order Ceratodontiformes; family Ceratodontidae; genus Neoceratodus; species Neoceratodus forsteri. The sequence continues at coordinate 528,039,822 of CM028137.1, read as the reverse complement.
GTTGTCACCTTGGCCCGGCGTGGGGTGATTGCTCCACTCAGCAGGAACCTATCTCTTTTCCGTAGGGGCGGGGCAGCGTTTGTCGGGGTAAATTCCTTCCCTCTGGGGGCCCGTCTCGCTCTCCCAACTCTCGGGCCTCCTGAGGCCCAGAAGGTTCCCCTTAGTGTGTCACCCACTGAGGGCTAAGGGACACTGTCCCTTAGGGTGCAATTAATCAACCCCCTTCGAGGGGCTTGGTACTCACCCATCTGTGATGAATGGTGAAGATTGACACAGATAAGATATAGAAATTACGTACCTACCATAATTATGATCTTTCTGTGTATCTTCACCATTCATCATAATCCCGTCCGCCATCCCCCTGGGGCTCCAGTCTCTGGATCCTCCTCCCTCTGTGCCTACCCCTCTTTTTGAGCGGGGTAAAGTTGGGACACACAGGGGTAATTTTCTTCCCCAAGGGGTACAGTTCAAGTGGCACTTTCTCTCTACTACTTATCCTCACCCTAGGGGTGAGAACTGAAATGGTGCCCTCCTTCTGTTATCCTTCTATTTTTAAAAAAAAAACAAAAAAAACCTTTTCTCACAAGTATCTTTACAGAGAGAGTACTGAGTCCCTGTACCCTGTGCTTCTCCAGAATAGCAGACTCTGCTTTTGAGGTATTGCCAGTTATTCTGTGCCTTGAATTCTGGCAGATGAGCTTTCCCTCCTTGCAGTTCCTACTACAGTCTGGTGACAGACAAGGGTCCTGGATCCTTGTTACCTCTCCTCTCCTAAATTCTCTGTCTCCCCCTTCCTTTTCAGAGATTGGGCCCCTACCCAATCCCTTAGTTTTACTTCTTCTATGCTGTCCTCTCAGTCGTTATTTCTCCTTTTAGTTCAGTTTTCTTCCTTTTCTGTCCCTTGGACTCTCTTGTCCCACCCTCCATCCCTTCCTCTTACCTCTCCGGTGACTCAGAACTGGTAGGCAGGCGGGTCGGCCTTGGCTAATCCTCGGCGCCCGTGAATGCGTTGGCCTCGGAGCTGACCGCGTCGGCCCGCCTATCCATAAAAAAAAAAAAAAAAAAAAAAAAAGGGCTCCGGATCCTGATCTCGGCCCAGTACCCATCTGTGATGAATGGTGAAGATACACAGAAAGATCATAATTTACGGTAAGTACGTAATTTCTATTTTTTTACCTCTGACCTCGTGGGCATTACCACGAGGCAACTATTTGGATTTCAAACTTTGACAGTTGCCCAGGGGCTCTGAGGATTGACATTATCAGGGAATCCGTATATATATTTATAAAAACTGGACCTAAGGCGTCATCTGTCACGGGACTGGCCTCACAGCATCAATAGAAACTGTGGCAGTTGACTGGTATTACTGTGTTTTCTATTAGACTGGCACTGGTATAGATTCCAGTACTACAAAAAAAAGGCATTTTAAAATGGAGTTATTTAACTGGGGCAGGACTGGCCTCGCAGCCTTTCACAGAAACCTGCATTCGGTTGGTTGTGGTCCAGATCTTGGGTTTGCTTTGTTAAATTGGCACATATCAAAGAAACCTATTAATTAATATGGCTGAGGATGAATCAAAGGCTACTGATGAGGGGCAATCTAAAAGTACTAACGATACAAATGTAAGCAGGGGTGCTGATGAAGCCTTCAGATCCCAGCCAAAAAATAAAGCTTCCAAAGGAGCTGATGACGTTCCTCACAAATTACAAAATTATGAAAGTGATGAAAAAAGGAAGCTTGATCAAGCTGCTGCTGAAGTGGCTAAAAGAAACTCTGTTAAGAAACAAATGTTCCTGTTAGCCTGGAAAGCCAATAGTGAGACAACAGGCAGCATAAAGCATAAAGAAAAAACAAAACATGTACAACTACAGTCTGCGCAGGATCTCCCATCTGTGCAAGACATGGCAACTGTTTCAGACCCTACAAAATATGGGGCTTATATTTACTGGGGCTGGCAAACGCTCTTCCACATTTTTTTCCTCTGGAGACTGTGAGGGGGACGCAGATAACAAAATTTTTATGATGCCCCTGACATGGATTTTGAGGGCCTTGAGCCTCATGAGTCCCCGGACCCTCCATTTGGAGTTCCCCCGAGTGACCAGGAGGATTCCTCTTCTATGTTTACATTTTTGGCAAAATATGCTAGACACCTTGGACCTCCCAGGATGTCGATTAGGATTATAGGGTGATGAGAGGGCTTTCAACCCCCAAGACCCTGGTCGTCCCTATCTATAATGCGTTCAGAAAAAATACCATGCAAATGCTTCAGATCTTCAGCTCAGTGGCAGGGGTTGACAAGCGGGTTGAGAAAAAAAATACAGATTGTCTAGAACTGGTACCGAGTTCCTGTGTGCACACCCTAGCCACGAGAGTGTAATGCAGCAGGCAGCTTGTGAGAAAGCTGGGGTCTCCTTGTCCTCCTTGCCTCTGGACAAGGACTCCAAGAAAATTGATGTTATAGCCAAGAAAATGATGCCACAGCCTCCTGATTATCAGACTGTCTTTGTATGTGGCTTTCACAGCCAAATGTCAGAAAGCCCTGTCTAAGTCCGTCTTGGCCATTGCTGCTGATGGGTCAGATTCTATGGTGCAGGAGCTGGTGGATCGACACAGACTGCCCTGAAGCTACCAAATACCAATTCCACATGGCAGACAATGGTGATGCTGCCTCTAGAGCAATGGCCCATGCCATCTCTCTCAGGCTTACGTCTGGCTTAGAACTACCAGTCTAACCCCAGACACACTGATTAAGGCCATGGATTTTCCTGTGATCAAAACATGTTTGATTACAGAATGACTGACTCCATGAAAAGGTTGATGAGTACAAGGCCTCCTGGTGAGTGTCTCCTCTAAATCTAAACTACTGCCCTCCAGAGATCCCGACCCAGGGCAGTAGTAGCAGATATTTTTCCCCAGGCCTTACAATCCTTATCTCCAGTCTGATTTCGGTCAGTACAGTGGTCTTTCAGAGGTGGGCAGAAGGGGCCAGAGAAGGGTCACCTCTTCCCAGCCGGCAGCCTCGCAGTCTGAGTCCTGATGTGAGTGTCCAGGTTGCCTCCCTGCTTTTGGTGGGAGTCAGACTCTCCCACTATCTTTAGACCTGGTCCTTCATTATGTCAGACATGTGGGTTCTGGAGTTTGTGGAGAAGGGTTTGCCACTACAGTTCAAGCAGATACCAGAACTCAAGCTACCCAAGTGTCAAGACCTCTGTCCCCAGCACAGGCTACACTGTTGGAATTGGAGGTACAGAACCTTCTAGCTGTACAAGCAGTGGAGAGGGTCCCAGCCCATGAAGAGGGCAAGGGCCTCTACTCCCGTACTTTCTGACACAAAGGAAAATGGGGGAGTGGCGACCTATCTTAGACCTCAGATATTTAAACAAACATCTGAAATAAATTTGCATAGAGCCCCGCCTGGTCGCTGGGTGCAGAGCCTGCGAGGGGTCGGTCATCATCTGCAGCTGGGGGTGTGTTTCCTCCATTTTTTCTCTTCCCTATTGCTGGGGTGCACATGCAGATGTGCGTACGTGGAAGCGTGTGCACATCCGAAGTCCCGCAGCACCAAAATTCATTATGGTCATTCTGTCACTAGTCATACAGTCCTTACAGCAGGGAGACTGGCTAGCTTCCCTGGACCTAAAGGACACTTGCTTCCACGTACCCATAAGGCGGTCTCACAGGAAGTTTCTCAGATTCAAGTTTCCTTTGGGCCACTATCGGTTCACTCCAGTGCCCTTCGGCCTGTCCTTGGCCACAAGAGTCTTTACCAAGTGCCTTGTAGTGGTAGCAGCAGCACACCTCAGGAGGCTGGGTGTTGATCTGTATCCCTATCTGGATGACTGGCTCTTAGTAACAAAGTCTCCTTGCCAGGTCAGGGAGTCCCTTTCCCTTCCAGAGACTCCAAAGTGTGTTCTGTGTTTCCTGGTAAATCTAAAGAAATCTTACCTGGAACCCACTCAGCTGCTCACCTTCATAGGGGCCCAGCCGGACACTCAGAAAGGATATGCCTTCTTCCCACATGAAAATTCACAGTTTCCTTTCATGGCAGATTCTTTCACCCAGCGACAGCCAATACCAGCCAGACATTTTTTTCAGACTCCTGGGACACATGGCTTCAATGACTGCAGTGGTCCCAGGACTCTGGTACAGGATGCGTCTTCTGCAAGCCTACCTCCGTGGTCACTGGTTTCAGAGAAGCAACAACTTTTCCAAGCTGACACCTGTGGCAGAGCAGTTCCTCCAGAACCTGCTGTGGTGGAAGAAGCCTGCAAATTTGCAAGCAGGGGTACCCTTCCAAGCTCCACTACCCACAAAGATGATCACCAAACACTCCTCCCTCCTGGGGTGGGGAGCACATCTGCACAGTGCCTCAGTAAGCGGCACCTGGACTCTCGAAGAGTCACAGTTGCACATAAATCTCTTGGAACTCAGAACAGTCTTTCCAGTTCCCAAAGCTTTCGCTCCCAGCATAAAAGGGCAGATGGTTCAAATTCGTACAGACTACATCATTGCAATGTTTTACATAAACAAGCAGGGGGTACCAGATCAGGAATGCTCCATTCAGAAGCTCTGGTCTCTAGCCTTCTCCCTGGGAGTCAGCCTTTCAGCAGTTCCCAGGCAAACACAATACCCTGGCAGATGCTTGAGTTGCATCAGTCAAGACCAAGCGAATGAACTCTGAACAAGCAAGTTTTAGCCACGGAGTTCAGGCAGTAGGGCACACCAGAAGTGGATCTGTTTGCCTCTCTCCTCAACTTTCAGTTTCCTCAGTACTGTTGCAGACCCCCAGTCCCAGGAGCGCTTCCCTGGATGTCTTGATTCTGGACTGTTCAGGAAGTTCCATCGCATTCCCTCTCTTTCCCTGATACTCGGGGGATTACTGAAACTGGGATAACAACCTGCATCAATGATTCTTGGTGGCTCTAGATTGGCCCAGGCAAGTCTGTTGCCTCTCCTTCTCTGTGTCCTGCAGCAGGCCCATTCGCCTGCCTCCAACTCGCACCCTACTGACCTTTCCTCAGACCAGAGTGCAGTATCCAGACATATACTCTTCACCTCAAGGCTTGGTTCTTGAGGAGTTTCCATCCTTGCATTATTCTGAACAGGTCCTTAAGGTTCTGAGGATGGTTGAAAAACTGAACACTAGGAAGACTTATGCAGCCAAATGGAAATGGTTTTCCCTTTGGTGCAAGAGCAAAAAGGTGGACCCTCTTTCAGCTTCAGACCCTCAGCTGCTGGATTACCTGGTACACTTGCAGGCGTCAGGCTTGAAACCGTCTTCCCTTAAGCTGCACCTGGCTGCAATTTCAGCCTGCCTTTCGGTGGGGAAGAAAAAAATCAGTTTTTTTTCCACACCATATTTAAATAGTTTTTCAAAGGCCTCTTGTATCTTCAGCCTCCAGTCAGGGAGCTGGTTCCCCTTTGGAGCCTGAACCTCTGCATAGACAGGCTCGTGAAACCACCTTTTGAGCCGATATCCACTGCTCATATCAAGTTCGTGACTTGGAAGACAGTCTTCCTGGTGCCCATTACCTCTGTCGGGAGGATTTCAGAGCTACAGGCCCTGTGCACTGAGCCAAATTACATCATCCCTCAATGATAAAGTTGAGCTCAGGACAAATAGGACATTTCTGCCAAAGGTGGTTTCAGAGTTCACTTAAACCAGTCCATTACTCTGCCTGTCTTCTTTACTGAGAAAGCCACTCCTGGTGAGCAGAAGCGCCACAGCCTGGATGTCAAAAGAGCTCTCTTTTACTACATAGAGCATACTAGACAGTCCAGAGGTTCTTCCACTCAGTTGTTCCTCACCTACGGGGATGTAGGCAGAGGAAGACCAGCTACCAAGAGAACTATTTCCTGCTGGTTGGTCTCTTGTATTAGATTTTGCTATGAAAAAGCTGGTCACCAACCTCTAGTGGGGCTCAGGGCCCACTCCACCAGGGGCACTGCAGCCTAGCTTGTAGCAGCAAGGGACATTCCTCTTCTGGATGTCTACAAAGCAGCTGCCTGGAAATCTGTCCACACCTTTGTTAAACACTACAGTTTGGATGTGCAGATCAGATCTGATGCCAAATTTGGCAGGGCAGTTCTGCAGAGCCTCTTTCCTAAGTAGGTTATCTGCCCACCTCCCACTGGTACTGCTTTCGGTAGTCTGCTAAAATTACTGATGCTAAGGACTCCTGGGGTGAAGAATCATTACTCACTGCAGTAATCTTCTTTCTTCTAAGGGGTCCTTTAGCATCAGTAAGCTCTCACCCTTCCTCCCTGGTTCACCTGTCAGGAGAAGGGCTCTGTTATCAGATCTCTTACCAAATCTGAGTTTTTTACTGAGGAGTTTCTACGTCATGTTATTTCTGTTTTCACTTTTGTGGATATTTGCATGTTTTTTGAATCCTGTTAATTTATTTTCAGGGCATGTGCCCTTGTTTTCGTTCGAAAAAATTCTGAAGCCTTCAGGTTGCTCTCACTCGGCTCACTCCCATCCTTTTTTTTGATTTGCTATGGCCCAAAGCTCATTTAAATAAAATTATCTTAAAGGCATATCTCCGGGGTAGTTGCACCTGGCCTGCTAGCTGCTGAAGTTACTGATGTTAGAGGACCTTTTGGAAGAAAGAAGATTACTGCAGTGAGCAATGTTTTCCTCCATACACATCCCAAATTTTTATCTAAATAGTTTATGCAGTTCCATCTTAATCCAACTGTAACCCTGCTTACGTACTTTGCAACTTCCAGAATGTGGGAAAGGTACTCCCCACTCACTGGATGTTAACAGGGTCCTCGGGTTTTACCTGGACAGGAGTAAAGATTTCAGACAGTCTAAACAGTTCTTTGTCTGTTTCAACCCTAATTGAATGGGACAATCTGTTAAAGTGCATTTCTGTCTGGTTGTACATTGCATTTGCCACTGCTGTGCTGTGGTGCAGATTAAATTTGGAGGGCAAGGTACGTGCCCACTCCAGCAGAGCGGTTGTCAATTCCATAGATTCATAGTCTGTCGGCAGATAAGGACGACCAGGTCCATCCAGTCTGCCCGTTTACTCTAGCTCAAAAAGTGACCAGTGACCCTGGTACAGATCTTCTCTGTACCGATTGGTGAAATTTGCAGAGCTGTAACTTTGAGCACAGTGCTTAACTTTACCAAGCATTGTATCCTTGGTGTCCATGCCAGGCAGCCAGCAATCTTTGGCAGGACAATTCTGGAAGGATTACTGTCCTATGTCGGCACTGATCTGCATCCTCCCTAGTCTATGGGACTTTTTCTAGGCTTGGTACTCTGACCCACAAGTGGTACTCAGTAGTGAAGACTTAATTCTTGGAATAT